>CM016505.1:0-2512662 GCA_004936725.1 Alternaria brassicae | reverse complement strand
CCTGCATTGAGATGACGCTGGCGCCCTCACACTACTAAACGAGCCTTTATGAAGTCGCTCGGGATGTTTTCGTCTGATAGTTTCGAAGTGCTTAGAATGCCTCAAACTTAGAGGGACCAGGAGCACATGAGTGACGGGCTGGAGTGAAGGTAGTCGCCCGAAGTCTCGCAGAAGCTTCCGAGGAGAGGCATGTTATTCTCTTCAACAACGATACCGACTGTAGCTAAACAGAGCAGAGTTGTTACCAGTCCGCAATCCATGTATGGTATACACTTCGTCTACAAGGCTGGGCAGCATATACGTGGGGTGGTGTTCGCCAAGCACCCTGTTCTCAGAATAAGCTTTAGCGCACTTGCTTGGTGAGTGGTGAGTGGTCATGTCATACGCACAACATGCTATGTTGTACCAGATATTCATGTCCGCCGTCTTCTGTCCCGAGTTTCTGACTTTCACTCCGTACTTTGAAAGCTTATCCGATCTGTCGGCGCTCATTACGAAAGCGCTTCCTGATATCCTACCGCCATCTAGCGCTCGAGACACCGCTCTTTGATGACTGTCGCTTTCGCTTCTGTTTCTATAGCGCAGAATGCAGTTTTGACGCGGCAGGCGGGCTCTCACGAGCGACATGGGAAAGGGTGAAGACGGTACGCGGCGTCGTGCCGTGTTTGCCTCTCGGGACTCCAGTCGACAGCGGAGATGTGCAGTGTTCAGGGCAAAACAACACGTGCCTCGAACCTACCATAAACCCAGGCACATCTGGAGAAGGCGGCATATGACGTATCGTGCGGGATTTTAGTAAAAGACGGACGGTTTCGAGAAGAGTGACATTTACACAGCCCCATTCTTGGCAGGTCGAGATCCAGACGGTGGTCGCCGCTAACTATACGGCAAGCGGGCCTCAGATGCTCGCGCACTCTCTTTGACCCACGAATTTCCATCTTTTAGGGTTCAAAGACCTCTCGAGTCTCAATGGTCCACGATGTTTTCTCACTGCACAACATCGTCGGCAGCAACGGCGTGTTTCCGTTTTCCCTCAAGGACTACCAGCGCTATGTATTTGGCGACGACCGACTAGCGCATCGCTTGGGCACGGACCTAGCTCGAGCTTTCATTCCCACCATTTCCAATCCTACAGACGACTTCGCAGTTGCCGTCTTATCCGAAAAGGTCCCCACGGCCATCCATAGGCTGCGCAACCACTTCGTCGCTTACCTCAATCGGCATTTGATCGCGAATAATGCGACTCCGGCCCTCAAAATCGATTTCCATGTGGCGGGAATGAATGCAAAGACACGGGACGGTCCGCAGTGCAACAAGAAAAGCGCATATCACATCGATGCCGAACGTCTGGAGAATAGGACACTCATTGTACTTGCCGAAATACGAACGAGCCAAGTCCGCGAGGATCAGATACGGTCCTCGTTCGGGGAGTGTGGCATAACGACCATTTTCGCCTACCTGGCATCTCTGGATGGTTCCGCAACGACTACGACCATCTCGTCCTTCTTATCCTCCGTCGTCAGCCCATCTATAAAAGATATCGAGAGCATTGCGCAGGCTCCCCACTTTGTTATGAACGCATGCTTCGTCCAGTTTGCATTGGGGAGGGAGTATGAGGAGTTCTGTAAATTTATACGACGACAAGACGACCACTTCGTCATGGAGTTATTGGATCACGCCATCAGTGGGCTCTACTACAATGACGAGGATCACGAACATAATGTACAGTTCCTGAATTGGGAGATTGAGGCGCGGGAAAGCGTTTAACCGCTATGGCTGTGTAGAGCAACACGGCACGGCAGACGGTGGCGAACATTACTAGTAATACCACAGCCTGCTCACTACTCATAATACCTCTTTACCCATTTTTCTGTGTATTCATGCAGACTGATGGCGCCCTTGTTCTTTATTGAGCCTTCTTAATCACGTCCCTCACCAACATCAGAAGCGAGTTGCTAATCTGAGAAATACATCGTGGACACGCTTGCACACACCTTCGCGATCGGAACCAGGCTTCATGTTGAGTTTTTCAAACTCTCAAAGAACTTTGCTTTGTCCAATCGTCACGATTTTGCATTGTCGTATGCGACATGCCAAGCCCGGAGACAATGAATGTCCTTCTTTGTTCGCTTGTTACTACACCTCAACGTCGCAATCGCAACCACACTTAGGATTCATACTCCAGTCGACTTCTTCAATTCAGCACCCAGTAATACGAACGGCGTGAACTCCTAGCTATTATGCCGGCGGCATCCAATCAGCACGCGCGTGGTCAGATGTATCGAAGCCCGCGAGGACTAGGAGACATCAGTGATTCCCAGGGCCTTGAATTCTTGGACCAGCCATGGTACTATGAGATAGACGATTCTTTGAGCCAGATGACTGCGAGCACAAGTTATAGTAGGGGAGATGAGAGCGAATTCGTGAGTGCGATGTCGCAATTCGAGAAGACGTACAAGGTCGGCCAACAAACTCTCCTTCAGTTCATGAGATCGTATTCAGTGAGACACACCCAGTGTAACAAAGAATTTCCGCGCCTTTGCTAACTACATATCAGCTGCATATCATAGTAGCCGTAATCTTGTACACGTTCCTCTTCGAGGTCGCAGTTCGCCTACCTTTCCTCCTCGCCCTCGCCTTCGCAATCCCTTCCATCCATATGCTGCTCGTACAGGACAAACCAGAGTCCGTTGACAACACGCACAAGAATGATTCGGAAGCCCTCTATCGCCGATTATCTATCTTCTCAGTAGTTCCCGGTGAGCCAGTGGCCCAATACAAGACCACGGAAACTTTACACCCAGTCGGCGTCACCTTCCCTGGGTTGACCTTCTTCTCGCCCTCAACATGGTTTCCACGCGCCACAGACCCCTCAGACTTCCGATACAGGAGACAACGATTACATACCACATTCTGGGAATCAGCCTACCAACCTCGTCGTACGTTCCTTGAAGCTCTCGAAGACACGGTACCGCGTGTACTTGAGAGCTGGACTAGGTTCATTATTCGAACCATATTGTACCAAATCACTTCTCGGATTCTTATTTTTGTCATAGAACGTACATATGAAGTTGTGATAGGGGAGGAAATGAACGTAGACACCTACATCATGAATGTGATGCGCTTTTACTGGGACTGGGCTGCGGGCATGAGCTGGCTTGCTTCGTATGGTATGAAATGGGCTATTTCGAAGTTGGTCATGCTGCTTGGTCAGCTCTCGATATGGCTAGGTAGGCAAGCAACGATGATCACAGGGGCTATGCATGAGACAAAGCTAGAATACAAGGACTTGAACACAGTGCAGTTCTGAGTTCGGCTGAAGCTTGTCTTGGAGGAAGCGAGGCAAGAAGAGATGAGCACGATTCCGTGAAGTCTTGTGTCAGGAGTTTCTGTCACTGAGAGTTTGGCGTTCAAAAGGTGGAATGTGTGATTGTCATAATAGGGCTTAATATTGATCTTGCACGCGCTTCAAATACTGTTTACCAGCGTTGGTAATCCAAATAGCATGTTCTCAATATATCTTCCATCGATATAGCTCTTCAATCTAGAACCCATCAATGTAAGTTAACACGAACTTCATGACCAACGACAACGTGATGCATTCTCCTCGCTCATCTTAATATTTAACAATAGCCACTCACTCACTATCAATGATACATGGCTGATCCCCCGAGTTTCTTCTTTTTCTGATAACGTTGACATCATCAAGATACCACGTGCCCTCGGGAAGCATGGAGTTGTTCACTCTAGCCGCCGCAACATCACTGCCAAGCACAGCCATAGCACTGATGGGTACACTGCACCAATCACAACAACACCGGTATCAAAGCCAACATGGCAGTCGCAGCTGCCGAAACACCGCCTAGAGAGATTGACCCACTGTGCGCACCCTATGCATGAAACTGTGTATCCAGGAAGGAAACTGTATACCAACCATCCAATAGCAGACCCTGGTACACAGAGCTCTAGCACGGCTGGCCATGCGCAAAGCAGAATCCAGGAATGTGGCAGGACGAAGGTCTCGAATGTAACTCGGCTCTCCTTTTCATCAGCCACCAACACAGTTTTATGCTCCCCTCTTTCCGCAGCTAGCCACCTCAAGATCTATGGGATCTCTCTGCCGCAGCCGCATGATCCGACACACACGCCTGCCACCCAAGCCAACGAGCTCCCCTGCAATGCCTAACCCCAACGATCCCTCAAGAACCGGGCCACAAACCCCCGACGCACACTGCGCCGGCTCCTACGGTGACAGCTTCGGCCGAGTCTTCGATAACCCTCATGTTCGGCGGCAACGGCCACAGCCGTGGCAACTTTGGCGGTGTTGAAACGGGTGACCCGGGGACTGTTTCCGTCTACTGGGCTTGCGGCAAACAGCAAGAGATTACAGATGTGAAGGAAGTGACAGAGGAGAAGCTTATGCAAAGAAGCGGGCTTAGTGAGGAGAGCTTTGCATATCCGTTGGATGTGAAGGTGACAGCGCCGGGGTGGGGCCCGGGAGACCTTCACGACAAGGGAAACTGGCAGACACTGCATTTGTAAGTCTTCCTTCTTTGTTATCGTGTCGATGATAGAGTAAGAGGCTCTGAGATGGGTCTTGTCATAACGCTCCTTTGCATGCCGGAATGTATGGAGAAGGGTCGACATATAATGATATGGGTGTGGAATTTTGGTGGCATGAACAAGTACAGCACGTGCTTCGGTGTTATGATTGAGCGAAATAAGGCGAAGAGAGTCGGATAGATTGAGATATATAGCTATGAGCGTATAGACTGGAGCTGTATGCGTCACGGCACCACTAATTTTAGTGCTTCGCCTCTCTCTGACCGCTCGCTGTGCCTGCCTCTCCCCTTGCATGCGCAGTCGCATTGCTCTGCTCCACCAGCTTCAGCGGACGATATTCTGCCTCCCACATCTGCTCTCTAACCCACTCTTCCAACTCTGCATCGTCGCTTGGTATGTCCTTCTCCTCGGCCAAATCATCCTCTACAGCCTTCTTGATCACATTCCTGGCTATTTGAACGCTGATCTCGCGTACGTCTTGGACATCTGGAAGGAGACCGGCTCCCTGATTGTTGAGGACGGGAGCTGCCGAGGCGAGGGCTTGAACAGCTGCGACAAGGAGGGCGGGAGTCATGAGGCGGGTTCGGGAGAGGACTGCGCCGAGGCCGATTCCGGGAAATGTTACCGAGTTGTTGCATTCAGCTTGTAGTCGTCAGTAACATGATCACGGAAGTAATATTAATAGACTTACAGATATCGTACTCCTTGCCATTGTGCTTGACTGGCGGGAAGGGCGAACCTGTGGCAACCAGCGCTTTGCCACTGGTCCAGTCATACAGATCTTGCGGCTTAGCTTCGTGGAGCTTAGTTGGGTTCGATAGTGGGAAGATGACGGGGCGTTCGACGTGTTTTGCCATTTCTCGGACGACGTCTTCTGAGAAGGATCCAGGCTTAGTCGAGGTGCCAATGAGCACGTGTGGCTTCACTTCTTTGATGACGGACAGCAGATCACTGTGCTCTTTGTCCTCCCATTCCTTGTCATCTCGCGCATACAGAAGTTGAGCTGGAGTGAGCTGATCTTTCTTGTTCTGCAAAAGGAGACCAGGCTTATCTACGCACCTGGATCGGAGTTAGTGTGAATGAGCTAGCTGGATCTGCAACTGACATACCAAATCTGGCGCCCGGCTTCTTCTTTCGACGTTCCGGTGTTTTGGGCAATGGCATCTTTGATCTGGTCTGCAATTCCTGTGCCCGCTGATCCCGCGCCAAACATGACAAAGCGAGCTTCCTCCCATTTAGTTCCGCTCAC
This sequence comes from Alternaria brassicae, assembly GCA_004936725.1. NCBI lineage: Eukaryota > Fungi > Ascomycota > Dothideomycetes > Pleosporales > Pleosporaceae > Alternaria > Alternaria brassicae. Next base: position 2,506,850 of record CM016505.1, on the reverse strand, counting down.
TTTGAAAGCTGACATGATGGCTGCGAGCGTTACGCAGCCGGTCCCTTGTACGTCATCGTTGAAACATGCGATCTCAGGAGTATACTTATCTAGGATCCTTCGTGCGTTATTCAGCCCAAAATCCTCGAAGTGGATGTACGCTTTAGGGTAATGCTTCTTTGCGGCCCTTACAAACTTCTCGACGAACTTATCATATCTCTCACCATACACTCGCTCTTTTCGCATGCCGAGGTATAGCTCATCGTTGAGGAGATCCGTGTTCTACGATTGTCAGAACACGTCATTGAGCCAAGGTTTCTCTACTTACATCTGTGCCGCAGTCAAGGACTACAGGCAGCGTGCGCGCAGGATGTATACCAGCGCACAGCGTGTAGATGACGAGTTTGGCTATGCTTATCAGGATAGCCCCTACCCCTTGATCACCAATGCCCAGTATCTGCTGTCCGTCGCTCACCACTATCAGGTCGATGTCCTCGGGATTGCCCCATTGCTTCATATCGTCTTCTACGCGGTCTGCATCGTCGATGTTGAGGAAGCAACCTTCTGGCCGTCGGAAAATCTTCGAGTAGTCGGCTATCGCTTCGCCTTCTGTGGGTGTATAGATAACAGAGAACATCTCCTTGAGGTGCTCAAGGATGAGCTGCGCAGTCGTCAGCCATGGCATGACTAAAATAATCAACAGTAGCGTACTCTGTAGTATAGCACCTCATTCTGCTCCTTCAGGCTCGTCATGAAGGTATTCTTGGCAAGGTCTGTCGGCCGTTCGGTGTACTGGGCGTATGCGCGTTTGACCTGCTCGTCAAGCGTCTGGATATTGGTGGGGAGAAGGCCATGTAGCTTGAATGTGTCACGCTCTTCCTTCGTAAAGGCTGAGCCTTTGTTGAAGTATGGCGTTCGGAGGAGTGCATTGCCCTCGACAGTGCGTTAGTCGTGTAGTAACTCAGACGAGTGTGGATATCGTACAGTCAGACTAGTCTCCAAGAATCCAGACGTGGAGAGAGGCAAATGCCCGAACTTTGCATTCTTGTGCTGCTTTGTGTTAGACGACATGTTCGCGATATGGTTGTTGTAGGAGATGCGCGGGGCTCGAGAGATGCGACTGAATAGCCGCTGGCTGTGAGGCATATAATGTTAGCAAAGGCTACAGGTTAGTCGTAACAGTCACTGCAACCTCATGTGAAAGGCGCTACGTATTCGTGGCCGTCTCCGACACGTTGTTGAGCATCAAGTTGCGCGTCGCGGTTTCGGCATGATGACGTCGAAGTAAACCTGTCGAGTGGGGGCAGCGAGGCGCTATTCCTCCAACACTGCAGGTGTGGCCAGATCTTCTTGCGTCGCTCAGCGCGTCCATGCAACCTGAGTGAACAGAGGATACGATGAAAGGTCGTGGATTGGCGATGACATGAAGCTCCGAGGCTGTCTCTGTGCACGCGGCACGTGTGGCAGTTGCGAACCACACCCCCCTCTTAGCCTTCTGCTCGACGTCGCAGCTGATCGACTCTTGTTGAACGTATAACTGACTTCCGCCCAAAGCTTGATCCCACTCTTTCATCTCAGCATCTACTCGATACGTCTGATTTCGAAGGCGTCTTTTCGACTGTCCTGTTCTTTTCGCATCGCATCGTCTTTCATATTTTTTCACTCATCCAGTCTCATTTGTATCATCTATTGTTACATCATATTTGGCTTGTGACTGACGTCCAGATGATAATAGCACAAGTTAATCGTATTGCTGCTTTTTCGCAGTCCATTAGTCTCATACTATTCGATTTGACAACAGGAGGAGAGTGACCACCAGCAATCTCGTGGGCCGGCAAGCGCGGTTTGATCGTTTGATCCCATGACCAGATTTCCTAACCAAGCACCACCGTCATTGTCGCAGAGTAGCAAGCAGGCCACTGACTCCATACATGGCTGCGTTGTTTTCCGCCTCGTGATTTGGCGAGAATCGACCCCGACCCTAGTCCTTCGTACCATAACCATGAACAGGACAGCAAGTGATTATCATGGGCCCGCAGTCTCTTCGCATTCAGATGCGACCTCTTTGACAGAATCCGTCCCTCCAAAGCTCGCGCAAGTCCTCCCCAGACTTCGGACTCCAAATATTACACCTGCGTGGATCACAGACTCTCTCATCCCGACAGTAAAGGCCGCGTACGGCTCTACGATCACGCAAACAGAACTCGATGACGGAACGTGGTCCAATGTCATTGAGAAAACAGACTTGCTACTTCAGGCAATGGATCGAGCAAATAACGATGCGACGTTTACACAGATTTATTATGATGCATTATGGATGAGGAATAGAGACTTGGATGAAGATGTAACATCGATGGACGAAATAAGTGAAGGAGCTAATGCTAAATTCTGCGAGATCCTGGCAGATCAGGGAGGTGATTTTGCGATTGCCGTGCTTATGGTCCTGAGAACTATGCAGCAAGAGGTGGATGACAATGCAAACAGGGAGACAGAGCCGTGTGAAGAAACAGATGACATAGCGGAGAAGAGTACAAGGGAATGGGCTGATGACACAAAATTCAATGCTTCACATCAGGCTGAGGATGCTACCGAGTATATAGAAAAAATCACGAAGAAAGGTAAGAAAGGTGGAAGAAAGCGAAAAGTAACGCATTGAATGAGGTGATGCAGGAGCTGTTGGAGAAGAAAATTATATTGGCTTAGGCTGAAGATCTAAGACGACCTCTTCGAGACTTCTCACTGCTCAAATTTCCTCGATTGTTGTATCAGTGGCATCGGCAAGAATGACGTCCAAGACTCTAGCACATGTCGCTTCTCCGCCTAATCCAGTAGCCAAGAACACCAGCTGAAAATAGAATCAATGACAGAAAGAGATCTTCAGGAGCCTCGGCCCCCATGTATCGAGAATTCTCACTGTGATCTAACCTGTCTACCAACCACCCGCAGGCGGCTGTGCGGGGTTGGTCATGTCACAGCAACAACCATTCTTGACGCATGAACAGTCTCCAGAGAAGCCCTAGTAATTTGATCAGCTCGGGAACTACTTTTGAATCCCAGGATCATCGATCTACCATCACTGAGAGAGAAATGCGAGTGAGGCAAGACTTACCGAGCACGGACACTCGATGCAGGCAATGTGCACAGTACCATCGACAATGTTATCGTCGCGCACCGAAATGGTCTTGAAGGATCGGTTGAGGGAGACCTAGTGGTGTTGTGTTAGTCAAGCGTTTGACACTGGGGGTTGAGAAAGCGTACAGCTCCGGGAGCGGCGAGAACAGTGGCGGTGTAAATCACCGTGCTAATGAAGAGAACGAACTTCATCTCGACTCGACGTTAAGAGATGAAGAGACGAATAGTTTTTTTATATAGAGAAGCGAGGGATTCTTCACAAGCGCGGTTCAGGGCAAAAGTGCTGATATAGTCGGAGTTGTCGGTCGATAGAGAAGGAAAGTGTACTGTATTAATATAGTGAAGAGTGAGAACGATCCATTTGGTAGCGACCAACTGGCGCTTTGGTACAAGATCCGTTTGTTACACCTGTCACCCTTACCGCTTCGCTGCAGACACCAATGGAGCGGTTGCTCTTCTCGTTATGGTACCACATAACCCCCACTGAAGACTTGAATAGCCCAACCTAAGCTGCAGTCGAATATCGATTTGCTTCCAACTTCGTCCTCTTCTCATGGTCAACATATACGGCGCTGCTAATGTAGCGCGGCTTCTTTCTCGTACTGGCTGGATAAAATGTAAATGTCGACTTCGCCGCACGTTATCATCCACTGTCTCTCAACGCCACCCTGTTACAGTATTGTCAATACGATGGATGATCTCCGAGTCTGACCATAGGGAACCAAGGCTGGGGTCGTTATCCTGGCGAGGACTTCGTTGTCTCCTGCCTTTGCTAAAAAATGTTAGGAAAATTAACTCTTTCTTTACCATTTACACGGAAGACTCGGTCGTTCTGAATTGAAACACCACTTCGCAAACCATGAAGTTCTTGATGCATTCGCTGGTCTTTAGCGCTATCAACCAGATGCAAGATGAGTGTGCACTAAAGGGTACGCCGCATTCTTACTGCCCCATGCGACCTGCCCATGATGACTGCCCGAGCGGCTCGGGGTTCATCGAAGGATTGGGCCCCAATACGCTAGAGAAGAGCGTAGGAATGTTATACTGGCTTCTTTATGGACGCCTCGGACGGTCTTATGCATGTAATCCTTCACAAACCATACTGTGTCTCAGCCTTGCGTGCACCCAATCAACCCTTATTTCGCGTCTCTCGAACAGTAACGTTTGGTCTGGAAGCCTTCTGACTGAGACGAAGGTCTCTCGAATCCATGCTGAATGTATAAATGATTGCACATGTGAAATGAGAGAGGTGTGAGCCTAGTGGCGGGTGACCTGCTTCCTGAGTTGAGAAGACGATGATGGCAATTACGTCATCGTTGAACAGCTGGCCGCGTCACTCACGTGGACGCGTGCCTTCGCGAAAGCTAGGACGCAACTGCTATTCAACTACACCAGCACCGAAAAGCCGCCTACAAGACATGCTGAAGTTATGTTACTATCCGAAGATGCCTCGGAAATTTGACATTTTGTACTAGCGAAAGAGCATCACCGCTTAATCGCTAAACTAGTCACTTCGCATGCACAACCACCCTATTGATCTCTCCGCTGAACCTCTGCTACCCAAGCGATGTACACAGCCACGAACCTGTCAATAGATGCCTACCTACAGCCTCGACAACAACGTTTGTCGAACCATGCCATTCTCTCAGCATGCTCGTGGCTATTACTCCGCCCATCGTGTATCGTGACAATAGGCACACGACCATAGCGATTCCAAACGGATCGCCAGGGCCCATGACTGCTGACGGTCCCTCATTCCTCACTACACTCCTGGCAGGTTTGCGTATCGATGTTTGCCGATGGCTCTTCCACTGCCATCACCCGATTATCTGTCCAGGTCGGGTACATAAGTGATCTTTTGGGTATCTAGCAAGGATATGACGCAAGCATCCAGAGTTGACGCAAAAGTATCCGGATCGCGTATCCCCTGAGATGTGTCTTGTATTACCCATTTCGTAGTGTTTGATGTCAATGTGCCATCAAAGAAGCGAGTTAGCGTTTGTCAACATATTTTGTGTGCATGATGGATCTAGGCCTTCAACGAGCCACATGTCTCTATTATTCCAAGAAGTCATCTGATAGTCGTGGTCCTTCCTACGCCGTGAAACCATGTCTTATTCACTGCAACTATTCCTATCATTATGGTTCAATACGAAAAATCAAAATGCTACAGTGTAGAAGTCACTTTCACGCAAGTTGCAAAAAGTCGTGGTGAATGCGGCACCTGATATCATGTACTCCGGTTTCCACTTTCTTCAATCTCCGCCACTTCCCACACATCTTCAATATTTCCTGTCAAGGGCCTTGCCATCGCTAAGCCATGTGCCATAGCCAGTTTTAAGGCCTAACATGAGCGCTCCAACACTGTCCGTCGATCCGCAATGGATCGCCTACACGCTCACGCCCTATCTGCGCTACGCTTTTCAGCATGTTTTGCGTCGCAACCTCGATATCACGCCCTACGTCGAACGCGCGCTCAACTGCTCTAGAAGCAAGTCTGTTAGTTACCCAGTTCACTTGCTTTTGCCTCCATGAGGGCGCTAATCTGATCTAGGATACTCACATCTACGGCGATGATCTCGCTTTTGAGCGCTTGTTCTTCGCAATCGAGCGCCGGCACCGAGGCCTCCCGGCTGAGCTTAATAGCCTCACGGATAACCCAGAGCTCCTCGCCGTGTTCCTTATCCGCCGCGCACAAATGAAGGGTCCATACGAGTTACTGGGTCGTGGCCTCCACCCTAGTGACGCATGGAAGAAGTACGAGAGTGAAAGACTCATGCAGATTGCGGCCGAGAACGTGAAAGGTACGTCTGACTTTTCTTCAACCTTCTGCTTAATCTATTCTGCCTTTAAAATCTTCACTTTGGGCTACTCCACAAGTATTCACACCTACGCCAGCGATGCAGAACCAGAATCAGGCTGCAGTGCCGCCATATTCCGTCCCAGCCGCTGCTATTTCGCCAGCACCTCGGGCATACAGGATGCCAACGGTATCATCACCTATGAATAGCCTCATTGACCCTCGTTTACTCTACGCATACCCAGGCCAGTATGCTACTCCTGGGCTCTCGGGAACTCTGTCCCTTTCCGAAATGCAGTACTATCATCATCGGAACATGGAGATCGAGGCATCCTTTGCTATGAAACTGGCCCAGTTGCGTAATCAGCAGCAGGGGTATGGAATGCAACATCGGATTCTCGGTCCTCAAGTCAATCCACAAGGTTATCAACACGATATGATGTTACCAGTCCGACAAGGGCATCATGATGATGCTGTAAATGGCACAAGGTTGCTTCACGCACCGGATTCCGCTTTTCAGCAGGGGTATACTTCTAGTTACGCACGGTATCTAGGGCAGCAGCGAAGTGCTAAGCCTACTCAGTATCCGTCGCAGGCCCCTGTCTCTACAGCGCCCATGTACGCGGCAGCTCAACCCACCCAGCATGTTCTCCAGCAGCCAGGTTATCTCCAGCCATCGAGCCATCTGTACGAACCTGCGATGCAGAATATCCGGCAACGGCCTGTCCCCATGTTACCTCAACCTATGCCCGTCCAGCCTGTATATATTTCTACCCGCCATGATAGCACTCATCCTAGCCTTCCGAACCTCACCAAGCCAGCCGGCATTTCCAAGTCCATCTCTAAGTCATCCACGACTGCAAGCCTACCAGACTTCTCTGATCCAGCCCAACGCGCAGTAAGCATGGCAGCTTTCAAAAAGCTATCACGAGGAGAAAAGATAGAGAAGCTTTTGGAACTACAGAGAGCCGAGAATGCCATAAAACCAAACGCGATGACACAGGTGCAGAAGTTCTTCATAGAGGTGGCTGCAGAAGAGGCGGCCGCAGCAAAGGCAGCTACGGCAGGCGAAGCCAGGATGAAGAAGAACAAGGGCAACGCGGAGAATATGGTCGAGCCACCAGATGAACAGGCAATAACGGCTTCGGCCCTGGGCTACCGCAATCATCAGAGTACATACACGACTGTACCAGGAAGTGGAGGTTTTGCGTCTTACCCAGGGTACTCGAATATTACGAGTTCGTTTCATTCCCCGCAGTTCCATGGGCCTTCGATGGTTCCTGCACTGGTTCCCAAACGGGAAGAGGAGTGTGAAGAGGTTAAAAAAGGCACATGAGTTGCTGTGGTCGATCTTCAGGCACTGCACAGGTTCATGCTTTGGTTTGATGCATCTCGCGATGTCTATTAACTGACAAGCGAAGTCAAGGGTGTTTTGAATGACTTTGCTGTGATGCGCAGCTGTGACACCATCAAGGCTAGCTCTGACATAAACGAATGATAGGGAAAGGACATGTTGGGAGGCTTCCGTACAAAGAGTAGTTGAACGAAATGATGAATCAAATTACAAGACACATTACTGATTATTGTATTGTGATGACTATATGCACATGCCGATTACTTGGCGTAGACCCTCAACTCGGGCTCCGTCAATGACTTTTGCGGGTACGTCAACAGCAACACGCCAGCCACCGGAATCAGCCCGCTGGTAGCCAGGATATCGTCGAGATCGAGGCCAGGAGCGGCGTAGCTGTTGCAAACGCTCTTAACGTCGATGCGTCCTAAGCTACCCGGTCCGTCATTCTGAAGTGCATCAACAATCAACGCATAAGTCAGAGGGTTGAACAGAACACCGGCATGACCGTAGACGGAACCGCCAAGCTGCCCAGCACAAACGCGTTGTACTTCGTTGTTGGAGACACCGACGTTACGTGAATCGTTGATGAAGGCTGAGGCGCCAGTACCTTGCTGAGGCTCGACGACCTCGTCGAAGAGACCAGAGTAGAATGTTGTAGTAGGGACGTATGCGCTTTCACCGCCACCGCTCCTGAGAACCCTAACGAAATCGGAAGTAGCCTCTTGCTGAATAACGGAAGGGGCACAGGGACCGAGGGCTTGGTTGCTGTTTGTCGTTAAGCAGAGAACATTGGCCAAAACGGTGCCCTTGAAATCCGGGGACACGGGAAGGAAATCCTTGACAACCTTGCGGGTTGAAGGCCAATATTTGAGTACCCATTGTGTATCCAGACCGCCTTGAGACCAGGAGATGATAGCGATATTTTGCTTGTTGGTGCGTGAGACGGCGCTGATATAGTTTATGGCATAGGCAACGTATTCGGAATTCGTTTGTGCGTCACTGAGCATGGCGCCGGGAATGTTGAGCCATACTGGGTCGGCATAGCTCGTACCTGTCAAGAGCTTCCTAAGATTGTTGGCGAAGTTTGTACCTCCATAAGCACCGGTTCCTGGTACGAATATCACAGGACGTTTCTGGCCGTAGGTAAAGCTGGGTGGTATAAAGATCGCTTGGCGTAGTGCAGACTCTGAGAGCTTGTATGGAGCATCTGCGGGATCCTTCTTGGGGTAGATGCCAGAGGTAGGCGGGTTGTTGTTGTTGACGCGGTTTTCGCCAACTGGTAGGCCACCGTTCATAGCGGCATTAAGGGTTCCATCCAGCACCAGACCACCAGCTATTTGAGTTGCAACTGCGGCAAAAAAATCTGTTCGCGTAGTTGGGCTTGCCCACATCTCGGAATGCCTTGCGACCGCGGCTTGGATGTTTGTCGGTCGCGCTGTGGGCTGAAGTTGCGAGAGGATGCTGAGCACCTTCGTGGGATCGCCCTGTGCAACCGCTTTGTTTACATCGCTGAGAAGATTGCCAACGAGAGACACTACACTGGGAAGTAGGCCAGGAAGAAGATTGTTCAACAGTTGTCTTTCATCCAAACTTTGGGCCTGTTCAGTAAAGGGTGCTGGTGTTGCGATTGGCGCGATTCCTGCCACCACTGGGGCTGGTGCGGGTGCGGGTGCAGCGAGCGACGTTGGGAGAATGCTCAAAAGAGCTAGCGATGGGACGGAGAGACGCATGTCGATTTTTTCTCAGCCTTGTTACTAGCAGAAAGTACGACCGAAAAAGCACAAAGACGCAGGGCCCCTGTCAATCAGCAAAAACGTACATGTCTGGTCTTTAACCACTCTCACAACACGAGTCGTGTGGCTCAAGATCATCATCCTGTCCTCACTTTACATCCCAGTCTACCGCGAATTAAGCTTCTCGTCACATTTTTAGCGTCGTCGAGCAGATGGGATAGTCGTGGAAGCGCATCTTGGTAGATATGGTTCGAATTTGGACTAACCAACAGAAAGCGGGCTCTTCGTGCTCTTCTCGAGGTCGGTCTTGCCTTCACGCAAAGGATCTTTTATCATAATGTCAAAAATCCATCATATTATAGACCCTGTGAGTAAGAGGGACTGCTGAAACAACAAGTGCATCGAAAACTGTTTGGCGGAACCTAAGGGGGCAAAAGAGTTTGCCGTCTTGAAGCGGACTAGATTATGGAGACACGATTACGCCAAGATCTGCTAACACAACCGAACTGTCGGCCTCGTCACGCTTGACTTCGGACCAGCTCCGTTGTGTCGGCGAGGTATTCTGCGCGCCATAGGACCCCATCATGTTCCATCGACACACACAGTATATTTGGAGAGCAGAGTTCTGATGTTGAGATCATCACAGCAGGTTCTCCGGAGCACGTGTCGAAGCACGATCCAATGCCTGAACCTCTGGACAGTATGCGCTTTTCCAGCCCGCAGAATCTCCCGGTCTCGACCACCGGAGGTATTGAGCGGGTGCACGCTAGTGTTCCGGGAATCGACCTACATACGCTACGGTACAACGTAATCTAGCTTCGGTCCCGGATGTCAGGATCTACCACATTCCGTTAGCAAAGAGCATGTCGACATCTATATACTATGTAGTATGTTGACATCTACAAGCTCAATGTGCCTGGATGCGTCATCGCCGCGTGGCCGAGCAACAGAGACATCCGTTCTCCGATCTTCAGGCTACTCAATCTTCTTAATCCTTGATGTCTACTCCTGCGCGTTGTTTTGAGACTCATTTATTGAATTATGTCAGGCAATAACGTAGGTAATACTGCCAGAGATTTCAGGTTGGACCAAGTATGCAACGTCTTGACGACTAATGGTAGCAGAGCATATACTCGGAAAGGTTCTTTTGTTTGGCATATAGCAAGTTGGTTACCTACACGTTCTGCCTTGCGCAAAACTCCTCACGATGCTGCAAACGCGTGACGTCATCTTCGACTACATAGCGCGATTCGCAACCCGTAGCTGAGTGCAACACACCCATCACGACCTTACAACCTCACAACCTCATCTCGTCCAGACGACATCATCCTCGCCCCTATGTCCCTATCAAAACCAACATGATCAATACGTTGCTTGAGTATATCTAGATCTGATGGCGACGATAATCGACCAAGCCCAATGGCTTGAGCAGGTTACGAAACCGCGCGCGGTTAGACTCGTGAAGCGGACGAATCATTTCAAGCGATCTATCGATATTGTGCATAGACACAGCAACTTTCATTATCACCTTGTCAATAATGTGCCTTCCAATCTCAATATAATCGTTCTGGTCCTGGTAGCCACATCCAAACAATCCGTCGCTACCGGCATGTGCTGAAAGCGTCTTCCACTCAACTTACGCACAACTTTGTTACGTTCTTTCATATCACGCGCACCACATCCTAGATATACACCACAGTCCTAACCTATTCCTAATGTAGCTTGCCTTACCGTCGCGCAGGGCTGATACATCCTACGAACCGAGATTCAATGGGCAGCCCGTTCTTTCGGCTACCGCTGCCTACAGCTCCTTCCACTCTACACCAGGTCCAGCGGCAAGGTGCTGCCCTTGATGTACTCAAAACATGTACACTCCCGCAAATATTGGATCTCGACAACCGACCTACTTTCTTGCTCAACATGGACGATTACACAAAGGGAAGCCGAGTTCCAATCCGACCTATCTTCTGCAATGCGGCACTGAAAGAGCGAGAGCAGCTGTTAGAAAAGATAATCGGCACATCATCAAGCGATCACTATTCTACCGGCATTGGAGCATCACATGACGAATTTCGAGTATGGGCGACGATTGCTAGCAAATTCAACGACTCTCGAGATCTCTTTCCAATCACCATAGAGTTCGAGAATTGGCTATGGTTGGGTGTTTCGATTCATCCCAACTGGCGGCTGATCAGCGCACACGTACTTTTCAAGAACGAAGATGTTCCCGAAGGGGACCCGTTGTGCGCATCAGCTCCGCGACTCGAGAAAGAGGGACACAGCGATGTGACTGCCGATACGGCTAAGGCTTTAGCTTCTGCCAAGGCTATACCAACCCGGGAGATAATCGAAGACGTACAGCAACCAAAATTACCCTCTGTATCTCTTGGAAAGAACCGTGAAGGAAACAGTTTTTCGAGTATATCAGCGATAACCTTGTCTACGCCTGACTCTTCCGTACCAGACTGGACAGCGCCGCACCCAAGAGGTGTTCTCTCGGATCACCTCCAGTTTGTAAGGAGCATTGAATGGGCAAACACGCCATTAGGAGCCATGAACCGATGGTCCATCCAGTTTCGAGAGATTATCTGCTTGGTCATGCGCAACCCTCATCCATCATCGGTGTTCTGGGGCGAAGACTTAACTATGCTCTACAATGAGGCTTACAGAGACGATGTGACAGGCGACAAACATCCGGCTCTGATGGGAACCGGGTTCTCAGGCCCTTTTGGCGAAATGTGGCATGCGGTCGGTCCTGTGATCCGCGAATGTGCGCGGACAGGTCATGCCCAGCTCAATCACAACCAGCCGTTGCCCATCATGCGTTACGGATACATGGAAGAGTCTTTTTTTACCTGGTCCTTCGTGAGTATCAATGCTACGGCTTCTGTCCGATGGACAAATACCACTCACATCATGATAGGTTCCAGTTTTCGGTGGTACCGAGCGTGTCTTAGGGTGTAGGTAATGTTGCGGCTTGTCGTAATAGCTCCGTGGTGAAGGCTGGGTTGGCTTGAACGAGAGTACTAGGTCCGCTGACTCAAACATGGAATACAGTTTACCTCAACGCATTTGACACTACGGTTGAGTCCATCAGCTCAAGAAGAATGTGGCTGTTACGTTATCTCGGAGAGTGCATGAACGCCACACGTACTGTCAGTAAGTGTACATATGTTAATTTCATGTGAGACAAACACTAACATCGTGCTTACTCTCTTTGAAGAGGAATTCTGGATGAGAGTTCTAGACGGCCTGAACCACAATGATTACGACGTACCCTTTGCGCTCTTATACACTGTGACAGAATCCGAGGACGCTGAGAATGCCCCTTCGCATTCTGATGCTACTCCGACGTCTATAAAGTCTTGCGCCTTTGAAGGATCCATCGGCGTGCCAAGAGGGCATGTAGTTGCACCAGAGAAGATCAACTTCAGAGATAGCGAGGGCGTTCTAACACCGGTCTTCCGAAACGCTACAACTACCCTAGAGCCCGGGATGTTAAGCATCAAGAACGGTACACTTCCTCAACAGCTGCTGGATATTATAGAGTGGCGAGGCTACAAGGATCCATGCAGAGAGGCAATGGTTCTGCCCTTACGACCAACCAATGCAGATAACGTATGCGCTTTGCTGCTAGTAGGCATCAATCCGCGAAGAGCATATGATCAGGAGTACAGGTCTTTCATGGCCATGCTGAATAGACAGATTGCTACATCATTAGCGTCAGTGCTTCTCTTCGAGGACGAGGTGATGCGGAGCAAAGAAGTCGCAGAGACGGCCACTTTACAAAGAGAGCAAATGTCTCGACAGCTCCAGCTTCAGACCGGACGCATGCGCCGAATGACCGAACTATCGCCTATGGGCATGTTTCTGTTCAATCCAGATGGGCTACTACTAGAGGCGAACGACCGATACTACGAAATGACTGGTGTCTCATCTGCAGGGGATAAGTTGCCATGGTCCATTGATATGATGGTGGGCGAAAGTCAAAAGGTTGGACAAGAAATGTGGGACTGTACGCGACGTTCTGTACCAATGAATTGTTGCGCACGCTAACATTGATCATCAATATGCAGATATGATCACTCACCACAAGCCAGTGAGCCGTGAGCTGCAGTTCGCGAATCCTGCATGTCAACCTCGAGACATTGATGGCGCACGAATCGAGTACTGGGTCCTGGCAGCTAGTCAGCCAGAACTAAGCGCCGACGGTGAACTCATCAGTATCATGGGCTCACTTACAGATATCTCGCATCTGAAGTGGGCGCAAGGCCTGCAGGAACGGAGATTGCGAGAAGCAGAAGAGACGAAACGTCAGCAGAATGAGTTCATCGACATTACGTCGCACGAGATGAGAAGTAGCACTCCTATGCCAACATGTGAAACATACACTGATTACTTACCTAAACATGTAGATCCGCTTTCCGCGATTCAAATCTGCGCTGATGATATCCGCGAAACTCTGACACAACACAAGTTCCCGTGCAGTAGCGACCAGAGAATGGCGAAAGACTGCATCGAAGCCGCGGAAAACATCACTCTTTGTGTCCAGCATCAAAAGTCGATCGTCGACGACATTCTTACGGTTTCAAAACTGGACTCCAATCTTCTCCGCATCACCCCGATACCCGCGCAGCCGATCATCGTTGTGCAAAGATCTATGGCAATGTTCGTCGCTTCGAACCTGATCACACGTGAGATGAGCACTAACATTCTACTTTTAGGTTTCGTCCTGAAGTTCAGGCCAAGAATATTGATTTCAGATTTGTTCCACATCCCAGCATTCGAGACCTCGACATTGACTGGGTGGTTCTTGATCCTAGTCGACTCCTCCAAATCATCGTCAATCTCATTACCAACGCTATCAAGTTCACCATGGACTCCCGAGTCCGCTCGATCACAGTCCATGTTTGTGCTCACACAGAGCTACCAGACTTTGATTTACCTGAAGGATTTCAGTGTACGTAATATGCATCATATCTTCGCATATGAGGCAATCACTAACCCTGTGCTCCCATCTTTAGTTGTTCCACCAAGGCATGACGCGACCGAATTCGGAAGCGGTGAAACTTGGGGCTCAGGCTCGTTCGTCTATCTTCGATTTCAAGTCCAGGACACAGGTTGTGGACTTTCGCCCCAACAGATATCACTGTTATTCGAGAAGTTTGCCCAAGCGGTGGGTTGATCTAAAGATCGAACTACAAATGGACTACGCACTGATGCTGTACGCAAAATCTAGTCTCCGCGAACACACATGCAATATGGCGGCAGCGGCCTCGGACTATTCATATCGCGTCAACTTGCTGAGCTCCACGGCGGTCAGATTGGTGTCTCTTCTAAAGCCGATGTCGGCAGTAACTTTGGATTCTATTTGAAGTGCAAACGCATGGTCGCTCATAAACCCGCTCCAAAGCTTGACCCAGCCATACACGCCCTCGAAGCTGAACATGCGCCAACCTCATGTGTGACGACAGCAGCAACCACGATCCAGATTTCCGCCGCGACTACAGCAGGGAAGAATGACAAGCCTGTCAATGTAAACCTGCCATTGTCCACCAACGATCAGAAAGATGAATCTAAAGACGATCGGCTCCACGTCCTTGTCGTCGAAGATAACCTGGTAAACCAGAAGGTGCTTGTAAAACAGCTTACAAAAGCAGGCTGCGCCACGTGTACTGCCGACAATGGCGTTTGGGCACTCAAGCATCTGGTCAAAACAAGATTCTGCATCACCGATGGGATACCACTCAATATAATTCTCATGGACTGTGAAATGCCGGAGATGGATGGCTTGACGTGTTGCAGGAAGATACGAGAGATGGAGCAAAAGAAAGAGGTGACAAAGCATGTCCCGATCATAGCGGTTACTGCAAATATCAGAGGAGGGCAGATGGATGATGCAAAAGACGCTGGTATGGATGATGTTGTTGGGAAGCCGTTCAGAATACCGGATTTGTTGGCTAAAATGCGGGAGTTGGTGAAGAAGCTTGAGGGGTGAACGAATGTTATACTTTTCCTATTGTAGGGCGATGAAACCATTATTATCTCATTCTCAAACATTCAGTGTCTATTGACATTGTTTATCAAAGTTGTTATGTGGTTGCCGAACTACCATCGTCGTCGTCGGGTTACTCGTTGCCGGCAGTGGTGGTGAGCATCTCCAAGCCTGGTTATATCTGGAGACTTGTCTGATTCCACCCAAGATCTAGTAGTACACGGTGGCTTTTCAGACGGCGACTAGGCACATAACATCGTCGTTGTACGGTGTCGATCGCAGTCAGTCGAATGTTTCCTTCATGATCAATCGCAATCGGAAGACTCAACCAAACAACTATGATGACCTCGCAACAAAAAGCTAACGAGATGACGTTGAATCCCGACGTTACAATAGATGTCACCGACTGATAAGCATTGTACTCCGTGCTTGTATAGTACCGAACGAATGGCATGACCCTGGAGCTAGAGCGCCGTCACGTGTTAGCGTACCACGCTAACGCCTGCCACGCGACGCGTCAAACCTTCCAATATCTCCACTTCCCCATCCCGACACCTGAACCACTATACACATCAACACGGAGTCACATATTAAACCCACGACACTTCACCTCACATCCCAAATCAGCTCCTTCGACAATGGACCACCCACAAACACCCCGCATTCTCGCCCCGCACCTTGCAAACTTCCAACACCGCATCGTGCGCATGCTAGGTAAAGTCACGCAGTTGCGCGGTGAGACAGCCGTCATTGATGCCGGAGGCAACGTCGATGTTATTCTAAACAGGGTAAGCATCTGCAGTACTATCCCGAGGCCAACAAGCACTTGCAAAAAAGCGTCAAAGAAACTTGATCGGAAACACAAGCTAACTCGCATATGAACCAGGACTCACACCTCGCCGTCGGTCACGCGGTCGAGATTATCGGCAAGGTAGATCAGAATCTGCATGTCAAGGTACAAGCTGCAACGGATTTTGGGACAAATATCGGTATGTGCTTTTCACTAATCTCACTACTTGGTGAAGGAGGTACTACTTGATGAAGAGGAGAAGCGAGGGTTGTGCTAATACCACGCAGACTTCAACGCGGCAAATGCAGTAGTAGATGCTACACATCGGTACAAGGAGATTTTCTACGATGACAACTAAGAGGCAACCGTGAAACGTGTCCGAGTAAGAGAGGTGAAAGGGGTCACGTAGAAAACCGTATAGTCCATGGGTGAGTTAGGTTGACTTACTAGTAGTCAACCACTACCACAAGGACCAGTATGCGTTCTCGAGCGCAGAACGGAGGTCACAATTACATGATATGTGTATCTGCGAATCGATCCAATCGAGACAATGCGTTATGTGCTCGGCTCTTAATGCATGGTATCCTCCCGCCAGAGAAATGAAGCGCCTTGTAAACGCCGACCCATGCCAAATAACGCCCCCGTAATCATATATTTACATGATGCGCTCACATTTCCTGTGCTTAGAGCTTACTCCTCACACCCTCGAGTCTAAACTTGACATCTTTGAGCTGTTTTCCAGTCGGTTTCCATGCCTCGAACATGCCGAGCAAGTTCTCGACCTCATCTCCGAGTTCTTTCTTAACAAAGTCCTCTTCCAGTAGTCCCCTCATCGCCCAAGGTAGGAAGAAAGGGTTCGGATTCGTCGTGGTAGCAGATGGCTCATACTCCTTCACCCGAAGCTTGTACATGTCTTCCTTCTTGCTGTTATTTGCAAACTTCTCGCCAATTATGGGAATGTTGATTCCCTGGAAACTGCCCGCGGTGCTTGGCCGTTCTTTGGTCGTCGGGATGGGAAGAGATGTTGTTTCGAGAGCATGCTGGACGGCGAGGGTGTAGATGTCAGGGTCTTCGTAGACGCGAGAGTGTCCTTCGCCACCATATAAGGAGCCTGCTAGGGCAGGCGAAAGTTCACGGATTAGGCCGTGGTCAGGGAGACCTAGGTTACGCAGCTTCAGCGCGAAGCCAACGAGGTGGGTAAGAAAGTCGGGTGCATGAATGCGGCCATCGACGAAGACGGCGCGATAGATGTAGGGATGCGAAAGCGTCGAGAAGGTTGACGACTAGTATGTGTTAGTGAAATGCAAGAGATATGTTGAGAAGAAAATCTGCTCACCTCGAGAGAGACAAGCTGGTCGTCGATGCTACCAACGTACAGTATCCGCACGCCGAACCGGAGGACTTCATCCAAGGCGGCAAGATACATCTGGCTAACCAGACTCTTGGGATTCGAAAACTCAAACAACTCGGCAGCTGTAGGGCCAAAGTACTTTGTCTTGTACTCGATGAATGGACCCATATTGACGCCAGCCATAGCGCATATTCCTATCCTTGTCGCACTGACACAGCCAAACTGTATAAGCTTCGCGACCAGCATCATAGCTACCGGCACACCCTGCGAGTGACAAGCGACCAAGATGAAGTCAGCTTGCTTGAGGTGGTCAATCCAGTTCAGCAAGAGCTTCCACAGGGAGTTGACCCGTTCAGCAATGAAGCCCTCGCCCTCTAAAGCTATCTGCTCGATCTCTGGACTGTACCCTCGCGCTTCAGACCAGTCCTTGATCGCTGCGGCTGCGGCATTGGCAAAGCGTATTGATGTACCTGTCGGTTGCCCTAGCACCTTTTGGATGATGGGCGCAGGAAAGAAACCATGTACACCAATCGCTACAGCCTTCTTGATCCTCGGCGGAGCTGGGTTGATATGCAGGTGGGGGGCCGCAGCTTCACCTCCGAGAAAGTATTGACGCATCTGCTTCCAGAAGTTCGGTTGCTGGACCATTTGGTAGGTAGTTCTAAACTTTGGTAGCAAGAGATTTGGTGGTCCTTGTTTAGCCTTCGCCAACTGTTTGGATGCTTGTTTAGCAGTAGGTGCTATCCCAGGTTTCGTAGGCTCGAGCACTGGTGAGGCTTTCGTCGGTGTGGCAGTCTTGCTTAATGTAGGGGTATCTACTGGCGTGTCTTTTACCGGAGTCTTGGGCTTCGGTCGTCCCCGTAATGAGGCGAAGGATTTCTTGGAGGCTGGCTCCTCTTTCGGTGGCTGTTGTGGTTCCTTAGGTGTCTCCACATCTGACTTGGGCTGTTCCTGCTCGTTGAACTGCGCCGCCTCTGGGTTCGATTGCGAAGGGGTATCGAACACTGCCACCTCGCCCACATGCTTCTGTGGTCCAGCCTCGCCTGGTTTCTTCTCATCTTCCGGTTTACCCCTATACCAGAACGCCCACGCGGAGGCCTTTGACGACCCTGTGGTATTCTTCTGAGCAGTCTCGGCAGGCGTAGCTGGAGCAGCGATTGCGGTGGTTTCTTGCGGTGTAGGCGTCTCTGTCTCGGGGTGCGCTTCTGGCAAAGCCTCGGGCACAGCATCAACTTTCGGTGCATTACTATCTTCAGTCGGGGGGATCTACGGGAGGAGGGTTCGCTTGCGCGTTCTGCGCACTGCTCCATGTCCAAAACCAAGAACCAGATGCTCTGGCCAGAACTTTAGCCGTTTTGGACGGCGTAGGCTGTGTCTCTGTGTCTTGATGCGGAGCTGCCTCTGTTGATGCATCCTTGCTCTCTATCTCTGCCACGTGGTTAGCCTTGGGCAGGGTGACGCCTACGCCTAGACCCTTTGTTTGCGCATCTGGCTCTTCTGAAGGTGTTGGTCCGGGCAGTGGCGTAGTGGAAGCTTCCTCAACACTTGAGTGTGCCTCACTTTTGCCTTTCGCCGGGTCGTACCCATCAGGCCGTGACCACCAACTTCTCCAACCCCATGTACTGGCAGCTACGTCCACCTGTGACTTGGGCGGTTCCGGGGGTAATGGCGGTTCGCTAGCCTGGGGCGCTGGTATCTCTTCAACGCCTTTTGGTTCCGGCTTGGGAGGTTCATGTAGGAGGCCGTCTGAGGATACGTTGACCTGGGTGATGGAGGCGGGTATGGCGTCGCCCTTGCTCGACTTCCGCTTGGTGAGGAACTTCTTGGGCGACTCGTCTTTTGGCTTGCTCGCGTCCTCGTCGGGTAGTTCGCCTGTGGCACCCCCACTGACGCCGATGCTTTCCTTTGCAGTCCTGACTATGGCAGGCGCCTTGGACCGCCAGCTGCCCGAGCCGGAAAGCCACCTCTTGGCTCGTGGCGTTTGTGTCCCAGAGACTGTGGGCGTCGTGGTGCCAAACGAAGGCGTTGAGTCCGCTACCGACCGGTCTGAGGGTGCATCTTGCAAGAGTCGACTGCCGCTGGGAGTGTCATCGGTAGTGCTGCTGGCGTCAGGTGGGACTTCAGGGCCCTGGCTAGGTGCGTCGGCGGGAGCCTCAGTGTTTGGCTTGGCCTTGTTGCGTGGGCTCATTCCTGCAGGGAGGGCGAGAGAACTGAGAAGGCGGTACGGCCTCTGGAGGGAGGATTAGCATGGACAAGACATGCGAAGTTGGCAGCATGCCTTCATCCCAAGGTGGACCAGGCGCGCGTCGGGGCTTCCAGCTGCGTCATGGGCCATCCCGTGTGCACTACGGTAGTCCTGGATTAGCGCGCGTCGATAGCGTAGACCAGCGTCGATTCTGCCACCGCCTAGCGATATTATCGGCCTTCCTGAATTTTGTAGCGCGAACTTTTGCCCGCAGTACCACGACGCCGAACCGCAGCAATGGCGATCCAGAAGAAGGTGCGCAAACACGGGAATGACACGTGCGATAGCTACTAACTCCCCTACAGCACGGAAAAGGTCGTCTCGACAAATGGTACAAGCTCGCCAAGGAGAAGGGCTATCGTGCGCGTGCCGCCTTCAAGTTGATCCAGCTGAACAAGAAGTACAACTTCCTCGAGAAGAGCAAAGTCTTGATTGATCTTTGCGCCGCGCCCGGATCATGGTGCCAGGTCGCTTCAGAGGTATTTCGCCGGGTTCAACGCCATGCGCCTACATACTAAACACACCAGGTCATGCCCGCGCATTCCCTCATTGTCGGTGTCGATCTCGCCCCAATCAAGCCTATCCCGCGATGCATCACCTTCCAGAGCGATATTACCACGGACAAGTGCCGGGCGACGCTGCGCCAGCATCTCAAGCATCTCAAATGTGACACGGTACTCCACGATGGTGCGCCCAACGTCGGAACTGCGTGGGTGCAGGATGCCTTTACGCAAGCCGAGCTTGTCTTGCAATCCATGAAACTGGCTACAGAGTTCTTGGTCGAAGGAGGAACATTTGTGACCAAGATTTTCAGATCTAAGGACTACAACTCGCTTCTCTGGGTCTTCAATCAGTTGTTTGCAAAGGTCGAAGCAACCAAGCCGCCCTCCTCCCGAAACGTCTCTGCCGAAATCTTTGTCGTCTGCCGCGGTTACAAAGCCCCGAAGCACCTTGATCCCAAGTTCCTCGACGCTCGCAGTGTCTTCGCCGAACTTTCAGACCCTACGCCTAACAACGAAGCCAAGGTCTTCAAGCCCGAAGTGAAGAAGAGGAAGCGTGAGGGTTACGAGGAGGGAGACTGGACACAATTCAAAGAAGCCCCTGTGTCTGAGTTCATTCAGACAACTGATCCCATCGCCATGTTGGGCGGCCTGAACAAGCTCAGCTTCGAACAGAAGCCAAACGGTGATATTGCTGTCGCAACCATCGACAAGCTACCGGAAACAACAAAGGAGATCAGGGATTGCTGTGCTGATCTGAAGGTGTTGGGACGGGCTGACTTCAAGCGCCTTCTTCGCTGGCGGTTGAGGGTACGCGAGATCTTTGGTTTTGCGACCAAGAAGACAAAGGCCGAAGAGGAAAAGTCTAAAGAAGCGCAAGAAGGTGACGAGGTCGCCGAGATTGAGTCCATGGACGAAGAGATGCAGATCCAGGAGGAGCTGGAGCGACTAAAGGAGAAGGACTCCAAGTCGAGGAAAAAAGCAGCGCCGAGCTGAGAACGAGCGCAAGCAAAAAGAGATCACTCGTTTACAGATGAACATGGCCACACCTTTCGAGATCGGTTTGGAGCAGGCTGGACCAACAGGCGAGGATTCCATGTTCGCCTTGAAGGCTGTAGACAAGGCCGGCGCTCTCAATAAGATTGCCAAGGGCAAGATGGCTCAAGTCATCGAACGCGAGCAGCCAGAAGAGATGGAAGAGGAACCTGAGACTGACGATGAAGAGGACCGTCTCGAACGAGAACTCGACTCCATGTACGGCGATTACGTCGAGCAGAGATCAGCTCGAGACGCCAAGTACAGAGCGAAGCGCGCAAGGAAACAGGGCGACGATGGAGAGTGGAACGGATTCTCTGACGAAGACAAGGAGCAAAGTGACGATGAGGAGCTCGTACAGGATGCTGACAGCGACTGGAGCGATGACGAGGAGGAGGGGCCCAAGGGATTGATCACCGATCTTGACAACGAAGAGGCACCGAAGACGGGTCTCACGAAGCGTGCGACACGATTCTTCGACCAGGACATCTTCAAAGGCATTGACGGGCTCGAGGACCTTGAGGAAGACGACGATGACAGTGGCATCGATGTCGAACATGACACCGAAATGAAGGATGAAAGCGCCATACCCGCGCCTGCGACTGAGTCAGAACTGAGCATACGGACAAGCACCAAAACTTCTGAATCCAAGCCAACCTTCGACGACGAATTCTCAGACGACGAGGACAAGATCGAAGAAGTCAAGCGCGATGAATCCCAATGGGAGCAAGACAACGTGCCCATGAAGAACGGCAAGCCAGACATCGACATCATTACAGCCGAGGCCATGACCCTCGCTCACCAGATGGCCACGGGTCAGAAGACAAAGTACGACCTCCTTGACGAATCCTTCAACCGCTACTCCCTCCGCGACGTCGACGGCCTACCAGACTGGTTCCTCGACGACGAAAACAAGCACTCCAAACTTCAACGTCCTACTACTGCTGCCGCTGCCACCGCCATCAAAGAGAAGCTCCGCGCCCTGAACGCTCGGCCAATCAAGAAGGTCCGCGAAGCGCAAGCCCGCAAGAAGTTCAAGGCCGCCCAACGCATGGAGAAGCTTAAGAAGAAGTCCGCGTTACTAGCGGACGAAGAAGGTATGACAGAGAAGGAGAAGGCACAAAGCATTGCACGATTGATGTCGAGAGCTGCGAAGAAGAAGCCTAAGCAGAAGGTCAGTGTCATTGTGGCCAAGGGTGGTAACAAAGGTATCAAGAACAGGCCCAAGGGTACCAAGGGCAAATACAAGATGGTCGACGCTCGATTGAAGAAGGACGTCAGGGGTGAAAAGCGGGCTGCCAAGAGGAACAAGAAGAGGTGAAGCGGTGCGTGTTTATGAGTCGTTGGATCTGTACCAGATGAAACAATATAACGTGAGCCACAAGCGAGCTGATCACACAAGCGAGCTGATCACTAAATGCGGCACCCTACGTTCAAACGCGAACAACTTAACACCACGATAAGCTATTACAACGTATAGTAGCTTAAATTAATTGTCTACTTCTACTGTATCTTTTTGGCATGTGCGCTTGTTATGCCCAGTTTCACCGCATGTCTTACAGCGTCGGATACCACCTCTACTACCACCTGCGCGCAGCCTCCCATCACGCGCCTCCTTCTCGAATTGACCATCAACGTCCCTTTGCTCAACTATTGCCTCAGCCTCTACCTGCGATAGGGTCCCTCCTTCCTGAATTCGCTTCTTTTTACGCTTCCTACGCTCAGAAGCAGCTCTATTTGCTGCCTCAAGGTCAGCTACCCTAGCTGCTAAAAGCACCTGAGAGTGTACTATAATATCCGCCCCTTTTTTAAACTGCCTCATCATCTTAATAATTAATGCTGGTGATAAGCTATAGTGCCTCTGAATCCGGTTAAATATAAGCGCTGATTAAGCCTCTATTTTAATAGCGTTGCTTGGTGTTTTAGGCTGCCAGGTGGTAAGCCCTGGTAGCGGTGGTGATGGCGTACGAGGCTTGACTTCAAGCTTTGATAACACCGCCCCTGGGTTATATGGTACTAAGCCAGTTGCTCGAAAGCTAGATATGATATTCTCCTTTGAGAACGCGCTACCAAATACCTGAGTAAAGGTGGTTAAGAAGGCTTTCTTGTCGATGTGGTTGATGTAGCTATTTGCCAAGACATTGATCTCCTTCTTGTACGCCCGCTTTAAGGGAGCAAAACACCCCACATTAAGGGGCTGTAGGATATAGGAAGCGTGCGGAGGCATACAGAGGGTAATAATCTTGTTCTCCTCGCATAGATCTTGGAAGGCAAGTGACTTATGGCTCTTATGGCTATTAAGAATAAGCAGCCGGTGACTACCCACTGTTCGAGCCTCTGTATGCCGGATGAAGTGCTGTAGCCAGGCGATACTAAGCTTATTTGTCGTCCAACCGTTATTACTAACACCTATTCTCTAATTCTTAGGGTTATAGTACTAGGCTTAGTCGTGGTGCTTTGCTTTGAAGATCAGAAAGGGTGGAGCAACCCAGCCTCCAGCGCTGATCGCGGCAATCAACGTTACCCACTCACGATCGCCAGGCTGAACTCCTAATGGCTTGAGGCGCCTTTCAGACGCTGTGACCACCTTTACTGACCCTCCAACACCCATCTGGAAGCCAGTCTCGTCAAAGTTATAGGTATCTTCGTCCAAGATACCGTACGTAGCTTTGACGCTACGTACAAGATCAAACCAGGGGCTAATAATAGCTGGATCGCTGCATAGAACTCTCTGGAGATCACGCTGCCTAGTTACTTGAGATTTGATACTAGGCTTGCGGCGTATGAAGTTGGTAGCCCAGTTCTGGCCAACCTGGGTACCACCACGTGCAGCAAGTAGCTGATCAGCCATTTCTCGTACGTAGCTAAGCGTGGGAGCAAAACCTCGCGCGTCAAGCTTCCTTATATACTGGATTATCGTCTCTTCCTCGTGCTTTACTAGCTTTAATGAATTAGGGTGGATATCGCGTCGGGCAGGTGTTTTGGCGCGTCGGGTACTGAGCGTGCTTTGAGGAACGTTGTAGATAGCAGCAGCGCGTCGCTGACTTAGTGATGTATCAGATTTCATAGCTTAGATGGCAAGGATTAGCCTATCTGCGCGGGAAAGTGATTCAAGATTAGGTAGTTGTGACATTGTGATGGATAGCAGGAGGTAGTGTTGTCTTGGCAAAGTGATCAGCTCGCTTGTGTGATCAGCTCGCTTGTGGCTCACGTTAGACATATCTTGTTAATTCCTGCAATGAAGAATCAACTGTCTTCGGATGGTATACTGTTCATAATGGTAAGCATCAAAGTCCTGACTGACAACACATTTTGTCCTCTGTCGGTACCCCATGGAGGAAAAAAACGCCCTTTCTCTCCACGACTGCACGACACCTCTCGAACTGACGTGGAGGTGCAAAAATAATCCTCCTCCGGGAAGGCTCGAACTTCCAACCTCCTGATTCGCTACTGCAAGCTGTAACAGTCAGACGCGCTAGCCAATTGCGCCACAGAGGATCTTGTGAAAATTTCAAAAACTACATTGCATAAAGTTTTTGACAAAACGTACACTCAGGCACTGTAATCGTGTAGGGAAGAACATGTGTTCATGGTGGGGAATAATGTGGGTCTACCTCGCTTACTCGAGCATAGAACAGCAGGAACCCCAGGACAGGCGGTGCCTTGACAATACTCATCAATCGATTGAGTTACGTCTTGGTCATCGCAAAACTGGATATAGTATTAGCAGAAAACTCATCACCTCCCTTTTGTGTTGCTCAAACGATCACTTGCTCCTCTCGCTATGCAGTGAAACATGTCGTATAAAGGTCATAGTCGGTCGCCCCTGACTGCCCGTCGCATACCTAGGTACTCTTCCTGCCTCGCTTCTTCTTCGGTTCTGTTAGAGGTGTGTCAGCGGTTGCAGTACCTCCTTCGATCTTGAATTCGTCGCTTTCGAGATCTAGGACTCCCCGCAGGATACTGAATGTGAAGAAGTCCTTCGTGTAGCACATCACCCCGTCTTTCACCAGTCTCTGTGCTTCTACATCATCTCCATCATCTGCAAGAACAATGCTGCTTCCCGTCTTCTTCATCTTTGCTGCACCAGTGGTTACATTCTTCGCCCCAGCGGCCTTGCCTACCACCTCGATCTCAGGAAAAGATGCGTATTTCGCCTTGAGGCTTTTCGTGAAATGGACATGGTAGTTTAGGAAAGGAGTTTGTGGTTGTCCGATGATGTCGTCAAGTTTGAGCTTCCACTCCTCCTCCCTGCTTAGGAGCGGATGGCTTGAAGGCAGAAACCGCGAGGAGACGCTTAATTGACGCAGATCCGTATAACCACTGGTCGGTAACGATGGGGATGCCGCGAGCGATAGCATATAATACTTTTGGTGTCTTCTGGAGATCACCGTCTCTTACGCTTTAACACATTAGTAGAGCGATATGACTGCAAGCAGAGTACTCACCATAGAACATTGAAATCATCGGTCAGATTTTCCACATACGCCCCGCCTTGCTTTCTCAAGAACTTAGCAGCCTGACTTGTCTTTGTAATGGTGGAGTTGCTGCAAGCTACACGGGGCGTTGGGCCGTTGTAGTCTTCCGGTGTTATGGATGTTGAGCGTTGCGAGCTCCTTTGCGCTCGAGGTGGAATTGTCGATAATTCTACCTTGGTAACGTCGACATTGCTTAATCGACTGTCTTCAGTGTCACTATCACTGGTCCTTGCGCGCTTGCTAGGCTCTGCAAGTGCCTCGTTATCAGACTCCGGGGCCCCTTCCTCTGATGTGGGAAGAGTACGCTTCTTGGATAATCTGGTTGGTATCTGTACACGTGGTGAAGATACCCTAGCATTCGAAGGTAGGTTTGACTGCACACGGTCCTGCGATTCGCCGGTACGGGCTGTTGAGAAGGCCTCTGCTTCTTGCCCCTCCGGCTTCGGCTCCGCTTCAAGTTCCTTTGAGAAAGTAGGCGTATCCTCTGATGGCTTATCGACATGGCTGGCAAAGTAAGGTGGGTTGATGTTTGCCTCACGAGACCCGGGTATATGCCCTGTACGGCCGGTGGTTGGGGTTTCTTGAACGATAGTAACCGATCGTTGATGCGTAAGCTGAGGCGTCGCTCGAGGCTGCGACTGTGGCTGCTCGTAGTCTAGTGACGCTGCATCGATACTGGGCTCCTGCAGGTCCTCGTCTTCGGTATCGTCCTCGGATGTCTTAGTGACACCGTGGGCGTTGGCTGCAGCTGACGAGTTGACCTGGACCTCGGATTCTGTCCATCGACAAATGAGATTAGTCTCGATCGTTGAAAATCCCAACATATCACCATGACGCAGGAAGATTGCTTCTGAGCGCCCGTCACTCTGCGGTTGTAATTGGAAATTCGCAGTTGACGAGTTATTCGTGTGTGGTTGACCGGGCAAGATAGTTACCGTGTCTGTGATGGCTTCTAATTTAGCTCCATAGAGCCCGACAACTATCATGGTAAGAGACTGCAGCTAGTACCAAGGATCATGTAGAAGACATACCAATGCGTCCAAGCTCACGCAGGATACCCGGCAATAGTAGCTCGCGTACTACACGAGGGTATCTAGAGCCATGACTTAAGACAATGTGTACCACGCCCTCTTCTGGTAGACGGAACTGAGCCAAGCCTGGCGATGTCGCCGTGTTTGACGAAACTAGTGTCCACATCCTTAATTAGTTGACGCGTCGTGGCAGATGTTGGATCGCGTATATCGAAGTCAACGCGCGGTCACGTTTGTCTGGGAGGTAGGGGCTGCTACTGAGCTAACGGTGACGTGCATGATAAGTGGGGCTGTTTCTTGATTGGTCGCGACTATCGCCAACCTGTTCCTGCTCCGGAGAGCGGCTTTGCCTCGTGCACCCTACAGCAAGGGATTGCATGTGAACACCATGCTATAGATGCATACCCGCATGCTGTTCTAGGCACTTTGGTCGCCGTTCAAGCCACGTGTAATTGGTCCCCGTCCACCGGTACCCAAAGGTCTCAACGTTTAGGCGGACAGAGTCGAAGAACAATAGTAAGGAATTTGCGCTGTGTTATTACAACCTCATCCCACACCGCAAACAGTGCATCTCATGGCTCTGCGTCTTACTTTGAGAGACCCTGCGACTCGTTGCAAGGCAAGACAAGAGAAGAGTGACAGCAGCAAGCATTGGTTAAGCTCCACCGGACCGAGGCGAGTACCCTAGACGCCTGCAGGTGAAGGAGCTGTGGAACAATAGTAAGGGCCTCAAGTACTCTGAGACTTCATCTTCACCTTGATTCTGGCTAGCTATAGTCGTAAGTCGAGATATCGAAACAATCACACGCTGTCGCCACGGCTACTATTATCTGCTCGGGATCCGAAAGCCATCACTCCCAGTCACTTTATCGACGACCATATCTAGCAACAAATTACAGCGCAGAAGCAACCTTGCCATCTAGCTATTATATCCCGATTCTCCACTCGATAAAGCTTCGGGTTCCCTCGATACTGGACTCCTTCGCTCCTTCTCCAGCCTCTACTTCTTCCAATCTTTCTTCCAAATTGTCACCCAGGTCTCGGCTCTGCCAAGCTCGCCTTGCTTCTGGACCTGCATCTAAACGCCACTATCTCTACAACCCCTCATCTAACAACACTTATCATCACGAATCGCTATGGACGACATTGTACAGAGCGTCCAGGTCCCTCCCAACTTCGATCCGTGGAGCCAAACCTTGAGTCTTACCGTACCAGATGGTAATGGTGGGTGGGAAGCCGTAGCGATCAACATGGATGATCTCAACGACTATCGCATCTACGGTTTTCGTCTCGCTATCAGCTATGGTTCGGGTTTTGGTGTATCACTCATGCTTTTGATTATCCTCCTTCTCTTAACCAAGGCTGAGAAGCGAAAGTCCTTCATCTTCCTCCTCAACGCCGCCAGTCTACTTACCAATACCATCCGCTGTCTGCTGTGGTGTTGTTGGGTTACCGGTAACTTCTACGACCCTTACACCGTCATGGCTTCAGATCGGGGTCGTTTGACCCGTGGAGACTTTGCTAGCTTTATCACCATCAATATCTTCGGTGTCATCGTTTTAGCCCTTGTCTTCATGTCTCTCAGCCTTCAAGTCTGGATAGTTTGCGTCACCACACCGCCTACACAACGCAGCATTATCATGGGTACAACCACTATCGTGGCTTGCGTTGCGTTCGCGTTCAGGCTTGCTGCCGTCTACTGGAGCACCAAACTGACCCTAGCGGATATGGGTACCGAGTCCATCTCGCAATTGATTGCAATCTCTTATGTCCTGCAATCCTTATCCATATGGTCGTTCAGTTGCGTCTTCACCTTCAAGCTGGGTCACGCCATTCTTCAGAGGCGTCGTCTCAATATGCCACAGTTTGGACCGATGCAGATTGTATTCATCATGGGCTGTCAGACTATGCTCGTCCCAGGTACGTTTGCCCATGTCAACGCGAGTATCGAGATATATCTAACACACTTGTAGCTATCTTTGCGTCTCTTCAGTTCGCAAACATCCTGCCCGAGATCGTTTCTCATGTTCTCACAATCGTTTGTGCCTTCCTTCCCTTCTCCGCCATATGGGCCGGTGTTGTCAACGACCAAAACCTTGCCAGTAGAGGGCCCAATGCTCACCAGCGACTGATCAGGAGCGACCTCTATGATGAATCAGCGCCTTCAACCCTCAGTGAAAGCTCCACCGTTTGCGAAAAGAGCCGTCAGATGAGCTCATGGTCGGATATGAAGAGCAAGGATCATGAGAGCCTTGTCACCGCTTCTACTTCGTATAATCACAACAACAACATCGACGAAAACTGTATTCGAGTGGACCGCAAGTTTGGCTTCTCGCGTGATGATACCACGGACCAAGTCTAGTCACCACCGGCTGCACTTTCGATCTCCATTCGCTCATTCCCAGTGGCTCAGGGAGCATACTTCCATGACTTGTTCTGCATACACGCGGGAGATGGGAAAGTGGCGTGGCGAGTGGATAGGGATGGCGAACACTGATAGGTGGATGATCATTATGCCACATGTATCAGTGACGCGCCCGGGAGACGTGCGTCTTCCAACATTTGTAATATCAGGGATATGCTTCCAGACGATTTGGGCCGCAAAGTCGTTGGGTCTTTCCCACAAGGCTGCCTTTTCCACTCATTCACAACCTTAGCTATCCTTTCCCTTCTCTATGTTCTTTCATTAGCAAATAGTACGTTTTGCTGCAGCTTCTTCACTGAATCTCCCCTCTGCGTATGACAGGCCTCAACCTTGGACTTGGCTTTTTTTGACATGTCGATCATTACAATCGTGGTACAACAGCGATGTAATATTTGCGACGACTTTTAGACGTTCGGGATAATAAGGAACCAGATTTCGGTCTCCGAGATATAGTATGCCACCAATCGCCGCCCTGCACCACGCCGCAGTTTCACATTCAGGGTGACAAAATATCTGCTCTATTGCGGTGACATTACCCCCCTGCACCTTTTACAAGAAAAAAAAAGCTCAACAGGTACAGAAAGGATAAGCCTTCTGTTGCAGTCCACATGAGCTTTCAACAAGAATACTTCCTTTCTTGAAGAGCGTTGTGTCACGAGGTTCCAATCACACAGACACCAGCCACAGGCAGGTAAGCCACACACACTTGTTAATGAAACACTATACTGCGTCGAGCACACGTTCCTTTGAAGACCCCCAAAAATCTCCACCACATTACGTGCAAAGACAATTATAGGTATACATAGTAGCAGTAGGGGTAAAGAGTGCCACAGAAGTAGACTTTCTAAAATTGTTATGTTGTTATAGTAGACTGTACTGTAGGGTAGGGCTCTTAGTGAGTCAGCGTTCTTTTGTCAACCGTGTGCTTGGGTAAACTAATGACATTCTTAGCAACGTCTGTTAACCACAATGCCCCCATCCGGAAATCACTACGGTCGCTTGATATGTACCAAATTCCACACGGTCGTTCGTCCGTTACGTGTTCTCCAAGCTGTGAGTATGGTGTCCACGCTTGTTGGGCAAAGTAGTCGTGAGTACAACCTCCAAAAATTGCTCCAACGGCATCCCAAGAAGCCTGAACTTAGTGTCTGCCTTGCGCTGTGAGTTCCGAAACCTCCGCGTATCTATCAAACTGCGTGAAACTGACCGCTTCTGCCAGCTGTGACAAGACGCCCTACGTCGTGAAGCCTGTTTCAGAGTTCATCTTAGAGCAGCAGCAAAATTTCCGAGCCGAGTTTGAAAAGCATCCCCGTCTTCGCATTCATGTTGACAAGGTTGAAAAAGAAAGCATTCTCGTTTACGAATACTTCAAAACTGATTTGCTCGCGTTGGTAGAGAATTACCCTCCTCTTCTGTTGACAGCGAGGAAGACTATACTGAAGGACATCAGAAAAACACTCGCTGAAATGCATGAGAAGAATTGGGCCCACTTGGGTACATAACTAACTGCATGCTACGGCGTCAGTAAAGCCTTTCTAATTTGATTATAGACGTAAAACCGGACAATATATTCCTGACTTGGTACGTGGACGTGAGTGACGAATTTCACCTGGGAAAAGTAGTCTTGGGCGACATGGACTGCGCGTTGAAATTAAAAGGCGAGAAACTACTAGACTACAAGATTGGAAACATCATGTGGCGTAGTCCGGAAGGAAAACTCGGAAAAGGAATAGGAAAGCCTTCTGAAGTCTTCACCTTTGCTCTCTTGGTAACTCTTGTGCTTGGTTAGACCTGCACAAGCTTATCAACTCTCTGGTCTAGTGTCTCTATTTTATTACGGGAGTGCAGTCATTGTACTTTGACTTCGCCGGGCTTGACACTGAGCCTGAAGTGGTGGTTTTGTTCGCACTACTTTCGACCTTCGGCCCGCTACCAGATGCACTTATGAAGCATGTCAACGATGCGAAGACCGGTGAGTTCCTGACGGATATATGGCAGGCAGTGAAGGAGAAGGAGGTGAACGGAGATTTCGCGGATTGGATAGAGGACGTGTTTCCTGACCTCACGGACGAAGCAAAGAGGTTTATCTTAAAGATGGTCAATCTCGATCCAGCTAAGAGGGCAACGATGTCAGGGATTGTCAAGGATAGTTGTTGGGTCGAAGATAAAAAGTCTTGAGTGACGATTGGCGTATAATATCCAGAGAGTCAGAGTTGCAGCAGAACATTACGGTGGCTCCTTGAAAAGCTTATTTAGTCATGGTAGCCTCTGGGTCTTTTTTTTGTTTCGCTTTTATGTAACGGTTTTCTATTATGGCGTCAACCGAAAAACTCAAACTATAACTCTAGGACCTTCCGCTTCCTCTCATTATCAAGTGTGTCTTTTTGCTCGACATGCTTTTCTCTCCTAGAGTTCTCTGGGCCTGAGGAGTAGATCTAAGGATAAACATGCTTGGTCGTGATATGGTTGCCCTTGGAAACTTCGAAGATAGTGGTGAAGTGAGGCTTGCTGTCGCTTTCGCTTGAATACTGTTTTTTGCTGAGGTCTATTGTTAACCTTGTCAAGCACAATGATGAGAGAAATGTCTCTCACGCTAAGATCGCAATGGTGGTACCAGTAGGGACGTCGTGAGCCTTCTTTGGAGCCTCGTGAAACTCGTCTTGCACGACTTGTTTTTGTCAACCGCCTGAATCGTGATAGTTATTGATAAAAATAGTGTAACTAAAAATGGAAAACGCTCGCCGAAGCAGCAAAAATGCCTCCACATTGAAACTATGGAGAACGAGCGTCTTCGTACGTGTGACCCAGCTGGGTTTAGCGCGAAGTCTGGTCGAATGGATCGGCATCATTGGCTCAGTGCCAGGCACCCCACTTGTTGTTCCTATACCAATGATTACACACACTGACACATCACAACGCGTCTGTTATGCGACTCATAGATGTTAGGACGTTCGAGCTCCAGTTGTTCAACGACGATGCTATCCCCAAGTACGCCATCCTGTCCCATACATGGGGCCCAGATGAGGTCAACTACCAGGAATTCGTCTGGATCAATAGAGCTCGAGCACTTTCAGCTTCTACTAATCTAGTACCGAATCAAGATGCGCAGAATACACTCATGCTAGCTCTGGAGTTGATGATCCGAGGCAATTCAGGGCTCGGGGGCTCATCAGAGGAGGATCTCATGAAGCGGGTCGGCTATAGCAAGATCGTAAATGCAGCTGAGCAAGCACAAGGCCAGAGCTGTGACTATCTTTGGGTGGATACGTACGTTAAATTACCTGTACAGACAGTATGTGAGACAAAGACTAACCTTGTACGTTGACATTAGGTGCTGCATTGACAAGACGTCAAGTGCAGAGCTCCAAGAAGCCATCAACTCCATGTATCGCTGGTACAGAGATGCAGAAGTTTGCATCGTTTATTTGGGCGACATCCCCAAACCACGCTCAGACGGCTACACAACTGCCTCCGACATCGCAAGAGCGTCTCTCAAAGCTTGCCGATGGGCACATCGTGGTTGGACTCTACAAGAGCTTATCGCACCCATTGTATGTCGCTTCCACTTCCAGGATTGGACGTTGATGGGCGAAAAGGTTGAATTCCTGGAGGAGTTGTCGGACGCTACGGGTATTCCAGTTCGTGTGCTTGATGACAGAAGTTCCATTAGCGAGGTCTCGATTGCGGAGAGGATGTCATGGGCAGCATATCGTCAAAGCACACGTATAGAGGATGTAGCATATGTAAGCGTCTCTATACCAACTGCATATTTGATATACACTGACTTTGCATACCAACGTTCAGTCCTTGCTGGGCATCTTCGACATTCACATGCCATTGCTTTATGGAGAGGGTAGTAAGGCTTTCATTCGCTTACAAGAAGAGATTCTAAGGACTACTGACGACTACTCGTTATTTGCCTGGTGCGCGACTGCATCCGAGCAATCGACGTACCGAGGTCTACTTGCACGCCATCCTGAGGAGTTCCAACACTGTCGTTCCATAGAGCACGAGAATGTCATCTCTACATTCCCCATTGGTTTTACCCCCATCGGCCTACGTGTGCAGCTCGAATTCTTGCCTGACCCGCAAGACAAGAGCCGTGTACTCGCCATGATTCGCTCAAGCAATCAGCTGAACCAGCGCCTAGCCATTACACTAAAGTGCCTAGATGGTGGAATGCAATACGCGCGCGTCGATGCTGGTACCGTAGTTCCTATCGACGACTGGCCTACTGGAAACCTTCATACCATTTACGTAACGTGAGCCACAAGCGAGCTGATCACACAAGCGAGCTGATCACTAAATGCGGCACCCTACGTTCAAACGCGAACAACTTAACACCACGATAAGCTATTACAACGTATAGTAGCTTAAATTAATTGTCTACTTCTACTGTATCTTTTTGGCATGTGCGCTTGTTATGCCTAGTTTCACCGCATGTCTTACAGCGTCGGATACCACCTCTACTACCACCTGCGCGCAGCCTCCCATCACGCGCCTCCTTCTCGAATTGACCATCAACGTCCCTTTGCTCAACTATTGCCTTAGCCTCTACCTGCGATAGGGTCCCTCCTTCCTGAATTCGCTTCTTTTTACGCTTCCTACGCTCAGAAGCAGCTCTATTTGCTGCCTCAAGGTCAGCTACCCTAGCTGCTAAAAGCACCTGAGAGTGTACCATAATATCCGCCCCTTTTTTAAACTGCCTTATTATCTTAATAATTGATGCTGGTGATGAGCTATGGTGCCTCTGAATCCGGTTAAATATAAGCGCTGATTGAGCCTCTATTTTAATAGCGTTGCTTGGTGTTTTAGGCTGCCAGGTGGTAAGCCCTGGTAGCGGTGGTGATGGCGTACGAGGCTTGACTTCAAGCTTTGATAACACCGCCCCTGGGTTATATGGTACTAAGCCAGTTGCTCGAAAGCTAGATATGATATTCTCCTTTGAGAACGCGCTACCAAATACCTGAGTAAAGGTGGTTAAGAAGGCTTTCTTGTCGATGTGGTTGATGTGGCTATTTGCCAAGACATTGATCTCCTTCTTGTACGCCCGCTTTAAGGGAGCAAAACACCCCACATTAAGGGGCTGTAGGATATGGGAAGCGTGCGGAGGCATACAGAGGGTGATAATCTTGTTCTCCTCGCATAGATCTTGGAAGGCAAGTGACTTATGGCTCTTATAGCTATTAAGAATAAGCAGCCGGTGACTACCTACTGTTTGAGCCTCTGTATGCCGGATGAAGTGCTGTAGCCAGGCGATACCAAGCTTATTTGTCGTCCAACCGTTATTACTAACACCTATTCTCCAATCCTTAGGGTTATGGTACCAGGCTTGGTCGTGGTGCTTTGCTTTGAAGATCAGAAAGGGTGGAGCAACCCAGCCTCCAGCGCTGATCGCGGCAATCAACGTTACCCACTCACGATCGCTAGGCTGAACTCCTAATGGCTTGAGGCGCCTTTCAGACGCTGTGACCACCTTTACTGACCCTCCAACACCCATCTGGAAGCCAGTCTCGTCAAAGTTATAGGTATCTTCGTCCAAGATACCGTACGTAGCTTTGACGCTACGTACAAGATCAAACCAGGGGCTAATAATAGCTGGATCGCTGCATAGAACTCTCTGGAGATCACGCTGCCTAGTTACTTGAGATTTGATACTAGGCTTGCGGCGTATGAAGTTGGTAGCCCAGTTCTGGCCAACCTGGGTACCACCACGTGCAGCAAGTAGCTGATCAGCCATTTCTCGTACGTAGCTAAGCGTGGGAGCAAAACCTCGCGCGTCAAGCTTCCTTATATACTGGATTATCGTCTCTTCCTCGTGCTTTACTAGCTTTGATGAATTGGGATGGATATCGCGTCGGGCAGGTGTTTTGGCGCGTCGGGTACTGAGCGTGCTTTGAGGAACGTTGTAGATAGCAGCAGCGCGTCGCTAACTTAGTGATGTATCAGATTTCATAGCTTGGATGGCAAGGATTAGCCTATCTGCGCGGGAAAGTGATTCAAGATCAGGTAGTTGTGACATTGTGATGGATAGCAGGAGGTGGTGTTGTCTTGGCAAAGTGATCAGCTCGCTTGTGTGATCAGCTCGCTTGTGGCTCACGTTACGACAGAAACTGTCTATACCACCTGACTTCACAACTACTGAATTCAAGAGCTTTCATATTCGACGTCGAGTTTCTAACCAGGTCACGCCAAACGTCCGTATAATCAGCGTTACACCCCGGAATGCCTGGAATGAGACTACCCATGAGCTACGCATACCAGATCACGTTACAGAGTTTTGGGGCGCCGTACTACTGCGTGTCCAATCAGCAGCGTACGCGCATTCTATGAGCTTTCCAGTCGCGTTCGGTTTCAATCGATCAACGTGCCACTACTGGTGTAGAGCGATTCCAGACTTTACCCCGTCACAGGATGGTCAGACTAGTGGCACCTGGCCTCAGGCTGTAAAGAGAAGAATACCAGATGAAGTGTATGACCCACTACGAGGAGTCGACGTAAGGAATGACATATTCCTCGTTGGAGACAGTGGGCTGGGTATCAACGTCGGGATCGTGGCGGGATTGTGTGGCGACAGCATCGCATTGCAGGTACTCATCGACGGACTAGTGAGATGGACATGAAGCCGTGAGCTGCTGATGCTGCCCTGGTGTCAACGTGTTTCAACATATCAGTTTGGCTATTTCTTCAGTTATAGCACTACGTCCCGGCACTAAACGGAAAGGGGCTAAACATGATGTTATAGCTTCAGTTGGTAATTGGAAAGCAACAACGTTTTGCAGATGTGCTGTTGTTTTGTAGTGTTAGTTGTTGTTGTCGCCGCCCCGCTGAACCAATCGGAGAATAGATGAATCGCCTTACTCTCACACCACCACGCACCACTTTCATGAACACACCACTTTTTATATCTTCGAACATGGCGTCTCATCCATATATTAAAATGATGAATTCGCACCAAGTAGCAAGGCGCTGGTGGCTGTCACGATGTCCAGCGTTACCACCATCACCTTCTTCCTCCTCTTGATCCTTGCTGCATCCATCCAGTTCTTCATTTCTTCGCCCATGACTAGTTCCCCCAACAAATCGTGGGCTGAGGGTCCATGTAAGCTTATCACAACGCCGCAGTTTGCGACGAACAAGGTACTTTGCGCGTCATATTCTCGTTGAAGTTAGCTAGGTATGCTAACTCAGTACGCAGGACGACATCTTTACAATTGGGGCAACACACATGGCACACATCCATAACGCCATACTACGAGGCTATAACACTATATATCTGCAAGCTCCTCATGTCCAAGAAGCAGATAAACCGGCATTCGTCGGGTACGCACAAACATGGTATCGCTTCGTCAAGAGCCATCATGACGACGAGGAAGCGGAGCTGTTTCCCAAAGTAGAAGAGATACTAGGATCGAAAGATATCTGGAAAGAAATACATGAAGAACACGGTAATAAAGCCCTTCTCTTTTTTCCTTCCACCTGCTATAGTGTTCACACATCTAACAAAAGATTAATGTAGAATCTTTTCTTCGTGGCCTAGTAGAGTACAACACCTACCTGGCCTCCCTTTCCTCCCCACAATCTTTCAATGGAAAAGAGCTTGTAGGAATCATGGATTCGTTCCAAGCTGCGTTCAACCATCACTTCCACCACGAAATTAACACAATAGCTTCTTTCGCAGACCACCCTTCTGCTCCCGCGCCAAACACCCCGGAAGCAGAACACGCCGCGACCATCTTCAAAGCGTGGGGAAAGAAGACTGTTACCAAAGCAGGGACTTTTGACGTCGTGCCGTTCTTTTTGATGAACCTGGATGCTACATTTGAGGAGGGTAGGTGGGCGAGTTGGCCTCCGATGCCAGCGCCGGTGAGATGGGGGTTGGTCAATGTGGCCGGTAGCGTGCACTGGACGTGGTGGAAATTTGCTAGCTGTGATGGTGGAGGAGGGCCGAAGGGGTTGCATGTGTCAGAGGGGATAGATGGGAAGTGAATTTACTGGGTCTCATGGCTCTGGAAGAATACGAAGACGTTCGGTGATGCAATCAACGAATCAGTAGTAAGTCCCCAAAGTATTTACTGAAGTTTCGAGTTTCGCCTTGCTCGGTCAGAGCGCCACGAACTCTGCCAAGCTGCATTGAGAGTTGTGATATGCGACTTTTCTATGGCTCAAGAATTATTCTCAAGACAAAAGCTTTGCTATGCTCTTCCAACCTTGAAGCTCAATATCTGCCGTTTATTAGCCCAATCTCTACCTCTACGCTAAACAAATACTCACATCGTTTTTACCCACAGCAACAACATCGTCCTCTGCAACTCTCCTCCCACCCTCAGTCTCCACATACGCCATCGGCGCATCGCCCATGACTTTCCTATACACGTCACCTACCGAGCTCCCCTTCTTGACAAGCACACAATCCCTAAAGACGGCTGTCGAGCTCGCACTTCCGCTGGTGTACGTGTGAATATTTCGAACCGGAAAGACCGGGACCAAGCCGAGAAGTTCTGCTGCTCGTGACAGTACTTGTACAACGCCTGTGCTACCGAAACGATAGAGAACCATGTCTTTGAGGTTTTCAATACGCGTCTTGAGCTTCTCGTCCAATTCTTTCAGTCCGCCTCCATCTGGATCGCCCTGCTCGATCAGGTCTTCCCTTGCGTCGACAAACTCGCTACCTTCTGTGTATTTAATAAAGCCTTGTTTCGCCAGCTTCCTTAGGAAGACTTCAGATATTGCGCTACAAAGCACTATGCTCTTCGGGTCTGCGGTTTTCGCGATTTTCGCAATGTTCTTGTCGGCATCAGGATGGTCGATCTTGTTGAGGGCGATAACGGTGGGGAATTTCTCGTCGGTAAAGGCATTTACGACTCGTTCGATAGTCTCGTCGGACCAGTCTTGTAGTGGCTCCTTGAGGGCAAGGCGGTCGAGACAGCGCGCGACGACACTAGACGTCGAGCCATAACCCGAGAATTGGTTCTGCAGTGTCTCGACGGCCGTGGCCTTGATAGCGACATGTCTCCTCTTGATACTACCCCACTTTTCCATGAGATTGCCTTGTATCCATCGCACAATTTCGCTCCTCAGCCAAACAATGTCCTGACTTGGGTCGTAGCCTCTTGTTGCCTTGCCTTCGGCGTCGGTCGTCCCGCTCACGTCGACGACGTGGACCAGCGCGTCTGCGTGTCGCAAGTCGTCCAAGAACCTGTTTCCGAGGCCTTTACCCATATGTGCGCCTGGTACAAGACCAGCGACATCGAGAAGTTCTATAGGGACGGACCGCCGTCCTTGGACACAGCCGCCGTAGTTGGGTTTGCAACGGTCGGCGAGGTTGAGGCGCGCGCAAGGGCATTCAATTTGGAGGTAGCCAATGGCACGCTGGGGATCGATGGTTGTGAATCTGGAGAGGTAGCGTTAGGGGCTGACGGTGCGATGATAGTGATAACGGCGGAAGACTAGTAAGGTAATGTGCGCTGCGCTGGCGCATAGAGCAGATTGGAGAGGGACGACTTACGGAAAGTTACCTACTTATAATCAGCCTACATAGCTTCCAACATGATGATACGTGTACGGACCGACTTTGGAGGTAGCATCTGTCAAACTACCATGGAGCACATCTCAGAAAGATACACGAAAGAGGGGTGGAGGGGCATTGCGCACCTGTTCAGAGTAGTCGACTTGCCGGACGACGGCTTACCAACGAGGCCAATTAGCGGGTCGCGAGGCATGTCCAATGAACGTAGGGAAAGAAGGACTGGGTATCAAAGAAGGTTGTCGCGTGGTGAGAGTAGTCGTGGGAAAGTCGTTATCGTCAAATTCGCGACAGTGCTTATCGATAACGCACTGACATCACCAGATACTGCGACTCGACGCAAGCATATGCCGCCGTACATGCATAGTCTAGCAAAGACAGGCAGCGCTTGTGAATCAAGTCGTAAACTCCCGACCCATCACATTACTAATCCTACAGGAAAATATCCGTCTTGTTATAACGCCCAAGAATGCTGTTCATATCAAGGTTTCACTGTCCTTCCCACTATCCAAGAAATCCCATACACCTGCTGAAAATAATGCTCAAGCTAGGGACTTTTTCGGGGGGTATAAACGTCGCTGAATGGGAAAACATAACATCCGACAACCACATCTGCACAAGAGTCTCTAACGACCCAACCCCGACCCGGAAGCTGCCAGCAGGAGAACACCCCAATATTATATAGTAAGAAACCTCATGATATGCCCAAGTAATCGTTAATCTATATTGAGAATATCTCACGGTTTCGTGAGTTCATGTGTGCGTTTTCTACAATCTTGTTAGCGACTTATCAACATGAAGCTAGCTGTCGAGCTTGCGACTTACAAGACTGGCCACGGCCGCAGCCGAAGCGAGGTCTGGCTTGCCGGATACACTTCGCTGGGCTGCACGCGGCAGGCCGCTGCCACTTGTAGCATTGAGTGGGGCCCCGTTTGCTGCACGCTTTGTACCCGCTGCTCCAGGTGCAAGACCTTGCACCGTCGAGTGGCGCCTTGGGGGAGCAGACGTCTTCACAGGCGAGTTGCTGTTGGACACCTGGCGTTGGCCGCTGGCTGCAGTCCCACGGCTGAAGCTGGACACTGGAGGTTCCGGGAGGGGTCGGACACGCGGCTGTACCGACTGCGGGGGCGGCATTCGCTTTGCAGGGGAGGAGACGGCCGAGGAGCTGTTGAAAGGCCGTCGTTGTTGGTTGGTTTTGCGTACGCCAGTGATGAACTCATGCTGCATCGCTTCATCGGGCTTCATTCGACGTTCGGGGTCCCATCGTAGACAGCGCGTGATGAAGTCGAGGAAAGCCTCATCGTCACACTTCAAAGCTTGCTGTAGTGTCTTCGAGCTGGGTCTTCGCCTGCGGCCTTTCGAGGAGACGGTAACTCTGGGCTTGCCAAGAGAGTCAAAGAATAACTTCTTCCTGCTACTCTTCTCGATAAGATGCTTTTCCGGTGGTCCAAATATCTCCATGATGCAAGCAAGCTGCTCTTGCTCATTCTCGCCGGGGAAAATCGGGTAACCAGTGAGCAACTCGGCAAGGATACAGCCCAAACTCCACATGTCAATGGGCAGTCCGTAGCTCATACCAAGGATGACCTCAGGCGACCGGTAGAATCGAGACTGGATATACGTGTAGACTTTCTCAGTCTCGAAGCAACTGGATCCAAAATCAATGACTTTGATTTCTGAGTGTAGCGGGTGCGCCAGTAGGATGTTTTCCGGTTTCAAGTCGCAGTGAATAACTTTCTGAGTCTTCAAAAGAGTCAACGAGGCCAGCATCTGTTTGCAGAACCGGCGGATCAGGCGTAGAGAGAAGCCCTTGAATTCGTATGCTTTGATGAATTCGTACAGGTTCATACCGAGAAGCTCAGTAGAGATGCAAAGATGGCCGCGGAAGTAGAAGCTCTGGGTGAAGTTGATCATGCTGTGCTTGTTGTCGGGATCCTGAGATTTGTTAGCATATTGTCCTTGCAGGATGAATGAGGTGTGCTTACCCATTCGCGCAACTTCTGGAGAATGTTTACTTCGACCAAAGCTTGCTGATGGAACCGCTTTTTTGTTACGGATGATCTTGATCGCTTCGAGCCCTCCAGTTTTGTGGTCTACGCAGCGCACGACCTGTCCGAAACTACCCTTTCCAAGCACATCAACGACTTCGTATCTATAGGCAAGATGATCTCCCAGGACAATGTTATAATCGCCACGTTCGTCGTCGTAGCCAAAGTTTGCTGTTTGCGCATTGAGATCACCAACGTGCTTCTTGGCGTTCTTGGTTCCACAGAAATAGACCTCCTTGTAGTCGATAATCTCCCCCCTCTCGAATATGTTCAAATTGGCCATACGTACAGCATCACTTGGGGTGACACGCTCCTTGGCCGTGGCGCGCTTGCGGAGCTCGTCAACATCGCGCGCCGCATGCTCAAAGTCCTTCCTCTTTGAAGCAAGCTTCTTCATCTCTTCGTCGGCTAGCAGATCATCCCGGTCGAGATTGGGGTCAAGATGACGAGCTTTGAGCATGTTTGATGAGCTCTTCGTGCCCAGCATCCGCTGCATCGGTGTCAAAATTGACGTGGACTTTTGTGTCGCCGGGCTGTTAGCCTGGTCTGTGTGGCCGGACACAGCACGTATGCCACCATTTCCCACAGGTTTACGAGCACTCGACTTCTCGACCTCAGTTTCACTTGCGACGACTGCTGTAGAAGTCTTGCGACGCCCAAAATCAAGCGACGGCCGGGTCCCACTTTTAGCGGGAGGTGGAGTTGTATCAGTAGCGCCACTCCAAGTAGCAGATGCGGGTAATCGCGGTGGCGGCATCTCGCTGTGCTTGGGTGGCTGGGGCTGCTGTCTTTGTTCGTCAGCCTTGGGGCCCGATTTTCGGGCCTGCGGATTTTGCGATTGATGTGTCGCAGCTTTTGACGAAGCTCTCCTCCAGCCGCTGAGGCTAAGCTTTCGCCGCAAGGATGAGCCAGAAGAGGGCGTTTCGGGCTCTGTCGACTCAGAGGTCTGAATTGAATCCGAAGTATTTTTCTTCTGTAATGGCCGCGGTCCAGCAACCATACTCTGCATTTCCACATCCTTGGCGGATGATCTGTGTTCGCCGCTGCGTCGTGGCTGTAAGCGAGCGAATTCTCCGCTGCCCTTTGGTAACGAGTTCGACGAGAAAGGTGTGGTGGCTTGGCGGGTCGGGTTCAGGGTCGGAATGGGTATTGTACCAATGTTCGGGTGGGTATCAAGCGAGGAGTCTGCTGCACGCAGGTTGACTGCTGAACTACTGCTACGTAAGTGTTTATGGTAGTCATCATGATGGTGGTTCCTTGAGAAGAAGCTCGCCTTTGAGGCTGTCATTGGCGTACTAGGCGTTTTGTTGGCAGCACGTTTAGGTGGCGGCGTGACAGTGCGCTCATCTACTTCGCCAGAAGGCGCAGGGAAAGATGATATTCGGTTGTTGAATGGAGTGCCAAGCGGTAGCAGGTTCAGTGGTGGTAGTCTGATTGGCTGCAGGTTCTTCTTGCTGGACTGCTGTGACGTGGGCGTCCTCTCAGCTTCCGAACCAGCCCCGATTGTTAATCCTCTGCGATGTCTGATGGACCCTGTGCTCCTGTTCAAGACGCCACCTTCCAGGGACTCATTGTGCCGAGGTTCAGCTCGTTGCGCATCAGGTGTCGAAACAGCCTCTTGAGATGTCGGCGGAGGCGCGTTCACCTTGGAATTTGGCGTATTGAATGCAAAGCTGCTGCGCTCAGGGTCCTTTGGAGACTCATATGCCTTTGGTATAGCCGGGACTGGAGGGACCTCTTCTTGTTCCCCGCCAGCTGAGCTTTGCACGTTTCGTGGCTTTGGCGCAGGCAAACGTGAGCTTGTTGGAGCAGGATTGGTGCGCAAGGGTATTGATGAAGGACCAACCTTTAGCGAACTCAAGCTCGAGTTTGAGGAAAGCGATATACCAGAGGCATAAGACTTGCGCTTCTGCTCGGGCGTCGCACGCGCCGAAGAAGGCGTCATGCTCCCTCCCACGGCCAAGGCTGGAGATTGGCTGAAGGCACGTTCGTCAAATGCCTGGTCGCCTTGAGGTGTAGGGGGGCCGACCGGGCCGTTTGGCGGATGATTGGGGTTCATGGACAGTCTCCTCAGTCTTCGCGCGTCTGTAGGGCTAATGGTTCGCGCTCCAAGTCCGGATATGTGCGGCGCAGTCGACTGGCGCTTGCCCGACGAGGACGAGGGTGGGAACGATGGTTGCGCGACGGGAGATCTGCCAGGTGAGCGGGAATGATCCGAGGGCATTAAACCTGGATCAGGGGTCATGGAAGAGGCGGTCAGATGGCCTGGCAGCTGTCTCGAAGGCGGCTGTAAGGACTTTGTTTTGGCGCTACGTGCGGCAGTCGGGAGCTTGGGGACTCCAGTGGTGGTGGTGGTGGTGGTGGTGTTGAGATTTGCGGAAAGTGTCTCCCGCCGGTTCCCCTTGTTCAGTGAAGGCGCACGGGCAAGCGTCGGCATTGTATTGTCATTTGCGAGTCTGTCCATTTCAAAGCTATTCGTTGGCAGCATTCCAGGGCCAAGGCTCTTTCTCGGGGCCCGGGCGGCCGGATTTGAGGGTGCCTGCGTAGGGAAGTGGCTCTGACGGCGTGGACGGATGGCCATGTTGGTGGGCGGCGGAGGCATCAAGGAGGGATCAGAGGCGGGTGCGGCGGAAGCACCACTGGGCTTCCTCGCGGTGGACTGGCTGAAGCGGCGAACGAAGGAGCTGCTACGCGAAGGGCGTGTGTCGGTAGGGATGCCGGTAAATGAGGGCATGTTGGTGGTGGTCGTGTTGTCGTCGGCAGGCACGTTGGTCCTGAAGGTGCCGGGCGCAGGAAAGTCGCTCAGGGTGGGTTCGTAGGCGAGGCTGTTGGCGAAGTCGTCGAAGTTGACGGACGGCAGGAATTCGTACGCGGCGGTGCCCTCGCTGGCCTCGTCCTTTGCGAGGCTGCTGATCTGGGGCTGCTTGGTGAAGCTGAAGCGTGGGTTGAGGGCACGGGGCGCGTGGGCGTCGTCTCGCTGGCGGCGGGCGTGGGCAGGAAGGAGCGCGTCTCGAGGGAAGCGACGCTGGCACCGCTTGCCATTCTACTGCTTCGCGTGTCAGCTGACCTGCCGTGCAGAGCACCTGGGCGGGCTGGTGAGGAGGAGGCAGCGGCGTCGTACCTCTGCTTATGGAAGTCCTGGGGCCGCTCACGGGGGCCCAGCGGCACCTTGGCCCTGCCTCGTCCTGCGGCGTTGTTGTGGATGGGGGGCAGCGGGCGTGCTGCGCTTAGGGCATTTGAGGCACTCGTCTTGCGCAGGCGGCTGCCCTGGTCGCCCGTCTTCTGGAACTTGCGTACGCGGTCTTCTGGTGAGGCAGGGTTAGCTCCATTCGATTCAGCGTCGCACTATGTACGCGACTGCCCCCCCCCAGATCCAGATGCTTTTTTTCGTACCTGAGGAGCCACTAGAGTCCTCGGACATGTTGGACCCTGACCGTTCGGGCACGTTGGTCGATTCCATGGTCCGCGTTGCAGTTCGCGGCTGCGTCGCCATGGTCCGCAGCTGTCAGCTCCACCGCTGGGGATGACGACACGGGCGATGGGAGCTCTACGGTCACGCGCTGCTCCAAGGGGGAGGGGAAATGCCTTCCTCTTTCACAGGACGCCGAGATGGTCTCCAAGCGTCGAGCTTGGGCACCGAGGGAGACCTATGCCCACATGTCGAATGGGCCCGGCTACAGCGGTGAAGGCGATCGACGGTCGGTAATAAGTCGAGCGAACGGCTGTCGGGACGGTTCGAGGCTGAGCAATGGTGCAGCGCAAAAAGCACGGCACGGTGTTGCTGCAAAGGGGCGAGGTGGTCGCTGCTGCGGTGGTCGATCGACCTTCGTCAAAGTTACAATGAGGTCGGCAGCCCGCAAAAGCCACATCCAGGCACTAAGGGTTGTCTAGTTGACAGACCCCCTGTCCGTATCTGCCCGTTGCGGCGAATGAGATAGTATCAAAACAACTCTCCTCTCCCATGAAACCGACGCATCGTCCAACGGCCTTACTATCGCAGCGTCAGCAATGTCATGTCCTGTCAGTCAAGCTGCCACGCTCCAGTGCAGAGTAGCCGTGCTCAAGCAGTGCGACCATTGCCTGCCAACGACGACGACTGCACCACCCAAACTACCCCTACCGGTAGTCCGGCTGCACATGGCACGGCTTTCAGCATGTGCATGATTGAACCCTCTATTGTGTGCATGCTATGGCTGCTGCCATGTAGCATACCGCTCCGAAACATGACAGCGGAAATTCCGCAGCTACTTCATACTCCTCGTCTCCATCTAACCACTCAACTACAGCGGAGGACGCACAACACGATACAGATGACCATGAACCTCTAGGTGCCTCCAGGTTCCCAACCTTGTCTGTCCCTGATCATATCAGGATTGCGCACCACCACCAGCCCGAGTGTGCACGGACGTATGTGGGGGAAACACCGCCGGAACGAACAACGTGCCACGGCACAAGCTCAGCGCCACGCCCAGTTC
Organism: Alternaria brassicae; assembly: GCA_004936725.1. Lineage (NCBI taxonomy): Eukaryota > Fungi > Ascomycota > Dothideomycetes > Pleosporales > Pleosporaceae > Alternaria > Alternaria brassicae. Next base: position 2,461,953 of record CM016505.1, on the reverse strand, counting down.
ACCTGCATGTGCGTCATCCGCTTGCTGCACCAAACATCACGCCTGCTTCCAGATCTTCCACGTCCAACCATGAGAAGACGCTTTTGAAACTGCACGACCGAAAGAGCGAGGATATATTGATATCTTACTGCTCGGCCACATCATACATGTGACACGTCCACCTGCAACACCGCCCAAGAGCAGTGCGACTTCCTCAATCACAATCCGAGACCTACTTACAACCTCGGCCTTGACCCAGAACCATCTGTTCGCCTTGTTGTCAACAGACGCGATAGCAACACACTGCGAGCCCATCCATGGGCTCCGACAACGCAGAGTCGGTGGCAAACCGCGACACACCCATCCCAGTGGTGCAGGTACATCATGCGTCAAATGATGGCACTCCCACTACAGACAAGTCACGTGCGCATTCGCGCCGTCTGTCGGCTAGCAGACTCAAAGACAAACTGGAGTCATTGGGCGACAGCATAACTCGCGAGTCGAGTAGCAGAGTAGGAGACAAGATGATGAACCTGTAAGTTTTCCGAGTCCCAAGAGTTATTCCAAGATTTCATGTTCCACGGATTGCCTTCTCTCGGCCAAGCAGACCATGACCTTTTTGCGGAACATGTTCCCAAACGAGACGAAGAACTAGTGGTAGAGCTGATGCTTATAGACTGTTGGCACAAGTCCTGCCCTCAGAAGATCTCTCCGACAGTTCGCCTCCAGACTCATCAATACCAAGTGGGACTACGCCACAAATCAAGGATCGCCGCTCTAGGAGCTATGTCGCTCGCCCAAACTTCAGTATCCCTACCATGTCCTCCAACTTTCGTCGCTTCAACTCACGCATCGGTGTTGCTTTTGTTCTTCAGAATCGACTCATTCGTCTGTTTACCTGGGTGCAACCTACGCAAACCCTCTCCTTCCTCTTAGTCTGGACATTCGTGTGCGTCGATCCGTATCTTCTCCCAGTGCTCCCACTGGCATGTGCTATGTTCTTTGTCATGGTGCCTGCATATCTAGCCCGACATCCGGAGCCCACGGCAAACACGGTAGATATCGATGGTGATCTATGGAGGGGAAGCTTAGGAGGACCACCACTAGCAGATGCAAGGACGATCAAGCCTGCGCCCGAGTTCAGCAAGGACTTCTTCCGCAACATGCGCGATCTGCAAAACTGCATGGAGGATTTCAGCCGCGGCCACGACGCTATATTGAGCTTCATCACACCGCTTACTAATTTCAGCAACGAGAACCTCTCATCCATGCTCTACCTCATCCTGCTCGTCGTATCGGTATTATTGTTCATATCGGCACACCTACTACCATGGCGCGTGATACTCCTTGTTATCGGATACACTTTGACTGCATTGGGTCACCCTAATGTCCAAGACCTTCTTGCAACTCCCGAGAGCGAGAAGTTCATATCTGATGCAGAACACGAAAGCCGTTCCTTCCTGCTTGCCATCTCCCGCGCAGACATCGAACTGGAGACATCGCCAGAGATCCGCGAAGTCGAAATTTTCGAATTACAGCACCGCGCTCTACACGATAAACATGGCGACTACGAGGGCTTCATCTTCTCACCATCGCCTTATTCCCCTTTATCGCCTTCAAGAATCAGCGGCGACAGACCCCGTGGCACGCCGTTCTTCGAAGACGTACTCCCACCCCGCGGCTGGCGCTGGAGCGACAAGAAGTGGACACTCGATCTTTTATCTCGTGAATGGGTCGAAGATCGTTGTGTCACAGGCGTGGAAGTTGAGGTCGAGGGTGAACGATGGGTCACAGATTTGCACTACGAAGTCCTTGAGAGCGATGGAGAAAAGGCCAACGCCGCAAAGGCAAATTTGAAGAAGCGGGCCGAATCAAAGGGAAGCAGCAAAGACATCGGAGATCAAGAGAGGGAGGTTTTGCGCCGGGCATGGGAGAGCCATGCGCCGAGTCGCAAGGGCGAATGGAGGAGGCGCAGGTGGGTGCGGGGTGTAGAAAGGATGCCTTGGAGAGAGGGTAAGTAGCATTGAAATATCGCGAGGAGGTGGACCTAGACGTTGCAATTCTCATTCGCTTCGCCAAAGCTCTTCATCATGCTTCGTCGTACTTCATCAACGTGATGCCGTTCTCATCTTGAACTCCATTACCACTGTCGCCTTCCGACTCAGAGGATTAACAATACTCTGACGCCTATCGTCGCAGTCTGGACCGCATCTCTTAGAACTACAGGAAGTTTACAGTATGTACAAACCGCCCAGCGGTCAAGATGCGGTCCCTGATCTGCGATCTTAGCTTGCTGCCACTGCAGTAGCGTCGGAGTACAGGAACGGGATTTTGCGGGGCACTGCACAGCAGTGGCGAGGCTGGATTGGCTGTACGGAGTCTTCTGCAAAGATTCCATTCTCGCGTCGTGATTTCATCACAAGAGGCGATAACCATCATCGAGCATCTACATGGCATGTCTCAACCGTCATTTTCAGGTTCAACAGTCTAACCCGCATTTCCTCCCCAGCGGCCGATTCACCGATTTCGGCAGCCAGCCGTTTGATGCAGGGTACCTACGCTAGTGTGGAGGGAGAGTTAGTAGCCCGTCGGCCAGTCGCGCCACCTCCGTCTATAGTAGAATCATCGAATCCAAGAGTAAATTGATTGCTAATGTGACCCAAGCTGACGTCCATGATGCCAATTGCGCGGACGGCCCGGAACGAAGATTTCTCTTAGGCAATTACTGAGCATTGCGTGTTTCGGCCTGCTTCTTTGACATGATTTACCAAGGTTCGCAGCCGCGGCCGGAAGGCAAAGATAATACTACTGTTGCTTCTCTCTCCCAGTTCCTCTGGCTACTTTACTACTGTTCGCGTTCCAGTTGCAGCTTAATCGAGTCAGCTGATTCTTACTGTGCTTCTGGCCTAGCCCCTCTCCCAAACTCGGAACCAACTCACATGGTGCCTAGGTTCTACCTCCGAGACAACCTACCAGACACGGCTAGATTTCTGTCGCCCACACACACACAAGCACCGCACAATTAGGCTGTCCCTATTTCAACCTCCACCGGTCGTGCCCTAAGAGATCCGACCACCCCTCCATTACTTCTGGGGTGATTACTGGGTGGCGACTACCTCCACGGCCATTAGTGAAGATACACTAATCCTCCGATTCCGATTGCATCACGCGGCACCCCTTGCGCACCAACATCCGAAGGCCAAAACTTATTCGAGTGATTGATCAGCGAACACCTTGGACAACACAGAGTATCTTTGTCTCTCTAATACAAATACTCCCAAATTTCTTCGCCGTCGACCATCACAATGCTTCCAGCTCTGCCTCAGCTGGGCGACTATGACATATCATCTCAGAACGGCTTCTTGCCCGACGAGCTGCCCCTCGACGTTCTGCCAGATCGCTACTACCAACCATGGGAGACGGTTGTACGCAACTTCCAGAGCTTGATCCTCGCCAGGCGGCTACGTCCGATAGTCGATGCACTTCCAGTACTCGAGACCGGCCTCCTTCTCACGAAAGCTGAGTGGCAGCGAGCCTACTCTATCTTGGGATTTATTGCCCACGCATATGTTTGGGGCGGTGACAAGCCAGCTGATGTAAGCCTTGAGAATCTGCATGCTCGAATGCTATACATTACTAACGATATCGAACAGATTGTACCGCCCTCTATCTCGATACCGTTCATGGAAACATGCAGACACCTGGAGCTCCCACCAGTCGCAACCTTTGCAGGCGTGTGCTTGTGGAATTGGCGACCTCTGTTTGATGGCGAGCCTACGGACACCTTGGACAACCTTGCAACGCACATGACCTTCACTGGCTCGATGGACGAATCATGGTTCTACCTAGTGTCTGTAGCGATCGAAGCGAGAGCTGGACCGGTCATTCCGATGATGATAGAAGCTATTGCGGCAGCTAGACGGAAGGACAACAACACAGTCGTGCAGTGTTTGCGATGTTTCGCAGAGAGACTCGATAAGATAGGCGTCCTTTTGGAGCGCATGTACGAGAGCTGCGATCCACACGTTTTCTACCACCGCATCCGACCATTCCTAGCTGGGAGTAAGAATATGGCGGACGCAGGTCTCCCAAACGGAGTTATGTTCGATGACGGTACTGGCCAACAGCCATATGTGCAGTTCAGTGGCGGCAGCAATGCCCAAAGCTCTAGCATTCAGTTTTTCGACATCGTATTAGGGGGTCGAGCATAGACCTACTGGTGAGAAGCGGACAGAGCCAGGAAACCCTGCTTTATCTGGACCTTCGCATGGTTTCATCCAAGACATGCGGAACTACATGCCTGGACCTCACCGTAGGTTCCTGGAGCACATGGAAAGCGTTGCAAACATTCGAGAATACGTTACCCAAAATCGCAAGGATCGCGCCCTCACAGTTGCCTACGATGCATGCCTGGCAATGCTGCGAAGCTTACGCGACAGGCATATCCAGCTTGTCTCGCGATATATCATCATCAAGTCCCGTGAGTCGCAGTCGCAGTCGCACGCCCGATCGGTGTCGCCCAAGCAAGCAAACACCCAGCGGGTTAATCTCGCCAACACTATGGCTCGTACTGGAAGTAAGAAGCTCCGCGGTACGGGAGGCACAGCTTTGATCCCTTTCTTGAAGCAAGCGCGAGATGAGACAGGCGAGCCGGCGATCGATGCGTGGGCAAAGCGATTACTCAACAACGGGCCAGCAGAGATTGGCGCGTCTTTTGGTGTTGATGATGGCGTGGCCCGGCTAGGGAAGATAGCAGAGGGTTTCAACGGGCAAGTTGAGATCGTTGGTCTTGCTGGTACTTGGAGTGTTGACGATAGCGAGGGGGGTATCTGTCATTGGTGATGGATAGGGTTCCCTCATAGCTTTTTTTGTCTGGCGTCTGGATCTGGAACAACATACCCTCCTCGACACATCAGTGCGAGCAAACATATTTCCATATAGTAGCAAATTGCTCTCGACTCATGCCCTGGCCGTGGATTAGTGATATCCATGCACTGTCGGTGTCTGCTCGGTGAAATGTATATAATTGCATCATAGTACATGTCAAAAGATCAGTCGATCCCCAAAGCGATGTCATCTAGGCCCATGAGCATTATGAAACAGACCACGAGTGTTGCACATCTCGCGTTCTGGAGCGCCACTTTCGTCAGATCTCCCGCGCAGGGCAAAGTCGCGCGTCGCGAGAGAGCCCAACGCGTGGGGCGTGACGTCATACTTCACATGTTCCACCAACCAGCTAAACAAACAGAGGGATATATATTACACCACCAGGACAACGACTCAAGGGTTAATACATCTACAACCCTCATCAACACCCCAATATTTTCAAAGTTTACTACAAACACAACCATGTCTTCGAACAAAGACCATACTTCGACTCCTCAGTCCTACTTGGACCAAGCCACAGGTGCTGTTCAGAGCGCCATCGGCTCTCTTACTGGCAGTACCGCCGACAAGGTCAGTCTATCGAAGCTCCCCCTCTCGACATACACCTACTAACTCTCACCAGGCCCAAGGCGAGAACCGCAAAGATGCCGCCGCCGCCGAACACGACCTCTCCCACTCAGCCGCCAAAGCCGGACCCTTCTCCGTAACCCCCTCAGGCGGCGTCGCAAAAGACAACTCGGATCGCACAGAAGGCTCATGGAACCAAAACATGGGCGCCGCCAAAGAAGCGCTCGGCGGTCTCGTGGGCGCCGAGGGCCTCAAGCAGCAGGGTATTCGCCAGAACAAGGAGGGCAAGGAGCAAGAAGCTGCTGGTCAGGTCAGCGATTTGGGAAAGGGGATTGGAGATAGGCTTGGAGGTGCGGTTGGCGGTGCTGTTGCGGGTTTGACGGGTAATGCGGCGCAGAAGGCGGAGGCGCAGCGGCAGCATGATGAGGGAAAGGCGAGGCAGAGGGGTGTAGAGGCGGATTTACAGAAGCAGGTTGAGGCTGAGAGGCGTTGAGCGCGAGTGTTGGTATCGATGTTTTCTCTTGGAGAAGGGACATGCATGATGCATTTCGCTATGATACCCGATGAATGATATACCCGATTCTTTTAAACTCTTGCCTTGGTCTACTGCATGTGTTTGTGCATGCGAATATTACCCTCGATCTTGTTGTTGTTATTCGTAAGAAAGGGGGTTTATGTTTTCTACGACTCCACATTCTTGTACGTGCATACTGTGGTTGCAAGTTTAAACTGGATAGTTACGGTACTGTAGTTGGGCATAGTACGTAAAATTGACGCGCAACACGAAGTAAGTAAAGGCTTTGGTTTATCACGCGTATGAAACAGATTGCTTTTGCTGGATCGTACATTAGGCGTATCTCGGTTTCTCGATATGCCCAGCCATTCCGATCGATCCCGGCATATTCCTCGAAAGACGCACAGTTGGCACGATGCCAAGCTAACCGGCGATCTATCCGTGCAAGACTTCCAGCTACCCATGGTTAGGGGCTTTGCGAAAGAGAACAACGGAGATGCGTCCCTTGGCCATCCAGCTGAGGATTTAGCAGGTGCTGGCCAAGGGGGAACGAAAGCTTCAGTCGGTGGAACTGATCCCCGGACTTTAGCCACATCCAGCTATGAATAGAAGCCTACGCCACATGATGAGGCTTCACATCATCGTTAGCGGCGCTTGATGTGTGTGACGTGAGGTGGTGGAAGGTGGATCGACGGCACATGGTCGTCAAGCTTGCGCAGCTATTGTGGCTGGCGAACAGTGCAGGCCTTGTAGCCAAGAGCTTCTTTGACCGTCCAAAGACATGAACGTTTAGCAGGTGAGGCTCGGCAACACGTCCGCAAGTGAGTCGAATGTAAACCAAGCATCTTCCATGCGCTTCTCCACAGCCTCAGAACGTGGCATGCGTCACTCGGATGGCTTGACATGCGATTTCCACCTGGAAGCGCTGCTTGGAAGTTTGATCACGCAACTTGCTTTGTGAATCGGAACGCTCGGGGCTATGACGCCAGCCACAGGGTGTGGCGCGTAAAACCGGCAGCGGGATACACGGCATCGCGGCCATCCCTGCCAGATTTCACCGGCTACGTCACTCTTATGGTCATGAGCTGCCAGCGTCACTGCCATAAATACTAGCCTGGCTCCCGCTGTTTCACACCATTCATCACACCATCAGTCCACACTCTACAACCACTGTTCCTACACCAGAGAGACTCCATCTCCACACAAGAACAACTCCAACACACTCAATATGGCTTTCACCGCTAGGTATGCCGGCTCCACAGTCCCAGTGCAGTTGAAGATGTCGATGCTAACCATCACCAGTGACATCTGCAAGATCCTTCTTGCCATTATCCTGCCTCCTCTAGGTGTATTCCTCGAGCGCGGATGCAACGCCGATTTCCTGATCAACATCCTGTTGACCGTTCTGGGTTACATTCCTGTGGGTTCCAGTTCGCACACCATCGCCCATGAACACCTCACTAACAACCAACCTAGGGTATCATCCACGCTCTGTACATCATATTCAAGTTTTAGCGGAGGCGCGCAAGCACCATTCACGATGCCGCAATAGCGGCTTGACGAGTAACGTCACCTCACGATACCCATCTATTTTCCCCAACGTCAACACATGACCGACACTCGACTCTCGCCGACATCTATCGATATTTGCGACGCTAGGTACCGCTTAGCATGGGCTTGTCCGGGTATGCCGGAGCTTCGGTCGGGTGAAGGCGGTTTAGCTTAGTTGCATCTGTAATGTCATGAATACCCTTAGTTCATGGCGTCCTGGTTCTCTTGGGCTCTTTTGAGCTTTTTTGCGAGTATTGTGCTGCGTTCTTTCGATCGTACTATAATAAGAAACTATCCAACATTCTACAACGATTTCATAAAAAATTTACTGTGTGGTTCAGCCGAAACATCATATTCGATGTTGTTATTATCGCAGTCGTTTGACAGTATCGTAGACAATACGGAAACAGAGTTGCCATTTCCTCTGAAAATGGTTGATGCTGTGATCAAATCACGAATACGGGACATCGCAATTCTAATTTACAGTTGTAAATATACATCCGTTACAGGCTGGGCACGGTGCGCCAATAACAGGTACTCCATATTGAATGCGCATCCTCCAGCAGCCCTATGTGTGGCTGAACCAAAGGCGCGATACGATACTTGGCACGTCCCTCGCCGTTCTTTCCAAGGTTCACGCGATCCGCACCAGCATTCACGACCGTCACCTTGCCCATTTCGACCCTTATGTATTCCTTCCAGTCCGAAACGTATCACTCACCACATTCCTATCGTTCAAGGCGCAAGGCGCGATATAAATACCACCCAATATGAGCTTCATGACAGCCACGCTTACAGCCACCGAAATCAACGCTCTTAGCGACCCGATCAAATCGAACGACGATGCCATCCGCGATCTCGACGCAGCTTCCCCTCCGTTAAACGTCGATGCTGCGCCCTTCTTCCAGTCGATACGGGTCAAAAACACACTCGATGCATACGTCGAACGGGCGAAGCTAGTGCCAAGTCTAGAAGTGCTCGCGGTGATCTTGAACTGCGAGTACAAGCTCTGGAAGGCGCATGAGGAGATATCTATGAGATACAAGCCTTACTTGACGCACTGGGTCGAGGCTCTTATGAAGATCAACGAGGAGTCAGCCAAGGAGCAGGAAGATACCGTCGTCAGCAACAGCACGAATGCCGCACCCACTACAGCGAACATCCGGAATACTAGGGCGAGATATATCACAGCGCTACTATCGGACGAACCATTGTCTTCTCAAGCGACGCCACAAGTTGTACTGGCTAACCTACACGACGACGAGGATGCGCTAGCAGCATTCGATCTGCTGCCGTACATGCAGATGCTTGTTGAGGAAGAAGTTTGGGACAAGCTGCCCGAATCGCAAACTCGAGCTTCTAAACAGTCCGCTCAAAAGCCCATACCAACAGTGAAAGAGAAGAAGTCACTGCACAAGGATCAAGCGCAAGAAGTTGACAGGTCACAGTCGTGGGACGATCTTATACTTCGAAAGCTCAAGGAAGAACCCAAACAGGCCGTTCAAGAACTCGCGCATCTCCCACTCGAGATTCCTTCCCTTGACTTCCTTACCAAACTCCACGTCAACCACACCTTCGAGGACCTCGGCATCGACGGTCAGGATGTTACCCTTCACTATATACAGCACGCACTGCGACTCATAGAGAGGATGGAGGCGCCCCCTCCAACGTCACAACAGGATACAATGAGCAACGGTACTACAAACGGCGTTGGTAACGGCACTCCGATTGTAGAGTACGGAAAGGAAGCGCAAAGCCGCGCCGTCATCATACTGCTGCTGTTCATCAAGAGCTCGATCAGCAAGGGTTTCCTGGAAGCGACATCGCTCTTCTTTGAGCTTCAGGAGATATGTGTGCGATATGTATGGATCAAAGAGGTTAGAGACTTCAGGGCTTGGGCACAAGGACAACTGGGTAATTAGAAGCTTACCAAGACGAAGACGAAGAACGCCGTGCGGGGTCGTATTGCACGAAAAAGTTGTGGATGCTAGAAGTCGACGTAGAAAGGATCAGTAGGGTGAAGGAAGGTACACCGATACGCTGATTCAAGGCTTGCCAGCACATATGACCACAGTTATTGACAGTGATACTACAATCTTTAGGCGGTCAGTTTCTGCGACTGCAGCGCTTGCCTCACGATGCAGCTACTGCAACTGCAGCTCCATATGGCGGGGCTCTTACAAGCCTTGTTAGAGCCCGGCAGAGCATAGCGAAACACCGTGGCAGTTGATAACATGCATTTCAGCATCCAGAACCTGCATGTTGCTGAACCATCTCATTACTCCATGTCCTCGAAGATGTCGCGACAAATATTCTTTGCTATTACAGTAGTGCAGAGGAGTGGACTGGAAGTGTCGAGTCGTGCTTGAGGCTGCTTCGAGGTCTAGGGAATATCCGGGACTGAGGTTGAAGCAAGAAGCAACGCGCTAACCCTCGAACGTTGCTAAACCTTGGAGTTTCATAACCCGCTACTGAAACAATCATCGCCTTTCCACCTCGGCCGGATCGCTAACCAACCGCTCACGAACGACGAAGCGGTGAACGGTTGCCGGTAACGGCGAAAGATCTTTCGCCGCTTCCCTCTGGTATGCGACAGTGGACTACCAGCGACTACGCAACACCTCAACCTTGCAGTAATAATGTGAATCGGAGTTCCTGTAAAACGATGATCTACCGATACTGTTTTGATCGCCGGGTTTAGAACGAAACTTGGCTGCTGATACATATCTGCGGACGATGTGCCTTGTCAGATACCAAATGTCAATGCGCACTGCCACAACGCGACATTGTTGTTCCGAACAAGCCTCAGCGAAGTCCTGAACCAAGCTTCTGGATATGATCCTCCCGCAGTGGATATCGTAGCGGAATGAATCACAGTGGGGTAACCCTGACCATCGTTCGACCAGCATCGTCTCAGCTCTCCGCTCAGAGTCCGTGCTCCCAGTATCACAGTCTCTTTCCACCACCATCATCGTGTTTGGCCATGGCAGCAAGGGGCCATGGGCGCTATCATTACATGGTTGATCGGAGACACAGACCAGCGAATGCTTGTGTCTATGCTAAGCTTCTTGCAGTGTGACAAGCCACCACCAGAGAGTTGTATATAAACCTCTACACTCATCCTCCTAGATTCGATATCAACATCACTCAACATTTCAATCAACCGGACTCGCTTCTTTCTTCCTTTCCATCTTTCTAATTACATTCTTGCGCCGGTCGCTTGCTTAACTCACTACTCATTTACAAATTTTCTTAATTGATCCTTTCGACATCACAATCCTTGTTTTCCAACACTTCAGCAACCTTTCTATAATCGACTCCATATCCATCAAGATGCGTTACTCTCTCGCCATCGTTGCTACTATTGCCGCCTCTGTCCAGGCCCACTGTGTCATCACGGAGATCCAGGGTGCCAATGGTGTAAACATGCCTGGTCTTTCCGTCCAGGATGGTACTCCTCGTGATTGCGCCTCTCCTCTCTGCGGTTCTGAGGCTGATACCTCCATCATCCGTGACCGTGAGATGGGTGGCAAGGCGTCTGCTCTTGGACGCACTCAGGGAGGTGGTGCTGTCGATGCTGGTGCCGCTATCGCCATGTTCATGGGAGGTGGTGCTGGTGGTGCTGCTACTGGAGCTGGTGGTGCTGGTGCCGCTACCGGCGCTACTGGTGCTGCTGCCAACAACAAGCGTGGTCTTCTCGACGCTCTTACCAGTGGCGCTGGAGCCGCAGGTGGTGCCGCAGGTGGTGCCACAGGTGGTGCTGCTGCCGCTGGCACCAAGACCCCCAAGGGAACCAAGGAGAATGGTGTTGCCGCCGCCGCCGGCACTGGAGCTACCACTGGTCTTCCCACCACCGCCGATGACGGCACAATCTCCATGACCCTCCATCAAGTCAACCAGGACGGTGCCGGCCCCCTGACCGCTCAGATCGATGCCACCTCCGGTGGAACCGACCCCGCTGCCTTCCAGGACGCCACTGTCACGCAGAACGTCCCCGGTATCGGTATTGGAGGTCTTTCTGCCGCCTCCGTCATGGACTTCCCCGTCAAGGTCGCCATGCCTGCTGGTATGACCTGCCAGGGTACCGCCGGTGGTGCCAGCAACGTCTGCATCGTCCGCATGCAGAACGCTGCCCTCGCTGGTCCTTTCGGTGGCTCTGCAGCCTTCACCCAGAGCACTGTCGCTCAGAAGCGCGCTGTTGAGTATAACCTCCGCAAGCGCCACATGGCCCGCGGTATTCTCGGAAAGCCTGAGTAAGCATCTTCATCATCATGCTTTCCTCTACATGGCCCACGATAACATCAATCTCGATGTGTGCACGACAAGCAAGAGTTGAAATAATGTGATATTTGAGAGAGTTATGGTAACATGAACAACTTGTGGTTTGCTGGGCAATTCACGAGGATGAGAGAGAAATACAAGAGTTTGAATAGAGTGAGCTCGGTTCAGGATCCATCACGATGGGTTCGATGATGCCACTCCTTTAGTTCTGTACACAACTGACCTATCATAAACTCATTTTACTTGAGCTGTTGATCTATATACTGTAATTAGATGGATGGAAGACGGGGGGTTTGTTCCCTGACGGTTCAGGATGGGAGCATCTCGGTTTGTACATAGATGAATGCGAGCGAGTCTGGTTAATACTTCTCATTCCTATATGTGTGTGAATAAGTAATGAGCGTCAAGATTAACCCTTCAGCGCTTTGTCTAGTATGTGGCAATCACCGCACTAGAGAATGACGTTGGCTGAGAAAATGTACTCTTACGAGATTCATATACGGGTCCAGTAACTGTGAGCAAAAAGGTAGTCAAGGTTTACAGTGTGTTGAGAAAGATGCGTAATTGCGAGTTTGTCTTGTAAAAGCCAATCCGTCAGACACTTTATATCTCTTGCGACAACCTTAGTCGAGATACCAAGCCAAGCTATTGTCGTCTCTGCCCGTGGATACATCGTCCCCGAGTATGGCAACTTGATGGCTCTTCTCGCTTTCGTCTGTTCAGTCAATCGTAAGTGCATCGATTTAGAGGTACTTGTCGTATTCCATATCCTGCAGCTGACTGAGGAGATCCCTGAGATTCTGGCGTACAGCAAAGGTTTGTCCATGAGTAAGATCTGCTTGGTAAGTGATGGCCCTCCCCACACATACGAGACTGCGGTATAGGGTGGTACTTGTTCCAGGGACGTCATGTGAAGTTGGACGGAAATCACGGACGAGTCCGTGACTGGTGAAGAGTCTAGCGGATTGTTATTGCACAAGACGATAGTTTTTCCATGTGGATGAGCATCATCATGCTGCCTGAACGGGAGCCCATCCACGAGATAGCCCCTCCAAGTTACCTCACAGCCTCATCTCAGTAATTTTAGGGACTTGATTTGAGAAACCGCGTCGAGTGAGGCAAAGTTGTGCGAGGCACATAAGTGGCTACGGAGGTGGATCCCCACGTGTGGAGCCGCGCCAGGGTCATTGATCGCCGGCGCGTCACCTCTACAGACATTTTGCGCCTCACGCAACGCTTCCCCAACAACAACTTCGGCCGCTACGTACGTTCGACATGGGAAAAGGAACCGACAAGCTATATATTACACACTCGGAGTGGTCATCATCGGATGCCTTCGGTAATGCGCGCGGCGCAAACAGCGCAAATCGAGCTTCCGCTGCCGGCCTGTCCTCGACCTTCAAGCGCCTACCCTTCAACTACTGCGCAGTATCGCTCCAGCCTTTCACAGATCCTGTGTGCACGTCATCAGGCACCATATTTGATCTGACCCACATCCTCACATGGCTATCAAAACATCCTGATACAAACCCTGTCGATGGAACGCCATTGAAGCGCGCCGACCTCATTGCGTTGAACTTCGCGAAGAACGAGGACAGCGAATACGTAGATCCAGTCACATACAAGGTCTTCACAGACAACACGCATATCGTTGCGCTGAGGAAAAGCGGCAATGTCTTCGCATGGGACACAGTCGAGAGATTGAACATAAAGGCGAAGAACTGGCAGGATCTGGTCAGTGATGAGGCTTTTACACGAAAGGACATCATCACACTCCAGGATCCTCAAAGCATCGAGTCAAGAGACTTCAGCTCCTACAAGCATGTGAAAGATGGAGAAACAGTAGTGGCAGACGCTGAAAGCGGTGTGAACAAGGAAGCTCTGGGAAACGCGGCGAAGATTCTCAAGGCGAAAGAGGCCGTCGCAAAGGCGCGTGAAAACAGGAAGATAAAGGACCAAAGTGGGTTTACATCGAAAGCGCTTGCGAATCTACCCAGGAATGGCACAGCAGCATCAACGTCTGCAGAGCCCAAGAAACCGGCATACAACGCTGCCGTTTATACTTCGGGCAAAGCTGCTGCGTCCTTCACTTCAACCGGCGTCACACCGCATACTTCCGGCGAACGCGCCCTCCTCTCCGACGAAGACTACATGCTCAAGCCGAAGCGCATAAGGAACAAGGGCTACGCGCGAATATCCACCTCACTCGGCGATCTCAATGTTGAACTCCTCCCTGAATACGCACCACGCGCGGTATGGAATTTTGTCAAGTTAGCGCAGAAGGGATACTACAGCCACACCATCTTCCACAGGAATATCAAGGGCTTCATGATACAGGGTGGTGACCCGACAGGCACAGGAAGAGGCGGGCAAAGTATTTGGGGCAAGCCTTTCGAAGATGAGTTCGAAGGACCAGAGAGGCATAACAGCAGAGGTGTACTCAGCATGGCGAACAAGGGCAAGAATACCAATACCAGCCAGTTCTTCATCACGTACCGCGCCGTTGCTCACCTCGACCGCAAACACACCATCTTCGCACGAATAGTAGGTGGTCTGGACACAACGCTACGCTCAATGGAGATTGCGGAAGTAGGCGAGAAAGACAAACCTGTCGACGACATTGAGATTCTCGATGTAGTGGTCTTCGTAGACCCCTTCGAAGAGTGGCAGAAGGAGCGCAAAGACAAGGAGAACAAGGAACTAGAAGCCGAAGAAATCAAGAGGCAAGGCGGTACAGCCGACGACAAGACGACATGGACAGGCAAGCGCATACGCGCAAATGGCACTGTAGACAACGGCACTGGGGAGGGTCTCGGCGTAGGCAAGTATCTCCAAGCTGCGAAGCAAGAGATACAGAACCAGGACGATGATGAGATCGTTGGATATGTGGACGAGGAAGAGGACGTAGCACCCGTCAAGAAGAAGGCCAAGACGGGTGGGTTTGGTAATTTTGATGCATGGTAAAACATTGCGTAAGTTCTAGCCTGGAGATTAGAACGCAGATAATGATACCCCCAACCCGTCTCACTTGCAACCAAGGCTCTTCAAGATTTGATTGCATGTATCTTGCCGTTGGGCAATTGCAGAAGGTGTCCAAATTCCGTTAAACCCCGCGCTACGTCAGCACTCATGGAAACACCCGCTGTAATTTGCTGACTACACACATGACTATGCGTAGCATATTCGAGTGGTAGTGTTGAGTCCGTCGGTGTTAGCATAAGTCCTGTTAGAAAGATCGTCAATTCTGGTTGTTGGTCGCTGCAGGGAAGCAGACCGGTGATAAGGATGATGTATGCATAGAGGCATGACGGAGATATTGATAAATAGGGCTAGGTCGCGCCCATCTCAGGTCATTGACATCACAGACGAGCCCCGACTTGACTACTCCGCATAAGAGTTGAAGGAAACTTTGCATTCCCTCTCTCACCTACACTTACTCGCAAACAGACCGAGCAACAACATATCTTCCCTCGAGTCCCAGGACATGAAGTCATTGGAAAGGTAGTGGCAGTTGGTGATGGGGAAAAGAAGTGGAAGGTTGGAGACCGCGTGGGTGGAGGATGGCATGGTGCGCACGACGGTGCTTGCAAGGCATGCAACAAGGGACTTTTCCAGATGTGCGAGAATGAGCTTGCTAATGGAGTCAGTAGGGATGGTGGATGTAAGTTTTACCTTTTTGTTGGCGAATGCTGGGGGATACAAGACGATGAACTAACATGATGCGAACCTAGATGCCGAATACTGCACTCTTCGCAGCGAGGCTTCAGTGCGCATCCCCGCCGATGCAAATCCCGCTGAATACGCTCCGCTACTCTGTGCTGGTGTTACAGTCTTCAATGGCATACGGAAGATGAACATCCAACAAGGTGATACGGTCGCCGTACAAGGACTTGGTGGCCTAGGTCATCTTGCACTCCAATACGCGCGCAAGATGGGATACCGTACCGTCGCAGTGTCCTCTTCGGACAATAAAAAAGACTTTGCTTTCCAGCTCGGTGCAACAGATTACATCGACACTTCGAAAGAAAGCGCTGCTGAGGCACTTCAGAAGATGGGCGGCGCAAGTCTGATCGTTGTTACGGCACCGAATCCGAAGATCATAGGGCCACTGGTTGAAGGGCTTGGAGCTTTGGGCAAAATGCTTGTCCTTGCACCTGTGGGTGACATACCTGTCAACACCGTGAGCTTAATCATGAAGGGCAAATCGGTCCATGGATGGCCATCAGGACATGCGCTGGATAGCGAAGAAGCAATCGATCTTGCTGAGAAACAAGGCGTCAAGTGCATGATCGAGGAGTTTCCCTTCGACAAGGTAGAAGATGCTGTTGGACACATGGAAAGTGGAAAGGTGAGGTTTAGGAGCGTGATCGTTATGGAGTAGGATGATTGAGAGGTGCCGCCCACAGTCTGCGCACTGGACGCCAAAGCGCCAACAGCGCAGGCAAAGAAACGTTGAAAACGTGAATAACTATAGCTGAAGAGAATAATGAAACAATAAAACAAATGCTGTTCATGCGCGATATCTTACTACACAATGCTCCGTATGCATGCCCGTTGGTGTTCTGGGATGATGGAGTTCGGCCACGAGGCAGTCAAAGCGCCGAACAGCGGCCATCAGGGTACAGTAGGCGCAGTGAGGGCTATATGCATCACACACACACACGTCAAACCGTGATACGTACATCCCAAGAAAGCCAAGTCTGCATCTTTGGAGCTTCTCTCTTCTAGGCACTTGTACTCGACGTGCGAACGCATCTGGGCAGCCCCGCGCCACAGCCATGCAGCCGCCATACTCGATACTCGTGAGTCGTCCTGTGTCATGCCACAGTGGTTCGTGCGGCGCCTCGCCCGCCACTTGATACGCAACCGCCGGAGCATGTCAATCAAGTACACGCACGACACATAGCTCTCACCAACGTCTCCGGTTGGTTCTTCTGCTCTGGGTACCTGCGTCTGAAGCGCGGTTGTGACATGTAACGCCTGCGCTGTCTAGCTCAGCGAATGGGCAGCCAAATTGCAGCGACGACACTAACCTCAGCAAACCCCGTTGTTTCAAAAAACTGAATTTCGGCCACTTGCGACATTTATATAGCTGTACAGGGACTGTTGGTTTCGCGGCTACCCGCTTAGGCTACAAAGTGGCAAGGCAGTGTAGGGGTTCGTTGGGAGCAGATAGGACGGATGTCCCTGTACATGTACCTTAAGATGTGGCGGGTCCCGCAGCAGGTGCCAACTCTGCCTGAGTTTGGTTGTTGAGCGACTGAATATCACGAACATCACGGCTCTCCTCTTTCCTCCTTCTTTCCTTTTTGCACAACGTTTCCTTTCTTAACGCCGTGCGTCTTGTTTGCCTATCAGTTCGTTTCGGCATAGCTCTCCAAGCCGCTCGTTTGCAGGCCCGGTGCCAGGAAAAAAACAACAGTCGTTCCCTCTTTTGTGCATTGCATCATTCACGCTCCCTACAGCAGCTGTTCTGTGTAGTGCTGGTATAGACAAAGAAGCCATTGGTCCATCTACACAGTGTAGTTAGACCATTGTGTCGAAACATTTCTCTCAACATTTCACTACACGGAAAGTGGGTGCGCATCACTAACTCTCCAGGAAGGTTGATAGCAGAAACTTTGAAAACCAGTTGCCTGCGGCAACGCGCAGTTAGCGGAAACTCACAGCGAGAAACTCTCCAGTGTGTAGTCGGTAGGCAGCATAGCCGGATATTTCACACGACGCAAACAATACCCGCCGTGTCAACGCCGCAATACCGCCAATCCAAACACTAGTCGTCTCGGCATATTCGGAATACATTCTTCCACTGGGACATCCAAGCTTCGTGGACGAGCATTGAAGACTGGCCCTTGGGCTTACCTGGGCCTCGCTCCCGTCTCCAATCAAGACCCACGGGTCCACCAAACCCAACCTCCAAATACCTACACATCACTCACTATGCGAACCGCCTCATTACGCGCAGCCTTACTGGCGCTCATTCTCGCGTCGACATCATCAGCTACAACAGTCTCACTTGCCTCTTTCATTCCGCGGATCGATGACCTGCCAAGCTCCTGCAACGACGTCTATACCAGCGCCATCTCTGGATGCGTAGGCGACGACTTCAAACCAGGCGCCACTTGTTCCGCTGCCTGTGTGCGGGGTCTGTCAGTCATCGCAGAGAGCGTCAAGGACAACTGTGCGGGCGTCGATGCGGGCGAGTTGAGCATCATTGGAGTCTTCCAGAACGGACTGGGTGTTCAGAGTCTCTGTCCACGAGTTACGATTACGACAAGCTCAAGTGAGAGTGCAGGCACGACGAGCACGGAGACATTAGAACAAGCGACAAGCACCCAAGCGGCCTCGACCACTACGAGCTTCACAGATTCAGCGATCGGAGCGACATCGACATTATCACGGTCGAGCACGGAGACGGAGGACGGAGACGAAGGATCGACGAGCTCAGTTCAACCGACAAGCTCGAGTTCGTCAACGGGAGGCTTGGTCTTGGATCCGAACGCTACCGGAACACTCACGGCTTCAGTCGCACCTCCTACAGACACTGCGCAGGCGACACGAGCGCCCAACGCACAGTTGTCAAACACTGACTCGGGTGGTGGTTCGCCGTTTGACGTCGTTGCTGTGGGTGCTTCGTCACAGCTCAAGACGTTGGAGATGTCGATGGCAAGTCTATGCGCCATGGCGGTCGCCTTGCTTGCAGGTACATAGGCGCACCGCAGTCTCTCCTTTCTTTCTTATGTTGACGCATTGCCGGAATGGCTCACGATATGGCGTTGGGATTTGGGATGTTTGTACTATACCCGCAGTGTTGGAAGGACGGAGAGAGGTCACGACCAGCTGAATGTGTCACGAGATGTCCTGTAGCACAGGTGGACATGGTCAGGGCGCTCATAGTAGGGGCAGATGTGTACGAGACGATGAAGCAAACACGCACGATTACTCAGCCTCTCAGCTCTTGGCCCTGTGAGTGTGAAAGCTTGTTCTGCCTGCGTGTTCCTTCAATCTGGGCAAATTAGCCTCATGCGTTGTGCTCTGCGGCAATGGAACATTCCGGCCAGCCCCTCCCTGCAAGGTAAGCGAGAGAGGTAGCTGCATCCCCAGACGTAATTAATCGCCTTCCCGCCGCGAGCAGACTTGTCGTCAGCCCTCGACTATCCTGCTCCCCGCCATGCAGGAGCACAGGAGCACAGTCGAGGACCATGAGGAAGACGTTATTGCTGTGTTTCATCCACGGCTTCAAGGTACGTGTCCTGTGTGCGGGAGGGCTATTACGTCATCGCTAGGGCTATGCTAATACACGGTGCAGGGCGGAGACGAGACTTTCAGGACTTTCCCAAGCCATGTCAAGGCACTCCTCCAGCATGCGCTGCCCAAAGTCACCGTCCTCACCATCACGTACCCCCAGTTCGAGACGCGAGGCGACTTGCACGAATGCGTCGGCCGCTTCAAAGAATGGTTACAGAATAAGGTCATAGACCTCGAGGTCGCCAACTCGACCCCTTCGCCCACCGTCGACCCTTCTGTGCGCACCATCCTCGTAGGCCATTCTATGGGTGGCATCGTTGCGGCTGAGACGCTCCTCTCCATTCTCGCCGAGCAGCCGATACATTCGCAGTCCAACTCGCAAACCGGATCAACGGGTTCGCTTACCGACCATTCCATGCTCATGTTTCCGTACATCCAGGGCATTCTGGCATTCGATACACCATACCTCGGTATCGCGCCCGGTGTAGTGGCGCATGGCGCGGAGAAGCATTGGAACACTGCAAGTTCGGCATACTCGGCCTACAACAGCCTTGCAGGCGCTTTTGGATGGGGTGGCAAGGACACTGCATCCGGTGCTGTCGATACAAGCAAGATGCTCCCAGCACCCTCGTCTACTGGGGACGCAGCATCAGCACCCATGTGGCAACGTTACGGCAAGGTGGCCATGTTCGCCGGTGCAGCGGGCGCAATAGCAGCAGGCGGTGCAGCAGCATACATGAAGAAAGACCAGATAACCCAAGGCGTCACGTGGGCTACATCACATCTGGAATTCGTCGGAGTCCTTGCCCGCCCTGAAGAGATGCGAAAGCGACTCGACAAGATTGCAAAGCTCACCACGAGTCAAGATCTTGGCTTCTGCAACATGTACACCACCCTCGGCCATGCCATCAATACCGAGAACAAGGAACAAGGCTGGACGGGCAAAGTTGCGGGCAAAGACCGCACCTTCTGCAACTTACCTAAAGGATCTCTGAAGAACTTCTTCATGCCTGCCGTAAACGACAAAGCTACGGCGGAAACTTTGGCGCACACATCCATGTTCGAACCTCGCAGCAACCCCGGCTACTACACTCTCAGTGAGACAGCCAAGGAAAAGATTATTGAGTGGACCGAGACCACAGACTGGTACGAAGAGAGCGAAGGACCGTTGGTGGGAGAGGTTGGTGAAGAAGCAGAGATTGTAGAACGACAAGAGGTTGATGAGCAGATGCAGAAGGAGGCTGATAAGAAGGAGGCAGAAGAATTGCAAAAGGCAAAGGAGACGGGTGACGTTGATGCTTTGGAAGACGAGGGCGAGTTTGTGGACTTGAAGAGGACTGGTGAGGTGGCAGAAGGAGATGACGAGGCGAAGAAGAGGAGGGAGTTGTGATGGGACTTGTTGTGAGTCTATATACCCTTGCACATGTGAGAATGAATACATGACTATGGAATTCTCTTCATACGCTGGAATGGGTGTAGGCGCAGGCATCGCAGCTCTCTTAGCAATGTGTATCATCGTCGCCTGGAAGAAACGGCTAGGACCTTGCCACCGTAAGGTTCTTGATATGCTGTACCATGGACGGCGTGCACCTGTAAAAAATAAACAAGAAGATGCCCGCCTAACCCAAAGTCTTCCAAAAGCTAGCTTTGCACAAGATTCAAGAGGGCATACAGTGATGTCGTCGCCACCATGCTTGATCGACGGAATGTAAGCCGAGACAGGCTAGCGTTGGACAAGCTTTTCCAGCTGCGTTTGCGTTTTTATCGCTTTGTGCATCGTCCGTTCATTTCCTGTCTCCATGTCATCCACGCTGGAGTGAAACGACCAAAGCTTCGACAGCGACTGTGCCACGGGCCATGACAGGACACTTTAATTCTCATTCGCATGGCATCCTAACCGCGTACCGATGGGGATGTGTTGACAGCAATACTTGGACATTGAGGCACTGTGTATCTTATGCAACTACATGATTACCAATCTAAGCACTATACGAAGAACAGAATGTATCACCATCCTTCTAGGCGTCGTCAACATCCATTTCATCCACGTCCATTACATCATCCCAGTCCTCCTCATTGGCCTGGTCGTCGTCCTGAACGTCCCCGTCGCCTGTTGTCTCGGAACTGGAAGCGTTGTTCCTCTCCACGAGATATTGATTACTCCGGTCAAAATCTTCACGCCATATCGCCAAGCGGTCGACACCAACACCGCCGCCAATGAAATAAAGGTAGCCGATCTCGCCCGCAGCTTTCTTTACTAGACGCTCCCACTCTTCTCCTTCTTCCTTCTGTTTCAGTGATTCCTCAAAGTCTGGTTCTACGTTCATATCTTCCAATGTCTCCGAGTAGGACAGCGAGCTGCGTGGCAGTCTGGGTCGCCCTTTCCCACGGCGTGCGCGTCGCTCTGCCATACGAGTCTGGTCTTTGTTGTTCTGGTAGGCACGGCGACTATAATAGTCGGATATTGGCTCATTCCAGAAATCGGCGCCAATGTAACAATCGCCCAAGCCGTGTTTACGACGAATGGCTGCCTCGGTCTTCTGTCGGATTTCCCAGGCAAGCCGGAGCTCGCTGTTCTGTTGCACTGCCCTGCGTACGACTTTGATTATCTGGCGCAATGTTGAATTCCCTCTCTCGGTTTGCGCGTGTATATGGTTCTTGTTGCGTGGGCGTAATGGTGTCCGATGCCGATGCACAGATGTGTGTGAGGTGACAAGAGCGCCCGGTTTCTCCCACCAAGCCACGTACTTTGTGACTTGAGCCTCAGGCATTGTCGTGGGGTACGACGCCACCAAGGAGTCACAAGCTGGGCACAACGAAGGCTTAAGGGGTAAGACTGCTGCCTGGACGTTGTTGACGTCGAACCGTTTCTGGTGAGCCTCGTCCCACGCCCGCTCGCTCTCCCAGCGTAGCTGGTCTTTCTGCCGAGTCTTCTCAAGCCGTTGTTTCGCTATCAGGTACCTCTTTCTTGCGGTGTTCCACTGTTGGTGGCGCATATGCTTTGGAGGCCTTAATCCACCTTGGGCTACCAGATCCTTGAGTGCAACGTCGGACTTCCCTCTAGCCAGGAAAATAGTGCACTTGGGACACCGGGGTGTGTGTTGCGGATTGGACAGATGAATTTCATGGTTGCACTGAGTCGCGGTCCTCGTCCGGTGACGGTCAGGTGAGTGAGGAAACGGCCGTTTCTTGCCAGGCGAAAAAGGCAGCGTGTCTGGAGTGAGCGTTGTGGGCATGCTGAATATGCTGAATATGGTGGTCTGGCTGATGTATTTGTCGATTTATGCTAGTAGAACTTCTGTGCATTATTGTAGTAGAGAAAGATGGGGTCGCGTGCTGTGGTGAATCACAGATTAGCGAAGGTGTCAAAATGTGAGCAGAGAGCCGCAAACCTGTGAAGAGAGAGCCGTGGTATGAATGCAGCAGCCGCAAGGAGACGCGTAGTGCGAGTATTTTAGATGTAAGTTGCACTCCAGCCCTATTCAATGAGGCACGTCAGGACGTCATCGCCCTCTCCTCTGATTGGTCCGCCGTCCCAAAAGTCACACGCGAGCAGTCATCAAGCTTGTTCGCGCACAACTTAGTTCCTCCAATATCCGCGCTGATGACTGGTTTCGTGGGGGTCTTAGACATCATAAAGGCACAGAAGCCGACGTGGAAATGTCGCAGGTGACATGAGGAGCTAGAGACATGCTTCGCCACCCAGACTACAGCCTTCACCACGTACCATTGTCGCGGCCCAACATGGAGGCTACATTCACCTTCGCAGCGAGCGCTAGCCACCCGAGCCTCAGTATGCCGCTCCACACTCACCTTCACCTGGACAGCATGATGCTGAAGCCGTCAAGGCCAGTCTTGGCTGCTTGCAATAACGAAGCCCTCTGCACCAATTTTCTCTGGATATGCACACATACAAATGTCTTGACTCAATCGCCCGTTGCAAAAATACCATTACGCTTATATCACTATTCACAGCGTGACACCGAAGTTAGTTTGCCGACAAGTCGCTCGTAAACGAAGGTGACGGGCGATTGAACTTGCAGGTCACTGCCGCATTCACTGTCGTAGACAGGCATAAAGATCATACTCATAAGCAGCTATCTTACATTCCTACGGCAACGCCCATTGACAACAACTTTGCCAGAAGAGTACGATATGGAGCAGAAGCAGCCGAAAATGCCGCAAAGGTCTGGCTCTTTCAATCCAGAAGCACCAACTTTCAGCCCAATACCCGCTCAGACTAGCATATCCACTGGGCCTGCAGGACCAACTCCGCCTACCAGTCCGCGACAGAAGGCAAAGACTGCAAATGAATCGGACGGCAAGTCTCTCTTCCGCGCTAATATTAACACACAAGACTGACCTATGTGCAGAAGACTCGCCTTTCCGCCCTGCTAGAAACATGCGACCTAACTACGAGGGCTACGAAGAGGTTAACGCTGTACGGATCCCGAGGGAGCTGCCGGATCAGAAGGATATGCCACTGGACTCTCTTCAAGAGATGCTACGGAGTGTGACCAACCCCATCACAATCCCAAATCGCACGCTGACCTGGTAGATCATCACATCGCCTTGAATCAAGACCAACCTGTTCCAGATTTCCGTAGCGGTATTGCAACGGACTCCGTCAACAACTACATGGCATACCCTCCGCCCAGTCTGTTTTCTGCACAACGACTGCGTGCCGACTCTAACGCCCTGGGTGTCGACAAGCTGAGTGCGGGACTTGGTCTACCCAGTATCCAGGAGAGAGGCACTAACGTCTACTCACCAGCGCGCTCCCACAGGCCGCGCGAGTCTGAAGTCTTGCCTGAAGATCTCTTTGGTAAGCTCATAGGGCGGGCGCTGGATAAGCCGTTAACCGCTAACGCCTTAGCCCAATACATGAACGGCAAGAGTGTACTCTCGGACGACGTCGCCAACACTCCTCGAGGTCTCAAGGGCTATAATCGGGACACTTATTCTGGAGAACCTGCAGGTGGAGGGTACCAGCCTATGAAACTGGTGCCTCCGCCTCCTGGTTTCACTAGAGAACGTCCTCGTAGGATCTTCGCGGAGGAGCGCAGCTCAGTTGACCCGATGGCTATGGAGTCACCAGTACGGCAATTGCCAACAGGTCCTGCGGCACTTGGACATCCACGACGCTTCAGCAATCTTCAGTCCATCAACCATGCACAATGCCATGGCCATGCAGGTAGACCTCCTAGACATTACCGTCCAAGGGCACATACCCGTACCAAGCGCACGGATCAAGGTCCCGAGCCTTCGCATGCCGATATATACCCCGATGACGCGAGCTTCATGCCCCATCGTCCATCATACCGGCCCAGGTCTGCAAGTACATCGCAGGGTTACATGTCGGAGATGCCACAAGCGAGACATTTCCACGCAGAAGACGCTGTGGTCTGGCCTACACCAGCAGAAGTCTACAGGCAGAACCTGGACAGTCCACCTAAACGTATTGTCTTCGCTCGAAATGCTCCGTTCATGGAGGATCGTGCGCCGGAGCGATGGTCTTTTTCCCTTGCATCGTCCATGTCGCAGTACATGCAGCAGTTTGGAGAGCCCTCTCACCCTCTTGCCTTGAAATTCCCTCATCCTGCCCCATCTCCCTCGCCGCCGTCCAACATCTTCGCAGGCCACTATCCTCCCACATACGCTGACATTCACGAACCTGATGCAGAAATGGAATGCCTCCTCGCTATCTTTCCCGATATCTTTGGCCTCGACCTACCCGAGATGCTCTGCGACCAGCGCGCCCTTACACCCGGTCAGGCAGACGGCACTCGCCACGGCATGCAGTTTCATGGTATCGGGCTAGGCGATCGCTGGAATTGCCCCAAGGCGCTTGAGGGTGAGCCGTTCCGAGTACGTCCCCGCGACCATGATGGCTGGGGTGGATGGCAGTGGGCTATCGACAAGGGATGGGCAAATGAGTAAGCTATCACTACGACCGTATCTAACCCTTGTCCAAACTGACACTATATTGGAGTACGAAACCTAGGCGATAAGTAGGAGAGGTAGCTCGGATGGGGGATAATTTGGGGCTCCTCGAGATATCGTTGAAGGCTTCTTGGATATGGTCTCGGTTAAGGAATGGTAGATGACCGGATAGTGTTACTGCTGCATCTGTCATGTCGCTCGCCGTGGAACTCAAGGCTTTACATATAACTATCTGGATGGATAGGGGGCTGTAAGTTGCCCTGAGATGGGTATGAAGACACCGACGACGACTGCATCAAGGGGTGAAGAATAGTAATCCCAGTATTTACCCGATTTCCTCTATAATAGGAATGATTGCAAGCGGGGGTTGAGTTCACGTTCATAAGAATATCGATTAACAGGCCAAAAAGCTACAGTGTAATCTAAAGATGATCTTCAACACACCGCACCCCAACGCCCATCAAGTGTCCTATCATGTATTCATGCCCAAATTCTCATCACCTGTCCATAAGCCCAATTGTTGCCTTTCGCATGCCACAACATTCAGATATCGGTCCTTCAAATCGGATCAAAGTCCGTCTGTTGGCTCGCTCGCTCATTATCGAATGTACCACCGTACCGCCACCGATACCGCACCTGATCAATAAGAAGGATTAATATGCGACTTCAGATTCAGAGGTTGCACGCCGTGTTGGGGTGTCGCAGTGCCGGAACCAGCTTGAGGAGTACCCAATCCTGAGAGTGGACTTACGGCGCCACTGGGTGGGACGGGGATCTTGATGTCTTCGGGGCTTCCAGGAACCATTGATTCAGGTAAATCAGGAATCCTGATGCGTTTTGCCACGTTGTTGTAGGAAGAGGGTATGATCTGAAACATGTTAGTGTATGGTGAAGAGCATCAGGGAATGCATTACTTCAATGATTTCGTCGCGAGGGAACTCGAGCTTGGGTATGTCGGCTGCATTACATGCCATCAGGTACCCGTAAAGCACACGTAGGACAGACTCATGAGCGATGATGAGAAGGTCATTCTCTTCTCGCTCAAGTTCCAGAATGATGGGTTCCATGCGTACGGCAAGGTCGTGATATGACTCTGCGCGCGGATACCGGTGGTGGTACGGGTCTGCTTCGTGCTTTGTAACTTCATCGGGGAACTCTTCGCGGATCTTGGCCTCTGACATCTTCTCGCATACACCAGGATTCATCTGGCTCATTTGCGATCGCTGTCTAACCCGGTAACCCATGGAAGCCAAGACCTCTGACGTTTGAACAGTCCTTCGGCGCGTGGAGGTCCAGATTGTCAACGGCTTCAAAGACGCATCGGTTGCTCCCGACTCAATCAGCTTCTGCTTCTCCTCTTCGCGGTACTTCAGGAGCACCTCACTCATCTTCTTAGCGTATTCGTGACCTTCTGGCGAGAGATTTGCGTCTGCCTTGTATGAGTCTTCCTCTCGCGTGGTCCCGGCCCGAGCAAAGTATGTTTGCCGTGACTTGATGTGGAGATTGAGTAAATAGAAGACTATTCTTTGCGAGAGATATCCGAATGCGCAGTTGTTCACTACCACTCGCTCACCAGCGTTGATCATCTTGATCCAGTGTAGATCGGGCTCCTCCATGGTCTCAAAGTGCGGTATCCGTGCATTGATACGTGCGAGGTAGTCGTGAACCGCATCCTCGTCCTTCCATCCTTGGTAATCTGGCGAAGAGATCTTGACACGACGGACGTTCTCCTGGATGATGCGCTCATCGGTACAATGTGATTCGATGAAGACTGTCTGAATTCCGTTCTTGGCGAACTCTTTGGCCAACGATCTGCGACCTTGACTAATTGCATTGACAGCGTCGTAGAGATGGCCCTTGTCGTTTTCCAAGAAGTGATAGATATCTTCACGGCACTTTTTCAAAATCTTGTTGCGTAGTAAAACAGATTGTGGTGATGCATTAAGGAAGAAGTAGTCGTCGGGCACATCGTTTTCTGGGCCTAGCAAGTACGTGCGCTTGACACCCAGCCATCGGAGGTAGCGGGCCAAGGCAACAGATGTATGTGTCTTTCCTCGGGCTGGCAGTCCACAGGTGGCGATGACTATTCGACCGGAATGGAAGAGGCGGCCTGATTCTGTACTATAGAGTTGAGCTGGAGCCATTTCCTCTTTGGTAGGTAGGTCGTGGATTGCATCGACGAAAGTACTCGACCGCCGCCGGAAGCGGGGTGAGTTTGCATATATCTCTGCAGTACTAGTCATCTTGAGTGAATGTTCTATCCAAGAGGTGTGCGTTGGTAGCACTTTCACATTGCTGCAGGAAGTGGGGTCATGGCACTCACAGTAGGGTATCCATGATTGCCAATTCGTCAGGTCGAGAGGAGCGAGGGGGAAGAGCAAAGTGCACGGAAGAGAAAGGGTCGGATGTCAATGAAGTAGAGTTGCGTTCGGCTCAAAGGTCACAGTTCCAAGGTTTCCGGCGTTGATGGCGTTTGCCAAGAGATGTCAGCAAACAAGGTGCGACAAGCCGTAACAGTCAAGTGCAGCAACTTCCACGCAACAGTGTTGCAGATGGGTCTGGAGATAGTCAGGCAACACTTTGCGGGGTTTCGTAGTCAAGGGTCCGTCCCAAAAAGCAACCATGATATCAACGGGCGGCATGTCTTGGTAATTGGACATCTGATAAGCTCTAGCGTCACGGTGTCATGTCACGTGATGGCTTTAGAATTTCTATTCGATATCGTCATGCTGGCGAATGCGACCCAACATCGCCCGCCAACCGTTTGCTGCCATTTCCATCCCACCTTGTGCAAGCTCTCCCACAACGTAGGGAGTCTCTAGCTTTACCTCGGCGTAATTATCCACCATGGCCACACCGCTGCAGTTCAACCCAGCGCAGGAACAAGCTGTCGCCGACATCTTATCACGACCTCGCGCTGCCAACACCGGTCCATTCGCACAATTTCTAAACGTATACGACGTATTCCAAGAGCGGAGAGAAGCATTGGGCCTCAGCAATCCGGGCACAGTCGAGAACATTGCGAGGGAAGTCCAGCGCGATGTTTTCCTGAACAACTCGAGCTTTTCTGGCCTGCGCGCCGAGCTCACCAAGGCCTTCAGCGCCGCTCCGCTGTTCCAGGTGGCACACTCGTTATCAATGGGATCGCAGGTTATGCCGCCATACTCGTACATGGTTATTTACGGTTCACCAAGGGTATGTCGCTCTGATCGTCTGCAGCCTTCCTTGGGTTGACAATTTTTAGGTGTTTATGCAAGGAAGTCTCGACAATGAGCTCGCCTTCTCCGGTCGCTTCAACTGGCGCTGGACATCAGCATTCGTCACCAAGTCCGCCGTCCAGCTCACATCACAAGGCAACATGGTCTCGCTCGAGAACGATTACACTGGTGCCGACTTCTCCGCTTCGCTGAAGGCTGTCAACCCCTCCTTGCTAGATGGTGGCATCACTGGCATGCTCATGGCCAGCTACCTCCAGGCCGTTACACCAAAGCTCTCACTCGGTATCGACGCTTTCTGGACCCGTCCGGCTATGGCATACCCACCAGAGCTGAACGTCTCGTATGCAGCACGTTACAGGGCCGTCGACTGGATGGCGTGCGGTCAGATCATTCCCGACCGCGGTGTCTTGGAGGCTTCATACTGGCGCAGACTTACAGACAAGATCGAGACAGGCATCAACTGCAACCTCGCATTTGCTGGAATCGGCCCTGGAGGACCCATGGCCGGACCGCAGAAGGAGGGTAATGTCACTATCGGTGCCAAGTACGACTTCCGTCAGTCATCATACAGGGCACAAATAGACAACCAAGGCAAGGTGTCGTGCCTGTTGGAGAAGTTGATCGCGCCGCCAATCCGCGTAACCTTCTCAGGTGAAATCGACCACAAAGCGGTAAGCCTCGTAAAGTCCAAGTCTGATTATCAATACTGACGAGATTACAGAACGCCGCCAAGCTTGGTCTGGCCGTCGCGATAGAAGCCGCCGACGAGGCAGTCATGGAACAGCAAGAACAACAGGGTGCCGCAGTGTCAGCCGGCTCGATCCCCTTCTAAACGCCTCTCCGCACACCCATGTATCGACTATAATACCATGACTCTTCTCTTCGCTGTATTACCACCTTACTTGGAGCGGGTATCGTCTGCAAACCCAGCGTCCCCGCATTACTGGTCTCCACTATTTGCGGATCGGTCGCGGTACTGCATGCGCGCGCCTGGAGTGATTTACAAATGTAAAAGCCGCAACGTTGACATCTGATGGAATACGAGCTTTGGTAGACCAGGAGTTGGCGAAGCATCTATGTCGCCAGGTGTTTGCGAACCAACACGAGACGAGACGATGCATTTGTACATATAGTAACATAGCCGATGGGCGCAAAAAAATGAAATGTAAAAACGAAGCGGGCCGCGTTTTGCAAATTGAATATGTCATGCAATACATTATCGCGGAGTCGAGAAATATAGTACAGATCGTTACGGCGCAAGAGTGTCGCCGTTATATGTACAGGTTCAGTCAGCCCCGTTCCATGCACCGCCATCCTAGTAAAACAGGTGCGAAGAGCTCAGCGCTCATAGTTGAACGGCTGTCAGTCAAAACGCCAAATGGAAATTTTTGTCGTCTACAAAGCAGGCTTCGCGCCTATCGGCTGACTGGGTGTCGGCGCACCAGGAGCCATGAACTGTTAAAATGTTAGCACCGGCTTGAAGAGTGTAAACCCAAAGATCCATGGGAGCCTGACACATACCTCGTTTTGCGCCCTCTGTGCTTGCAGCTCAGCCCTCTCCTGCTCGACCATCATCTGCTCCTCGCTGTATGCCAGTGCCCACGGCACACCCAGAAGCAACGCACTTGTGCTCACGACCCAAAGAGTCTTGCCGCCCATGTTTAGGCCACTCTTGAACCATGAAGAGATTGTGTTGGCTTTTGAGGAGACGGAACGGCGTGTGCTGGCAGGGATCATGTCTTGTAGGGCGAGGATGCGCTCGTAGAGAGATTCATCTGGTTGTACAGAGTGGATAGAGGATGTTTCTGACTCTGCAGTGACACAATTAGTATTCATGTCTTCATGATAGCCCCTTCCATGCGCCAGAGCATCATGGGGGGAGGCGGCTTGCGATGTCGTACCAGAGTCGGTGTCCCACTCATCGTCGTCATGCGGGCCTTCCTGCTCGCGCACAAACTCCTCATCCATGACCTCTTCGAGCTTGACCATTTTGGCGGTTGTCTGAATATGCGATTGATCTAGCGGGTGTATAGGGTTCTGGCGATAAATGTGCGTCGGTGTAGGTTGGTGGTGTTGGGGTCTTGAGCTGCCTGTGACGATGATAGCCCTACTATCAAAAAGTTAGCACAATATGTGATGACATAAGTGTCACTAGCGCCGTCGCACGTGCTTTCAATCGACCTTGGAACACGACACCTGCATCCTTCATTTGCGATGCACCAACTCCTCAAAGTCAAATACTTGAACATTTTTGTGCTCACATACACTCAAGCCTGATCCGTGTTGCTCCTGTGAGACAAGCAACAAGTCAAACTGAACATACGTGAGTGGGAACCGTTCAGGAAAAGAGAAGGAGCGATATTGAAAGTCAACGGTTTCTTGGATGGACGAAAGCAGAAAGACTTAGTGCCAAGTTCAGATGCTAACTTCTGTATTCTGCCTAATACACGGCTTACGTACGGTCTGTGTTTAATTGGGAGGAGATACGGCAATCGCTTTACTTACAAATGTATTACAAAATCTACAGAGCAGGATAGGACGCCCGCACTGGAGTAAGCATCGCAACTAGGGCACTTATACGGGTAACGGTATTGCAACGAAAACTGTAAGTCATGCCAGTAGCATTGTCACAAATGTTGTGATTCAACAACATCTGAAGGAGATGACCCGACCACTATGCCCACATCTTCGGACGTCTAGCATCTGTGTCCGGCATAGAACAATGCAAGACGTCTAGCATTACTCGTTTTTTTCTTCTGTCAAGCTCTCAGAAATGGTTGGATGCTGGCTTCCGATACTCTAGGTACGATACTTCGAGGTGAACTGCGAAACAACCCTCATAGACTGTTTTCAAAAAACACCGTTTTTGCATACCTTACCATCGAACCTGGCAAAACGATGGTTCCATTTATCCATAGTGGTTCGCCTGACTGGAATATCAGCCTGCCTTCATATCGATATCGTTGTCTTGGCTCGGAATGGACGGCGATGGCATAGACGGAATAACTCACATACTCAACATACCCGAGCTTGAAACAAGAACGGGTATTCGTAACTCAGATCTGCCCTTCGCTGCTTGGGTATGAACAACAAGTCAAGTGCTCTGTACATCTCAAAACGTCGATAATGTTACCTAAACTACTGTGTATACTAATTCCGCTTAGCGGCACGACTCGCCAAGCTATGCGTACAGTGAACAGTGTGACTGACGTTAACTGGTTGTGTGACAGCCTAGTACGCCCTACCGATAGCGCGAAACAAACGACTGGTTGATATTCCCCCGCTTTGACCGTGCATGCTATCAAGGATGCGCACTTACGCATATATATTCAGAGGGTCAGCTCGCGTTTACGGCTATCCAACATAGACCTTGTGAACAAGACCTCAGTCCATCACCAACGATGGGCAATCAACCCTCCGTTCCCAAGCCAGGTACCGATCTCCAAGTCATTGGCGCTGGCCTTTCGCGCACCGGTACTGCTTCATTCAGTGAAGCATTGCGCATTCTGCTTAACGGGCCTGTCTATCATGGTGGTACACAGGCCACGCTGGGACCCGAAATCGAAATCAAATCCTTGATCAAAATCCTCTCGCACATTCCACCAAAGTCCCCCTCGGAAAAAACAACAATCCACGACTTACTGAAGCAGCGCTTAAACGGCTATGCTGCAGTCACCGACGCGCCATTCAGCGGGCTAGTTGGAGAGTTGCTCGAGGCGTACCCCAATGCCATGGTGATTTGCACAATTCGGGATCCAGAAGCGTGGGTGAAGAGTATGGAAGTGCTAAAGAACGCGGCTACGCCATGGTTTCTACGCTTTGTGCTCCTGCCTGTTCCGGCCATGCGTTATTTCGTCGACTTCATTGCTGGCCTGAAACTTCAATGGATCCACCTGTATGGTCATGGAGAACCAGGCTCAGTCGAAACCTACGAAAAGCACATTGCTTACTTGAAGAGAGTCGTGCCGGAAGACAGGTTGGTCTTCTTTAGTGTCAAGGATGGTTGGGGGCCGCTGTGTAAGGTGCTAGGTAAAGAGATCCCAAAGGATGTTCCGTTCCCGAGAATCAATGATGGAGAAGCTATCGATAGGCTGGCGAAGAGAATGGTGACCAAGGGTTTGCTACGATGGCTCGCTATCTTTGGCGTGATGGGAGCGGCTGCCATTCCTTTTTTCTTAAAATTATAGAGGGTGTCTCTCTCTCTACGTCGATCGAGGATGTTCAATACTTTCTTCTGAGCTTGCAAACTCTCCCTAATACCTGCGATTTCGCAGAAAAAAGGTCTGTCTAATTAGGTAATATGTTTCTTGCGTGTGAATTGCCGCGAACATTTCCAGAGCATTCTCGAGGCTATTCGTTTCTATGCAGTCTTACTTATATATCTTAGAGGGTTCTGAATAGTATGTAGGGGGTTCTGAACAAGTCTTGCCCGTAAAAAGGCGCCCATGATCTTGCCTTTTGCTATCTGATCGACTTGAAGCTCCAGTCCACAGCGCACGTCTGCCTGTCGATTGTGTAGTTCATTGAATGCGGGCAGTGGATGGGACTCTACTACCTCTACCTACATGCACTGTGGCACATCCGATCTTATTCATAGGAACAGACTTCCTTCTATATGCGTCATCATCAAGCCATTATTCAAACTCAACGTCGTTCTCCAAGCATCTCCTTACCTAGCCCATCCCGGCCCTCTTCGCGCGTAATCTGCTCAGCAGCCTTGACAAGGTCGTACGTAACATCGTCCCCAACGACGCTATCTTTCTTGTACGCTGGATGTGTTTGGACAAAATGCCTGATCCATTTGGCCGCGGTCCAGTATGTACCGTTAGCGCGCTTGCGGATCAAATCCAAATAGGTGGCGAGGTCGCAACGTGTTTCAACGTCGACATTCATGCTGTTGAGGTAAGACTCAACAAGCGGTATGAGACCGGGGAAACCATTGCCATCGGCCGAATTGGTCTGCCCGTTGATAATCTCGTTGACGGTCATTTGCTCGTATTCATCTTCCACCGGGCCGGTGGGCGTTGCTGGACAGCTGCCATTTCCTGCAGGGGTCGAAGTACCCGTTCCGCTGGGCTTGTGTGTCGAGAAAGGATTCTTTCGGAACCAGAACTTCTGTGTCGACACAGCATCGCGAATGTGTGCAGTTTCCATGTTCTCGCTCACCAATGTGATGGGAATGTAGAAGTTGAGATTGAACGAGAGAATAGCACGGGTAAGAAGTACGATGAAGATGGAGAAGGCGGCGTTCTCGAAATCGGTGATCTGAATCTCCATGGGGCGGAATTCAACACGCCAACCCATGTCGGATCCAGCTGGCGGCGGTTTGAAGCGCATGTGCTGCCAGTTGGTTGACTGCAGGTTTTCAAAGTGATCAGCTTTGGTGAGGTCCAACTCTTGGAGGTCTTCGGCGAACACGACAATGGGGTCACGGATAAACAGGTGAGCAAAATGTGTGGCTAGGAGATCGTCCATGCCGCCTTCGACTAGGCGCTGCTTGATATCGGTGTCGATGATAAGATCCGGATCGAAATACTCTGGTCGCAAGCGAGGGTCCTGGGAGATGTAGGTCGAGTTTGATGCATAGCGTGACTTGGGTAACCGCCATCGGTTGTTCTTGAGCGGCTATCACGTATTAGTCCATTGCCAATACTGAAGAATCAATCGACCTGCCTTTTCTCCAAGTTCCTCTGGTGTGCGATCATCAACCGCTCTACTAATTTGGTTCCATCGCACATCGGTGTCGGCTAGGAAGCCCTTGTAGATTGGTGTTGCGGCAGTCAACGCTAGCAAAATGGGCGCTATCGGGCTCAGCTGATCGTACATTTTCCTACCTTCTTCGATGTTCTTTGCCTGGAAGGTAATTTGCAAGCAGCAACTTCCCATACCAAAAGCCATTGCGTCCATGTGGATGTAGTTATCCTTGGCGGCACCATTTCGCACGTCATCATCTTCAGGCCAATTGTGCATGTCATAGTTGACTGTGGGATCCTTCCAAGGCCATGGTGTGCTCTCGTCTTTGAAGACGGGAACATTTACTTGGACCTTCCGGCCCCTGCGCCAACGGATGTTTGCTGCTAGCGTAGGAAAGCGGATGTGCGGATTGGCAATCTCGTCGGGAACAAACTGGGATCGTAGCTTGGGCCCTGAAACAGGATAGGATGGTACGATACAATCGGCAGATCCGAGGCGAGGGAATGTCGTCAAGGTAATTGGAAATTCGGTTTGGGCCATGTGATCCTTGGCTATGGTACGTCTGCAAGAAATGTGAGCGAGCAGTTGATGGACGACCCGGTGGGCTTGTCTACCTCCATTTCATGTTTGGTTCCACATCAAGCAAGTCCTTGAATCCAATGCCCCATGGCTTCCCGGGGGTCGCTTCGAGCATGAACCTCCCAAACTCGGGATGAAAGACGGGCGCAGGGTTGTCCTTTGCGCTGTCATGGTCAGTACGAGACATGGAATCTGGAAGACTAGACTCACTCGGCGTCGCCGGTTTGCAGGTCAGGTACCCCGCCGCCTTGCTGCAGAAGTTTCTCATCGCTGGCCAGCGCAGCTAGGATGTCTGCCTGGCGGAGCGACAATCGGACCTTGTGGTTGTCTTGATCATAGCAAACGACCAAGTACTCGATCTAGATGCAGTCAGTCTCAGATGCTTTGACGGGCGAGCGGAAAGATGGTCCCCCACCTCATCTCCCCAGAGGAGGGCATCCCTCTCCTTGCCTTTGGCGTTGCGCCAGATGGCGAGCAGTTGCTGTCAATCACATTACTACACATTTCTTCCGGGACTCTTCGCTGTGCCTACTTCAATCCCCCCATGACCTGACCTGACCAGCAACTTTCTGGGCCTCTGGCCAGTCAAGAGGCGTTCCAAGGGCACTGGATATGACATTAGCAAGGGCAGCGAGAAACGTGGCACGGATCTCACAGCAGACCCATCCCCAAGTTCTGTAAGGCGTCGCGGTAGGTGGTCCAATTGCGGGTGGATGCACGGGCGGGCCGAGCAGACGTGTGAATGGGTGGCTTCTTGGTCTGAAGGGCGATAGCGGGGAGGTGTTCGGGGAGCACTGCAGGATATGGGACGTTTAGCGGGGTTTTTGACGCACCAGGGCTTTTGCAGTTTTGGACGGGCTGCAGACGCCGCGGTTTCCTGCGTTATCAGAGAGGGTCGTCGAATGGCAGACGACCGAGGGGAGGATAATTTCTACTCGCTCCGCTAGCACATGCGGACGAATTGCAAGGCTAGAGTCGGCCGGGCGTATTGATTATTAATGAGCATACCTATGTCCGACTCCGTGGCTCTGTTCCGAGGAGGGAGACGCTGCCGATGGATGGCGCTTGCCTCTTTCGTACGCTGGACACGACATGATTCTCACTGCGACACTTTTTTCTTTGCGCAACATTGCTTGGACATGCCGACTGCGAGCCCGGACGCAGTGACGCACGACTGCGCATGGCATCTTCCTCTGCTGTCCTCCACATGCGCCTCGCCTACCGTTGTCTTCGCCCACGTGCACGCATGTCGCTACGCTGTGCAAAGCCCTGGGTAGTTGGGGCACCAGGTCGCAAACTTTATCCTATCCTCGCTACTCTAGGCTTTCTGCAAACTGCCTGGGTCGCAAGGTGCAACCCCGATGACTTGTTCTCTGACAGATGATACAATATTGGGACGAGCCCGCGTCAGTCGTGGACTGGCACGAGTGACGCAATGCCTGTGTCCATAAACATGCATGCATCAGCCATCATACGATTGTGACATCTGACCCAAGACAAGAAATAAGGTATTAACTTCTGAATTCAATAGCTTCTACGTCGCTAGGCCTGAAAGCCGGTGGTATCTCTTTACAAACGCCTGTCAAAAAACCCAAAGCCTCGTACACTTCTAGCAAAGTGTATCGTCCAGGAATGCCTCAAAGACCAATTTCATCGTGAGATGGTAAGTGCTTGTTTTGGTGCACCGAAACGCCAGCCTATGATCGAACCATTCTAGCAGATGGTGATCCAAAAAAAACGCCTTCGGCCGGGGCCGGGCCTAGAAGCCCTTGTGTGTGCATGCCAAAATGCAAATACGGCTACTAAAAGACAAGCACGAAACAGACCGTAGTAAACGCAGAGCCCTAGTGCTGCAGGCGGCGTATATTCTGGGACAAGTGCAGACAACATCCGTGTGTTGACACACAGCGGCACCGTTCCCTCCGGTTTGCCGTCCTCTCCACAGTCGACCAAGTCGTCTTCAATCAGACAACATGTAAAGAATGGTACATGAGACCGCCGGAAAATGGGAGTGAGGAAGTAATGATCTCTAGTAAGACCGATCCGTGAGGATGAACCCTTCCTGTAAATGCAAGCACTATCTGCGCCAGCGCTGCTATCTAGTGAAGATGATCGAGATGCGCCATGGTATCAGTAAATCCAGGAATAATGTCGAAGCAAATATGTACTGTTGCGTGAATGATCACATCGTTGGTGAGCCATGATCAATCGACTTGGTTCGCAGATTCGAGCTGGTCATAGCTTGCTTGCCACCCATCTTGCGAGTCAATTTGGCGTAGTCTGAAAACCCTGTTAGTGGACAGGGCTGAAGCATATTGTCGTCTGAACACTTACGTAACCCGCAAGCATTGCACAGGGTTCGAGCACCGTCTGGTCCTCTTCGCCACTCGGGAGTCTCAGCTCTGTTGCAACTATGGCAGCGTCCTGGCGGTGCCGCTCGCTGTCAACAGGTCAGTACCTGCAGGCAATGGGTTGGAACAGTGATACATACGCCTCGCTTCCGAGTCTTGTTGTCGCCACCAGCAAAGCCACCCATACCCTTGGAGTCATCACCGTAATTGCTTGCATTGTCATCGTAGCCGTTCATAGGACGGTAGCGTGGATCTTGAGGGGGCTCCATAACGCTTGCCTGATGGTGATTGAAGACAACTTCTCGAATACGTTGAAGTGACATCTGGATTCTCTCGCCCTGCTTGATCATATCATCGACCTCGTCTAACCTGGGCATTGACTGTGGTGTCAAGCCAATGCGTTGGTTCTCATGCGCACGTTGTCGATAGATTTTTGAAAACTCAGCAATGCGTCCGGATCCATCAGCCATGTCGTTGAGAGAAGCCTCAAGGTCAAAACTCTCTAAATGTCGCTTGACCGACTCACCATAAGGGGCTAGACTCGAGCGACCGATCTTCTTCTCTTCTAAGCGAGCCATCTCTGAGTTGTCCTGCCAAGATTGTGGGGGACACCGAGGTGGGGCCGAGTAAGTTGAGCTGGCCGGGGGATAAA
This sequence comes from Alternaria brassicae, assembly GCA_004936725.1. Lineage (NCBI taxonomy): Eukaryota > Fungi > Ascomycota > Dothideomycetes > Pleosporales > Pleosporaceae > Alternaria > Alternaria brassicae. Next base: position 2,424,489 of record CM016505.1, on the reverse strand, counting down.
CCGAGTTAGGAGCACTTGCTGAGGGAGCCGACGAAGGATAGCTAGGAGGGTACTGCGTGTAAGGGTAATGATGGTTCATGGGTCCCGCTGAAGGAAGAGCAGGGCTCTCGTAAGTGGCTGTTGGTGGTGGTGGATACGACGAGTAAGGGACGCTGAGGCGAACAGCACTCGGTGTCGGAGATTGCGTCGTCTTTAGTGGATGTAGAGCGGGCAGCTTTGGATTGTGTTGAGAAGTGGAGTATGGTGGCCGTGGCTCTGAGAAGGGCGGGCGGGACAGAGAATCTAAATGAGCCTGGGGCGGCTGCCGGGAGACTGTTGGTGATGCTGGTGCACCGACAAATGGGCTTCGCGGGTAGGTAAAAGGGTTGGAGGGTCCTTGGCTAGCGTGCTGGAGATCAGAGGGAAATGGTCGTGGCCGTGGTTCAGCAGGCGAAGCAGTAGCGGATTGCGGATGATAGTGCTGAGGGGCTGAAGTTATGGCTGACGGCGGCGGCACTGTAGCTGGATATGACAATGGCTGCTCCGAACCTAGGGCCTCATGTATCGACGGCAGCGATTGCCGGGCCGCCGGTCGTTGCGTCTCTTTCTCATCGCCAGACGTCCTGCGTGATTCGGGAGGAGACAGTAGGCCTCCAAGCGAGCCGGGTACTGCGCTGGCGACTGACGATTGGTGATTGCTATGCAGATGCGGCGGTCCCGCGTAAGGATGCATCGGGCTAGGCATAGCGGCAGCGGCGGCGGCGGCAGAGTGTTTTCTCTGATACTCGACCTCTTCGCGCTTAACTCTGTCGGCATCCATATGGTTGATTGATGGCAAGCCGATGCTACGGGGGACAGTCAGAACCCGTAGGTTGGGAAGGGAGCGATGAACCAAACAACATACCTTTGCCTACTGCCGGCGTCCAGGGTATCCATGGTGGGCCGTATATTGGGCGGGTAGTGGGAGGCGACAGCGAACTGCTGCGGCGACGCGATGGCGAGGTGTCGTGGGTGTCGCGATGTCGATGTACCTTCCCGCACACCGTCAACGATGAAGTCGTTCCTTCCCGCACAACGTCAACCGGCGTGATGGTCTTGGAATGCTCCTTCCTCCGCAAGCGTGGCCAAGCAATTTGGTCGGATTCTTTCTTCCAAAAAGCCCCTCGGTAATGTTGCAGTCACCACCCAAGCTCAGATCTGAACAAATGAGACGTCCGGGAGTCCTCTTTTAGCGAATGAATCAATGGCCAGGTAGTGTCGTTGAGAAATAGTGTTGTTGTTGCTGCTGCTGCTGCTGCTGCTGCTGCTGCTACTGCTCTTCCTCTTTGCGAGGCTGTGGCTGACGTAGTGTCGCAGGCACGACGGCCGTGGAGGGATCGCTTGCGTGGATGCACACTCACTGACCACAATCTGAGTCCTTCTCTTACTGTGTGTCGCTCTTGGTCCTCAAACGCGGCGCTTGCTGTTAGATGATGTGTAAAAGAGATGGCAGGTGTGACATGGACGGAAGAGCGGCGATGAGGCAAAACCCGTGATCTCAATGCAAGCTACGCGGATTTCGGCGCCTCCTCTATGCCTGCAGACATGGTGTGAGAGGAAACGAGGGCTAAGACGACCGCAGCGGGCTAAAGCAGATGCGATCGGAGATGAACCGCTCCGGCAGCGAGTAGTCGCTCAGTGTGACGAGGATGTGTAGTGGACGGGCAGGGGTTCTCTGGATACGGCACGTCTGTTTGCCCCAGCAAGGATGTGGGTGGAGAGGGCGGTCGCTGGGTGTTCTTGATGCAACACTCGAGCGCTCCAGCGGGCTCCTAAAGCGTCCACCCAAAAGGCAAGGATATGCGACACGCCATGGCAGCCCTTGCAACGCTTGCCCGATCAGATCGCGCAGCCCCCTTAAAGCAGCAAGGTTTTATCTTCCAAAGCGCAATTGCGCTGCTGCAGGACGGGCCCGCGTCCGTTGGGCGGTGACGGCTTGGGGGTCGTCTGCCTTGAAAGCTTGGATACGCTTTCTTCTGCTCGATCCGCAGCCGTTACGACCAGGGACAAGCATCGCGACCGCCATCCGCGCGAATGGGCACTCTGCGGCGCTCGCGCGCACGAGGTGAGATGCGCCCATACCCAGAAGGGAACAGCCCGCCGCCATGGCACGCATTATCGTTGTGGCATGCAATCGAGATGCAACCGAGCTTCCATCATGCATCCACCCCGGCTTGCACCTACGCCTGTCCTGTCACTCCGTACCTTGGCTTCGACAGCCAGCGAACTGTCACTCACAAGGGCTGACGCTTCGCACACATGAATTGTCGGCACTGAAACCCCTCTTGTCCGCTGTGACTTGTGTGCGGCGGTATTTTTGGGCAGCAACACCTCATCCGTCCATCGCAACCTCCTGCCTGGCACTCAACTCGATACCACTCTCGGGAATCTCCATCGCCACAGGGGTGCCCACACATCTGAATCGGTGGCAATGCGATTAGTGCTGCGGAGCCGCGGACGCCAGAAGCGTCCTCACAAAAACGGCAGATGGTGCCGAAGAACCATCTCAGCTCATCAGATCCCATCGGCCCGACAGCCTTCGACTCATGAACTTCCAACAAACGTCTGAGCCTGTCTTATCGTGTGCTGCGTGCACTGGGTAGCAAGACGAGTTTGTCAGACCATTTCTCGCCACCGCTTTGTCCCACCTGTGCCCTCCAAGGTTGTTTTGTACGGGGGTACCTTTCGGTTACGTCAGTCGTCGCTAAACCGCCTCAGCTATCTGCATTGGCTCCCTCTCGCTCCGAACCATGGAACACTAAGCACTTGACCGTTGACGCCCACACGTGCTGGGTATAACCTAGAAAACTAACCTTCTGCACGACGGCATCTCGGTGCGTTCGCGCCTGCAAAATAGCCGTGCGATTACCAATGCGCACCAGTACTGTCAAGTATGTAGACATTATCAGAACGTAACCGACTCAGAAATGTTTGGTACGCTACCGACAAGTCTCCGTCGCCATCTAGCTGCATCGGTGGGACCGTCAACCATCTAATCTCGTCATCCTTCACGGCTTTTCACTTTCCAGGCTCTGTACCCTGCGCCTTAATGGAACCACAAACATCTGTCGGCGTGTCCCTCAGGCCTGCTGATGATTATCCACGCATTTACGCAAGCCGGATAAAGTGACTATCAGCGTCATCTTACCGGTCCGGTCACCTTTGGAGATGGCCTGGGATATTGAGTGCAACATGATCGTACGGGTGACGGCATGCATCACACTATACAGGTTGTGTCTCCGGGTGTCTCCGAGTGTCTCCGCTTGCCTTGATTGCTCTGATGCCGGTAACTAGTACTATATCGTAGTGATCGTGTCATGGACAAGGCACAAGCATAACATTGCAGAAGCAAGAGACTACTATGTATATATGCAACACATGAACGTGGCATCGGCGGCTCGTAACGTAAAACCGGCACGAACGCTCGGTCATACCATCGTTGAATCTCGCTAACACGACCTTCTACGCTTATCCACAGTGCAACGGCTAGTTTTGGCTGGCGTCTCGACACCACCTTGCAGCACGCATCCGATTGACGAGCGTCCGATCCGCAGTCACGTCTGCTTTCCAAGCAGCTGGCATCTGACAAGCGCCCGTCTACGCAGTGTTACATGGTGTCAAATCCAATCATGCGCGGATGACTGACCCCTGTTACGAACTAACAGTCACAGAAGCTCTGTCTCGTTTCAAAACGCATATTGTCAAGGAATCATAGCGAGACGGGGAAGTGTCTCTCATGCAGTGGTCGAGTTCTTGATAATCTCGATCTCTGCTCGGCGTTCAGATGATACCGGAGAAGCCCGCCCAAGAGAGAGACCATGAATATGTCCTCCTTACTGAACCCGACTATGAAGGTATATCGCCGAGCTTTTGGTATGTAGACTGAATTGAAACAGGAAGTTCGCCGTTGAGTGTGGCTTTACGCTCTTTGGCAGGGCTGCCATATGTCAACGATGTACACATTAACGATCCGAATTCCGGTCATGACTTCTTCGCAGGAAATAGGAACCCGCAGCCAAATATCGGATGTACCGGCGCTTGGTCTAGGATCGAAATTCCAGCATGTCTGTGCAAGCACTTGATTGGTCTATTATTCTGATTTGATGCCCCACATTTACTCCAGCTGCGACAGCGCTGAGGACTCACAGGTTTCACGTACTAGAGAATGATCGCGGTGGTGGGTGTGACGCTTCCGTTCTTTGCAACAAGAGAGGGTCACGCTCGACTGCTGTCAAGGCGATCGCGCGTTGATTGACGCATGTGCTCGATGTAAATGACCGTCTTCACCCCGCGGCAAAAGTCGAGTCGAAACTGGTCAAAACGCAGTTATCGGTGAGCAATGACATGACCCATGCGTAATTCACATGCTACTGAGGCAGATCCTTACCCGAAGCACATATTCCGAAAGATGCATCGCATTGGTGCTCCTCGAAGTCTGACGCTTGACAACGAATCGAGCCGGCTGAGTTGCAATAGCAGAAAACCCTTGTTATAACATTCTGTGCTGACTCGAGATGTCAGTTACCCACACTGACTTGGCGGGATCGTGGTCTCGTTTTGGACACACCCTTTTGAGTTTTCGTCTCCTGCATTTGCATGTGTCTGATTCTGATACCCAAGCTTAGCGGACGTCGGTCCAAATTGGTCTAATGCGCCCTCGCCGATGCGGTTTCTTGCTTAAGCGACATGGTACACCACCCAGGACACTGGTTCACATGTATTAAGAGTATCGCATCGTACGACACTTGACGCAAGCTTCCATTTGTGTTTCGAGATCCTCGCCTCTTCGAGCCAGCGCCTTGTCTATTGTCGGGCAGTTACTCTAATTAGTACATGATCATCCTACCCGTCAAGCTGGTTCAGGAGTCCTCGAGGCGTGTGATTTTCGCCGGCACGACGCGGAAAAAAGCAACGTCTCTTGTCCCGCTCATCCAGGGTCTGCGTGGCACACATCAACCTCTTCTAGCGACACGCATCATGCAATGGTCGATCGAAATATAGAGCATTCCTTCACTCGGTTTGACTGGAGAAGTTGTGGCCAAGCGAACCTATGGACAGTCAGGGTCATTTCCTGTGATCTGCTTGAGAAATTATTGGCGACGGTGATGTCGGTTTAGGGAAGGCCCTACTTTACTGGCGGTTTCCGGCAGATGCCTTGCGATCCTGCAGTCGGACGGGAGAAGATTCGTCGGCTCCGGCCTCACAGGGCGAGTACAAACGTGACGATGCGTCGACAATCTCTTGTCGCGCACGAGTCCCTTCTCGGTGTTGCTCGGCGCTTGGGCCTCGGTGGCAGAATTTGAGGCGCTCCTGGTTATACAAACAAAGAACCCAAAGCCTCGAATGTGAATAATCTTGACCACTTTAGCCACACGACTGCCATGCATTTGCACTCCTACAATGACGTCCTCGCTCTTGCTCATCTGTATCTTGGGTGAGTGTGAAAGTCGCATAATACTCAACAGCGCCAAATCCTTGTGTGATGAATCGGTTCGCGTACATCAATGTCTTCTGTTGATCTGATAAGCGCAATTGCAAGCGCTCCGGGCAGGGAATCATCCACCGTATCACGTGGGGCATGCGCATAGAAAGAGCAACCGAATGCACAGAAAAGAAGGCCCGATTGTTATGAGCATCAATGGACAATGGACAATGGACGAATTAGAGAAAATTATTGCACAGTGCACACTACAGACTGTGGCACCTGTCTGCGTGCTAGCAGTCCAACGGTGTGGCGCTGGTGTACCGGCTATCGTGAGAATCGCGGCTTGGCCTTGGATTGAAACAGGGTCAAGCATGCGGAACGCAACGCATGGAAGCCATGGTTGTGCATCTCGAATCATCTTGTGTTCGCATGCAGGGCGCTTGACTTGCCAGATTTATGAGGACACCGATCTTCCCTTCCCGTAGCCACAGATCGGGATCCGCTACAACATCACGCCCCGGGCTCTCTCCTTCCGATGCTGGCTTGATCAACACCTGTCGACGGTCGTTCCTTGAGCCTCCCAAGGCAACCTCCCGGCGCCTGATTTCATGCGAGATTGCCCCATCGCTTTACCTTGGTTCCCAAAATGCGAACCCGACATGCAGATCGCTGGATCCTCCCGCGTCGGCAAGCGGCGGCTTCTCCACTACAGATCATTCGCTACTCTTGCGCGATATCGAAAGACACTATTCCCGTAGGAGAGATCCGTTCAGTCAGCACAGACAGACGCCGCCTCTGGTCCAAATGGGCGATTAACGTTTGGAACCAGCGCCACGCTTGTCACGAAACGCTCTTTTCGGCACGTTACGCTACCAAAGAAGATGTCTAGATCATGCACAGCCTCATCAGCGCTCGTTAAAGCGGCATACATACTCGAGATCGACGAGTGGGACAGAGTTAGACTACACCTGCCAAGCTCTGACGAGTTTGCGCCACGAAAGCGCCTCGGGTCACAACGGGATAATAACGTCGCTATCGCTATTGTGGCTGCAAAAGCGACCTCTTCACGAGTGCGTGTAGGACTAGCGTCTGGTCTCGCATGTTCATATCTCCAGACGCCCATGGCTTTCCGTCGACGGCATCAACTTTCCAAAAGCTACGTCGCCAGCGCACGCCTCAGGATGTTCTTTTGAGGCTTCAGGCGCGTGTGGCCAGACGCCATTGATCTTCGCGCCGAGCTTGCCTTTTTCGTAAAATCGCCTATGGAGTGGATTCTCGTACGACGTGGCTTGTGGAATATCGAACGCTACAAGGGCGTTTCGGGTTGCCCTGCAATAGAAGACTTACTAGCTTCCACTCCTCATATCTGATAAAATAGAGGACCGTGAAGTCGTATCATGGCTGGCGGAGGGCATGTGTCGATCATGCACTAGTAAGAGCGGGTCGTATTGCTCCGCAGTTAGCTAGGTTGAGGCTACATAGCAGTCCAAAACCGCCGAGTTCCTGGCCTCGGATCATGCAGTCGCTGATGTACCAGACCGAACAAGGACGGCCAAAAGCGGCTATACGCATGTTTGTGATGGTGGAGCGTCTCTGCCCAAAGAGATGCCGGCGGAGATGCTGATCAGCAAGGCTATACGGGATGCACGCCGCGATCAGCCACACGAGGAAAGCAAGGAAGATGCGCAAAGGCTTCATAAGACAGACCGAGGCTCACGGGTGGTGGGCAACTCAGCAAAACCGGCACGTCATTTCTCCTGACGTCTCACTCTGCCGCTCCGTCTTTCAAGGTACCATGGCGCTTGCGAAGTCAGCCTCCGCGAGTCTGGATCAACCACTGCTGGACTACTTTGGGGTACATGATCGACAGTCAGATTCCTTTTGTTCTATACACACACGTTGCCATACGGGTCTGGGTTCTAGCACGACTATAGGATAACATAGGAGACTGTCCACGTCCACGTGTCAATCACAATCACACCGATCATCATAGAGGCAGCGGTGAGCTTGGTGCTTTTCTGCCTTGATCAGCACGGCAAGATTGACCACTGTTGTGCTCGCATTTGGGTATCGTCGTCAAGCCGGTGCTATGTGGACCTTTCTTCTATTGTGTGATGTGCTGTCAAAGTCATGATGGCCATTCAGAAAGCGAGTAACACGGAGCTTCAGAGAGTTTACTAGTCGTGAAGCCTTGGCTAGTTTTTGGAGATGTACAATGATGCACTGGTTACAGGCAGATCATATTACATGCTCTGGGGTTGTGTGTAGTTGTTAAATTTTAGTGTGTTTTGGTGGACAGTAAGTTGTTGCAGATCCAGGCTGATGTCGAAGAACGAGGGACAAGCAGAATGGCGAAAGTGAGTTAAGCCTCTTGTGCTGCCTCATTAGACGTATGACATGTTGATTCATTTGATTTTTGCGCCATTTGAACCACTCTCTTGCATTTACAAGACTGAGACATGACTGTTCATCGGTATCAGCTCAACTCCGCACTGAAGGACACTCAAGTCCGACGCGATATCATTGAGCCAATTCGAAAGACATGACTCTGCTGGTCGATAGTTCAAAGACAAAGTTCAAATTGCGGTGTGCGATGGGAAGAAACCTGGGCATGGTAGCGAGGACTCTCGACGCAGATACTGCAGCTCTCCGTTGGCGCTACTACCACGGTACGGTGGTGTGCATGGCGGAGGCGCCAAAGCCGCGGGAGATCGTCCAGGGCCCATCTGTCATCTCAGATCTGCCACATGTCACAAGGAACAGATGGGTCCAGACCTTTGAGGGTTCACGATATCCCGACTACACTGCTACAGCGACTCGACGGCTGAGATGCAAGCATGTCATTGAGCGATGGGGCTGGCTTTGGTGAGGTGCAGCAAGAGTCATGCGGCTTGGATTAGGGGGGCTGATGATTGCGCAACCCGCCTCGACTCCCTTCACGATCAATGGCAGACGTTGCACAATTAGACTTTCCTCTTTAATCTCCATGTGCGAATCTGGCGCACGAGATTATCGGCGAGGACGATCTTCATTCGCGTGGTTGCATGGAAAGCCAGGCCTTGCAGTCGAGTCTTTGCCTATTCGGTGAGGTTTACGGCTAGCCCCCCGTCGACTTGAGCGAGATCATACGACTTGTCGAACCACGCCAACACACTGCCATACGCCCACACAATCACAACCCCGGCGCCGTAGGACAATTCCTGCATGCAATTCCAGTAGCTGCTCGGCCGCACACGCATTTACCATAGTGCAGCAAACCCCAGTGCTCACTGAGGCAGAAGCCCGCCTATCCGATCTGCCGCCCGCATCCGCGTTGTCAGCTGCGAAGGAGTGGCATGATTTCCAGGTTGTGCATGTTGTAGCTGGTAAGACCGGGCTCCTTCTCCCTCTGCCAAAAGTCGATATTCCGTATACACACAATCCGTCGCGTCGTTGCTGTTGTCGCCGCCAGCAGACTGACGCCGTCCCAATGGCTTCTGACCCGTACAGCAGCCCCGACGATGGGCTGGAGCTGGAGCGAATCGCCGTGCGTGACGCAGTGCTTTTGCTCGTCTTTGCGCTCTGTGCTAACATGTTCGCGCACCCCAGGTTGGACCCTACTGCGTGTTTGACGACTTCAGACGTCCTGCCAGTCCCGCGCCCATTCATCCGTCCGTCGCCCAGCCCGAGCCGCACACGGCCAAGATGGAAGACCCCCTGCTGTCGAGCGACTTCCCCTTTGCCAACATGCGCGCACCGTGGCTCACCACTGGCGCCGACGACATGACGCTCACTGCTCCTGCCGACGACATGACCAACTGGAACGACTGGATGCAGTACGATCCCGCCCAAGCGTCTCAGAATACCCAGACGGTCGACCCCAAGCCTGCGAATCCGCAGGGGCCTGCCGCATATCTCAGCCCGGATCAGCAACCCTCGCCCCATTCCCTCCCTCGCCAACAATCGCAGTCGCTGCAGTCCAACAACACACCAACCACTGCTTCCATGTTTGCCCAGTCGCATGGCGTTCCCTTCACCTTTGGCCAGGGCGCCGATATGCCGCCGGCCTTTGACTTCAACGGCAACACCCTGAGCTCCCCACTTACGACTGAGATGCAGCAGCAGCAGCAGCAGCAGCTAGCTGACAGCACGCTCTTCTCGCCTACACACTACGACCAAACTGCATATGTCGCGCCACAGCCGCCAGCCTCCACCCCTAGCCTCCACCACAGCCCCAACTCTTTGAGCAACGGGCGAGCCAGCTCAACCTCGTCGCATTCGTCACCCGAGCCTACCACGACCAACGTACGAAAGAGGAAGTCACTGGCTGACTCCGAGGAGCTCGACGACGACGCGCCCTCAAGCAAGAAGGGAGGACCACCCAAGAAGACTGCCCACAATATGATCGAGAAGCGCTACCGGACCAATCTTAACGACAAGATTGCTGCTCTTCGCGACAGTAAGTCAAATGCTGCATACCTTTGATGACACTGGCTAATCAATCTCAAGGTGTGCCGAGTCTTCGTGTCATGTCGCGGCCGAATGGCACAGAAGAAGACGACGACCCCGAGGATCTCGAAGGTCTCACGCCTGCGCACAAGCTCAACAAAGCCACTGTACTCTCCAAAGCCACAGAGTACATCAGACATCTGGAAAAGCGCAACAAACGCCTACAAGATGAAGTTAATACCCTGAAAGGACGAGTAGAGAGCTACGAAAAGATGGCCATATCTGGACCCATAACCTTACACGGCACTATCAGCACACCAGATGGCTCAAGATTCCACAAAGACCCATTTACGCCTACACACGGCATGACAATGTCAGGACCGCCACAAGGAATGATCCCAGTCCCAGAAAACATAAGTGCTCTCCAGCGCGGCCTCCCCCCACAACAGCACTACGCGCATGCATACCCGCCAGGATATGGAGGTCGTCCAGCTGTTGCCGCCCCCATGGTCAACGGGCGGCGCAATGGTGCCATGATGGGCAAGCTCATGGTCGGATCTCTTGCTGGTCTGATGATACTAGAAGGACTCGTAGAAAGGGAGCAATCACAAGAAGAGCCAGCTGGTCGTGGTCTGTTCGCCCTACCCGTCAATCTCGCTGGCATCCTTGCTCCTCGCGTTTCCCTGGGTGTATCCACAGCCCAGATTCCTCTGGCCAAGCTTCTCTTGTTATTCTTTGCCTTGTTCTACCTCGTTGCGCCGTTGCTTGACTCAAAATCGAAGTCGAAGAAAAAGTCTCCTCCGACTATCCTGTTGACGCCTGCACCATCACTGGCTTCTCCTGTTGAAGTACGTCGCAAGGCATGGCTCACCGCAATCCAAACCGTCTGGGTACCTCAACATAACTTTGTCCTCGAGCTCGCTGCTCTGGGCTTGAAGACACTCAAGCTCAGCATGCGTAGGCTTATCGGTTGGGAAGGGTACGCCTATCTTACTGGTATCACCAAGGAACAAGAAGCTGCCCGTGTCAAAGCCTGGGAAATCGCGCTAGACGCTCAACTTACCGGCGGCGACGCTGAGATTAGCAAGAGCCGTTTGATACTCACCTTGATCGCCTCGGGCACCCTGCCAGATACGCCAGCAAGGCTTATGCTCAAGGCCCTGCATCTTCGCATCGTGCTTTGGGAGCTTGGAAATGCGGGTCATGGCTCTTGGTGGTTGCTCGATGACCTGAGCGCGAAACTGGCACGAAGCTACTGGAACATGGCCCGAAGCGAGCATCGCATTGCAATCAACATGTCGAAACAGAACAGCGAAGCCCAGCCGTTGCCAGATCATCTTGCAGCACTTATTGAGAGGGAGTGCGATGAGGTGCTTGTTTCTGCGGTCGTGCAGCGAGCATACAACTTGGCCTGGAACAAGCCAAGCGCAGAACAGACGGTTGTAGATACCTCCATGGACGCCGTCGTGGAAGACTTTGCCATCTGCTCGCCTCTGGATGCTCTTGCGGCCTGGTACTCTAGTCTTGTGCTGAACAAAGGACTTGCAGCCACGCTTGGTGCGAAGAACAGCTCGTCCAAGGACAATGTCGTCTCCGACCTCGCACTTGCTCTTCAAGCTGCCCCGCCCAACTCACAGGCCCAGTTACGTGCACTAGTCGCACAAGCTGTTGTACTCGACGACGACCGTAACACTCGCATTGCAACGGCAATGGAGGCTCTCCCTTCGTCTCCCAAACCCGCAGATGCTGGCCTCATCAATCTCGTCGGTAACGGCTTCGTCGCAGTCGATGTGCGCAAAGCACTTACTTTGGCCAAGTGCCTCTCTCTAGCTGCCTCTTCGAACCCCGAAGCCCGCCGTCGCGCTATCTTCGTCGTCAACAACACCTATCTACCCGAATGCACAACCACACTCCTCAGTTTCGTTGCTGGTCATAAAGTGCTTATGCAATTTATGACCGACGACAACTTGAACAAGGAGACTAGCTGCGGTCTAGAGCGCACTGCTAGCTCCCTACGCATGTGGATTGGTCATGACACGGGAAGGAGGAGCGGTTTGAGCAACAAGGTCCGGAGCAAGATCGTGAGTAGCTGTCTTGATGCGAGCAAGATGTTAGTTGGCTTGGGAGAGAAGAAGAAGAATAAGAAGAAGACAAAGGAGGAGTCTGATGTGGATGATGGTTACGTTAGTGCTAGTGTCAAGGACGATTAAGGGGTTCGCATCTTATGATCTGTTTTGCAATCGGGCTGTTATCTGAATTGGGAATGGGACAAGATGGGAGCACCATATTCCGCTGGCGTTCATATGGAAAACACGGCATGGATACGTCTGACATAGTATTCGTTGTGCTCGAAAGGAATAGCGCATTCCCCCTTCTATCAATCTGTTGTTTTTCCACAAACCTCGTATAGTGTACCACACATGCTCTTGATGGCTTCATGTGATTGAACCTGGTTCAACTTTCCTCCACGTCCCGTTATGTCGATGTGAATTGAGGCTGATAATATGCTCGTGTTGAGGGTGACTGAAGAAGTGCCGATTAAAATGAGCTTCACGTCACTTTGGATAGATGAAAACATTAGCATATATTGGGGGATAGTCACACCCGTCACAACCAAACGAGGCAGTTTACGTAGAGTCATGTACATTGTTCTGTATCACCGGCATAGATACAGGCGCTCGACAAAGCCACCATGAAGGGCGCTGACGATCAACAATCAGCTATAGCGATATACACCATCCGCTGAAGAAAAGTCATATGGGAAAGAAACTAAAAAATAAATAAAATAAAATGCAAGATCGCACTCCTTTCCCAGCAATCCTCACATGTACAAGAACTACACACAAGCTCCCATGCCCTTGACGCGCGCCTGCACCCAGAAAGATTCCATCTCAGTGCCCGAACCCTGCCAGGATGGTTAGTCACAGCACAGCACTGAGAAAACTGGGAAAGCACCTACAGTGTGTGGTCATGCATACATACCATACCATACCCTAGCCCGAATAAAGCATATCGTATATGCGAAATCAGCGCTTCCCACTTCTTTTTGATTGCTCAACGTGGGATTTTCCATTACATGGTTGCGCACTGAATGCCAGGGCTCGTTGGGATCTCGTTGATTGCGGGAATGGCGCTGCATCTTGAATTCCTGGTCGGTGTTCCTCGTCTGCTGATAGTACGTACTTTGGGCTGAGTGTCAAGCCGGGTAAAAGGTGAAGCCGTGGTTTTCGTTGCATCGAGACTGGCGGCAGCGGTGTGCTCGACGGAGGATGGATCCGAGAGCCACGATGTGGGATGGGCAGTGTTCTTGATAGATATGCTGAGCGAGGAGATTTGGAGAGTGAGCATGACGAGACTGGAGGTGATGATCTTGATGAGGAGATTGAGGACAGAGTGCTGAGCCAGCAGTGTTGCGAGGATGTAGATCATTGTGTTCGTGTCCTTGAGGGATGTTGGTTGTTTCGTTGGTATTCGTGGTTGTTGTTGTTGTTGTTGTCTATTACTGGAATTTCTGGGGTGGAGGTAGTAAATGTATAGTAGTAAGACGCAAGTAGGAAGCAAGAGTAGTTATGTCTAGTGATCATGAACGTGTCTGACAGGGTATATGTACGCCCATAGTTGAGGACAGGTTGTTCGTCCACGTGCTTACCATTGTTGCGGCTTACCATTGTGTTCCAAGTACGACATTACATCGCAGATGAAATGATAGTTGATAAAAATCTGCTGCCTGTCCGCGCTTCGTACTATTGTTCTTAGCATAATCGTCGAGTCACCCTCACTTTGCTTCACCATCTTGGTGGTCGTGTTGGAGGCTCTGAGAGTGACCATGCATTGCAATATCGATCAGTTAGTACTGTTCTCGAGGTTGCCAAACAGAACTTATACTCTGTCTGATCTGCTTTTGTGAGTAAAGGTGAAGCGCCGAGGACAATAGCTAATAAATGTGGGTATGACGTCGGTGCTACCAGCCTCGTGCGACCCAATTCTCAACTATGCGCTCACCAAAGCCATAGAGGTCTTTCGTTGTGTTCATAAGGCGTACATTATTACTATACTATTTACACACCAATGACCAGCATTTTTATCTACTACCATCTCTACCCATCCTCCTATATTTACACACAGCCTCTATCCATCCCCGAGAGTATTCCATTTGATCAACAGACCGTCCACATGCTTAGTTGCCCTTGCCCAGGCCTCCGAGAAGGCCGGCCAGACCAGCCTGAGCACCGTTGCCCTTGCCCTGACTCTTTGTGTTCGCCGTTGCTGCATCGCCAGCCTGAGCACCCAAAACGTTCTTGGGGTTGGTTCCAGCGTTGTTGTTTAGCACCTGTCCACCACTGATGCCACCCCTAGGAGAGACGTTGTTGTTGGCCTGCGCAGCCTTGTTCTGGTACCGTGTTACGGCCTGGGCGTTGGGTGGGTTGATGACCATGACCATTCCTTGCTGACAATGCTGGGCCTGGGAACAGTAGATGTACATGGGCTGATTGTCGGTGACGGGGACCATGAACATGGGGGTGTTTCCGGCTTGGCGGTTGTTGTTGCGGTTGCGACCGTTACCGGCGTTGCCGCCGCCGTTAGCACCAGCGCCGTTGGGAGAACCATTGGGATTACCAGGGATGGGCTGGAAGTCGGAGAAGATGGCGTTTTGCTGGGGTTGGCAAGGGCTGTTTGCATCGGAAGAGGCAACACTGTGGTTCTGCGAGGACGGAGTCAGTATGTGATATGGCGTAGATGGATAGAGAAATACAAGCGTACCTGGCTGACGAAGTTGAAAGCGACCATGTCACCGGGCTGGGCAGTGATGGAGTTTGGTGTGAACTGGAATTTGTTGTTGGCAGCTACAGTGACCATCATGGTGGCAGCGGAGGCAGTCAAGCTCTGGGCCAGAGCCGCAAGTACGATGTTGGAGACGAGCATGTTGTTTGGAATGGAGTAGGATTAAGAAGCGACGGAAATTACGAGTAGGAATGGAGATTAGGAAATATGCTGATTAGGATATTGATGGAGTAGATGATGGGAAATGCACTGCAGATCTGAACCTTACGGGAATCGTCGCACTGAGGCGACTATATACTTTACATCTTCGTGCCTGGGAGCCTTCCTCACTCCGTTTTGTTAGCCACAAACACCGAGAAACAGATGATGAAGCGGGCCGAAACCGTTTGCCTGATGTTCGCGACGGTTAGGCAAAGTCTGGATAGGAAAATCTATAAGACTAAATGCTGTCAGGTGTTTCGTGCCGAGTATCATGCCAAGTCCCAAACATGCGGAAACACTACTAGTGGGTCTCGTGAAGGACTGCTCGACAGGACTGGACGTTTGCTTGGACGGGTTCAAGCATAGGTTCCGTCTCTTGTTTTGTACGTTCCGGATGGTGTGGGGCCATAACGCAGCCAAACGATCTCGGGTTGCACATTATCCGCTTTCGAAACTCCATTTACCAGTACGTATTGATGAACGCCCGTCCCCATCGTGCGTTCACGGCATGTTACCTTTTTTACGTTGATGCGCACTCCCCCTCTTTGTCTAAACTACATTCGGGTTTCTGTAAGCATATACCACTTTAGCTCTACATTATATGGTGCCGAACAATGCTATCAGGATATATTGCACCGAGCGTGCACGGGCAATAGAGCTGTGAGTCGATCACTCAAGGTTCACCTTCTCAGTCTTCCGATTGTCATGGCATTCTCCAGACGGGAAGAAATAGAGAGATCTGGTACAAACTCATCATCTGTGACAGCAACGATTTGGTGGTATGTGGCAACCATTTATTGTAGTGAATGGTGAAGGCGAGGATCGACGGTTCTCAGGATATATATCCGAGAGAAGCTTGGAACGCGTTCGAAACGTGCAGCCTTGCGGCACCAGAGCCTGCTACTTTGGACGGCGTTGACGATCACAGATCGTGTCCGTGAAACAGAGCTGCTCGAGCGGGAAACGTTCTAGCCTTAGCGCTGATGGTGCGTAAGCTGACAGCCTGGAGAGGGAGAGAGAGAGACAGAGAGCTCATCTACACGACTCGAGTAAAAACATTAAGTTTGAAGCTCTACTACACCGCTGGAATTGCGAAAGCTCGCGGCTTCTGCGCGTACAAGCTGCGCAATGTCCTTGTTGTGTTGGGTTTGCGCCTCACTCGTGCCTTTATTCTACGTTTCTGAACGGACTGACGGGCCCCACAAATGGTTGCCGCTGTGTTCCGGTCCAGAACGAACGCGCGCAGTTCTGATGTGCATCTTTTTTCTCGAAAAAATTAAAATTACAATCAGCCGGTTCGGTCGGATACAGTGGCTTACTGCCCACTAAGAATGACGGCCCTGACCCGAACGTCTGCCAGTACAACACCGGCATCGTTCCGAATAGCTCTGATGCTAGAGCCTAGATGCAATAGTGCCGTGGTCCAAACGGTAGCGGCGTCTGACATGGCACAGGAGGCGGAAGAGGCGTAGCTGGCAAGTGAGTTTGTTTGAACGGTAGGCAGGTGTTGGGTGAGAGCATCTCCATGCGAAGCCGCCGGTTGGCCCCCGCAGGCGAATGGAGATCAGCGTTCGAGCATGGCCCTGACAGCAGGCTTCCGAATCCCACAGTGTCGGCGGCCCAAACGCTAGTCGACGATAACGAGAGCATGTTTCACGCTTTCGAGTATGGCTTGGCAGGTGTTCCTGCAGGGAGTGTGTAGCGAAATGAGGGAGCAATGCACGGCCTGGGTTGGTTGAGACAGAGCGACAGTTTCAGAGCGCGCCAGCAGGGCAGACCCGGGACGAGGCGGCAGGCGACAGCGACACGTGTAAAAGGGTGTGAATAAAAAGGGAGCCGTGGACTCTCGATTGCGAGGCTAGCGGCAAGGCACCGAGACGCTGCCACTGTCTGCATGTGCATTGGAAAGCGTGAGCTGACAGCCAGGTCTGGGGACGGGGCAACAACAAGCATGCTCCTCCCGCACGACATGCATTGCAGATTGCGCGTAGGAAGCTGCGGACATTTGGGAAGATGACTGCTGACTTGTGATTTGCGCTGCGGTTGCAGAGGCAGCGGTGCAGCTGATGAACCGGTGGTGGCGGGTATATTTAGACCGAGGGCGCTGACCAGTCGCAGTGGGCAGGGGCATAGCCGCCGTTGGAGACTACTGGGACGCTACCAACGACTGGCCGAGATGGCATAGATAGACGCTATCGATGCAGTGCATCACGTCTTGCGGTGTGCTCGTGGGCGGCCCTGTGGAGCAATGAGAAGACGTGGTTTCGGTGGTTCTGTCTGCCAGTCGCTCTTGCCCTGGCTGAGTCCCGCCGCGAGGAAGGCACCATGGGCTGCGAGGAAGGGACGGTCGTGGCGTCGGGCAGGAGCGCTCCAGGGCCCTCGCCAGGTGCGGCAGGAGCGACCATCCCGTTCCTCCTCACCACCCGAAACCCCAGGCCGACACCGAACGCTTTGTATACAGTAGCGACGCGCAGCGCGACGCAATGCCGGCTTCAAAGCATCAAAGCAAGCACTCGCACACGAGGGCATTCGCACGCAGGAACGGCCCAAGCTCTGTTATTACGCACCAGGTCCAGCGTTTCAAGCGTGCGTCCAGGTCTGCAGCGTGTCCAGGGGGGCTGCATCAGGCTAGGCCCGATGCAGGGCTGCTGCCACACGTCCCCCGTCACTTATAGCGCTCTCGCACTCGTCCATGGCTCTCTGCTCCTCCGCTGCTCGTCGCTTTTCTCTCCTGGCCCCTCCATCTCGCCCTTTCCTCTCCACCACTCTCCCTTCGCTCTCTTCGACAACACAGTGCCGCTTCTGCATCCTCTACCTGCTCCCCCAGTTGGACCAGCTTATCCTCCGCCTAATCTGAGATTGTGCAAGCGCGCCAGTCCCGTCGCTCCCCCGAGAGGAGAAGAGTTCGCCAGCCGACGCATCAACCACCAGCTTGTCTGCCCTTGATCCCGTCACTGCCTGTTCGTGTATTCAACTTGATAAAAAAAAATTCGCCCGTCTGCTTCTGCCCTCCGTCTGCTGTACCGCGCCTTCCCGCTGCCACCACTCGATCCTTCAGGCAGCAGAGCCCCAACGACCTAGCGACCGAAGAACTTGTTAATAGCTCCAACTACATTGCCCATCGGCCGGTTTTCGATAACAACTCTACATTACAATCCCGATCTGTACGATCCTTAATCCCCTAATCGCCAGCCAATCCGCACTTCTGCTTCACAGCAAACGTTTCGGCTGTCTTCGCTCCGCTTTCCATCTCCGCCAACACTCCCTCTTCCGGCCGTATTCGATTCTGTATCTTTCCCGTGTGCACCCAGCATACGCCTTGTTGCACTTTTACTCTTTGTTCGCAACTCTTCTTAGACCTCCACAATGAGCATGGACGCTGGCGGTCTTGCTCAAATGTCCTACAACAACTTCCAATCCCAATCCGGCTTCGGCGGTCCCACCTCGAGCTTCGCATCTCGCGGCAAGGGCGCTCAGCTTAAGCGTCTCAGCGTCGCTTCGCCGCCCAAGGTCGCCTCCATCGCCGAGGACTCGGTTGCGACTCCTCGCACCAGCCGCTCCCATCTCCTGGCCGGTCTCCGTACTGCGCCCAAGACGCCCACGTCTGCCCAACCGCCTGCCTCGGCTCCTTATTCGCAGAGCCAGCACAATGTTGGTAACAACAATGCCAACCGCTCCTCCAGGCAGTTCAACGGTGCCAACCAGGGTCCTCAGACTGCCATTGGCTCTGGTTTCAGCGGTGTGAACCAGAACCAGCAGCAGCAACGACAGCAGCAGCCTGAGTTTTACAACCAGGTCCTGGCCCCTCCCCAGTTCGAGTTCGATGATGGGGAGATGGACCCCAATGTTGCGGCCCAGCTGTTGGCTACCGAGCTGTACCTCGCGCAGAGGCAGCAGCAGCTCCAGCAGCAACTCCTTGCCCTGACAACTCAGCAGTTCGGCAACATGAACATGAGCGGTGGACAGCAGTATTCCAACACGCCATACACTCCCCAGATGAACGCATACGGTCAGCAGTTTGGAAACACTGCTGCCATCCAGGAGACCAACCAGCCAGGTGTCTACCTTGTCTTCAACCAGATGACTGGCCAGTACCAGTACGTCGTGGACCCGAGCTATCAGCAAGACAACGGCAACATGCAGGCTCAGAATGGTCTGTCGGGTTTGTCGCACTCGCCGCCTCCACCGACACCTCGGTTCGCACCATCGCCACCTAAGGTTGACACTCCGGTACTCCACGTGTCTCCTCCCAACGAAAGCAACCCCAGTCCTTGGGCTTCGCGCAGCACATCGCCGCCAAAGAAGTCCAACACTCCGCCTCAGGATGTTGTGCCGCTCCCGCCGCCATCTGCCAACGCGTTCCGTCGCGGCCACAAGAAGAACTTGTCCTCTCTTGCTGTCGATGGCAAGGCCGAGGAGGGACCTCGCTCTGCCTTTACCCGCCCAGTCGGCTTCCCTGCTACCCCAATGACTGGCACATTTGGCCCTGGTCAAGCACGCGCTGGAGAGCACCCAGTCCGTCAGCCTCGCAACCCTCCTTCGATTGAGGAACTCAAGGAGCGCCCCACTACCAAGCATGAAGGCAGTAAAAACTTTGCTACTCGTCAACGTCGCCAGGCCGTGGGCAACCTTGTGCGTGCTGGCATTGGCCGCCGCGCTCACCGCACTAGCAGCGGAAGCGCCTCACCTGACAGCGACCACTTCCCTTCGTCTGACAATGATTCCGACAGCGTTCACAGCGGTGGAAGTGGCAGCCTTTTGGGCAGACCCAGCATCGGTAGCCTTCGTGCTGTTGCCAACGGCGCCATTGGATCGGAGCGCAAGGCTTCAAAGGAGCGCTCCCGCGACAATTCCATCAACCGCTCCTACACGGCGAACAGCGTTAGCAGCGACGACGGGGCTTTCATTGGCGGCGGTCTGGTTGACATTCGTCCCGAGGAGAACGGCCAACGCCGAGGCATGCCCAAGCTTGTTCTCACAAGCGCTGAGAAGCGCAAGAGCACTGTGTTCTAGGCTCTCAACCATGGATTGGAAAGAACAAAAATCGGGAAATACATTCCCTTGTGCATATTACTGTGGCGCTCTTCAAACGCCTTCTGTCACGGCCCATCACGAACGTTTCCTTGCTTGTTAGTTCATTTGTTGTTTTCTTGTACTCGACCAAGGTCACCTTTGCCATCTTTCGAACATTACGATTACCCTTCGTCTCTTACCCATTGGGAAGATCTTCTTTTCCACCCTTTCTTGTTTCCCAGACTCTTATGCGAACTGCTTTTAATGAGCATGGTGGGAAGGCTCTATGGTTTTTGGCTCGGCGGTTTGGACGGGCGATTGGGGATATGCTTCATGGACATCAGCTCAGTTTCCTGTGGCTAGAGCTCATTCCCTCTTTGGGCTTCTGTTTTGTGTTATCATTGTTTGTTGGAGATACTGTGCTCTTGATCAATCCATTCGCTACTGTTGCGGCCTGGGTGGCAAAGGCGATGCAAAGAGAAGAGTGGATCATGTAGGATGAAATACCTGAATGCCATCACACTCGCTTTCAAATATAAACATTGACCTGATTGCGAAGTTGTGTCATCACTATACACGACCTGGGTTGCGCTTGCCAGGAACGGAAGCATTATGGCTCGCGTAACAGCCAGACCATGTGTGCCCGTGAATCGGCTCGCAATCTCACGAGTCGAGATTGCAAATCCGGAGACTGGATCTTCATCTGTGCTCAACGGCGCCTCTGTCAGGGGGAGTAGCTAATCTCGGTACTCTAGTGCCTCCAGAGCCGTTGAACGGTGATCGACATGATGCTCGTACGCTCGCGTGGTGTTGAAGCTAAAGAATCGATAAGCGTCGCTGGTGTCGCATCGCGGGGCAACTGCGAAGCTTCAATTGTCAACACCAAAATTCCCACATACCATACAGCGCGTTCTCATCCCATCTACGCCCTTTTTTACGACCAGCGCACAGCTCTCTGGTTATATATACAATCATACAATCACAGCAACCTTCATACAAGGATACGAGCCGCAATGGCCGAACCGCCAGTTGTTCCTCCAATCGAACCCCCACCACCACCTGAGACATCGCGTCCTCTACACACGCTCCCTGCGCCTTTCTCCCACGACGCTCTCCAAGTCATAACCCAAGGTGCCGAGGCCCTTGTATACAGGACCACCTTTCTTACTCCAAATACGCCCGTCATCGTCAAATACCGACCACCAAAACCGTACAGACATCCTACTTTAGACAAACGCCTTACAAAGCAGAGGCTACTGGCCGAGGCGAGGAGCTTGATCAGGGTCAAGAGGGACGGTGTCAATGTACCGGGTGTAATTGGCGCGGACTGGGATGCGGGGTGGTTGGTATTGGAGTACGTGGATGGTAGGACTGTGAGGAAAGTATTGGATGGCTGGGCGCATCAGGTGACACGACGAGAGGAGGATCAGAAGGCCACAGAAGAAGGGACTAGAGGGGAATATGAGATACTCGACCTCATGCGAAGAGTAGGACGGGAAGTCGGAAAGTTGCACGAACTTGGGGTATGTCACGGGGATCTCACAACAAGCAATATCATGCTACGAACACCGAAACCACCAAACACGGAAGTAGAAGAGCAGCAACAAATGCCACAAGGAAGACAAACAACAAGTAGTCTCCGCGAAGCAGCCATGCGCGGTGAAGAACCTCAGGACCTTTCACCCGGCAACCCTCCGCAACAGTCCGATCCCACTACATCACTGGCCGGCGACATATTCCTAATCGACTTTGGCCTCACAACTGCCAGCATACAAGACGAAGACAAGGCAGTCGATCTCTACGTCCTCGAAAGGGCGTTTTCAGCAACGCACCCAGCCGCAGAACCGCTGTTTCAGGAAGTCCTAAAGGCGTATGGGGAGTGTGGGAAGGGAGCGAGGGGGGTACTGAAGAGATTGGAAGGGGTACGACTGAGGGGACGGAAGAGGAGTATGCTTGGATGAAGAGATGCAGTGATGTAATGTCCCTATGTATAAGAAAGGGATCATGGAATGGGAACGAAGTACATGTCCTGAAGCAAGGCGTGTCCTAACGATACCCCATTTGAGGCGTCTTTATACCACACACACACAAGAGAAAACAAAAGAACATGAAAGGGGGAGTTTTCAAAGCGGAGATCATTAGGACAGTGATGATTAAGATTATCGATATGAAGAATTTATATTTGACTACCTTGTCCGGAACTTGTCAGCCTGACTTCCTTACAATTGACCCAATGGCGCGCCATCAAGCTTGAAGTAGCCGGGTTGGAGGATCTCAAACACACCAGTGGGGTCGTACTTCTTCGAGATCGCCTTCAATCTAGCCTTGTTCACTGCACCGTATCCGGCAATGGGGTCTTGGTACGGACTGGCGTAGTTCATGTACAGGTAGTCGTTCGACTTCCCAGCAGCCTTTGCAGCCTCCACGCAGCGATCCTTGACACTTGCGGCAAACTGGTTAACCTTTTCATCGTCCGCGCTATCGGACCAGCTGGGTGATACCAACAGTAGCGCGAGAGGGCCTTCCTTGGGGTCCAATCCGAGAGCGTTGCCACCATTCAATTTTGTCTTCTCTAGTATCGGGTCGGTGATGACCTGGAGGGAGATGGCGCTTGTAAGGTTCGCCACGCCTTCAATCTTTGCGAGTTCCTCAAAAAATATGTTCTTGGCAAGGGTAACCATTTCGAGATCGAGCTTGGTCGTCCAGGTCCAGAAAGCTTGGCGCTTCCCGTCGTATTTCCCATTGCGGTCGATCAGTGTAGTGAGTTCCGCGAGACTCCTGGTGGCTGTCGTGTCGGCGGTGGAACCTTCAATGGAGTTGTATTCCTCTAGAATTGTTGCGTTCGTGATAGGATCGGCGTACTCCAGCTCAACTAGTGCGGTTGGGGGCGAACCTTCGTATGCCACGAACGACAGGATCTGGTGTGCTCTTCCATCCTGATTGGCATTCTTGCCGAGGTTAATGTAGGCGTCAAGTAACGCAGGCCACTCGCTCTCAAGATGCGTTCGCGATCCGCCCCACATGGTATCAGCCCTCGGCAGGGCATTGACGTTGAACTGGGTAACGAGTCCGAAGTTGTTTCCACCGCCTCGAAGGGCCCAGAAAAGGTCGGGGTAGGAGGTCTTGCTGACCGTAATAATGGTTCCAGTGGCCGTGACCAGCTCGTAGGAGATGACGTTGTCGCACGATAGCCCGTAAACGCCGGAGAAGTACGAAATACCTACGAGGGGTAGGTAAGCATGCCACTCAACAACTCGTCATATATTGCTCTCACCTCCACCAAGTGTCAAGCCGCCGACGCCGACACCAGAAACCTCAAGTTGTATTAGCAAGGTCATCAGTCAATCTTCAAAAGCGCTACTCACCCGACCGCCAATGATGGTGAGCTGGTATTTCTCCAACTTGGTATATACATCGAACCAAGTTTGTCCGGGCTGGAATGATACACTCTTTTTGTCAGAGGAAGGTGTAGTCTTGTTCATCTTCTCAAAGCTAATAGTAACACCGCCTTCAATATTTGACCCTCCAGGTACGGCAGAATGTCCTCCACTCTTCGCCGCGAACGGACATTGCGTCCGTCGAGACAGAAGAATCGAAGTGGATACGTCTAGGGCTTTCTTCGGTTTGAACACGCATTGGGGCGAGATTTCTACCTGCTGAGCAGACCAGAAATCATCGAGGAATGCAACGTACGCAGGTTCGGACTGTATTTCAACTTGATCGTCGCCGAAGATCAATTTCAGAGACTTGCACTAAAGAAGGAATCAGGCTCGACGTAAACTATACAACAAGTCCAGGGACTTACGGCTACGGAACAACCATTGAGTAAGGATCGTTCCGCAAAAGGCGCCAGCTCGGGTATAGCTGATGCATCCACACCATTCTTCAAGAGAGTTTCGGTGATGTTGAAGTTAGCCGGCTCGAAAGTGGCTTGTGATAGGGCGCCGGCCGCGAAGGCGGCAAGAGAAACGACAGTCTTCATCTTCCTTCCAAGCCAAGCAATGTATTGGTGCGACGATGCAAGCTAGTGTCAAGGACACAAATGCGATCAAACAAGCAAGTACGGAAAATAATGGGATTTGCCGTATAAATTCGAGCAAGCCCTGAAACGATGCTGAATGAGACCCGGCACTGGGGTATCACATGCTTTTATGGACATGGCAATGTGACATTCGCGGAGACGAGAGGCAGTCGGATCCCAGCTAAGCACTGTCTTATAAAATTCGCCATTGAGTAACCGTGTGGTAAAGACTACTGTCGAGCTAGTAGTCTCTGATATTACACAAACTAATCTATGACAGGCTAGATGGCCATGCATAGTACACGACGTGATTAAGGGGCGATGCATGCGATTACATGCACCTTCCGTATCATGTTAGAATGTTAGAAGCGAGCCTGCAGGCATTTTGCAGGATTCCATACCGCGTGTAAAAATTGAGCGGAGCTTTTCTCCCCCGTGATGCTCCAACGCTCTGAGGTAAAGCATCCGCCCCAAGACGTCCTTGTAATCATAGGGGTAAACACACAGCTTGACCGAAATCTTCAAGGACCGACTTCCTGTTTGGGTGGGACTGCAAGGCTCGCCGACAACATTGAGTTGATGCCGAGGACGACATTGTACTAAAGTAATTTTCACCACATAGAAGCCATGAATGTGTGGCGTCTAGACCTGTAGTTGGCTCGAATATCGAAAATTGTGCAGATGCGACGTCGTCTCGAAAGAGGCGGAAAATTTGAGCTAAAAGACACGGATCTCGGCGTTGATACGGCTGCTGTCGGTAACTCCGGGCCTCAATTCGCATCCGCCTGACCACCATCCTCATAACAAAAATCGATCTACCTAACCAATAATTTCGAGAGCTCATCATGCATCCATCGAGCAGCGCATTTCCGCTAGCTCATCTTCCACAGGAGTTACTAGAGCACATACTTGGCGACCTTCCTTCATCCAAAGATATCTCGAACCTTTCTCAGAGCTGCAAAGATCTACACACAAAGACGACAGGACAACTCTATAAACGCATCAGCCTGACGTGGAAAGCCAGCGACACAACTCGCCCACTGACTGTTGACAGTCAGCATGTCGCACAATCTCTCCGTCCCAACATGCTCCTCCAGACAATCTTAGCCAACCCTAGATACGCACAGTCCATCACCAGTCTCAAATTGCAGAGTACGGGATTCAGGGGATACTGGTCGACTTCGAGTGTCGTTCCGCGTAGGCGGAAGCCGTTGGAGAAGCGAAAACCCGGTGCTGTCCAGGACTGGACGACTGCGAAGCAGCGATTAGCCATGGATGCTGTACGTGGCATAGGATTACAAGAGCAGCGCGATGAGCCTGCAGATGGTTTTCCAGTTAGCGCTCAATCTTGGTATGATGCTATCCTGATGTACGATTTGGATGCTACCATCGCGCTGCTCATATGTATGTGCCCAAATCTCGCGTCGCTTCATCTAGGGTTCCATATTGGAGACGACGTGGTGTTTATTCCTAGGCTCCTATTGAATATACCTTCTTTTGAAAGCACGATGCAATCTCCAAGGTGTGGCAAGCTTCGAAAGTTAACCTTGGGGTATACACATATTGCTGATGAGGAGGAAGAAGAGCCTGACATGTGGAGTCGGATTGACTGGCTGCATCCACATCTAGACTGGAGGGGGTATTGGGCTTTCTTCTGCTGTCCAATAATCCAGATGATTGAGATGAATTTAATGGATGAGGTTGTTCACGAGGGATTCCGGAATATAGGATCTTCGCCTATCTGCTCAAAGCTGACGACCCTGAGGCTCTACGAGTCTTCAGTAACGCCAGATACGCTCGCCAAACTGCTGTCTTATACGCCTGCTCTGAAGACACTGGACTACGAATACTGGACTGCCCATGAGGGTTCGCTAATCTGCGCATCACTCAGCGCTGCCTTTGATGTTGTTAGAGATACCTTGGAACATCTGAGATTCGTTTCTCAAATGAAATCGCCTACTGTGTATGAGGACAGACTCGTACTCGGTGCATGCGATTTCCATGACTTTCCACGACTTTCCACCCTCCAACTCCCGCCTGCCGTACTACTAGGTTGCATGCCTTCCATTGCGCCTAGGATAGAGAAAGTAATACCATCAAGTATGAAGAAACTTTGCTTTACCGATGACTTCATTGGCGATGCCTGGGGCGCGGAGGAGTTGACATCGGTTCTATACGACTTTGTCGAAGGCGATTGGAGAGCTATAGCACCAGAGCTGCAACGAGTATATGTTGCAATCGATAGGGAGTGGTTTGGTGAGACTGAAGATGATCATCTGCGGAATTTATGCGAGAATAATGGGCTGGAGTATGAGCCGTGAACAACGTCAGATAGACATCACAGTTACAAACCAAGGCATTTGCATTCGCAACACAATTGATGTCGGAGGTTTCGACGCAAGAACCCCGAAGCCGAGACAATACGAAATAAGCATTGATGCAGTTGCAATGGATGCGAAACGTTCCGCCGGGTATCCGAGATCATGATGATGATGATGTTGTTATTCCGCATCGAGCTGGACCCTGAGATCGCGTGTCGTAGGATGACGTCTTCGATTCATGACAACACGCGACTTGAGATGGTACAAAGACAATAGTATACCACACTTGTTCATTGGATCACATCGTACTACAAACCGTATTACTGCATCGCATTCGTATCCGGACCTTACTTTCACTCTTACCACCATTCCGAGCCCTGCCGCAGCCGTCAGCATGGGCAACACACAATCCACGGTGCGCTACCTTGCGCCGGCATCCTTCATCTACGACTTTGCGCTGCAACAATATGGCATTTTCTCGTCGCCCAATATGATGGATATCCACAACCGGAATCTTGCAGCCTTTAGCCCATACCCATACTTCATCGGCGCGTTCTTCTTCCCACAACAAATCTTCCAGCTGGTCTGGTTATGGAAATTGTGGAAGCAAGATGGTAATGCACAGGAATGTGCGATGATGAACAAGTTTGCGTGGGTTTATAGTTTGGGGAACTTTTGCATTGGAAGTATGTCTTCGCGTTGAAGTACTGATTCATCCTCGGGGAACAAATACTGACATTTGCGATAGCCTGGATGTTCTTCTGGAACGCGAACAACCTGGAGACGTCAAATATCTTTGTCATCATCAACACACTGGCCCAAGTTGGTTACATGGCTACAGCGCTCGAGCCGCTGGACACGCGCTCAACGCCCAATTTCCTTACCCACATCGTTGCGAAGACATTCGCAGGTATCGGCGTACTGGATCTCCTCCACAACACAGCAGCGGCCTATTATGTAGGCGTGGAACCTAGCTCGCTCGTGCAGGTCGCTACGGGTGTCGGATTCGCTGCGGCGGCGAGCATGAGCGACTGGATCTTCGGCAGCTGTTTAGTGTACGATCTCGTTGCGCTAGCTGTTGGACAAGAGGGTAACTGGTCAAGGCTGCTGGGCGGATATGCGGCGATGACCGCTGGTATTGTTGGCTTTAGGAACTTCTTCTAGTATGTTCACTCGACTTCGTCGCATGCTGAGTCGTGCTGATGGATTGCAGTCCTCGGTGGAAGGCACAGAAAGAAGGGAGGTATGCCAGGGTTGAGAATGGCGGTGACGTTGCTTAGGCATTGGACACCGCAGGGTGTGAAAGTTACCCGAATGTGATGACACATGAACAATGTTTCAACTCAATTTGAACGATGATACTCCTAAACTCGATTTCGTCTTGTGCTCTCGATACTCTTCTCACCGACGTGCAACTCTCAAGCAGGTCAAGACACTACGATCTCCCGCCTTACTCGGTGGTGGGTTTCTGTTACGTTTTGAGGCAGATCTTAGTGGAGTAGATTAGATGACGCTTGGAGGCCGAGGCGAAGGATCCATCCGATGGCGGAGGAGGGGCATGCATTATGACCACACAAGACGCGCTAGGGGTCGACTGCAGATTGAAGTTGGTGTGATCTCTGAGATTCGTAGATCTGGCGATGCCACATTGATGTTGTGGGAACCAGCCGGTAGGCGTTCCACCGGACGGGTTCAGATGATGCGCATTGCCAAGGCTCGCGAGCGGCGGCAAGGGAAATGTACAGTAAGCTGGGGGTAGTCGCGTGCCCGCCCTTGCGCTCGAGATAAGCAACTCTTATCTATCACTCATAGCATCCCACCCGCACCGCACAAGTCACATTGATCTCCCGCCATGCCTGGCCTAGCCGCAACGGACGCCGCTTGGCCCAGTATCGGTCATGCGAGCCCACCGGGGGATCCTCTAGCATGTGGAGAAGTTCCTTTATCGAGTTTACTGTTGGTCGGGGTTGATTACTGTTGACTGTTGACGGCCGCCGAGTTGCGTATGTCCTCTGTCACACTCCTCTGACGTCTCGTGTCTTCTCTCCCACTCTTCCTCTGCCATCACCTGCATTCTGCGCTTCCTGTGGTTGCTGTAACCTCTTGTTCCGCACACCAACTCTTGCCAGCAACGGATCGGATCGCCGACGTCACAGCGCCCAGCTTTGAACAGCGACACTCGACGCGTTGACTCCAGAAAGATACTCCAGAATCACCGTCGCCAACTCCATCATTGGAGGTTGAAACTGACGTTACGCGCGTGGATTATACGAGGTTGTACCCACACCTCAGCACCTGACCACTCGGACTGCGCTACCGAGCCGCGAGAAAGAAGCAAGAAGCATAAGGAAAACACGTGTTAGCAGCTCCCGTCGACCCTATACAGGAATCACAGCCCTAGGAAGCTGCATCGTTACTCCTACCGAGCCCTCGCATTCGACGCATGGTACCATGCCGCCCTACCTATCCCCTCTACACATAGCGAAACCCTCGTTACCACCAACCTGCGAACCCGCGAATGAGTTTCTGTACCATCTTTCGGCTTTCTTCCACACCTGTGTACCTACCAACCTTGCCCTCGTCTCTACATTGCTCGGCACATGTAGCATCATATCGTGGCTATTCGCACAGCTACCGCAAATATACAAGAACCACAAGCTCAAGTCAACATCAGGGCTTAGCGCCTTCTTTCTGACAGAATGGCTCTTGGGTGATGTAACAAACTTGTTGGGTTGCCTGTTTACTGGGCAGGCGTCATGGCAGATCATAATCGCAGGTTACTACGTATTTGTAGACTGCTGTCTGTGCGCTCAGTGGGTGTGGTATGAGATGTTGCATCACGGAAGGCCTCTGAGACCCATCTGGGGACGTTGGAGTAGCGGTTCGGCTGGCAGCGGTTCGGGGGCTGGAGGCTCTGCCATGCATCAAGTCCTGGATGGGATGAGCATAGGTGGTACAAAAAACCCATCAAGTCCGCCGAAGACACCGCGAAATTCATCCGACAAGAAGAGCAACGTACAAGACAGTGTGGCGAAGGATGTACCACGCTCAGATGCGAAGGAAACTTTTAGGATACCTAATTTCGCGCGCTCACCAATGCCCACGAAAGAGTCGTGGCAAAACACACCTCCGTCTGGCGCGTCACCGAATCCCAGGGTTCGCGTAGCAGCATCGGGCTCGCCTATGCCCTCACCCAAGACTGTCTTATACGTCAGTCTTATGCTCGCAGTACTCATCAATCCTACTATCGCTACACCGATAAGTCCTTTTGCTCCAGGTCTTGCCCGAGCTCGCAGCCTCTCAGCCTACACGACCACAACAACAACAACTTCATCCGACGCTTCAGTAATCGCCGGCAAAGTCTTCTCCTGGATGAGCACATTTCTCTACCTTGGATCCCGCCTACCCCAACTCTACATGAATCAAGTGCGCAAGTCGACAGCTGGTCTCTCTCCATCCCTCTTCGTAGCAGCCTTTTTCGGCAACCTTTTCTACTCGACATCCCTACTTACAAATCCGTGTGCATGGTATGACTTTGCACCAGGTGAAGGCTCTGGATGGGTCGATCCTCAAGGCAGCGTAAAGGAAGATTGGGTCCTACGCGCCGCACCCTTCTTCCTCGGTGCAGCAGGTGTCCTTCTCATGGATGCAGCAGTCGGCCTCCAATTCTGGCATTTCGGCGATGCCGCACCACGAGGTCGATCTCTATTGCCCCGCGATGACGAGGTCATCATAACTGTCGACGATCACGGCAAGCTGGTACGCAGGAGTATGCACTGGCGCCGTGTAAGCGGGTGGATGAGGGGCTGGGCACCTGCTGTTAGTGTGGCTGCCACGCCAAACGTCAGCCGTACGAACACGCCCATGGATTCTCCGAGAGAAACCAGTCCAGCCAGTTTGGCTGGCAGTAGCTCCAGCAAGAGTATCCCTATCAAAGGGAGGGGCAGTGCATTGGATGAAGCCAGGGCACTTTTGGGAACGAGTAGGCATGCGAGTCCAAGGAGTTATGGGGCTGTGGGTAGTCCTCGGTAGTGGAGTAGTTGTATTAACAATGTGTATTGAGATGATGGCTGGATTGAATTACTAGACATGTATTGCATTAAGAGTTGCATTCACGACGAGCTTTTTTTTGGGAGCATTGACCTTGAGGCTTATACATCTTGACTTACGACACAATGATCATTATTGTTACCATGAAGCATTATCTATAAACTTACCGTTCTCGGATAGGACGCAATCATCAAGGGCAAGAGACGTAGGGAAACAGACTGTTCTTGTAAACATAGTAATATTGCAATTGGATCTTCCGCAGCTTCATCATGGTTTCTATGATTTGCTTAAGAAACCAACGAGGAAACCAAATCTATCCAAACCGCCTCTCACTGAGACAAAAGCACCAAAACGCCGAGCTCGACTAGTAACAAGAGAATGCAACCAGACCGAAAACCCGAAGAGCCTCCTCACTGCGAAGGTATCACACCCTTATACAAAACATGTCTTGGTAATCGTACAGGAAAGCCGGGAGGTGTGTGTTGGATACGTTGGCAACGCCGTCCTTGATAGCATTTGCCCTTCAGGAAGTCGAACTTTTAGGGAATCTCTAGAAAGGAAGGAGGAACGCCGGTGGTGAAAAGGCGTTTAGACACGCGACACATCGCGACCGAAGCATTTAGCTTTGGCCCAGTCAAGCATGACCAATATCCTGTTGCGGGTGCTGAAGCACATGCTGAGGTATGCGGAGCGCCAGAAGATGTATGTGATGGTACCACCGGAAGCAATGTTGCCGGAGAACCATGAGATGTCGGCAACAGCCTTCTCGGAGCCAATGTAGGCGAGCGAACCCTGGTGGGAGTACTCGAAAGGACCGATGGACTTGATCCTCCTCATCCTCTGCTGCAGAGCCTTGATCTCGCCAAAGACCTTGTCGCGGGCCTCCTTTCCTGGTGCCTTCTCCTGGGCAATGGAGAGTTCGGCAAGCTCGTTCTCGATCTCGGAGGTCTTGGCCATGTTGTTGAACATGCGGGCGAGGAAAGCACCCTCCTGAGCAGCAACCTGGGCAGTGGGAGCGTAGTTGGCAACGGCGCAGTCACCGACAGCCCAGACGTTCTCGGTACCTTTGACAACGAGGTACTCGTTCACGGCAAGACCGCGGCGGGAGTCTTTCTGCGCGGGGATTTGGTTGATAAGATCCTTGACGATGGGTCGGAGAGCGTTGCCGGTAGCCCAGACGAGAAGACCGTAGGGGATCTTCTCGACCTGCTTCTTGCCGTCGGGGCCAGCCGACTCAGCCTCGATGTATTTGGGTGCGACATTCTTGACCATGGTCTTTGTGCGTATGGTGATGGTCTCCTCCTTGAACGTCTTCTCGGTGTATTCGATAAGCTGCTTGGAGAACATGGGAAGGACATTGGGCAGCGCCTCTACAAGAGTAACGTGGAAGTTATCCTGGATCTCGGGGAGCCACTTCTTCAAATCGGAGTGGAAAAAATCCTGCAGTTCACCAGCGAACTCGACACCAGTAGGACCACCTCCGACAACGACCATGTGTAACAGGCGCTTCTTCTCCTCGTCAGACTGGCCCTTGAAGGTAGCCGTTTCGCAGCAGTCCATGATGCGGTTTCGGATGCGCTGGGCATCGCCGACCTCCTTCAGGAAAAGACCGTTCTCCTTGACACCGGGAATGCCTGTTCCATGTTAGCTTTGTTCAGATGGAAATGGGGCAAATGACGCACCGAAAGTGGCGTTCTCGGCACCGACACCAACGACCAGCATGTCGAAGGGAACCTCGGTCTGGGAAACGTCGCCTTTGATGTCAGAGTCGTCACTGATGTAGACGACCTTCTTCTCGTAGTCGATCTTGGTGGCTTCGGCTTCGTAGTATTTGACCGAGGCCTTCTTGTGGCGCAAGAAGTTGCGGATGGGCTCCATGATGGAGCGGTGCTCAATGGTGCCGACAGTGCACGAGGGAAGGAGGGGAGTGAAGAGGAAGTAGTTTCGGGGGGAGACGACGATGACATTGTAGTTTTCCGTGTCGAGCTTCTTCAGCAGAGAGACGGAGCCCCAACCGGTACCTGTCGCGTGTCAGCGGCGGTTTGAGAAGACACAATTGATTCATCGCTACTCACCCAGAACAACCAGAGTCTTCTTGCTTGGGTCAGGCGGCGGCTGGTCGGCGGGGTTGCGAGTCTCGTAGATGCCGTATCCCACGTATCCAAGACCGGCAATGCCGGAGAGGTAGGTGAGGCGCCATGTCCAGCGCAGGAGGCGGAACCTCTTGGGCTTGGGCTTGGGCGCGCCAGACGACTGCTGGCGGACAGACTGGCGGAGGGCAATCTGATACTGGGTAGGCCGGGGAGTCCATCGCGCCCTGTTGGCGATAAGCGATGGGCGCTGTGTGCCAAAGGTCCTGCGTCCAGCCAGTTGGACCTGTGAGAGCACATTGGCAGAAGCGGCGATTGGCCTCATGTTGGGTGCCATTGGGATGAAGGAAGCTGCGGGAGAGCTTCTCGAAAGCAATGGCTGGATATAGGTGATAGGGAAGGCGAGCAAAAGGTGTTGAGGATGGCTCCAGAGTGCGCCGAGTTGAACTTTTTCTTAGCGATGACGAACACCCTACCAAGACGTCCACCAGGGGTCTTTGCTTCTGCGCCGAAAGATAAGCCTTGTTCCAATTAAAGCCTGCCCTGCCGTGTCTACGCCTACACGCGAATTATTTGTAGAGCGAGCACGTCTACCATTAGTTCGTCGAGGCCGATCACCCGGCACTCCCATGCTTTGATCTATGTACAATCTGTGATGCTGTTGTGGCCAATCCTCTTGCCCACGTCCAGCGACACAACTCGAAATATTTGCAGCTTGACTCACCACACATACATACGATTCTTTCTGCACTCCATTATGCAGCTCAACAAGGCATGGCCTCGCTCTGGATCGGCTCGGCACCGACTCCGTTGGTCAGCCATGTGCGTGCACTTTTGCAGTGAGCACCCGGCGCCCCGGAGGGATGAATGATGGCTTCCGGTGACTTTTAGCCGAGCCGCATGGCCATGGGCCTCAGCGAACCTGCATACTCTACGGGAAGGACTCGTGGTTTTGCGGACCCGCCTACCCACGGTTGTGGGCAGCAGTATCTATCCTACATTGCCCGAGACGCCACGCACCACGAACGCATGCCTGCTGATGACTTGAATCGGATGCTTGGCAAAGATGCAGAGCAGGACATCCAACGTAAAAGACGACCTGTCGCGCGTAAGGTTTCGACTGCCGCTCAGGCTGCTCGGAGACATGACGGGCGCTATTGCGTCAGCATGAAACCCTTGTCGACTAATCCAACTTTTCTTTTCTAGTAATTCGTTGAACTTGCGCGCACTTGTCGTATTGACTGAGTTGTTGGCTCTCGGTGTTTCTCTCACATCTAGCTATACCATCGTTACTGAGCATCTGCAACCTTAGGGTGCACAACTACGCTAGACGATCAAGGTTGTGTAGAGTAGAACATTGTCATGCCAAACGACGGGACCGAAAAACACGGACGAAGATGGTACACGTCAAGCTCATATGACAAACAACAATGATGATGCCATGCATGCATTCACCCCGCTCGCATGCTTATCGATAGACCACCCCCCTCCAACTCCTAGGTAGACAACAACACGCAGCGTACTTAACCCCCAAGCCGAGCTTTCGAGTACTGAAACATCGTTTCCGTAATCCAGTCCCTTTTCAACTCCATATTCTAAACATGCCGCATGCAACCGCAACCGTAAATGGCGTCGTAGTAGCCGAGACAGACACCTGGGAAGTTGTTGACGGAAACATTTACGTACTACATCTATCCTCCTCCTGTACCCTCCCTATCATACATTCTAACACGACACCCAGTTCCCGCCCAACACCATCAAAAGCAACCACTTCACACCTACCGACACCAAAACCAGTTGTCCCTACAAAGGCGATGCAAACTACTACACTGTCACAACCAACAAGACGGAAGTAAAAGATGCAGCTTGGTACTACCCGGAGCCCCTGGACAGCATGAAGAGGATAAAGGGCTATGTTGCGTTCTACAAAGGGAAGGCTGAAGTGAAGAGCGAGTGAGGGGAGGTGGTTGTCTTGAGCGTGTGAAGAGTGGGATGTGTGAATGTGGGTATATTCAGTATCGATTGAAATCTTACAGAGAGAGAGAGAGAGAAAAATGCAGATATCCCTTTCTAGCAACGCCGGCAAATGCTCATAATCTTCATGACGGTTGGGTTCAATATTGCCTCGATTATGCATCGACGGCCATCATCATCGTGTCGTCGCCATCGATGCCCACAGCAGGCGGCTCGATCATGACACCACGTCCTCTGCCTTCAAGCAGTTCTCTTCGTACTTCTGCGCTAATGCTTTTATGGCCTCTTGTAAGCAACAAGTCTAGCAGCGCCTCTCTTTGATCCTCGGTAATGTCGTTTCTGTATCTTTGCGCAAAAGCAAGCAGGCACTGGTGCCAAATGACGGGCAGTTTACCCGTGTTGCCTAGGTCGCCTGCTACCGACTCGGTGTCCATGGCGTCGGCACTGCTTGCACCTACGCCCCGGAAGCGCAGGAAGTGGAAGACGAGCGCGTCGATGACCTTGAAGGGCAGGGCGTACTTCTTCTCGAGGAGTGTTTTGATGAAGATGTTGCAGGGGCCAGCGGCATCGGGGTCCGAAGACATTTGCTCGGCAGCAATCTCGCAGAGACGGTGTAGGGCGGCGGCGGAGTGTAGGACGGGAACGGAGATCTTGGCTACGACGGAAGCTACGATGACGGCGTCGCGCTGTGTGCAAGAGACGTCTGTGAGCATAGGGAAGACAACACCCTTGAAGAATGCGCTGGGCTTGTACAGCGCCTTCTTCAGTGCATTGTACAGATGCACGTTCAACTTGTGTGTTTCCCGGATGTTCTGCTGGACTAGTGGTAGCAGTACGGTATTGAGGAAGATCTGGGCCGTTTGCGGCTTCGCAGAAATAAAGATTCTGGTAGCAGCAAAAGTGGCATTGGGTGTCCAGTCGTCGGGACGTGTGATGGCGACGAGGGTTTCCCAGGCGGGGATCGTGGGAAGGATCTTGAAGGGCTTTGGCAGCTTGCCGCTCTTATAGCGGCTCAGGATCAGGCCAATCTTCGAGTATACTGTGCAAGCTTAGTGGGACTGCTAGATTATGCAGCGAGGGTACTGTACCTTCGACGACCTTTGCCGGAAGTTCAATCGCATCTTCTGGAGCACCACCGCCCTGAACTTCTGGTTGCTGCACTTCGCCCCCGGCTTCGTGTGCGGCGATCTTCTCGAGAATCAGCGCTGCAAGATCTGTTCCGGGTCCAGATTGTTGCGCCTCCTCGCCGGGCCATACGATGGGGTTGTCGTCTGTTGGTATGAACTTGTTCCACGCTGCCAGATCGTTTGCATCGATCTCCACCTCTTCCACCTCGCCGTCGTCGTCGTCGTCCTCGCCCCAGGCTTCGTCGTCGTCATCGGCCTGGACCAAGTCTTCTCCCGGCATGTCAGCCTCGCCCATGCGTGTCTCGAAGTCAAAGGCTGGGTTGGCTTCTTGCGGTCTCCGGGCCCTGTTCTCCCTCGCATCTTCCTCTTCCAGCTCTCGCCCAATTTCCAGGATCTTGCGCGAGCTCTTGGAGTCTACGTACTTCTGCTCGTCCTCTTCCTTGTCGCCCTTGTTTCGCTTTTGTCGCTTCGGCGCCTTGTTCTTCCACGGGTCTGAGGGCGCATATTCTTCGGCTAGAGGGTTGTGTCGCTGGTCGCGCATACCAGGCGATTTGGGTGCTTTCGGCATGGTGAGTGTGCGGTCGCAAAGAATGGGCGACGGCAAGCGGAATAGATTCGCGTAAAGTCGTTGTGGGATTGCCGTGTTACTGACAGATGTGCACCGAAAGCCGCAGCAGTAAAAAAAAAAGGTAGGTAGAGCAGGTCAGAATGCAGACACCCCACTAAATTTTGATTTCCGCGCGGGCGCATTCGTGTACCCAACCGCCCGCCGTACCTAGAAGCTGCCGCGACGTCCATCAACACCTCTGGCGCGCCTTCCCCATCAGCTACACGGTGCCTCAAAATGGCCGACTCACACCCCCCCTCGCGCTCCAACACGCCCACATTCGTGCCTCCGATGCGGCGACCCCTCGAAGGCGACAATGCGCCCGCCGTCTCCTCTCCGCTCAACCCCAATCCCGATGCGGCGGCGCGTGTCAGACCGAAAGCTCCCGCGCGCGAGCAGAGAGAGAAGCGCGAGACGATCAAGAAACGCGAAGCTTCCGCCACTGCGAGGCAGAGCACTCCCAATGCGAAAGCCGCCAAGAAGGAGCGTCCCTCGGCGGACTCGCCCATGCGATACTCGATTCCTGAGCCCCGGCCATCTGATTACGAGGCGCCCAAAGACAGCACTCTGCTCTCCCACGAGCCAAATCCCATGTATGCGCCTGACGGAGTCACCGAGTTGAAGAAGCCGCACGACATCGCCTGGAACAAGAAGGGCTACAAGTACACCCACTGCGTCGCCGACCCCTTGTTCCGCCACAAGCAATACTACAGACAAAGTGACTCTAGACCGTACGGACCGAGGATGAGCCACGAGGACTGCGACAGGTGGTTCCACTTCGACGGCAGTGCGACGGTCGTCTCTCAAGAAAAGGGCTGGCGCATGGGACGGGGCAACGTGGTTGCGAGAGAAGGCAGGATATACTACGAGGTCAAGGTGCTACGGGGCATACCGGCAGATGGTCCCAAGGATCCCATCGACCCCAAGACAGGAGACACAAAGCCCGGCCCCCATGTGAGGATGGGTTGGGCGAGGCGAGAGGCGCCTTTGGATGGGCCCGTGGGCTTCGATGGCTATAGCTACGGCATCACCGACGCCCGCTTCGAAGCACAGCACCGGTCGCGCGCCTCCAAGATCTTCAAGCCACTGCCCAAGAACGCGAAGAGCAAGCACATGAAGGCTAGGCCCCCACATGGCAAGCCAATGCCCGTTGAATATGTTATAGATCAGCATGTTCAAGAAGGCGACGTCATTGGCCTGGAGATTCAGCTGCCGTCGCTATCCATGCACCGCAAGGTCGTCGAGGGCATCTACAACCCGGCTGTGGATCTAGGAGATGGCTTCGACACTGTCAGCAACCAAGACCCGTTCGACAGACCCGTCGACATCATCCGCGATCGCATACCCGTACCCTACAAAGGCAACTTCTACTTCGAGCAGCTCGACTACCAGGTCACAAAGATGGTCGAGGCTTACCACGACCGCGGTCCAGTACCCAAGATACATCCCTCGCCAAATCACGAAGATGTCAGCATACGATCGCTGCCGCACTCGCACATCAAGGTCTACAAGAACGGCAAGGAGGTTGGCATCGCGTTCGAGAACCTCCTAGCCTTCCTTCCGCCCGCCAGCATACCATCAGTCGAGGCCATCAAGGCCGGTGCACGGACAGGCTTCGACGACGGCATGGTAGGATACTTACCAGCCATCTCATTGTTCAACGGTGGCGTTGCGCAGGTCAACTTCGGTCCCGACTTCTGGTGTCCTCCGGAAGAGATGGTCAAGCAACGCGACAAGGACACGCAGATGGTCGATGGTGATACAACCGAGCAGCAAGTTCCAGATGGTCGTAGACTACGGGCTATTGGCGAGCGTTACAAGGAGCAGATTGCGGAAGACGTTGTTTGGGACATCATCGACGAGGTCGACTTCTTCACCCAGGACGGCGGGTGGGAGTACAAGGGCGAGGCTCTTCAGGACGTGGCAGGCAAATCTACGCCTAGAGCTCGTGGCTTTGCAAACGCCGACGAAAACATCGGTGTTGAGGTATTTAAGCGGTACTAACCAAGGCGAAGAGTCGTTTTGATGTTCAGTGGATTGTAACCATAGCGAGGCGTATAGGTATACCCGTTATCAATATTTGATATGCATCTTACCTTCTAACATATACTGCTAAGCCTTTTGTTTGCACTGAAAGTCTCTCTCTAGCGTAGTGCCTCGAGCGACTCGTCAGGCAACGGCCCTCTCCCGTTAGTAGTCGGCTTCTTTTTACACTAGAAGTGCCATCGAGAAGGCATGTCCCTTCTAAAGCACTTACGTTAAGAAATTTCACGCCCTACGCCCTACACCTCGCATGGTATATGGATGCGAACACTCGCGACTATTCCGTCCATAGACGTCCTTTACCAAAAGTGGCAGTTAGCGCGGAATTAGCGACCTGTGAACATCGGACTTTCGCTCTTTCGCTCACCGAATGTAACAGTTGGGTTTAGCATCAAATACATATCTTGTACGCAACATTCATTCTCTAGGCTTATAGACGATAGGTCATACGACTACTACAAGTATCATCTCATCTATTGAGCTCAACATCGTCTCTTCTATCCTTCTACCCCGCAATGGATTCTTCACAATTTCGAGACGCGGCGAAAGGCGCTATTGACGAGAGTAAGTTACTCCAATCGTATGCAAGAGCATTGACTAATGCTCGGCAAGTTGCAAAGTACTACGATACCCTAGAAGAACGACCAGTTCTCCCTTCCGTTAAGCCAGGCTACCTCCGCCCACTCCTTCCATCATCCACCCCCGAAGAAGGCGAATCATGGCAAACCATCCAAGCAGATATCGACCGCATAATTATGCCAGGACTCACCCACTGGCAAAGTCCCAAATTCATGGCTTTCTTTCCCTGTAACTCATCTTTCGAAGCCATAATCGGCGACATGTATAGCGGTGCTTTCAACGCCGCAGCATTCAATTGGATCTGCTCACCAGCCATCACCGAACTCGAAACCGTAGTCATGGATTGGGTAGCCAAGCTCATCGCTCTGCCAAAGGAGTTTCTAAGCGATGGCGAGGGTGGAGGTATCATTCAAGGTACAGCCAGTGAAGTTGTGCTAACAGCCCTCGTCGCCGCCCGTGAGCGCCTCATACGCCGTAAACTCGGCGATATGCCCGAGGGTGAAGAGCGTATGGACAAAGCAGCAGATATTCGTGGGAAACTTGTTGCACTGGGTTCCGAACACGCACACTCTTCCACCCAAAAAGCTGCAGTCATAGCTGGAACAAGATACCGCAGTGTCCCTGCGTCAAAGGAGTCAAACTACAGCGTCACAGCCTCTGCTCTCCGTAAAACGATCGAGGAATGTCGTGCGAAATGTCTGGAGCCTTTCTACTTCACCATCACAATTGGTAGCACGGGAACTTGCGCCACCGACGACTTGAAGGGCATCGCCGCACTTGCCAAGGAGTTCCCTGATCTATGGATTCATGTAGACGCCGCATATGCCGGTTCCGCTCTTGTGTGCCCAGAATACCAGCATCTCTGCCTACCTCTCGCGTCTTTTGACTCCTTCAACTTCAACTTGCACAAGTGGTTACTTGTAAACTTTGACTGCTCAGCTTTCTTCGTCAAGAAGAGGAGGGATCTCATGGATACGTACAGCATCACGCCTAGCTACTTGCGCAATCCCCACTCAGAGTCGGGCCTCGTGACCGACTACCGCGACTGGCAGATTCCGTTGGGCCGTCGATTCAGGAGTTTGAAGGTGTGGTTTGTGCTGAGGAGTTACGGAGTTAGTGGACTCAGGCAATTTATCCGCAAGCATGTTAAGCTAGGAGAGTACTTCCACGAACTGTTGCTGCAGAAGCCCCAGGTATTCAGTGTGACTACAAAACCGGCATTCGGACTGGTGACTTTCCAGGTCAAACCAAAGATGGGATCTTCGATTACAGCGGCGGCAAACCAGGCAGATCCATCGCATGAGGCATTGCAAAATGACTTCCATGCTGATGCTGAGGCGCAGTATAAAGAGATGGTTAATCAGAGGACGAAGGAAGTATATGAGAAAATCAATGCCAAGGGGGACTTCTTCCTAACAAGTACGATTGTGGGTGGACAGTATGTCATCAGGGTTGTGAGTGCGACGTCCAAGAGCGAGGAAAAGTGGATGAAGATATTGTTCGATGAGCTGGTAGAGGCTGCAGGATAGGGCGATGGCGAGGCTGCTCGAATATCATATGAAATCTAAATAACCACAAAACGTGTCCTGAGGTTTAATGTTCGCACTCGAGGCTCGCACGTTCACCGTCACCCCAGCTACGCGCCCGCCACTCAACTCTATCCACTCCTCTCCTGTCTCACTTGCGCTCACAAGTTAGGGAGTGTATGCTCACCATGTGAGCTCCACTATCAAGCTTTGATCTTGTGCGCAAACTGATCTTTACCCGCGTAGTTCATAAACCTGGCTGAATCGGCAGCTTGTTACATCATCTTTTTCATCCAACTCTTGGCCTTGTTGCTGAGAGTTGAGGAAGGAGTAGCACGTAAACAAATGGAAAGAGCGAATGATTGAATCAAGGAAAGGAATCCGATACGAGGGCACGAAGATTGAGTAGTTATGAGTCTAACCTCAATATGCGCACTGCATTACCACCAAGGACATCTTGTGCCTTTTTTCTCATCTGTGGAGAAAGCTTTCGAGATAGCCCCGTAGTTCGCGTTAACACTATGCCATTCTTTCGCATCTTCCTCGAGTGGTGGGAAGAATGGATGATCAGTGCCTACTGCTGTTAGCTTCAGTCTCACACTCTGCAGCATATGTACTTACCAAACATCAACCGATCAGATCCAGACGCAGCGAGTGCTGCTCCAAGACTAACCTCAGAGTAAGTGACAGCATCTAGATAGATGTTTGTCTTCAAGATGTCCCAAACATCCCTCCTGTTCTGCGTCTTGCCGTGCTTCTTCAGATGTCCATCATGCAAGATGCAAGACTCGATGCGACCAGCCAAGAACGGCAATGTACCCCCAGAATGCGCCAACAATACGCTCAGCTTTGTGAACCGATCCCAGACCCCGCTCAACAGCATTCTGGTCACTGCAATGGTCGTCTCTAATGGGAAGCCAAGCGCGAGTGGTAGCACGTGTCCGTATTCGCTCGCTCGGGGTCCGTAGACAGATGTAGGCAGGCCATAGTGTGGATGGAGGAAGATGAGCTGTTGGTGCTTCTCCAGTGCTGCGTAGACTGGATCGAGGTTCTCGTCGTCCAGACCTTGGCCGAGACCTGAAGTTCCCATGATGACGCCGCGTGCGTACTTCAACGTGCTCAGTCTTTCTATCTCGGTGGTTATGACTTCTGGTGAAGCGGAGAGTGGGAGTGTGCCAAAGAAGTATAAACGGCCGGGATACTGTGAGCATTGATCGTTGACGTCGTCGTTAATCTTCTTCGCTGCGTCTCCAGCTTCTTCCGCGGGAAGAAAGTCAAGCCATGGATTAGCTAACGAGATGACTGATTTGTCAATCTTGTGCAGGTTCATGAAAGCTATCTTCTCCTTGATCTCGTAGTACTCAGAGCCAATTGGACGACCGCGTGAAGTGGAAGGTGTTGAAGGATCATCTTCGCCTGGCAGGATGATGAGACGTGCCGAGTCCGGTGCGTCGGAGAAGGTCCGAACGTATGGTACTGTTGTTCGCGAGCGTAACAGTTCCATGTATTTGGGAGGGTAAACATGGGTGTGGATGTCGACGATTGTCATGTCGGCTGATTAAGACGCGTTCTACGCGTCAAAGTGCGACAGTAGACTTGCTGTGACAGCGTGGGAGTACCTCGAGCGCGTTCTCGGGAGGTTAAAAAGACGTCAAGACACGGCAGACTGTTCAGAGTGGAGGTTGAGACGTATTGTGAATGTTTAGACCCTGGTGGGGTAGCTTCGGACTGCCCCACTACACGACGTCCAGCATCCCACCTTCCCCAAGTGGCAAGAAGCTATGGAGACAGCAGTTCAGCCGTTGACGGAGATGCCCGCGTTTAAGCTATGAAATTTTGGTATTCTGGGATGTTTGTTACGTACGGCGTTCTCCAGTGGGTCAATAACACCTCAGCCCATCAGCATGGAACCAATCAGGCACCAGTCCGCAAGAAGACGTTCGGTGGCTTGTCCCAGGTCTTGAACTCATCATCGACATCCCATTCAATGTCTCCTGTACCCTCATCTTTGAATCCTAGCCTCCTATAAACAGCTCTTCCCATAGCGCTTCCCTCTGTTGTGCACTCCAAGTTTCCCCTCTTCTTTGCTTCTGCAAGGCCGGCCTCGACCAGCTTAGTAGCAATGCCGCGACGTGAATATGCGGGGTCAACAGCACATATGTGCAAGGTGAAGATAGCGGGAGGATTGCGATCTGATCTTTCGACCTCGTGCATGTATGCGATACGTCGTTTCCATAAAGCGTTGAACATCTGTGTTGCAAAGCGTTGGCTCTTTTCATCGTAGTCCGCGAGGGCGGCAGTCATATCGCTGGAAAACGGATCGCCATAGCCTTCAACAAAGGACAGCTGCTTCCAGATGGCCATGCCAACGACTCGCCTTTCGTCCTGCTTGTCTGGGTCGGGCAGAGTGGCCTTGAAGTAGAGGGCGTTGGGTTGTCCGTCTTTATTAGTGGTACTGGATTGCCATTCTTTCATCATGGTCTGGGCGTGCTTCGTCTGTCCTTCCTCGGTGTCCCAGCCTGG
The DNA here is from genome assembly GCA_004936725.1 of Alternaria brassicae. Classification (NCBI taxonomy): domain Eukaryota; kingdom Fungi; phylum Ascomycota; class Dothideomycetes; order Pleosporales; family Pleosporaceae; genus Alternaria; species Alternaria brassicae. Next base: position 2,381,761 of record CM016505.1, on the reverse strand, counting down.
TGTCATCAGCCTCCACACAGCGTCTTTTGCCTGACGACCGAACGCTTCGGAAAGACAGTACTGTCCTTGTTTGAAATCTTGCTCGGTCTCGAATGGAGCTATTATAACTTCATCGTTGTTGATGGTCATATTGGAGGCAATCTAGGTGGGTTTTTGGGTGTGCGAACGCTTTACGTGGAGTATGTTGGGGAAAACAGCAAGCTTGTGTATGAAGTTAGTAGCTTCGAGTGACTAACAGACCCATAAAATGACATCGCTTAAAGCCGTTTGTGACTGCCTAGTCCTTGGCGTGAAGTTTTAACGTAGAACCGCGCTTTGACGGAATATGCTCATTCTAATGAGGAGGTCGTCAAGTAGTTGATTTGTTGAAGTGAGCTCGAGATGTGCTGTAAGGTCATGTACTATCTATATAGAGTGGACGGTGTACCGACAAAGCTACGTATATCACATAATTGCGAAAGAAGTAGCATGGCCCGGTTGCATGCAGTGGTTGTATCTTCGGGCTCAGGCTAGGATAGATAGTCGAATGCACGTGGTGGTGTAGGAGTCCACGGGTGCGGAGAGGGTTGGGATGGCAGGCGATGGCCACAGTAGCGTCGCTTAAATCAATTAGCAGGGATGACGCGCTCGCGCCTGCGACACGCTTTCGCGTTCTCCCTGGGCACTTTCCATTTGCTTCACCAACAACAAACACACATCTACCACCCGTCACATATCACGCTCCAGGGTGTTTTATCTACCGGTCATTTCCTCAAAATGCCGGGCACTGTATCAAGAGCGCCGGCGAAACGCGCCCTTGCCGAATCTTCCAGCACTCGCACAAATGTACAGGCGTCGCCCCACTCGTCGAAGAAGTTGAAGATCCAGAATGGCAACGATAGGAGTAGGCCACCAACCAAGACTGCCAATGGATCCTTCAACCCGAGCCAGGCGGGCCCGAGCCAGTTCGAGGAGACGTTGGAGAAGATGACGCAGGACATGGAGACGCTGAAGAAGGACAACAGAGAGAAGGACCAACAATGGCGGCGGCCTCCCCTACCTCAAGACTTCAATGAGATGACACAAAATCTGGTCTTCCAGCAGATCGAGGCCGAAGAAGGCGTACTCAATGGTGGCAAGACGACGGTCAAGCTCTTTGGTGTAACCGAGGTGAGCAACATGCAGATAGCATAGGTGACCTTGCCCTGACTACATACCACAGACTGGCCAATCCGTCCTCATCCACGTTACCGGTTTCCAGCATTACTTCTACGTCGCTGCGCCTCTCAACTTCCAGAAAGAAGATTGCGAACCGTACAAGGTCTTCCTGGAGAGTGAATGCCAGAAGACCTTCAACCAACACTCAGCCGTCATCGCGTCAGTACAGATGTGTATGAGGGAGAACATCCTACGCTTTCAGGGCAACCAGAAGAGTCCGTACCTTAAGATCACGGTCACAGACCCGAAGATGATTAATCGCGTCCGAATGATGGTACAAAAGGGTAATGCCAACTACAAGCGACTCTGGCCGGCCAGAGAGGATGGTATCCTTACCTTCGACAACATCGCCTACGTGCTGCGCTTCATGATCGACACCAAGGTGAGTCCTTTTGGCGACTAGATTGTTGCGTCGCTGACAATCCAGGTCGCCGGCATGTGCTGGGTCGAAGTACCAGCGGGAAAATATAAGATGATCAGCCCTCGTGACAGACACTCCAATTGTCAGATCGAGGCACAATTACACTACAGTGATCTCATCGCCCACCAGTCTGAAGGCGAATGGGCCAAGCTTGCCCCTCTCCGGATCCTCTCCTTCGATATCGAGTGCGCTGGCCGCAAAGGTGTCTTTCCCGAGGCGAACGTTGACCCCGTCATCCAGATCGCCAACGTCGTTACAAGATACGGAGAACAGAAACCCTTCGTCAGAAACGTCTTCTGTCTAGACACTGTCAGCCCTATTGTTGCCACACAGGTCTTATCTTTCCAAGATGAGGGCGAGATGCTGATGAAGTGGCGCGACTTCGTAGAAGAGGTTGACCCAGACGTTATCATCGGCTACAATATCAACAACTTCGACTTTCCATATCTTCTCGACCGCGCAAAGCATCTCAAGCTACAAAGGTTCCCGTATTGGTCTCGACTGAAGGCAGTACAGTCCAAGGTAGAGAGCTCCAATTTCTCCAGTAAACAACTGGGAAGCCGAGACACAAAGATGACCAACACCAATGGTCGTCTGCAACTCGACTTGTTGCAACTTATCCAGCGAGATCATCAGCTACGAAGTTATACACTCAACTCAGTGTGCGCTCACTTTCTCAAAGAACAAAAGGAGGATGTACACCACAGCATGATCACGGAACTGTTCAACGGCGACTCCAATTCCCGCCGACGACTGGCCGTATACTGTTTGAAGGACGCCTATCTACCACAGCGACTGCTCGATAAGCTCATGTGCCTAGTCAACTACACGGAAATGGCTCGTGTCACAGGTGTGCCATTCAACTACCTTCTTGCCCGAGGACAGCAGGTTCGCTTCATCAGTCAGCTGTTCCGCAAAGCCCTTGATCATCAACTCATTGTTCCGGATCTTCCAAACCAAGGCGACAACGGCGATCAGTACGAAGGTGCGACTGTCATTGAGCCCAGACGTGGTTACTACAAAGAGCCTGTTGCAACTCTCGATTTCGCTTCGCTATATCCTAGTATCATGCAGGCTCATAACCTTTGCTATACGACCTGGCTCGACAAGCAAACAGTGGAGAAGCTCAAGATGAAGAAGGATGAAGATTACATTGTGACTCCAAACGGCGACATGTTCTGTACGGCAAAGATACGTAAGGGACTCCTGACAGAGATTCTAGAAGAGTTGCTAGGTGCGCGTAAGAGGGCGAAGAAAGAGTTGGCAGTCGAGACCGATCCTTTCAAGAAGGCTGTGCTGAACGGTCGTCAGTTGGCCTTGAAGGTTAGCGCCAACTCGGTCTATGGTTTGACAGGTGCCACCAACGGAAAGCTGCCGTGTCTTGCCATCGCAAGTAGTACCACAAGTTTCGGTCGCCAAATGATCGAGAAGACCAAAGCTGAAGTGGAGGCAAAGTACACCATCGCCAACGGATACACGCACGATGCCGAGGTCATTTACGGTGACACTGACTCCGTCATGGTCAAGTTCGGTACCTCTGAGCTAGCAGAAGCAATGAAGCTGGGTGAGGAAGCTGCTATTTTTGTGTCTTCAAAGTTCGTCAAACCTATCAAGCTGGAGTTTGAGAAAGTCTACTTTCCCTACCTACTTATCAACAAGAAGCGTTATGCGGGACTGTACTGGACAAACCCAGACAAGTGGGATAAAATGGACACGAAGGGTATTGAAACGGTCCGCCGTGACAACTGCCGTCTGGTCCAGACTGTCATTGAAACTTCCTTGCGCATGCTGTTGATCGATCAGGACCCGGAAGGTGCTCAAGAGTAAGTCATTCCACTGCCTCACTCGCTTATGTGCTAAAGCCAGAACAGATTCGTCAAGGAGACTATTGCGGACCTCTTGCAGAACAAAGTGGATATGTCGAATCTTGTGATTACCAAAGCCCTTACTAAACAAGAAAACAAGGATGGAACTGGTGGCTATGCCAACAAACAAGCACACGTTGAGCTTGCAGAACGTATGAAAAAGCGCGACGCTGGTTCAGCGCCAGCTCTAGGCGACCGTGTCGCCTACGTCATGGTCCGAGCCGCCACCGGTGCGAGGAATTTTGAGAAGTCCGAAGATCCCCTCTTTGTTCTAGAGAATAACCTGCCTATTGATACGCGTTACTATCTGGACAACCAACTCGCCAAACCACTTGGTAGAATTTTTGAGCCTATTCTAGGTGAGAAGAAGGCAGCCTCGCTACTCACTGGCGATCACACCCGTTCCATCACCGTCGCGGCACCCACCATGGGTGGTTTGATGAAGTTTGCAAAGAAGACGCAAACATGCATGGGATGCAAGAAGCCACTTACCGCTGCATACGAGAAGGATGGTGCCGTGTGTGAGAACTGTCGGCCTCGTATCGCCGAGCTTTACACAAAGACACTGAGCAAGGTCAGTGAGCTTGAGGTTCGCTTCTCACGCCTTTGGACGCAATGTCAGCGTTGTCAAGGCAGTGTCCATTGTGAGGTCATCTGCGCGTCAAAGGACTGCCCAATTTTCTACATGCGTATGAAGGCAAGGAAGGATGTTGAAGACGCTGGCAAAGAGCTAGTGCGCTTCGATAAGGACGCGGCGCTGTGGTGATCGAATAGTATTCCACGACTAGTTTTGCGACTAGTGTGCGGCGTTTTGGGTGTTTTGATGGCATGAATATCCGTCTGTATAACATGAGGGCTCGTCAAGTATATTCAGGGTGCGTAGCGATAAACGCACGCATATTTTCTAATAAATGTTGTCGCATCATTGGTCGACATCTTGTGGTTATGTCAATTATAAAGAGTAGCTACGAAACATCTTCGTCAACACTCTTTCCCTCTTCGTAGTCTGATCATTGTATGCAACGATTGCATTGTTTCCAGGCGTTCTAGTAGCTTCCTGGCATTCCCACCAGGCCAGGAGTTTACACGGAATACTCCACATTTCTCTGAGATCCACCAGTTGTCTCTTCTACATCGCTACAACATATGGCAAACACCCAAGATCTGGTCCCGTAGATGCATCGGCGCCATGCATTGTTGGGCCCCTTTGCTAGCTTATCCATTCCCAATCCAGCAACGACTTCACGCCGTCCAGCTGCGTATCTCTCATCGACAACATCGATCTACCCACCCTCGAGCCCAACAATAAGAGCCTAGAAACTCCACAAGAAAGTTTGAAACAGCATAATTTCCTTCTGCTGTGTCGGCAACTTTGCCACCATATTTTTGGTCTCCGTTGAGCCCATCTCCCCAGCTGCACATTGAGTTGTAAAGGTGGTGTACGCGAAGGCGTAGGCGTTATTTTGCAGGATATAGAGGTCTGTGAGCATGGTTTGGTGGGCGCGGAGGGTAGTGAGGAAGTTGGTGGTGGATTTGGCTTCCGGTTTCGAGGGAGTTGAGGTTTTGATGCATGAGGATGGAGAGGGCGTAGGCTCCCCGGTTGAATCGGGCGCTGACACGACTGTACTGGCGGTTGGATATAATGGTAATTGCTGTTGAGAGGAGGATTAGCCTGGTAAACTGAAGCAAAGTCTGAAAGAAAAGGCGGTGGTTGAGGGTTTTGGGGGGTTTGAATGGGTTCTAGTGGTTGAGCTTGAGTAGAGAAGTCGCATGCACAAGATCGACGAGTTGGCGAGTGAAAAGGTCAGAAACGCAACATTTCCTTGCTATTGGTGGCATGGCTCGAAGAGTGGTTTCTCTCGTCGAGACCCATTCGCTCATTTTGGTTGTGGTATACACTGCTAGATGATACCTGCCTAGGTATCCAACGTGACAATCAGCAAAGTTGGAGGGAGCGCACTCAATGCCTTTCCCGATGCCCTATTGAATAGTAACGAACGCCCTCAAATTGAGCCAGATACGTCGTGTGCGTTTTCCGTATCATCACACGTAAAAGCTGCACTCCGCATCGATTAGCTCTATCGCAGCAATGTCGTATATCTCCTCATCTGGTGTTTCTTTCCTCTTTTCTCTCCTCCTGTGTACCGAAGCTTTCCAATTTAGACATGAAAAAAGCCTTTCTGCTCCACCAGCGGAAAGCCTCAGCTGAGCCATGTCCTCCTCTACACTAGGTGTGGATCATCGGCGAATAACACGTTTGCAGGGGAAACGGCTTATATCAAAGGCGCATATCATTAAGTCTTGTGACGAAGGCAGGTACCTGCTACGCTTCAAGCAAAGCATACCTAGGTACTAAAAGTATAACGAAAGCGTGTGGCGTGCCTGAGATGTTATGCAACGAGCCAAAAAGGGTAAGATGAAGGTTAGAGACTATCGCTGGCAGCTAGGCATGTCAGGTGATGCAGGCAGGGCACTTGGGAACAATAGCCGAGTCTTTGATGTCTAGGCTTGCGCTCGAAGCGGTTGAGATGTCTGTACGATAGGCGGAGGCGGATGTCACGATGTTGACGTAGTGTTGAGGTTTCAGCTGAATGGCCCCACCATTAGCCTTATCGCGCTCGTGTATACCTTCTGTCTTCGGCAACAACCCCGCCAACAACACTCAGCCGTCCCATCATGGATGAGCTACGGAGATGGCCGCTGGCATCGCGTCAATCGCGTGACCTTGGTGCCTTCTTTTCCGGTACGCGTGTTGGTCTCTTTAGGAGCCGTTCTCCTACATCCCACGTCGGCTTCGACTCAAAGCAATACGTCAACGAGTGACGCCATGGTGAATATCAAAGTAGACTCGGCCGTCTCTCAGGATGACCTGGAGATTCCGGTACTTTGTATCCAACTAAAAATCTTGTTCGGCACCTAATAATGCTTAGCTTATCGACTTTTCTGCCTTCCTCTCAGGCGATCCCAACGCGAAGAAGCAAACCGCCGACGCTGTCCTCAAGGGCTTCCAAAACTCGGGCTTTGTCTACCTGAAGAACCACGGCATACCCCCTTCAACCGTATCTACTGTATTCTCCCACTCCGCTAAGTTTTTTGCACGACCGAAAGAGCAAAAAGACAAGTTGGCATGGTATTCCGCTGCTGCCAATCGCGGTTATGTCACGCAGGGGCGGGAGAAGCTGGTGGTTTTGGAAGAGACGGGCACAGAGGCTGAGAAGCGCGCTTTAGTACCAGATTTGAAGGAGAGCATGGAGATTGGACGCGACGACCAGCCTAAGACGCCCAACATGTGGCCAAGCGGAGACGACGAGGCGAAGGAGTTCAAAGAACAGATGATGGACTTCTTTGACACATGCAAGAGCCTTCACATGCAAGTTATGCGCGCTATTGCGCTGGGCATGGGCATCGAAGAGACCTGGTTCGATGGCTTCACGGACGCGGGCGACAACACGTTGAGGTTGCTGCACTACCCTAGTGTGTCGAAGAGCATTTTCAAGAGGAACGACGGGCAACTGCAAGTCCGCGCGGGAGAGCACAGCGATTATGGTATGGCGACCAACATGGCTGGTAGGAAGGATTCACTGACATAGTCACAGGTTCTGTAACGCTCCTCTTTCAAGACGCACGCGGTGGTCTCCAAGTCCGCTCACCAAAAGGCACCTTCGTCAATGCCACTCCCATCGAAGGCACGGTCGTCATCAACGCTGGCGATCTGCTAGCACGCTGGTCGAACGACACTATCAAGTCAACATTACACCGTGTTGTGGAGCCGCCGCCGAAGCCAGAGGATGCGGACAAAGAAGAATACCCACCAAGATACTCCATAGCCTACTTCTGCAACCCAAACTACGAACGCAAGATCGAAGCTATCCCAGGGACACACGAGAAGGAGGGGAGAAAGTACGGAGACGTTCTGAGCGGGGATTATCTGATCCAGCGGTTAACGGCCACATATTAAGAATGAATCTGAAGAGTCAATGGGTTGTAAATGAAGGCTCCTGAAAAGCTGCCTGGAAGACTACCGAATGAACCCAGCATCATTCTGAAACGTGATGCAGATACCTGGAACTCCTCAGAGCTTTACAACTGCAGACCCAGCATAGCATCCAACCAATCGAAAACTACATGTCTTCCATTAGATCACCGTGCTTATACGGAGGTTTATAGCTGCTAGATACATGCTTATGGTACGTGTCGAAGACAGCATAACTCAAGACACCCAAGCCGACTCCACACAAGCTTACTCACCATTGTGTCTTGCACTCTCGCCGCTATCCCATGTCAGCCAAATTAAATGCATAAATTCAACTCCTAATTCTTGCTTTGCTTGGGCAAGACAATGGAATGAATAGATCAATCGGAAAAAATCTTGGTACGTGTCGAAACTGTCATCTGACGTCCAGATGCCGAGAGCAACTTAACCCACGTATCTTCCTGCTCGACCTGCTTGTGCTCCGAAGGCTGGCACTATTTTTCCAGCATGGCGATTTCGGTTTGCAGCTTCGTGCGTGCTTGACATCCTGCGGCGAATGCTGACCTCATAACCGACTTTTCAGTCGCATGCATCTTCTCTTGCTCGCTTAGATGAATCTTGTACTTCTTCTCTATCTCGACGAGAAGGTTTTCGTACTTCTCCGATGCCTTTATCTTGCCCAACTCCATGGCATTTTCGATGTTGATTTCGCGCAGAGCAGTCTCAATGCCTTCGCGTATACAGGCGCCTGAAGTTGCTTTGCGATTAGGTTGGGATGAAGTTGCGCGAGATGGCTAGGTTTGCGATCAAGCAGCATCTGTATAATGGTAACGGAAACGACATCTCGTTCATTGAGTTCGACATGGTAATCATCGCCACTCAATCCGTTAGTGAGCGTCAAGGAATGCCCGTCCATGTTATAGGAGAAGGCGAAGGAAGGTTGAACGGAGTGGTATGACTGATCATTGTCTTCCATACTTTTGAGCTCGAAGGTATCGTTATTGCGGAAACTGAACTCAGTGGCGGCCGTGTTCTGGGTTGAACTGCGCAATGCACCGTCGTCCGTGGCTGCATCTTGGTCGAACATGTCGTTGTCCCCATACATTTTGGAAGCGTTGGTTAGAGAAAGATCAAGCAATACACAGAAGGATGTCGCCTGGAAAAGAGAAGGAGTCGTAGTGATCTTACGTCTGAAAAAGACCACGCGACTAGGGAAGGCAAGAATAACGCTATTATGCGACAGTATATGAGTGTTTGCTCTCCTAGACTCTCGACCAGGCCAAAGAATCACATCGGAGAATCTCATAGCTTCTCATTTCACGAATTAGTTTAGTTGACCTCGCCATAGTGCGATTCCATGACGCTCGGTTGGTTGAGCTTGAGATCCCTAGGCCAAACTCTCGCAACTATTCCTGTTGTCTACGTCAGCCGCTCACTATGATGCGAAATGGGCCAGAGACAGCAGAGGTAAGTGGTAAAGATATCACTTTAGGATCGATAACACTGACATAAGTACACAGGAGAAAGAGAGAATCTCGCAACTCGAAGCCGAGCTTAATACGCAGAAGCTGCTCCTCAGTCTTGAGCAGGACGAAACCACGAATCTCATCGCGGGGAAGGCGAACCTGGCCAACAAAGTCGCCAGTTTAGAGGAGGTCAACGAGAGGGGCGAGGCTACGGAGCGGCAATACCAATACCTCTTGGAGCAGACGGTCGAACTTATGGGCGAGAAGGCCGTAGGCCTGGGCAACTTTGCTTCGAATGTGAAGAAGAGATAATATGCCTCTAGCCCGGCTGGAATTCTACAGTCTCGACTTGTTGCTGAAATCACGATACAGCACTGGGAAAACTAGAGTTATCGTCTGCATCTACTGTTACATGCGAAACCTCCCCTGCGACCGTGGCGCGCCTTGTCGCGAGTGCACCAAGGTTTGTTACCAACATATGTGCCACCTCTTTCTAGTCATATCTCATCGACGAGATCTCAATCTTTAAGCACAACCTGCTAACGATGACAAGGTCAAACACAACTGCAAGCGCGTCATGTGTGAGAATTTCAAGATCGGAACTTGTGTCCCCAAGAAGTGCACTCGTGCGCACGAGGACGACCACAAGCACTACAACAACATTGTCTATGCCGGATCCGTTTCCAAGGTCAAGAAGGATGAAAAGCCGAGGAGGCGTAATTTCTCACAGCGAGGGCTGAGGGCAGATAAAGCGAAGTGGGGAAGAAATGTAGTTATCAGAAGCGTTCCGAGACGTACAGCTAGGCGTGGCTGGAACGTCTCTAACAAAGCTGAGAAACCATTCCTTCCTCTTTGAGGAGGCCGGACTATCGTTGCGTCAAACAAATGGCTGTTTAGAATGAGGGTTTGGCTTTGCAAAGATTCATTTTCGCTCTCGGTTGGGCGGGATCTTACACGTACCGTTATTAAGCTGTGCTACAACGAACAAGGTACGGAGTCATACCATTATCCGCAGGTGATCGGTCTTGAAAGAGACTGATGCTGCGGAAAAGCTCTCCTATTTCTCTCTACCCGTCGGGCCTTCGGGTCTTTGACCATCTTTTTCATTGGTACTTTGGCCTGGCGCCAAAGATTGAGGAAGAAGAAAGCACAATGGTTTGGAGGAGATTCACTGGCGTCCCTGCATAGCTACCACTATCCTACTGCGAAGCGCTTAATTAAGCGCCAGCCTGAAGTATCAAACTATTGACGCCACCCTCTACCAAGTCTAGCGGCGCAACAAGAGCCATCTGGCTCCAGCTGAACAGCGTGTTATGTCCCCCGAACACGAACACCTCGAACCGTCCCACGAATGTATCATTAGCCCATACGCGACTGCCATTAACTATGTCTGTCTCGATGCGCAATCTGGTTGGGAGTGTGATAGGCACTGGCTCGTGGGAGGACGTCGACTGGTTCGTCCATATGCGACCCGGATGGCCAAGATCGAAACCATCGCTAGAAGACACGGATCGTAGGGGATATTCGAAGCCATCGGCGGTCGTGAACACAAGTGTCGCGATACTGCCGCTGGAGTCGCTGGAAAGATAGCTCAAAGATAGCGAAGTATCAGGACCAGACAGAGCGAAGGGTGAGGATATATCTAGGGTAAGTGTGTACGGTGGTCCATACGAGCCGGTTTGCAGCGTCGCAATGCTGTTGTTACAAGAACCTTGCGCCCATGATAACAACATCGAGCTTTGCGTATCTATTTGCGTACTATTGAAGCGGCGATCCAGATTCTGTCCCGGAGTTCTAGCCGTCTGATCAACTGCATGTCAGCCATGAAGTCAACGTATATCGCTCTCGCTATTCTCCTGCACATACCAGGAATGCAACACTGTCTGCTAACTCATCTGGGGCAATCTTTGCCCCTCGCGTACCAGCCCAAGCACGCGCCGCCATGACAGGTATACCCTCGCGCATCGCGTAGTAGGCTTCAAGCTGAGTAGTCGCGTCCGGACCATTGTCGTTCCAAGCTGCGAGGATAGCACCCTTGTTGCCGCTAGCACTAGGCTGTACCTGCTCTGTAGTGTTGACTGGATTGTACAGCGACGGCTCCCACTGCCAGCCCGGGATATTGGCAAAGTTCATCGTACGCGTGATGTTGTAGAACTGCGGGTACGGCGCCGGTAGGATAGGCATGTGATCATTCTTGAGACTCATGTATGCCCACCAGTCCTCGGAGTTGATGATGTCATATCCGCGGTCCTGAAGCTCAAGAGGATCTGATTGACCGTACTGCCAGTGTTGTATGATGACATCTTTCGAGATGGTGAAGTTCTGGGATGGCTCATAAGTACCCCATATACGTACGCGCTTGCCGGAAGTGCTCTTGATGAAATCGGCCATGTCGTTGACAAATTTGATGTAGTCGTCCGCCAGATCAGGATCATACTCGTCAGCGCCGATATGAACTTCTTTCGTTTGAAACCATGGTAGATATTCTGACCAAATCGCTTTAACGGTGGGAATAGCATCTGCGTGGCTCAGGTTCAGAAGATCCTTCTTTGCTAGCGCTAATCCGGGCTTCCACTTTGTAATTGATAGTACATGGCCTGGAGCCTCAATTTCGGGAACCACAGTGACGCCACGTTGTGCGCAATGTTCTTGAAAGTTTTCGAAGTCGGCGCGTGACAGTGTCTCGTTCGGGCGCTGAATGATACCCTGCAGCTCTGTATTTTCTTCTGGAAACAGCGAGAAGTGCGAAAACACATCTTGCCAGGTGTCGTTGTGTCCACGATTCAAAGGATAGTTGTCGCTGGAGTGGTAGTGGAACTCCGACATCTTGAAGAACGACGCATATGTGCAGAGCTCTTTGAGAAAGTGCTTATCGTACCATTTACGACCTGCATCAAGCATAAATCCCCGTGTGCTGTATGCAGGCGCGTCAATTATCCGGCCTATGGCGAGAGACCCATTTCCGATTAGTAGTTCTTGCAAAAGAGTGCGCGTTCCCCAGAACATGCCCCTCGCACCAGTCCCGCCTATGTACACACTATCATTATTGACATCGAATTCGTATCCTTCTTCTGTAGGTTGTCCATTCTCATAAGCCAGCGGGATGTTGCTATCGTGAATTGGGCCGAGATGTATACCGGTAGGAGGAAAGTCGTCTACTTGCTCCAAAGTCCAAAAACCACCGAAAAGCGACGAAAGGTCGGCGCGAAGTGTGTCAGCAAATTCGTTAGCGGATGGCGGTATAAGTGTTAGACCTTCAGAATCTCTTCTATCAGCAAAGCGTTTGTCGATATATATCTTCCTTGCGTGCGCGCTGATGGAGAAGCCGGGGTCACTAGCATTGCTATAGCTCGGAAAGACGGGCGGGAGAGGATGCAATGCGGTAACGAGACCAATCAAATGCGATAATGCCAAAAATAACATACTCGGGTTGAGACGACAGAAAAGGCACTCAAGTCGTTCAAGCGCCGCAGGTTATGTCTTAGTATTAAGAGAGCCATGTCTTGGCTGCCGTCAAGTGTCCTCGCCCCGCTTCTGCAAGGCCGATGTAACCTTTACAGGGAACGACAATAGCGGCATATGATAAGCTATAGAGGCTGAACGGAGGATCTATCTAGGGGAATGGATGCAAATATGTTGATGGATACGAAGAAACGTTTTGTCGCAGATGCTGATCTGCTGTCAGCTCAGGACAAGCTCCAATTTGTGAAGCTCGGCAGGAAATAGTCTAACCTATTTTAGATGGCATGGTCTGAAAACATCAGGCCGTGGTTCAACACCTGGGCTTACGCCAAAGTTGTATGAATGTTAATGAAATACAGTTACATGCATGTCACTGACATTATGTGAATCATGAAAGGCATGTGATGAAGAAAGAGGACGACCTTGGTCTAGATCAGTGAAGTTTAGCGCATCGGAGAAAATCTGCGTTTCTACCGACCTGACCGTCAATCGCGCAACTCCGTATAGATTCAGAGTACGCATCATGTATCGATAGCATTGGCATTTACCGGCGTTCTCAGTTCTTCTCATTTTCGTTCCAGAATGGATCGCCATCAGCGCGTCGTCACACAAGTCGCGTCAAGGGTCAAAGACCACTTCACGCGCAAAGAGCCCTTTCGGATATCTCACGGTTCCACCAACAGCACACGTCCGAATGTCAAGAAGCACGTCGTAGATATCAGCGCCCTACGGAATGTCATCAGCGTCGATGCAAAAAGCAAGACGGCGCTTGTTGAGCCAAACGTGCCCATGGATCGCCTCGTAGAAGCTACGCTACCGCATGGTCTAGTGCCACCCGTCGTGATGGAGTTCCCTGGTATCACTGTTGGTGGTGGATATGCGGGAACAGCTGGCGAGAGTAGCAGCTTCAAGTTCGGGTTCTTCGACCGTACTATCAATGAGGTGGAGATGGTCATGGCCGACGGTGAGGTGACCAAGGCTAGCGAAAAGAAGAATGAAGACCTCTTCAGAGGAGCTGCTGGTGCGGTCGGTACCTTGGGCATTACTACACTTATCGATTTGAAGCTCATCGAGGCTAAAAGATATGTCAAGACAACATACTATCCTACACGTAGCGTTGCTCAAGCCGTCAAGGAAGTCGAAGATCATACACGTGGCGAAAAAGGAGAGAAGAATGACTACGTTGATGGAGTTCTATTTAGTAAAGAGCATGGTGCTATCGTTACCGGCGAGATGACGGATGAGATACCACCAAATGCGAAGCCCCAAACTTTCAGTAACCCCTGGGACCCATGGTTCTACCTGCATGTGGAAGCCGCAACACGAAATTCTACCAATCCAGTTGTAGAATACATACCTTTAGCCGAGTACATGTTCCGCTACGACCGTGGTGGCTTTTGGGTTGGCCGATCCGCTTTCAGCTACATGCGCTTTCCCTTCAACAAATACACTCGATGGTTCCTCGACGACTTTCTTCATACGCGCATGCTCTACCGAGCTCTCCATGCATCTGGAATTGCAACACGCTATATCGTTCAAGACATGGCTCTGCCCTATCCGAATGCCGAAAGGTTCATCGATTACACCGATAAGACGTTCAACATTTGGCCTCTCTGGCTCTGTCCTTTGAAGCAAAGCCCACAGCCAACGATGCACCCCCATACCAAAGGCATCATGAAATCCGACCAAATGCTTAACATTGGCCTCTGGGGTTTTGGCCCCAAAGACTCAGCCACTTACCTCCAGAAAAACCGCGCGCTGGAGAAAACGCTCGGTGAAATGGGTGGTATGAAGTGGTTGTATGCGCAGACCCATTATAGTAAAGATGACTTCTGGGCACAGTTCGACCGCAAATGGCACCAGGGACTGAGGAAGAAGTACAACGCAGAGATACTGCCGGAGGTGTATGATAAAGTACACGTCGATATCGAGAAGTACGCAAACATGGCGAACAAAGATCTAGGATTAAGACTAAGGAGCATCTGGCCACTAGGCGGATTTTGGGGTATCTGGAAGGCCATTCAAAGTAAAGACTACATGATCGCGAGGAACTCAACATGGAGGTCGAGAAATTAGAGATGTGCCCCCCCTCGAGTGGAAAGAAGAGTCTAGGTTCAATAGTAGCTCTGAAATCTCGATAGAGCGGTGATAAAGTGGCATGCGCGGCGTGCGGAAGTCCTGCATGCAGAACCTTCAAGCCGTCTACAAGTTCTATGGAACAAATTCTCCACACTCACTACTTCAGTCCACCGTCCACCGTCCACCGTCCACCGTCATAAACATTATGGTTGACACAGCTACCGCACCATTGACCGTGTTTTCGAATATGTTCCGCATGGCGGTCATCCATTTGATGCACAACGTCCCCGACGACGTGTCTCATGAGACTGCCGAAGCCGTCATGCGCGAGGTTATTGACAACGTTGACGTAAACCCTGAAAATCTCAAGCACACCATCAAATTCATCTATGCTAGAGCCTTGGAGGACAAAAATAGGCTCACATTGTAGCCAGACTGCTGACCGATCTCTGCGTCCTCATCGCAACGACCCTGCGCTCGTATAGCTTCTCGCCGAGCTAGCCGAATCGACATCATCTCCTCTCCTCATGTCGCGATATACCAACATTAAAATCCTAGGCATGATGGCCGAGGCAAAACATCTTTTCGACAAAGGTAACTGGATCTCTCCACCCAATACGTTGATTACGTTGCGATGAGCCTAGATAACTCCCCTAATACGAAGGCGGAACTGAAACGAGTCTTGGAGCAAGTACGCGAGCGCATAGATAAGGTGTACAAGGATCACATTTCCAAAGTCAAGGTTACAGGGCTAATCGCTCTGGGGCAGAATGGCTGAACAATGTAAAGGATTGGATCTGATAGGGAGCAGAGTGGCTATCTGGTATCGTTGACGGACAGTAACGTCGCCTTATATCATAGAGGTTCTGCATATTATCTGCAGCTACAATGTCCTTGATCGGCTAATGTACCAAAACCATGTGTTGCCGTTCCTACGGCATGAACATCATACAGTACATGTGAGTCATGACTGACTTTTACCAAGGGATCCCTTGGCTCACCGTATGATTTTCGTGTGATTCGTGTGAGAAGCCGCAGCTTCGCCGCCAGTCAGTCAGGCACTCCGCTAGGTGCCAGGCTTTGTTCGTTTGCTCCTTCCCTGTGGGATATGTTCAAGTACCACGATGCGTTGTTGATGCTGTCGCGTTCCAATTACCTCACACACGCGTGAGAACCCTTCCACATAATGGCTACAGCCATAGATGAGCCTGCCCACGTTATCGTGCACCTTTCAGCCGACGTATACCAAGAGCAATTCGACTTTATTGAGATAGCCCGCGACGTCATCGCCGACATCGAAAGCCAGTCATCAGACGACGTTGTGCGCGCCCAAGTCGAATTACTTCTCTCAATTATTGGCAGAGATCTGCTCAAGCTGCACGCGCTGGTCAGAGTCGTCGACACCAAGATGAAGGAGCAGTTGAATTGGGCCAGAACAACAGCGGTCAAGTTCTACAGGTAAAGACACTGATCGTAATTCAACAAAGGTTATAGCTAAGCAAGGACCTTCAGGGCGCTATTTGACAGCATCGATCCGGCTTTCGAGCTCGAAGTCGTCTGCAATGACTGTATCATGGGCGCCGATATCGCTGCCAAGTACATTCTTGAGGCCGCCGAGGAGTTCACTGCACAACCGAACTGGGGGTCCGAATTTGTCAACGTGTTGGAGTTCTCAATCAGTATCCTCAAAGCATGCTCAATCGGAAAACATGAATCGACGATAGCGGAAAACCTCGGCTGCAGCCTGTTAGAGAGCATGGCCAAGTCACTTTATCTCCCCTTTGGCGAAAACTACGACAAATTTTCCACCTATACGTACGAGGTTGTTCCACTGCTTGATAATGCGGACGAGGGCATGAAGTCTAATCGTGTCACTGGCATCTTGAGGGCCCTAAAGGAGGAAGACTATGTGAGAACGCAGGAGCAAAAGGCTCACCTAAAGCAAATGTGCACCGTGCTTGAAAGGTCCGACCTGTATCAACGGTTTCTAGATTCGATTACGGACGAGCTCGCCTTCGGCTAAGGTCCAGTTGGGCTTATCTCACCTTCATAGCTTGAGCACGAAGTTGCAACCAGATCGAAACTATTTGTTACAACACCAGACTCGGAATGGCCAGATATCGACCACTTGCTGAAGAGCATGACTAAAGTTATGAAGATGGACGCTCCATCCTCCGTATAGATGGCAACACTGGATACAATCGAGGTCATGATCGGTTCGAAGTATCTCTTCTCGCACAAGAATCTGCAAATCCTGAAGTTTTTCGTCTTTTCTGTCGCTCCCGCACTCGATGGTATGGCTAATACGTGCCAGTCTGAGCGACTGACGGCACTCCTCAATGACCTCAGCGTCCACCGCGGCGTGCAGACTGTCCAAGATCGCGATAGTATCGGCGGTCTTTGCCGAAACCTAGGGAGGGTATTTGGCGATGTAGCGGTGCAGTCCACGGGTGACAAGTTCAAGGAAGACGAGCTATCGGAGGCTATCTCCAAGCTCGATATTCAATAGGTCCGTTTCTACGCAAAGGTAGCATCATCTTTTCTGGGAAAATTCGTGTGGCGCACAAAGAATCAGATAAAGAGTTCGATGGGCACAGTTACTGTGGATCATAGTGATTACCGTGGTTAGCAATGCTGCATAGTGCAAGGCGAGCATCCTGTGAAGCTTTTATTCGTGTCCATCGAGACGCTCAATCCGTCATTCAGGACGTGTACATGAGCTTCTGTGCATTTCGCACAAGTCTCAGCAATATCGATCCGAAAAGTTTCTTCACTGTCCTGCCTTGATAAGATCGTGTTGTACAGTGAAATGTAGCTACAAATAATGAGGAGGTTGGGTGGGGAGAGTGTGAGAGATGAGCAAACCTCTAGCGGATTACGTCAGGTGGTCAATGCTTTCGTGCACCTTTCGCGTGCCTTCAACCCCATCGCGTACTGCAAGTCCACACGACTTCGATCTTTAAGGAGTCTGGAACTGCTCATCGCATGCACGCTGTTACTAATGACGGCATATGTACCCACAGATTGAGCATACTAGTGGACGAATCGAGCAGCGGACGAGTACGGATCTCTAGCCGCAACGAGCCGCCACGCTATGACGATCATCATCCACCCTGCGGCAATTTCGATAAACATTGTTTGACAAGCACACTTCTCTTGTAACTGTACCAATACCGCCCGCACATACCCTTCTGGCTATCTTTTGTGTCGCACTGACTCTAAACCCCCGTTCTGAGCCCAGTAACACCCCATCATTATCTCCACGGTTAGCTGTGGGTGTCTCCACTATGGCGGAGCAGGAAACCAAGAAAAGCGGCCTGCGTGCCATGTTTGGCATGCGATCAGGGAAACAACCAAAAGAGCCGAGTACGCGGAAGAAGCTATCCAAGAAAGGATCACGAAGCGACATGCCCGGAAAGCTTGACTCAACCGCGAACACCAACCGCCAGGATTCTGGTAGCTTCACGAATGAAAGTACTGACCTCTCAGAGAATGGTTCTGCTCTACCGACCTACGAAGATGTCACTGGTATCGCGCCACATGCGTTGCGTGATCACCCATATGCTGCCGTTGACGCTCTTACGGATACGAACAACGCCTACCTACAGCCTCCGCAACCAGCGGCCGATTACCGCCGCAATTCAGAAGGACAACCACAGTATGCTGCACCTTTGTATCAATCACACAGTTTCAGATCGGCGTCAATTCCGCAGTTGGAACATGAGAAAACTCTACCTTACGCACCATCAAGATCCCAGCCTTCAAAGTTGAGCAAGGCTCATCGGGCGCCTTCGAAGCCCACAAGAGCCGACGATGTTCTCGACAAGGATACTGGAGAAAGAAAAGACCTGACAGACATGATGCATGCCTTCACGTACATTGATGGAGTGGATACTATCGAGGAAGAACAAGATGCTGATTCCATATTATATGATCCTACAAAGCCCGATGGCATGGTGGTACTCGGCAGCGCATCGCCAGAAGTATGGCTTCACGTTGCAGATTTTCTATCACCACTTGACGTCGCCAACCTATCTTCTACGTGTCGGACCATGTACGCTCGACTAGGTAGGCATCCATAC
Organism: Alternaria brassicae; assembly: GCA_004936725.1. NCBI lineage: Eukaryota > Fungi > Ascomycota > Dothideomycetes > Pleosporales > Pleosporaceae > Alternaria > Alternaria brassicae. Next base: position 2,363,216 of record CM016505.1, on the reverse strand, counting down.
AAACTACTTTTGGAACCGCTGCATCGACCACAGCGGCTCGACTTCCTGCTTGCAATGGATCACAAGATGCCACGCCATCTCTTCTGTTTCCCCTGCGCACAGTGGCATTTACGAATCCAGCCTGGATTGGAGACGCTCAAACCCCAGAACGTCCTCAACCCACTCTTCGAATGCCCCAATCGAACTAACATTCACATCCCCCCGCCGCGGATCCGTCTCAGCGATGGCCGTACACTACCCTTCGCCTTCATCCAATTAGCCCGTCGCCAATGGGCGTACGGTCCTGAACACGGCATTCCCCATCAGTCGCTGGGCCGCCGTTGGAAAGATGGCTACTCAGACTGGAGCCATGACTCCACCTATCACATCACTGATAAAGGTCACGTCTTGATGCGCATTCGGTCACAACATTACGTCGAAGGTGGTATGACAGATGCAGCAAAGCGCATGCTTCTGTTTAGCCGCGGAGACTATACGCCCTACTTCAGCGTATGTGCACATTGGAAGCACGGGTTGTTAACTTCGATCCCAAAATGTGCATTGAAGCATATCCCTCACGCCCACGACTCGGAAACAACGGCTCTTGACAAGTTCCGCGAACGCAACCTAGGAAGGAAAGCCGTCGGTATGGTTCATCTCTGCTCCGTGTGCAGACCGATGCGCCGCTGTCCAAAATGTCCGACTGAGTACTTGTTCGAACTCAAACTCGTCGAAGATAAGAGTGTGCGCAGCAACGGCCCTGAGCGCTTCAAACAAGCCCTTATCGTTACGCGTTGGAGTGATCTAGGACCTGCACGGAGCCCTGCAGATCCTGAATGGAGCGCTATCACAGGCGAGAATACCACATATGACAGTTTCGCAGAGATTGGGCGAAGAGCTGTTAGTGGAGTGTTTGAGAGTGCTTTCACGGATACGATACCTGGGCAGCGAATCATGAGTATGAATCCGATGGATGTGAAGGCAAACGAGGAGAGCGGAGACTGGTATTGAACGAGGCTCGAGTATTCATCAGTGTCCCTAGGAGAATGGGTTACGTCTGGACGAGCCCATGTAGCCCCTGAGCGAACTAATGAACATACGATTATCATTATCCAATTTTCACATAGCCAATGTCTCCTACAAAGGAAACGTGTCGAAGCTTGTATAAATTTTTCTTACTTTACATCCCAACTCACAACATACACATCTCAAACTCCGCTCCATGCACCGCTTCAACGCCACTGCATGCACATGCCGAACACCACCTCAATGCATGCACTCAACTGCTGCATCCAAACAAAGCCAGCTACGCTCTTATGGTGCCCGCACCACCTTCCTACCAGTAACTTCATCACGTTGCAACTCCTGTAGAATCTTGGGGGAATCGGCAAAGTCGTATACTTCGACCTTGGGTGTGATTTTGCCTTCCAAAGCCATTTGTAATAGCTCATCCATCTGCTTAGCGCTGCCTGTTGACGATCCCCTAATGACCAATCCTGATGTTGTTAGCGCAATGTCTGTAGCATTTGGAGAAGACATGAAGATATACCTCTATTCGCAATATGAATTGGCGACATGGGGAACATGAAAGTGTCGGGCGGAAGTCCAACACAAACGAACACACCACTAGTCCTCGCCAACGCTGGAGCTTGCTGATACGCTCTTTCGCTTCCGGCGACGCAGATGACGCCATGCGCACCTTCGCCATCTGTGAGCTCCTTGACTGCCTGTTCCACATCCTGTTTGGCGTAGTCGACGAAAGCCACAGCACCCATCTCCTTTGTCAGCTTCTCCTTTTCGGCACCACTGTCAATGGCAATAACTTTGTATCCCTTGATGGTAGCAATCTGCACACCAATATGTCCAAGACCACCCCCAGCACCAACGATAGCCACAAAGTCACCTGGATTGAGCTCAGGTGTGAGTTTCGACACAGCGCCCGCAAGACTCAGACCTGCACACAGTAGTGGGGCCGCAATCTCGCTCTTGACGCCTTCCGGTATCATTGTCACAAATTCCGCATCCGCAACGACATACTGCTGCAAGGTGCCCCATACACTTCTTCCGGTATTCTTCTGCTTGGCACAATGGTTCTCCTGGCCTTGTTCACAGCTACTGCATTCTTTACACGCATTCCATAGCCACTTTATGCCCACCCTCTTTCCCAACAAGTCTTCGGACACCCCTTGACCGAGCGATACAACTGTACCCACACCCTCGTGACCAGGCACTTCAGTGTATTTCCCAGGATAGGCAAGGTTATGGCAGTCGCTATGACATATTCCACTGTATTCGAGCTTTACGAGGAGTTCGCCAGTGGAAGGGGTCTGGACTTGGACGTCGTTTCGAATCTGTAGGACGCAATTGGGACCGGGGTTCTGGATCCAGCCTGCGGTCTGCGTTTTGGGAATTGATTCGGTCATTTTTTCGACAAGTATCGCTAGACACGTTCAGGGGGAAGGTGGGGTGCTGCTTCGGCGACCGGCACAGTAATTCTGGGGCAGAGGGGAGGGTTATGACACCCGAATAGCGCGAGAAGGAAACTTGAATTCGCGTAGTCCTATGTGCGCAAGAAGACAAGAAGAAACCAAGAAGATAAATCGCTGATACGCAACGAGGCGGACCGCAATCGTAGCGGAAATGGTGACGGTACCCCGCGGCTGCCCCACCATCGGCCCTCTCCGGCTGCCAATCGGAGCGCGTCCACCTCCGCGTCTCCTTCGCGGCTGCCATTTCGGCTCTTATCATCACTTGTGCCGCTTTTGTTTGTCCGTGACTTACTTATGGACATATAATCAACATTGGAATGAATATCTGTAGAGGCAATTGATAGGGTGTTGTAGATTGGAGACGGCAGAGAGGACGGCACTCTACAGAGGTGCCCTTTTCCCGGACTCATAGGGTTTCTGGTTCTATCTAAAGTTGGGTCGTTTCAGTATTGTAAGGTTAGATTCCCGGGAATTATCCACACCGCGTGAAAGGATGTGAGTGGGTTGTATGAAGTGTGTTCACAGATGGCATTGCATCAAGACCAGCGAGACGATAGAGTTGGCCACTGAGATATTAGAAGAATGCTAAAATCATATACGACTAGGAAGCTGGTCGATAATATCGTCTTGGTTGCTTGTTGCTCATCTCAACTGTCTCCTTCCTGGTTACTCTTCACGATGACAATGCCATCCTCGTGCCACTTCGAATTTGCTCCATTATACAACAACACTCACGACGGACCATTCGGGTTCTCTGCTGAGAAATGGAGTGGAGCGCTATCCGTGGTCTCTTATACGGTGTTTCTATCCCAAAACTATGCATATATCTCCTGGAAGGTATACAAGTCATCGTCGGATCGTTTGTGGGTTTCAATTGCGTACCTCGGGGGGCTTTGGGACTTACGGTGGGAGCGAGTCCGAGTCTGTGGTAAGCATCTACCTACTACGGAGGTGTGGTGGCACGCAAACACTTGCCATGTTGTGGCCGCCGTTTCGTGGATGCTGGCAATGTTAGAAGACGGTATCATGGATGGATTGTGACGCGTGGAACCATGCACGTGGCCCACCCCATGAGCCCACGTGAACATCCAAACCTCCTTCTGAAACCCATGTAAATTGATCGCATCGAACTATAGGTTACGCGAAGTCGATTTATCGCAGCAGTGAAAGCGACATGGCCGCCTGTAGGACTTCACAACAGTCTTCTGTTGATGGCAATGTGTCGCTATCATCTTGAAGGCTCTTACGTCATATAATAACCGTATGGCTGTCCCCTAGAAGACGTACAGTAGTTGTCTGCCTATATCTAGATATCGAATTTTCGCCCTCTCTTTCACCACAGCATAGGTACCTAAGCACGCACAGCATTGTAGCATTATTGAGTTATCTAATCGTGTATTCTCACCCAATTATGGTGATTGGCGTCTCTTCATATCTTGGCCAAAATCATCATGTAAACAAATCGAAGGTGAAGTCGAGTTCTCTGTCAAGGTGACCGACACATACATTCGGTATATAGGAAACTTCAGACAGCCTTGAACTTCTCATCATAATCTCTCTCCACCTTCATGATAGCAGAACCTCTTTGTGACTAGAAAGCTTTTGTCTCTACACTACTAATTGTCAACACCAGGCTACAACGACCAGACCATACCCTGAAGCGCAAAGAGTGGACCTTTTCACTCGCGCTCACCAAGTTTTCCAAAAGGCTGTTCACTCACTTGGCGACCTCGCAAATGCCAAATCTCCGATTCTTCTTCCCCAGCCGATCAATATCACAATTACACCGCCTACACCAGCTTCCACACCATCACCACCACCACCACCACCATCAAATATGCAGCATTGGGTCAAGATTGAGCTCTCAAACTACCCACTGCAGCTCACTCATCAAGATGTACTCGCGCTCTTCCAGGACTTCACCATCTCGCCCGACTTCGTTATGCCCAACGTCAAGAACCTTTCCTACCCGCTACGTACATTCATCAAGATCGCCGGCGAGCATGAGGCAGAGCGAGCTGTGCAAGAACTGTGTTGGAGCAAAGTCAGTGGGCGTCAGATCAACGTGAAGATAGTCGAGAAGACAGGTCACGAGGAAAAGGAAGTTGCCGTCGCGGACGTGGCTGACGAGATGAAGATCAGTATCGTTAGTGAGTAAACACATCATGACCTCTCCAAAACTCTCTACTAATTTTGACAGACACGGCGCGTGTATACAACCCGCAGCTCACAACGAAGATCCTAGAGATTCGCGAGTGCATGCAGGGTACAGCCAACTTCGCTTTCCTACAGGCACGCGATCTGGTCACGATATACAGCGAGCCAGAGGTATATATGCTACCAAAGGACAACAAGGCGAAGTGGGAGCTCGTCGTGGCTGGCCGCTCCGAGGGTTGGAACTGGAAGACGAAAGAAGGCAGTGGTAGGCTTGCTGCGCTGAAGGATCTACAAGACACGGTGGAGAGGCAGGGTGTTATGACGAAGTTGTGGGGTCAGTGGGAGGGGAGCAGTGTGCTTGAGATGACTTCTTAGTTATGATTGAGAGACTCAGGCTACATCTGCTCGAAGCTTGACTTGTTTATCTGGAGTGGCATTGTTCGCGCACAGAGGAAGCGGAAGCTCCATTTGCAGCAAACCCAGGTACTTGATAGCCCCTTCCCTCATACACCACCTACAGGCTGTTCTTTGGTCTGTCCCCTTCAATTTGAGACCAGATCTAGAATCTGGCCGATTTGCAGCGGAGGAGTCCTGAGACTCTGATGGCAAGGACGAGATCTGCCGCGAAGTGTGGTTGTGTACTGACCAGGCGACCCAACATGTTGACATCTCCACCATTCATCCAAGAAGTATGTTCGACTAGTCCAGATGCTATGACCTTCCCCATGTCCCTCCGTGCACGCACACAGAAGTTGTAGTAAGCCGCCACAATGTTTGCAATTGCGTCGCCGGCATCACTTGCCAGCATATTCTTATGACTGCGTAAAGCAGTCGAAACCTGGATAGACGTGCATTGAAGAAGAGCAGCGATTTCGTACTTATCAGCCAAGATGTAAAGACCAATGGGAGTCAAAATCTCGCGATTAATTGTCTCCTTGTTGTCCTTGGAATTCTTAATCGATAAAGCGGCCAGTTTGTTGGTATACAAGAACTTGAGCATGTACTCGAAGTTTTTTGGGGTCATCATCGTGCACTTCGATGATTTACTCAGAAGCTTCCTGAGACAATGGCTTAGTAGAGATCGATTGGAGCTTGCGGAGGGAGAAAACACCTTGAATCTTCCAGTGACCGCTTTGAGAAACCACTTTGAGTGCGCAGCCAGGATGGCTTTATGTGCGAAGTACTCTTTTACTTTGCCTGTGTAGATTTGACGGATCTTGACGTCGGAGAGGATCGGGTCATTGAAGAGCCTGCGTATCATTAAAAGTTAGCATCAGTATCCGAGCCACCCAAAGTGGAGTAGTAGCACCTACGAGATTTCTTCTGGCTGCGAAGACGACGCCATAGTTTCTTTGGGTCTCCGACGAGGTGGAGGATGAGAAGGATGAGGATGATGAAGACGGTAAAGAGACTGAAGGATAACAACACAGTCAGTCTCGGTGTGCCAAGACTTACAAACGCTGCTAGAAGCTGGTAGAAGACAGCGGGGTGGTGAGTGATGAGTCTGGCAAGGTGAGAGAAGAAAATCAAAACGCCGCAACCCTATCGGAGTGAGAGCACATTGGTAGCGAGGGAGAATTATCACTAGAGCAGAGGAACTAAAGCAACATCTCACTTCGGATCAAGACTTCTTCATAGCTGTAGTTGCACCAAACTCAATATGTCTCCCATTCCGTGCCTTCGAAAATATCCTTCCGGCAAAGTGGACAATCATGAGACCTCGCGTACCGCCCGTTGACCTGCTTCGACAGGCACTCTTCACAGAACATATGGTTGCAGGCGATGAGACGACGCATACTCCTCTGTGGCTCCAAGCATATACAACATTCGGTATCTACGACGGTGGAGAAGATGTCCAAGTTGATTCGGGATATCGGTAACAGTACTTCCGCTGCCACTGCTGGAGTAGCGTGTGCTGCGGGGACAATGTCGGTGAGGGACGGAGGTAGATCGCTTTCGGGCGACGTAAGGACTGCAGACAGTGACGAGATGGCGCTTGCTATCCGTGCAACAAGACCTTGGGGGTATGTGGTAACATATGGAGTAGGATTTAGAGGTCGGGAGACTACTCTTGGAACTGCAGGATACGGTGCAAGGACACGAGTAACGGATCTATTTTGGCTTTGGTTGATTCCAAGAGCTTGTCTGCGACTTGTCGTTGTTATTCGGGGCTGGTACGATGTATGTGATGACGGCAGCGGTACCGGAATGCTTGGTAGAATATCTGAAAGATGTGGTGTAGTTATGGAAGTCTGGGAGAGTATCGGATATCCTATTGATGGTAAAGCAGGTCGTTGCGGTGATGTGACTGGCTCGATACCGGACCGTTGCTGGTCCTCTGGCATGTGCGCGATACAATAGTATCGAGCATGATGGTTTTCATGGTGCAAGGTTCCGATACGCATGCAGCGATGTGCATTTCCGGCAGAGCGACCCGGTGGCCTCTCTATGATAGCATCGCATCGATTTGCATGCGAGTCACAGAACCAGTCTTGGCTCTCGGGGTCGACGCAACTGCCGCGTCTCCAGCCATCGTTGGCGCAAAGTGGCACTCCGGTCCGCGCGTATCCAATGCAGTAACTGCATAGCCACTTATCAGAGAAGGCGTAGTATATCAGGGCTGGGTTTGGGCAACCCCTGAACCATTCGCATACCTGTGGACAGGCTCGCATCTTGTGCCGGACCGTTATGGAGTATGCAATGCCGCCGAGAATGGACTGAATCTGTCTGTAGTGTCATGTATTTGTGAGTAATGTGGAGTGATAATCAACCAGAAACAATGGATGTTCCTGCGATGGAGCTAGCAAAGAGCCTAGTGGTGAAGTTCAAGTCAGATGTGCAGACTACCGCTGCAGTCGTTGCAGCCTTGCCGCTCGCTCTCTCTGCATGTTACAGTTGATGGAAACAAGCCCATCAAACTTGCCAATCCATGCAGCAGCGAATGCGTGGTGATGTCGTGTTTGACGTGCCACCACATCTCTGGAAACCGAATCCGAACCAACGAACTTTCTCCACGGTCGAGCATCAGCCATGCCTACCAGGATGTGACAGATAGACCTTGCGGCCTGAAGTTTGGAAGATGTGAACGGATGTCGCGTAACGCATGTTGTAAAGCTCTTGAAGACTGCTCCACAGTTATAGATGTGTGAATCGCGGGCTCAGTAAAGTTACTGACGCATGGCATGGCTACCGATCACTTGCCCAGTTCTGCAGTGAATGGGACACGTCGCGATGTGCCAAATCATCGCGTTGACAGACGGAATGGGCGGGCTCAGATCGCGACGCGTTGATTGACCTCGGTATGTATCTCCTGATGACGTCAACACGATTGCAACATATGCGTCTCTATCCAACAGCGCACATGCCTCCGATCGCTGCTGCATGTTGACAGCGACCGCGGAACGAAGAATCCAAAGAGCTCTACTTCTGAGTCGGCACATTGATTGGTGCAGCAAGACAAGCTGCATATGCGGACAAGCGCCAGTACGTCGGATCTTCTGGGACACGTTAGCTTACCACACTCACTTTGCCTGGGAGCAAAGCCTCAATTGTGCCCGGGAGTGAACCTTGACAAACATGAATGCGATTGAACCGAATTTGCCTGGGGAACTATACTGTTACAACCACCGTACACAGAAGGTAGTTTTTACTTGCCCGGACGTTTGGTCAAGATGGCCATAGCATAGTGTGCATCCTTATGGTAGGCTAACGTATTGGATACCTTGGTACGACCCACACGACGAGCCTCTCACAGCTTCTGTGATCCCAACGGGTACTCGGACGAACGTACACTCTCGAATGCAAGACATGGTAAGTGTGATACCCGCACACCACCCTGTACCGGATGACGGCTACCTGGAATACCCAAGAACAGGATATAAGAAAAAGCAAAAGAGGTGAGAATCAATCATGTTGCGCCTCCCTCTCATCGCTACACTTCAAAACTCTGCAACCGCTTCATCCTGATCTAGACATGTCGCCCGTCCGCACCTTGCTACACGAAATTCGCGACATGATCATCGACGCCCTTGGCATCACGAGAAGATACGAGTGCTAATTGCCAAGTCTTTGGTTCAGTATGCGCCTCGCTATACCCACGACGTCGATCTCAACTTTCAAAACGGCGATATCGCAATTCAACCAGGATCCTCGCATCACTTCCAGACATGATGTCCACCACCATACTTGTTGCCTCCAATACATGCCCCGCCCGACTGCGGCAAGCAGGCATAAACCTTCAGCCGCATCACAAACCGCGCATCCCATAACATTCACGTCCCGATGGAATTTTCTCAATGCGAACAGACGGACCTTTTCCAGTCGATACTTCACATCCAGCCCAAACCCCCTGCGAAAAAAGGTTTCCTTGTTCGGACATGCCCAAGTGTATTCATCTTGGAATACAAATCGGTATCGCAACTGTGGTAAACGACGCCAGCAATGGGAAAAGGTGGAAGAGGCGGTGGCCGACCTTTATTTCCTTTACATAAAAAGACAAACTAGGAAGGTCAATGTCAGATGTATCAGGGCAGCATTATTGGGACGCTGGTGCTAGCTTTTCGGGTCCACTGCCGATAGTAGTGGTTGGAGTGGGGGTTTTTAGAATCGAACGCTATAGCACAGAGAGGGTGTAAGCAACAAAACGAAAGAAAGACACTAATCGGCATTGGGGATTGATGCAGCTAGTTGATGGAAATATGTATACGCTGCAGTTTCATAACGCCAAACGTCCCAATACTGCATCTATTCCGTCACTCCGGTACCCACAGCGTATCGACCATAGAGTGAATGTCTGCCGCGCTGGTTTCATCCCTTTCTTCCTTCTCAGTCTCTTTCACCCGGAGTCGCCCCTTCGCCGTCCCGCCCCCACAGATCCATGATGTTAGCCCACTGTTGTAACCGGATGACGATGTCGTGACCGCTTCCAAGGTCGGCCTGCATGTCGTCGAGGTCACATTCCATCCTCCCGTTCTTGCCTTGTAGAGCCAACCTCGCCAAGAATATTCCCTTTCTAGCATAAAGCCAGATGGTGTGACCAAAGTTTCTTTGTAAATAGTCATAGGTGCAAGAGGATATCCGTCCCTTGTCCAGACGTGAAGAGAATCGGTACGGTTGAGGGGTCCGTTGAGAAGATGCCAGGGCGTGTTGGGGAAGCGAGCCATCGTTTCGGTGTATTCCTAGTAGACTGTGATGGGCGAATCTTCCGGGTTGATGTGGACGCCGGAGTCATATTCGCGTGCGAGAATTTTTTGCGCGTCGTGCAGTGAGAACATGTAGAAGAAGGTTACACCGCAGATGGCATTCTCATAGCGGAAGAATGGGACAGGAAAAGGTCGGGGGAGGGTCCTGTTCAGTTGGAGGTGTGGAGCCATTGTTGTCTGGATGGTGATTCGGATATTCGTGAACGCAAAAGACTTCTGGCTATCAGTGTTTACGTGGGTAGCGAAGCGAGTAACGCTAGAAGATGTGCAATGTTTCGATTTGGAGATTCACTTGCGTCTTCCTTCCCATGAGAGCCTCTTTCCGAATACTGATATGTAAAAAGACGTTGTAAAGGTGCTGAAATTTGGGGAGACAGCACACCAAGATGGAAATGGACCGGGAACAACAATGCGATAAGACGTTTCCGAAAAAAAAAATCGGGAATGCTTCGAGATGAGTAGGTTGCTCACTCGGCTATCGCATCTAGCGATATCTGAGAAGTTGCTTAATTCTGACACTGTGTGAGCAATATATGGGGTGCCTGAGACGTTTGGAAGCGTTACGACGGGATCCAGAGCAATGATCCACCGCAAGGATGAGGTATCTTTGTTCCCGATGCCATCCGGCGGTAAAGCGGGTTGACAGCCGCGATCGGTCACGCTTGGCAGGAACGACGGGCGCGATGGGGGTTTGCATCGGCGTGACCAAGCAGCTGTGTAGCGCAACTCACGGGCGTATAACTAGTTATATGCCTTGGTGATGTCGCAGTAGAGTGTAACTGCAGCGAATGCAAGAGGGTGCTGTTGGAGTGAAAGTGGTAGGTCAGATGGAGACAAGCGCCACCAGTGCTCCTTCCAGGTACGCGGGTGGGTCTTGGCACTGCAGGGATGTGGTGCCGACGAAGCGTGGGAACCTGGAAATCTGACGGCATCAGCCCAAGACACCACAGAAGGAAATACAGAGCCCCGCAGAGATCCCAAAGGACGTGTCCATTGCCGTGACTACTCGACACATCGCCTGTACCTCGAATTTTCTCGAGGAACTTTCCTCTACCGCCAGGCCACGCGTTCCGAGACTGCCGCTTTGGCCGCATTATCTCCCCGATCGTTAAGTCCGCACTTTCACCAACGCCCTCGCCTCGCCCTCGATGCAGCAACACTCGTAGACCTGCGCCTGCGCCTCCCTCGATTATGTTCGGCCGACCGACTCTCCACTCACTCTGGCACATCGCGTGCATTCGCGACCACCTGCTTGGATAACACTCGACTCGGTCAATGGCATATGGTTGAAGCAGAATAATGGCCCTGCCGACCCTCCAGTTCCTCGCGGGGCTCCTGCTCCTGATATACCTGTTCTCCTTCGTTCTCTTCGCCTTTATACGCATAGCTACCGGGGTATCCATACAGCGACTCGGCCTACGGGGCCTGCGACGCATCGCTTTCACCCCCAAGGATGGCCTGCGCATCGAAATCCGCGGGCTTGGCTTCACCCTTCATCGACCCACTTTCGCCCAACCGACGGTAGTCAGCATTGTTCTGCACGAGCTCAAGGTCACGTTAGACCTCAAGGTGCTTGGAGAGAAGCCGCGGAAGAAGACGGGGTGGACACATTGGGCCAACGGCACCACACAAAAGGGCAAGAGCGGCCAGAACACACCGGAACCCGTGGCCGACGACGACGATGAAGAGACACAGAGAAGTTTAACGTGGAAGCGGCTCACAGACGCCAAGGAGAAGATCAAGCGCCTGCATGGGAACATCAACTGGCTCAGGCAGGTGGATGTCGTGGCCCACGCGACCACCCTTGTCGTAGTCGACGTGGGCTCAGTGCAGGTCGGGGGCCTCAACCTAGCCGTGGATACTAGGCGAAAGACGGTGGACCGTAGCCGCCTCTTCAACCACCACAAGCCCAAGCCGGACCAGGAGCAACGGCCTGCCGAGTGGCTCTTCTCCGCGCGCAGCATTCTGTTCACGCCCGAGGGCAGGGAGTCAACCGAGCTGCTTGACCACTGTACTCTTAACGTCCACGGCTTTCTCAAAAAAGAGCTCGAGGGTCTGCGCGATGCATCCATCGCACTCAAGCTGGGTCGTCTCCTCATTCCATATGACGACGTCAAGCTGTGCATCGAGAGAGCCCAGAAATGTCGCGTGGCTGGCCCTCGGAAACCATCTCGTGGCAGTCGAACAGACGTGTCGCTCAGCGATGTTATGGAGGAGCTTGACGATCCGGACAGTCGCGAAGAAGACCTTGTTCGTATCGTCTCCGACTCGCGCGAGTTTGCTAGCTCTATTCTCCGTGGCATCCACGAGTTCCAGTTCGCGGTTGGCTTCCTCGGTCTCACCAAGCAGATCGATACCGCTGATAGCTCAGACCCCCCATTTTACCTCAATCTTTCCATGAAGGAAGTCGGCATGGATCTTCTTCGCCTAGATCCGCGCAGTCCTGCTCATCTCATGTACTTCTCGCCCAACGACATTGCTCACCAGGCTCTTCTTGCTGCAATATCCATATCCGTCGGCATCGATAACAGCCACGGCCACCCCGAACGTCTCCTGTACATTCCCATGGCCACGACGACCTTGAACACAACTCTCCCTTCAAAAACCATTCATTTCTGTAATGACAAAGATAGTGCTGAGCGTAACACCAACATACTCTTCGCCAACTTGGTCGTTACTTCGCCATCCTTGGACCTTGATCCCAAGCAGCTGCCACTACTCGTTGCCCTGTTTCACAATTACGAGATGCATCGTAAGCCGCCTCGAACCAGACAACGCAAGCGCTATCTTTTTCGTCGGCTCTTGCCCAAAGCAAACATCAAAATGTCAATTCATGAGCCTGTCATCCGGGTCAGCCTACCACCGATGGACCTCGAAAGGCATGACAAGGACGAATTCGACCTGCTCATCTCTGCATCTTCTTCCATTTCGTTGGACATGGAATCATCCCATTCCGCGGATGGCGAGTTGCATTATGCGCTGAGCTCAACTTTCCGCATGAACGCACAGCAACTCTACTACCAAACTGCAGCGATCGAGAAGCATAACTTGCTTTTGACAGACTACCTCGAAGTGAAAGTTCAGATGAGTGCAGCTCCAGATCCAGTCGTGGAGGTTTGGGGCACGGCTCAGACATTCTCCTTATACATGGTTCGCCCTGAAATCAGCGAAGGACTGCGACAGATCGTCACAAAAATGTCAGCGGATATAGGCCGTCGGCGCAGCGCACCGAGGAAGAAAGGGCTCAATGCACTCCGCAGATTACCGCCTTGGATGACATACGTCCACCTCCAAGGATCAGACTGGAACGTTGATGTCGCTGGAATAGATTCCGATATATCAAAACACAGTCAAGGGGTTTCACTGCATCTGGAATCTTGGACTGCAGAATACAAAACAGGTCGGGAGGAAGAGACGGACCTGAAGCCTGTAAGGAGACGCGCACCAAGCAGGACAATCAACCGCGAGGAACACTTACTCAGATCCTCTCTTCCGACCTCGTCAACTCCACCAAAAGGAACATCAGGCAACCCAACCGATGGTAGACGTCTTGCTTTACACTTCTATGGGCTAGAGGGGTTGATCATCGAGGGGGACAAGCAACCAGAGCAAGAACCAACGTTGTCACTGCCTCGCATGGAGATCGCTCTGCATACGCTCTCTGATAAGCAGGGTCCGATATTTCACGTGCATTCGTACAGCCAAAGCTTGTTCCTACGCTATTCACTATATCGCCATTTCGCCTTGTGCATGGCAATGCAAGTTCTGCAGAGGTCTTTCGACTGGGACGTGGGGAAGAGTAAGGCTCCAGAGCCAAACTCAGCCAGCTCGCCACGACACCTCTCCGTGCCGACGCTCGGCGATGATTCTGTCGACCCGCTAAGCGGAACCAGCCACGAGATCGTAACAGTCGATGTCAAAGCCCATTTCGTCCAGATTAAAGCGGATATGCCCGGAGATCCACCTCTTATGCTTCAAATCTACGGGCTTGAAGCAGGGAAACATCGCTGGACCAGTCCATTCCTTCGGTCGCGTCTAGTGCGACTATTTGCGGAGAACCCAGCCATCAAACGGGCTTGGAGTCGGATCGTCAGCGTCAAAACCTTACGACTGGATTATCGGAAATCCAAGCTCAGATACGGCCACACAGTAACGGACGAGAGTTCGTTCGATATCGCGACGGACGCGCTAAGAATTGCTGTACCCCATCAACTAGTCATGCACAAAATCTTTGATAACGTTGCCAACGTTACCAAGACTGTCAAGCAGGTACACCATCGCTTTAAGACTGGAACGAATGAGTACGTCCTGAATAAGGAACCCGAAGGTCCCAAGCTTGTTCCAAAGATATCTCTCCGAAGCCGCGCTGTGCTTTTCGAGCTGGAAGACAACGCCTTCGAATGGAAGCTGGGGACTATCTACCGGATTGGGCTTATGGAGCAAAAGCAGAGACTTGCTCGTGAACATGCTTTTGACCTGAAAGTGCGCAAACTACAGCAGCAAGACGACCAACGTGGCAATTCACGCTACCGCGCAAGATCCGCACATGATGTCCGTGGACGGAACAAGATCAAGAAAAGAGACAAAGAGCTTAGATTCCACCGGCGCACAAAGAGCGCCGACTCGAGCGGTCATAGCTCACCGGACAGGGGTCGTTCAGATCACCCTATGCGATACAACAAGGACGGTTTCAGCGGTCTTAGTGGGTCCTACCAGACGTCTGTACAAGACGCACGCGTAAAATTGAATTGTTTGAACTCTCAGACGTGGAAGAAGCGTATCGATTTTGCGATGGCAACGCAGAACCGGTCCATGAACGACATCCGCTCAACATTCTGGGGCCTAGATGAGCTACCCGACGACATCGAGCAGAAGGAAACCATCCTAGCTGTCTCTCAACGCCCAGCACTCATGGCACTCGCAGTCAGCGACCTAGAAATCGTCGTTGACAAGCCCTCCTTCCCTATCTCGGAATACCCGCGCTTCCTGCACCACGTCGGCAAGGGTATGCCATTCGATACCCAGTATGCTCTTTTGATCCCTATGAATGTTCAGATACAGATGGGGGAGGCCAAGATCCAGCTTCGAGATTACCCACTACCACTATTGCACTTCCCGGCCATCGGCAGCATACAATCGTCACGACTACCGAGCGTCTTGATGAAAACAGATTTCGTGATAGCAGAAGAGTTCAGGGATATTGAATCGTCACGCGTCAGTCGTGTTGTTGTGGTGCCATCAGAGGAAAATTCTGCAGGCGAGCCGACACGCGGATATGCGGTTGATGTTCGTCGTACTGTAGCGCCTGTCAAGACGTACTCGGATATGGCGATTGACATCAACTCGGCATACCCAACCAGAATTACTTGGGGGACGTCATATCAGCCAGCGATCCAAGATATGATGCAAATAATTGAGAACTTCACGAAGCCAGCTATAGATCCCTCTGAGAGGGTCGGCTTCTGGGACAAGATTCGACTGACCTTTCACTCTCGCATCAATGTCTTGTGGAAGGGCGACGGCGATGTCCACCTGATTCTCAAAGGTAAGATACAGTGCAGCTTCGAAGAAGTCCCGATTAACAAGTTACAGGTTCACGCGATCCGTACATGGTCACTGGCCATGGTGCAGGCTTTGTCATGTGTTGGCAGAACGACGTACAGCTCAGCATCGCCCAGGACGAAGATCCTCGGAACTTCATGGTCGTCAAGAGCGGAAGCTACGTGCTTGCTATTCCAGACCTCAACCACTTTGCCCGTCACGACGCTGAGACGGAAGCTGTGGCCCGACCGGACACTGCATCAAGCATGTCTAGTCGTAGGCAGAGAGCCGTCTTCAAGAAGACTGTGATGAAGCTCAATGGCAATGTGCGCTGGGTTGCTGGCTTGGTGTTTGAGCGCAATCTGGATGATGGCGAACGTTCTTTCAACTTCATCCCTCACTACAACGTCACCCTCAAGAACCCCAGATATGCAAAGGCATCGAATGGGAAGGTAAGCAATGCATCATCTTGCTCTCAAGTCCTTGCTAATGCAGAACAGGAGTATGATGCTTTCCGAGGCTTCCGCAGCCACCATATCCATATGTCTATTGCTATTGCTGCTCCCTTCGATCGAGAATGGTCTGTCGCTAACTTGGAACCGTCGAAAACCTACAATAGTGTCCATCTTTCCCCACGCTTCTTCACACACTTCTACAGCTGGTGGTCAATGTTTTCGGGTGCAATGTCGTTACCCGTGCGCCAAGGAAAGCTGTGGCCAGGGGTAGAGAAGTCCAGTAAGAAGTTCGGGCGACATCTTGCAACCATCAAGTACAATCTCTTGCTATCACCCTTGTATATGAGCCATATCTACAAACACAAGGATGCAGAAGATTATAGTGCTGGCGTCGTTTCCGCAACTGGACTAAAGGCACGTCTCGACAGCTTCATGTTCGATCTCCACCAGCGCCGCGAAGAATTCCGAACCCTGGTACAGGCACCTGAAGGCCAGCAGAATAGCAGGCAGAACAAGACAACTGGTATGCGTATCAATCAAGTACAGCTTGATCTCATTCGTACGGATATTCGAGCGGTATCTGCAAGCATCTCAGGGACCGGCTCTGAAGACGTCGACAATGCAACCGCAGATGACCTTGCCAGCTACAATCAAGAGTATCTCACAGCCGACTTGTCAAAATTCACCATTCCAGACAACGATCTAGGATGGGTCGACATGGATGACTTCATCGAGCTCGGTTGGATCTTGCCTTCACGTCGACACCCTGAAACGCAGATTCTGCCGCTCGCCTTCGCCCCGCGCTTTACGTATTTCCGCCAGACTGACCACAGTAACAACATCTCAGGCGACAAACATCGGAAGAGCGCATTCGGTGATGAGCCGACTCATCACTGTGTCATCTCAGCACGGAACGATCCACGCAGGGTACAGTGCCACCTGATTGAACAACGAATTGAACGGGTGAAGGAACAAGTTGCTCACAATCAACATGCTGTTAACGAACAAGAGCTCAAGGTTGTACGTGAAACGTCAGAAGGACAATATGAGTTGCAACATCGTCTTGAAGCGCTACGAAACCATACTCAGTTCCTTCAACGAAAATTGGAGTTCCTGTCTGCAATGCACACCAGTCTATTGGAGCGGTTAGAGACTGCCTCGTCTTCTCCAGGTAATCCTGCTCCAGAGCCCGATACCGATGAAGAAGACGAGTACTTTGAAGCAGATGGTGGTCAAGACATGGTCGATCCCGAGGGTAAGCAAGCGGACCTACCTCCCAACCCTATCACCGATTTCACCAACGAGTTTAATAATCGCTTCATCATCCACAACATTCACCTGAAGTGGGGCAATTCCTTACGAAACATAATACTCCGCTACATTCACCAAGTCAGTCAACGTCGAGGTTTTGTCTACTACATGTCTCGAAGAGCTGTAAAGTTCATACTTGACGTTGTTGAAGAGCAAAACAAGTCACGTGGACCGTCTAGATCTGGGCCCGATGAATCACCCATGGCAGGTGACAATGAAGCAGGGCTGAACATCGACGAAACGATCGAGCAATTCCTGCGCGATGGCAGGAACTTTGTCAACGCTGATGAGGAAGACGTTAAAAGCAAGGCCACCAATGGTACCTTTGGAGGCGCCAGCGATCCCTCGCCTGCAAATCCTGCAAACGCGGACGAAGATGTTGCGGACGACTATATTTCCCAGAACTCATATCTTGTACGTCTTATTGCACCACAGATCCAGTTGCAAAGCGAGAAAGATACAAAGTCTGCAGTGCTCGTCACAGCGAAAGGCATGCAGCTCAAGGTTCTACAAATCATGGACAAAGACCGTGTCATGGACGAGGTTTCGGGCCTAGTTCAACGAAGGTTCATTGCGGCTATGGACAGTCTACAAATATTTGTCACGAACTCAAAGACTTTCAGCAGTCCAGAGGATATTCACATGTACTCCGGGAGCACGTACGGAACGCCGGCTGGCTCAGCATGGCCACCATGGGTACCTTTCGAGGTCATGTTCGAGTTTCACAGCAATCCATTTGGCTTCCAGCGTGTGGTACAAAGGACTTCGGCCAGTATGCGGTATGATAAGCACAACGCGCTGCGTCTGAAGTATAACGATGATGTTTCAGCTGGCGACTCTTCTTCTTCTGCCGAAAACATGGAGAGCCGGATTGATCACCTCTGGGTGGACTTCCCACACGTACGGGCCATGTGTGACTCTAGACAGTACTATGCGATGTATGTCATCGTATTGGATCTACTTTTGTTCCACGAGCCATTAGAAAAGACGCGTAACGAGCGACTTGAGAAAATCATGCTTGCCTCGGACTTCACCGACCTTGCCGGAGCTCCAAACCTAGTCATGAGTCTTCAGGAGCGCATTCAACAGTTGGAGGAGATCAAGGCCGTGTTCCAGATCAATGAGAAGTACCTGGACAAGCAAGGATGGGAGGATCGCATTGAGGTCGAGAAAGACTTGGCTGTCTACGAGGATGAACTATTCTTCGTCATGAAAGCGATCACAACGGCACAGCGCAAGCAGGATGACCGTGCGCAGGCGAGGCAGTCAACTGGGCTCCTGCGGATGTATGTCTCTGCATCTGATATTGTTTGGCATCTGCTTCGCGAAGGCGCAGAATCGCTAGCAGAGTTCCAACTCAAGAACGTAGCGTTCGATCGCACCGACAACAACGACGGGTCTAACTCCAACTCCCTAGAGATCGAACAGGTGCGAGGTTTGAACCTACTCCCCAACGCGCTATACCCTGAGATGATCGCGCCTTTCCTAGAACAGGACCAGACTCTTCCAGAGAACGCCAAATGCCTCAAGGTCTACTTCGTGGCACTTGAATCGATCGCAGGTATTCCTGTCGTGGAGCATTTTGAGGTTGAACTTTACCCCCTCAAGGTGCAACTGGAGTACCAGATCGGCAAAAAGCTACTGCAATATGTTTTCCCTACGTATGGCGACAGCAAGACTGCGAACTCATCGCCGTTCCTACTCAAACATACCCTACCGACCCAGGAAGAGGAAGATGAAGAGGCCAATAGCATCATTTCTGGGGCGGCAAGCATGAATGCATCACTCTCAGCGGATGACGGCGCAGTAGAAGCTCTCAAGCAACGACTTACGCCCACACTCCAGTTACCCGACCCGGTACAAAAGTCCGATGCGAAAAGGAAAGGTATGGTGAAGCGGCCGAGCACTCACTACTTCCGTTTCTTCCGAGACAACAACGCTTCCCGCAGTGGAACCGAGCTCCGTCGTACTCTTCACCCAAGCTCTGCATTAGCAGTGCCTACATTGTCAAGCAGTTCGAACAATTCTTCTAGGCCAAGCTCCATCCGTTCAAGCACAACCAATTCAAGTCAGACTATAAACGAATCCGAACGAACCGCCAAACGCTTTGCACTCTATCGTACCGGTACCAACTTGGCTGAGAAGGGTGTAAAGAAGAAGGAGGTCAGAAGCGATGATCTGACAGAGATGATGAGTCGTGCGAGCGAGTTCATGACTGTTGCTTACTTCAAAATCCCATCTATGGTGCTATGTCTTTCTTACAAGGGCAAGAGCACACGCAACTTTGAAGATGTCCACGATCTGGTCTTCAGAATGCCTACGATAGAGTACCGCAACAAGACATGGTCCAATTTGGATCTTGTCACGCAACTCAAGAAAGACGTCTTGAGGGCGCTCCTCTCCCATGCCGGTACGATTGTTGGCAACAAAATCTCACACCATCGGCCATCAGCCAAAGCACAGTCTCGTCTTCGTCAACTTGCCAACAGCAGCGCAATGCTCAACATGTCTCCAGATGTCTCAGGTACTGATTCAAACTCTATGCGTGACCACTCGCCCGGCGGTTCTGACCTCTCAGCGGAAGAACGCATGCCTCGCCGTTCTTTCGCATCCGGTCGCCAGGCTAGTCTCATCAGCACCGTCTCGGAAGAAGGCTCATCCTTACACTCGTCGAAACCAGCTTCAACCAACCAAGCACGCTCCACGCACGGTTCCATCATGGGTGGCTACAGTCATCACAGTAACAGCCTAGGTGTCGATGACGTCGAAGATGGACGTGCATTTGCTGATGAGCTGTCAAGAGTAGACAACACGGAGCCAGTCCACGCGAACCTTATTCATAGTTTGAGTAAACATATCGCTGGGGTCAGCGCCCCCTTTGCCGGACATATGAGAAACAGAGCAGGTAGTGGCGCAGCCAGCATGCGAGCTGCAAGCGTGGCGACTGGTGTCAGTGGTGTGAGTGGAAAAGAAGGCAGCGTAATGGAAGACGATACAGATGGTCCGAAGACGAAGAAGGCCAAGGCCTTGGGAAAGAAGTTGCTCGGTAGGGCAAACTAGAAGCTTCCCTCGTCGACAAGAACGGGAGCGTCGACTCCTGATTTCCTTATTTCTCATCATTCCTAGCATCACTCGGCGTTTTTTTTTTCATTTGTAAGTATTGAGCGATAGATAGACGGAAGAAGGGGGGTCGGTTTAGGGGGGTTTGTACTATAGCGTTTGTGGTGCCTCGGGACTGTTGGGTAAAAACATAGTCATTAGTAACTCTTTCCTAGAGTGTTGATAATATCAAGTAAGAAAGAAGACTACTATGCCGTTATTCGGTTTCACATAATCGCGCAGTTTCAGAGAGCGGTATCGCTCTTTTGTTGATACAACTAGCTCGGTAGACTTGGAAGTATTCATTGTGTGCTACACAAACACAAGCATAAGGGCAAAGCTAGCGAATGCACTTGAGGCATATCACAGATACGGCTTGAATGAATCAGCAACCCTTTGCATCTCGATTCGTTATGAGGTTTCAGCTTTCTTGCCTTCTGCCTGATCCTCCTTGCCCTTGTCGTCTTTGTGCAAATCCGGGTTCAGCGGATGCTTAGGATTGTAGCCGACCCTTTTAACGATACCCAATCCTTTTGTCCTACCCTCACGGAAGAGTATTCGATCGCCTACAGTCAGGTACTCAGGTCGCTGCACGAATCGGAAGGCTACCTGTGCTCGGTCCCCAGTACGGATGTACTGGCGGTCGATGTCTATTATGGCACAGGTTTGGGACACGGGTCCAACATGTAGCATAGCCTGATACTTGGTCTTGATGGTAGTTGCGTGAGACAAGATCAAGACTTCTGCAACGAACTCGCGGTACACCTTGGGGTTCGGGAGAATACCAGTAGTCGGATCAGGCTTGTCGGCTTTATGCAAAACGACCATGCCTTTCCGTACGTCTTTTCGCCGAACGTTGCGTAACGCAAGGCTGCCAGACTGGCCAGCGGAGCAACCAGGGACTTGTATGCGTTTTCGCTCGATGGAGCGTACTTTGGTCGTTTGAAATTGACCAAGACTATCGGGACCGATCAAAACTGTGTCGCCAGAGTGTACGACGCCAGACTTCACGACTCCTGAAACCACGGTACCAACAAACGGAACCGAAAAGGTGTCGTTCACATGGAACTCTAGAGGAGCAGAGCTATCGTAATTGCCATGATGCGGCAGCGCATTAAGGAACATGCGTACGAGGTCCAGGTTATCACCGGTGACGTTGGACACTTGGAAGATGGGGCAAATACGACTGGACACAAACTGAGTGGCGGTGTTGATGCACTCCTCCCTGTTCTTAATGAAGATGGGTATCTTTCGCGCGCCGGGAGATTTGAGAATTTTGGTAAGCTGAGTAATGGTCTGTTGGAGAATTTGCGGTGGACAAATGTCGATTTTGGTGATGACGACCATAACGGGCACATTGAGCGCGAGTGCGATACCTAAATGCTCTTTGCTCATGCCCACCAGACCGTTGTTCGCAGCGATCATCAAGAGACAGTAGTTGGGCTCGCTGGACAGCAACCCGAAGACTGTTGTCCGCAAATACCGCTCGTGGCCTGCGAGGTCAGTGAAGCTGATGACTTTGGCCGACCGCCGTCCAATCTCTTCCCAAGTAAGTTTTCGACCTGCAACGTTCGACACAACAACTTCGCTCTTGCTGTCGAAGCCCATTATTTCCATGCCGACTGAGCTGGTTCGACCACTCTCGATTTCGTGCTTATGCCGGAAGAGGTTGACGCGCGCCTTTCCACGGCCATCGTCCAGGCCGCCCTTGACAAGTACACCCAGCATGGTGCTTTTGCCAGCGTCGACTATGTAGAGTCAGTATCTATCCTTGTTTGTGCCTGGAGGGACTCACCATTTCCTACCACTGCTATCCTCGTCTCAATCACGTCGTCGACACTCTGCGGCTGTCGTCTCAGAATCATCTTGCCACTAAATCCGGTGTCCTTGGCATCGCGAGGTCCGACTTCAACGTCACCGCCAACGTTCCGCGTCATGAGCATCTTGTAGTCGGCCTTTGTCTGTTCGCAGACAATGCCTATCCTCTCCAACGCGAAGTCCCACTGCTCTTTAGTGAAGCCCATGGAGTCGCCGCTGTCTTCCATTCCAACATCAAACAAGACCTCTCCATGGCCCTCTTCCAGACGTTCCTTGATATGCTCTGCAAGTGCTGCGACGTTTTCTTCGGCGGGGTCGGTAAGGAGCGTCTTCAGACGAATGTGCGTTTTGTTGTCATCGGACAGACCGAGCTCGTCCAAGATGCTCAGCTCATCATGTTCTTCGAGGACGGCGGGGGCTTGGCCTGGCGGTCGGCGCAGCGCTTGTTGTTTCTGTACGTAGTCGGCGAATTCGCTGAGCGCCTGATATGCTTATTAGCTTGAGAACGTCATCTCAGGCCACAATGGATAGCTAGTGGGATTGAGGATGCCATCGCCTCCGTGATATGCAGAAGCTCGTTTCTCCCAGACCGTGCCTAAAATGTGCTGCCAAGGTAGTCTCTGTATTCTCCATGGTGTTGGGCATGATTCTGGACTTGACGAACACTTTTGGGGTACATTCGAGACATAACCTAGGAAAACAAGCTCGTTCATGAGTTGCTACTTACAGACTCCCCCTTCCGCCGCTCAGCTGGGCTTTGTTTTGGCTCGTGTCGCGAGGCCATAGTATGCAAAGGAGCATGCAGTTATTGTATGCAGAAGCTACTCGTAGCGATCGGGTGTACGTAGTGTACGTAGTGATGGTCGTGTTGAGTGTGGGGCTGGGGCTGTCAGGAGGTGTTCCGTATAGTCCGTCGTATTAATAAGACGCTTGGTATTCGCGGTAATCGGAAGAGGTATAAATATTCCATGAGTTGGCTGGCAGCAAGCATCGAAGGTGGCAAGTGCTGGAAGGCGCTGTAATGGGTGCTGCTAGGGGAATCTGGGGCTACTTATCGATACAGGCCGCCGGCGGAGACATGACGCGGACACTCACGCGATAGCGCGTTTTGACTCACCCATCACCGCACGACTCGCAACCATTTGCATTACCCACCATGACCGCAACGCCACCGGTGAGGAGCTTCCGCTGTCATCGTATGTCGTATTTGCGCCCTTGCGTCGTTGATCCTACGCGAGGCATCATCGAAAAAGGGCGAAAACACGAGAACATCACCATCAGGTAGCACTGCAATAAAGGCGCAGGCAGTGGAGAACACTTGAAAGATAATGTAATGTGGTTGTTCTGCGTGATAAGAAAACATAACACTCATGCAATCGTCTATAAAAACGCACCCTCCTATGATGCAGCAACACCTCGTTCCCCGCAGTACTTCTCCACCTCCTTCCTTAGCGACTCGCGTTGTTGGTTTACTGTGTCCATGATATCGCTCACACCGCTGACCGATTTGCAGTACTCGGATGTCTCTACCATCTGCCTGAGGACTGCCGTGAGCTGGTTGGGTAGCCACTATTGCGCGTTAGTAAGAGTAGAACAGTCCCAGCAAGAGAGCACTTACTGTCACAATCGGGCTGCCACCCGTCGCGGTTGGGTGCGATGTGTGCTTGAGGATGTATTCGCGTGTGAAGCACCAATGCCGCCAGCGGAAGTCGCGGACCTGGTCAAGAGCTTGAAGATATAGCGCAGCTGATACAGAATCGCCTTTCGCAAACTCGCGTACACCCGACTGCTGAGCACAATCACGGACAGCCTCCAAGAACTCACGGTGGTTGCCAGGGCGGTACTGGCGGAAATCCTTGAGGATGTCTGTGAGAGGCGTCTCCGGCATCTGGACCTGAAGCAGGTTGTCGCACATGGGAACCATGCTGTCGTTGGCTCCAGACTCGCCGCGGAAAGACATTGGCTCTTCGCTCACGCCCTCGTATATGACACCGTTCGGGAACATCGACTGGGAAGTGATACCGAAGATGAAAGTACGGAAGTTGGTGTAGCCTTGAGGTTTGCTGCGGTTCCACATCGCTGATTTCGTCAGTTCCGAATGCACGAGATCAAGTAGCGCACTTACTGTTCATCACGCCATTGACCTTTCTGAGACCGCCTACCAGAGTACGAAGACCGTCGTTGAACCGCTCTCGGTCCTTGGCCAGGCAGCTTTCAAGCATCTCGGATGCACCTGTAACAAGCGCACCGGATTCCTTGACCATGGCAATGTGAACAAGCACAAAGCCTGCCTCGGATGATGTGGGATCCAGACCATGCTCGAAAGCGCGGATCAAGCGAAGGTTGTCGTACTCGAGACCCTTGGATGGGTCTTCTAGGCGGTAGTTGAAAAGCGCATAAGATCCAGCGTACTCCATGAATGGTTTGAAACCAGCACTACGCGCATACAGCTGTCAGTTAATGTTACTTCAAGATAAATACCAAAGGTGAATCTCAAGGGTGACTACGTAGAAAGCCTCTCTGTGAGCGTTGCTTCGTGCATAGTTGTTATGCCAAGGTAAGGGAAGCTAGTAACGAAACATAGGCATCATATGAAGTTTAGAAAAAGAGCATATCCACTCACATCTCGGCGACCTTGACAATGGGAAGCGCAATATTTCTCGGCAGCGACTGTCGACCTAGTCCATACTCTTCTCCCCGTACATGCCTTTCATGACAAGGCTCGAAGAGATACGCAGAAGCCAAGAAAGAGTAGTCACGATATAGGGCATTCATGACGACGAGGTCATCACGGTACTTCTCCACCTCCGGGGAGAGGTCAGGAAGCTCCTTGAGTAGGGTGTCGCCGAAGGTGAAGTTCGCGAGGAGGCCCGGCTCTCCTGACAGTGTCTTGATAGGCATGCGTTGTAAGAGGGACTCAAGAGGAGCAAACTCTTTTGGCAGCTCAACAATGGGTTCTTGACGAGGGAGGAAACCACGTGTGGTCGATACCATGAAAGCAGGGAGGGAGTGGTCATCAGGACGGGTGTCCGTCATGACAGGAAAGCCAAAGGTTGAAGACGACATGGCGCAAAGAGTTATGAAATAAAGAAGCCAAAGAGAGTTCAAGGCAATGGGGTTTCGATGTTGGATCTCTGTCCTGAGAGCCAAATGTTGATGTTGAGATGAGATGGAACGAAACTTTTTACGACAGCGACAACGAGCTGCTTATATCTCGTGGCCGGAATAAAAACCGTTTGAAGTGGACTATTGTTTTGTTGTTGAACTTTTATGATTGGCCAGGCCGGAATCATACCTCGTGGAGTGGAGGGACTGTTGTTCTATTATTGAACCCTTATGATTGGTCAGGCCGGAATCATACCTCGTTGCTGTTGAAGAAGATAAGCAGTACGTAATAGCTGGATCACTTGTCTCCATCAGCAGACTTTGACCCAAAGACGCCTTCCAAGTCCCAGCCCCGATCCCCAAGTTCTCCCAGGTCTCCGAGATGAGTTGGGATGGTATGCTCATCATCGCCAAGACTTGGGTCAAGCAGAGGAAGAGGGCTCAGACAGCGCAGCAAAAGTGGTCTTTCGGCTGATGGGGGCTCCATCAGAGCCATGGGACAGGAGATGTTTTGCGCATTTTATGTGTTTAGACTCTGTAGGGAGCATGCGATATGTGATCTGGTGGTTTTGTTCGCTCAGCCCGCGTCATAGGCATCGAGTGGAGCACAAGAACTCGCAAGACGCTTCATTGTTGTCATGGGAATAAATACACTTCTCCATACGTTCTGATGGATCGTCACCCGTAACTGACATGTACAAGAATATTTTCCATGCCAATTCACGAATCTGTTAATACTGCTGACTACGGCGGTGACAACATTTGCAAGTCGGCCCGAACTGTACAATCACAATGAACTCCCGCGAAGGTAACCCGAACCGAGCATTACCTAATGCTCGCTTTATGACGTATCATGTGGCTCTTTGAGATCGGTCCAGTATAGCTGATGACCATTACGAGTGGTTACAGAGGGTCGTGTGGGATCAGCCAGAATAATACCGAAAGAAGGGCCGCGGAGAGCCGCAAGTCGGCGTCAGATGCGCTCTCAATTCCGGCCTCACCATCAAGTGTACCAACAGCTCATTGCCTTTAAACGTATGCAACAGCACGAATACCGAGTAATTCTCATGTAAATCCGCTTTACATACACTCTAGATGCGCCATCAGACAAAACCAGACCTTCCTCGCCCTTCTGCAGCCGCAACAAGGCATTGCAACACCAAGTGTCTTCAATTCCGGCCTCGTATTCCGGCCTCAGAAGAGCCTGACTAGGTTGTCGCAAGTCCTCAGGGTTGATGCGGGGGACCAGAAGCTCACTGATAACGATTTTCGCCCGTGCACGCGCTACATCGGAGTTGAGCCCGCAAGTATGTGCAGCGATTTCTATCAATTATTCAAATTGCAAGAGCTACGAAGTCATTTCAGGAGCATTCTGCTACGTGTTTACATGTGTATATCAACATAGTAGCTTGATTAGTACATCTGAAGAGGGCGGCGCTGACAGCCATGCCGCGTACCTAGGTATCGATAACAGGATTGCGGCATCGCAACTTTGATGTAAAACTCTTGCTCCTGAGCAACACCACGAGTTCCTTTTGTTCGCGATATTTTCTATGCAACAGCACCTTTTTGCACAGGCATCATATGTGTTGCAGAGGTTGTGAGCGACTTCTCTGCTAGACTCAGTCGAGGTATTAATCAGTCAGAGATGTGAGTCAAAGGGACGGGAGGAAGGAGTACAAAACTAAGCGACCACACTCTGAAGTATCGTTACACTTGTTGTGACCCCAGGAAGTCTCGAAACAAACCTAAGATAGTTGTCAAGGTCACATTTACCCACCATGGCAACCGGCGACCTGGCTCAGTCGACACTCTATCCGAAGATCACGACGCACATCCCACAGGTCATCAACCAACTGCGGTGCTTGAACCACGACCCTGATCATCCTGACGTCAACATCGCCCTGAAGCCTGTACCCTTTGTCGGTACTGTCAAGCTTCACGGTACGCATGCAGATATACTGGTATATGCTGACGACCGCATCGTCTTCCAGTCGCGAAACATTACTGGTCTAAACGTTGAGAAGG
Source organism: Alternaria brassicae (assembly GCA_004936725.1). Classification (NCBI taxonomy): domain Eukaryota; kingdom Fungi; phylum Ascomycota; class Dothideomycetes; order Pleosporales; family Pleosporaceae; genus Alternaria; species Alternaria brassicae. The sequence goes on along the minus strand of CM016505.1, from coordinate 2,336,033 downwards.
ACAACCAAGGATTTGCAGCAATCATGTCGAACAGAAGCGAGGCCATAATTCAACTGCGAGATTCGTACTTGGTACGGTGGAGAGAACTAAACCCTGGCGCAACAACCAATGAACACTTACCAGTGCTCATAGCGGGCGAATGGATAGGCGAAAAGATACAAAAAGACGTCGCCATTGCCCAACTATCCCGTCGCTTGGTCGTCATTTCAATCAACATTAACGGACAATGGCAGAAAGACGAAGAATACTCTGATATCTCCCTGCCAAACCACGACATCTACAGCATATCAAGACCTGGCCTCTTTCGCACAATACTCTACCCAGAAGACGAGCAACGCACAATTTCAGAAATCGAGCGAGTGACTGAAGAAGTTGCGGCTCACTGTCCCTTTGCGAAATCATTCGGAATCTCCGGTCTAGGCGAGGGTATCGTCTGGAAACCCGAACCTCGTCAGTACAACGCCGACCCTTTTCTGTGGTTCAAAAGTAAAGGTGGAAAGTTCAAGCCTAAATCCTTTCGTCCTCCAAAACAGGCTGCTGGCACTGGTACCCGAGATGAGAGACGTAAAGCAGCTGCCACAATGGCGGCCGCGTGGTGTTCGCAGCAACGACTTGAGCAGGGCTGGGATGTGCTTCGTGAGAACGGCATTGGGCGGGATGTGAAAGCGTTAGAGGACTTTTCAAAGTGGGTACAACAGGATATTTTGGATGAGGAGAAGATAGACATTGAGAGGCATGGGGTTGATGAGGCGGGTTTGACGCTTGAGATTGCTAAGATTGCGAAACGTTGGTATAAGATGCAGCTGCGCGAGCTAGCCCCAGAATGACGGCAGTTGTAATTTGGCATCGATTTTGCAGTGACGAATATGGTGGCTTTGCACCTAGAAACTATAGAACTGGTTTTTTGCTTGACTAGAGTTGACATATCAAGATCTTTTCGACTTGAGGACCTCGGAGGGCAGACATTATGTTAAAAGTATAGCATTTCAAGATGACTACCAACTATATTCTAGAACTCAATCCTCATCTCGACCTGAAACCATCACAACTGCGCCCGCTACCAGGAAGATAAAACGAATGAGATCTAAATGGTATGCCACCGGAACATGCGCATCATGGAACTACGTCCGACGTAGAGCTGTATCCTGCATATTCTACTCTCCACTACTTGACAGCCTCGTGGCCTAAACAAGAGCAACAGCGACACCCACAGCGCCGGCAAGAGCCACACCAGCACCGGGCAGCATGCCCATTGCGCCTCCAGTGTAAGTCGACATAGGTGAGCCTGTGGTCGTAGCATTGACGCCGGCTGTAGGCGTAGCAACAGCAGCTACAGTCTTGAGGAGCTCGGGTGTGGTAGTGTAGATCATAAGGTCGTCTCCGAAAGCGAGAGATGCATTAGAGAAGGGTAGCTCAGAGACGGAGGTGGCGCCTTCGAAAGCGACACGCTCGGGTGCTGATGCAGAGGGCTCAAGCGATGAGCGGTCAAAGGGAGCAAGGGGGCTTAGGACGCTGTTAAAATATCAAGGTTAGCATGGTGTTTCTGTTGTGAGAAAGGGGGGAGGACGAGACTAACCCATCGATGACATGCGCAACACCGTTGAAGAGAATAGTGTTTGCATAAATGATCTTCGCACCATTGACCCACGCACTACCATCCTCGAGAACCGTAAACACTAAATCTGCGCCCTGGAGACTCTTGACCGTCACGTTACTCAGCGCAGTCGAGAAGATGACATTGCTAGGGATAATATGGTACTTGAGCACTTCCTGCAGGGTTGCCTGGTCCGCAGACTCGAGCACGGAACCGATGGACTCAAAGGCCTCGTCGGTAGGTACGAAGATGGTGAAGTCGGAAATGTTAAGGCCGGTGGATTCGGGGTCGGAGAGGCCAAAGTCGATGGCGAGTTGGGCGGCTTCGAGAGCGGCGTTCATGGCAAAGTAGCCCGAACGGTAGGTGAAGAGTTGGAAAGGCGCACCGAAAGCGAGGACTGTGTCGACCTTGTGGATAGTGATGCCTTCGCCTAGCATGATGTCCTGTTACTGGTTTTAGTGATGCTACTGGGTGTGTGGTAGGCATAGAGCTGAGTACTTACGGCTTCAGTGACTGTGGAGATGGTTTGTTCTCCTGAGATGACACAGACGTCTTCTCCGTTCTTGACGAGTTCGTTGTATGCTCCTCCAGTAAAGTTGGAGAAGGGTTGGATCTCATTCATGTAGGAACTGTCCAGAAGCGTCTGAGCAAACGTTGGGATGTCGCTAATGACACTAGCTGGGTAAACACCCTTGAAGACGTGGTTGGCTAGTAGGGCACCGATGGAAATGGTATCGTTCTTGTTCTCGATGGCCTGACCCTCGGGCACATCGCGTGGTACGGCTGCAAAAGCATCATTTGTGGGTGCGAAGATGGTGATGTTGGATGCAGCGGACAGAGTGTCTGCTAGACCATCTACAAGACCGACTAGCTCGAGGAGAGTGCTGAGATCGGGTTGTGAGGCGAGAAGAGCACCGATGTCGCCCTGAGCTATACTTGTGCCTGCCAAAATGGCATACGAGAGGACTTGAGATGGGCGCATGGTGAGAGTTCGAGAGCGGGGAACGAAGCAACGGGAAGTATGGTTCGTGGTGTTTTTTTTGCTTTGTAGGGACTGAAGCTTGGAGATGTGCTGCTGTGATACTCTACTCTCATGCCCAAGGGACCATCTCTCTTATACACCTCTCAACCTCCTCGTCTGGGCTACACCCAAACAACATCACAACCACACCTATATCACCGGCTGCCCGATACCTGCGTGCTTACTTCCATGACATCTACGACTTCGCAGCCAAGACTCACAAGTTCGTAGCTGGAAGTGCACGATCGAGGCAGCATGCGACAAATATAGCATCATCGTCTAACTACAAGCACTATGAGGGCATGGTCCTAAGCATATTCGAGGTTGATGGTCCCTGGTGGCCAAGCATCTGGGTGATGTGACAGCCTTATACATCCTTCCCTGTGTACGAAGTAGCGAATCAGCAGGGGTACTTATGGGAGCGTGGCGGGAAAATCTGGCCGGTATCCACTATCTTGCAGCAACAGCAGTCACAACTGACACAACGTAGGACGTGCGATGGCGTTCGTATGCGGGGTGAATGGCTAGAATTCGCCAGAGATCACTGCTTGGTACATACACATGTACCAAAAATACCGTTGTGGCGTCCTGAGTTCCGGTTCTCATGCAGTGCGAAGGTCGCAAAGAGAAAAGGGAGAAGGGAGGGCGTAAGATGCAAGCGAGTGGCCGCGAGGTGTTGCGAAGACTTGCTAGCTATAGGTTTCCGAGCATCCGACTATGCACAAGACTGCTGTCTGGTTATCACACCATCTGCGCGCTAGCTATATATCATAATGAGAGAAATTGATGGATGTATGGAAGACAGGTTGCTGGAAAAAGACATCGCCCAGTAAAGGCAGCAAGACAGCACTGGCACAGAGCGTTTCTCATGCAGGAACGGAGAATCAGCCGTAGCATCACTACTGTAGTGTATGTGGAAGGGACGGTGAGATTTAGCCAGGCTGCTACGCCAAGTAAAGACATGCTACATGTGTATTCGGATATCGATGTGCTGCATCATGAGACAGCAGAACATCAATTGGCGAATATTTAGAGATGCTTTTACTGTTCAAAACGTCATTGCTGCAACCCGAAGGCCAATTATCACGGGTGGATGGCGGCGAAAACCCGCCTAATCACGCTTATGCAAGAGCGACCATGTGTGCACCAATCACCAAGATACCACTCCAAGGCTTCACTGACCCTAGCGGCCAAAATTCACCGCGACGGTTTGACCACGGGTAACGTCGAAAAACTCTAAAACGCCTTTGTGATCCTATGAGTTGACGAGGGTCGCTTCGTATCGCTGCAGGATAGCAGTATAATCGTTGTACCATTGCTCCAGCCAGCTCGTCGCGTCGAACATACGTGTGGTAAAACAACTCAGCGTCGGATCCAAGCCCTTCATGTACACGACCAAATTGCGCAGCTTGAGACCGCAGTCTTGGATGCGGAAGCAGTCTTTTGGTAGACACTGTCCGTATGTATTCCCTGGGTCGGTCGTAGCCACCATGACGGTGACGAGCACGAAGAGAGTGTAAACGATGGTGGGTGCGAAGCAAAACGATGGCAGGTGAACAGCCAGAGCTGGGTCCATTTCTGCAGCCGTGTCGAGAACAGCATGGCAGTTCTGAACAAGGGCTTCGAGGGTGGTTCTGAGTGGAGCGATGATGTTGGTTGGCTTGGGATAGTCCTTGATGGGAAGACGGCCTGGAATGAATGGTGCTGCAAATGATGCCTTGTTTGTGGGTGTGTGCAATACAAGCTCGTACAGGTGAACCATGGCTACATGCCACCACACTTTTAGCGTCTGGGATGTTGCGAGGCCAGGTGGAATCTGAGCTGCCCATGCGTCAAGCTTGCTCTTTAGCCTGTCGACTACGGTATAGGTATTGTAATCATTGCCATCGACAAAAGTAACGATTTGACAAAGACACAGTTGGGTGCAAATTTCCATATTCAGCTGAGTGATGCGGACAATCTGGCAAAGCAGCATGTCGGAAGCATCTCCTTGGCTTTCCAGGTACAAGACACATTCCTCATGATAAGCATCCCAAGGGTACGGGTTAGACCGGCGCGTTCCGATCGATGAGCTCGACAGTGCCACATAGCAGGCTAGCCAGGTACGCCGTGCCTCGAGTGACCCTGTGTCCTCATGCCGGCAGAAGTAAGCCACGGGGGAGGGCTGCAGCGCGAATCCTGCGATGCCCAGATCGATCGCCATGTCAGCGGCTAGCTGCATGATCTGATAGCAGCTCCCCTGTTGACCTCTCCGCGTACTTTTGTTCCAGAGTGTGGCCACGAGAAGCGCCTGCACGAGCTCAAGTGACCTCTGCCCCCTACCGATCACCTCCTCGCCGAGAATATGCATAGTCTCGCGCACTAGCTCGTCGTGCGTGTCTATGTCTAAACCTTGCGCCTCTTGCGTAATGGTGTATGCCATAACGGAGAGCAGCAAGATAGGAGCTTTTGCGCGGAGATGGTCAAGATCCATCGGCAGGCGTATGACTGGCCAAGCCGCTCCCGCCTGTTGCGCATAAAGATGAAGCAAGTGTTGTTGCTTGATGGGCGCAATGCGGGCGTCTAGAAAGGATAGCACACCATCGTAGTAGTCGTCAGATAGGCCACCGGGCGATCTGCCTAACGTCATGGTAGTAAGACTTCCAGGCGAGCGGCTGGGTGTAGGGCTGCTGGTGCTTTGGCTTTGTATCAAGCTGTTGAGTTGTTGTATCTGTGCTTCAAGCTCCTGGATACGATTGCGCTGTAGTCGCGGCGCTGCTGGAACGCACTCGAGGTTGTTGCGCGTACATCTTTCACAGCTCGCAGCGTCAGGGTTACTGCTGATGTCGCATTTGATCTTCAGACGATGGCACTCTTCACAAGCGCGAAGTCGTTTCCTCATAATGCTGTCTTCTAGCCTAGAGATGAAAATGGTATTTGGCTGTAGTTTAGTGTGGGGCTTTGTCAATGACAGGCTGACTTGCGCCCCAGGGAAGGCCGCACTTGGTACATGACTGTGCAGGTGGCGGCTAATGTGATACCAGTACGAAAGCAGCGTGGCGTTACATGAGAGCACGTATCTTATCCAGATGACCAGTACCATTCATTTGCACTTTCTCATGAGTTGAAAACCTTCGAGGCTCTTTCGAAGTTCTCTCCTGTTGTCCCGATCCCTGGGACATAGTGTGGCGGCCTAAGATTGCAAAGGCGGATAAATTGCCCAATTGGGCGTTTTTTCTTCTTTTTCTTCAAATTGCTAATGTCGAGAGGGATGGCTTTACTATACTGCCAAAGTCCAAGTCGTAGTATGGGATAGTGGTTCTATTCAGAGTTGTACAGGATCGATTCCTTATGGTAATGTTATCCATGACAACGAAGACACGATACCTGTTTGAGCGACAAAACACGTGCTCTGCCTACTTCCTCGACGATCACCAGAAGGTAGTCTGAGCACGCACGTTGGTCTCGCAGCATAAAAAGGCAGAATCAGATGCATGCATCGAATGACCATATCGATGAACACTCTGTTGGAGTAGCAAAGATATTTACAGTCCTGGGACCCACTCAAGCTTCCCCATGCCCCCAGATGAAGCTTGTTCGGAACAAGCAACGCGTGCCAACACCCCGCTTATCCGCCATCAACTCATCATCACTCTGGGCACACCTCAGCCGCGGCTTCTTTTGGTGCGCCCGCCGGCGCGAAGGGGGCAGGTCATACCATGCCGCCCCTCTTTGCGACCATACTCTCCCCGTCTTGCCCTCACCCTCGCCTTCCAGTTCAATGATGAAATCCACAAAGTCCTTCTTCGATCGATTACCCAGTATACGGTGGGCACCTCACGATATACCATCAACCGAGCCATCATCCTCGAAGCCCAAGTCGCGAAACCCCTTCACGCTGAAATCGTCTGCACCAGATCATAGCGCGGTGCGTCCGCGCAGATCAACCATCAGCTTGACGTCTGAGCCTGATGTCGAGGTTGATGCGCGTACCCACGCGCAAGGTCAGAGCACGTTCTTCGCCCGGCTACCGATTGAACTGAGGTGGATGGTGTATGAGTACATCATTGGCGCAGAGATTGTGCACCTGACGTTGAGTACAAAGAAGAAGCGATTTGGGCATTTCCTTTGCGAGGGAGACGGTAGGGAGTACATGTGTCGCGTGCTCGTGTTCGGAAAGAAGGGCGCGAGGTTATACAGTGGCGGGGTGACCATGGCCAGGGTCTGTAGACGTATGTATGTATTGCTCCCCTCTTCTCACCATCATTACGACATCATTAGGAAGACTAATAGAATGCTAACATCTAGGTACTCTGAAGCCATTCCGTATCTTTACAGCGCGCATACCTTTTCCCTCCTTCACATTACACATCTGCTCTACCTTCCCTCTTCGATTCCACAGCCACGGCTCGATTCGATCCGCACGCTACATCTGCGCTGGACTATTCGTGCGCTCCCCTACTTACGCCGCGGCCCTTCAAACCGTGTTGCATACCGCGAAGATACGGCGAATTGGGAAAAGGCTTGGGGAATGATGGCGGGTATGCAAGGGCTGAGACATCTTCAAGTCATCTTGATTGACCCTAGCCCGCAGCAACTTTGGGAGAGTAATTGGGTGGAATTGGAAGATATTCTGCTGGATAGCGTGAGAATGGTAAAGAAGCCACGCGAGGCTGTAGTTTTTCTACCGTATCCGCGTTGCAGAACGGACTGGTATATGGGGGACAGCACTGTGAGATTGAGGAAACCAGCCAGTGAAGTGGATACCGGAGGTGATGAAGACTAGAACATGAGACTCTCTGGAGACAACAAAGCTCGCCCAATCCCCGGTTTAGGATAGATGTGGGGCGTGTCGGTATCATCAAGGTTGGATTGAGAGCTGATCGTACTACGATTAAACAACGCAGGATGCACCAGCTTACGTGTATCTTCCGCTAAAATCCACCACTTGGGTTTCCACCTTCCGGAGTATGCTCAGTAAGGACGTTCAGCTCCGCTGGCCAAGACCTTATCGTACAGCGGGCTATGCATAATGCGCCTCACACGTCGAGCGCGGACGGTTAAACGGCTTCTAGTGCCTATCCCTAGGCTGCACAATGCCATGTCGTGTGGAAAAAGAATTTCATATCCTTCTGCAAATTGGCGGCACATATCCTGTAGGATCGGGGCACAGTTGCCTGCGTTCAACAGTTGGCGATATGCCCTTTAGGACGCCTGCTCAGGTCTTCCAAGCATATCCTTGGCGAGATACAAATGGCCTGATACTACAGTTGAAGGATCGTCTGGAATGTCTGGCCCGCGTAGTTGATGTATGAAAAGCGGTTGCGCATCTAATTGGCAGACCATATTGTACTACACCTCTTATAATCAACGGAATCTCAAGTCTCATCCTAGATTCTCCCATCATGTCGCACCTCCAGTACTTTGACTACCCTGGCTTCGGCGAGCGATCCAAGCGGGATCTCAATTACAGCCAGGCAGTCCGCATTGACAATCGTATCGAGGTATCCGGTCAAGGTACTTCCATCATGTCGACAAAGTTATTGTACGCTGACGAACTTAGGGGGCTGGGACCGTACGACAGAAGAATATCCCGATGAACTGCCAAAAGAGGTCGACCAAGCTTTTGACAACGTCGAACATGCTCTTCGCCAGGCCGGTGGGGAGGGTTGGGACCAGGTCTATAAGACGCGCATCTACATCACCGTACCACTCGAACAAGTTGCCGAGTCGATCATCCGCAACATGAAAGGCAGATGCAAGAAGCATGGGCCTCTTATGACAGTCGTGCAGGTTGCCGCTTTGTACGGGACGATGAAGATTGAGATAGAAGCGGAGGCGCACTTGGGCTGAGTCGCATTGGGGGAGCGGTGCGCGTGTCGGTGTATGTGTTCATAGTTCCGTATACCTCATGGAGATTTGGATGCCGTTCAGATCCGAGTTTCATGAGATGCGAGACGTGCGGCTAACCGATCGAAATAAGAAACATGGTGTTAGTGCTCAGCGTTTAGTGCCGTCTCGAAAGGTAAATCCAGGTGTTGTACCCTACAATGTAACCTGTAAGCTAAGAAGAAAAAAGCGTAGAACAAATCTGTGTAGAAGGTAAGCGAGCATATAATGTCAGAAAGTTCTTCAAGATATATACTTGCAGTACATCTAGCTCGCACGGCGGCACCAGAGTTAGCATTGTGTCTAGACATCTGGTCCTCATCGTCATCTCGGCTATCCGCTACCTACCTAAGTGGGGCACGGACTGCGCCACACAATTGTCCTATGGTAGCCTCCCCATCCCTTCAACCTCACGAAAGATTGACACAAGCACTCCAGCGCCCATATCCAGCAGCAAAGACGGGAAAGGCTATCAATTCTCCGAGTCCGACGCCGCGCTTTCAGTGACTATCCACCCGGACGCTCCTGCGCCACAATACTCTCCCTCTGATTGCTAGCCATCTTCGCGACTCATTGTCTCCCGCGACAATGCCGAATCGTTTCCGAAGCAAGCTGAAGGATTTTGGCAAGCAGACAGGTATTTGTCTGCGGAAAGCAATGTGGCAGACCTCCAAATGCCTCATGTGGACAGTTTGCTCGCCTTGCATCTGTTGTCTACTACTGTTCCTGCCCCATCGACATGGTAGAACGCGACCTGCGCTATTCGACATAGAACCGCCAATGATGCCCACTCCTCGCAGGCGCGCCCTCTCAATCTCAGGAAAGTTACAGAATGGTCAATTGACGGTAGCTCAACCTCGGTCTGTCTTCATAAATAAGCTACCTTTGGAGATTCGACGCATGATCTACGAAAAGGCCTTGGGAGAACAACCTATACATACCACAGTCTCAGATGGGAAGCTTATTGCTCGACGGTGTGTCTTGAGAAAATGCACCTGTTACATCAGACCCTGCCCACCCGGTCAAAGATTACAGTTGGCACTCCCTTTGCTTAGAACCTGTCGGCAGATGTAAGTCGAGCGTCTAATGTAACGGAGTAGCTACTTTCTTAACGTGAGACTGGCCAGCTGACTTTTTCCAGCTATTCCGAGGCCATTGAGTATCTTTACAAAGCCAACGAGTTCTTCGTTTCTACAGACTTGGAGGACTTCCCAACAGCGGGCTATCTCTCCTACTTCTTCCAACCCCAACGCATTGCACAAATCAGCAACCTCAACATTGAATGGGATATTGACCACCATCAGTATTTCAATGTCAACTTGATGCCTAACCATCACCGACGCGAGTGGTACAGGTCCTGGGACGGTTTGAGCAGAATGACTGGCCTACGACGACTACACATTAAGTTCTACTTCTGCCTCGACCTCTGGCAAGGATGTTATGGCGAATTCTGGGAGCAAAACAACAAGGAGCTACTCGATCCTATCAAGAAGGTCACGGCTCCGAGAGACTTCCTCATCACTCTTCCAAATTGGCAGTGTTCGACTGATATTGACATTGGTAAGTCTAGATGCGTCTTCAAACTGCCAGAGAGGGCCGGCCAGGAAGGTAACGCGTCGTGACGGGTCGATGTGCAGGGACGCTGCTCGGACGATCGCAATCATAGGAGCGGTAGCTTCTCGGGGATGGATTCTGACCATTATGAATAATTACGAGATTTATCAAGAAGCTCGTTCCTTGCGAGTCGTACCCAGGAACTGACACTCGAAGTGCTCGCTAGGGTTTTCACTTGTAGAACTAACCACAGGGTATCCTTCAGGGTGTGCTACAGTCTTACTTACAACTCATTTAAAAACAGCGTCTTCGTATAGAAGTTCTCAGCACCTTGAGCCGAGGTAACGCAAAAACCTTGCGAGAGCGAAGATGCTGGACCAGATCTACCACCTGTTCGGAGTACAAGACTGTGAGAAGCATAATGCGGCCAAGACACAACACGACAATGACGCACAAGAGACATGCACCCTAGCTTCCACCAGCGGCTTGATCAGGTTTTGTCTCGCCCACTCTGCCGGCGCACGTTTCTCATCGCATCGTTGATTAACGTGACAGGCGGCGTGCACTTGGCAGCTTGGCAAGCTAACTCGTCCTGAACAGCTTTCCACAGCCATCTCATCCTCCGCCAGCCTTCGCGCACAGCCAAGAGCTTCGAGCTAGGGTAGCTCCACCACGTGCAGTAGCTATGCAGCTCAGCTCGAACACTTCCAACCGTGCGGCGTGTGGTATTTCGGCGTCTTTGATCCCTCCGAGGCATTGTGTAGCTCTGGCGCTTCTCCGGCGCAGATAAGAAGCAGCATGGCCGCCAGCATGCTTACGCTGCAGGAACCGTTTGAATTTCCCGGTTCCCGGAAACCTCTGGGTCGAGAATTGTCGCGATGCGCTCTTTCGCTGCTACCTCTGTCCTTCTTGGACTTGCGTCCGCTGCTGCTGTACCTGTTGTCGCGCCTCGTGGTGGAGACGACTATGGTCATGGCCACGGGCACAAGAAGTTCAACGTGCAAGTAGGCGTCCGGCCGTACTATCTTGTCGATAATATGGATGATGGCCCGTTGAAGGAGAAGCTTGAGAGCTGCTCAGAGCAAGAGTTCAAGACATCGGACTTCGTCTTTGCGCATCGTGGAGCGCCACTTCAATTCCCCGAGCACACTCTCCAGAGTTACAAGGCTGCGCACCGCATGGGTGCCGGTATGATCGAATGCGATGTTGCGTTCACCAAAGACAAGCAACTCGTCTGCCGCCACGCCCAATGCGACTTGCATACCACGACCAACATCCTCAACACTACACTCGCTGAGAAGTGCACCACCCCGTTTACACCCGCCACCAATGGCACCGCTGCCTCGGCCAAGTGCTGCACCTCGGACATCACACTGGAAGAGTTTGGTACTCTTTGCGGCAAGATGGATGGCTTCAACCCCAATGGCACCACAGTGGAGGAATACATGGATGGCACACCCTACTTCCGCACCGATATTTACGCTCAAAACTGCCCAAAGCTCATGACGGTTGACGACTACATCCCCTTGGTAGATAGTTGGGGCCTAAAGTATACTCCAGAGCTTAAGACACCTGAGGTTGAAATGCCTTTTGATGGATACACACAAGAGCAGTATGCTCAAGATCTGGTCGACAAGTTCCGCGAGTACGACATCGATCCGAGTCGGGTGTGGCTTCAATCTTTCCTTCCAGACGACGTCTTTTATTGGATCGACAACGAGCCCGAGTTCGGAGTACAAGCTGTATACCTCGATGAACGCGTTGATACTCCGGAAGGCTACGCCAACGCTACAGCTAGCATTCCTGAACTCGCTGCTCGCGGTGTTAAGATTATGGCTCCTGCCATGTTCGCTCTCACTAAGCTGGATGATGCGGGTAAGATCGTCCCATCGGAATATGCCATCGCTTGCCAAGACCATGGTTTGGACATGGTCGCGTGGTCGTTTGAGCGTTCTGGATGGTTGCAGGTTGAGGGTGGTGGCTACTATTACCAATACGTTGCCAACGTCACGAACAATGATGGCGACATGTACACGGTACTTGATGTGCTTGCTCGGGACGTCAAGATTCTGGGCATGTTCTCGGACTGGCCGGCTACCGTCACTTACTATGCCAACTGCTTTGGGTTGTAGGCAATAGTGCTCTATATATATACCTTTATACATGATGAAGTAATGATACAGCATCAAGTATGCTATCCACTTAAGCAATACCGCAAAAAGCATCTCTAACCGTGAAGATTCCCTACCTCACCACCATCATTATGGATCCTCACAGTAGCGCGAAACTCATGGCGTGAAGCCTCTCGGAGTTCTTCCTCCTCTCACTCGCTCCCTCCAGTATATCACGACTGACCATACCGAGAGCTGCCGTTCGATGAGCTTGGATCCAAAGGATATGACATGGACGGATCCATGGATTAAATATCTTAGAACATGCTATCTCCTGTTGTGCTGGACCCAGGTCAAGGTCGATGACGTCGTAGGGGTCTTTTGTTCCAGAATGGGTTGTTGTTCATGTTCCCTGGTAGGACGACTTTTAGAAGAGTGCTGTCGGTAAGTGCAATTACTTTCGCTTTGTGGATTCTCCTCGAAGAAGTGTCCACTGAAGCGACGAAGTTGGGCTTGAAACATCCTTCACAGGAAGTCTCGTGGATTGTGCATTGTTTACGCGATTAGTTCTGGTACTGAACTGCATATGGCCCATGTTCTAAATCTACTTCGTTCACTCAGCGCTTGATAGCTGTGAAAATACAATTTATAAAGGAAAACCCATAATAGAGTGACCCCTACAAAGATTCCACCGCGATATGTACAAACTAGTTCGGTGGAAGTGGGGAAGGCCGCTTATACATCCCTGATCTATCAAGATATCAAACCCCGTCGTAGTCACGCTGGCTTTATCTGATCACCCACCGCCTACTTCTTCGACTTGTTGCCGCCAGGGGTGAACGGCTGAGCGGCAGCATTCAAGCCCTTTCGAGGCGATTGAGCGCTGCCCTCGGCTGACTTGTCCATTGCCGTGCCCCATGCGTGCCCATCAGTAGTGTGCTTTGTCGGTGCACCCCAAGTCTGACCGGTGCCAATGCCTGTGACCTTTTTCCAATCCTGAACGTTGTTGTTTCCGGACATTGTAGTTTTTGTAGTTGAATATGTGTGTGTGTGTGTGTGTGGTGTGCGGGTACCTGTGTAGATGACTTGGTTTATAGCGCGTGGTTACTGAGTATGAACAACCTGAAAGCAGCGTATACCTATATGTTTATACATTGAGGGTGCAATATTGGGGTCATTGTGTCAATGGATACAACTTTCACGCCTATGACGGAGGTGAATGGTGCCATTAGACCCCATATCGTACATTCCCTACAGGAGTAGCTTTGTGATATATAACGAAGAGATCACAGACTTTGACTGTGCCAGTGTTGTGTATGTGCGCGTGCGTATGTGCTTGACGATTAGGCCTCGGTTTGTCTGTCGCAATCATAGCGCATATATATATTGGGGGCACCACCTAACTATGATGTGTCCTTGACAGATGTGAGCTTTCGTGATTCATCTCCGAGTTCCTGGTATTCACTGCGTGCCTGTGCACGATGTATAGGTACGTATCCTTGCGCAAGTGAAAGCGTAGTGCGAGCAACATTAGCTTTCCTATCTACCTCGAATTCGCTAAAAATCTTCTCACCTGTAATGTAGCGTGGCCGTGGTCAGAAAATTTGTCCCCCCTAGTGTATCTCCTAGCATTGCATAGTATCCCTTCCGACTTACTGCTTCCGAAGTGCATGCCCTTCAAAGTTCTGTAAGAGTGCGTCTATTGCAGCAATAAAATTGGGATGATTGCTTTCTGAGAACTCTTTCCTGAGCTGGCGCAGGTGTTCCACGGACTCCACTGGAACATGAGCTTCTCCCCTGTCCGCATCGATTATGCTCAGCCAATCGTGCAGCATGATCCGTTTCTGATTCTTCCCATCTTCTGTTGCAAGGAGTCCACGCATCAGATCGACCAAGACCTGAGTCAAAACAGCATGTTCTGCAGCAGCGGTTCCGTCTGGTTGACGTGAGATTGGCTTCAGTTGAAGAGCTCGGCTTCTATCGTGTGCATATGGCCTGAACATCGCTGCAACAAATTCGACTTCTCTAAGGATATAGTTTCTTTTCTCCGCCGGTGAGGCGTCTTCTGGGTATTGCCATGCCACAGGTAGGCCATTGCTCAAGCGCTTTTCCAAATCTTCGTTACTCGCAACATCCAGCCAGCTGAACACCATAGTAGGGCGTAACACAGCCTTCTCCTCCTCTGTCAATGAGTCGAATGACATTGCTTTTCGCTCAGCCTGAACGGTTCGCTTCCAGTTTCGCTCTGCAAGTTGGGAACCAAGGGCTAAAGATTCATTGAACTTCGGGTCGTCATTGAGTTTGCGCAAGGCCACAGCCTGCTCGTAACGAGACCTTTGCCTAGATGGGCTTTCAAGATCCACTTCTAGTCCTAAGAATGGAATATTCTGGACGAGTTCTTGTGCTGCCACACCTGTAGAGATGGCTCCGAGTCGACCAAGTAGACGATGTCCGATTGAAACACTACCCAAACTCCTCATCCTAAAAGAAAGGAGTAAGCCTCCAATTCCTCCAATCAGAACAGCATCATCGTTTGTGAAACCCTGGCTGCTCTGCCACAGCTGATATTTTGGCGGCGTGATTCCTTCGTAGTGAAGAATGCTTGCATCTATCTGACGGTTATGGTGGGTCAAGTAAGTTGCCGCAGATGTACAAGCGACTGTAGCAAGACCTGCCCTAGTAACGAAGTAGGCAGGTCTTGTCGGTAAACTCAGCAAAGGTCTTTTGACGATGATTCGACCCAGAAGGAGAATCGACGCAATCATTGGCGAAAACAAGACGCTCGGGGTCACAGGGTTTGCGCAAAGAGGTTCTTCCTCCATTCGTATGGCTGGGTGTAGACCTTGTACTAAGTGAGTAGCTATTGCTTGGGTCAAGATGCCATATAGCCGTCAAACTTACCTGCACCCGGAGGCACGAGAAGACGAACCATGGTGAAGGTTCATCAAGGTCCGGTTCCAGTAGGCCAGATTACAAGCTTTTTTCCTGCAAACAATTCCAGAAACAGATCAGAATGATCTTTGCTACAAGCTCAGGCGAAGCAATCTGAAAACGATTTTCGTGTGTGAAACGAGAAACTGAGAGTGCAGCTGCGGCGTGGTTGCGCAAGGTTAACATCCGAGAGAGGCTAGATCCCGCGGACATGGCTGCTGACTCAGCGTCGAATCTTCGCATCCGCTCAACACCAGCGAGTCCGTCGCCGACGACAAGATAGCCATCCACAGCCATGCCACCACGGCTAAGAGCGGTCCGAGCCGCCTCAATTCTGCTGTCGTCATGTTCCAGAGGATCCACGGCGGCATCGGTCGCCCCGTTCCTACTGCCCGCCCAGCAAAGATGCGCATCCATTCTTTCTTCGCTCTCCGACAATGCAGGCGCCTACAATAAGAAGATCCGGCGAGGTCGTGGTCCCGCTTCTGGAAAGGGAAAGACTGGTGGACGTGGTCAGAAGGGTCAGCACGCACACGGCAAAGTCCCCGCAGGCTTCGAGGGAGGTCAGACACCACAATGGATCACCAACCCCGAGCGTGGGAGGGGAAAGTACAACCCGTTCAAAGTAGAGATGTCGCCGATAAATCTGGACCGGATTCAGGACTGGATCAACCAGGGCAGATTAGATCCTAAGAAGCCCATCACTATGAAGGAATTGGCCAAGTCGAGGTGCTTGCACGGCGTCAAGAGGCATGGCGTGAAGTTGCTCGCGAGGGTATGCATCTACTCTTTACCCCCGTTGTACGCATGCTCATTGTGACCGCAGAATCCGGAGCAGTTGACTACACCCATCCATATCGTCGTCTCGCGCGCCTCTGCCGACGCCATCGCACGCATTGAAGCTCTCGGCGGCAGCGTAACAACACGCTTCTACTCTCCTACAGCCATCAAGCGCGTTCTCCGAGGCGATACACATCCTACCATCTCCCTCCAGGCCTCCCCAGATCTCATCTCTCTCACCGGCCGCTTACCAGCCGCCAAGATCCCTTCGCCCATCCTCAGCGCCCTCCAGACGGCCACCGAAGAAAAAAAGAACGAAGCCATGGCTGCTGTCATGAAGCAGATCGGTTCCAAATACAAGTACAGACTGCCTGATGCAACTGCCAGAAAGGACATTGAATACTACCGCGATCCAGCGCATAGAGGGTACTTGAACTATCTCATGAAGGATGGCGAAAGCCCGAGTTTGTTCTTCAAGCCGCCTGGCGAAGCCAAGGACAGGAAAAAGCAGAGCGCGAGGAGAGATGCGGCCAAGGCCAGCGCGGATAACAGGCTGTTCTAGAGCGGGACGCTGGAGCATGTATCATACTATGTGGATAATGAGCAGTCGTCCACGCGAATGTACTTCTAAGGCATGTGGAGATGCAATGCAGAACAACAGGCTGACCTGGATCCGTCATGATGCAAATCCGTGCCAAGACCAAAGATGACTTGAACAAAGAAGTGCGGAATCGTGCCCGTTTCGACACGTTTTGTTACCATTAAGCTGGGCGCCCTAGTTTGCGGCCACCCCTAGTTTGCGGCCACCGTGCGCGAAGGCGCGCCCTCCGCTCAACACGCGATAACTCAACAACGCCGTACTTAATATGGATCCTCATGAGGAGGCTCTACAAGGCGCCATTCGCGATCTCGAATCAGGTGTTTTTACAAGCCAGAGGGCAGCTGCTAAGGCCTGGGCAGTTCCTCGAACCTCAATTCAGCGCAGGCTGCAGGGCAGCGTTCCACACGCGATAGCTCACCAGCAGCAGCAGCGATTGACCCCAGAACAAGAGAGTTTTATAGTTGATTGGATACTTGAGGAGGATGCGCGATCTCTACCTCCATCTCATGCGCGTGTACGTGAGATGGCGACTCGGATATTAAAGCTCGGCGGCGACCACGAGCCTCTCGGCCAGCGATGGATATCCTCCTTCCTCACCCGTCAACCTCGAGTTGCAAGCATTGTCGGACGATCGATCGAGGCCTCGAGGGCCGAGGCTGCGACTCCTGATCAGATCCTAGCGTTCCTTGAGCTCTTCCACAGGACTCGGATTGAGCTCAATATACGGGTGGAAGATATATGGAATATGGATGAGACTGGCATCGCACTAGGAGTATGTACAAACTCTCAGGTGATCGCACGGGCTGGCAAGCGTAAGACTTACGTGAAAACTCCAGGCGATCGTGAGTGGGTATCAATCCTTGAGACAGTCTCAGCGGCTGGGCGGAAACTCAGGTGTATGGTGATTTTCAAGGGACAGAGCCTACAAACAACGTGGTTTCCATCCAGATTAGTGCCAGACTGGTTATATACTACCTCTAAGAATGGATGGACCTCGCATAAGATAGGATCTGAGTGGCTAAGGAGTATATTCATCCCAGAGACTCAGCCTGATGGAAATCGATGGAGGATACTTATACTTGATGGCCACGGGTCTCACGTCGATATTGAGTTCATGCTACTCTGCCGTCAGCACAGAATATGGACTATATATCTCCCTCCTCACGCCTCTCATGTCCTGCAGCCTCTGGACCTAGCTCCTTTTAGCGTACTTAAGTCAGGATATAGAGCTAAGATTAGAGCTCTATCTGCTCTTGATGATGCAGCTCCTGTCAAGAAGGAGCGCTTTATATCATCATACTATCATGCGCGAGAGATAGGCCTATCTGAGCGTGTGATTCGAGCTGGTTGGAGAGCTACAGGCATATGCCCATACAACCCTAGTGTAGTCATTCACTCCTCTCAGGTTTCTGCACGTCCAATCACTCCTCCACCACCTACACAGCATCAATCTTCTACAGATCTACTCTTCTCAACCCCGAAGAGAGCTCAGGATGTATATCAAGCTCAACAGCAGCTCCTACAGTCAGAATCCCTCTCTCGGAGCACACGTCTAGTGCTAGGCAAGGTAGGCAAGGCTATCTCCTTGTCAAGTGCGTACTCAGCTCAACTAGAGGCAGAGGTTCAATGCTTAAAACATCAACTAGAGCAACTCCAGGGTACAGAGACAAGAAAGAGAATTAGAGTTGATCCAAATGAGCGCTTTAGCAATGCTGAGAGTGTTAAGGCTGCAATAGATAAAGCAGCAGCTCAAGCTGCGCAGGCATCAACAAAGAAGACTGAGAAGGCTGCAAAAGCTGCTGCAGCTCAAGCTGCAGCTCATACCCTAGCATCTATGTGTACACAGTTTCAAATATAAGCGCTGTTGTTGAGTTATCGCGTGTTGAGCGGAGGGCGCGCCTTCGCGCACGGTGGCCGCAAACTAGGGGTGGCCGCAAACTAGGGCGCCCAGCTTAGTATGAAACGTGTCGCGCAGTCCCCCCATGGCCCGATCTCATGACAATGTTTCAGCGACATTGCCCCGAGCGCACGAATCACGCTTGGTGGGAATTTCGTGTCAGACGGCACGGATGTTGGCAGTGCTCGGGTGCTCGGGTGCTTGGAGACTGAGTGGAGGAGGCATTGCGTCATTCTATGGTGCTGATGCGAAGGCAGTCCTGGTCATGAGTTTGAGAAATAGGAAAAGCGCAAGCCTCATATTTGCCGTATTGGCAACAAGAACAAGAACAAGAACAACAAGGCGTAGAGTTTCAAGATACACGTTTGCCTTCCCAAGGTTAAAAGTGGTACATGCAGCTAGCTAGATAAACAAACCCAAAGGCGTCTGTCTCAGCTGAGCAATTGGTTCCGCAGCATAATCTATGTCAACATGTGCTGATTCGGCTAAGTTCCCTTTCAGGGCCTCCTCCAACTATGACCCGAGTTATTTCCACTAGTTCTCCTCACTTGTTCGCATCTTCTTCCAAGACGCAGGCAGCCTTGACCCAACTAGAGACAATGCAGCAAATGTTTTCACGATATTGTGCTACATTTGAAATACTAAACGTCAAACACAGCGAATGGTATTTTTTGCGGTCCGTTTCAATATTGGGATTACAAACCGGCGAACAAACAAGCTTGTTCGTGCCTAGTGGAAGCGAACGGTTGTTTTCGTGATAGCGGAGCCCAACTTCAGCTTCATCGGCAGTGGAAATGCCTGATTTAATCGAGGCTGGGGCATCCTGGCCGGAGGGCGGGCACCTGTAGGTATCATGGCAATCTGCGATCTGCAATCAAACAAGACGTTATCAGTATCTGATGACAAAAGGCCAGGCCAGGCCAACGTACCTAGAACTAGAGATGAGAACATGACATGGATTAGAAGTCGCTGACAAGGATTCTGGCTATGCAGAGTCCGGACCTGTCAGGCAGTGCAGTTGAGAAAAGAGTTTCGCTTTGATTTCCTTGAGAACATGTCACAGAACTATTAGCTGCAGTGAGAGACAAATCATGATAGATGATGATAATGATGATGATGATGGTGATGGTGATGGTGATGCACATCAAAGCCTTCGTGCCAGTGGTCAAATGCCCGTCATGGGTTAGGAGTCAGCGTAGGATCTAGTTGGTCGACGCTCCGCTTGTGCGAACCGGTGAGACTGTCTGCGCGTCTTACAGATCCTTTGGCTTGACGGCTGCGTGCGGCGTTCTTGCTTGCTTCGTCTCTCTTTGTCACTGCACAAGGCTCAATGCTAACCATGGGGACGCGTAACGATAACTTGACAGGATCATCTGTGTATGCACATGGTGGCGCAAGCCAACGTATCCTGATCCATTCGGTGACATGCACGTGGTGCAAAGGCTGTCTCGCGTTGAGGTGAGAAAGTGATGCGTCGCTTTTCCCCATACAGCCCATTCGGGTCCGCTGAGTGATGTACCGCGGCTCTTAGAGGGGCGAGAGCGAGGGCGACCTGAGTCGTTCCTGCAAGTGCAACGTATGTAGCAACGTCTGTAGCAACGTCTGTAGCAACGTCTGTACACAGAGTACGTTTGCGTTGTCTAGGATAATTAGCTGCAACCGGCCCCGCGAGCGACAATCCAGAGTTGCTTCTGAGCACGGAAGGAGGTGTGGAGTGGTGCTAGCCGGTCGCCTTTGTTGGTTGTTGCATGATGGTGGCACGATGACTCGTCGCGCGCGCACGCCGAAAGCACTGCCAGATGTCTACACTGGAACATCGATGTTCGAATCGAGCGCTAGGCAACCAACGAATTGCAAGTCGTCTGTTATGTAGCCTTTGAGGGAGTCTCGCCCGGCAATGGAGTAAAGAAGAGCCTGAACTTGGCAAACTAACTCGACAAGTTGTATTTGAAAAAGTAGCGAGGATTTACCGGCGTCAGAAGCATTGTCCTTGGCGCAAATAGACGGAGCCTCGTGCATGATACTTGGTACGCATGGGGTATAATGATAAGGTGCGACCTGGTCACACAAAGTTGGTTGGCTGACTGGCGCGTGAGTGGCTTCGCTAGTGTGCTAATGAAGCTTGTGGCGTAACGCATACGGGACTTGTCGTACTCCTTGACAGTGTCAGCCGCGGGATAGGTGATACAAGTCAGCTGTGCATCGGGGAGACTAGCATGGCCTCGTGGATCGATACCAGCGCCCTTGTACATATTCACATTCAATCTCCGGGTGGGAAGTAACAAGTATCGGTGCCCCTTGGATAACGCCTATCTTCCCGCGTTATGGACTGGCCGGTCAGCATGCTGTAACACTGTCAGACGAGCGGTCTCGCAGCCCGAGTACGATGTGGTTGCGTCACACTATACCTTGATACAATGCCTAAAGGGTCACATCTAAGCATAGTAAGGGATCCATTATATTGGTACGGAAGCTTGAGGATGCTGAATGATCAAGGCGTGGTCGTTCTAGCGCGTGGAGTTGCGCATTGCTCATTCGTCAAGAGCCGTCTGACCTACTTCTTTGAGCGCCAGAGAGCGGGGAACTGGATATGAATCTGAGGACGTCGCAAGCCGTGTCAAAAGGCTAAACTCGAGCAGCGGACTTGTGTGGCAAACAAGTACAAGATGCTGATTCGGCATGAGACTTGTTGCAGTGTGTGCGTCTATCGCGTTCTGCTTTTGTAGCTGGGCCGCTAGGACAGCAGTGGCAGACCGGAATCAAAGAGCCGTAGCCAAGAGGCATCGCGCTTGCTGGTCGCGAACGTTTTTGAGCACAATGTCGTGGGAGGACGGTGAAGAAAATGCAGCCATATCGCGCGCCGGCCAAGGACTTGCGTGCTCATGGCTGGCGCCAACCATATACGATGGTCTCGGCTGGGCGGGTTTCGCAAACGTCTTGTGGTCAGGTTGCTGCACATGATGAAATGCACTAGACGCATATACTCGGTACATGGAGCTGATGCTCGTCAGGGTCGATTGTTGAAGACAAACGATGGATTCCATCGACGATAAATCCATAGTGTAATGTACGCGTCGTGGAAGCGCAATACAGTACGTCTCAGTGCGCCATGGCCAAGCTAATACATGTGCCGTTCATGGTATAGACTGGGAAGGACGGAAACGAGTCGTTTGGGACTCGTATATTCGTGTAATGGTGGGGAAAGCGGTGCCGAGTATCGTCCGTCCTCCTCCGTACGACACCCCCCCCCCCAGCCGACCGTGGAAGGAGCTATTGCCCTTTCCGCGCCAAAATAGTCACCATCAATCTCCACACGACGGTCAGGACGCTCGGTCAGACGGGATCGCTGTTGAACATGTACGAAGGTACTGGCACTGCAGGCGATGATGCACAGCGGCGAAGTTAGTTTCGATAAAGCCATGACTATTGCAGCGCGGTGGAGGATCATGGGCGGTCGTATCACGCGTATCGGCGAATCGCCAGCCGAGTCTACCAGGCACTCTGAGCCTCCCGTTGGCATGGAGCGAAGGGGCGTGTTTGAGAAGTCGCCCTTGACACCGACATCGTACCGATGCTATAGTTTTACGGGTGGTGGATGGCTACTAACCAGCATCTGGAATGCATCCATGCTTGGTGGTTGCCAGCGTTTGCCATCCATGTGTTGTGTAGAGGGAAGTGATTACGTGGGCAGCTCTATTTTTTTTGCAGTGAGCGACAGACCGAGGAAAGCGCGACGGGCACCCCTGCACATGTGCGTATGACGGCGCTCGCTTCGCTAAGGTCCACCGTTCCAACAACAACCTCATTACATTGCGAAGCAGGATCATCGGCGGCACAGACTCTACTCAGTGCTATCGATATATGACGGGTTGCGTATCCCTTGCTGCTCTGGCCATGTTTCCGTCACAGTTTCACGGTTAGCGCTGCTGGCCGAGCAAGCGACTCAATAAGCAATCATGCTTCACGACGCCGGTGCTAGTTGGACGGGTCAGCAATGGCAACCTTGGAACTGGATGTGGTT
The DNA here is from genome assembly GCA_004936725.1 of Alternaria brassicae. Lineage (NCBI taxonomy): Eukaryota > Fungi > Ascomycota > Dothideomycetes > Pleosporales > Pleosporaceae > Alternaria > Alternaria brassicae. Next base: position 2,313,655 of record CM016505.1, on the reverse strand, counting down.
TGCAAGATTTGCAAGACTTGCAACACGGGCGTCCGGGACAGGTGGATGCACCAAGCAAGCCGCATGCCCGAGCAGCAGCTATTGCCCGTCTAATTGATGGGCATCGTGACGGAATGCAGAATGCAGAATGCAGAATGCGGAATGCAGAATGTAGCACTGGGGGCGCGCGCAATTGCCCAATTTGTGTTTTGTCAGGGGCGTTGCAAATGGCGGTCCTGCAGTGCAGATTGCCTCAACTTGGATTGCACGCAACACATGGGCCGGCCGGCCTCAATAACAACAGTTCGTCTAGCGTCGGGGGGGGGGGGGTGCATCACAGTTGCAATTCTCCATTCGCCGAAAGCATCAGGACCGAGGGCTGCTGCGGGCTCCACCTGATTAGAAGTCACGAAGCAAAATCATCTGCGCAAAAAAAAAAAAAGAGGATTGAGGATCAGCGGCACTCGCTCAAACTTCAGCATGGGAAGCTTTGCGGTGGACAGGGTTCGGGTTCGGATATAGAGCATGGTTAAGGAAAGGTAAGACGGCGATTTGGCTAGGGCGGGCTGGCTGGGCGACTGGTTCGTGTCGCTTCCTCGTCTGGCAGCACAGCGCCGTCGTCTGGCAGTCTCGCCAGTTCGTCATGATATGCCTGCGCTTGCATCAGCGTCACGGTGTGCTTTTTAGATGCCTGAAGGCGGCAAGCTGGCAGCAAGTGCAAGTGGTCAATCACGGCATGGGCGGGACGCTGCACGCGTAAAGTGGCCTTCCAGACCGCCTGGCGCTGGTGGAGGGTGATTTGGATGGTGATTATTCATGGATGGCTGCCGCTTACGGCAATTCCTGCTGCTGGCAAAGTTTGGATGTGGCAGACAGCGGCCTTCATTCGTCGTGTATGCTCCGCCTTGGCGGGTGCAGGTGGCTGCGATGCGTAAGGGCTCTCACAGTGTCTCCTCCGTCGTCGTGTCTGAGACGGCAGCGCTCCGGGGAGGCAGCAGGCCTACCATGTAGGCTGCATGTTGCAGGTTGTTGATGAGGCCCACCAGCGCTATCGTTTCCTCGTCTGTGGCCAGATGGTGTCCCACTGTTGCAGTGCGCACTGGGACGGTCGTGTGTGGTGGAGTGAGTGATGGCTGAAGCCCCTCTGGCCGCGCACCATGCATCGCCTGCGACGGAGGGGGGGGGCGCCAATCAGACGGGTCGGGAGTGCTGAGGCTGTACCTACTGCGCGGCGCAGCTGGAGCTGGGCTGGCCGCTGGGGTGGTTTGGCACAGGGATTGATTATTCACGTCGCGCGTGCTGTACTTGTTGTACTGTACTCCTAGTACTCCTAGCATGTAATTAGCCCGCGCGGCTTGGCTGCTAGCAGCGTCGGTCGCTCCTGCCCTCGCGGCGAACCCCCGGTCGCGGTTGCTTTGTGCTGGCGGCCGTGCGCCGCTAGCTGCTTGCAGGCGCGGTTGATGTCAGAGCGCGGCTTCTCCTTCTGGGTCCTGGATCAGCCTCTTGGGGCGTTCCTCCTACCCTGCTCGCTCCTGCCTGGAACCTTCCGAGCCTTCACGACTCCGTGTGTGTGTGAATTGCCTATGTTTTATTCCAATCCAACGGCCCCAAGCCATGTCTGCCACGCGAGTGTGCGGGCCCCCGACAATCCGCCTCCCCTACAATCACAGGCAAGCACTCACCACGGCCACCACTACCCACCCACCACCAAGCCGCTCCAGGCATAGCACCACCCGCAGCGGACGCTCATCGGGCCTGACGTCTTCTTTATTGTGTTCCTCTGCATCCTCCTTTGCCAAACCCTCTCCTCCTCCAAGTCTAGTGCAAGCGTCGTTGCCGCGTCCCGGATTCTGCCTGGCGCTGATTGGCCTAGCCCGACCTGCTCCTGCTCCTGCTCCGCGTGCATAGGTGCACATTAACAACATCATCCTTCCAAACCAAGGTTGAGTGAGAGTAGTACCGTGCAAACAATAGCTGCCCGGACATGACTGCCTGTTGCCGTTGACCTCGCCGCCGTTTTCATCACCTCACCTCACCTCACCTCACTCCGTCGTTTCTTGCCGTCCATATGCTCGAGCTACAGCTCCCTCGCCCAATGCCTCACGCTCTGCCGCGGGAGCCTCCCTTCAACCTCTATGCCACGGCACCTCGCAGCTCCTCGAAGCTCGACTCCGCCATGCACCTTACCTACCCAAGCATCTCCAACAGCTATGAACACGACCCGCTACGGACTGCTCCAAGAGCCCCCCTCACGCCCCCGGACCTCCCAGGCTCCGCAGTGAGGGTAGTCTCACTACCGCCAAACCAGGGTGCCGGGCATCAGTACGGCTACCAGCTGCCTGCCATCGGTAACTCCAGATCAGTCGCTGCTCCAACAAGTCCCAGTCCGCCGAGGCAACCACCGCAAGCTCAAGAGATGGCCCAGACACCGAAGAAGAAGTATTCGATATCACCAAATCTAAAAATACCACCAACCATCAGCACGCCGCAAGAGGGTCTTCCTCAACTAGCAGCAGAGGTAACTTGACATCCTTCAACTCCACATTTCAAAACTAACTTGCTAGGTGACATGTCTGTTCTGGTTCGAAAGCTCGTCAACGCTCAAGCAGGTACTCGAAACAGCCTCGCCACGCCAGCCTATACAGCCTCTCGTTCCTGACGCACATCCCACAACTGGATTCCGGAAATGGGTAGCAACCATCCTGACCACCACGCAGGTTGCGCAAAACGTCATTCTTCTGGCATTACTCTTCATCTACAGGCTGAAATTGACCAACCCCACAGTCAAGGGGAAGCCTGGTAGTGAGTACCGTCTATTGACTGTAGCTCTCATGTTGGGCAACAAATTCCTCGATGACAACACGTACACGAACAAGACATGGGCCGAGGTCTCGGGCATCTCGGTGCAAGAGGTGCACATCATGGAGGTCGAATTCCTTAGCAACATGCGGTATAGCCTGTTCACATCCAAGGAGAAGTGGAATGAGTGGCACGGCATCCTGGGAAAATTCGGCACCTTTTTTGATCGAGCATTCAAGATTCCAGCCTCCGGTGCTGTGAGCCCAGTCGGTCCCCAGAACATGCTCGGCCTACCACAGAGCTACGCTCCGTCACCACCTACGCAGCAGCAAACGTCACCACCGACTTCGATGATGTACTCTCCAAGCCACATGGCATTTTCCAACACCCCGCTTTTGCAACCACAGGCCACGTCCGCCACCGTTTCTCCGATTGGCGCTCTTCCAGAACTAGGTCCCATTCAACGCAAACGTAGTGCTGATTACAGCATTGAGCCTCCAATGAAGCGACAGGCCCATGGTTTCGCACCTGGTCCTTACAGCAATGCACCTTTGATCCCTACGCTACAGACGCCTATCAATAGGTCATTTGAGCCACCACCATCCGTGAACCGACTACCTCCCCTGCCAAGTCTCTCGATACCTCCACCCCAGCAGATGCCACCTACCCAGTTGAAGAACTGGTCGGATCTTCCCTTACCAGTCCAATGGCAGCAACCCAGTAGCACACCAACTTCGTCAGGCCCACCTCCTTATCCCCACAACTACACACCCTCTACCGACCAGTCCCGACAGATCAGTCCATACCCTCAGTCAGCTGGTTCCTCGCCCGTTGGCAGTTATCCGGCAACAGGTTCGAGACAATTATCTCCGTCGCATTTTCTCAATCAACGCCAGTCTCCTTATCGACCAGTCCGCAGTGTACAAACGCTACTTGTGCCTCCACCTTCAACGTCGATCCACAATCCAGCAAGGAACATCGGGTACGATCAGATGCAATACCAGCCTTTGGGTCGACCTATGACTGATCGCCGCTCTGGCCTCCTACCATACATGGACCGCAGTGCATGGCCTGAGACGAATCAGTTTAATCAACTCCCCGTTCCTCAACAACCCATCTTCCGATAAACGGTCATCGCTTGCTTTCATGTAACAACTTTACGAACTTTCCGGGCTTCCCTTGATTGCCTATCGTTTAATTCAGAGGACACGATATTTGCTGCGTTCGAGCGTGCATTGCATTGGGTGGTACTTTCAATGAGCATTTCATTGGTCAATAGATTTGATGATCACTTTCACTACATTGCCACTGCATCAACAGGCGTTATTGTACATAATAATATTTTGACTGGTCGACATTTTAGGTCTTCCTCACACGGGTTCCGATATGATTGGCGTTACAAGGACAGCGAGGGTGCCTGGGCTTGGGTTACCGGGAATCATCCTGTGCCAAGTACCGCTGAATCAGAATAGCAAAATCCCTGAAAGGGCAGATAATCAAAACCAAAGTAAAATCACTTTACAGTATCCGTCTGACTGCATACTGTATGACGAAGTGACTTGGCTCGTCCCCGCGATTTGGAGGCAACGTCAGACATGCGTGATTACTCGTACATATGGGAACCCCTTCTCGCCTGAAAAACACTGATTCCAATATTGGCCGACCTCTCAACATTGATCTAGGCTGGGTTGTATGTAATCTATATGGCATCAACCTCCTAATCCTCGGTAAGCAATAGGCGGAACGGTGGCCGTCAGCCTCAAAATGAATAAGCACATTCTTTTTGTTGATGCATATGCGTCTTCATATGATAGCTGGGTTTTGCTGCAAGTCTGGAAAGATTATATTGGTAATATCGGCGAACAGAGAAGATCAAATCTTTCCTGAGTAGCTTCACCACCGTTTTAGCTTGAACATTATCTTCTTGCATTCGGTTACATACGCAGATAATTGTTGTACGCTTGTGATTCGCAGATACCCCGAGTACTGCTACTGAGAGCGGGTGTGTTTTTTCTCTCTATGTATCAAGAGATGAAATAGAGACTTTGTAACTGATTTTCAGCGACTAGTCATGAGTTCTGTGTCGTGGTTGCGTAGAACCTAACAAGGCACGATACGAGGTCTCTCGTACAGAAAGCCTGACGCGCGCCAAGCCGCTTGCAATAGCCGCGGCAGCGCGTTCGCGGTTCACTACAGCTTTGCACAGTTCCTCTATACGCCAACTCATCCTGGAAGTCGTCACCATGCCGCCACCAAAATCCAAGAAACTCACGGCGCAACCTGTGCGAACGCGCCAGTTCGCTGGCAAACCAACAGCAGCACCTGAACCTGAAGAACATTCGAGCTCGGAACCAGAATCGGAAGAGGAGCAGCCCAAGCCAAAACCCTTTGCAAGGCCAAATCCCGCGCCAATCGCATCGTCGTTCCCCAAGTCAGCGCTCAAATCGAAACTTGCATCGCGGCAGAAATCTGAGGCGGAGCGCAAAGCGATAGAAGACGAGTTCGAGACGGAGAGCGAGCAAGAAGAGGGCGAAGATGACAGTGGGAGCGAGAGTGGTAGCGGCAGTGAGGACGAATCCTCAGAGGAAGAGTCAAGTAGCGAGGATGAGGCACCGAAGAAACTGCTGCGACCAGTGTTTCTAAAGAAGAGTGAACGGAACAAAGTGGCACCCGTCAAATCAGCAGAGGATGTAGCGGCAGAAGAGGAAGCGCGGCGACAGGAGCAAAACAGAGCACTCGTACAAGAGCAGGTCGAGCAGCGCGTAGCAGAGAAGGCAGCGGGCAAGAAGGATTGGGACGACGATGTTGAAGAGGCCGACATCAACGCCATTGATGACACTGACGGTGTTGATCCTGACGCCGAGTATGCCGCCTGGAAGCTTCGCGAGCTCAAGCGCATCAAGCGCGAACGCCTCGCGATTGAAGAAGCCGAAGCTGAGCGTGCAGAGATCGAGCGCCGCCGCAACCTATCCGCCGCCGAACGCGAAGCCGAAGATCGTGCTTTCATCGAAAAACAACAGGAAGAAAAGGGCGACCGCGGACAGATGCAGTACATGCAAAAGTACTTTCACAAGGGTGCCTTCTTCACAGATGAGCTCAAGGAGCTGGGCGTGGATCGAAGGAACCTCATGAACGCGCGCTTCGAAGATGAGACGAACAGAGAGATCCTGCCTGAGTACATGCAGATCAGGGACATGACAAAGCTAGGAAAGAAGGGTCGGACACGATACAGAGACATGAAGACTGAAGACACTGGCAAATGGGGTGACTTTGGTGATGACCGGCCGCGAAGAGACAAGGGTGATTTCGGTGTCGATGAAAGATTCAGGCCTGATGCTTATGGTGGGAGAGATCGAGATAGAGACGGCCCTTCAGGTGCAAATGCAAAGCCGCTTGGTGAGAGGAAGAGATTCGGAGATGACCACGACCGCGACAGCAAGCGGACGAAGATGGAAGAACGGGCTTGAGGAATATCATCATTGGGCGTTTACAGCATTGGGCGGCGTACCCATCATCTACGGAACAATATCATACCCGCCGACTCCGATTGCCGGCTCGTTACTCTTCACGAACCCTTTCATACATCCCCTGTCCTTTTACGTCTCCATCTGCCATGGCACGCGCATCTTCCCTCCCCCTTTCGACGTCCAGGCGCCATAATAGTGGTGCTGGTAGCACTACCAACACAGCCAGGAAGATGAAAGCAGGGCGTATCGTACCCGCTTGGTCAACGATCCAACCTACGAGGGCTGGACCGAATGCACTGCTGCCCTTGTCTGTAACAGCATACAAGGCAAAGAATGCGGCCTCACTGCCCTCGGGTATCAACGGAGCGTATACAGATCGCGCATACGACGATATTCCACCCATGACAATTCCGTGAATGACGGCGATGGGGTAGATTTCCCATGCTTGCTGCAAACCAATGAAACCCAAGCTCTTGAATGCAGGGATGAATCCGAGTAACCCATACAAAGGAATGATTTCCATGCCCGCTACACAACACAGCAGTACGGTCTTTGGCTGTAAGCCATAACGCCTCTGCACATGCGGCCATGCGAATGCGCCTACGATGCCAGATCCAATAGATGTTATGGAGAGCAACGCGATGGCGATGGTGCCCATATGCAACTCCGTGCGTGCGAAGAGGACTGCAATTCCAGATATTGTTGCTATTGCATCTGATAACAGGAACCACGATGTCAGAAAGAGTAATGTCTGTCGTAGCTTTACCGCTCTCCTGAGTGTCCCCCAGAAACTACGCAAAGAAAAGGACGTATAGAACATAAAAGTCCTCAGTCTCGACGACCACTTCCCCCCGGCAAAACTCTGGCTGTTTTGCGTGGGGAGCGGTGGACCGGGTCTCGGACGTAGCCACAGTAATGTTGGGATGGAGAAGATGGCCCACCACAGGCCGACCATGAGGAGAATTACGCGAATAGAGAGGCTGGGCGAGGTTTTCGAAAGAGTGGTTTTGCTGAAGAGGTAGATGATCATGATGGCTATAACCTGGACGAAGACAGCGGACATGTAACCATACCCAACGCCTTTACTTGAGATTTGTGCGCTTCGTTCTAGATCCAGCTTCAATCGATCTGGGTCGAGACGGTGGGCAGATGACGAAGGTCCGTTCGTAGGATTCAGGGATTCAAGTTCAACGTCTGAGGCTGTATCGGACGAAAGCGACCTTCCAGTTGTATTGTTGTTAGGGTGGTTGGCAACGAGTAGTGGTAAGAAGGCGTTTAGTAAGACGAATGAACAGCCTAGACTTGAGACTCCGATGATTACCAGGATTGGAGCCAAGTAATACAGTGATGGTGAGATGAAGATGAAGAGACAGCTCGCCAGTGCACCCATGTACGATGTGAACATGAGCATCTTCTTGCGGTATGGACCTGGTAATTCTGTTGTTAGTTGTTGAAGCATTAAAAACTGGGTGCTGCTGCTACTTACCATGATCCGCGAAGGAACTAAAACATATCAAGACCACAGCCTGAAGTAAGACAGCTGCAGAGAATGTATACATGGCAAAACTACTTGTTGACATGTCTCTCCCGAGATATCTCACAATGCATTGCTCAGAATCTCCTCCTTCGGCTTTCTGGCCTGCATCTTCGCGTACCCGGAGTCTTCCGGATGCGGAATGATCAACACACGGTTTGGCGTGGTTGGAGAAAAAAACGCCATTTTCTCTTGCGAGTTGCTCGAGAATTACGGGGAGGAATGCGCCCTGGCTTTTGTAAGTAAATAATACTAATAGAGAGTTGTGTTGGGGTTGAGTGAAGGACATGGCTAAAACGTACCACGGCGACTACAGCGAAGACTTCGGCTGCGATTGGATAAGCATACCAAGCTTTCAACTCGCGGTCGGTAGTAGGACTCGTATCTTCGCCTTCATATCTATTGATGCGCGGACTCGATATGAGCGTGTCATCATCGTCCAGGTCGAAGGACATGTTTGCCTGTTGTTAGGGTTGTGGAGTGCAACATTGAATAAAGAATTGGAAGACTGTTGCCAGGTCCGATGTGGTGCCGGGTTCTTGCCGAGTGGATCGGGAATCGATGGGGCGGAATCGAAGAACAAAGGCTATTATGCTAGAGCAGCCTCATTCTCGATCGGGAGAGCTGCGTTTCACTTTCGACAGTACGTTTGGACTCATTTGAAACACACTTTCTAGAAGCATCAATGCTCTGGAGCTTTAACCGGATGGAATTGTCGGGCTTGATGGCGCGTTTCGATAACGCGTTACATCATCGACTTCTCATTAGCGTCATGGAACCAGCTGCAAGCTTTCCGTACAGGATACTGGCCACCGGAGAAGTGCGCTGATAGAGACGCGCGTCTGAATCTCTACACGACGATTGGATTTGATGCTTGATTATGCCAGTTACTCTGCGAAGCCATCGAACAATTTCCAATGTTCCACGCGAGAAGCGAAAGGCTAAAGTTGCGTCCAAGGCGCGCAAAACTGCAGCAAGAACATCTACCCGGATAGATACAGAAGACCACCCAGCAGTCATACCAGAACCGCCAGACCTCCCGTTTCAGCTCCAGCCTGCAAAGTATGGCCTCATTCAAGAGCGTATATGCAACAGCCTGTACGCATTGGTAGTCCAAGTGATTCTATGGAACCAAACTCGTGGACAAATGGCACGCCCTGTTCTTTTCAAGATACTCGCAGCTTACCCCTCGCCAAATGAGCTCTCCGTCGCTTCTCTCGAGGACTTGACCGCAATGCTACAACCGATAGGCCTTCACCGGATTCGAGCGGCCCGCCTCATAGCACTAGCGAAAATCTGGCTCTCAGCTCCTCCGTGTAAAGAACGGAGATACAGGAGGTTGCATTATCCAGATCATGGTTGTGGTGCCGATGTCAAGCCTGGGGAAATCCTAGGGCCCGATGATGAAAGAGAAGGCTGGGAGATTGCGCATCTGCCGGGCATGGGCGCCTATGCACTGGATAGCTATCGTATCTTCTATCGCGACCGATTGAGGGGTATCAAGCCTACGGATGATGTTGAACCTGAATGGAGAAGAGTCGTACCGACGGACAAGGAGCTTATACCGTATTTGAAGTGGAGGCGAGAAGAGGAGCGTTGACAAACACAACGTACATTGTATTGGGACATTTAGGCCATGGAGAAATAGCAGCCTACTGGCTACCAGTGCACGCACTTCGATATTGGAAATGCTCTCGGACACCGAGCAACAAATTAGCATCATCGTTACCCCGCAAGAACCCAGTTAGGAAAACAGAAAGTCACCAGCAGCAACTCAAACCCGCAAAACAGATGTGCCACCTGTCTGATCACCTGGCAAATACTGCCACGCTTATGGACCTCCAAGGTTGCTAATGTATCAGCTGTGCGACGTTAGGGAAGCCGGTAAGGACACATATTGCTAATGTTGAATGCGAGGCGTACGCCTGATGTTGGCCTTCCGGCCGCGCGAAGATTTCTCAACCACATAAATGCTTTTGCAAGTCCTGGTACGGCCGTAAGAGTGTATACAACTCACAGTCGGCACATTAGTTGCTGCGACGGTGTACAGAATCCTTTCGCCACTACGCCGCAATGAAGGAACAACAAATACACCATAAGATGATGGTGTACAAGCTGCAGAACTAGTAGAGTCTCTAGTTCCGGGTTCCATTCGTGCTCGTTACCGGTTGAGATGCTCTTTTCCCACTAGGAAATGTAGATAGGAAAGCACTCTTAGTCTACACGACCGCCTGAACCCCAGCGGCCTCACCACGAATTACCTGCACAATGCAAATATGGATGTCGAGAAAACTTGCCGTGCCCAGACCGCTTTAGCCATAGTCGACACTATCGTGGGTGGCGATGAGCAGACCCAGACAAGCACTGAGCCTGGTACCACCACAGCAGGACCTACTACAGCGCCTAGCATCGCAACATGGCAACTTGTGTCATTATACATCAGGCAAGTTCAGTGGAACCGTCTATCATGGCCTTTGAACTGACGATCCATCGTCTAGTATTTGCATCGGTCTTTTCCTATCATTCTTGGACACATCAATCATTGCAACTGCCATGTACACAATCGGAGTCGAGTTTCACTCCTTATCAAAGGTCAACTGGATCGCTTTGTCATACACACTTGCCTACGTTGGCTGCACTGCCATCTTTGCCAGCCTCTCAGACGTAGTCGGTCGTCGCAACGCCTATGTTGCCGCATTTGCAATCTTCATCGCCTTCTCTCTCGGCTGTGGCTTCGCGCAAAGTCTCGAACAGCTTGTAGCTATGCGTGCGCTACAGGGAGTGGGCGGTTCGGGCTTGTACTCAGTGGGCTTCGTTATCCTTGCTGAGATCGCTTCGCCGCGTATGTCCAAGATGATTGGTGCTTTGGCAGGAGCCATTGTTGCGATGGCTGGTATCTTGGGGCCAGTGCTAGGCGGTCTCATAACGGATTATACCTCCTGGCGATGGGTGTTCTGGGTGAACGCTCCCGTTGGCATCATCCCGCTGCTCCTTTTCATCAAGGCGTGGTCCGACAAGGCTCGGATTCGAGGCTCTGAACGCCGCAGCTTCAAGCAAATTGATGTCCTGGGTTTCATTCTCCTGATTGCCTCTTCCGTGCCTTTTGTAATGGCTTTTCAGCAAGCCGGGACCCACATCCTTTTGGACAGCACCATATGGTCGTCTGCAATTCTTGTAGCTCCATTAACCGTTGGTGTCCTGTGCTTCGTCGCGCTTTTCGCCTGGGAGTGGTTCGTTGCAAGGCGCTGGCCTGACACCATCGGCGCGCTCTTCCCGATGCGACTGGCTAAGGACAGAGTCTACATGTCAGCGGTCACCACAACGATGTTGACAGGCTTCCCATATTTCTTCATCATATACTCGCTGCCGACGCGATTCCAGGTGATCAATAGGAAAAGCGCTATTGTGTCGGGTATAGCTCTGCTACCAATGCTTGGTGCTTCTGCTATTGGAACGACTATTGCTGGTGCGGCCTCGAGTAAGAAAAACAACACGTTCCCCATCAACGTCATCGGTGCTGCTCTTATGCTGGTTGGAGCCGCATCTCTATCTACACTGGACAATACTGTGACTCCACAAGCTCGAGCCTATGGGCTTCAGGTTTTCCTCGGCTTTGGGTTCGGCTTGACTGTTAGTAATTCAACTTTACTCGCTACCGTTGAGGCTGAGCGGCGCGACATAGCGGTTGCGCAAGGCATCATGGCCCAGGTGCGTGTGCTAGGGGGGAGCATCGCTATCGCCGCATCGACAGTTATTCTGGGTGTCAAACAACGTCAACAGCTCCTGGATCCGATGATTGTTAGCGCTGCACAATTAGAGTCACTTGCCGACTCTATGCGTACTCTTCCCCCAGAAACGATCCTTGGCGTTCGCCAGGCGTACACGGATGCATTCAACGAGGCTCTTGTGGTTTGCTCTATCATCAGTGGTGTTGCTCTCCTCGCTAGTCTTGCAGCGTGGCGAAAGCAACCTATCAAGGTGGGAAGTATGGTGTGAATTGTACTCGAAGTGGTGGTCTGTACGCTACTGTGCATGGAACAGAAGGCGTACCCAAGTGGGAATGCTTAGGGGGCAAAAGCATAGCGTTTTCAGTACGTGACAAGCGTATAAGAATAGTTGAACATCTCTTCAGGGCTGGAAACTCGCATGATGGAGTGAGACTGACAGTGTTACTATGTTCGAGAACAATTACAGGGCTTGTGGTGCCTAGAAATCGAGCGTTGGATCCAAACCAGACGACGGACTTGTCAAAAATCACGCCATGGCTTGGCTTGAGGTTTCAGAGTAATATAGCTCGATTGTTAGGCTTAATATGCTTGGATTAATAGATTTACTTAGCTTGCGCGCTATAACCATGGATGTCATCAATCAAGGTTCAATTAATTAACCCTCATCTTCCCCCCTTTACGCCACAAGGCCCTTCCTCAGATGCTACAAAGTTCTCTTCCTTCTCAAGGCCACTAAATAATCCCCCAACTATACTAAAAATAGCCGTATCATTCTGATCAAGCTCAACGATTAAGCTGGCCTTAGCTAGCATAATTGACATCGAATTCTACAGGGACAAGATAAGCTTGATCAATTAATGCATTTAGTTCAGCCTGGTTGATGACGCCTGGTTGATGACGCCTGGTTGATGACGCCTGGTATCAGACTACGAATTATACCTTCATCGGTACTGCATAAAAGCAAAATATGATGGATGGGGAAACTTTTCGACAATGACACAGCATTGTGGTACTTGACGATTGTGTAACATTCAGGTAAAAAAATGCATGTGGCAATACCATGGACGAGACCTGATGTATATACCCCCCTATACATCGAACCCCACAATTTCTTGCGCTATGTAGGAAAGGTCAGAAGTAGCGAACCAAAGAGAAACGCATCCAGCTTCCTGGCCCTTATTTACATCCAGTTTCTAGGGCGCTACATTCATCATGGGAACCTGCTCCTCTCCCCACATCTCCTTCCTCGATACTTTTTGATCGACCGGAGACAGCGGCACCGGCTGCTTCTCTGGCGGCGTAGGCTTGAGACCGTTATCAAAAATCTCATTCGCAATCCCAATACCAAGCGGCACACCCCCAATTGGGAAAAGCCCCTCATGACCCTCCCTCGTACCCATGGTTGTATAACGAATATCCTCGACGTTCTGAAATAGAGAAGCGCCGTTGTTGTCTACAGCGTAAACATCCTTTGTCGTCGTGGGGATCAAGATATCCTTGGCGGATGCAGCATCGAAGCGCCAGTGTACACCGAGGAAGAGACGCGAAATGGCGTTCTCGAACATCATCTCCCAGGCGGAAGAGAAGTGGCGCTGGACACGTGTGCGCACGATGCCGGGCTGATCGGTGATGGGGGCTTTGGGGTCGTAGGGTTGGCGCAGGTCGCGGCTTAGTCCGTTTAGTTCTTCAGATACCATCATGTCGATGGCGATGTTGTCTAATTGGTCGTCTTTCCAGTTTCCAACTCGCCCGTTGTAGTAGCGACGGACCATCTGGAAGACGGCGCCGCCAAATGTGGCGTGACCGGAGGGGTAGGCGGGGAAGGGGGGTTTGAACGGTATGTCGTTTGTGTTTGTAGCTGGGGCCCCGAGGGTGAGCCAGAAGGGGTCGCCTCGGTCCGGACGATTGGGGTCTCGGAAGTTGTCATCACGGACGCCGGAAAGCGGGCGCCAGAATTCGAATTCCCACTTCTCTTTCCAGGAGAAGATTCCCGCATCGGCACAGGCTACGTTGACAAGGGCAAGGAGACGAACAAAGTCGGCGTTGTTGACCTCGCTGTTGATCAAGTCCTCTTCCTTCTTGTATGTCACTGCGATGCGGCGAACGATCTGGTTGTAAAACCTGGGTGGCGTACCGACCAAGTTCGAGCCATCATAGGCCCAGAACATGCCCTGGACTGTCTGGTGAGGGCTACGCTTGGTAGAGTTAAGGTCTGTTGCTCCGCCCATGGCGATGACTTGACGAACGGCATCGTCGTATTCGGCCTGCTCGTTAGCGGCAGAACGGATGGCCGGTGGGTCAGCAATGATATGCTCGGTCTGTGTAGCAAAACGCTTGGCAGTCTTGCCATAGAAGGGGCCGTGGTACTGGCGGAACGGCCGCTTCGGCCCATCAGGGTTATTAGCATCGACAGGAACGAGGACGACAGGGTGAGTGGGCTCATCGTCGAACTTGTAGGGGCCGGGTGTGGGGTGGTAGCCAGCTTGCGAGGCACCTGGGGCGTGGAAGAGTAGGTTGAAGAAGACAGTAGCCACTGCCTTGCCAAAGTTAAAACTGCTGGATGCTACGTCCACCCCACCTGGCGCATCGGTTACTGATTTATCTATGACATACTGAAGCTGTGCATAGGCGTTGTCGGAAATGCTGGCGCCAGGGTTGGGGTTGGGATTGGTAGGAGGCTTCATGTAAAGCATAGACAGCATAGTTACAGATGCACCAGCTACCGCCTGATGAGCATCATCCGCGCCGTTCAGCTCGGGCAGAGCGTAGGCTATATTGTCGGAATCGGACGTCAGAAAGGTCGGGAAGCTAGCAGAGGGCTTGATGGCAAAGTAGGCATCGTGTACCGCCAATTGAAGCATGCCTAGAGCTCTGGCAGAGATTGGTGGGCCAGTCTGGGGGCCTCCGACAGTATGTGTGACGCGGTTGAGTTCCAAGCTGACATGGTGCCAGTAGAGGATGTAGTTGGAGTTGTATTCGGCTGGTTCCTCGATCTGAGGAAGTGGGATGGGCGTAAATGCTGTCATGGTTGATGTGCTTGTGTGCAAGTAAGAAGGGAGTGAAGTTGTAGTTTCGATGATGTGAGAGAAAGCCCTGATACTTTATACTCAACGATCCCAGACCTTTTCATCGCTGTTAGTATCTGTCCACATGCGCAGCATTTCTTTTTTCCCCAGAATAACCCAGCTTACCATCAGGCGAACTGTCGTTACGACGTGCAATTCGTCATATTGATGCAAACTAGAAGGCAAATCCCAAGCCACCTCCGTTTCCAAACGGTGTGGAGGACCATTGTCGTGGAGTAGAGATACTGCCAAGATTCGATGAAGTCCTCCCGTGAGGATCTAGTCGCGGGATGATCACGCCTCGTGGGAACTACATGTGACGAATCATATCGCTGACGGGCGCATCGCTGAAAGGCTGACATCCCCTGTTCCGAACGGTTGGTGGTCAGATCTGACGTACATTTCAGCTGAAGAAGGCATCCGATCCAGCCTCACAGCCTCTCAACCAATACATCCACATTGCGAGATCCAGGTCACTAGATGCATCATTGAGCAGCGAATGCTCCAGGGTGTACATTGTGACCCTGGAGCCTATTGACATACCATCGGGCTGTGGTGCGCCCGAGGAAAGCCGTCGGTGGTAATGTTTCGGACTCCATTGGGTTGAAATCGATACGAATACCTTCCAGATTAATCACATAATCGTATCGAGGTACCTGAGGGTTGGAAAGGCAGACAACGGTAGACGAGACCTGAGTGGTAGGACTCGGGTCGCGATGACCAGCGAATTTCCAGCATTAGGACTGAGTCAAGCTGGTTTAGGACATTCAAATGCCATCGCAACGACATATTGACGCGATCACGCCATGTATAAATAGCGGTGTTGGCCAAATGCGGTGGAAGCTTTGACGTACCTGACGAGAATTTGTGGTACGCCTGAAGCTTATCCAGCGTCCAAAGCGCAAAAGTTCAGGGGCGGTGTATCTGAACAAACACATATACCTGGTCTAACATCACAGCTCACCTCAGCCCGATGCGCACGTGGGCGGATGTGATGTGCTCATGCTTCGAAGATGTTTTGCGCACGCCCTTCCGGATATGCGGCAAGGAAAGATGTTCGATGCAGATGGGTTCGGTCCGCCACCGATGTCACTTGGTCCTGCCCGCAAGTCAACTCTCACCTCACCTCATCTCCTAATGTTGAAATATGATGCTGGGAACTGTTGTTGGTTACGAAAGCGCTAGATGTGCTACATCGTGCAAAAGTCAAAGGGCATAAGTGCAAAGAGACAGGACGGGAGGATGTGCAATCATGAACCAGTATTCTCGCTGGATCAAGTGAAGTTGAGACTCATCCTACCTACTATCATGCAGCAGACAAGACGTATGCCAGGCTTCCAAATTCACATTGCAGGCGGGTCTCAGCCCTTATTGAACATGCTAAGGTGGCTTCTTATTTGGCTTCTTTCAGTAACGCCTCCATGGTAGCGTCCTTCTGACTGACGCTTCCGCTTCGCTCCGCAGGCTTGAGCTTGCCAGTTGTTGAGCCTCCGCTCTTTTGTGCAGCGTTCTTCAGCCTCTCGGTATCTTCGGGGTTTGTGTCCTGCTTCCTCATGTCTTTATCCTCATCATCACTGTCGCCAAGAGAAAAGGGGTCGTGGTCATCGGGCTCTGGGTTGGGCTGGATGGAGGTCAGAGGCTGCCATTTCTTGCCGCTCGATTTACCCTGACTGCCCTGGTTGTTTGGTGATGGGTTGCGATAGAGGGCATCGACTTCGTCAACGGGGCCGCTCTGGGGCGGGGATACCGGTGTAGGCTTGAAAAGGTCGGGGTTCGCGTGCGGACGACTCGATGATCGCTGGCCAGGCCCTGTGATTTGTTAGCGGTGTTTCACATGCAGCGTGCTTCAAACATACCCTCGTTATCTCTCAGCTCGAGCTTTGCAAAGTCGTCGCCAATGACTCGATTGTCAGCGTCGTAACGGGTGTGGTCTGCCGACCGTCGCTGTTCAGCTGACTTGCGGATGCCATACATCTGGTCCGACTGGGATGGGCCAAAGTTCTGTCTCTGCTGCTGTGGTGGTGGCTGCCGTCCCGTGTACTGTACGTTGCCGTATCTGTCGTACTCTTCCATCTCGCCGCTGTCAAGCTTCTTGGTGAAGTTGCTGATCCAGTTTGTGACGGTCTTCTGGGTCTCCTTGAATCCCTGTTCGATGTTCTTGCGGATCTCGGGTAGGTCGTCTGCTTGAAGATTAGCGATTACATAGAGGTGACTATCGCCTGGCCGTACCGTCGAAGAAGCTGTGCTCTCGGTCGGGCTCACCAGGCCGTTGTCGCTGCGCTTGGCCACGCGGTGCGTAGCCTGCCTGTCCCTCTGGGCCGCCTTGGTTCTGGTAATGCTGGGCCAGCTGTCGCGCGTACATCTCGTCCTGCTCGAGCTGACTCCGGGGCTGGGGCCGTGGCGGTTGCGGTGGGGGAGCTTCCTCGGCCTTGAAGTTGGGATCCGACATGCCTGCGCTGGTCAGCTATACCCCTCACCATGATGCCAACAGTCAGGCAACCACGTACTCAGCAGCGCATTAAAGGCAGGCTCGACCTTGCCTCCGCTGGCAACCAGAACGGCCTTGACAACATTGGGGTCGACGTTGGGGAATGCCTCAATCAGCGTGTTCTGCGCCTGCACTTGGGGGTCGACTGGTCGCGGGGGCTTCTGGGGAGGAATCTCGGTGGCCTCTTCGTTGAAGCGCACACCCGGCTTAGGCGATCTTGAGGCTGGGGACGGCGATTTGGCATTCTCTTGCGTCGAAACGGCCGAAGTGTCGTTGTCGTCGTCAAAGTCGAGCTCACGCGCCGTCGTTGGGCTCTCGGGGGGCTATCGCTATCAGTGGGAGCTCCTCTGGCGTTCCTATTTGGCCTCATTTGTCGTTGCTACCGGGCTTACCTTTTCAGTACTAGTTTTCTCAGACATATTGGCTGTATTGCTGCGAGCAGTGTGTCCGAGTCGAGTTTGTTGGTGTTTGTACGAGGCCAGTCGCGACTGTTTGAAGCCCTGGGCTTGTGAATGCCGCCTAGTGCTCGTGGCTTGGAATGTTCCGCCGCCACTGATGACGTTTCGCGCCAAGTGGGGCTCCATCAACCACGACGAGCTCACTTGCATCTGCTGGACCGCCAAGAAGACCTGCGTCACGGTATTCGCAATCCATTCCAAGGCGCTGCGCCCTGTGAACCGGTGTAGAACATCATGGAAGAATAGTTATTCAGATGCCTGCATGTCGGTACGACCTTGAAATCTGCACTTGTCCAGCCGATGCTGTGTGATCAAAAAGCTCTCAGGGAACCAATCTGGTTTCCCCTCCACTTGGCCAGCTCCCATCATCTTCACCAATGCCTCCGCAGACTTGAGACACAACACCATGCCATGACCATTGAACCCCGCAGACGTCCACACACCCTTCCTGCCCGGCACCTCGCCTACAAACGGTCGTCCATCGGCAGTAGCGCCCATTATACCCGTCCACTCCTGTACCACACGGCTCGACTCCTCTTCTCCATATGCCTCACCCCAATTCTCAGCGCCAAAGTATCCAGTCAAGCTCTCATGGAGGTATTGGGAAATCTCTGGATTCAAAGTACTATCGTCAACTGTCCCGTACTCGTCTGCTCCGGCTGCAGGAAGACGCCCTAAGCCACCACCAACGACCATGTGTTGCCCTCCATCCGGTAACGGCCGCGGAATCATGTACTCATAGCCGTCACGATAGATGAATGAGTACGTTGTCGCCAGCGGAGAGGGAAGCTTTGTTGAGATTCCTGGTCGTTGTGCGGTAATCTGTCCGCGCATCGGTACGATAGCGCCTTGAAGCTCTTTGAGGATGTAGGGTGTGTAGCCATTGGTTGCGACGATAACCTTCTTCGTCGTGATAGAGTTCTCGTGGCTGAAAACGTCCCAATATGTGTCAGTGTCGCTTTTCAGTTCTACTGAAGGGCGGATATCATGGACCGGCGTATTTGTGCATAGTTGTAGTCCTCTCTTGACACACTCTGCAAGTAACCCGGTTGTGAATCGGTATGCGTGAATTCGTCCAGCTACGTATTCAAAGGCACCTGAAAGATGCTCTTCTGGCGAAACCTTCGGATTGCTGTTCCTTGCTGCAACGAAGAATTTGTTCTGTACATCCGCGATCTCTTCGTGTATTTGGTACCATGCGATATTTCCTACTTCCTTCTCATGCTCTTCTGCGTCGGCTCGCAACAACTGGATAGCCGACTTTCCCGCTTCAAAAGTGGCTTGATCGTAGATAAGATCGACTGTATTACACAGCCTACTTTCGCAGTTCAAGCTCAAGTCTTCCGCCGTGTGGTGCGTCTCAATAATGTTAGCATACTCTAATCTCGCAATCTTCAGTGCCTCTTCTTTGCCAAGCTCTTGAGCGTGACTCGTGTAGCTGCGATAGCTCGCCGCTTTGGTATGTCCGCCGTTACGACCCGTTGCGCCTGAGCATATCTCACGTGCCTCCAACATCACCACCCGCGCATTAGGCACAGTGTTGAGAATATTGTGCGCAATTGCCGTGCCAGAGATACCGGACCCGATGATGGCATAATCATAGGCTTGCGTACCCTCATCCGCCTCAGGCTCGATAACATTTGCAAGAGGTGACTTTGGGTTGTGCCAGTATGAAGGCAGCGGTGTAGTGATGGGTGGCGCAACGGGGATGCGCGCTCGTTCTTCCATAATGGCTTCGAATTGAAGATGACTATCTGCACTTTGCAGTTGTGAGCGTGGAAAGATCTTTCTGGAACACGTAAGAATTTCTGGTGCTGAACAATATGATGTTGACACAGGTAGATGGAGAGGAAGTGACATGGTCGAAGTGGGGTGCGCGTCGGCTGTACATGCTCCTTTGGGCGTACAGTATCACTTCCCGATCTGTTTACTATGCGATAATGGCCAGCCGAACTGCACAAAAATACATTCTTCTACATAGTAAGTGCCAAAATTCATAGCGGTAACTAGACAAGCAGTGATCGCCCAGCAGGTCATGGTAATAAGAGTAAAGAGACAAACCATCCGAGTGCAACGTTCGCCTTCTCTTCCTCGACGCTTATTGGCGGATGATTCGGGCCAAAGAAGTCCGGCAATAAACTTGTGAACATGGACATCTCCAAAGGTAACAATTTGGCACCCATCTAGCTTCAATGCAGAGGTTATCGCAAGTTTCATTACATCTTTCACGTACCCCTCGTGACAGTGTTTTTGAGACCAAGTCGAGCTCTACCGGTCCCGGTACCCCGCCATTCTCGCGTCATGCAGGTCGCGCCGAAGCCTCTACTACACGCACCAACACCAACATGGCGAAGACTAAGGTTGTTGTAACGCGACAATTGATCGACCAAGCGCAAAGAATACTTGATGCAAAAAAGGAAGACCTAGAAGTTGTGCAATGGCAATCCGAGAAGGTGTGTGTTTTATCACTGGCGATGAAAACCTGCGTTGCTGATGGCATACATATAGCCATGCCCCCGCTCCTGGCTGCTCGAGAACGCCAAAGGTGCAGATGCCATCCTCGTCATGCTCACTGATAAAGTCGACGAAGAACTTTTGGAAACTGCTGGATCTCAGCTCAAAGCCATCGCTTCCTTTTCGGTCGGTACTGATCATGTTGACCGAAACGCGCTCAAAAAGCGCAATGTACGCCTCGGCTATACACCCACATGTCTCACCGACGCCGTGGCAGACCTCACCGTCACGCTCATTCTCATGGCACAAAGAAGAGTTGGAGAGTCGATGACAAAGGTCGCCAAGGGTGAATGGCCTCAAATGCCGTGGCATCCCCTGCTCATGACTGGTCCACAAATCCGTGGATCGACTATAGGTTTCTTGGGTTTTGGACGGATTGCACAAGCTTCGCTGCAAAGACTACTTCCTTTTGGGATCAAAAAAGTCATTTACCTTACGTCCAAGCCTGGGAAACCTGTAAAGGAAGATCACTTCGGCCTGATCCAAAATGCTACTATTCCGATTGAGCCAGCAAGCAGCACCGACCAGCTCGCCACCGAGAGCGATGTAATCGTCGTCGGATGTGCCCTCACACCAGACACGAAGCACCTTGTAAGCACAGACTTCTTCGCGAAGATGAAGAAGTTAGCTGTCATTGTCAACATCGCGCGAGGCCCTATCATCGACACCGACGCACTAGTGAAAGCGTTAGACCAGGAGCAGATATTTGGCGCTGGCCTGGACGTGATTGAGAATGAACCAAACATCACAGCCGATCACCCGATCCTAAAGCAGCCCAGAGCTGTACTTGTGCCGCATATCGGGAGCGCCACGATCGAGACAAGGGAACAGATGGCCACTGAAAGTGTCAAGAACTTACTCGCAGGGTTGACGGGAAAAGAAATGATCAACGAGCTAGAGTTGTAGATTATACCGAAAATACAAACTGTACTACGCCTTCAGCTCAGGTTCAGACTTCGCAGCATGATATCTAGTCATGACGACTCTACATCAACCCCGGCGGTACATCGTTGCGCCAACAGCCTCACGCTTTCAAGTGTGTGCATTTACTCCCTTTCGTTTCGCCGGCTATAATCGGAGTCGTAAGGCGTCCTTGGTCCTTCCACCGTAGTTGCGCCCATCGTACCTCTGCAGGGCGGCATACACAAGTGCAAAGACCAGCCAAATCTCCAAAATTGCCGCGAGTACCATGACAACAACGAGCGCAGGATGCATGGGTGAAGTAAGTGGTATTTGGTGGGATAATGTGATAAGAAGTCGCAAGTTGGTATCTCTGTTGGCTGTCGCGAGTTCGTTCCAGATATGCAGGGAGTGATGAGTTGATCAGAAGACACAAATACGTGTTGAATGTATAACTAACAGTACGACCGTGTATTCTGTAAATCCGTCAGTTAGTTGCCGATGTTTTGATCGTATTACTAGGAATCTACCTGCTGCTGGTCTGAAAATGACAACGGGAAGTATCCTCCAAAGCTTGATATAGTCGCTTACGTTGACTGCCTTTGTAATGGTGCGATAGCGAGTTGAAGATTCGTGTAGTGATTGTTTCCGTACTTCAACAATGTTGTCGTGGGAGAATTCGCTAAGCGATTGCTACAGAGTGAATGCGATTGTAAGTGTGTGATAAGTGTCGCACTTCCAGGGGCCCTTCACTGTCGGACACGTCGTGGAAACAACAACTCTGAATGGGTTATGAGATGAGCTGACGCCGGTTACGATTTATCGTAGTGGTAGTCTTGCTTTAGAGTGAGGTATTGTGTTGTTCTTGATGTCCAGGACATCATGATAGGAAGACGCACGATATAGTGTGTAGTCTGAACCCAGTGCGGTCACTATTGCAGCTTTTTATAAGAGTAGTACTTGTGCAATCATGTTCACGGTCATTCCACAGGCGCATGCGCCGATAATTGCGCGTAGATGCTCTTGTGCCTTGGATCTTTTGCTTCGTGCGAAGCTCCATAGACGTCTTGATAGCCCACTTGTTCTGGAAGACTTTTATGGGCTGTCGCCTTGACTCATCATATAGAGTACAGGCCAACGAAAAATGCTTTCGGAAGTTGGAATGTGGATTGTAGCCAAAGGGCCCAGCTGGAGATAGAATAGCCCCTGCACTAGCCGGGGTCGCCAATACGATGACATAGCTATTTCAGCTGCAAAAGGGGTAGCGGCGCACGCACCAGCTCTTCCAACCACCTCCATTCCTCGTTTCATTCTCCCCCACACTGAGGAGGACGCGAAAAGAAGAACGCGACCTAAGGGATCAAAATAGCTTGAACCCTCCAGGCACCTGCGTCTGGAACAAACCTGTCGGATCATACTTCCTTGCCACTTTCTTCATCTTCTCTAACTCAATGCCGCCATAGCTTGCCAACGGATCCTGAAAGGATGCAGCAAAGTTAAGATACTTGTATGGATGGAAGACATCCTCCTCCTTCGTCAACCCTTCGACCAGCTTTACCAAATCTCTCAAAGCCTCTTCGAACCCATCAGTAGCGACAGCCCGTTTGAAGGTGAAGATTATCTGTAAGAACACAAGACCCTTCTCTGGCGTCTCTTCTGGTCCGAAGCCTAGGCTGTTTGGTGATGTGCCGTTGCGAGGTGGAGCGGGAAGAGCTTGAAAAGTTATCTCCGCGACTGGCTTGGCATAAGCATACTGTGCTGCGATTCCAGGAACGAGGTCTTTCCACAGGCTGTGGATGCGGTGTATGATCGTCGGTGAGATTGAAAATGATGTCGTTGCCCAAATAGTCCTCTGGGGATTCGCGACCACTTGTCTGGATGCATTCCTGGTATGCTCACTGATGGGCGCTTCGACCATACCGTTCATGACCTGTGGCTTCACTTCGGTAATATTCTTCAATGCCCCCAGCTTTTGACCTGGACGTGTGTACCACATGATGCTGACTGGATTAAATGTCGCTGTCGTGTAGTTGTATCGCACTGTCATCCAGCCCGCTACATACGGATCATACTCTCCTAGCTTGAGCTCTGTATATGCCGACAGTAGAGGCGTGGTAGCATTAGCCCCGAAAACAATTCTTCCGCCGTAGATGGGACCGGTAGAGAAGGCTGCCAGGTCAAAGCGTGTCACCACGCCGAAGTTGTTCTGCCCTCCTTTGAGTGCTGCGAAGAGATCAGGATGCGATGTCGCATTAGCGTTAACGATCTTCCCACTTGCGAGTACGACTTCGAAGTTAATGACGCCGTCACACGCCCATCCACGCTCCGGACTAAAGAAAGATATTCCACCTGAACGATGTTAGTCAGTCGTCTATCTCGACTAGTTTTTTGCAAGAAGGATATCCTTACCTCCAGTTAAGAAGCCCGCAGTTCCTACGACGCCGATGCGGCCACCAAGTACCGTCCGGTTACGCTTCTCAGCCTCGTCATACACATCCTGCCATAGCGCTCCAGCCTCGACATTCAGAACTTGATCTCCTCTCGCAACTTGGACCTTCTTCATGCTTTGCATATCGATTGTGACGCCGTCATCGATGTTATTGAAGCCGGCGTTTGCGTTATGTCCACCGCTTTTGATGGCGAACTTGGTGCTATTATTCCGCAGTAGAGTGGTAATAGCGGTAGATACATCCTTTGCAGATTTTGGACGAATTATACAGGATGGATGCAGCCGAAGTTGAAGAAATGGGTAGGATTGGATGGATGCGTTATAGGTTGGCGCTGCGGGGAAGAAGGTGCTGTTTGGGAGCACCAAGGCCAAGTCCTCACATGAGTTGCTTGGGTAATCGTACGCAGATATCACACCAAACAAGAGACAGGCCGCAGTAAGAAGCACCATTTTGCAGTAGTCTCAGAGTCTAGTTGTCAACTCGCGCTGCGGTACGTGACCCTAGCATCATTTTAAGCTTTCATTCTAACAATCCTGGCTCCCCATGTTGACTAAAAGTAGGTACGTAACACGGGATGTCATGAGCACGAGAACGGTGGAGTGCAGATACGATGCTTCATTTGTGGCGTCGTGATCCCGCGCTTTCGGTCAGCCGCAGCTCGTGTGCCTCAATGTCATTGGCTGATGTGAATATTGGAACCTCAACCAGGTAGCTGAGATGCATAGTGAGTCTTACACAATATCTTAGATGGGCTTATTGTTGCAAAGGCGGGGAGCCGGACTGGTTGCGCTGGAGTGGATTGGCCCAGAGTGTTGTCGCGGCCATGGATCAAATGCACACTTAGAAACAACCTTCGTTATTGTGTTAGGGCTTGTTCGGTCACGAATTCATTGGACGTGTTCGAGAAAAGGGTTATTCGAGATAAATTATTACGCAAACCAATAACTCAAGTACGTACACTCCAAGATGTACTGTTGTGCCAGCAGCCAATACGATGCTCCTTGCAGTCTCCAGTCCCTCCCTCCAATAACCTGTAGATTTTTAGTTGTTCAGCTTATCCGGAAACTCCTGCATCACCCGAATCGCTACATCAACGACCGGAGTCGTGTCTGCGATGTCTTTATCGTGCTTGCGACCTCTCTTTCAGAAGGAATATGCGATCAAGATCTCCGAGAGGCGTCGACACAATCGAGAGTCCATAGTCACAAGGCGACTTCCAATGAGCCTCGTCTTTTGCTGTTCTATGGCTTAGAAGCTTCTCTTGTTCAACGCCAATCTTGTGACAAAGCTCGTTGCACTGCAGCGTTAGGCTGATGTAGTCGAACTCTAAACGGGCAAGAAGTTGAAGGAGCTGTTCGGAGCTACGGAGGTCCTTGATGAAAGATAAAATATCAAGATTGCTGGTGTCTTGTCCTCGCAAAGAGGTGCCAGAATGCTTGTTTATCATCTTGTTCATACGGTGCCAGATTTGCACTCCCTTCTCCCTCTTATGAACATAGTCACGGAATATCTTTATCATCGGGGGTGGCTCCAACTCGCTCGTCTTGTTGGTAGGTTTTCCGAAGTCGACATAACGGTCTGGATTCTCTTTCAGGTTTCGAACTATTTTTACCAACTTCGAGGATCAACCCGTCGCAAGTAGCAGTTGCGAGTAAAACTTACCAGGCTTGGTGGGCACCTCATTAAGAAAGACTTTTTCTACATGCCACTCCATCATTAGCTTAATCTCCGGCCAAACGCCGGTGATCAAGCCCCGCTTGAGGAGGCAATTGTATAAGTGGCAAAGCGCAAATATTTGCAGACTGGCGTTGGCAAAACCCAGCCCCATCTCCTCGCGCAATAGAAGTTGGGTCAGGGAAAGCTTTGCTCTTAGTGTTGGAATCGTCATCCGCAGAAAGTCGCTGTCTCTTGGCGGAAGTATATAGTGAGCAGCAAACTTCTAGCGCATAAGCGTATTTCCAGCGTTATCCTCAATACCTTTGTTCTCAAGAAGTTTCATTAGCTCATCCCGAGCTCCTGTACTCCTAAAATCTGGCTTCGGGTAGTCGTGTTGCAAGCCGTAGTGCGGGTACGTAGGCTTCAACTGTCACATCTCGACGTACCGAATTTGAGAAAACGGTCGACCTACGATGAAAGATCGATGCGTAAGTGTGGATTTTGTGACTTGCCAGCTGTTCCTATCGAATTTGATCTGTCGATCTTACCAGGATGCAAACTGTACCTCCTCTTTCGCCGCCCTAGTCAGCATTGGCGTATATTGTGTCAGCGAGTGGACTATGCCTTTCGAGTGCATCCTAACTGCCAGATCAGCGGCGAAAGTAGCGACCATCGAAACATGCTCCCATGTACCGAGAGAACCATACATTCGGGAAAGCGTGTCGAATGCTCCATCCAGTAGCGGCATCCTGAAGCCTTTCTCGTGTCGCTTTCTGACTTCCTAGATGACCAATTAGTGTCTGGTAAAGAAGCGGGTACCGATGTAAGATTGGAAGGAATTACATATTCTAATCCTGCTTCGTGTAAATAATGGACGAGAAATCTGTAATATTCTTTGGAATGCAGCTGTACGGAGACATGCGTGCTTAGACGCGGTGCTAGAAACAGGTAGTTTGGGCCAGACCTTCTTTGCTCCGCCTTGAGCTTTTTGAGCGATCTCGCGGTCTTGCCGAAGAATTCGCCCGTATCGAGAGAGGTATCAAATGCCGGTAAACCTTGCTCTTGAGCCTCTTTAGCCAAATCCTCCTCCTTTTGACATACAAGGTCAATTACAGCTTCCGTCATGAGCGTAGCTCGGACTTCGTCCAGATAGTCCTCAGCGCTAACAGTTTTGTACGTGTCTTGCCAGTCACGTTGTAGTTGTATGACGGCCTTACTTATGTCGTCCGCAAGACAAGAATTCCTCAGAGCCAACTCTTCTTTGGCCCTAGTCTTCAGCTCTTCTTTGTTCTTGGCCTCCACCTCTCTTTTTCTCTCCGTCTCCAAATCGAACTCGAACTTACGAGCAAGCTCGTCTAGTTCATGAACCATTGCCTCCCGTTCTGTCTCAGCAGCCACAGCTTCCTCGGCTACGATATCTTGGCAGGTATTTTCGGCACCTAGCGTAGGTGCAGGCGTCGGGGGGAGACTCGCCGCTGAAATGAGCGTAGTCGCGATGCTATATCAAAGGTGCGCGGATTTAGCGGTAACAAATCGGGCAACCGACTGCACTTTAACCTTCTTCTCGAGGATCCCGTGACAATATTTCAACAACCACAGAAAGTAGATATGACCATTGTAGGAATTCCTCTCCGATAGCTCCTCTTCAGCGTAGCGGTCGGCGTACGCCTGGCGTGTTCTCACGGCTTGCTTGTAGGGATACCAGACGAAGTTGGGCATTGTGCAGGTCATCTCCTTCTCCGCGATATATGTCGCCAACTTGAGGATTGTCTCCGTCGAAATGGAGTACTTGCCCTTCGAAGCGTTCGAGACTGCAGATGATGAGGCAGCTTGTTGAGCTTGCTTCCTCTCTTTACCTTTCAGTCGCTTCGAAGGCTGATTTTTTGTCGTGTTCTGAGGTATAGCTGGGTCTTCAATATCGTACTTCTTGTCGCGCGCAGTGACGACAAGCCAGAAAATGAAGCGACTAGTGTCGAGATTGTACTGCTCGTACGAGCCAGCTGTCGATCCGGTCGCCATGGCTTGTTGGTTGAGGGGAAAACTCTGCGAGAGTAAGCAGGAGGAGGTTCTTCGAAACCGCGAGTAGTTATCGACAGTTGTGGTGGTTAATGTGTAGTAGAATACAGAACATAGTTGAGAACCGATAGAACTTATAAGTTGAAGAGAGAGAACTAGTGGGTGCCTCGATATGAATTTTGCGAAGATTTATATAGAGATCCTTGACTGAAGAGGGGGGAAGTTCGCAAAAGAGAAGCGTCACGTCGTACATTTGTCTGACGAGAGTGACTAGCGGAGTGGGAAAGCTCTAACAGATTCGCTTTCACTGTCTTATGGCTTTCAATTATTTGCGGTATCAGATCAGGCGCACTAGGTACAAGAAACCTACAGCTAGCAAACTATTCCAGAACCAGTAAGCACGACAAGGAACAAAACACTAGATGATGCATGAGTGAGCATGAGAACCGTCCTTGGTGGCGATTTGAAAATGATCGAAACCTAATCAAGATCGTAGAACACACCGGCAAACATGACACAGCCGCTGCCCAGCCGAGTAGAAGGAAGTAGCCCAAGGCTTCTCTAGAACCATTGACGTATTCGCTCTTGTACTTGCCATTATCGTCGAAGCGGCGAGTAAAGCGAGACCTGACCGACAAAGAACAGCGTGACTGCGAAGACAGCGACAGAACTGTATGTGATCGCAACCTTTGGGGTGTGTTAGAACGTTGTATGTGACGACAGCCACGCGAACGTACCTTGGTGTTATCGTCCCACATTGCCGGATGGGACAGGTGCGTGGTCGCAGACCAGACGTGAAGGAACATTCCAATAATCATGCAGAGAGTAGCTGATGTCAGAAACATGACCGGCATCTGCCATGTGATAATCTGGAGCAAGCTAGGGGTCCGACGGCCAGTCTTGGATGAGTGGCTTCTCTCGCCATTTGTCTTGGCAAGTAATGTGCGGATGTTGCTCAGTCCATCGCGATGTGACGAAAGGCGGTGCAATCGTACGGTCTGATCCGCAGCTGTGAGAATGCTGAAAAGCGACAGTATGATACCACAGTACCACGAAGTACGCACAGACCATGGCGACTCTTTTCCATTTGGTAAGATGTTAGGCCAGCTCCCAGTAGAGGTAAGAACGCCTGCTAAAAGGGCAGACTGTACAAAATCAGCATACAGAAGGTTATATAAAGCATCAGGGGTCATCAAGCAGAGAAGGGGATACAGGCTCGTGTCCGTCTCAGTCGTACTCTCGTTCGACAAGAGGCGGGCGGCATCTGGAGAGTTTGATTACGCGCATATGAACATGTAGGATATTGCTTTCGGAAACATACCACAACACCGACAAAGTTGAGCTCACTAAGTTTGTTGTCTCTCCATCGTACAGTAAGGTTGTCGCGCTCGTCCTTATCTTCAGTATTGAGAAGGATTTCCAGAGGGTCGTACGTCGTCGGGTCGGGAGCGTAGATACCTCCGCCGAAGAATTGCAACACCGTCATAAGAGTCCATTGACCTTCACTCTCCTGTCCAATTCTCTGGTGCGATGAACTTCCTAGAAGCGGTGTCTGCGAGCCGGAAGTGCCTCCATCTTCGACATCGTTGTTGTAGGTCATAGTTTGCTGAAATCTGTAGATTTGGCGGTAATTCCGTTGCTAGTTGTTGCCGGACCGAACTGTGGAGGAATTTCGAAATTTCGAAATCTAGAGGTATGACGGGAATGTGGTTGTAGATACATGACGCGCGGCAGCAACCATCCGGTTCTGTGGAGAGTAAGAGGTCGCGTGCCTGCGGTAGTGGTGCAGCTGCTTCCAAGGCCAATGACGTACATTGCCACGTGAGCCCTGCCAGCCCACGCGATCTTCACACTATCTACCATATCGCGCGAATAAAACTCGAGTGCGATGCACGTGAGATGGACTGGAATGCAGGATTGCAGGACAAGGTCTAGGTTTGCCGCGGAGTGGCTGGGTGTCGGAAGAATGGTCGCCACAGCTTTCCCGGGGCCCCACACACCCACGCGTTGAGACGCACTACCTCTATGGAGCCGCCGCGACTGGTTAACACACAGCTATGACGTGAGCCACTTAAACAACACGTCTCGATGCTGACCAAGACGACACCTCACAACACAACGCACTTTGAAAGCAAACATATCTAGATATCAACAAACATGTCGTCCCCCGCGATCAAGAAAGACTTGTATGTCGGCACGGACAAGCATCGGTGGTGGAAGGAAGCGGTGGTATATCAGGTATAACAAATCGATCCCAATTGCTCTTCCAGAATTGACACGGACACCAGGTCTACCCAGCTTCATTTCTGGACAGTAATGGGGATGGTTGGGGCGACGTTCCTGGTATCACGCAGAAACTGGACTACCTGAAGGACCTCGGTGTGGATGTAATATGGGTATCGCCAATTTACAAGAGCCCACAAGGTAAGCTTTCGAAAAAAGAAATGCTCGCAATATATACACTGACTTCTTTATCGCTGACATGGGTTATGATATCGCTGACTACGAGGACATCGATCCCAGCTATGGCACCTTAGCTGATGTTGACAATCTTATTAAGGAGATCAAGAAGCGTGATATGAAGCTGGTTATGGACCTTGTTGTCAACCATACCTCGGAAGAGCATGCGTGGTTCTTAGACTCACGATCATCAAAGGCATCGTCGAAACGCGATTGGTACATCTGGAAGCCCGCCAAATATGATGCTGAAGGAAATCGCCAGCCTCCGAATAACTGGGCGCAAATCCTTGGTGAGGCAAACTCAGCATGGACGTGGGACGAGACCACTCAAGAGTACTATCTGTCGCTCTTCACGCCCGAGCAGCCGGATTTGAACTGGGAAAACCCTGATGTTCGCGCAGCTGTCCACGACATCCTCCGGTTCTGGCTTGACCGAGGCGTGTCAGGGTTTCGTATGGATGTCATCAACCTGATCTCGAAGGTGCAAACATTCCCTGATGCGGATGTCTCAGTCAAAGACAATAAGTACCAACCGGGCGATAAGTATTACGCAAACGGTCCGAGACTACACGAGTGGCTTAGGGAACTTCGAAGGGATGTACTCTCTAAGTACGACACGCTTACCGTTGGAGAAATGCCATTTGTTCGAGATAATGACGAAGTCATCAAAGTTGTTGGCGCTGAAAGCGAAGAGCTGAACATGATCTTTGTCTTTGACTTAGTCGACCTCGACAACGTACCTGGCGATTTCAAATTTACTCTGCAGCCTTGGGATGCGCATGATCTCAAGAAGATCGTGAACAGACTGCAGCGATTGATGCTCGAACGCGATGGCTGGAATTCACTTTACGTTGAGAATCATGACCAACCTCGAAGCGTGAGCAGGTACACGGATGACAGCGATCAATGGCGCGAATACGGCGCGAAGCTGTTGTGCTTGATGCAGACTACATTGGCAGGGACATTGTATGTCTACCAAGGTGAAGAGATCGGCATGCGCAACGTGCCCAAGGACTGGAAGCCAGACGAATACAAAGATATCGAAAGTATCAACTTCTTTAAAAAGTAGACCCCCCTGCCCATGACCTTGACACCTCTCTAACTGCTACAGATACCGCGACCTATACCGTGGCGATGCTGAAAAGCAGGCCTTGGCAGCTAAAATCATGCAACGAAAAGCTCGAGACAGCGCCAGGACGCCAATGCAGTGGGATTCATCAGCCCAAGCTGGGTTTACTAGTGGAAAGCCCTGGATGCGCATCAACGACGACTATCCTAACATAAACGCCGCAGCTCAGCTAGCTAACCCCAGACCTTCACCCGGCATGTTCTCCGTGCACGAATTCTGGAAACGTGGTCTGCAGTGTCGCAAGGAGAATAAGGATGTCTTTGTGTATGGCGATTTCGAAATGCTTGACATGGAAGATCAGAAGGTCGTTGCGTATAGGCGTTGGAGTGAGAAAAGCGCTTTTATCACCGTGCTGAATCTCAGCGGCGAGCAAGTAATATGGGAGAAGATGGGAGACCTGAAGGTGAAGAAGTGGGTTGCTGGCAACTATGACGAGAGGCAGTTGGATGAGAAGGCGAAAAGTGGAAAGCTAGAGTTGAGACCTTGGGAGGCCATGCTGGGTATGTTGGAATAGGGTTCGATTACTGGTAGACGATGAGTGCGGATATGCATTGAATATAAGGTCATAAGGTCTGAGGGATAGTTGTATGCAAATCAAGAGCCTAGACGAGTAGAAGGACCAGCAACATGGAATAGAGAGAGGTACTATCAACCCGATCACGACTCCCAGTGTGTGACCGACACAACCTTCGCGCTCGACTGTAAATCTGAAGAGAATGAAGCTTTTGAGGTGTCTCTTGCGACAGCTGACATGGCGGCTCGACGGCTATGTCAGCGATCTAGGTACAGGGTGTCTGATATATAGCCGGTGAATCGTGTACTGCAATATCAATGTGCGACTTCTTTACATGGTCTAGAGATGCTACTACCGTAAACTAAGTCACATGAACCCTCGACAGTGACGTACAGGGAAGAGAGTCATCTTCTCTCGTGAAAGCCAGGTATTTCGTTTCCTTGCGGTTCTTCTATGCTGGCAAGGCGATAGCTTAACAAACCATGATACTACCTTTACACTGCCCAGATACTGGTTTAAGCCTTTACCAAAGCTCATCTCGACGTTGTCAATCTTGCATGATCTATCAGGGTCTCCTTTCTCGCCCGTCTATGCACCAGGCCATTCAGCTTGTCGCTCTAGTCTACGCTGGTAAATGGGTTGGGTTGGCTCGTGTAAGACCTCGACCCGACCCGACCCTGGGGGTAACCCGATGAAAAGGAGACTAGTGATAGGTTGAGTTGGATTTGGCTCGGAAAGACACTAGGTAGAGGTTAGTTTGGGTTAGGGTCAGGGTCGGGTCACTATCCTTTCATCAGAATGTATGGTGATTATAATCCTACCCCAACCTAACCCATCTACCAGCGTACTGTGGTCCCTACATTGACACTTATGGATGGCACTTCCTTACTGCAGATAGCGAGGCGACTGCCACAAACCTCTCAATGAGTGCGAGAACTTTGAGCGAATGATCTCTGTGGAGAAGACATGCGTTCTTTGTGCGCACAAGGGACAAACGCAATCGCAGGCCGAGATAACAACATGCCTGGACTGGAAGCGCGGATTCTCGATACCCTTATGATGACATTGAAATTTGACAGCACACACTGCTCATTACGTGTCTTCAATTCGACAGTCAGAAATCTTTAGTTCTAAGGCACTGACCATGGCGATGATCAGACCATCGGTGTGTTTCCTGACTACGGTAGGGCCGCATTCCGTTGGGATCCTCGTCTGACATCTCCCGAGAGATGCTAGTGCGCAAGGCTGGACGTAACACCTTCGTGCTTGGCCGTGAGGATATACTCCGTTGAACCCTTTCTAGCGATTACCTGATCAATACTCAGTTGTGCCGAATACTGCAGTAGTGACTGACAGCCTTGTTTCAAGGATGTGTATAGCGAGCACTTATGGTGAATAGTAACACCATTGTGCGTCACTGTTTGCACAGCCAACACATTCGCCAAAATATCATGAGTAGTTGCCATCATCTTGGCGAGTACTGAAACTTAGCAAGCGCGGCCTCGAGCTGTCAGGCGAGCCGGTATTGCTAGCTCGATTTGCGATAGCGAAGGGTCGGTGACACCCTGACTCCGCTCGGCACAGGCTCAGTACAGGGAACGGTCTTCTTTCTTGTGGCTGCGGAGTTGGGAGTCAAGGGGTGCCAATTGTAGGAGACACCTGCGATGCAAGTGCAATATCACAAGAGAAGGGAAATGCCGTATTCGATAGACGGTCGAGCTCCTCCCCGTCACATTCTCAGTCATCGGTATCCGTCTTGTACCATCGTTAACAGTCTAGAACCTCGTGACGCCATTAGCAAAACCCCCAAGAATCACTGTGCCCCGGTTTGATAGCAGATCTCAATGGTTGCCGTAGCATGAACCCCAAAGGGACATACTAGAAACAACGATGTGAATGTTGCCGGTGGGGCGGGTAGAGAAGAGGCTTTTGCGCAATTAAAGCTCGAACAGTCGGAAAGTCCTGGGCCAAACCCTCGGCCAGAAGCTTAGTTATCGATTCGAACTCTATTCCGCACAGGCCAGCAAGCTTTTACACGGCGACCAGGCTACCTATGACGGGAGAAATAGGCAGTTATGTGTATAATTCTGATGGCTATACTTGTCTGTTGTCGCAATGTTTGATGAACAGCTGAGTGAGAGAAGGAGAGAATGGCAAACGTCGATGGCGGTGGCTGAAACAAGCCTACATAGCGGCACCCGCTAAGCAGCATCGGAACGACGGTTTCCGCCACCCAACTCAACTGGGAGTCAAAATAGTCGACCTGGTAAACTCCTGCTTGCGCCATGACTCGGACATGTCAAGAGTAAAGGATACGCTAAAGGTGCTATTTTCCTCTCGAATGACCAATACTGACCCCACTTTAGTTTCACGGCTGCAAGGCAGCAAAGCCGAACCAAGCGGAGAAAAAAGGTTAGCTTCCCTTCCCCTGCGCACATCGGGCCATCTCCCGTAACCTTAACCTGCTTAACCCCGACCTAGCCTGCGCAATCCAGGCATCTCCCGTACTTTCACCGTCGATTCCGCAGAGCATGGCGTGAAACGACAGAATTTAGACAGCCCTTTCATTACACAACGTCTTTCAATAGAGTCGAAATGTTTCGAAACGAGGCTACTGTGAGCCTCGCCACGACGATACTCAGGGGCCAGTCACTGACTATGAACGCCTACTGACTCCGAGGATTATTACGTGGCTAGAGTCTCTCGAGTATAAGACAACCAGTCCTCAGCGCAAAAAGTAAAAGGGCATCAACTTCATTCTCATCTATTCACTCTCGCTTTTAGCAACCAACAACACTTACTTTCGCTACTACTCTACTCGACTTTTCAGTCCCAAGTCATTCGTTTGTGCTGAGCACTCGACTTCTTTATTATTCACATTCATTATACATCGTATCCATTCGATACCAACTTTCAATTCACTTAATCAATCTCGAACAATCAAACAATCATCAACATGAAGTTCTACACTGCTCAGGTTCTCGCTCTGGCCAGCATTGCCAGTGCCCTTCCTCGCCCCAACTACGGCTCCGGATCCTACACTCAGCCGACTGCTCCTGTTACTACCGGGGTCTCTGGTCCAAGCTATGGATCAGGAGGCGCTAGCTCCGGCCCCAGCTACGACTCTGGATCTTCTTCTGGCTCAGGGGGAAGCAAGACTCCCAGTGATGGTAAGGGAGGTGTAAACCTTCCTGGCCTTGGCGGAGGTGCTGGTCTCCCCGGTCTCAACGGAGGTGCTGGTCTTCCTGGCCTCGGTGGTGCTGGTCTTCCTAGCCTTGGTGGTGCAGGAGGTAAGGGAGGTCTTGGAGGACTCGGAGGACTCGGAGGACTCGGAGGACTTGTAGGTGGTCTCACTGGCGGTGTTGGTGGAGGTAAGCTTCCTGCTCTTACAGGCAGCGGCGCTGGCAAACTCCCTGTCGTCGGAGGTCTTGGTCTTCCTGGCCTCGGTGGAGGCGCAACAGGTGGTCTTGGTGCCCTAGGAGGCCTTATGGGCGGACTCGGTGGCGCTGGCAAAGGCGGTCTTGGCGGCATCCTCGGTGGCGGTGCCAACGGCGGAGCATCTGGTGGTGCTCACGGAGGAGCCGGTACTGGTATCGGCGGATCTGGATCTGGATCTGTCGGCGGTGGTGCCAACGCTGGAGTAGGAGGTGGAGCTTCTGGAAACGTTGGAGCTGGTGCTGGTGCTGGCGGTTCAGTCGGCGGCGGAGCTCACGGTGGTGCTGGTGTCGGTGCCGGTGCCGGTGCCGGTGGAAACGTCGGAGCTGGTGCTGGTGGCAGTGCTGGTGCTGGTGTTGGCGGTTCAGTCGGCGGAGGTGCTGGTGTTGGAGGCTCAGTCGGCGGTGGTGCTGGTGCAGGTGTCGGCGGCAACGCAGGTGCTGGTGTTGGCGGTTCAGTCGGCGGAGGTGCTGGTGTTGGTGGTTCAGTCGGCGGAGCTGGTGCTGGTGTTGGTGGTGCAGTCGGCGGTGGTGTCAGCGGCGGAGCTGGTGCTGGCGTTGGTGGTGCCGTTAATGGTGGTGCTGGTGCTGGTGTTGGTGGTGCAGTCGGCGGTGGTGTCAGCGGCGGAGCTGGTGCTGGTGTTGGTGGTGCAGTCGGCGGTGGTGTCAGCGGCGGAGCTGGTGCTGGCGTTGGTGGTGCCGTTAATGGTGGTGCTGGTGCTGGTGTTGGTGGTGCAGTCGGCGGTGGTGTCAGCGGTGGAGCTGGTGCAGGTGTCGGTGGTGCTGTCAATGGTGGTGCCGGTGCAGGTGGCCACGCTGGTGTTGGAGCTGGCGCCGGAGCTGGAGCTGGAGGCAACCTCGAAACGTACCATGCTTAAGCCAGCATGGAACTCCTACAAGTCATGCCCTTCACTCAGGGACGGATGAGATATTCGCGATAAGACTTTTAATTTAATCTTTTACACAAATGTTGCATCTTCGAGTGATGTGTGATCTCAGTCTCGGACAGTGCTTCATGGACACGTACATTCCGTCTTCCTAAATGCATTCTTGAGTTCCTGTCTCTCATTAGCTACGAGGTTCTCGAGGCAAGCTAACTGCCACTTCGACCAGTATGCTCTAGTCCAGCTACACTGTAAAAGGCGATCGCCTATCTCGAGCACAAGAGTTACGGGGTAAGAAAGCTTCGAAAGCCTCGAGCTAGTGGCATTGCTTCTGACAGTGAAGAAGAAGAAGACGAATTGAGTTGGCAGTTCTTTATTTATCTGATATCCACTTGATTGGAAGATAGTCGGGATTTGTTCTTCAGCATCTGTTGATGTACTTGCTAGCTTTTATCGTGTGGGGTGACGAGTCTGCGCGGAACAAGCTGCTGCTGCCTGTGCTGCATCAGGTACGACTACTGGTCTGGAAGCTGTAGATAGTCCGAGGATCTGTGAGAGAACTGCAGCTTGTGTGAATGAGGTAAGCGAGAAGAAGGTGGAACAACACCAATGGGAGTCCAATAACCGGCATTCTATCATTTATCGTTTCTGAACCAATAGCATTGCTTGGGATCGAAGTCTTGATTCATTTCAAAAGGCCAGGGATCTACCGATACTTGGTCAAGAAGATGAATAAGTATATCAAGGGTTCGCTAGCGCTAAACATGCGTCGACTGCAAGACCAACCCTAAATGTTGGTCAGTGTTAATGTATACATTTTAGATGGGTTCGAACAAGACTCACCGACCCTCCTTCTGCCGCACCACATCGTCGATGACATCCCGGTCCAGCTGGGGAAACATGCCTGTCAGCGTCTCGACTACGACTTTGTGTTCCTGCCGTTGTATGCGCCTCGCTTCCTCTGCTTCAGCTGACGCCTGTCGCGCAGCGTCATTCTCCGCCGTCAACCTCTGCCTCTGTCGGTCCTCTTCATGCGATGGTCGTTGCTTCTCGCTCATATTAGATTGGGGAACTTGGCCGGGAAACTCTGTTGACGCACGTGACGGTAAATGTGGTTTCTGGACTGCCGCAGATCCAGATGGATGGTGCGTATCATTGTCCGAGAATATGCGACCAATAGTGCTAAGTGGCCGTTGTATCGTCCGCAAGAGGCCTGCAACAGCAGCATTCTCTTCTTCTGGCTGCTCCGTCTCAGACTTGCGATCTTTCAGACTGGTTGACCGTCGCGGCCCTGCAGTCTCTGCCTCCATCGAGTTCCTCTGCGTGAGTTCCGGTCGTAATGGTGTCGTCTTTTCCGCTAGGTGATGATAGTGAGGTGACGGCACCCGTTTGTGGTTAGGTGCAGTAGGGTGCAATAAAGCAGATGAAGATGAAGGTTCGGCTTCTTTAGCTGCGTGGCGTTCGGCGATGGCTGAGACGGCCGCTTCGACATTCTTCTCGAATTCCTCATCAGTGACGGTCAAAGACGTCTTGTCAAGACCTTCGATGAATTGGATAGCGCCCATTAAGGATGATATGTAGTAGCCTGCTTCTCCACCGAGCTTATCCTGGTTCCGGAACCGCAGAATGTATTGTACGTTGGAGACGAGATGATCGGGGTTCGCCTGCAGTACGGTGTAGATGAGAAGTGGTACGAACGCATCTGCAGACTGGTCCGAGTTTGATGTCCGTAGGAACCCAAAGATGACCTTGCAGCAATTCAGGATGCAGATGATCTTGTCTCTGGGCGCTCGGTAGCTCTTGATCTTCAGCAGCTCCTGTTGGGCCAGGTGTAAAAACTTCTTGCCCTTTTCGCCTACCGGCTTGATATCCAGGTGCTCTTCACTGACCCACTTGTATATGCGCACCTTCTGCGCCAAGACCTCGTCCCGCTCTACGTCTTCTTGGTGCTGACCCCTTCGACCTGGTCCTGGATGCTCTTGTCTCCGTCGACCTTTGCGTGGTGATGCGGGCTCTGGAGGCGGGATCGCAGGCGAGAATGTCTGCGTGTATAACCGATTCATGACTAATTTCTCCATGCCTTCTCTTGCGTTATCGAATTCAGCGTCGGATACAGTCCGCCATACCTCGCATTGTGCCATCTTCTTGCTGATGAACTCGAGGAAGTCGCCGATGATCTTGACCTGCTCATGTACCATCCATTGCTTCTTTCCGAATTCTAGGAGGAAAGAGCGCAAAAATTTGGCAACAGGGTCTGCTGTCCGGTGACGTAGCTGTTCGAGGAAACGGTGGAAGTCGAAGGGGAGATCTGGCTCGGGCTCTGGTACTGGCTGCGCTGGCTTGTACTTGGAAGCATGTGCGCTGGGCGAGGTCGGTTCTGCAAAGGGGGCAGCTGTGCCAACGCGGTGTAAGGAGGAGGTACGAGGAGGTGGAGACTGGAGTGAGGTCGTCGAAGCCGCATCGTCGTTTGGAACAGGCAGGGGCTTGTCGAGCGGCACGAGACTTGACCTTCGGGGTGGGTACGGTTTTGAAGGCGACTCTAACATGGGGCTCGCTATCTCCAGTCTGGGGGACATGATCTCAGTCTCCCCGGGCCCACCGTCTCCCTCGAACTGATCCATGATGCTCTGTATCTCCTCCCGCGAGTTGTCCACAGCGTCGCCTGTACCATCATGGTTCGCAGCATAGTCGTCGGCCGCAGCGTCTTCGGAACTTCTTCCACCCGATCGTTCTTGCGACATTGGGGACGTGGTTCGGCTGGGAACATTACTCGTCGAGAGGTATTTGTCGTCTTTGGGCGGTGGAGGCGGAGGGGATGGTGATCGTATGGGCACCTTGCCTGCCGATTTCTCGCTAGGCTCAGGTGGTGGTGTTGATGCTCGGTCCAGCGCCACAGTCTCCGTCTTGGTGGTGGGCTCCTCTACTGGCGCCGTAGATGGCTGCGCAGCCTCCGTATTCCTATTACGGTCCGCTTCTGAACTAGCGAGCGCCGCATCTGATCCCTCCAAGCTCTCGTGCGCTTCCTCTACAATCTCTGACGGCGCTTCCTTCGCTACGTGCCCCTCGTCTCGGGCCTTGAGCTGGCCAGGCTGCCCCGCCTCCACTACGGTATTCGCGTCATCTGCCGTAACTGCAGGCTCCGTGGCCTGGCCTGATCGAGGCGCACCCTCGTTTATCGAGGCTACATCTTGTTGGTCGTCGACCTTCTCTAGCTTCGCTTCAGCGTTGCTGTCTTGGGCTGCATCGTGTTGCGGAGTTGAGTTCGGGGGAGACATAGACCGACTGCGACTGGGGGGCTGTGGAGAGGGGAGAGGTGGTTGATCAAGTGTCCATGAGTCTTCTACGGAGCTTAAAATAGCTCTAGCAAGGTGTATATATGTCAAGTGTCTCAGTGGTGGACGTCTGCTGCGCCTGCATCTGCGAATCGTCCGCATGGTCCATCGGCATCTAGAAGCCGAGTCTCCGAGTGGCCCCCTCCACCGGTACTGTACCTACCTAGCGCGTCGAGCAGTCGCCAACGTGCCGTTGCCAAACCCAACTCTCCACCGCGAACATTCCCGCCCGACCATGTGCGGTATTTTCTTCTCGCTCAGCCGAGCTGGACATGTGACGCCTGACACGAATACTAAGCAACTGCTTCAGAATAGAGGGCCCGATAGCACAGGGCAGCATCAAACTGTCATCGAATCCAGCACCAAGGGATTTTCAACGCGTCTTCACGCGACTTTCCTGTCAACAGTCCTTGCTTTGCGCGGCAACGACGTAGTCAGGCAGCCCCTCAAAGACGTCGCCACGAGCTCTCTCCTTTGCTGGAATGGCGAAGCATGGAGCATTGCTGGACATGTCATTGATGGCAATGACTCTCAGCTCATCTTCGCTAAGCTTTTGAATGCATGCGCTGGTACAAGCGAGACATCCACGAAAAGCGTCATCGAGCTGCTGTCAGTCGTGCGGGGCCCTTATGCTCTTGTTTTCTACGATGCATCCAACAATCGCATCTACTATGGACGCGACTGTCTGGGAAGACGATCGCTGCTCCAAAAGTCGACTTCAGACGGCACCCTTGTCTTGTCTAGCGTTTGCGATAACGCTTCTGGTGAGTCCTGGACTGAGGTGGAAGCCGACGGCATCTATGTCCTAGATATCGATGCGGCAGCCTCCACCCCAAACTCGTTGCCAGTTACGAAGATTCCGCACTGCCGCTCAGACCCGAAAAAAGACTTTGGACTATCGTTCGTAGGTAGGTCATCTGGTGCGCGAGTCCTGCTGACAGACTCAGACCCTGCCGTTTCCCACTATGAATCCCGCTGTGGACACTGAATCTGCAAAGCAGAATATGGGCGCGACCGAACAGCTGAGGTTGTCGCTGGAAAGGTCGCTTCAACTGCGCACCCAGCATATACGAGAGGCAGTAACCGGCAATGTGAAGCTGGGAGCTCCGAAAGACGCACAGGTTGGCATACTTTTTTCTGGTGGTCTTGACTGCACGATCCTCGCACGCATGTGTCACGATCTCTTGCCACTCGGTGAATCTATCGACCTCCTCAATGTCGCTTTTGAGAACCCTCGAGTCCATTCCAACCTCGAATCAGGTACCATTCCGTACGAGCTTTGCCCGGACCGTATCACTGGACGATCATCACACGCCGAGCTCATAGATATCTGCCCAGGGCGTGAGTGGCGCTTCGTCCAAGTCGACGTACCCTACACCGAGACACAAGCCCATCGCAGCACCGTCATGGCGTTGATGCATCCTCACAATACGGAGATGGACCTCTCCATTTCATTCGCGCTTTACTTCGCCTCACGCGGAAATGGTCTGATACACCTCTCCGACAAGGCTCGCTCTGAGCCATATATCACCAACGCACATGTCCTCCTATCAGGGCTTGGCGCTGATGAGCTTTTTGGTGGGTACCAACGACATGCCGTAGCTTTTGCTCGTCGCGGATACCCCGGCCTGATCGAAGAGCTTGAACTTGACTTTAGTCGATTGGGTAAAAGAAACTTGGGTCGCGACGATCGAGTCATCAGCAACAGCAGTAGAGAGGTCCGATTTCCGTTCCTTGATGAGGACTTCATTGCATTGGCGCTCAATCTTCCGGTGACAGCCAAGTGCGATTTTGGCCTGGCGCAAGTGGTCGATAGCGGAGACCCTGCGCAGCTTCTCGAGCCCGGAAAGCGAGCTCTTCGATTGCTGGCCTGGAAATTGGGCATGACAAGAGTAGCTGCAGAGAAAAAGCGTGCAATCCAGTTCGGCGCTCGCACTGCCAAAATGGAGACAGGCAAAACTAAGGGCACGCATGTTCTAAGTCAATAAGGTCAGTCATCTCTGTTTTTTTTTTCTTTGGCAATGATTATAAAGCGAGCAAGCGATTGAGACACCGGTGTATTTCCTCGGGGGCTATCCTTTCTAGTCACTAGATGGATGCAACCTCTAAGCACTTGGTGTCATTGATTCGTAATTAGAAAAGGCAAGTCTGAGCCTTGTCATTATTGTTACTTTGTCTTGTGTACTTTGCTGTGCTTGTACTGACACAGCGAGCAGTATCCGCATCTTTGGAACTAGTCATATTCATCTCGCTATGGCTTCATATTTGCATGGTGCATGTGACCTTGTCCAGTCCAAGACAGGATTATGAAAGAATATAATGAAACGACCATAGCCATCACCACCTCATCAACTTGCCATATTCGGCCGCACGATCAGACATTCGAGTCTTGACAAACATAGATGCTTCGACTGTCGAGCGATTTGATCGACACATACTGCTACTTACAAAGCGTAGTTGCAATTCCAAGAAGAACTATCCAGACGAAAATCCGAAGGAACGTTGGAACGGCGAATCGTGCACCGGTGCTTTTGTGCCCGCCAGGGGCGCCTCCGCCAGGCCGTACACCAGAACCGTGACCACCAGAGCCGTGAGCCCCGCCGCCGCCTTTCTTTTCGGACAAATCAATGTCCACTCCAACTCTATTCGGCGTATGTGAGGGCACAGGAACGGTAATTGTCATCGTCGAATCGTCGTACACATTCGTTGCAGCAGGATCCATAGACATCAATGGTGAAGCAGAGATCGCAGCTACCATCGATAGCAGCAACAAGAGAACATAAAGCAAAGTAGATGGTCTCATCCCAGACGAGGTATTGTTGACCCGAGTATGCTTCAGACCTGTCACGCTCGCCTTTGAAGGCCAAGCGTTTGCGTCGAGTGGATGACCTGTACCGTAGGTCCCAGTCACATCATCTTGTAGGCAACACTGGATTGTCGCTGGATTATAAGAGTCGTCATCACAATGTTCCATTGGCGCATGGCAAGACCAGCGCTTGGTCAGAAATGAGGAGAAGTTGCTTGTATCAAGCCTTTGAGTGATATGCCATATTGGTAGCGATTGGATGCATGTCACAGAAAAGCCCTGTTCAGGAATCCTAGCCACAATCCAGATGAGAAACGACAGGACACACAATAGCTTGAGGACAGTAACGCTGGCGCTGCCGCTTTTTGGTGTACTCGGGGTAGCGGTCGTCGCTGGCAGAATGGGAGAGCTCCTAGTCTTCTTAGCACTGTTGTTGTGTCGTTCCCAACCCATTGGTCTCTCAAAGCCAGCCGCACAAACTGCGCCTTCGTCGCAGCTCATGTTGTCGCAGCAGTCCTGACCCGCAGGACAGAGCCCATGCGCACCGCTACCGCTAGAGATCTGGAGTAATGGGCACCAAGATGCAGGAGGCAAGTTAGATGCAGAAAAGATTGGCCCAGAAACCCCGGTTGGGTAAGTAGATATGTATTTAGGGACCCCTTGGTTGACTTTGACCAGACTCGGGTCTTTGGTGGCGAATATCCTGGGAGACGCATGGAAACGCAGTGGCGTTGATGTAAACTCATGGGAGGTTGGGAGGTTTGTAGTAATGTGGGCCAGCGAAGTGCACAGCCCAGTAAATAACAGAAGAGTAGTCGTACAGAGCAACATGACAGGCTCTAGAGCGTTGGTAGTAGTGTTGCAGGAAAAGAAGCTTTCGACACGCAATGTCGGTAAGAGGATCTTTAAGCACTGATGGCAGCTTTTTGTACCTACGCGCGCCATCACATAGCCGTTGCAGGAAGGTATTGGAAGCATGTCCATTCACGCACACACGCAACAGACTTTTAAAATGAAGATGCATTGTCAATGTGGAAACGGTCTTCACATGCAAATGTTGAGTGTCGAAGATCAGTGGCGAATCACAAGCCTTTGAAAGAAGCTTCCAGCCACAGCAGCACCGCCACAATGACGCAAAACCATCTGTCTATATAGCATCCATCACGCGCTCCTCTTCCAGCCTTTCCATCATTACCTGCAAACTCCCAATACCATTCAATTTCTCAAATCAGACGTCGAATACCACCACTCAACGACACCTTCACCACCAACAACCAAAATGCCTGTCCCGATGCCTTCAACCACCTCACAATCCACCCCAGCGACGCAGTCTTCAGCTGCGGCGCAGACGGCGCACAGCGTACAGAATGCAGCTACGCAAGCTCTAGCGAGCGCGACCCACAGTGACAAAACCG
Organism: Alternaria brassicae; assembly: GCA_004936725.1. Lineage (NCBI taxonomy): Eukaryota > Fungi > Ascomycota > Dothideomycetes > Pleosporales > Pleosporaceae > Alternaria > Alternaria brassicae. The sequence continues at coordinate 2,270,627 of CM016505.1, read as the reverse complement.
AGCAGGAGAAGGAAGCTGAGCGACGATACGAGGAGGCGATGGAAGAGGAGTACGCCAAGAGAGAGGGTGGAGCCTAGGCTTCAATATGTCAATCATAAGAGGACACAAAAACACTTCACAGGCCCAGAAGGATACCCAAAACTAGCAAGTTTGCATCACAAATAATTGTTTGAAATCAGTATTTTCATTCAACATTGAATTCACAACTGCGTTAGTTATCCAGCCAGCGCCTTCTTCACCAACTCCATCGGCCTTTCTCCCATGGGAATCTTCAACGCCAACTCATGCCCCTGATCCGTCATCTTCCCCCACGTCTTCTGCAATATCCTCACAATCTTATCCTCATCGTGTTCTTTTTCAAATGCTTCGAACTGGTCATCCAAGAAAACCAGGCAGGCCACGTCCTCGAGCACCATTGTCTCCTCGTTGACCTTCAAATCCTCTTTCCGTATCAAGCTGCCCACTGTCTCGCTGTCCTCTTTGCTGAACCCAGATTGGAGGCATATTTGCTCAACGAGCTCGGCTTGTCGTTTCTTGAGGTAGGTGCGCCAGGCGTGGTAGCCCGGGCGTGTCATCGGGTAGCTCGAGCGTGGTACCTCCCAGCGGCGGAAGTGTTGGGCACGGATGGCTATGCGCAGGGGTTCTGATGCATCAGGGGCGCGTTTTTCGAGATAGGAAGTGCATTTTTGCGCATAATGCAGTTCGTACGGCACTTGTTCGTTGTTGATGGTAACTTTGTTTGGGTCGAGTGCGTGGGCGGTGTCGATGGCGGTTAGGGCGCGTTCCAGGGGTGTCGACATGGTGGCAGCGGCTCAGGGTGGCTTTGGAGAGTTTGGAGATGGTGCGCTATGTTTCGATGAGTACGCGAGGGTGTCGTGAGGCATTTCGTCGCGTGTGAGATTAGTTGATGGGTGTTGCGCAGAGATAGCGGCGGATACCCCGCGTCAAGTGGGGGTTTGCCTGGCGATGCCCTGTCGATCTTCGCACCAAGCACGCGTCGTCGTTCCCGTTCGTCTCAACGCCTTCGTCATGGATTTGCTGCACTGCTAACCTAGACATATGCAAGCCCAATGCATGTATACCACATCCTCGTCGTCGTGATGCTCTACTTTGCATGCGTAGATGCAGTGGCCTCAGCCGATTGATTGGGCGGCGTCGAATGCCTTAGGTACTCTGTCTCTTCTAACCTCGAAAATCAACGCTCACCTTGTTTCTCAGCCTCATCATATATTGTCGCAGCAATCCAGCAATCCAAACCATGTCCTCTACACTTTTCAACCGCGTTCCCAGCTTAGCTGATCAACTTGTCCATCATCTCCAACGCCAAAGTTTAATGCTCCATGTCCCAGAACTGGAATGCGTCGGCTGACGCCGGGGCCTTCGATGGTGACTTCGCCTTCGACACCGCGAGCGACTCTATGCCGCAATACGACGGCGAATCTATTCTAGCACTCGACGGATGATGGTTGGATGACACTTTGGCACAATATGACACGGATTTGCCGGACCTGGATCTGCAGCAAGGCTCTTGGGCGGGCATCACCCCGATTGAAGCGGCGGACAAGCCTTCTTTTTCTGGATTCGGCCAGATCGATTCTTTCCCAGAGAGTTTGGATACTCATCCGTCAAACAGTGATATCGTGTACTCGGACGTTGTTGCCGTGGACTGCGGGGATATTGGCAGTGTGATAGCAGGATACGGTTACGAAGACCCTCCGGGTTTCTGATGCGTAAATGCCACTTCCTTTTATACAATGTGCTTGCAACGAGACGAATCTGGTATCAAGCTAGTGAAGCGGTGGAGAACTCGGTCAGTTTGTGGCATTCTCATCATCATCATCATGAATCGCTTTGTTTATTGATGCTGGAGTAAACTCAGATGCAACACGCTAGCTATTTTCGTGCAAGGTACATGAAGTAATGTCGCTCGAACACACAACTTCTGTTGCCTGCAAGTATCACGTGCCGCTAGAATGCCACTCCTCTCGATTCTGCATAATTACATTGCGATGATTCTTCTATTACCCCCAATTTGCTTGCGACGGATCCTGCGTCCATGGAATGCTTTGCTGGTGCGGCATGGAAGGTGGCGATTGAAAGTAGCCGTTGGTATCTTGTTGCTGTTGTTCCTGTTGCGGCCATCCATTGCTGTCCTGGCCAGATATCGATGATGCACCAGGACTGTGACCGTGTCCCGGATGCGGCGCCGGTAAGCCCGGCCCATATACCATAGCTCTTCGCGTCTGGCCACCCGAGGGCTGTGGCAATTCAGGTAACGGCTGGGGTGACGGAGTGGCCCATGTCTGCTGGCCAGGGCTCGCATCAAATGTCATGCCGTGTGGTTGCGGACTATGACCAGATCCATCGTACGAAGTGCCATTATATGACATGGAACTGGCGAAAGGACTGGATTGCGGAAACAGACTTGGCGGTGTTGTTGGACCTCCTGGATACATGAGCTGTGGCGCCTGCGGAGAGACCGATGGCATCGGTAACCATTGTGGAGGGTAGGTAACAGGTGTTGGAATCTGTTGCACTGGAGGCGAAGTGTGTGGTGATGTTTGCTGGCGCTGGTAGAGCTGTGCAGAGAGAGCGGCTGACTCTCGTTGGAAGCGATCACGCCAGTGGGTAAAGCCAAACCGCAGACCGAACTTGGATAGCACCGATGTAAAGTCGTGAATAGCGTTGATGGCACGAGTGGTGGGGTCCAACGGCAGCATCTGTCCTTCAGAAAGTAGCGGTGATGGAAACGGGGGTACGCTGACCTGCACAGGTGGTGCCAGTGGATCTTCAGATTCTATTTGAGATGCCAGTGGGGTTGGGGACACTGGTGGCCTTGGGTCAAGAATCATGTCCATGTTGTGTGACATGACATCCACAAACTGCCGACCGGTCATGTAAGCGCGCATAGCATCATAAAAAGTGACTGGAGGCTTGACGGTATTGGAAGGCTTGTCCAGTATGACGAGAAGATTGGTAGCGTACGCGATGCAGTGTTCAAAGATCAAACGCTGAGCGTACTCGTGAATATGGGGTATCCGTGGGCTTGGTGAGAGAATATAGACGTAGCTGTAGAGAAGCTCAAGCTCGAAGAACGACTTGATGGCAGGGAGGGTACTCTGCGGCATGTCCTGGAACCACTCCGACATTCTAGCATACTGCTTCCAGATGTACTGATAGGGTTCTTGCCAAGGCTCACGGCCAGATTGGAAGAGGTCCATATACCACTCCGATTGGATCTCTCGTATCTTGAAGAGATCAACGGCTGTGTCAAACGACTGCTGAAAGACTTGAGATGTGGGTGAGGAGAATTTTGGTTGGATAGAAGCATTGTAGAACGGAAACCCGACATTCGCGGCCTCGTCTGAGAAAGAGAAGGCACGAGTCTGGACAAGCGATGTTGATCTACTGGATAATTAGCAAGTAAAGGGGAACGAGGAGGAACAAAACCTTGCCTATCCAGTGAGTACACACACCAATACACCCTTCTTCTAATCTCTAGCTTCGGCCGTGACATTGCAACATTCTTGGATGGATCCTGGTGTATGCCGAGATCGACCATGGCTCTGGAAGCTGCGCCAACTAGCGTCCAGCTGTCAAAATGATGGGGATCCATAGTGGCGTAGATGGTCCAGAGGATCAAGGCCTGGATGCTGGAGACGTAACCAGGATGTAGCACGTCTTCGGCATTCTCAAGAGCCGCGTTCATATGACCGACAGCATCGGAGTAGTGGGCATCACCTCTGGATTCAGATTGTGAGAGACATGCGATGGCTAAGACCATACGCACGCTCCAGCGGTCCCAAGGCTTTGCATTGTCGCCTTGTGAGTAGACGGCTTCTACGGAGGAGTAAAGAGTAGCCTCCTCGAAGACGGGCCAAAGGGTAAAGATGTTGTTCAAGTAGTGTTGTATTAGTGGCGTGGCTGCATATTTCGGAGGCAATGCTTTGATCAAGCCGGTTGGTAGTGGCTCCTTTGCGCTGGCTGATCGAATCAAGCGGGCGTAAGACATCTCTGTTGTAAAGCCATAGAAGTCTCTCGCTGTAGCATTCACAGCGCTTACAGGGTCAGTGCAGCACAAGACGATTGATGGGCGGCACTCACAGAAGACCAAAATCTGAAACCAGATCGTCAATCTCCGAGGCTTCCTTCCTCCTTGCAGCTCTTTTGCTGATCGGTCTGATTGCCTTTACAGTATCGACAGATGCTCTACGTGGGGTCGAGTTCTCAGACATGTCCAACATTTGAACGCCAGAAGACTTCCGCCTTGACCGGGCTTCATGTAGTTTCTTCTCTAGTTTCTCCACCCTGGACTCCAGCGTTGCGACATAGCTTCGTTCCTTGCCTCTCGCAAATTGGTCGTTGGTGCTCGAGCACTCCGAGGCCCGATTGGACTTTTCACATGCTGTGCATGCGGGCAGTTTACCGTCGCACTTGACTTTGGCTGCTCGACACCGCGAACAGGCAGCCACTGGCCTGCTCACCCGTAGCAAGGGTGTTTCCAGCACCATCTTCTTGCTATCATGGGACGAGTAAGTATGCATCGCACGGTCACCTGATGCTGAGTGGATCACCAGCCGAGAAGTAGTCCAATAGAAGATGACACGAAAAGGAAAGGCGCAGCGATTGAAGGAAGTAGCCCTGAACACAGTGCATGGATATCGAGGTAGACTACATGCTGAAGGCGGTGGTGGAGTGGAAGAGTGCCTCGCCTTACGACGGATACGAGACGGGACGGCACTTACCAGGCTCGGTCAAGTGGACGTTGTGGGTATAGCGCGTCGATGCAGAAAATCAGTTCCGGGGGACAGGGTTGCCGACAAGGCGGTGCGACAACCGCTGGATGTGATGGTTTGGCGCTCTCGTGGTGTTGAGCGGGTTGACGGGTGGCGTAGCGGCCTCGCTGAACCCTTGAATTTGGCAGTGCCGCGACTCTTTGGCCGGATGGAGAGGTTGCAGGCGGCGGTGTTGCCCCGCAAAGTCGGACAGCAAGAAGGCAGTGCTGAAAGGGACAGCCGTGACGCTGTTGCGGGCGACGAGAGGAGGATAGGCAGGTGTTGGAGCGGGTGCTGGGCCAAGGGGCAGCCTATCAGGGCGCCGTCGCGCTCGATGCCCGCGCTGCACGTCTTTCTCTCGGCTCCCAGAGTTTAGACACGTTCTCGGCCTGTCATGCTCAGCCTACGCCGCACCAACAATGGGGCATGTCATGCTTCGTCGTCCTTTTTGCGCCGCCTGATTGGGGACGCTCGGTAATGCGCAGGCGTTTTTTTTGTGGCTTACACGACGACGCGCTTTGTTCTTTTGGTCCACGAAAGTGCCGGAGGTCGACACTCCCACGGTACTGCTTGGTCGCTCCGTATACTGGGTGCCGCTGTCGTACACTGGACTGGACGCTGCCTCCCTGCATTACCATCTCGACACCTCTCTCTCTGTCTCTCTCTCTCTCTCTCTCTCTCTCTCCGGACTGAGAGCACAGGACCAGACCTCGCCGGCGCGACAGACCTCTCGGGCATGGACGTGCGCGGCCGTCTCCCCCACATCCCAGGCCGAGCATCATAAGCCAGCTCCCCCGTCCTTGTCCGCCCGCCTGGTGAGAGACGAGCGATGGAAGTCGCGACTGCGACACACACCAAGACGGAAGGGACCCCGCACCCGTCTGAGGAAGGAGCCACCGCTACAGGCCAGAGCCGCATTGCCCACACCCTCACAGCTTGCTGTCGTTGCCGCACGGTAAGCATCATCATCATCACCATCGCGGCTCACGCGGGCTACGTAATTGCCCACTGACGTCCGCTCAGCGCAAGACAAGATGCGACCCTGGACTGCCTCGATGCGGGCCATGTGAGCGCACCAACTCGCACTGCGAATACTATGACCCCACCAAAGGGCGCAAGATAGCCCGGAATTATGTTGTGCACCTGCAACACAAGGTGCGCGATCTCGAGAAGCAGCTGGCTGATCTCGAACGCGACGACATTGAGCCAGACGCCGAGGACGTGATGCGCGGGGCCGCTACAGTGCGTGTCCAGGACTCGGACGAGTCCAAATTCCTAGGACCGTCGAGCGGAATCACCATAACCCGTCTGGTGATGCAGCTGGCGAAGCAGTTCACCGAGTCGAAGAGCATATCCGAGATTGTGCCACATTCCGAAGCAAAGAACATCAAGGATACCTTCGCCCAGGAAGACCAGCGGCCCACCTCCAAGATCTATCCCATGGTCAGCGACGTCGCTGCCGAAGACCTTCCCAACAGAGACCTCACCAACCTACTGGTAGAATTGTTTTACTGCAAAGGCGCGTAAGGCTGTCACAGCATCAACCACGCATCAACTGACTTGATTAGTGCACCCCATGTACCCCATCTTCCACGAACCGACCTTTACCAAAGACGTCGATGAGGTTTACACTGGCTCCACTGACCCTTACCAAAATTACTGTCTGCGCATGGTCATTGCCATCAGTCTGCAGAAGATGGATACACAGTACGCCGGTCTCGCCGATAGCTACTATCTCGCAGCCCTGAAATACTTCGAAGCCGCCATCAAGCCGATGAATCTCAAGACTCTGCAGTGTTTCGGCCTCGTCGCAGGCTACTCACTCCTGACGCCAACGAGGACAGCCGTCTACTACATCATTGGTCTTGGTGTACGACTGTGTCAAGCCCTCGGTCTACATGAAGAGAAGACGATTAGCATGGGCCCCGGTGGACGTTCCGCAGATCCTCTCGAAATCGATATGCGTCGCCGCTTGTTCTGGAGTATACTTACTATGGACTACGGCTTGTCGCATAGTCTCGGAAGACCCGCCCATTTCGCCACACGACGGGAACACATTGACGTGAACTTTGGCGAGCTTGTCGACGATGTCTACATCACCAGGGAGGGTATCAAGCCTGCACCCCAAGCATCGCTTAAGAAATGGATTGGCATACATTTCTACAAGATGCGCTTGCTACAACTAGAGATCCGCAAAATGCTCTACCAAAGAAAGAAGCCCGAACCCAAGGACGACCGGCACCCCTGGTTCGCTCAGATGCAATCCAAGATTGAGGCCTGGCGAGACACAAGTCCTGAAATGGACGGCGGATCGGGGCTTAACAAGGTCTGGTAAGTATTGGCGCCGTCATTCATGGTACATGAACTAACCCGCCTAGGTTCATTGGTCGATACAACACCATGGTCGTGTTCATGTACCGTCCGTCTCCACAAGTACCTCGCCCATCCCTGGACGCCGCCATCCGCTGTTACGATGCCTGCCAATACAACATCTACATGACCATGAAGCAGATTGAGACCAAGAGTGTCGATGTCACATGGATTTTCACCCAAGCCATTTTCATGTGCATCAACACCATGCTTTGGACACTGTCGTACTCCGAGGTGCGAAGACGTCATAGCCGCGAGGGAAGTAGAGAGCCATCTAAAGGTGGCTATGGAGTCGATCAGGCAGGCTTCCGAAAGGTGGCCCGGCGTACAGTCTGCTATTGGTCTATACTACAACTTGATAGCTGCTTGCATGAAGATTTTCGACAAGGATGGCGATGTTCCCATCTCAGCCAGTTCTCCATCTGATACTGCGTCCATTGTTTCTGGCAATATCGTGGATGGTATCAATCGGTCGCGAACTACAAGCCCAGCAACAGCGTCTACCTCATCCGTGCGCACGCCTTCCGACAAGGTACCAGGGCCTTTCGGCTACCTGCCCGAACATAATCAGCAGCTTTTCAACTTTGCCAACGGCCTCTCGAACCCACCCAATCCGTTTCCAAGTGCGCCGAGCTCGCAACAGGCTGGATTGCAGACGTCGCCTCAACAACCTCCACCAATGGCATACAATGAGCTAAGCCCGAAGACGTCGATTGATGGCAGCATGCCCTCCTACAGCTATGCGCCTACAGCTCAATTCGCGCCCCTACCTACGACGTTTGCTGAACTACCTCAATGGAACCCGACATTCACGATGCCGCCGCAAGAAAACTACAACATGACGAACATGCAAATGGCTTCGTCGCCATTTTACAATGAGGCGTATGCGGCAAACCAGGGTTATGAGATGGCCGACTATCTCAACCCGGCCTGGAGTCAGGATGCTAGGGGCACCGGGCTAAACCAGCAACAACAGATGGAGTTGATGCAAAATTTCGAAATGAACGAGGCAAAGAACATAGAGATGATGATCGAACAGAGTCACCAACTCTTCCGTCCACCCCAGTTACAGCAAACATACTGAAGGAGCGCAAGCAATGTTCGCTCAACAAAAAAAATCCTCTGAAAATTATCCTCCATCCATTATACTCTAACTGCAATGGTACACGAATCGGAATGCGATGCGATGCGGAGCCGATGACAATCCGTTTAGCGGACATTTCAATCCGCGAAGATCTGGCACGTCCTTGGTTTTGCTGGGAACATCATCTTCCGGCTTGGCTTTGCGCGTGAAAGTTTTCTGGCATGCCGATCATGTCGATCACGTCCTGCAGATCTGTCCGGTGGCTACTGTATCAGGTATTGTGGGGGAAGAGTTCCCGCGGGTCCAGATTCATATCCTCGTCCCAGGGATCCTTGAACGCCCAGGATGATCCATGCACCCAACGCAACTCTGCGCAGGACACACTGCAAGTATGGGTCGGTACATGGCAGGAAAGCGGTCGGCCCCGACATGAGAATGACAAGACGAGATGAACGCATAGACCTGCCCAAGAAGATATCAAGTTTCGAACACATCCGGTACCGTTGTCGCGAGAGCGAGAGCGTTGATAGCCAGGAATTCGCACTTGAAGCTCAAGAAAAGAGCAGACTGGGACGGTAGATATGAGGCCCACGCCTGGGATATATGAAATTAGTTCTGCAAAGATGGATGGAGCAAAAAGTCTCGGAAGCAGCTATGCAATATGCGACGTGGGTTCCAGATGGCCTGAATAATATTCATACACAGTTCAAGACAATTTTGATAAACTCTGCATCCTTTTATTCAGTATTGACAGGTGCGTTCATTTCCTATTGCACTATGTCCAGTCTTGTACGTCTCCCCTGCCGTACTCTTGAATCTCCAATCCTATTCCTGTTCACCTCCACCACCACCACCCAACCTATTCATTTCCCTACCAACCCACCCCTCAACCTTCTCCAAGATACCCTCAATATCAATAGCCTCCTCCTCCCCCCTCACCATCATCATCATCATCATCATCATCATCCATCCCACCCGCAGCCTCATCCCAAACATCCCGCATAACCTGATAAATCCAACTCCCCCCCTTCATCACAGTAACATGCTCCCAATCATTCACAATCGGCCTCGTATCATCCAGCTCCTCCACCAAATCAATCAAGTCGACCAGTGGATCGGCCCGATGATCAGCCAAGAGGTTTTCGAGCGCGATGCGAGCCCCGCGTGTAAAGGGAGATACGGCACGGAGTGACATTGGTGGATAAGGCGCGAATGATGGGGTACTAGTAGAGGCTGTTTGCGGTGGTGCTGGAGGTTTTGTTACAACTGCTGGGGTGTTTGTATCTGGCGATGGCGATGGTGGGAGGGGATCGCTGGGCGTACCAGATGGGTCTGAGGGATTGGTATTTTCAGGTGCTGGTGATGTAGGTGCATACAGACGGGTTTCTGGGCGCTCGACTGGGGAGGCAAGAACTCCTTTTTGGGGGCGACGCCTTGTGGGGGGTTTCTTTGGTTGTGGAGATGTCGGGGCGTCGTTGTGCGCTTTGGTCGCTGGTGAAGCGGCTTGTCGTTGCTCCGTCATGCGATTTGTACTTCTCATCTCCCTTCTCTGCTCGCGGGCCAGCACCTGGCTTTTTTGCTGAGAAACTGCTTCTTCCTCTCTTGTGTCGTCCTCTTTGGTCATGGCATGGCTTCTTGTCGCTTTGCGCTTCCTGCGCATACCCACTCCCGTGGTCGCAGATGGCCTCGGGATCTTGAGCTTGACGATCAGACTGGGTCGGACGGCAGGACTCACACTATCGTGCAACGAAGGTGGTGTGTTGATGGACTGTTTTTTGGGACTGCTATCGGCCTGCTATTTGTTTATCAGTTGATTCGGCAATATATGGTGATGGGTGTACATACCACAGCGAGCTTCCTGCGAGTCATTCTTCCAGCAGGAGAAGAGTGTGATGACTTTTCTTTGTTAACCTTCTTGATATCGTTATTCGTATTGGCGGGTTTCGAGGGAGTCGGCGAATCCGTCTCACCGGGATCTCGTGACTCAGCGAGTGGTCCGAAGAGGTGACGCTTTGGATTCTTCTCACTGCTATCAGGTGTGCCGTGATTTAGACGCATCCTTTTTCGCCTGGCCCCCAAGGCGGCGGCAATCCTGGCTTCTTCGGTCGCCTTCGTCTTGGGCCGGCCACGTGTGCGCTTGCCTTTGCTCTTGTGAGGCTTCCCATAGTCGGCATCAGAGTCGTTGTCTTCTTCTTCTGGAATCTCGTCTGGTTCCATCACCGCTCCATCTTCTTGAGATGGCTTGATGACATCCTTAACGGACTCTTCCGCAGAAGCCATTGTTTGTTGCTGTGTTCAGGTGAGAAGGCAAGCTCGAACTAGGTAATGGGGCATTGTGCTCGGGCCCCAGGTCGGGCTCGTGATGACCGAATCGGTGCAAACAGCGCTTTCGCCCTTTGTACAGTGCTCGAACGAAGAGATACTCTTCAGAAAGAGCAATCACAGATATGCACACTCAAGATGCTTTGTTGATTCACATGTCTCTCTCCACTAGCACGCCTACTGCGCCCACTCTTATTACCTATTCATGCCCCATGCGTGCAGACTGCGCACCGGTGGTGTCAACTGTCCGTAGGCTTCCATGATTTTCGCAGTTGTACAAAGGCGACCCACTGCTTTGGCTGCAGGATTCCGAGCACCGAACTGTAAGGGCAATGGTTTTCCAGACAGTGGCTTAGCCGAAGAAGGCTTCAGCAACGGAATGCATTCGATGAAACCATGTCGGAAGTGGAAGTAGATAAATGAACCCATGCTACGATCCGTTTGGGTCAAAGCAAGTCATCGGTTGCCAAGATCTATGTCGTATTTTAGATGTATTTTAATCCACTTGATCACTAAACTACAGACGGTGAATCAACGTATAATAGTCGTGATAGTAGCGAGGCTGGAGCAGAGCGGAGCAGTAAGTTGTGACGATGGTTGGATATGCTTGCTTGATCGAAGTCTGGGTGAGAGTGGTGATGATGAGCAGAGAGGAAACGAATAGGCCCAATAGCGTAAAACGATAGGGAAGAGATGCCGTTCTCATAGTACAAACACCCTGTGCTTCTAAAGCCGTAGCCAGTCTTGAACGCCAATGCTAGCAACGCTAATGTAATGCCGAATACAAATGTCAAACCAGCTAATACACCCTGTATGCCAGCATTACCCAAGATCTATAAAACCGTAACAACTAAACGAACTCGTAGACCCCACCTCGATCTTCATGATGCAGTCGATACACAGCTCGTGTGCACATCGAGCTGATCAGCCCTCCGCGCATCACGAACCGCAGCATCAACGGCGTCGTCAAGATCGAGGTGGAAGAACGGCCTATCGACCCCGTGAATCGGATAAAATCTCCTCTTCTCGCTCTCAGATGTTAATTGTACTTCAAGAGCATGCGTATCCGTCGATTCCTGGCCCTGCTCTTCGTCTCTGCATTGCACACGTCGTGTTGAAGCCTCCATCTCTTTGCGCTCATCATCCATCGCACCTGCAAGACTGGTCGCGACAGTGTAGGCTGGACACCAATTTCCCGTATAATCGGCAGTGATTTTCGCAGGGAAACCGAACCCAGCGAAAGCGAGCGCCTTGCGCGTCCACCGGTTGTGCACGCCAGCAAAATGCCATTCTACAAGTCCAGGCGCAGCATGACGATCGAGTGTTTCACGTAAGCTTTTCAATCCATCAATGCTCGTGATGTCGAGGATGTTGACAGTGCTGAAGTCGAGAACAACGGCTCGTAGAACTGGAAGAAAGATTGACTCTTCAATAAGCTTCTCGGTAGGTGGCGCGTTGCACCACAAGCGATCGCGAGCGAGGATGCCGTCATCGGCTTGGGTCTGGCGTGTGTGCGAGGTAATGTAAGAGGTAAGGTAGTCAACGTGGTAGGCTTGGTTGATGTAGTTGAAGTTCTCGCTGAAACGATAGATGAAGACGCCAGGATATGCTGGCTCCACAGTGATGTTCGGATTATGATTGTCTGTAACGTCGTATGGCATGTAGACTTGTCGGGTATCTTTTGTAATACCGGTGTCATAAATCTGTGTTCCGTGTGTCTGTAGATGCAGCGATGTGCTTGTTGTCGACGTGGATTGATTGCAGGAACGGTCCTCGCGTACTATGCGCGTCACCTCAACCGTACCTCGGAACTTGCCCGGGCTCTTCGCCATCCGGACAAGAAGCATTGCAAAAGAAAGTCCCACAGTCACGTAGATCGCAGTCTCGAGATCGGTGAAGAATGCAATGACAACACCACAAACCCAGATGAAGAGTTCGAACGGTGACAGTTGGTAGTACTTGTGCAAGTCCTTGGGTCCCTTGATCAAATCAACAGTGGAGTGTATGATCAGACCAGCAAGCGCTGCATTTGGTATGTAGTAGAAGACAGCTGTAAGTGCATACAACGCCAGCACTAGGACCACTGCGCTGAAGACACCAGACAGTGGGGTGCGTACCGCAGCCTTGGAGAGAACAGCAGAAGCGCCAAAAGAGCCTGTGCATACGTAACCACCAACAAAAGGACTCAGTATGTTGGCAGCGCCTTGTGCGATCATCTCTTGCGAAGGAATAACGGTGTAATTGTGCTTGCGGCCGAAGTTCTTGGCAATAGCAATGTGTTCAACGATGAGGATGATAATCATTGCCGGGAGCTCCGATGCAACCAAGCCGAAGAGTTTCCCGTCCATTGGTGGTACGCCTGCGTGACTAAATCCCTTTTCGATGTGGCCGACTATCCGAAACTTTTCTTGGCCTGCAGGAGTCGTTCGATGTACGAGCCAGCTGATGAGAGTGTAGAGCAGGATGGTAAATGTTAAGCGTAGTGAAGAGATCAAGGACCACATCTTCTTTTTTTTGTGGTTGGCGGACCTCCATCTTAGCGCACAGGTTCTTGACAAAATACAGAAGCACAATGGATGTGATACCAATAGCCGCATCAAGTCTTGCCCTGGGTAAGCCCTTTAGGAAGTTGACGTACACCTTGTACGGGGACTCACGCGTGTTGATCCCTTTTACCCCCATCAAGGTCGGCAGCTGTGTTGAGATGATAGTGATACTGGCGGATGTGACGAAGGCGGAGATTGGGATATATGGAATAAACTCGATGATGAATCCAAGACGAAGGATACCGAAGACTAGAAGAATGCTGCCAGCAAGGAAGCTAATCGCATGTGCTATCTCCTGGGGCTGGTACACCCCGGGATGTTCGGCTTCAACTTTGCTGACTGCGCTTCCGATGAGTAGTGAACCGACTGCTGTCGTCTTTTCATGATTAGCTGATTGTAGCTTATTTAGAGGGGTGACTTACACCTATAACGATGTCTCTGGATGTTCCAAAGATCCAGTACAGACACGCACCTGTGAAGGTCGTGTACAGGCCGAAAGCAGGTGACAGGCGAGCAAGCGACGCATAGGCCATGGCTTGCGGCACCACCACAAGACCAACAGTAATGCCTTGCTTCTGTTAGTGGTATATAAGGAAATGCCATCAGGGTCTTTGTACATACCTGCGATAGCATCTCCAGCCAGCCAATGTAGATTATAGCGTCTCAGCCACCGTGCGCTCGGGAACAACTCGCGCGCGTACTCTGCGGCGCCATGTGAAGTCGGAACGCATTCGCGTAACCATTCTGCTACCGAAGGAACCTCCTCGATGTAGATCTCCCCGACTGTGTCATGCGCTATGTCCTTGAGTGATGTCGTCTGCTCGCTACGGTCTTTCGAAAAGGTAGGTAATAATTTCATTATTATGTCGTTCGTAAACAGGGTTTACGCTGGGGCTTTGGACCCAATCCGGATAAAAGCCAACAGCGCCGTCAAGCTGGAAAGCGTGTGCTCACTAAGTCAACGTGATGTGATAAGCACCAGAGATGTGGTAGTTGCGTCCGGTCAAAGTTTGGTCCGTCGGTATGGGCCGGTTGTGAATTTGATGTAACGAGGAGGGAACTAATTTCGACAGAGAAAGAGGAAATCACAAAGTGATTAATAGACGGACCGGGCGTTCCTGTTGTAATCGGGACGTGTTCTCCATTGAGTTTGACGCACTGTCATGCGCTGTGCTTGAAGCATTCTGCCGATGCTCCGAAATCTTCGGGCGAGAGGCCTTGGCAGAGTCGTGCCGACAAGGTACTACGACTCACCGCCGCCCTTCCCCGTCTTGGAACTTGCGCAGCACTCTGATGGTGAAAGAAGGACGGTAGTTGAGTGGCACCGAACGGCTATGGTCCTCTCATGTCGTGTTCGACAGGTTCGAGTGGTCAAGCCTTGCAGTCGCATTCCAGTCACGATGGATGCCTACCGGTAGGTAGCAACCGCCTTGCCAGCAGGTCTGGCGATATCCCCAGATTGCTCCAACACATGGAGGCGGACGTAAGTCAGTGTGTCAAAGCTGCGATCGGATGATACTGGGTCATGGAGAGGTGCAGCTGACGATGGCAATGCAGCGACGAAGCCTTCAGTCACAGTCCGAGCGACATCAATGTGTCAGTGCCAAGCTTCCACGACCCACTTTGGGCAAGAGGTCGTGCGGGCTGCGTGGAGGTACTAGCTCAATTTCAGCACCTGACACCTCTGGCCTCATCACTGGCTGCGGTCGATGGAAAAAGCTATCGCTGGCTTTGCTTTTGAAGGCATCGTTTTGTTTATTCATTCATTCCTTGTAGTGGTGCTGCTTGTATAGGCAGGCTGCATATCTCTGAGCAGGAAGAGCGGCCACGACTAACTCCTGCGACATCTGCGACATCTGCGACATCTGCGACATCTACAGCACAGTCTTCTTTGAGATAGCAGGATACACACAGCCACCGGTCTAGGAAATGCTTGCGTAGGGTACAAGAATACCGCGCTAGGCGTCTCTTCCGGCGTTCCTGGCAACACGAAGGACAGGTTAGATCCTTTCGCTTACGGATAATCATGTTGAGAAGCGAGACAATCTGATGGCCAGAGTATGGGTGTTGTGTGCGTCCGAGAAGCTCGATGGACTGTTGGGTGCCCAAGTCAAGGTCGAGGATGCGCTGAAACGGCTCAGGATCGCCTACAGCAACGATACTTGAGGGAATGTGAACGCGACCCTGGTCGTGAAGAGGCTTCATTTCCTCGATCGGCAGATGCCAAACGCTGTCTTCAGAGTTTTTGGATGGATACACTGCGAGGGCCATGGGTTGGGGAAAGTAGAAACCTGCCCACCAGCGACGCTGATCAAACCCGGAGTCTTCAGTGAGGGAGTTGTAGAGGACAGGTATCCGGCACTCGTCACAGGTGTTGATCCCACACTCCACGCATGGGCGTGATTCCGCCGCGAAGCCAAACCTTGTGCAGCCCATCACGGGATTGAACGTCTTTGCTGGACAGGGGCAATGGCTGATAGCCCGAATGCAGAGGCCAGATCCGGGGCACAGGGTCTTGGAAAGGAGATTAGCCTTTGCGCTCGCGTTATCCATGCGAATGTGCCCGTGGAGAGTCTGAGAGGTCAGGGTGAGCGTGACAAGACCGTCGGGTGGCAACAAAGAAACCGGTGCCTATAGATTGACATTTGATATCAGTATCTCCAGCCGATGACAAGGATGACTACCTTATGGCTTACCTCTTGTATCGGTTATGTAGCCAGAGCGACAGCGAGTGGCTTAGTGGCGTTCCACGTCGCAAGCGGCAGCCGCCAAGCGCGTTGCGCTGTCGACTGCACTGAGGCCATTGCAATAACTTTTCGAGATGTAAGCCGGGCTTTCCAGAAAGCGAAGGGAACTTGTGGTTGCAGAAGCAGAATGTAGCTGAGAGCGCACTCGATAGATGGCTTCGCGGAGTGAGAGCAAGAGAAGCGCGTGGTCCCAAGAGGAAGTCACAGACGGCACGTGCGTCATCGACAAACAAACGGAAGGGAAGGACCCTATATGTCAAGTCCTCTTCCCAAGAGGTGTGAAGAATTATGGGAACCGGCACTCACTGCGCAAAGTAGCATGAAGGGTGTTACATAAAATCATCACTTTTCAGGTCGCTGCTGTTGATGGTGCTTCCCCTTCTACCATCTTGGTCTATTCAAGAGACAGCCCACGTTAGTCAGCTCTATGTTGCTAGCCATTCAACGCGCAACTTGTCTCCATCACACGCGTCCGATATTTCCTACAATTCCCTTCAGACACTCGGGGATTGTCTTTGCTGCATCACCTTTGAACATCCAGTCACCTGCCCAAACGCATCCTGGCTCGTCATAGTACCCTTCCATGTTGAAGTAAGCAACCCGCGCACCCGCACTCCGAGCCTTGGGTATGTACATGGCAGCTGGAAGGACAACGGCACTCGTCCCTACCACTAATAATAGGTCGAGGGGTTCACGAGTTACAAAAGAGTGTATGATCCCACTGAGGGTGCTTGACAGGCTCTCGCCGAAAAGCACGACGCTTGGCCTCATGATGCCGTTGCACTTTGTACAATGGGGCAGTCGGGTCTGGTCTAAATGAGGGAGAGGAATGGACGCATCGTTTATGTCGGTCGTGATCGTGAGTGCCTCGTTGACGGGATAAGAAATTGGCGCGCTATAATCGCAGTATTCGGTACAGCCAGGAGCATACTGGCTGCATTTCATCTCAAATAACGTGCCGTGGATCTGTGCGATCTGCTCATCTGGGAAGCCCGCTCGTTGACATAGACCTACGAGTGTTAGCATACATATTCTTCAAACTACAGTCTGGATAAGCATGCGCACCATCAATATTTTGATTCATTGCAAAGAATCCGTCTTTCTCCTTTGCGAGTTTTGAAAGCGCTATGTGCCCCCGGTTTAGCTTCGTCTCTTGCGCACGCTTCATCCGGTCGCTAGAGAACCACCACACCTTCACTGGGTCTAGTCGCAAGGCGTCCATGTTCGAAAGTTCCTGAGGCTCAATACCTCTCCACAGTCTATCATCGCCGCGAAATGTCGAAAGACCCGACGAAACAGACAGACTGGCCCCTATAAGAGCTAAGATGCGCTTCGATGATCGCAGGTACTGTGTAAAAGATGTCTATACCTTGTCAAGCATTACAGTAGGAGAAAGCCCGATTCTCTACTCGAGATAAGTAGGCAGGCGGAGTGGGCGCCTTACGTAGTTGAGATGACTCATGCTACCGTGTTCAGAAAGCATATAGCCACGAAAATCTGGGTATTGCCATGAAGAACTAGAAAGCTAGTCATGGACATTTCTAAGAGACAGCTGCTGTACTGGGCAGGCTGTGCGCGAAGGTTACCGTGCAACATCGATACGGGCGTCACGAACACTCATGCATCATGAGCAGTCGACAAAACTTCTAATAGCTGCCGCGCTAGATATCCTACGGTTCGGAGATTTACTCGGAACTGGCTGGATGAACACGCGATCCTTGTCGTGGTGGTGGTGGTGGGCAAGGTGCCAGGTCGTGCAAAGGAGAAAGACACGTCGCGCGCTCATTACGTTACATAGCGCTACCACTCCCCAGCCATCTTCCGCCACACCTCATCATTTGCCTAAACTCTACTCGAGTCATCAAATGACATAGTTGATTTACTTCTCTTTGTGATCAGCAATTCCACGGGCACTGTTGATGTATTGAGTATCTTCTTTCGCATGAGCGTTACAATCCTACTAAGGTAGAACTGATTCTCCCGGACTCCTTCCTTTGCAACACCGACATGTCACCTCGCACCTTCACTTAGATCCAATTCAATGTTGCTTGATCTTCATATCGGCCTATGGTAACGCCGTCTGCCCCTCCTCTTCGCAGCGGTGTCCCTATGACAGTACGAACCGTCTAATCTGCATTCGCGTAGGATATCGAGCTTGGTACTCTGCAGACTGGTCAGCATGTCGGCTGTCGTTCGCTCATAGTGCTCACGCTGACTTACATTCAGCTTTCAACCATCACCAGCTAGTTTGGCTATACGAACAGCTGTAATTTTGACGTTAAGCTTGTGAGAATCCTGTTAGCTCATGCTCTGTATGGGTAGACATTACTCGCTACTGTACCCATAATTTACCCTCTCCACAAACATATTTGCATGGGGCCCTCATATCCCATGTTTGGACTCCTCAGCTAGGCAAGCTTTGATTGTTTTTCCGGACCATTTTGCGTTCAAGCTAGCAGCCATCGGTTCGTCCTCTTTTTGTGAAGCTTGGGTGATCTTTGTGCTGACTCGTTGCATACGCGCTTGCTCGACTGATCTCCAAATCATAGTCCAAAGTTCGCCTGCCAAGTTCATCGTGTAATCGAAAGCGCCTTGCAGTAGAGGCCAGATTGGCTGATGGTGGTGGTGATCCATCACGTTCGCGTGGAAGCGGTCAGTGTGCCTATCTCATGCTCGTGTTCTGAGTGCGCGTTGCAAGGTCACAGAATTTGTATTAATCGAGGGTATGCGAAGTTACAGAAGGTTGTGGAAGGGTGCCGAGACATAAGGTGATAGATAAGGGTCCAGATATGGCATCACGGTGATTGGAGCAGAGCAGTGGGGCCGAGCGCGGTGTGCCAGATAGAAACTCATTTGGGTA
Organism: Alternaria brassicae; assembly: GCA_004936725.1. Classification (NCBI taxonomy): domain Eukaryota; kingdom Fungi; phylum Ascomycota; class Dothideomycetes; order Pleosporales; family Pleosporaceae; genus Alternaria; species Alternaria brassicae. Next base: position 2,251,923 of record CM016505.1, on the reverse strand, counting down.
CAGATTCAACTTTTTCTGCTTTATGACGTGGCAGGGTCATCATGGAATACCGCATAACCAAGTCGCGCTACTGCGATACTTCTTCTTGTGTAAATGGTGGCAACCCTGACACAGATTGGGCCCCCTTCTACCATATGTCCAGTCTTATTATCAGACTCAATAGCCCAAGCTTCTTTGTACCTGCCATGATATCGCGAGGATTCACCGAGATCTATGGTACTTGTGACAGGATATAAAAAGCACACACACTCGTTCTGCATTTACTAGGTCTCGACCAAGATTTAATTGCATCGAGCGTAAATTACGGAAATTACATGTTGCTACCCTGTTAAGAGTCATCCTAGAAACCGTTATTGAAGTTATAGGTCCCACCTTTAAGGTAAGTCTGAACTGCTTGAAAGTCTGTTGGATGTTAGCAAGACGAGATTCGACGCCAGCGAGGCATCTGTCTCAAGGCATCGTACAGTGAGAATTCATAAGACACCAGAGCAGTCGCGAGTTGACTGGTTCGTGGTTTGTCACTGCGCCATTAGGGTCTTCTTACCTAGGTACCTTCGTACGCCATCACGTTTGCTCTTGCCAGGCAGCTTGTAGATGCTGGAACCCATCATCAACGACACTTACGAAAGACACTCCGAGGGATGTTAAGATTGCTGTATTATGCTGTCGATGGAGCGACGAAGGACGGAAGAGATGCTGCACCGAACTATGATTATATCACAGAATCGGGAAGAACTCAGCCCGACAGAGTGCGCACTTGTATCTACACGCATTCTCGGCTTTGAGCTGCGCGTCTAAACATTCAGTGCAAAACTCACGACTACAAACATTCAGTCTCCGCATTCCGGCGACCTCATGTATGCAAATAGGGCAGAATGAACTAGCTGAGCTTAGTGCTACAGAGACATCATCTGGCTCTGCATGTTCCGGACCGTGAAGCACATCTCCAAAATCAAAAAGCTGGTACTCGCGCGTATGCCAATCAGAGTCTCTGTACTGGCTAAAGTCATGGTTGGCCAAGTGTTCAGGTACGTACTGTTGGTACCCTTCGTCGTCCTCATCGTTTTCATCGTCCTCGTCGTTTTCGTAGTCGTCGTCCTTGTGCTCATCTTCCTCGATTTCATACTCGTCGTCTGAGATATCTGGAATGAAGAACGCGCTCAGTAGCGGCGAAGAATATGAAAAGAATCTACCGACTCGCCGGTAGAACATGGCTATTGTAGCTCTGTTATCAGCGTGATGCTTGTCCAAAATATGAATATCGGGAAAATCCAAGTCGTCAAACAACATCCCAACGGCAAGTTCGACGTGTTGTTGTAAGGGGGCATGGATGAGGCGAACGAATGACTGAGCCACCATGTCTCGCGCTTCTGATGCCAAATTAGAGGTGCCGTTCGTTCCGGGCTGCTCGCGTACAAACTGCTCGATGACTGTACATATAATTTCGCTCTGGTCCTTCATATGGACGTCAATGGCATCGTGTGATAGGCTGTTGTCGGCAGAAATTTGATTGAACGCATCGGATATGCCTGCGATCTTCGGGCCAAGTATGCTGGCCATCTTGATAGCCACGGCAGTCAGCATATCTAGAGAACCATAGGGATCGGTATACTCCTTATGCCGCTGACGTTGTACATGATTGTGGAACGCATTGAACGTCGCAAACAGGTATTCAAACTCCATGTCAGGGTTTTGAACGCCTTCGACGTATCGGTAGTAATCAGCCGCAGTACGCTTCAGGCTATTTACGATTTGCCTCGGTCGAGCGAGATATAAGTCAGACCAAGTTGAAATTACGCGGTCATCGCAGAAACTTCTAATAGCGTTTTCAATTGCATTCCGAAGCCGACAACCATATAAATCGAAATCCAAAGGTAGCTTCTCATTGAGACGGGCTAGAGCCAATACAGCCCAAATTATACATGTCGGGTTATCGAACTTGATATCAAATATACTGGCGAAACCCATATCCATCGAGAGGTTGCTTGGCGGCATTATTTGAGCCCAGTGATGGGATAGTAGTGTGGTTATCAAACTGATGGCTAGAAAAGTCGTGGTCGGGTGATCAGTCTTGAAAGTTTTGTCTTCGAAAGGGAAGTGCTGATAAGGTGCGTTAGGCAGAGTCTTCATGGCGTGCTTTAGAAGCAGTGCTTTATAGCGTGTCGGTATTTTTATAACGAAAGATGTGAAGTGAATATCCATAGCAGAAATGTTGGGTCACATCGAGAAGGGGATGTCACGCACAATGCTCTCAAGCCTGAAGGTGTTTGCAGGATTTGCCCTCCAGTCGAAGCAACTCAAGCGGTCTGGCATCGCAAGAATCAGTCGTGACAATGAGACTACTTGGTGTGGAGATGGCCTTCTGTACATGATTCTCTGACGATGTGCATTACATACTACCCACAAAACTGACCGGCCACATACTCTGATAAATCAAAACAACTCGTCGAACTGTCTTAAAAACATTCAAAACAGAAGATGTTCACTCCACCTCCATCGACATGTCACCTCCAGTGTTTAGCCTACTCAAGAAGGACCCCCATTTAAAAGAGAAACCTGGACACTGCGGAATGTGTTCATTCACTCTTACGGTATAAGAGCGGATATGAAAGGCTATTCCCCGGGCTTGTTAAAGGTGAATTGGAACAAGAAAATAGGCAAGTCGCACATGCCTCGTTTCTCTTTTTGCGGCTGCATTCACCACTGGTGGCATATGTTGTGATAACTGCCGTTTACACAAGGCTGATTCATAGCGCCGCCGTTCTACGCTGCAACAGATCTGGGCGAAAAGTATCCTAGTCGCGGGGCCTCGATTCGCATTATCGCCATGTTCGTATGTCGTAAGCAGTTTCGCAAAGTCAGGAGGCCTTAGTGGTCGCCGATCACGCCCGTCACGAAACCTCAACTACCATAAGGACGCAGACGCCAAGGTTACCGTTATCACTATCCGGCACTATCTACCTGAAGCGGAGCAAGGCCAGGCTATTGGTATCGATCATTGTTAAGATGGTGAATGTGATCCTACTAGTGCTGGTAACAAGCTACTGCGGATAGAACCTTGGGGTCTGTAACGGACTTCTACCTGGATGAACCTCATAGCTGTATCTTTCCGCGTGGTAGATTCGAAGCGTCACGCGTACTGTGTGCCGCGGCAAAAGTACCGAATGACGGGGCGCGAAAGAGGAATGCGGTCTGCCAACGTGCTGTCTAGCATGCGCCAATACTGCCGAACAGGGAAGCGTTGGGTCTTTTTCAATCGATTCCTATCATAGCTAATTGTTTGGAAAGTTGATCTGGAGTTTGGAGACCGCTGTGTCCAGCGTCAAGGTCCTCTCAACAAAAGGCGCAGTAAGTATCATTTCCAGGCGACAATATTGATGCACCTGCGTTCTAGCTTGGTTCGTCTCATCCATCAAAGGCACTTTTTTGTCTTCCATGGCTTCCTACATCGCAACTTTCACGTAAATATCAACTGTATTGATGCTCGGCTATCTAGAGAGCATCTAATTGACGAGAGATTGGCTGGTCACCATTTCAACACTCATGACACCATGGCTCGACTCGAAGCCACTGTGGAGATGCTTTTTTGGTGCTATGGTCAGCACACAGTGACCCTGGGAACTCTGGGTTTTATTGTTCATGCTTATAATTACTCAAATATTGCCAGAGAGCAGTTATCTAATCGCGTACGCGAGCATTGTGCAATCAGAACGTCGGCGGTAAGATGCGTAACAAGTGTCGGCCCGATCCAAAGCCATTGGAGGCCTGGCCGAGGCGCCCGGTAGTTCCCGTACGCATCCGCGAGCATGGCTCATGCTAGTGTGTATGTCATACCAGACACACGCCGTACCTCAATGTCCCTCGGTAACATTCCAAATGCCATGGATTCCAGTGCTGTGGCTTCAGGTAGTGGACGCCTGGAAGAGATCGACAGCACACATGGGACTGGGCCGACTGGCCATGACTTAGGCATATTGCAAGTGCTCAAGGATCGTCCTTGCAATATCGGCGCGAACGTTCCAACGACGTCCAAGTCCTTCAGATGAGTCGAACCTGAATACGACTATAGCAGTTCTACAACCAAGCACCAAGTATAACAGAGCGTCGTTCGAAGGAGGACTTCCGAAACGAAAATGTTGAACCTCTCTCGAAGCATCCCAGAAGGCGGCGAAACCGAGAGGCAAACTTCATATAAAGGAGAAGAAGATCGTGTACTGCACCAATAGGGTAAGCTTTCTGCTCCGGACGCTAGTGCAACTAGCAAACAAGCGTGCGGGGCCCCCGCATCGATATGCCCGCCGCATAGTGGCACATACTCCCCTATGATCTACAGGTCTTCGAAAACGGGCGAGACGGCATGGCCGCCGGCGTCTTGTTGGAGGAGAGGTGTCTTGGCCCATGTCGCTGGACCAGTCACTTCCGCACACAGCGTTGTGTTACCGCGGCTCGTGTGAAGTTAGTGTCGATTCAGCCTGTCTATTTTACTACCACGCGACAGGCATGAGGATGAACCGGACGCTAGGGCTACGTATCGATAGTCTCTCTTACTAGGATAAGAGAGCAATGCAACTACTTGAACGTCTTGAACTTTCTTTTTCTTCCTAACTGTACGCTCTCTCAGCTCTACCATTGTCAAGATGCAGGAGGCGACGAGACCAGCAAGCCGCTCTCACTATTTCGATAAGAATGGACAAAGCCATCTCGAGATGGTGGCTACTCGCACCCCGCCGAGCGAGTCCGAGAAACAACAGTTAGCACCTATCATGAGTAGAGGCCCAGAAGTGCATGAGAAGGTGAGTGCAAACAGTTTACACTTCGGTTCGGCTCTAACAAAGGCACATCCAGATGAACGCAAGGCTGTTTATGACTCTTCTGTGCATGTCATTTCTCTGGATTGGCTCTCAGATTCCGCTCTACTTGTTCGGCTCTGTTCTTCCACTCATTTACCAAGATGTTGGTGGAGTTGATCGATACGTCTGGTTCATCATCGGATACCTCATTCCCAACGCGGCGCTCTGTCCATTCGTGGGCGCCTTGTCTGACCTCTTTGGACGTCAAAAGGTGGCTATTGTGGGTCAGGTAGCACTCATCATCGGGCCGATTATAACTGCGACAGCAAACACCATGAACATTGCCATCGGTAAGTGCCAAAACTTTATGATATGAAAACGTCACACACTAACAAGATTTAGCCGGTCAAGTATTCTCCGGAATTGGGGCCGGCTTAAATGAGCTTATCGCCCTCGCTGGCACAGCAGAAGTCGTGCCGATCAAGGACCGTGGCAAGTATGTCGGCCTTGTCGTAATCACCATCCTCCCCTTCTGCCCGTCAGTGTTGTGGGCTCAGTTGATCGCTCAACAGAGCAACTGGCGATACAATGGGATCTTGGTGGGAGTATGGAATTTCATCGGGTTGGTGCTATGTATCTTCTGCTACAAAGACCCGTCCCGCCTGACCGAGGACTACACCGCACGCCATGTCCTCAGCCAGGTCGACTACGTTGGTGGCATCCTTAGTACAGTCGGTATCACTCTGTTCATGATGGGACTACAATGGGGCGCATCACAGGTCAGTACACTATATCGAAGCAAACAGAAACGGTAATACTGACACTTGGTAGTATGAATGGGGCAGCCCGCACAACGTGGTACCTCTCGTCCTAGGCATCGTGCTTATCATCGCTTTCTTTGTATGGGAAGTGTATGCACCGTACCCTATGGTTCCGCGAGCGCTCTTCCACAAAGCCAAGCAGACCATGATTGTCATCCTTCTCATCACTTTCCTCAGTGGGGGTAACTACTTTGTCATGCTTCTCTTCTGGCCAACTCAAATCTACAACGTGTATGGTAAGCATATAACTCTGTCTTATCGCGTGCTGGGATCATGCTGACTTTAATGCAGGTGATGACTCAATCGGCATCGGTATCCGCTCCCTTCCTATCGGCTTTGGCATCATTGGCGGCGCAGTCATCTGTCTTATCCTCATCCCCATCACCCGAGGTCGCGTCCGCGAGTTGATGATATTCTTCACAGCCATGATGACAGCCGGTACAGGTGCCGTGTGCATTGCGCGGCCGGACAACCTCAACGCAGTCTACGCAGTCGTCACACTAGCCTCCATTGGAGTTGGCGGAGTCATCATACCCTCCTCCATCATTGCGCAAATTGCCTGTCCAGACGAACTCATCGCGACCATCACAGCCATCACACTCAGTATTCGCTACCTTGGTGGCGCAATCGGTTTTGCAGTATATTCTAACGTCTTCTTCCGAAAAGTCACCATACATCTAACTGAAATCGTCGCCACCAAGACACTGGCCCATGGCGCCATCATCAACCCTCTATCTGCGGACGGACTCGCTGTCATCGCACATGTCACCACCCTCATGGGCAACGCGAGGTTCGATGAAGTCAAGGAGATTCTCGCTACAAGCCCCCAAGTCTTGCAGCGAGACTCATTCCCCATTATCCTGGCAGCTTCGCAGGAGGCTTTCGCGTTGGCATATAGGTGGCCCTATTGGATATCGATTGCTTTTGGCGGTGCTTGCGTCATCTTGAGCTTCTTCGTGGGAAATATTCGGAACCTTTTGACAACCAAGGTTGCTCACCCGGTGTAAGAAAGTGGGAGAGCCTGTATTGTTTATTTGGAATGACTACAGCGATCTTGATCACCACAGTGGTTGAATATATATTCATTCTACAACTACCATGTTACGTTTACCTGCGTGAATAGACTCGTATGCAACCTCATACTGTCACATCCATATACGTCTTTTGTGGCACTCAGGCTACGACAGTTCGCAATTAGTTTGTGCACTTGACGAGCCTACTATGAAGCTTCCAAAGGGCAAAACATTATTATAAATTATCTGTTGCTCAAAGTTGTGTTCAAATCGTACAGTATGAAGGTGTGTGCATATTAGCACTCGGGGTATACAACGCCAAGACACCTGCGTACAGAAATATGCTTGTCCGCAGTGCAAACCAACCCAGAAAGTAAAAGAGAGAGAGAAAAAAGCTGCGCCCTTCATAATCCCTCAGATATATGATGACGCTTTCGTTGACCTGGCAATAGTAGCTACCGTACGTCTTTTGTCCCTCTTGAACTCCAAACAAGCAGCCGACGTCTTATAGATCCAGTCTAATGACGCCGCGCCATACTCAGCATTCCACCAGCAACCATCCCCGCTGCCATGATGCCAACTTCCGTCCAGCCCATCTCGCCCATGTAGAATCTGCTTTTCGTGACTGCGCTAGCTAGATGATCCAGCGATAAAGAGCTCTGCTTCTTGTGTCGAGTAGCGCGGGACGGCACGACTGATGGAGGATCGGACATATATTTCGGAGGGTCTGACATCCAGCGACGAGAAGGAGGCTTGGAGGTGGGACTACGGGGTGATGTGGTGGCGCCTGTGCTTCTGGTCGCGGATGACGTGGAATCGGCAGGCGGGCCTGGGAAGGCGAAGGACAAATCGAGGATACCGCGTTCTTGTCCGTCGATGGGATGTACTTGATCGTCGTTTTCAGCTAAATCAACGCTGTTGGTTTGCTCAATCGAGACCAGCGCTGAATCGTCAAGCGGGCAACCCTCGGTCTTTTCTTCTTCCTCGGGCGGTACGACGATAAAGGCAAACTCGGGAATTTTGTTGGTCTGGAGTGGGTTCTTCGAGTCGTCGTTAGAGTCTGTTCGTTGTTGATTGGATTCGTCGGTTTCATCTTCTTCGAAAGCGTTGTCGACAGGTTGCTCATTTCTGGCGGTCTGTCTGAACGCCTTGAGTGCATCCATAGAGTCAGTCTGAGCATTGTTCTTACGGCGCATAGAAGACTCGCTTGATCGCATCTCAGCTGGAACAAAGCCGTCCTGTGTATGTATTTTGCCCATGGTTTTAAAACTTTCGAGGGTGGGAGTAATAGGCGGCGAAGAGGATGCGTAGCCTTCGTCACTAGGCTCAGAGTCCGTATCAGATCTAGTCTCGGTTTTGGAATCCTGGGTGTCTTCCTCGTCTCCAAAGACCACGCTGTTGAAGTCCAACTCCTCGTTTGTTGTCGTGGCGTCAGATGCGAGGGTAATAGAAAATGAGGTTCCGTTGTCCTCTGGCAGGTCAGTCACCAAGAATGACACTTCGTCATGCTTAGCGCAGGGGTGGTAAGGATCGAAAACCTCTTCATCCCAGCCATCAACCTCCCGACTATCGACCGAAGCGATTTCCTCCTCCTCAATGACATCGAGCCCGACCTTTGCGTATAGCGCTCCAGTGTCGCTCTGGGCAGCCTCCAGTTGCTGAGCCTTGTACTGACGATACAAGGCTTCCAGCTCTTTCCTAGAGAATTTCTCCAATACATCGATGTTGTTCTTGCTTTGGTCGACAAGCATGCGATCGATTTCTTCGTTCATTTCGCGATCGGCCTCTTGGTCACGCTCTGTATGGTCGGAGGCGGAAACATGAACCTGCTCTTGTTGTTCAAAAGCAAACATCTGCATGGCTTCGTACTCATCCAGCACCTCCTCCACTTCTTCGTCAGCGCCGTCGTCCATGTCATCGATTTCGTCAGCGTTTTCGATAGAAGTGACGATATTCAGAGGTGAATTGCGATACACCTTCGAACATGAGAGCGATTTATGTTGTAATTTCCAGCTCTGGAATGCTTTCATATAATTAGACCGGTAGGCCTTGCTGCTGCTCAACTCCGGATACGCAGGCGCCTCGGGGTCTTCCTTGCCATCGTAGCGCAAGCCGATAGCGCGAGTGATGTGATCGAAACGCGCGGACATAACCTGATGCTCTGGACGGCAGTTAAGAACAGCGAGATACCAGTATTCGGCTGGCATTTGAGCAAGAGGCTCTGAACACTGAGCAAGCTCAGCGTCAGGCGCCTCTTCCGCGACGAGCAGATCCCAACAAGCACGCTCATTGCGGATCTTCTCGAGAGTATAGACCTGTTCTTCTTCCTTTGTCGAATCTCTAGTAGGAAGAGCCTGAAGAGGGCCCAACTCGGCGGCGGTAGGCGCAGAAGTGTCGGCAGTAGCATTCCAGCTAGCCAAGTCGAAATCATCCTCGTCGTCATCAGCCCAGTTGAACTTGCGGCTGGCGTCAGCCACAATTTCGGAAGCCATATCCGGTCGTGTGGATGTGTTGTTTTGGTAGTGTATGGTGATTAGCGGAACGGTTAGGAATGGTCGTTGTGTCGACTTTCGCAATGGCGCACGAAATTTTTGGCGAAGTTGAGTTGAGGAGAGCTTGTACTGGAGGGCGTGATGCGGGGTGATTTTTGAACCAGAAAGTTGCAGATATAGTCGCAAGAGTGTGGCAGTGAAAGTTCAAACACTCTTGGCGCCTGACGATTTAGCGATAATGGTGTGTGCGCAGTCGTTCGTAAAGAGGGAAACGACGGGCAGGACTGATAGAAAACTATATAGATAAAGAGAGACTGAAGACATTTTGGCAAGTGATAGCGTTGTGTGCTGACTTGGCAACAGTGGATGACCCTCGACTAAACCAGGGTTCACTCCTCGTGGGTTTAGTCAATTCCAACCACACTTTGGCCTTCGCACAAAATACTTGGAGAGTCATTCGAGGGTAGACGTAAGGGTTTATATTCACTCGTGAGATGCTAGTTCTGTATGCAGGTGGGTATCATGATCCGCGTTAACCTAGCGCGCCAAAAGAGAAATGTCAAAAGCAAACACGCTCTACGAAATATGTCTGTGTTGCCCAATGAAACGCCGTTCCCAGAGGATTTTAATCAAATGCAGCGCATTGCTACGTTCCCAACATATGTTCCGGTCTGAAGTGGGCCCAAACGTTTGCCGAACCATCGTTCTGGGTGGAATGCGGAGTGGTAGCAACGTTCCGTGCGACCAATCGTGTCAACCTCAGATAGTTCCCTGGCCGACGACCTATATCATGGTGTCGATCTTTTGGAACGGGTGCCGGTTCGACAGTGCGGTTGGTACAAAGGTCCAAGCCGTCCGTGAAAAATGCTTTGTAGCTTTGACGCAATCGTGTGCAGCCTGCTTTGTCTTCCTTGGAATCTTGAAGAAACAATTCTTCATCCTGTCTGTCCATTTACCACACGAACGCTTAGGAATACTGAAGGTCGCGGGCGAAAATTCCGAATCGTGCTCAGAATTAGTGGAGACATCGTCGTAGAACTCGACCGGCTCCACGCGCTCGATCTGAGCGTCACACGCATATTCAGCCATGACTACGCGCGACATCTCCCCTGAATCTCTAGCAGATGCTGGTATTAATCCACATGGCTGCGTAATTTCTCCCACTAGCAGCTCACCATGGCAATCTTTTGTGGTGAGAGTAGGTAGGCTAAGGATGCGCTGTTCATCCTCAATCTGTGCACACTGCCAATGACTATTCCGATATGATGACATCGAGGTTTGCGAAGTAAGTTTCGAGAACAGTGACGCCCGAACAGACGATCTGGTCTTCAACGTATCCTTGGAGGGCGAAGTGCGGACACGGACTTCACGTAGGTTAGCGTGTGTGATGATATCCGCGTCCTTGGATTGTTCCAGCTCTTCGTCTTTGTAGCAGTTCGTCGCAAATCGCAGCAGCGATAGACCATGAACCATGTTACAACACAACTCAAACTTTGCATTTAGCCACTCCCGGCGGTAGCAGCCTGTACTGCCACAAGCATAGTGTACCGTACGAAAGCGCTCGCGTAAGATGCCGGGTGCGTCGTCCGCTGATAAGCTTCCACTATCTATGTTGAGCGACAGGGATGAAGATGAAGACGGAGAAGGGGACACGGACGGCGACTGAGAAGACCAACTGCCATCGTCATCAGGAGAGGGCGAGACCTTACCGGCGCGAGCGATGAGGAATGCAAGTGACCTGCCGCCGCTATGCCGTCTGAGTCCAAGATGGTCCTCACATCTACGAGGGTAGGAAATGTCGATGGCTTCATGACGCAACAATAGAGGTGACCGACTGACGATATAGTTCTTTGTTGGTAGCATAGGGGTAGAGTCTTCCTGTTCGTCCTCGTATCCTTCAATCTTTCTAGCAAACGATGAGATGGCATGCTCGATCTTCTGACTGAAGTCGATCTCGTCGTCTTCTGAACAGGAATCATGGTCTGATTCATCATCATTGACACCCGCGCTCGCGATACATTGAGCGAGAGAGGTTCTCTTGTTCTTGCAGAGGACCCAGTCTTGCGCGAGGCATCTCTCCGCATGAAGTCGCGCACTCCATTCCATAGTCGATCTTCATCTTTCCCTTCGTTGATATACGCCCCTAGATCAGATTTCATGTCTTCGTCCAAGTGTTCAACTTCTTCGTCTTTATTTTCTTCTCTGCCGAGAAAGAAGACAGTCTTTGTACCGGTTCGTTCGATATGTTCGTGGCCCACCTTCTCGACAGCCTTGTACTGCCCTACAATGTAGCCCTGGACATCGCTCTTTGTAGCCTGACTCATTGTAGTCAAGCTCTTCACAGAGCCCTTGACGGGCGACCGAATAGACGGCCTTAGTGGTAGGGGCGTCTCCGATGCATGTTCGCCGTGGTCCAGATAGATAGGATCGGCGGATCTAGGGTTGTTATACGGACGGTTGTTCGTCTGGTAGCTGAAAGCTGCATATGCAGAAGTCGTAGGACGAGCCTTGGCTGGCGACGCAGGAACCCGGAGTCGAGCCATCTTGCTTATATAGCTAATGCTGCATTTTCATCCGCGGTGGCCGACGATCTGGAATTTGTTGTCGCGCAAGATTTTGATGTAAGTGGATGACCTAGGCTCGAGCAAAGGTTTTAGGTGGTGTGAGATGAAAGGCGTGGTGCCTTAACCCCAAAGTGCGACACAACCTAGACTACGCTCAAGAAATATGAACGCTTTAGCCTGTGAGCCTACGATATGCGAGCTCTCACCACGGCAACAGTGGTTGCGTTTGCTTCCATTTCCCTGTCTAGGGTCGTGGTGGCCCCTAGACTATACTTGCACCTTTCACTTGCCCAAAAGTAAACAGATTTAGACATCGATACAACGCTAGGGACGGGAGAAACATGATAGAAAAAAGGGAGAGAAGGGAATGCAGGGCGACCAGCAAGTCCAAGGCTTTCGATATGTTGTCCCGAGCAAACATATCTTCTACAACGAAGGTCGAATTCGGGATATCTGCGCCGTCTCTGATGTGCAGATAAGCAATCGCTATATACACGTCGAACACCGCATCTACTGCCCAGTCGGCTTCCGGTGCATAACTGTCGCAGCCGCCTAGAATACGAAAGTCAGCAGCTCATTCCTCAAAGCGCCATCGACTCTTATTGCACATACCTGGTGGTTCGGGAAGATCAAACTATCAGCCAACACAACATTCTCCCTCCGTCCTGCAGCAAACACCACAACCTCAGCAATATCCTCTGGCGTCAGGGGCTCAACGCCCTCGTACACTTTCTTCGCCTTCTCCTTATCACCTCCAAATCTTACAACACTAAACTCGGTCTCGACTTGCCCTGGATCGATCTCAATAACACGAATCCTGGTCGCGATGAGCTCCTTGCGCATGGCATCTGTAAAGGAGCGTACGGCTGCCTTTGTCGCGCAGTAGATAGAACCGCCTTGATAAGGCTCGCGGCCTGCGATGCTACCGATGTTTATGATGTCGCCTGAGGGTGTGGAGCGCGCTTTGAAGATGGGGAGGATAGCTTGCGTCATGTTGATCAGGCCGGTCACGTTTGTGCTGAACATGGTGTCGATGTCGGCGGCTGAGATATCGGGGGCTTGAGCAACACCTTTTACGAGGCCGCTGTAGCAGGAGTGAGCAAAGGGGAGAGAGTATATGAGGATGCGGCGACATACGCATTGTTTACAAGCACATCAATCTCTTTGTACTCTTGCGGTAGGTTGCCAACAAAGTTCCGAACTTCTTCTGGCTTGCTGACATCGAGTTTGACTGGCAGGACCTTGACGCCCTTTGCAAAGCCTTGGATTTCTCCTGCTATCTCCTTCAATGCGTCTTCTCGCCGCGCAGTCAGGATAAGCTTCAGGTCGTCGGGCTGGGTCCGCGCAAACTCAATAGCTGTGGACTTGCCAATACCGGATGATGCACCAGTAATAACAATAGTCTTGCCCTTGAGGCGCTCTGCCATCTTGGTCGACATATTTGCGGTTTGTTGTTGGAGGATGGTCGATAGCTGGGTACTTGTAGGTCTGATGCGGGGTCGTGACGGAGCTTTGGCGAAGGCAGCAACTGTTCGGAAGAATTGGCGAGATGACGAGAGATTAGGCATGTACGCCGCCGCAATGCTTTGTAATGCAGCGATTGTGGGTTGCAGGACGTGGGCAGGGTGATTGGGGATTTGGAGACGCCAGGCAGTGGTTACGAGGTTAGCTATCGGCATAACTCCGAGGCTGCGCGAGTCAGACAGGCAGCACCGAGGGGCAAGCACGACACTGTCGAGAGACTCTTGTGTACAGTGTCACCATCAATAACTTAATCCAGAGCATCGCACAGGAACATACGGCCAACGAGGAAGTGGGTCGGAATTATTTCATTCGTGCCATGGCCATATCTCAGACAGGCTTTCATGGAGACATTTCATCGTCTATCCAAGTCATTATCTTCCTCCTCCAACTCTTAGCACGACTGTGTCTGTGTGCGGGGTATCGAAATCGTCATGTATCACGACGATGACTACTTTAGTTGGCGCCCTTCTTCTTGAGAATGGCCTCGTCCTCTTCCCTCAGCTCCTGGTCGATCTTAGCTCCCTTGGAGGGCTCGTTGCCGTGTGCGCGTGCGGGAAGGGTGGCATCTTGCTCGCGCTGACGGTCCTCGAGAGACTTCTCCTCACCCTCCTTCTCACGCTTCTCCTCGCGCTCGAGCTTGTTGGCAATGGATCGCTCGTCCTCTGTTGATCGTCGTTAGTGAACAGGCTTGTGAAGAGATGGCTGATGATGCGACATGTCGACCAACGGCAACGGATACAGGGATGGTGGAAACATACTGGAGTCTTGAGCCTTGTGGGAGTTGTCCTGGCCCTCGTGGAAGCGGTTGTCCTTCTTCTCCTGCCGGATCTCGGCGTCAGAGCGGGTGACCTGGTCCTGAGACTCGTACACCGCGCTGTTACCGACGTTGGAAGTTCCAGACATGTTGTATGTGTATGTGGGTGAAAGTGGTAAGTGGTAGAAGGTTTGTAAAGTGTAGTTTGAAGTGAGAAATGGCAATTGATTGTGTATAATGTCGTGTGAGTGTCTTCTCCCCTCTTTATTAAGGCTTTGAAGTTTGCGCATAGGCTAGGACCCATGATGACGTAGCTGGGAGCAATTACATCATGGTGGGGAAACAAACACCACCCGTGGATATTTCGGGCACCAGGCGCGAGAAGCCTGATGACATGCATGAGGCCGATGTGGTGCCTGAAGCTGATTAAACTTGCATATTGCGATCGCGGAGCGCTCCCACTGGACTAGGTGCAGCTTTCATACAGAACGCGATACGCGATCACGCGACAATTACGCGTAGCTCCTCTTGTTGAGCCATCTGTCAACCAAGGCCAGCGCCTCCTTCGGCTTGTTCATTGGCACCATATGGCCTGCTCCGTCCACTGTCGCAAATGCAAATGTCGTATCTCTCCCACTCGTCGTCGTTGTCTTGACTTCCTTGAACCACCCCACCTCTTTACCCTCGTGCTTCCACATGCGCTTCTGCTGCGCCACAAACGCAGGTTGACCCTTCCATTGCATCGTGCTGGCCCACTGTAGGTTACCTGCAGTATTGCAAGCGAGATCCAAGTTGCCCTGATAGAAGAGTACATCGATGCCATGCTCGAGAAGATACAAGACCTGGGGTTGCATGCTCAGGACTCCGTCACCAGTAAGGGCGAAAGCCCATGCGATATCGTAAGAGAGTCCGGTGTAGTTCTAAAGATGGGTGTACGAAGTCAGCAATTATCTCACATGTATTTCGTACAGAGACACTTACTGCTACAGCTTTGGGCACGCTAAGCGCGTTCCAGACATCCGGCATGTTCATGTAGTCTTGTATTCTCTGGAACTCCGGGTAGCACAATGCGTCTTTCGTCTCGCAGCCATCTGTGATATCGAAACGATTGCGACCTCCTGCTCCAGCCTCGCCATCATAATAAAGGATTACACCATTCATGCACATCTCTTCGGCGGCAAGGCATATGGCAGGGTCTGGGTGATTGTAACACACATTGATAAGCTCCATGCAACGAGGAAGGTTAGTAGCCATAATGTCGCAGCGCGTCTGGTTGAATATGGGCTTCTCGACACCAGGGTTTGTGGTGCATAGCGTTTCCCAGTAACCAAAGTTGGTATCTCTAGGCGAGACATATGCGTTGCCGGTGAAGGTAGACTTGAGATTAACTTGAGGCCGCTTAGGGTAGGCTAGATTCTTGGATACAATCTCCGCGCCGAGTGTTGGGACGTAGTGGCCCTATTCGTGATCAGTTTGTGTTTTGTAGATGGTAGCAGCAACATTAACTTACAGCATAACTCTCTCCTGTGATATGGAAGTCCCGGTTGCGAAGATCTGGGAAGACGTCGCTTGTGAATAGCTGCAGAAAGTGATGCATATCCTGTGCAGCCGTGAAGCTCGTAGCGGGAAGCGGAATTCCCTCATCAACGTAGCTGAAACCGACGCCAGCAGGCTGATCAACAAAGATGATGTTGGCATTCTTGCTCCATCCGTATTCGTTGTACACAGTGCCGTTTCCAAACTCATTAATCAGGCAAGGCCCCAGCTCGCCCAGCAACCCAATCATGCCAGAGCCACCTGGTCCTCCTGTCAGCCATAGCAGGAGCGGATCTTCGGAAGGGTTGTCTTGAGACTCAAAGTACCAGAAAAATATGTGCTTTGAGCCGATGTCAAGCCAGCCCGTGTACTGTTTGGAGCGTGCATCACAGATGGTGTTGTTTTGTTGTTGCTTAATGCGGATGGAGTGGTGCTCGGAGAACTGGCTCTGGTAGATTTGGAAGCCTTCTGCTTCTGGTTTCTCCTGGAACGGCACTTGCGAAAACAGCGATGCTGTTGCAGTCGCGGCGAGGAAGCTAATGAGGAAGAGCTTCATGGTTGGCGAGTATACCCTGATGGGCGGTAATGGTGCTGTTCAACACGAGACGAAAGGCACCGCAACACTATTCAATGGAGGAAACGCGAGACGATGATATCACAAACAAACACCAATGGTCCGAGTATCACGAAGGATGCATACGAAAGGTCGGAAGGAAAGGAGGTTGCTTGCTTGGGAAGGGTAGCGGCCGCCTAATGACGCCCGTCATGCTCGATTGGACAAGGCTCGCGGCGATCGCCCTGTGGGAACTACTGTACCTAACTAGGTAGGGTATGGCATTTGGGTCTGTGAACATCTTCACCACCATTACCTCACGCGACTACACCCCCACCCGGACTATTCTGCGCGACCAAACCGCGTCAAATCGTGCCTTTCGTACATACGAGCTGCCATCGACATTTTGGATAACATCTAGTCTCAGCAGTAACCTATCCATCTCGCACGCATCCAAAGAGAGCAGTCGCTTCTGCCCTTACCATGCCTTACAACAACACACCGATAGAGCCAAGCAAGGAAATCACCGGTCATGTATCGCTTCCTCGTGAGTACTGACTCATCTCCATCTTCACTCCACTCCACTGCCTGCTACGCTGCCGTGCTTCGAGCACTCGCTTGCTTCCACAAAGGCCACCCTCCTACTGCTTAAACTCTCACTGCCAATTGCGCCTGCGGTGGCCTCATAACCACTCATTCGTCTTTGTGCATACAACGAGCGCAATGTCTTCGACTCCCCACGTCCCCTGTACTCGCACACATGCTCACAGTAGACGACCAATCTAACACATGGCAGTCGCACGCGTGCAAAAGATAATACAGGCGGACCCCGAGCGCATCACGACCTCGAAGAACGCTGCCTTTGCCATCGCGCTGGCGACAGAAATGTTCATTCAGCACCTCGCGCAAACCACACACAATGTCGTCAAAGCCGAGCGTAAGCCACGGCGCAACATCCAATACCGCGATGTCAGTAGTGCGATAGCAAAGACGGATAACCTCGAGTTCCTGGTCGATGTTGCGCCCAAGACGAACACTTGGGGAACGGTGAAGAAGAAGCTGGAAGAGAAAGAAAAGGAGGACGCTAAGAAGGAGAAGGATGGAAAGAAGGACGGAGCGGTGAACGGACAGAAGACATTGGATGGTCCTTTTGAAACGGTTGATGGGAGTGCAGACAAGAACAAGAATACCGAGACGCCTACCAATGGCAATGCAACAACTGCGCCTACTCCAGCGAAACCAGACGAGATGCCCGACGCCATGGAAGTCGACCAAGAGGCCGAGCGCGTGGAAGACAGCGAACCAGAAGAGGACGCTGCAGCTATGCAAATTGAGATGGAGATGCGCGGTCCGCCCTGTCAGCCCACGGCGAGTGCAAGCAAGAGTCCAGAAGCCAGGCGGTCAACTGGCGGATTTACTGCAATTAATGGTCAAAAGTAAATCTGCTAGGACATGGAAAGCAGAGAGGGAGAGGTTTGGAGGAAGGTCATCTTGCATTGCATAACGGCGTTGGCTGGATATATCACGGAAATGGCGCTGGGCTGTTTGAACCGTGACCCGCGTTAGGGCTTCATTAGAGACTATAGTATCGGAACGCAGAAAGGCACCGATGTATCTTTACTTGTATACACTGCTTCAGCCTGGAGCACGTTCTTTCAAGTCCACTGCGCGCCCGACTAGATCCTCATCTGCTTCCGCTCGCATCTGCCTCCAACTCTGCTCTCTCCGGATCCCAAACCTCCACACTCCCCATCCACCCTTCCCTAACCACAATCTCCTGCAGCACACCGCTCGTTCTTTCCCACTCGACCCCAAACTTCCCGCTATTAATCCTGCACATTCTGATCCCCCGAATCTCGCCCACCATCCTCACCAACTCGAGCAGCATCTCCATAGCCGGCTTGGTATTCTGGACAATAACATCCGGTTTATCCTTACTTTTCCCGTACTTTGCACTGGTGAACAGGCAGCCAATCCAATGCTGCTTCCCCGTATCTACCGGCGGGATGAGGAGAGCGCTGCGAGTGGGTACAGGTCGAGATTTCAGAAGGTGGTCTTTGGTGCAGAAGGCGTGGTATATCGTGTAGGCTCTTGGATAAGCGTGCTTGAAGGCTTTGGCTATTCCGCTGCCCCAGACGCCTTGGGCGTTGCAGGCGTGTATTAAGAGAGTTTGTGGCGGTGCGGCGAAGATGTCACCGGTGTGGTAGGTGGGGATCAGGGTAGGGGTTTTAGATGAGGCAGCCGAGGGAGACGGCCAGTCTGATGGGAGGTCTTTATGTGAGAGATGGCGCGGCGTTGCAGAGTCGGACGAGGCTTTTGTGTCTTGTCGTTTTTTGAGCCTTGGGGCTGGGAGTCCAGAGGGTGGCCTCTTGCCTTTACCCTTGTTCTCTTGGAATGAGGACATGTTAGTTGGTGGCTTGTCAGTCGTGCTTTTGATGGCTTTTGTCGTTGGGTTCATTCCTTCCTTGGGCGCAACGTAGGGGATGATGTTAGAGTCTTTGGTGGGCATGGTGGCTTGTGGCATTTTTGTAGTAGAGTTCTTGACTTGAAAGGTGAGGATACGTGCAGTGAGATGAAGGAAGTGGTTGTGGAGACTTCGGATAGAGCCAAACAGGAATGAGACGGCTGTACATTCAGGCAGTCGCCAAGGCAATCAAGTAAGGGTACTCACCCAAACTACAAACCGTTTTACCGAAGACAATGCTTTCAAAGTCTCAGCGATGAAGGGGATCGATATCATTCGACAATCCTGGATGATTGATGCTAGTCTTGAGTAATGATTCATAGTGGATACTAAAGGGACGCGGTTGTTCACTCTGACAACAACCGCAGATACATGTCATCAAGATTTTACGAACGTTGTGATGGATGAGATGAATGTGAAATCGTACTCGGACAATGTGTAAGGCTCGTGGTAACGTGAGCCGGTGACGCCGCAAATGATCTGTACAGCGATGGTCGCACAGGCGATGGACCAATCACAGGGCACCTGACATAACGCTCCTTGCCAAACCGCCAAAACTTCGACATGTTCAACCCAAGCTTCTCTCCATCAACGACACTGATCCCCGCCCACCCGCGTCCACGATGCCTGCCCTCGCCAACACAACCCGTGCCATTGCACGCTCATGGACCGCCTACCAGATGCCCGTCGCCAGGGCCGGCTGCACCGCTCTGCAGACCCGCAACGCCTCGGCTTCTTCGTTCGACAGCCCCTTCAAGGGCAGCCCAGACTCGACCAAGATCCCCTCGTTTGCTGCGTACAGGAATAAGGGAGGCGAGACCGGTCCCAAGGTCTTCCAGTACTTCATGGTCGGAACCATGGGTGCGCTGAGTGCGCTTGGCGCGAAGGCGACTGTCCAGGGTAGGTCTCCAGCAATGCGATAGCCCGGCGGAGGGGTGGAAAATACTGGAAACAACCGATATGACATGTTTGGAGCTGGGAAAGAGCAATTGGCTATTTTGGGGATGATTTGGATCGCGCATTGATGAAGACCGGACGGCTAACGACTGCGCCCAACAGACTTCCTTGTCAACATGTCCGCCTCCGCCGATGTTTTGGCCCAGGCCAAGGTAGAAGTCGACCTCGCTACTATCCCCGAGGGCAAGAACGTACGTCTCGCAGTCGGACACGCAGTATCCGGACAGTGGAGCTGACGAGAGCAGGTCATTATCAAGTGGCGAGGCAAGCCCGTCTTCATCCGACACCGCACCGAATCCGAAATCAAGGAAGCCGACGACACCAAGTGGGAGTCTCTCCGTGACCCCCAGCCCGACAAGGACCGTGTCCAGAAGCCTGAGTGGTTGATCATGTTGGGTACGTCAGGCATAGAGGATTCAACTTAAGAATCATGACTAACAGCACCAGGTGTCTGCACCCATTTGGGATGTGTCCCTATTGGTGAGGCCGGTGACTTTGGAGGCTGGTTCTGCCCTTGCCACGGTTCCCACTACGACATCTCTGGCCGCATAAGAAAGGGACCTGCCCCGCTCAACCTGGAGATCCCCGCATATGACTTCGCCGAGGAGGGTAAGGTTGTCATTGGTTAAGCAGCGCAATTATTCAGCGGTGGATAGCGGTGATGTCGACTTGTGTGTATAGGAGCGAGCATCAATTTCCTACGGTTTGATTCACATAGATTCAGCTTGTGTCCTTGCAATGTAACACCAGTTAGAGTCAGTCATCGCCATGTCCGGTTCTATTATTTGGTGGATGAATCTATGTTTCCATATCTACTGCCCACTCAAGAACGTCTTGACAGCCTCCACAGCACCCTTGAACTTGCCCGCCTCGATCAACACCATGTGCCCCTTGGGCTTGACTCCCAACTCTTGGAACGCTCTCTTGCTATCGCTCGCGCCCTCATCTACCGGCGTATCATACTCAAAGTCCGTGTATCCTACGGCATGTTTGTGCAGTACCTCGTCCTCGGGGTGGAAGTAAAATATCTCCTCACCCACATCGGCCTTTTTATTCTTCTTCTTGCTCGGCGGCGCGTCTTCACTCGGCAATTGACTTTGTATCTCGGAATAGCATTTCGACAGGACGACATAGTGTGTGAATGCGTACGGCTCCTTTTCCTCAAGCGCCCATTCGATTTCCTCCAGAAGCATCGTGTACATCGGCGGTACAATTTCGTGCGGCATGTTTATGAAGCGCTCGGTCAGGATGAGACCGATTTGCGCGAGGGATGCGGGTGTCAGGAGGGCTGGCAGGGTGGGAATTGGCGCAGATTTTTTGGAAAGGTAAGTTGTCAAGTCTTGGATTACTTTTTTGTCCTACTTGCCGTTTAGTATATATGTGATCAAAAGCACGGATGGGGAAATGATACCTTGTGTGTCTCCAGGTTCAAGACGGTAAGGAAGGCGTACGGATCTGTCTCGTTGCCGTCGACCTTGACTGTGCTGCCAAGTAGCGGTTGCGACAAGATAAGATCCGCGAGTTCAGAGAGGTTGAACAGTTGCGAATCGACGTCGAGGAGTTGACGCAAAAGGTTCTTGAGACCGTGGAAATCGACTGCTGGCTGCGGATCGAACCACTCAAAGTCGACATTCACCATGTCCATGTCCTAAGAATTTGTGAGCAGGCGCATCGTGAGAAGATGTCAACAGAGC
Organism: Alternaria brassicae; assembly: GCA_004936725.1. NCBI lineage: Eukaryota > Fungi > Ascomycota > Dothideomycetes > Pleosporales > Pleosporaceae > Alternaria > Alternaria brassicae. The sequence goes on along the minus strand of CM016505.1, from coordinate 2,230,761 downwards.
AGGCGCATACCTCGTCGCTACCAGACTCGTCGTCATCCTTTTGGTTGCGCTTGTCCGACGCATCGGGCAGCTCCTCCGGGTCTCGCTCAGACTTTCGTTTGGCCATTGTGTGGATATGCGATGGGTAGGAGGGAGCAGGGTTGGTGAGGTCAGTGGATACGCGACTTTGCGCGTTTGTTATCGATAGCCAACGGCATAAATCTTCAGCCCCGCCGTAGGAGAGCGGATGCTTTCAGTTCCAAGACTGTATGACATGTTTGTTCCATCAACCACGGGAAATACCTACTCAATCGGATAAAATGCTCGGAATCCAGGTGGCCATCATCGCAGTACCACGCTTGAAGTGGGTGGGCGCCATGAAGATACCTTACTAGGCGGACCCTGCCCCGCTAAAATTTTGTGTGAGGATCAGTCACTGAGTATCCCACTATTGCACCTTCCCTTTCCCCTGATACCCCTCTCCTCTTTCCGTTCACCTTCATCTTGACCTTTGTTATACCCTTCACGCACACTCTTCAGTAGAACCAAGCAAAAATCAACTATGGCGACCGACTACTCCGACCCCATCCCTCCCCACAAGACGTTCGATACCATCTTAGTACTCGACTTTGGCTCGCAGTACACGCATCTGATTACGCGCCGTCTCCGCGAACTCAGTGTCTACTGTGAGATGCTGCCATGCAATACCAAGATCGCTGAGCTACCCTTCACTCCCAAGGGCATCATTCTCTCTGGCGGCCCGTCCTCCGTCTACGAGGAAGGAGCGCCACACGTCGATCACGCCGTTTTCGATCTCGGCATACCGATCCTAGGCATCTGCTACGGACTACAAGAGATGGCATGGCACTTTGGAAAGAACAGCGGCGTGGTAGCTGGTGAGAAGAAGGAATACGGACACGCGAACCTGAAGGTGGAGAACCACAGTGGACACATGGACCAACTGTTCAAGGACCTGGGCAACGATTTGGAGGTCTGGATGAGTCACGGCGACAAGCTGAGCCACCTTCCCCAGGACTTCGTGACGGTTGCGACAACTCCCAACGCGCCATTCGCAGGTATTGCGCACAACACAAAGAAGTACTATGGCATTCAGTTCCACCCCGAGGTAACACACACAAAGCAGGGCACTGTTGTATTGAAGAATTTCGCCGTCGATATCTGCGAGGCCAAGACCAACTGGACGATGAGCAAGTTCGTCGATCAGGAGATTACGCGCATCCGGAAGCTGGTGGGCGACGAGGGACAGGTTATCGGTGCTGTGAGCGGTGGTGTCGATTCGACTGTTGCTGCGAAGCTGATGAAGGAGGCTATTGGCGACCGCTTCCATGCCGTCATGGTCGACAACGGTGTCCTTCGACTCAACGAGGCCGTTCAAGTCAAGAAGACGCTCGACGAGGGCCTGGGCATCAACCTCACCGTCATCGACGCGTCCGACCTCTTCCTCGACCGCCTCAAGGGCGTAACCGACGACCCCGAGAAGAAGCGCAAGATCATCGGAAACACCTTCATTGAGGTCTTCCAGAAGCAGGCCGAGAAGATCAAGGCCGAAGCCCACGAATCTGCCAATGCTGGTGAGATCGAATGGCTTCTCCAGGGTACCCTCTACCCCGACGTCATCGAGTCGCTCTCCTTCAAGGGCCCTTCCCAAACCATCAAGACACACCACAATGTCGGTGGTCTGCCAAAGGATATGAAGCTCAAGGTCATTGAACCCCTGCGCGAGCTCTTCAAGGACGAGGTCCGCGAGCTAGGCAAGGAGCTCGGTATCCCAGAAGATCTTGTCTGGCGCCACCCCTTCCCGGGTCCCGGAATCGCTGTTCGCATCCTTGGCGAGGTCACTCGTGAACAGGTCCGCATTGCGCGGGAAGCCGACCATATCTTCCTCAACGAGATCAAGGCCGCGGGTCTCTACAACAAGATCAGCCAAGCCTATGCCGCGCTTATACCTGTAAAGGCGGTTGGTGTCAAAGGTGACGAGCGTGTGTATGACCAAGTCATCGCCCTGAGGGCTGTTGAGACTAGCGACTTCATGACTGCAGACTGGTACCCCTTTGAGGGTAAGTTTCTCAAGAAGGTCAGCACCCGAATCGTCAATGAGGTTGCGGGAGTTACGCGAGTCTTTTATGACGTAACCGCGAAACCTCCAGCCACAATTGAGATGGAATAGGATTCCGGCACTATATGATACCCCTGTACAAATTACGATGAAGTGGAATACAGCTTTTTCAATCCAATGCTGAAATGCTGGCGAACTGCTGTGAAGAAGTCCATGTTATGTGAAATGTGTCCAACGCTAAGAAGCACCTTGAAGGCATTTGCTCGGCTCCACTGTTAGATTTTTCGATGTAGAACTTGTTGTATACTTTTAGAACAGCACACATGTACGGCTTGGAGGATGTGAGTTTCATCTCACGTTGTGGTGTTGACTTGTGAATTTTCTTGCAAAATGGTTTTCTGTTTCCAGTGCCAAAAATGTACCCAACCTTTTCAACTTGTGTTTAGGTCAATTGAACTCCAAAGTTACTCGCTGCGTTTTGTATGGTGATGTGAGACTGTAGAACTCAGCGAAGACCTTTAGAGCTCATTATAAGTACAAGCTAGAAAGGACGAGCTCTTGGTCATCGTGTTCGTAAGTGTGGCGGTGCAATGATCGGACTCCCGAGACGTCGATCTGGAGTTGGGACGAGAGAGACCCTTGCATGAGATAGCTCCGCAGATACAGAAGCACGCCAAACTCTAAACTTGGAAATCAACATACCCCACGCTCTTCCCACGCGAAGAAACCTACGACAACGATGCGATGAATCGTTCCTCATCCTCCGGCTCACGCGCCCGCCAATCCTCCCAACAGCCTACATCCCTCCGTCCCCAGTCCACGCGCCGCCCGTCGTCGCGCCCTGGCCAACCCTCACGCTCCACGTCATTTGCGCCGTCTCTCCGGCGACGCACAACAGGCCAATCCATCCCGTCGCTCGACCTCGACAATGACGACCCCGAGGCTGCGGAAACCACACACGCTGACGCGGCCATTGTTGAAGAGATAGCCGAGATCAAGCGGTACGAAGACTTCACAACGATAGACTGGGTTCAAGACGCTGCCCGTGAACAGCTTCGACGCAAAGCGCGCCGGCGCCAAAGAGACAGTATCGGCGTGCGGAAAGATGGCAGGACAGGAAGAGTGTTTCTAGGCCGAGGAGAAGGGAAATGGAGGAGGAAGATCGCCGAGGCATATGATGCAGGCCAGGCGTGGATTGTTGTTACGCTTGTCGGCGCTGCGATAGGACTCAACGCTGCGTTCCTCAATATCGTCACTGAGTGGCTGAGTGATATCAAATTGGGACATTGCACCACAGCTTTCTACCTCAACGAGAGTTTCTGCTGTTGGGGCGCTGAGGGAGGCTGCCCGGAGTGGAAACACTGGAGTGGGTTCTGGCCCGCCAACTATGTTCTCTACATTCTTTTCGCAGCGCTGTTCTCTTTTACGGCAGCGAGGCTCGTCAAGAGCTTTGCGCCATATGCAGCTGGTTCCGGTATCTCGGAGATGAAGTGCATCATCGCTGGGTTCGTTATGAAGGGCTTCCTGGGCTCCACTACGCTTTTCATCAAGTCCATTGGCTTGCCGCTTGCTATTGCGTCGGGACTCTCAGTGGGCAAGGAGGGGCCTAGTGTGCATTATGCCGTCTGCACAGGTAATGTGATTAGTAGGTTCTTCGGCAAGTACAGAAGGAATGCGGCAAAGACGAGGGAGATCTTATGTGCGAGTGCGGCGGCGGGTGTGGGCGTGGCATTTGGAAGTCCAATTGGAGGTGTGCTTTTTTCGCTCGAGGAGATGAGCAATCAATTCCCGCTCAAGACGCTTTGGAGAAGTTATTTCTGTGCGCTAGTTGCTACGGCTGTACTTGCTGTAAGTTCCATCTCACTACAGGTTGCAAGCATATATGGAATGCTGACGGATGTTAGGCCATGAACCCCTTCCGAACCGGCCAACTCGTCATGTTCAACGTCTCCTACGACCGGTCCTGGCACTTCTTCGAGACTCTCTTCTACCTCATCATCGGCGTCTTTGGCGGTCTCTACGGCGCTTTCGTCATCAAGTGGAATCTCAAGATGCAAGTCTTTCGCAAAAAGTACCTCTCTGCATATCCCATCACCGAAGCTGTTACACTCGCTGTCATTACCGGTGTTATCTGCTATCCGAACATGTTCTTGAGAATTGATATGACAGAAAGTATGGAGATTTTGTTCCAGGAATGTGAGGGCGGCAAGGGCTATGATCGCCTTTGTGATGCGAGCTATCGCTGGCATAACGTTGGAACTCTTGCTATTGCGACTGTCCTGCGCACGCTTTTGGTTGTTGTATCGTTTGGGTGCAAGGTGCCTGCTGGTATCTTCGTACCCAGTATGGCCATCGGTGCCGCTTTTGGTCGAATGGTAGGCATCTGCGTCCAGGCTCTTCATGAATCTTTCCCCGGCTCAACTTTCTTTTCGGCCTGCGACCCTGATGGCGCATGTATCACACCAGGCACCTATGCCTTCCTCGGTGCAGCGGCAGCTCTGAGTGGTATCATGCACATCACCGTTAGCGTCGTGGTCATCATGTTCGAGATTACAGGCGCATTGACTTACATCCTCCCTACGATGATAGTCGTGGGCGTCACGAAGGCAGTCAGCGAACGTTTCGGTCACGGCGGAATCGCAGACCGTATGATCTACCTAAACGGCTACCCGTTTCTCGACAGCAAAGAAGAACACACTTTTGGTGTTCCCGTTAGCCAAGTCATGGCCAGCCACGTTGTCTGCCTATCAGCCACAGGCATGGAACTTCGACAAATGGAACGCATCATGAACGAAAACGCATACCAGGGCTACCCCATCATTGCAGACACAAGGACAAAAACTTTAATCGGCTACATCGGCCGCACAGAACTGCGCTATGCTATCGATCGCGCAAAAATCGCACAAGAAGCTCCAGGCCATGCGAAGTGCTACTTTACATCTTCCTCCTCTGCTAGCAACACCAGTTCCCGAAATCTAAGTGGCACAGATGCATCAGCACCAGACACAACGTTCAACTCTATATCCGCTACCTCCTCTCAGACCTCATTGGACTTTACCCGCTACATCGATCCAACCCCGCTCTCAGTACACCCCCGCCTTCCTCTCGAAACCGTCATGGAAATCTTCAAGAAAATGGGTCCACGTGTTATCTTGATTGAATACCGCGGTCGACTAACTGGTCTTGTTACCATCAAGGATTGTCTGAAGTACCAGTTCAAGGTTGAGGCTGGGGGCGGGCACGGGGGTGGAGCGGGCAATGGCGATGAGGGTATGGAGAGGTTAGCGGGTTGGGGGAGAGCGATAGTCAATTGGGGAAGAAGGAAGGTTGGGCTGAAAGAGGTTGGGGAGGTTAGGTTGGCGACTGCGACTGCGGGCGATGTGAGAGGTGTACGAAGAGAGAGTGGCCACGATGACAGAGTGGACGGGACATTTGCCGTTGGAGAGGAAGATGATGATGAGGATGATGTTGGAAGAGGTAGGGATGTGGAGTTGGAAGATAGAGGGAGAGCTACATAGATAGATAGATGGTACGTTTGTTCTTGAATTAGATTCCGGCACATACGCCCGTTTTATAGGGATTGCTATGCTCGAGTCTCCGTGCCAGCCCTGCGAACTTGGGATGAAGGGAGCGGGTGGGTTACAGTAGCTTGGAAAGTGGAGTCGACGTTAGCGTACTTTGCACGTGGTGAGCTGTCATTGCCTGTCAGTATTCGCCGCTTTGTGTGTGGGACAGAGCCGCTGCTAGACGTGCAAAAAGGAATCGCAGCAACCGTCTCGGCATACAACGCGATTCAACGGTTACACCCACTCCCACGCCTTGAGTAGCACTGCATACGTCCCAAGCCCAAGGGGCCAATCAGACTCCAGCCACTCCGCTTCCCCTGCCGGTGCCACTAGTCAGGATAAGCGTGTGACGGCCGTGCGCGTCTACTTCGCGTACACCTACTCAGGAAATACACTGAGACAGAGGCACCATCACCACCGCCCGACGCACCGAGACGCTCTTGACCACCAGCACCCACCCCGACTCCCGTCCCTTCCTACCCCGCTCGAAGCGCATACCACATGTCTTCATAGCAACACACGCGATTAACAATCAACATGGAGGGACCCTTGAACCCAGGGGCGTCCAATGGCAGCATACGCACACCCAGTCCCTCACCGCCCTCGATAGACCCCCAGATCATCGTCGACCACCTGGAAAAGGTCCTCGACGTCAGCTTGGGCGCCTCGAAAGAGGATCTGTTCGCACCCGGCAGTCTGCTGTCGAGCGCCAAGCTCCAGGACACGCTGCAGCGATGCGCCCGCTTCGCCTCCGAGGGGCAGTCGGCGCTGTACGTGGTGAAGGACCGGACAGATGAACCCCGCATCGATGGCATGGATGGCGCAAACGGCAGGTACCCCTCTAGCGAGAAGGGAACGCCCAAACTGACATAAGCAGCAGGGGCGACCCAGCGTTTTATCTACACCGTTTCGACCGAGATCACGGCGTCTCCTACTTGCGCAGCATTTGTTGTTATTTCGAAGCGACCGATACCCATAGACCCCGCGATACCCCTTAGCCAGCAGGTCCTTATTCAGACGCTGCCCGGTTTTATACTTTCTAATAACGCTTCTTCGCCCGACGGCACGCCCTATGAGTTTCTTCGTTCTCTCATTCAGTCTGCGGTCGAGCCGTACTTTGACACCTACACCAAGAGCCAACGCAATCTCGCGGGAAAATACAGCAAGGGCGACAATGATGCTAGGACGGGTATTTCGGCGACGAGGAAGAAGATTGCAGAGCTGGCGGTCAGTTTGGGCAATCTGGAGCAGAACGTGGAGATTCCGGAACTGCTCCTGCCTCTCCATCCGCTTATTCAGAGTGCCCTGGACGATGCTAGCCAGCGCGGTGTGAAGCCCTCTCCGGAGCTCATCCCTGCTGCAATTGTTCAAGACAGTAGTTTTCTCAACGGACTGCAGTCGACGGTTAATGGATGGATCAAATCGATACAGACCATCACCAAGACATCTCGAGACGTATCCACTGGAACTGCGGCGCAAGAGATCAACTTCTGGATTTCCATGGAGTCGAGGCTGCAAGACATTGAGACGCAGTTGGGTAGTCCTGGCGTCAGACTTACTCTGGACGTGTTGAAGAATGCGAAGCGTTTCCAGGCGACTGTCAGCTTCAGCGCAGATACTGGGCTCAAGGAGAGCACGGATTTGGTGCAAAAGTACAACCAGCTCATGCGCGAATTCCCTCTCGACCAGCTGTTGTCTTCGACCTCACTACAAGCAGTGCAGGAAGCGATCCAGTCAATCTTCAGCCACATGAACAAGAAGCTTCGCATCTGTCCCTACCCCGTCCGCCGAGCGCTTCCCCTTGTGGAAGCTATATCCGGCGACCTCGACAAGCAACTCCACAACCTCCTACACGGCAAGACACTCATGCACATGGATTATCCTGAGTTCCAGGCCATCATGGCTGTTGCAGAGAGCATCTGGCGTACATGGGAGGAGAACGTCAAGGAGTTCACCAATGTTGCTCGTGAAGTAACTAGGCGGAGGAACGAGAAGTTCATTCCAATCAAGATTGCAGCTAGGCACAAAGAGACAGAGGAGCGCATCCGCTACATTACGACATTCCGTAAGAACCACGAGCAGCTCCAGCGAACCATCGTGAACGTCCTGGGTTCGCAATCCTCCTTGTCCGAGAGTGCCCCAGCCAAGGAGGCGGTCATCATCGAGGAGATTGGTGATGTGGACGCCGTAAAGGAAGTCAAGGAAGCCTACGATGTCCTCAAGGACGTTGATGTGTTGGATGTCTCGCCTGAGGGCACGCGCCTCTTTGAACAAGCAGAGCAAAAGTACAATGAGCGTACTTCCCGTGTCGAGAACTCCATCATCGCTAGGCTGAGAGATCGTCTTGGCACAGCCAAGACCGCCAGCGAGATGTTCCGCGTCTTCCAAGTTCAACCCGCTCTTCGTCCGACCAAAGATTCGGGGCGCCATTTCCGAATACCAGACGCAGCTCATTGAGAACGTCAAGCAGGATATCTTGGCACTTCATGAGCGCTTCAAGCGTCAGTACGGCAACTCCGAAGCCCATGCCATGGCGCAGCTTCGCGACTTCCCCCCGGTTTCTGGCGCTGTGATCTGGGCTCGACAGATTGAAACACAGCTGGAGAGCTACATGGGCAAGGTCGAAGATATTCTGGGTAAGGACTGGGCGCTTCATGCTGAAGGTCAGAAGCTCCAGGCTGAGAGCAGCATGTTCAAGAAGAAGCTCGACACTCGACCGATCTTCGAGTCGTGGCTTCAAGAGGTGGCTAGGAGAAAACTCCAGATATCCGGACGTCTTTTCCTTGTCAACAGAAACCGCGCTGCAGGAAACATCTTGGAGCTGAACGTCAACTTTGATGCACAAGTTATCGCGCTGTTCAAGGAAGTTCGTAACCTGACATGGCGCGGCTACCAAGTGCCCCATGGTATCAACAACATCTCGAAGGAGGCTAAGCGCGTGTACCCTTACGCTGTTAGTCTCATGGAAAGCGTCCGCACTTATACTCAGACTCTGCGCTCTATCTCTGAAATGGGCGGAGTCGCTCTTTTGCTCAACAACTACGTCAACGAGGTGCAAGCACTTGTCGGCAAAGGTGTTCCTCTCAAGTGGGAGTCTTTCGTTCACGCCTACGACCTCCACGTCCGACAATCTGGCTTTCCTGTTGGAGGTGGCAGCGTTCGCAGTGAGAGCAAGCATGTTCAGTTCGTTCGTGACTTCGCGGCTACGACATCGCTACTTCAGCTCAAGGTCGCAACACTCGTTAACATCAATGCTGCGGTCGAGAAGTCGCTGAAGGATCTGGAGTCTTGCCCATACACCAAAGAGGCCTTCCAACAGAACCTAGAGACCATCCAGAAGTCCATTGACCAGCTTAACCTCGAGAGCTACGCCAATCTTGCTTCTTGGGTGTCCGATATGAATGCGCGCATCGAGTCCATCTTGCTGGTCCGTCTTAGCCGAGCTATTGCTTTGTGGATCGAAGTCTTCAACAATGTCGACAATGAAGATGGAAATCGACGTCCAGTGAGTGCAGTCGTCTCGACAGAGGTACCCGAGGTCAAGCCAACCCTTGCACGATTGACTCTTGAAATTACTATGCGGAACCAGGTTATTTACCTCAACCCGCCGGTGGAATACGCTCGAGCAAGCTGGCTTGAGCAACTCCAGCAATGGCTCGCCATCATTTGTACTCTTCAGAAGATCAAGGCTTCACGGTATGAGATTCGACTTGAGGCGACTAACGACACCTCCGTCAGTCAATTCTCTGACCTGCCAAGCCGATGCACCGATTCCCTGATTGAAGTCTATGGCGCCGTTGAGGGTAAGCTCCGTGATATCTCATCGTACGTCGACGAGTGGCTTCAGTTCCAGTCTCTGTGGGATCTGCAGTCTGACCACGTCTACGACATCCTTGGCGAGGACCTCTCCCGATGGCTACAGCTTCTTCAGGAAATCCGTAAGACTCGTGCTACGTTCGACAACTCCGATATCAGTCGCCAATTCGGATACGTCACTGTCGACTACGACCAAGTGCAGGTCAAGGTCAACGCCAAGTACGACCAGTGGCAGCAGGAAATTCTTACCAAGTTTGCTAGCAGGCTTGGCCAGCGCATGAACGACGTTTACGTGCAGATCGAAAAGGCACGCAAGGATCTCGAGATGCAGACATTAGAGGCCTCATCCACTGCCCAGGCTGTATCGTTCATTACCACAGTACAGCAATGCAAGAGGAAGGTCCTTGAGTGGGAGCCAGAAATGTCCACGTTCCGCCAGGGTCAAGCGACTTTGGCGCGCCAGCGTTACCAGTTTCCTTCTGACTGGCTGCAGATGGAACAGATCGATCATGAGTGGCAGACGCTGAACGAAGTATTAGAGAGAAAGACTAAGATTGCGAACGATCAAGCAGACGCTCTGCGTGCCAAGATTGCTGCGGAAGACAAGGTTGTTAACCAGAAGATCGTGGACATCACCGGAGAGTGGGCGGATAACAAGCCTGTCGCAGGCAACCTGGCGCCAGCTGATGCTTCTGCCATCCTTGCCAAGTTTGACCAGAAGCTTAGCCAGCTGCAAAACGAGTCCAGCAATATCTCAAAAGCCAAGGAAGCTCTTGGGCTACCACCTTCTCCGGAAAATGCACTTGAGACCTTGCTGGAGGAAGTACAAGACTTCAAGTCCGTTTGGTCTGCGCTTGGCACGATCTGGGCCAGCATCGACGACCTCCGTGAGGTATTGTGGACCAGCATTCAGCCCCGCAAGCTGCGACAGAACCTTGACACTTTGCTCAAGATGACCAAGGACATGCCTAGCCGGATGCGACAATACCAGGCTTTCGAATATGTTCAGACTACACTGAAGCAACTTCTCAAAGAGAACGCCGTCCTTGCAGAGTTGCGTTCTGATGCTGTCAAGGAGCGCCATTGGGTTAGGATTTTCAAGAACCTCAGACCGCATAAGCGTTATTCTGCCATTTCCATGACCCTTGGCGATGTTTGGGATCTCAAGCTTGGCCCTAGCGAAAAGATCATAAGAGAAGTCATTACTCAGGCAGCCGGCGAGATGGCTCTTGAAGAGTTCCTCAAGCAAGTTCGCGAGACCTGGCAGAATTATGCTTTGGAGCTCGTCAACTACCAGAATAAGTGCCGTCTTATCAGGGGATGGGATGACCTCTTCGCCAAGTGCAGCGAGAACCTCAACTCACTGCAGGCTATGCGCCACTCGCCTTACTACAAGGAGTTTGAGGAGGAGGCATCGTCTTGGGAAGATAAGCTCAACCGTGTGCACGTTCTGTTCGATGTATGGATCGATGTACAACGCCAATGGGTCTACCTCGAGGGTGTGTTTACTGGTAATGCTGACATCAAGCACCTGCTCCCTATGGAGTCTGCCCGTTTCCAGAACATCAATTCCGAGTTCTTGTCCGTCATGAAGAAGGTCTCGCGACAACCTTTCGTGCTCGAAGTTCTCAACATCTCTGGTGTGCAAAAGTCACTGGAGCGCCTCGCTGAACTCCTGAACAAGATTCAGAAGGCTCTTGGAGAGTATCTGGAGCGCGAGCGTGTATCCTTCCCTCGTTTCTACTTTGTTGGTGACGAAGATTTGCTTGAAATTATTGGTAACAGTAATGATGTTCTTCGTATCGCCAAACATTTGCGGAAGATGTTCGCTGGTATTTCTGGACTCATAACCGACGAGGATGGCGTGATTCAAGGTTTCACGTCCAAGGAAGGTGAAGAAGTAACGCTTCGCAAAGAGATCTCACTTGTCAAGACACCTCGGATTAACGAGTGGCTTGGTGCACTAGAGGCTAACATGAAGACTACGCTGGCTGAGTTGACCTTTGAAGCCTATGAAGAGTTCGCTCAGCTCATCGAACCAGACGCGATGGATCCCCAGGCTTTCACCGATTACATCGCCAAGTACCCAACCCAGGTTGTCGTCCTTGGAACGCAGATTGCATGGACTCATGCTGTGGAGAAGTCTCTTGCTGAAGAGGGAACGACCCTGCCTCAATTGTACGAAAAGCAAGTCAACGTCCTGAAGTTGCTCGCTACGGCTGTTCTAGGCGATCTTGAATCCATTCAACGCCGCAAGTGCGAAGATCTTATCACCGAGTTCGTCCACCAGCGAGATGTCATCCACAAGCTTGAGAAGGTCGGCGCGCGCTCGCCCACTCACTACATGTGGCTACTGTGCATGCGATATGTATACGAGCCCGGCAATGATCTACTGCAGCGACTGAGGATCAAGATGGCAAATGCAGTTCTTGATTACGGCTTTGAGTACTTGGGTGTCGCTGATCGCCTTGTACGCACACCTCTTACCGACCGCTGCTTCCTCACCCTTACCCAGGCGCTCTGCCAACGACTAGGTGGTTCGCCATATGGTCCCGCTGGTACTGGTAAGACTGAATCTGTCAAAGCTCTCGGTGTGCAGCTTGGACGATTTACCCTCGTCTTCTGCTGTGACGACACATTCGATTTTCAAGCTATGGGTCGTATCTTCCTTGGTATCTGCCAAGTTGGAGCTTGGGGTTGTTTTGACGAGTTCAACCGTCTGGAAGAGCGTATCCTTTCGGCTGTGTCTCAACAGATTCAGAACATCCAGTTGGGTCTCAAGAAGGGTGCGGAGGATGAGAAGTCTCAGATCGAGCTCATTGGCCGTCAATTGAAGGTCAACGGCAACACTGGAGTCTTCATCACCATGAACCCTGGTTACGCGGGTCGATCAAACTTGCCCGACAATCTCAAGAAGCTCTTCCGAAGCATCGCCATGTCCAAGCCTGACAAAGAGCTTATTGCGGAAGTCATGCTTTACTCCCAGGGTTTCTCTCAAGCCAAGGAGCTATCAACACAGGTGGTACCATTCTTCGATAGATGCTCGGCTGGTCTTTCCAAGCAAGCTCACTACGACTTTGGCCTTCGTGCATTGAAGAGTGTGCTTGTTAGCTCTGGTGGTTTGAAGCGAGCTCGTATCGCCGCTCAGCAAGACTCCCAGACCCTAGATGAAGCAAGCATGGAGCCTCAGATTATCATTCAGAGCTTACGCGAGACTATGGCACCGAAGCTCATTCGCTCTGATGTCGAACTCATGATGGCCATTCAAGAAGAGTCATTCCCCGGTGTCGAATACATTCCTGCACCCCTTGACAAGTTGACAGAGGCTATTCACAAGTGCGCTGCAGAGTCGAAACTCGTGGTCAGCGATTCCTGGATGACCAAGATTATTCAGCTCTACCAGATTCAGAAGTTGCACCACGGTGTCATGATGGTCGGTTCTTCTGGATCCGGAAAGTCCGCTGCCTGGAGGACGCTTCTTTCCGCTCTCCAAGCCGTGGAGGGTGTAGAGGGCGTCTGTCACGTCATCGATCCCAAGGTCATGTCAAAAGAGCAGCTTTACGGAACTCTTGATAGCACTACGCGCGAGTGGACCGATGGTCTCTTCACGAGTATTCTGCGCAAGATCGTCGATAACCTTCGTGGTGAGGATACGAAGCGCCACTGGATCGTATTTGACGGAGATGTTGACCCTGAATGGGTTGAGAACTTGAATTCCGTGCTTGACGACAACAAGCTCCTTACCCTACCCAACGGAGAGCGTCTTAATTTGCCGTCTAACGTTCGTATTATGTTCGAAGTTGAGACTCTCAAGTACGCCACTCTCGCTACCGTATCTCGCTGCGGTATGGTCTGGTTTAGCGACGACACTGTGGAGGTTGACATGATGATCAAGAACTACATCGAGCACCTCAAGACCACTCCGTTCGAGGATATCGAAGACGATTCGGTTGCTCCAGGTCAGATGTCACAGAAGACAATGACCACCCAGGGCCTGATCGCCGATTTCCTGCACATCAAGCTCACTCAGGATCGGTTTATTGAGAAGGCCCTCAGCATGGCTAGGAAGTTCAAGCACATCATGGAGTACACCGACATCCGTGCACTCAATACGCTGTTCTCTCTGCTCAACAAGGCTTGTCGCAACGTCTTGGAGTACAACGTACAGCACCCAGACTTCTCTCTTGAGAATGATAAGATGGAGACTTATCTCGCGAAAAAGATGCTGGTTGCTTTAGTGTGGGCTCTAGTTGGCGATTGCCCTCTCATGGAACGCAAGCAATTTGGAGACCTTATCGCTGGTCTCACCGACGTGGAGCTCCCCACCCTCAACGAATCTACTTCGCTCATTGACTACGATGTCAAGCCTGATAAGCCAGAGTGGGATACTTGGCAGAGCCAGGTACCCAATGTTGAGGTCAACACCCATTCCGTCACCCAGACTGATGTGGTTATTCCCACGTTGGACACGGTTCGTCACGAGGATGTTCTCTACTCTTGGCTTGCGGAGCACAAGCCACTCTTGCTCTGCGGTCCTCCAGGTTCCGGAAAGACCATGACATTGTTCAGCGCACTCCGAAAGCTACCTAACATGCAGGTTGTGGGTCTCAACTTCTCCAGTGCGACCACACCGGATCTTCTCATCAAGACATTCGAGCAATACTGCGAGTACAAGAAGACTCTCAACGGCGTCCAGCTTACGCCTACACAAGTTGGCCGCTGGCTAGTCATCTTCTGCGACGAAATCAACTTGCCTGCACCAGACAAGTACGGTACTCAGCGAGCAATCTCCTTCTTGCGGCAGCTGGTTGAGCATAATGGTTTCTGGAGGACATCCGACAAGACTTGGGTCACACTTGATCGCATCCAGTTCGTTGGTGCTTGTAACCCTCCCACAGATGCTGGACGTACACCAATGGGACTTAGATTCCTGCGTCATGCTCCGCTCATCATGGTCGACTACCCTGGACAACAGTCACTTCTGCAAATTTATGGTACCTTTAATACCGCTGTGCTCAAGATCATTCCGACTCTACGAGGATATGCGGATGCTCTTACCAGGGCCATGGTACAGCTCTATGCAGAATCCCAAAAGCGCTTCACGCCAGACATTCAACCACATTACGTTTACTCTCCTCGTGAGCTTACTCGATGGGTACGTGGTATCTACGAAGCTCTACGGCCACTTGAGAGCTTGCCAATCGAAGGCCTTGTTCGTATCTGGGCACACGAGGCATTACGCTTATTCCAAGATCGTCTCATTGCGGAAGAAGAAAGGCAATGGACCGAAGAATGTGTCCACCGTATTGCGGCCGAACACTTCCCTACTATCGATGAGGAGAAGGCTCTTGGCGGCCCCATCCTCTTCTCCAACTGGCTATCCAAGAACTACGTGCCAGTTGAGCGTGAGCAACTCCGAGAATTTGTCAAAGCTCGTCTCCGGACCTTCTGCGAGGAAGAGGTGGATGTGCCGCTCATTCTATTCAACGACGTACTCGAGCATGTTCTCCGCATCGATCGTGTTTTCCGTCAACCACAGGGTCATCTCATTCTCATCGGTGTCAGCGGCTCCGGAAAGACAACGCTGTCCCGTTTCGTCGCTTGGATGAACGGTCTGAGCGTCTACCAAATCAAGGTCCACGGAAAGTACTCTGGTGAAGACTTCGACGAAGACTTGCGTACCGTTCTTCGGCGATGTGGTTGCAAGGGCGAGAAGATCTGCTTCATCATGGACGAAGCCAACGTTCTTGACTCAGGTTTCCTCGAACGTATGAACACCCTCTTGGCCAACGCGGAGGTCCCGGGTCTGTTCGAGGGCGATGAATATGCTTCTCTGCTTACTGCTATCAAAGAGGGTGCGCAGCGACAAGGTATTATTCTCGACTCACAGGAAGAGCTGTACAAGTGGTTCACGGAGCAGATTGTCAAGAACCTCCACGTGGTATTTACCATGAATCCTCCTGAAGAAGGTCTGTCATCCAAGGCAGCTACCAGTCCTGCTCTTTTCAACCGTTGCGTGCTCAACTGGTTTGGAGACTGGTCTGATCAGGCTCTGTACCAGGTCAGCTCCGAGCTTACACAGTCTGTCGATCTGGACCGCGCGAACTACATCGCACCAGATAGCATCCCAGTCGCCTACCGCGGACTTACCCTCCCACCATCTCATCGCGAGAGCGTGGTCAATGCCATGGTTGCTGTACATCACTCATTACGCAGCAAGAACGCGAAGTTGCAGAAGACACAAAACAGGAAGATGTACCTCACACCGCGCCACTTCCTGGACTTCGTTGCGCAGTATGTCACGCTCTACAACGAGAAGCGCGAGGACCTCGAGGAGCAGCAGCGCCATTTGAACGTCGGTCTGGAGAAGCTTCGTGAGACATTTGACAAGGTCAAGGAACTGCGAGCAAGCCTTGCCGAGAAGCAGACGCAGCTCACTAAGAAGGATGCTGAAGCAAACGAGAAACTGCAGCGCATGATTGCAGATCAGAACGAGGCGGAGCAGAAGAAGGCTGGGTCCATCAAGATGCAAGCACAGCTTGCAAAGGATAAGGAGGAGATTCAGAAGCGACAAGAGGTGGTAGAGCATGACTTGGCAGCTGCCGAGCCGGCTGTTTTGGAGGCACAGAAGAGTGTGCAAAACATCAAGCGACAACATCTGACTGAAGTGCGATCTATGCAGAACCCTCCCGCTGGTGTCAAGCTTGCGCTGGAAGCTGTCTGCACGATTCTTGGACATAAACCTGACAGTTGGAAGACCATTGTTTCCATTGTTAGGCGTGACGACTTCATCGCCAGTATCGTGCAGTTCGACAACGAGAGGCAAATGACTGCTTCTCACCGCAGGAAGATGCAGAAGGAATACCTTTCCCAAGAAGACTTTACTTTCGAGAAAGTCAACCGCGCATCCAAGGCCTGTGGCCCTCTGGTACAGTGGGTGTCTGCTCAGGTCACCTATTCCGACATTCTCGACAGAGTCGGACCTCTACGTGCTGAAGTCGATGAGCTGCAAGTGGAGCTACAGAAGACGGAAGAGGGTGCCAAGGAGACTCAGCTTCTCATCCAGAATCTCGAAGAGAGCATTGGCCGGTACAAGACCGAATACGCCGCTTTGATCAGCGAGACCCAGGCCATCAAGACGGAGATGTCGACTGTTCAATTCAAAGTTGATCGCAGTGTACGCCTTCTCGACAGCTTGTCCTCTGAACGTGTTCGATGGGAAGCGAGCAGCAAGTCTTTCGATTCTCAGATTGACACTATCGTCGGTGACGTACTGGTTGCGGCTGCTTTCATTGCCTATGCTGGTTACTATGATCAACAGTACAGGAAAGCTCTTACAGAGGATTGGTACGATCACCTCAAGCATTCTGGAATCAGCTTCAAGCCAACGAACCCATTTACGGAGTACCTATCGACTGCCGATGACCGCCTAAACTGGCAACACAACGGTCTACCTGTGGATGACCTGTGCACGGAGAACGCCATCATTCTTCAGAGGTTCAACCGTTACCCGCTGATTATCGATCCTTCTGGCAGGACCACAGAGTTCCTGCAGAACGAATGCAAGGATCGCCGCCTCACAGTGACTAGTTTCCTGGATGATTCGTTCACGAAGCAGCTTGAGAGTTCTTTGCGTTTTGGTAACCCAATCTTGATCCAGGATGCCGAACATCTGGACCCCATCCTCAACCACGTCCTCAACAAGGAGTACCAGAAGACTGGAGGTCGTGTCCTTATTCAACTTGGCAAGCAGGAGATTGACTTTTCGCCGTCTTTCCGCCTGTACCTCTCGACACGCGATCCGTCGGCCAATTTCGCTCCTGATATCTGCAGTCGTACCACGTTCGTCAACTTCACAGTCACGCAGAGCAGCTTGCAGACGCAGACGCTCAACGAGGTCCTCAAGTCCGAGCGACCCGATGTTGATGAGCGCCGATCCAACCTCATCAAGATGCAAGGAGAGTTTGCAGTGCATCTTCGTCAGCTCGAGAAGCGATTGCTCCAAGCTCTCAACGAGTCGCGCGGTAACATTCTGGACGACGACCGCGTCATCGAAACGCTCGAGACGCTCAAGAAAGAGGCCAAGGATATCTCGGACAAGGTCTCTGAGACGACTGGTGTCATGACCGAGGTGGAGAATATCACCAAGGAGTACACTGTGGTAGCTCGTTCTTGTGCGGCTATCTTCGCTGTGTTGGAGCAACTGCATCATCTCAACCACTTCTACCAGTTCTCACTCCAGTACTTCACTCAGATCTTCGAGACTGTACTGCGCAAAGTTCGTAACGGTTCTATCACTGGCCATGCTGCCCGTATTGAGCAGATTGTCACCGAGCTCTTTGTAGATGCATACCGTCGCACATCGCTTTCTTTGCTACAGAAGGACCGTGTCACGTTCGCTATGCTTCTCGTGCAAGCAGCACCCTATAAGATGGACAAGACACACATCGACCAGATTCTTGATCCCGACATCAAGGGTATCGATGTGTCAACCGAGATCGAACGTAAGGAAGAGGCCATGCAGCGTGCGAGCAAGATCCCGATGTTCAAGGAAGAGTTGGAGAAGATTGAAGACAGCGCTTGGGATGCTTTCCTCAACGAAGAGATGGGAGAACGATATGTACCACAGGCTTGGTCGGAAGACCTTACCAAGTTCGACAAACTTTTACGAGCTCTCATCCTGGTTAAGCTATTCCGTGTGGATCGCTTTGTGCCCGCTGTTGAGCGTTTCGTTACTGAGGTGTTTGGCAAAGGCATCTTAGATGCCAGTGGTGACCTGGGTGACGTTGTCAAGCAAGTCAACGCGGTCACACCAGTGGCTCTCAGCTCCAGCCCTGGATTCGACGCAAGTTACAAGGTCGACAATCTTGTAGAGAGGGAAAAAGTCAGCTGCTCCAACATCGCCATGGGTTCCAACGAAGGTGCTGCATCGGCTGACAAAGCTATCGCCAACGCCGCCACCACAGGAAACTGGGTCCTTGTCAAGAACGTCCATCTTGCTCCCCAGTGGTTACAATCCCTCGAGAAGCGCCTTGAAGCTCTCAAGCCGAACCCTGACTTCCGCCTCTTCCTGTCCATGGAATCCAGTCCAAAGATCCCAGTCAACCTTCTCCGCGCTTCTCGTATTCTATCTTACGAGCAGCCTGCTGGAGTTCGCGCCAATATGAAGGACTCGCTATCTTCCTTGGCTGAGAAGGCTAACAAGCAACCCGTGGAGAAGGCGCGTGTCTACCTTCTCTTGTCCTTCCTCCATGCAGTCATTCAAGAGCGTCTTCGGTACGCACCTACACTAGGATGGAAGGGTTTCTGGGAATTCAACGACAGTGACTACGAATGCTGCAGTTTCATCATCGACACCTGGATCGACACCATCGCACAAGGCCGGTCCAACATCGCCCCTACCAAGATTCCATGGGAGATGCTCCGCATTCTCATCACAGAGATGTACGGCGGCAAGATCGATGACTCAGAAGACTGGCGCATCCTTGCTTCTCTCGTCGACGCCTGCATGATCCCTGCTGCGTTTGAAGACAACTTCAAGATCGTCAAGGATACTGAGCATAGCGAGGGTCTCGAACTACCTACCTCGACTAGCTGGAAGGACTTTATGGGCTGGGTCAACGACCTTCCTGAGCGTGAGCCGCCTACTTATCTGGGTCTGCCGGCGAACGCAGAGAAGTTGTTGTTGGTCGGTCAGGCGAATAATATGGTTGGTGGGCTGAAGAAGGTGTTGGATATGTTGGACGAGGGGGAGCAAGTTATGGCTGAGGCTGAGACGGAAGTTTAGTGCTGGTTGATGTGTGGTTTGCGTGCTCTAGATGAGTGACGCCTTTCTTGTTTGTTTGTCTGTTTTATCTTTTGTAGTCTTCAGCTCCGGTTACAAGGCGTTCTATGAGGGAGTGTACTAGTTTAAAAAGGCGGGTAGTCGGATCGTTAGTCTACTCGTATACCCATGAATCTCTTCACCAAAGTCTATTTTGCAATGGAATTCGTTGTGCATGCATATGCTAGACACTCACGATGAAACGATATTTAAGATAGATACGTGTGACTTGTTTCGACTAGATGTTACTACTTGATATGTGTATGCGTAGTGTCCGATCATCTCATATATGCGCGACACAAGCCTATAGACCTCTCTTTGCCTTTGCGCCTTCCAATCTTTCCATCCTCCTACCAAGCTCAAAGGCCATTGCCATACCGCCCTCCTTCTCCAAGCGCTCCTTCCCCTGTTGTACCGATCGAGTATCAAAGTGAGAATCTACCTTCCACCTGTCCAACGCAGCTTCCCTCTCGCGGCACACACCAAGTTGTTGCGTCCATAGCTCTTCTTCTCTCTCCGCCATCACACCAGGCACACTTTGACGCGAAACCTCGGCTTCTCCATTACGTTTCTCAATAGCCGCACGAATCGCAGTCATATCGGTAGCTATGCTCGGATCCGCCATGTCAGTCTGTATCGCCTTGGCGCATGCCTGAGCAATGGCAGCGAGATGTTGATTCTCTTCCGCAGGAAGGCTTTGAGTAGCGAGAGTAATAGCGGCTTCTTGTTCGGCGAACTCGTTTGTACGTTGCTTGTGTGTAGCGAGGGCAGCGTCTGCAGCGGCTTAATTTGTCGAGAACTTCGATGTATTCGTCGGCGAGAGAGGAGTCGCCAGGGAGTTGCGAGATGTCGAAGGACAGCTGTGGTACCTCGGGCGTAGGATTAGATTGTGTAGAGACGACGATGGTGGAACTAGTGTTGGAGTCGGGTTCGGAATCGGAGTTGGATGATGCGCTCTCGATGATGATGGGTCTCTTGCGGCGACTGCTAGGGATGATGACGGCAACGTTTCGACCTCCTTTGCGGTTTGCAAGGTGTTCCGCAAAAGCTGGTGTCAACGATGGACTCAGCAGGCCATTATCGGCGTCTTCATCGTCCTGCATCTGCACACCTGAATCTTCTTCTGGCTCGAATAGCGGGCTCTCGTCCCTGTCCTCTCTTGAAGCCACATCCATATCCATATCCATGATCTTATTCTTCGCCTGTATCTGAGCCGCTGTCTTCTTACTGCTACGGCTAGATACTCTCCTGTTCATAAGGGCCTTCTTACGCTTCGCCGGGCGTCTTGACAGATACGGACGAGAACATCCCGTATGGACCGTTAATCTTTCGAATTGGCCTGTCGGGTTTCTTGGCAGCGTAGTGTAGTATGGCGCGATTTTCCTGTGGATTAGGCTCTGTTGGGGGAACATTATCCTCAGACGCTTGGCTTGAAGAGTCGCTGATGCCCACGATAGGAGCCTTGCGGGCTCTTGCACGTACGGGAGGCATAGGTGAGACGAGGTTCCGTCGCAAAGGAGAGTTGAACCAAGTAAAGGTGACGAAGAGAGTGGTACCAGACTGGCTTGATTTATTCAGCACGGTGGTGGTAAATGCGAGTCCAAGTGACACCGAATTACTATCAATGCTCTTGTGGGCGAGACGCTGGTTGCGAAAGCTAATGTCGCCACGAGCTGCGTTTGCTCTGCCATCTTAGTTCACCGTCCTCCTGTGCGCTACGCACCAATCATGAGCACTAATCGCCTTTCTTCCCACGCCAGGGGGCCGCAGACAGCCTGTAGAATTTGACTCCGATTCCTCGTCCATATTTGTTTGCTTCGCTTGCGACTGTAACAGGAAGTTCCGCAGTAGCTATCCGCCTTTCACGCTTGACCTTCCTGGGCCGAACGCCCAGACCTATGTCTAAGTGTTTGTCAGATGCAGCTGCCCTGTCGCCTCCATGGGTTATCCTGCGAGCCTGTCAAGATTGACCCGGAGATCTCGCTACGACAGTATGCTGGCTTGCAGCAGCTTTTGTGATCTGATTGACAGGTGAGTGAAGTCAGTGGACATTCTTGCTGATCTCAAGATGGCGTTTGATGTATCGGTGGGCTAACTATCTGCTCTAACGCATAAACAACATCCTAAAAATATGTCCCAGGGTCGTTTGCGACGAGCGTAGCTGTGCGAAGCTATTGCAGCGGTGCTGTTGGGTTGGGCCGGGCAGGGTGAGCAGAAGATCAGGTATATGGTGACTGATGAGCGGACGCAGCGACTTCGGACATGGAGGTTGGTAAGAAAAGCCCCAAAACTGTGACATTCCGATTCAACATGACATACGACGACGCTATGTTAACATCGAATTCAAACCCCTGGCTATCGTGAGCCCCACCCAAGGTTTCCATCGTTCTGACATGTCGACCGGTTTGCGAAAACGATGCCCTTATACGTACTTTACTCATCCTCAGCATCGAGCAACCTCTGCTTCTTGAACATGGTTCTCAAAGCGCTCCTCTCTTCTTGGATCTTGTCCCTTTTCTCTTCCAACTCAGCGCGTTCTCGTTTCTATCTCACCTGAAAGGCTTCAAACCGCGCGTCCATAACTTCCAGCTCGTGATCGATGTCGTTCAGGTGCTTGGTAAGCTTGTGTTGTTGCATGACTAATCTGGTAAGGCTGTCAAATGTTTCGTCTTCAGCTGAGCGCTTAGTGCTGCGCTGTGGGACTACGAGCGTAGGAGTTGCTTCCGGGGTGGACGTCCCCGTGAGCGAGTTCTTTGGGGGCAATGGCTGTGATGGCCGCTCGCTGGATATTACACAGTGTGCGATTGAGGGAGCCGATTTGCGAGCAACCATGGCTGGGAAGCGAGGTGACTCAGGTGGTGGTTTGCGCAATAGTGTAGGTTGGACGTCGCCCTCTTCTGGATCATATAAATTTTCACTGCCATCATCTGATGTAGCATCCCCATCTACAGTGGGCTCAGGGGGTTTGACGGCGGCAGGTCCCAGTTGACCGGCAATATATTTCAGTGCAAGGCGCAGGCGCTTAGGATAACTCTTGGTCTCTCGCAAGACGCAATCCGTTGCAATTCCAGCGGCGATGAAGTACTACTTTACCACGCGGGTTAATCGCATCCTATCATATACTGCGCCGGGTCTAGTGTCTTTAGGGTATGTCTTGCCGAAAGGATGTACTACACGCTGCTTGCTGGTATTCTCGATAGATATGATCGTCTTGTGTCCGTCGGCGCTCTCCACGAAGCATCGGATCTGATGGAATTCGCGCAGCCGTGACCGTATCATATATGCGTATATGTCGTCCCCTGACTCTGCATGACTTCCTACGAACATTTTCTTGGGTTGAGCTTCGGAGATATATGTCTGATCCATAAATATCATGTCTTCAGGATCCGGGATGTTGTCCAGAAGATACAACGAGCCGGTTTGATCGAGGTACTCCCGCAGGCGGTATAAGTCCGGGTTTGTCTCATTGTACCATCTTTCTGAAGTTCCCATCGAAGGGTTTTGCTGCTTCACGACACTGCTCCTTAGTATACTCGGCTCGCTATTTCCACTACTTGATCCAAAGCTATATTCGCTGTCTGTTTCTGCCGGCTCTGTGCTTTTCTCCCCAGTTCCATGGAGCGTCGATTCTTCATTACATTTCTTCATTATATTCCTCAGCACAGTTGCGAAACGCTTAGCGAAGTCATCGTTCCAAGACCAAATATCGCTTAGATAACCTCGCAACAGAAAGTAATGACGAACTATCATACTAAGCACCCTTTGCTTGAACTTCTGACAACACACAATATGGCTGAAGGGCGCGATAAGCGACTTTTGCAAGACTTTCTCGCAGCTGATTTGCCTCAGTGTCGATGGTGGACGTCTGTCGTCAATATGCTGGAGACAGTAGCGGACCTCTCCCACACCATCCCCTTGTGGCGCCAAATAAGTAAGCACTTTGCGGTTACCAGTGCTCCCGATAACCAGAACGGGGGGCTCCTCTCCTACTGAGGGTTCTATCCAGGTCATGGAATGCGCTGGTGGCAGTGCAAAAAGATAGGCCTCGGCGTTGTATTTAGCCATCAGCTGTGAGATAGCTCCAAGAGTCATTTTCCGGGTTTCCTGGTTTCCTCGAAGGATGGGGAGTTGCAAAGGAGGTCCTTCGAAGTCATTTTCCAGTGCGTCCATTGTCGGGCCAGTTTGCTAATTAGGGATCACGTACCCTTGTTGTCGCAAATCGCGCGGCGCATCTGAGCCAACTTGCACCGCCGGACGCTCCAGCCCAACACTCAAAGTTTGCGATGAGGCATGCAGGGAACCATCGAACCTTGCGCGAGCTGGTCTATGTAACAACTAAAAGTCTGCGATGAAGAAGTATTGATGCCGAAGCTAGGGAGATGCAGCCCTATAGGTCGCAGGAGCTTCGCTTGTTCAGGGAAGGATCAAGCCACCGACTGGCCCAAGCGAGAACACGTGCAGTAATCCAGACACAGCCACGTGACAGTTCATCAAAGACATCATAGCTACCTAGTGATTCTGCATTGGCGTACCTCGGTCGGGAAGGCCATTGATCAATAAAAAGCTCCATTCACACCTCTGACCGCGCTCGCTCTTGCTCATCCGTGCTTCCGTTTTGAAAGTGCACGTTGTGCACTCTTATTCCTGGGTTGTTAGCTGTTGTATCCAGCACAAAGGCGAGAATCGATACCAACTTTCTCACTCCTCATTCTCCGTTTCCACATCCACTTGTATTCCTTAGGTTCTCAGCTTTTCGTTATTAGTTTCGCTCTGCTTCACTTCCTGGCTCTTCTTCTTCTTGGCCTTGATCAACAGATCCAACAGACGATCATATTGTAAAGCGCGCGCGGCGTGCAATTGGTCAAGCTCCCAACTCGTCGAGGTCTTCTTTTCAGTCTCTGAATCGTTGATAGCATTTACAATAGCCTCCTTCCGCAACATGGCGGCATGTGTCTTGCGCACACGAGATTGGACAGTGGTGATTTCGGCGCGTAGCTGGTCTGGTGTAAGCTTGTTGATACTGAGTTACTGCCCCGGACTCAAGCTGATCTGATTTTAAGCATTGGGATGGGTATGGGGTCCTGCTGAGTTTGGTGGCGAAGGTGACGGGAACATGTCGGATATGAGTATATGTAGCACTAGCAGAGCGGGAGGAAGACAAAGGATGGTATCCATGCCTCTTTATACATGCATGATTTTAACCCAGGTGCTGCTATTGAATCACCTGTTTCTGATATGGTGTTTGTTAGACGACTGATCGCTCTACCGCAGGGGCATCTTTGGTCGGGACAAGTGGATTTGTTGAAGCTCACGTGTAGGGAAATCATAGAAACGACAATATGAATCCTCCTGTGATGAGTGGACCGCTACCATCAGAAAAGTTGCGCGTTGCAGATAACAAAGATGGCTCGCACGTCACAACATAGCGCAGGACGCGCCTTAGCTGCAATACTATCCTTATGGTTGAGAGCGATACAGGAACCATTATCGAACAGGGCAATTAGCTGCGAGTGAGCCGTCTACGGCGTCAATACCACCAACTACTTTCAATGTATGTATTACTCTAGAGCAGCCCGTAGAGATCTAGCTCATCTCCCGCTCGTTGTTGGTTTCGTCATCGTTAAAGGCGATGGTTGTAGTGCCTGTGTTCTTAACAGGCGCAACGCGCCTGAAGCGTGGCCGTAGAGGTACTTAAGCGTGATGCCGAGCTAACTAAACAACCGCTCATGGACGATGATTTTGACACTTGCTGAACATGCAGCAAAACTTAGGGAACGTGTAACTCCGCAGTTGGTAATCGAGACCAGGCAAGGATGAATGAGGTAGCAGATACAAGAGAACAAAAAATAGGGATGGGCCGGAATCTGCTGAATATGAATACCGCTAAAACGCCGACGACGACATTACTTTCAAGCTATTGATGTTGCTCCCTACACCGTTGCTGCTTCGCCCACTTCTGAAATTTGTCCTTCTTCCACCCGCTCTTCCACGTGAGCGTGGTCGTTTCCCCATCGATGTTCAGCTTTTGTGGCCCCTTGTGCATTCCAAAGCGTATACTGCTGCTAAGATGGCACTTGGTCTGCGGGTTGTCATTCCAATTATATTGGGTTATCGAAGAATACGACCACTGAACGCAGTATCTGCTGTTGTCGCAAGACGCTTGGCATGCCTCTGGCGACTCTTCTCCATTCTTAGCTCGATCGGCGTCCGGGTCTTGGCCTTCGAAGAGAATGTTCCATCGTCCGTTCGATGATTCGGAAGATAGGTTGTCCCAATCGTCGCGCGTGTAGTTCAGGTTCTTCGGAGTGATGAAGTGGTACCACAGGTCGGCGAAGCGTAGGGTGGGTTGATCGGAAGGTGGATCCTTCTCGAGTTTGAGCAGATCGCTGGCGAGGTCTGGGGTGATGTGATGCATTATCAAGACAGGCTCACACCATATAGCGGGCGAGAAAGGCACGGTGCTTGGATCGAAGCCAGAAATACCGGGCCAGACGACAGTAGGTTCAAGCTTGAGTTCGCCCTGCAGTGCAGTGGTGAGGAGATGGAATGCTGTCGGATGTTCTGAAATGCGCTCTCGCCGGTTCTGGATAAAGTCTGTGCGGTTCTTGAATAGCTCCAGCATTACCTGTCCCGAGAGGATGAAGGTTGTACCGCCGGTAGCGAAAGGGTCAGGGACAAGCGCCGTCGCAGGCGCGGGCGGATTGGAGAAGAAGTGCGTCGACGCCGGGTCGTGTTGACTCAGCCAGTCGAGTAGGTTTGGCCGGTTGATGTACGTCTCGTCGCCAGCGAAAACGTACCAGCTGCGGTTTGGCCTGTACTCCCACGCAGATGCCATAGTCTCCAGTATCTTGTACTTGTCCAGTATCTCCATATCCCTCCTCTCTTCTTCCGGGTCCGGCCTCTTCAAGTCCGTCAGGGGTATGCTCCTCTGCGCATAGTCGACCTGAGCGCGGTACCTTTGCAGCTGCTCCGTCTTTTCTATAAAATTGGGCCCGTAACGCCAGATGACGTCGAATACCGGCCACCTGCCAATCTCAGTTCGTAGGTCTGAGAAGAGCAGCAACATGCCATGGTCTCGTTCGTCGGTGTTGAGGATGAGGGGTGCGACTCTGCTGTACACGTGGTTTGCGGTCGTGGTTACGGCGACGATGAGCTGGTCATGGTTGACTGCATATGGACCGAGGTTCGATTCTTGCTGCGGCCGCTTGCTCGGGGGTAGTTCTTCGTCGTCGTATGTGCGAGGCCATCCCTTGATCCAAAAGAAACCGTATATGATGAAGACGCTGAAGATAAGGCGTGCCGGGCGCGGCATGTGCTTCCGGTAGGACGACATGGTCGCTAGCGTTCTTTGCGTAGCATCTGTCTGTTCAGTGGCTGGAGGGAGGGTACAGAGATGGATATCGTAGATGACGAGATGTCCAAAACGTGTTTCACCCCATCGCAATGGCCCGGTGTCAAAAAAAAGCGCGTTGCGAACATCAGCCCGCACTCAGGGGATGCGACACGCCTAGGCCCGACCGAGACGCGCGGGGACATTGCTGCTGTGGCGCAGCCTTCGTATTACTGAGGGACACGCGTCATGAGGATTTGAGGGTAGCAAGCCATTAAGAACAATAATCACAACATGGGGAAAGACATCAGGCCCTCAAGACTTGGACTCTAACTGTGACAGACGCCACCGCTGCACGAGGTGATGCTATCATCTTGGCCATGCATCGGAGGACACAGCCGGCCTTCGCCGACAGTGACGTCCAATGGTCACGTGCAAGCAACGACTACCCGCCGCGCTTCCCTCTCTGTTCGTCTTTTCCATCGCATGCCATCAGCAGTCGTAGTGCTTATTATTGTTCCAATAGCCAAAAGGACGAGGAGTTGCTAGATACACTCTGGAAATGACACGTTCTCAACGGCCAGGCCCTATGCCCGAAAAAGCCGAAGCGAACACGCCCATCACAGCGTGAGCGAGTCCAATGGCTTCGCTCAAATTTTGTCAGAGCGTCGCGTGGCCGTGAAGAAAAAGAGCTGGTAAAAGTATATTACTTCAGGAGCGCCCTGCCGCAAGTGGCACACGTGTTTTGGTACAGATCATCATGGAAGAGTTGGACTGCATGCACACAATTTATCTGCATATTTCGTGTCGTGCTTTGAAGACGCACCTATGGGAACAGAGAATGTTAAAGCCGTATGAAAGGTATTTGCGGGACGTTGGTGTTCTCAAATCCCAGCTCTAAGTACAGCATTCCTATCTAGAACGGACCTGGGTTTCACCATTTGTGCTTCAATAACAGCCTCGACCTAGGTACAGCTATCTGCGGATAATGTATTCTGTCTTTCACGAATGTCTTTCCAGTCGCTCAGTATCAATTTTCTTGGTTGTGATACCTGCGTCGCCTGGGAAACGGGGTGAGAGTGAGTTCAAGCTCAGCAACATCGTGATTTCCCTAGGACTACGATTCTCCGCATCACGTCCTCCTACAGATTCGGAATCTCCTACGACCCGCATTCTAGTCTCCCAATTCTTCAATTTCTGGTCCCAAAAATTTTCTGACTGCACGAAAAGCCATGTCGAATTCTCGTCGCGACAGCGCTATCGATAGATCCAATCCGCCCTCTCAACTTCAGCAGCAAATTCGCGCTTGGGGTGGCTGGTCTACTATTCTCTCTCAGGCTGAAATTGACACCATCTACACAGTTGAGTACGGTATGCATCTTCCCCTTCGCTCGACAGTCTGTCGTTTAGCATCATGCTAATACGACATTACAGGTCAACCCACCCAGAAGGATCGCAACGATTTCCTCCTTCTCTTCATAGGTCTCAACCAAGACATTATGGAGTTACAGGAAGAACTACGTGGGGTTACAGCTGAAGGTGCCGATGCAATGACTGTAGCGCCTTGCTTCTACGGTCGTTTGAATGTCATCATGCAAGAACGTGTAGAGGCGCTTGCGAACGGAAAACCGCTCCTTGTCCAAGTAAGTCGATGCTCTTATAAACCTTCGCACCGTAAGACTGACATATCGCAGGGTTATCCTCCCATCTATCCAGGAAGCATGATGTCGCGGTGGGTGGAAAAGCAGATTGCAGGCGCGCCTTCGCTATACGATCGGATTGAAAATCAGCTCGCGACTCAGGTATGCTCTCCCATTGCTTATTGAAAGTTCACTCTGACCTCAAGTAGGTAGAGCAAACACATTCTGAAACATCTACGGCTGTCGCTCCTACACCAATCTCAACTTTTCTTTATTCAGCACAAGGCGTAAATGCGTCTGTCACTAGAGAGCCGAAAAATGAGCGGAAAAAGCACCAAAAGGCTGGCAAGCCAGCTCGGCGCCAGCATGGGAAATAAATTGCTTGCCACTCTAGAGTAATCGAAAATAATACCCTGGGATGCAATGACCTCTTACCAAGCTTGCACATTGCACATCAATACATCGTGTCCGATTCCTCTAGACATCTGGAAGCATTCTCCACGCTTACGAACTCATTCACCAAAGCATCAAAAGTACTCTATCATGAAATCAAGACTGAGAAAGGTGACAAAAGATCGCTCGTCATTATGTTCAGCAGGAACAGCCCGACGATCGATACAAACAAGATCTTTCGCAATAGGGGCAAAGAGAGCGAGCAAGAGGCAGCAAGTACGATAGATGTGATTCAATGGAAATGGTCTAATGCATTCACGTGATACTTATGCGCTAGGTCAGCGGCGTTGAGCGTTTTGTAAATAGGGCTGAATCAGATGCTGCACTTGCGCAGAGCTAGTCGCACACTTGAGGGAAAAGACAGTAGGTGTGCCATAGAAAACTGTTCGATGGCGTGCTCGTTGCAACAATGAGCTTGCCTTTTGCTCTGCTAAACCAAGCTCACTAGTGACCTTGGGCCCCAGTTTACATCGCCTGCGGTTACGGCAGCCTGAATCCGTAAGCGTATGCTCCTGCGTGGTTACCAAGCCTGGTATAGCGTGTTTGTTTTGCAGTCACACTTATCAGGAAGCGATCACACTGTCCTATCTGGCATCCACATGATACTCTTACACTTTCATATATAAATTCTGTACGCGACTCAACATATCATCATCCTCAGCTTGCCATTTGGAATTGGCTTCCTGACGCTGTGTCACTCATGTCTGACTCCACGCAAAACACCTACGTTGCAGGTCGATGTAACACTCCACCATTGTTTCCACCTACTAGACGGACCGGCCGATCTATGAGTGATTTCCTGTATAGTGGCGCTCTAGACACAACAGACAACACACTCTCAGCCCTAGATGGCGATACGACGGGCCCTACAGCACGCCTTTGTGAGGGCCGACTTCGATTTATGAAAAAGATACCGATCGACTTCAAGAGCAAACTTTGCTCTCCGAGAGACAGACGAGCTGCTCTTATGGTATATGAAGAGGCCATTAAAACTATCAAAAGCACAAACGTAAACCACATCGACGTTGAGAAAGAGGCCGAAGCCAAGATTCAAATAATTCTGGGTATCGAACGGGCAGATCCGTCCAATCGTGTGTTCCAGAAGAATCATCTCTCACCAATCGAGCCATTGTACGCAGAACCACGTATAGAGGCCAGTGACGATACATGGAGCTATCACGCGTCCTGGAGATTACATGAATGGCGGAAGGATGGTTGGCCAGGGTCATATCCAGATGGAGCTATTGACAAAGAGAAGACTATGGAGGGTCATCCTAAGAGGTGGCGCGATCAGGACTGGTCTGATGAACTAAGCGACAATTTGGCGAATCCAAGTGGAAAGACGATGCGATAAATTGTTAGCATCATGAACTAGCAGCAGGTGCGTGGTTTATCTATCATAGGCATGTCGCACTCCAATCTTCCAAAGCTTGGGACTGCATCGTTGCGGAATGCTTAGACTTTATCGATCAGTCTTAGTCGTTGTTTCTGTTCTTTTTCTCTGGATATTCGAACACTTGTTCATTGAAGCCCAGTAATAACGATAAGATCAGCAAGAAATACGACTTTCAGCTCACACGTATCCAAAAAGATTGTCGTGATAATAGTAGTGAGTATGGAAATTGACGATGACACAACAATCGGAAACATCAAATCTTAACATCATCAGTCGATATCCATAATATCGAAGACAATAAGCTTTCTCAGAGCCGAAGTTTTGTAATTTACAACTCTATCTGCACGGCTCAACCATGATACAAGCAACGGTGGATTCACTACCGCTTTTGTCTTGTCCCAAGAGCTTTCTCGCCGATCTAGCTGATGAGGAACTCTCGATACTTAGAAGCTACAGACTTATGGGACAGGAACCGAAAGCCAGCACGGCAGACCAAATGTTCGAACAGACGAATTTGAAGACGGAGCAGAGATAAGCAAAGGTGGAGAGGGTCATGGCGGAAGATGATCGATGGACCGAGCTTTGGGGTAGGCTTCTATTAGAGAAAGAAGTGAAATCTGGATATTATCAACAGCTCTCGTGCGGGTGGGTTTCCTTTCGCATGTCGGTGCCTAGCTGTTATGTCTCTTCGCTACAGATTCGGTGACCATTCACTATGATGATTGGCTCAGTGGTCTTATAAAAATACCCCTTTCGTTCTCTCTGTGTTGATAATTACCCACTGCCGTTCTTCAACTGGTTCTTACTCACACATTTCGCCCTCTTCTTCAGAAAAACACTCAAGCTCAACTCGACCAACTCTCGATAAACCCCTTGAAAGTTCATCCGGCCTCCAAACCGGAATTTCGTCGAAACACTCAGCGAGTATTCTCAACACTGCTATGACGAACCGTTCACAGCGACTTGCTGCTACCACCGGGGCTCACTCGAGTTTCAACTCCCCCATCCTTCCAACTGCCAATCGCGCTGGCACGTTCAACCTCGTCCTCGGCGACTATACCGAGGAGGAACTCGAAGCTGCAGCCACGATGCTAACATTGAGCAAGCCAGTTGTGTACTCCAAGGAAGACTTAGAGGCTGCAAATATACTGCTAGCCCTGAGCGAACCCGATTTGCTTTCCGGGAGCGATAGCGAGCGAACGGTTACTGCGGAGCGAACACCAGTGCCGACACCAAATCGTCCAGTCACGTCACCCACACCCACTCCAGCTCCTGCTCCTGTTCAGCCTAACAAAGATGCTGGTGTACTGCCCAGAACTCCTGCTGCATGGGTATCTCCCCCGACAGTGAAGAAGATCTCACTGGGGGAGTATACAGCTATAAAGAAAGCGAGGAAGGATCGGGAAGCACAAAAGGATGCGTGAGTTCCTGTGTGAGCCTTGAAAAGTTTGATTTATACTAGAGCGTTGCGTAGCCTTTATATAGAAAGTGACTGCTTCGTTAGAATGTAGAAAACAGTGAGATGGGTAGCTTATACAGTAGTTAATGTAATCATCATGTAATAAGTTTTGCAATCGCTGCAGTAGCACAAATAATTGCCCTGGATCTAGGATCGCGTCGCAAACAAAATAATGACCCTGATTGTTAAACAAAGCTTTGCTAAGACCGATCAGTTGACCTCGAGAGCAATAATCGCATGGAGTACATAGTTTGCAAGGCAAATCTCCCAATGCATGATAAGTACATCGCCGGGTATAACTATCTTCGGTACTACATACATCTTCAAAGATACCTCAAACTCTCTTCGAGCCAATGTCGTCGCGTAAGATTCCACAGCAGTCTGATGTTGATACCACAGCCTCTGTAGCTCCGACCTTGAGCTTTGAGGATATCACGCCAATGCAGTCGAGCAGGGACTCTCCACGCGAGAGTGAGAGAGATACTAATATCAAGACATCCGGAGACAGTACGGCTCCTGCAACCGTAAAGGTGATCACTCTTGCACAGTACACTGCCATGAGGAAAGCCAAGAAGGCTAGGGAGATCGCCACAGATAGCAAGACCTAAAATCATGTGGCCGGTATAGATTTATCATGTCACATCACTAGACTAAGTGGCTATGCAGCAACAGGATTTCTAAGCGATAGATGTGGGACTTCGAATAGGGTTAGCAGAAGTGTCTTCATGAACAAAGATTCGACTTCATAAACAGCATGTCGCGTGACTTACCCCCCTCTAATTATATGCGCGAGTTTGATAGGTTTGAGGCTCGTGGGGAAGGGGAGGAGAACGACGTGCATCGTTTTTTTTTTTTTTTTGAAAAAGGGGGCCGGGAAACGAGTTAGGAGTTGAAACGCTTGCTCCAACTATCGCACTACTCATATCAGCTATTCATTATTTATTCATTTCGCACCCGGAAAGATTGAGCAGGCATTCCGTCACTAGAAGCAATGAGCGCAGGTGACACAGTAAATGTGCGAACAGGCAAAAGTTTTGTAGGTTCTTCAAAGTGACAGAGATTTTACTCGCGCACACTACATACTGGGTGATCGGCGGAAAGCGACACATGATTGGCGAGAGACAGCTTACGCTGTGCGCTCAACGGTCGTCGTCTCCATCTTGCCGTGCTCGGTCGTCGTTCCTTCAACGTGACCGTTGTTGACCGTCTTCTCGACTGCCCTGACTGCCTGGTCGGCAAGCTCCTTGTCTTCAAACACTGCGTTGAAGTTAGCAACAGCTCGGCAGAAGAAAGAAATCCCAGTCTATACTTACAGAAAGCAAGCTCCTCCAGTGTGCGGTTGTACGTCTCAGGGTACATGAAATACACGAATAAGAACTCGAAAGTAATCCATCCACAGTAGATGGCAAAGTACTTCCACTTGATGGCGGTAAGTGCGATCGGGTTGACGTAGACAGAGAAGAATCCAGCAAGCTTTCCGAACATCTGTTCAATACCAATACCCATGGTTCGCTGAGCGTACGGGAAGAGCTCGACCAGGTAGGTGTACGTGAGCGAGTTGTTGCCAATATTGTAGCAAGGAGAGTATGCGAAGAAGAACACTAGCGAGGCGATTTGCGCAGCTTGGTTCTTGGTGCCCTGAGAATCAGCAAGCTGGAGGCGCTGGAAGGAGATGGTCATGGCCATGAAAACCATGGTCATAGAGCCAGCAGAAAGCATGAACATCCAGCGACGGGGGAAACGAGTGACAACGAGCGCGATAACAACAGCGTTCATCAGACTCCAGCATTGATTGGCAATGTTGATGCGTGTCTTGGCGTACTGGGTCGTGTATCCCATCAACTTGAAGAGGAGGTTTTGGTAGTAAGAGAGCAAAGTGTTGCCACTCATTTGCGTAAAGAGACCAAGGAAACACGAAATGAGAACACGGCGTCGCATACCGGGCGTGCGAACCATGTCCTTCCACGAGCGACTGGAGTTCTCCATTTCGATTTTGATGGTAGATCGGATCTGCGCCATCTCGGCTTGTACGAGGATCGAGTTCGGGTCACCTTCGGCATGGTATTTCGTCAAGATGGCGAAAGCTTCATCGTCGCGGTCACGGCTGACAAGCCAACGCGGGCTTTCAGGCAGTAAGCTGTTAAAGTTAGTGCTGTGTCCCTGAATCGCTGTCAAGAGACATACAAGACCGTGCAGATCTGCAGAATAGACGGGCAAATCTGCAGCAGAGATGGTGCACGCCAGCCCCAGTTTCCAACCATCTCTGTTGTTTTGATCGAGATACCAGCGGCAACGATAGATCCGATGAAGTAAGAGGCATTGAAAAGCGAGGTCATAAAAGGTCGTTCCTTGGGGTAGGCTAGCTCTCCAATCAAGGAAGAACCGGAGACGATTGCGAAGAGGATACCAAAACCAAGTAGCATACGCGCAATGATGTACATGCCAACTGTACAATTGTTAGTGGAATCAGAATCATGTAGCTGGTAGGGCTATGGACATACTGTGTTGAGCAAATCCTTGCAGCAAGGCACCGACAACCATGATCGCGGAGCCGATGAAGATCGACATACGTCTACCATACTTCTGGCTCAGCCATGGCGCGACAGGAACTGCGAGAATGGAACCGAGTTGGTAACACGATGACATGAAACCAATAATGTCGGGTTTGATGGCGGCTTCGCCATCTGCGTCCTTGTATCCGTCCCCAAAGTCTGCGGGTGTCAGCTCGATTGACTTGGTATTAGTCACATTCGTAGCTTACAGGTGTTGAAAGGGACTGAAAATTGGAGTGTGCCGATGAGCTGAGAATCAAAGCCGGAGGTGATTTCGACGCCCATGCAGCAGCAGAAGAGCCAAATGTACATGATACGCAGATTCGGCTTCTTCCACCATCGCACCTTGTCCTGCTCCACCATGCGGGTGATGATGGGGTCGGAAGTACCATCCTGAGCTTTGATGAGACCCATGGTGCAGGTGTTGAAGCGCAGAAGGCTGCGCGAGGCCGGGCATGTTGGGGGTTTACCCTTTATAATATGGAGTGGCCAGAGAGCTACCCACTACCCCGGCTCTTTACCCCAGATACTCCGTAGCCTAGGTAGGTTAAGGCGGAGAAGGCGACCGTATTACCGAACCTGCTTTTTATATTGGGTAAGCGTCGCGGCGCTTTAGCTGCATATCTTGGCAACCGGATAAATAGAGCTTGCTCCTCCAATTACCGGGTTGCAATCCTACGGAACAGGGTTCAGAACAGCCCGAACGAACGCCTTGCTGCTCCCGAGCGCATCTTTGAGCCTGTGTTTAACCTATGCATTGGTACGTGACCTGTCCTCACGTCGCATCTTGAAGTTGCAGTAGCACGTTGAGTTAGGCAGCGCCTACTCGTACCTGCCAGTCGGCACGGTCAGGATACACCGACCCGATACCGTGGATCTCGACATTTATGATGAATCGAAAGCCAATATCGGGATACTCGAATGGATGTAGGGTCTAGTTCCAAGTTGATGGGGGGGGGGGGGTGAGACGCTCAGGTTGTCAGACTTCGCCCTGAGCCGGCCGCGTGCAATGTCAGGATGTGAAAATTGTATCCAGTGCCATGGTAGGAACAAACAGCGTCGGCGCATGATGACCCAGACGTGCCCACACTAGACGCGACAGCCAGTGGCGGTAAACAGTAGCTTGCAAACGGCACAGACTTGTAGTGGAGCGAAGCGATAGGCGGGGTTCAATGCAAGACCATCATGTTTTGGAGGCGCGTCAAAGCGCCAGCATGGCAATCAAAATCGTATAAAACCCACACCCAACAAGACCAAGCCCGTAGCTTCAGAGCTTGTGGTATTAGGTCCGTGTGTACACATTCCATCAACGGGAGGCGTAGGGTTGCTCCGAACATGCAGGCGACGCAGATAGAGTGGAGTGGGCTACCGAGACCTTGCCGGCACAAGTTAGCCCCCAATGCAGGGCAACCATGATATTGTAGTGGGCGCTTCATCAAGATCCAACAAGATTCTGAACATGCTAGGCATATCGCGACCCGACCAAGCGGTTCTCAAGGCGTGGTTACCGCAAAGCGCGCAGTCGCCAAGAAGTGTGCTGCAGATCTGAGTTGGAGTCCTCTAGGAGGTTAGTGAGACCGTAGTCGTGCATGCGGTGAAGTCGGCCAAGGCAACTACTATCAAGCGCTGGCTTTGTCCGTGATTCGTATGAAAGCATGTGGAAGAGAATAATGACTCGCACAAGGTGGCGCGCCGCTTCGCTGGAATTCCAGGATCGGTAAAGAGAGGCAGCGAGGGTAGCAATGGTCCTTGCAAAGCGAGACTAGAATGCTAGGAGTGAAGGCAGTCTTGATCATTCCCAAGGCTCGTGGTCGGCATGGCTAGCAATAGTGGGGCGGTTCTTCTTCATAGAATTTCTGGGTCTGCCGCCGCGATCATCACGGTGTTTTGAATTGGAAGCTGCGACGAAGTCATCAGAATCATGATTTTCATTATGCGCAATGCTATAAGAACTCGTGTCACAGTTGAGTGTTGGTATCGGAACATGGACGCGCCGCGCAAAACACAAACACCGCGCTAGACATTACATTCTGGCCGATAGGGTAAGAGTAGGAAATGCTTGGGTATCATTGGTATGAGGCATGTGCCTCGTCCGCGCCGTGGAGCGCAGCAGTTGAGGGCTGTTTAGACGCCAGCCATGTTGGGCGCAGGGGCGATGTCATCATTCCTGGGCGAGCTGCGGATATGTAGCGCTGCAAGGACAGTGGTAGCCACGAAGGCAAGCCTATCGCATGTCAATATATTGTAGCGGGGAGAGTCAAGTCGGGATGCATACCAGTTGAAAGCTGAGAAGACAATAGCAGCAATGCCGCAGCCGTAGAAGGTGCCTTGGCGGCCGACCCACCACGCGTTGCCCCATCGGGCGGCTACGGCAACAAAAGCCGCGAACCAGAAGACCATGGTCAGAAACTCGACGCCTCCGATGGCAAACTTGTGAGCGGCAGCAGGGAAGCGAGCTGGAGCAAGGACGAGGTATGCGACAGCTAGGAGGGTCCAGAGGGAGGTGAAGAGCATAAAGGCGACACTTGCCGGCACCCAGGCACTGAAAGCATCGACAACTGCAACTGTGTTAGTGATGACATGGGATGCGGTAGTCTGTATGCAACATACGGTAGGCTGTAAGACCCAGGACAATGATGCTGAAGACGACCTGGACGCCGCGCAGGCCTAGGACAAGAGCGGGAGCGACCATTTTGATACGATGGAGGCGCTACGGCTACGCGATGGATGGCTGCAGGGGACGGACTACTACGGGTGCGGGTAGGATGGAATGTGGCTGCAGAGAGTCTTCGCTACCGAGAGTCGACGATGGTTGTTGTTGTTGTTGTTGTTGTTGTTGTGGGCGGAAGTTTTGTGTATAGAGATTCGATGAAGGGGGCAAAACAGCAGCAGCCTGGTTCTTTATGCCTTCGCACAGCCTGTCAGCGATGATGCTGCCACGACTCTCGCCCTTCTTGATTTGCCTGAAACCGACGTCACTGCCAGTGGCGCATGATCCGAATGCCCACATGTGCTGCTGCTGATTGGCTGGTTACCGTCACTGCACCCCTTAGCGCCAGTAGTAATGCGACGCGTTGCACAACCTTCTCGCGTCTTCTCGTCTTTGTCCTGGCCTTGTCACCCCACGATTCATTCAACCTGCATGTTTCTTCATATCAAAATCATCTGTAACCTGACAGCTTTATTTTCGGACGCGTCGGGCGCCTTGTTTCAACGCAAAAGCTCTTCAACCGGTGTTTGGGCAGCCTCGTCAAACATATGTGGCGGTGCACGGTTTCATTCTCACAGCCTGCGACGTTGACGCGGCCAAGGATAAGCCGGCAATACCGGCAGCTACAGCGCAGCACAGCACCACGTACACACCGTATGCTATGAGGCTGGGCTCCTAGTACTTGAAGATTCACAGTACAATGCGAAAAGCCTAGGTGTGTTTTCAAGGGCCCGAACATGACGTTCACGACGGCGGTGCGACAACAGCGAAGCGCCGCCCTCAGCTGATGCACATGTGATCGAGCACTGTCTTGCCGCCCACTATATTGATCGTCGATGATTTGTCCAAAATTACCACTAGGTTCTCCCATCGTGTCCATTTTCACGCACCCGACATCACCACAATCCGTGATGAAGATGACTTGTCCACCTCTGTCAGCAATCCGGACACTGTACGTTGGTGTCAGTATACTGTCTCTACACGAGCGAAGATTGGAAATTGCACAGTTCATGTACGTGCATATCGCACCATATGCGGCTGACAATGAATCGAGGCACGTATTCGACAGCCTTCACAATGAGACATGTATCAAACAAAAGAGCATAGTTATCTCTCCATTTCCGTCTGCGTTTTCCACTACAAACCGACGGAATACTCAGAGCAGCGATACGAGTAGCGAAAAGCCATGTCTCGCCGAGACTCGTCCCCGCCACTCCCTGCATTGGTCCCGACGGACTCTAAGGCGAAGATAGCCACGATATCGCGTCACAATAGCGTTACCTCTGCGCAAGACTTGGAGATTGTCGGGCTGAAGAGGCAAATCAAAGATCTTCAAGCCGTCCAGACTGGTCCAACATGGAACCATGATCAGCTATCTCAAGAACTCAAGGCATGCAAGAGCGACCTCGCCAAGGAAAAGCAAGAGTCACGTACATTTGCTGGTAAGTTGAGCAGAGAAAGGCGAAATGCCAGCGCCCTCAATCAGGATATGGTGAAATTGCGGAAGGATACCGAGCGCAAGGTTCGCGATATCGAGACAAAGTTGGACTATGAGAGGAAGAAGCGAGCCAAGAATGAGCAAGACGCCAAGCATTCTGTGGTCCAAAAAGTAGCAGCACGCGTTCCTCATGGGCCAAGTCCTATGCAAGTTAGCATCATCCCAAAGCTCCACAGCACCATCAAGAACCTCCAAGCGGAAAATACTCGCCTTCAGAATATACATCATAAGGAGGGCTGTGAAGAGTACCAGAATTTCATTCTCGAGCAACTTGAAGATGCTAGAGACCTCCAGGCCGCCGCCGAAGCAGAAACAGAAGGTCTTCGTCATCTCGCAAAGGCTAATGCTGGCTTGGCTGATGAACGTGGTAATGATGTAAAATATATAAAGGAACTGATACAGGAAAGGGATGACTATCGCAACGAAGCTGACCAGGTTCTAGCAATCCAAGTGGCCAATCCAGCATCACCAACTGCTGAAAACAACAACACCGAGATTGCTGAGTATTGGCACCTTTTGCGCGCCGCAGAGCTGGAGATTGAACATCTCACCTCCAAGAACGAGCGTCTGGCCTCAGAGTTCGACCTAGCTTCATCAAACAAGTCAGCGCTGGCTCGCTCTGAT
This sequence comes from Alternaria brassicae, assembly GCA_004936725.1. Classification (NCBI taxonomy): domain Eukaryota; kingdom Fungi; phylum Ascomycota; class Dothideomycetes; order Pleosporales; family Pleosporaceae; genus Alternaria; species Alternaria brassicae. Next base: position 2,191,838 of record CM016505.1, on the reverse strand, counting down.
CTGCAAACCGTCTCGACAACACCATGTACGCCCGGCTCTGCAAGCGCTCTGATAACCGATCCTATTCTGCTGACCGAGCTTCAAGAACTCGGTACGTCTATCATGAGTCTCAGCACTGTGCCGCCAGCCAAGACAAAACTGCATGCTACACCCCTGCTCCCCAATATTGCACTGACAATCAACATTCAACCTACCGACAAGCGTAACTACTCCCTACTGCAACGCGTCCAAAGTGCAATCTCTGGGTCATCTTCTCTCGATATCCACGGCCCCAAAGAAGTCGTCAAGCAATTCGTAGCTAGCATGCATGACGTCGAGAGGGATCACGCCGAGAAAAGCAAACTCGTTGTTCAGTTGGATAAGGCCGCCAAGCAGCATCGTGCAGATCTAGAAGTTGCTGAAATACAACTTCGGGACAAACGGAAGTGCTTAGATCCCGAACATCGCACGATGGCTGATGAGCTTGAGGCAAAGAACGTGCAATTCGCTATGCAGGCGCAGCTTTTGGCCAGTTGGGAGAAACGAAATGGCTGAGCGAGTCATTTCCTCTTTCGCCCCTACGACCTATTTCATGGAGCATTGATATACCGATATGATTCCAAATTCCATTCTTGCCATGGGTGAATAGATCGACTATCATTTGTGATGTCATTGGTGCAGAGAGATGCTTGATGGCAAGAACGCTGGCGACTATACGGCTAGAGTTGAGCCAAACGAATCGGGTGGAAAGAAAATGGCTGTCAGATTTGTTGAGCTGCTGGACGAAATTCTGGAAAACTAAATCGCATCCATCTCTGCTTAATCGACAAATTTTCAGCTCTTCTACTGTAGTCAGATGTCTCATTGTTCTACTGGAAAGCTCTTGACGCTCTATCATTATTCTCTGACCCGCTATACTGCTATCTAGCGACGTTCACCCTCTATTCTGTCCATGTCAGGTCTCTTTCCTACTCGTCTTCCACTACAAAGGCAATTTCCGTGGTAAAGGCATTCAACATGGCAAGCTCCCACTTTATGGGCGGGCTGATCTTTACCAATAGCCGCATTCTCATCCTTTGACTTGTTCCGAATGTCACTTAGAGGTTTCTTCGCTTCTTTGTACAAGCAGTGTCTTTGTGTTCGCGAGGCCTTTGTTCTGATGACCTACGTTTCTGCTATGCACGAACTTAATATTATCAATTGACAGACCGTAGATATATAGCTTACACTTGCACAAATTCGTCTGCCCTCTGTCGGAAAACGAAAGAAATTCTGTACCATGGAGGAATACACTTTCACACGACGCGCGCTTGGCGCAACGCCCGATACAACCGACGACATAATCTTTCTTACAACAGTCATTGTCGCATTCCTTTCTGGGGCTCTCTTCATCGACTGGATTCGACGGGCTCGTGATGTTAGAAAGCAAAAGCACTGGCATGATACACAAATGAAGGGATTAGAGAAAGGGCTTAGCTCCCTCTCGCATCTTCCCAGGTTCATCTCTGCCATCCAGAGTAGCGTCAACGGAATTCACGGGAAAGCAGATGACGCCAGTGGCCGCCTCGACGACAATTGACCAAGATAACTACGGAACGCGATGACTTGGAGAAGGTGAATACAAGCATGAGTTGTCAAATGCGAGCTCTCGAAGAAGAAAGGTCTGTAGAAAAACAGCAGATAGATCGTTTTACGAAAGAGATGGACGAAGCTAAAAGTCCAACAGACGTTTTGGCAGAGGCACTGAGAGAACGTAATCAGTCCAGAGAGCGCCGTTCTAGTGCTCTGCAACACAATGCAGACGCCAGTATACGAAGAACCCCACCTGTACGATCATTCACACCAAGAACAACGTCTATCGAGGAACCAGAGAAGGAGTCCGTTCAAGACCCTGAAGGTGATAATACCGCTCCCGTGGATTTACGTGTAATGGCCCCGGAAGAAAAGCAACCAGACCAGCACTCTGACGCCAAAGACGAGAGTGAAAAAGAGATGGATAAGACCTCGCCCGCAAAGGCTCTAGTAGCCTCGGGTACTGGGGCTAGTGATTAGGTACATAGCAAGTTTGATTGGGCAGAAGATAGTGTAGATGATGATTTCTTCAACAATGAGGTCATTCAAGCATCAGCCAGGAATGCACTTTCGCCGACTTCACCCTCACCAAGAGATTCTTCATCCCAGAAGATGTCTGTAGCTTCCCCTCTGGAATCACAACACGTTGTTGATGACAATCAGAGTGAGAACACGCCAGGCCCTACCATCCCGAGTACTAAATCAAGCGCGCCACCAGCGACACCTGCCGCCACGCCTGATCTTGTGAAGAAATTTTGTCGCAATTGCAAGGCAGCTGTTTGGCTCAATACCTTGGAAAGCCCCGATGGTATACGACACTCCGATTGGCGCAAGCACCTTGAAGAAGCAAAGTGTAAGATCAAGACGCCAAACCAGGCTTTCCCGTCCCCAGGAAGCCGGAACTCGGTGTCTTCAAGCTCAGCGCCGCCGAGGGCACTCTCAGGTGATGCTACCCCAGCTCAACTGGATCTTTGCCGTGACTTTACTCTTGGCGAGGAACATTCTCACTATGACAAAACTCAAGGCAGAGGCCATGTCAACGTGATGTGTAATATTTGCGACAAACGCGTAGAGTTACCATTTTGGAAAACTGGAAATTCGCGGATGAATCTCGATTGGGATGAGCACAAGGCGAGGGAGTGTATTGCTGATGCTTATTCTGAGAATAATGGCACGGGGAACTTTCCTGGAAACTACAGAGGTGGATATCGTGGAAAGAGTGGGGGGCCAAGAATAAGAATGAGCCGTGGAGGAGGGACAGGATAGTCGGAGTGGTAGTCATGATGGATTCTAACTGTAATGTACGAATGATTCTGCATCAGTCTTTATACCTGCACAGCATGACACCAGCAGCAAATGGGTATAACGCCTTTAACCCTGAGTATCTCTCTAGCTAGCGTTTCTTGCCCATTTTTCTCACTCTTCTGCCTCTCTCTGTCGTTCCTTGAGCTTGGCTTCGGCATTTACATACGCGAGGTGCAACTCGCACAACCAAGACTTTTCTTCTCCCACCTTCTTGTTCTGTTCTTCGTACGCCATCTTCCACGCTTCAACTTCCTCCCGCATCTTTGCCAGTTCCTCGCGGGAATACTGATTACTAGCATGTTCCTCTTCTTCTGCAATCTCTACGACCACAGTCTTGTCTTCGTGTGCGTGTTCCTCCGTATCGACCGGGCAGCAAGAACTATCTAGCTTTGTCTCAGCTGTCGCCGATGTTGATGTAGCGGCATTGCCGTCAGTATCCTCCAGCGGAACAGTCGGTAGAGTTTGCTTTGCGACATGGCGACACAGTTTCTCAAACCAGAACCAAAAGTCGTACTGGAACCCCTCTTTAGCAGTATCATGGCCTTGCAGCAGGAGACAGTAGCGGAAGAAGACACTCAGCATAGTCAGGTGCTCGTCATCTACCACCGTAAGAACAGCGGAGAACGGAGGCGCAAACTCAACTCCACGCCGCAGTCTCAAAAGCACCTGCTCGGTGTCGGCAATCATGGGTTGTGATTCCACACCCGCATCGGACTGGGAAAAGCGATGCGCGAACAATACGGTTCGGTCCTTCTCGCCCCAGTGAATTTCTAGGTGCTGCAAGAGTGCAGAATGCGGTTGGGAGCTTTGCCTGGATTCTTTTGGCCAGCCGAGGATTGAGACGAAGTGGCCGGGACTCCATTCGTGGAACTTGAGCGATGCGATGTTCAGGAGGACTTGGAGCTCGGCGGGGAAATAATTGAGTGCGTAGATATGGCCTTGTGGGAGACTAGATATCTTGCTCATGTGTTTAGATTTGCGCGACTGGTGAGTTGAGGAGTCTTCAAACTGTGTCGTTGTATTGGTGGTCTCGACTGCCATCTTGGAATTGGTTCTGGTCGGTTTCGGCGCAGAGGGGAATTGATCAGGCGTTCGATTTCTGCAGTGGATGAAAGAAAGGCTTGTGGCAGTACGTGAAGGCCGAATGATCTTGACTTGCGCAATCGTCTAGTTGTTTGTCATGTCCTAGGGTCCCGGATGCGCATAGTCACCGCTTAGTTTCCCTTAGGGGTTTTTCGAGTGGACTTGCCATTCGCGATTCGAATTTTTCGCTACCCTCTGAACAGTTGCACTACGTCATACACGTCTACAGTCGAGAGTCGTTGCTTCGACTTTCTTCGCCGAAACGTGCGGCGACTGAATAATCGACAAAGCGCTTGTTCTTCCCACCGTGGCTTTCATGCTACATGCACTGTGCAAAGTACATACGGTCTCCAGCTAAAGGCTCCCTCTGTGCGTGTAAGACATTCGAAAGACGTTGACAAATGGAGGATTGCGGGGAACGATAATAAGCACGAGGAACTCACTTTCATGAATAGAATTAAGAAATTTCCCTACGTCTCCTTGAGAGAAGACTAGACGGTCAAAAATCGCGCTGCACTGCAAATTGGAAACTTTTGGAGTCTTGAATAATTTATTACATTGTCGCGTTGTTGTCACTAGTGGTGGACAGCATTAAACACCATCTCAGAGCTTTCTAAGCCTTCCATTTGCGTCCTAGATCCCTCTTGCTCCACTGGTGACTACCCTTGCTGTTACCCTCGCGTGCCTTTTCCTCGTACAGCTTCTTGCTCAGCTGCCTGTACAGAAACTTGCCGTTGTTGTGGAAGTTAATGCTGTGGTCACTGTCGGTGAAGAAAGTGTTCTGCATCTTCTCAGGGGTGACCTGGTTGACCATGAGCAGGTCAACCAACGCAGCCGAGTTCTGGAAGTGCACGTTGTCATCACCGGTACCGTGCTGAATGACAACACCACCGGCGATGTTCTTGAAACCAGTGGCATCGTGGACACGGCTGCGGTTGTAACCTTCGGGGTTGATGTCGGGCGTCTTCATATAGCGCTCAGTGTAGAGAGAGTCGTAGAAGCGCCAATCGCTGACAGGGGCTGTGATCATGGCGTAGCTGATAATTGGGTCGCCGACCTCGACGACCTTGGAGGAGAGGTAGCCACCGTACGACCAACCCCAAATACCAATATGCTCGTCATCGATCCACTCGTTCTTCGCAAGTTCTTTGGCAGCCCAAATCTGGTCTTCAGCCTCAAGCTGACCCAGGTTAGATGTGACAAGAGAGCGGAAAGCGCGACCTTTACGGCCAGTACCACGACCATCAACGGTCAGGGTCACATATTCGAGCTCAGGGTCAGAGGCGACGTAAGCCTTCCAGTTGAGCGGGTTAAAGTCCTTGTGTACCTCCTTGGCGTTGGGACCACCGTACGGGATAAGAAGGAGAGGGTACTTCTTGCTGGCGTCAAAATTGGGTGGGAGACGAAGCATGGCATCCAGAGTGTAGCCATCGGGGTGCGCCATATCTAGGTAGGTGATATTGGGAAGAGCGTAGCCCTGGAGCTTCTCGTATAGTGCTGTGTTGTTGACGATTGTGCGAATTGGCTCGCTGGAATTGATAGAGTATAGCTCTTGGTATGGCACGTCGGGGCCAGCGTAACGGAGGACATAGTATGAGCCGCCGGAAGAGAAAGACCCGGTCCAGAAAGCTGTCTCGCTGTCGTCCACGAGCGCAGTCTTCTCACCAGAGAAGCTGACTGAGTAGATGTGGGACTCAGCACTGTGGTGCTCCGTGGATGTGTAGTAGATGAGTCCACGAGAGTAGTCAACTTTGGGAACGCTGATGACTTCCCATTCGCCATCTGTGAGCGGGGTAGCTTCTCCGCCATCGACGGGGAACAGATAGATATGTGCCCAGCCGCTTATGTCAGAGATATCCATGTAGTATTCGGTAGCGTTTCCGTAAGATGCGTTCATGGTCTCAAGAGCTCCAATGTATCGAATCTGCATGAGGTTCTCAAGCCATCCATCAGTCCCGTCACGCTCACGTGTGACCTTGGAAGATCCAGCCTCAACATCGACAACAACGAGCTTCTCCATATCCTGAACACGGTTGTAGGCGCGATAGATGACCTTGCTGTGCTCCTCGGTAAGCCAGACAACCTCGCCAATGACAAGGTCGTCTTCCGGGAAAGCATCAATGGGGATATTGGTGTATTCGCCAGACTCTACATCGAGCATGTTCATGACCACAGTCGGGTTCTTGGTGCCGACCTTGGGGTAGCGAAGCTCTAAATCATTTGGATAAACAGGGACATATTCGGCGTTATCATCAATGTAGTATGGGATCCTGAATGTGCCGACACCGGTCTCGTTGAAGCTAAGGAAAGCAACCTTGGCGCCATCAGGCGAGAACCATAGAGTGTAGCGATCGCCGAAAATCTCCTCTTCATAAACCCAGTCAGGAATAGCGTTGAAGTAGTCGGGCCCTCCATCCTCGGTGATCTGGGCGATAGTGCCGTTGGTGGACATGTACAGGTTGTTGCCCTTGACGAATGCGACCTGAGACGACGAGACCGGGCTCCACTCAGCATACTGAATATCGCCAACCTGTTCAGGATCGAGAGGCACGGACTCCCCAGTCGCGACATCCATGATCAGGTAGTCTGCGAAGTAAGAGTGGCGGTATTGCTTCGTGTAGTTGACTGCCCACATGACTTTGGTGGCATCGGGCGAAATGAAGTAATCCCAGTAGTCCTCTGGGACCTGATCAGCGGAGATGAAGGTCGACGACTCGCCGGTGGCGACATTCTCGAAGACAAAGTCTCCAGAGGCAGCTGTGTAGATGTAGTCGCCATCTTCTCCGGTGCCAACCCAGGTGAACGATCGGGTCGAAGGTGTCAATGACCCAGGGCTGTTGGTGGTTTCGTTGTAGCTCAGACGCTTGGTACCATTGCCGAGAGGCTGGTGTGGCATACGCGGAGGTTCAATCGCGTGGATCAACGGTAATGCCGCGGCGAGGATTGCGAAAGAACGCATCGCGATTGTACTATGCGAGCAGCAGGGTACCGTATCAACGTTCCCCGCTCAGTTGAGCCAAACGATGCGTCGGACAGAAATACGAGACGAATGCAACGAAGCACTTGTCGTGCTCTAGCAAGGTTACAGTTCTTTTTATATGCTCTCCATCATACATATCAGTCTAAATGATATGCGCCTTCTAGTTGCCGCATTGAGCAGGTGTTAAGCCTCCCAAGGCACGCTGCGTCCCCGCCAAGAGGCACCAAGCAACCGGCGACCCGGATAAACAAGGTCTACAGTGGACGGCTCGTGTAACCCACATGATTGCAGGCGGCGCAGTATTGTCAAATAGGAAGGTGAATACAAGACAATAGGAGACGTCTTCTCTCTCTCGAGGACGACGAGATGGCTGGGCGAGTTGGTGTGTGTTGGTGGTAGCTGAGTAGGGTTCTGCTGGATTCCATCATAATAAGGTACCGGTACGACAAGATGCGATCCGTGCGCTACGCTAGGTATCTAGCAGTCTTATCACGTCTCGGACATCTTTTCTTCTGTGCATTGGAACCTCGTTGAACTTGATCGCTGGGTCGTTGTGTGAAGGCAGTTGCACACGGTTCAACAAACACTTTGATCGAGCGAGGTGATCCTCTTGATTAGTGATAACGGCTGCAGCGATGGCACATCCCCGTCTTGCCACATTCACAATATTCACCATTGTGTATACTTTGCTTGTGGGGAAGCAGAAATCCAGGAAGAAAGAAAAACATCGTTTGCAGTATACGAAGAACACCCATTATGCCATTAACTATTCAACTGCTCGCGAGGAGCTCATTTCGCCCTAGAGCTTTACATGTGTAAACATGTCTGCGTTCAGCGCTCTCGACCCTCATCCTGTCTATCCCATGGCCTTACTACCTGAATCCCGCAGTCTTCCGTTGTTCGCAAACTATGCCCAGTCGCTCCTCTAACCTCTCAAGTTTTGTCCTTTAGAATCTACACTCAACTAGGTGGCTCCCCGGCTTGTTGATAGTTGAAAGCAGTCCTGCAATCCGAAATATAATCGCAGATGGCAAGCATTCACACTTCCTCGTCTAACGTTGAGTCTTGGATCCGTTTCCAAATAGCCGCCCTATGCAGGTCTGGCTGTGAGTTTCTTCACGATCAACCAACACAGCGTCCAACAAGTCTGGGCGAGGGTAGCCACATTCCCTTACGACGCCGAGCCACGTCTTCATGAACTCACGGTCTAGATTCTCGCGGTCCTCGGGTACTGTACGCGATGCTTGGCGTGCGGCGATGTGCATCTCGCGGTCCTTTCGGAAGGTCATGGCAGGTGTTGGGTCGGTAACTTGCGTATCTTGAGACGACAAATTTGTTTGAAAAGAGTGCTTCTGAGGGGAAGACAGCCAGGTTTGACGATGCTCAGTGTCGCGATAGCGTTGCCAATTTGCTCGGGCGCTGGTATCGTCTGGTGTGATGGGAGACTGTTTTTGTTCGATTGGATTGTGCTTGCTGTACTGGCGGGGATGGCTTGCCTTGGTGTTACGGGCTGTCGTATCGGTGAAAATGGAGTTTAGAGCGGCCCTGTGAAAGCTTCGGGCTTGAAACCTCGCGGGGCGGGTGATGGCGGCCGACATGTTCGTGTGGTTGAGTTGTTACGAGAAGTGTAGTCGGAGCTTATGTAGGAGGGTAGGATGAAACTGAAAGATCTGGCGTTCAAAATACCATGCTGCCCTCTCAAAGCCGATGAGTGTTTACGAATCGCAGGTTCGAGTGTGTTCTTATCAACGCAACCATGGATCGGTCGCGTGAGAGGGGACAGCCCCAGGTTATCTACTTGTTCCCCGCAAACCTTACCCTGAGCCACTCGAGAAAAGCAAATTCGTAAATTATGGCACGATATGTAATTTCTTATGAACAGCGGCTGGCAGCCCTACACTAAGGCGATGAGGGATTCAACCTGTACGAGAATATGCCACAGTTAACAGGAAGAAACCGCCAGAATTTCACTTCTCACTACGTGTATTGTAGATCAAGACGTAAATTCTGTATTGTAAGCATGCTTTTTGCCTAATTTACAGGTCCATCAATATATGTTTGCGTAATGACACACACCACAGTAGGTCATGACTACGAATCCGCGGGCTTGTCGCCTCGAAAGTGATATAGATGGTGCCTTTGATTCTGTTGCACCTAGGAGGTCTCACTTAGGAAAACATGATTATTAGCGGTCGTATGTTCAACGGCTCGAATAAAGCGTATCGATTTGAGGTCTAAAAGCTACATAGTCTCGAGCGGGATACGTATTATGGTCTCTACCATGTGCATATTGAACTCCCTGCCGCTACCTTCAAACCTATCTAATCGCAAGGGGGCTGAGAATAAAACCCAATTTCTCCTTGAAGTGCTTTGCCCGTGATCAATCACGTGCATCGTCTTCAAGGACTGTTTTCTGGGGTCGATACACTCAGAGAGCCTGATCGGAGGCGGCTCGAATAGAATCTTCTTGAATTTCCATACGATTGCACGTACGGGCCTAAATTACGAGCATCGATCGAAATGGCTACATTCCTTCGGAAATGGTCAGTGCGAATAAATGCTAGAGGAAGTGCTGGCTCTTTTTGGCCTGTGAAGTCAGCACGCGAGTACGGGGAGAGACGTTAGCGAATTCTTGGATATGGACATCGTTGTGAAGACATGTCCCTAGGGAATTCCACCGAGCTATCAGGATAGTATAATCATGGCATTCAGTGAGATGGAAGAGGTTCGGCATGCCGCTGCGAAGAGGGAGAGCGGCCATGCGGAGGAAGTCGGCTCTGATTGGGCGAACGCACGTGCCATTTGAAGCTCCACAGCAAAGCATCGCGGGCTTCATGTGCTGCAGCTTCAACCTAATCGTGACACGCGCAAGCCACTTGCTGTGTCCCCCCCCCCCCGTTGACTCACCCAAGATATCTTCTACCAGTCTTTTCGTCTCCGAAGGCACCCACATCAAACCCCGACATCCACGCAGGCCAAGTTTGGAGCAATTCGCAACCTTCTCAACGACGCGAGACTCCACAACGAAGCGTTGCGCAAGTTTTCCTCGAGCCGTGCAGAGAGTGCTCCAAGGAGATAATCCGTACAATCTACGTCCCCCCACCCCAAATCCGCTCTTGTATATTATCCGAGTTTCCAAACCAACGCATACATTCACCAAATCCTCACAATGGCACTAAACGCCTACCTAAACAGTATAGCACTCCTGCCACCCTATCAACTCCCATAATAACTGTTCTTAGAGCGCGTATCGGTCCTCACCCTCGACGGCCGCACAATGGTCGGCCTGCTCCACTCATGCGATGGCAGCATGAACCTTGTCCTCCAAGAAGCCGTTGAGCGCATTATCCGACCGATTGAAGACGACGAACCTAGTGAAGAAGTACCTCTCGGGCTGTACATTATACGGGGTGACAGTGTGGCGGTGGTGGGTAGGGTGGATGAAGAGATTGACGGGAAGATTGATTGGGGGAAGGTCCATGGCGAGGTACTGGGGGGAACGAGGCATACTTGAACAAGGAAAGAAATTATGGAACGGACATTGGGAGTTGCATCTAGAAGTTGGCGAAGAGAATCTGCACGCGGCCACATGGGGAGACGGAACAATGTGCCCAGCATACTGCTTTGGCGCAACACCGCAGAACGAGCAAAGTTGGAAAGTGGATGGATTCGGAGCACAGGTCGACAAAGCGATACTCGAGGGGCAGCGGATATACATGCATACATGGAGGACAGGATACCCACGAAAGCGCAAAGACACGCCGAGTATGTCATCTCTAATAAACGTTGCATGCGCCTTTGCTGACCCCTCAGACTGAAATGCTTTTAATATACATATATCGGCGTTCAGAAGCGACAGACTGTGGCATATCCATGCTAGCTGACAATGATCCCGATGAACCTGATTTGAATCCATACATACCGTGCGCCATGCTCAATGCGAATGGCCATCTCTCCTTGGCCAGGCGCTTGCCCTCTTACTGTACACTCCGTCCTACACCCTGTCCAATCCCTACAATATTCTTATGGTCGCTAGGGTTGGCAGCGGCCTCGTACATGACTGACACAGCCTCTTTGTTCAACTTCATAAAGTCGCCCTTGAAAGCCAGATAGCTTATTCTCGTCTCATCCTCGTCGCCATTACTCCAATTGTCCTCGAAGAACAAGCTCAGACTGCGTGTCGTGCCAAATTTCGCCCTCTTGACGGGTATCTCTTGGACCTCGCTCGTCTGGCTAATCTCCAGTATCTGGGTGGGTTCCTTCTCGGCCGCGGTTTCAAAATCGAGCGAGTCTTCGTTGACAAAGACTTTGAGGGTTTTGGGACAGTCGGGCCCAGGGCTTGTTCGTAGGATGATGGAGTGGAGTCGAACTTGGCCTGTAAAGGGCACCGTCATGAGGATTTGTTCGTCGGCGCTGCTCTTCAGCTCGGGCTCCGGGTCGAGGCGCTGGGCCCATGTCTTCTGGCAGATAGCGCGGCCGCTGTTGGACTCATCTTCGTTGAGGGTGACGAGTCTGGGGAAGTCGAGTTGTTCGTAGAGGATGTTCTGGAGTGCTGGGGTGATGTCGTCGCTGTGGTCGTGGCCGTCGCCGTGGGAATGGTCGTGATGCTCGTCGTGGCAGTGTGAGTGCGACATGTTTGTGGGGGATGTTGGGTGTGTTTGCGCGGCAGGGCTGGAGGTGGTGGGGGTGATGGCGGGGTAGCTTCGAGCTTCGATGCGGGTGGATGTGAGGGTCAGGGTCGTTGATGCAGGTTCGACGGATCTTGGTGTTCGAGATGAATAGCAAGAGAAATAGCCTAGATGCAGGACAGGAGCTACGACACAACGCGCTCGATGGGTGAAGAGAAGGCGAGACTGACATGAAGGGCAGACATCTAGGACGACGCATCGCTGTCTATGTTTCGCACACGTCGTCACCACATGCACCAAGCCGTAGAGCAAACTCCATAGAGACTCTTGTATAGATGCGCCAGATGTAGCAAACATGCAGTATGCCCAAAGTGTCACATCATCCACGCCATGCCAGCAAAACACCCCAACGCCACGCTCCAATGCAATCTATACGCCAATGCCATGTCTCATCACGCCAACATGGGCTGCGATGCCTGCTCGGCAGCCCTTTCCCTCGCCCGTCTCGCTGCTCTGTCCTTGGCCATCTGTGCCTTCTCTTCGGGTGTGAACTGTAGCTGTGCGAGGGGCGCGTCGGGCAACGCAGGGACGGTGCCGTTGACTTCTGCTTCGAGAGCATCGAGCTCGTCTTCGACTTCGTCTTCGTCTTGGTTGGACATTTTGTTCGCAAGCAGCTCGCTGATTTCCTGGAATGCATATCAGCAGGCATGTCATGGGAGGCTTGGCTATGCGGCGTACCTCTTGATAAGCACGAGCCTCCTCGTTCTCGCCCAGCAGCTTCTCTACGTTCTCGATACCGCCCATCTCCTTGTGGATCTCTTTGAGGACTGCAGTTCCCTGCTGCAGACCAAACAAGACGTCCTTTTGCACAAGGGCGAACTCGACATCGCTGGTGAGAATCTCCAGCTGCGCCAGTTGGGCATCCGTCTTGGACAAGAGACCCTCTTGGTACTTCTTTCTCCTCAGCGCCAGCTTTGCCTTGCTTGTATCGCCCTTGGCTAGACACTCCTTCGCAATCTCCTTCTCGCGGTCAGTGAGGACGGTGATTCGCTTCTGGTACTGTCGCAGCTTATCACGCTGGTTCTTCATATCCAGGATCGCCCTGGCACGTCAGCGACATGTTGACATATGGCTGGTCTCGACTCACTTGTCCTGGGCAGAGATCTTGTTCGCGCTGCTCGAGTTGCCCATATTGCTGCGATATCCATGGGGGACGAGGGATGCGCATGCGACATGTCCCTGTGCCTTGATTGACGTATGCGAACTAGAGCGGAACTAGGCTCCGCGCTACCTACCTACCTAGGTAGTCTTATCGATAAGCGTCGCGAACTTTTCTGGAGACGTGAGCAGGCACATCAAAGGTAAGATAACACCGCCGCATGCATCTCAAGTCCGAGTCTACTGTGACCATTTCGTGCCGCATACTTACCTGCTTCTCGATAATAGGTGCCAAGGCCCACTAGCGCTAGATCACGGGAATTGACTCTCACCGCAGTCACCGTAGACTACTCTGGCCCAGGGTATACTGGCCGTACCGAACTGGTTTTCTCCTTTTCCGGTACATCTTGATTGGCGCATGAATACCGTTTTCACTCTTCGTCGGATTCACCCGCCATACCACGGTAGTTGTCATGGTCTCAAAAGGTCGACCCTCCCTCCAGGCAGGCCTAGACAAGGAAGTGTACCAGGTGGTACGCAAATATCTCGACGAGAAGAATGAGTCGGCCCTGAAACTGCGTCTGTCGACCATCTACGACTACATACAACGCTCAAACTCGAGCTTAAAGAGACGGCCAAAGAAGCAAATCGAAGACTCCATCGAGCGCGTAATCGATGTCATCCGCGAAGACGAAGAACCCGATTCTGAGGACGAAATGGCTGAACTGGAAGGAGACTTCACCATGGACGAACCGAAAGAGAAGAAGGATCGATCGAGCGACTGGATGAACAAGCAAATCGTCAATCAATCAATCGCTGCCGCGAATGGGGAGAAGAGCGAGAAGAGCAAAAAGCGAGATAGCGGGAAGTCAAAAGAGGAGAGAGGCTAAACGACAGAAGAAGGCGGGCGCCCAAGAAAGTAAGATCGACACTGCAGCACCCACAGGTGTTACATTAGAAGATCTCGGCGGCGTGGAGAAGGTCAAGGAGCAGCTCAAAGAGCACCTCGTACTACCCCTTCTCTGCCCACAGGAATATGCCAACCGCAAAATCCCAATACCACGCGGTATACTACTCCACGGCCCACCGGGATGTGGTAAGACTGTCATAAGTCGAGCCTTCGCTGCTGAGCTTGGTGTGCCGTTTATTGAGATTTTGGGCCCGTCCGTCGTATCGGGTATGTCTGGAGAGTCTGAGAAGCAAGTAAGAGAGCATTTTGAAAAGGCCAAGGAAGTCGCCCCATGTTTGATCTTCATCGACGAGATCGACGTTATTGCGCCCAAGCGCGACAGTGCACAGAGTCAGATGGAGAAGAGAATCGTCGCTCAGCTTCTGATATCCATGGACAGCCTCGCTATGGAAGGCAACAACGGCAAGCCTGTCATCGTACTGGCTGCTACAAACCGCCCTGACAGTCTGGATCCAGCACTGCGCCGAGGAGGTCGATTTGATACTGAAATCAACATGGGTGTACCAAACGAGCCCATGCGACGGTCTATACTCCAGGCCTTGACTCGTGAGCCAAAGTTATCGCAAGATGTCGACTTCAGTATACTAGCGAAGAGGACAGCAGGATTTGTCGGCGCTGACTTGAAGGATCTTGTAAGCAAAGCGGGCACATGGTCTATGGATCAGTTCCGAAGAGCACTTGAGAAGCAGGCTGCCAATGCGGAGACTACAATGGAGATCGATGATGGCATCTCTCTCAACGCGGATAGCCTCATGAACCAATCGATTAGGCGACTCATCACCCGTGTGAGAGATACAGAAGCTCCGCGACCAGAAGGTTTCGAAGATACTGTGATTACAATGGAAGCTTTTGAAGCTGTTTTGCCTACCATTACCCCATCATCAAAACGAGAAGGCTTTGCCACTGTACCCGACACCACATGGCGAGACGTTGGAGCGCTGGCAGGCGTTCGCGAGGAGCTTGAGATGGCCATTTGCGAACCTATCAAGGACCCTGCAAAGTTTGCGAAATTTGGTATCTCGGCGCCCACTGGTGTATTGCTTTGGGGACCACCTGGTTGTGGTAAGACGCTTCTGGCTAAGGCAGTGGCGGCAGAGTCCAAAGCGAACTTTATCAGTGTGAAAGGACCAGAACTATTGAACAAGGTACGTGGCATATTCTGATATGACCTTTGTTCGATGCTAACAAGTTGCAGTACGTAGGAGAGTCTGAAAGAGCTCTACGCCAGGTATTCATGCGCGCCCGATCCTCAGTACCGTGTGTCATCTTCTTCGATGAGCTCGACGCTCTCGTACCCAAACGCTCCACCGAGCTTCACGAAGCTTCCGCACGCGTCGTCAATACACTACTTACCGAACTCGATGGCCTGTCTATGCGCGAGGGCATCTACCTGATCGCCGCCACTAACCGCCCCGAAATGATAGATGAAGCCATGCTCCGACCGGGGCGCTTGGAGACACTACTATATGTCGAACTACCCAAGCCGGAGGAGCGTGTCGATATCCTCCGAGCCCACATTCGCAAACGTGGCGTCATCGCTCCCGAACTCGCTGAAATAGGCCGCCAAGACGTCTGCAATAACTTCTCGGGTGCTGATCTTGAGAGTATGCTACGTAAAGCCGGACAACATGCATTGAGACGGCGCAGTGACTTTGTGGAGGAGCTGGACTTTGTTGAGGCGGCTAAGACGGTTAGGCCTAGTGTGGGCGACGTGAAGAAGTATGAGAAGCTGAGAGAGAGGTTCGAGACAAAGCTGTTTTAGTGATAGAGCCTAAAGGGACTCGCAAATCTTTGTAGCATCAGACGGCCGTGGCTGAGCGCGCGAAGATGGACAGGCCTACGTCTGAGTAGATTACCCGATGATATAGCCTGGGAGTGTTCGCTGCGTCTTTATTTTCAACGTGCAGGCAAGTTTTCACTGTCGTATACTTTTGAGCCGGAAGAGCTTATAACTACGCGTCCATCCACTGAAATCCAAAGACCCCACTATCATATCCCTCCCTAGCTTTGAAGATCTTCTTGAACCAGCCTTTCACGCCACCCTCCTTGACTTCCTGGTCCGGCTCTTTCCCCAAAATCTCCTTGCTGTCTCCACTCGCCCGCCAGTTCCCCACCCCCAGACTCAACGTCTCCTCGCTCGCAACAACACTGACCTCGCTATCTTTGCTTTCCCTGCTTCCGGAGCCAACACCCAGTAACCCCGCCGCCCCAACAAACGTCGTAACTGTCGGCGACCTCTCCCTGAACGTGGGGAAACCAGGCTCCCTCCTGCCTCCATAATTCAAGAAACTAGCCATGGTAGGCGACCGCTCTGAAAAATTCGAACAAGTCGGTGATTTTGCCATGGCGCCCCAGCCAGCAATCTCGGATAATTTGCATTCGAAACAGTCGGCCGTCGTGTCGCTGCTCTCTTTGTAGCGGAGTTTGTACCTTCTGCATGAGCGGCCGGTGCTGGGTTGGCGTGAGGAGGGTGGGAGGATGGGGCAGTAAGTCCAGTGGAGGAGGCGTGTGTGTGTGCAGCGGCGGCAGCGGGTGTGAAGCTCGATACACATGGCAATAGCTTCTTCACAGACGGAGTTGCGTGGTGTTTTTTTTTAGGGGGGATTGGCTAGCCTTGGATGCAGTTTTGGTGGGTGGACAGTTGACTGCATGATTGATGGTGGGGATAGTAGTGTGATGGAGACAGGGAAAGGAATATATCGTTTCGAGGGGTTAGCGGGAGTGTATCTCGTGACATCTTTGAGTGATGCTTTCTCCGCACGGAGGTCATTGCACGGCGGGAACGTGGTGAGGAGCGTAGTGTATAGTGGTCATGATGAAAGCGCGTCAATACCGCCTCTACCTCGTAATGACTGCTGTTGTCATCTCGTTTATACACTCAGTAGTCACACGTCTGCATCTTCGTACAGGCCTAATCTCGCAACTGCATTTCAACGACATGTTTTTAGCTTTGATTACCCTTGATATATGGATCGCGGAGGTGAAAGGTTCTACCACCTACTCCTTTCAGCAACTCTGGGGGATGTTTAAAACTGCGGAATTTACCACCGAGTTACCGTGCTGCCATATCGTGAGTTGACATCCCAAGGAATACGATGGCTCCACAATGCAGCTCCTTCGAGCGGTTTGAAAGCATACCTATTGAACGCTGCGGTAAACGTACCCGACTAATACACTTTGATACCGGGACATGAGACAGCTTGGCATCCGAAATAATCTCAAGATATGTCTGCATCCAGCAGCTAAACAAATACATGTTGAAGACTGCGGACACGAAGCCCAGCCAATAGCTTGCCCGTCCTCTCAAACTCGGAACTACACGCCGCGGAAGCAGAGTACCATACCTAGATGCGTTCGTCATGGGAAAATCTAATTCCAATGCAAGACAAGCCCTACGCGGAGAGTTTTGCCGAAAAGAAGCTACTCGTTGTGGAAAGTGCTAAGCAGAAGGGAGATGGTGTTACCTTAGTTGTACTGGGAAGCAAAGCCGACGAATGAAAGGCATCATCATTCATGGCCATCTTGATAGTAGGACATTCGGATCGAAATCATAGGCTGCCAGGGCTAGAGGTCGTATATGCGGCTGCACGGCTCGCTTACTGTAGCAGTAGTGCAGCGTACATCAAGCGCTGTGGAGTGTCAACCAGATCTGTCAGTCTGTTTGTTAGTATCCTTCCCCAACACCCAATTTCATGCGACTGACGAAGTTTACCCATCGGCCTCGATGCTATGGTTAGTCAACCGCAAATTCAGGACCAATGTGGCGATGATTTGTCATTGGTATGGCATGAGCTGTTCACATGGTTGCGACAGATGATAGACGCATTGCCGGCGAAAAAGGCCGAGTATCAGAAGCAACCGGTTTCCGGCATCGCGATGCAAGGCGAAGAATTGAACTCACCTCTGCATCGACGATGCATTCTGCAGACAAAGTTTTGCTCTTAACGACCTTGCATAAACACCATAGAGAGCTGTAAAGTCATATACGAACCAGCCAATTGTCTTGCACGGATGCATGTCCGTGATGTAAGATGCACTTCAGAATTACATACGAAACGTGATAGTCGTCTCGCAGCCTTCATAGCTTCCGGATATGGAAGTTTCGGCGCAGAGTGTTGGAAATAGGTCACGCGGGCGGCGAAAAGTGTCGCAGGTGTGTGTGCCTATGGAAGCAAAGGGATGCGCTAAACCCTTGGTTTTGGTAAGCAGAAGGGGACGCGGCTCCTGCGGTGTTTACACCTGCTTGGACATGGACCGAATGTGGACAATACAGGAGTTTGCCATTGAGCTGATTAGAACATTCAAGAAGTAGTGTTTCTCTGCGGGTCTGGCCTGAGGACCATGCTTCTTCCATGATTTGGGAACTTGACGTACATGGACTTTGGACGGGAATAGTAGATTGTATAGATCGCGTCTGCATACGTAGATATGTATAAGCTCAGCTGGATACCAAGACCGCGGGCAGCAGAGCATCCCATCATTCCACTCTCAGGCGAATTTTGGCAGCCCGGTGGGGCGGGCTTTCTGTGGTGTTTATTGTGATTATGTTGCTGCATGGTGAAGAGGGGTCTAGGAAATTGTTTCATACTTGCATATCTATGACACGCTAGGTATTGGTAAGTTGCAGGAGGGGCCGGGCCGCATGGATGGAGAAAGGTTGCGTAGTTGCGATCATCACTAAACCTCAAGACATCCTCGTTACATGCCGCCTACCCTTCGCCTCAATTTCCTTGAGCCATATTCCGTCGTTCAATAACGATACCCGTTTGTCCCCTCTCTTTCTAGAGTTCCCAAGCCCCTAGGCCCCTCGGCGTTCAACGCGCTCTCGGGATGGCCCAAAATGATGGCCTGCCTCGCCCCAAACACCCCTCCGTCATCACCATCATTCAGCGGTACGGTTAGATCGCCCTCTCTTTCTCCTCCACCTTCACCCTCCCACTTGAGGAACTTTTCAAAGGCGGCGGTGCCACGTATACTACCGGTTTTGTCATATGTCCGAATCATGTTGCGCATGTGGCCAATCTCACGTGCGCAATCCTTGCACACAGCCATTTCCCTACTAACATGTGTGCGCTTGTCTGGAAATTCACATTTCACGGCAGCGAGCTGGTGGTCTGGTAGGGTGCTGTAGTCCAGGGCCATGGTACAGTTGTAGGACCCTGAACTTGATTCGGAGGTTCTGGGCGTGACTGCGCCTGAGGGGCCAGAAACAGCGCGTCGCGAATTCGTCGATGCATTTGTAGATGACCGGGAAAGCTGCCCACTGAGCGAGAAAAAAGCGTCGTGTAGACGAGCTGCGCTTTGGTGGTGATGCGAAGCTTACCGCAGGCGGCGAGACCGGTGGTGAGTTGGGCCCGCGAAGCGTGTTAAGCCTACGAATCGCCGTGTCACATAGCGTCCATGGGTGCGTATGTGATTCCCCAATATGACCGCACCTGTATATCAAAGCAGTCAGAAAGAACCGCTCGCCAACGCATGCGCTGCGAAATGAAACTACTTACCCGTTGTGTTGTGAGTAGTTATGGTAGCACATGGCGACTCTGGTAGGCTATTCCCAACGAGAGCAAAAAGTATGACGTAGTAGGGGGGTTTAAGTGGTGCGGTAGAAGGAGATATGCAGGGATTTGCGGGGTCGTTAGGCAGTGGGCAGCAGGACCCTGAGTTGAGGAACACGAAATTTGTGTCGAGGAGTGAATGTTGGAGGGTGAATCGACTTGCACATGACGTGCGTGCTATGAGCGATACATGCTCTACATATCAACCATGACTTATCATATGTTGACAATCAGCTCTCGTATCCTGCCTCGGTGCCTTGATTCCTGAGTGGAGCGGTGAAGCGATTTACACAAGGATCGAGTTGGTCACGTGTTTTCGTCCACGTGGCAGTCCCTGGCTCAATGTGATGATTCGAGTCTCAGGCTGTCTGCGCTGACTGTCTCTGCGCGCGTATTGTACTACAGTGATGCGCCAGGGAAGTTGTGCTAACTAGAGACCTGTTGAATTATCGTAAGCTGCTCTTCACCTACAGCACCGAAGCAAATCGACCACCGCAATGAAGTTCGGCGCACTCCTGCGTGTGCGTGATATGCCGGTAAAGGAGTTCAGACCATAATCATTTTGGGTTGACTTCTGATAGCCCCTGCGCATCTTGCTGGACGTGATAGGCCAGGGTGCAATGATGTCATAACCTCGAGAATCTGCTCGTGAGTGGCATGGCTAGGTGGCGAAGTCGTTGAAAATCCTCAATCGTTATCACAGGATTTGTTATGGCACGTTGTGAATTAGTGATGCGGTAGAATCAGTGTTTGGGATCGCGGTGCTGGCCCCAGCGCGAGCGCTGCCACTTCATCGTATCTGCTGTTTCGCTTTTTCATCCATTGACTCAGCCAACATGACGGCACGATTCGGCTGTCAGCGCCTTTCGCTACTGACGCGAAGAGCTGGGTTCGGCCATGCCCAAGCAGATGTACATCCTCAGGCGCACCGTGATCGCGTCGTCGTGATGCCATTACAATTCCACGGGCCGTCATGATGCACTTTGTCAGTCCTCTTAGGACCCCGGAGGCTACAACCTGCAAAGCACTTCAGGTTTGTGTAACTTTCTTGTGAGACAATGCAAGGTAAAAGCTATTGCTGCTGATCCAGGCAAATCGCACTGCGCGAGACAGCGAGATGTGCGATTCGATCTGAAGGCCATCTCGATCAAGCCAAAGTATGCGATTCGTCAAAGGCACGATCTTCTATCCTAGACATTATAAACCGCGGTACTTTTGGAAGGTTGTACCACGGATCTTCAGGTACCACAAAGCGGGACTCGGACTATGGCATCGCTACAAAGCACGGGAACATGTGCGTAACGTAACAGCCAACCCTGTTCCATTGCGATCTTATCTGGTGCCTCGGACCTGCATCTGTTCATCATTCTACTTCGCATCAAACTACTGGGATACCTCCAGCTTATCCTCAGGCCCTATGAAAATCCGTCACGATGTGTTGCATAGTATGGTATCAAGATCAAAAGGTTGTAAACTTCTATTGACTATCATTAGTTCCCCAAACGTCATTACAAGCCCTCCAGACATCAGGCAGTAAACAACAACACTATACAAGCTACCGCAAGCCCACCGACTTCTAAGCGACAGCACTCTCGTCTCATCAAACCCAATCCGCTCGCTAGCACTAAGCCTGTGCAGGCAAGAAGCGCTGATATACCTTTTCCACCGACATATCGATCGCGCGGTTCGAATACACCCAAGTTGCAGGACGTGACTGATCCTGCGACTCGGATTTCGCTCTTTGGTCCTTTCGCTCGGATCGATCATCACCAGCATTGGGGCTCTGGATTCCATGGAAGACCGGACATTACACACCACGACTCCGGCTGTGTTGAAGTTCATGGCTCTACGTGTGATGGAAACGATGATTCAAGAAATAGCGTACATCTAAGCTCCGCATGCTCCATAAAGGATGACTCGGGAAGTGGCGGGCATGATACCTCAAGGCATGCAGGTCATGAAGCCTTTGGGCACGCGGGCGCTGATATTACTAGCTTGAGCGGTGGACCCAGTGTTGACTATAGTTATGGTGGATATGATGGTGGATATGACACAGGTGGCGGAGGTGGAGGATGCGATTAGATGCTCTGATCATTCCGCTCACGGACGTGATGTCACACATATGTTCTTCACACCTACTTACTCGTCCGGGAGTGGTTGAGGTGCGGGGTCTCACATTCAGCTTTTAGCCAATGGTGTGTGAGGCTGTTGTGTAGCAGGGTGTTGACCGGTGTCATCAGGCATTCATCAAGACACGAGTGTCGTTCCGGCGAATCTTGACTTGGTATATCTGCGACACACGCCGCAAGACGTTTATCATTACTCTGATATTCCCTCACCTCGTTACAGCATCTTGCACCCTGTCTTCGCTTTTTCCGAAATTATCGTAGCGTCTGTGCTCTGGCCTAGTCGTGAGCGCACAGAATCAAAACATTTACTACTTTGCGACCTCGTGTACAAAGAAGATGTGCCTTCAACCCGGTATACCGCAGCAAGACGAGGTAGGCGGTCGACGATCACGACCTCGACGACACCGGGCAAGACCAAATTCGGAATAAGAGAGGTACAGACACCACCGATCAAAATCCGGACAGATTTCACTGGGTAAAAATGAAACCTCTTCATTATGGCGCAACTGGCGATGGGCTATGAAAGAAGAAAATCCGAGAAGCTTCTTGTTGAAGGGTTACCCTCGTTCCAATGAGATAACAGATGAATGACTCGTCTACGAAGTATGCATCAATAGTGAGCTTCTTCATACGGCCCTGGAGAAGATACTACCGCCGAGGCTGTCTCGGAACACCTGCGTGGGCTCCTGCATAAGCTAGGTCCTGGTGACCTAGGAACGGCGGCGCGTATTGTCGAGGACAGTCCTGAGAAGGCGCTGAAGCTGTGTGATCACTTCGGTGCCGTCCTCCTAATCGATGGAACAGACGTATTCATGGAAGCGCGCATACCCAACAACCTTCGACGCAACGCCAAAAGTCGCAACCCCTAGGGCCAGGCATGGCCAAATGCGCCCGCCTACTTCTACTTCACAACCAACACCGAACTCGGTCCCTGGCTTAAGGTACGGCAACAATTATGGTTCCTAGCTTAATTGGGACACCAAATTCGCCAAGGAGACATTTCTGTCACACACCGGCAGGTGCGAGGGGGTCATCTGCAAGCAGGAGAGATGCGGCGATATGGTGAGTAAAGATGACTTCTCCAAAGAGCATTACTATTCTTGTAAGAAGCTGGCAGTAGGTGAAATGAAGAAACTCTAGTTCTTGAGGCTGCAAAGTTGGCGCCCAAGAGGCAAGATGTCGTTGATATTTTCACTGCAGATGGAACTGCTAGCAAATCTGCTGACCGAGCACCAGCGGAACCTACAGGTAATGGCGTCGTACTTGACGACTACCTATATAGTATGGAGGAAGAGTTGCGACCAGAGGAGGGTATGATGCTTGGCGGATTGCAAGGAAGTAGTATCTGGGTAACTTCGTAAGTAGTCTCACGAGTAGTCGCATTGACCTCTCGAGGTGAAAGATCCGATCGTTCATGCGTCCCTTGTACATGGTTATTTTTCTGTCCGCTTAGCGTTCACCGTTGCCTTTTGTCCCTGCAGACAAATTTGCTGAGTCTCACCGAATACTAAATATACTATGTTTTCCAAGGTTCCTAGCGACTGCGAAAGTGACGATGATTGTGTTTGGCCGCCACCAGCGCTTCGTTTGCGAAGTGTCATTCTGAGTCTTAATCGTATGAAACACGACTATTGTACATAGCTCACGGCTCATGTACAAAGTCATACGTGACAACTGCCGGAACGGATATGAATGCTATCAAACACTGGTGCACTTCTTGGCGATGGGTCAGCAGCGATGACATATCCATGTGCAAGTAATCCCCCACGTCTCCAAGGGCACTACACCCAAATGGTCTCTCCGAGACTTGACTTTCATCTCTAAAGCTTGACCCGGGACATTTATGACGTAGTTCAAGCTTCTAGGCTACGTCGGTGATTACATTCTTCTCTTGGCTCCGCATTCTCGAGATTGGTGTAACGGGTTGTTGCTTGTCGGCTTGCGTGCTTAGCAGTGGCAGCCAGCCAAAATCCGCCCGGCCCGAGGTCTAAGATGTACTGAACACGTGATGTGCACGCAGCCGTGCCGCAACATCAACAACTGCAGCTCAATGCAACAGGACCGATAGGCTGGCTCGTATGTACAAGGGGACCACATATCTGCTCTTGAGCCACCCAATACAACCTATCTCCATGCAGGCACCAAACCGACGTTGAAAACAATTGCGGGCCCATCATGCCGATCCTCCCAGTCACAATAACGGCGCATGAAACCATCGCGGTACACACCCCGGATAAGGTCGGAGGATTGGCTGGGGTCTAAATTCTGCCTCCGCTAATCTCTTTGTGTTCGAGAAGCTGTCGCGTACGTAGCACGAAAGCCGCCGAGCCATTATAAATCGGGAACTTGCCAACACGCCATGCGGCGATACGACGACGAACTTCATGAAACAGTCTCGGCTGGGCTCCTGGTATTCAACATCGGCAGATGTGAGCGGCCCGACTGCCGGTTTCATTACGGTTGCTCGATTTGCATATGTACATATGTCAACCTTGAGTACCTTTTGGAGGACGATACACACAATCGTTGCTGTACGCTGTGATCATGCCTTCGCTATTGATTCTGGGAGCGACTGTCGCGCTTTCAGCGACTGGTCTCCTCGCACATCCACTTAACAACGCGCGCCTCGTCTCGAGAGCGGAAGACCTTCTCCCAGAATACGATTATGTGATTGTAGGCGCCGGCGCATCGGGTCTCACAGTTGCCAATCGATTATCAGAGGATCAGGGTAGGCTTCACACCATGTCGCGCGGCATACAGAAAGCTAACGCGGCCCTCAACAGATGTAACCGTGTTGGTTATCGAGGCTGGCGATCTGTAAGTGACATGAAACCTGAATTTACAGTTGAGATTCTAATTTATCTATCAGCGACCAGAACGAAGATTACGTCACCATTCCGGGTCTGGCTGGTGGTGCGGTTGGAACAAAGTACGATTGGAACACCTCGTATGCCGCGGACGAAGGATTAGGCGGTCGAGTTGTTTCTATCCCGCAAGGTAGAATTGTCGGCGGATCGACGAAACTCAACCGCCTGGTTTTTTGATCGTGGTGCGCGATCTGATTACGATGGATGGGAAGCTTTGGGAAACAAGGGTTGGAACTTCGAGACATTCCTCAAGTACTTTAAAAAGGTATGTTTTCGCGTGAATATCGCAGAAGCATCTAACCCGTGAATAGAACGAGAAGTTTACACCAGCGACTCCAGAGATTCAAGCCGAATACAACATCCAGGTCAATCCTGAATTCCATGGCGAGCAAGGGTACATGCAAACAACTTACTCTCCCTTCTTCTGGCCCACGACGAGTAAGTCTGACACACCTCTTGTCTTGCACAAGATACTGACGCTTCATTCAGAGAATATCGTGCAAGCTACCGTGGAAATGGGTATCGCTGTCAACGATCAAGCAACTGGAAATGCAATTGGTGGTTATTTCTGCCCACACAACATGTATTCGGAGACTTGGACACGCTCCTCCGCAAAAGAAGCTTATCATGACTCTGCCAAGGCACGCTCGAACTACCATCTTCTCACTGGCAACGTCGTATCGCGTATTCTTACAGAAAGATCCAACGATACGCAAACGGTCAAGGTAACCGGCGTTGAATTTTCGACCTCTGAGAGCGCCACCCGCCAGCAGACCAAAGTCAAACGGGAAGCCATCCTCGCTGCTGGAGCGCTTCACACACCACAACTGCTG
Organism: Alternaria brassicae; assembly: GCA_004936725.1. NCBI lineage: Eukaryota > Fungi > Ascomycota > Dothideomycetes > Pleosporales > Pleosporaceae > Alternaria > Alternaria brassicae. Next base: position 2,166,779 of record CM016505.1, on the reverse strand, counting down.
CAGGTATCCGGTATTGGCGAGACTTCTCTGCTCGAGTCCATCAACGTAGACACAGTTGTTGATCTTCCTGCCGTTGGATACAATCTGCATGACCATGTCTCTCTTACGGTTGTGAACACACGTAAGTATATTACGACATATTCTGGTTGAGGAAATGCTAACAATGGCACAGTAAACACCAGCGTCCTTGTCAACACCCTGACAACGAACAACACTTTCGCAGCGCAAGCTCGTGAGCAGTATGACAACGATAGATCTGGCCCGCTGACCTCGCCAACCGCCGATTATCTTCTCTTTTTACCACTTCAGACCTATTCCAACGCCACGCAATCCATCTTATCTCAAGCCGTCGCTGGGGGATCATCCGTCTCTCTCCCGCCTAACACACCCGCTGAAGTCGCACGAGGCTACGAAGCGGCGTTCAATTCTCTTAACAAGAAGCTTGAAGCTGATGACGCCGCAATGTTGGAGATCATTTGGGCTGACGGTGTCATGGTCCTTGGACTCCAACACCCGTACTCGCGTGGAAGTGTAAAGGCTAGTTCATCCAGCATTTTCGATTCTCCGGTTGCCGATGTCGGATTCCTACGCAACGAAGTCGATGTTGCACTATTGCGCGAAGGTGTGCACTTCGCTCGAAAACTCGCTGGCGCCCCGTCTATCGCCTCACTCAACCCCTTCGAAGTTGTTCCAGGCGGCAATGTCACCACCGACGCGGATATCGACGCTTTCATCCGCAGCAGTGCATCGACACTTTTCCACCCCGCTGGCAGCTGTAAGATGGGTTCTAGAGAGGATGGCGGTGTCGTTGATCAAGAACTGAAGGTCTACGGCGTTGAGGGCTTGCGGATCGTGGATGCGAGTGTCATGCCGATGTTGCCAGCATCTCACACCATGACCACTGTCTATGCGACCGCGGAGAAGGCGGCAGATATCATCAAGGAGGGTGCGAATGCGATGCGTAAGATATGAAGAGTCTTGGTAGGAGAAAGAAGACGTTGAGATGTTGACAAATGATTCAATGAGAAAGTACTGTATTAACATCCCTGAATGTTGCGTCTTAACATTGTGATGACTGCTCTTCGCGGAGAAGGTGAGGTATCAAAGACACCTGTTGGATATATCTCCGGACCTTGGGTTGTTGCGAAGAGGCTGACCTTGTTGCATAATCAAGTGCCAAGCTTATAGATGGCAAATTTGCTTGGAAAACGGATCGTGCCTTTTTGTCCACACAAGACGAGTTTCTACTACATCTATCGCGATCAAATGACGTGCAAAGTGAAGTTGGGAAAACTGTTTGAAATGCTGAGAAGCGGAGCTATTCGGGTACTGATTAGGAGGACGTGGACATTGGAAGAGGTGCCAGAAGCGCATCGTGTTTGGGCGAAAGGCGTGGGTATCAGGGCCGTGATCATAGAGCTCACTGAGGATGAGGAAGCAAACCGTTGATGTTGACATTGTAATCACAGCCCTTTGCTCATGAAACTATTACCATCTAAGTCGTTCATTGCAGAACTCATGTGAAAACTCATCTCGATCATCATGTCCCCGCAATTTTCCGCGGAACGTGCTCGTCGTAATATAGAGTTTCTCCACTCCTTCCACCCTCGAACAATCCCAGCGCCAACTTCGCAACAGCGTCTCCACAGGACTCAGGTGGCTCTATCATCTCATCGCCCATCTCGTCCCAGATTCTGAATCTCTCAATTTCATGGTCCGCCATGACCCCGCGATACCTCCCTTCGACTAGTCCATCGATCATCTTCGTTCGCGTCAACTTTGGGTATACGCCCTGCACCCTGAGTAGGGGCTCTTCATGTGCGAGACATGAAATGAACCGGGTTAGTGCAGCCTTTGTGGTGCTGTAAGGCGTCCAACCATGGTAGGATACTGTACTATCGCAGGCTGAAGACAGAATTAAGATTTTGCCGCGTCCAGCGTTGAGAGGATGGGATGTCCGTGATGCACGGAGATGTGGGAGGGTGAGCTGAACCTGGAAGACATTAGCCATGTGAACAGCCCTAAGCCCCATACCCTGCAATACAAGATGTGCTCAAGGCGCCAGGACGTCAAGTTGGTACCGACCATGCTCATAGCCCCGAAAACATTGATATCGAAACTTCTCTTCACCGCTTCAATGTCTACTTTCTCCAGTCTTTGTATTGGTGTAATGACGCCCGCGCAGTATACCAATGTATCAAGCCCCCCGAAATGGTTAAAACACGTCTGAACCGCCAACTCTCGGTCCTCCTCCATTGTTACATCGCCTTCGACTATTCTTAGGCGCTCTCTCTGTTGTTTCGTAAACTCGAGCTTGACGGTTGAATCTATAAGCCCAAATGCGATTACTTTCGCATTCAATGGCAAGTAAGGCGATGAAAGGATGGATTGCGTGATGGCATATCCAATTCCGGAAGTTCCGCCAACTACGAGGATGACCTGGGGCTTCGATGCCATGACGCGTGGAATAAGAAGTTGAGTAAGAATGCACGTTTGACGGAGAATGGACGCAGATCAGTTGATGATACAGATTTGAAGCTTGTGCGATTTAAGATGGCACCCGCAGGAGTGGGGACATGCCCCGCGCTACACCCAAAACTGGCAAAATTCGGAGGAAAGCTCCGTGTAGCCGTTTGAACCAGGTGCGTTGAACTTCCGTGGTCCCTTTCATGATTCTATGGTAGCTACATATTACTACAGCCTTGCCTTAGCACCTTCGCCGTCTTCCATCATGCCTTCCTCTATAGCTTTGATCTGCAGCGCCACTATCCTACTGTAGAACCTCGAGAGCGCCAGATTACCACCCATGAACCACAACCCAGGATGCCCGCTCTTTTGCCACATGGTTCTGAACTCGCCTTCGTCGTTGAACCCCCACACGTCGCTGACACGATCCGCGACCTCGTCTCCAAAGATTTTACGTGCCTGCGTGCGCATGTTTTGGTAACCAGTTGCGAACACGATCTCATCGGCCCCTAGCTCATCGCCATTTGCGAACTCGATACCGTTTGGCAAAATTTGCGCAATTTCCTGGCCTTGCTTGACCTTGATCTTCCCATCGATGATGAGCTGGGATGCTCCGACATCGATGTAGTAGCCGCCACCGCGCTGGAAATACTTGATGAGAAGGCCTGAATCCATCGGCCCACTGTCAATGCCGAAGCCAGCTGCGCGAAGACCGTCGTGGATCTTCTTGTCATGATCGGCTTGGATTCTAGTGACCTTTATCTGCTGTGCCTTCAGAAGCTCGCTTGGCAAGCCCCAAAAAGTAAGGTCGGCATCGTCAACGGGCGGTGCGTCTTGATCGTACAAACCCTTGTTGCCGATGTCGGTGATGGCTTCGGAGGAGACGACGCATGTTGTACTGCGCTGCACGAGAGTAACGTCGTATCCCTTCTCGAAGAAGTCTTGCGCAATGTCATGGCCGGAATTACAGCAACCCACAACAACGGCCTTCTTGCCTTGAGACTCTGGGTTCGCGCCAGGATGTTCGGAGCTGTGGCATAGACGGTCGCCTTTGAAGCCTTCCATACCTTTGATCTGAGGGAAATTCTTCTCGCCCGAATGACCAGTTGCCTGCACAATGTGTTTCGGGTGCAATGTACGTGTCTGAGTAGTTCCGTCTGGTTTCCGACGTTCGACAGTCACGGTCCAACATTTCTTACCCTCATCCCACGATGTTGATTGGAGACTTGTAGAAGTCCATACATTGAGTTCGAGCAAGTTCACGTAAGCTTCGAAGAACTCAGCTAGTTTATCCTTGGGCGTGAAGACAGGCCAATGTGCTGGGAAAGGTACGTAGGGCATGTGGTCGTACCACACTGGGTCGTGCAGTACGAGTTGCCGGTACCGCTTGCGCCAGTTGTCACCAACTCTTTCGTTCTGATCCACTATGAGCGCAGGAATGTTGAGCATTTTCATGCGCGCAGCGACTGTCAGCCCGCCCTGTCCAGCACCTAGAATCAACACCTTCGGGTCGATCTCTTCTTTCTCCGAATCTCGAGTCTCCTTCCAGGTCTTCCTGGCTGGGTCTCCTCCATGTTTAACACCCTTGGTCCGTCGGTGCCCTAGCGGCTCTTCATGACCCTTGAGCTCCTTCAGCAACGTGTAAATTGTAAACACCTTCCACTGTCCGTTGTCTTCCGCAAGATTCACAACACCCTCGCCACGCCCAACGCTGGTCTCAAAGGTTACGAAGAAGTTTATGCCATTGACGTCACCTAAAACGTCGATTGCTCCAAACTTTGGCGCCCGGTAGTCTGAGCTCTTATCCACTTCAACTTTTTCCAATCGTACTTTGCTAGAGTCCAAGTACTTCTTGATGTTGGCTGAATGTGGGCGTACGGAGTCAGTATGTATCACATACAGTTGGTACAGGGACACTTACAGCTACCCTTTGCAGTTCTCAGATCCCAAGTCAATGCTAGGTGGTCTCTCCAATAACTGTTGTCTTTGGAAAAGAGGTCTGCAATCGCCGCATGATCTTGCTTTGCAAGCGCATCGTTGAATCGTGTAACTATCTCGTTGGCAACTCTGTGTGCATCGACAGAATCATTCTTTGACGACTTTGGGAATACACCAATCGGTATGTTGACGCTGCCCGTCTCAGGACGCTCGCTAGAGCGGATCGAAGTGTCGCCTACTCCCATGCTCGTGGCTTGCGTAGTGACGTAAGGAAGGAATCCCAGCGACTGGAAGCTATGTGTGGCAGCAAGGTTGAAAACGATTCAACAACCACGATACAGAAAAACACCTTTTGAACACGGTTAAAAGGCTTAAGATGTGCCATCAGCTGAGTACCCGGATTACCAGCTTTGTGCAATCCGCATAGGCGTGGTGTAGTGTGCCAAGAAATCCGATTGCCCGAATGATGTCTGCATGGTCGGCAAACCTTCCTTGTTGGCAAGTGCGGGGAATCGTGGCTTCGCTCCGGGGAAGCAAAGTGCGCATCCCTTCTACCCGCAACATCCTCGTAGCAATCTCCGATGTGCGGACAGTCTCCGCACCTCAAGCATCGAAAAGTAGGAGTCGAATGCAACAGTGTCACGTGCATGAAGAGCTTACCCAATCTAGGCAGGCGCACAGCGTAGCGACCTATTATCTTTCGTATATATATATATGTCTGCTCTCTCCGCGTTTCCTGTTGACTTTTCACAAACAATCGCAGACAATGTTGACTCAAATCACGTTACCATCGCCAGAAGAATGACAGGTCAGAACAAAAACCTTGCGTCCTCGTTTTCCAACGGAGCTGTCGTAGCATACGCTGCCATCCCATGAATCAGAACACCAGCCGCTTCTCAGGAAGTATCTAGCCGTGGATACCGGCACCGCCTCGTATCGAGTCTCACGACAGTACCGGCATCATATCAGCTTACTATTTTGCACGGTAAATCGGCCTCTCAGCCCTGTCTGTCCGACATGTAATCTCCGAAACTTTGCACAGCGTAATCGCCCGAAACCCTATATCCAGAGTCATGTTGCTTGGAATGAGGTGCCATAGGACTCGTCTACGCTTCAGCATGTTTCAAATAAATGGATATAGCTGAATATTCGCTGCGGGGAAGAGTGTTTGAATCGACGTGAGTGGAGAACGCCGATGGAAGACGGATTTCGTTCTCTACCAAGGTCGCAGCATTAAAGAGACGACACAGACACGCGACAGGAGCCATCTTGTCTAATCGTATCTATTCGATCTATAATTATGGTTGCGTCGCATTTCTCTATCGCAAAAACAACAGGTATAAAGTATTTCATCCAATCCACGCTAAACGAGCAAACAAAAAAATCCGTAAGTCGATAGCCGTGGGGCTAAACCGGCCGTCTCGGCCATCTCCAACTCTTTTGCTGCACGAGTGCCGCCTCATCATCGCTATCCTCGACTAGTCGCTTCGGCGTCAAACCACTCCTCACGCTCTCATTACCCTCCGTTATACTCTCCAGACTTTTCTGCCTGTTCAGCCCCATTTCCTCAATCACCAAACCGTGCGACTGTGTGTTTCCATGACCCTTGGGGGTTTCCGCTTCCGAATCTCTGTGCTCGTAATATGGGTTTGGCTCGGTATGCACAATGACTTCCCTTGTCTCCTTGATCTGGTTCCCTGTTGGCGTGAAGCTGACGACGCGATGCTGGTCTTGCTGACTTGTCGCTTTTGTATCGACGGTATACGAAGCGAAGCTGGCGAGCTCGTGGACTGAGCCGCGCAATTTGTGGTGCGGAACTGTGCCGCCAGTGGGCTGACCCAATGTGGATTGATTGGACGAGGATCTGAACTCGCGCGCAATAGATGCCATGCCGGTCTTGCGTGAGGTGGAGATGGCGATGCGCTTGATGAGGTTGGCCATTGTCATTTCGATGTTGAGCTTGACGAGGTATGCAAGTGGGTGGAACTGGATGTAACTGGGAGACGGTGGGTTAGTAAGGTGAGTTCGGTGGGTGCTTTATCAGACCAGTACGTACACAAAAGAGTTTGGTATCGACATAGCGGCGATGATCATGACGTCCATGATGAGTGATACCGTGACGATTTGCTGATTGAAGCGAACGAGCTTGTTGTATTTGGTGAGGCCATTGTTGATCAGGTTCTCTTTGACAGTCTTCAAGAAGTACCAATTCAACGCTGCGTCGACCAAAAGGTAGAGACCCTTTTCGATTCGGTCCCAATACTCGTTGATGATATGGTACCTGTTGCTTTGTCAGTTTACTTCATCATATACTCGAGTACGCTCTCTTCATGAATGTCATTGCCACAACTGCTATGTCGAGGGAGACGAGCCAAACATCTATCCCGTTTCGACCATTAATGCAATGCGCTTGGAGAATATGCAACTTACTTTTTGTTGATTTGCAACCGTGCTGGTATCCAGACATTGAATACACTAATGTTGATAACAGTGACGAAAATCGCAGTGCTAATCATGATCCACCTCGACCGCTGTCGATCAGGTACAATGACACGAATACGGTTGATGATAATCTGCAGCAAAAGCTGGACCTGAATACACCACCAGAAGAGAATCGTGAAGTAGAATGCAAAACCTGTACTTCGGTCAGTATAAACTAAAAGAGTCGTTTGCTGCTGCCACATACTCGGTCTAATGTACTTCAATAAGTGCAGAAAGCTCTCAAGTCCCATTACGAATGAAACGATAAGTTCCAGCCATATCATCCAGACGTACACACTCCGCAGTGGTGATCGAGATTCTCTTGTTTGTTTTTGTATAAGCCATAGGGCTATGATGACATTAAGCAGTGTCAGCGCCCATACGACGGAGGCTATGATGATGTCTGCTTTTGTGATGGGCTCGTTCTCGTAGGCAGCTGAGATGAAAGGACCCCATGGTTGAAAGGACGGGTCGTCACGATATTCGGTATTCATGTTGGGTCGGCGTAGAAGAGTGTCGTGGGGCGAGGGACGCCTGACAACAGGCGTCGACAATTTAGCGACCGTGGCGTTTTGTGCGATATGCGATCGGTCGAGAGCGAACTGTAATGACACAAGTAAGGATATTTTCCATCTCTCATCGAGACTGGCTAATCCATAATGGTAGCTAGGGGGAGTTCAGGAGGTGAGGCGAAGACAAGACAGACCCTCGAATCGGGATAAGGTTCAGCGGGAGGTGGCGTAGTGCCCCATTGTTCGAGAATAATCATTTGCATTCGTTGGGCGTCAAGCTTATGTGGATATCTGGGGGCGGGGGCAAACGACCGATCTTGTCTTGAGTCGTGCCACTAGTCCTGTAACAGATGCTTTACTTGACCTGTAAGAGTGTGGTGCCTGGTCTGACCTGCATACGGGACGGGATATGCCTTGTGGGAACACTAATGTTCGCTTGTGAGCGAAGGGCATCCTTCTCGCGGGGTGATGTGCACGTATCACTGCGAATGCTTCAGGTAGATGCATGCTAGCATTCGGACGGCTGAAGAACCGCTCATATCACTATGCCTTGTTCGCGACAAGGCATCAGCCGATTCTAAGTTTGCAGATCCTTCAATGGCTGGCAATGGTGAAGATTGTAAAGCTGACGCAGTTTCCAAGCTATAGCGCCTGGCAAATTCCCTGGTGGCGTTCGAGGAACTTACCGCGTCCAAGACGCGATGTTGAAATACTAGCTGGTGTAGACTCTTCGGTAGGTGTGGCGATCCCTCCGCTCATTGTGATTTGCCTACGAACGGCGGCTACTGATTGCCGCAAATCAAAGTTTGCAATGGACCGCATCACATGGAGACAGTGACCATAGAAGCGTAATGACCAGCTCTTCTGCAGCCAGACATCGCAGCCCGTGTACCTTCTGCTTCAACAGTGATGCGATTGAAGCTTTGGTTTCCAACTTCCTTCACAGCCGTGGGGCAATGTTGCATCGTTGAAGCCACAACTGTCATGTTCAATGCGATTCCCAGGGACCTGGGAGTCCTCATCTCCTCATTTTCCAAGTTTTTGGTTGAACACACGGCAATTTTTCACGTTAGCGTCTAGGCGGCCGTGCCGTTTGGCGTAGCATGACGTTCCGTTCACCGCGTGCCTCGTGCCTACTCTTGGACGACTGATCTCCAATCTCGTTAACCTCGAGACAGCGTCGGTTTGTAGAGATCGGGGCGCCTCCTAACAGGGCTGCTAGCGGTGGATGAACGTCGGAGTTTTTAGCAGGCTCCGATTGCAGGGAACAGAGCTGTGAATGAAACGTGCGCTGAGTGCCTAGAGTGCCTAGACAAGATTACCAAGGTCGAGCCTGTCTCCGAGCGAGAAGCCAGAATCCCTCATCACCATGCAGCAAAATCTGCGGGGTCGAAATCGCGTCCCAGTAAGACCGCAATGGGAACGTGAAAGGCCCTGTTGCTGGTCGTTTGGAGATGTCGGGTAGATTTGCGACGTGCGTTAGGCGTGCGGATCTGGGCCCGGGCGATCATTGACATGCGGCCAATCCGGCGTTTCGAAGCGATCCTTTGTGACCGCTTCGCACTGGTATACCGAGTACGCGTACAGGACCGAAAACTCGATGCATTTGGTACTGTAACGGCATGGGGTTTTCCGAGGTTAGGCTCACAATCCAGTGTAACCTTGTCGCCGAACGTCTCAGCCCAAACTGAGTCGCGCCCTGCATATACGGCTCCACCGACAATGAGCATCTCCGACGCGATTCGAATAGCCGTGAATACGAGATTTCTTGTCAGTAATTTACATGCTCTTTACCCAGGATAAGTTACGTTCGCAGCCACCAAAAGTCATGTCGAGTTCTCGCCGCCCCAATATACGGGCCTATTGTACGCGCAGGGCATGCAGCTTCCCTGCAACAACTCCAGGTACCCAATTACCTAGATCCCATCAACTCCGCCTTACCCAGCTGGTTCCTGCGTGCTATGCCGATCAGCATACCCATACCCATGCTTCCTTGTCCACCTTTTCCCTGATTTCGAATTCCACCAAATCATCCGCGTCATGAAGCATACTACGATCCAAACCAATGATTCGCATCACGCTTGTGACGGCGCTTTTACCCATCACTCGGCCGGAGTACAACAGGATACATCGTTACCACCAGCTACTAATGGACCCTGCACGTGATCAACTCTTTTTCGATCTAGGACAAGTGACTTGCATTCTGATTCCCCTTCATACCCTTCCGATCACCGATTTTGTATACGAAAATCGCTCTCTCTCGCCCCTCACTCATTAGACCCGTTCCATGCGGCAAGAATCAACAAGTGGCATAGCGTCCGCCGTCGCCCGCCATCATGGTGTGCGCTTTCCGCTCCTACTTCAGGTGTCCCGCCCCAATCACGTATTCTGATTTGATCTATCCTTGTTCTGTCATCACTAAGCTGTGTCTGCATGCGCGAGAAGCTTGGTATGCTTGTTCTTACTGCAGTAGTGTTGGTGTAGGTGTAGGTGTGGCAATTATGAAGGTGAACAGGCGACGGCATTGAGACTAGATGATTGGGCGGCACAGAAGAAAGGGATGGCAAGGCGTTGAGAATCTTGGCAACTAATTTCACTAGTGCGTGATTTTGGGCTGTGAGTTCTCTTGTGTTTGCGTGGAGACTTGGACGATGGGATAGAAGGCCACGGTGCTGAACCAAGCATGGAAGTAATGTTCGACCTAGTGCACCGAAACAATAAAGAGATGTGGAATACAGTTGCATCTATGGACGACAAGAGACTGGTTACTCGACACATGCAATGGAAGACAGTAAGACAAGGTTATGGATTGAAATGTTTTGTTACTTTGAGTTTTCTACTTCTACAACATCATCGCATCATGGTATCATCATCCAAATCCCCACTAAATCATGTACTGATACAATGTCTACATAGTATACTTTCCAGAACCGCAAGTCTGACCGTGGTGCATATGGCCGCCATCATCAAACCTCGACATGAGCCTGCTTCTCTCGGCACCACGCTTGCGGAGCGTCATGTTGGCCCTTGGGATACCCTCGAAACTGAGTGCGTACTTGGCAACCGAGTTGGCGATGCTCTGCGTGTTGAGCAAGAAAGCGTCTTGAGCAAGGTTGTCGATATCGTCGCAAGCTTGGTGGTAGCATGCGTCAAGCGGTTGGCCGGCTTCACCACCGAAGAGCTGTGCCTCCTCCTCTGTCTTCAGTTCTTCGGCGCCTGTGAACAGACCACCGGAAGGAATACCGTTCTCGAGGAAAGCAGCGTAGTCGGAGCGAAGAGAGAAGAGAGCGGGAACGTGAGCCTGGCCGCGCTCCTCGTAAAACTCTTCGAAGTCTTTCTCGATCTTGTCAGACCCGGGGGCACCAGAGAAGTTGAATGCACTACCATCGCCATCGTAAATGCCGAGAACGTAGTTAGGCGAAGCAATCATGTCGAAGTTGAGGTAGGCGCGAAGCTTGTTGACTTCTGTTGCGTTACCGCCGAAAGTACCGTTAATAGTCTTCATGTAGTAGAAGGAACCAAGCTTTCCAAACTCCTCTGCGCCCCAGAAACCGAGACGAACAGCGTTCTTAACCTTGAACTTGGTCAGAGCAAGACCCGTCATGAGGGTACCGATGGTACCAGATCCATCGTCATTGATACCGGGACCGGCGAAGACAGAATCGGTGTGGCCACCGAGCATGAGCACGTTATCGTGGTCGCCCTGCTTCGTCTCGGCAATGACGTTGTAGTTGGTGCGGTTCTCGCGGATGGCATCGATGAAAAGAGTAGCCTCCACAGTGCCGTTACCGAGCTTAGCTAAAAGGCCATCGCCAGCTTCCTTGGTCATGCCAACGACGGGGGCATAGTCGCCTTCACCACCAAGAGTACCAGAAAGAGGTGTGTTGGGTTCGGTGTTGTAGATTGCTGCACCGACTGCACCGGCGGTAAAGGCGTTCTTAGCCTTCTCGGCGAAGGCACAAGTGCCTCGTGAGATGAGTGCGATTTGGCCAGACACTTCGGCGGGAAAGTCACCAACGGCGCATCCGAGGTTGTTGACCTTGACAAGATTTGCGGTAACATCACCGGAGGGACCGAAAGTCATGTAAGACACCGGGATGTCTTCGCCAGCAGCTGTGAACTTGGTCGTGGCGGCGGTGAAGAGCTCAACGAAGGGCTGCTTGTATACATCGTAGTAGCCGGTAGCCTTGAGCGTTTGGTAAAGCCACTCGGTTGTGGCGTTGTGTCCAGTACCACCAAAAGCGCGGTTGCCACCAGCCTCATCGGCAAAGGTTTGAAGTTGCTGGGAACCCTCAAGTAAATCCTCGAGCTTGATCTCCTTGATCAGCTCTTTTGGGGAGACGAGCTTCCGGGGGGGACCAGATGGGTGCGGCTTTGAGGTAGGCTTTGGCTTCGCATCATACTGTGCGAGGACAGGCGCAGCAAGCGCAACGAAGGGAACGAACCTCATCTTGAAGGATAGTAGTGACAGATGAGCTAGGAGAAGAGGAAGCTGCCTTGCAACATGTCGCAGGTACAGTCTGGCTCTATATACTATACCTCGTATCTATAAAGCTGGTTCAGGGAGCGGACACGGGCGATTGTTTGCTTGCAGAACTAACCTATACAGGCAGCTGCTGTCTCAATCGCCGCTCCATGTCGTTCAGGAACCGCGATTTGGCAAGTCGGGGCATGCAGTGGGCCCAGGGGAACGGGTAGCCGGGTGAAGAGCTGGAGCGAAGGCGACACGATTGATGAAGGACTGCTTGGCTGCGCAATGCTGTGTTGCATGAGGAAGGAGAATAGCCGCTTCGCTCGGCGGAGACATCTAGCTCGCGGCCGGACGCAACTTGATTGGGAAGGAAGAACCTCTAGATATGGAGCCAAGCCCAGATCCCCACAGCCTCTTCTTGGCGCACTAACGCCACCATCAGAACGAAAGAAACAGGAAGAGGCAATAAGCGTTGTTCCGCCACTGGATCCTGCGCGGAGAGGTGCAGGCGTGGTGGCTAAATGCCGTTTCGTGGCAAGCGACGGTGATCAAAAAAGAAAAACGAAGCACAATGGTGACGTCGATGCCGCTAGATGCTAAGACTCAGCTGTGACAGGACTTTGATTGCTTGAACCTCGAAGTTTGAGAGCTCCAATCTACGGGTCCTAAATGTGCGCAATACGGCGCTGAAGCGTTATCATGGGCCAATCGTCTTACAGGATGCCGCAATGATACCGATGGAATACAGCCGGATCTACTTTCATTACAAGCCCTAGACTTGTCTTTGCCCCAAATGATTACAAGATGAAAATCCTTTCTTCAACACCTATTTGTCGTATCCCTCCTGCATTTTGACGATAAAGACACCACGTTCCATAGTGTTGATCAAGATGTGACCGCTCTTGAACAGTGCATAGCTCGACCATGTGCCGACGAAGTCGACAGTACCGCCGCCAGGCATGTTGTCGTCCTCGGGGTATACGTCTGGGGAGATGTAAGTAAAGGTACGCTGAGAGCGTGACGTCAAGTTTTACATACCGAAAAAGCCGACCTCCTTCACACCAGCACCGGTTGGGTCGTCAGGAATGCTGCGAACATCGAGAACGCGAAATCCGGTGCCGTAGTTCGACTGGTATGCAAATCCATTCGCGACATACTGGTTGTGGTCGATACCCTTTGCTCCGCTCTTATACAGTCCAGTCTGCTTGGGCGCACGGAGAGATGAGATGTCCCAAATGTACGTGATGGGATGGCCAGGGATAGCAGGACCGACCCTGTCGTATTCGTCATACTCATCGTCAAGAAGGAGAAATTGTTGGTTCATGGGGTCTAGAACATTGCCCTGGTGGGTATACGCGGCACCCTCGTAGGAAGAGTTGGACAGGATCACTGGAGCTTTCTTGTCGGTCACGTCGTAAATCGTGAGAGAATCCTCGTTGTATCCGTAGCAGATCTCACGGCCCTCAAACTCCGCATCTGGTCCACGGTAGATGAGACACTGAGCGTCATGTACGTAGCCGTCTTCGGATGCACTATCCTTGGTCAGCGGTAGTTCCATTTCCAACATGAAGCCGCAATTACCAGCCTGGAGTTGTTGGCTTAGAAGGGTCGGTTATGTCAATGAAGATGATGCCGGACTTGCACTTATCCGTCCTCGGCATCGCACCAACGGCATAGATGAAGTTTGTCTCTGGGTTTGTCACAACGTTGTGAGTTCGACCGTTAGGAAGGCCCTTGTAGTGACCAACTAGGTCACCGTCGTTGTTAAACGTCACGGGAGAAGCAGGGTCAATGTCAACCAGCTTCTTCATGTCGAAAATCTGGATTCCGTGGCCGACCGCCTCGCTGCCGATGATCATTAGGTTATTCTGGCCACGAATCTCGCGCCATGTACTAGGCGTAGAGTAGGCTGGTAGGCGACCTAGATATGAGAGCTTGCCTTCAGCAGTGATTTCGGCAAATGCAGCACCGTCCTGTTGTCCGATAGCAACAAACTCGCGACCATCCTCTGATGTCCAGCCCCATGATGAAGAGCCGACACCACGAGTGCTACCCAGCTCGGCATGGGACAAGAAATGGAGTAGGTCAATCTGGTTTGACATGTCAATGCTTGGGAATCCAGATGTATACGGTGGGTAAACTGACATTTTTGCATCGGAAAACATCGTTTCCAGTAACGGCAGTGCCATTCAGGCACTCCACTTTGTCTTTGATTTCAGCGTACTGAGCGGAGTTGTACATGCCCGCAGCTTCCTGACGTGCCCACGACTCCTGTTAAGGGTTAGTATAAGTTCCAAGGAAGTGAAGGCGTGTTTCTGACCTTCTTGAGAGCGACGTTGTTCTCGTGCCTGATGCCAGAGTCGTAAAGCTGTGCAGCTCTGAACTCATCCTTTGGCATTTCCTTTGCTGCCACAAGGGCGGACAAGGACAGAAGCGCTGTGCGTAGGTACATGTTGACTGTGACTTGAACGATGCGCGAGATACTGATGGATTATCACAGCAGGCTTCTCACGCACTCTTAAATGCACACTCTCCGACACAAAGGTACTCCATATGCCAGTATCCGCTCTGCACTGCCTACGGCTAACCAGGCAGGTAACCATAATACCTGCCTCTTCCCATGCTACTATACATGTTGTGACCGATCGCATATGATAGTGCAAATCCACAATTGGCAGTCGGCAAAGATCGTAAGCAGAGCGTATATGAAGTTCAATGCCGTACAGGGTATCACATTGGTGGTGCGAGATGAAGCAAAAGCTTGGAGCAAGGAGCTGTGGACGAGATAGGAAGGAGGCTTTATCAAGCATGTCTTGGCCACCGCGGACCGGGGCAGCGCCCAGAGTGCCACGGTGCAGATCTGTTGAGCAAAGATAACGACAGGACGAGGTGCTGTGACCTGTCACAAACTCTGTGCGAGCATCTGCGCACATGATATCCAGCTGTCCAGCGGGTAGTATTGGTTCTACTTTGTGGCAAGGCCCGACGAACAAGTGGTCGTTGGGTCTTGCGCAAAGAGCGCGACTTGGTGTGGTATCAACGCCCTATTCTACCGAGGCAAGTTTGCTTGGCACCCTGGTGGACTCACAGCTGCGTGCAGCTTCGTTGCGTGATCTGTCTACAATCACGTGAGCGTTGCTTTTGCAATGGTCCCTTTAATAGCCGGGTGCTATAGGGCTCTTGAGTCCGAGGATTTGGAAGCCCGGTAGCGTTGAAGTCGGAGTGCAGAGATGAATCGAGTCGCAGACATAGGTATTGCAGCTCAGACTGCACATTCTAACACACGTGAGCAGCAGAAATTAAGGGGGGGGGGGAGGAGCTGGCACTAGGGATCTGGGATGGCAAAGGCAAAAGTTCGATGTTCGGGAGGTTTCGCGTTGAAGTTTGCAGTTACCAAGTGGGGAGCGGGGCAGCGTTGGGCCGGCCGTCACTCGAGCCTGGAACGCTGCGCCTGCGGCCTGCCCACTGAACGGCGCGGGTCCCCACCATTGCGTCACCAAACAAAACAGTAAACACGACACGATGAAGGAGCAGCGAAGATACTTGTCGTCATGTAAATGTGAGTGGGACCATGTCCACTAAATCTTCATTACTGAATCTATTTAATCATTGATGTCGTGAATGTGTCGTAAGCTCCCCCGCCATGGCAGGTGGAGTCGATCAAATGTTCATCTTCCTCGACGCCTCAGTGTTGAAGCAAGCACTTACAGCTTCGCCTCGACCTTCTTCAAGCACTCTGGGAACTCCTTCCAGTCGTACATGATGGCAGCGCACTTGGTCTCCTCGGTGAGAAGCTTGGCCATCTCTTCCATCTTCTGCTTGCCCTCCTCGATGCCGTAGATGCCAACGTAGCCGATGCAGGGAATACCAGCGCGCATGGCAGCAGTAGCACCGCTCTTGCTGTCTTCGACGGTGATGGCCTCGGAAGGCTTGACACCCAGCTGCTCAGCAGCGTACAGGTAAATCTTGGGGTCGGGCTTGGAAGAAGGAGGGTTGAGTGAAGTGGCGGCGGAGTAGACGTGCTCGGGAGGGAAGAAGTGGGCAATGCCGGCCTTCTCGATGGAAGCGACGACACGGCTCTTCGCCGAAGTAGAGACGACAGACATGGGGTAGCCCTGCTCCTTGAGCTTGTTGAGCTGTTCAGTCACGCCAGGGCACTCGACAGCCTTCTGGCTGAGCTTGAGAGTGACGGCACCGAGTTCCTGCGCGACGAAGTCGTCCATCTCGTCCTCGGGCATCTCGAAGTTGTGCTTCTTCTGCAGGCCCTTGAGCATGCCGCGGAAGTTGTGGCCGACAAAGTCCTCGAGCAATGACTCGGCTGTGTAGCGGGCGTCAATGTTGTGTTTCTCCATGACCTTGTTGGTCAGGTCGGCGCAGGCCTCGAACGCGAAACGCTCAGACTGGACGAGCGTGTTGTCGCAGTCGAGCATGATGTACTTCGCCTATGCAGGTGTTAGCGGGGTACCGGCGGGGTAGATCTTAGCACGCGAATGTGTACCTTGCCCATGGTTGCGGTTGTGTAGTGTGTTTGAGTTGAGTGGGTGGAAGTAGTAGTAGCAGTGTCGGTTGACGTCTAAGGGAGGAGTTTGGAAGAGAGAAGCGGGGAACTGGAGAGAAGATATAGAAGGTTGGGGTTTTGTTGAGGGAGAAGTAAATAGAGTAGCAGCGCTTGCCAGGTGTCGGCAGTGCAGCAGGGGGGAGGGAGGCGCTTTTACGTCATTGGCTGCCCGGAGTGGAGCGTGGCCTGCCCATTGGGCGGACGAACACCGCGGTTGCAGCTTCTCTCACCATTTCTCTCACCTTGGATCCACTCAGCTCCTTAGCTGATCGCGGGGTCACATTGGCGACAGCAACCCCTTTGTCGTCTCATGGTAATAGTGCATTTCACTTACTATTTCACTACTTTGAACCGTCTCTCACGACAAACATCTCGGCTTTCACGCACAGACATCACCGCCTCAGCATTTTTCTGGCGTTGCGCGTTACTGTATGTGATGGTCATGTCACTACAGGCCCACGCCGTAAGACCTATCCATCACGCCGACAGCTCACCCCGCATAGAGGATTGTAGAGGACACCAACACGGTGTGCGGTGTGCGTGGTGAGTAGTTCCTGCATATGAGCAGTGATGGGTGGCTTGCTTACATCCCCGCACATACCTTGGTGCAACCGTCACTACTCGGAACGTCATCGATCTGTACGCGAATATAATTCGGAAACAAAGCGTCACTGGATTCTAGTTGTGCAATGGCGAAGAATGCATCTTCAAGTCTACTAAAGGTACAAGTCGCAATCTTTAGCACCCCGTATGCTGGAGACATTATCATATGCTATAATCATACATCAGACAAATTCACGCCACACATTACGGAGAGGCCTGAGAAGGCAACAGCAGGAATCAAGAACAGCAATATTGCTTTGCAGATTGTTTGTAGAGGCTAAGATAGTTTCGCTGGACATGGTCAACGCCGATGATGCATTATCGTACAAGTAAATTAATCGTTACACTCTCCATCGTGCTATGACACCATGTTCGGTAGTATCCTATTTCTTGGAGTCCTCCTTCGCCTTCTCAGCCAACTTCGATGCCTCATCTCCCTTCTTCTGGAGGATGCTGGAGATCTCGGAAATGGTGTCTTTGAAAAGCTTCTGTGCTTCATCGCCGTGCTTCTGGGCAACGTCCTGGAGCTGGCTTATCTTAGGCATGATCTGGTCGCCGCCAGGGATCTGCTTGAAGTACTGCTCCATATCACCGAAGCCAGACTCCTTGGCCTTGCCAGCAGCGCTCTTGACGTACGACTCAAGGTCGCCAGTATCACCCTTCTCGACGGCAGACTTGACGCGCTGGTATAGCTCTTGAACATTTCCTCCCTTGAGCGCATCCGCGTTCTCCTCCACAATCTTCTTGACCTGAGGGTTCTTGTCAAGGTAGGGCTTCGCCTGCTCCATACCCTTATCCCAGGCCTCGTCGCCCATCTTCTTCAGTTTCTCCACCTTTTCTTGTACGATGCTCCTGATCTTCTCGATGTTTGACGTACTAACACCAGTCTTGACGACATCGCTGATCTGCTTCCATGTCCTGTCGACTTCCTTCTTGGCCTCGGGACCATACTTGTCGCCGTACTGCTTGAGAAGGTCGATGTTACCGCCGACCTTCTCCTTGAGCTGAGGGTGGTTGTCCATGATCTGTTGTGATACGTCACCAGCAAGATCTGCGATTCGGCTCATGTGTTTGGTGATGACGTCCCAAGTCTTGTGTGCGGTAACGAGGCTCACATCGCCATTGCCGAGAACCTGGCGCATCTCATCGTATGCTTCGGTGACGATCTGGTCAACCTCCTTGCCATGCTTCGCGCGAATGGCGTCAAGGTCATCGAACGCGGAGTCAACATAGGTTTTGGCACCGGGGATGAAAGCAGCGTAGCTCTGCGCCGCGTTTCGCAACCATTGCAGCGCCTCGTTGGGTTCGGGTGTTTGCTCCTTGATTTTCTGTGTGGCTGAGTTGACGTAGCCCTTAGCAGTCTTGGAAGCTAATACAACATCGCGAGCACCTGATTGCCTGTAGAAGATATAGCCGACTGTGATGGCTGCAAGAGCACCAGAAGCAGCACCGATGACGGCATGCGAGCCGGCACCTGCGTTGCCGGATGCTGACGCGGTAGATTGGAAGCGGGGTTGTTGGGCGCGGAACTGGGGGTTGGCTACCCGCGCAGCTGGGCGGCGGGCACAGCGGGCTGCAAAGCGAGCATTTTGGGTTGCTTGTCTTGAGAACATAGTTATGTTGGCGTGTGTGTGTGTGTGTGTGTGTTGTGGGGTTTTAGCGTTCAATGGATTGGAGGAATAGAATTGAAAGAGATTGGGGTATCCTGCAAAGAGTCTGTGTGCAATGTATGAAAGTTCGACAAGGGATCCAGAGCTTTAAGCAGCTGCAAGCAAACTGCGAGCTCACCAGAAATGACGTCGCCATGATGATACGCAGCACTAAGCCCGGTACAGCCCGCTAAGCCTGCAAGGGCCAAGGATCCACCCAGCGTCATTGGTCTGAGGCTGTCATTGCAGTACACTAAGGATATAAGCTTAACCTCCCCGCCATTTCCCATGTGAAGGCACGCTAGCGAACAGGTTTCTAGCCATCCCAGCACTGTAACCAAGTGACAAATCACATGCAGTTCAAATGACAGAGAACATTGGTATCTGTGCTTTCGGTTGTGACCATTGCGTAGAGGAAACAAGATAACTCTATCTCTAACTCTAGGACCGGATGCTGTTTCGGATGGACATCGTCTGCGCCCGAACTTCTTCTTTATGCATACACGAAATTTATCCATGGGCCTTCAGCGTCTAACATCGCATTTTCTGTGTACTTTCTGCTTAGTATTTTATTATTTCTCCCATTGTTAAGACTCAGATAGGGCGTTTGACAACCTCCCATCCTCTATTACAGTCGTTACCTAATTTGAGCCCGAATAGCTCCTCGCTGGGTAACATGGATCTCATCGGGTGTTATGACTACCCTACAACCGACTTCGTCACATCTGGTAGTTACGGGTTCTTGGGTAATACATTCCTGATGTTAACTCTTTTTTTACGAATGCATATGCGTCTGGGCTACAGCAGACACTTTGCTGCAAGGGTTCCAAGCTCCATGTGGGCGAAAAAGAAAGCTGTCAAGCTGTATTCTGCAGGATGACGTTGTGCTGAACAAAAGATGAATTAATTGATAATTCAAACTCGACGGACCCTCCAAAATATATGGGCGTAGGCATGCAAAGGTACTAGTGAGTGAAGTTTCGCGTTGTTGTCGCGGCGTGTGGTAGGTAATCAGAATGACGTAATTCAGGCTCATCCTGACGCGATAGCATCGCGCGGCACACGCCGGTTCAGTCTTCCTGTCCTCTCCTACCACCACATCGAAGATTGGTTTCTTTGGCTCCACAATATCAAAAGACATGCTTGCGGCATCTTTGAAGCTCAGCAAAAACGCGTAAAATCTCCAAGTCACATCCCGTTGACGCGTGTGTCGTGCAATCACCTTGGCAAAAACGACGATTAGCTTAACAAGCCTCTGTGCACCTCAATAACGCGACAAATGGCACCCTCGGAGACAGCACCTCTGCTCCGTCAAGAATCAACAACATCATACGCTCCGGATGAGGAACATGATGAAACCACAGCCGCGAGAAGTACGTTTGCCCGCAATCTGGGTGCGCTCGATGGATTTGCGCTCCTGATAAGCATCGTCATTGGTTCAGGAATATTTTCATCGCCTGGACCTATCGATGCGAACGTGCCATCACCTGGCGCTGGGCTTCTTGTATGGCTGATTGGTGGTATTTTAGCATGGACTGGTGCTCTGACCATGGCAGAGCTCGGCACGGCGTTTCCTGGCGAAGGCGGCATCCAACCGTATCTCACTTACATCTACGGTGATGTCTTCGGATACATGGCCGCTTGGTCTTGGGTCGTTGCAACTATGCCAGCTACACTTGCGATTCTCAGCATCGTGTTTGTGGAGTCCATCTACTCCAGCTTGGGTGTCAATGAACCGGATCCGCCTATTACGCACAAATTGCTGTCTTTATTTGTCCTAGTATGTGTAACGACTCTAAATTCCATCAGCACCAAGATGAGCACCCGGTTGTCTAGCCTTTTCGTTGCCATAAAACTGCTTACTATATCCTTGCTCATTGTATCTGGATTGGTTGTGGTCTTTGTCTTTGTCGGCAAGAGCAAGGACCTGGGAGGTCATGACTGGCATCAGAACAATTGGTTCTCCCCTAGAGACACGGTACTACCCGACGGATCAAGGTTCGACTGGACAAACGTGACTGCCTGGGAGTCACTTGGCTTCTACAGTTCAGCGCTTTATGGAGCTCTATGGGCGTACTCTGGTTGGGACAAAGCGAACTATGTTGCAGCAGAGTTGAGGAACCCCAGCCGACAGCTACCATTATCCATCAACACCGCTATACCTACAATCATACTTTGTTATGTGGCAGCCAACGCGGTCTACTATATTCTACTACCTTGGAGGGTTGTATCAACAACGGATGCTGCTGCTGTAGTAAGCTTTCCAGACTTGTCTGCCACGACCTTGCATACTGACGTATATTAGACAGCTATTACCCACTTCCTGGGCAAGAGTGTAGCCTACTTCGCTACAACGCTCATCTGCCTTGTGATTGCGGGCTCCGCTCTTGGTAACTCTTTCGTCGCTGGAAGGATGACTGTCGCAGCAGCAAACAACAACTGGTTCCCACGTGTTCTCGGTATTGTTGGATGTGTTGGTACTCTGAGAGTGAGCAAAGTTCCCGATTCGGATGAGCCAGCGGGCATGGCCATGGACAACGGAGAGTCTCCAATGTACGTACATATACGAATTTGCCTTGACCGTCATCCTCTGACGACCGCTAGAAATGCTTTGATTCTCAACACCGTGCTTTCCGGCATATACATTCTGCTCGGAAACATGCGCATCCTGTTGACTCTCAATGGGCTGGCTGAATATGCTTTCTTCTTTCTCACCGTACTCGGCGCCATAATCTTACGCTTCCGAGAGCCCGATCTACCCCGACCCGTAAAACCTATCATTCTTATACCCATACTGTTCGCCCTGATCAGCGGCTTTGTCGTTATTAGGGGCGCTATTTTCGCGCCCATACAAGCAGCGATCCTCGGTGGAATTTGGCTTTGTGGTCTTGTATTTTACTTTGCCAGGCTGTGGTTCTTGAAAAAAAGGTCTGGAAGATCAGATTGAAGCAGACAGCCAGGTGTGTGGATGAGCGAAACATCTTGGCTGATAATAGCAACATATAGCATTGCAGAAACAAAGCCGTTCCATTGCGTCATAACTATCTCCACGGCTTAGGTGACATTAGCGGAGGCTATCAGCTTGTCCCGTCATCGAACCCGACCCCGCGCGTTCCGAGGTAACTTTTTAGCGTCGCGTCTGCACCACCTATAAATATCAACACAGAATCGACACAAGCAATTCCATCAAGAAGGCAGACTGATCAGCCTGTACCATCTGAGAAGTTCTCATTGCTGTCATGGTCGCACGTCCATATTTCGCCGATGATAAACGCGTACTTCCTTTCAACAAATTTATTATGCTCGAACCTATAAACGATTGGACATTTCGCTCAATCGTCAAGTTGACTACTAAGATGCACACGCAAGCGATCTATCATCTTCCAGAGTTGAACTGAACTAGTACCAAACAAGTGCTCATTGCTATCAAGGCCAAGAAACTTAATCACGGAAATGCTAGAGGCTTCCACTATCGGGTGCGTGAAGTACGCCTTGTGCGAATTGGAATTTAACCGGTAAACGATTCACTAGTTCAATATATACGAAATGAATCATAGGACATGTCACGCTCGACTCCCGGTTGTCATGAACGAGATAGAATCGATTTCTTAGCCCGAGTATTTTAGAGCGGGAAAGTGTCCGAACTTTTGGCTAGGGGGAAATTCGGAGACTTACCAATAATGAATTCTTTCCGGTGAAGCATGAGACTTAATTTATGCCTTTTGCGTATCTCATACGTCGGCTTGCCTCACTGCAGCCACCACGCATGTCAGCTGTTGGTTTCTCGTAAGCCTTAGGCCGCCTATAAGTACTTTACTGATCTCGCCTTATTTTCTTCTAGCAAATACATTGTACCACTCGAGACACAACAGCAAACCGTCGATCATCATGAGTGAACCCAGCGGAAACGCCAGCGTAATGTTCGACACGCTCGCATCAACATACGAGGCCTCTACCGGTGGCTGCACCCGCGAGACTGCCATGCATCTCATCGACATACTACCGCCGATCGACTCCAACTCCGTCGTTCTAGACAATGCATGTGGAAACGGTATTGTCGCGCAAGAGATCCTATTCAAGTACCCTGATACTCCACTTAAGATGACCTGTGTCGACAATGCGAAACCGATGGTTGATCTAGCGCGCCACATCCTCCCAGCTACAAAGTCCTCGGCGACTTTGTCCTTTGATGTAACGGACGGTGTTGACCTGGCATACCCCGATAGGACATTCACGCATTCCATAACCAACATGGGCATCTTTTTCTTCCCCGATGCAGCAAAGGGCGCGGCACAAATCTACCGCACGCTCAAGCCAGGAGGAACTGCAGTTGTTACTACCTGGAAGTCTACAGGTCACATGTCTGTTGTACACGAGGCACAGAAGGCCGTCAAGCCGGATGAGCCCTTGTTCCGCTGGCCTGTTTCGGACGATTGGTTCGAAGCTTCGCATCTGAAGAAGACGCTCGAAGGTGTAGGATTCAAGGATATCGAATTACACGAAAAGACGGTGTACTATGCGTCAAAGAGCTTGGAAGAGACTTGTGGCTATTTGTTTGGCATGTGGAAGCATATGGGACCAAAGTGGACCGATGAAGATAACGTAGAGTTCAGGAAGCAGCTGAACATTGCTGGGAAGAAGGCTGTAGTGAAGATTCAGAGGCCGTTCAATGGAAAAAAGGACGCGGATGTGGTCGAAGTAGAGGGGTTTCCCTGTATAGCGCATGTCGCTGTCGCTAAGAAATGAGAAAGACAACGTATAAGCTATAGTTTGGCAGTGTGCTCTACATCCCTCAACAATGCTTAATTCCTAGCGAGCACTATCGTTGATCATGTGCTTATTACCCAAATTGCTCTCTAATCTGCGAAGACGTGTAGTAACGTTGCGACCTCTAAGACAGCGCAATACGGAACTTGACGACACTTGGTTGTAAGCAGATCGTAGGTAGCATGCCAAGTGGTAGTCCAGCAAAAACATAGGAGCCTGGATGCGAAGAGAGCAAGTGCACGTTGGCGCACTCGTCAAAGCCCTACGACAAGGCCAAAAAAGTGATCCTGGGATATCTGCTAAAGCAGACGAATGTTGATGAGAGTGGGACTCGAACCCACGCCACTTTCGTGACCAGGAAGCAATCGAGACGATTGGACGCTAAGGGGAGACCTTAACCTGGCGCCATAACCAACTGGATGATGTTAGACAAAGATCTGATGAGAGGGATGATGGTGATTACGAACCTCGGCCATCTCACCTGAGGATATTTTGATAGTATGTTTGGCAAAACAAACATAATGATCGTTAGTGATCTGGGATGAGCGGAGGGATGGTGGGGTGAGCGATGAGGGGCCGAGAGGCACAAGAATTTTGCATCCACGGCCTTCGGCGGCATCGGCGACAGCGGCAGCATCAGCTTAGTGCAGGCTCAGCCTTTACCCATTCACCTCCTACACAAAAAAAAAACTGGACAGGCGGCTGTGCAGGGCTTGGGCCACCTGTCCAGTTTTTTGTGTGTAGGACGTGCATTGGTTCTGCAAGCACAAGTCTCCTGGATGAGTGGAGAGGTACTGCAAATTGTTCCCGAAGCAGATTTCCATTACATTCACATGCAAAACTTGAAGTTCTCCAGGCATACATGTTCAAATGACCGGTAGTCTCGCTGACCTTACAGCTTACTCTTCAAACTCAACTGATCCGGTCGCCACATTTCATTCAGCAGCCGTGTTGCATTGACCATTTCAGGTCTGCACTGGTCCAGCGATGTGATGCCTAACAAGCGCATGCCCGTCTGCAGCTCATCCGCAAGAACTGTTGCATGTTAGTGTATTTTCCTCGACTCTGGGGTCACAGTTTGTCTTACCGTCAACACATCTCTCGACTCCCTTCGTCCCATAAGCTCCAAGCGCATATAGGAAGGGTCTTCCCACACCCACAGCTGTCGCGCCCAGGCACAATGCCTTTAGCACGTCATTTCCATCTCTCAGCCCACCATCGAGGAAGACTTCTAGTTTGCTCAGAACTTCTGGGCAATACGTTCGAATCTCCAACAACGTCATGAGCGCACTCGGCGCGGTGTGCAACTGCCTGCCCCCGTGGTTACTGAGCAAGATTCCGTCACAACCATACTCCATGGCAAGCTTCGCGTCGTCCGCACATTGCACACCCTTCAGCACAATCGGTCCATTCCATTCCTTGCGGACCCATTCTAGATCTTCCCACGTGGTGTGCGGACTCAACTGGCCTTGTACTGGCCGTCCACCCATGGCAGGTGCGAAAGCGTTATCGCCGCCTGACTCCCATTCTGCAGTACTCTCCTCTGCAAGACCGACTGCTAGCGCCTCTTCGGCCTGAAGATAGCGATCCGCTGTTCGCTTACCAAGAACAGGTGTGTCGACTGTGATCCACAGGCCCCTATACCCGCAGCGTTTGACGATGCGCATGAGCTCGATAGCCTTGTTGCGGTCGACAGGCATATAGTATTGGTAGAACAGTTGCGTCGGACTGCCATTACCAAGTCGCTTCTGCTCATCTTGATAGCTCTGCATAATCTGTTCGCTGCTCTTCGAGCTCGCAGTACTCACGACTTTGTGGATTCCCTTCCGTACTGCTCCTCGGATCATTTCTGGCTCGGCAGCTTCATGGATGGCACCCATCGTGCCCATGGGGCAAATATAGAACGGGTATGGTGAGCTATGCCCGAAGATCTTGCGACGCGTGTCTATATCGCCTACGTTGCGCATCACACGCGGTCGAAAATTGATGCGACCCCAGTCATCGAGGTTGCCTCTGAGCGACGCACCGGTGTTCGCGGACCCAGACGCGTAAACATACGATTTGTGAGGTAGGACTGCTTTGGCCGCAGCCTCAAAGTCGGTCGTAGAGACGCAAAGGCTCACGTGTGGAATCTCGTTGGAGTTCGGATCGGTTTGGGATGGCTTCGTCGATTCTTCGCGCTTGATCTGGCGTAGGTGGCCGAATGTGTTGGGGTCGACAGGTCCGCGCAACGCGTCTTTGGGCAGATAGTCTTCCAGATAGCTCAACGGATGGTATTTCTTGAACTCTTCCGTCGCATCCTAATCCAGGTCAGTTTTAAGTTGCATGAATGCTGCACTCCTACTCACCGACCCGGCATTCTTTAGAATAATCGGTGTGCCACCTGGGTGCTCCAACAGGAAGTTTGTCACATCATATGCCTTGGAATCTAGCACTATCCAACAGTCTTTCTTATTGTTGTGCTTCGCTACGTCAGCTCCATCAATTCGCGACATTGTTCAAGCTCTCTGCGACGCCCTGTATCAGTGGAGAGCTCGTCTTATAGCTCAACCAACCGCGGATAAGGATTTGAGGGGGAGTCGCCGAATCGGGTATACCGCTCCCCATGTGGCGGAAATAAAGCCGGTATCGCCAACTGGTCAGCTGCGGCCGAACGCCGCCAATAGCGAGTGACCTGCTCATCGTATCTTCGACTCTAACTCTCACTCTAGAATTAGCCACAAAGGAATGTCTAATGCCTTGGGCGAGGCTACAGTGCGAGCTTTCCATTCGTGATGCTCGGATCGACTGACGTCGCTTTGCTTATTTGTGATTCTTCTCTCGAGTGTACTGTCCATTCCACAGTCTTGTTGATACCGTCACCCGTGATGTTCTGCTCATCGCTTCTCGCATCATCATCATCCTATTCCTTCTTCTTTTGCCAGTTGCTGTTCATCTCAAAGTCCTGATGGTGAGCACTCATCCTGTCCAAGTCATCATATCCACTCTGTGCGCCGTACTGTGACCTGCCTCGTTTGGCAGCAACAGCAGTGTGGTTGCCGTATTTGTTACATGAATTTTTAGTCCTCGTTGGGCGTTCGAACGAAGGACGAGGCCATGGTATGAAGCGCGACAATATGTATTTGATAGTCGGTCCTGAGGTTCCGATAATGGCGACACTCGACTCTATAGCGGAGTAGGCTGCCTCAACGCTGTAACTTCTCGCCTTGCCTTTGAGCAAGTTAAGGAGCCAGATGAAACGAACGACGCCGATTGCGATTACAATGAAACCGAGAGATAGGAACGATATCATGACGATTTTGCGCTTGAGTGGCATCTGTAAGTTCCAGATGATCCACGTAGGGATGCTGGTTTGTCATCAGTAGGTATCATCAGATTAACAAAGGGATTTCTTACAACAGAACCAACACGTCTGTGATGATTGCAGTGGAGATGTTGGCTAATATATAATCTAGCGGGTCGTAGCAACGTCCAGGGAGCTCTGGTTGCCAGTTCTTTGCGATTGGCAAGCAGGGTGTCGCCGCGAGTATGGTGAATGCAACGATGAATATAGTGTTGATCACCTGGAGGTCAATGATAGATCGCTTGATCCAGTGGTTGTTGGAACGAAGCTTGTAAAGTGTCCACAAAAAGGAGGCTTTTACCAAGCCGATGCATGGAGGATATATAACGCTGAGACCATACTGGAGCTGTACACTGATCTTGGTGATATTTTGAGATACGTGGCTCACTCTGATTTACCTTGAATGCATGAACAAATTCAATTGCTGGATATGGAATATCCTTTTTGTGGTAGCCAGTGTATAGCGCCACACAAACTTTGTACTGGTCAGACTCTTCGTTGTTGCCGCAATACCAAATATCTTATACTGGTGCGTGATGACGCTATTGCCAATAGTGAGGGACCAAGCAATGACGATCAGAGCATCGTCTATAAGGAGATCAGCGTGATCCAGCAACCGTGTTACCGGATCAGCCGAGCCGCCATTGAGACCAACCAAATGTACGTAGGTGGGGCGTTATAGTAGTAACTTCACCTTGCAGTGGGGTTCCAGGCCATGATGCCAACACAAGAATATGTGCAAGACGGCAAGCTCTGATGAACTATGCTTCATGCATCCAAAGAGGTTTCAAACCAGAGTATATACCTCGATGTTCTTCCTCTGACAACCCTTCGTTCATTACGGCAGGCTCGGCCTCGCAGACTGTACATAGTGGAGCGTTAGGATTCAAACGATCTTTCTCCCGGAAGAGTTTATCTCTGCAAGGCATTGAGATCGGTCTTGGAATATTATTTTCGCCACCGCCTCCAATGTCATCAATTGGCTGTTTGTTCCTAGGGATACCTATGTGTAAATATGGTGCAACTCCCTAAAGTTTTCGCAACAGTATCGAGTAACAAAACACCCACTTGAAGCTACAGAAACTTCCCTGAGTGCTATTCGGGGTGTTGTGAGGTACAGTTATAGGATTCGCCCAATGAGCAAGGGATTTCTCTAGTGCCCCACCAGCTATCGAATTGGACATCTCTTCCAGGAACCCGCGCACCGTGCATCCGCGGCGGAGCTAAAGCTCTACGGGGAGCTGATGTGCGGAACGCCTCGCCAGCGGTCCGTACCTGGATATAAGGTAGTTGGTGGTATACTGAGTCAAACCCGTTCGCTTGACGGAGGGGAAGATGGCTTACTGTGATGTCATCCAACTTAAGTAATACTGTTTCTATCTAAGACGTTTAAGTTCCCTTCGCTACTTTGTTGAGAATGAACAAAATTCCACAGTTGTTCATGCATGCGGCGTGGACGCAGGATCCGATAGTATCATCCTTTGCGCATTCGCGTTCTCTGGACGGGAACACAGAAGAATACCCCTGCAGTCTTTGGACTCTAAACGAAGAGGCCTCGCCCCACTTCTATTTGCCGATACTAGGTGTAAGATGAGCAGATGGCATCAGAAGGATTGGTAGATGGTTCGACCGAGACAGGGTTAGTCGTCGCCACCTGCACATTGTAAGCCAACTCGTATAAAACCCTACGTAAAGCGCAAGAACGTAGCAGTTAGGGACTCGTCAATCAGCCATCCTTGACTTCTCTCTCAGCTGCAGGAGTCCATCTTCCGACATGTTGGCGAAGTCGTTCACTCTTTCCTTGGCCTGTGCCTGTTTCACGGTGGCACAGAGCGCCACGCTCACTTTTTCCGTCCCACCTGCTGCTGAAACACTTCCTACCGAAGTCACGCCTGCCAATCTCCCTCTTTTCGGTGTCGAGGCTGTACAGTTGACTGACGATGTTGTCTCGTCGATGCAAGGAAACCCCGACCTCGCTGAGTATGCTTTACTCTTCGAATTTGAAGACAGTTCAAATTCTACACTGTCAGCGCGAACCCGCCGTGCGCGACGATCGTTCCGATGCAAGACCATGCCTGGCGATATCCTCTACCCAGGGGAGCTCGCGTGGAATGTTTTTGATCTCTTGTTAGGCGGTGCCTTGGAGAAAATTGTTCCTATAGGCTCGTCCTGCTACAAAAACTCTGAGTACAAGAACTACGACGCCACAAAATGCGCGAACCTCGTCAAGAATTGGGATCAGGAGGAGATTTAGTAAGTGAACAATATCCGAAAGCAGGCAAGCACAGCAACTAAAAAGAGTAGCTATGTTGATAACGGGGCGCTGATGAACCCCCTGTGGTATGGAATGACCTGCCCCATTCCCACCTCGGGCGACTTCGCGAATGGCACCTGTACCCAAGGAGGCTACTCAGAATACGCTGTGAAAGTCAGCAACGTTGCACAGATTCAGTTGGCTGTCAACTTTGCTCGCACCTTGAACCTCCGCTTGGTTGTTCGCAACACCGGACACGATTACAATGGTCGCTCAGTTGGAAAGGGTGCGCTTAGCATCTGGACTCATGGCCTCAAGGAGATCAAGTATGTCAAGAACTACC
The DNA here is from genome assembly GCA_004936725.1 of Alternaria brassicae. NCBI lineage: Eukaryota > Fungi > Ascomycota > Dothideomycetes > Pleosporales > Pleosporaceae > Alternaria > Alternaria brassicae. The sequence continues at coordinate 2,137,394 of CM016505.1, read as the reverse complement.
AGAGTTCGACGTACAACGGAGCAGTCTTCAAAGTTGGCGCAGGTGTTCAAGGTTTCGAGCTATACCAGGCCGCTGACAAGTATGGCGTTTCTGCTATCGCTGGTATCTGTCCGACCGTCGGTGTATTCGGTGGTTACTCCACAGGCGGTGGCCACAGTCCCCTGATGCAGTTGTTCGGTGTCGGCTCAGATCAGATCGTCGCTCTCGAAGTTGTCCTTGCTAGTGGCCGCTTTGTCACTGCTACCCCGAAAGTCAACAGTGACCTGTACTGGGCTATGCTGGGTGGTGGTGGAGGTACCTTCGGCGTGATTACCTCTGCTGTAGTCAAGATCCACCGCAAGGTCCCCGTCACGCAATCTTCCTGGACCATCATGACTTCCGAAACCGTTACTGTCGAAAAGTTCTGGGAGGCGTTCAGCTTCTTCTTCGACAACATGCCCGTCTACAACCGAGCCAAGACCTACTCTTATTTCTCCCTCATGAAGCTCGCACCAGGCACTTATATGTGGTCGATGGGTCCATTCTTTGCCACAGACAAGACCGTGGAGGAATACGAGACTCTCATCAAGCCTTTCTACGAAAAGTGCGCTTCGCTTGGTATTGAGCTCAACCCCAAGACAACCCACCACGACAGCTTCTACCCCGCCTACCAGGCAACCTGTAAGTGTCCCTATACAAACTGCATGTGATAATACACTAACATTGTACACTCACATTTAGTCGGTGCTTTTGATTATTACATTGGTGCTGCCACCGGTATTGCGTCAAACCGTTTGTTGACGTCCGAGAACTGGGAGAACTCCGAGATACGTAACCAGACAGTCACCGCTATTCAGCACATTGTCGAGAACGCTGTCATGATCAACATGTACCACCAGCGCCCTGTCGACCCGGTACAAATGGATCTCAACTCTGTTAATCCTGCTTTTCGCAACGAAGGGAGCCAGATGGTCATCATCAACAATGTCCTCGAAGAGTCCGCTGCGGGGTGGCAAGCTGCCGTCGAAAAGATCACCACCCAGGTCATGGCACCTCTACGTGAGATATCACCAGCTGGCGGCGCGTATGGTAATGAGGCCGACATCGCCGAGCCCGAGTGGCAGCAGTCTTTCTGGGGCTCCAACTACCCCAGGCTCCAACAGGTCAAGAAGAAGTATGACCCTGGCATGCTCTTCTATGTGCATCATGGTGTTGGCACTGAAGGCTGGGCTATTGATGACAACGGCATCATCGGCGCGGGGGTTCAGTCGGCGGACGGTCCATTGTGTCGCGTGTAGTCGTGTTGAAGCGATGCGCGCTCGGTCGCGTAGATTATTCAATGCAAATACGATAATTTCAACGGAGTTTTCCCCGATGAACTCCAAAACAGTGACACGCGTCACCGAGGACGCACGGCGCCTACAGTGTTCATGGACACGTATGATAGTGGGCGTCCCGTCTGCCAAGACGTTGATGCGACGATATAGAAACGTTGTTTTGAGATTCGGCAGTTGTATTCTGCCAGGGCAGGCTTCGATGCAATTGACGGGCGGACTCCATGAGGTCGTATTGCCACTATTGTCCCATGATTGTTTCTCGGTCACAGATTCAGAAGCCATACATGCTCTTCTATAATCTTTCGCCGGTGGTGCTTCACAATGCGATGTGACTGAAGAGCGGAAAAACCGCCGTCGATTCCGCTCGTCTACGCGTCCAAGGATTCGTAGTGGGAACTTTCTGAGGAATTGTGCGACACTTATGCTGCAGAGGCGGAGTGCGGCCGCTTCCCCGTCCCACAGCCCTGTCATTTGGAAGACGCTGTTCCAAAGATCTGAGAGCGGAAGGGAAAGTCGATGCGACATACATGGCCATGTCTCGTCGCACGTCCGCACCTATGGGGAGTCGAGACGTGCAAGGGATCGGGCAATTGTGTCGCAAGTCATGATGAGGGCCAGATTGTCAGGAGAGTGTATCGAACGCGGAGAAGCAGGGCAAGTACACCCGATTAGTCAACCTTCAGCAGTCTGTCACTACGACAGGCAACGGGACGTAAAACAAACAGAGATCTCGTCCTCCGCCATGGCTTCCTTTCTTCCGCCTCCGTCTTGCGATCGTCACCTGCTTATTCTACACATCTGCACTCGAATCATCGGAAGACTCAGTATCCGACGCGGAACCTTCAACATCGGTCTCTAGCATGTGCCCCTTCAGTAAGCTTGGCAACTATATCGCTCTATGTCATCGCTAATTAAAGAAAGCTTCGTTGCCTTCTGGTGAAGGTCAAGCTCGCTTCTCTCCCAGCGCTGTCAAAGACTGGCAGCCCAGGCGCAAGTCCGTCTCGAACGCTTGTGAGCGATGTCGACGGAGGAAGATTCGATGCGACGGCGAGACACCCTGTTCGACGTGTAAACGTTTTGCAATACAATGCGTGAGAACACAAAAACCAAAAGAAGTTGTTGCATCGTGAGTGCTAGCATTAAGACGCGTCAACGCGAAGTCACATGACTCATGATCTGATGAACCTCAAGTGAACATCGCGAAGCATTAGAAGGACGAATACACCAGCTCGAAGCACAACTGGCCAGACATGTCAATGCGCCCATGCATGGTATGGAATCTATCGACCAAAACCTCATAGCCAGCACGCCAACATCATTCGACTGGCAAGGACACCCCAACCTCGACACCACGATACCCGCCACATTTACCGCCGATGACTTGGATCTGGGATCTTTCTCAGCTAGAAGTGGAAGTATGCCTTCAATCGCCATAGATGAATGTGAGCCTTTTCCCAACTTTTCCACACCGTCTTCACCAGTACCTTCATTATGGTTAGGTACCACGCGTGCCTCGTCACCCGATTCGATGCCACCTGGATCCGCGCTACCGCAATTCACAATGGCATACCCCCCTACAAGCAAACCCATGCCATCGTCGATCGAACCGCATACGGCGCCATCTTGGGAGTTCATGGCTCAAGCAAGCTCTAGTCAGTTACAACCGGGTACCAGCAGTCGAGGCCATTCTCGGAAGACTTCAACCTCTTCTCTGTCTCAGGCTAGTAATGAGCAGGTCATGTCGTCTATTCCAGAAGTCGAGGATGATATACTTCTCCTGGCCCCGGCGCCGCGTTTACCTCGCCAAGGCGTATTCGCCGCTCGCCATACGGAGAGCCCTGGCCCAGGTTATTCCCGATTAAGTTTCATCGACCGCAGTCGTGCTCTGGCGACCACTCCGCTTCCCAGTCGCTTCGAAGCAGAGACCCTGACAACGGAGTTCGTCCAACATCTCGAGTCGCTGGACTATAGAGCTTACTCCATCACCCCATCACTCTTCTCTCGATTCTGCGAGTCTGTATACCCCAATTCTCAGCGACATGCAGTCGAGATTTCCGCTTCCATGCCAATGGCACGCTTCCATGTCTTCCTAGCGATGGCCATTGCGATGAAGGTGAGAATCAAGGATGCGCCAGAAAATACAAATGCGCTCCTTGATACCTGCTACGAGCTTGCCATGCAACAAGCTTGTTCTTCAACATTCTGGCAAGAGATAGGTGGAATGGAAGCAGCTCAATTGTTGGCACTCTTTGCCTCGCTTCGCAAACCTGCCAGCGAAGAGCCGCGCGGTCTTCAGCATTCCTTCTCTTGGTGAACAGTAAAGTTCAAAATCTCCTTTTCTATCTTGCTCATGACTATATGTCTTCTCTCTCTTCTTTTTATGTTCATCCTTGATTTTATCAAAAAGTCGCAATCATTACCGTGTCATTATGTGCATGTATAGCATACTCTACAAACGACTGCTTTCTTGCAAGCGCAATAGATACCATGCTAGACGTTTACTCCATCTGCATGAACCAACCATTCACTGTAGTCGTCTTGCTGGTTCCATCGTTTGATTGCGACGATTGCCTTTGCATGTCCTGTCAATCCACGGGTCCATAATGATACCAAGAAGCCTCTGAAAGCATGTCCTAGCTTCTTGAATGTGGAAAACAACGAGGGTTGTATACCATTACAGACTAAACGCTTATTATCTACTACACATCATGGCGCTAAGCCAGACGACTTTCGAAAGGGTATAAACCAGAACAAGAAAGCAAAATATCATCATCCAGTAGCCTCTATATCTACCTTTCGATTCCCCATCAATTCAGCCTCCAACCTCCTCCACAGTCTCTTTCCACACGAACACACACATCTACCACTTCGCATCCCGATCAGCATAAGCCGAGCACTCCAGCGCCGGAATGCTAAACCCATACCCGTCCGTCCTCCCCTCCCGATCCTGGTTGCTAATCTCCACCCTAAGCGACACATCCAACCCATACGGTCCACAGAGACCAGAAGGGTTGATACCACCAGCAGCGGGATGCTGAGTGCCAGCCTTCTCTTCGCCGAGATGGAAACCCAGACGCATATTGTCTTTCTTGCCGGGAGCAGCAGAGACCTTGGACTCGGCGGTATTGTTGGTGTTGATGGATGGGGCGGAGCCGGGAGGTACGCCGAGGGTAGAGGAGGCAGGGAAAGCGGATTCGCAGATGATGGCATAATTACGAGAGGGCATTGTGGCGTGGTTTGCGGCAGAAGTCTTGGGTTCGATCTTTCCATCCTTGCCGTCGCCGTTGATCTGGGCGGTAGAGGTACCATTTGTGGCGTTCACGCCGTCGGGTAGGGCTGGGTCGCGGTCGAAGATCTCGAGGAGCGTCTCGTCGGTTTCCTTGTCAAGGTGATGGATCTTGTTTCGGCGGGCGAGCAGATTTGCAACGGCTTGTGGTGGGGGCTTGTTGGTGATGGCGGAGCTAATGATGTTGGGCATGTAGCGGTGGTCTGCTTCGGCAGGGATCTGGTGTGCCTTGGGGTTGGTGTAGAAACGCCCAATGGCTCCTAGATGTACATCGCCACCGAGAATGGTGACACGCACAGAGAACTTCTTAGAGAAGGCCTGCAGACTGTGCATGAGGTTGCGACGCTCTTCCTTGTGTTGGCGCGCAGTGTAGTGGTCGTCCAAGTCGTCGAGCAAATCGACTTTGCCATCGAACTGGTTGAAGAAGCCTCCAGCGAAGCCGAAGCGCTTGTTGAGAAATTTGATGGGTGCGATCAGGGGTGACTGCAGGATGTTCTCGAGCCATATCAGACGAGGGTAGGCGATAGGAACACCCAGCAGTAAGATCATGTGCTTGAGCTCTGGGTTTGCTGTGAACTCAGCATCGAGACGATCGAAGAGCATCTTGTAAGTCTCAGGGTAGTTGACCTGATGCCTCGTACGCTCTGTTCGAGCATCAATACCAGCAAACGCAATGCGCGCACCTAGCTGACAGAAGATACTGCGGCTACGTTCCTCAACATATGGGCCAGGCTTTGAGCCTATGAGGTATGACGGGTCGCCTTCATCGTTGGTCATAACGAAAGTGTTTTCCACCTGCGCAGGATCGGCGGGTGTTGTTCCTTCTCCCTGGCCGCTTACATCGGTCGTTTGCGGGGCATCGGTCGTGAAGGTGCTCTTTGGAGGAGCAAGGTGATGCTGGAAGAGGAGGTAGTACTTGTGCGCAACACCACCAATGCCCCTAAAGACAGCACAGTTCATGAAATGGTCGGTGTATGAGCCGAAGCCATCGATGATGTCGTGGTCATCCCAGATATTTACCTAAAAGTAGATGTACGAAGTCAGTGTGTGTATCACATGCAGTTCTCACATGCAAGTCACGTACCTGTGGGATCTGGCTGTTGGCAGTAGAGAAGGGTGCGTGGCCGTACCACTTGACGTAGTTGTTGTAGTAGTATTCGTCGCAGTCGGCGCGCATTTGCTGGCCAAAGGGAAATTCCCGCCGCTTATGGGGGCTATGGATGTCTGTCCAGGGCTTGAGCGGGCCATCTACTCGCACTCCGTCGTTGTAGATTTGGTCGCCTCCTCCGATCATGACGTGAAAGGGTCGCTGCGCGTGCATACGCAGGACGTCGTTCCACAGTACGGGTCCACTCCAAACGTCCATGTCAGTGCCCACACTGAAGCCGTTGCAGGAATGGAACATGATGCGCATCGACTGGGCGACTGACGGAATTACGAAATTCTGGGGCTTCTCTTCTTTCTGGCTGTTGGTGTACTTGAGGTTTTGGATCTCGTAACGCCATCTTGACTCGAATGGCTGCATGGGCGCATCTATACGGAAGCGCCAGAAGGCCCTCTTGCCGTCTTCGTACAGCTTCTCCCCGTGAAAAGTGCGCGCATCTACGCTGAACCTCACGTCACCCGTATTCCTGTCAACTGGGCCAGCTGGTGACAGTACAAGCTGGGGCTCCGATAGTGGCTCGTTCGGGTTCTGTTGTCCAGGCGTGGTGACTATCAGAACACTGCCGTGCCATATAGGCTGCCCGGACTGCTGGGTGCTGGTACGTCTGTAGTTTAGAAGCGGACCCATGATGACATCCACTACACCAGAGGTGCTGACAACCTGAGGACCGGTCCCAATGCCTATCACGCCACTGGGGTCCTCATGTTGTTGGTATTCGGCGGCCATGACGGTAATCGGTCGCAAGCGATGTTCGATGGTAAAAGAAGAGCGGGAGTATGTGCGAAAACGCGTCGAAGATGTCGACAATTCTGCGCTCCAGTCAGCTTATTGAGTCGATCAAGCAAAGCGAACAACTTACAATGGCGACGCGATGCGCTCAGGGTCCAAGGATTGCGCGGATACAATGCGCGCCGCTAGTATATGTCGCGTTCCTGTCGCGATTGAAGCAACTGCCCGCCTGTTCAGAGGACGTGTAATATGGGAACGATAGAAGGCGGGGGAGCGTAAGAATTTCAGGAAAGGCTGGGGCGAAAATGAGAGCGCCTCTAGCCTCAAAGTCTTGAAAGTTGTCGTGCCTGTGATTGATGGCACAAGGAACGGCAGGGATAGTTGCCGCTAGCCGGGTGGGCCATGACACCCCTCGAGCCTTTTCCGCGCTGCAGTGCATCTCTCGCACACGGGACCTATTGCGATCATCTACATGGTCTGATGCACCGTCTCCAATCCAACCCAACCCAACCCAACCCATATGCCAGTCTTCTCCCAACATCTATCTTGCCGTGTCTGCATCGAAGCTCGCAAAGTCTATGAGCGCATCATCTTCCTCCCACGCCACGACTACCCAACCAAGCTTTCGAAATGCGCGCCAAGCATCCACTACGCTTGCCAAGCATCCACTACGCTTGCCAAGCATCACATAGCTTGATACGGTGACGATGATCAATGGCTGAGGTGTGGCTGCCGGTCCACTCATAATTTCCTCACAGCAACCTGCCACACGAGCATCCAACGGGGCGGTGCCATTGTGGCACTGGATGATGGTGACAAGAGAGGCGAAATGGCTTTGCACCATGTTGTGCCTAGTGGAGGCACGTTCATGAGTGCGGTTCCATCGGGTAACATTACAGTAAGCACAAGTCCTTTGTCTGCATCGTCTCAGGTAAACACCGCCAACAGCTCCCCCTTGTTCATATCACTCCATCTCTTGTGTTCTTTTATAGATCATGATTCAGCGAGTCCAATCGTAGTGATCTGCGATGCTTGCGTCAACCGTCTTCGTAAGGTTTTACGTTTCTGCTACGGGCCGACTGATGGGCTCCGTATCATATGTGTTGTCGCCAACATGTAGGTTCATCATGAGCATACGCTCATACTTTACGTTATTCGTGCTGCCTAATTCGCATTACCGAAAATTCTCACTCATGAATGTACCGAAATTACATGGCAATATCAGACTTCCTCTTCATCCACAGGCAGCACGTCTTCCCTACTCAACCCAACTTCCTCCCCAACTCTTCTGACAACCTCTTTAATAGCAGCACATGCCGGGCTGTCCGGATACGCCGTCAGGAAACTCTCTCCAAAATCACATGCCATGCCTATCCGCGGATCCAGTGGCACTTTTCCCAAGAAGGGTATATTTTGATCCTTAGCCAGCCTTTCTGCACCACCCGTGCTCGCTCTGAAGATTTGAGACTCATGTTTGCAACCTGGGCACACAAACCCGCTCATGTTCTCAACGATGCCCAGTATAGGTATGCCGGCTTTCCGGCAAAAGTCAATCTCCTTCCTGACATCAAGGAGCGAGACTTCTTGGGGTGTTGAAACGAGGACTGCGCCGTCGACGCCACTGGCTTTGAGGAACGAGTTTACGGAGAGATGTTCGTCGGATGTACCCGGTGGTGTATCGACGACGAGAAAGTCCAGTTCCCCCCATGTTACATCCATGAGGAATTTCTTGATAAGACCGTTCTTCTTAGCGCCTCGCCAGATTACTGCATCGTCGCGGTTTGGCAGCATGAACTGTACGCTCATGACTCCGAGATTCTCGCTGACCCATACAGGTTCCCACCCTTCTCCGCTCACGTGTATTGTCTCTTCTTCTACGCCCATCATCTTCGGTATGCTAGGCCCGCATATGTCTGTGTCCATAAGCCCGACGGTCGAGGACGGATTTGATGCGAAGGCATGTGATAGCATTGTGCTGAACGTCGACTTTCCGACGCCGCCTTTACCAGAAAGGACGAGAATCTTGTGCTTTACCGAGGAGAGTCGTGCAGTTATGATGGGTATGTCGGGATCGGGACCCTTGGGTGCGGAGGCGCATATCGACTGGTTGGGACATCCCGCGCAAGAGTCCGCCTGACCGGCTGTGAGGGATTCGGGACCAGGACAGTGTTCTGTCGCGACTATGTCAGTGTTCTGAATTTCCACATCTGTAGGCTCAGCAGCGGAGGGTTAGCGGGGCACGCGTACCTGGCTCAGGCGCAACAAGTTTCGGCGCAGCCTTGAGCGGCGCTTCGAAATCTACCTGTACTGGCTCTTCTAGTGAGGGCGCCATGATTCGTGTGGTTGTGGGTGTGAGTGTTATTGGGGTAGATGTAAAGACTACATTGTTGCGTGCTGAGGCAAAGTCCTGGAGGCTTGATAATCAACATTCGCGATAGGGCTGTAATGCTTGGCATTTTGCCCCACGCATCTCGTCCGACTCTCGGCATCCACAGCCAGAAGCGTGCATTATATGCGGCCTGACAGACCAACCAGATCTTCATTGGCAGGCTCTTTGCCCAACTAGCAAACAGGGTATAGCATTTCCTTTGGTCAGTCAGTTACTTCCGCGCACACTGTTTAGAGTCACCCATGACTCCTGTTCAGTACTACAAATCAAATGCGAGGGCACATATCAACGTTTGAAGTGAGATATCTATTCATGCAAGCTATGCTCGTCTAATTCATGCTATAACCATTCCTGTCGGCCAGGTAACTATCCGCTATCCGGGCCATCGCTATGTTCAGTCAAAGTAACGAAATATCTACTTCAACTTGACCATCACGTACGGGATCTCAACATCCTCCTCCTTTTGGTCCTCAGCCGTAATCTCGAAGATGACGTTCTTCTGATGCTCGGGTACTGGCTTCTTGCTGACATGCTCGACAAGCTTGCTCATACTGTCTTATCTTAGCGTCTGCGTATAGGAAGGGACTGGGAAATACTTACGTAAGAGGCATCCTATCCTTCAATTTGGCGGCAGGATAGAATGATGCGTAGAGCAAACTAACACCAGAGCTGATCATCTGGACTGATAAACCCTTCTTCTCAAAGTGGTCCACAAATTCCGTGAGAGTGATATCATCCACCTCAAAACGATCCCATAGTTTGTCGATCGTGACCTCACCATCGTGCCCTTGATATGTACCCTTGGGGCTGGCAATTGGCTCACTGAAACCGAAGAACGGCAGCGCCAAGTTGATGAAGCCGTTCTTATATTGCTCGATATCCGTCTTCCCGTCAATAATCTTGTACAGTTCAAGGTTGACGAGACCAGTGACCAAGGCTGTAGTGGTAGCGATGGCAGGAATGATCTTACCAGCAATGAACTTGGTCTTATGACGGTCCGCTTGCTCAATCTTGTAGTTCTCTGCACGGAGGTTGCTGGCAGCAGTGATGAAGTCGATGTGGTGGTTAGAGTCATCGTCCTTCTCAAACTCGACAGGCTCGAGCTTGAATCCAGCGAGAGACTTTGGTGCCGGCAGCTGCTTGATAATGCCTTCCAGCGACGCATCATCGCCATTACCAGCCTGGTTGGCATTCGGATCTGGCTCCTTTTCGTCGGCCTGGATCTTCACTGTGGGATCGGGCTGGAAGTCGGGAACGATCATATCGTTGAGAACTTCGATGTAGTGCTCCTTTGACGCGTTCGGCTTGATACCGTAGTTGAACGCGTGCAAGGTGGCAGCGGCTTCCACATAGGTGAAGTGTGTTGAGTTTGACGAGTCGAACTTGGATGGGTCTGGCGCGCGCTTGGGTCCTGACCAGAATGGCTGACCGGAGCCAGTCTTCGAGTCCTTGGGGAAGTTGTACAGCAACTGCGCTATCGCGTGGTTGTAGTTCTTCTCGAATTGATGACGGGCCCAAATGATGCAGTCGTCAAAGGACAATGGCTTCTCGGTGACCAAGAAATCCCGCAGAGTCTCCAGAGTCTGCTTCTCGTTACCAGACTGCTTCAGCGATGCACCAAGGTAGTCGGGTTGCGTCAAGTACAAGTTGACAATCTCCGGACCCTTGACGAACAGCGAATCAAACGATTCTCGCGCCCAAGCGATAGTATGCTCGATTCGGTTAGGGAAACTCCTAAGTGTGCACATAGGGAAGGACTTCTCGGGAGGATCTTGTGATGAAGAGTAAGACTCTGTGATGAATGGCAGAACAACCTGGGTGTTGCCTTTGGTGCCGAGAGTACCACTGTCAAGCAACGGCTTGCGGAAGAAGACACACCGCCGGTCAACGTATGTGCGCGCTTCTACGTTGTCTAGCGCGTTCGTGACACCGTCCAGAGAATTCCAGAACCCTTCGTTGAAGATATGCTCAGTCTCAGGGCCGACCTTGTCTTGGAGTGTCACAATCTTTCCACTGAGATCAGGGTTCATGACCTGAACAGCCTTGGCTGCAGCGTCACTCTTCAACTTTCCAACATCCGCTGGTCGGAACAAGAATTGTCGGTTCAAGTTGCTCTTTTCGATCTGGTCGTTGTCGGTTACAGTGATCTTGCCCTCAGGGCCAGTAGCAAGACCCATCATAGCCCAATTCTTGAGCATCTCGCAGCCGATGGCACCCGCACCAACGAGGAACTGCTTGACATTGCTGAGCTTCTTCTGGTATTCCTGACCCAGCACAGCGATCTGACCATCGTAGCGCGAGCCAATCGGAGCGCACTGCACTTCCGAACGGGTTGTGGAAGTAGGAATCGACTCTAGCGAATCGAAGTAGAGGAACTGAACGACGGGGTGGAACTTTCCGGACACAGATTTCAAGACTTCCTGAGCAGCCATGCCACCGAAGAACGCAGCCACGGGGCTGAGGTCACCGCGTGCTTGGTAACTGAGTTCCTTGATGAGCTTCTCGTCCAGCTCAACCTTCTCCTCGCCTTCACCTGCAATCTCTTGTGCAATCTTGAAGAGCTCATCGGCGTCGGCTTCGTGGTGAGGACGTGGGAACTCGCCCTCGTGGAGGTTCGCAAATTTGTGGATGGCCTGGACACCAACATGTAACTGTTGCGGTCGGTCGAACTTGGCGAAGTCGGAGATGAGAAGCTCGGGCTTCTTGAGCTGCTTGCTGAAAGGCTCAAAATCGATGATCTTGGGCATCTTGACCTGAATGAACTGTCCTCCTTTCTTGTACTCTCCCAGGCCAGAAACGTCGCCAATAGAGAAAGTGTATGGTCCCTTGACCTCAATCTTGCGAGGCGCACAGCCGTTCAGGGCCTCCATACCCTCGACTTCGGAGAATGTGACCCAGTCGCCATCTTCCAGGCCGTGTCTTGTCTCGTCTAGTGCCGAAACGATACCCTCCTCATCGATACCGGCAATGATACCGTTGTTGGCGTTCTCGCCGGTGGGGTCGCCGATGGTGAAGTTCTTACCGAAATCAGTGAAGATGGTACCGAACAGACCGTATGTATCGGCGATGACAACGTAGATGCCGTTGTCATGGCAGTAGTCTGCAATCTTGATCTGGTCGTCGAGTCGAGTGTCGGTGAGGACAATGACCTGGAACTGCTTCAACTGCGACAGGTCTGACGTCAGATCCTTTCCACTGTATTCCTGCACAGGTGTGTATGGGTTGAGCTCGGAGACGCGAGGTACGGTAATGGAGGCGCGCGGCTTCCCCACGTCGGCGGGAGTAAGGAAGAACTGCGACGATAGATCGGCGAGAGCGGCGGGCTTGGGGTCGTAGAGTGTCAACGACTTAACACCAGCTAGGGCGATGTTCTTCGCAATCTCAACACCGAGACCTCGTAGACCAGCAACGAGGACGTTGGATGAGCCCATGCGCTTCATAGCCTCATGGCCCAGCACGTACAGCTGCCTGCTGTAGAGGGACTCATCGATCTCACCGTTACTACCAGCTGCTTCCTTGAGTTGTTCGACAGCAGTGGCAGGGCTATCGACCTGCATGATTTCCTTGGATAGGTTAGATGAAGGCGACGTGATTGCAAAGGCAGTGAAGAATAGAAAGGGTGGGAGTGGCGCTGCAGACGCGGAGTACCTGAGTTGCGAATGACGAGGCGCAACCCATCAAAGCACTTCTTAGTAATCATTGGGCCGACTTACTGCCATGGCTTTCTCTTTCTTGCTGGGGCGAGTGTCCTCGCCGACGGCTTTCCGCTTCCCCAGTTTGCCGACTTGTCGTGAAGCCTGGACGCTGTCAAGTGTGGCGGTCGCGGGCGCCTGTGTCGAGTCGCGGGGTAGTGCTGCTGTGTGGAGTTGTAGAGAAGGACAAACAAGATTAACAAGTCTGTCGCTAGACTGGGTTGAGTATGAAGGCTGTAAATGGAACAGATGCAAAGGTAGAAGGCGCAGCAGGCAGGAGATTATTACGTGAGTACTTGTCACAGCGAAGGTGCTGGAGCTGCACCCTAGCGCCATCCCACTTTAATCTTGGCGCAATCGTCACTTCCGCCTGGACTTTGCGCTTCTAACCAGGCCTCGAATCCACACTATCACCACTGGCGCCTGCTTTGGACTTCCCGATACTTCCATACACGTATCCCGCAAACCTTCTTGTTGATCCCCGGCTGACCCGTGAACCCATCCGATGCCGCCACTATACTGCGTCTGCTCGTCCATCAGACAACCAGGGCTCTTATCAAAAGTCACGAGAGCAGAGTGACCGCTTCATTCAAATTATACTTGACACTACCGGTAGTGAGCGGAACGCAGCAACATACACACACAAGTACCACATTCGACATCATGCCAGCAACAAAACATCATGTTCACCATCGTCTTTGATTGCATTTCCATTTCATTGCGTTCATATACATCCTTCTACCATTCCGTGTCTCATGTCCGCGCATACGCATTTCCTCATTAATCGCATACGTCGAGAGAGTAAGAAAAACGAACCAAAATATAACACATTCGTCGCTTTGCAGTCGTGAGCGAACTCCGCTGGAAATGCCCAAGTAACGCCAGCAGGGTCAGCTTTGCTGGAGCCCCCCCCCCCCCCCATGTACCCACGATAAAACCCACTCATGCCATAAGGTATCAGCACGGGGCTAGACACTAAGAGAAAGCAAAAAAGACTTTGTACAGTTTTGAAAAGTTGCGCGAGAGAGATTCCGTTTGGCGAGACCTTTATCTTCTCGATGAGTGGTGTGTTCGGCGTGTGTGGCGGTCTGATGAACTTGCGCTGCCTGCATAACTGTTAGTAATCTGCTGATAATCTCAAGACTGGGGGTTTACGTACTCGAACTTGTGTAATCACTGTACATGTATGATGTGCCGCTGACAGTGGTACTCTTGTCGTCAACCTTTGCATCATGCTTCCTCTTCAGGCCCAACGCAAGCGCGAGACCACCAAGACCAGCCGCGAGACCCAGACCCTTCTTCCCACCGCTATGCTTCTCAGAGCCAGCGCGCGATGGACGAGCAGGACGACCAGCTCCATACCAGCTCCTCCCGGAAGCAGCGCCGCCACCACTGTGGTGGTGCTCTTCGATGTAGGTCTCCTCGTGTGTGTGCTTGCGCTTCTTGCCGAAACCGAAGATGGCGAGGAGAGTATCAAAGAGAGCGCGAGCGCAGCAGAAGAGGCAGAGAAGGAGGAGTAGCAATATGCCCAAGATAACACCGATAACGATACCGGCGATGGCACCACCGCTGAGACCGCTGTTGCTTCCTTCGGTTGCGACGAGGCCGCCGCCTGCTGCGCCAGTGGGGATGGGTGTCTGGAAGGGGACAGTCGCGGTCGGGGTGCCAGTGTAAGTGATGACTACTACGCCTGAGCTAGTTGGTCGCAGAGGAGCAGAGGGTGATATACCTCCAGAGCTGCCACCGGCAATCAGCGCGCATGTGCTGTCCTTGGAAGACAGACAGTAGAAACCCGAGTCGCAGCACTTACCGCCGCAAGGACTTTGCGATTGGCCGCATGTCTGTGTTGCGACGGCAGGGACAAATGTGCTGTAGACTTCGGTCTTGGTCAGGAGACCGACTGTCTCAACGTATGTCGTCGTGTGGTATTGCCAGACGCCGCCTGCTGCTGTGTTTTCTCCACCAGAGCCGCACTGTGCCTGGTTACTTGCGTCGGTGTAGCAAGTCGAACCAGAAGGACAGCATAACCAGCCTCCATAACCACAAGGGTTGGCGCAGTCTGCCTTCTTGACAACCTGCGAGGCGTTGTGCAGTTCTTGGAACTCTTCAATGTGGACGGGGTATGGCTTTGCGAGAGCCGAGGGCAGGTGTGCCAATGCGATCAGGCCGAGTACAGCGGGAGTAGCGCTGGAAAGCCACATGATTTAAAGATGAAAGATTGAGGGACCAAACGCAGTAAGAACGAGGTTACTGCGATTGGGATAGATGGAACCGTTTGCAGGAAACGGGGGAGAAGCGAAAGAAGAAGCGCTCTGCAATTCGTAGATGTCGCGCAGTCGGCTTGGAAGCGGTGAATGGGTGGATATTGGTGCTGCGGGGTCTATCCGTTGGCTAGCGTGTCTTTCGTGTGTCTGCTGGCGTCGATGACTGGCTGCGCTGGTGGTGCAAGTTTGGAACCACAAAAAGTCAGTTATTATTGAATTTGAATTATGGAAGGGAGAGAGGGTGGTAGGATGTGTGTAATGGTGCAGGAGGAGACGCGCAAAGAAAAGGGTACACCTGGAATAATCGTGTGGTTGGAAACCGCGGGAGAGGTTGGGGGTGGTTGGGGGACCTTTCCTCACAAACTCCAACAACACTGGGGGTATGCGCTTGCGGGATTTTCTCAAACTTGGCTAGAGTCTAGTAGTGAAAACAGTATGGAGTAGGTCGTGTCGTTTTCGTCATGTCAACCAAGTCAGTTCGCGATCCGTGAGAAGATGTGTGCTGTCTCACGACTCTATGAGAGGCGTGTCGTTTACTATGATGTTCAGCGCTCGCTCCGCCTGCGGTTCACCCAGCAACAACCGCCGCGGTATCATCACCTAGGCATCCTCTTCGTCCCAGTGCACGTTCAATACCACCATCCGTCATAGTAATTTCCCCCAGAAGGATATGCCCGACCCGTCTTGGTCCAAGCAAGATTCAAGTCTTGGCTTCGGGCAGTAGTTCCTCAATTCCTCTGCCTCGCGGACTTGCACGGTTCCGCCCGCCCATGCAGCCTGCAAGCTGATGCAGTGGTTTGCCTTAGTCGCGCATAGCTCCCCGGTATCGCTATACTGCTTTCCGCCGCGCC
Organism: Alternaria brassicae; assembly: GCA_004936725.1. Lineage (NCBI taxonomy): Eukaryota > Fungi > Ascomycota > Dothideomycetes > Pleosporales > Pleosporaceae > Alternaria > Alternaria brassicae. The sequence goes on along the minus strand of CM016505.1, from coordinate 2,121,702 downwards.
CGAAACACCCTTGACTTGTCATGCTCGCTGTCAAGATCCAGACTCCAGATTTCCGGCCGGCTATATATATCTTCCGCCCGTACCTGCAGGGCTCGTATCATGATGTGGGCCCGCCTGCTGTGCTGGCAACTGGTCCCTACGTTTTGCACATGTCAACCGCCACACCGTAAGTCGATGACAAGTACGCAGCAAGCTGTCAATGTTCCCAAAGGGGAAGGTCAAGTCTCTGTTGTCAAAGGTCTTCTCCGCATAGTTTCGCATTTCCCATTGACTCGCATCTCTCTCTCTCTCTCTCTGACCGAAAAGCATGGTTCCACCACACCCACCACACAACCCTCTGACTCTTCAGCCCACCCTATCCAACCCATACTCTACAACCATCTTCTCCGCCGCTTTCTGCGCAATCAAATACGCCGTGGCCTGCGTATGGTTATTTGTTGTAAGAGGTGCAACACTCATATCCACAACCCTCAACCCCTCCACTCCCCTAACCTTGAACTCGCTATCCACAACCGCTTCTACATCCTCTTCCCTTCCCATCTTACACGTACCGCAAGCATGCCAAACCGTACTCGCGTTTGCCCTCGCGAAACGATCCAGATCTGCATCACCCATGGACTTTGGCCCAAGAACTGTACGCACAATATGCGGAGCGACAACAGAATTCTCCGTCACTTTCTGCCACGTGTTTCGAATAGCTTCGCGAAAAACGCGGACGTCAAAGGGGTGCGTGAGGAAATTTAGCGCAAGGACTGGTTTGTCAGATGCGTTTGCTGACTGCAGTGTAACGGAACCGCTGGACTGAGGGTTCATGAGGAAGGCGAGGAAAGTCATATACGTGTTTCCTTCCTCGAGCTGTGTACCAGGTGGCCAGAGGATAGAGTTGTTGATGAACTCGTACGTTGGAACTCGATCTCTAGACAGGAATTCTTGGACGTCGGGCGGAAGCGCCGAGTACTCTTCGTACAATTCCAAATCTGTTAGTTTGAGGAAGCCGCCCCAAAGGGTCGAGTTCTGGAGGGCGAACGCGCCAGTTTGGTCTTTGGTCCAGGACTCTTGGGCTTCTGCGATAAGGCTGGGGTCGTTGTCAAAAGCGTATTTGGAGTTGATCGAGCCCGAGACTTCGACTGTCATGAAGGCGAGGACATGATCTTGGAGGTGCTTGCCTACGCCGGGTAAGTCGACTTTGACGTCAATACCGAGGGTTTCGAGCTCGGGTTGCGACCCAATGCCGTTTAGAAGGAGAAGCTTAGGCGTGTCGATTGAGCCGCCACAGATGATGACTTCGTTGCTTGCCGTCACTGGTATTGTATTAGTGCTCGTCATGTCTCTGACCAATCCTTCACAATGACCGTACCTTCTCGTCTGTCTTCTGTGACAACACCAACGACCCTCTTTCCCTTCCATACAAACTTGTCCGCTTTCGCGTCCGTCCACACCTCAAGGTTGCTCGGCGGGTCAGCCAAATGCGCAATCGCACTCGTACTCCTTCCCTCCTTACTATAGCTATGGGGGAAAACTGCAATCCCTATCGGGTCCCCCGAATTAACATCGAGGTTGATCTTTTCTCCCATGGCAGCGAGTGCCTCCATCTGCGGCACCACGCCCTGTTCGAGCACTGGCGGAAGACCAACCTTCAACTGCCCTTTCGTACCATGGAAACTAGTACTGGGATCAGCGAGATGTTTGTAATCTTCCCAGCCCGAGAAGTCGTAGTTTTCAATGGCTTGAAAAGATTTCTTGACCGACTCCCACTTCCAGCTCTCATCACCTACTAGCTCACTCCAGCGATTGTAGTCTTCACTACTGCCATACAGGTATACGGCGAAGTTCAGGATTGAACTGCCGCCTAGACCCTTGCCTCTTGTGTACGGTATGGTTCTGCTGTTCAGAGCGGGCTCAGGTTCGGAGACATAGCCGTGGTCAAGATCCGGACGGAGAGCTTGGGCGTAGTAACGGTGGTAGGGTGCACGGAGATAGTCACCAGAGGGGTTAGTGCCAGCCTCAAGGAGGAGAACAGAAGGTTTGCGTGGCGAGTGGGAGAGTCGGTGGGCGAGGAGACAGCCAGATGTTCCGCCTAAGGATATAGATGTTAGTGATGAAGGGTGTATACGAGGATATCGGACACGAACCGCCGACAATCACGAAATCGTACTTGAGCGGCATTTTACACCTTTTGCTGCGCGAGACAACTAGGTAGTTGATGTGCAGGATGCAAACTCCAGGTTGCGCGGTTGCAACATCTTTTATCTCCCATTGTTCAATGCAAGCAGCATGCATCCTAAACTCCAACTTCATGCATCGACAATATCGAGGCACAGGACATGCAGAGCGTTGCCGTCGGAAAGCCTACCCACATGCTGAGTGGCTTGATTGGTCCCGAGGATTTGGAAGCGAGTACGGGTTAAGCAGCATGCAGACAGTCTAGCCACATTGGGTCTCCAACGCGTGCATGTAAGCTGACTTGGCGGCTTTAGCTGAGTGATGGAGGGATGTGTAAGCAACCATTTGAGAGAGTTGCTGCATCAAAGCTGGAGACGTCTAACTAAAGCTCACAGCCCAAATTGCAGATTGAGCTGAAGGATATTCTTATCTTAGCAACCTTGAAAGTCTCCGGCTCTGTCTATAGCGACGTTGTGTCACATAGTACAATTCATATGCCGGACTCAATATGTTGATAGATGATTCCAAAACAGAGCTATGCTGCATACTGTGACGAGGAGCATCTACCAGCCGCCTCAATCAAACCTAGCAATGAAACGCTGTCCGCCGCGAAACCCAACTGTCATCATGTACATGTTGCAAGACGTAGTAGCAATCATCTCGGTTGACAGTGTAGCTTATTCCTGTATTCTACATTCTCCAGTCACGGCGTTCCTTGACACCGGACGTCTCCCAGCGTTGTCTTGAACAGATATAACACTTGGTGCATGTGGCGCGTCATGGATTTCTCTCAGCTCGCTGCTTTCCCTGGCCTCTTAGAGATGCTCGAAACGTCCTCGGTTGAGGACCAGGTAACCTCTTCGCGTGTAATCATCGTCGACATCAAACTCGCCGGTATGCTATTCCTCAGCCAGTCTGGTACTCCAAACACAGACACCGCGCGAGAGTCTTCAACTCTGTCCGAATTTGGGTATCCTTGCTCGATATCGCGCCGACCGACTGGATGTTCTTCGCTACCACCGCTCGAGGTTGTGCCGAGACTGCGGTGATGGAGTGGCGAAAATTTCGCGAAGTTGCGTGCAATCAAGGCGCGTACATCTGGCAGTGACGCTGCAATTATGCCAAACGAGATTTGCATGGCAATCAAAATGTTGACAGCGCTGCCAAAATACTGCATATTGCCTTCTCGACGCTTGATGAACGGGATTTGGAGAAGGGCAACAATACAAACGATGAACCCCAGGCCGAAAATGTTCTTCCCCCCATGCCAGAGCCGAAGATCGCGAATGACAATACTGCCTTTCTTGACAACTGGCTGAGATGGTGGTCGGACTTCACGACGGGCGTCAAGAAGATGTTTCTTGATCCTTCCGCTAGCACGATCGCCGTGCTCACCCTCTTGATCGGCAATAGTGGTTCCTTGGTGTGTGCCGAGCCAGATTTCTGTCGAGCCGTTCTCCGGTGTCATGGTTACCAGAGGGACGTTCACTACGAGAGCGAAGGGAATTGACGGGTGATCAAAGTCCGCGTCATTGTGGGTCGGTTGAGAGGCTGGCGGCGGCGAAGCCGTAGGTGGCAGCACGGTATTGCCGGATATGAAGCGCAACCAAGGCCCAGGGCCGAGTGGTGTTGAAGTGACTTGCGTAACAATCGGGTCCGTGACTTGCCATCAATATGCATTCGGACGCTCGGAAACCTAGCTGGAGTGAATACTTGCTGACATAGATTCCCTCACTAAACCACTCCTGGGTAATGGGAGGGTCTTGCTGAATATTGCCTTTGTTGTAGTTGAAGGGGCTGTCCTCCCTTGCCTGCAGTTCGAGTGCGTCTTGGACCATCTTCTTGGATGGGTGGTCAGAGGAGGCACAGCGCAGCATCCGAGCCGTTAATGGTGGTGCGCCTGTAAATTTAATATGGGGGCCTCGAACAGGGGATCTGTCCGAGTATCGCATTGCGTCAGGATAACTTGACCATTTCGACGTAGTTTTGTGTCATGCTTTCGGAGGTGTCTTCCAGGCTGATATTGAATTGACATGGCCGTGTGCGAACAAGGATGAAGCCACCGCGTATCTGGCACAATCAGGGCTCGCCATGATGAAAGAAGGATTCAGGCAGGCACCGTGGCGTAACATGGCGAATCACAGCGTTGGCAGGCGGTCTCGTGACAAGGATAGTGCTGAGCAGAGGTACGGAAGGCGGCATGACGCGAACCAAGGTCTCTCCACATTGGTTCCAGCACGGGCCCACCAACCCTCCAAGTTCCAACACACTCTAAACCACCGCACTGCCTCCGCGACAATAGCAGTTATTGGGTACCTCTTTTCTGTACACGATTTTCCCGCAAGATTACACCATCTGTATCATACACGTCTAATTAAGAGCACGCGTCTACCCCTCCCGCGCTCGCCAGTTTGCTGCTCGTGCGACACTCGCAGCCCGTGGAACTGTTTCGAGCCTCAGATTCTACCAAGACCGCCTCATCGACCCACATACCCAAGACTCCATACTACTGTCAGCATTAGTACTTGGCAACATTCGAGCCATACATCCACTTGACAAGTCGAGCACGACTGAGTCCGCTCAGCATACAACACATATCCAACCCGCACATACATTGCCATCATGCCGTCACAACGTCGCATGAGGTTCTTTGGCATCCTCATCCTCATCACAGTTGTTGTACTCTTCTACATGTCAAGAGCAGCACACCAAACACAGACATCCGACTTCTACACAAAGACGCAACAAGCCCTCCAAGAGAAAGAATATGCCGAAGCGGCTAAGCAACGCGACGCAGAGAGCGTCGGATCGCGACTCAAAGCCGCCGAGGATCAGGCCAAGAAGAACGCTGAGAACAAATACGCAGACCACAAGGTCCAAGTTGAGGGTCAAGACCAGAAGAGCGTCGCGGGCAGAGTCAAGATGGACGGCGACAAGGTTCCTGGCGTCGCGCAACAAGGCGGCAGACCGCGCGACCAAACAGCGATGAAGGAGCATGAGACACTCGAAGACCACGAAGTCGAGATGGAGCTCAATGCCATTCTGAAGAAGAGCCCAAGTACGATACTCATGCATTACCCTCTATCCTTTACGCAGTCACTAATTGACCACAGTGATCATCTTCTCCAAATCCTACTGCCCTTATTCCAAGAAAGCAAAACACATTCTCCTCGAAAAATATAACATCAAACCCGAACCCTACGTTGTCGAGCTCGATCAAAGCCCAATAGGCCAACAGCTACAAGCATTCCTACACAAGTCTACAGGTCGACGAACAGTCCCCAACATTCTCTTGATGGGCAAGAGCATCGGAGGCGGCGACGATATTGAAGAGCTCGATCAGACCGATACCCTTGTGGCCAAGGTCAAAGAAATAGGCGGTAGCCGCATTTCTGAGGTCGAGCACCGTGGCGCCCGGCCAGAGATGCGACGGAAGATGAAGGCGTAGATGTTTTTTGTGTCCTTGACCGACATTCTCCGTGTGCTTGTAGGCCAATTTTGGCGGCGTCGCTCGGGCTCGACATGCTGTCTTGCGCATGTTTTAGGGCAGGGAGGTGTGTACGGACGCACATGAGATCCCGGCGGTCTGCATATTGCGATGGATATACCCTTATATTTCAGTATCTCGTACCGTTGGCCTTAGCCATGCATCAGAACTCTTTCTTGTCTAGTTCCCGTTTAGTCCTTGAGCTCTATTATTGCCTTCCCATTTGAGGCAGGCTGCTTCTGCCTCGCATGTTATCTTCTTCTCTTACCTGCCTTGGGCGCTCTTGCCCGTCACATGCGACAAGCCGCTTTTGCGAAGCATGAGCTACTCATTGACCCTTCTCTCACCTCACCGATGCGACTTCCCAACCCTCTCCAGATCCACAGTGGCAATTATCACACTCTTACCTGTTTCCCCTTCCTCCAACATTTCCCAGAGGATCAACACCGAGTTTCTCGATCCGAAGTTATACCTTGACAACGTGAGTGCTACCCAGAGCTTGTATCCCCCGTAGGTCGCTGACTTTATCTAGGTGTCTCTAACATGTGTCTCTACTGGAAGAAGCTGCACACATGCAACCACCTCTCCGATCGTCCTTACATCGAAATGTGCCGTACGGGCTTCCTCTCCAACACAGTGTGCCCCGACATCAGCGAAGACGACAAGCCCCGTCCGTCGCACTTCCCGTGCTACCCTTGCATCAAGCTTGAGGCTCGCACCGAGACCGAGGCCCAAGTTCGGTTCGAGCAACACGAGTTTGCCAAGGCCTACGAGGCTCGCGAGCGTGCCGTGAGAGAGAAGCAGGCAGCAGAACTACGGGCTAAAGAGGAGCATGTTCGACGTGAAGCTCGCGACAAGGCGGCAAGGGAGCGAGAGGCGGAGCAGCGTGTCAAGCGCGAAAAAGAAGAGGCTGAGCGGAGGGCTAAGAAGGATGGAGGTGTTTGGATTGAAACTTCGATTGCAAAGAAGCCCAAGAGCAAGAGAAGCGGGGGTGGCAGTGGCCCTACAAGCACTCCCTCAACTCCATTGCATCCTCTGTCTACCCTCAAGATGGCAGCCGTGCCCAAGAACATCAAAGAGATTGGTGGAGGCGCTGTGGGTGGTGAAAGGATGAGCCCCAAAACAAGTCGTGTTGATCTTGGTGGTAGAGCTGGTACTTGGGGCCCTAAGAAGATCTTGAGCAGGCAGGAGAACGTCGCTGAGATCAACACTCATGCAGAGAAGTGAGACTCGTAGGCATCAAAGACAAAAAGCACATGGTATTCACGGCACATTGGCGGTCGTCACGATGGTCAGTCATCTGTCGCACACAGCAAACAGACAGGCCTTAAAAGCTATGATCCTGTTCCACATTTCTGCTTTTTGGCTATGCCCACTCCCCAGATTGGATTGCCGGACGGTAGCACGTATGTTTACCATCTTAAAGTGCTATACGAGAAAATATCCAAGCAGAACAGACGTCTCAGCAGGTACAACGTGTTCGCGTGCACGATCGCCTTATCGGTGCTGAGTCCAGAACGGTAGTTGCGGTGAGGTGAAGGTGAAGGTGATGGTGATTGAGGAAGGCACGGTCTGCGAAACTTCGTTTGTCGACCTAATTTTCTCTCCACGCCAGCCCAACCTTCTATCAGCCCACCTCGTTTACTTCGCACACATCAGCAAATTTTACTCTGGTATATACTGCACATCCAACCAGCGAGCATCTTCCTCAAGTTCGCCAGCATGTCCACAGCCTCAGAAGATGTCAGCCACGCGGCAGTACGCGACTTCGGCGGCCTTCCATCCTCCATGACCGCAGTGGCTTTTTTGGGAGTCGCGTGGTACCTCTGCATCGAGCTCAACATCCGTCTACTCACTAGGTCCACAAGCCGCACGCTGTACTTCTGGAGCTGCCTATTCTGCAGCTGGGGTCTCATCGTCCACGGCATCGCGATCCTCCTAATGAACTTCCATATATGGGAGGCATACTCGCCCATTGTCGTTATCGAACTGGCGTGGTTCACATTCGTGGTCGCTCAGTCACTTGTCCTCTACTCACGCCTAAACCTTATCATGAAGAATGAGCAAATCGGGCGTTGGGTCATTTACGTGATCATCATCGATTCGGTCATCTTTGGCCTCACCACAGTTTTGCTCGGAATGATTGCTGCACGTCATTTGTCGCAAGCAACTGTACCATACTGATTGATGATAGCATCACTCAAGTTTCACAGCACGACTTCACTACGCCAATATGACCTGGGACAAAGTGCAAGTCTCCGCATTCTTCGTCCAAGAGGCAAGTCGTGACTGTACGAGACACATGTGAGACACGTACTGACTTTGTACTTTCAACTCTGCAGAGCCTCATCAGCATCCTCTACATCTACGAAACTGCCAAATACCTCAAGAATATCGAACTTCTCGGCAACTGTCGCCGTACCACGCGTATCAATCTTCGAAATCTCATCGCTGTCAACTTCCTTATCATCATCCTCGATTGCAGCGTCCTGGGGCTTTGTTTCAGCGGTCAATTCATCCTACAAGGCTACTACAAAGTCGCTGTGTATGCAGTAAAGCTCCGTACCGAGTTTACGATTCTAAACCAGCTGCGAAAGGCGTTGACGGGCGCTTCGACGGGTGGATCAGGACTTGCTGCGCTAAGGGATGTTGACACGTCTCTGCCAAAGAGGAGCAACGTCGTTGAGGTGGTCGAATGATGAGACTGCAAACTGCAAAGGTAGACGGGCACATATAAGATGGAGTGGCATTTGGGTAGATAGCAAGGGAGATGAAGCTCTTTAATAAAACTACCCTGCCTCTATTATCTTTGTCTTTGCAACAGCCCACCAGCTGGCTTGCTCTAGGAAAATGCAGCAGAAGTCTTCTTTGACGGTATTTGCATTGCCTGCGTAGGGGTTGAGGAAAGAGGAGATACAAACCTGATATTCCGGCTAGGTGCGTCGAAGACTCGATGCCTTTGGGCGGGTTGAAGGAACTGTGCACTGACAATGGATGAGAGGTCGATGATGAGCTTCTGACGAGCATGAAATCTGTTTGTGTTTTTTTTTGATGTCAATTGCACTTGGCTAGCGGTGGATACAATGAGAAAATTCATCGGTCGTGACGTGAGGATGCTTGCCGAGTAGCCTGAGCAGGTGGCGTTACCCAACTTAACGCTAAACCACATGCAGTATAGACGATCTCCGATCACGAACCCAAGATCTTGGAAGAAATGGAGAGGCTGGGACTAGGGCGAAAAACGATATCTCAGTATCAGCGCCGGTTCTGTGCATGTCAATGTCAAAATTACTGTAGTAGTAGCTGAGCCCCACGGCGAGAAGTAAGAGCGGAGGAGAGTGGGGACGAGCTGGCAGCAAGCGTGCTGGGAAATGACGCTGCAGCTGGGTAGGCTGCGTAACCCTCAGCCTCCAGCGGGGAAGCTGGTCTGGGCACAGCGTAGTGCATAGTTTGTTTGCCGCCGCTTGGGTTCTACTGTACCGTCACATTACCATCAGAACGTGAGCCTATCAGACTTCTGACGTACCTAAGCTGTCAGTGCATCCCGTTAGTTTCGTTGCAAACCCATCGCTACACGGCCATGCCGAAGGTTCAGTCCCATGCAGCGACAAGGTCAGACGAGGTCGCGCGACAAGGACCGCTTGCGATGCCGTCATGAGTTGGTGGCAACCAATAAGATCCAATCAGCTAGACCTCTGCCGTCTTGGAGACGGGCGCCGTTGAACGTACAAGGCTTAGATCTGCGATTAGATCGTAGCGTCTCTATCGCTTAGATCCGTTTGTGCGAGTAGTCGGAGGTAGCGTGAGAGGGCTAGGTGTTCCCGCGCATACGTATATTACCTACCTTGTCCCACGGTACCGCTCCTGTAAACTGCCATCAAAACACGAGGCGGCTCACCTTCGGTCCAGTCTACGCGAAGTCACCTGACTATATCCTGCACTCGACTGTTTGTCCACTCACCGTCGGGATGGATGTCAACCAGTCGGAGCGCAGCAAAGCGCACCTTGGCGCTGATGAGAAGATACCTGTCGAGCATCCGCAGAATGAGAAGATACCTGTCGAGCATCCGCAGAAAGCGCGCCCTGAGGTTGAGATTCCAATCTACAACGACGTAGAACGTGTAGACAAAACCGATTTGTCCTTTAATGCAATTCTCAAAGGCACTGCTGCGAACCCGCTCAACACCTTTGAGAAGAAGGCCGCTCTGATCAATGTCGAGCTCGACAAGTTTGGAATGGGCAAGTACCAGATATGTATCTGGTTCCTCTGCGGTTTTGGATACTTCCTTGATCTCGCATGGTCACAAGGTGTCGGTCTGATTGCTTCAGCCATCTACCAGGAGGTAAGTTATCCAATATCACACGAGCAACGTGTACTGAAGCATCTGCAGATGGGAGTATCAGACTCACACACCGGAGATATATTTGCAATTGCTAACGCAGGACTGGCCGTCGGCGCACTTGGCTTTGGTCTTGCGGTTGACATTATCGGCCGGAAATGGGCTTTCAACCTGACTTGCCTCATCACTTCAGTATTTGGACTTTTGCTGGTATGTTCATGGACTTCTCTCCTGCCATCAGATGTTAATCAGCGACCAGGCTGCTCCCAAGTACAACTACTCTGCGATATGCGCCATCTACTTCCTCGCATCTCTTGGTCTCGGAGGTAACATTCCGATTGATGCAACCATCGCCCTGGAGTTTCTACCCCATAACCGACGTTTCCTTGTCGCCCTTCTCTCCATGTGGCAACCCATCGGTGTCGCCATTGCATCCTGTATCGCCTACGGTACCACTGGTCAAGCCAAATGGCGCTGCGATCCCGCATTGCTGTCTTGTCGTGACGTCGGTCCTGGAGAAGCATGCTGCACCGTCGACAGCAACATGGGATGGCGATACACTGTCATTGTTCTTGGATGCATGACTTTGGCGGTCTTTTTCCTCCGTTACTTCGTCTTCACTTTCCATGAATCACCCAAGTTCTTGCTCGCGAGAGGAAAAGAGCAGGAGGCCATCGACGTTCTGCACAGAATTGCCAAGTTCAACAAGCAACCGGCCCCAACGCTGACCATGGAAATGTTTGCCGCCATAGATGAGGCATCTTCCAATGCTACATCGAGCGCAGGATTGTCCAGCGGGGGCCCTCAAAACACCAAGGCCACAACGAAGAATGTCGTCAGCGGATTTGCTAAAGAACTGGCCCGCCTCAAGGGTATCTTTACCAACAGACTCTCCGCCTTCATCTTCGTCTTGCTTGCGATTACATACATGGTAAGCATCTTGACTGCAAAAAGTCTGCATTAGCTAACAATGACCAGGGAGATTACTGGTCCTTCAACCTTGCGGGTAACTTCCTTCCGCTCATCCTGTTACGTAACAATGTCGATGAGGGTCGGGGAACTGTGAGCGATACATACGAGCAGTACCTCATCATCTATTTCCCGGGAATTATCGGCGCTATTCTCGCTCTTGCGTCTATCCAGCTGCCCCTAGTTGGCCGAAAATGGTCACTGGTTTTCTCCGCTCTCTGTCAGGGTGTTTCCATGGCCATGTATACCCAAGTGTCCAACACTGCAGCCTATGTGGGTCTGAACGCTTTGGAATACATCATGCAAACTGTAAGTGCGAAATCCAAACTTAATTTCTCCAATGTTAATACAAGTCCAGTATTTCAACGCAGTCTTGTATGCGTCCGCGCCGGAACTCTTTGACACTGTCTATCGCGGCAGTGTCAGCGGTATGCTCTCGTGCCTAGGTCGTATTGCAGGAATTGTCGCACCATACGCAGGTGCTCAGCTTCTTGCTGACAATAGTTCCGGTATTCTTTGGTTAGGTGCTGGTGGTATCTGGCTGTCTGCACTGTTGATGTGCTTCTTGCCAGTGGAGATGAAGAACAGGCAAATGTTCTAAGTAAGCGGGAACATAGAGACCCACTAAATAAGCTGGGCGTTGGTTTATGCCCATTACATGAGATTTCGTTGATACCCCCCAATTTATGCTATAGAAAGCAAAATACATTCATGCAAAACGGAAAATTATGTCTACAACCTTGGAACCATTGCCCAGGCATGCTCACACCGATCGTCTATGCGCTATTCATTATCTTGACCAGTTTGCAGCCGATGACGTAGACTCCTTTCCCATCATTGTGAGGACTCGATACCATTGTCGGCTTTTTCCTCCCGCAACACCGTCTCATTCCTTGTCATGCTTTGGTCCTGCATTATGCAGTTTGTTTCTTTTTTCTCTTGGGCTTGGTATCTCAGGCTCTCGCTTCCGGCGTTTCTCCGGAGGGGGGCTCGCTGTTCGAGTTCGCCTTTGTTATTTACAATGCTTTCTGAGTTTCGCGGAACATCAATACCTACTTGCGGAACAAGGCTGATTCCGGTTTGCGACAATGATATTTGCTGGATCAGCGCAGCGCACTTGGGTTAACGACCTTGTACACTGATTCTAGCATAAGACGTTATCTTAAGTCGGCGCGTTTACTCCAGAGCACAAGAGAAGGTTTCAGCATGGGTGTAAGATTGTGAGACGCGGACAAGATGTCAACCATCGAAGCATCAAGTTGTAGTATCTTAAAGGCAATGGTCACTCTCTTCTGAGGATTGCTCAGGTTGTAGGTGATAATGCAACTTTGAGGCGGCCCTTCCGTTCCACGTTGAGCAACGGAAGCCAAAGTAGATGCATGAACTCCAGACTGACGATGAGGTTCAATTCAGGACAAGAACAGCTGGCTTCATCTAACCATGCACAACCTAGCAATACAGGGGCACTAGCATGTGTGGTAGTGGTATAGCAAGCATTTGTCGTCGTATCCTCTCCCGGTGGTACTCACAGATAGCAACCGAGGACTGAGGAGACTCGGACCTAGTATCAGCTGCGAGGGAGTAGCATTTCTAGTATATGTCATAGAGTGACGGAAACGATCCTAGTGACTCAGTGGTCAATAGAACGGTGTTTGCCTTAGTGAATGTGTAGAGCGATAGGCTTCTAGGTACACAAACAGATCTGGTCTTGCCCATCTACTATATTTTTACCCTCTCCCATTCATTGCTATAATGTTTACAGCCACGATACAACATCCCCTCCCTGCCCTGCCTCAACCCCTCGACCTCAGCTTGACCTCCAAAAGACACTCCATTGTACCGACGCGCCCGAAGTTTCACCGAAAGCTCTTCATACGAAGCCCTGCGAACGGATAGATAGCAATGTCAGCGCTAGAAGCTCCCACCGCGCCTCCATCCCCAGCCATTCAATCAGCACAGCCCTGGTACTCGTCAGATCCTCCAACTCGTCCACCGCCAGCTCTTCCTGGAAGATCCATATGCGCTAATCAATCCAAGTGCGCAATATGTTATCGATGGTTAGATCTCGAGTCTGAAGCCAAAGCCGTCGTACATTTCAATCAGTGCTGGGACGTGTTGCGGAAGAGGGCAGAGAACGCGAAGGAGGAGTCGAAGCAAAACACGGAAAGTCACGAGGTCGAAGAGGGCAACGACACCACGACGGATTTTTCCGCAAGATGTTGGCGGCGCACTAAATGAATCGAAGGCATTATCAGCTCCTGTACCGCTGTACTCTACAGATCTTCCAACGACATCCTGCCTTCTTTGCCACAAAGATCTATCGAGTTTTAAAGCCGTCGATGCCTTCCACCACCGCGTTATCTGTCTCCATAAAATCTCCCCATCAAGCTGTCCAGTCTGCAAGGAATCGTTTACAGAGTTAGCAGAGCCATCCACGGAGCCAAATGCAATTGCAATCACTAGCTGGGAAGTCCACAACATGGTCTGGCACTTACACGCCTGCCAAAACGATTGTCATCTGTCTGAGGTGGAGCAAGATAGATACGATAGCCTTGTTTCCTGTTATGCCGACCGGATCGAAGTCGCCGAAAAGATCATCTTGAACGCGTTCGGAGATAAGAAGGAGCGGACTACTCGGCAACATCGCGCTAACGTCAAGGCCAAGAAGGAGTTGAGACTGGTGATGCAAGACGGAATTTATCGTACTGAAAGCTCACCGTTGCGAACTTGCCAAATTATTCTATCTGCGAGCAAGTCGCACAGAGGGACGGATATTGAGATTACCAGAATGGAGAAGGAAATCGTAGCCGACGCTATTCCTTTCGATATGTTTAAATTGTCAAGCTTCTCCGTACCAAAACTTGACCAGAATTCGAATCTGAGGAAAGACTACAAGGCCAGGAAGGCAACGACGGAACCCGTTTTGTTCTTTGACTCTAGGTTGTTTTGGAGTAGATTCCTCCACCAAGGGAAGAGTGATTTACCAGTTGAACTTGTAACTAGCAACTGTGCTGCTGTTGCTTCTCCGGCGATGGATGAATCGCTAGTTGATGGTGAGGTTGCCGGGGACAGTTTAATTATTAGCGACAAACGCAAAGAACGTTCGCAGCCTGGCTTGCTACAGTATTCCCCGAAGACGAGGAAGCCAACGGCATCTAGCGCAGTATTGGATGTGCTTCCTAAAGCCCCAACACAACTTCCAAGTCTGAAAAGCGGTGATGAGATTGAAGGCAACCGGCACGCATTGCTGACAAAGTCAGCAACCCCGAGCAAGGATACCAACCGATCGCTGTCGAGGTTACCAGCGCCCTCAAATTCCGATGTAGCAGTAAAAGCAGTTACACTTTCGCAGTCAGTGCTCAAGTCTTCAGCTTTTACGCTCGCTTGCCTACAAGAAGAACCAGTCACGCTCCCATGGCCAGTGCGCAAGTTTCCCGGCATCGAATTTACTTGTCCAAAAGAAGAAACAGGCAATCCGCTTGCTTCGTCTTGGTCGTCCACTCCGAAGCAAACTACCAAAAGCTCTTCTATTTCAATACAACCACCGGAAAACATGCCGTCCAGCCTCACTACTGCCATGAGAGTGAGTCCAGTCCGCCTCCCCAAGGCGGTTATCTTAGGCTCTCCGTCCGTCATCATGCCCGGGCGCAACTCATTGGAAGATACACAGCCGTACATATTCCCAGCCCCATACGCACACACCATCTTCTTCGCAGATGACTCTTTCCTCAAGTTCGGAGAAGGTGTGGTTCCGCCACCTCCTGGATCTGTACGATATAGCGATACCGAGGAGGGCAAAGCAGCTAAATGGGAAGAGCCTGTAAGCTTTGCTGATACTGGAGCACAAGCAGGACCGGAAAATGTTACTGCTTCGTCTGCGGGTGGAGAAAGGATGGCTGCTAGGCCGTCTGACTCTTCATTTTACTACCAAAATTCTTTAGGTTACATCCGTAATGAGGTATCGATGGCCTCCATGCACCCCAAAAACCAAAGTTGGTCTGATGAGATGGATGCAGACGACGACTTACATTCGTCTTCGCCTCCCACAGTAGCCAACTTATCCATCACCTCTTCCGCCGTTCCACCTCCCATACCATCTCCGCCAGTACGCAACGAGATACCACGCCACCCTGCTCCGGCCTTGCGACCAGAGATGTTCCTCAATCCAGACGAACTCAATCAAGAGATCAACCATGAAACTTACGCGTACGGTTCGCGTGGCGCTATCTCGCTTGCATTGCGATCGAACATCCAGACTATCGTCGACCCGGTACTGAACGAGGCAGAACAGACGGCACGTAATAGGGAGCGGTGTGTGGGGATGTTCGGTAGTTTCGCACAGGCAAGCGATGATATCTAGCGCCGTTGATAAACGGAAAAGATGGAAAAGCCCACAGATAGAGACAAGGAGATGAAAGGTAGAAAGAGATCGGGACTTGGTATGTCTAGGCAGATGTAGGATGCGTGTTTGCTCGATTGCGAGACACGACTTGTACTTAGTAATATAACACCAAGATCAAATAGAAAACAAGAGGAAACTCGTCATGACTCCGTCTTACTATCCCTATACAGTGAGGGGAAAAAAGACATCGCACGCCCAGCATGTGTCTCATAAACGGCTCATCTACACCTTACTCTTCTCATCCCCAACGACAAACACCTCAGCAGGTTCCACCTCAATCTCATCTGACGAAAACGTCCTTGAGCGACGGAACACAGCTTCCTCGACAGTGTCATATACCACCGTGCCTTTCTTGTTTACCTCAGATACATAGCGGAGTTGCCATCCGAATCTTGCAAAGCGCTTGCGGACGCGATCGTTCAAGCCCACAAGTCTGAACTGTGTATTCTTGCTGCCATACGCCTCAATGTCTGCTTTAAGATCCTTGAGATGGGTCAGCCCAGTCGTGTCTATGTTATGCATCGTGTACATGTCCAGCACCACACTGCGGATCTGGACTGGTTCTTCTAATATCTCGGCCTTGGTGCGTAGACGTAAGGCGCGGTCCCTGCCGGCGACGCTCCAATTACGGTTTGCGTGGACTGCCTCAAGGGTAGCCACATCACCCGAGTTGAAAGTTTGAACTGCGTCAAGGCATTGCGTTTTGATGTGGTAAGCGTTGTAGAAAAGCATGGATTGGTGGATGCGGAAAACTTGGGTATCGAGAGGGGTGGCATGCATGCCGGACTGGCGGCCTTGAGAGGCTACTTCAATAGAAGTGATGCGGTGGACGCGATGGAATGCCATGAAGAGAAGGTGGTAGACAATGTTGAAGCCAACCGCCGTGCCAATGCCGACTTCTGATGATACGAAGAGGGTAAGCCAAAAGGCTAGCATCGACGCCGTGAAATCGACGAGTGAGGTCCGCCAGTATCCATAAAAGACTTTGAGGGGAACTACAATGTGCCAGACAGCTGTGACGATGATAGCGGCAAGTGTGGCTTTGGGGATCCAGTATAGCGCTGGCGAGAGCTTGAAGATACTGAGAATGACGACACCTCCAGCAATCAGACCGTATACTGGGGACTTGACTCCAGACTCTGAGTTGACAGCGGTACGCGACATGGCGCCGCCTACTGCCATGGATGAGAAGAAGGAGTTGAAGAAATTGGTAAAACCAAGGTAGACCAGCTCTTGTGCGGCATCAGTAACATAGCCATTCTTGCGGCCAAAAGCTTTGGCAATAGCCAAGTGCTCGAGTGCAGCAGCAATGAAGGGCGCAATACTTCTAGCAAACACCTTACCGATGAGAGCTGAGTCGGGCATGCGAGGTGTTGCAATGCCATCAGATTTGACCTTGCTGAGGGCCCAGACAGGGTCATCGTTCTCGAGGTCGATATCCTTGTTCACTGCGTACGATATACCAGCGAAGAGAACGAGTACTACGGCACTGCGACCAAGCGCTAGCAGCCAGATAGCCTTGTTTTTTCTTGCCCCAGCGCTGTCCCATCTTCTGCATGAGGTATAGCATCAGTAGACCACCAAGACCCACTCCGCATGTCGGGCCATCGTACTGAGGTATCTTGGCAAAGAGGTCATGGATGATGTTCGCGGTACCGGAGCCGACAGAGATGCCGAACAGCGATGGGATCTGGCCGAGCATGATGACGATGGCGGCTGCGGAGATGAAGCCGCTTAGAACGGACACGGAAATAAACTCTAGCAGGAAACCAAGCTTGAGCAAGCCTAGCGCCATGGAGTAGATACCGACGGACATGGCAACGGCGGAAGCAATGGCCTGTGGTGAATATCCTTCTTGAGCAATGTCTGCAATTATCTCTGCCGTCAACAGACCCATCAGCGAAGTGGGACCAGTTGACAGATCTGAAAACGGTGTTAGCGGTCGATCTCGACCTCAGTAACAACGACTTACCTTTCGATGTACCCATGATTAGGTAGAGAAAGTTTGGTAGCCAACTCGACATGAGTCCATACTGCCCAGGTATTGTCGCAATCTTCGCATATGCCAGAGACTGAGGGATGAGTAGCACACCGACAGTAATGCCGGCCAATGTGTCGTTAAGCAGCCACCGTGGATTGTACTTTGGCAACCATTGGATGATGGGCGCCTTTTGAAGTAGGTATTGACCTGAGATCGAAGGGGCGGCACGAACAGCCTTGCTGCCATAACGAATTGTACGCTGGAGAGTGGTATCTGTAGCTACTGCTTCTCGACTCCGTTGAGCCTGCTTTCTGAAAAACTCCATGATAAACTGACGGGAAGTAAACGAATAGCAACTGAAGAACGAATGCTCGACAGATGACACAATACAGAATTGAGCAGTAGAGGAGGCTAGTTGAGGGGTTGTACAATGCACTGTGTAGCAAAGATATACTCGACGCACCCTTAGAAAGTGGCGTTATCAACCACAAGGTAGTCTCATGTCAATAGAACCAGGTCTAGAAGCCATAGCGTTAGAGTTCAACCTACTGGGTGACCGGCCAGCACACCCACTTCCAACCGCTTACCCGCATGGAAATATGCTGCGAACGTCCAGGTGCACTCGCGTCGGGGCACTGCGAATGATGTCAATCATGCTAATGGGATATCAGCGTGCCGGTCTAGTTGTATCCAATAAGGAAGGGAACTGCAACTGGCATACGTGATACCATGTGCGAATCTCGACCTTCCGTCTCGAGAGACCGACGCGATACGCCCAAGCAGAGCGAACCCAGCCCATCTGAAGATTTATGAAACTGCCCAACCTACGTATCTTCAACTCGATGAGTCGGTACCGACTGGCTCCTGTTGCGTTCTGAGATGGCTGTCCGTAGGAGACGAGATCTTTGGGAACGAAGTTACCCCGCAACACACTTCATCAACGCTGAACTAGCTTCCGTCAGCCACCCCGCGCAGGCCTGACTGAAGCCGGACGCTAGCGCCGTGAATTAAGCTTTGTGTCAAGCTCCACGAATAGACGGCCAAGAATTCTTGTCGAATACATCCCGAACGGGGCGTATGCCGTGTCAGTGCAGCGGGCGATCGAAGTTGGGACGAAACATCCGCAACAGCGATGACCCTACCAGCCTCAACCTGCACAAGTCGGCAGTTGTTTCGATGACCACCAGAATGAAGAGACATTGCGCAACGCGCCGAGATCATGATACGCAGGTGTTTCGAGTTCAGCATGAAGACCAATTGTTGTTATCCCTTGGCTTGTGACGGCACGACCTAGACATACTGAATTGCGCTGCCTTGCTGAAGCATCACGCCTGTTACGCAGCACTAATGAACCCCAGTGGCGTGCATGGACGTGCCGTCCTTGCGAGATGGAGACAAAGATGACCGGTCGCATGCGACAGTAACGTGGCAATGTTCATCGGCAATGCATTTGTCAGCAATATACGTGGTTGTGATTACACCGCGGTCCAAGTATGGACAGAACTGAGTGCGCATCCTTCATCCGTAGGATATGCTATGAGGCCTGTACTCGGATCACCATATCGTGCTGATGCGCAGCACACATAAGTCAGTGTAGCAGCGACCTCTTACATGTCGACAATGTACAGCAAATTTAGTCTGGCGAAAGTGCATCAGCACATGCACGTGCTAAGCGGGATGAGTTGCCGCAAACGATGGATGCATGCAGTGTCAAGAGGATTTGGACCAATAAGGACGGCCTTTATGTTCCTGCAACATGGCTCTCGCTAAGCCGTTCTGGAAGGTAGAGATCGAAATAACCTCCCAACGACTTGAATGATGGTGTAGGATGTGGGTGCGACGATATGGTTGCATGAGCCATGTTTGTTGCAGAACTTGTTTGCAATATGATATCTTCCCCCATGCAGAGCGACCTCCGCTGATAAGAAAAAGGGCTGGATGACTCATGTCGTCGCTAGGGTTCAATATCGTGACGGATGCCTTTACGGCATTCCCCGCATTCTCTGGCTGGGCTGGTGATCAAGGCGAAACCAGCGTGCTTGTCGAAGCCAAGAGACGGCATACTGAGTAGTTCGGCAGTGGCCTAAGCTTAGACTGCCCATGTGCATCACGTCGTCTTTACCATTAGCAGACCATGTCCAGGTCGTGTGTCGATCCGAAGCTGCAGTCAGGAACGGCACATAGCTCCAGCGTACCACCATGGTGGCTGAGCAAGTGAATCATTGGCTAGTGGAATATGACGCGTAAGGAAAGAGATTTGAGTAGAAGGAGGGTGACATCACGAGGGAATCGTCGTCGTCGCGGAGGCTCGTGCAAGGAACAAGTGGGGACAGGAGCTAGGGAGGAAGCGCGCTGCAGGAGGCCGTTTCTTCTCCCTTGTCAAACATCAACGCAAAGAGGCGTGGCAGCCGCGATCCTGTGGCCAGGGCAAGGGTAATGGACAGGGCGAAGATGCGTCGCTCCATGGAAGATGACACGTACTGGACGAGGAGAAGACGCGAGGGGGTAGAGGACCGGACAAGAGAGAGAGAGAGAGAGAGAGAGAAAGAGAAAGAGAGGTGAAGGGTGGCGTGTCGGAGACAAAGACGCAAGCTCCGTCTCCGCGCTACCAAACGCCAAGACGAAATTTATTATCGATACGGCTTTCGGGACAGAGCAAAGCAGACGTCCCCCAGCCAGAGTTGGATACTGAAGACATTGGAACATGGCGCGCAAGAAGAAGAGCGTGCAGGACGATACGGCGCTCCACGGCAGCGCCTCGTCGCTGCCGCCGCCGCCCGCAAGCAACGGCGCAGCGTCAGCGAAGAAGGCGGCCAGCGAGCCCTCGACGTCTGCCCTCATCATCTGTCGCAACAAGTGAGTCTGGGCGGGTACTGCCGTCTTGATGCAGAGGGACGATGGCCTAATAGCGGTACCACAGGCATTGGCGCTACATCTCTTCGTTTCACGGCCCCTGGCTCCAGCTTCCCCCCGAGGTCCTCGAGTCGCTCGCCCATAGCAACTACCTCTCCCCGCGCCCACACCCGATTGATCCCGCCGTCTTCTACGACCTCGTCAAGATCCGCAAGGCGGTTGACGAGGCGACCAACCTTGCTGTGCGCGCAACGTCTGGCTTGACGTCGGCGGCCCTCAGCAACAGCCTCAATAATGGGAACAGCATGCTTGGGAATGCGGCGGCGCTGGGGATAGGCTACGGGGGAGGGGGGACGTCGAAGCTGAGCAGAGAGCGGAAACATCGCATGCGGGACCTGGCGACGAACAAGCTAAGTCAGGCATATCGGTTGGACGAGATTGCAGCCAGCGTAGCCACCATGCAGAGCGCAAGCACGCTGGAAGACGTCGCGCACTTGGTGCTGCAGCGCGAGCCGAACAATGTCGATGCCAAGTACGTCCACTTCTTCCATGAGAAGATTCCCAGTCGCATGATGGCGCAATGTACACCTTTGGATACTTTGAATGAAATCATCGGCGAGCGACCCAACGACGGGAGCCCCCTACGAACACGCGCATTGACAAGGATATTCAAGGAGGACTATGTAAACTCGGCCAAGGACCTGAGTGAAGCCTTGAGCACGGCACGCTATATGATGGCACAACATCGAGCGGGCAAGGACCAGCTGGTACTCGCAAAGACACTCCAAGAGCAGTATGGGAGGGATTGGAGGCAGGAAGTCAAGATTCCCGACGAGGACCACCCTAATTCGCTCGAGACCCAGTTACTATTCCATCGTGCTGGCGTATACTTCACCATAGCATGCGGCCACGTCAATGCTGCACTAGACGGCCTGCAGGCAGCCGAAGAGGTAAAGGCGCGACGGGATGCTCAGATCGCCGAAGGCAACGAACCAGATCCCATGACACCAGAGGAAGCGCACGGCAACCATCTGCGTCTGGAAGCTCGCAAGCAAGTCCGCCAAAACGCCAAACGCGCCCTTCGCGACTACGTTGCTTTCCTCTCACACTTCGACTATACCCCTGGCATCTCCGCTGAGCTTGCCGAAGAGTTCCTGCGTAGGTTGGGTAACTCCACGAACGGTTACTCGAATGACAAGATTAAACCGAACATGAATCGTCTAATCGAACAGACAAACGGCGCCTCGTCACCCATCTCCGAAGCCCTCGTCCCCCATCGCGGTCCAACCAAATCCTCTTCAGACCGCGCATCATGGCCCAAACTCCCTCCGCCAGAAATATATAAAGTCTCCCAGCTCTTCGATGCTGCTCCTCCTCCCTCCCTACCCCCTTACCCACCACCCCGCAACCCCTCCGAGACTCCAGCCTCAGTAGCAGCCACCGCCTTCGCCGATAGCCATGAAAGCATAACCTACCACCCCCTCATTACAGACGCCCTGCACAGTCTCCTCCTCTGCCATGCCCTGATCCAAACACCACCCAAGGAACATCTTCGCCATGCTCACAACGCCGCTCGCCTGGCCCGTGTCTGCGATGGCTACCCCATATTCCTCGCCGCGCGCTCCCCTGCGCGCGCCGACTGGATCGAAGTCCTTCATCGAGCTGGAAACTGGATCGGCCTATCCACATCCTGGGAGAACCTCTGTCGTCCGGCACCTTTACCTGGCCACGGCGGTGGTGGCAAGAACGGCTCCACAGACCTAGCAGGAAAGCACGGCATGAACGGTTCGAGCAGCGGCGAAACCGAAGCTCAGCGTCGCGAACGTCAAAAGCACGAAGCCATCCTCGAAGCCCTAGCCGACGAACGCGTCGTCGACGAAGAAAGCTTCCAACGTGCGGTTCGCGCACGAGAACGCCGCAACAGAGAAGACGAGGAGGCCGAGGAGAAGAGACAGCAATCTCCCCCTAGTGATGCAGATGGGAATCCACTATCGCCACAACCTACACCACCCAAGCGCTGGGCGCAGGATGACAGTCGTGAATATCCCATCAGTACGGAACGGGCAGAAGCCATCTCGCGCTGGGTTAGAGACGCGCCGCCGGTGGGCGAAAGCAGTGGTGCGAGGAATAAGAAGAGGACAAAGGGCAAGGGGAAGAAACCTTCGTTGAGGGCTGGTGGAACGAGCCTGAGTCTTGCAGATAGTCTGGATGCGCTGAGTGTGCAGGAGGAAGACATTGACGACTAGTTACAGCTGTAGTTGATAGAGAGACATGTCCACATCTTGGCGATGAGAAGACAAGATAGACTTATTCTTAGTGCGGTTCAGGGCTTCGGCTTGATATATTCGACATAGTGTGGTATGTTGAAGCTTTAGCACAAGAGTGGCAGTGAATACCTCCATGGCACGGTTTGAGATGCAGCTTAGCAAAAACGGACCCCTTTGTAACGCTTGTAGACAATGGCAGTAGGTCAGAGGTGTTTTCACATTTTCAATTGTTTTTGCGCCTACGATGAGACTACAATATATTTCAGCATAAGCCGCATCCTTTCCTGAATACCTTCTTTTCCATCATATGGAACCATGGTATCTCGTGGCGAAGGTACCCTTGCTTCACATCTCAGTCAACCATAATTTCCCTTTCAGATCCGCCAATAGCATGATGCTCAAAATTCAACAAGTCCAAGTTCAGTGCATCCACTTCATCGACAAGCTTCTGCCAGATCTTCTCCGACTCTTCTACTGATACTGTCTCTCCAATCCATTCGTGTTGTAGGTCTTCCTCCGCAAATGCAAGCAAGTCGCCTTCATCGTCGTTGAGCAAGCCGTATGACTTCTCGGGTTTTAGACTGCTGTTCAATATGCCTCCGAGGGGCCACATTTTAGCTGCCAGCCAATATGCGCGATGGAAGCGTTTGTCCAAAGCCTTCATGTCGGGATGCCACTTCTGCTTGACGGCGAGGTAGCCATGGTCTGAGCATAAATTGAACCATTCCGGGATGCTTGGTGCGATAGTTGTCCAGTGAATCTCGCTATGCTGATGAGCATACAATCCATATACACCGATACTAGTAGTCGATACAGGTGGCATGCCCCATTCAAAAGGATTCGCTGCATTATGTAGAACCAGAATAGACAACCTGTTGCCATCCTTGATAAAGCCTTTGGTTGTGTGAGCGTGCCACTTATGCTCGTCCGAATCGTAGATGGTTCGCTGGAAGCAGCTTTCCAAGAAGCACTCAGCAAAGTCGTAACCGTTTTCGGCTCGTAGCTGGTAGAGCTTGACTGGCCACCTGTATTCATCGTAGTTATTGGTGATGTTCTGGGGTATAGTCTCAGGGTCGATGACCTTGGGAGGTGACGGTGGAAGTGGATGCTGAGGCGGGTACAGACCGAATCGTGCATCGAATACGCCTCCGTACTGCGGATAGTAAGGAGGGGGGAGTGGTGTATGATACTGCCCTGAACCAACCTGATTCATTCCGCAGAATGACGGCTGTTGGATGGGCGGTTGATAGTCCATGGCACTCTCCTGCTGTTGTTGGTCATACACGTGATGCAGACGTCGATGAGAAAGAGGTGAAGTAGCCATGACCAGATTGTCAAGAATCCCAGCTTTACGTTTGCGACGAGGCGTAGATACAGGTTCAGGTGTCCGGGCATTTTGGAGTGCTGAGATGTGAGATGATATCGTTTGCCTCCTGACCGCTGCACTTTTCCTGAATGCTTCGCCCTTTCGCTTGTATGCTTCCTGCTTCTTCTTTGTTGCTGCATCAATCGTCAGGTCATGGGTCGGCCATTGTTGGATGGAGGGCAATATAGGAGTCGGCTCTGGACGAGTGGTCTGCTGTTGGGGCGACGAGCGTAAGAGATTGGCGGATGGGTGTAGGCGAGGCGGCTGAATCGTATGCTGGCGCGGGGGGGCACTTTGGAAGTTGGGTAGCTCTGGGAAGGGATCATGTGCTGGTGTGTATGTACCATACGGAGTCAGGTAGTTTGCCGGAGTTTTTGGTAGCGGAGCATGATCTGAATCGTCTTGGTGGTGAAGAGGCGGAGTAGACGGCCACTCCCCGGCCGCCCAATAGGACATAGGCACGGTGTATCTATGCTGCGGTCCGCGGAAGATTTCCGGGTCAGGAGAAAGGGGAGTTGGGATGGAACCACCTGCTGAAGCCGTGTGCTGTATGGGAACGCCAAAGGCAGCCCCGACGAGGTTCTTGCGCATCGATGCAGTGCCATGCACGTCATCCAAACTCATACCCTGAGGCCAGCCGGCAGGCGCGCCGTGTTGAGAAGGGTCCATCTGAAGTGCTTGCGGCAGGTTGAGTGGAGAGGCTCATTTTCGGGGTTGTTGACTATTTATACTGCCGTTGCTCGTGGTGACGGACGCATCGAAGGCGCCAGCAGTCAGTGATAGAAGGCACGTCACCCAGCAACAGACTACAGCGCACCGACAGAAGGAAGTCGCGACCTGTCTCCTGCCTTCACCTGATATTTGCGCACAGAAACTGGCTGATCGCCACGTTGAGGTTGTAATGTTGCTGCCTGACTATCCTGATGTCGACGTAATGAGATGAATTGGGAAATGGAAATGGCAAACGTACATGTGACTGGAGCTGCGAGAAGAGCAAGAACACTGGAAAGAGGCAGTGGGAGAGAAGCCCCTTGTATGAAATCGCTGTACATAAGAGCGGATATGAGCAACTAACCCAGACACGCCCGACGTAGGCTGACTATGCAAACATTCACAACACTTGTCTTCATCGATCGCCGTCTGACACATTCCCACGAGAACGCCGGGCTGACCTAAAGCAGCTGACCTGTACGATCCATTAGGCAGGTCAACTCGTGCCAAGCCCTGTAGGCAGAAGCAAGACCTGTGGACCGTGGACTGTTGTGGCACTTGGGGCGGTGTGGGTGAAGGGTGCATATGCAAGTATAATCTGACCCAGTATCTCGCTGATGAATCATATAAAGCATCCGCCATACTCCCATTTTCCCATGCTTCTTCTCCCAAGCTTACGCTTCAACGCCAGACGGACAGAGACATTGATATGAATTAGAGACAAAAACGAGACAAGCTGCATCGCATGCAGTCCATGAGAGGAATGTGAGATGCTAAACAACGCGCTTGACCTGTTTATTGAGTCAGTTCAGTGTTCAGACGCGCTAGATCAGTATGCGCAGGTCCTGGTTACCTCGAAGAAACGTTTTAGCCACCACACCTGGAAGAAGCCCTGGCCAATCAGCACCATCAGCTGGAAGATGCTCCACCACTTGATGCGCGCGTTAGTGCTCTCAGCGGTATTCCTGTGTACCCGCTCGCGCACGATAATGTAGCCCTGCTCGTCCTTGACTTGCGCGGCAAGTTCTGACATTGTTCGCACTATTTCCAATCAGCATGACCTTCTCGTACTGGCCTAAGTTGTTTCCTCACCCTCCTTCTCCAACGGATCTTGGGGTGCCTCGGATTCGGGGACGTAGACAATGCCGTGTACGTTGAATGAGACCTCCTTGGTGTTGGCGCCCCAGTGCTCGTTGTTGAAGCAGTATGTGTATTTGCCGTCTTCTTTCGCATCAAAGGAGTGGTCCCCAGAGGATACGCCGCGTTCGTGGACCTGGTAGCTTCGAGAGGGCGTCTCGATCTGTGCATGCAAAGTTAGCTATGCCGCTTGGGGGTGATAGTCGAGACGCAATTGACGCACCCAGAAGTCGATTTCAAGGTTGCCGCTGCCCCCAAACTCCCGGTCGCCGACTTGGAACGTGACCGTCATCTTGTCATCCTTGTGGAGGGATTCGTGGAAGCATTCGCGCTGGTGAGCTTTCATTTGGATGTTGTGCGCTGTTGCGAATGACAGCAGGCTACTCGCCGCAGCGAGAATGGCGAAAGAAGGGAACAGCATGGTGGAGGTGTGGTGATGTTGCTCTGTCGTGTGTCCGGTTCGTATGTTTCGTGGAGCGCCAAGCTGCACATACGGAGATGCCAGCTTGCCCGCAATGCAAGGGCCCACAACACTAAGTTAGGTAGCGTATCGATTAGTCAGCCAACGCTTCGTCTGAACTTCCTTCGAACGGCGTCTTGCTCCTTTATACACCCACGCTGGTGTCGTCGACCAACGCAACATGTGTCTCATCTAGTAAAAATGACACAAAACGTCACATCTATTTCTGTGGACGTCGATCAAAGGAGTCACCATCATGGATTTCGCAGCGCAGTACACTGCGTCTGCACGCGCTGACATCTGCTGCCATCGAAGGCATTGCACCGTCACAACTACGTGCTAATGCAAGATTTAACAAGTGCAGCTGAAAACTTCAAAAGTACCCTCGCAGACTATTCCAAGCAAAACTGTAGCTCGTATAGTCTTCTCGTTAGCCAGACGTGGCGAAAGGTAATACTAATGCAGCTTTCTTGTCTCCTAATTCTGCCGCTGTCACTGCTTTCATTCCATGTGCTCGAATCTTGGCGTTGATATCATGTCTTCTGAAGCGCTTCTTATCTTTTGCGGTTTTCTGTTAGAAGCTCTCTGTCCGAATCTGGAAACCCTGGATAGGCCTTGCTCGCCAAGCCAATCGCCATACCGCACGCTCCCACATGTTCCCTGCAACACCAGCGCTTCTACCCTACACGATCAGCCGTAGCTTTATGCAGCGACATCGCAATCTGTTGCTTGTGTCCATCTTTCACGTCACTGTCTTCGCTACCCGCGTATCCCGACCTCCATCACACGACACACCAACGATCGCGATTTAGACACAACGCCTGTGGCTCCAAGCTGTTACGATGGCCGATACGAATGGCGTTCCCCGTAGGGTCTCCATGGCCTATATTTTAGGATTCAGCAACAAGCCGTACAAGGAAGTAAGGCCGCCCGCACCTCCACCTCCGCCGCAAGCTAGAAGGCCCAGTCAGCCGGTCAGCATGGTGTGAACTCTCATCGAATGTTATTGGTCAGGTTGTTTAGACTAATCATCGCCAGATTCCTACTCCTGGCCGTATCGTTGAGTGGACTGCAAGCGATGGCCGTAAAGGCAAACTCACTGGCGCCACCAAGCCGCGACTCACTGCAGCCAGTCTTGCGAAGGTACCGTCTGACAAGCGGTCGACGAAGGAAGCGCTAGGTGCCAAGAGTGTATCGAAGAAAGCAGCTTCTAATAAGCCCGCCGCTGATGAGAGTGGCCTATGGGGTGCCAATGATTGGGGTGCTACCGATACGAAGAGCGAGTCCAACAAGTCGAATTTGAAGAAAGAAGATGCATGGAAACCGAGTAACTCAGGAAATGGCAAGAAAGATTCGGCACTAGATGGTTGGAGAAATCCTGTAGATGCTTCAAGCGGCGATGATAAGAAAGGCGAGAAGGATGATATGAAGAAAGACGACACTACAGCAGCTTTGGCAACGACAACTAACGCACCGGCTGCTCCAAGTGAGGAGGTTGAAAAGAAAGACGGCGAATCGAACGCATGGACAAAGGAACAAGACGAGAAGCTGATGCAGATGAAGACCGAAGACGTGAAGATGCCCTGGAGTAAGATCAGTGATGAAGTTGGTAAGGCTGAGGGGGATTGCAAAGAGCGTTTCAACGTGATCAAGCCGAAGGATTGGAAAATGGGGCCAACCAAGGGGGAGGGGGTGGAGGCAAGAAGAGGAAGAACAAGCAGGCCGATAATCAGAACCAGGGAAAAGGAGGCAACAACAAGAACGAGAAAAAAGATGGCAACAAAGAGGACGAGAAACAGGACGAGATGTCAGGAGGTACTGCAGGTGCTGATACTAGTGCATGGGATAAGAACGGTGAAAGGGACTTTGGCAACACGACAGGCGGTGGAGACGGTACCAATGATGCTGCCATAAGATGGGGCCCGAACAGCGGAGCAAACTGTAATACGGACTCGAACAAGGACCAGGACAAGGACAAAGGCAGCGCCGGCGTGGCAGATCCATGGACTGGGCCCGCTCCAGCACAGAACTCTTCTTCGAATCAAGCTGCTTCGCATCCTGGCTCTCAACACAAAGCCAGTAACAATAACGTCCAGCCCATCGCCACCCGTCCCCTCGAATTCGAAGTCAAACCCGACGACACCTTCTCTACCGATGACTTACGTCTTATCGCCCGAATCTTACAGCAGGATTGCTCTATGGTCTGGAATAGGGTTAGCTGGCGCTTCAGAGACAAGACTGGTAGGACACTACATCCTGATGACTTTGAGAAGAAGATTACCGGGCGTCTCGAGGGCAAGGAAAGCGACAAGGGTGAGCGGAGGAGGTAGGGTCGTAACGCAGTAATGGCAGAAGACTGCGGGTATCATGTTTCAGCGATGACACAATGTGTGCTTCGCCCCCTGGACAATTGTACAGTTCTTGCCGGAATTCTCTCGACCTTTGCACATAAAAGTGATCCCATTTGTTTCAACTTCCATGCATTTTTGGGGGTATTGAGTATGCATATGAAGGGCCGCTGGGGCATTGAAAATCCCGTTCTATCTTAAAATATCTTCTCCAAATCCTGGGCGTGTCTACATTTCCCCTTTTTTTCACGTCTACTTTACATGTATTGGCACGGAAGCACTGCTCTCACATAGCAGTCCAACGGGGGGTTCCTACGACACGACGGGCGAGCGAGAACGCTGCAGGTCGGATACTACGGGAGGCCATTCACCATGTCGACGGTGTTTTCTCATCCCAAGCTTGCGTCTTGATTTTGCTACTGGCAACGACCCCCTTCTCTTTGCGTTCCACTGCTCGCCACCTCAGCCATACCCTTCCTTAGTCACACCCAAAGACCCGCCTTGAATCTCGATATTAGTACATCACAGCCCTCGAATCTCAGCGGAAAGGTACGTAGGCTATCTGAGATGATCTGCTCGACCTTGTATCCTCCGCAACGACCTTTTCATTGATGAAGACATGTCATGCTCGCTCTCGTGTTCTTATTCCGAGCTTCACTAGAGATATGAGGCGACGTAGCCGCCATGGTAGGATATCAGCTAGGTGATTGATTCTTACAAGTCAGCTGGAAATTGCCCGGCATGTTTGAAACAATCATCCACGCGATAGAAGAGGCCACTGTATACTGCATTGTATCCACATTTTGGAGTGTACGTGTGACAATCCCAGAGCTTCCATCGGTGCCTATGAAACAGCGCTATCCCTCCGAAGACACGTCAGCTTGAACTCCTTCTCCAGCCCAGGCATGTTCAAGCGATCAACACCCCAGCCACACGCCCGGCTTTCACAATGCAATACCAGTGAGCTCAGGTGACCAAAGACCTTTCCACATCCCTCATCACGGCATACGAACGGGTGTATGATACCAGCAGTTGACCAATGCTGTACCTCGGCGATGTCAACGCGGTCAGTCCGGATGGATACATGCATGTCGAGATCCATGTAAAGCGGTGAGTACCACCACTTGCCGAGACAGCGCATGAGAAGTGCTGGCTCAGCAAGCTTGGGGCACTTGCCTGACTCTAGATGGTTGATGAGACTGGAGTAGTTGCGCATCGGCGCGTCGCAGCCCCAGCATCCGATGTTTGCGGAGCTGTGCTTCGTCATGTGCTAGCGTGCTGTCAGCATGGCAGTCGCGAGTCAGTCGCGTGGCAGGTCACTTACGATATGGTAGTTGCCCTCGTGGTGTGTATGGTAGCCACAATCCTTGCAGAGAAAGCATTCCTCAAGATGCAGGGCCAGCTGAGCCTTTCCAGCATAGTGTTCGCCGCATTGAGGACAGGGAAGCGCGAAAGAACAGCTCTCGTAGTGTAGATTGAGCTTCGTCAGGCTCGGAAGTACGCGTTTGCAGCCTTCGCATTGGTAGTGGTCGCGTTTGAGGTGCTGTGTGAGTGCGGCCTGGTCAGGGCTATCGAAGTCGCACCCTAGCTGTAAGCAATGCTTATGCTCTTACGTTGGTCAGCCACGTCTATATAACACAGTGGTTGCGATCAAACTTTATCAAACGTTTGAACAAAGCACAAAACCGGGCTCAAGCAGTAAACGAAACGGATTATCCACTTACTATTTGTCTTTTGCCAGTGCGCATCGCGCTCATCCTGGTTACGGAAGCGGCGCTGGCATGTTCCGCACCATGTATGCTTCTGAGCGGTCTGTAGATGGCGCTCCATCTCGTTGCGGGTCTTGAAGCCAAGTAGACAGGTGAGACACACAAACTCATGTCCAACACTGTAGTTGTTCTCGAAGTGGTTCTTGAGACCCCACTCATCTTTGAAGGCGGAAAGACAGAGGTTGCAGTAGACCTCATGATTCCACGAATGGTCGACATGGTTCTTGAGACCATTGCGGTCCACAAAAACGCGCTTGCAGAGGTTGCAGTAGTTTTCGTGTCCAGTGTTCTGCTTGATATGACTGAGTAATGCGGGTTTGTTGGGGAACTTGTGTGAGCAGACACCACACCAATTCTCGTGCGGATCATATCCCTTCTCGCTGCCGTTGTCCGTTGATCCCGATATGACCCGCTCTCGCTCTCGATGAGCGACCGGGCGGTTGAAAATGGCTTTAGTACGGTCGTTCACAACTTGTGAAGGAGGGCGAACTGGTAGTGCCGGAAGACCACGCTTCTTCACCTCTTGCCATGGTATGGAGTCATCGGCGACCTGATTGAGAAACGGATTCTGAGTGGGATGAACAGCGGCACTGCGCACGGGGGCTACGCTTCCGTCTGCGCTAGCGAGCATCGCATAGCGATTGTGACCGGGCGCAGCCATGGCGAATTGTTCACGGCGGTGGGGTTGAGAACGGGATGGGTGTCAGCAATGTTGCTCTGTATTGGACCAGCTTGCTGTGTTGATAGAAGCGATTGTGTTATCGCTGCTAGCACGGCTAGCACGGATGACCAATAACAAGCAACCAGGCAGCAAGCGTCTTGTCACGTGACATTGTGGTACCAAGCGGGTGGGAGCGTCGACATCCATGATGGCGCGTATGCGTGGATCTAGGATTAAAGGCAGGGTCAAAATGTGTCGGCTGAGCACTTGAGACTCGAGGCGCATTTGTGCATGTCGTCAAGGAAGCGAGGGAAGCAAAGATTACGTACACAAGGAGATGGTGAAGGTGAAAGAAAAGCATGATACCCGTACGCCTTGCGCGAGGCCTGGCCGACATTGGTCAGACAGACTATGATTCAATGAGTAATTATGCTGTCTTATGGGATGAACTCATCAGAATTGCAATGCAAAGGATCGCGCATGGTCGTGATTGCCGGCATAAGACAGATGGAAATGCATTTTGACCTGATCGAGCGGTGCGGGCTGTATTTTGAACTCTTGATATCGTAATGAGACCAAATTGAGACAATCTGGCATGGTAGGAGATATGACAGAAGTTATCAGGAGGTCGAAATATGGATGTCGAGTAAATGACGCAGCTAAGTAAGCGTGTCACGTTGCCCACGCGCTCGCTTCCAAGGAGGTTTGTCTCGACGCGTCTGCCACAACCATCAACGTCAATCAACTACATAATCAACGCCTTCCCAAAAAGGATTTCTTGTGAAGAAAATTTACGACATCTGTACAGTGCGAATCGACATATAGCGTGGCCAGTCAAAGTTCTGGCTCAGACAACGCGTCACCCCATGGCCCAAACAACACACGATGCAGATCACATCAGACACTTGCTCACTCCAGTAACCTGATCTCAAGGACCGGCGACTCGAATGCTTCGTCTATATGTCACAGCAAATCATCTTTGTAAAAGATACTCTATCGATCAGCTCGACCACCGGAAGAGGTTTGCTTCGCGGGTTGACAATCTCTGGGCATCGTGGTTTATACGTCGTGGTGGACTCAAAACGATGCGGCCTATACAATATCGAGTTACTACACCTAACGTTGGCTCGAGATTCATCCAGCTCGCTGCTCCTTCCAGAATAACATGACAAGCCCTTGCCTCTTCTGACATACGAGTGCTTTCTACCGTCATCACCGCAGGAAATCGCGTTGGCGTTATCCATGCGAGCGGCTATATAATTTGTTTTTCACACATAAGGCTCGCGACTACGGCCCACCTGGATTTTTGGACCCGCTTTCCATTGCTCTTTCTTCACTAAAATCCTGGTGAGGGTCACTTGGTGAGAGCTTTACGGTGTCGTTTTCACGAACCAGAGATCATGTCACACCTCGCAGAACGAAAGTCATCTGCGCCACAAACCTTCTCTCCCTCCTGTACAAGTAGGAATGATCCAGACCCTCCATCAATCTCTCGCACTCTCCGCAACCCTTTCCTTCTGTTTTTGGCTAGCACTTTGCCGTACACAAAAGAACCTCCCAGTTCAAACGCAAGCGTCTTGAGGTAAAGTCAAAATAGCTAAACTGTGCCAGCATACCAAACTGATCTACCTGACCCGAGCCTCGTCTTTCCACCAATATAGGGAGATTCAACAAGTGTATGGAGAATACTAGACTCCGTCAGTCCCGGGAACTCACTTCCGAACAGCTTGCTCGAGCGCAAGCGCTTGCAAACATCAATGTGTTCAACTATCAACGTCCGGACGAAGACTTGGTCAAGAGGATGCGCAAGAAGAATTCTGGTTTTTCCAATCAAGCAGTACAATACTCTGCACCATCCACACTGCTCACGTCTGCGATATCGTTGTCTTCGCAATTGGGTCAGTCCGTTAGCAATCTACCCATACCACAGCTCGGCTCATCGAACGTATCTTCTATCATACCAGGGCCTTGGCACAGTGCACAATCTCTGTCAGAATGTGACGATTGGGAAGATCATGCGAAGAAAGACATTACTCGTAAAGGGTTGAGTTTGGACAGGGCCTGGGACCGCAGGACGTGGAAACAAAAAGCCAGCAACCTCCAACGACTGAAGCTACTAAAAGACGACGGCTACGACATTGCACCTTTATTGGGCAAGAAGGGCAAGAGAGTATCCGCCGATGCGATCATCACCGCCCTACTAGACCACGCCAAAACACGAAAAGTGAACAACGCCGACCCTGCATCTGCTGCGGTCGCTCAAACCACTCAGTCGTTAGCCTCAGCTGCTATTGAAAAACTATCCGAACCAGCTCAAGGGAGCATCCGTGGTGGTCATGCGATCCCCACCACAGCGAATAGGAAGATCGAGATATTGGATGAGAAATTCAAAATGGCTGCCCCGCTCGCAGGCATAAAGCGCAAGCATTCTCATGTCGATGAGTATCAGCCCGCCTGGTCCGAGCTGAGCCCACAAAAGGCACTTCACGACTCTTATAACAAAGCAAAGGCCAACTGTGTTATCGAACGTCCATGTACATGCTGCAGGTACGATAAAGTCATGCGGGTGATGACACGGGAAGAAGTCAGCAAGGCCTTTGAAGAGCAAGCTTTCGACATAGTCAAGCGGCGAATCGGTCGTGACACCTTCCGATACTCTAGGGCTGCGAGAAGGATCCGCCATTTTCAAGCGTCAGCCTCAGTCAGCCAATATGTTGTACCATCAAAGCCATCTCGTATCGTTTTCCAACCACTGGCGTCGTCTGCTCATCTACCGCCTGAGTTGCACGCATGTATCAGTGCTAACGGCACGCGTCTGATCATGGAAGAGCTTAAGCACATTGCGTATGGCTGCAACGAGAACAGTAACATGTTCTTCAAAGACCCTGAAGAGGCTGAAGATCAAGAGGGCGATAGACTAATGTTAGTACGCGAAACCGGGGACGAACACTTCCGGTACCACATCCGTCTTTATACCACTCCAGAGTTCCCGATGATCATTGAAGGAGAGACATTAGCACTGGCTGGTCTGATGAAGCGCCTCCATGAGAATGAACTCACCCACCGTCACAGCTGGCAATACGATGTGGATCGGATGGAAGTGATCGCAATAGATAGCCCACCCTGGTTTCTGGGAGATGCAACCCGGTCCATTTTGAAGGATCTGGAAAAGCTATTGGAGGCGGAACAGACTCTGGGCGGCGTAGAGGCTCGTCTAGGTTGCCTTGACAGCCCACAGAAGGTCAGCTCCGTCTAAATACCGCGCTTGTCCATTTGGGCAGACCTGTATCGTTGAGTTTGTAGCGCGGACACGCATAGTTGTCTACAATTCAGAGTCAATGTAAATTTTTGTGTTGGAAAAGAGGTATATGCATCCCTGAAGACTTGATATGGTAGTGAACGAGAGCTGTGGTCCGTGCTTACGGATTCATATTTATCATCAACACTA
Source organism: Alternaria brassicae (assembly GCA_004936725.1). Classification (NCBI taxonomy): domain Eukaryota; kingdom Fungi; phylum Ascomycota; class Dothideomycetes; order Pleosporales; family Pleosporaceae; genus Alternaria; species Alternaria brassicae. Next base: position 2,087,340 of record CM016505.1, on the reverse strand, counting down.
CTTTATCCTCTCTTGATACTGCCTACAAAAGCTGTTTTCGCTGTGTTTCTAGTTGTTTTGCAAGTTTGTTTCGCAACTCTACAGCCAATCCATCACTGCACCCTCGACTCCCTACCACGACCCCCCAGATATCCGCCCAAACCCACGGCTAAACATGCCTGTACGCACCCGTAAGCTCGGTATCGACGACAAAGACAAGAGCGCCCTCAGTCTCTCGGAAGATGACTTCCGTCGTCACTGGGTCTCTGCCCAGTGGTCAAATCCGCGCAATGCTCATCCGAAAGTCTCCTTCAATCAACAAGACAACGGCTTTGAGCACCTCACCCTCGCGGCGATGCCCTTGATCAGCACCAAGACCATCAACGCGCCAGACTTTGTCAACTTCGGTCCCGAGGAAGAGACGAAATACCTGGAAATGCTCCGTGACAAGCTCAGTCTGACCAAAGACTACATTCTCAAGGAGCAAGAGCTATCGCTCGACCCTGACCGCATTGGCATGCGCCACGAGATGACGCCAACAGTTCTCGTTGCGCCTCCCATTATGATCGATATACACGCTCAGCAGATGATTCGGCTCCTGATTGAATCGGATGCAGAGCTTCGTAGATTGAACACCGAAACTCCAAAGGATCAACATACTGCCGCACTAGATCAGCCAATGAGAGACTATCTAGAGATCTGGGACATATTGCAGGCAAGCTTTGCATGGCAACTTCCTGGAGAGAACGTCGCAGATAAGATGAACAAGGCGGATAGGATTATGGATGAGGTGTTCGAAAAGCTGGTGGAGCCTTAGGGTGCGAGGGACAAGAGGCAAAGCGGAAAAGTGACAGAGGAGAGAACAAGCATAGTCATACGAATAATAAGACCAACTACGTAGATTGCGGAAATAACAGGAGATTCGTGGTCGGTGTGGAAGCGTTTGGGTGCCGCTTCCGAGATGTCACTGCGTTCGGAACAGTCATGCCATAGCGAACGGGACAAAACTCGTAGCATATCTCATCAAGACATACAAGACCGTTGAGGATCTGCTGTCCCAGCATCTGGAAAAGTAAGAAGGCTTGGTTGGTGAAATTCGACCATGGCTTTCTAAAGTTCCACGCTTGATCCATGTGATTAATCGAGCCAGCAATGTGTGTATGTGCTTGCTAATTAGATCCCTTCAACTAATTAGGTGCTCGATGCGATCCCCAAGTCCACCCACCTTTCTTTGATCGTCAATCTCGGCATGGTAAATCGGTTTGCGTCATGTATGCTCGAACGTATTGCTTCTCATTTGGCTGTTGCATGGGCTGGTCGCGACGGACGAGTCGTAGAGTTGCGCCGCAACGCGCCTGATGTACTCAAGCGTCTCTCCTACTCCAAATTGCGAGCGATCTGGTTTGGTGCATCCTCTTTGCAGGAAACACTGGCTATGTATTGGGGATAAGACGACGAGGCCTTGACTTTTACATTTTTTATGAATCTCTTTTGGATCAGATGGCTTCCCGGTTAGGACGCAGTACATTACTCCGGGAGAATGCATGCATTCCGAACATGGCTCACCGTTATCGTTGTCGGTTTGCGCAGTAACATGGTCTCCGCGGTATGTATCGCCTTCCCTACGCTCAGTACTTGTGGACGTAGAGTCGGTGTGCCTAGAAAATTCAACTAGAACGCCTTCTCTAGTGATCATTCGTAACGGTACTTGCGCGTCAGCAGACTTTCATTAGGATATTATAGCGGTTTGCTGTTAAGATTCGATGGAGTGGGACGATTGTGAGGGGCTATGTGAAGCTAGAAGACCCGAGACTTGGAAAGTCGGATCAACACTCACGGTGCAAGCAGCATGCTGCGGAGATGGAAGGATGGTGATTGAATTCTGGACGACATCTCACACCAGCCGGGCTGGATCGGCAAAGCGTCGGCATGCAGCATTGCTCAACCATACCTGACCTCACCGGTACCTTCCCTGAACCAATCATCGCTCACTAGACCTTCTTCCGCAGTCGCGTAGTTGATGATTGTGCTCTTCGATGTTGTATACGCAGCATAGGCATCAATCCCATTTTCACTGCCCACTCCCGAGCTCTTGATGCCGCCCCATGGTGAGCTTGGGTCGTTACGGTGATGCGTGTTCACCCAACAGATACCACTCTCGATATTTTCTGACATCCGGAAAGCTTGCGAAAGATCCTGTGTCCAGATAGCTGCGCCTAGACCAAACTCGCTATCGTTTGCTAGGTCTAGCGCCTCCTCTTCAGTAGCAAAACCTACGACAGCGATGACGGGTCCGAACGCCTCTTCCTTCCATATGCGTGTGTCAACGATCTTCTTCAAAGAGCTGTCCGTCAATATGGTTGGCGGGTAGAAGTAGCCTTTCGAGAAGTCGGTGTCATCCAGCGAAGACTTGTGGTTCATCCTTTGACCGCCAGTAACAACGGTCACACCCGCTTCTTTTGCGTCGTTGACTAGCGTTTCAACATTACCGAGCTGCTTCGCAGATATAAGAGGACCCATCATAGACTCCACATTCTTCGGTGAGCCCATTCGCCTTTCAATGCTTTGCACCTTGGCTTTCAGCTTTCCTACTACCTGATCCAGTATCTTGTTCTGCACAATGATGCGCGTCGCTGCCACACATGTCTGGCCGCTGGCGATAAAGCTAGCGAAGACGATGCCATTTACAGCCAGATCAACGTGCGCTTGTTCAAAGACAATGAGAGGTGCCTTGCCACCAAGCTCGGCGGTGTAGTGTGCAAGATTGCGTCCTGCGATAGCGCCGATGGCGCGCCCAGCTGGTGTGCCACCAGTTACGTCCACCTTCTTTATGAGCGGATGCTCTACAAGCGCTTTCCCAGTTGTCATACCGTCGCCTGGCAACACGTTGAACACACCATCGGGTAATCCGGCTTCCTTCATGAGTTTGCCAAGCTCGATACTAGTGAGTGGCGTGAGTTCACTCGGTTTCAGCACAATGGAGTTACCAGCGGCCAAGGCTGGTGCAATTTTCTTGACAGCAATCAACATGGGATGGTTGAATGGTGTAATTTGCGCAACAACACCAAGTGGCTTACGATCAATCCAGTTGTGCAATTTACCGACGGTAGGCAAGACCGAGCGCTCCTCGGTTCGTATCAAGGCGGCGTAGTATTTGAACCATTTCGTGAGAGTCGGAACTTGCGCATTCATTTCGCGAATGGCGCGTCCCGTCTGCCGTACTTCCAGCTCGATCAGTCGCGGGAGACTTTTAGTAAGGAGTTCGGCGATACGGTCCAGCGTTTCCGCGCGAACATGGCGGGGCGCTTTCGACCAGACGCCTGATCTGAAGACCTTGTGTGCAGTTTCAACAACACTGTCGACATCGGTGGCGGATGCCGCATGGCATCGTGCAAACACTTCTCCAGTCGCGGGGTCTTCAATGGCGAGCCTGCGATGCTGTTAGCAATTGTGGTCGGTCACAAATGAGGGGTTCAGCTAACTGACTGCTCCGCTCCACCTTCAACCTCTTTTCCCTCTACCCACATCTCGTACGCGTTTGTCATGGTAGCGATGTTATACGTCGTAACGATCAATCGTGTGACGAAAAAGCAAAGGGAGGATGGGAATTTTAGATGAGGAGGGCGGTGGTCGCGGAGTTGGCCGATGAAGAGTGGATCGCGATAAGTTAGCGGCGGCTTACCTGGCCAGAGACCACCTCGCATGTCGACATCCAGAACACCTTCCAGACTCATGGCATGCTGACCGTTATATTAAGCGTTGTTGGTGCTCAGAGAATGATTTTGACATGATCAATTACTATAAAACAACACTTCGGGTGCATCATTCTATCTCATGATACCGGCTATTGATGACTTGCTGTAACGGCGCCTAACCAAATTCCTGTGGCGGGTACAAAGCGGAGTCTAGAAAGAGAATCTGAAATCCTGCGGTGTAGCTCAAATCTGAGTATGCAAAGTGTATGGCTTGCTACTAGGAGCTGACAGAATGCATCATGGCTGGGAAAACAAAAGAACTACTCATTTTGTCTTGGTCAATTCACAAGTTCATGTTATACCAAGCACATGTCTCCCTTTCTCATTACTTCTCCCACAATCCAGATCCCTCTTGACTTCGCCCTCCGCCCCATGTGCAAGCAGAAGCTCGATCAACATGCTTCTCTCCTTGCCCTCTAACCTAGCCGCTTTGAGGGTGGACTGCAGCGGTGTCCGTCCGTTCTTTGCTTCAGAATTCACGTCAACACCAGCTTCGATGAGATATTTTGCAATCTTAGACGCGCCGGGCGTCCTGCAAGCAAGATGAAGAGGTGTCTCTCCGCTGTAGTCGGGGTTGTCAATCGAGTGACCCAGACAAGCAAGGTAGTGGACAGTGTCGAGCTGTCGTCCTAGGGTTGCAGCGTGCATGACTGAATAATATGACGATGGTGCAGGATTAATGCGGGTAATGTCGGCGCCGAAATCCAGAAGGAGAGTGAGAATATCAGGGGACATTTCGTACGCTGCTCGGATGAAGAAGTACCCAAACTCTGGATGCGTCGCCATTGGATTTGCGCCTTCCCAGATAATTCTTTCCACCTCAGTAGTCGTCGCTTCCGCTGGGATATTTGACAGGATGCGATCTACAGCGTCTCTTTGGTTTGGTTCCAACTCTTTTCTCTTACCCTTCGTCACAGCTATCCTGTCTGAAGTGATCTGCTTCCGGAAGATGGAGATGTCCGAGCTAGAGATTGTTGATGTGTACTTCGACACTTGTTTCGACGCGTGTCTAGACGTGAGTTGCAGCCGAGTGCTTGCCTTTCCCGAGAGGTCAGTACACCAGCTGTAGGACTTCTTGAGTCGTGATTCTGACGGTACCAAGGTAGGGCTAGATGCTGCACCGTCGTCGGTGTAGAACGTACCGCGCGATGGCGTCATGTCATTCCGCGATGGCGGTATCAGAAGTCGCCCTGGAATGGATTTTTGTTCGATTGCAGAATATGAGAGAGGCTGCGCATCTTCAAAGGACGGAACATTAGCGAGCCATGTACCGATGCCGTCATTGGCGCTGGTCCGTGTTGCAGTCTGCTCATTGGGACTTTTCCGCCCACTTCTGGGCGTTTCACCAAGAGCAGGTTCCAGGGAGTCTGGTCGAGGCAGAGTTGTCCTTTTTGCTGATTGTGATGCCGATGGCGCACCTTCCCGCGAAATGGCTGTGATACATGAGCGAAGCAGACGGACAGCTTGGAGTAGTGAAGACAGCCTCTCGCGTGCTGTTTGGTTCACGTAGATTTCATCTGTGTCCGTTCTCTTGAGCAGTTCATCACTCTGCGTGATGAGATCGCTGACATAATGTTTCAATAAAGAGTCCAGCGTGTCTTGTTGACAAAATCTAACCAAAGTCAGTCTCCTTCCTTACTCAATTCATGTACATCATGTACAACTTACAATGCGACGTAGTCCAGACTCAACTCCAGTACGACCTTCGATGCATCAAGATCATGCCGCAGGTTGACCAGAGGTCCGTCCTTCAGCGTATACCAATCATCTGTTGGTTTGCTACTACAAGAAAGCTTGAGAAAGGCTTTGTGTAGTCGCTCACTGGTGTCATCGCATGAGTCTAGCACTCGTGATACAGCATCAACGAGGGACGCTGGTAACTCGGACCACCTGGCCGAAAAGTCGTCTTGCGCGATACCGAGGCCGGTCTTGATCACCAACAGATCACCGTTGATGGTGTTCAAGTCGTGACGCGCATCACGGAATTTGCGTGCAAAGCTGCTTATGTCCGGAATAACCTTCTGGGCATTAGCATCTGTAGCTGCTAAGTCGATTATCTGAAGCGGTTCTGCCCACCTGTGCAATCGAAGTCCCTAGTGCAGCGCATCGTGCGGCGACTGTACTAGGACGCGACATTAGTCTGGGTGCGCGACAACAAAGTTTGATGCTAATATGCACTTTGAGGAAGACGTGGATGGCGTTGCCGGGCTGTCGTCGCTGTCGTGTTTGTTTTGGAGATGGCGGTGCCTGTCGGCGATTTTAGACTGGTGTGCTGGGTTGGTCGAGGCTGACAGGCTTGTCACATCGTGTAGTACTGGCGTACGGCACGGATGTCAAGCTCTTGGGTGCCCACCGGTTACTTGGTGGTCCACAACGCTGGAAGCAAAAGGGGGGAGACACACGTCAGAATCAATTCACAAAGGAAGCACGCAGCACATGGTTCGGGAAAGAGCTGGATGTCGTTGGGCTTTGCATTTCCGGATCAGTGGCTAATGCGAGAGACGGACCTCAAATTGCGGGAACGTACTATGAGATTTCGCGTCTGAGAGCCACCAACGGCTGAACTGTCATGGCTAACAAAAAAGGAGATAAGTGGCTAATGTGGGTTAGGCACTGCGGGAGACGCGCAGGGGAGCCCGGTAGTGGAAATGAAGCCGACAGGGCAGTGGAACGTTAAATTGTCGCGCCTCCAAGTGCGAGGACATCAATCTCGCATCGCTTTGCTTTTTTGTATATACCCTCTACGCACAAATGATTCAATCGACAATGCCACGTGGCAAGAAGGAAGGATAATCGATCGGTGCGGGCTCGATGCCATCGGCTTGGCCTATCAGCCGCACTTCGTCCCCTTGCCGAACTTTGACATCTCTGAACGTTATGCGTGTGGCTGAGTGCCCGTCAAGGTAAACAGACGGCGCATATCCCAGTTTGTCCTCGAGATCCCCTGTCCACGCTCCTACAGTACGATCGCCAAGCCTCAGTTCATATTTCGCTTTACCTCCAACCAGGTCATAATAGTTGACCGCGACGTCATATGTTCCCGATGCGAATGCGACGTTGGCTGTCGCGATGCCCGTCGTTGAGTTTGATGTGGTGACGATAGCCGTATAGCCGGAGGCCGTCTCGAAGGGGCTCACGGCATAGGTTTCGAAACCGTCGAGCATCATATCTTCCGCCTCAATGCGGTATGGATGATGCCCAACACGCTCATTCTCATCTGGTATTTGCGAAAGGTTGTGGTAGAACTCGTTAATCGCATCGCGCCACACAATGGAATGACCAGCTTGGAAGATCTGCCTGAACAACACATGTCGATATCGCTCATCATCAATTTTACCCTCCAAGGATTCCCACTGTCCGACGAATTCTTGTGCAGTAGCGGCACCTTCATAATGCGCATCATAGAAATGTTGGATGACGGTCTTGTTAGATTTCAATTGTTGCGTATATGGTACGTGATGAAACCAGAGCAGCAAGTTATCCGGCGTTGACTCTATGTCCTCATAGATTTGGGCGACCTCCGGAGAGTATTGTCCGACGTTACCAGTGCCATTCTTTACAGTTCTATCCATGCCGATACTGAATGCATCGGCGCGTGTCCACTGACCCCAACCGTTGCCATCCTGCGAAGCAGGGTTGGGTCCGAAGTGTGTATACAGAATATCGGTCAGCGTCTGAATACCGAGATTGCCGCTATAACTTTCGTATGCGGGCCACGATCTCATAGACATATCCGTGATGGTGTCAAGAACATGCTGATCAAAGCCAAATGTCAGTCGGATCCAGTCTTGCAGGATAGTCTCCGAGTCGACCGAGGCGTCCCAGGCTAATCTTCCGTAGGCATACAAGTTAGACATTGCTAGATGTGAGCCCAGCCAGGTCGCATTGGACCCCACTCCTGTCACACCTGCGTAACCACCCAAAGGTCGCTCAAAACGCTGACCAGTGATGATGTCTTTGACCTTGGATGACCGATTCTCGGCCCTCATGTCAAACTCTAGTATCTCTTTCCACTGTGGTGCTAGGTAAACCAAATGACAGTTCTGACCGAGGTACTCGGGTGTGATCTGCAGTTCGATAGCCGTGCTCGTTTGGCGCAGAGATCCGAATAACGGCGATGCTGGTTCCCGGACCTGAAAGTCGATCTACACAAGTAGGTGTACGTTAGTCTACGTCTTCCTCGAATAGCGTGCATATAAACATACAGGTCCGAATTTAATCTGAACAATGACGTTGTCATCAAACTTCCCGTCGAGATGTTGGAAGAATTCCAGCTGCGCATTCGCTCTGTCGTTGTACCAATTCGTTTCGTTGATGTGATTGTCGTATACGAAAGCACGGAACATCACCGTACCGCCATGGGGTTTCGCTGCCCTTGCAAACATGTTGGCACCATCCGCAAGTGTTCGGTTGTACGTCAATGGTCCTGGTTGGCCCTCACTGTTGGCTTTGACAAGGTAACCTGCCATGTCTGGAATTTTTGAGTAAATTTGGTTAGTGATGTTCGCCCACCATGCGTCCACCTTTGGGTCTAAAGGATCAAATGTGCCTAGGGTAGCATTTGGAGAGGCGAAGTTGAGCGATATACCAAGTTGTACTCCTAAAGATGTGGAGGTATGAAGTCAGTGTATGTCTCACATGCATTTCATACAGCCATAACTTACCATATGGTCTCATCGCATCAGCAAGCCTACCAAGACCTTCCACGTTACGGTCATTAAGCAACGTGGCGTTTGCATTGACGTTGTTGATGATCGCGCCGTTGACGCGGATTGATGCAAGTAGGCGGGTGTATTCAGCGACTCGCGTAGTACTGTCTATCACGAAACCGTCTCGGAAGAATAGCGATGGGCCAGCGTAACCGCGCTCGATGCTACCATCCATGTTGTCCCATTCGTTTGTCCACCGAATGGGTACCTGCGGATTGAATACCATGGAGCTTGACGTGACATTGTTTTGCGCGAGTCGAGAAAGATATTCGAATGCGCCGTAGAGAGCGCCGCGCTCGTTCTGTCCTACAACGATGACTTTGCCCAGGGTGGTCGTGCTGAGGAAAAAGCCATCGGCATCCAGATCCTCGCATTCATCAATGCTTCCGAAGGCCGCCGTGTACGCATCCTTGGTTCCGACGATGATGGCAGAGTGGCTCTGGTCCGCGACTGCACTCACGTTGAGTTGCCTTCCAGTAACGCCTCTAACGCCCTTTTGAAGCTCTTGGCCAGCGGTGAATACAGGGCTCGCCTTAGTACTGTTCAGTGCAATGATCGTAGAGGGTACCGACTGCGCTGCAGGCCCGTCCGGTATTGACGCGTAGCGGAGCCAGCCTTTCGAGCCATCTTCAGCGACAGCAATGCCAACAGCGCAAAATAGTGTTGTAAGTGTTAGCCGCATGATAGACCTCACAAGGTGTTAGTCAGTCATCTAGATAGGCACCGTCCTCTTCTACTATGTAGGTGCTTTATAGATCGACATAGCTTCTTTATGATGAATGATCAAGACGTCACTAGCATGCTTATGAAAGCAATTATCGTGGTATCTCCCGCCGAGAACGCACGGCGAAGTCAGAGAGTCGTACCGTACTTCAGCCTAAAAGCTCGGCGGGGGAATAAGACCAGTCAAGCGTGCGGAGGGCGTCTCAAGCTTTGCTGGCTGAATGTGGGGTGAACCGCGGCATCAATTGGTACAGCAAGCCCGCCGGATCGAAATGCAACCGATGATAGCGCGCATCTTGATAATCGCGGACGCGTGGACGAGAGCGGCGCGTAGTTGATTTATTGCGAGAGGGTGAACGATGGTGTTCCATGTTGGCGACAGCGAGGGCAACGTGGCAACCTAGGGATGACAGGTACCCATCTATGGCGCACCTGGGCAGGAACGACGATAGCTCGAAGATGTTCCAGAGCGACTCCGACGCCATCAACCATCCCCTCCCTATCCGACCATCATTGGTGATGGAACGTACAGAGAGTGTTCAGGGATTGCAAACTAGCGACCGCATCACTTATACTACCTTTATCGCCACCAGCACGTAGTCAGAACCGCAGACAACCATGAACCATGAAGTGCTCCAGGCATGAGAGAACTATCAAAGCAGTAATAAAGTCGCTCGTCAGACTCACCACCGCCTCTAATGAGAATGACAACCAATCTCGCTTCGCTTAATACGCGTCAGATTGTGATCTCGTCTGCTCAGCACTCATAGCATCAAGCTGTCTCACCCAAATGTAGGGTGTGTATGGCAACATCTCTCACTAATATTATATCTTGTCTTCTATTACCATATTTGCTTATGGTCTGGCAGCATCCTTCACTATATCTACATTCTTCGATCCTCCAGCCTACATAACCAGCTTGTTCACATATCAACTTACTAAAAGGTACTCTTTATCCTTCTACTGACTCGCTTACCTCACCTATCTACCTTAATTATCTACTTTACTTATCTACTCTCTTACGCATCAAACTACCTATAACCTACGCTAGTATACACCCTCCTACGGTCACAATATTCCCTCGTCGCCAGCATTCTCGCCATCTTTAGTCAACGTAATCGGAATAACGCGTTCAATAACATATTGATATTGCATCATTGGCACTTCCAGTTCGTACAAGAGAACGTATCAGCAATCAGGATGACGCTGACGATCTATAGACAGCCAGCAATCTGGACCGTTTCCCACACTTCTAGACACTAAGACGTCTACTCACCCACCATGGACTATGCCAGCGCGAACGACCCTATTACCACTGACGAAAAGAGTGTACCAGATTGATGTATGCAAACAATCTCTCGAGAAGTACTCTCGATTGTTCCCGATCATTTCAAGAAAGTCCCAACTTTTGAGACACTCGAGTTCAGAACTCGCGAAAGTTTTGAGCCAGCTATCAACGACAACTGGCCACAAGGGGCATCACCGATGGTACTCGTCATAAGTATGTGTGACTGGATTGCTCCGCAAACGAAGTCACCTCTATATGCCTTTATACATGGACCGAAGCATAACCAGGTAGGATACTTCGTCGTCGGGCCGGACTTGCACATGGCTAGGGTAACACAGAGCCATCTGCATTTCGTCGACTTGGATGAACCCTTTTGTGATTTCGGAGACGGTAGTATCGCTGGCCAGAGATTGTGGGAGAGACTTCGCGGGATGGCTCTTTATTATTTCTCAGCAGCTGGGCATGTAAGGGAGTTTGGCGACTACAGAAATTTCTGGTAGGAATTCACAGAGTCGTGTGCATGGATCGCGAATGAGGGCAGTCGGCCAAAGCTGCAGAAAGGAGTACAGAGAAAGGATGTTCGATCAGCCATACCCCATCTGGTTTTATCGGCGCTTGATGCTACAGCATCTCAGAAATGAGGAGGTGAAGAAATTGCCGAAGTGGCTCCAGGTAAGCTACAACATACTCATCGCTGCAGACTAAGGCTAAATATACGCAGCTAGGATCAAGCGGCGCGATTACAGTCACGCGGCAAGTACTCACGGTCGATTGCTACAATTCCAAGCTAACCTTCTCTCTAGACACGACATTCACCCAACATCATCTCTAGCTCGCCTAGTCCTAAGCATCCAATCATGACCACATGCGTGGACACCCGACTCAGAAACAGCGAGGTAGCAAATGATGTGCTAAGAGCAGAGGTCACTACGCAAATCGGTCCCCTCGAACTTGACCAAGCAAGAGCCGCAGCGAATGATCAACTTCAAGGATAAGTCACTAGCCTGACAGCTGAAGTGAGTCAGATCAAGAACCAAGTCTTGTACAGCCAAAATGCATATCGTGGTATTCTAGCTCAATACGATGACCTAGCGACGCAGCACACCAATGCGCTCAACGACGGAAAGGGTCTTCACGAGCAACTTCGGCAAAGCCAGTCGCGTTGCACACAAGCTGAGAAGAGATTGCAGGTGCTGGAGGCGGAGGTAGAGCAACTCCAGCACAAGATGGGGCAAGTATGAAAAGCGTTGGACGATCCAAGTCTCTGAGGGGAAAAGAGAGCAGGGTCGCTATGGAATTTGAAGACTACAAGATTGCTTCAGGCTCATGACGTTAGTTTGGAAAAGCAAATACATGCCACAGTCATTCGCAAGGATTTCGAGTGCTAGGATAGCAAAGGTGGCCGGCGTATAGGAGTATCCTTTACGGACCAGGTTAGGATTATACGGACGATATCCGTCGACCTTGCTTTCGTGAGCAGGAGTGGTCAGACATGTCTGATTGGAGTTAACTTTGAGTACGAAAAGTCATATCGGAGTACAAACATTGAACTTCAACTTTGCAGGCACTCAGGATTCCAAAAATCGAGGATCAACGATCATCGACCTCGTCATCTTTATCGTGCTCACTGTGTACCATGAAACTAACCTCGATAAAAGATCCATCACGGTAGAGCAAGCGACAACAGCAAACTCACTACATCTATAACAACGTATCCTTTCACGTAATTTCTTCACTACCCACGCTATGGCTGCACTTCCTTCCACCCCGAGCACCCATACGAACACGCGTACCATTGGAGATAACATCTCCCTTCACAACATGATGCTAGAATGGCAAGAGGTTCTGGACGAAAGACCCTATGATGAAGAGAAGGAGAAGAGTATCGACAAAGTAAGAGCCGAGCTCGAAGAGATCCTGCTCGTCCCAGCTATCGATGCATTCACTGCTGTGATCAAGGACGCAAGTGGGAAGTTGAGCGATTGGACACGTATGATGGATGTCATGGTCGCGTTGAAGAAGGAGGATACTTTTACACCAGATGTAGAGGATTGTGTGGACGATTTGAGAGTGGCTGTTAAAGCCTTGACTGTAATCATCGTGGCACTTCGGGAGAAGTTTTATATTTGAGGGCATTAATCGGATGATACTTGAATATTGTCTTCCAATAGCACCTGGGGTTAGCCATGGTGAGCGAGTGAATTGTGGAATGTCGTATTTGCAACATGTTACTATGTTATTAGAGGTAGCAGCTGGCTAGTAATGACGTCATCAATGACGATACTATAGTTTGTATTTAAACTTCTAACATGCATGTCGTTCTTGATTGGTTTCTTCTTTCAATACATACCTTGTAAGCACAAGAAACAATATCTGCAGGTACCGATATGTCCGGTCATCATTTAAAGAGAGCTCCACGGGACCTTGGAAATGCTCTCGCCATCCTCACAGTTCATATACCCTACATCAAACATAGCATCTCAACCAATGCGTCCTCCACTTCCCTCAGTCCTTTCTCCAGCTGTTCATTCACCGTTTCCGCCGACAAGCTCAATGCCATGTTGGGCCTCTTGATCTGCTTCTCCAGAATCTTCGTTTCGAAGTCAACCAGCCCTCCTAGTTTTGCTTTGGCTATATCTAGTGTGGCTATTTTCTGCTTATATGCCTCCTTCCTTGTGTCCTCCGGTGGCAGCATTACGACTACACTTTGTTCCATTGCGAGACGACGTTCAAAATTGATCAACGTATCGTTGTAGATGAGCATACGAGGAGCATAGCTTCGGAGGGTGGAGTGTGGCCGTGAAAAGTCGATATCCGGCATTCTTATCAACTTTTGAAAATTGTGGATGCAGCAAGTATAGGAATCGGCTGCAGGACTAATCTAGTAGTCGACTGTTGTCAATGATTGCTATTGCCCACAAGATGATGATGATGATGATGATGATTGTTAGTAAATTGTTTACAGGCCTTGTCAGCAGCCACTGGAAGCTTGTCCATACGGAAGGTTCTGGCGTTCTGGAGCTCATGCCATTGTCCGTGGATCTGGAACATTTGCGCTATCCGATCATGCTCAAGGGCAGGTGTAATACTTGAAGACGCTGTACCATGTGTCCCACTTCAAGTTCCAGGGTTGTTCATGCTGGCTCGCCCGAGCGTCCGCTTGAACACGTGACAATGCGGGGCAAGCGCGAGCTAAGAATGTGAACAAGCTTCAAATCCTCCTTTGTATGCACATTTTATGACGATTGATAGTCCGCAATGGGACTTCAATGAAGCACGGTAACTGCAGTCATACTGAAGTCGACTGCTTCCGAGACTGTGGACATGCTAATACCGTTTTCCAGGCTATCGTGCTCCGACCCTCTTCCGCACGAGCGTGGGCATCGGTTAATGCCTTTCGAAAGCAAAAGGGACTGGACTGGGGAAGACGTGTGGAGACCATCGGGATTCCTTACATACTTCTTGAGGACCGTACGGCAGGGTACTATGGAGCGCAGGTGCACAGCATGCAGGCCGCGATACGAGGCCGCCTTTCGGCTTATTCGTTCGATGTTGTCGGCCCACCACGACATGCGCCATCACCCAACGCGAAGAAGCAGCTGCATCGATGGAGTCTGCATATCTAAGCCAGGCCAGGCAGGTGCAGATCGTCAATCTGCTCATGGAAGATAGAAGAATGTTAGGCGCGCCAGCAGCCCCGAACCAGACCGAGGCTGTCCGTGTGATTACAGCATTTCCAGCCTCTCTTTTTCGCAAGGCAGCATACAAGCGACACAACAACGCCGGAGCTTACTATCGATGAGCGAGAATTGGGAGCACAACCGCGTTGGACTTTGTATCGACCTGCCTGTTTCGGTGCGCCGTTTTATCCGCCACTGGAGTCATCGCGACGGCGCGACTTGGCACGGCCGCCACCTATCTGGGCGACAGCTTTGCCAGGCCTCCACGAAGTTCACGTGAGCACTGCATAGAAATCGCCGCCAAGCTTGAGCCAGGACTGCGGGACATGTTGGCTGTGTCGCGATTGGACGAGCAGAAACACGCTTTGTTGGAAACCCACTGACGGCGAGCTTGTTTTTGCGTCCGTAAGTCTAGGTCCGAATAGGAAGGAGACATGGCGAACAGCGCCCATCTTTCCACACGTTTGGTATAGCAGCTACCGCACTGCAGGCCCAGCATGATGCCATCACAGTATCACCGAGTCCGCAGCCAACGGGGAGCTCTGTCATAACGAGGTACCGGTCCCGAATGCAACATCAACCCCGCTGGCTGATATCGTCGGGCCAGGGTCTACTCGGCTGCTCGTCGTACAAATAAGTTGCATGCCCTTCTTGAGCTTTGTTTGACCACCGACCTTGTCCAATTGAGCTTTTACGAAGCTGGTCGCATACAAAATGGCTCGTTACCTCAGTGTTGCCGCAGCTTTGGCTGCTACCGGCGCCTGTGCCTTGACACCTGAGTAAGCTCACCGTCATCGTGACTTCCCTTGCGCATCCACTAACAAAGAAAAACAGAGGTCTTCTCAGCACCGTCCGCCGTGGTGCTGCCGACCCAAGTCCTGATGGCTCCGTCGCGCTGTTCTCGTACTCACAATACTCGTTCGAGGAGCATGGCAGCGCGGGCTCAGGAATGAACCTGATTGACCTCAAGACCGGCGAGATCACCAAGTCCGGCCTGAACGCCAGCGAGATCAGCGAAGTCGCCTGGATCCCTGGCAGTGAGACTGGCATCATCTACATCAATGGTACCAACGAGGAGATTCCCGGTGGTGTCACCATCTGGATTGGCGACATCAAGAGCCCCAACATGAGCACTATGGTCGCTTCTCTGGATGCGCCATACAACGGTCTCAAGGTTGCAAACACTTCGACCGGAGATATGCACTTCTTGGTCAACTGCATGGCTTACCCCAATGGTACAGCTGTCAACCCCGAGACTGAAGTCACTCCCGTAACTACTGCTCGCTACTACTCGGACATCTACGTCCGCCACTGGGACACATGGCTAACCAAGAATCGCTACAACCTCTTCGCCGGAACTCTTTCCGCCAATGCCAGCTACGCGCTATCCGGTGCTGGAATGAGAAACGTCCAGAAGGGCATCAACTTCACCACCACTCAGCCCGAGACCCCCATTCAGCCGTTCGGTGATTCCAGCGACTACGACATTAGTCCTGATGGTTCGATGTACGCTTTCGTGAGCAAGGCTCCCCAGCTAAACAAGGCCAACTACACCGCATCATACACCTACGTTGGTGCTTTCGCGTCTTCCGACGCCCCTGTAGCCTTCAACGGCCCTGACTCTGAGGCAAACAAGGCTGGACACCAGGGTGCCTCTGGTCTACCTTCTTTCTCCACTGACAGCAGCAAGCTCGCCTACGTTCAGCAGGATGAGGACTACTACGAGTCTGACAGGTGGATTCTATACACCGTCGACGTTGCCGTTGAGGGTACTGGTGTCGCTGTCAGCAACTGGAAGTCTCTGAGTGCTGGCTTTGACCGCTGGGTTCAGGGACCCATTACTTGGGCTCACGACGACTCCTCCATCTACGCTACTGCCGATGACTACGCTCGCGTGAAAATCTTCAACTTCCCCATTACCGCCGACGAGAGCTTCGTCCCGGAGCCAATGACCTCGAACACTTCCGTCTCGACTTTCGCACTCCTTCCCGACGGTTCGCTCTTCGTTGCCGCCACCGCCATCTGGACCCCCAGCGAGTGGTACATCCTCGCCGATGGAAACAAGAATACCCTCTTCGACGCGTCTCAGGTCGACCCCAACCTCGCTGGTCTGGGATCGCACACTGTCTCCGAGATCTTCTTCAACGGCTCCAACCCCGAGCTCAAGCAACAGATCCAGGCCTACGTCGTCAAACCCACATTCTACCAGGAGAACGTAACGTACCCGCTTGCCTTCTACATTCACGGTGGTCCTCAGGGTAACTGGGGCAACAGCTGGTCCAATCGCTGGAACCCTCAGGTCTGGGCTGACCAGGGCTACATCATCGTCGCCCCCAACCCAACTGGATCTACCAGTTTCGGACAATTCCTTACCGACTCAATTCAGGGCCAATGGGGTAGCTGGCCATACCACGACTTGGTCAACGCCTGGAATTACGTCAACACCAGCATGCCATGGGTCGACACCAAGAACGGTATCGCGGCCGGTGCTTCCTATGGTGGTTACATGACCAACTGGATCCAGTCCAACGACCTCGGCAACGAGTTCAAGTGTCTCGTCACCCACGACGGTATCTCCAACACTGAGGGAGCATGGGCTTCTGAAGAACTCTGGTTCATCCGCCACGACTACAACGGTAGCATCTGGGACTCTGGCGCGTACCGCGAATGGAACCCCCAGAACCACATTGCCAACTGGTCCACTCCCCAGTTCGTCATCCACAACACTCTCGACTACCGTCTACCCGAGAGCGACGGTCTTAGCTTGTTCAACATCCTCCAGGCCCGTGGTATTCCATCTAGGTTCCTCAACTTCCCTGATGAGAACCACTGGGTGCTTAAGCAGGAGAACAGCTTGTTCTGGCACACTGAGATCTTCAACTGGATCAACCACTGGTCCAAGGGTGAACCTTTGAGCGACCTGCCGATTGGTAACTAAGATGGTTATCATCGCGCGGTTGTTGGAACAGAGGGGAGTTGCCAAGGCGACTCTTCTCTTTTAGCGTTGATGAAAGTATTGACGAATATCTATTGCTGAACGATTAATGATAATACATTGATAACAAATTCGAGCTCGACAAACATTAAAGTGACTTGTGCCTGTGTCCGAGTTTGTGTATCTACGAGTTTCTCAATAGGGAGTGAATCTCCAGCAATTGCTATTGAACTCGAATACTAGTCCCGAACCAAATTATTGTAGTACCTTGCAAGCTATAGGCCTCCCGCCATCCAAGTTACCGGTATATGGGAGACGTCAAATCTCATACGCGCCTATCTAGCCCAACAGATGAGGTTGTGAGGCTTGATAGCTAGATAGAGTAGTGGAATGCGCATGCTGACATCCGAGAAACACCAGCATCTCACAATCGTCGCTGAACCGGACTACTAATGACACTTCCCTGACTGACATGATCGCATCGACCGTGTAAGCGTTCGCGCTACGTACACAAGAGCAAAGGCTGTATGCATTAAGCGTCGCTCCTGCTACCTGGTGGCTGGTAGTATCCAGCGACTCTACTATACCACCCAGGAATATCCGCTGCTATATCCAGGCACGCACCTATTTCCGGGCGGGGCATGCGTAGTCTACTGGCCTGTCTTGGCAGTCTGATTCACATTCGGTTCTCGGCAGCGACTGCATGATGCCGAGAGTAATGTGTCTGGACCTTATGCCGATAAGCCAACGAACTGACTCGACTGTCCGATTGTATGTGCACAGTTCGAGCGTACCCTCTCATTATCAAGCCTCCAGAGACTTTCTCCGTGAAGTCTACTAGGTACGGTATGGGGTCGAGGATAGATAAGCAGCCGCCATTGCCACTCTGTCAAGCCCCATCCTTTGTTGTTCTGTAATTGTCGGGGAATCCTACTACGCCTCGTTATGTTGGTGTGTGTATGAATGTGGAAGGATCGCCAGATGGATTCTTGCAACAAACAACTCATGCCAAGGAAAGGCGGGAAACAGCGGGTCAGCAACGGTGGAATATTCACAGGAGTGGAGTGAGTTACCAAAATGTGCCATGCTGCTGGGCGAGGTAAAGCTTCCGCTGATACAGACGAAGCCTTGCGCCAACCAGCATCTGGGTTTCTTCGGTGCTCTTATCTTCTTTCGTTGCGTCTTCATCGGTCCAGGGGATAAGCGTAGGGGCGCGCTGTGCCAATGCCGATGCCGTGTCTTCGAGAAGGTGATGGGGCCTCCGCGTCAAGCTGAGATGGGAGGGATAACGCGATGGCTGATTGGTGTGCTCGTGTAAAGCTTCACGGATATATGCTGTCGCGTCGTTGAGCTGCCTGTTTGAGTCTGGTGGAGTTACATCGCATGCATGCCAAGGTTGTTTCACTGTGTGGAGAGCAACCGAGGCGAGAAAATGCCCAGCGGGACGGAAGGCTCGGCGCCATGGCGGAGCGGCAGCAGTCTTCGGCGGTGATGAGTGGTGACACACACAATTTTCGACACCTTCGCGGGACCAACCTCTTTCTGGGTTGTCGATACCAGCGTCTTCCTTGTCGCGAACAGGTATAAATTTTCACGGCCTTTTACTCTGCGTGTTGTCTGCGTGTGTGCACTTCCGCATCGCTCTGCGGCGCGGTGTAATGGCACAGCATGTCGTCCAGATAAGAAAGAGCTAGGGGCATCATCCGTGTGAATGGCTGGAATCATCGATGCAAAGCGTGATCAGCGATGTTGCCAAGTACAGAAGCACTCAATCAATGTTGTCGCACGCGCCGAATTGCCCAGTTCCATGGAGCTTGGCCAGCCGAAGCCCTGCAACGACGGGTGCGAAGCTCTAAACTGTAGTCTTGCTTTCGGCGTCGCCCACCGCCAAGACTTTGCCCAGTAATCTATTGGCGATAAGACGGGCTTTCCGATATGGCCTCTCGAATCTGTATGGGTCGACCGCCGGCCTGGGGCAACTAGCTGAATTCCTGTCAAAGAGGTGGAGTGTATCCACACAGGACACCTGCTCGAAAGAGAGACAGTCAAGAAATACCAAGACGGCGCTTGAGAAGAGTAGATTTGCCGCTCGTGTGTTACAGGAAGTGTGGATCACGAGTATAACTGCAGTCGATCGCCCATTACCCTGCGGTTCAGCAGCAGCTCATTCTTTTTCCCGCTCAACCTCATCCCTGTCTGCTAAACATGACGGCCAACGCTGCGTCCAACGCCGTGGACATGGCCATGTCTAACGAGCCCGCCAAGGCTGCCTTGCCTATCTACGAGATTGATGAGAAGCGTGCCCTTTCGGATGATCGCACGCCATCGACTCTCAGCCATCAGCCTCATGACCCTGATGTCTTCGAAGCCGACTTGGAAGGCGAGGAGCCCACCGAGGAAGACCTGAAGTCACTCCGTCGTGTTTCTGGAAAGATTCCGTGGACTGCCTTCACCATCGCCTTTGTTGAGCTTTGCGAGCGTTTCGGATACTACGGTTGCCAGGTGTTGTGTATGTTGTCGCTCGATGCCATGTTGTAATCAAAGTGCTGACTTCTTTTCAAGACACCAACTTCATTCAACAGGATCTCCCTGTGATTGACGGCGTCGTGCAAGCTACTGGTCGCGATCCGCGTCCAGAGGGTCAACCAGGTGCACTTGGTATGGGTCAGCGGGCTTCCTTTGGTATCGGACAGTTCAACTCTTTCTGGGCCTACACCACGCCCATCATCGGTGCCATCATTGCCGATGAGTACCTTGGTCGCTTCAACACCATCTTCATCGCCATTGCCTTTTCTATTCTAGGCCACATCTTGCTCATCATCTCCGCCATCCCTTCCGTGCTTACTAGCGGTAATGCTATTGGACCTTTCATCCTAGGTGTTATCACTCTCGGTTTCGGTACCGGAGCTTTCAAGGCGAACATCTCCCCTTTGATCGCTGAACAATACCGCCAGACCAAGCCACGAGTCATCAAGGACCCCAAGACTGGCGAGCGTGTCATCTCCGACCCTAACATCACGCTCTCCCGTATCTTCTTGTGTAAGTCATCACCCGGTGGCATACTGAAACCAGCCCACTAACGTACTCTAGACTTTTACATGTTCATCAACATCGGTTCTCTTACTGGACAACTGTCCATGGTGTACGTTGAGAAGTACGTTGGTTTCTGGTGTGCGTGGCTGCTACCCACCATCATGTTCTGCTTCTGCCCTGTCGTTCTTTGGCTCTGCAGGAACAAGTACCACCGCACTCCTCCCACTGGATCAGTCCTCATCCGCGCCCTCAAGGTTTTGAAGCTCGCTACCAAGGGCAAGTGGTCTATCAACCCCGCAACTACGCGTAAGAACTTCAAGAACGAGCGTTTCTGGGAGGATGTCAAGCCCAGCCATCTCGGTGCCAACAAGCCTGCTTGGATGCAATTCGATGACGCTTGGGTTGACCAGGTTGCTCGTGGTTTGCGTGCGTGCTCTTGCTTTACCTGGATTCCCCTCTACTGGTTGTCCTACAACCAGATGAACAACAACCTTACCTCGCAGGCCGCTACAATGACCCGTAACGGTGTCCCCAACGATGTCATCACCAACCTCAACCCCATCTCTCTCGTCATCTTCATCCCTATCGTAGACAACTTCCTCTACCCCGCTCTCCGCAAGGCAAACATCCGCTTCACCCCAATCAAGCGCATCGCATTCGGCTTCATCCTTGCGTCTTTCGCAATGGTTTCCGCTGCCGTTATTCAGCACTACATTTACGCCGAAGGCCCCTGCGGCAACTACATGAACAGCTGCGATGACCCAGCCCCACTCAACGTCTGGACCCAGCCGTGCCCTACGTGCTCGTCGGATTCTCCGAAATCTTCACATCAATCACTGGACTCGAGTTTGCCTTTACAAAGGCCCCCAAGAACATGCGTTCGCTGGTTACCTCGTACTGGCATTTCATGTCTGCCTTTTCCAACGCGCTTGGTCAGGCGTTCGTGTCGCTATCCGAAGATCCGTTGTTGGTTTGGAACTACACGACCGTCGCAATCTTGGCATTCATCGGTGGTATCCTCTTCTGGTTCCATCAGCGCAAGACGGACAAGCAGGAGGATATCCTCAACATGCTTCCCGACTCCAACTATGTCGGCAAGGACCGTAGACACAGCGTCGTCGTTGCCGAGGAGGGTGTTGCTGGACACAATGTCGAGTCGCATGTGCGCACTTAGGCTGTCGTCGTAGGCAGCATAATGCGATGTGTTGATGTTTACGAGCGTGGCTACCCATGGTGGCTGTACATGTGCATCTGTAATGATCGATGATACCTATTTGACTTCCATGTTGGAAGCTAGTTGATACACGAGTCTTCCACTAAGCTCATATACCTTTTCTTCGTCTTGTATTGATTCTGCGCCATGTCATGTTTCGCTGCAGTGAGGATGAGTTCCCTCGACGACGCTACTGTATGGAGGGGGCATTCATATATGAGCGAGATTCCGAGTCATCGTTACCTCACTCGTCTGTTCCGCGCCCTTCCGCGAAATTGCGCTCTTGCTAATCGTGCACCAGCGACGTCGGAGGCAAGGCGTGGGTGAAGAGCGTAAGGTAAACACAAGCCTCGGCCTCGAGGACGAGATCCAGCCCTATGCTTGAAAGTCCGCTAGCACATGTACACGCGCTTAGTAGCCGGCGGTTTCTCGATGCAATCCTAGTGCCAATTTATCAGTCTTGGTGATGGTACGGGTGAATTTTTGATACGTTCGGAGTATCCACCTGAGGCATCTAGACTTGGACTTGGAAAGAACAACGTGGAGTGAACATCATAAAGCAACTCCAAACTGTTGTGGTTTGACCTGAATGTGAAAGTCGCTGTTGAAGCTGGCATGGACATGTATTGGGTCATGGTAAGCTTACATGGGCATTTGCAACAACATATATGACGTGCTGTGATCAACACAGACACACAATCCGGTATCGGCGGGCGATTCTGTTCTAGCTATAGCTCTTCATGCAACACCGTACTTGCGCATTAGGGTACTCGATGCTACAAGAGCTATTTTGGTCGCTTTATATCTCTGTCAAAATGGCGTAGAATATGCCGACCCACCATCTCGGTGTTATAGACCCACAAAAGGCACTATATACTGCTTATCGGGACGCAAACGTAGCCATGTACTGTATGCATCTTTCCGGTCGATCTTCGGTGTATTCAAGCACGGTGACGAGGCTGGTAGGGACTTGCTCATACATAGTAGTTCACTCAAGATTCGCCTTTGGGATTTCGTTCGGCAGGATGACCTGCCAGCAGGTAATTATCGCCGGACCATTGACCGCTAGACAGGCTGACGAGTTAATCGCAGTCCCCAAGTACCCGCTTTCGCGGTCGATACTTATGGCTGTCTACATCGGGGGCTATGTGGTCGGTCTCGGGGAGATTGGTGGGCCGAGGCTAGGCGAATGTTGTAGGCTGCGGAGGAGCGTTCGGGCTGTTCGAGGCGACGATCGTCATGGTGTGCCAACGTCTAGAACCATGGTCCAAGGGTTGCGTCGAGTACCAAGTGGATCAAGGAAGGACAGAGCTTGCAATGCGAAGTTTTGGGTCTGAAGTGGTGTGCCATGACAGAACCATGGAGACGCGTCTCCGAAGGCGCCAAGGCTTGCCCCTCTCATGTCGTCATCGCAGCTTCTCCTCCAAGGTCGAGAGCTGCTTGCACATATATGCCGCGACAGTATATTCTTGAAATCTGAAAATCTGAGGGAAATAGCGAAATGTATCAGATCGATTGATGGAATCGTTTCACCAGAAACTGCAGCAACGCCGCGGTTGTGTCGAGCCTTGAAAGCGCTCATGGCCAACTCCAGTCTATCCAGTGTTGACGTACCTCGTGTTGATAACTTCCTCCATTTCATGCCATACCAATTTCTGGGTTCTTACTTGACTTTCCAAGTCACATCTTGCTCCGAAAAGACCTCTCCTTCGTAGTGTGTACCGGCGCCAGATGTTCAAGAGAAGCTTACAAAGGTACAACTTCAATATCCACAAGAGGGCTATGACGGTACGAGCAACGGAAAATGCGAAACTCTCACATCTGTCTGTGTTTGATAGTCCAGGTAGAGCAAAAACTTACACCATGCCTTTTCCCAAGTTCATCTCAAGCTCATCGTGGCGCTCACCCTGATTCACTTGCGCAACTCGCCCTGTCAGCCCACAGACCATAGCAAACACTGAACCAGCTGGGACCCGCGCCGACATCTCCAAACCAGATCAATCACTGCATCTCACCTCAATCACCGATACCGCTTGGACTGTAACATTACCATCCCAACCAAAGCCAGCAATGGACGACGTATGGAGCGACACCGACGCCAGCCCGACCCCATCCCACCCAAACTCCCTCTTGTCCTCGGAACCGCCGAGCCCGACACCACCACCCTCGTTCCTCACCACCTACCAAACCAGTCTCGTAACCGCTTATATATCTCACAGCGACCGCGTCAGCGACCTCATGAACACCGTCGTCGACCTCGAGATCAGCGTGCGGCGGGAGCGCGATGAACCGAGCCTCTTGTACCTTGGACAAGAGCTGGAGAGGGCGCAAGAGAACTTGGTGCTGCATAGAGATGGGAAGCGGAAGAAGGAGAGGGAGATTAAGCGGGAAGAGGAGAACTTGAAGATGGTGGTTGGGGATAGTTCGATCGTGGCGAAGAGACAGTTGGAGGAGATTGGAATGCGAATGGGTAGGGAGAGGACGGTAGTTTGTCTACGTTGATGGGCTTTGACAATCATGAGTCGGGATGGACGTGGTACAAAGATACGAGCGGGCGATAAATACAGCTTGATCATGTCTTTTTGTGTACATTACTAGTGTGCCGCTGTTCGTTGAGAGGAAGGATATTAAAAGGTTCGAAGAGCAGAATGCGACTGGATGAGCCAACGACCAAGATACCAAGATTGAGATTACAGATTTGTACACGGCGATGTTACAGGTATCACTCTACAGAGATCAACAGTATGAGGTGCAAGAGCAAAAGAGACCGAGCCCAGAGCGACACCCTTTTGCTATTAATATTATCCTCTTAGTCTTCGTTCGGTATTTGGTCGAATTCGAGCATCGGATGGGTTACCTCTCCCCAGCACCATAAACATGTCTCGGTCCCGTCTTGTCGTCCGCATGCACAACGCTCTTTTTGGTCAGCGAAGGCTGCATCAAGGTCATGTTCTTCCGCTTCGTAACAGCGCAGGCATAGCCACCGGTCAAGAAATCGATTGCGTAAAGTGCACTGGCATTGAGAAGCTTGAAGAGTCTTTTGACCCTGGATCGCGAATGATGGCAGGCATTCACCGCAGAACCATCGTTTCCTCTGCTCCGTTGTTTGGTATAAAGCTTGAAGGACCGGCGAGGGGTGAACGACGCTCGAAGACGCTGACGCAGCCAACGTGTGGCTACCAAGGTCCATTGCTAGGACGTCTTCAACGCTCTCGGGTAGACCAAAGCTATCTTGCTCGAATGGGACATCGATGAAACCTTGATCATGATATGGTGCATGTAGACTGTCGGAAGGGTCTTGCCACTGCGGTCCGACGTCATCACTATCCATGTGATGTGGGCTGAGGATTGGTATCTCGAGAGGTGACAGCAGAACGAAGCCGCTGAAGTTGGGCAACTCATCCTCATCACAAGGAGTTTCGTATATGCTCTGGTAGACGCAGTGAATGCGACATTCATCGCACGTGCTAACATTACATCTGGCGCATGGCCGGCATTCCGTAGCAAATTCTTTTGCGCCGCACTTGATGGTCTCGGTACAATCATAAGCGTAGAAGAAAGTAGACTTCTTATGACGCTTGTTGCGGATCTGTACACCTCGACCAGAGCACTTGAGCTTGCCCAGCAAGTTTTCTAGGCTACCAGGCCGTGGGATGATTGTATCATGGGTGGTTCTTGAGCATAGTAGCAATGCCAGTAGATCGTCTGGGTATAGGTTGGATACGATCATCTCCAGGAGGCCATACTGGTGGAAGACTTCCATGAGTGGACACGGTTGGCTAGACCCAACTGGACCATTATTTCGGGTCTTCTTATACGGCTCGATTAGCTTGCCCCTTGACCTCTTGCGCTTCAGCATCTCCACAGTCTTTTCGGTCGTGATGATTTTGCTTCCAGATATTCTCTACTTCTTTCGACTACCGGTTGACGCCTTGTGGTCCAACGACTGAGTAACCGAAAGGATCCTGGTACTTCTGAAGAACAATGAGCGGGGATAACAAAGATGGTGATATTTCATGTTGAAGTGATCGTGGTCGCGATGAGAGTACCAGCTCATGAGTACGGGCAAGTCCGCACGACGATGGGAAACGCATCTCAAGGCGCGACGTACTTGTCTCACACGCCGCAGCGTGTGTATAGCCTTCCGCGCTTCCAATAGCGCTTAGCAGCCTACAAAGTCCAGATCTGGATCCATCTTGGCGTTGTGTAAGTGACGATGTTGTGGGGAAGCTGCACGAACGGGACGACGTTGACTATAGCGCTGTGCTACCAACGCTTAGGGATAAAGTGGGGCGTATACTGGAGAAGCAGGGCGTCTTGTTGAGCATGAAAGAGGATGGGAATGTCCTTGGTCTCGTGTATTTTGTGCATTGTGAGAGGAAAAGTGCGGTGCCGGCGCGTTACGGAGTAGTGTTCCGATCACGGCCGATGGACGAATGAGCAGCGACGACATGATGATGCCTCGGTCATTCCTGCTTTCCGATCCTGTCACCCATCAACGACGTGCAGTATACTGCTCCAACACGCGATGTTTTATGACAATCGCGTACTATATTCTTGGTGTTGCTTGCCACCATCTTCATTGTATGCCGTTGGTAGGCAAAAGTATTTGGCGAGTTACTCTGCAGTGCTTCGATGAGGCAACGGTTGCGTATAGTGATTGATTGCGTTTTCTCATTCAACTCCCCGTTCCAGTTCCGATCTTGCAATGTTATGATGCTATCCAGTCCTGTCTGCTCGCTGCGGCTCGGAATTGCCTTGACTGGTTCCCATGGGGAAGGGAGTAGCAGCAACCGATGTCGAGCAGGTTGTAGAGGTGAGTATGTCGACGGCTTGGTATGTGGCAGGTCATGTTGTCAAGAAAGCTCGGGGTTTATATATATACAGCAAATGCGTATCTGCGAGGCCAGTGAGGATGGTGTGCAACACAACAGTGGATGAAGTTGATGGTACGATGCACTCTACGTCCATATCCTACACCTCTGACGTGCTGTAGACAATACGCCACGGCTGTCTTGTACTCGGCGTATACGACGGCAGTCGCACCAGAATAGCTCAGACGTCGGAGCAGAGATGCGAGGTTTTGGTGCGCCCGCTGTCGGACAGGCTAGAAATGGCGCATCACGTGACGGAGGCGCACTCGGACTGGCAGTCAGCCTCACATGGCTGTACTCACATCACCGGGCGTAGCCGTAGGGCTGCGGGTTAGAACAGGATGAGGGTCCGTCACCTTGCCCGAAGCTGGATGCGGTATTAAAAGAGACGCCCGGTCGATTTGCTCAACCAGCGCACTGCACTGCACTCGCAACACAAATTTTCACTACACCAGGGCCCGTGTGCACGACCATGCCCAAGAGGGAGCCGACTACGCAGCAGAGAAGCAGCTTTCTTCCATGGACCTTCTAGCGCCGTGAAGTTTTTCGGCCACACTAGCTGCCCCCAGGGATGTCGGCGGTCGACGGACGGCACTCGGCCATGATTGGTCGGCGTCGGCAGCCCCCGTGGGAAGGATCAACCGACCTGCAGCCGCATCTCCACCTTTTCTTCCCAGCATCAGCCGCATCCATTCCTGCGACATTGTTGCGAATGCGCTTTATATATCTCTGCACTTCGTGTGACTGTCGCCTGCTTCCGATAAACTCCCCAGAGACGCCACCCGTCTGCCGGTGCATGCAACCCGTCCCATCCCATCCGTGTCGTGACGAGGTGACCATGTCCCGCGTCTAGTAAACACTGTCTGTCCGAAGACGCTAAGCATCTTGGCCCCAGAATGGCCTTGGCCCCACGCAAAGGAACACGACGGGCGTGTGACCCTTGTTCTGTCAGTAAGTGTTGCCTGCAGTGCAACCATTGCTACACGGCTGACATGGCCCTCGTAACTTGTAGGAAAAGTCCGATGCGATGGCAACCAGCCGTGTTCGAGGTGCGAAGCGGCTAGCTGGGACTGCACCTACTTGAAGACGCATGGCAAGAGCGGTCCAAAAGGACCACGTCGGACCACCGAAGCCGCCATCAGGAGACTGCAAGAACGCAGCATGGGCACCCGTCATGTTGCATCAAGAAGCAACAGCGAGACGAGCTTCGATGCTGCAAGCCCGGGAACTACTGATTTGCCTTACTTGGACCCCGTACCCCTGATGAGCGATTCCGATGTTGACCCCAGAGCCTGGCCGGATGTTTTGAGCCCAACCGTGTCCGCCATCCCCCCAGAGCCTCATCGCATATCGACTGCCTGTCTCTCGCATTACCTGGACATCTATCAAGCACGTGGACACGGCATATGGCCCGTTGTCGATGCCGAAGCACTCACCGCACGGCTTTTGACCCATCCCGACGATTTCGAGGCCTACGCACTAGCCACTGCCATATGTGCTGCCATAGTGAGCCAGTTCTCCATAGATGCCGAGCCAGGCAGCCCGCTCGAGGGCCACTATCGCGTCCCGAGCGGCACATTCGAATCCGAAGCCAAAAAGGCAAGGAACGAATCCGACCACCTAGAAAATGTCACCATATTCTCCTTGCTAAGCAGCTTCTTCCTACACGTCTATTCAGCAAACGTTGGCCGAATGAACGCTTCCACCGTCCTCCTCGGGGAGGCCATCTTCAAGGCACACATCATAGGCTTACATAAACCGACCCACTACGAGCACCTGACCGTCGAGCAAACACAGTATGCTTTGAGGGTCTACTGGCTGCTCTTCATCACGGAGCGAGCCCACTCCTTGCAGCACGATGTGCCGACGACATTGAAGCGAGCTCCTAATCTTCCTACCCTAGAAGACTTACACGATGGATCCGTTACACCTGCCTTTGTCCAGCTCTGCCGGCTTTTCAACATCCTCGACGTCACCATAACGGCTGAACCTGCAGCTGCGCGCCACGCCCTCGCATTAGCTCAGCAACAGCTTAGCAGTGACGAAGATCCTCGCAGTCTGGAAAATGAGCTTCAGCGCGCAGACATCACCATGACTCAGCAGTGGATGCGTATCTTCCTGTGGCAACATGCTCTCAATGTAACAAACTTGAGTAGCCGCGCCAGTCAGGATGAAGAATTCTCATTCCGCTTTCCCGCCAAAGTGGCCCAAAACGTTCTCAACAATCTGAGTAGCCTCTCGCGGGAAAGTGTCGAGGCGCATGGTCCAGGCATGGTATGCAACATCTCCCTGCATGGCACACGACACGGCTGACATAGATATAGGAGTCCAAACTCTTCGACGTCGCCAACTCGCTTGCTGACGTTATGATGATCATGCCCTCGCTCAACCATGAGTCTCACTTCAACGTTGGTCCTAGAGATCTGATTCACTCACTAGCCCAAGTGCTCGCCTCCTTCCGTGGTGGCAACCCTGCTGTGATTAGCATACTGCAAGAAAAGCTCAATATGCTTGGGCTGTCGGCCGGGTCGCCACAGAAGTTGCTTGAAGTTTCCTCACCCGAAGAAGAACACGAGGAATGGCACCATAGATCAATGTCTGCCTCTTCCAGATACCCATCCTCGGCCGCCGATCCATCGATACCGCCTCCTCCTCCTCCACTGCAGTCGAGCATGACTATGGATAGAACGTACTGATGCATTTCATCTTCTGAGCCAAGATCCCTACAGTTGACAATTCGACCCCCGCGCAGAAGATTGTGTATGCAGATCATAGTCATCAGCTACAACAGCCACTACCTATAGGCCTTGTCCACCAACTTCGCAACATGGCTACTCTCCAGGAAGCGTTCTTATCGGTCGGCAACAAAGGCACAGCTCGCGCACTGCTGCCTGTGGTCCAAGAGATTAAGACGATTGGCTACCTGATGATGTCTAGGCGAAAAGTTTCTTAACTAAGCGAAACATCCGAATCTGAACAGACTCGCTTTCTGCGCACAACCATACGTGTCGTGCGAGATCTTCGACTACGACACGCATCCTGATGACGAGAGGATTTGCTGTGGAAGCCATCACAACAGCATACCGAGCATGTCTTGGAGATTGGAATTCGCGAGAATTTATCCTAGTCCAAGCAAAGCAAAGCAAAGGCAGCGGTGACGAGATTAAGATGCATACACGCAAAAGCTGAGGCTGGTTAGACGGACACAGCCGCAAACTGGACTGAAGAGCGAGAAGTGCAAGAGCAAAAGAAGATCAATTTCTTGATTTTACTAGGCTGGTATGATAGTTGCGGATGTCAAGGTGCAGTACTAGTATCAATTGGCTTCTTGCAGAAGAGCAGGGTGGACTACTCTGCCCTGAAGAATACTCTGGGTTGGCAATCAGGACAAAACCAATGACGGCATGTGTCAAAGACAAGCAGCAGTTTGAAGATCTTCTGATACATGATTGATTCGTCATCTAAATTTTCGACATTCTGGTACATACGAGTAGTACCGTTGTCGCCTGGTCTGACATTATGCGAGCTATCCAGCCTCTCAAATTTTGTCGCTACGTGTTTTCCAGCTACGCCTGCCACAACGAGAGCATACCCTAACTTCAAAGTCTCAAGGCCAACAGATTAGGCCCGAGAAACTTGATGCACTATGAAAGTTATCACACACACTAGCCACATAGTACAGCTTTCACGAGATACCACGCCCATCAAGCCACTGAGCCCGCTCCGTTTTCTCGTTTCCGTGATATATACACGCTTTACCTTCGTTCCCTGGGTTCCACATATCTTCCTCTTCCGAGTTGCACGTACCCTCGTCCTCTATGGGCCATGATCTGCCAAGGACAGAGGTAAACCTTCTGGGTTCGCGGAACGATATGCCACTCTTCTGTCTCATTCACAGGAAAAGCCTCTGGCTGTATCAGACCAATGTTCTGGATGCGGCGAACCTTCCGATTCGATGTTTGGACCTTGATGGCAGTGAGGTATCTCTAGACATGCGTTAATATCGTTCGCACCTGATCAACGCACGGCAACCTACCTTGGCTCTAATCCACTCCTACAGCGCCTCGACGCGAAAGTACATCGCCTCAGCTTGTAGCCGACTATACAAACCATAGTCAAACCCATTCATTTTGCTATAAAAGAGAGGAAAGACTTCAGGACGCCGCATGAAGCGCAGCAAGTGCGCGAAGACATGTGGATCGGCATCCAGGAAGAACGAGCCGTCTGCCTCGGCCTCCCAGGTGAACCTGTCTGAGAATCGATCTTGGGACAAAATGGACTCTGTTTCGAGTGTGTCGCATGCGACTTTGAATTTGCGGCCGCCAATGTCAAGCGTGAGGTTCTTTGGGTAGCTGGGAGAGGTATTGGTGGGTTCGTTGGTAGGCATTTGTTGCGATGGCTGGTGGTTACTGTATGTGGATCGCGTGACTGTTGGTTGGTTGGTACGTAGCGGGATGATTTAAATGCAGTGAGTGAGTGACTTTGCTCTAGAAAACGAGAATCCCCCGGCAAATCACCCTTCACCAATCATGCTGAAGAAAGGGAAAGTGAGACCTAGGATTCTCAACATCGGTAGAGTATATTCTACGAGGCTACGAGACGAGTATGTCTCACAAGCTGGAGATGAGCATGTGTTACTCCCACCCAAGCCCCGCATAATTGTTGTGTTATGGAGGTGTGACATCACAGCGCCCGACGTGCGAAGAGCTAGATAGACGAACTAAAGGTGAAAAGAAAAAGTACGCCTGAACGTCCATCATATCAGCGATGAAAGCGTACCCACAAACTTTGTAACATAGATCCTGCATCGTGCCTGCCAAGTCTTTGCATGTATCGAGCCCGCTCATTCCTCCAACACGCCGCACGAATGAGTTTCATTCGTGCGACAAGCCGACCATCAGAGAAAACACCAGGACTCTATACCTGGTTCCTAACATAGTCCTCTCGCGCCTGCCAAAGCAGCTCGTCCAACTCAGTCTCGCCGACCTCACCGCCACCCACTACATCCTTTGTCTCGGTGCTATCACAGCAGCCCGACCACCCATACTGCACCTTGACCCACGCAGCATCCCACTGACTCGGTTTGAACCACAGCGGGATCATCTCAAATCCCTTGTCATGGATCGTGCTATCCCTGTATACCGCTACCGGGCACTCCGCTTGATTACCCTTTTGACACTTCTCACTACCCATGATGTAGCTATTGTAGTGCATAATGCCTGAGGTTTGATGTACGAGGTCAGCGAATACCTCACATGTAGTTTGTGCATGGAGAATACCTACTCTTGGCGTCATTAGATTTTCCATAGAGAACGGACTTGGTGGAAGGAGCGGCCGCTGAATTTATACTTTGCGGCTACATTGACGTCGTTGCAGAGCTCCGCCGTGGTCACACTAGGGTCAGTTTCGCGGGCGCGTGCAAGAGCGGTGGAGTAGTCGGTGAGCTTCATGCAGTCGTAGCGGATATATGTATCGCGGTCGGAGCGCTGTTGCTCGTGCATCATTCCTCAGATCTGTTAGCTCCGCAATCTGGAGAATGCCAAATGATCGTCGACGTACCCATGGCATGTCCAAATTCATGGGCGATGGTCTGGACGCTAGCTTCTTCGCCAAGCCACATGTCCAGATCCCATGGCTTCCCAGGAGTCTCACCCATGCCCACGGTGGATGACGCAGCGCGTTTTCCCGCGCGGTCATCTTTCCAGATGGCGAGTGTCTTGTATGGTATGGCCATGTTCCACTTGCTATCAGCTGGACTATTGACATCGATGCAGTACATGGGTTTCTTCCGAGGATCGATCCATTCCGAGAACATGATCTTATGACCACTAGCCTCCGAGGCTTTACCGCCAAGCGCTGTCATCCAAAGCTGGGTGGCTGCTTCAACTTTCGCAATGTTGGCTTTGCGGTGTTCTTCGGTACTAGATAGGCATACGATGTCAGTGTATGTCTCACATGCAGTCCGTATCGGTGAACTTTGACGACTTGATGCACCTCGTGGCAACCACAACTTCCACAATCCATGACGGTCTCAGCGAGAGCGTTCTTTCGAACAAGGTATCGCAAGTATAGACATGGGAATACTTACGGAAAGCAATATGGTACGACAGTGAGACCCTTGACGTAAAGGTCTGTCCACTTCTTTGGTCCGCCGCTACCTTCGTGACCCCAGATGGATGAGGCACCTGACTGGATCCCATCATAGCTTGGAGTTTCAGTATTGTTGGATGGGGGGAGGACGGCGCATGGGCCTGAGAAGATGGGCGGTTGTTGAGGAACAACTACGCCAAAGACCTGCATGGCAGCTGCCGCGAAGATTGGGAAGTGTACTAGGTTCATCCCGATCGTGATGGGTGCGGTTACGGAGAGATCTATAGAGGTAGAAGTGTGAAGCAAAGCGTAAGAGACTTCACTTTGGCGTGAACAGAAGCAAACATGTGACCAGGGTCGTGAAGGATGAGTAGAATGCCCGCTCTCTGCGCACTGGCCACGTGAGTACTTGAAGTGAATCGTAGTGCCCATACTCATTGTTGCGGCCCCACAAAAACGTTTCTCGCTGTAGAAGAAGATCGAGTTCGTTGACGATTCGAAAACGAGTCGTGTGTTGTTTCAGCTAAGATGAGTGCCATGTCTCTGTCCATTACAATGTTACCAAGACCACAGACTCCGCTGATAATGCCTTTTGTCGTCTCAGGCTTCATAGAAATGGCCAGACCCAGCGTACGATATCAGTAGAACCGCCATCGTCGGGCGCAGTCTTCTCGTAACAAAAAAATGAAATTCTCAAATTGGCCAATAGCAATCACTAGACCCGAGATTGTATTGACGATGGTTTGAGTGGAGCGACGGTGAACTATCGGATCGCAGTGAAGGTGAAGCTGTCACCCTGTCTATCAAGACCGAATGCCATTCTGCCTTCACTTTAGTAGGCACCGCATCTAGCCGCATTCACTGAGGCGTGATTAAAGGTTGTGGGTCCTGTTCTCGGTGCGAGAAAAGCGCTAGAAATATTGCTTCCTGCCAAATACCAACAACCCAGATTGACCATCACCACGACTAGAAAGCCGCAATCGTTGCGCCCACAACGGAGTCAAAGATGGCGCACTCTCCGTCCAACTCAGGGATAAAAAACGTACGCGGATTCTTTACGCGCGGCGATAGAGAAAAGATCTCTCCGGAGCTCGAACAAGCACTGTCACTGTTGCAACTATCCGACATCGACAGCCTCGAAGAGCGCTTTCTCGCAACTGCTGCATTCCTAGAGCCATGGGCCGTGTTCCGCGATTCGATCTTCCTGTTGAAACCGGATGCAATGCCTCGAGCGACAACGATAGCCAGAGAAGGAGAGAATGGCGTCTCGCGCACAGATCTATTGTGGTTTTATACACATTTCGACGAAGGGGTACGTCGCTACGATCCACGCGCGAACAAGTACAGCGTAGAGTACACAACAGACTCCAGTGTTTACGATGTGATCGACAAGAGCGATTGGAACGTGAAGGCGTACGAAAAGCATCTCTTTGCTTGGCTGCTGCAAGTATTCAAGGTCGGCAAATCACGCAACCCATGGGACTTTGACTACTTTGAGCTTCGTAACATCTGCACTGCCTGGGAAGCGGTCTTCGTGCCAATCGTCAACGCAGTGCGTGCTTCCTATAGTGTCAGAGGTCGAAGATACTACGGTCGCCTTGCACTCTACATCGAAGAACGGTGCCCATCTGGTCTTGCCTTCCCAAAGGGTAACGTGGTGGTACCTAAGGGAAGTTTGGTGTCGCCCACTCCTTATCGCATCATTTGCGTACCAAAGAGAGTCATTGGCGATGACGGTGCGACATATCACAAGCGTGTCGAAGGTGCCGGCGTGCTCACACGAAAACATTACGACGAGACCGAGAAGGAGCCTCGCGACGTGTACCCCCAGTACGGCGGTTTGGTCGAGCGACCCAAGTTTAAACACAAGATGGAGGAGTGGTTGAACGAACAACGAGCGCGAGCAGATCTTAGGAAGGCCGCGGAGATCACCGGCGAAGTGGAGAGTTTCCAGCCCCAGATGGTGAAGCGAGGCGGTAGCAGGAGCCCTGTGAAGAGGAGTTATCCCACTAAAGACCACAACCGACAAGGCAATGACGACAACGAGAGCCCAATCAAACGATACTCGAGTAGTATTCGTCGCTCGCTGTCTCGAGGCGTGTTCAGGATGGCGTCGAAGGAGGAACCGAAGAGTCCGTTACACGGTGTGACACGACAAATCCTTATTCCTGAAGATGGTCCAACTCATCACCCGTCTGGCGCCCGGGGCCTCTCGTCGGCAGAGAAACATGTGAGCCTCGCTTCGTTGGAGTCGTCCGATACCACCATAATCACGCCGTGGCACGTCCTGATCCGGAGCGCAGGCCATCCGAGCAAAGCGTCTTCACTTCAATCCGTGAGTCAAATTCTTTCAGCCTGTCCGACAGCCCTCGAACCAGACAAACACACCATGATACGGCCGTGTCAGAGTTCTTGCCGATGGGCCAAATGAGTGCCGTACCGCAACCACTACACCGCGAGTACCAACGTGACATACGGGCTACACCTCAAGTGTCAGAGAACAGGTCTTACGCAGATATGCGGGCGCCGAGTTATGAGGGCAGCGGCTGGCACGACGAGATCTCGTTGACGAAGCTTCACGGTGTACGTGAAGAAAACACTTGTAATCTGCAACGCATTCGGCCTACAAAGCCAGCTACGAGGCTTCCTGTTCCCATTAAACCAGCCGCGTATGCTGGCGACCTTCATATCAATATGAAGGGCAGCCATCTCCAAGAGACACCCAAGTCTCTTGCTTGGCCAGGCACTTCTCTACCTCAAGCAATAGCATGGCCTGGAATGGACGAGCTCATCTCGTCTGTTCCATCTAAAAATCCCGCGCGACAGAACAGTACCCGGGGCTATGCCCGTCCTCAACAACTCATGCGCGATGAATCTGATCGCAGTGTAACTCGTATCGTCTCGAAGGAAAATATCCGCTCCGCACTCAGAGGTGATTCGCGAGACAGCTCAGCCGAAGATCTGACTCTGCCGCCTCCCGTGCCGATGCTCCCAGGACGAAATAGAACCATGAGTCCTGGAGGTACCAGGCTCCAGACGTATAACACGAATCTCTTCCCACATAGGGAGGAGCGCAAAGAAACGCCTATATGTGGATGGGCTGGTGCGGAAAGAGAGAGAAATGCACGGGGTGGCCCCTACGAGATGACTACGTTCAGCAGAGCGGGAGATAGCCAGGACATGCAGAACAACACTGCAGGAAGTGATACACGATACCACGAAAGATACCATGGAATGCATGCGCCTGATGACCGTCGCAGCTTCGAGAAATGGATCTAAGGGGGCTTTACCATCGAGAGGTCGCGCGATAGCTGTGCTTGTCGCTCGACCTCAGGTAGCCATATGCATTCTTGAATCACATTAGGCTTTTGTGGCTGTCATCTTGACGTTGGGACATGGGGATTGTCGGTCCTCCTATACACATTCTCGATGGCGATTTGCTTCCGCGAGTGCTGGGCGATGGAAAGTTGAAAAGACACATGTAAGGACGCTCGAAGCGGACGATAGGAAATGGAAGAGAAATTCAAGATGATAGCCCACAACCGCCGTGATGTATTGCGACGTCGTTGTTGGGTCTTCAGCCTATGAAGGCTATAAGTGGAGGTTAGATGACGATCTCAGCCGCAGAAGGGTCGGGACGCGAGAATGCCACGCTAATATTAGATCTGCCCTTTGCGCCAGTAACACGTAACGACCACAGTACCACAGCGACTCTTCAGATTCTCCAGCGAAACACAACTAAAGTCATTACAGTTATGCCGTACATTAAATCATGAAACCAATGACTATCGCGATACAGCCACCATCAAAGCGACATTCCTCCTCTCGTTAGTTACACTCATGCCACACTCCTGCTTGTCCGCCGCGAACCCTTCCCTGGTCAACGCGTACTCGTTTAGTGACCATCTGGGGAACGAGCGTTGGCCCCTAGTTTTCGTGATAACTCGTCATTTCGTTGCATCCTAATTTTTCATCTCAGCAACGTTTGTTTTCCAGCATCTGCATAGTGCCTTGAGTAGCACCTGCTAATACACCTCCCGACCACTCCTCATCAACTATGGCAACCCGACTCGTCGGATTTCCCTTTGAAGGGATCCAACGCATTGCGTCGCTTCTTTCACAAGTCGATCTTCTCAATTCAAGCTCGAAATACATGTGAGACATACGCAGACTTCCTACCTTGACCTCTGCAGCTGCATAATATTCCGATGGACCTGTATGAAAGCCTGATCTCTTAGCATCTGCCTTCACATGGATTCTCAAATTGGTTAGACTTACAGCGACCAACGACAATGCTATGACACGGCCTCATTCCAAAAGCAGGTTCCGCCGCTTCGGAGGTGCTTGTCCTAATTTCGGGCTGCGTTCACACGCCAGCGTTCATAACCGGCGAATGTTGTTGGTTGTAAACCCAAACCAACGAAGAACGTTAACACAAATGTGTGTATAACAAACACGTCTCTATTTGTAGGACAAGAACACTGAAAGTAAGCCATCTCAGCCCGCTTCGGAAGTGATGGGGAGCGCTATGAAAGCGCTATACCTCGTTAGGTTACGGCAGAATGAACTACCGTCATCGATCCGTCGCGACGGACCCATCCAGTGTCGCACAATCAAGTTGGCGTCTCAAACCTCCTGTCAGACTAAATTCAGTGGGCGGAACGGGGCGTTTCCATCCTGCAGATCAATACCCTCGGCCGCCGTCCAGATCTGCACCTGCTACGATTTGATCGCACAGTATCAACATGGGCGGTCTACTTTCTTCGAAAGTCGAAGACGACTGGAAGAGTGATGCTCGACAGGCTATGGAAGCAGGAACGTTCTGCGTCGTATGCGGTGGCCCGTTCGATATCGAAGGCGATGTATACAATATCGACCCAAAAGACACCCGGTTTCAGGTAAGGCGTCTTCTGAAGAAACTATTCTGGAGTAGCAACTCATTTTGAAACATAGTGGTTATATAGTTTTCGTCTGCTTGGTAGCATCGCCGACGTAGCTGAACACATGGTAGCCAGCGAGGGATCGATGTAAGCAGGGCCACTCACATTCTTCGTCGTCAGCTAAATTTCTGAGAAGTCCGATCAACGTATCTGAACTGCCTGACATATACCTCTCCGAGGTTGCATCATTCAGCTTGACTGGCTCGGGCTACTTCCGAATTGTTGGCGACGCTGGACAAGCTGATACTTGGTTCGACGCTCTTTCTTACACACGCAATCATGGAACCTTATTCCCGTTGCATGAAGGGTGTATTGCAACGAGTTGTAGAGCTATTAACCATTATTATTCGACAAGAATGCAACTCGAACCAAAACCCACTCTCAAGATATTGTATCAGATACTGAGTACACGCTTCCATCAGCGGAAATGCTGCACGAACGAACTACACGATACGTCAAACGATATTTTCGATTTGTGTTCTTCTTCTCCCGAATATGGTCCTAGAAGTGTGTTGGCTTTGAGCAAACTGGAATGGTGGGGCGGTGAATACGATGTAGGAAGCGGCAATACGTTCCTGAATCGCACCACTGATGAAACGTAGAAGTTTTATACCGATCCCACCGGAGAGGAAGGTACTGAATCCTTCGTACGAAAGGTATTGCAAAGCTTGCCTCGTAGAAGAGATGAGCCAGAGTACACTTTGAAGGCTACACGTGAACCACAGAGACTGGAGCGCCTTCCAACAGAATTGCTGGACGCGGTCTGCAGCTATCTTCCATTACAGTCCGTCGTCGCACTAAACCGCACATCGAAAGCTCTGGCTCTACGGATTCCGCTCGACTCTGTGTTCTGGCGGAACAGTCTCCAGGATGGAAGTCTACATCCGCATATTTGGGATCTAGACACGAAGTGGATCGAGAACAGTCTGTCCAATCCTGATATAGCGCTTCTAGATCCGACTGCCTCTTGGGATTGGAAAACCGCTGCAAAGCTTCTTGTGACGAAACGCTTCTTGATGAATAGATGCGACGACCGTCTACTCGATATACCTGACGGCTTTTGGAACCGATGTAGGATATGGGCTACTATTGAGGAAGCGTTAAAGGATCAAGAGACCTTTGCACAATGCGACAGATCACAGCGGTAGCGGAAAGAATCCAAAAGCAAGGTCTTGCAACTTTCCAGACTTACTGAAAACTTTCGAGATATCACGACACAGATGAACTCGTGTGACGGGGCGATTCCGACAGCATGAAGAATCTATCTATAAGAAGAGGATTTGCAGATTTTTACAGCTTACTTGAAGTTTCTCGGTACTACCCCTTGACAATACCACAAATGTCTAGGACTTCCTATGTCTTTACTTTCACGGTCCCACCAGCGATGCGACAAAATCAGGCCAGCTTCCAGCAAAGCTCTCGTAACAGCCACTCGACGCACTTGTCACAAACAGATACTCCACTCGCTCGCGTAGCGCTCTCGCTAAAGCCTTGACATCTTCTTGTGGAACAGAATGTACTATGTACGCAGTCCGAGTACGCTTGTATGGCGAAGTTGAAAGCCACTCCTGGTATTTCTCGGTCATGAAATTCTCGTAGGACGTTTCTACAATCACCGTGATCTCTGGTCCAGGAGCCGCAAGTTCAGCACTTACCGCCGTACCGGGATTATGAATCACCTTGGTTGTTGTCAGATCGGATAGCTCACTTGTTCGCAAGAGGCTATATGAATCTACCATCCGGTTCTCGTCGACACCGATGAGACTTCGCGCTCTGCAATCGATAGCATCGAGGTACTTCTTAGCTGCGTCTGAGTACAGGTTCACCGTCTCATCGACGAAGATGCCATCAACCCTCAAACAGTCATCCACACCACTTCTTTTATCATACGTTTCGATGTCCTCCAGAACGTCTTGGATAGGTCGTTTGCAATAGGCTGCCCCCACATAGCCCAGAGTCGTGACGTTCGGCAATGCATTTAGCCGTGGTATCTCCCGGACATAGTCCTCATTCGGCCACCACGGCGGAGCACCGGGTCCGCTATTCGGATTGATGATGACGAGAAACTGAAGATATGGGTATGCGGCGACGCTGATAGAGGTCAGCGAGAAACAAAGTCAATAACAAAGGGAAAGCTACGCTGTGTAGAGAGGATCCCATGCGCCGGGATGTGGGTAGACGTATAGCGGAAGAAGCACTGTTGATTTGGGAACTTGCGACATGGCTATCGATATGGGGTCGATCCACGGAGTAGAAGAAGTGTCCTCTCAGGTCTTAATGAAGCGCTGACTAATCGCCTCTATCCATCTGTTGTATATTGCTCTCATCACGGAGTACCTGGCCGCCGTGCTACGCTGTGCATCGATGCATTGTCTAGAGACAAAAGTTCCGGATGCATAGTGATGAGCGAGACATCATCTAGGATGTGCGGGCTCGGATTCGTAGCAATTGATGCGAAACATCACGGTCGTTTGTCTGGAAAGTGGGTTGAGGTTGTGCATATTCGCATCTTTCACTGCTATAGTAACCTTATCATGGGTCTCTGATGCATAATTTCTGGATCCTTTCGATCTGTATCTCAGGTCATAGCATTAACAGAATCGGGTTCGATCTGTGAAGCATGTCTTCCAAATTATGGATAGAGTTGCTTTGCTAATGACAGATCTTCATTGGACTCAAGTCACACGACTTGGTGCGCAAACGAATACGCGAACTAAGACGTAACAAAAGGAGGTGATCGAAGTTGATGCTGCTTGCACATGCTAGAAAGAGTTGGGGTTTTCGTGACTCCCTTTCGATCCGCATCAAATTATCGAGGCTACCGAAAATGTCGAGGCTATACTCGCGGGTGTACATCATCTATATGCTGCGCTTATAATAAATCGACTGTCCACATGCTCCTAGTCATGCTGCGCCTTGTCCAACAAATTCTTTAATGTCTTTGCCGTGCTCCTCATACCTCGCAGCGCATTCTCATCCGATCCTTGCCCTGGTGTCCATGTCGCGTGAGCAAAGTCAATCATCTTGACTTCGGCCAGCTTAGGCAAAGTCTCTTCATCGTCGTCATCGTCGTCTTCCGGATGCGCAGATCGCAGCTTCTGCTTAGCGTTTGCGTACTCCTCTACATCACCCTCGTACACCAGCAGTATGCTTGCGCCGTACATCCTGCTCTCTTTGCTTTCAAAAACCTCTTGGATATCCTTAACCTCGCCCAAAAAGTAGGCGAGCACCTCCCTTGCCCTGTCAAGCTCCGCTTCTGACTTGGCGCCAGGGAAGACGTACTCTGTGAAGCCCTCGCCTACGTCTTCAGCACTGAACTTGCGTCCATACATCTTGTTGTAAACCCAATATCCGCCCTCCTTATCCGCTTCCACATACTCCTTCAGGTCCTCGGGAACGTCGGGTACTTCACTACCCTTGTACGTGCGCATGCCTGCTATCCTGAAGCCTAGGCTGCCACTAGTGGTCTCCTTACTCACGGCGTCTAGACGCGCCCTCTTCTCCGGCTTCGCAGCCTCATCCCAAAGCTGCGCGCCAAGCTTCAGATCCAGAACATTCGGTTTCTTGAACCCATGTGTAATGCTCTCTAGCACGATGTGGATATCTGTAGCAAGCTTCTTGCCATGCAAACGCTCAATGGTACCGTCGGCTGTCTGTATGGTGCCGCTTTTGACGGACTCGGAGGCGGCGGTTTGGTCGGCGGAGAGGGAGAGCTGGCCTATGAAGGCGGGGAGGTAACGCGCAAGGTCCGGGTGATCGGGGAGGGATTGGTAGAAGGCGATCTCGGCGAGAGTACAGGGCTTTACTAACACACCGCCAGATTCATCCCTAAGGATACCATCGCTGAGTTGTTGTATTAGTATGGGAGACGAGGCGAGCAGGCGGTAGGGCACTTACTGACCAGCAGCAGTATTGCCATATGCTTTCAGATTAGACGCGCCATAGACCTTGGGTGCCATAACTCTTGATATGTACAAGGTGTCTTGCAAGAATATCAATGTGCTTGTACGCGTGGTTGGTGTTTAGATGGAAGATACATGGCGTGCAGACTGGAGGCTCCACGGCATGTGTTTCATGGTTTTTCGCGAGTCAGCCAGTGCCGTCATCCGATGCATCACGATTCATGCAAATCCAGCACAACCCACGAGCAAGAGTTCACGATCTTTCCTCCCGCCATCTGTCTTTCAATCTTATCAGTCTTTATCTAGAGGCTTCGGTATGAGTGTGAATAAAATAAAGGTTTACCACTATGGGCCTGGACAGATATGTCCTACACCGTGGCTAGTAAGAACCGACATCTCACCGTGATGTTTCCCCCAAGGCAAAATGTGTAAAATGGCCAGCGACAAATTCACTGTGAAGCGTTTGAGCACACAGGGGATTCGAGGTCGGAAGTTGCGACCGCCAATCTTGAGTAGTCGCGCTCTCTTACCTCAGGATGCAAACGCAGCTACCCGCGAAGCACCGTTTGCCATCGCCTCACTAAGGCGTCAACTCTCGACGCCCAATCCTTCAACTATCACCATCTATGCCGCCCCATTCTCTCTCAACGCAGTACTACCCTAACCCCCAACACTCAGTACAGAAAGCACCAAGTATGGCGACCGCGGGCACGGCACCTACAGCAGATGCAGAACCTCCCAATGGAGCCTCCAGCAACATCACTGCCATGTCTGCCATCGAAGACCATTCAGACGGCGCAAAGATCCGTCGCCAAGTACGTCTCCCTACCCCCAGCCTCTCGATAAACCATGCAGTCGCACTAATCGTCCTAACAGGTGGAGTTCTACTTCTCTGACGAAAACCTTCCCACAGACAAACATCTACTACAGTGCTGTGGTGGACGCGAGAACCTTCC
This sequence comes from Alternaria brassicae, assembly GCA_004936725.1. Lineage (NCBI taxonomy): Eukaryota > Fungi > Ascomycota > Dothideomycetes > Pleosporales > Pleosporaceae > Alternaria > Alternaria brassicae. The sequence goes on along the minus strand of CM016505.1, from coordinate 2,045,263 downwards.
TGTCTCCATCAGTCGCATTCGTGGTTTCCAGAGGATGCGACAATACAAGCCCAAGACCCTCGTCACTGCAGCTCTCCGCTTAAGCGCCTTCCTGGAAGTCTCTGCTGACGGAAAGACCATCAAGCGTAAGGTACCGTTGACTGGAAAGACCGTCCTTGATCCGGATTACTTCGATACTGAAGACGACGGCGACATCGCCTACGCCCCAGGCTCTCGAAAGGCCAGAGCTCAGCGGCCGGCTCAGTATCCAGTTCCCCTAATCCCCCAGACGAAGGCAAAATATCCTGAAGGAGTGTCCAAGAACATGCTCAAAGTTACAGGATTTGAGAAGACCTACATGGAGCCTGTTCTCACCCCTGTGGAGGCTGCCGAGGAAGAAGAGATGTACGCTCTGACCAAGCCGTTTGTCGAGCGCATCGAGATCGCCATCCAACGCTTCAAGCAAAAGCGTCGCATGCACGAAATGTATGCTCATGTCTTCAACAAGCTCATGCGCTTTGGTGGAGTAGAATCTGGCCCTCGCATGTATCAAGGACTCTCCAAGCACGAGATGAATGAGATGGGTCCTGAGGAGCTTGCAAGGGCTCTCGCCATCCACAACGTACCTTGGGATCGCTCTGATGAGACCAAGTGGGTCGTAGACTTTGTGGCTCTCTGTAAAGCTTTCCTGTGAGTCGATCTTACCCTTTATTCCACTGATACAATAATGAATGTAACAGATCATCTTGGTACCCTGCCCACTATGGCTATGCATCATACGCTATCAAGAACGCTTGCCAAGTTCCCCGCTCCTTCCTCAGATATCTTCGCTTTCACCGTGTCTGTCCGGAATTAGACGATCAGCTTGCCACTGCACTTCAAATCTGCGATCAAGCTGAGCAAGAGCTCCCCAAGGTCAACTGTTTAGGTCTTGCCCTACCCGGGGACTTCAACAAGTCCGCCAGCGTCGTCTTCAGTGGTGCTCAGGCTGGCATGTATACTGGCAACAAGTCCTGGGCTGAGGATCTGGAGAAGGAGGGCATCACAATTACCGAGATTGGTATCCAGGATGAAGAAGCCAGGATCAAGTTCGGTACTGGTATTGCCGTTCTAGGATCAGATGCGCAGTATGACATGTTTGAGTCCGGACAGTTAAAGGTTCTTGGCAAGGATACTGCCTATCTCGAGGTCATTGCTATTGACCTCCCTGACAACGATACCAAGTCCGCATATGCAGAGCAGAGTGAGGTCTTCAAACATAAGCTTGCACAGCTCAAACCTCTCGGTAAGCTTGTCTGCAAGACTTGGTATACGGACGACTGTGGCGAATACGACCTACCCAAGGACAAGACCAAGTACCCCAACGGTAAACCACGGAAAGCCGGCGATGGGAGAAAGTACGAGTTCTGGATCGAAGAGGACATTCTTGAGAACTGCTTCGTGGGCTTGAGGATGGATGCCAACATCCTACTCCTTTCCAGTGGTCTCACCATCCTCGACGACATCAAGGGAGACTATGTGCAGCTTCTACACTTGGATCCCGAACGGAGCTGTGGATGGAAAGGAAGCCCAAAGAAGTGCGATGGCTTAAGAAGGGTATGGGTCTTGATGATGACGAGGAGGAGGTTGAGATCAATAGTGAGAGCAAGGCGAGCGCTAGATAAGGATACTTCCAACGACGAGTTCGACGACGAGTAGAAAGACAGTTGAAGGACAAGCCGGTATGTTTTCGTACCGGAAATGTGACGAAACCGTAGCTCAAGATACAGCAGTCAGACTTTATGCCGAGCCGCTTAGTGAGATGCAAGATCGACAGTGATTTGGTTTTGAAAGTAAGATCTCAAGGGCGAAAGTAAGGACGAGTTACTAAACCTACCGTAGTAAGGTTTGCCAAGGATGCATGTATCTCGGAAATAGCGGAAAAGTGCAACATCTTCATAAATACATACTTAAAAGAAAGTCTGAATCCACGACATCCTCAGTGCTTAACAAGTTGCGATCATGGAAAACGGGTATGTCCTCTTCTGCTTATGCAGGCCGCCAGGCTGCGCCTGTCTGCTATATTTGACAAGCGCCTGCGCCACACTCGTACGCCTCAGTTTCACATCAGCGGCGGCCTTCATGACCGTTGGCAGGGATAACATTGCTACCAATAACCCAGGCATACAGTTCCAAGGCCGAACTATCCGATAATACTAATCTCGCGCAACGAAGCAATGCCATGGCTTACACTCGCGTCGCGGGCGACGCTTGGCCGGCAAAGAGTGAAGATGCCGAAGACACTTGGGTGACGCTCCAACACCACGCCCAGTGCACGCCCCACGATAAAGTAAGACGCGGGAGCCTGAGATGCGGGTACTTCGACGAGCTCGCTCGTTGCCAACACCTTGGCAGAGACACATGCCATGGCATTCGTTGATTTGCCAAGGCCACGCCCACGCCGCCAGACCATGTGTGCGTATTCGTGACACGGTCCTCACACAAGCAATCCAGAGGGGCCTACTGTATGTACTGTGCTGTACTACACATGTCAGAGGCATATTCAAGTATGGCCACGCACTGCATGTATGATTTGCATGGTTGTCGTGTACCGAGTTACCCGTTCCTGTCTTGCATAAGAGACGTAGCTGTCGCAGGGTATCCGGCTCTACCTAGCCAACACATGTAAGACGAACTGGGGGCCGCGGGCGTGGGAGATGATGACCAGGAGAGGGGACGCGCATCAAAGGTTGATTGCTACAAGTGCGTGCGGAGTGGAAAGGGCAAGGGGACCGCCAAGAGCCTTGAGTGCTCTTAGCAAGCGGAGAACACAGGTGGGTGCTGGGTAAAACGTGCGTTACTGCCGCCGGGCACTGGTTATCTGGACTCGCCTTTTCCTGCTGGGCTCGTCTTCTGGTTATTCGACTATGCGCCTCTGCGACGAGTGTGCTGCTTACAACGACGTTGTGGTGCTGCCCCATTACTGCGACCTGCGAATGGGATATGAGTGCTTAGGGCGTCTGCATTGCGAAAGAGCGAATATTACCACTGCTGCGAGTTGTTGAGATCGACGAAAGATTTAGGTTCAAGAATTTGAAATAGGTGGACTAGAGCGGAGTTGAACATGTCTGTTAGGATCCAGGTTATGAGCGCCGTCCTAGAAGCCCGATCAATGATGGAGTTGCCGAATCGGGCTCAACATGGTATGTTCGTCTCTAGTTTTTCATACTAAATAACACACAACACAACATGGTTGCTGAATGTTGTGACAGCGCAAAACTTCCTGAATCCTTACATATACGACCCTTCTTGCGCCCTCGCTATAACAGGAGCGGTCGTCGTACTGTTAGTCTCTGTACACTCTCTCTACCAGTACATCCGCCTCAAAGCGTATTTCTTCTGGGCGGCCATCATCGCCATCGTCATGCTCGACCTGGGTTTCATATGCCGTCTAGTATCCGCCTATGACGAACACGAAGAGTCGCCCTTCCTTGCTTCCTGGCTCATGATCCTGCTCGCGCCCAGCTTCCTCGCTGCAGCCTGTTACACTGCATTCAGCCGCGTAGTGTGGTTCTCCTGCCCGACCCACGCACTAAACTTCAAGACGCTGTGGTGCTTCCCCAGATACATCACCGCCACCTTTGTGTCCCTGGACCTCTTTAGCTTCATCATTCAACTCGTGGGTGCAAGTCAGATCAGCAGGCAGTACGACGAAGATATGCAAGGGAACCGGACCATTGCCTCTTCGGAGCGGAAAGCGCTACCTGGACGGATTATCCTGATCCTGGGGCTAGTGTTGCAGCTGTTGTGTTTCCTCAGCTTCTCCATCATCAGTATGCGGTACCTTTACATTAGTCGGAATTGGGCTGCACACGACTTGGGTGATATGCATCTTTGGCGGAAGTTGGGGTATACGATAAACTTCTCCTCGGTTCTTATCGCCTTGCGAGCCTTGTACCGTACTATCGAGATACCACATGATCCCAACTACGGGTTGCTGTACCTGCAGAGCCATGAGTGGTGCTTTTGGGTCTTCGACGCCGCGCCCGTACTTGCTGTGCTAGTTGTGTTTGCTGTGTGGCACCCGGGCCTGTATTTACCCAGAAGCTATACGGGATGCAAGTTGGACAAGGTAAGGGCTGTCAAAGAGAAGGATGAGCTTGGTTCGTGGAGCGGGAGAAACGGTGGACAGGGCACCGAGTTAAGGGATTTCAGGCCCGAGGATTTCCAATCTGGAAGTACTGCGACAGGCGTATGATGAATTAAGATGAGATGGAAAAGGACTACTGTTAATGATACCATTGCATTTAGCGGGATGGCGTTTCGAGGCTTCGTCGGAACGATGCCATACTCAATGATACGATTGTATGCTTACTTCGGCTGGGGGTTTTTTTTTACCTGTGCTTCCTCGCGGACGTCAGAGTCGTTTTCTTTTCAATTTACTCGCGCTCTCGCCTCAGTGCTCCTTCCCAGCAAGAATTTCCTTCGTTCCTAAGAACGTATGCACAACCAGATGTGCTCTTGGACGAGCAGCCTTGCTCGGCCTGCTGCTCATGCCTCATGCCGTGTCACGGTTACACGGCAGTTGTTGCTAGTGGTCAGCCCCCAGAGTCGTCGGGTTACTAGATGGGGTGTTTCCTTCCTTTGGAATGATAGTGTTCGCCAGAAGGTGTAGCGTGTTCTCCTTCATATGTCAGGCTGATAGTGCATCCTGAACTTCTTATTCGCACGATCAGCCGCTCGTGTCTGGAACTGCTCTGCGTTGAGCTCAAAGACAAGTGGCTTGATGGGAGTCTTTCCATCTTCGTCAGGAAGCGGAACCTCAAACCTCAGGATCGTATGCTCTTTGGGAACAGCTGAGTTTGTCAGATACTTACCACTTACCTGAGTCTTGTCTACTAGACTTACTTTTCACAGAGTTGTTCTTGGTGATGACTTCGAACGTGAACCTTGTGTCGCGAACGATGATGCCCTCTAAGCCTACGCGACTCACACACCGGCTTCGCACCACGGTTACGAGCGCCCCGTGCATGTCGGCAGTCGCAAGCAACTGGCCACTCGCATTCGGCGTGACAAGGACAGCCCTCGCAGTATCGCTCAGACCGAGCACGTCCCTCATATACCCAAGCCACAGGTTGTGCAAGCCCTCATAGATGGCATACTTTTGTTGCTCCTTGGGGATTTCGTTGAGGCATAGTGCCCGCTTTTTCGCAGCGGAAAGCGGACGAGGTTTGTTCTTGCTGCGCTTCCGAGCAGTCTCTTTGCGCTCATCAAGGGCGCGACGGCGGACTGCACGTGCAGAAGGTGTGGGCGAGGTTGCGCGAATGTAGAGGGGCCGCTTCAGGACGCGCTCGTGGTAGTGCGATTCTGCCGTCGAGGGAGAGAAGGCGCGGTGCAGCAGGGTTTGGGCAATGTCTGGCTTTCCTTCCGCCATCTTAGCTGGAGAATGGTGGTCACGATGGCTAACGTCCCAAGTCCTCGGAATGTGTCAGGTCGGTGTTCTTCGACATGACGAGGAGGACGGCGGCACTAGCGCGCACAAAAGCGGGCTAGACCAGTGGCTCGGCTATCGTTTTGTTCCGCTGCCTCCCACACAATTTCGACAATTCGACCTCAGCTTCTCGACAACACCGCTAACCCGCAGCAACCGTCAAGATGAAGTACATGTACGTTTATCCTTCGATCACACGACTCTCAAATCGCCGCATCGCGCAATTTTCCCGCTTCCGAACGGTCAACGGGCGCCTCCAGACCACATTCCACCACCGATCAAGATGAACATCCGGGACTATTGCTGACAATTGCGCAACAGCCACTCTGAGGAAGAGCTCGCCATCCCCGAGGGCGTCAAGGTCGCCATCAAGAACAGGAATGTTCTTGTTGAGGGTGAGTGCGCATGCTAGAAGATCCCCTAAGGACTCCAACACTGACATCTCCAACAGGTCCCCGAGTAAGCCAATCGCGATAGCCTCAACGATGCCGAACCGATTCTTACACTCCACAGGGCAAGCTCACAAAGTCTCTCGGCCACTTGGCGGTCAGCTTCACGCACCCCAAGAAGAATGTCATCAAGATCGAGCTCCACCACGGCTCCCGCAAGAGCGTCGCTACCCTCCGAACTGTCCGCACCCTGATTGTACGTCGCGCGCACCCCCCGAACTCTTCACATTGGCAAACACGGGAGGACTGGGCTGACTGGGAGTAGAACAACTTGATCATCGGTGTTACCAAGGGTTACAAGTACAAGATGCGTTACGTATACGCCCAGTATGTTGCACCAGCCGCACATCCTTCCCGAACTCGTCGCAGAGCATTTTCCGTCGAACACAACTTTCAAACGTCTCCAATGGATCAGAGCAGGACTCATGGTTGAGACGTGAGATTCTGGAAGCGCTAAGACGGTTTATGCTCATGCCGAGGGTTATACGCACATTGCTGGACATGACTAACATCACACGCAGTTTCCCCATCAACGTCAACCTAGACAAGAACAAGGAGACCGACTGCTGGGAGGTTGAGATTAGGAACTTCATCGGCGAGAAGCTCGTACGAAGGGTTATCATGAGGCCCGGTGTTGAGGTTGAGGCATCAAAGAACCAGAAGGATCAGCTCGAGCTGTCCGGAAACGTAAGAACTGCGGTGCAACAAGCTATTCGACCAATGCTAACATCACCCAGTCGCTCGAGGACGTCTCCCAAGGTGCCGCCGATATCCAGCAAATCTGCAAGGTCCGCAACAAGGATATCCGAAAGTTCTTGGACGGTCTGTACGTGTCGGAGCGCGGCAACATCATTGAGGACGCGTAGACGGTTCTTGGGAGTACGGGTTTCTTTACGGGCAATGAGCATCTATGAACTTCTCTGCATCATATGCGGTTGGCGCCTGGGGGTCTAAGATCAAAAACGATGTTCAAACAATACCACCATGACTTGATGGAATCGCGCTGGCACATTCACGATGGAATGTGAGGTGATGAGAAGTCAATAAGATCAGTACTTGCCAAGAGACATGAACGATCTGAACTTATTTCAACCCCACAGCGAGCTTTGGTCTATCATGCACTTGGTGATGAGCCGATCTGTGATGAATGCTCATCTCAAGACACCCAGCCTCTTCCACTGCCTTGGTTGTGCAAACAACACGCCGTTAATATGGAGATCAGCATGGGCACGATGATCAATCTTCACCACCCGTGATACATATGAACCAACGAGCATATCCTTCCTCCTTTTGGCAACCGGGACAGTCCGCGGGCGTGATGTTTACACATGACGTACACGGCGGCTCGTCGTGCCTGAACCCCGCATCATGGCTCGTTGCAGTATCTACCACCGGGATAATGATGAAGCTATCGCCGCAAAGCCCGACATTTATGGCTTTTTATACACTCGATTGGAAAGCATGTGGTGCAAGCACGGAGAAACTGCCGTCGTTGCAAAGTATATGAGGAGAGTGCCATCTTACAAATTGGTAGTTCATTCACACCTCTCAGTTGCTCGCCCCACGACAGTCCTGCGAAACCCAAGTACCTCACCAAGTATTAACCCGCAGTGATCTATTGATTCGCGACCATGTCAGATAAGCTCGATGTAGAGGGTCTCCTCCAAGAGTCCAAGGCTGAATACAAGCGCCTGGGAAAGAGCGGCTTGAAGGTCTCAGTACCCATCTTGGGTGCTATGAGTATTGGTAGCTCCAAATGGCAGCCTTGGGTTATCGAAGAGGAAAAGTCACTACCGCTGTTGAAAGCTGCATACGATCGCGGGCTTACGACCTGGGATACTGGTATGTCTAATAGGCCGTCCGCTCGCCCGCTTGCGATAGCTCGCTGATGTTCTGCAAAGCCAATGTCTACTCAAATGGCGTCTCCGAAGAGCTCGTAGGCAAAGCAATCAAAAAATACAACCTGCCTCGCGAGAAACTCGTCATTCTCACAAAGTGCTTTGGTTACGTGGGCGAAGATCCTGGTCTGCGCACCATTCAGTATGGCAAGGAGCTGCCTCAGTTGAAAGACTACGTCAACCAAGGTGGCCTGTCACGGCAAGCAATCTTCAACGCCGTCAATGCATCGCTCAAGCGTCTCGATTTGGAGTATATCGATCTCCTGCAGATCCACCGCTTCGATCCAAACACACCTCTTGAGGAGACCATGGAGGCGCTGCACGATCTGGTCAAGAGTGGAAAATTGCGATACATTGGTGCCAGCTCGATGTGGGCAGTGCAGTTTGCACAAATGCAGTTCACTGCTGAGAAGAATGGCTGGACCAAGTTCATCAGCATGCAGAACCACTACAATTTACTGTACCGCGAAGAAGAGCGTGAGATGAATCGATTCTGCAATGACACTGGTGTTGGTCTTATCCCGGTATGCTTCAATTTCAAGCACATAGTCATTCCTTCGCTAACAACCCACAGTGGGCACCGCTATGCCGTGGCCATCTCGCTCGCCCTTCCTCGGCATTTGGCTCGACCACTCGTTCAGAAGGCGAACAGAAGGCCGGCAACCAGACATCCGGTAACAACGAGCGTGACAAGAAGATCATCAGCCGTGTTGAAGAGATTGCGAAGAAGCACGACTGGAAGATGAGCCATGTTGCGCTCGCATGGATCAACAAGCGCGTTGCGAGTCCCATCATTGGTTTCTCAAGTGCAGACAGAATGGATGAAGCGCTTGCAGCAAGGGGTAAGGAATTGACTGAGGAGGAGGAGAAGTATCTCGAAGAGCTTTACGAGCCTGTTAGGATTGTTGGGCATTCATAGACAAGTCACGCGATGAATTCTAACGAGTACACGTAAGTGACTAGCAAGACAGGGGTGCGTGTCACAACACAAGATATTGAGCTATTCCGATTTCCCATATTGCTTTTTTTTTTGTAAAAGTAATTCATGCTGGAGTTGATGTTTGACTGCAGAATGCAGCATGCAGCATGCAGCATGCGCCTCAGGTTATCTTGCGAAGGGCGGATAGTCCAGTCGCATGCTACGACATGCACCTCGGCGTGGACCATGAGCCCTTGCAGTAATCAAGTGGATCTCTAATACACTCGGTCCGCGTTAGGGCCCGACGCTGAGCTGATACGCGTCGATGCGCGCCTTGTCAATGTCGCCGAATTGCAATGACGTCGGTCACGCGATCTGTCTCACCACCGTACCTGATCTGCCGGAACGACCGCGCAACGAAAACAGATGGCTGAGAGGGGCGAAGTGCGAAGAAAGAGGCTCAACTGCTAGCTTTCAAAGTATATCTCGTGCGATGAACCAATGCTACCTGGTGTTACAGTACACGCATGCTTTCCCCGTTGGCGTTTGTTCCTTCCCCGCATTCTGGGCCATGGTCCTCTTCCCCGCATTGGCTCGACCATTCACGTCTCACGCCGGTTCGATTGGACCACAATGTGGTGATCGATCAAGTGACCGTCTCCTGTGCCTGCCGGCGACTGACTGAGCCCCTCATAAGCTGCGCCCTCCCGCCCTTCTTGCTCTCCCTCACAGCCTCCACTGTGCTTCAGACTTCCATATCTTACCCATAGCTCTAAGCAATCTCTATACAGCTTTCCAAGCTCTTTCATCATCTACAACCCTTTCCAATCTCTCAGTAGCTTAGCTGCAGCTGCATACCACCACAATGGCCGCAGAGACAGAAAACACGCTCCAGAAGGTCGACTCTTTGACAGACCACCAGGATGGCGCCGCTAAGAAGGGCCACCGCAGAGTCAGCTCCATGGCTGCTGATGTCTACCGGATCGAAGACTTGGGTGAGTACCTCCTGCGACGATAGCCCAAATGAGGGGTCGTGCATAAGGGACAGGCGAGCTGACAGAACCACAGAAAAGGAAGGCAAGAAGATCGACATCGCAATCGAAACCCAGAAGCTGAATTGGTAAGTGATTCTCCATAACCCATTGATGCGAATCATCCGACAGCGATGCCGACCAGCTTATCATCGTCCGGTTAGCTCCGGCTAGCTCCGATACCTTGCACATCATGCTGACAGAATACCCCCAGGAAGCTGAACAAGTCGCCGACCACTGTCGAAGACCCATCAGTATTGAAGATGCCACTTACCGAGCCCAAGCTCAAGTCAATTGCCCTGCACTTCCCGCTAGGCCTAGAAGTCACCGCACGGAACATGAAGGGTGTCACCATCAAGGATGCACTAGATGCCATCCACAAGCAGTTCAAGAAGCGCGTTAGTATTCCTGTCCATTGCATCTTACCACCGAGCATCGCTGCCGATACCCTGATATCCTTGATCATCTATAGTTAGTGTGGAACATAGCTGACCCCCTGCTACAGGCAGACGACGAGTTCGAGAAGCCGTACCTCATGGGCTTTGAGTGGGACCCAGAAGAGTGCTACACTCGCTTTATCGTCCACCAGTCGGCCGTGCCGACAGTAAAGAACGATTTCGGCTCCAGCAAGAAGAAGAAGAAGAACAAGGCTGAGGGCGAGGAGGGTTCCTAAATGAACGACTCGCCCCCTTCCCTGATTTCGACTTCTATACACAGCCTCAGTCATACTCCTGTGCTTCGGCATCGGTATGTGCGGGTATGGATATGCACTCGGGTGCTGGTCAATCTTCATATCGATATGGGAAGAGCGAGCGCGTCTGCTGCGATGGCGTGGCCGGTGTATTGTATGCCTGTATTGGCAGATGGTGTACTCGCTGTGGCTATTGAGTTGTGGATATGCGTCGTGGAACCGTTCGCGAGATACTTGCAGGAAAAGCAGTATCTGCTCATGTATGCTCTCGGGTACTCTTTGGGATTGCTGAAAAGCACCCGATATGATGAGAAGATGCCGATTATCGTGAAAATCACTATCAAATCTTGCTGTGTTGTTGCTGTGAAGCTTCTGACGTCGACTGGGGCGGGGGCCCACCCCACTACGGGCAGCTCTCCACCACGCTGCTTGTACCGGTAAGCGAAGGCACGTTGCGGGTATCCCGCGGATGGAAATAACTTCCCACATGGCCCATGAACAGCGTCTCGCTGACGGACTTGTTCAAAGAATTGTCGCATCAAGAGTAGCAGCACGTGCAACGCGCAAAGATGCCCATAATGCCGGCTCAGCTGCACTCGAATTGGGTAGCAGGTAGCCTTGCATTGGTAGCGCTGCAAGCGCTTGCGTTTCACTACCCTTAGCATAAGTCTTTGTCTTTTGGCGCCGTACTTTGAGCATCACAATCCCATCTCTCTTCCTCATATGATCATACACGCTTCTGCACATACAAGTTCAAACCTCTACATACTTGGTATACATCCAGACTTCATGCGCACAACGTAGGACCAGATCACGCCAACTTTACATATCATCACAACGAGCCAACAGAATCGATATCCGCCTCTGTCTACTATCTTACCACAGCCACATATCAAGCTAGGAAGATTTCAATGCGATGTTCGCAAACCTCCAGATACGACCTGCGCCTGCCAAGACTCGACGCCGCAAGCCTAGCTTATCCATCCGCGCTGGCGTAACAAAGCGCAGGGTTTCGAGTGTGTCAGCCGTGAGTGCTAGCAATGTGCCGTCATTAAGCTTCATGGAAGGGCTGTTTGGCGATGAGTTTCCCGAGGCCTTTGGGAGCGGGGCTCAGAACAGGAAGACCATCACAGACTTGCCAGCAGAGCTTCTCGAAATCGTATGCGAATACATCTCCAAGCTCGACATCAAGCGATTGCGGCTCGCGAGCAAGCACTTGGCGTCCAGTGTGTATCTGCGCATAGACCGCATTTACGTCTCGCCCAATCGAGCTAATCTGGACTATTTACATCAGATTCTGGCCCATCCTACATACCGTAGTCGTGTGCACGAGATTGTCTGGGACGATGCTCTGCTCAATGAGTATTCGACGTTGGAGGAATTTCGTGGCGCAATCGTTGCCGACGAAAGAGAGACTACCAGGGCCATTGAGAGCCGACTTGAGGAAGCCATGGAGATTTACGGTGATGAAAACCCCGAGTACCAATCATTGGAGATGGAAGACCTACTGCAAGCCGGTCGATTGACTGAGGCGGCGAAGGGCATCCTGTTGCGATACGACGATCAGTTCTCAAGAGACGTCCTTGCTAGGAACGCCACAATGATGAGCATCGAAGACAGCCATGTGCTCTATCAGGAATTATATCGTCAAGAACGGGAGCTTATGGAACAGCGAATCGATGCGACGGCACTGCATCAAGCCCTAGCTGGCTTTCCAAACGTAAAAAGAATAACGCTAACGACTGATGTTTGGCCCGCATGGAATGTCGTGCCCCGGTACAACACTCCCTATCATCGATCGTTGCCTCTAGGTTTTCGAAAACCAGCTGTCTGGCCATGGCTTCGATCCTACCAGGAGGCAGAGGAAATGTATAAGATGTGGCATCCTCGTACCGCCGAAACGCCAACGCTCAAGAATGGAGAACACATGCCAGGAGAACACAGAAGTTACGGCGTTGTAGTGTCCGCTATACTTGCTATGCCAAATCCACACATTGAGGAATTCATCGTCGAATCCGAACACCAAGCAAAGTGCTATCATCACTGCTTGCTGGTCGAAACTTCACGCAACTACCAACTCACGAAACAAATGTTCCAGCGGACACCCTTGAAGCACCTTAAACTGACTGCCAGTCCTCAAAACGACTATCTTTCGGATCCAGAAAGCCTGACCAATCTCAAATCCCTACTGTCGGAACTACAGTATCTTGAGCATCTTGACCTCGGCCTCAACGACAGTAGATCAGGTCGCACTTTGCGCTTCTTTCTGCAATTCAATCCCATTCCCAAGCCCATGAGACTGCGCTTGCGGAGTCTCACGTTGCGCAATGTAAAGTTATCGGAGCAAGATCTCAGCGACATGTTTACTACATCGCCAGTCTTGCAGCGCGTTACACTCCATGACTGTTTCCAGCGCATGCGTCCGGGATGTGCATGGCCATCGCTCTTCAAACAACTGCGAGAGTACTACTACAAGCGGAAAAGCAATATTAGCAGACCGAGTTTTACGGTTGTGGCACCGCTCTCTCGGCAGTACTCGCAGCTTGTGGATGACGAGGTGGATGCTTTTATGTACTACGACGACGATGCTGAGTGTCCGTTTGTGACTCAGCCTCCTAAACCAGGACATAATGCGATTAAATCACATATGGGATGGAAGATATGGGATAGGGATGGAAGTGTCAGAGAACGGATGGCCGAGGTGGCTGGAAGAGAGGAGATGCAAGAGCGGGATGGTGAGATGTAGTGGCGCTATTTGGGGATTCTACACGTGCCGAGGGTAGTCTGGAACCCGATGGACGGTTGCTCAATCATAGCAATGGTTCTACACCAGTGTTTGGTGCAGAATTCGGGTTACCCCCCATTCCTCAATCTTCCTGTTGAACTTCGCATCGCTCACTAGAGAGCACAACGAGCGCTTCGAGGCAGAGACCATGGGCAGAAATTAAATCCCCTTCTTACATACGATGAGACTACGGGATCACGCTGTATGGGTTCCGGTTTTGTCTGGTGATGCGTATGATGTAAATTTCAGAAACCATGTTCATCCCTCCTGAATGGATTGGAGTAGAGTGAACTGGCGGGATTGTATTTTCCATGACCTGGAAACGACTGAGAGAACTTGGAAGGCATAACTTGGAAAATCTGCTGCGAGGCGGCGGTTGGTCTGGCCGCTATGGACATCAGATCTCTACCGGTAAATTCAACTAGACGTTTGGCTACGAACATGGCATGGGGAAGTAGCACGACGAAGCTTATTTTAGTGTATACCTCATGGGTAAATTTTGGTGTTTAGATTGCAAACCTCCGACATGATTATGAAAACCAGATGTAACATAGAAAGAGGACATGATGTATGGTACTAAGACTACGAGTTCTGAAGAAGCTCTGGGGAAGATGAACAACCTGACCTAGTACGTGTACTTTTGCGAAGACTTCTATTACTTGAAGTTTGTGTTATAGCCGCCCCTACTTCCACTTCTCATAAACGCCTTCAGCGTCGATCTATCCTCTTCCAGGGTCCAGTCTCCTCGCCTCTTCTCTTCCATACTGTTGAATCCAGGTGATAAACTTCTAATTCACTAGACCCTCCACGGTCTCTGGCCAGTTGCCCAAAATCATGGCGTTCCCTGGCGTCGCTCCTGGCAGCGGGCTGAGGAGCTTGACCTTCTTCTTCGCCTCATCCACGTCCGCGACATAAATATATCCCCTGATACTGCTGTCACGGATAACAGCGTACGGATCATTCGGACTAGCTGTCGTGATGGCCAGTAGCTGGTTTTGCATTGCCTCGGACGGTGCAACCTTTTCGAAAATCTGTCGCTCGACAGTCATGCCGTATTCATCGACTCCACCGTTCCCGTCTCCTTCGATGACGCGGAAAATGTTGAGGTCGGCAGCGTCGGCCATCTGGCTGCTAGGAGCAAGTGTCTCGTCGCCTTTGCCGAAGAAGTATTCTTTGATTTGGGCGTGGCGGAGGGCTTTCATGTATTCTTCGCTTCGATCGACACAGCCGCCGGACTTGTCGAGACGAATTACGAAGACGGATTCGGAGGGGTCGCTGCCGGTGCGGGCTGAGAATTTGCGGGAGAGATCGGAGTAGAGACGTTCGGAGCCGAGGGTTATGACGACGTTGACTAGGGCGTTGTTAGTCGCATGATCTGAGTGTGTTTGTACATACAATTGATTGCCTATCCTTCAGGACGTTGGGTTTTGGGACCTGTGTACTTGTGGACATGGGCAATGCTGGAGGGGCAAAGGCAGAAGTAGTCTTTAAGACATCACACGTACTAGAGAACTCAGAAACAATATGTTCTATGTTGTCATAGACGCCATTCCTCCCTTGGCTGATGGCGCCTGAGCTATCAATGATGAAGCCAGCCTGCTTGCTGAGCTTGTCCTCCTCCAATCTACTTGTGACAGCAAGTGCCATGCGCGTCACCAACGGCTTGAACACCTTGCCCTCCTCTGGGTCTTTGAGACCGTAGTGATATACCAGCGGCATCTTCACCGGAATAGGGCTCGGCCCCGAGATTGGACTGCTGCCCCAGCCCTCTTCAATGTCTACGATGGACGAGTATACGGCTGCTGAGAAGGAGCCTGGCACACTGAGCATGCCTTGGCGAGGATCCAGGTTTATGACCATGGGCTGCCTGCTCGTCTTGACCGCGTAGGACGTGAGGGTTTTGACGAGTGATGTCTTGCCCGAGTTCTCAGGTCCTACGACAAGCACTCTGGGGCCTAGCTCAACGCTGCCGCTGGCGATGCTCTTGTCACGCAGGTTTTCCAGCGCAAAATGTAGGTTCGCACAGCTCATCATCGGTGTCTCTTCAGCGACATAGTCCGACTCGACCTCTCCACCAATGTCGAGCTTGCAGCCGTGCCATGTGAAGATGGCGCCCTTTGTGCCCTGGAAGGTATATGTGGTGGAGGGTGCCAACTCGGTACCGAAGAACTCTGCGGTGCCCGACTGCAGCTTAACCGTAAGTGTTCGAGAGAAGGATACCTCGAAGCGGTATTCAGTGTTGGCGGGGAGATCTTGCGTTCGTGTAGCTGTCGAAGTGGGGCCGTTCTGGGGTTCGGCAGGCTGTGAGGACAGATTGAGGCCTGGTAGAGAGATCATGTTGGGTGTAACAATGTCGAGGAGGCTGGTGCTGTGTGAATGAAACGCGGCAAAAGGTAAGGATATCGAATGTTGGCTATGTCTGTGTTCCGTCGACTCGCGCGACTTTGACTAGTGCAATGCGATCGTATATGACGTGCGTAGAGTCGTGAGAGTCAGCGTGGCAGGTCATTCGATAGTCCCGGAAGAGTAAAAGTCGCAGCGGCGACGTGATTTGTATGAAAGAGCGCTCGATCGCATCGAGGAAGTGTGCTGGAGCTGGAGCTCGGGCCTTGCGGACTTAACACGAGCTGATTGGCGGAGGTCATGGGGGGCGCTTTCACCGTGAAAGCCACCCTCGGAACCTTGTCGAATCCGCCAGAGCTAGAGATCGCCGACCAAATACTTTGGACTCGTTTGAAAGATAATGAAGTCGTCACTGGCATCCTTGTCCTTAGGGGCTCTGATTGCCCTGCCATCAGTCTCCGCTGGACTGAACAATGCCGGAGGGCAAGAACCTATGAGACCTCCCATCGACCCGCTGAAGTACAAGGCAGCATGTCCAGACTACAAGAACTATGCTATGCGACCACAGTATGCAACTCCGTGCACGAGAAACGACACATGCTGATCCATGCTACAGTCCACCGCATAGCACAGGACCCATGGAACTACCCTTCCAACGACCATCCAAGTACTGCAGAACCTTCGAATCGCCTCTTGTCGAAAAAGTCATCGATGATATGAACAAGATGATAGTCGACAAAGACCTCGCTCGTCTGTTTGAAAACGCGTTCCCCAACACATTGGACACAACTGTACGTTGGCATGTTGACGGGACTGTCAAGCACAAGTCCTCGAAACGAAGGTGGGATCCAGCAGCATGGAAGGGGCCGCAAAGCTTCATCGTCACTGGAGACATCAACGCCGAGTGGCTACGCGACTCTACAAACCAACTAGCGCAATATCAGCTGCTAGCCAAGAAAGACAAGGACATACACCAGCTCATTTTGGGAGCCATCAACACACAGGCAGAGTACGTCATTGGCTCGCCATACTGCAATGCCTTCCAACCCCCCTCCACCGAGCGGCCTGAACCCAACCTTCCAAGGCGATGGCGACAACGTGCATCCAAACTACGAGGAGTCATTCGTCTTTGAGTGCAAGTACGAACTCGATTCACTCGCCCATTTCCTCTCCTTGTCGAACCAATTCCACAACCACACCGACTCCACAGAGTTCATCAACGGCCGCTGGCTGCTCGCTCTTGATACGTTGCTCAACGTGCTCCAACAGCAGTCGAAGCCCACGTTTGACGAGGAGACTGGCGCATACCAAGGCAACGAATACACATGGCAGCGGCAGACCAACATCGGCACCGAAACACTCAGCTTAAGCGGTCTCGGTAACCCACTCAACGGCGGCACAGGGCTCGTCCGCTCTGCCTTTCGTCCCAGCGACGACGCCACAATTCTCGGCTTCTTCATTCCCGCAAACGCCATGATAGCTGTTGAACTCCTGCGCACAGCTGCCATTCTCAAGAAAGCAGGAAAAAAACACATTGCAGCAGAAGTGCAGACCTGGGGCGAGACAATCCAAAAAGGTATCTGGGAACATGGAGTAGTAACACACAAGAAATACGGCGAGGTTTTTGCCTTTGAAGTCGACGGTTACGGGTCTTCTATCCTCATGGACGACGCCAATCTGCCCTCTCTACTCGCCCTACCTCTTCTCGGCTTCACAGATGCAGACAACAAAGTCTACAAAAACACCCGCAAGATGATCCTCGAAAAGAACGGTAACCCATATTACCTTACCGGCTCCGACTTCGCGGGCATCGGCGCCCCCACGTCGGTGTGCGAAATGCTTGGCCTATGGCTGTCCTTGTGCAAGCCATGACTTCAGATGACGACGACGAGATCATGACATGTCTTGCTGCCGTCAAGAACGTGAGCAGGTTGGGTCTGGTGCATGAGAGTGTGAATGTGCAGTCCGGAAAGTTGTACACGCGAAGTTGGTTTGCTTGGGCAAATTCAGTTTTTGCGCAGACTGTTTTGGATTTGGCGCAGAGGAAGCCACATTTACTTTTTGGCAAGGGGAGTGAGACGTATACTGTTGGTTGATGTGAAATCCAAGGATGGCGTGAGTCGCTGATGCCTTCTCTGCGTAGTCGAGTATTGATACTGTCTCATCCTTCTGCTACCCATCATCAACGCGTCGTTAAGAGGGCAGCCAATGAGACATCCAGTGGGCGACGTATAACGATTTTATTAGAGCCGCTTACATTTCAAGATTTCCTTGCCATCTAGTATTCCCGTCCTATCTACGTCGAAGATTCCACCAAATGTGTTCTGTCTGTGCCGAAACGCCACAGACCTAAGGGGTATCCAAAGAAACGAAACTAAAAATGAAGCAGAAGTAACCAGGCGATTAAAACAGGGTACGAAATAATAGGGTGATTAGTATGGGATACTTCTTTCAGGGTCATGTCAGCACCAAAACAAAACGAGGAACACATGCGCTTGCTTTCAAAAAAAAAAGATCTAGGCCGTCGCACATCGTCCAATAATAGTTGTCGTCTGGGTCAGAAAACTCCGGCTCTTATCGTCTTGTGTGGAGGCTCAGCCGGTGAAGCTCATTTGGCTTCTCAACTTCTCTGTAGTTCTCCTCCTCGAAATAGTGCGCTGTTCGCTTGTTCCCTTACCTTGGGCAAGGTTCGTCCAGTCTTCCCAATCAGAAGCCATCTCTGTGAGCACGTTACCCATGACCTGTGCGCTGGCCATGAGCCCGTGTTGCTCGCCTTCTAGAATCCGCACTTCGCACTTGCGCATCAGCTTGCCAAGCCATCGAACGTTGCCGACTGGTACACGCGAGTCCCTGGATCCGTGGTGGATGACCACAGGCCTATTGATGTCTTCATAGCGAAAGCCAATCGCTTGCTTTGTCTCAAGACAGACGATGAGGTCAGTTGCCGGGTTTGCGTTGGCAGTTGCACGGTCCCAGATTGCGAAAGTAAGACGTTCGTCAAAAGCCCGTTGACGTTCAAGCTCGGCCATACTGAGCACTTCCTGCATGCGTTGGCGTTCTTCACTATTTGGGTCTGGGTTTGCCAATGTCAGGGTGCTTGCGTTCGGCAAGACTTGGTCCATCATCATCATCGAATGGCGGTGAGTATCCTTCAGGGTTGGGCGGGTCGTCGGTTGTTGTGATGGCACCGGTGAAGGGGCCATGCTTTTCCGTCTAGTCCTGGGCGAAGTTTTAGGTCCGGTACGTTGAAGGCTGGCGCTAGTCGCGCTGAGGAAGGTCGAGTTTGCAACCTTGAGTAAAGACGGGGGTAAAGCGCGAAGAAAGCGTTGTGATCGCGGAAGTTGCTGAGTAGGTGGTGAATCCTGGCTGATGCCGATGGGTGCCATTTGTGATGGTGGTA
Organism: Alternaria brassicae; assembly: GCA_004936725.1. Lineage (NCBI taxonomy): Eukaryota > Fungi > Ascomycota > Dothideomycetes > Pleosporales > Pleosporaceae > Alternaria > Alternaria brassicae. The sequence continues at coordinate 2,026,298 of CM016505.1, read as the reverse complement.
TCCAAGGCGCAAGAAGGTGTACGCGGCCACGGATATGTTGTGGCATTCGTAGAGATGTTGCTAATGCGTAAACGGCGCCCGCAGAGTGCGCGAGCATGGAAAACTTGTTGATCTTCAAAGACTGGCATATCACGAGTACATCATCTAATACGAGTTAGTTGGAGATCTTCGTTGCGATGGTGGGCGGTTCACATACCGGGCCAGCTGAGAGGCGTCCCAGTCGGATCAGATTGACTGCCTCCAATACCGGGACGATCTGGTGTAATCAAACGCAGCTTCAAAGTTGCAGCGAGCTGATCGTAGAATGCCATTACATATCTAGTCAATCCCATGCCAACACAGACAAAGACAGCGAAGCCGTTGGGGTCACCGACTTCTGAGAATGAAATGAGTCTCCCAGTTTGTGGATGCCGGATCTTCTGTGAGAGACGTGATGATTCTAGGTATTGGTGCACGTCCAGGTCGATGGAGTCTAAGCTGGCAGGTCGCTCCTCGATGATCGGGTGTGGTGGAGTTTGTACTGCGGCCGCTCTGGACTTTTCCTCCTTCCGATCGACCTTGTCATTGTGCTCTTTCTCCGCCTTTGCTGGTAGATCGGGGTGCGACCACCTCTTGCCGCTACTTGTGTGTTTACGTTGTTGTTGCATACTGTGGGACTCTGACGGGGGAGAGACGACATGCATTGAGCGGTGTCGAGTAATGGGCTCTTCACTGGCCGCCCGAGAGGGTGGCGCCAGTCTGCTGGTTGAATCCTCGGTTACACTGGAGGAGCGTTTGTGTTTTGAGGAGTCGCCCGTGGTGACTGAACTAGTCGGCGCTCGCCGCCCTATCGCAGATCTCCCGCCGACAGCCACATGTGAATTTGCTCGCTGGAGGACAGAAGATCCGCTACTTGACTTGGTTGCCTTGGACATGATGCTTGCAGTACCGGGCGATCTTGACAGCCGTGAATCTAGCATGGTTGGCGCCGGCGCAGACTCGTCCAGACTCTGGAGCGCAAGCGTGTAATCGATTGCAAGTGTGTTAAGTTCATCGCCGTCATTCAACGTTAGACTCCAGCGCCGCGACTGGTGCAGGTTGTGTGGTTGTGGTGGTACCGAGAGATTAGGCCTGTCAACTTCTGCTTTTTCGGCCGGCTTGTCCATCGGCCTTTCCGTTAGCTTCTCGGCGGCCAAGGCCGTTTCTTGTGATATTCCAAGCACTCTATGCGCCTTTGTCGAGTTCTGCACCCTCCTTTCGTCCTCCGACACGCTTGAAACCGACGAGTTGGGCGACGGCACGGGACTAGGAATAGATGAAACGCGAGGCACCCTGGGCGGTATCACCCCTGCGTGTGCATCAATAGGCATCTTTCCGGCTAACTTATCTCTCCGCAATTTCTGGTCTCTGAGTTCCCGGATCCTTTGAGCGACCTCGGTCTCTCCCTGTTCTAACTCTTCCAGGATTTCCCTCCTCCTCTGTGCCTCGGGGTCCGCCTTCTCCTCCTCTTCTGGACCCATATCTGTCTTCCGAGACTTTGGACGGCTCTTCTCCCACGGTCGGCGCTTCTTGCTCTTGCGCGCGGGGCTGCCTGTGTGCTTCAGGGATGACCCGCGCTCGGGGATGAGTCCGATATCAGAGGGGCTTTCGAGATGAGGGGTATCGACTAGGTTAAGACGCAGTCGGCGTGGACTGCTGTTCCTGCTGGGATGTCGTTGGGCAAATCTCGACGACTCGGCCACTGTCTCCAGTGCCCGTTGTTCGTCCTTGGCGGAAGCGGGCTCTTCGCTGATCGTGTCCTCGTAAGGGAAGAGTTGGTGAGCGATCTTCTTCGAGGGGGGAGCCAGTGGGGATATCATCGAGGTTGTGTATGGTCACGCGCTTGCGTTCGGTCTCCCTTTGTCGCAGTCGCTCGCGCGAGCTCATGTACATCAGGCTCTTGTGTGCCTTGACGCTCCTTTTGCTCTCTGCCGACGACCTCGCACTGCCAACCGACAGGCGCGGCACACCTGCGTCAATGCTGATGTTGCCAAAACTGCTCCCTGACCGGTTGGAGTGGGTAGACTGTAGCGAGCATGAGCTGCCGCCGCTTCGTCCGATGTAGCTGCTGAGCGAATGCGCTTTGCTGGGTTTCTTGGGCGCGGTAAGGGGCGACAGGCCGGATGGCGGCTTGGAGGTTCGGATGACAGGCGGTTCGCATGCGTCGTCGGGGTAGAGGTCGTTCTGATCCCTTATGGAGCCGTGGTAGTTGCCATGGTCCACCGACACTCTATCCTGTCCGGCGATCGAGTTCTTCTCCGAATGCGTGCGTACGCTGGGTGCGGCGGATGCGGAGAGGCCGTTGTCGTGGCCGACAAGGAGATTCTCGAAGTGGTTATGCGCTGGAATGGATATGGCTGACAGCTGATCGATCAGGGACGAGATGACCTGGGGCGAGGCGGCTGTGGTGCGTACGTAATTAGACGAGCGCTTGCTTGGTCGGGCATCAGCTGTCTTGACAAGCGATGGGAGAGAGTCGCGCCGTCGCGACTTGAAAGTTTGGGTCGCGGGGGCGCCAGTGGCTGCACCTCCATCGGCGGGGGAGGAGCGAAGGGATTGCTGGTAATCCATTTCCGCCGCGTGCTGCACGGGAGAAGGCCGTAATCCAGATTGGTATGCCGTCTATGTCACGGTGTCTGGGTGGCTGCAGAGCTGATGATCAGTGCATGATTGACATGCAGAGTCCCCGGGTCCAGTAAGTAGTAGTCATGCGCGTTCAACTCCGGCCGGTGCGTGTAGATAGCCAAACAAGACTCCAGAACTGCAAAAACGTCCAGAGGGTTCAAAAGATCCAGAGGGATACCAGAAAGACAGAATTGCGCCAAAGAGATGGGACGCCTGTGTTTAATTGCACATCGGGCAGCGGGCGCCCGAGGCGAGTCGAACCTCCTCAGGGATACGTGATGCCGTGGTGTGCAGCGGCAAGGGCCACAAGCTAGTCTCACTTGAGGCCCCTATAAACCTTAACCCCCCCGTACACCACCTTCCTTGTACCGACAAGAAACGCCTCTTCTACACTTCCCACCTTCTCTAACCCACGGCGACTCGTTTGCCTGTACAAGTCATTTCGCCTGTCATCTAGTCTTGCAGCTGCTATATCCATAGTATGCGCGACTGTTTGCTTGAACATGCAGGCCCGTCCAGCTGCAGGTTCTCGTGCACAGGCATTTTACGAATCATGGTTGCTTATGCATATGCTCAAAAGGGCTGATTAGCATTTGGCTTTTGGCCATGTTCCGACGAGTCTTGATATTGTCTGTTCATGTTGTTCCTCTTTTTCACCACCACAATGGCGGCCCGTCCTGTGAGCTGAGACATTCGGAGAATAACGCACACACCACATAATCTATCCAAGACCCGGGAGCAGCCGAACAGCTGCTAGGTTACCCTTCGTCATCAACGGATATTGACAATGTGAAGCCGAGCATCCTTGCTCCTCGTACGTTGCAGACAACTCGAGGGTTGCTGTGCCGCCATAGACAATGTTCATACTGGCTCGTGCACACGTCACGCGTCGCGCGTCGCGTAGGCCGCCCGAGATGGTAACGCGAAGACTGCACTTGTTTGGTTCCAGCAAAACATCATCGATTGGACTTTCTGGTGTACATCGTTGTTGTTCTAGCCACTCAGGCAAAATTGTAGCATCCGAGGCCCAGAGTCTTGTCCGGGTGTCATCGATCCTTCTGCTTCCAAGACCATATTGCCACGCTTGTCTAGGCAAGTGGGCGAGTCCTGTATCCTATCCAACCTGTTGCAGCAGCTCTGGACGAGTGTTTACTATTCTAGGCTCACCAGGTTCCGCATCCAACCTGCGACTCTGTACCTGCAATGCAGCCTTGTTTCGTTCAGCCGACTTTTTCTCTTGTGCAATGACCACGCACACGATGCTGACGGCTATATCCGACACTGATAGCATGGCTCCCAAGACGAGGTTGTCAACGGGATGACGAATGTGCTGCGAGAGCACCATGATCTCTTAGGTCGTACCCATATACATACAATGCGTTTACTCGTAATATTCCCTCGTTCCGCTCGGAAGTTGTGGTTCAACATCACTCATGTGCTGCTGGTTGTGCTGACGTATGCCAAGCCTTAACGTGCCCATGTGGGGCACAGACCGGGAAGCTACAGCGCCTTTGCCCTTTCGGCTTACGACACGGCCCTGCCCCGATAACTAAGCATCCTTCTTTTTGTAGCCCCTCTTACATCTTCGCATCGTGAAACGGCTCCCGGGTGTGTAAAAGGAACCACTAAGCCTGAGCCAGTGCATGTCTTGTGTCATCCGCACGCGCCACCACACCGAGTTTCCGACAACGACGTTGTGACCGCGTGACAAGTTTCATCTTCTCGCATTCATTCATGAACCACATCGCGGCCACTAACCGTGCATGATGGAAAGATCAAAGTCAAGTTCAGGTTCTCCAGAACGAGCCAGTTCCGTGCCGTCGCGGGCTACGGCATCGCGTACCAACAGTCAGGAAAATCTAGACGATATTGAAAAGGCGTCAACTGCTGTTGGAAGCCCGCAAACCGCTCCACTTGAACACGATAACATCTTCAAACCCGAATCTGACCTTGCGAAGCCCCCCTGGTCACGGAAAACCACGCAGAGAGTCGGGATCTACCAAGTTTGGTGGCGAAGAAGAGAACCCAAATGTCAACGCGTCGTTTCACAGACCGTCCACCCCGTCCACTGTTCACCAAGTCAAAGGTGCCACATACCAGAATGTCGGTGAGAGCGGAGTCAAGAGGATGCACAAGTATTCGCTCTATGAAACTAGTACCCGCTTCTACCTCATCGGTGCTGATATCACAGATAGGCAGTTTCGTGTGCTGAAAATTGACCGGACTGCTGCACCTGGGCACTTGAACATCTTCGAAGATGACATAGTGTACAATCGGCGAGAAATGCATCAGCTTCTGGATACCATAGCTGATGGTAACAAGGCCACGGGAGGCATGAGGTTAAAGTGCAGCACGTGGGGTCTATTGGGCTTCATTCGGTTCACGGAAGCGTACTACATGCTTTTGATATCCAAGAGATCACAAGTGGCAATGTTGGGCGGCCATTACGTCTACCAGGTCGACGGTACGGACATGGTTCCACTGACGACTGGATCAACATCAAGATACCAGAAAGATCGCAACCCGGAAGAAGCGAGGTTCTTGTCTATCCTCAACAACATGGACCTCACACGATCTTTTTTACTTTAGCTATTCCTACAACGTGACGAGAAGCTTGCAACAGAACATCATTCACCAACGGACCGCACTTAGTGCAGGTATCTCCAACCCCGAACGCGATTTTCAAGACATGTTTGTCTGGAATCATCATCTCCTGAACCCTGCACGAGATGCATTGAAGAATGTGTACGACTGGTGTCATCCAGTAATACATGGGTACGTGGACCAGTCTTCACTGGATATATTTGGCCGACGGGTGTACCTTACCATAATTGCTCGGCGATCAAGGTATTTCGCTGGTGCTCGCTTCCTCAAGCGCGGAACAAACGACCTTGGGTATGTCGCCAACGACGTCGAAACAGAACAGATTGTGTCTGAGCAGACGACCACGTCTTTCCACGCTCCTGGACCTCGACTGTATGCAAACCCGTCCTACACATCCTACGTCCAGCACCGTGGGAGTATACCGCTATATTGGACTCAAGACAACACCGGTGTAACGCCAAAGCCTGACATCGACCTAAATCTCGTGGATCCCTTCTACAGCGCGGCAGGACTACACTTCGACAACTTGTTTGAGCGATATGGTGCTCCAGTATACGTCCTCAACCTGATCAAGGCGCGAGAGCGAAATCCAAGAGAATCCAAGTTACTTTATGAGTACAAACACGCTATCGACTACCTCAACCAGTCCCTACCGGGTGACAAAAAGATAATATATGAAGCATTCGACATGTCAAGGGCGGCCAAGACGAGAGGGCAAGATGTCATTGGCACTTTGGAGAATCTGGCTGAGAAGGTCTTGCGTAAGACTGGGTTCTTCCGCAACGGCGACAGTGAGTTTGATGCACCTCAAGTGCAGAACGGAGTGGCGCGAACCAACTGCATCGACTGCTTGGATAGAACAAACGCTGCTCAGTTTGTCATTGGAAAGCGAGCGCTAGGTCGACAGCTGCAAGCGCTAGGTGTCATTTCTGGAAATACAATAGAGTACGACTCCGACTGTGTCGAGCTCTTTACGCAGATGTTCCACGGACACGGCGATACTATCGCGATCCAGTATGGTGGCTCACATCTTGTCAATACGATGGCTACGTACCGGAAGATCAATCAATGGCAAAGTAGTTCACGCGATATGGTTGAGAGCTTCAAGCGCTACTATCACAACTCATTCCTCGACTCCCAACGTCAAGAGGCCTACAACTTGTTCTTGGGAAACTATGTCTACCGTCAAGGCCATCCAATGTTATGGGACCTATCAACAGACTATTACCTTCATCATCAAGACCCGAAAGCATTCCTCGAACGCACACGACGCGACTATATTCAATGGTACACACTTTCGCATCTTCAGCAGCGCAAGTTGCCACCCTCGGTCATGCCAGTTCGGCCAACCGAGGAGACGGCATTCGACTTCATCAGCTTCCGTGATGACTACTGGCTCGAGTACTACAGACCATTAGCTATCTCGTCATATCTCAAGATCTTCGCCTTTCGTTTAGCTAAGCCACGGCCAGGTCGAGATAGCCGGGATGGAACGTATCCAACTCGCAAGGAAAACATGTCGCCATTCGTCCCACGTACTAAGCAACAAGATCACGATGCACAAGGACGGGACGGAAAGAAAGGTCCTCGAAAAGGCGTGACCATACTTGATCCGTCCAGCGAGACAGAGTCGAAACCAGATCACATCCCAAGTAATCGCAGGAGAGATCTGCATCTTAGCGTCGATCCATCAGTCCGACATTCGATTCTTCGAGATTCACACTTTGAAACACATCCACCGGCCCCGCCACCGTCAGCATATCAGTCTCTGTCCAATTCAATGTCCACCTCAACGGGCCTCTCATCTACAATCAAGCCCGGCTTCAAGCCAGCCGACAAAGCCCTAGTCCACCAGTGGACATTGACGCAATTCTATGAAAACAGCATGAACCCATCTGTATCCCACGGCGAAGAAGAAGAATACTCCCGCTACATCGAGCATCCACTTAACCTACCCCTCGTAGTTAGCAGCGAAATGCCCAGCGCCGGCGACCCGAGCGCAATGGAGTTTTACGACTACCTCTCCATGACCGAAGGCAGCATCCCCGCACCAAAAGACTTTGACGAAGACGGCGTTCAAATCACCCTTTCTGATCTACCCCGCCTAGACACGGATTTCTCGACCCATCATTCCTTTGCTCGCCCCGTGACCTCGCAGTCTGTCAGCACACCCTTTTCCCACGCGCCCTCTTACTCGTACCCGCAAACGTACAATCTGCATCCGCACGTTTACTCTGATGTCCAGCAGCCGCCGCCACAGCCACAGTCTACCGGAAGCAAGTTTCAGACACCAGAAGAGGACATTGAAGAATTTGAGGAGTTTTTGCGCGTCAAAGAGAACCCGCTGGACGTCGAGGATGAGGATACGGCGAAGAAGAGGTATAAAGCGTATAGGCAGTGGTTGAGAGGCAAGAGTTTCTTCAAGCAAAGCAAGGTTGATCCCGAGTGGCAGGCACAGTTACCGGTGAGGTAGATGGGAGGAGATGGAATTCAGGATATCGTGTGCTTGGTCTCTGGCTACTTTGAATGTATTTGGTACCGATATGGCACTGTACTGTACCCGGCTGTATGACTCACAGTCTAGGATAGTGCTGTGAGGTAACTCTTCGACTAACTTCATACCATCTCATCTGTCATTCCTGCAAGTACTCCAGCGCCGACAATGCCTCCGTCCTTGGCCTCCTTGAGCGTGATTTGCTTGTTTCTGTTCAATAGAGAGCCGTCCTCGACTAGGATGTCTATCCATTGCTGACATGTCTGCAGCCACTTTGGGTACTGTGATATAGTTCCTCCGGCATATGCTATTACCAACTCTTCTATCTCGCGTTTCCCCTTTGCATGAGTACCGTTGCCTGAGGCTTGTTGCTTGTCAAGCGCGATGTCACCCACACAGTTCAGCAGCCCAACGCAAGCAGCCGCGATGAGAGCTGAAGAGCGTTGCTGGACAGCCTCGGCAATATCCCGTATCAACTCCACCTTGTCGACAGTCCAAAAGAAGTCGTCTGAGTCTTCAGGATCTGGGTACCTGCTCTCGAGTTCTTCCTGTACGATACGACCCCCCTTCCGCGCGACGACTTCTGATAGGAAGCGCGTCGGTAGAGCGTTCTTGAGCATCAGTGATGATGGGACTTGCACGTTCTGCTCTTGTGATACGACATCGACAAACACTAATCGTACAATTTCGCCAAGATACCGCCCGGAGGTCATGTACTCAAATGGTTGAAAGCCCGGTGCATCGCTGTTGGCATCGAGTGTCATGTCCCAGGGTGTCTTGATGTTCAGATTGACCAAGGGCTTGTCCGTGCCACGAATCGTCCACTCTGTGTTGATGACCACTGTTTCCACGGCATCGGGGTTAGCGAGGGCACTTCTCTTATCAGGATGAAGACTCTCTGGCTTCATTGGTACGGTCGCGTTGGTGCCAGTACCGACGATGAGACCCATGGCAACGCGGCTGTTAGGTGCAGCTTTAGCTGCGTAAGCAAGGGATACGAACGTTGCTACTGTGTCGTTTGTAATAGCCGCTACCCGTATCCTCGGCAATTGTGACTTGGAATAGTTGAGTTGGCTTGCTGAATCATCGGTGTGGCAGTATCGCGCATATCCAGCAAGAAGCATCTTGCCCAGGTTCAGATCTGAAGTTATGGCGAATCCTTTACCCATTGGCAGCAGAGTCGCTTCTGAAAGGCGAGTTTGCCTAGACGATCTGTTAGCAGAGCATGACAATTTATCCGCGGATCCAAACGTACGCCATGGGAAAGCTGAAGGTGATACCAAGTAGAATCTCATCGCCTAAAGGAGATGTGACATCTTTCATCGTCTCCTGCTCTTGAAGAGCGCCCTTGACAACGTCAGCGATACAGTCACCGATCCAGGCAAACAAGTCTTCAGCTTGGTCCATCTTCAGGTGATCTCCAATCGGCCAATCTCTGTCATGGCTTCTCTTGATCCGAGCAAACACATTCTCCCCGGTGGTGCTGCTCCGTGTCCGCTCATCCTCTGCGCCGCCGTCTGGCTCTCCGATTAGCTCAACAAACCCGACTCTTAGATTCGTGCCACCAACATCGATGCTCAAGAATTTGCCCTTCTCTTTGCCTGTGGGTAGTGCCGTGACGGGTGTGATTAGAAAGTGCTCGGTGGAAGATTTGGCTAGATGACTGTAGGTTGCCGAGAACTGCTGGGCTAGATCAAGCAAAGTGCCCGTATTGATGAAGCTGGTCAATGCTTGGATCGCAGCCGATGCAGCGTCTTGTCGATCTTCCGACGCCATGTTTCAGATGGGTGCCGGGCTTCAGGTACGGATCTTGGAGAGGTGATGCAGGGCTACCGCATGTGTTATCGAACCTGGAAGTGGAAGGCGCCCAGGAGGAAAGGAGGATTTGGCTGCAGCCTCGCCGGTGGCAAGAGAATCCAATGTTTAGGTGGGGTAATTAGAGTGTTAACAGGCCAAAGAGTCAGTCCATGATGAGCGAACAAGCGAAAGGGAAAAGAGAGGCGTGGGATTGCAAGCTGTACGCGCGCAGCAGATCAATCGTTCATGAGGTAGGATCCGTGTAGCCCCTCCGAAGCTTGGTGTTAGGTTCGTCGTGTACAACAGCCACACGGCTACAGCATGACGGGTAATTGTTCTGCCGCGCTATCCTGCTCGGCTCTTGCTACATGTTTGGCAAGGGCATGTGTGTTGACGAGTGTGAATATGGCATCACGTCATACAGGAACGTGTCTTTTCGACCTGTTCAACGCTCACTAAATACAGAGGTTTGGATTGTTTTGCTTTTGCTGGTACCTACATGCGCCCTAGTCAGTCACGCTATCAGCAATTGAATAGGCCCGAACGCCTATCAGTCCATCTTGCCCCATTAGACTACGTCCACCACACCACAAGCGCATCGCATCTAGCAGGCCAGCCCAACAGCTCTAGCTCATCACCACCTAATACGCCTATACGAAGCCCTAGATAAAATCTCGCCTAGGCCCCAACACCATCCTACGCAATGGACGAGAAGGCGCCCCTCCACCCGAACACGCACGAGCACATAAGCGCGCCGCCACCCGACGAGACAATGGCATCTCGCAAGACAAGGAAAACGCGACTCCAGGCGGCAGCGTTTGTGTTGCTCTTCAGTCTGTTCTGGCTGGCACGCACCTTCACATGTACAGACCTGCATGACGAGGCCGACACCAAAGTCCCGGTCGACGTACACATCATGTCCAAGTGCCCAGATGCGCGGGATTGCCTCAGGAAGCTCGTCTTGCCCGCCATGGCAAACGTGTCGGACAAGGTTGACTTCCGACTGAGCATGATAGGAAGGTACGTCACACCGTCGACGCGCAAGCAGACCGCGTAGCTGACAAACATGCAGCCTGACAGCAGATGACGGCGTTGAATGCTTGCACGGCCAAACAGAATGTCTAGGCGACATTGTCATGCTGTGCGCCGCATCCGAGTACCCGGATCCTAAACTGTACCTTGGCTTCACCAACTGCCTTACCAGCGATTATTCCGAGATACCCGCTCGCTCCCTCATCGAAGACTGCGCGCTGGAACATGGCCTGGACTTTGGCGTGCTGAACGACTGCATGAGCAAGGAGAACGGCGCATACGGTATGGGCCTTTTGAGAGATAGTGTGCAGCATAGTAGCGATGTTGGCGTGACGACGAGTTGTACCGTGAGATTGGACGACAAAGTGCGCTGTGTCACGGATGGAGGCAAATTCAAGGACTGTGAGGGTGGACAAGAGCCCGAGGATCTGATTCGGGATATCGAGAGACTGTACGACGAGGCTCAGGGCTGGACATATTCCTAAGGGACGATTTGAGTGTTTTCGGGCATACGGGATTGGCGTTTGGTTTCAGCGGTTCCTACACGCATCGTAGATTGAGATACCCAACACATGTCGGTTTTACTTGACGACACACACACACACACACACTCAGCAATGCAGTCCTCTTCTTGAATCGTGGTATATTTTCATGTCAAAACGCCTCCCATGCGTGGGGACCTTGACCAGTGCAAACAATGACTCCAATGCTAAACATGCGCAAAATACCTCCCACTTGTTCGTAGCCCCCTCTCATTGGAACTCGCCAAACTCGCCATCATCAAAGCCCAAATCCTCGGCCGTCTGTTTCGGCGGCTGGAAGCTTGCAGCATCGAAATTCTGCCTACTTCTCCTCCTTTCCTCCTTGACACTCTTCGCACTTGGCGGCGGTGGCAGGAACCCAGGACCACCACCTCCTCCACTTCCCGGCGGCGGCTTTATACTAAACAGGGCATCTTGTTCGCTCTTGCCGTCACTTTGCTCACTTTTCTCATTTCCCTCATGTGACCTCGATCTCCGTCCCTTCAAGCCCCCCAGATTTATCGATATCGTCTCGCCAGCCTTGAGGCTGAAATCGCGTTTTGGTTCTTCGGCGACAGGTATTTGTGCGGATTTCGAGGAGCGGGAGGATGATGATGATGATGTCGCAGCGGGGTTTTGTTCAAAGCCAAGCACGCGACGGGCGTCTTGCAGCGCAATGCTGAAATCAAAGGCTTCGCTGCGTTCCTCGAAGCCCATACCTAGGATCGCCTTTCTGCCCTCGCCCACGACGGTGATGGCGAAGAAGCGGCTACTATCCAATGCTTGCTCTACTGTCCTCTCACTTGTGTATGGCGCTGCGGCGAATAGATCCCCGGTTTTTGCGTCTTCCAACAAAAGTGTTGTTGTGACGTTCTCTTCTGCATCGTCGTTGCTCTGTTGCTCATCATTCGACGGTATCGACGTTTCGACGACGCGTAATCGAGCAGTGAAGATTTGGAGCTTGTTATTGTCGGCTGTCCAGGTGGAGGCCTGGTAGCCTTTTGTAGAGGTCGCCGGCGGTATCTGGTAGATGTGGACTTTGGGCGCAAGGTAGAGGATACGTTGGATGGCGGTTGAAGGGAGAGGTTTGCCGGTCAGAGGGTCGACGTTCATTATGAAGGGATTAGTAGGCTCTGCGGAAGTTTTGCACTGTCTAGCAATGTTCTCTGCTATGCGGGTGATCTCTTGCGATGGTTGTTATAACTTTCGTCGTCCCCTGGATCCAGAAAGTTGGGGGGAGCTATAATCTTAGCGGGGTAAGGGTTCACTCGAATCGCGAGTCCTCCAACACTGACTCTCAGACGCCAACAATACTCGAGGGGCGCTCCGATTCAGGGTGGCTGTAATCTCAAACAGCGTTTGAAACGGGCGTGGTCGGAGGGACTGGAGGACATGACTGCCCTCGATTCTTCTCCAGCGGTGATGCGTTGGCACTGCAGGGTCTCCGCGCTTTTGGATCGAGAGACCCCGCCCATTCATATTCGTTGCGGGACATGTGCAGCCCAGGTATGGTGACCGCTTAGCGCTGCGGAACATGCGTTAGATCGTGTTAGCTTCCACTTTTCCATGAGGATATCAAGATTCGCGACGCTTGCGTTTGTTTGATTCGTGATGCTCGTGCTGTCTGGGTAACGCTTACCGTCGTCATGCGCTCAACCAGAAAAATGGCCGTGGAATGCTCTTGATTGCTAGTCTACTTGGATCGCGGCGGATATGTATGCGTGGTCTATTTTTTGGTGCTCAACAGCAACTCGAATACAACGCACCAACTCAAAATATCATGTACGGGTCAAGTATATACAACAAGGTCGAACATAGTCAAGAGAGCGTCTCTAGATGTAGGTGTAGCAGAATGGTCCTCCCATGGTGCTCATCGCATCACCAACAGTGATGTTGCCAGGGTAAGCATGTCCGAGAGTCATGGTGTCGGTGAGCTTGGTGGCAGGCGCGGTAGGGTCACCGAGGGCAATTGTTCCGTAGATGGCGTTGGTCCTGTTGGCAGGGTTCATGTTCTGCCACGACCACCACACGCGGTCGATTTGGCCGTGGTGGAAGTAAAACCACGGGTCACCTGTCTCAATGTTAGCCCAAGGTCTTTGTAAAGCGATGATAGGAGAACATACCAGGAGAAGTGAAGAAGTCAGAGCCAGGGTCGGCACCCACAGTGAAGTGACCAGCAGTGTGCACGCCCATGAATTCAGTGAACGCTGGGTCACCACCTTGCATGTCGTACCAAAAGGTCTTTATATCCGGGCTGTTGAGCAGCTTTACAACCATGTCATCATTGGTCCACTGGCTGGAGGTCCAGGCAGATATGTCACGCTTCAGGCAGCGGGGGTTGTATCCGACAAACATGTTGGGGTCGGCAGGGTCGATAATTGGGTTAGGAGGTGTGCAGAGAGCGTCGGTAAAGACAGGACCAAGGTTGACAGACCAATCCTTGAATGGACCAGAAGTCACACAACCTCCACCGGTTCCCTTGGGAATCTTAATTAGAGGAGCCTCGTTGGTTGGGATGCCGTAAAAGGTTTGGTTACTGCATCCTGCATCACCGTTGCCGCCCATAGAGGTAGCAGAACCGTCCAAAGCAGGGCTCTTCATTGGATCATCAGCCCATCGGGGCCAGTTGTAGTATGGCTGGTAGCCCTTGTAGCCGCACTCTTTACGGAGAGTTTGTTCGTAAGCATAGGTGAAGTAACGATGCCACGGGAGGAAGTTGCCAGTGTTGTGGATAGCAAATGTTTGCTTGATGTGGGTTGCAACGAAATCATCGTATCGATTCTGGCAGCCCGGGCACTCAGACTTGGGTGTCTTGGGAGGCAACTCGGAGATGCACTGGACAGCTTTGACATAGTTATTCTTCTCCGATGTAGTAAAGGTTGCCCTAATTCTATTAGCTTACAACCAATACATCGGCTGCGGGAGACTTACCATTCCTTGCGGACAATGAGGTTCAGGGGGTTGCACTTCTTGAACTGGTCAGGCTTCTGGGTAGCCTGGTAGATCTGCTGGTTGATGGCAGCAACACCGGCATACAGATCAGCCTGCAGGATCTTTCCCCCTAGAATGTTGGGAGAGACGTTCTGCCTCTTGTCGAATGAGACAGCGGGAGAAGCCTCTTCGAAGGAAGGGATGGCGCTGGCTAGTGCCGCAGGTGCAAGCCAAAGGAGTGCAGTGGTACGCATGATGGCGTTTCGAACCGGTTAAAGATGGGTGATGGAAGGTCTGGAGAGGCTTGTGAAGGATGAAGACGAACGAACGACTGAAACGGTCGAGGACGTTGAATAAGGTTCCGGATGGAAGGCTGACACGAGCTAGCGATTACTTTATTAACATTAGGAGATGAAAGAGGCGTGAGCAAAACGTGGCGATGCCCTGTCCAAGTTTCGAGGCTAAATGTGCCTTCAAATACTCGCAGAAAGCAATCCAACACTCACCTCCTTCTAGTCTAATATTGGTACAGGATACCCGTGCTTTACAACAACACGCCGTTTTCAGACCCAGTAATTCGGTTCGTTGTTTCCGAGTAGGCAATGTTAGGCGTTGAGTCAGTCAGGGTGGCGCTTGAGCTTATGGCATACTGAAGTTTTATTCGCCAACTTCCTTCAGGCGTTCGAAAAAAAATTCAAAAAGCTTCTTGGTGCATGCTCTACGGCCGAATAGGCGTCTTGCAGATAGCAAATGCCGAGGTCGCCTCGTAGGATTTGGCGAGGTGTTTCCAAAATTCCGCTACACGTGGGTCTGCATGAGTCTTGCCCCTATGAGTGAGTTGAAGGAAGGAGCTGGGGTGGATTTGACGTCTGTGAATGAGTGTAAGACGCATTAGCGGATGGGTACCATTGGATACCGGTTTATTGGAGCTCTCGGCTGCGGATGTATTAAAGGTCGACACGGTAATGGGTACGACGGAACCGTCAGGGACAGGTATAAGTGGCCGTGTCAGTTGGATGCCAAGCCGTGTAAGCTACTACACTTTTTTGAGATGGCTTCAGGTGATCAGCACACTAACACGACTACCAGTTGGACGCGATTGATATCCTCAGTCTCTTCCCCGAAGAGTATTTACACGTCGATCTCCCAAGGGTTTTCGGGGAGGGAAATGAACGGACAAAACGGAGCGCGATCCTGGCAGAAACTTCACTTTGACCAAGCGCCACTTTAGTTTACCCGGTCGCATTGCGTGAAGTCCGGGTGCGGGATGGACGGGAAGAGCGTCAGGTTCCTGAAATATATCAAGTACCTGCTGTATTCTGCTTGTAGTCCGATGAACATGATGGATCGACCAATTGATATCCGGTATCAGCAGCTCTGACAGGCATTCATGCTCAGGCAGTGTGCATCAAGAAGGCTAATAAAGGTTAGGATCGGAGACCCTGTCCACGGAGAGAAGCTCTGGAGTTCTGAAGTATGAACGGGAGGGGAGAAAAGGTAGGCGGCCCGCCTGGTCACGCTATCTCGGGACAACTGCTAAAGCCCGGATAATTCGAGTCCCCATGGGAGCGGCTTTGTCGCGCCTGGATAATTAGCGTGAACAACTAGCGCCTGTCCACACCCGACCTCGTCCCATTTACTCATCTCACATGCGACCATATACTGTACATCGCCTGCGGCAGGTCCGGATTTCGCTTAACACATCACTTGGCTGATATCCCAATTGCCACTATAGTGATAGCTTTTCAATGGCTTTGGCTTTGGCTTCGGTCTGCGACGAGGAAGCAACACTCAAATTTCACGAGAACACTTGCGCAACGCTGTGCGACGCAGACGAGCCATATGTTCCCCGTGACTGAGAGGTGCAGGGCTTTGGAGATGATCATTGGCACAGAATCAGTATTCCCGTTATGGAGGGAAGAGGCCTGAGGCTGGCCCATGACTAGGGTAGGTTCGTTTAGACAACGCGTAACTTGTGTCCATCTCCGTGCACAAAACTACACTCCTCTCGACTGCAAGCCATGGCAGGAACACATGGTCGTTCTACGTAAAGGGAAAGTCGCTACGGGACTTCGATATTCCTTCAGTAAAACACTACTCTTCGTCCAGAAGGCGTTGCTTTGACGCGCAGTGATTGCACCTGCATCGACTCCTACCTTGACTGCGTTTCCACGGACTAACTTCTACAAGACGATATTCTTTGAACTCCGTCTCCCAGTAGTGGCATTGATCGTCTCCAGTCTATATGTTCCTTGTTCATGATCGTAGTTTTAACCCTGGATCATTTAGTGGACGGTCCGGACCGTTCGGCCTGAGCAGTGTCGACGGAGGTTCTACTGCCAATACGTTCTGTTTCTGCGCAGCCATGCTATGCATACATCACCTCTTACGCATGACGAAAGTAATGACAACATTCATCTTGAATCTGAAGACGTAGCAGTTGAGCGGCACGCAGAAGCTGAAGGATTAAACTTTGCAACTGCAAAGCCACTGATGATTGCAAGAACGATTTGGCACTAGAACCGACTCTCCGGTTATTCGCAAGCTGCACAACCCTGCCGAGCCGTCATGGCGACATCAAAGTTGCGCACCATGCATATACGCACGTGCGGTCATTGGCCAAACCAGTGTTACTCAAGACATGTGTTCGCCTGCTCGCGTATCAGGATCTTTACACTGCGCATGTGCCTAAGTGCTTCTTCGGAAAGAGCCTGCAGAAAGCGTTATTGAACAATGCTCTAATAGCCTGGAGACCTACTCCCAAGGAATGCGATCTTCTCATCGCTTTCCCTTCGATTGTGCAACGTCGACATGGAGTACCATGCTCTTGTTTCGAGACAGGAAGGGGGCCCGCCCATGATGCCAGCTCGGTCACCAGAGTACATGGCTGAGAATCAGGCTGGACGCTTGCTGGCCGTAGAAGGTTCTCTGTTTGCATTATCGACAACCGTTATACTGATGCGATTTTATGTACGGATCTTCATGCTGAAAACGTTTGGTTGGGATGGTACGTATACTCCAATGATGCGTAGTTGTAGCAGACATGACTGACTGTAACAGATGTTATGATGGCGATTGCATTGGTAAGTTCCCGCACTCTTACTCCGCATGTATCTTTGTGCGAAAGTCCCCGGGAAAGAGTTGCTTGCTAACCATCGCTCTATAGGCTCTGAGTTCCACCACCCTAGGACTATTCTTGAAGGTTATAGACCTGGGTCTCGGAAAACACGCGGAAGCCTTCCCATTAGAGAACATTTTCCCATTCTTAAAGGTCATGTACTTCTACTCCATCTGTATCATCGCTGCCTACAGCTTCATCAAGCTCTCCATCGGCTTCTTCTTGTTACGGCTAGCGGACCGAACCAAGTGGCGACCATTTCTTATCGGCATGCTAGGTAAGTTCAGTAGACCCAAATTGTGATTATCCAACAACTAACGAACAACCAGCCTTCATTGGTGCTTTTACTATCGGTTCAACTTTTGCTATTATTTTCCAGTGTATCCCTGTGCGGGCAGGATGGGACTATACCCTACGCCCACCAACCGGGTATGCATTCCATCTACGTCGAATGTTATCTATAAATCATACTAATACAACCGCAGAACTGCACAATGCTACGACGCTGGAATCTTCAAAAATGTCGGTGTCTTCAACTCGTCCGTCAACATCGCCACCGATCTGCTCTTCGCACTAATTCCTATCCCGATGCTGTGGAGGTTACAAGTCACGATCCAGACGCGCATCGGGTTGGCAGTCATCCTGAGTCTGGGTCTCTTCGCCTCTGCAGTAGCAATCTACAAAACACCACTGCAGTACAACTTCTTCAAGATTACAGATTGGTCCGGTGACGGATCATGGTACTATATCTGGCAACAGTATGTACTCACCCTTCCCAACCCAAACTCAAGCTTCAACTAAAACCTTCCACAGAGTCGAAATGCACGTGGGCATTATCGCCTCCTGTCTCCCTACGATGAAACCCCTTTTCGCAAATTTCTTCGGCCAAATGCGTTCCCTTGCTACAAAAGGCCGCGCCACCGGGTTCCAACGGTCTGAACAGCACACCTTTCCGCTCAAACGGTTACATGAAGCACAGTGACATGCGCCCCGGTAACTCTTTTGCTATGAAGAACATGAGCGAAAATTCCGCATCAACTGGCCGCGACCCGTATACCGAGGATGCCGTGCTGGGTAAGAGTACATATCATGCTGATGCGGGACGGGGACGGGGGATGAGTAGGCCGAAGAGCCAAGCTGGGGAGAGCGATGAAAGTATCTTGGATCATGAGGTTGCCATGGGCGAGAGGAGGAGCGTGGTCCCTAGGGGTATGATGATCGTGAGGACAACCGAGGTAAACATCTCGAGATAGTGTGCGCGAGAGTGCTGGCAAATTGTACATAGATGCTCGAAACCGTTATTGCTGTGTTGCATTGCGAAAGATACGCTTGGTGAAAGGCATTCTTGATCGTGCAGTGTTTGTATACGTATGTGATCAACATCGTTTTATATGTAGCGCATTCTCTTGAGTGAAAATAGTTTCATCAGGTTCTAGTCTATCGTTTAAATCATTTCTATGGTCTTTCTATGTCATCGAACATTTCCATCTATGGTAATCCCTTTGGGATGGTTTCATTCCCCACATAGTCTGTCTGTGCCGCAGCCACTGCCGTGCGCACATCATCAAGAGGATTATCTACTGCGCCGCAGCATAGACGGTCCCAGCCGTCAGGAAGCAGGAATGGTGTTCCCGCGACCGAATTTCGGTAGTCTCATTTATTTCGTGGTCTGAACTTCGATTCCAGCGGCGCCACTTTTGTACGCCTCGTAGCCTTCCTTGGCGGCCGCTTGGACCGTGGTCTGTCCCTCTACAATGCTCTTGCACTTGCTCAAGATGTTGGACCAGTCCTCGAAGACTGTGAAAGGCACATCCTCTCGCGCGCAGTAGCTGATCAGGTCGTGGCCCTTCTTCGCGAATAGCAGGTCGGTTTCGCGTGCTGCAGAGAGATCGGATACACCATCGCCAGCGTAGAACATTGTCGGTCGGAGGTCCTCTGGCAGGCTGGAGTACTTGCGCAATTCAATAGACTTGTCGTGGCCGAAACCAGAATCAGGGTGCTTGAAGAGGATTTTCCATCCGCTCTCCTCGTTAATGCTCTTTCCTTCCCTGGGTCCGACATGGTTGCCCAGGACCTGCATCTTGCTTGCATCTGGGCCTACCAACTTCTCCAGTAGTGCCTTGATTACGGGCTCCATTCCTGAACTTAGCACCACAACTGGGATGTTGTTCTCTAGCGACCACTCGAAGAAGCCCTTGAAGCCAGGGTCCAACTTGATGTTATCGACAAGGTATTGGATACATTGGTCGTATGGCTTTGTGACGCTGTCCATCATGTCTTGGAAGGAATCGCGGAAGGTAATTTCGTTGTTGAGGCAGGCAATGTTTCCAGCGCGACGCTTGTCGCGGCCGTAGCCGATATTGTCGGTCATGAAATCATTGGAGTCTTGGAGAGTGATGGTGCCGTCGAAGTCTGTGAAGAAGATGAACTACGCGTTGTTAGTATGAGAGATGGCAGGTTCAATTCAGAGTAAATACCTTTGGGTTATTCGTCATGGCAGGCAATTCTGCCAAGTCAATCTGCATGGAACCCATGGTGTGTGTGTAGCGGAAAGGAGCGACTCTGTTGCTCGTTCTATGTCTACGTCGTGAATGCCAAAGTAAGATATCAACAACTTCTAAAGATTAGATGGAGGGGCACTAGGGGAACCCTTAATCGGAATGCCGGCCGACTTGCAAGTAGGGAACGGTGGCCAAAGGACCAGTCATCGTCATGCCGCATCCCCACGTGCCTTGGCACGTCAGCGCTGGATGCGACGCCTCCCGCTTCGGGGGTCCGCATTTTGGCCCTTTTTCGTCATTCGTCATCCAGCTCAGGCGCTCTTCATGTGAGGATAGAGACAAGAATGAGGCCACTGCTTCAGCATGCTTCACGTTCGGTTGTCACCAGGACGGTCGCGCCTTCGTCACCATCTCTTAGCAATGTTGCTCGCCGCGCATCGTCGTCAGTGTTGTCGAGCTGTCGATATCGCACCGCTTCTGGTGCGCTGAGGTGGCATGGAGAGACGCAATTGAGCGCCAACCCATCTAGACAATGGTCGCTTCGTACTTTCACAAGCTCAACAAGATGGAGAGAACAAGAAAGACCGCCCAAGCCATCGGATCCCATCGCAATGCCACCGCCCGCGGACAGCGTGAATCCTACCCAGCAACCTCCGACCAAGCTATCAGGAGCCCCACCATCACCAGAAGATCAGGAGCGATTAGAGAGGAGACTCAACGCTATACTCGAGGATCAAATGGCTATCAAAAGAGCCGCGGAAACCTCGGTAGCCGCATTGCAAGAGCCATCCGTCTCTGAAGTCGAACAAGCCCCCATAGAAGAACCGGAACCACCCAAAAAGGAAAAGGCTTTGGACAACATAGCTCGCGTACCGGATGAACAGCTGCCTTCGCATCAGGAGAAGCAGCGATGGGACCTTTCAAAACGCTTCTCAGAGGCCATGGACGAGCTGCTACCGAAGCTTGCCGTCGTCGGACAAAAGGTCAATACATACACTGGGACAGACTACTCTGGTGTGGAAGCACTTAGGAGGGAGATCAAAGATCAAGGTACATATTCTAGTCTTTTGCGACCCTGGCGTCACAGCTAACATCACGCAGAGAAACTCGTCAAGGCCCGCCGTCTGGCCATCGACTCTGCTAAACAAGCCCTCGATACCGCCCTTGCCCACCAAGCTACCTCACAAAAAGAAGTCGTCGCTCTCCTTGAGCGCAAGCACTCATGGTCGAACGGCGATCTAGAACGGTACATGGCTCTTATCCGCTCCGAACACATCAACGACCAAGCCGTCCGGGAAGCCAAGGATGCCGTCGCAGATGCCGAGAATGCTTTGGAAGACGCGCGAGCACAGTTGGAAAAGAGGGAACGTGCGCAATACCACGAGGAGCAGATTTGGAGCGACACCATCCGGAGAAACAGTACATGGGTCACGTTTGGCCTGATGGGTGTCAATATATTTCTGTTGCTATTAAGTCTAGCAATTTTGGAGCCATGGCGAAGGAAGAGGATGGTTAAGGAAATCAAGAAGGCATTGGAGGCACAGCATCAGGTTACTATGGATGCCGCAACGTCATCGGCCGCTGCAGCAGCAGCAGCTTCACCTGCGTTAGCCACGCAAGGTCTTACAGCAATCGAGGAAGAGATCGATAGGGCTGTTGATCGTACAGATGCACCTACAAAGGCCTCGCCCCTGGTACTTGAGGAGGTCATTGAGGAGTCCCCAACAGCGGAAACAAACATCGTATTGCCGGTCGAACCCGAACTCGTTCCAGAAGTCGTCCCTGAACCTGCCGTACTGTCGGAAGCTGAAGCCCTCACACCAGAAGAAGAAACCCTAACACCCGAGGAACGCGTCATCATCGCCGAAGAAACCTTACCATCTCAAACCACTCCTCCCTCCAAATTAGAAAGCTGGCAGCAAAAGGCTAGCCTCGTAGCACATGACATTGTTAGCGATCGCGTAATTTCAATGCGGCGGATCGATTACACGAGCGCCATCCTTCAAGGCGCTGCGGCGGGAGCTGTCATCACGGCGAGCATAATTGCTATGCTGAGACCGAATTGAATAATCTAGCTTTTGTACGAATAGTATCTGTGTCAGAAAAGTGCATATAAGTCATCACACGAGGGGTTGCTATATGCCTCGGTTGCTTAATAGCATGTACTCATACCATTTCCTCTGGTACACTGTTCTTCTGGTTGACAAGACCAGCCAGGGAATTGAGCTTCTCAGCAAGTCTCACACTCGTCATTTTGACTACGCTTACAACTAGGTCTGTGTAACATTGGCGTGAAAATGGCCGTTAGTTTCGACTGAATCCTTTTCAACGGCACTTTATGGCACACCGGAAATTTTGCTTGAGATGAACATCAAACGTTACGCAAGCAGCGGCTCGTCGGGTCTTGCTCAGCTCGTGCAGTGCACTGTCGCAAGCAAGGGCCAAAGGCGCTATTTCAGTTCCGCAGGCCAATCTTCTGGTTGTGTCGGGCTTCTGAAGCACACTTAGGTGCCGTCGGGCAGCACGGAAGGGGTGTGTCGGAAGTAAGGATATCGTGTCGATCGTCCAGCACGCAGTGACGTCCAGATCCTGTGTCCAGTACTCGACGAACCAGGCACAGCGGGTGGGAACACACATGGAGTCCCAAGTCCGCCTATTCGCTCGTGTCCTCACTCTCGTCCCCGTCATCAATCCTAGCAAGCACCTCGCTCTCACTCTTCCTCTCTGTATCCACCGCTTTCTCCACACTCTGTAGCATGGGCAGCTCCCCAGCACCATCCCAAGCTCTTGCTCTCTTGATGATGTGCTGTGACCGTCGGATAACGTCCTCTTCCGCCTTCTTAATCGTACCGCTAACCCTTACGACTCTTATCACGACGGGTATATTGAGGGGTTTGGGGAGGCGGGTAATGTATGTAAGGGCTGCCCAGACCATTTCGTAGTGATCTCGTGGACATCGTATGATGGCTGTGCTGGTCGAAGGGGAGCAGTAGTTGACTGTGCGTGTCATTAGTACAGCAAACGGCGCGCCTCAAGGCTCTGTAATGTATACCTTTCAGCCCCGAAGACACCATACCTGAGCCATAGTCGCCGAATAGCTCCTCGACCCCCTCTCGTATCATGCGTATAATGAGACCTTGCTTAAGAGCATCAGGCGTCGGCGAATGGATTTGAATGACATCTGGGAGTTGCGTTTTGCTCTTTGCGGGAGGCTCCGGGTAGAGGAAGTTGACTACCAAGTAGCGATTCTTGACGCGTACCATGCTGACTCAAACCGTGTCGTGTGTTTCTGTGCAGCTGGGGAGCATGCGCGCGCCGAAAGATTGTGGGTTGTCCAAGTGGAAGGCAAACGGACCCTGGAAAACAAAATGACAGGCAAACCCTCGGCGCCGCGCCGTGGTCACCACCGCGATTAAAAGTTCTCACAACAACTGGTACCTGCGGCAGTTCTCGCTTCTCGCGCAAAGAAGACGCAAAGTCGACTAGACTCACAAGCAAGCCACATCCATCAATCGCAAGCGCGATCCATGCATTAGCGCACGAGGCGTGAACCGTCTTGGCTATGACGCACATGGTTAGAGGCAGCATCCCCAGCTTTAGTGGCTCTGCTTCCGCAGCAGCACCAACACCATCAGCGGCTACCACTACAACAGACCCACATCATCACCACGCTCTAGTCGCTCGAGGACTCATCTCCAGTTCGAAATCTCCGTCGAATCCCAAATCACGCAAACGATTCAAAGCGCCTCCAGCTAAGCGTAAAGCCCTTGGTCTAACCTTCGACATGGCGTCTTCTGCTTCTTCTTCTTCTTCTTCTACGCCGCTGCTCTAGTACTACTTCCCTAATATGTACTGTGCAATGCGAACAACGGCAGCTAACAACACCACAGCGCATGCATAGCGCACAACACAACCGTCCTCACCGAGCACACCGCCTCGGCCTCATCCAACGCCTCTTCCCTCGTCTCCCTCGTCCTCCCACGCATCGCCCACGACAAATCCGCCCACAAAACCATTGACCAATCCAAGTTCTTCATTCACTGCCTCGTCAAGTCGCCCTCAGACTTCCCCAACAACCAGTCTACCGCCGGCGGCCTCACCTTCCTCGTCATTGCTGAACGCGACCTCGGCCAACGCATACCCTTTGGCTTCCTGACGAATCTCGAGAAAAAGTTCTTTGCCGAGTTCGAGCCTGAAAGCACGAATTTCCATGACTTGCCGCCGTATGGATGTGCGAGTTTCAATGGCGCGTTGAAGAGGCTCATGCTGGAGCAGGGTGGTACCCAGGCTGGACAGCAGGACGCGCTCAGGACAGCGCAGCGCGAGATTGAGGGTGTAAGGGAAATTATGACTGAGAACATTGAGCGTGTGTTGGAGAGGGGTGAGCACATGAGTGTGCTAGTTGACAAGACTGGCAGACTGGGAGAGAATGCGAGGGACTTCAGAGTTAGGTCACGGACGCTGAAGAGAAGAATGTGGTGGAAGAACGTCAAGCTGATGGTGCTGTTGACGCTCGTCGTCATCTTTTTGATCTACCTGTTTGTCGGCTTTGGCTGTGGTCTTCCGGGTAGGTTTGTTAGGAGTGGCAAGAATCCGTGCGCAATTTTGTTGCTCGACGCGACTTCGAGCTCGCATTCCTGCCACCCCAGATGCCCCTCATGCATGTCTTGCAATCTTTCGAACTATAAACTAACGTACAGCAGGTTGGGGACGATGCCTCGGGCACTAGATTCCTCCTTGTACCGACACGACATGAGTGCTTTCCCAAAAGTGACAAGGCCTTCACGAAGCGTACAAGACGTGTCCATCCAGAGAGATCGATGTCATCACGCAAACCTTGACGACTTTGCGGAACGGGGAATTTGTTTCCATTGTATACACCAAGGGCGAGGCGTCTGGCGTCTTCCCTGTTCCCGGCAGTAGTAATGACTACCTTTATATTCCCAAATCCATTCCGTTTGATCCCATCATCCCAAATATGAAGGACCTCGTTCTTCCTGAACTGTATCCCACCCATACAGCCGATAATTACCCAGTCCGATTGATGTACCGATCTTCCTCCCAACGCCAATCCATGTTACCAACCCCGATGAGAGGACCCACCCAGTCGCCAAAAGAAATCGAAGTAAAAATGAAATGACTTTGCCCCTCTTTGAAAACATACAACAATAACACCGAAAAATGCTCCAGAAAAAGTGAAATAGCTTCCCCCATCCTGATGTTGATAATATTACATCATACATGTGCCGTCAACCCGCGACCAAAACTCCGTGGAAATGCTTTTGAGTATCTATCTACAATATCTGTTGATGATGCTCGTCTATGTTGTGGTATAAAATCGAAAGGAAAACTTTTTGTTGCTTTGTTCGTTTCCGTAAAAACCGTCAAACGCCTGCCATGAAGTCATGTGCTATCTGATCTGACTAAGGAGCCATGACCATAGCAAGAAGCGCCATACGAGTGTACAGGCCGTATTTCATCTGCGATGCTGTTAGCTGACATGTCCCACTGGAGCATCGTAAAAACTTACCTGTCTGAAGTACGCCGCCCTAGGGTCAAAGTCCACCTCCTCGTGAATCTCGTTGTTCCTTGGTAGAGGATGCATAACAATCATGTTCGCCTTGGCTCCCTTCAACAGCTTGTTGTCGATGACGAACGCATCCTTGACCGCCTCGTAGCTGGCAACATCTGGGAAGCGCTCCTTCTGCACACGAGTGCAGTACATGACATCTGATGAAGCGACGATGTCGTCGGTCAGCTCAGTGGTGACCTTGTTCAGCTGACCGCGAGCCTTCAGCGCATCAGTGACACCAGAAGGCATGGGTAGGGGCGAGGGCGACACGAGGTTGATGGTAACATCGTAGTGAGAGAGGAGCTCGCAGAGGGAGTGAACTGTTCGGCCGTACTTGAGGTCACCAACAAAGGTGATGTTGAGGCCGTTCACTGTGCCAAGCTCCTCTCGAATGGTAAAAATATCGAGAAGAGCCTGGGTAGGGTGCTCGCGGCTACCGTTACCAGCGTTGATGATGGGCACATCTGAGAACTTGGTGGCGATGTTGATCGACTCCTCAGTCGGGTGACGCAGCACGATAGCATCACCATAGCAGCCCAAAGTGCGGATGGTGTCAGCAATGGACTCGCCCTTCTGTGTAGACGACACCAGCTCGTTGATGACGACTACCTCACCACCAAGACGCTTCATGGCCGCATCGAAGGAAGCAGAAGTCCTAGTCGATGGCTCACAGAAAAGGGTGCAGAGGACGCGACCCTTGAGGATGTCGAGACAACCCTGCCGTTGAGTACCAAGACGCATCTCCTGCGCGATAGTAAACAGCAGATGGAGGTCTGCGCGACTGAACTGCTTGACAGAGGTAATGTGTTCCCTCTTGAACGGCGATCTTGCAAGAAGCTGCTGGAGAGATAAGGAGCCGCTGAGTTTAGATAGTGGTCCAGAAGATGAGTCGTGCGCTCCAGGAGCCGCAGCGAACTCCTGGAAGTCTACCTTGCTGATCTCCATATCATAGTGACGAGCAATAGCCTCAATCAACAACTTGGCGTTCTTGACGTTGGTAACCAGAGGAGTCTGGTAGTCAACGGCCATACGACGAGTGCGGTATCCTCTGCTCATGTAGTTGGCAGGTCGGCGGAAACGGTTGCTGGATGGCAAGTTGATGTACAAGTCAATGAGGTTGTTCGACAAATGCTGAGTGAGCGAGTATTCTTGCTTTTGGTCGTCATGTTCACCACTTGACAGTACTTCCAAGAACTTGACAGGGATGCCGTGCTCTTGGATATAGTCAGCAGTTCCAGCAGTAGCGAAGAGGTTGTAGCCCATCTTGTGCAGACGTTCGATTGAAGGCAGCATCTCCAGCTTGTCCTTGAACGAACCAATAGACAACAGGATGTTCTTCTTGGGTAGCCTGAAGCCGGTGGCAATAAGGCCCTTGATGTAGGCCTCGTACTTGGTACGACCGAAGCAAGCGACTTCACCAGTAGAAGCCATCTCCACACCGAGAACGGGATCGGCACCAGAAAGACGGGAGAAGGAGAACTGAGGAACCTTGACACCAACGTACTCCGCGGGAATGTTGGTAGGAGGGTACTCAGTGACAGCTAAGCCTGACATGGCCTTGGTAGCCATCTCGATCAGGTCGACACCCATGACCTTGGAGACGAATGGGAAAGATCGAGAGGCGCGAACGTTGCACTCAATGACCTTGATCTCGTTGTCTTTGGCAATGAACTGGATGTTGTAGGGTCCAGTGATGTTCAACGCGGAACCTATCTTTTTCTGATCCTTAGTTAGTAGATGTCTCCGGGTTATTTGTAGCTGAGCAAACTTACAGTAGCATCTTCGATCTGACGAATCGTGTCCGAATCCAAATCCTGCGGTGGAAGGATCAACGTAGCATCTCCAGAATGCACGCCGGCGTTCTCAACATGTTCAGAGATGAAGTGACCAATCATTCTGCCATTTAAGGCGACGGCATCCATCTCGATCTCCTTAGCGTTCTCGATGTACTTGGTAATGACAACTGGGTGTTCCTTCGAGACATCGGCGGCTTGGTTCAGATAGTTGGCCAGGTCGTGCTTCGAGTAAACAGTGTTCATGGCGGCTCCAGAGAGGACATATGAGGGACGAACCAAAACAGGGTAGGATACCCGGTCACAGAACTCCATTGCCTCGTCGATGCTAGTGAGCTCTTTCCAGGCAGGCTGGTCGACATTGATGCGGTCCAACATACGAGAGAACTTGTACCTGTTCTCGGCATTGTCAATCATCTCGGGGGAGGTTCCGAGAATCTTGACATTCATGCGGTGCAGAGGTAGAGCGATGTTGTTACTCGTCTGGCCTCCCATGGAAACAATGACACCACTGGAATTTTCCATGGTATAGATGTCAAGCACAGTCTCGAGGCTGATGTTCTCGAAGTAGAGACGGTCCGCCTCGTCGTAGTCAGTCGAAACCTAAATCAGTCAGTATGCCAATGCGTAAAGTTTGGGAATAGGTTGCACGAACCGTCTCGGGGTTGTACTAGTTTCATCAAGTTAGCATGTATCCCACAATAGTGAATATAGTGAGATGATGGCATTAGAGCAAAAACAAAAACAAAAACGAGGTCGATGAACACGGGGCCGGGAGGTATTCGAGTCGTAAACCGGAAGCAGCGACGACACCATTGTAGAGCCTCAAGGTATTCACGCGACCGGCGCCTATTCTTTGAAGTGTAACAGTGGTGCGCGGAAGAACTTGGGGGTCTGGAACGTATGAATCCTCGATCGAACCGGGTGTATACACCGTAATTCCCATTGGTACAGACGCCAACATGGATGCGTGGACGGCACCCGTCTCCCACCATGACGAGCAGACACACGGCCCAGCGTGACTGAGTCGTAGTGGGCAGCGATATGAAGCATTCCATACCAGATGGGGTATTAGACTTGAAGGACTCCAGTAGACCGGGGACGAAGATGGTTTCGGCTGATGCGGCGATGGCTTGGACGTCGTTCATACTGTTCATGGAACATTGCGTGTCTGTGCTCGCGAGGAGTATTATCAAGGCAATTCCAGATAGACCAGAGTATGCATTGGAGGAGCTCCGAGCTCTCGAACGCCATAGCTGAGCTAATCACCACTGGCGAATTGTCGAACTGCTCAAACGGCAGACAAGACCAGGTAAGGTAGTAGGTGTGGTGTTGGAAGGATGTGTCCAAATGGCAGTTGATGTGATGAGAAGCTCACTCTATAGTCGTCCGGCCGTATATGGGAGAAGAAAGTAGGCTCCAGGTGAGAGAAGCCAGGCTCTCGAGATGCAGAAACATCCAGATAGATAGCTGCCGTCAGGTTTGAAAGGTTAAGTGTCGCCAGGACCTCCAGGCTTCACTGGCACACTCACTTTCTGCATCTCGAGGATTGTGTCCAGAATATAGTAGAAGAATGAAATGACATGTGAAAAGAAAAGAAAAAATCACTTACGTTAAGCATAACCTGTGTGATATCAGTATCTGTTAGAGTCATTTTGAACGTAGAATGCACTTACCGTCTTGAAGCCCTGTTCCCTGAGGGTGCGGATGGCGCGAACGGAGCACCAGTCGAATTCGACCGACGATCCGATGCGGTACACACCTGAGCCGAGCACCATGATACCCTTATCGTTGAAGCTGATGTCGTGCTCGGCGGCGTTGTATGTCAGGTAGAGATAATTTGTCACTGCCGGAAACTCAGCTGCAACGGTATCGATCTGCTTGACGACAGGGAAGATTCCGGCATCGACACGCACGCGACGTACTGCAAGCTCATTGGAAGCCCAAAACTTGGCTAGTTGGCGATCGGAGAAACCCAGTTGCTTGGCCTCCTTCAACAATGGCATGGTGATGCTGATGGTGTTGTAGCTCGCCATTGACTTCTCAAAGTCACTAAGACGCTTGAGGCGGCTAAGGAACCACTTATCAATCTGGGTCATCTCCCAGATCTTGTCGACACTGTATCCAGCCCTCATGGCGTTAGCGATGGCGAAGAGACGCTGGTCAGAAGGTGTCTGCAGTTCCTGGTCAATCTCCATCAGGGCCGGGGTCTCGTTGAAACCCAGGTTGCTGGGATCGATCTCGCGAATAGCCTTCTGAATGGCTTCTTCGAATGTTCTACCAATACTCATAACCTCGCCAACACTCTTCATGGATGAACCGAGGAGTGTGGATACACGGGTGAACTTCTTCAAGTCCCAGCGAGGAATCTTCACAACGACATAGTCGAGTGATGGCTCGAAGCAAGCACATGTGACACGTGTGACTGAATTGGAGATCTCGTTGAGAGGGATGTTCAAACCGAGCTTGGCTGCGACGAAAGCAAGGGGGTAACCGGTTGCCTTGGAGGCAAGAGCCGAGGAACGTGACAGACGGGCGTTTACCTCGATGATGCAGTACTCCTTCGAGAACGGGTTCAGTGCGTACTGAATGTTGCACTCACCGACAACACCGAGATGACGAATGACGTTGACAGCGGTCGTTCGGAGCATGTTGTAGTCGGTATCGGACAGAGTTTGCGAGGGAGCAACAACAATGGAATCTCCCGTGTGGATACCAAGAGGATCGAAGTTCTCCATGTTGCAGACTGTGATGCAGTTGTCTCGGCAATCTCGGACGACTTCGTATTCGATTTCCTTCCAACCTTTCATACTGCGCTCGATGAGGATCTGAGGACTGGCAGCGAAAGCCTTGTTGCAAAGGTCGAGCAGCTCAGCTTCGTTGTTCGCGAAACCACTTCCGAGCCCACCAAGAGCGTATGCAGCTCGGACAATGACAGGAAAGCCAATGTCTTTGACGACACGCATAGCCTCGTCAACATTGTTGGCAGACGCAGACTTGGCACACTTCTCGCCAATCGACTCCATGCTACGAGCGAAGAGCTCTCGGTCTTCTGTAGTGATGATGGTGTCAATTGGGGTACCGAGCACCTTAACACCCAGACCTTCGAACTCGTCTTTCAGTTGGATACCGACCTGAAGAGCGGTTTGACCACCGAAGGTTACGTAGATACCATCAGGTCGCTCTTTTTGGATGATCTTGCGTACGAAGTCGGCGTTGACGGGCAGGAAGTAGACCTTGTCGGCAAGACCTTTGGAAGTCTGGATGGTAGCGATGTTGGGGTTGATCAGGATGGTGTAGATTCCCTCTTCCTTGAGAGCCTTGATGGCCTGGCTGCCAGAGTAGTCGAACTCTCCAGCCTGCCCAATGCTCAAACCTCCACTGCCGAGAACGAGCACCTTCTTGACATCGACCCTTGGGGTGAGCTTCCTGTTCTCCTCAAAGGTGCCACCAGGGAATTCGACTGGCTTTGACAGGACTTCGGATGATGCCATAGTCTTCTTGATAGTGCTGATGAAGACATCGAAGAGGTACTCGGTGTCACGGGGACCAGGAGTGTGCTCAGGATGGAATTGCACACTGAAGTAGGGCCTGCGGACATGTCGAATACCCTCGTTACTGCCATCGTTGGCATTGACGAAGAGCTCTTCCCATCCGTTGGGCAGTGTCTTGGAATCTACGGCGTAACCGTGATTCTGTGATGTGATGTGACACTTGCCTGTGAGCAAGCTGGTGCAGGGGATGTTGGCACCACGGTTACCGAACTTCATCTTGACTGTCTCGGCGCCAGCAGCTCGTGCGAGCAATTGGTGGCCAAGACAGATACCGAAGATGGGTGTCCGCGCTTCGTCCATGGCAGCCTTGATGTGCTTGACGGTAGACTCCATCATAGCTGGGTCACCGGGACCGTTTGATATGAAGAGACCGTCGTAGTCCTTGCCAGCAAGCGCAGGGAAGTCGTAGTCCCATGGAACCTGCAAAACTTCGACTCCTCTCCGGACCAAGCACCTGAGCTGGTTGTATTTGAGACCGACATCAACGGTGACGACACGTACGGGACGGCCGGAGGGGTGCTTGAGGGCAGTCGCAGGGTCGGGCTTGTAGAGCTTGGGTTCCTTGATGGAGACTATGCCGATGTTAGAGAAAATCTCTATATGTGTTCGCGGCTTATGTACCTTCAGCGACCAGGTTCTTCTTGTTGGGGTCGATCCATTCGATTTGCTCGAAGCTGCCCCTCCAGTCCACCTCGTTGTCGGTGGGGGTCTGAGTGCCGGCCGCGCCATTGGTGAGGGCGGTAGAAGAGGGAGATGGTCCGGTCCTCTGCATGAGACGTCCCAACATGCTTCCCTCCTCTCGGATACGCTTGGTCAGCGCTCGCGTGTCGACGCCGGTGATGGCGGGCACGCCCTGCTCCTTGAGCCATGCGCCCAGCGAAGAGGTGGCCAAGTGATGCGAGTATTCCTCGCCGGCGTATGTAGCGACAACCAGTCCCGCAATGTGAATCTCGCTGGACTCGAAGTGAGCTGGAACGCCCTCCAGAAGGGCGTCCATGTCTTCCCTCGAGGGCACACCATAATTGCCTACTAGGGGAAATGTGATGACCAAGATCTGGCCGCGGTAGGAGGGGTCGGTGATTGACTCAGGGTAGCCAACCATACCCGTCTGGAAGACAAGCTCTCCAGAAATGCTCTTGTCAGCACCGAAGCTGTTCCCGAAGCAGACGTAGCCATCTTGAAGCTCGAGAGCCAAGTTGTGGCTTTGGTCGGGCTGTGGAGCCATAATTGAAGGAAGTGACAGCTCTAGGGCTATGGAACCCTTGAGAAGCGAGACTGCCAGGCAATTGTAGAGAAGAGAAGAAGTGAAGTCTGAAAGAAAGAAAGAAAAAAAAAGTTTCAAAGCCTCACTGCAACGAAAAAAAACGTGAGTAGTTTAGCTGCGGCTGCATGGCGGGGTTGATTGGTTCCGATTATTACCCCACCTTAGCGAATGACGAGTTTGGTCGGCCTTTCTGTGCCTCGCCGAGAGCTTATCTCGATCGTAGAGCACCAAGAAACAGTTCTCCTACATCGACGCCTGCTGCGTTTTGGTCTCCTCATCGCGGTGCTCAGCAGCAGCTGAGGTCCGAAGTCGTACCGAATCCTGATCAATGTCATGGTAGGTCTTACATCAGAGTGAGCGAGCGGCCTTGGGATAAGTGAAAACTCGACACACGTCCATTGGGATCAGCACCTACTGCATATCAAAGCCTTCAACGAAGAATTACTTCTGCAAGGGCTCGCACGGCGGTGTGAAGAAGGAGCTGCACGCATCGCCAAAGCCGCCAATGGTAAATATCAGGAATACGTTCAACGAGGTAGAGCTATGATGCACGACGGCATGTCCGTCTCGTCTGTCGTGCCTCTGCGCGCAAAGGCATGTGTATGAATGCGCAGATATCGGAGGCTCTGGCCGTTGTTGGTGTTTTCGAGTCCGCCTGCGGCCAGATGACAAATAAGATGGAGCAATTCTCTGGATGTCATGCAGGGCCGGTAGCCTCGCCCTAGGTGCGAAGGGCAGGGTTGCGGTCAGGGTATCTATTGATCGAGATCATCTAGATGGCTTCAGATGGCGGAGCTTTTGACCGCATGTTGAGGGGCTCTGAGCGATGGATCAGACGAGACAATGGTGCGATGCGAAGTAGTGAAATGCCTCGCCTGGCCGTGTGTAGTACAGATGTGGCCATGTCGAGAGTCGCAAAGAAGGTTTCGCTTACCTCCATCAGGCATGTGGAGGATCTGAGGTATTATATGCACTCTGCACCCCAGAGTGCTAAACATACCCACTCCAGGGCAATCCTCTCGATGACGACTTTGAAAATGACGCGACTTGCCCTCTAGCCTGGCTCACATGGCATTCGGGCCATGTTTTTGGCGGCGCTCCTCGTTGCACGCCGTGTCGGCATGTGCTGCATGCCCGCGTCTATTGGCTACAGACGCGTCTGGCGGAGGGACGACGCAAGACAAGGATCGAGTCTTACCCTTCTGCATCTTTTGTCCACGGCGAAGATGGCGCATGACGGCCTAGAACTCGTAGGCGGTCAACTGCGTGCGGCACGAAAGTAGGCAAGAGCGCTTTTCACGATCCTCCATCTCGTGCTTCATTTCCCGCCCGTGATCAAAGCTAGCACTCTCCACCCAGCCCGCACCACCACCCTCTTCTCTGCCTACGCCGACGCTGACGAGGAATTCCGTTTCCTTTAGAGGCTCGAGGTGGTGACATGTTCGCTTCATTTTTCAGCAAAACGTCCCGTCGGCCATCTGAGACTACGCCACTTCTCGCGGCCATCAACCGCTACCGTCGTCGCCAGAATGGAGAGGACTCGGAAAGTGAGGATGAGCCAGAAGGCGTAGCGCAGTATGACGGCGACGAAGACGAAGGAGACGAGGACCGCCAGCGAGACGGGCCCCTGCTGCCTGTCTTTTCTTCACAGGTTTTGGGTAGGCAGAGACGGATGCTTGCCTGCTGATAGCACTGACAAGACACGCAGATCGCATACCCATCTACAACACCACGCACGCCATCCGCATAATCCTCGTCCAGCGATGCGAAACCACACTGTCCTGGGACCAGCTGCGCTCCCCGCAAGTGTCGCAGTTCCTCGTCAAGCCCATCCAGCAGCAGGTTCGCTCCGACCAGTTCTCGCCCGGGCTCCTGTACTGCTTGCTCGCCAACTGCCTACAGTTCAAAAAGGAAGGAGAGGAGAACCCCGGCAATGTGGGTGTCAGTAAGACGCGGGCGCTCATATGCGAGCTTCTGGCCATGCGCCTGCTGAAGGAGTTTTCCACGCGGGAACTCATCGATGCCCTCTCCTACGACTTCGATCCGTTGCAGGGCATGATGGTGCAGGCACGTGGTAACAACACACCGGGTGGCACAAACTGGTCGCGACAGGCGTACCGTGCTGCGCGTATCTCCGCGCTCGAGATTGCTATTCGCGCCCAGGCGAAGAAGTTTCTTGCCCATCCTCTGGTAGTGCGCCAGCTGGAGGCCATCTGGGCCGGCACCATCGTCTTCCACTCAGCAGCCGACAGCCTACACCGCAAGCCAGACTCTCCCCAAGAGCGCGGGCACAACGTCCGCGACAATGTGTCCCCACGAACGGGCCCGTCTCGTCGCATGTCGCCTACCAAGCCCGCGCCTCCCCTACCTCCGCCTGCCGCGCTTCTTCGGCGCACAGTCACCCTCTACGATCCTCACGATGCCTCCCTCTTCAAACTCTCCCGTCTCCGTGTTCCTCGCTACCGTAACCTATTCTCCACCCTCTCCTTCGCCATCATGCTGGGCCTGTTCCTAGCTGTGCTAGCCAAGAAGTCGGACGATATAACAGCACTTGAAGTCCTGTTCTGGTTCTGGAGTGCTGGATACATGCTTGACGAAGTAGTCGGTTTCTCCGAACAAGGCTTTGGTCTATACATTATGAGTGTGTGGAATGCCTTTGATCTAGGCATTCTCCTCATGTTCATGGCTTACTACGTCTTACGCCTTTACGGAATTCTCATGCCCGACGTCAGCCGCCATGGTGTGGCTGCTATGGCTTATGATGTGTTGGGATCTACCGCCGTCCTGCTTTTCCCTCGACTCTTCTCCGCTCTGGATCACTACCAATACTTTTCGCAGCTGCTCATCGCCTTTAAGATGATGGCTATGGACCTGGTTGCGATTCTAGTTCTCATTGTGATATGCTGCAGTGGTTTCTTCGTCGCTTTCAGCCTGGCCTTCAAAAGAGATCTTGGTGCTTCCGATGCCGCATACGCCATCTTCCAGCTGGTTATGGGTTTCACACCTGCCGCATGGGATCTCTGGGGCGAGGTCAACTTTCTCGGCAAGACTCTTCTTGCTCTGTTCCTCTTCATTTGTCACTTCCTTATCGTCACCATTCTTGTCACGGTTCTGACCAACTCCTTCATGGCAGTCGTCAAGAATGCCGACGAAGAGCATCAATTTCTATTCGCAGTCAATACCATCTCCATGGTCAAGTCGGATGCGCTCTTCTCCTACATCGCGCCAACCAATATCATTGGATGGCTGTTGATCCCGCTCAAGTACACTATGTCTTTTAAGAAGTTCCTGCGCTTGAATCGGCTTGTCATCAAGCTGACGCATCTTCCCATTTTGTTCATAATATTCTTCTATGAGCGCGTTCTTCTCTCGCATCTATCGTACGGACCAACCGATCTCGTCGAACAACGGGGTCGGGCTGAATCCAAAGCACCCGTACCTGCATTCAGCATCCGAGGCCCCACCGAGTTATTCAGCCCTCGCCTGCGTGAGCCTTCCGTCACTACCTTCCAGAAGGACCAGGCACTCGAGGAGGTGTTCAGGCGACCTTTCCGCGACCCCAGCTTCCAACCTACCCCTCGCTATCCGACGCCTAGAAGGAACTCGGGTAATGTGGTATCGGATTGGATGAAGAAGATGGGCGACGATGATGAGAACACACCGCCTCAGGACGACTCACGATCAGTTTTGGATCGGCTTGAGGGGCCCAAACGGCCGTATCTGCGGCGAACCAAAACCACCGCTCAACCGAGGCGTAGGCACCCACTCGCTACCAGAACAGTAGTTTCCGATCCCGACGACGCCGCGACACCATTTACCCCGGTTATAGCAGAGGAAGAAGAACCAGACTTGAATTTGGCTATGACTCTGGAGGAGGTACCACAGCAGACTGATGCTGATGGAGATGATGAAGACGACGACGCGAGTACGGACCAGCAGGTCACTCCACGGGTTGAACAGAGTCAGAAAGACAGCAAGCGGCCTCAGACAGGATATGAGTCTTCTGAAGATGAGTCCTTCCGTACGCCAATGACGATTCTGCCCAAGTCGCAAAGCCGCACACCAGCCATTGTGGCATCGCCTTCTGATTCCAGCTTCAAGGCAAAAGCACCCTTATCACCCAGCAAAAGGCGATCGAAACCAGGGCACAACCGCAACACGTCAACAAGCACAATCCTCTTCAGTCCCACCAAGGAGACTATGGACGTTTCCCGTGCTGCATCTCCCGAAAAACGACCGAGGACAAGCGGTCGCAGCGGGACAGCTACTGGTACAACAACTCCAGGACGTCTGAACGGTTCAAGTGGAACAGGCGCCAAAACTCCAAAGCGTGCTAGTGTGCCCCCTCCTGGTGCGGCTTCTCGTCCTCGTGCGATTATGCCACCACGCGGCATGTCATCCAATCTGCTGTCTAAGACCAACTTGGTACGGGAGCCTTCGTTCAACGCCATTGCTCTGGATCTTGCATCGGACCTTGGAGACAACAACCTCAACCCCCACTTTGGCAATCTCAACGGCCTACCCGCCTCATTCACTACGCAGTTCGAGATGGCTGCTCGGATAAAGGCGCATGAGCTGCAAAAGGGTAGCGACAACGACTCGGAGTCGAATCGCATGAGCAGAATCATGCTTGCACGGATGACGACGCTTGAAGAAGGCTTCCGCGACATGCTTCAAGAAGTCAAGGGCTTGAAGCAAGGAGAGAGCCAGGTTAGCAGCCGCGGTACTCGTACGCCGCCGAACGAGCCATCTACCAAGAAGAAGGGCAAGGCGAAGAAGAAGATGAGCATTAGACGAAGTGATGAAGAGCCAAGGATGGGCTCCAGCCTATAAAGAAGTAACGAGGCGGTATGTGGCGCATTGCATATCTCGGTGTTTTCAGGGTTATCTTGCATGGCTTGCGTTTGGTGGTTTTGGGTATGGCATACCTGTTTCGACGACAAGATACCCGAGGGGTGTTTTCATGTCCGATCAGCGGCGTTTTGTTTTTTGGCTCAGCGATCAAGCATCGTCTGTCTTGCTTTTGTATCATCAGTTCTCGGTGTTTATGTTCAAGTCTGATTGTAATTTCTAGTTCAAATACATTGGTACCACAACACTTCTTTAGGTATGCAGAACTGCTTTTGACGATTTCAACGGCAAACTACACCACTCGATCCGCTCAACAACCTTTGACGCGCGTTGCATCCCTGCATACCTTGTCGGTCTAGACATGTTCTGCTTCCTCGTTCAGGACCTTGCGTCCAGACTCACTCCTTCCCCTGACAATCATCTACAACAGCACATGTATGGCCGAGAACGGTCCTAACACCAAAAACAAAATGCAGGAACACGCATGTACGTGTTGCGCAAGCTATCCCAATGCCTGTAGGAAAATCCATGGCCACATGTATAATTGTTCGGACAGCAGACGTTCTAGAATCGAGAAAGTGGGTCCAACACCTGAATGGAGCATCGATCTGACGTCGAAGGCATGTCGTGCGTAGTGACGCGCGCCCTTTCCCCACAAGCACCTTATTCTGCAGGCAATCGGCGCAGGGCACAGCTAGCAGATTCCATGTTACATGTATTGGGGTGATTCGTGGACTTCCATAATTAGTTTTTACAGATCAAGTGAAGCCTTGAACCTCTTAAGTCCAAGTCGCACCTTCAATTGCTTCGACAATCGCTACTGCCTTTTTTTTACTAGAGTCAGAAGCGTTAGGTAAACCATTGATCATCCCACCTCGCGTCCGATGTCCTTTGTTTAAGGAAACTGGAACGACTTACCTACCCCGCAAATCAACTCGAGCTTCACACGACCCTTTCAAG
The DNA here is from genome assembly GCA_004936725.1 of Alternaria brassicae. Classification (NCBI taxonomy): domain Eukaryota; kingdom Fungi; phylum Ascomycota; class Dothideomycetes; order Pleosporales; family Pleosporaceae; genus Alternaria; species Alternaria brassicae. Next base: position 1,988,663 of record CM016505.1, on the reverse strand, counting down.
GTTACAGCACGCACACGGCACACGCACAGCGGAACAAATAGTATGGCGCACATGAACAAAACACCCAGCGAACAAGGTACGCTGTTCGCTCTTCTGAACACTTCCATACACCACAATCTCGAATTCGAGAAAGCAACGCTAACATGCCGTCTTGAAATAGAAATCGCTAAAACCCTCGGTAACCTCCAACTCTCAACGTCACACCCACAGAAAACCGCGCAGAAACCCAAATCCAAGCCCGTGGCAGATAGCTGGGAGGCCGAACTCAGCGGGTCAGATACCGAAACCGAACATGTAGACGTCGGCAAGCCGGAAAAAGAAGAAGAAGAAGAAGAAGGAGAAAAGGGCTCACCACACGATTCTCTACAACCTCTTTCTACAGTAACGTCCCGCGATAACCCGCCCCATCCGCCGCCGCCCACACCTGCCAGCCCGACGCAGTTTGAGTACCCGGATAATGTGCCGTATAGCTTGAACTCAAATCTGAGCGATAGTGGGAGTAGGAGCTCGAGCAGAGGAGGTGGTGGTCTGGATAAACGGCCAGAGAAGACGACGGCGGTTGCTGGCAGGCTGATTGCAGGTGCCTTGGGTGTTAGGGCGCCGAAGCGGACCGAGGAGGAGAGGGAGTTCGATCGTGCTACGAGGGAGAAGGAGAGGAGGAGGAGGAATGAGGAGAGGGAGAGAGAGAAGAAGGAGGCGGAGGAGAGGGAAGCAAGGAAGAAGGCCGTGTGGGATGATTAGAGGAGTTGGTCACTCCTGTGCTAGGGCTTTGCCATGTGCATGATATGAGGTGGATGCTTCTGACACCTTTATGTATATATAGTCTACGAAAATGTATAGATTAGACGTAAGAAGCCGACCTGATGTTCACAAAGACTTGGTGTGCTAGCACGACATGTTCACTGCAAACAAAAAGATCATGCATCGGACGCGTTCAGCCAGAAGACAGAGTCTCGCTACGCTCATCATATCGGCAACATCAAGCCTACCACGGGTTCTGCTGATTATTGGTTGGTGCAAAAGAAGCACATATAATCATGGATAACATGTAGTGAATTCAATCCTCCTCGCATATGGCGCACCGTCAGCTGATACGTCAAGACAAAAATAGCGCCGCGCAAGGCGGGCTTGGTAAATCCGTGACGCCCGAACCCATAGAATCATATCTGAAAGCAAAACCCATGCCTCTTTTTCGCCATCGCCGCCGCTGAAAGCAATCGTGTACTCGTAGGTCTTCGGCAGGCCGTGCTCGTAGGTGTACAAGGAGACGTCCTAACCGCTGGGTATCGAAGATTGGTACAGCTATAGGGAGCTCTGCACAATGTCTGTGGGGAGTCGCCGATCAGCAGCCACCAATCTGCTCCTGGTGGACTTCGAGAGTGTCGCCATCTTGCATCTCGAGCTGGGTCGTATCAGCAATGGGCTCAATAAACACAGTGTCACGCTAATCGCGCAAGACTACCACTCTCTTACGTACAATGTCTGGGTTGTCTGCAGCTGTTACGCGCTGGCCGTCGAACAGGAATCGTACGCTAGAGATGTTCTTTCCCTGGCGGTCGCAGAAGGCGTTCATGAGTTTGCCGAGGGCAGTGGTGCGCTTGATCTTAAAAAAGACCTCGTTGTTGTTATCAGTCACCTTGATGTTAAGGTGCTCGCTCTGGCCGCCGTCCTCCGGCTTCTGCTGCACGTTGGGTGAACCGTTTTCGGACATTTTGAGATATAGTGTTCGTGGGCGGTCAGGTGAGGAGTCGGGTCGCAGAGCGGTAGAGTAGGGCTGTCCGGCCAAGGTCAGTCGGCTGTGCTAGCGGAAGCGGTGGAGGTAAAGGGAAGGAACGTTTTGTCGTGGGGGAGGCTGCTTTATGTGGTGCGGAGATAGCCGTACCTTATTACCGACGCTTTGGGTGCAAATTACTTCGGCTAATAGAAGGTTCTCGTGAGGCTGCGCAGACGCGTCGGGGGGTTTGCAGGAGTGATGACAACGCGTGGGAGGTTATGTGAAGGAAGAAAGCGCAACGTCGAGGTGGGAGCACTGAGAATTAGTGGGGTCTCGCCCTGAAAGCATTGGCCAGATCTAACCAACCGGACTCATCAGCTTCACATTTACCGGCAAAATATATTCCTCTTACCTGAGCTCTTACAAGGCCGCTGGCTCATCTACATCAATTTCTGTACTACCTTTGTTTCCCGGTCTCTGCAGCGGTCGTCTGTTTGCGTGGTTCACGATGGTATGCTCATGATGTCACGCTTGTGGCACTAGTGAGAAACACCAAGTTGACAAACTCTTAGGGGGATATGGACAAAGACCTAAGGACAGACCCACCATGTCATCCTAGAGCATGTGCGATTCAAAGTGTGTAGTCCAGATAGCGCGTGATGTCTTGTACTAAGAGATAGATTGCATACAAAAGAACAACTACAACGAAGGGAAGTGTAGAAAAGAGGTACGCATTTCGCATCCCACAATAACCATGGGAGCACGTATATGAAATCTGAGCACAATCTGACTTTGATCAGATCGATGCCTTGTATGAGTGCTGCAATGCCTTCTACAAAGAGCAGGGCGAGAATTCCAGCACTGTGAGCTGTCCGAAATACTCGCTCCTCAAGTAAGTCACCAGATATGTTGCAATGTACAGCATCTCTGACAACACCTGAGACTCAAAATGGAGCAACGTGCGAAGGGTATATGATAGCCTCTGAACAGAGCGGTGGATATGGATTTGAAATATCATGTATTTGTAGCCATGTATCATAATGAATAAGGGCACTCGAAGCCCTGTCCTGAAGTTGACTCTGAGAATTCGAGCTCTCCATGCTGAAGTTTCGTATCCCTAGGCTTATCACAGCACGACCACAACTCTCCACCATAGCTTTTACATATGAGAAGTATTGGCTATCGTTTGATCATGGATGCAGTAACACACAATACAGCAGATACCTGCGAGGTACGCTCAGACCAGGACAGTCTTGAGAGATGGAGTCCTTCGTGAAACCAGCAACTCGATGGACGATTATAACGCGACGGCATCCATAAGCCGAAACCATGCCAGATGATAGTGGCATGTAGAGTGGTTCTCGCAGTATTCAGGCGACAAATCGTTAGTTTATGGGATGTAACAGTTCCTATATCATCCGCACTGTCAATCCCCACTTGGGAGTCCAGCCAGGTTACCAGGAAGCGTGTTGATCTGGGACAGCACGAGCGCGTCATGAGAAACTGAAGATTCCTGACGAGACTCTAAATGCGCCATCCTGTGAAAACATTGTACCGAGAAAATCTGTGCAAGGGCAGATTTTGAATTTTATATTCGCTAGCGCGCTTGGTCTTGGCGACGCGCTAACCCGCAGGGACGTCGGGGCGCGACATCTGTTTTGTGATGGGCTTAGGGCTGTCAACCACGAGCATCGCAAGCTCCCAACACGACATCGGAGCGCGTCTAATCAACTCTTTTTGAGATCGCCTTCTCTCATTCCTTCCGTCATTTTCACGGTTCACCCCGTTCTTTTGCCATGGCTTCACGATCACTATCGCGCCAGTCGCACCCGACTGCAGCTCAGGTAAGTCATCAAGAGCTTCAACTGCATACTACACTACGTCCGGTCTGCTTATGATAGGTGCTCATACTTTCTGTAGTCCCATAATAACAACGCGCTTTCTTTCCCAACGTCACGAGCCACGAACGGCACCAAAGCCAACGATCCGCTACAACCGCTGCGTGCAATGGCCGACCGTGTCGGGAAAGAGGTGGAGAAGTTCGCGGAGCGAGTCGACCACTGGCATGTTCACGGCAACGAATCTAAAAAGGCGAAATACCAGACCACGGTTAAGTTGGTCGGGAAGTTTCAAGACGTTGCGGAATCACATGTGAAGGAGCTGAAGCGGACGACGGAAGCAGAGAACAGAGGAAGCCTCAGCAAAACTGTTCGTCGACAAATACAAAATATGGCCGATGCATCCGACCATCCAGGCCAGAGTGTCTTTGGCCAGTCGTCCCAATCAGTCATTCCATCTATCGAGTCCAGCACTGCCCCAGTTTCTGCGAGCGTCCGAGAGTTACGAGAATGGCAGGCAGAGCTTGCGACGTGGAAGCTACTGAAGTTGGTCATCGAGCATTACAATCCCGAACCTGGCACTGACGTGGCAGCGGAGAAGCAAGCGCGATTGGACCAGGTTGGCGGAAATGCACGATACTGCGAGAACAGCGAGATCTGGGACCGTTTTTTGCTGCAGGATGACCAGGCGAAAGAGAAGGCGCTCGTCCTTCGTTGGCTAGAACAAACGGCCCGTGACAGCGACAGCGATGTGAAGGCGATTATTACAGGGTTGGAGGAGCACTCTGGAAAGGGTGCACACACCTGGACGAGCGGCTGGTTGGAGACGAAGACGAAGATCAAGCAGGCGAAGCGCATGGACGACACAGACCAGCCTCTGAAACCGATAAACTCGAATATCAAGACCTCTGACAGGACCGCCAACCTCGTTACCCAACTCGATCCGGACGCTCCTTCACGGCAAAAGCGTGCGCTCGAGAAGAGTGATGAGTATTATGAGCGCTCTCTTTGGATGGTTGCATACGAGATGATGCGACGCGGACTACCCTGGAAGACAATCGTCGACTGGTGTTACGAGAGGAACGAGTCGTGGCGTGGCGTCAGTATTGGAGCCGCGTACGAAGGCCATCCAGAAGGCGGACCAAATGTCGCAGGCCCGACCGTCGGCTACCTGTTCCGCCGCATGTGCTTCTACGCTGCAAGGGGAGCTCGAATACCATACGAAGGCGCTGTATATGGTCTGCTGAGTGGAGATTTGAAGCAAGTACAGACAGTCTGCAGGTCTTGGGACGACCATCTCCATGCACACTACAACGCACTTCTACTATCCCGATTCGACTCATATCTTCAGAAGAATTATCCGAACCGAGTGACCGAGAGCCTGGCCCAGAAGTTCCTGTTCCAAGATGCAGTTGCCAATATCGGAGACTGGGAGAAGTCACCTGAGAAGGTGATTGAACTTCTAAAGCAACAGAAGAGCACAGCATTTCAGGCGGTCTCTCCAATCAAGCTTATTCAGAGCGCACTTATCGGCAGAGACACCGATGATCTGATGCTGAAGGTCGGTGTGGCTCTTGCGGATATGTTCGACAAGGATGACCGACCGCATAGTCTCATCATACATCCAGACTCCATAGAAGAAGACCGGAGCTCGATACCTGCTGGAGACCATCGCACGTTCCATGCAGAAAAACACTACCAGACCCTCGCACAAGATCCACATGCTTTCCGCATCTTGGTCCACATTTTCATTGTCCTTCGCAATGGATTACACACGCTTTTCGAGGATACACATCAAGACAAAATATTTTTGGCCATGGACAATGTCATCACAGCCTACATTGAGTTCCTACGTCTTACTAAACGATTCGATACCATACCACTATACGCAGCACAACTCATCGACGAACGAGCAGCCTACAGTCTTGCGCGCGTCCTCCCTGACATCAAGAACAGCTCTGAGCAACGTCACTCTGTTGCGCTTATGGATTCATACGGAACCGACGTCGTTCAAGTTATATCGCAGAGCTTTACGTTTGCTTCAAGGGATAGTGGATTTACGCATTTTACCAAGGAGGGTTATGGCGTTATCACAAACCCTATCAAGCGGTTCAACATCTTGGAGAAAATCACTCTTCCGACTGAGCTGCTGCTATGGCCAGGTGTGCGTGTCAAGCGGACGTTTGCTGGTGCTGAGATAAGCCCACAAGATGAAATCGTCATCGATGCAGTGCAGTGGTACAACTACGTCGGAAAGGATTACGAAAACACGTTTGCTCACCTGAAGACCGCGCTGACCATCTTCCTGCGTAAGCGACATTCAACATAGACATTTAGAAGGTTACTGACATAGTTTGCAGTTAACGGTCGACTTGCCGCTGCCGAGAAGATCATTAGCGATCTTAGCATCGAGTCTCTGTCCTTGTCTCGAACAGAAGCTCTGCTCGGTTACCCCTTTGACTTCACAACTGCAGGCGTGGAAGAACAAGATGAGCAACAGCTCCATGAACATCGCGATAACCTCTCGACTTCTGCACGGGTAGCTGCTATGCCGATAGCACAACTGCCCAACGCAGATCAACACCAGAAGATTGTAAATAACCTCCGCAAGAGCAGCACGGCATACCACATGCTCCAGCAGATCGTTCGCCTATTAGTTCTCTTCCGTGAATGGCGTGAAGAGGAACAAACACTCATCCAGTCAGTCACCTCTATTTCCCATCTCTCTAGGTACGCCAGCTAACAGTATCTTCAGAATCCGCGCCGAACGCAAAAAAGAAGGCGCCTCTGCCAAACATAAGCCCGATACTCAACGCACAAAAGCGCTCCTAGACTCAATATCCAACGTCTTCGATACCCTCATCCCTGCCATTTCCCAGGCCTCGGCTACCGACCCAGACTTTCTTGCACACAAAACCTGGGACCTGATGAAGGCGTACGTTCCGGACATGATACTCGCGTACCTCTCTGTCTTGCAAGCAGCATCCTGGTTCTTGAACAAGGACCCTGCGATCAAGGCCATGGAGGTCGCTGTCGTAGTAGCAGACAAGGGCAATGAGTGGGTTCAAAGCTGTCTGCTCGAAACGGGGCGGATGAGCGAAGTGCTGGAGTGTTTGGCGGCAGTGTCAAAGTGTATGTTGAAGTTGACCGAGGGCGGAAAGGAGAAGTGTAATAAGAAGAGGGGTGGAAAGGGTGAGACGCTTAGGTTGTGGGACTTGGGTGCTAGATAGAGATGGAGGTTTGAGTTGTAAGATGTTAGCTGGAATGGGAGCTCATGTAGCATGCGCGTGCGTTGGTTTTGGAACGACATGGAGAGCATAGCAAGCAAGCAATCCCATGGTCAAATTTAACTAGATCGACAATGAAGCAAAAAGGTCACCGGATGAGCAAGAAAAATTGCGTGTCAACTGAAGCTCTATTGTTGGAGCCAGTTCTAATCCTTTCGATAGTTATATCTCTACGCAACGATATATACAAATCTCCACGACCAAGAGGTGAAAAGAAGAAGAAAAAAGTGAGAACAATGCCAAAATCAATCCAAAAAAAAAACACGACGCTTGATTCCATCGTGACCCTCGCAAAACGCCGTTTGATGTAGGTCATCAAGGTATCGTGTCTATCCAAAACACAATGCGTGTATGCAATTTTCGCTTGCTCAGAAAAGCCATTCGCTGAAGTACAAAGGGAACAGACAAGGGGAAGAAAAATCGGCTATGCGGAAAGGTGCCAGCGCTAATGGTGCGCATGGTAATGGTAAGGAGTGAAATGTTGTTGATGATCATGGTGTGTGAGTGATTGTGGCGGTAGTGGTAGGTAGGTAGGTAGGTAGGTGGGGATGATCCTATCAAAAGTCGACACTCCATCTAAACCTCGGATCCTTTTCTGGTGGTCCAAAGTTTCGGTCAAAAGGTACTCTTACGATACCCTCTTCCTCTTCGTCCCAGTCTCTTGACATGCTGAAGCCGCTGTTGTAAAGGTCTTGCCGTGCCCTTGCTGCCATGTCCTCTTCTGAAGGTGGTAGACGAATCTTGGCTTCTACCAGGGGCGCGGAGACGAAGCGCGAATTGAGTAGAGCGCGTGGGGAGACGAGGTCTTCAAGGCAGTTGAGGGATGATATATCGGATGAATTGAGAGGCTCGCCGTGTTTGGTGTAGTAGGGGATAGAGTCGGGGGTCGACGTGGTTGTGAAGCGGTGATGTGCTGGACTGGGCTTCTCGGGCATGGAAAGAGCATTCTCATCGCTGCCGTCCGCGCCTGATCTTATGACTAGCGTATCGTTCCTAGCTGAGTTGCTAGACAAGACTGTAGAAAGAGCAGGCCGGCTCTGGCGGACGCGGATTACTTTGACGTCCGGGATGACTGCAGTGCGAGGTGCCGAGTTGCCTCGAACGATGGTATCACTGGATTCACCAGAGGAATGCTGGGTGCTCACTGTATCGGTCCGGGCCATGGCAAGGTCGTCTCTCCTTCTTCTTCGACGTGCACTGCTGGTGGCAGAAGGCGGTCGAGCTTGTGGCGTCCTACAGCGTGACGGGTTGAAATACGAACCCGTTTCCGACCGAGCCTCAGGTGTCTCACCTCGCTCCAACTTGTGCATTAATTGCCTTGTGCTGACCTGGCGACCCAAGCTCAATTCCACCCGGCTACTTGCGCCGCTGCCACTCCGACTCCTGTTGGTCGCTCGTTCTTTCCCAGCCATGACACTAGCTTTGGGTGGGGGTTGGAGCATCCACCGGTTATTACTCGGGTCGGGAGAGGGGAGGCTGACGACAGGAGGGTGCAGGTCGTTGACTGGTGGTGCGCGCGCGGTATAGTAGCTCCCAGATGTCGAGGTACCTGGCCTCGGTATCTGATAGCCAGCGCCCCCGACCGAGGAGCCAGTCATTGTTTGCTCTAGATGTATCGAAGGCTCGTCGTGGCCCCAGAGATGTTCATCTTCCCTCTGGTATCGCTTGTGGTTCCACGTCTCGTCGTCGTCGTCGAGGGTGTCGTCGCTGAGGCGCATATCCGCGCCTTGGTCGACGTCAATGCTGCTCCCGCCCTTGCTCAAAGCCGAGCTCTGTGTTCCCCGTGTCGGCATGCCCCTGGCGCTGGCCGTAGTGCCCGTGTTGGACCTCCGTGCTCTTCGTGGCGGGGGTCCTGGGCCCATGGCGATTTCCTCCTGCCAGTATATATTCGTGCCTGTCGGCTCGGGATGGTGATATGCGTCGGGCTGCTCGAGCTCGAGCTTCTCCCTCACTTTGCGCGCGGCCTTTGCTGCTTTCCGCCTCTTTCTGCCGTCTGAGTAGCCGGTGCAGGGTGCGCACGAGGCATAGTGGAAGACGGCACTCTGGACTCCTCTCATGAACCAGGCCATGTTTGGAATGGTATGTATTAGCCAACCTGTAGCGTGCGGGTGGGTGAGGCCAGCGGGCGATGGGACGCGCGTTGTGATGTTGGACAGGTGAGGACAAGGTCGCAGGCGCGGAAGCATTCAGTCCTGGATGCAGTATGGAGAGTCATTGCCGCTCTCCGTCATGGAGGCTTCCGAAAAGTGAAGGGAAAGGGTCAACGGCGGTGGAGCGCCGATGTTTCGTCGTTGGTTTGGGCGAGCGCGGTCCACGGATCCGGTTTCCGGCCGGGGTGTGGAGTAGGGCGACGATAAAGGCGTCTGGGCAGGTTGGCGGCCGGATGGAGGCTCTGGGATTACGTCTGTTGCTACGCGCACTTTTCCACGCAAGCACACAATTGACTTGGGCCTGGATACGATGGTGAAGATGACGAAGCGTAATCACAGGCTCGACGAGACTGGTGAGCGATCGCCATCCAGCACTCCCAGTTCCGAATTAGCGGAAACCAACCGGATCGAGCGCGAAACGGTGACTTTGTTTCTAGCGCACCGAGGGAGGACATCCATCTCCATTAATAGCCCGACTTTACGCCTGATGAAACACGAGTCCTCTTCGCCCCGACTACTCACACGAGCAGCAGGCGGGCATACCTATGTAACCGGTACATGTTTGCACCTTCCGTCCGAGGCCAACCTGCAGCATGCGTGCAGCCGCGGCATACATGGCTGCCCCGGTTCGTATCGTCTGCAAAGCCCTGCCAACACATGCATAAACTAGCGGGGTCAAGACTGCCAAGGTCCTTGGCGAGGCTGCGAGCTGGGGGGGGGGACATGTTCTTCCTAGTAGAGAAAAAAGCAGATGGTATATTGCTCTCAACGTGGCGTCTAACCACATAACGTCATGTCATGTCATCATAAAGCAGTCTCTCGCACTTCATTCCTCCAGCTGAGCAGACTGTATGACTTCCTCAACATCGACATCCCGCCTGACACACATCAGTCTAAATCAAACACAGTAGAGCAGTCTTAGGGACCACTCACTCTCTGATTTGCGCCTTCAAGCCAGCGTTCTCTCTCTTCAATCGTGCGTTTTCTTTTCGCAAGCGCGCAAGCTCCTCCTCGCTCATCTTCAATCGTCGCTCTACCTCTTCGCTAGCCCTTCCTTTACGAGCGCTGCTGGTCACCTTCTCCAGTTCTTCGTTGAAGCGCGCGTAAAGTGCCTCGTTCTCTGCATTCACGTCGCGGTACAGCTGGTCTAGATGCTTGCATCGTGCTTCTGATACTTGTAGTGACGAACTAACGTCATTCGATATTCCTGAAGTGCGTGCCGAAAGATTGTCCAACGTGGCTTTGAGCTTCTCCAGCGTGGCAATGCGATGTTCGGCTGACCTCGAGGGCGTTCCTCCTGTTACCAATGATGGAGCGGAGCTCTGAGTCGTCAGGCGCGGAGTGCTTCTAGCACTCAGCTCCTGACCAATGGCGCTCAACTCGTTCTGCAGAGCTTGCGAAGCCGTGTCAATATCCCGTTGCTGAGTTTGGAGCCGCTCGCGCAGTTTTTGCGGTGATTGCATCCTCAACTTCCTGGGAGAGTTTCCTGTCAGGGGAGTGCCTGGTTTGGTGGGAGATCGCGGAGTCGAGGGTGGTAGCTTGACAGCGTTGCCAGAACCGGTACGCTCATGTAAACCAGCACTGGTAGTTGGCCTTAAACTTGGAATACCCGAATTACTTGGAAGATTTAGGGGATTGGGTACCCCGGAGATCGTCTCGCTTCGCTTCTTCGTAGGGCTGTTCGACTTGATGGTGACTTCATCCATGACATCTGGCTTCATGTTGATCGATTTCCCGCGTACGTGCCCTAGACGCTCTGAACCAACAGCAGGCAAGTTCTCTTTCTTATCCAGCCTCTCTACTCGTAACGGTGAGCCAAGTCGTGCAGGCGTCGGTATCGACGACGTGTGTTTGTGGAGTGCAGCCGTAGCGACCGCAGGAGTCAGGGGTGATTCACTGATCTGTCGGTTCTCATGGCGTAATGAAGGATCAGCTTTGCGAGGAGTCTGTGGGGACCACGCGGGCACATCGTCAGCATCCTGCAGTGTCTTAAGATCACTCAAAGAAGAACGGCGCTTCTTGCGGGGAGGCCCAGCAGTGGGAGGTACCTCTCCAATAGTCCCAAGATTGCCCACGAATCCCCGGCCATTAGCGTTTGAGCTTGGATTCGGATTCGAGTTCGCATTCTCAAACGTGAAAGCACCGAGAACAGTCGGACGTTCGCGAGAAGACGGACGCTTCGGCGACAAGCGAGCAGCGGCGTCTATGGAGTTAGAACGAGCAAGGTGCCCGGGACCAGACTTTCCAATGCTGGCTGGTTGGAGGTCTGTTCCGTGGCTGTTCTTGCTCAGAGAGCGCCAAAGCGAGCCTACCTTGGACTCCTTTTCCGATTTGCTGTTCTCTCGTTCCAAAGTACCAAACCCAAAACGTCTCCTCAATGATGTATTGGAGTTGAGCGAACCGGCAGCTGCATATCGACTCTTAGAGTCCATAGAACCCCAATTTGGTGTGCTAAACCCAGGTGTGTCAGCCGGGAATAGTGCGTCGATATCTTGTACCAAGCGGTCCATAAGAGAGATGAAATCGTTCGCATTGCCGGCGGGCACTAGCATCTCGGCAAATGCTGCAGTAAGAATACCTCGGTCGCCATCATTGCTAGTACCATCCAGTAGCTCAGCCAAAAGATTGATGACTGCCCGGAACGCTCGCTGATTTGGAGGTTGGAATTGATCAAAGGTGTATTTGAAAAACTCTTCGAACTCATCAGGCGGCATGCTGTCTGATCGCATCTGTAAAGAGACCAATGTGGCATGCGACAGCACAGGGCCCATTCTCTCTTTCCAAGCAACGCTCAAGAATTTCTCAAACACTGCGAACAAAACGTCCACCGAGCATTGTCCGGCAAGCTCAAGATTGTTAGGGTTTTCCAAGAGTGTATTGTACAGCTCGTTGACGACGAGTTCATCTGCAACAGCTCTAGCACGTACGGAGCGGCCAACAATATTGCCTTTGCGCGCATGCAATGCTAAAGTCAGGTTTGCCAAGGTATCCTCGAGCTTCGCGAGGGGATCGATCGGCGCGGTACCGTTCAAGGTAACGCTCTTAGTAGTGCTGGACGAGGTAGGGCGTGACGTCTCCCCGTCATGACTGTACGTACGGTTTGATCCAAGCTGAACAGGAGGCGCCATCCGCGGTACCTCCCCCATAGTATGAGCATTGCGCTGTAGTCTGCGAGAACCTCCTTCACGATTGATACTGCCACTAAAATTACCCACGCTACCGCCGAAGAAGCTAGAGAGCATCTTCACTGGAGAGTGTGGCCGGCTCTTGCTACCTGTTTGCTGTTCTGCCTCATACATCTCCAGGGCGAGTGACTTGAGTATCTGCTTGTTCCGGAGAAGATACGCATCGGCTAGCACGTGGTTCTTAACACTGTTGCGCGATTGGAAGTAGTTGGCAAGTCGCTTTGTAAGGACAGGTCGGAACTCCTGGCCGGTCAGTTTGTCGCGTGCTGTGTAGCCATTGGCACCGTTTGAATCCAGCAAGTAGAGTCCGTCTCCAAGTGTAGTGATCGTGACGGTAAGCTCGACACCATTGTCACCCACTTGAATGGGCTTGGTGAACTTTGACCCTTCGACCAAAACCTGGACTCTTGCAGGTTCTCTTCGACCTTCCACGTGCTGGCCAGCCGTCTCTTCAGCCACAGACGAAAAGAAACTCAGATCGCCCGGCAAATTTCGAACCTCCCATTTACCGCCATCTCGCTCCGCTTCCGGAAATCTGCCTTCAACGCGAGCTTTGGTAAGCTCTTCGGTGACCTTGTGCCCTTTGCCCTCATAGGTGCCTTGCAGATAGAACATGCGGATGCCAAGCTTTTGGCGTTCTCGACTTCTCGGTCGCCCGGGTTGGTTGACGAGCGGCACAGGCGATAAAAGCTGTAAGATATTTCCTTCCGAGTGCTCACTAAGGAATACATCGCCGAGACTTAGATACTGATGGAAAGAGAGCTCCGTAGTCCCATCGAATGATTCGGCAAACTTGGGGTTATCCAGCTCGGCGAGCAAACCACGTGCATTGATCGAGCCGTCCTCGGACTTCTGAAGAAGCACTAGGAAATCTGTAAAGATTATCATGATGCCGGGAACCGTAGCGGGTCCAGACAGTTCCCCATGGTATGGTGCAGACAACTCTATGCAATCAATGACTGAGATGAGGCGTCCTTTAGGATTGAACCCCGATGGCCATGAAGTAACCATCTTGCGCAGGCGATCAAACACCCTGGTCTGCGCTGCTGTAGGACCTTCTCTTGTGCATATATCCGAGATCATATCCCTCGCCTTCAAGAACAACTTGATCGCAGGATGTCTGACGGGCAGTTGTTTGATGATGTTGTCAATGTACAGATTGTATCGCGGTAGGCGTTGAACAGGCTCGATAAGCATAGATGTGAGGCGCTGCTCGCCCGTCTCGTAGACTCTCTTGGAAAAGCTGGACACTGGTTCTTTTGTAAAATGCTTTAGTAGTTGTGAGAAGTCGCCGTGGGCAGCCATGTAATCGGTATAACAATCGGCGAACTGTGGTAGCCACTCAAGAAGAGCCCTGGCAACAGCGGCCGCTCCAGTGACATCGGGTGCGTCCTTTTGGCCACGCAAGGGCGCGATATAGACGTCGTCTGTCGCCGTCTCGATGTCTTCAATCGCCCCGTTCTCCGACTCCTCCAAGATGATACGTATGGCATCCAGGAATCTGGAGTTGACTTGCAGTATCTTGTCAAGACTGGGAGGGAACAAGCCTCGCAGCGCCTGCTCAGTGGGGCTAGAACTCGAGCTTGACTTGTGCTTCGCCTTGTCTCGGAACTCGACCGCTACGGTGTGGACCAGCTCGTCCAGCTTGCTCACATAGTTCTCTTCTGTGTCCAAAAGCTCGCACATCTCCCGGCGGAGGGTCTCTTTTTGTTTCCGTGAGAAGGAGTGTGATCGGTTGAGGGCGGTCGGTTTCGAGGGCGCGCGGCGGAGCCTGGATGTGGGGAGGAAGGCGGCGTCTCCAAAGAGCTTGACGACGGGCGCATACTGTCCGTACCGCTGTTTGGCGAGATCTTCTTCCAGGTCGTCAAATTGGCCCGACTCCCGTGTTTCCAACTTCTGGATGCTTCCTTGGGGTAGGACTACATCCAGATCTGTCCAAGACAGCGTCTGCTCACCCAAAGCATGGCGCACGTCTACTATAACGTCGGCGACATTCTCGACCTTGATCATCCTGGCAGCGATGATGGCGGCATGCGCTTCGGAGAACAGCCTGGGGGCCATGGGCAGGTTGTCTGAGGAGTTGTATCGCTTCTCCCAAGCGCTCTTGATCTCCGAGGGCAACTCGAGGAAGTACTTGTACAGGCTGAAGGCGAGACCGCGACATATCTCGTCGCCCTGTTCTTCGCGCGGCAGACATGTAACGGCATTGTAGTACGTGGCTGTCGGCGATATAATCAGGCGGGCGAAGCTCTGGAGGCCGGCGGGCGTGAAGACATGGGTCTGGATGCGCGAATGTGTCGCCTGTGTGGACGTGGCCGTCGGCCCGTAGAAGATGAGCACGGGAGAATCCGAGAGCAGCTCGTCGGTCGTGTAGAAGAGCGACAGATCGTCTGCAGAGAGGGCGGCGGGCTCGGGATTGATTACGACCATGGTGCCAATTGCGCGGAAACGAGTGACGGCGGTTGGCGAGCGGCAGTCAGACGGGTGGAGGGGACAATTAGTACAGCGGCTGCATGGCGCAGGCACAGAAGCAGGAGCGGGAGCGGGAGAGGGCGGTGGTGTTGTCGTGGTGTCGCCGCGGTGTCGTCGGTGTCGTGCTAGGAAGCCATTGGGGTAGGAAAGGCACAGTGGAGGCGCGTCCGGGTCTAAACAACAACAAATCCCATGGATCTTGTTGAAGCCCGAACCAAGAAAGCGGGCATGCGTCTGCGACCCGCGGGCGGGAAGCTGCACCGCGAATAACCACAGTGCCACTCTCTGCCACAGGTGCGACAAGCACGAGCATGGGGTTCCCAGCAAGCGGCCGCAGTGACTTGTATTTTTGGCCTGCAAATGGTGCCGTAACCCGTTGCAGCTCGCTGTTCGACACGTCTGGCTGCTAGCTGCACATCGCCGCACCCCGCAGTGTCCACAAACAAAAACTCCGTCGTCGTCATAGCAGCTGCCGTGATGAGGTGAAGCACTGCTGGAATTCAAGCGTGCCCGCAGTCTTATCTCGACGTGGTGCCGTCACTCAGGACATGGCCACGCAGCAGGAAGCAGGCGGTGTGCCCTTTTCCATAGCACACCAACACCAGCATTTCCGCCTGCTCGAGCTGCCCCCCGAGATTGTTGAGCTGATCGACGCGCCCAACCCTCCGCTGTAGGTGCGCCGAGCTGTTGTCTCCATGCGGATACCCTTCTTACCATACGCGCTAGCCTTTCCATCAAGTCTCAATCCCAGTCCGCCGCATCTGGCACGTCCAGCGCGAAGCCTGCATATGCAGTACTTTGTACGCCGAGCAAAACCTTCCATCTGCGCCAGGTCCAGACGTCCAACTCGCTCTTCGTAACCCAGCCCGCTCTGGAAGCCCATGGCAACGAGATACCCACCCCGGCCACACGCGCCATTGCCCTGTGTACCGCTACACTCGAGGCCCACATATCGACTGCGTCTGCTGTGGCCCTTTTGAGGGAAGCGCTGCCGATATACGACATCGTTGCTGGAGATGTCGACGCGACCAGCAACGGCAGGAGCAGGACCAGCATATTCAGTCATCTGCCCTTGTCGGATGGGGAGTGTCAGGCAGGATGGGATGAGCTGATGGCGTTCGAGGCGGATGGTGGATCCTACCAACCTTCACCGAATGCCCTCTCACAAGTGTGGAGATCCATCAACGCTGCTGCACTGGCCGAAGGCATCAAGGTGGACGCGCAGTTCTTGACCAACGACATCACCCAGGCTGCAGCTGAGGAAGGACATCCGCCAGGCCTTATAGAGGCCGTGCTAGCATATCTGTCGACAGAAGATACTGACAAACACGGGCCATGGTCGTGTCTTGACAGAGCAAAGACGGTTGCTTTTACTGGTAGGACATTGCTAGAAGCCAAGCGTGGTCGTGTCCTCCTCATCGCCGACTTCACCGACACATGGGAGGACCGCCTGCCTGAGGTATGGCGCAAGGACGCGCTACTCAATGCCATTGAAGGCATCTACCATTTCCCCTCCGACACGACTATAGAGGCAAAGAGCAAAGCCTCTGCAACGTCCAGTGCGGACAGTTCAGTGGCAGCCATGAAGCCATCAGCGCGTAAATGGCACGAGAAGTTTGCCAAAACGCGGAACAAGTAGAAGCATGGCTACACAGTACATCTGGTGGCTGGTCATGGTGCGCACACGTGAACCGCGTGACCAACGTGTTTTACCGGGACCGGCAAGTCCAACTGCCGGCCGCTGGTCGCTTGCTAAGGCAAAATTCGTCAGCCGCGAGTGGCTAATCGTTTTCCAAGGCTACGCCACATGCAAAACATAGATACCCCAAACTATATCTTCTTATCGTCTCCAAGTGCAGTTCTAGATTTCCTTCTCCAGCGTATGAAGCTTGTTCGATCCTTGGCATATGTCATCAGGCTTCCACCGCGATCAGCCCTGACACAGTTTGGAAAGCACCACTTCACGACCAGCCCTACACTACAACAATCGATTCCTCCAGCAAACATGGCAACCATCTCAGGAGATGATGGTCCAACTGCGCCAGCCCCTCCTGTCGTCAATGACTCAAACTCCACATCCGCGGCCACAGAAGAGAAGCCTCTAGCCAAACTTACAGCATTCGAGTTTCGCCAGTATAACAGAATGGCCGAACATATGAACTATTTCCACGACAACTTTCGCGCGACCTGGAAAGTCCTTTATGGGGCCTGCGAGGCACAGAAAAGGCCCAAGAACATGTCTATCCGCCAGTTCATCAGCATGGGCCAGCAATTCTGCCGTAAGCATTACGCTACAAAGCCCTCGAGTAAAGTCATTTAACAACCTGCATAACAGACCACCTCACTGTGCATCACACAATAGAAGAACAGCACATCTTCCCCATACTAGCCAAAAAGATGCCTGCCTTCCAAAAGGAACTCGAGCTTCTCACCCAACACAAGCAGATCCACAAGGGTCTCGATAAGCTGGAAAAGTACCTGCAAGAATGTGAGAGTGGGGAGCGCGAGTTACGATTAGGCGAGTTGAAGGAGATTTTCGATTCATTCGGACGTGTATTGTGGCAACATCTGGACGACGAGGTTAAGCAGCTGGAAGCGGAGAATATGAGAAAGTACTGGAGTTTGGAGGAGATGAGGAGGATTCCCATGTGAGTGCTCAGGCACGAGCTGTGAGCGAGAAATGAAAGGCAGGCGTAGAGGGAGAAAGAAAGGTCCAAATAGTAATGACTTCACGACTACAAGTACTTGCAATCTTACCATCGATCATTCCATCTCCAACGTCGGCCGCTTTACTAACAGCCTCCCAAAGACCCTTTCCCTCTCTGCTCAGGCATCCCGTCCCCGGAATTAAAAACACCAATTGATACAAACTGATAAAGCTAATACACTAGCGCGACCCCTAGTCCTACCCCTCGAAGCAAGTGACAGCAGACCAAGCGTTCCCTGAGGCAATTCCAAGTGCGTTTCGCACTATCGATTAGGTTTAAAATCTTATTTCCCCAGGTACAGGATCCGGGTTGCTGGGAGGGGAGCCGCGGCACTACCTAAATCAGTTGCAGATCTTGGCCTGGATCAGGTACCGCGCGCGCGCGCAAAATGTGGTTGCTTGATGTAGAAATGGGGCGGCGACAATCTACCTAGAGCGGTGGGGTTGTGGCATGTTTCTCTGATTCCGTGGGATAAAAAGAAAAAGAAAAAGTTCGACATGTCATTGGTTCTGGAGTTGCTGTTGTACATGTGTAGTGAGAAGAAGAAAAGAAAAAATACTGTAAAGTCCATGTAAACGGCCATCGTCTTTATAGCAGAAAAACAAAAGGGATGGGGTATTTTAAACAAAAGGAAAGAGCCTTGCCGCCCAGCAGTAGATGAATACCTTTCCCATCTCAGAAACGCCTTCGCTGTAACCACTTCATCATACATACGTGCTGACTCATTTTGGAAGCTGCAAACCAATCATACTCCTCTTCTTCAGACTCTGGAAACGCCGGGGACTGCGGAATTCCCACTCGATTCTCGGTGTCCATCCACCCTCGTTGACGACATCGGGTATGCTAGGCGCACCGCTATCGCTTCGTTGGTGGTATGCTGGCTGAGGTGGCTCCAGTTCGTCTCCTGCAGTGCGACTGAAGGCGCTCCTTGTAGGACTCCTGCTGATGCTAAAAGCCGATTCGGTAGGACTAGGAAGTTGCTGCCACGGTCCACCGAGTCTTTTAATTATTCTTCCTTCTTCACTCTCGCGCCATCGCTGCTTCTGTTCTGCGGTTGCAAAGGTGGCTAGTGTACTGGTGGATTTGCTGATGAATAAGGATAGGCGTTGAGAGAGGATGGAGCTACGTGCTGATTTATCTGCCGTCTTCGGTGGTGCGAGAGAGCTCCGGGCTGAACTTCTGCGTACCTCGACGTGCGGTGGTGCGAGGGAGCTGCGTGAAGAGTTTCCAAGGTCTATCTCTATGATCCTGGGTGCAGCAAGCTCTTCGACCTTCTCGTCGTTGATATCTTTCTCTTCGTCTTCGCTGATAGTTTCTAGGGATTTGCTGTCATCTTGCACGCTTTCCGAGGATGTAGGCCGTGAGTCTTGCATTTCCATATCGTGCATTTGTGGTCTAGCATAGCTACCCGGTCCCTTTGCGCCATCGGGAACGTGCCAGCGGAGATCAACGCGAAGTATGGCATACATGAATACGGTCTGAACTTCGACAAGGAAGTTGAAGATGTAGAATGGTGCCTTGCCGAGATATCCTGGTAGAGGTTGCGATCGTGGGACTGGTGTCTGGAAGGAAACGCCACAGCGAAACCATGCACCAGTGGAGAGGAGTGTTGTGCTGATTAGTAGAACTATGACTTTCGTGCGAAGACGACCGATACCGAAGCGGTCGAGTGGCGAGTAGGGAATGAGCAGTGTAAGCATCGTAATCGGCAAGGGTAGTATAGCGACGATGGCAAGAAACGTTGCGCCGTATTGCTGCAAGCCTCGGTCGGTAGCTTGAGTACTTGCATTGAGGATGTAGAAGCTCTGGACAGTGGCTGTGATGACAGCAACAAGTGTTAAACCGATCAGTATGCAAAAAACCCTAAATGCGATCCCAAAGGCAGGATGCCAACCCACTGAAGGATGCGTCGATCTAACTAGACGCATCGCGAAAACAAGGTTGGTGACGAACAGGATGAGGGCGCCTGCCGCGACGAAGACCTGCGCAGCGATGGCAAGTGGAACGTTCGTTGGATTCGAGACTGATGCGAGTCGTAGTATCGATGTTAGTATGCGCTCCACGCAAAAGCCTTCGAAAGAGTCAGTACCCAGTCAATCCCAAATCACGAAAAGACATACCGAAGATGAAGAGATTTGCTAGAAACTTGTGTCCTCGTGCTCTATTCCTTTGAAATATCTTCATGTGCACCGCCGCTCCAATCATGAAGAAGAACATGAAAACTGTTTGAGCTGGGATATCGATGCGCTTCACTGGAGGTCCGCCCAGCGGCCATACCATTGGAGGATATGGAGGTCCTTGTGCTGCCTTTTCCATGTTAGCGGCCAGTCTTCATTCACGTTTTGATCCCATACGACCAGCCTACGAGGTAGTGTACACTCACCATAGAAGGAGGTATGCCGCTCTGCAATGCCATATTACTGCTGGGTGCCGATTAGTTCACCCTGTTGAATCGGATGTGCTCCTCCAGTGGACGGCGGTGCAATGGAGCTGGACGAGGAGACTAGTCAATAGTCGAATACCAAGGCGTCGAAGCAGTACGGAAACCTTCGCGCAGTGAGGCGCAAAGCCCGCCATATATACTACACAGCACCATGTCGGCCATTATTCCGCTCGTGTCAACACGCCAACAAAACATATGTACTGTGTTTTGTCCATGCGTTCAAACAGTAGTGTGGTGTTTCAATTTAATGTTAGTGTCTGAATCGCGAGGCCGAGACACTATTTTGGGGCAACCGCTAAAACCACGCCAGGCATCAAGGCCATTTCCTCACCACGACAGCCCTGCTTATCTTGTATCGACTCTGGGTAATCCTAAGCTGGGTTCTGCATAACACCGTCAATCTCAAGCTCTAGTCGTCAGATGCGGAGTTAGATCGATGCTCCAAAAAGGTCAGGGACTGGCTTTGATGACCGAGCAAAACGATATTGCACAAGCATTACATACTAATCCGCTTTTTGCAATTGATGATGTAGAGATTTGATGTCTGGTTCAATCTATTGCGGTGGCGAGTGTTCGTAGAAGTCATCGATGTAGGTTGTGCGATGTCGACACAACGTCTGGGGCGCAGATCATGTAGTCGTATCATGGTAAACGTTGCTGATAAGCCGTGCAGACGTTTCAAGCTGGACCGCAAATTCACTAGTGGCCTTTGGCAAGTCGCGTTCCTGCCTCGTCTTTCTTGCGTGGTCTCGCAGCTCGTATTCCTGCTTTCTCTGCATGCCATAGATAATGCGACCAAACTTCTCGTCCTGAAGAGTCGTGACAAGGCTGCAGTTGATTTGTGTCATTCTCGATCTTAATCTGGATCTCTGAATATTGCATCGCAGTTTGAAGAAAGCTGGTGTCGTCGTCAGACGCAGGCATTCGCTCAAAAAGTGTTTAGCCGTTCTCATCGACATCATTGGTATCATAGTTCTCTTCAAATACAACGTAACCCTCATCACCTTCAGTCTCCGACAGCGTACTCGAATTCCATCAAAACAGAGCCGTCATACTATGAGGCTGTTGAAGTACCCCACCACCGGTCAGTTCGGGATACCTTCAATTACCACATTGGCTTTTAGAGCGCTCTGTGTCCTGGTCAAAATTAGTTGTCCATCTCTTGATTTAGGCTGTGTGTTTCCAGGTCTGGACGAAGCAGGCCGCCGACCACCGGAGTTTGTTGTCTTGTTAACTGCCGGAACATCTGACATAGCTATACCACGATCTGCAGATACAGACAAGAACCTAGCTCGTAGAGCTAACTGGCTCATAGCGCTTGGCTTTTTTCTCTTGATCGTATTTGTTTTTCTTCGACGGATTGGTGCTTTTGTGGAAGTGAGCTGGAGTTCAGGACCAACAAACCCGTCACAAGCATCTCGAAAGACTTGATGATATTGTGATTTACCAGTGGATATTGGTGAGGAGACCTGACAGGGTTTTGCGGTGCTTTGCGTGATTCTAGTATTTGGTGGGCGGCCGATGTTCGACAACTGAGTTATACGAGGTGACGGTTGTCGTTTGGTGATGATCAATTTGCTCGAAGCCTGTGTAGTTGTCAGCAGTTTTAGTATTAGCTCAAAGCCGCCCTACCTCGTTGCTCGATATACGGGCGAGACGAATTTGATTATCTTCGATAGGATCGACTATGGCGATGGGGGCAGTAAAGCTGACAGAGGCATCCTAAGGTTGAGTAGCGTTAGCTAGTCACAATGTCGTCACGGTGAAATATGTGGGAGATCCTTACACTCGGTACGGGCAATCCATCCAGTGTTGTGGTCCGCGATAAAGCGAGCTCATGCACTGGTAGACGCCTTTTCCGAGTGCTCGAAAGCCCCTTGATCTTTCCCGATGTCTTCTGAACAATGGTAGTTGTTGCCATTGCCATTCGCTTGAACTGCAAAATTCTCTTCAACTTAGAATGACTCTGGTATTTTTCTGAGCAGTTGTGAAAATCATGGTTGTTGACACTAGCAGGGGTCAAACGGAGGTGTGGTACGGACGATTGCGGCGTATCGTAAATCGAGGGTACATGCATGGGGCCTTTTGAGAACTCTTCTTCGCTGACTTTGGTTTCCAATGGCTCATTATATACCGCGGTCTCTTCGTCCACATTGAACACGGTTGTTCTTGCTTCCATTGATGCTTTTGAGGTTAACACTGGTGGTTCATCGTACGCTTCTAGGACAGGCACGTTGCAGTTAACCCGAGAAGTTGTCGAAACAAGAGATGTGACTGGTTCGTCCGGTTTTTGAAGATGCCGCCTGAAGCGTGACGGATGGGCTGGCATTTCCCCATGTTCCACACACTGGAGAAAAACGCTCAGTCGCAAACGATTGCCGACAAAGTTAGCATCATGCACCATAGTCGATAAAATGATCGTTCATATGTGAGTCCGCGAGAGTACAGGAGTACGTAATCAAAGACGCATGATACTAATACGAACATCGAGAGTTTGTTGTGTGGGCAAGAGAGGTCGAAAGCAAAAGGAAAGAGTGATGGGTGCCAAGAAAGCTATGACCACTGCGGGTACATCCGCGTCCCCACCTGTGCAGTATACGCGTCGCGAAACTTTGCGAAGACCACGGCACAAGATTCTTCCAATTGCAAGCTGCCCCAAAGCAAACTCGACCATGTCAATGCCGTCCACACCGAGATGGCCTGCAGATGAGACTGGTGTACCTGAGATAGTCGGGGACGAGTGCTTCGGAGACTTGGCGGACAAACTGTGCCAGTCAGTTCATGCATGTGAATGCGCCATGTTCAGTAATCTAACCCAAGAGTAGATTTTTTGAGCATACCATCAAGACGCCGCATACTTTCGAAGACTTGCGTAGATCGCAGGAAGGGAAGACTCTTCAGCCTTTCATTCTATA
Source organism: Alternaria brassicae (assembly GCA_004936725.1). Classification (NCBI taxonomy): domain Eukaryota; kingdom Fungi; phylum Ascomycota; class Dothideomycetes; order Pleosporales; family Pleosporaceae; genus Alternaria; species Alternaria brassicae. The sequence continues at coordinate 1,965,951 of CM016505.1, read as the reverse complement.
TTTGTCCACCCAAGTCGATCACCCTGCCCTCGTATCTGCTCTTCTGTACGTCGAAGCGACCCATACTAGACCAATGAAGTTTCAACGAGTGAAGAGAGCTGACCACCCTGAAGAGCTTTAAAAGGACATTTCTCGGCCTTGGAGGAGACCAGCGATGAACCTGGTGTAAACGAGGCGCGAGGCTATGCATGCGAATTCGTCGCTTGGCAATTCTTGACGAATCTAAAAGAAGCAGATATCATCGAGTCTCTGCTAGTAGAACTCCCACCTGCAACAGCCCCGAACACTCCAGATGCATCGAACGGCCATCGCACGCACGAGAACGGACGCGACACTACAAATGCAGACGAGCGATCGCCTCTGCTGCCGGTATCCAACGGCGATTACTTTGGCCACGGCGACTCCTCCAGATCTCGCTTCGGCTCATTGATGTCGCAATGCGAGAACCTCAGCGCGCTGGAGCTCGCGACTGTATCCGGTGCGAAGAAGTTCCTATCACAGAGGCCAATCCAGAAGATCATTAATGGCTTGTGGAAGGGCGATATCGTGTTTTGGGAAACCCTCAGTCTACACTCAGAGAAGAAACCGAAGAAGTACAACCGGAAACAGGCCGATCCATTCTCTCGTCTACGCGTTCCGCTCTATCTGAAGATATTCGAGACGCTGTTCTTTGCGGCTTTCTTAGGGTTATACTATGCAGTGCTGGTGCAACGCAACAACACCAGGGTGACCATCCCAGAGATACTACTCTACGTATGGATCGCCAGCTTCGCGTACGATGAGTTCGCGGACTGGCTTGACGCAGGGCAAACTTCCTTTTACGCCTCGGACTTTTGGTGGACCTGGGACATTAGCATCGTCTTCGTCGGCTTGGTGTTCTGCATTATGAGGATCGTCGGATTAACTACATCCAACGCTGCCACCATCGATCTCGCATATGACGTACTCGGACTAGAGGCTCTCTTCCTCGTACCGCGCATCTTCGCTCTCTTGAGTCTCAACCGTTACTTTGGAACCCTCATTCCATGTCTCAAGGAGATGACCAAAGACTTCGTCAAGTTTCTGTCCCTCGTAGTCATCTTATACCTAGGTAAGCCACTCGATGTTCAAGCAACTGTATTCAATGCTTACCGGAGGGCAGGATTCTTGACTACCTTCGTACTGCTAGCTCGTGATAGCAGGTTCAACCCCAAGGAGATGGCAAGTGGTTTCATCGGAGTCACCAGCGCGCAATCTGCTGACTCGTACATTGTAGAGTTGGATCCTGATTAAAGTTTTCTTCGGGTAAGTAAAACGAAGTTTTACTGTTATCGCACGAGCTGACATTCTTCCAGTTCTAGTTACCTAGGGTTCGGTGAGTCAAATCTTAGGCAACGGCCAAACGAAGGCATACACCACCTCTACGACAAGTGACTGACAGCAGTCGTCTGCAGATGTTGCCGAAGAGATGTTTGCACTTCCCAGAATAGCAGTATTGACGGATCGCTAACGCTGCAAAGCTCGCCGTTCTTCGGACCCCCCGTTATGGTACGACCTACTGTTTGGAATGCATTGCTTCGCAGTCTGCTGATCCACACGCTAGTTGATCTTCGTCACTCTGACGAACATACTTCTCATCACATCCTTGATATCGCTTCTGAGTAACTCGTTGAGTAAGGTACTTAGATGTTCTTTCTGTTCTGATCGCTCCGCGATTTTAAAGTTGCATGCATGTTTATGCATGCCAAGCATAACAAAACAACGTCCAACGCGGCACCATGTCCATTCGCACTCTCAAAGAGTGCATCTGCATCGAGAATCTCACCTGGTTTCTTCCGGTTGGTGTTTCGGGTGTTTGATACAATCACATCTGGACTGCAAATCCAGATCCATCACTGTCACCTCCTACACTGCCACATATAGACAACAGGCTATATCTTATTTTCTCTTGTTATACTGCGTTTAAGAGGAACAATACTGACGATGGACAGGTTTTAGATCATGCGCGAGATGAGTATCTCTTCATGTACGTTGATATAATCGCAATGCGTCGTTCATAAGGCACTAACGGTATAGCTATTCCGTATATGTGCTCGAAGCATCAAGTTCGAACAGATTGACATACTTTCTGCCTCCGCTGGTAAGTGTTGTTCAGTGCTATTATGGGGAGGTTGAAGCGGGCATTAAGCGCCGGGTCTTGCAATGGCCAATCGACACAGCCTTTACGACCATCATGGGAGATGCACTTAGAGCCAACCAGTCAAAGCTTTATGGCCTGTTCGTGAGGAATGTGTCGGCGGCGGATGCTCTGCCGTTGTCACGTCACTGGCAAGCCTTGTTCTGCCGCTCAGGCTTTCTCGACTCAAGGACGCAGTGAATCCCTGCAAACTCACGACACGGTGGAATTTGTGACCAAGCCCACCATTTGCAAAGCTGACCGGCTTCCAGAATCTCATTCCGCTAGTCATTCGACCTTTGCGGCTCGTTTTGCCCTCGGAACGGCTTAGGGGCGTCCGGATCGTCTTGCTCAAGGCCACGCATCTCCCTCTCGTCTCTGCAATCTGGGCCTTTGAGCAACTCACTGACACCCGGAACCGCCATGTAAAAGTGACATCCTTTAGTGGACCGCAAACGCCCACGCTGCCCAAAAAGGCTCTCCGGTTGCCTGTCAATTCACCACGCCTACTGATGGCGGATGCACCGAATACGCTTGGAAGAAGGCCCCACAAGCCTCAGGCTCCAGCAGGGTTTACAGAAACAGATGCTCAGCTAAAGACACTAGTCCTCAAGCTTTCCACGCAAGTTGAAGAACTTACTGCGATGGTGTCGCAGCTCCAACAGCAACGCGAAGCGAGCACATCGGTCGCTTAATGGCCGGCGCTTGCAGCCGCGGGAATATAGGTACATTTTGCTAGGTATGAGCACCGTAAATCCGGTTAAAAATCAAGATGATCTTATCTATCCATCTCAAGAGCTACTCAAACAAGCGTGTATGGAAATTGGGTGTCGGTGTCTCACAGTAACAACGGCACCTGATTGAACGATGAACGGCAGATGCAGGCAAGACATGCTCCATAGACTGGCCAGTTTCATGGGGACGCACATCGAGCAAGGGTATGGCCGCCCTCTCCTCTTGCGCCTCAAGCTCCGGTCAGAGCAAGGATGCTGTGTTCAGCCCGCTAAGGCCTAGTTACCCGGCCGTCTGGTTCACCTACCCACCCACCCCGGTCGAGCCAGCATCCACCGCCCCTACCACTATTTCATAGCCCCATGAAGCTAACAGGCGCCTGCCGCGTAGGCGGCTCGAGCTCTCTGTTCATGCTACCCTGTCTAGCATAATTTCAGAATCTGCCTAACATTCAGAAGCCCACTGTTTGGATGTTCCCTTCGAGAACGCACTGGCGCAGCATACGAATCAGTTCCATCTTGGAGTTAGTCACGCATTACATCGCACAGATATAACTTGCCCCAGAACGCCCTGCAGTTGGAATCCTCACCTAGCTTCTACCACATTGTTTCTATCTTTCCCTGTCTACATTCCTTGCCAACCTCAAAGACTTTTTTACGTGGTTTGCATCCATCCCTTTCATATCTTTCCACCATGTATTCGTACGCGGACCAGCCTACGCCACCCTTCAACTCGCCCTACCAACAACACATGTCACGGACAGGCTCCCTACTTGAATCGCCTTATCCTTCACCAAGACGACAGGAGTCACGACCCAATTACACGCATGGTCTTGGTCTATATGAAGTACAATCATTACAGAACGGTCTGCCCCCATCACCTCAACCGTCGGAAAGCTGGGGCGGTCACTATTCGAACGATGCTTCTGCAGAGCCCATCGTAGAGCCCTACCTATCAGGAGCTTTCGATCATCCAATCTCTCGTTCGCCAGTACCTTGGAGTTCTGCTCAACCCTCACCTCCCACATCCCCACCTCTATACAGTCCGCGCGCCATGTCTTCTGTCACCTATTCGCCTGGTGGCTCGGGATCCACTGCCTACCCTGCTCTAAAGATGGATGCCGCCTCATGGAACCCCCTCAGTCCATATTGGATACGATACAGAGGCGCCAGTCCCAACAACTGGGCCTTCTTCATCGAGGCAACCATCACTTACCGTAGCTCCAGAGCGGCTCAGCGCAAACATGTACTCATATGAGACTACATACCCATCGCCTGTCATGCCTAAATACGAGTCTGCGTCACCGTACAGCTATGACAGCCGTACCTACGAAAGGGCACCGTTAATGGCCGGTCGTAGCAGCCCACAAGCCCGGGCTGCATGCACCACCCGATGTGCCAACACAATCAGATTGGCGGACCGCAAACGGGCTCGTAACCGCAGACACACTGATCCTGCCGTCGCTGCATTTCACTGCGAACTTTGCCCCAAGATTGGCTTTGCCAGAAAGTACAACCTCAGACAGCACATGCTTACGCATGAGTCCTATCGCAAGAGGGCGAACGTTTGCCCCCACCCTGAGTGTGGGAGACAATTCGTGCGCAAGACGGATCTAGTTCGACACGACGGAAGTGTGCATTCGAAAATCAGACCACACAAGTGTTCCAAATGTGGCAATGCTTTTCCTCGCAGAGACACGCTCATCAGGTCAGTAACGATTCGAGCGCTTGTTCCCTTCAACGGACTAACAAACGTCTAGACACGAGACAGATGGGTGCCCCAATAAAAACCAGGTGTCACCGGAAGACATATCCTACGGCCGTTCGAAACTCTGATGTAGATTAGAACCAGCTGCCACACGACTCCCATTCGATCGCCGAAGCTCAGTATGGGAGAGTAGTTGGTGAACACGGGACGAGAGAGCATTCTTGAGGGAATTTGGTTTTATTGTAACTTATGCGGTGGAAGATTTTGTTTATACTGCGTGGGTGGACATGTGCATTACGGCGTTCTGATATGCTCCAAGGAATGTAAGAGCAATAGACAGACTACAGTCATGTAGTGAGGTTGCCCGGCTTCATTGCATGATGGCCCTCTTGTTTGCTAGAGCGAATATGATCACGCTTGTTCACAACTACTTCATCACTCTTCTGCAATGTAGAAAACCCAAATCATCAGAAGTTTGTCTAGCATGACGCCCTAGCAGCCCAAGGTGCTTCAAGGACGCCACCCAGATCGGTCCTCAGAGCGTCAGCGACTGGCTGCAATAGGCCGGCACTGCCCACAACGTCTTTCTGTACAACCCACCTAAGACAGGGATATACTGGGGATCCCTGCCGCAAGCCAAGAAGCGCGTCCCCTTGTCAAGCAGGCTAGAACTACATGGGTGTGATCTGTTTGTGAAATGTTGCAGGTTCGGTGCATAATTAAGCGCCCTCGTTGCGAGAGGTTTCGCGCAGGCCGCATCTGACTGGCTAACGACACGCCGGGGTTACGGCACGGTGATGCAGCTCGCGGACGGGCCCATGATGCTACTAATTAGACGCAGGATGCTATATTACCTGTCATGTCAGTTCAGGGTATAGCCTGGGGCAGGTATGGCAACAAGGACAGTGGGCGGCTGTTGCTCATGCAATGCTGGAGCGTTCTTTGCCATGTCACACATCGCTCCCGACCCACTTCGCATATACGCATCGCATATCAACCCTGGAAGTGGTCTCTGCAACTTACCCGTGTAATCCAAAGACTAGTCGCATAGCGTCGTGATGGGCGCTTAATGTCTGGTCGTCTGGCCTGGTCTTATCTGGCTCGAGCCGGCTCGTTAGCTGCAGCCCTTGAGCGCGCTAGTCCCCCTCCGCCACGGCAGCCAAGCTCCTCTCACTATGATGCCCCAGCGACCTCGCCGTCCTGTCACTCTCTTTTCAACGCGTCTCTTTTCGCTTACCCTGCGCTCTGCACCAACCTAGGACCCGTCGCAATAACGACCTTTTGCTGCCTAACCCGGGCTTCTGGGTCGCAGCCAGCCCGCAGCTTGCACGCTTTTTGGCCCCTAACATCCCTTCCCCTCTTCCGCATTGTTACAGGCGATGCGATCAGCGTCTTGTTCGACATCATCGAGGTCCACATGACGACATCGAAGAAGGAGAGCTGAATCGGGGGAGATACGGTCTGGCACCATGCGCCACTCAGGTGACGATCATTCTGTGCGAGTGACAGCGCTCGTATGCGAAGGGACGGGGACCTGCACATCCTGTTTGGGCTAGTCATTTGTCCTTTCGACATTTTCTATGCCGGGCGACCAACGAACAAGTCACCTGTACCGGGCTGGACTCTCAAAGCTGGCCAACACTATCTGAGATTATCTGCTGCAATGCACAGCAGTCGGGTCGCTGCTTAGGCCACTGCAACATCGGCATTTCCTCGCGATTACCTCCGCATTGACTCTACAGTCTGCATGTATTAATTGGGACTAATGGCCCGCGTATACGAGCATCGCTCCAGTCTCCATGGAATGACCCATTAACCCGATGACATTCTGAAAGAGAGCCTGGTTCCGCCAAGTCCCACGACCACGACGACTTGTCGCTGACGGGCATCGTCCGGTTGTACCACAGCTTCGAGTCGCGTTCGTTGCAACGTTGCACCGTACTCAGCCCACGCGGTGCCGTTGACTTGGTCATTCAAACTCAACAATATACGGCCAACTGTGTGGTGCAACCTATAACGTGCCTGTAGTGAAACGGCCGGAGAATCCGCATGCAATCTAAGCAGTCAGCAATCTCTCAAACGACCTACACTGCCATGTCAACAGTAAGACGGGCGCAGTAGTTGGCAACATTGTACAAGATAAGTTCGACCCTGATGTGCCCAGCTACATGAGTCTTATGGGGCTGAAGTCTCGAAACAATATTGCAGGAAACTTGTTTCATGGCCAAACGAGCAGCGGCCCAAATGGCTGTTTGGAAGTCCCTGCTGTGGCATCGCCAGAAAACTCCGCCTAAGACACCGAGTTTTAAACAAGTTGAACAACGCGATGCCGATCTGCGCAGTATGTGAGTAGGCTGAATGGCTGGGAATCTTCCCGCGTCTTATGATACATATGCAGTCAGGTACCTGCTCGGCAAGGCTAGCGATTACGCATTTACAATCTGACATGACTTGGGGCGAATTACTCAGATGGTGTAAACATCAACGAGGGCCGCAATCTAACAAAACGCCGACGTTCTAATTGTGACATCACGCATGGAGTGAACTGCTAGAACTATAAACCTGTGTGCACTGCCGCTGCAACAAATCGTATTCAGGTTACTGGAAAACCACATACCTGGCACTGGATACACACTGGATGCAATAGCACACGATCACTATGCACGCACTCTCACTGGCGCCATGCCGTACAGATCGCATTTTGCAAAGCGCTAAGCGGCGCTTCTAGGGATCCAAGTAGATCGGGATGGCGTCTAAGATTATGGAACTGCCGCGATGCTTCCGCTGTCCGCGCGAGCCGCAGAATCCCTGCTAGCGACGTGTGTTGCAGCGCCCTCACTCCGCGATAGACGCCGGCTCGCTAGAGCTGTGTACAACGCAGCTAAAAACAACGTCACACCTTGGAAGTTCACACCCCGCATCTGCAGTATTTATGGTCTATGCAAACTAATTAGGGACGTAGAAAATATATGCTTGAACATAGTTCGCTTGCCAGACGTCATCTTGTTTCTACGCTGTTCTGTCTCGTTATGGACAGCGCGGAGAGTAAGGTGCGCGAAGTTATAGCCGGCCAGGCCCCCCATCCATTCGTTCATCAGCAAATACTTTCTTCATGCTCACATCGAACAGGGCATGACGCTAGTGGCTTATATCGATCCGCTGGCCGATGTGGAGCAGACTTGTGACAGTCTCCACCTGCATACGTCTCCTGCCTGACTCTCGTGGTGGCTTTGAATACCGGAGCTATACGCTTAGCGGCAGGCCACGATACCCTACAGAACCAGTGGAGCGATGAATCACGTGTCTGTTCTCAACATACGATTACGATATCTTATAGATGAAACATACAGTATGCTATGTTCTTTGGGCCCAAAGTCTATCTTCTGCTTAGTGAAGATATCGCCTCAACGATAAACCCTCCAAGCGCCACCTCCACAGTTTGTTCGGAGTACTGTCTCTATTTTGTGGTGCCGAAACGGAGAATTATGTCACATATCTCCGGTGTCGACTGGAGGCTCATCAGCCTTCTCGTGTCTACCACAAGCCAACCGTGCGAATCGCCCAAGACAGTTTACTATTTCCAGGCGCGGCTTGTCTCTCCCCAGCCAATAGAGCTGCAGAGCGCACTGACCGCTTGCCGCATACGGATACAAACCGAGTTGTATATGGTACTCTCTTGCGACGCTAACTTTGTGCAAAATCCACTCCAGATACCGGGAGTTGGGTACGCTTGGAATCCTAAAGGACCTACTGCAACTCTGACTACTTGGCAGATTACCTTCCACGATCGAACAGGAAGGCGGCGAGCTGCATACTGTTTACAGTTAGTCTGCGCATCATGCACAGGCCCACCAAAAGCTGTGCAACGCCAGGAGCGATGGCTTAAGCGAAGCTGAGTACTTTCAGGGACTTGAAAACAACCCCCCCTCCCGGATGCAGGTTTTGTCTACGTATAACTTGGCTTCACAAGGAACAATGGGGAAAAGCGCTGTATGCATTTTGAGCTGCTGGCGCGAAGACGTAATCCGAGAATAATGTCATCCTAATGACACCGGACCACTGCCTCTAGTTTTGTACGCAGATGATGTTGACGGTATCTCCGTTGACTGTCGCAGTCGGATCCGAGGACCATCTTCGAATAGTTAGAGCTCTTGGTAGACCTGCGGCGTTTGCCTTGCTTCGGCACTTTTGGAGGATGCCGTCCAATGTTTTAGCTGTACCCTTCAACGGTTGTAGGAGCAGCCTTGTTGAGCGTCAAGCAAAGGCGTCGAGATATGGGTAACGCCCGATAGCATCCCCCGGCCCCCTTTGCAATCTTACAACGCTGCGGCACAGCCAGATCGGTGCGGCGGCTGGAGACTCCCGCGACCGTTTGCTTTCCACAAACAACCGTTCCTCCGAGATCGTCGACTCAGTGCGCGTGCGAGACTGTGCCGCCCGATCATAGCAAACGATGAACGCAATCCGAGCGCAGGCAGGAAAGTTCCGCGGGGAATGAACCTGGATCTTCTCATCTCGCTTGCGGGGAAGCACCACCCTGGCTTCCTGCCTGATCATCGTACGAGCGTCAAGAATACAAATAACTAGACATCGAAATCGAGCTATGATGCTCGCATACTGCATTTCAGATGACAACACATCCAGAAAACTGGTAGCGATCCCTCGGCGTTCACACACATTATCACACCAATCCAAACCCAAGTCCTTCGACCACTAACGTCGGCACGCACATATCCACGAGCCCCGGCAAGACGCTTCTCCTAGGGTGGAGTTTACCGAGCTGTACAGCTTCCCTTGTAGATAAAGATCCGGCAAAACGAAGTTGTAGTGGACATAGTCTAACGCTTGAACCCTGTAATACTGGTCTGACGAGCCAACACAGGCAATGGCAAATCTGCCACAGCGGCTACAGCCGAATCTATCCCGCCTCTGCAATATGAGAAAACGGTTTCTTTGATCCTCCATACTGTATGTGACCACCGCCACTACGTGCAGTGTGCTGTGCCTTCTCGTGGACATTGATTACGCGCCTACCGCCTATTGATCGGCATCACACCAACGTTATCATCAACCGCCCTGCATTTGGCCCTATTTCCGCTCGTGGGATGAGACAAAGTATGGATAATTGCATAAATTCGGGCGGGGTGGTCCAACACAAATTAGCTCACGTACGCAAGTGGCACCCTGGAAAGGTAAGGGGTGGGCCGATTATACCTGTTGACCTTGACGTGAATGGCGGTAAATTTACCTTGCTCAACGATTCAGCCGCTCGCGCTTCGAAGCCACCTCGGCTCACGGCAGCCAGGATTCGGCGAAGAGGAGCGCCGACACCCGAAATTTTCACATTTCCAGGCTGTATGCTCCCGTGCAGGTTAATCGTTTGACCCGATCTGGATAAAGATCTGCGCTGGATGGTACTTTCACATCCTCCACTTGCACCGGTGTACATACACTACCTCGGACCTACAATTCTCGGATCCGAATACGATATACTACGCCCTTGGCATTCGTCAGGTTTCGTTGGGAAGTGGGTTAGGAGGGGCCTTGCAGGGACACAACGAAGTGTAGGTAAGCTTCCGTGCCTCGCGGGTGAGGCTGCCATCTGGCAGCAGGTAAGACGCCCAGGACCCTCTGCGGCGGCAAAAGAACAGAGCGTAGATCTCTCAAAAAGAATGTGCTGATTATCGTGACGAGCGCAAACACATGTCTTCCGGTGCAATGATTTCTTGTCACTGATATTGAAGTCATTCTTCGCGCTTAGAGGCGCATGATACAAGCGCGTTCTCATGATTCAAGCCCCACATTGCTTGACATCAAACGCTGGGACCTAGTATCACACCAAGAGACGCTTGACTTTTGAGTGAGACAGCAATCACCATTTACGAGCAGTCAGCCGCTGCTTAAGCACCGGCAGTATCTGTTAGTCGCCACCACACCCAGGGTGACCCTTCGGTTTCACATGCCAGCCGTGTGCGAACCCAACATGACGGTAAATAGACCCCCTTATGCCAAGGTATATCCATGAATGACAGTAAAGAGAGCGAATCAGTAATCAAGCCGCCGGTCGCCTTTCCGACCTCGTCTCGACGCAGAACCAGGACAGGTAGCATACGTGTGAAGAAGTGATTGCGAAGCTCGTCATCGTCGCCGTCCTCGCTAAGCTTCTCCTCTTTGGAAAGAGGACGATGAACCTGCCCTGCATTGAAAGACAGTTCCAAACAGCCAAAGGAGGTAAAAATTTCCATAGCCTCTACCACTCACCTCCTTGATAGAAAGCTACGGGACTGTGCGGTAAGAAACGCACGTAGCTTGTTTCGTTTTTACGTATCGACTCAACCCGTGCATATATGGGCTTTCTTCTGATGCGCTTCGCTTCCCCTCTCTACAAGGGGCACCAACATTCACATCGTCAATGACGAAACTAAATCGTACTGCTGCATCGTCTGCATGAGAAGATAAAAGCACAGGAATTCGAGGCTGTACCCACGCACGCACTGCCAAAGAGCCCTTTCTTCACCCGACCGAGTCTCAGTATTTGGAAACGGGGGTAGTGGCTTTCCAATGTACGACCAGGGCTTGCACAGTGGCAGCCCAGCCCAGCCCAAGCGAGACATGCCTTTGCTCAAATCTACGGTACATACTGTAGTTTCTATCTAACCACCACTCCTTGGCTCGTTGATGCGTCACTGTCTCGTAACGAAGGACCGACTACTCTGATACACATGCATACAGTCTGGACATGTAAGCAGTGATTACAACTGTCGTCGTATGTGTACAATGGGATCCTTCGTTGGCTGTGAAAGCACTGCAACTGTTCGAGACATGTCTCATGGCTATGCATACTCTACTACATCATGGACATGTCTGTTCGAGGCTGACCGTTTGAATAGACCAATAGTAGCCAGGCAATGAGTTCACTAGAGATGTTCACTGGAATGTGGTAACGCATCTCGATCCGAAGCTGTTGGTCGCAGCTGAACATCTTGCTCACCAATTCAAGTCCCGATTAGAAGCGCCTGAGCTCAGGCGGCAGTATGAATGAGAAATGCTGATATTGCTCCTTCCCGAACGCAATTGACATTTTCAGACGCTTTATAGATGACGAAACCGCAGTCAATGTGCTCGATCAATTTCATTCGTCGTGTGCAAAGGAATGACAGCTGAATGTTACAAGTTCTAAATACATTACATGTTCAACTACATAGTTCTCTCGCCTGCGCAAGCACCGAGATGCGGTGTTGAGACGGTGTTGGCTGCGCCGCCTTGCCCATGCCGCATGCACATCAATTACTCGCGCCATGTGGTTCTGCCGTTTCAATCATCATTCATGAGTCTTCTCTCATTTCCACTTCACCTATCGCTTCACGCCTCGTACATTCGGACTTGCGCGAAGCACTCAGATGAAGTCTCCACCGCCAAAGCCGCCGAACGGATTCGGTGGTCGTCCACCTGCTCCGCCGAAACCGCCAGGTCTGCCAAAGTCTCCTCCGCCTGGGAACATGGAACCTCTCCCTCTATCCTCTCTCAATGGATCGCCAGGTCCCATCGGATCGTACCGAGCGCCGGGTGGTGCTCTCGGATCATATCCTCCTTGTCCACCTTGACCACGGAACAGCGGATCGTCGAATGTGGGATGCATACCGCCGCCGCCGAAACCACCAGGCCGCGGCAGTCCTCCCGCTAAATGTGGTCGAAGGGGATCGTTCGGTCCGAGACCTTGTGGATATAAGTCATCGTGGCCGATATTGATAGGGTTGTTGCCAGGCATGCGACCTGGTTGCCGGTTCATACCCAGTTCGTCGTCAAAGCCGGGTATGGGCTCTGGTAAGTGCCGCCCAGAGCCTGGTTGCACGGCGAGAGGGTCGTGGAATGGATATGGCCGCGCAGGCTCTGGCTCGTTGGGGGGCTGCCGTGGGTTGGCAGGTTGCCCTCGTTGCGGTTCTTGCCGATCTGCTGTTGGTGTACGCTCTCGATCCGTGCTACCTTCCTCGTATCCTGGCTTGTTCAGCCCAGGTGCCAGTTTCTGAATGACGGATATCTTGAGGAGCGAGCCCAGGTCATTCAGCCTGCCTGGCGAGATGAAAAGGCTCTGTACCTTCTCCGCCACTTGCTCGGTTGATGCGTCTTCAGACACACTGACCGGTAGCTGTGACTCCGAGATGTAGTCTTTGGTTGTAACCTCAAAATGTGTAGTCTTGTCGTCGCCCAGCGCCAGAGCGTATACAACCGCTTTGCCTCCGAGTCTGTGAACCTTGACGAGGTACTCCATGGCTGATTGTGCGTGCGCGTATCGGAAAGCGTACGAGGACGATGCGTTCCATTCTTTGGGTAGGGGTGAAGGGTTCTCGGCGTCTGCATGCGCTTCTGGGGATTTCTGAGTTATAACAAGTAGGGTGTGAGATGGAGAAGATGTGTGGTTACCTATGCGCTCGTCTTCGCCCAGTCCGATGAGACGGAAGCCAACGGCGAGCATGCCAGCGTGGACAGCTAGTGCGACAGCCTCGGTTCCATTCTCGAGATGTGACGATTGGCCGTTTGGCAGCGACGTAGCCATGAAGAGCGCGAGCGAACCCGAGCTTAGCGGGTTGCCCGTAGTATCTTGGGCTACCATGTCTGCAGATGCTGGGTACGCTGCGGGTGTGTGAGGTCGTGGGATATGGCTCTGGGAATTCTTAGCACGGGTCGGTTGCAGTCTGTAGAGCGGTTGCTGGAGGGTTGTGCGGGTGAAGGAGCATTAGATCATAGAAGCAGCATATGCATCTATGCTGCGACTTCAGGCAGCGACCAATGACGCGTGGGCGGGGTCCAGGGCACGCTAGGTAATGCACATGCGGGACTGTTCGATCTTGATCTGCAAGCCTCACGATATCTGTTCATGCACGATCCAAGTGCCAAACTCGATCAACTTTCTCATGTACTACTTCAATGACATCATCGTTGGATTCAATGCGCTATGAAAAACCAAGTGGTATTGCTGAGCAACAGAGCTGCTCAATGCGCACCCACACCCAAATCAAGACTATGGTGCTACTGAAAAGACATGTGCGCCACACCACGGGGAATAATGTAGGACCAAGTACGCCAGAGGCAATGCAAGAACAAGGAAGTCGACGAGTTTGCATGGAAGCCGGTGCGGAGCCTATTCCGGCAGGTCTTGGGAGTTGCTTGCTGCAAGCTCGTTCGGTTCAAGAAGGCTGCAGTCAGCGTTAGCACGTCTCAAGCAATAGTGAGCGAACGGAGCACTTACGAGTACTGTTTGTACAGTGTTCCCTCGCCTCCCTTCTCCAGGTCGACGTTGAAGACATAGTAGTTGCCTTCGCTGGTGACGACCATGATCTGAGGGCCGTTGTTGTTGAGTGCTACTACGTTTCTAACCGGGCCTGAAGATGAGCTCGTAGGAGAGCGCGGTATCTTGACCCAGGCAAAGTCGCGCGACGGCTCCCAAATCTCCGCGACAGCGCTGGGTAGGTATCCGCCGACGGTAGCAGCGAAGGACTTTCCAACAGTTTGCGATGTGCGTCGTATCAAGCTACCGAAGGTGGGGTTGATGGCTTTACGCTCTGGAGACGATACGTCTACTGTGCTCGTGCCGAACTCGTCCTCTGTCTCTTGGCTCGTTCGACTACTGCTACGTGCATGGGACACGCCCGTGGGCTTGGCAGGCCCGGAAGAGACGCTATTACTTCTGCTGCTGGGCGCTCCTAAGCGGAAGATGTGGACAGTCTCGGTCGCCGACGATACGCTGAGCAAGGTCGATGTAGAATTGAAGGACATGCTATATATCCTAGCTGGTATTGAACCCCTCCGGAACTGGTACAGCTTCTGTGCATCGGGAATAGAGAAGACACGGATGATGGTGCCCTTCTCGGAAGCCGTGGCTAGCAGGGTACCATCGCTGTTCAGCGCAATGCAGGACAGCGGTGAGTTGTGCGCCTCGATCACGTTGACGGCCTCCATCTTTGTCGCATCGTATATAAGGACCTCTCCACTGGTGGGTGCTATATGATCGGTCTTGGGCGGCGCGTGCGAAGGCGGCTGGAAGGTAGCCGGTGCGGCTTTGGTGGGTAGTGGATACACAAGGTAGTTGTTTTCGGACGATGCTGACAAGGCGCATATTGCTATGCTTGTTAGCAGGTGTAGCGCAGCAATTCTCTCAACGTACCGTTAGGATTAGGCGACGTCTTCTCCGTCTTGAGCATCTGAAGATTGCTTATATCGTATATGTAGAGTTCCGACTCGAGCACAACCACGATTCGTTTCCTGTTCATCCGCATGGCTAGAATGGCTGTCCGGAATGTCATTTCACATATGGTCGAGTGCCTCTTTATACTGTCAGTACCTGTATAGCCATGATCGCCCAGCCGACGAACCTTTGTGTTTTGTATCCGCAACACGCGTGGCGACAGTGTGAGAGCAACTAGCGATGTCGAGAAGAGCATCTCAAGGCTGGAGACATCGCCCTCGTGCGACTCGGACTGCTTGTTGAACGGGTCGGTGGTGTATATGCGGTAGCCATTAGGCGTGCCTACAGAGCCTGAATCAGTACACATGAAGCTGGACACAGAAGCGGTGCATACCGACGCCTAGATGGCTATGGTCTTGGTTGAATGTTACGAAATTCATGACTGCGCTGTGTTTTTGACTGCGTGCTTGAGCGTGCTGGGAGGGTTGGGGATTATCCGCGTGATAGCTCGGCGGAGCTTTGGGCAACCGTTCACGAGACGTCAACCTTATAGACGGCGCGCAAAGGTAAACGCAGGCCCAAACGATCGCAATGCAGAAACCAGCATGAGTGAATACCTGCGTTGGTGGCCGATGAAATGCTTTGGAGCTATGCGCACGTTGTATGCAGCTTCCGCCGTCTGCCTGTAGTTCACGCGTCCATGCAGGGATCCCGAGGTCAGCCTATGGTAGCCCCGCGCAGGTGGGCGCATCAGAAAACATTGCTCTTCCACGTCCATGTCCGCAACGTCAGCTAAATCGGAGACATGGCGAAAGACACCATGCGGCCCAACAAGCTCTCTCCGAGAACTAAGGCCAAGCAGAAAACAGTACGCGAGAAAAGAGATGTAGACATTATGAACGTGAGGTTTCCCAGCCTCTTCAGTCAATGGTCCTCTTTCAAAACAACCCAACTAATATCCGCGTCAGACAAATGACAGTAGCATTGTGTCCAAAAGGAGTGTGTCCAAGTTATATCTCAGCCATGAGCCGGACTTCTACGAGCCCTTTGTACCAAAGTTCCTTCGGCGCAGTATGTGACTTCCACCTCGACTCCGCATGAACGTACACTGATGTTCGGCTCCCACTCCAAGACCCATTGATCAATCGAGGATACTGGCTACGGATGCACGCTATCGAACAAGCAGTCCGTCGATTTCTGGAAGAAGACAGTAGGAGGCCAAAGATTGTTGTGAACTTGGGATGTGGATAGTGAGTAAGACATTCGTCGCCCGCTGGCAACATGGAAAAGCTACTAAGCTCTGAAAGTGACCCCTTACCATTTCAGTTCTGGCACAGATATGCGGCTCTTACGCAATCATCTACCTTCGTAGACGTCGATTACCCACAACTCATGGAACGGAAAAGGGATACCATGCTTAGCAATGGTCTTCTTCGAGACGCTTTGCTCAGGACCAAAATGCGCCAGTCCGAACAGCCTGTATATCTCCGCAGTGACAAGTACATGGCTTTGGGCTGTGACCTCAAAGACCCTGTGACGCTCGAACGTCTTCTACGGGCCGAGTTCGATGTTCCGTCGTCCTCCATCCTGTTCGTCGCCGAAGTGTCGGTGACCTATATGCCGCTAAAGGATTCTGATGCACTGATACAGTGGGCTAGTACCATTGAAGACGGTTCGCCGACTCCACGGATCTTACTCATGATGGTGTGCTAACAGACACAGCTCGCTTCTGCATACTAGGTACTCGATCCTTCATGTATGTCTACGATTGCTTTCCTACTGACTTCATGCTGCATAGAACAGTACCTTCCCCAGGGCCCAGCCCATCCCTTTGCCAAGACTATGCTGTCTCACTTCGACAAGCTACAAGCATCAATTAAAGCGGTTAAGTTGCACTCATCACTAACCCAGCAAGCCGCTCGTTTCCGTGATGCGGGATGGCCAACTCTGATCATGGCCCGCAATCTATGGGACCTTTGGTCCGATGATGCCTTCACCCCTCCCACGCTCAGACACGGCTTGGATGCCATAGAACCGTTTGATGAGTGGGAAGAATTCGCGCTATTTGGTGGCCATTATTTTCTACTCATTGCATCAAATTCGGAGCAACGGAACACACCCGAGTCGATCCACAGCGAGGCAGCAGCCACTGCAGAGTGCAGCAAGGTTACCGATGCGGAGAGTATCACCATTCAAATGTCAGAGCTATCAACAGGTGGTGCTGTGACGCCACGACGTTTCACAGCAGCTTTCACTTTTGACAAGGTCTCAGTGGCCTTCTACGGAGGTCAAGGAACGCAAGCCCGTCTCGCCGACATGGATGTCCTGACGCGGGAAGATGACAACGGGGATCGTGTCATCAAGCCTTGCGGCTTGCTACCTACTGCACGCATGTGCCATACGATCACGTCAATGCACAACGGCGAGGCGTTGTTGGTCGGAGGGCGTGGATCGCCTACCCAGGCTTGTGCAGATTGCTGGCTCTTCGTTCGCGGAGCTTGGACCAAAGTGGATGAGCTTGTGCCAGCACGGTACCGTCATTGTGGTGTAGCTGTCACGTTAGGAAGTGGGGAATCACAGACCCATGGTGTCCTCATCTTTGGCGGCAAAGCCAGTAGCGGCACAGTTCTCGACGCCGAACACTCCTGTGCCTTATGGACTGCCAACAACGGATGGCTCAGCATTCCCGTTGACGGACCGCGCCCGTCTGCACGCTTCGGCGCCGCGATTTCCACGATCGATTCTGCTCAAGATTGGGGGTTGCTGACAGGAGGCGCAAACGAGAGCGGCGTGGTTGTGGAAGACGCGGTGTGGGAATGGTCCATTTCCGCCACACCAACACCTCGACTCAGCTTTAGGGACCGCACCAATCATGTGCACAGCAGCCTGGAAAACTCTGCATGCGCGCGTATAGGCGCCAACCTAATCCCTTGGAACAATTCTCTGCTATTGATTGGAGGTGTTTCAAAGAAGCATATCCACTCTCTATCAGACGACTTCCTACTTTTGAAGTGCAAGGGCACGACAATCGAAGTGGAACGCCCTGGTATGCAGGTCTCTCCACCAACAGCATGGCCTTTGCTAGTGGGTGTAGGGGCCGTTCCAACGTCTCGAGGCGAGATTGTGCTTGCAGGAGGAGGGGCGGTATGCTTCTCAATGGGAAGCTACTGGAATGAAGAACCTATCACCATCTTTCCTGGCATTGCGCAAGGGGCCAAGTCGTGGTGTCGAGTGATGCCGAGTCAGATCAGCGGCACAGAAGGCACGGCACAAGCGAATACTGCTGAAATGACAACTAAAGGTCAACGAAAGGCACTGAATGCGACGAAGAGACCTACCACTGCTGCACGCACTACCGAGATTGCAAGGGTGCAAATCCAGTCGTCAGATGACTTTGCGAAGCTGACGGCGTCGTTAGAACCAGCCATCATCGAAGGCCTCGATATCGGTCCGTGCACAGACCTATGGACACTTGACTACCTGAAAGAGAAGCTTGGTCCAGAAAGGGAACTTGTCATCCATGAGTGCTCTTCAGATCGTATGACGTTCAAGGACAAGAACTTTTCATACGTCAAGAGATCAGTATCAGACTTTTTGGACGGAATAGCAGAAGGGTCTCACGCATATCTGCGTGCTGTGTCCTCGAGTCAGCCGAACAAGTTGCCCACCAAACTCGAAGATGATTTTCCAAAAATCTCCAACGACTTTCGCGTACCAGAGGTATGCAACATAGTCGAAGAGAACTACCACAGCTCACCCCTTCGGATCTCCGGACCCGTGACTCTATGGCTACATTATGATGTTCTCTCTAACATCCTCTGCCAGGTCCGCGGTTCAAAGACTCTGTTTCTTTACCCTCCCACTGATGTTTCCCTGTTGGACTTCCCTCCTGGTGGCTCATCCTCGAATATCGACGTTTTGACCTCCAGGAACCCTAAGCTTCGACGCACGCACCCCCACATTGCCTCACTGAAGCCTAATGACATCCTATACATACCACCCATGTGGAGTCATACAGCTACGCCAGAAGACGGCGTCAGCGTGGCAGTCAACGTGTTTTGGAAGGGACTGGAGAAGGGGTACGCAGCAGGTAAGGATGTATACGGAAATAGAGACCTGCAAGCGTACGAAAATGGCAGAAGAGATGTGGAGAAGATTGTGAGAGCGTTCAAAGATCTACCAGTCGATGTGTCCAAGTTCTACCTGGAGAGACTGGCGGGCGAGATTTTGGAAAGATCGGAGAAGCTGGGAGACAAGAAGCAGAAGAGCGACGACATGGACGACGAACCATAAGACAGCATGGATACTGTAGCCGAATATAATTCATCAACACACTTACTTGGTTTACTCTTTACTTCGACATCTTCCGAGAACGCACATCTGAATCCACAACGCTCTCGAAAGCCTAATGGTTATGACTTCCTTCGCTTCCATATTGCACCACTATCCATTATTAGTGTCACAAACGATACAAGAGCACAAAGTGTAGCTACAGTGGTACGCAATGCACGATGTGATATGGTGTATATGCGAAGAAACGAAGCTGGAATATCTACTCATTCCACACTTCGTTCCAACGCCCCGCGTCCAACTCAACAGGCCCATCGAATCGACCAAATCTCGGTGGCCCTGTGCCTGGCTCGGGTAGGCAAACCCACTCTCGTATGCATCCAGGGACTTCGTGCCTACTATGGCTGACACAAAGCAAAGCTTGGTGTTCTTGAAGTCCCGGCACTTCAACAGCACCCTCCCACTTGACCGGTCTCGGTCCATCGTCGGAAGGCTTGAGCTCCATACTCTGGCCGTGACTGAGGAATAAGAGGCATTTGTCCCGAACCAAGTCGTCCATACCACTGAACGCTTCATCCAGGATAACGACATCGGGATTCCTGATCGTGGCGCGTAGGAAAAGGAGTACGCGCTGAGCTGAGAATGATACTTCGCCGAACAAAGTGTTGGACGCCCACATGGGAGTCTCGCTATCCTTTTCGCCGCCGGCAAACCTGGGTCCAAGTTCTGCCTCGAACCAGCTCAAGCATGCATCCACCCTCTTCTTCGCCTCTTCATCTAGTCTTGGCTTCGCGATCGGCGTATCAGCCCATGCACTCTCAAGCGTTGTTCTCAGAGGTAGTCTCTTTGGAAACAATGCATGAACCTCCGGACTCGCGTGACCCATTCGCGACTGTATCTCGAAGATGGTGATGCCGGGGACGCCAGGCTCGGGTAAGCGAGAGCGCTGGAAAAGCTTCACGGGAGCAGAGTAAGTCTGTGGATGATCCGACGTTACGAGAGACAGGAGGGTGGTCTTGCCGGAACCGTTGGCGCCAAAGATGCCCCAGCGCTGGTTCCTACGCACATTCCAGTGGAGACCGGACTGGGGGAAGCCATTGACGTCCTGTTGCCAGTCTCCCAAGACGGAATTCTGGCCATAGGCGATGCGTACTCCTTCCATTTCGACGACAGATTCACCGATGGTAGGTATAGAGGTGTTGACTTTTTCGTAACCATCTCGACTCAGTACTGGCGTATCTGGCGATATGTTGGAGTCATCTCTTCCCGATTGTCGTCTTGCTTCCACTGTGTCCGGGATCGTCGAATTACGTATCTCACTTTTGATGCTCTCAGCTTTCCCGTGGTTTTCTTCCAAGTACTTTAATACCTCCTCCCTGGGCCCCAATTTATGCACCTTTCCATCTTCCCCAGCGTACACAATATGCGTAATCCATTCCGGAACGTCATCCTGAGGTCGCAGACTGAGGACAATGCGCGGTGCATTGGCTTCCGCAAGACGATGCAAAACCTTGGAGATATGCCTTGTGACGATAGGATCGAGCCCAACTACCATGCTGTTAGCTTACTCTGCTAGAAGATGTAGCGGTAGTTTGAAGCCACGACTCACTAAACGGCGCATCCAAACACAGCATCTCAGGCCTACTCAACAAGGCCTTTGCAATCCTCGCTCGTCTGCTCTGCCCGTTGCTTAACATACTAACAGGTTTCTCGATGAACCTCTCTAATTCCAAATCCCGCATAACTCTCTTCATGTCTTCTTCATTGACGCTCTTTGCCTTTAATTCCTCTTCTCCGGGGTTCATCGTTACGATACCGGTCAGATATCTCTTAACGGTAAAATCCGTGTCTTCTCTTAGAGACTCATAGCGTGCCGACAGATAGGCGCCACCAAAAGCTTTCCGCTCAACGTCAAAGCCTACATACTCGATCGCTCGCTCTGGAAAGCGGAGGCGCGGTCTCTTCTCTGTGATGGCCGGGGTGAGTAGGTAAGGAAAAGATCGCGCAGTTGGAGGGAAGCAGAGTAGTTGGCCGCGAAGGATTTGGAGGAACGCCGTGCGAACGTCAGATGATGGGCTTAGAATCGCCCAATGCTGATTTGGCGTCGAGAAGGATGGTAGATCTAACGTTAGGTCCGGAAATAACGGCGGATTTGAAGTCGCATTTTGACCTTTGGACAAAGGATGTTGGTGGTAAAAAGTGCCATTGGCGATTTTGATGATAGGCGGCCAAGAAGAAAGTCTACGTGAAGTTTGGAGTCTTGCGCATCTTGTGGCTGCAAAGAACAGCGCTTGCATTCTTCGCATTTCGAGATTTCGGTGTTGTTGCGCTCATGTTGGAATGGGATAGATAGTCTGCATTTGGTAGTGTTTGCCGTAGCGGAAAAGCGTCCGTGTCCGGGAGAACGAAGTAGGAATGACGTCGCACGCCGTCGCGCGATTTGCCGAGGTACGTGATGGATTGGGTCTCTGCACAATTGTTGCGGTCGACGGATAGAGGCTCTAGCAGCCCTCATGCGAGCAACTCGACATGCTCCCTAGCCTGCAGCCGTCGAGGCCAAAGGCATGTCACCTCCACTCGTAATCCCATCAGGCTTGCTGACAGACCGTAGCCTCAGCAGCAGCCCTCAGCACCCTCATTCGCGCACCAACAGCGACGCGCCGCCCACTCGCCATCACAAGCTTCGCAACGACCGACAACCCAAACCTCGAACTCACCTCTGAGCACTCCAAAGCCGCGATCACAAGTCGAAGCTATGCCACCCTTTGGTCCCCCGCAAACGCCAGCCACCTTCTTCGCGCCCGTATATGACAGCGCGATACGGCATCCGGTCTTCTTCACGCAGAATCTGAAGAAGCTGCCGTTTCCCATACCACAAGTCGCCAGTCAAGGGTGGAGCCCGGTGGCGAGCGGATATGTTGTGGAGCAGAGGCGAGCAGAGGTGACAGGGAGGACAAAATTATAATTACGAAGTAATGTCTACAAGCATGGGGCGGCGTCAAGGAGTAAAAGCGGACTGTTTGAATAGTTGTACCCATGGATTGCTCGTCTTGTTCTAGAATGTATGCTACTTAGTGTAGCGGGTATCTTTAGCAGCGATCACCTTTGCCCATATCCCCTCCCCAGCTCCTGAGTTCCTCCATACCTCATGCATTCGATTCCCTATAAGCTCAGCCGACCCACGAGCTTACTAGGCAGCAGGGCTGTCGTGATGACACAGCCCAGTGTTACTCCTCCAGCTAGATATAACACACTGTTGATGTCCCGCCCTGCTGACCCACCCGCATACAAGTGCTGCGCAATAAGCGGACTGACAATACCGAACAGTCTGCCCCAGAAACTCGCGATGCCGCATGCCGTACCTCTAATGGGTGCCGGGAAAGCCTCAGGTGTCCAACCGTACAAGACGGAGTTGAACATGGATTGGAAAAAGTACTCCATAACGTTGAAGCCAATGTTCGAAGCTGCCGAGTTGACACTACTGAAGAGGAAGATAGAGATGCCCATGAGTGCGGAGGAAACCACCATTGTCCATTTACGGCCCACTCGCGATGCGCGGTAAGATAGAGTTCCGAGCACAACGCCGAGGACTCCGGGAAGATAGATGAAGATGTAAGAACGGTAGGTGTAGCGGAGCGAAAGATCGAGAGCGCCGTTCTTCACGGCCAAGATCTGTGGGAGGTAGGAGCCTGATTGAAGGTCAGTATATAATGTCAAAGAGAACAGTTGTGCAACTCACCGGCAACAGTGAAGCCCCAGTAGTCGCATATATAAGTCAACCAAACCAGTAGCGTCAACCTTGTCATTTGAAAGCTCGAAAATAGAATCTTGAAGCGATCACCTTCTAGTTTCAGTTTCTCAGTCCATGTGGATTTGAGCTGTTTGACACCACCTCCAAGCATAGGTCCAGTACTTCGGTCAGAGTCAAACTCCCGTTCCAGAGATTCAAGATCCTCCAGGACCAAGGTACACTTTGTACCGTTGTATTGAGCCATGGTGTGCAATACCTGGACGGCTTCGGCATCCTTCCCACGATATACGAGGAACTTGGGAGACTCCTGGAAGGTGAAGATAACCGAACGCAAGATGAACACAAGTATAGTAATTCCTCCTAGGGTGAAGAGTAGATACCGCCAGCCCGTATTATCTTTTCTTGAACAACATGCTTCCCCTCTAGCAACAGCACTGCAGGCAGGCAACGCTCGATCTCCTTCTGAAAAGTTTGGACTGCAAGACCAGTTTGGTATGAAACCATACGCGAGTACGGAGCAGATGACAACACCGATGGGCTGGAAGATCGACAACAACGGAAGAAGGTAACGCTTGCTCTGTGGGGTGGCTTCCAAGGTTATCGTGGTGTCGATAGGAATGTTGCCCCCAACGCCGAACCCAGTAAACGCTGTAAGAACTAAGATGGCGTTGTAAGTGCTCGGGGCACCAATACAAGTACCGAAGATGCATGCGATGAAGACTGTCAGGTTGAAAGAGAACTTTCGCCCGATCACATCCACAAGGACACCCCACACAAATGCTCCAGCTGTGAGTCCGATTGAAAAGGCGGTGGATAACTTGCCAGTCTGATCAGCACCAAATCCAAGTTCCTGCTGAATGGGCGATAGGACGAGGCCAAATGCTTGTGCCCACATCAAGTCAATCATGTAGCCAAAGCCACAAAGCGCCCAAATCGACCATTGATATCGTCCCATTCCCATAAGATCGATCTCGCGATTGATGAGCAAGCATTTCTTCTCGTACAAGGAGATAGCCTCATCGCCAAGCTCTCCAGCTGATGAGTGTGAATGCTCCAGGTCGTCAGATTGATCGTGGCCCGCAGGCTTCTCTTTGTCAGTGTCCAGCGACGTTCCGTCTCTTACAGTTGTTCCTCTGGTAGAATTCGTGCCATCAAGTGTAGAATAGTTTCGAGAAGAAGACGCGATAACCTCGCCGGCGCTCAAGAGGGCGTCGCCCTCACCCGTTTGTGAACTTGGACGCGACATTTTTGGATTGTTGTCTGAGTACTATACAGATGGTGAAATGTTGAGAGATCCTTCTTCGGCGCTTACCCCTCTTGTGTGTGTACGATGGGCTTTACATGGGCGGCACCACACGCCGCGGCGAGGGAAGGCTAAGATGCGTTGGGCAGTAGTTAAGCAATACATGATAAGCTCTTTGATTGCGTCGGTGTAGCTTCGGTGTCAAAAGTATCAAAGGAGCTGCACCCATGGCATTGCGTGCAGATGTTGAGTGCCAGCTGCTAACGCTTTGAGGTTCAAACTAGGCAGATCTTGTTGTTCAACACGCCTCGTTATTAGCAAAGGTGCAACAAGGACGACCATGGCTCTAGATGAGAACCGCAGAACATCAAACTGGACACACAAAAATGCTTCGTAATGCCGGTGGATGTGACCGGAAGATATTCCGTCGTAAATTGGCTTGTCGACAGTGGATAAAGCCTACAGCTCAGTCCGCAAAAAGTCTCTTGTAGTATGCGAAGGGGATATCCCTGGGTATTCAAAACGTAAGCGATGTAGCAAGTACTTACGTATATGGATGCAAATTGTTCCATCATCTCTGTTACTCCCGCAGCCATAACAGCGCTGTTGTCAACAAAAAGTCCTGTGCAGTGACGTATCTGCATGCATGTGGCCTGAGTCGCTGGCATGGGATTTCAAAAGCGCATGTTGTCGTAGATTCGAGACCGCCTAAGCAATGAAACACCGACTACGGTGGAGGGTGCGGCAATAGATAGCAACATGCGAAGGTTTATGTCCCATGACCCAAGATTGAGTGGGGAATGTGCAGGCTGACACCCGGCTTGCCCAGTTGGGCATGCACATCATGCAAAAGATCGCGATCTGAGGTTCAACGCGAGAGAAACGAAGATTGAACGGTGAGAGAAAGCGAGTGAAGGTGGAGAGGATGGATCCAGTCCAAGTGCACGCAAAGTGGAAGAATTATGTCTCGCCGTCCATGCAACGTTCAGCTGAACGGGTCTAGCTCCACTTTTCGGCGCATGTGCTGCCAAGGCCGGAGCGGTGGATCTGTGCGGCCGTAACTTTTTTTCCAAGACATAGCAAAACGCCAAAACCGCGAATAACGCTTTTCACATAATCCTTTCGCAATGGCTCCCCGCAGAAAGCGCCAGCGTCTCTCACTCGATGGAGCAGAAGCCGTCACAGCGACCGCCGATGTCGAGCAGCCTTCCAATCCCGCCACAGCGGCACCCAAAGAAGCTGCGCGCAGACAACTTTTCGTTCGCGGACTTGCGCCCACCGTCACGACCGAAGATCTTACCGAATACTTCTCGGAATCGTACCCGATCAAGAATGCGCTCGTTGTTCTGGACAAGGAAACTAGGGAGTCCAAGAGCTACGGTTTCGTAACCTTCGCCGACGTTGAGGATGCACAAAGAGCGAAGGAAGAATTGAACAACACAGAGATCAAGGGAAAGAAGATCAAGGTTGACTTTGCCGAGGCAAGACAGCGTGAGGGCGAGGAGAAGCGTCCCAGGGCTGGCGACAGGGCCAAGGCCGAGCGCGAGCAGCAGATCAAGGATGCGCAAACACCAAAACTCATCATTCGCAACCTTCCATGGACCATCAAGACGCCGGAAGATTTACAAAAGTTGTTCAGAAGCTATGGCAAAGTGAACTTCGTTAATCTGCCCAAGAAGCCCAATGGTGAATTGAGAGGATTTGGTTTTGTCTCCCTACGGGGAAAGAAGAACGCGGAGAGAGCGATACAAGAACTCAACGGCAAGGAGATTGACGAAAGGCCCATCGCTGTCGACTGGGCTGTCGACCGAGACACATGGCAGACCCTGCAAAAGACTGAGCAGGAAGGTGACGATGCCAAGGTCAACGGAGAAGACGAAGATGAAGACATGGAAGATGCTGAGAGTTCTGCTGTCAGCTCGGATAAAGACGACTCTGAGGCAGACGGTAGCGAAGACGACGAGGATCTTAATGACAGCAACACCGACTACGAAGACATATCGGAGGATGAGGAGGACGGCGGCGTGGAGCTTGATCAGGAAGACAACCGACCGAAGCGCGAAGAGTACACCGTCTTTGTACGCAATGTACCCTTCACGGTAGACGACGAGCGTCTCAAGGAGCACTTCCAGCAGTTCGGTGGCGTACGATTCGCGCGTGTCGTGGTCGATCGCGAGACGGAACGACCAAAGGGTACAGGATTCGTCTCGTTCTTTTCAGAAGAGGACATGATCAACTGCCTAAAGAGTGTCCCGCGTGTCAAGCTACAGAAGAGGAACCTTGACAAGAAAGACGGCTCCACCATTACGGTTACACACTCTGTGCTCGAAGACGAAGATGCCGACCCAACAGGCAAATACACTATCGACGGTCGCATCCTGCAACTCACACGCGCAGTCGACAAGAACGAAGCCACCCGTCTAACAGCCGAAGGCGCTGCTTCGCGCTTCAGTCGCGACAAAGACAAGCGCCGTCTCTACCTTCTCTCCGAGGGAACTATCGCCTCCAATTCGCCGCTATACCAGAAGCTCTCGCCATCTGAAGTCAAGATGCGCGAGGAAAGCGCAACGATGCGCCGTAAACAGATCCAAGAGAATCCTTCGCTCCACTTGTCCCTTACTCGTCTTTCCATTCGCAACATCCCCCGCAGTATCACATCCAAGGACCTGAAGCAACTCGCTCGTAGCGCTGTCGTTGGTTTCGCAGCCGATGTCAAGGAGGGCAAGCGTCAGAAACTCAACAAAGAGGAAGTCATTCGTGGCGGCCAAGAAATGCTTGTCGCTGAGAAAATGCGTAAGAAGAAGGGTAAAGGTATTGTAAAGCAAGCCAAAGTCGTCTTCGAAACACCTGCTGGTAGCAAAGTCTCCGAAGATACTGGTGCAGGAAGGAGTAGAGGATACGGATTTATCGAGTATTACACGCACCGAAACGCACTCATGGGTCTCCGATGGCTCAACGGCCACGCCGTAGATTACAAGATCAAGTCTGGCCCCACCCCAAAAAGCAAGCAGGCTGCCCAGGAAGCCCAAGAGGATAAGCGAAAACGCCTCATTGTCGAGTTCGCAATTGAAAACGCCAACGTTGTCAACCGACGCTCGGACCGCGAGGAAAAGTCCAGAGAAGCACCCAAGCCGAAGACTGATGGCGAGGTTGATGACAGTGATGTCGAGCCGGGTGCGACTAAAGGCCAGAAGCGAAAGCGTGATTCTAGCTCTGCAGGTCAAAAAGCGGGCAAGAGTAGAAACAACGGCAAAGGGAAGCAGGGTTCGGGTGCTGCGGAAGCTGGCGCAGAAGCCGTTACAGTCAAGAGCAAAGATGGGAAACTGGCACAGAGGACAAGGATTATCGCCAAGAAGAGGCAGGCGAGGAAGGCGAAGAAGGCTGGGAAATAGTGATCATGATTGACTTCATTGGTAGCATTAGCGATGGCGTCGATGTTGATGGAAAAAGTGGTTGTTGATACATGGTTTCGTTGACTTTGCCTACTGTTTCTTTTCCGCGGCCTTCAATATTTGACAACATTGGATGTGGTGCACGACGTTCAGGTGCAGTCGAATCTATCCCTTGGCAGAGCCAGGACAGTGAGCCCCCCTCCCCAAACCATACTCGCCTCTGCTTGTCCTCTGATCTTTGCCTTCCCGCGCAACCGTTACTTCGGCAATCCAATCCGACCCCTTTTTGTACACTCGACGGGTTGTCTGGGCTGTTTCTGTCGAGGCGCAGTTTTCTTGTGGGGAAGGCGTCCTACAGGGAAGACGATTGATCAGACGGAGGCGGGCTGAAGCATGGGGATGCGTGGGAGTACTAAGAATACGAAACGACATGTCGTATGAGAGCACATCAGGTGTGCGAGTGTGGAGAACAAGCTATTACTACAATCCATAGTGGCGCTGACACACCCAGAAGCCTGAGTTTGTACCTGAGATGCGCTTGATATATTGGCTTTGATCATGGTGGCTTTGGGATCACACTCTTTCGCGACTTCTGAATAGTTCCTCGACGTTATTTCTCCCTCGGTGTAGAACAATCAGGCCATGTCGGATCCTACTTTTCGTACGAACGCTTGATCGCAATGCTGACGTGATACTGAACAATTTAGCGACTACCTAGGAACGCATATGCAGTGTTCCGACTGTAGTGCCCGGAAGCAACGTTGTGCATTAACGCTCACGGATAGAGCCGCCCGCGACGCGCAACCTTGCTAAGTGTAACCATTGACTCGTGGATGCGGCACACGTACGGGAACGTAATTTTCTTGCTTTGAATCCAGTTTCGAGTCAGTAAACACAAACAGAGTTGATGGCACTGCTCATTTTCATCTCTGGATCGTACTGTAAGATGAGATCGATCGTAATCGATCTTGTGTATCGGAGATATTCGATCATGTATTCGAGTCCGCTGTATATTGGGTCGTGTGATCCTCTGGTGTCTATCCTTTCCATATAATTAGATCTGTAGTAACTTTGCCAATGTCCAACACATCCTATCTACTCGCCTAAGAACAGTTTCCTGACCATATTGGGTCAGGCTTAACATCCAATACAGGACGCGGTTGCCTCGAGAACGAGCTGTAGGCACAGCCTCCAGGGATCTTTCTCTTGACTGCAGCTCAGGTTTGGTCTGACGAATCAGTTAGTTCTTTTGCCGGTTGTCCTTGTCACATGCATTCGTTCCCTTAGGCGTAGACATGGTGCCGACACAAGGTAGCCGAATTGCATGTGGGTAACAAAAAGAACGCCGATAGTTGTGCCTTCCCGCATGGGATGACCTGAAGCATCAGATATCGTGTTCGCTACCTACCTGGAGCTCGGAAGAAATAAGACTTTTTCTGGGTTACACCACTGCAAGCTCGAGTCTCTTGACAGCAGCATGCGTAATCTCCACGTACTTCCAGTTCGTTTCTAAGAATCTCAGTTGCCCAGATCGAGCAACGAGTCCTGCGGGATTTCAACCTTGTGTCTACAGTTGTCGCACGAAGATAGCAGGCTAGGGGAACAACATGGTCCGGCTCACAGACCGGTTCCCCGCAACGCTTGCTCTACTCCTGATTCACGAATCCATATGTATACCGAGTCGTTTTGTAAGTCTCGGCGTCTGTGGGGTTCGTCGAAAGTAGGTCGGTGGCTCGATAACTTACAGGCATCTGCAGCGCTTTGCGTTTGCTGATACCACTCGCGCGTTGGTCGACATGCACCGCAGTACCGCTCCTCGACAATGTAACTTCCGAGTGCTATTATTCCTCGTACATATCCATAAGAGTTGTTGCTACCATCGTCGAACAGCTGTATCACCTTACAAAGATCTGGGAGTACACCTGGAAGCACTTGGAAGTTGTGAAAAGGAGAGTCAGGGGGCAACGAATTCTTAGCCAGTGAGAGAATTTCACGATCTAGTATGATTTTCAATTTCGTCTTGCTATCGACCGCCTGTCAATGGGTGGGGTCCATGCAGAACGAGAAAGTCGAGATTGCCTTCGTTCATTAGTACGCAATGTATGCATCAATGCCAGCTGCGACGAACTGATTTAGCTTCAGCCCATGAGAGACTAAAGACGACCCTGTCAACCCCGACATCTGTGCAGCCGTGACAGAACTATGTGCTGAGCTCAACGGGGAAACGGGTACGCAGAGGACATGCTGGATTGTTTGTAATTAGATTTGCCGATGCCCCCACATACTAATTTCTCAGAAGGGACAATACCGAGAAGCGTATCTTGCATGCCGTGGCCGGCGTTCAGTGATGCCGAAGATTTTGCGTATACTTGTAGCGGATATTTGTCAAATTTCTATTATAATGAGAAGCGTATTTCGTATCGCGATCATATCTGTAGATAAAATAGCAGTTCCGATTGAATATGTGGAACTACCTTTTTGATCGAATCCAGACGACAAGTGTCGTCTTTCCAGACTAGCTTCTAACAGAAAGACCGAGGGTGGTGTCATCACCAATGCCAACTTGAAGTCATCGAACACCGGGGCTCAACTACCAACATCCGGGCTCGTGGAACGACACGCATGAGCAGTGCTGACTGTAGATGCATGTGAACCTGTGCAGCATGCAGCTATCTCAAAACGCGCCAATGATGTGATTTCAGTAGTTGTACATGCTTGCACTTTGTTCCGTGGAAGAGGGCCTTTAGGTGTGGATTGCGATAGTGCAACAAGAGGACTGGCATGTTGAACCTGGCAGGCAATCAGCTAGCCTAAGATTGTGTGTGATGCGTGACTCAACTGCTGCAGGCACTCTTTCTAGCACATGAGCTTGCTCAAGGGGAAGCGCCGCTAAGAGATATGGCAAAGAAGCGTATGTAGCGACTGCGGTGACGTGAGGTGGCGGCGTATAAAGAGTCGTGACATTCTCTTTGGAAGTGCAACCCCCAAATTTCCCCAGGTTCTCTCCGCAATCCTCTCAAATTCTGTGCACCAAGAGCCTGTAACAAACGAATTCGCAACGTGTATCCCACGGTCACCAGATCTTGAGTACAGACTAAAAACGTGTGGTTTCAATGTACGTTCGCAAGGTTCCACCATAACCAACAAGCTGACAATGGCTGTAGTTTTCGAACACAAGACCGAACAAAGAGTCATACAATTGACACGTCAGAACATGTGCATTTATGAGAAGGTCACCTTTCCTTGTGGCCATGTCGAGCATCTGCTCATGAAATATTGCCATTTCGCACGTAACGATCCTGGTCATCAATGTTTCGGCGCCTGGAACGTCAGACAGGAGTGGGTTCAACGGGAAACGAATTGCAGCAACTGTTTAAGACAGACCCAGTATAATGCAGCAGCGCATGCGGGTCAGTCAACATGCACCGTCGCCAGTGGGAGGTAGTTCTCCTTTCACGAATGGTAGATAAGAGGCGGACCACAGCTGCCTGTTGTATACCGAGAGCATTTTTTTGTTCTAAAAGAGCTTGAGTATCGACGTCATATTATGCATATTTGGATGGGATAATGGGTGGAGCGGCTGTTATCGTATTTGTCAAGGGTTGTGCTTGTCGTACGCCTGCGCGCTTGTTTCGTGCTTAAGCGACAGGTCTTGACGCTTGTAATGTCCAAGGTTTCAAAGACCATGTCACCATGTCCGGAGATTCGCGCATCCACTGTATACTGTCAGTTCTGTATGTGCATATTACCAAGTATAGGGTAGACATAATGCAATCACAAATGATCTGCAAACGTTGTCTGATGTACTTCCAGGATGAGGAACTCGATGGCATTGGTGGCTCGGCCGGAAAAGGACACTGGGAATGTCTCAAAACGCTGTGAACAACTCCTTCGCAACCGCTAGCAGTTAGACAGCGATGAGCGCGCTGGTCGCGAGTTGGGTGGCGTCAAGAAGATACTACTTATGGCCTTGCGAAATGAGGCTTGTGCGACGGGCCTACTGTAGCATGAGCCCCACCTATGATGCCGAGGCCAACATCGTGACTTCTCGTCGAAGGCGTCTGACGTTCCGCATCAACCAACATCGATATACAACCCTCCACCATGTCAGATGTTACAGAACAACCGAAGAAAGAGAAGTTTGCGCCCAAGCAACCCGTCGCACTGAATCCACCGAAAGATGATGTCATCGAGCGCGATTACCTCGCAAAGTGTGATGGTACAGCTTCACAACGACGGGCTGATAT
The DNA here is from genome assembly GCA_004936725.1 of Alternaria brassicae. NCBI lineage: Eukaryota > Fungi > Ascomycota > Dothideomycetes > Pleosporales > Pleosporaceae > Alternaria > Alternaria brassicae. The sequence goes on along the minus strand of CM016505.1, from coordinate 1,934,251 downwards.
TAGGTGGCCAGTCACTGACTATCAGCAGGTACAAACGATGGCCACCCGACTCTAGTCGCTATCAAGGTATCTACGACTGCTCCTGATGCAGGACATCTTCTATTGCGCGTAGAGAGATTGACTATGCTTTAGGGTGACGTCTTTGACGTGAGCGGTAAAGAGACGTATGCGCCCGGCAAGGGCTATCATGGTTTGCCACCTCTGGAAGTAACATTTCGTATTACAAGAGCTAACCTATTGCCGCAGTATTCGCGGGCAAAGAGCCCAACCGCGCCCTTGGGCTTTCTTCTCTCAAGCCTGAAGATTGCATATCTGACTACTCCGAGCTTTCCGATAAGGAAAAGCAAGTACTAAACGACTGGCATACATTCTTCAGCAAACGATACAATATAGTCGGCAGGTTGCCTTCGGAGGGTGCTAACCTTTAGATGGCGTTCATCTCCGAGTTCCGACCAGAAGGCGACCCATCGTTGACTAGCACAATACAGAGAAGCAATTCAACAAGGCTACAAGCTTAGCTGTACATTCAGTTTGTCTCAGTCGTACGATCCTGAGGGATGCACCAATCTCTGTCTCACAGTGACTTTCAACTGCACATACAGATTTCACCTTCAGCAGCCGATCGTTATTGCATAGTTCGGTAAGACGCAGCTAATGGCTCGTTCTTAATGCAAGGATGCAATAGTCAGTAGATTGTGTATGAACATGATACTCATCCTGACCTATCTAGAGACTCAACAAATAACACAGTCCGACACTAATCCACGCCATAGGCTGTCTATCCTACAACCACCATGCAATTTCCGAGGACCGTACCGTGTTTCCAGTGCTAAGACGGGGACTTCACCATTAGTGCGATGAGAGAGTGCACAACTTCTGCAGCAGCCAAGACGGTGGTTTCGCCTGGGTTGTCGTAAATGGGAGCCACTTCGACTGTGCAAAGTGTACTGTATTAGCGTTTACTGATGTTGTAAGGGATTCACTTGTAACCAGAAGATACTTACCGACATCTGCTCCAATAACATCTAGTCCTTCGAGGCCATCCAAAATGGACAAAAGCTCTCGAGTAGTCCAGCCACCGACTTCAGCTGTTCCTGTGGCTATACTCATGAGTTAGTCACACGGCCGTCGAATTTTCGGGAGCGAGAGCTTCGAGAAGATGTTGCTGTACTCGAGATCGCCGCTCGTGGCACGGTGGCATCCGTGTCGCGCGGTGTTATGTTCCATACAATGACTTACCAGGTGCGAACGCAGGATCAAGCACATCAATATCGACACTGATGTAAACCTTCGTTCCAGCCACTCGGGACTTCAGCCTAGCAATGACGCCTGCTACACCGAATTGATCAATCTCTCTGGCCTTGATAATCTCAAATCCGCATCGAAGATCGTTTCGCAGATCACCTCTTGGTCGTGCCATAGGAGCTCGAATGCCCGCATGTATACTAGTATTTCGAATCAACCCTTCCTCATGCGCGATGTGCAGGAATGTTCCGTGATTGACGCCGCTAGTGTGAAACTTCAGTAAGTTTCAGCATCAATTCCGATATACAGACTTACGCGTAATGGGAGATACCCCCGCCTGCTGTGTTTTAGTATCTCGTCATACCTAGGGACCTCTTTGCTCACCTAAGATTTCCGGATCCCATGTATCTTTCGAGCAATTAGCAGAGTTCGGGCAGCAGTGTCACGAACTTACCCAGATGACTGTCGAAATGAATGACACTAACTGGGCCCCAATGGTGATGAGTCGATCTAAGGGCTGACAATGTTGTGGTATGGTCACCACCGAGCGTCACAATCTTTGGTGTTGCGCCTTCGCTCGAATTGGTAGGCCTTGCAGACACGATCTTGAGAACGACAGTCAGACGCTTGGATCGATCACAACTTGGGGTTACCAACCTCATGCGCCTTATCAAGCTGCTTCAAGGCTGCCGTGTTGTCCTTCCAAACTCCTTAACTTTTGTTTCTTTCTGTTGTGCCAGTGTCGCCTCACCAAGAATGTCAATGGCGCATCACCACAGTCAACAATCTTCGCCCAGTCCATGAACACGTTTTCACCTGAACAGCTTTAGCCAATGCGTTGACACCCTATCTTGTTCCAACGAGCATAGCCTTGCGATGGCAGGTATGAAGCCAGCCACATCATCATGCTGATCAGGGTACAGTGGTTGAATGTGAGCGCAAGCCTTACGAACACAGCTCGTCAAGACGGTGTCGTGTAACAGGCGTCACCGCTTCGCACAACCAACCTAGGCTCATGATTGCGCAACCAAGCTTCTGCATTCGCACCCTCACAATACTACAACATACCTGTGTATATAGACCAAGCCATAGCTGGTCCTATCCGGCTTGAGCCCTGTCGAATGCCACTCGGGCCGAAGCGCGCTCCAGGCCGTGCGGTAACGCCCTATCGGCTGTCAGCTTCTCTACAATGATACATGCGATGCCGACGCTCGGAGTTTTGTCCATAAAAGGTACTTGACCTACTGTGTCAAATGGCGCACCAAGGATTGCAATGTCGAATCGCTCCACATCCTGACCTTCCGGGGCCAAACAGTGTACGTAAGGTAGATTGCCATATGTCATCAGACCTGCGAACTTTGCCTGAGTGATGTCTATACCGAGATTTTGCTGAGGGATAATCTGTTGCGACGAGTACCCAGAGACTGGTGGAAAGGTAATGTCTCGAGCGCTTGTGAAGAGCTTGAGAGATGGTAGTAGAGATAGCAATGATTTGAGCGCCATTATGGAGATAGCAATGTCGAGATGTTGGAGTACAGCAAGTACGAAAGCAAATTCCTCCGGTTTGCATATGTTATGTATATGCTTATCTTCACTTATTCATGGATAGCATCCCGTACCGGCGCTCCATGCTCCAAACGGCAGGTCTAGCCGATCATACCCCTCGATTCTCCCGAGGTCCTGCAACGGCTGCTAGGCTGCTACCTCTTCCAGAACTCGCACACAACCCGCAACTCCGAAACTCTTCGCAGTCCACAGGGGTTCATTCCAAAATTTCCGGCTCTCCTTCGTTTTCGGTGCCGTCCTTGGGACCAAGGAACATGATGTCGTGCAAACACTGCTTCCAGCGCGTCCCTGGAGGATGGCCCGCCATCTGCTCGGGATTCGCAATCCCGTCGAGACGCCACCAGTATTGAACTTTGACCAAAAGTCCTCCTTCCTCACCTTCCTCCCACAGATTCAGGTGTATTCACTGGTATCTTTCCTTCTTGTGCATCTCGGAGGTACTGCACGATTTGCTCACGATTGGTCGCTGCGTAGGAAGGCATTGGTCGGCAGATTTGCATGCACTCTGGAGAGAAGAAGAAGGCTTTGCAATTAATATCTTCAGTGTGTCGATATGCGTAGTAGCAATGCTTGATGGAAGTTACTGTATCCGCTGTGGGTTGTTTATTGTCTGCCATGGGTGGTTTACAGTCGCTGTTCTCGGGACTGCAGCTCTTCCAAATCAAACATCGACGGCTCGCAAACTCTTCTAGACGATGCTTGCATTGTGTAGCGCTATGCACGAGACGGTTGCTTTAGTAGTAATGGAACGTAGCTGAGCTTACATGTCAGCAAATGACTCAGCACGTCTTTCCTGTGTCTACCACGACAGCAAATCGGCGAGCAACCGAACTTTTGCGTTTATATCCGACCCAAAAGCGTTTCTTCGTGTTGGCCAGCCCATGTAACAGTCTGGCATTAGTGGTTGAGTACTAGCTAATCAGCGCTGTTACTTCGCACTCATACAAGAGTTCTTTCAGCGCTAGGCTCGCAACACCAACCACGGTATCAGGCGGTCTATGTCCGTTGGCCTCGTTGTCCATATACTCCATCCACAGCTCTGCCCAGCCACGATGTACAACATCTTTTCCGTCCTGCTCTGGGTTACCAGTCTCCTTGACAACGTAATGTCGGACCATGACCTGGACAAAAAGCGCAGTCAGCCAAATCGATACCAATCAGTTTGGATTCCGGGGGAAACTGAGTAAAGTCTGATGCATACAATATCCCGCGGTGTTGCACCAACGGCAGCTAAGCATTTGTGAATGCTATCGTAGGCGCCCCTTGCTTGCTCTCTGATATCAGAGGAGATGGACTTGTCTTTTCGCAAGCCTGTTTGGCCGGCAAGAGTGACCAGCTTGGATGAAGGCACTATGGGAGTGATGCAGGCCTGACTGTAGGATGGTGCGGGTTCGGGCACTGATGGTGGGTTGGACGCATGAGGTTTGTTGGCAGCCATGACTGGAATTGACGACACTTGCGTGTGCAATGGTTGTTATTGAGCTCTACATGTGTCTCATCTCAGGCATGACTGAGGATGTTGGCATGAGGGGTACGTTCGCGTGTACCTGCCGTGGGCACTATGTGGGGGTGTTACTGGCGTTGAAGCATGGGCCACGGTGACATCACGGTCTTTCGTCACGCGATTCTATTCTCAACATGCAGACCGGACGCGACAAACCCCAACCACAGCCCGGATAGCTGAGTAAACATGGCCACATCACCGGATCATAGTGGGGTACTATATCGATGGATGGACATCCACCAGCAGCCGGGCGAATGAGATGCAGCAAGACATGCGCCTGCTTCCGTCAGAATGCGGGGAAAGCTCCCAGCGACGAGAGCTGAGAGCGTTAAAGCCGTTCGCTCGTGACGGTTTGCGCGACCTCAATTCACACCACATCTTGTTCGATAGAAGTCGCTAGCATTATGGCGTCCGGCTGGTTCAACTCGTCGTCGAGCGACCCAACACGTCCTCCGGATGTCCGCTTCCAAATCGCTGAAGAGAAACCTCACGGGTTGTACCTGCAGCCCAGCTCTGGTGCTTCGAGATCCGCCACGAACCTCTCAGCAGCGTCGGCACCTTCGGTTTACACAGATACCACTCACTCCAAGACACATGTCCACACTGCTTCGCTCTTCGATGTAGGCATCTTGAGAGATACGCTTGCCCCTTCGCTCACCCTACACTCTGGTCTGGCTCTCGTCGCATACGGAGCTGCACGATACACAAACCGCGTCGAAGCAAAGGACTGGCTCTGGCCGAGCGGTCAGGTTGTCAACGCTTGGTGGTCAGCTGTTGGACGCCGTCTCGCCCAAGGCTACACGGTTTCTCAGGCATTCAATCGTCTATCGTGGCACGAGCGAGTCATTCTTACAGGTGTCACACTATGGGGAGGACGTCTCTTCTACCGTATCGCTCGCCGTTCGATTCAGCGAGGCGAGGACGATCCGCGATATGCCGAGGCCAAGAAAGAGGAAGGTTTCTGGAACAGCGCTCTATTCAACATCTTCGTCCCCGAGGCCTTCTTCCAGATGCTCATTAGCCTTCCGTTTACCGCCCCGTTCCGACACGAGGGTGCTGTTATGACAGGCTATCATCCCTTCGTCCAGATGTTTGCCGTAGGCCTGTTCTCATCTGGTCTGGCCTTGGAGACACTCGCCGACTACCAGCTGGACCAGTTCAAGGCAGAGGGTAACAAGGGAATTATGCGCGAGGGTGTATGGAGCATTGTTCGCAACCCCAAGTATGTATTCCTATTGCAATCCCCTACCACTCGCTAACATCTTCTAGCTACCTCGGCGACGCTCTCATACACATCTCGTTCATTGTCATGCTCTACGGCTCTGACATGCTCGCTCCTATCGAACTCTTAGGTCCCGCAGCAAACTACGCCTTCCTCCGCTTTTTCGGGGGCGATGCCCAAAAAGAGAAACATCAGGAGCGCAGATACTCTGCTTCACAACCTGACAAGTTCCGCGAGTTGGAGAAGTTTAGGGCGGATAAGAATGCTTTCTGGCCAAGCGTCGATGAGCTAAGCAACAAGTGGCTATGGACTGTGCTGGGGGTTGGAGGCTTGGGTATCGCAGTTGAGCAAACGCTTAGGGCACTACACTAGGTCTTGCGATCTTACGGTGATGAGGTATCCCTTGAGAGGACGTTCATACCATATAATTTCAGCCTTGCTCTGACTTGTAAGATATAACTAACATAAATAATTTTCACTTGTTCTTCACTCCACGCCTACACACTCTTGCATTTTGAGGTCTGTAATATCGCCACCGATGGTCTATCCAGACGCAGAGTTTCCAATGTTCCGCCCGCTGACCATCCTTTGGAAACTCAGGTACGCAAATACATCGACGTTTGCCTACCACAACGAATGCTCGATCCGCCAAACAACACCATCAAACTCACAAACCTCAGGGACATGGTCAAACCCAACATCCGCTTCTCGCAGCCTCTCTCATTTCTACCAACACCCATTCACATGTCTGCCATCGCCGTTTGAACTTTGCATACACATCAGCTGCAAGCCATGAACGGAAGAGATCTCGTCGGCGTCATCTTCATAGCCGTATTCCTTCCTCTGATCACTATCATCGCCGCCCTATGTCTTTGGTGTAACTATCGTCTCAAACGAGGAGGGGGGAATTGCAGGTCAAATCCATCACACACAGCAGCAGATATCCACTTGCCTCATCTCCACCAGCCGCCACTCGATCCAGTGTATTTCCCTCCGCACTCTAGACATGCATGTCACGACCGTTCCAGAAGATACGTATCATGCAGATGCGCCTCCAGCCCGCCTCGACGCAATCCACAAACATACGCCGCCGCCAACGCACCGCACGCATCGTTTGTGAGGCAGTCGAGACGCCAGCAGTTACGGAACGAGCTTTGTGATGGGTTCGATATCACGCCTGAGATGGCTAGATCTTGGTCGCCTGATTCGCTTTATGCCGGGCTCGATGTGACGTATGCAATGCTTGGGGTACAGCGGAAAAGAGAGATGACGATGGCTTAGGCAGGGTGGGAGACAAAGGAGGCCAGCGAATCCCTACTGAGAAACTACGACATGTGTGTCGAAGGCTTGCAAATTGTGGAGTTGACAATACTGACCCGACTTGATCCATCATCGGCCTCTCTAACGCAGGCCTAATCAATTACATTCGCTCGAGGAGTAGGATGTGCAGCCGGTTTGCCGATGTTTGAGCAAGATCGATTGATCTAGCAGGATGATGTTGAGGGATCGACAATGGCTGGTTCAATATTGACACAACCTGTGACAAATCATGCTTCGATAGTTAGGTCGGGAGGTAGCACGAACCAGACAGAGCATACGACAATGACATCTCACGGTTGATAGAAGTGACGCTCGCAACCAGGAACGTAATCAGTTTAAGCATATGCAGAGTTGTTGTATCCAAGAAGCGAAGGACAAAAAACATGTTACATTCGCGATCGCCATCAAAGCATCAACGTAAACTTCTTTCTCTTTCGTCTCATACTTCCACCCTCGTCTAAAGGTACACCCGCATATTCTGTGCCGTGACCACTGTTCAACTTACGATTCTCTTTTATCAAGACCCACCTCAGTATCGCAGCTAGGAAGCCTACGAGGAGCATGAAACCAGCACAAACACTCATGCCTTTGACATAGTAAGGGCCATCATCATCGGGAAAGATGCTCGTCCCGACTAGCGGACCCATCTGGCCGATGAGATTTAGAAGAGCCATACCGGCACCTTTTTTACTATCACTTTCCTGGTTGTTAAGCGTCCATGTAATGATGATCGTGATGGCACTGAAAAAGCCTGCAGCGGCTGGGTAGAGCGCGATGTAGCGGACCATGGTTTTTTCGGACTGCAAGTACCCAGAGATTGCAATAGTGCCGTAACCGAGTGTTGCAAGGAGGGAATGAAGCATAATGAATGTTGAGCGTGATTGTAAGCGATCGGAGTAGTACGCAGTTGTAAGGACAACAACGAATGCGAAGAGGTAAGGGGGGGCTGAGAGGCCTTGTGCTGTGATTGACTCCCAACCCATATCTCGTATAACTGTCGGCAGGAACACCGGCATAGCTAAATGTAGGTATACGAAGTCAATGTATGTCTCATATGCAGGTCGCATAGGGATACTTACAGCTGAAAGCAACATTGCAAGAGAAGAACATGAGCGCTGTCAGGTAAGACTTCGGGTCCTTTAGAGTTTGGAGCACTTCCTGAAAATCGACGCGTCCTCTTCTTCGCCCATTCTGGTACTTATTTTCCTCCTGGTCTTGACCATCGCTCTCCTTTTCTGATCGTAACCTCATCACTGCAACTTCACGCTGTCGCGGACTTAACCACTTTGCTAATCCTGGGCCGTCTGGTACAAAATCCCATGCCCAGACTGCTACTAACACCGACGGAAAGCCTTCAAGCAGGAAAAGCAGCCTCCAAGGACTAAGCGGGCCGTGCTCGCCGACTTTGGTGATGAGGTACGCTAGTGCTCCAGCAAATGATGCTGAAAGGGGGCTAGCGCTGATAAAGAGCCCGGTTCGAAAAGCCAACTCGGACCGACGGAAAAAAAAGGACAGGTAGAAGGGTACGCCAGGTCCGAATGCCGCTTCGCTTATGCCGAGGAGGGCTCGTAGAACAACGAGAAAACCAAAGGACGTTGCGACTGCCTGAAGCGACGCCACTATGCCCCAAGACAGGATACACAGGGATATGTAGATGTGCGGCGGGACGATGCGGTACCTAGCAACATTAGCTGCGCTCGTTTCTTCACTTGGAAAGACTAACATGAGCGTCATCCATTCGAATATGATGTAAGTGATGTAGAAAGCCCATAGCAACCACTCGTACTGGGTGGAGCTTAGCTTTAGATCGTCTGCGAGACCAGCTATACGCGCATTGCCAATATCTATCATATCCATTAGCATATACCATCAACCCTACCAGATCTGCTTCGCGTACGTTCGAAGTACATGTCATCCCTCCAAGCCTTGCAGGTGTAGAAAGTACTCACTCGACCGATCCAAGAAGCTCAACATGTACAACAGGGCCATAAAAGTGACTAGCCTGCGATCAAGCTTCTTAAGTACTGTGCGGTCCTCATCTGGAGTATACAGCTCGTAACTCTGGACAGAATCTAACGATGCGCGTCGTGTACTGGGTAGGAAGCCCTCGTCTTCTTCTCCCAGCTCTTCTTTGGATCCGAGCTCATCGTGTGGAGTGATCGTTCGGAGTTCGAAAGAGTTCGGCTCGTGTATCACGGGAAAACCATGGGAGGAATGTGAGGAGCGAGGGGAGGATGTGAACTTGGGCGAGCTTTCATTGGTGTTGTTGGATGCTGGTTCGTGCTGTTTACGGCAGGAGGAGGACATGCTTAGGTTGGTTTCTCGGGAATGAGCCGCATTGGACAATCAGAGATCACATCGGGAATGATAGGAGTGTTGAGGAAATGTACGAACGCATCACTACTGACGGGTCGCGTAAGCTCGAGGATGTAAAGCTGTCTCTCGTGAGATAACGCGTAGAAGCCCGTGCGCTACCGTACCCCACAATCCGTACTTACTCAGCCCTTGCATTATTCCGGACACATCATTTCAGTGAGCGGTGACATACTAAGCTCGACTTCCACGCTAAAGATGACTTGTTGAATCTTCTGCGGATATATGCGTCTAGGAGAGTAACAGAGAGCATGTCTACTACTGCCGGTTGTTGGCCCGAGTCAATCCTGGTACAGGTTGGAGACTGAACTACAAGCTCAATACAGAGTTACGAGATCAGAGTGTAGTGAGTGACCGTGCAAACACAGCTACAGAAAACAATACGGTTTCATACACCTCCAGCTTTACCACAAAGACAAGAAATAGTCACAGATTCGCTCGGTTGGCGGTCAACTGTAATTGATACCATTCATCGATAGCCATATGCCTACCTTTTAAGTTCATGTATCTGTCTTGCCTAGTTCGTGTTTTACTATCACCCACCCGGGGCGAGAAGGCGCGCAACGATTGTGTCTTGGACGTGAGGAAGATCACAGGGAAGCGGCGAGCTTGTGTCCAATCATGGCTACTGTCGATGGTTATAAACGGGTCAACAAAGGAGAACATGTGAGATAGGGTGAATGTAGTTGTCGCGAAAGAATCGCGTTCGTGCATATCTCGACCCTCTCCTATCGTTCCGAATATCTCTAATTGGGCAGCTTCCAGTCTTTGTAACTCCATTTCTCGGACAGGTGGTACTTTTTCTGCTTGCCGTATGCGACTGGTCTCCTGGCTTCGACCTTGCCCTGAAGCATGAAAGTCCTGAAGCGGTCCTTAAGGAGGTTGCCCTCCGGTTTGAGAAGACGTAGAGAGTCGCGAAGCTCGTCTGGCAGAACAACCTCGAGCGGGGCTTCCATTACACTGAGATGGGTCAGCAGATGCTCGTTCTGTGGAACATGAACAGATACTTACGGCGTCTTGCCGAATTGCTTCTTCCTCAGCTCCACTTCTTCGCCGTTGTCCTCGTCTGCGAGCTCGGCATTCTTCTGTTCAAGAGCTTGTCGTACAGCCTCTCTCGCCTTCTCCTTTTCTTCTACGCTCTTTGCTAACCTCTTAATCTCTTGCACTTGTTGCTCCTTGGCCTTCATCTTTGCTTCGTGAACCGCCTTTCGCTGCGCCTCCTTTCTCCTGTTGATCTTGTTTCGTTGTGACTGCGATTTCCTTTCTGGTCGCTTCTTCTTGGCCTCTTTGTCTTCGTTTTCACTGAAACCTTCCCACTCACTCTCCCAAACGCTCTCTTCACCGGAGTCGGATTCCGTCTCGGCGGCTGCTCGCTCCATAAGCTCAGCCTCCTCACGAGCCTCCTGCAGGCGCTTCTTCTCAGCCTCGACAGCCTTGTCGGATTCGCGCATAAGCTCGTTCTGCCAGTCTTCCAACAGGGGGTTGTACGACTTTCCACCAGTGGGTTTGCGGACCGAAGGGATGGCTTTGCCGGTCTTTGCTTGTGAGATGGGTGCGTGCTTGAGGGTCTTTGGCTCGACCTTGGGCTTCTTCTTCTCTAGGTAAGAAAATCGAGGGTCTTCCTTGACCTCTTGTACCGCCCATGGGTCGTAAGCGGCGTCACCACCCTGCACAACGTCTTTCTTGACCTGCTCGCCTCCGTATGCAATCGCCCTGAGCCTGTCGTATTCCTTGCCTGATACCTTGGCCTTCTTTCTCTTGCCATCGTCGGCGATTTCCGAAAGCCGCTTCCTGGTGGACACGGCGGGAACCGCAGAGCGCTTGGCGAGTATCTCATCGACTTTGAGGGGCTTGTGTCGTTTCGCGACTTCTTTTTGGATTTCGGCAGATCCAACGACATCGACGGCGAAAAGTTCGTCCGCAGTCTTCTCAGCGATGACACCACTATAGAAGCGTTAGTACGGTTATCGTATATGCAGCGCGATTGTAACATGCCCTTGGATGATCTGACCGCGTACGTCCTCCAGGCCCGACTGGATTTGCGTGACATCGACATTTTTGCGCCAAGCCTTCTTGCCTTTGCGGCTCGGCTGCTTGTACTGCGCGGGTGCTGCTTCGGTATCCGCCATTGCTGTATCTTACGGTCGCTGTGTTCCGAGTTGTGGGGTTGTTGGCTGTCGCAAAAAGTTCGACCCAAAATTCCGACCAGCAAAGCGGCGCACGGGCTGGACCCACCCAAGGCCCCTGCAGCCTCTCGGTAGTCGGTGTTGGCCGCCCAGGGTGCAAGCCCTCCAGATTCGACCGACACTCCTATTCAAATATCACGCCCCACCAAGACACACGACCAGAAGATTGCTTCTGATACTCTGGGATAGTACTTTCCGACGTTTTTGCTTTTTCAGAAACTCTCTAACCTTGTTCACCATGGCGCAGGCGGGATACTCAAACCCGCTCAAGAAGTTCAAGTGAGCTGTCCTCCGCGGCGGAGACGAACTTTGTATACTAACCGGCTGTAGGCTCGTATTCCTGGGCGAACAAAGTGGTATGCTTACTGTCGCAAATACAGCGTCTTGAGGCATGTTTGTTGACTTATCCTCACAGTGGGAAAGACGTCTCTTATCACCCGCTTCATGTACGACTCATTCGACAACACCTACCAAGCGACAATCGGAATCGATTTTCTGAGCAAGGTATGCACTTCGTGAAGCCGCTACAGAGACGGTGGTCCTGTGCAACGACTGACTTTCGTCTGCAGACCATGTACCTCGAAGATCGAACCGTCCGCCTACAGCTCTGGGATACTGCCGGTCAAGAGCGATTCCGCTCCCTGATTCCTTCATACATTCGCGATTCCAGTGTGGCCGTGGTTGTATACGACATCACAAACAAGAAGACATTCGAGAACACAAGGAAATGGGTAGACGATGTTAGAGGCGAGCGCGGCAACGATGTTATTATCGTGCTGGTCGGCAACAAGACCGACTTGAATGATAAGCGCGAGGTTACCACGGCCCAGGGTGAAGAGGAAGCCAAGAAGAACAACTTGATGTTTATCGAGACTAGCGCAAAGGTCGGGCACAACGTGAAGGCGCTGTTCAAGAGAATCGCGCAAGCGTTACCGGGCATGGAGGGCGAAGGTCAACAAGGGCAGAGCCAGAGTAGGTTCAGTTGTACATGTTGCGGTGAAGGCCATGCTAATTCAGGGTCCAGTGATCGACGTGAACATCAACCCCTCGCAGCCAGCAGCGGACAGCACGTGCGCATGTTAGAGAAGACATGGCCGTCCGACAGTCGATTCGGTTCATTCGCTCGAGGGCGTACTGTAATTATTTGGGAAGATTTGCAAGTCTGAGGAAGTCATTGTCAGCAAGGCGTTCAGGCATTCACGCATGGGCTGCATGCATATTAACGTCGAAGACGTAATCTGTAGTATAGCAGTGCGTACCCATGCGTACCACTGCATGACGTCAATGGAGAGATGCCGAGTGCTGTTTGGATTGTATGCATTGGAAGCCCACATCTATGCCAACGCCCGCCCCAGCCAGATGAATCATGCTCAACCGGGACGCCGACGGTGGAATCGACCGACCGCGCTGATGCTGATACATATACAAGAATATTACAGGGGCCGTGACCAGACGGAGAGGGGTCCAAAATGCGTGCTGAATTCATCGAATTGCTATGGTCGAACAATCTTACTCGAGATCGCCTGCCGAACCAGCCTCAGACGGCGTCTTGCTGCCGCCGACAGGGATTGACGTGTCTACTGCGATCATCTCGGCGAGGATGTCGAGAACGGGCTATCGGGTGTTAGCGGAGCGCGAGCGTACGACAGCAAACAACAACCCACCTTGGGCACGGTCTTGTCGTAGATGTTGATCAGTTCCCGCGGGTTGGGGTAGACCTTTAATGCGCGGTAGAAGCATAGCGCCGCCTCAACGTTGTCGGCACCTGGCACACAATTAGCACCACGTCCCACCAGAAGGATCAAACTGAGAGCATACCCTTCTGTACCATGCCCTCTCCCTGCGCAACCTCTTGCATAAAGTACGCCTCCACCTCCTCTGGGTCCTTGGGGAAGCCCTCCTCGTTTGCCCGCTCTACCGCCTCTCGGATGGCCTTCTTCTGCTCGGCGCCCTGTGCCTCGGCCTCCTCCTTGGCCGCCCGCTCGGTTCGCTTCGACTCCTTCTTCAGCTGCTTGCGGAAGCCGGGGTCGTTTCGTCGCTTGTAGTCGAAGTAGGCGGCATATGCGAGAAGGCCTGTTACGATGGTGCCGGCGCTGATGGCCGCAATCGTCGACGGCTTTAACGATGAGCTAGACATGGTGGTGCGACTTGCGGGTGTGAAGAGCGCAATTAGGCAGACAAGGAACAGTGATACCCCTTGGATATGGCGGAAGGAGATGGCGGTGATGTGGTGTGGTGTATAACTTTTTCGACAAGTCCAGGGAAGGCACGCGGCACGATTCATCAAAGTGGGCCCGAGCTCACACTCGAGGCCGCGGCTCCATCCATGCATGGGTGATGGCGTCCCGCTACCTGTCACCATTGCACCGCCATCGACGTCGGCAGTGCCCCCTCTCTTCCACTACAGCAGTCCGTGTATCTTGCAGGCAAGATGTCGGAGAAGCAAAAGGGCATCTCCCTCCGCAAGAAGCGGGGGGACAAGAGCAAGAAGAACGCGCCGCCGCCCACCATCAGCGCGCCGCGACAGATTAGTGCGCCCATGCCGGCGGGCGTCGCTGCTGCCTCGCTCCCCAGCTCCGGACGCCCTTCGAACGAGTCAAGTCGCTCGAGGACTAGACAGGATGTTTCCCAGTCGCGCCCGCAGCGACCCGATAAGACGGCGGATCTCGTCAAGAGGAGGTACTCGCAGAAGATTGCGACGCTGCCTGGCGACTTTGGAAATGGCGAACCCATGCCGCAGATGCCGAGCATGCCCGCCCAGTACAGAGAGAAGAGTCAGACGAGAGAGGGGCGGCCGCCTGGAAGCTCCAATGGGCGGGTGCTGCAGGTTGACCCGCGGGCTTTGAGAGACCCCAACCTGGAAGTAGAGCGATGTGAGACGATTACACGGTGATCGAGTCAATGCTTGGATACTGACTCGCACAGACGTATCGACCATCCTCGCCGACGCCTCTGAGGCAGACATCAACCGCTACGAAGACGAACTGCGCAAGACGAAACACCGTACATCCCTCGATCTACAGCACAACGTATACCAGAACCGCACACAGTTCATCAAGATCAGCAAAGAGGCAGAGAAACTCAAAGGCGAAATGCGAACACTTCGTCAGTTGATGTCCGACCTAACCACCACATTGGGGCAGACAGCCTCAGCCACGGGTGCAAACGACGCTGCGAGCTCCCGAAGAGCCAACAGAAGCTCGATTGGAGACCTCAATCAACTACGCGCAGGCCAGCTGCAGCAGCTGTACAGAGACGTCGAGGGCTCGCAGAAGTACCTCCCGCCTATACCTGGGCGATACATTGTGTGGAAATCAACAAGATGGTTTGAACTCGACTCCGCCACTCTCAAGGCGAGACGAAGAGTCAGACTACTGCTACTGAATGACCACCTCCTTATCGCGTCGGAGAAGAAGGCGCGCAACGATGTTCCTGGTCAACGTGATGGCAACAGAGCAAATATGGAGTTTATGGCCCAACGATGTTTTCCACTGCAAGATACTCAGGTGATCAGGACGCCCGAGGAACGCATCATCATTCGCGCTGGTCCCGAGTCTTTCACGTACGACACGAAAAAAGAGGATAGTGGCGACAAGTCCGCTTTCGTTGCTACCTTTCGCAAAACCAAAGATGACTTGCGCAAGAGCCAAGAAGCTGACGTGCAAGAGAAAGACCGAACGCAAGACTCCTATAGCCACCTCCTTTCACGCGACCCTGCCTTCATGAATAGAACGGAGTTGTTGGATAACCTTTCCGATGGCATCAACAACGAACAAGTCAGTACATTTATCGATATGGATGGGCAGCAGCGCAATATCCGGTGGGTGGAAAGTCAACTAGACGATTTAGATATTGAGATTGCGCTTCAACACTTCCAAGAAGCAGTCCTGAAAGTCGATCGCCTCAGAGCACTTGCGAAGAACATCAAAAGCAACGAAATGGCCAAGACGATCGTCACATATAAAGTCAATGAACGTGCTGCTAAGCTGGCAAATGTTTTGGTCAAGCACATGGTAGAGCATAACAACTGGTTCACGTCTGTTAGGCAACATGTCAGCTGGGTCGTCCAATTAGGTTTCGAAGATCGCGCACGAGAAGCATATCTGGAAGCTCGCGGTAATCTCATCAAGACTCGCACGCGGTATGTTTCCATGTTCATCCTTGATCCACGTTATTTGCTGACTCTTCCAGACAATGTGTGTTCGAAGGCAACCTCCCCGACTACATCTTCCAAACCTCCTACATCTGTTTCACCATCATCAAGAATACCGTTGACATGTATCAAAAATGCTTCCCACAACAGCTCATGTCCGCATGCGTCAAATGGGCGAAAGAGCATATTGATCAGTTCAACATTTTACTGAAGAGGCAACTGAGTAGCGTTGATGAAGGTGGCAATGTTTGGAACGAATGCCTGAGGCTGGCACATGAACACGCAGAGATGCTGAGGGAGGTTGGTCTGGATTTCACCGAGTTGGTTGGCAACGGACTCGGCGGACAGGATGGCGAAGAAGCGCAGGGTCCTATAGGGCTGGGAGTGTCCGCATAAGCTTTTTGAGGATGTAACATACGACCAAATGAGGCCGGGAACATTAATATTTCGTACTTGGTGCTGGCCAATGATGGCCAAGCTATTCGGACCATGGTGGAGGCAAGCACGGTTCCTTCTCACCTCTCACTTGCTGTCTAAATTTGCGGCCCAGTAAACACAATGGCGCCACAAACTCTGTCCAGAGCCCGTTAGGCATCCTCCAACCATCATCAGCTTCACCAAACGCATCGTTAACATCGAATATGCTACTCCGCTTGAGCTCATTTGTACAAATCCTCGTCACTGGCTCCAACTCACGGGGAGTTCGTGAATTACCATATTAGGTTAGACCGGCTTAATTGGCCTGTTTGTTGACAAGTCTGCAACACGCGAACTCAAGTGAATATTGATTTAGACTCACTTGAACCTTCTGGAATGATAGGTTCACTAATGGTCACGTAACCACCAAACTGGAACGATCTCGTCTTTTACCTCTCTCACTCCTACATCTAACTACCAAGCTTGGGACCACGACAAGATGCCTTCTGAGGCCGAGAACATCAATTACTTGTACTTGGTGCTGACCAACAATGGCAACCCAACTGTAAGCCTCACCAAGTCCACGTCAAGGGCGCCGACGATCCTTCTCGCTCTTCAGATGATCTACTCATCTGTATCCTCGTACGCACCTTTACATGCTGACTTACGACAGATCAATTGGGACGCTGTATCTGAAGCGCTCGACCTCAAGAAAGGCGCGGTTACAAAGCGATGGTCGCGCCTTAAGCAGGCTATGGACAGGAACGAGGTTCCTGGAGGTACCACGTATCAGTTTCTATGGCTTTGTGTCAAGCACCACACGCGAACTCAAGTAAGTACCGATTTAGACTCACGTGTATCTTCTGGAACGACAGGCTCACCAATTGTCTCGTAGCCACCAGACTGGAACGACATCGCAGCCAAGGCCAACACTACTGCTGGAGCGGCATCAAAGCGCTATCCTCGGATGAAGAAAGTGTTTGAAGAGAACGAGACCGCACCTGGTTCCCCATCGCCCATCAAGGACACCCCCGCTAAGACCAATAACACCCCCAAGTCTACTGTCAAGAGGTCTCGTAAGACTGCCACCCCATCCGGCGACGACCTTGACGACACCCAGACGACACCGACTACCAAGCGCAAGCGTGCGTCACCAAAGAAAAAGGTCGCCGCCACCGAGCACGAAGCGAGCATCAAGCCTGACCCGGGGAACGAGGACGACCAAGAAGAGCTCTTAGAGTCCAAGCCCAAGCGCACCAAGGTCGGAAAGAATAACATCAAGATCACTCCTAAGCCTAAGCCCAAGAATAACATTAGGAAGGAGGATAACAGCGATGACGGTGAGGACTCTTTCTTCGACGCTCAGGAAGAGGCTGGACAAGTCGACCACGATAGTCACGCTGTTCATGACTGTAATTTTCCCTACTCCAAGACGGCTCAGCATCTCGACCATGTACTAATAATTTGTTAGCGGAGCCAGCTGACCCCCTTGACTGGTTGGTTGAAGAAGCTTAATGACCTGCTTGTAGCCTCTGGGAAAGGAGGGAGGGCATTTGGGCGACTACTACCGAGGCCTCACAGTAGTGACACCCTATTTCGTAGGACTAGTCATAGTAAACGAGTTTAAATCACGTAATAACCATTGAAGTGTGAAAGCTCTTGGGCCACTGAGTTGAAAGTAGGGTATATACAACAGGTTAAGATTTCAGTCTAAGCAGCCAAGTAGGCAGCTAGCTTCTGAAGGAAGCAGCCGCAGCCGTAATAGGTAAACGTACACAAAAACACCAACAACGGTCTTTACGTCCCACAGAAATACTGCATTACCTGTAGCTACGGGTCCTAGCTAACAAGAGGCGTGTACTGGTGGCTTATCTACGACGCACAACCGTACTGTATCTCATCCTAGTACGTTACGTTGGACGTGCTGTATACAGTCGTGGGTAGAGACTCTTCTGTGTTCGCGTCGTGTCCATGTAGACAGCTTGCCGTCGCAGTGTGCAACTACTTGGTATGCTAAAGGCAGGCTGTCATTTATGGTGTCAATACCAGTTTTCCAGTTGTCTTCCTGCCCTCGATGTCCCTTGTTGCCCTTACAATCTCGCTCAAGGGGTACACATCATGAATCTTTACATTCAGTCCATCTTTTTCAATGAAGTTCCACAGCTCCTTTGCGGCTATGTGCAGCTCTTCGCGAGTGGCGATGTAGTTGAATAGTGTAGGCCGAACGAGCTTGACATTCTTTGCTGACAAACGTCTGTGTGGTGTGTTAGTGGACGTTCAGATGAAAGAGGCGGGAGAAAGAACTTACGCAAGAGCGAACCCCTCTACTGGTCCCGATGCGTTTCCAAAGGAGCACATGATACCCTTTCTTCTCACTACAGCCAATGAGCTGTCGAAGGTGGACTTGCCGACTGAGTCGAACACTGCGTGTACGCCCTCGCCTCCGGTGACCTCTAGCACCTTCTTGATGAAGAAGTCTCGATCGTTCTCGTAGTATTCTAGTAGCACTTCTGCGCCATTCTGTTTTGCTAGGTTCCTCTTCTCTTCTGTGCTAGCTGTAGCAATAACCCTCGCGCCAACCGCCTTCAACAATTGACACAGCCATAAACCCACACCACCAGCGGCAGCAGTGACAAGGACCCAGTCTCCTTTCTTGACTTCGTATGCGTCGCGGATCAAGGTTACGGCGGTTAGCGCCTGGAGAAGCGAAGCAGCAGCAGTCTTTGTAGAGATGGAATCGGGTAGCGGTATGGTGTAGTTCGCTGGTGCAGCAGTATATTCCGCATATGCTGACTGTCCCATATAGGCTACTTTGGTGCCAGGCTTGAGATCAGAGGGCGCATTGGGTCCGACGGAGGCGACGGTTCCAGCGCCTTCACGGCCAAGAATGTAGGGAAATTGCGGAGGCTTGTAGACGCCTGAGCGGAAGTAGCTGTTGATTTGCTTCAGCACTTTCTCTCCAAATACACGGTCACATAATACTCACGTGTCGATGTAGTTGATGCCAATGAACTCGTTCTTCACCAGCACCTCGCCCTCCTTCGGCTCAGGAACTGGTACATCTGTCTTATACTGCAGAACTTCCGTGCCGCCAGTCTTCTCAATGAAGACGGCCTTCATAGTCTTTGGAAGAGATGACATGGCTCTGCTGCTGGGTGCTCTTGGAGCAATATTCGAATTGATGGCTGAGAGTCGTATTGTTACAGGTGTCGATCTTGAAAGAAGTTGCGCAGAAGGGGAAGCTAAAGTCATGGACCGCAAGAGATAAGCAAAGCATCTGCTTAATTGAAGCAGGCTATCTGGAGAGGTATGCTCGTTGATGATAAATACACACGGAAATGGCGTTAATTCCGAGTGATCAACGGATTGACAGCCCCGCTCCCCGCACACGTCATTATCGTCTCCATTCGCGACTTCTTTCCATCGAAAACGGCAGTCGCAATTGCTCTTCCATGGCACAGCCAACCAGTTGTTGCTGCATCGGCCTTCGCTCAGATGTACTCTGTAGGGCGCGCCAACATTCTGCTATCTTGGTAGGGCGTGATACCTAAGCGTTGCAGGTACGCCATGTGGGTATCGCCTGCCGTTTGTCGGAATGAATGGCAGACAGCTACTGCAAATCCAACAGGAGGCTTCGTGATTGACGATGGAAGCCTTTAAGACCATTCCAATATTGGCTAAGCTTGCAAGTACGTAGGCCGCACGTCTTTGGTCCCTCGTCTTGCACAGCTCTGGAAAAAACTAACATGGCCGACACTTATTATCACAGTTCCGAAGTTACAAGAAGTACTGTAGGGTTCGACTGTCGATGAGACAGATGCCCCAGGTCTTCTCAACCAGCGATTCGAGTCATGGACAGAAAATCTAAACGCTTTCCAGAATCGGCGCCCAGCCAACACTCAAGCCAGGAGGTAGAGAAGGGCAAGGTTCGACTTCAGGCTGCAAAGACTCGGATCAATGCAAATGAGATGGGAATGAAGTTTTTGGTCGCGCGGCAGGCTGCACGGACCTGAGGGCGAGGGTGAGCGAGCGATGTCATCGCATGTGGGTAGTGCCACGATCAATTTTGCCTTGGAGAACACATGGCCTCCACATGCAAGTCGTTATTAGTACTTTCTGACGAAGAATGGATAACATGTATGAATTGTCCAATAATCTAGAGCCGCGAGAGAAAGGTCGCCCTCGCTTATTTCGCCCAAACGGTCGCGCACGCGTTTCCGCGCGGCAGCGTAGAACCAAGTTCATCCACTGCGCCTACGTCATTCCTCACATCGCAATCAAGTGCAAACCGCAAATACATCTCCACTCACATGACAATGCGCATACTCGTACTTCACTACTCTCAAGACATCAGAGTATCGGTCATCTCCACTTGATCAACGTCCTCAACATGGGCGCACTATTCTCCTCCATTCTTGCGCCTATCGCTTTACCACTGGGCTCATTCTTAGCCATTCCTATGCTGTCTTCTTGGTCGACGGGCTTAAACCTCATCTTCCTCTCAGTCGCATGGACGACAATCGCTGCATCGTATTCTCCTCTTCAACTTGAGCTGGTTGCACCACTAGTTCTACGTTTATCTCTCTACATCATCCCTAGCCTTATCTCCTTACTATTCGACATTGGAATACCAAGTCTAGCCGTCGAATTCAAATCGCAAGGACAATGGGGCATTCCAAGCAATCAGAAGGGCGGTGCAAGAGCAGTGAGGAGGGTCATAGCATGGAGCTGTGCAAACGTACTGCTTACTGTTGCATTGCAGGCGGGTATTGAATTCTTGGTTACCGACATACTACAAATGAGGAGTCTCCTACTCATCAAGGGTAGCAAATGGGGATTGAATCACCTGCCGAACCCGTGGACAATGGTTAAGCATGGCATTGTCGCACTTGTATCACGTAACGTAAGTTACCATGATCGCGTCCGTCGAGTAAACTGTGCTAATGGACATGCCCTAGATCCTGCAATACTATGTCCATACACACTTGCTCCATTCACCGACCGGCGGTGCACTCTCAAACTTACATCAGAGTTGGCACCATAGCATTAAGATTCCATATTCCTTTGCCGCAAACTACGATCACCCCATCTGCCACCTCTTGCACCGCTTCCTACCTCTATACCTTCCAGCAATTGCTTTACGCATGCATATCCTTACCTACCTGGTTCTGGTCGCCATTTTCAGTCTAGAGGAGACATTCGTGTACTCGGGATATAACGTTTTACCCTCGATCATCATGTTGCGAGGAATGGGACGACGTGCTGATGCGCATATGATGAGTGAGGGAGAGGGGAATTATGGATGCTTGGGTGTCTTAGACTGGTGCCACGGAACGACATTAGGCAAGGATGTTGTTGAGGACCTGAAGGCGGAGATGGAGAAGCATGACGTGGAGGGCAAAGCGGGGAAAGCTATAAACGGCGCGGGGGATGCGGCGAATGGGCTAGCGGGGAAGTTTGGCAGGGCTAGGAAAGGGAGAGGAAAGAAGTAAGTAGATCAACCGGCGAGCAATGGGTTGTGTGACGAGGCATGTCCTTACATCGTGTTGGCGCAATTGGTTTGGTGGTGGGAAATACTCTTGATTCGTTGTCGCTTCGATACCCTCACGTCATGTCGCTTGGAGTTCGCGTGGCAGTTGGCGCAGTATCGGTCGAACAATGTAACGTCTGTATCTCTATTTCATGCATCAGTACTCTCGATTACCGCCCAGTATATACCGCGCCAATTGAACGCCCAACTATGACATCACGCAAGCGGAGACCAAATGTTCACTTTTGGACCGTCTCGGATTCGCTTGCTTGTTATAAAGTCTTATGGTAAATGCCTTGTCGGTATCCTCCATGAAAAAAAATTGGCTGCCGTGCCGCTGCGGTTCTGGTTCCTCGCTAGTACGGCTGCAGTATGCCGAAGTCATCTTTCATCCCATGCACTGAACGCCGAATGCCCGATCGTTATCCGTCGCTTAGAAGACCATCTGGTGAGGCCTGTCTGAGGTACGGAGGCTGAAGCTGGCACCGAGGTAGTCGGCGAGGTGAGCCTCCTTCTTGATGGTGGCCAGAAGAGCCTTGTCGACGGCCTTCTGGTCCTCGACGCGGTCCTTGGAGGTCTCCTTCTTCTGTCACATTTGTCAGTGCTGTCGCGTCCCACCTCAATCGTGTGTACGTACCTCGGGCTTCTCGCCCTGCTTGAAGAACGCATCCTCACCAGGCTTGTGGGCGGCCTTGTCCTTGGTGAAGTAACCGTCCTGGCTAGCCTTCTCGACAACCTTCTCGTCTACGCCGCTCAGGTCGACCTTGGTGGAGGTGGCAATGACATATCGGGCGTTTACTCGGCGGAGGGGAACACCGTTGACTTTAAAGGGACCGGTAACAAGGAGGACACCCTGGGAGAGGTGCTTGAGGACAACGACGCGCTTGCCGCGGAAGCGACCAGCAAGGAGGATGACGACGGTACCGGGCTGGAGGGACTCGCGAACCTTCGCAGGGCGGACAGACTTGCGGGCCTTGAGTCGCAGTTAGCGGAGCTCCAATTGACGTCTTGATTCTCAATCTTGCACACCCAGACACATTCGCGGCGTGCTGTCGCAGTGCATACACTTAGCACCCCTGCAGTCCTTCTCTTGCATGCGAGCCATCTTCTATCGCGAACGTACCTTCTTGGGGACAGCAACGTCCGCAGCAGGGTAGTACTTGCTAGCCTTCTGCGAGTGGTGCGGTATCGACCTCTCCCCCTTGGAGAATTTCTGGGTGGTGGGCTTCGTGTCCTCTTGTTTGGCCGCCATTTCGTTTCGCTGTGGTCGTTAGTGCTGGTCGGTGGTGTTGGCGATGGAATCGTATTTTCGTGAATTCGAATGTGTGCCAAGCTGTCCAATCGATACGCGCGACCGGGCCGCGAGTTGTTCCGTCGGTTACGTAACCCGCATGGAGCTTGCAGCTTGCGGCCATGCGTGCGGGATGGCGGCTGAACATCATTGCCCCAACATCAAACACCCACTGCAAACATGTCTGTCCAACCGCTCATCACCTTCAAGGCCGGCCAGTGCGAGCTGACTGTGAGCGACACTGCTTCTTGTGTATTGGGCCGTAGACTAACAATCCATACAGCGCGGAGAAGGCAACTCACAGACAGTCAAGCCAGTACAGACACCTGGCTATGTCTATCTGTACCAAGGAGAAGATGGTTTGTTCGCGACCAAGGCACGCTGTTCATCAACTCACGTGTCCAGAATTCGTGCACTTCTGCTGGCGACCACGCGACCGCTCACTCGACCAGTCCGAGCTCGACCTCATCATGATCCCCGGTGACGGCTCCTTCCAACCCTACACCGGCAAAGACTCCGTCGACGACTCCGAGAACATCAAGTCACCCACCGACGGTCGCATCTTCGTCCTCAAGTTCAGCTCGAGTTCACAGCGCTATCTCTTCTGGTTACAATCGAAGTCGCAGCACCCGCGGGGCGCGAGCTGGTTCAGCGAGCGTGATCTCAAGATCGGCCAAGTCATTGATCTTCTGCTAACGGGCGAGGAGATCGATGTGCAGGCTGAACTCGCAGGTACCTCAAACTCATCTGGCAATGATGAGGACGAGACAATGGAAGATGTAGAGCCATCGAGCCGAAACCGCCACGGTAGCACCGGAGGCGCAGGAGCTGGTGCCACGGGCGGTGATATCCGAGAAGAAGGCGAAGAGTCCCGAGAAGGAGGCGCCGATGGTGGTCGAGCGTAGGTTCCGTCTATTTGTATCGCATTCGGCGTCGTGGCGCAGTCTACCTTTCCGGAAAGAATCGAGCTGTTGTGGAAGTCCGTCCACCCGCTTTTTACAAAACTCTAAAGATATCCTGTTACAGTACGGCGTTTTGGGAGGAGCCTAAGACCACCCAAGCATATGGCAATTGGCACTGGCTGCTCATGTACAACAATAGAAAATAAGCATCATGCTCCGTCTTCCACTGGCCACGCCGCGGCGCTCGTTTCGCGTTTCTACTTTGTTTTTGCTTCTAGAACACATTGCTAACGCGTCGACAGAGCCGGCTCGGGTGACGTCTCCGCCATTGTCCAAGATTTCATGAATTCGCTCAAGGGCGGCGGTGCAGGCGGCAGCGCAAAACAACAACAACGGGGATCAGAACCTTTCACTACCCTACTCGACCTCCTATGGCCTTCACATACCATCCCGACTGTTCAAGATGCATCCGACGAACTCATCGACGCCCTGTGTGCACAGCTACCGACCACTCCTTTCCTTCTAGAAGCCGAAGTCGAAGATATTGACGAGATCGACCCAAACTCCGAAACAGCACAGATGGCTATCCAGACGCTGAGCCGAAAGGAGAAGATCGACGTGCTAGGAAGAGTTTTACGGGCACCGCAGTTGAGGGCGGCTTTGGGTAGTTTGACAGAGGCGCTGAAGACCGGCGCCCTGCCAACTGTGAGCCAGGCACTGAAGATCGACGTTGAGAACGGAGGCTATATGAGAGGTGGGGGGATGCCAGTCGGTGGCCCAGACGCGGTCAAGGCATTCTTGGAAGGTGTCAAGAAGACAGTGGAGAAAGAGAAGAAGGGTGATGATGAAATGGATATGAGCTAGACGACCCGGTGACTATCGAGGCTTGGATACAATCCGGCCTTGAATGACGCCCGGCGCACGACTTATGCATATATAGACGACGATCCAAAATACCAGTATTGTATGCCGGGGGTAGGGTGATCTAATCATTTTGGCCGACTGAAGACATCTCTTCATTTTTTTCTCTCTCTCGAAGGTTGCTTACCCATATCTCAATGAAAGTCTACATTAGGCTCTGCCATCTAACAAACTGCTACTAGGACACCAAAATATCCTCATTTCATTGTCTTTTATTCTCATCCCTCTTGTGTCCGATGGAGAAGCCGACTACACACCAAATTGTTCTCTTACTGCAGTCACTCCGCTCAAGTTCTCAATATTCTCTGTGACACCCGGGTGTTGTTCCCGATACGCATTCATCCAACGCTCCCGTTGGTTCTGCCACTTTGATTGCGAGTAGCATCCCACACAAGGTACTGGCGAGCGAGGGAGACGGCGGGGAAAGTGGTAAGCGCAATACTTCGGCTCTACTGTGCTGTGGAAACGTTAGCAATTGAGCCTAAGAAGATGGGGAAATGGTAAGTGGGAAGCGAGACAAGACTTACCTAGTGTCAGCTTCTGGGTCCGCGGGAGTGAACAAGGTCGAAGGTGAGGATGAGACGGGTTCAATGAGGATACCGGCGTTGGAAAAGGTGGGTGACGGTTCGGTGGGAGATGGAGATACTGGAGACATGGACGCCGGGGAGCCTGCACTCTTGGCTTCTTGTCCTGTAGTCGGCGCTACGAAGCGAAATGCTGGCGTATTACCACTCTGCTGTAGTCCTTGTATCGGGCTACTCAGCACCGTAGCTCTCAGTGGGGAAGCAGTTGTCGAGGGCGTCATGGACGATACAACGGAGCTCGAGCGCGACAACTCGGGCACGTTTTTGCAAAGGTCGTCGGGAATCCGGCGTCCGGTAGCGGTGGCATTGGGACACGGCGTGGTGCACACGATCTTATTGTGGCACAAGCGTAGACTTGAAGAAGTTTCTGACACATTTTGGGTAAAAGGTGGGTTTCTGTGAGGAGGCTTGGATTTGGTGGACAAGCTAGTGGGGATTTCTAATCGAGAGCTGGATTATGGTAGTAAGAAGTGAGCGCCAGAGTAGCAGTGTAAAGGTGAATAGTAACAGGGTCAACGACAGTGACGCAACACAATGTGTTTGAGAATGAGTAAGTGGCACTGTCATCCACAAGCGGTGTACGAGCGCTGTCTTCACTTTATCATCTTACCTCAACCCGTTTGTCAGCCCACGCGTTTGCCGGTCTACGCGTTCGCCTGTCTAGCATCTACACAGTACACGCGAAAAAAAGAAGATCAAATTGGCAGATCAGAACTTTTGGTTCCATGCTAAAGGTTGTATCAACATTGCAAAATCGTGAATGGTCGGTGTAACGACAACCCCTTCTCCATGCCGTGAACACCGCGCCATCAAACTCCATGCCACCAAATGCTCAAACAAAAACGCAGACCTGGTGAAATGTTGTAGCACTAATAGCTTCGTCCGAACAAGATCCACTGCTTGGCAGGAATCTGACAGTCGGGGTTGATACACTTGGTCTTGCCGGGCTCGATACCCTCGGGCTGGTCGAAGGGAATGCACAAACTCTTTGCGCCCATGGCAGGAGCCTGCTTGTCTTCGGCAACGCCGTCTCCAAGCGCCGAACGCGCACTTTTCGCCTTGACCTCGTCTTCACACTTGTCGCCCTCGCAATGAGGAACAAGAACGACGTTCTTGCCATTGAGGGTGGGGACGAAATCATCCCAGTTGGTAAGTTGGATACGGTGCTCCCGGTAAGCCTTGTCAGCCTTGTTGAACATGTCTTTCTGGATCTGCTCGAGTAGCTTGGGAACTTCTTGCGCAAGGCTACCAACGTCGATGGTGCCACGTGCGGCGTCCTTGTCATCAATGTCACGGCGGGAAGTGGTAACAACACCCTTCTCCGCATCCTTGGGACCGAACTCTATACGTAGAGGAATACCCTTCAACTCCCAGTCGTTGAACTTCCAGCCAGGAGAGTAGCCCTCACGGTAGTCAGTCTCGACGCGAACACCTGCCTCAGTAAGGTCGTCGGCTATCTTCTTGACCTTGCTGTAAAGATCTTCCTTGGCCTCAGCAGACATCCTGGTCTCGTTAGCATGATGTCATCCATGAGTCATCCGTAACAAACGTACTTGGCGTTGACTCCCACAGGAATAACAACAACTTGAATTTCAGCCACCCTGGGAGGGATGACTAGACCTCGGTTGTCTCCGTGAGTCAGGATCATGACACCGATTGAGCGAGTAGTCAGACCCCACGAGTTCTGCCACACATGGACGTGTTCCGACTTGCCGGATTCCTTTGCCGTAGGGTCCTCGACTGTGATGTTGAACATCTTTGAGAAATGCTGGCCGAGAGCGTGTGATGTTGCGGCCTGGATACCACGTCCAGTAGCAGGAATGAAACCCTCGACGGTTGTGGTGTAGTCGGCTCCAGGGAACTTTTCGTTCACGGTCTTAGTTCCCTTCACGACCGGAACAGCAAGCAGCTCCTGGTAAACATCAGAGTACCAGTCGAGGATCTGCAGTACCTCATCACTCGCCTCTTTCTGGGTAAGATGTGCGGTGTGGCCTTCTTGCCATAGGAACTCGCGTGATCGGATGAAGGGCATGGGGTCTGGACGTGGGTTAGACGCAGTCGAGGCAATGATCTGTTGGATACTCACGCTTAAACTCCCACCGAACAACGTTGTTCCACTGGTTCAGCTTCAAGGGCAGATCGCGATGTGACTGAATCTTGCGCGCGAAGTAGGGGTACATG
This sequence comes from Alternaria brassicae, assembly GCA_004936725.1. Classification (NCBI taxonomy): domain Eukaryota; kingdom Fungi; phylum Ascomycota; class Dothideomycetes; order Pleosporales; family Pleosporaceae; genus Alternaria; species Alternaria brassicae. The sequence goes on along the minus strand of CM016505.1, from coordinate 1,906,856 downwards.
GCGGTCTCCGAGGTAGGGCGCACGGCGACGGGCTTCTCCAGATCGGACTTTCCACCCTTGGTCACCCACGCGACCTCGGCGGCGAAACCTTCAACATGCTCCTTCTCTCGCTCCAAGTTGTCGGCGCTAATGAAGATGGGAAAGTAGGCGTTTCGGACTTTGAGCGTCTTGATCTGGCCGTCGAACCAGGACTTGATGTTCTCCCAGATGGCGTACGAGGAGGGCTCGAGAATGTAGCATCCGGCGACGTCGTAGTATGAGATCATCTGACCCTTGGTAATGACCTGCTGGTACCAGTCTCCCAAGTCAGTCTCCTTCGCGACGTCGATACCAATGAGTGCTGAACCCTCGATCTGTCGCATAGTCAATATCGCGTCTGGTCGGAAAAGTATCTATTGTACTCTTGACTGACCTTCTTTTTCTGTTGCTGGGGCTTCTTCGCGGCTTTCTGGGGGTTTCCGTCCTTCTTGCTCTTCTTGGTCTCAGAGATGGAAAGATCCTTCATCTGCCCGTCGGCAGCAGTGGCTTCGGCCATGTTGGATCGGTCTAGAAAAGCAGTGTCAACGTTGCTGGAGTCCTAGTAGTATCCGTAGCCAATATGGAAATGATTGGAGGACTGCGTTAGGTATAGATATTGTGCCTGAATGCCTTTGTATATAGGAGCAGTTGGCGGGGCAAGCGGGGTATCAACACGCGACTCGGAGTTACTTACGCGCGATTGAGTTATGGGAAGTTGAGAGGGAAGTCTTAAGCTAGAAGTACAGAGAATGGGAGTATAGCAGGGGCACTCAAAGCTAAGACAGAGTCGGCTCGTTGCAGTCTCGTGTGAGTCGACTGCCAAATGTGTGGAGGGGGCCGACTCATCGGCGCAGGGGTCCAGACTAGCGCGATTCACCCACGGAGCTACGATTCGCCGCGCGGGCGGGCATTGCTGGAGATTTTCTGGACCGCGTAGAGGCAGCAACAACAAGGCAGAACAGCTATAACCCGACACAATGGCAGGCATCTTCGAGCAGTCGCGCAGCGGAGGGACTCTGTGTAAGCTGGAACGGCGAAAAGAAAGTCCGCAAAAAGCTAACAATGCAGTCCTCGGCGGCCAGAAAATCAGCGGACAGGACATTCGCGACCAAAACGTCCTTGCGACCCAAGCAATCTCGAATGTGGTCAAGTCGTCCTTTGGGCCCTCGGGGCTCGACAAGATGATGGTCGACGATATCGGTGACGTTACCGTGACCAACGACGGCGCTACCATCCTCAGTCTGCTTGACATCGAGCACCCCGCAGGCAAAATCCTCGTCGACCTCGCACAACAACAGGACAAGGAAGTCGGAGATGGCACAACCTCCGTAGTCATAATAGCGGCCGAGCTGTTGCGGAGAGCAAACGAGCTCATGAAGAACAAGATCCACCCCACCACCATCATCACAGGCTACAGGCTGGCGTTGAGGGAGGCGGTCAAGTACATGAACGAGAACATCAGCACCAAGGTCGATGCGCTCGGTCGGGACTCGCTAGTCAACATCGCGAAGACGTCCATGTCCAGCAAGATCATCGGTTCCGACTCGGACTTCTTCGCCAACATGGTCGTAGACGCCATGACGGCTGTCAAGATGACAAACAACAAGGCCGAGGTCAAGTACCCCGTAAAGGCTGTCAACATCCTCAAGGCACACGGTCAGAGCGCCACGCAGTCGATACTGGTCAAGGGCTACGCCCTGAACTGCACAGTCGCCTCGCAAGCCATGAAGACACGCATCACCGACGCTAAGATTGCTTGCTTGGACATCAACCTGCAGAAGGAGCGAATGAAGCTGGGTGTCCACATCACCATCGACGATCCAGAGCAGCTAGAGAAGATCCGAGAGCGCGAGGCTGGCATTGTCACTGAGCGCATTGAGATGATCTTGAAGGCCGGCGCCAACGTTATCATGACCACAAAGGGCATTGACGACCTCTGCTTGAAGCACTTCGTCGAGAAGGGTGCGATGGCTGTGCGAAGGTGCAAGAAGGAGGACCTACGAAGAATAGCAAAGGCCACCGGAGCGACGCTAGTCAGCACACTTTCCGATCTGAACGGTGATGAGAAGTTCGAGGCGGCAAATCTTGGTCATGCTGAGGAGGTTTCTCAAGAGCGCATCTCCGACGATGAGTGCATTCTAGTCAAGGGCACCAAGGCCTTCTCTTCCGCATCCATCATCCTGCGAGGTGCTAACGACTACGCCTTGGACGAGATGGAGCGATCGGTACATGATTCATTATCAGCGGTAAAGCGAACCCTGGAGAGCGGACGTATCGTCCCTGGTGGAGGTGCTGTCGAGACTGCGTTGCACATCTACCTGGAAGAGTGGGCAACGTCAGTGGTAAGTATTCTTATCTTTGTAAGTCCAACAGTACCACTAATAATTTGTTCAGGGCTCTCGGGAACAGCTGGCGATAGCTGCCTTTGCCCAATCCCTCCTTGCCATCCCCAAGACTCTCGCCATCAACGCCGCCAAGGATGCTACCGAGCTTGTCGCTAACCTCCGATCACGGCACGCTCTCTCACAGCGAACAGTGAACCCTTCGGACCCTTCGTCGCAGGACGCGAAGCAGCTGGCCAAGTCTAAGAACTACAAGAACTACGGTCTGGACCTGACCAACGGTAAGGTACACGACTGTCTGAAAGCCGGTGTGCTGGAACCCAGCATGAGCAAGGTCAAGCAGTTGAAGTCAGCAGTGGAGGCGTGTGTCGCCATCATGCGTATCGATACCCTGATTAAGTTGGATCCAGAGGAGCAAGGCGGAGGTGGTGACGACGGCCATGGACATTAGATGTCCTAGCGTCGAGAAGAGATAGACCCGTCTGAAAAAATAACGACAGCGTAATGAAGGCTCAGAGCCCACGTGCAAGATGCTCTTCCTCTGTCCCCGCCCAATCTTGAACAACACACTGAGGACTTTGACCAGAATCCTGCTTGCTGAAGCACTGACTCATGATAAGTTTGGGGGCCAAATGCTGAATGCAGTTAATGTATAGGACCTTCGGACCGACCCTAGCATCTGTTCTCAAAGTTGTGCAGGCAGCTCAGCCTTGCGGATCTCAACCACAACAAACAGCCCTTTGACGTTACCAATCGAGGATGGCTCATATTTGACAGCTGCTAGTTCAAAAAACGAGGAGTCTTACCAATTTCTTGCGCCTCATATTTGTGTCCTACCTCGGCACTTCGAAGCCACGATAGGGATCTACATGCGAATCTGCCGCGCCGCCAACACATGCCTCACCGGTGAGACTATCTTGCGACCAAAACACCCGACGTGCCCTAGTGGTCACCTAAATTGGGGAAGCGCACGGCTGTATTGGTTCCGTGTGGCTTATGTCGCGACCTATCAAAAGGCTGCACAAGCGAGCTGAAGAAGAAACAACCACTCGCCTCGCCACCCCATGCTCGTTACACACCCGTTGTTCCTGCAGCGGTCACCATTGCATCTAGCGTCCAGATGGACGGCATATGTAGATGAGGATACCTGAGCTTTCAATCATGAGAAGATGGGAATAATGACAAGAACCAGACTTGGTCATGTCTACCTATCCCAATGACCTGGTCGCTTCGAGAAGCAAGTTCATCTGTACTCTTCTATCGAACCCGGATTTACACATTTCTCAGCTGATCGGCCCGCCAATACCCTTTTCTCGTATCTTGACAGTGGCATGCAAGCCCCAGCGGGTCACTGCACGCCTTGCGGGACACTGTCTTTCGCATTGCTCGTGACCCAATATGGGTACTTAGCTTAGAGAGTCTGCTCTTTCGCGGTGGGGTCGTTCTCATTTCCAGTCTCGTAAATCTCTCGGTCCTGGGCGTCATGGCATATACCAAGCTAAGTCCGATGCTGGCCATTCTACTGTCTTTGGAATATGTGAAAGCTGCGATGATACAGGCGCCGACGCCTGCTGTCACGCCTGTACCCGCTGCTACAGCTGCTCCGCTGGCCGTTAGGGATATCACTACAATCGGTTATATATCCACAGGCATGTATGGTAGTACTACACTATGTAAGAGGGACTAATTTAAATTGCTCTCTCACGGATACTGAGACTTGTCAGATGAAACTATCACGGCAAACAACGAGGGCCATGTCATCGCAACATCAGGCAGTCTGTACAAGATCTGCGATCCAAAGTCACTCTGCGAGTTCTTTTCTTGTGAGAATGAGTATGCTGTAAGTAACATCCCTATACGAACTGCGTGCGATATATACACTGACTTCGTATGCGCATCATCTAGATTTTCCCAACTACGTCTATCTTTTGGTACGTTACTATACCTCCTTCTCAATTCTCTATCTTTTCTATACTGGTTGCTTACCTCCTATCGCAGTGGAGGCGCAAGCAGCACATGCAGCTACTGGGAGTTGGTACGAAATTTGCCTCTGCATGAACTCCACGTGAGACATGTACTTACTTCAGACACCCACATTTAGGCAACAGATATCAACGATCCTGCCCCATTGACCAACTACTGGTGTGATGCCAAGACGGAGACTGGTGGAGTGATCTTGATGGTCACACCCGATGATGGTATGCAAATCATTCCCTGTTCTCCACCATGTCTTTACTGACGGTATATCTCAAAGATTCTTCAACCTCCCCAAATACGGACAGATCGTCGAACACCCCACTATTCTCATCATTCACTCCAGTATCACGTTCCGCTTCCCCTGAATCTTCAGATATACCAGCCGCCCTTCCACCCTCGGCAGAGGCCAAAGAAACCAAGAAATCAACCCCAGTCGGCGCCATCGCCGGTGGAGTAGTCGGTGGCGTCGCTCTCCTAGCCGCTGTCGTCCTAGGCGTCTTCTTCCTCCTCCGTCGCAAGAAGAAGCAACAGCAGCAGATCAACAGCACCAGCACCAACAACAACATGCAACAACCACCCACCGCACCCCAAGCTCCGCCAGCAGGCGTCCAATACTACCATGAGCAAAAGCCCGTTCCTCAGCAACAAGTCCAACAGATGCCTTCCCCACTTTCTCAACACCAACAACACTACGGTCACTATGGTCAGTAATGTTCCTATACAAACCGCATGTGAGACATATGCTGACTTCGTACGCGCAAATTTAGATCCCAACGCGCAACAGACACCGCAGTTCTATGATCCTAATGCTCAATCTGCGTATGCTGCGCAGCAGGGTGGTTATGCGGTGCAAGAGAAGACACCAGCTGCGATCAGTCCGGTACAGGCAAATCCTTACTATGCAAATAACAGTGGGCCTGTGAGTCCTGTGCCGCAGTATACGCCTTCCGTGACACCGACGGTCCCGGCTAATGTTAGTGAGCTACCGGCTGGGAGGACGTGAGTACAAGGACACTGTGGTTGATCGTGGGCAATGCGGCCACTGTCTCAGAAGGCGACCAGCGCCTCTGTTCCCTCTTGACCAGTATCATACTGTGTGTCGCATGGTGTGCGAGGGCTTAGTTTGTACATGAAGTGCGACGGATGTTTAGTCGTTATGAAATATACCCCCTGTTACACAACCACTTACAATCCGCTGCAATCTCCCATCGTGTTGTTGGATACGCGTTCCTAATACTGAACTATTGTCTTGCGCAATACCCTTTATGGAAAACCCAAGCTATTCTTTGATGCTCCCGACCGCAGTAACACGCCTCACCACATCCAGCACATTCAGACTTCGCGCTTGGAGCTCCACAATGACCACACCATTTCTCTTTCGCTCGTTCATCCCATCCCTTCTTTACTCTTATCGCCACTTCCTCGAGCCAGTCATCTACAGGTGTGCCGCCGATCGCCAAAGTGCGTTGACTTTTGCTTGGGTCCGTGCCCTTTGCCAATCTACTGAAACGCATCGCAAACTCTTCTGGGGTGTCTAGAGCGAACAGCTGCTTTCCCTTTGGCCCGGGCCCGCGTCCTGCATCACCAAACTGCATGGAGGAGAGGTCGAGGAAGGACCGAACGGTTTTGCTGTCGTGCGGGGAGAATCTTACGACCGCATGTTTCAATTGTGGCTCGTGACCACTAGCGTACATTATTCCCTTGGGGAGTACGCAGATAGCGGTGGTAAACTTTCGATTGCGGAAGGACTCTTCAATTATGACCCGCTGACTAATAGTTGTAGTGTAGTATGAGCCTGGTTCCTTGCCATAAGGAAAATGTCACACTCTCAACTTTGTTTCCTTCTGGAAGAGAGCAAAGAAGATTTGGATAAAACCGGTGGCCCGGTAGCAGCCATCTTGATTACGCGCTTGGTGGAATAAAGTCTCCAATTGCTCATTCGAGAGCGGATTGTCTTCGACTCAATTCTGAGGTAGAAAATTGGTAGGAAGATCTGGACAGTTCTGAGTATTTGCTTGCTGTTGATCTAGTATAATTCAGGTACATGCGTTGTTGTTCCAGCCTTGATTTACCGGACTGTTAAGTGCAATCGTCTGTGGTTCTGTACCTGCGTATGTTGGTTAGGCATAAACCAACTCTCCTCTCTGTTCTACAGCATACGCGGAAAAGCGACTTCTCTCAATTTAGTGTATCGAAACCGAGGCTCTATAATATTACGCTCGTAGTTGAGCAAGACAGCGATGTCGTAGAGATCCAGCACCTCTTCGGGATCTGTCATATTTGCTAGTGTCTGACAAGACTCGTCTTATGTGGTATCAAACGGAAGGGGCATGATCAGTGAGTCCTAGAAGTGGGGTTAGCCCAGATTCCCTCCCGCTAATCATCCATCTAGCTATTTTAAGTCTAGCGCACAACACGTTGAAGAGCGTGATATCACCCGTGAACAAGTCGCATCTTCACTGACGTGGCCTAGGCGCCCTTGCGCATCTTTGGCTACGCTGAAGAGTTTTGAAAGTACACTTCGAGTTTTAATTGCAACAGTTGTTGGTATCCCATCATCTACCAAAGCGTCGGTGAGAAGGCTTGATAGTACTAGCACATCTAGCATTTAGGCCTTACTCATCTCCTAGAATGTTTCTCCTGTCCGCCCCGCAGCATGTTCCTTCTTACCCTGAATTTGAAACTCGAACATTTTACGACCTGCTATCTCTCCGCAAGCTACGGAATCTTAATCACCAGTCAGGAGGCGTTTTCCAGTCACTATGGCTTTCTTTATCCCATACGGGACAGGTTCACAACGCAACTGGAGGCAATCTTGGTGAATTACGACAGCAAACTAGTCGAGGAGGCTTTCACGGATTCTCAGTTCCGCATCGAGATCGAGATTCAACAACAGCGTTATTGAATGGAAGAGCCGTTGAGAAAGTTGCACGTGACAAGGGATACTATGGGAACGACCTCAGTCGTTTCATATGGGGTATGTCGATTACGAATTACAAGCACGTGGCATGACAGTGATCAAAGAAGGAGCAGGGCGGAATGTTTATGCATTAACGAAGCTCCGGAGATAACCTACGCTAGGTAGTCTCTTGTAGATCCACCTGCTATCCGTTGTGCGTCCTGCCGGTCGTCCTGCCGGTCGTCCTTGTTGCTTGCCTATAAACGTGCACTATGACATCGCACGACAAAGGAAGTTTCATGGGAACAAACAGTATCACTTTATCCAGCGCAATACCTATAGACGAATCGTCACTATCCGATGATCGAAATTGGGATCCACGGCGTAGCGTTTTAGCTATCGTGGATGGTAACGCCACATTGGCGCATCAAATGACAGCTTCGAAAGTGCTAATCGGCAAGCTTGAACGAGCCAGTGATATAAAGATCACAAAGTCAATGAGTATAATGCGCTACTACAAGCGATGTAGGACGATAAGTTACAAATATCAATGATGCTTCCTTGTTTATTAGACGTTAGGCCGTCATGACTAGCACTCGATCAACAGGCATTTCCAGTAGAACAGGTCGCAAACAACGTCTTCTCGGTGCCCTTGTCCGCGGTGTCTTGCCAGAGTCGTGACTCGTCATCGACTCCACTATGCTTCGTTGTTGCTGTCTGTTCGGATATGTCGTCCCGCAATTGCAATTTGTATGCCTCCATGGCTTGCTCTCGGTTGTCTGACACTGGTAGCGTGTGTCCACGGCTCTGAGATCCGTTACTGTCTCGGGTTTTACTGTGGAAGTGGGAACTCGGAAGGCCAGGGATGTAGCGAACAAAAAATGGCTTGAGGGCGGGAGCGCATGCGCAGATTATTCCGGCACTAACTTCTGCAAAACACCACTGAAACTGCTCTACCGCGTCCCATGTATAGTCGGCTGAGACCATGAGCGGCTTCAAGAAGGTTATTTGACGGATTGCCACGAGGCATACGCTTACACATATAGTTAGTGAAGTGTTTCTCGACAACAAATGTTTGGACCTACAATCCTCCGGTCGCGAACACGCCGCACACAGTGATCTTCTGCCTCCGCGGCAACTGTAGTTTTGCGATAATTGGGATTGGAAGTACCAAGGCAAATATGTCGATGACGATATTAAGTACTGAGAGCGCCATGTACTTACTGAATTGATCCATACATGCAGCTCCGGGTAAAAGTGTGAGATTCCATGTCGCTGCTATCGGTTTGCAGCCGAATATGCTGACGAGGTCGTACACTGTCGCATAGACTACGACACAGGCGATGAGGATATAGACCGACGTGCGGAACCATTTCTGCGGTGATAGACGTAGGTAGAATAGTAAAATGGAAAGCTTTAAGAAGGCGAGGCTGGTGGCTTACAGTATTGTACTGACTAGCGTCCACTGCTCATTTCGTTAGTCACGTGGGAAATTGCATCCGAGCAGCGCAAGATTGCAAATCATTGCACATAGTACCATGTCTACATATGTTATATTAGCAGTGATAAGGCTCTTACTATCTGCAGACTTTCGGAATGACTTACAATCATTGAGATGAATCCCCATTTTGGTAACATGCGTTCGTGTAAAAAACTGTAGGATGACCGCTACCAGAGCAAGTGTGGTTGTCGAGACTCCAACGTTAGCAAGCTCTCTGTGAGGGTTCGGTGGGTCGAACATGTGTCTAATTTGCCCGGACGGTGGCATCGCCACGTAAACTGATGTTGTACTTATGTTCGCTAGTCTGGGATGAGACTGTAGTTCGAGATACAGAGTCAGAAGGCCAAGGTACAAAAGCCGTGTTATAGATTATGGGTCAATTAATCGGCTCTCCAGATTTGACTGCGCCTCAGCATTACATGGTACCGCTGAGGTGGTTGCAACACGTCACCAATCCAGGTGTATCCCTTTCGACCAGGTTGTTTCTGGTATGTATCTTCAGGGCAAATTCGTATCCACGGATGTGATGAGAATGCCGGCTTGGAGTCAGAATCGTTCCCCTCAGCTAGTTATGTGCTTTTTTCTTCCATTCATCTCCAAGCTTGGGATGAGAGTATTTGACCGTACAATGACGAAATCTGCGTAACTTTGCAAAACTGTACCAGGCAATTCAAGATGATCCACGTTTATGAGACACCGCTTCTGATGGTGTGGATGTACAAACGCCTGTATCTGCGAACCACCCATATAGCTAGCGGATGAATTGCGCTAGTCCCACGGGGATTCCCTGAGCAGGCTATGGCACAATTTAGCGCCCCACAGAAGGATTCAACATCATTTACCATGCGGAAACGTGTCTTAGTACCCAGACAAAAGCCCCGTCTATGGGTTGATTCATGTGCATCTGCGGCGCGGTTGTGCGGAGACGACTTGTTGCTTACAGTCATGACCCAAGAGGTAACGGTAGCTGTAGGGTATATGAGTGGCAGTTTGCTGTCAAACTCCTGTTGCAATACAATCTTCGTGTTTTCTATTGTGTCATCATAGGCGACATGACGAACTCTCTTCCATATGCTGTCAATGCCCTTCCTTTCGCGGGAAAGGTGATCGCTATTACTGGAGCCAGCCGAGGCCTGGGTCTAGCTCTCAGCAAATACGTGCTGATACGCGGTGGTACTGTCAGTAATGCCCCTGTACGAACTTCATGTGACATATAGACTGACTTCGCACACTCTCTCGCAGGTCTCCATGTGTGCAACTTCAGTGGACAATCTTTCCAAGGCCGCCAAAGAGATTGACGATGAACTTCCGGATGCGAAGAGCCGGTATTGGACGTGTATTGTGGATATTACCAATCTGAATAGTGTTCGTTTTTGGCTCCGAAGAGACTGTGGCCAAGTTTGGAAAGCTCGATGGGGCTGCAAACGTTGCAGGTAAGCTCAATTAGCCCTTTCGGGCACTGTCGACGTCGCTGATCGAATTTCTAGCGGTGGAGCAACGCGAAATCTTCCCTATCACAGATCTTAACCCAGAATACTTCGCCCGGCTAGTCAATGTAAACATTGTCGGCACCCTCCATTGCTTGAAAGAAGAGATGGAGGTCATCAAAGATGGCGGCTCGATCGTGAACGACGGATGTATTGCGAGCCAGGTATGTTGAGATTGTACGAGATACATGAGACATGTACTGACTGCATATCTTCACCTCTGCAGTACGCGACATATGGTACTTCAGCCTACGTCGCAGCTAAGCATGCACTTATCGGCTTGACGAAAGTTGCTGCTTTTGAAGGAGCATCGAGGCGAGTTAGAGTTAATGCGCTGTGCCCGTGAGTGATACCAATGTTCGATGAGGGTCTGAGCTGACCGTTAGCAGTGGATGCTTCAACACACCCATGATGACACAACCTTTCAATTCGCCGGCAGGGAAGTTTTTTCTGAATAAGGACAACATCCCTTATATTCTGAATCGTGAGCTTCCAGAAACATGGGAAATCGCTGGGTCCGTCGCATTTCTACTTTGCGATGAGGCCGCACACGTTACGAAAGCGTCATGGTTTGTTGACGGCGGTTGGACGGAAGGATCCTATAGTTCAGGCTGAGGTCGCAAGCGCGATGCGCATTTTTGACGAGGAACTCTATCAGATAAAACAGAGGGGAAAAAAGGTCGTCTCAAAACTGATTTGTGACGCTGTAGAGTGCAACGGTGTTTGGAAGTAACTCGTCATGTTGTCATAGTCAGTGCGATCGCGTTCTTGGTTCCGGTAACGTGACCATTGTGGTTCAACCGCCATCCGTAGCTAGCTAGGGCTATCTTTCGCGACCGCTCCAATCGATCACTTATCATTATCTCACCTGCATTGTCTTCTTTCCGACGGGATAGAGAATACATGCGTATACTTTGATGCAATCGATTTCTCTGTCGGAAAAGGTAGCAACGTGCCCTTATGTGCACCTTTCCATTGAAGACGATGAGTACGCAAGCCTACCTATATGACTCCCAGAGATAGAGCATGATGAAGAGCACAACCACCTCCAAGTATCCTCTTTCCTAAGCATCATCTCGACTGGAGACTCTTATCACTAGCATCGCAATGTTGAGGACATTTTGTCCGTAACTTCAAGAATGAACTCAAAGCATTCCTGTTTTCCATACGCTTCAAGCATGAAAGGCGTCGATGCCTCTCTCAAGTTCCTTGTTCCTTAATACCCCACCTCGCATCTCGTTCAGTCTTCTCTCCGTAGCCGCCTTTACCATCTTCACCTCGTCCAGTCTTACCTTGGTCACCAGTAAAGTCTTCTCCAAACTTAAGACGTGATTTTGCGCTTCTGTAAGTGACATTGTCTGCGCACTCAGCGTGTCTTGGACTGCAATTTCTTCCCTTTCTAGGTTCTCAATCTTGCGTCGGACAAGGCGCTTGAAGCGGCCGAACTAAGATCGTAGTTAATCTCCTAGTGTCTTCTACTGATAATCATACTACTTACCACAAACTCTGAATCTTCTTGTGGGTCTTCTTCTCCCAAAGCGACATCGCTAGCCAGCCTCTTCCTCTTGGGTTCATTTGATGATACGGGTGATTCTTTCATTGCTTTTGGTTCTGGTTGACTGACTGCAGACTTTGGAAGTAGCTGTGCAGCAATTTTGTCGTCCTGGCGTATTATGGTACTAGTTACCCGCGTAGAATCGTTCTCAAATACCGTTTTCGGCATCTCCAGTAAAGGCTCTTGTTTGCTTGATGGTGCCTTGTCGTCCCTCTCACCTCCTTGGGTGGTAAGCTGATCCTGGGACTCTGCAGCAGTGGAATCAGTTTCTGGAAGAGAGAGAAGCGGCCGGGATGGCTTTATCTGCATCCGGATTGACTCACGAGCAATAATGTTACACGCATCCTTCGATACCTCCATTCCGTCTTTCAGGAACTTGGAGTAATCAATAGTTCCTTGCTCAAGGAAATAGTACATGACTAAGAAGCGTACTGACTTGCGCCATTCGATGCCGCCAATCTCAAGCAGAAGCCAGTTGAAAGGCTCAACGTACTCGATGCTTTTCAGAAACTCGGCGTCCCCCACTTTTTGCTGTCGGTGCAATTCTACCATAGGGTCATCGTAGGAAATATGTTTCACTAGACTGAACTCAGATTCATGAGGGTATGCATGGGCATACACACGGCCTTGTCCAATAGTTTTATAGGTGCCGACTAGCAGCTTTTTCTTGGAATAAGATTTGAGACCTGTCTTGTAGACCTTGGGCAAGTACTGAAACTTCGATCGCCAATCTTCGTCCTTTATGATCTCTTGGTGAAGCTCTGCTAGAGTGTACCGGCAGTGAGATACTGCTTGAATACCTGGGGTATCCATCGTTGTGCAATAGATGAATGTAGGTACGTGAGAAAGTTATCCCCGCAAACACTCAGTACTGGTGAATGTAGACTTTTCGTAGTGTTCTGTAGAACGGCCAAGTGGGCGGTATTGGTTGCCAGAAAGATGGCTATCACAGCCTCTTCGACATGTATCACAGTATCACAAGTTTGTATACATCTGGGCAGCGCCTAACCTTGGTCCTTGATTTGACCTCTCATCCTACTGCTATCTACTGCGGTACATCGTCACGTCTGATATCCCTTCCTTTGTTCCCAGCGTACCCAGACCAATTTTTGCCGCCTGGCCAACGATCGTTCCACAGCTTCTTGCCTCCATCGTCTTGTTTGGATTTACTACTGCGTTCTCGCATCCAGCAATCTATGCACCACTCGTCACTCGGTTGGAATTTATCAACGATGCTGCTGCACTGGCGCTGTATAGGGTAATGCTGGGCTAGTTCGCATAGTGTAAAGGGATGTGTAGAGCTGAGGAGAATATGTTGGCCTGGACAAGAGTATTCGATACAGTTGCGGAAGCACATCGGGAAAGTATCTTGGTCAGAATAAAGCAAATACAAAAGACTGCTTGCTTCCGCAATTCGTTTTGACGATTCGAAACCGTGAAGACCTCGCAACAGTGACTGGTATTGGGGCGGACATGCTATGATGAATGACAAAAGTTTGACATTTCTGCACTAGCAAGCTAGGATAACAAGATATGTATAGAGAAAAAGTGACTAGCCAAGCTAGTCAAGCGCGCATCAATGCAAACCTTCAGAAAGCCTGCATCATCACGGCTACTTCGGAATACTATACCGTGCAACTTTTGAATGGCTTACGGGCAGTTCACGGTAATAGACGCAGAACCGGTAGAGAAATAGCCCTCGGTAGCGACAATCTGGTAGTAGTGGCTACCAAGAGTCATGCCTTTGCTGGCCCAAGCATCGAAGTGAGTCTTCATGTTCACAGATCCGCTGGAGCGCTTGTTCTGGCGAACAGACCAGTACTGCTGAAAGGTCCTGGTGCCATCGATTGATGGCTGGTTAGTACGGGTGGACTGAGCAATCTTGTAAGAAGAGCCGTCGGCAGTCACGGTGCCCTTGTTGCTAGCTTGGGAACTCGGGTCGTATGTTCTGTCGAATAAATTAGTATATGCCTCACATGAAGTTCGTACATGGAGGTTGCTCACCCGAAGTTCTCAACGACGTAGTACTCGACGAGAGGGTTACGCGTCCAGCCATAGATGGCAAGGTAAGAGTTTCCGTTGGGGTTGTAGGTACCCGAGTATGTAATGGTGCTGATATATAGTCAGCACGGAAGTCTCATCAAGCATTTAGTCGAGGGGGTTGGCGTACCGGGCCGAGCCAGGGTTCCATCCCTTTCCACCGACAAAGTTACCCCCGCTTCCCCAGTTGACACTGTAGCTACCACCGGCACCGTTGGTGTAGGTGACCTTGGAGCCACCATCAGTCCACCAAGAGTAGACTACAGTATATGATTAGTTACTGCTTACGAGCAATTTGAACAAGCTACTCACAGCAGCCATTGTGCGTTCCCTCCGCGTTGGGGGTGCTCTGGCGGGCGACGAGGTCGCCTGAAGAACGAGCAGCTACATCAGTGGCGGGAGCAGCGAAAGCACCAGTCGCAGCAATAGCAGCAGTGACGAGGGATGTGAAGGATACCATATTGGATATGGGGAGACTGGTAGAAAGCGAAGGAAGATGTTTAGTCGTAGTGGTGATCTACGAGGACGACTGATGGTGGCTTTATAACCGCTACTGTTGTACACCGAGGCGTGATGGTCGAATGGAGTAGGTCCGGTCCTGCTGGCAAAGCCAAGACAAACATTCTCGCCATCACAACGGCTGTCCATCTCTGAACAGCTAGGGTGTAGATCAAGGACTGAGGCGAAAGAGACACTAATATGCTAGGCTTGGCTTTCGTAAAGAAACATGCCAGCATAGTGAGTAAGCTGAGCCAATAACATCAATAGCAGCTCGAGATATTCTGGAGTTTCGACGATACGTCGAGTCTGATTGGTTTTCGACTTGAAACAAAAGTCCAAGGGATAAGGCCGTGCGGTCATTAACTTAGATGTCAATACCTCCGTTGTGGGGTTGGCTTCGGGTCATGGCGGCGCTTTGGCCCCCATGGCAAGAACTCCTCCACCTATGTTTGCTATCTCTTTCGCGTGTATGTGCCAAGCTCTCCGCCTTTGAATTCTCCCAGCGGTTAAAGAGAATCTTGGCTCGAATTCCGAATCATGGAGCCGTGAGCCGTTAATCTATTTGAAGCCGCGTGACACGTGTGGCACTTGGAGGTAGCGGTAAAGGCGTGGTTCTTACACATCGTTCCATGACCAGTCGACATCAAAGAAGCCTAGTATCAGTATAGCACGTAGCTTGTATGGTGTTGGCGACGTTACAGCGGTAAATGAAAGTGAGCTGAGAGGTTTTCATGGGCACCCATGCGTGCTGCCAAGACGGTAGCCCTGCACCTTGCTTGAGCCACATATCCAGATGTATGTCTTCCACCACCATGGCGCTCGGATTCTGGGCTAGTTGATCAGCGAACAGAGACGAAACTACGCTGGTAGATTATCATGATCGGCTGACGTTCCCATCCTTCAGCCCGGTCAAGCGCTCATATTCCTGGTCCCGCCGACTTCCGCGCCTCGAGATCCTAGGTGTACCATCTTGAAGTGATCTTTTGTTTCCGATACATGCGGCTGGTGATTCAAGCAATTCCAAGATACCAAAGTGTCCTATTGCGATACCAAGAGCACACAGATGACTCCTCGCATGCCAGCAGATGAGACTGTCACAACCGTAACCGACGCATCACCACTTCCACATCATCGCAGCCGCATATGCTTCTTCTGAACATGAACATAGTTATCCACCGCAGTGGTTGCACCTGTGATACTCTAGATGCTCACAGGGTGCCGTTTGCCCGTATCCCGGAGAATTGCAAGCAACTTGGTGATCCGCGAAACTTTATGCACTAATCACAGTTTACCCACCATAGTGCAAAGCCCCGTCTGCGGTAATTGTAGATAGCCGCCTGCACCCCGGATTTTAGAGAGTAGATAATGCATATCGACCTTGCATGCCCAGGCTCTTGGTATGGTATAAGATGTCTTGTCCAGGCTTGTCCCGGTGGGTGAAGGGCGATTGCGTGGAAGCTTGGTTGAATCGCTGATTATGAAGGGTCAAACTATGAGGATTGGTGCAGGTGGGTCGACGTTGCATGAAACAATATATACACCAGGCGCTGAAAGAATTGTCGTCGTTGAGCGCAGTCACCAGGTTGGCACTGTACAGACAGCAATGAATTGAGCGATATTCACTGAATAGCTCTTTGTATCCTTCCGGGAACGATGTGAGCTAGCACTCCATAGAAGAATATGTCCCTGGTAGGTGTCCGCAGGCACACAATTGACTTGATAGTCTCTATCCTCTGATATTTTTCCATGGGAGGTACTTCCATTTCAAATCACGATGATGCTAGAAGCGTCAAAATCGTGCTTCACTAGAAATCCTACAGAGTATCCAGAGGTACATTCGCCCTCACCCCACCCCGCCGCCGACAAGAACGCAATCCCAGTCACATTCTCAATCTCAACCCGAAATCTACACCAGAACATCAAAATTCTAACAAATCATGTGCAGACGCAACTACCACTGGCACACGGCGTGCGAGCACACGAGACAAGACTACGCCAATTCATTTACAATGTGTGGCGACAACCCCGGAAGCCAGTTTTGACTACCATGTATAATTGCCGTCGAAACCGTTTCGGATCGCACAGGTCATTGCAGAGATTGCAGAGAGACTTTGGAGAAGAAACTCGGTGATTTGAGGATCCGGCAACAAGCTGGTTGGGAATGGGAGTTGAAGAGGTCGGTTGCCTAAGAAGCTTGGGGTTGGCAGATATCGGGTGACGGAATAGGGATATCTGCGTACTACATGGGGAAAACGAGTGAGTGGAGAGGCTAGGAATGGGTGGTCCTGGGGCCTACGGGAGGCTAAGCCTGAAGTTGACATGGGTGAATATGCTCTCGATATGTCTACAAGTCAGTGTCACAGCCAGGCGGAACAGGACGATTACATGAAGCTCTCAGCTATTCGCATGATTACTGTGTGGTTGCTCTGATCAATTTCATCTTCTTCGTTCTCCCACACTGATTGCCGCGTGTATAGTTTAATGCAACCGCATGCAGCATGCGGCAGTCTGATAAAGTTTTCTCCTCTTCAGCCGTTCCTTCCGAGCCAAACATTTGTGGCTCAGCAGACTGACATGAGAAAAGAAGAAACTGGGGTATTGGGTATTGCGCTAATGACAGGGTATATCGCGAAGCAAAAGGCTTCGCACTCACATCGTATCTGATTTTCATAATCCATTTCCATCTCTTCATTACGTGATTCGTCATCTCTTTCCTTCAGTCTCGTGTTTTTCATTCAAAGATCAGGATCTTCCTGAGTTGATGTTTCCGGCTCTGGCAGCCATTCCCTCAATTGCATCATCCTGTTCCTGCAATGAATGATCAAGATGGAGATGGCGAGGGAGTTCCAGACATCGCAGCCTTCCTGCATGAAGTCGTATATGGCGAGTAGACGCAAAGAAGGCTGTTCGTTCTTCATAGTCGGTGGCGCATAGCTCACAAAAGCCATGACGGTGTGTGTTGCGGTGATGCCGTAAAGCGTGGGAGCTTCAGGCACGATCGAATATGCGCAATCTATCGCGTTGTCGATCTGCAGAGCATCGTACCACAGCTCGTGTAGCCGACCAAGCTTTTCGATCATCTTGCTCTCTGCGACAGCCGGGTGCACATGCTTTGAGAAGGTGACAGTCTGGAAGAGTGGGAGTTGAGACCAGAGGTGTTCAACTTTACCATCCTTCATGGCCCATTTTGTGTACGCCTTGACTGCCTTGCCAATTTGGAAGTGGGGAGCTCGCTTCGTCCGCGTGTGCCAGGCGTCACGGGAGACACTGCCGAGGTCGAAGAGTTTCTCAAGAGCATGCTGCGCTAGAAATTGTTAGTAGGATTCTTGCAGTAAATGTGTCCGTGACATACCACTGTGTTCGGTGCCAAAGGCTGGTTTGATAAATGCTTTGTCAATGTTCTCGGTGAAGAGATCTGCGGGGACAGTCTCAAGGTCATTGATCCAGCTGATAGGCATCAGTGGCTCGAAACCGCGCATACCCAGCTTCTGGAAAAGAAAGACAGCGTCCTCGGACCAACCAGCATCGCCCAGCTCCCGAGCCTGTTGGTCTTGTCGCCGACGTTCCTGGTCGTGGTTGACTTTTTTCTGTGCGACCATGTAAGTTCCGTCGTCGACGACTAGGGTTTCTTCGTTGGCATCCCACAAGTCGGCTGCAGAGCCCTCTGTCTCGTTGTTCGACGCGGCGGGCGAGTGCAGAGCCATTGTGTCAGTTCTGAGGTCCTTGGAAGAGACAGCTGAAGCTGGAGGAGAAGGCGGCAACAAGGTCGCGTCGATGTCGAAGTGAGAAGTTGCTTTCCGCGGATTGCAGGTCTTGACACACGCTTCTGGACTCATCTCGCGTGTGAGTGGTGAGGTCTCTTTGGGAAGGGCTGTGATTCGGGTGGGGAGCGCGGGCGTCTTGAACGCGAATGGCTTCTCCCGCCGGTGCTGTATCTTGCGTGGACTAACGTAGTTCCAGATAGTCTCAGGTATTCCACGAAGGAAGGCCATGGTGAGAAGTAAATTGAAGTGTTTGGGGTTACTCGCGCAGAGCCAAGTTTGTCGTCAGGTGGTTGTGGATGCTATGTGGAAAGAGCTTGGTGGGGCCTTCCAGTCGATATGCGAAGTCGCGGTGAAGGTGAGGGCAAAGCGTGCTCGATCCCCCAGGCGGCAGGCCAGTATGTATGCCGTGTTTGTTTTCTTTGTCGCGTTGTGAATTGGTGCCGGTCTTCCGCTCACAGTGAGCAAAGACGAGGCAAAGAGAAAAGGAGTCATAGTGAAGGTAGGGCTTGTTCCTGCATGCGCACCCACACCTGCAGCCCTGGACTCGGTGTGCCACGCTGTCACATGCGAGCTAGGCCCAGGTGGGGTGGAGCATGCAGGCTGCGGTGGAGATCTAATCAGATGGAACTCCGACACCCCACCAAATCTCTGGATCCCCGCCAAAAAAAAGAGTCAAGCCGCGATCGGGAAGACACTTATGTGAAAGACTGGGCTTTCAATTATTGTTCTTTTTCACAGCATCAAAATGGCAGTCACAGCGCAGGACACCCAAGTTCCCACGCTTCGCAAGATCCTCACCTCCGAGTCGGAGCCCCTCGCCCGCCGCTTTCGCGCTCTTTTCTCTCTCAAGCACCTTGCAGGCCTGCAGCCCCCCAATGCGCAGACTGTCCCCGCAATCGAGGCCATTGCTGCCGCTTTCGCGTCGCCATCAGCGCTGTTGAAGCATGAACTCGCCTACTGCCTCGGCCAGTCTGGCCATGATGCTGCTATCGCGCCGTTGAGGGGCGTGTTGGAGGACAAAGAGGAGGATTCCATGTGCAGGCACGAGGCTGCCGAGGCGCTCGGTGCACTGAGTGACAAGGGCAGTCTCGAGCTGTTGCGGGCATTGAGGGACGATGTCAAGGAGATTGATGTTGTGCGCGAGACTTGCGACATCGCCGTTGACCGCATTGAGTGGGATCATGGGCTGCAAAAGGGACAGGAGAAGTTGAAGAAGAGGTATGTCTCTATCGAACTCTATATATTCCGTCTGCTTGTTCACAAGTGCACAGTGACTTCACGTCTATCGACCCTGCGCCACCTCTACCACAGAGTACCGAGAAGCCATCGATTCCAGAGCTCGAAAAGGCACTGCTTGACACGTCTTTGCCGTTGTTCCAGCGCTACCGAGCCATGTTCGCCCTGCGCGATCTCTCCTCGCCACCCGACCTTCCAACTGCCGTCCCGGCTGTACAAGCGCTCGCCCGCGGATTCACAGACCCATCTGCCCTGTTCCGCCACGAAATCGCCTTCGTCTTTGGGCAGTTGTCACACCCCGCATCCATCCCCAGTCTTACAGAAGCGCTCAGTAACACAAAGGAGGCCAGCATGGTCCGACACGAGGCTGCCGAAGCACTTGGAAGCTTGGGCGATGAAGAAGGTGTAGAAGATACCCTGCGCAAGTTTTTGAATGACCCAGAGCAGGTGGTGCGAGACAGTGTGGTTGTAGCGCTCGACATGGCAGAGTTTGAGAAGAACGGAGAGATGGAATATGCCATCGTGCCACAAGCCGTGCCAGCGTAGAAGCGAAGGTATTGCATAAACATGGCGTTTTTGGGTATATAGAATTCAACATGGCCACCGTGCGGAGAAGGTCCGCTTCAGTTGTTGGTGTTCCATCTGTAAGATAGCAGTTAGCATAAGCTCAGCTCTGCATACGGACCTCTGAACGTACTTGTGACCGCAGTCGCACTCGTAGAAGACAGTGCTTCCTTCATCTGCACTTCGCAGTTGCTGTGTATAGTAGCGAACCTCCTCTCTCCCGCACTTTTCGCATGGATGGTTGATTATGCTGCTGGTCTGGACATCGGCCTCGGAAATGGTCTGCACCTCGGATCGCTTTGCGCGCAACGACGATGGGAAGGCGGTGGGCTTGGAAACTGTGATGACGGTCTTGGACGATGTGTCTGATGCAGGTTAACCTCACTTTCCCCGACGCTGCGCAATATACCTGCGCATACCTTTGCATTGCGCTCCGCATGCCGCGCAGGTCAGAATGACATTTCGTTTGCCGGCAGATCCGTCGAGAAGATTTCCGCAGTCAGTGCAGAAGACCAGACTACCAATAGCCGACATTGTGGGTGAAGGGTCGCTTTGTCGCTTCAAGGTGAGTGATTGATTGGTGTTGGAGAGAGTTTATGAAAAAAGTTACAGGGAATCGCGACTTCCGCGGCTGCAGCCAAGCTAGGACGAGAAAGGTAGGCGGTGAGAACGCGTCTGAGTGTCGTGCACCACCACATGCATCCCATCATCGCATCGCAGAGTACTTCTACCACAACCTTGCTGCGGGCAGTCCATCAGGCAGTAACTGGCCAGCTGCCTGGGAGAAGCATGCGCGCACTTAGACCCATACAGTCATATGCCCCAACTCACCCAGTCCAACACAACCGCATCTCTACTGCGCTTGTCCACATCCACGAGTGCTCGCCACAACAAGCGCAATGAATGGCAACTGGCATAATGGCGACGGACGCGGGCTCCCGTTCAGAAAGCCTCCTCCTACGGTGGATGAGGCCCTTCCGTACTCGCCCTTTACCTCGATTATCCCCTTCTCGCCCGGTCAGTAAACCTGCTTCACTTGCGCAGAGAGCCAGATCATATTTCTCTTACCTGGCGTAGAGCCTGGCTAACGACTGTCAGACGTAATTCCCTTCCCAACCGCCCAACCGCCCACCCCACCCTCCACCTTGAATCCCGAGCAACAGAAAGCTGCGAAGAAGGCTGTGGGAATCTTGAATGCAGAGATCGAAGGCCAGTCCACCGCCCAGCATCTACACGATACCCTCAATCAGCTTCGCAACCTTCTGCTTCGCGACAAACTGCCAGAATAGTAAGTCCATGCCCCTACCTCAGCTGAAAGCCGTTTCTAATGCTCCCAGTCACTTCAAGCCCATGCCACAACTAGCAACCCCTCCACCAGACAGTCCTGTCAAAAATACCAACGGGAATACTCCCAACTTTATGGCTGAGCTGAGTCCTTTCGCGCGCAAGCTCTACGAACAGACAAATATAGCCTTCACGGGTAGGCTCCTTCGGCACCTTTGTCATGCGGCTGTTAACAAGGACAGCACCGAGTGTCGAGCCACCTGAACAACCTCGAAAAGAACACGCTCCTTCCCGAAACGCTCCCCTTCCGCAACAGACTCGCCTAGCAGCCCCGCCGCTACCGGCGACCCCCAACGGTCATGCTCACGCACGCAACGCTGACTTACCATATCCGCCGAGCGCTCTTTCACTCGCCCCCAGCAGCAAGCCCGCACGCCCTTCTGGCCCTGCCGTCATGATTAAGCTAAAAGCAGTCCCACGCGACGAGTACAAGTACATTGACAACATCGATATTGGAAGTCTGTCTCAAAAGAAGGAAGACAACCGAGCTGAGAGCGGCGCCGCGGTTTTGAGGCCTCACGAACGAGAGATCGCTGACGGCAAGGTGGAAGTGCTGGACCACCTGGTATCAACTCTAACCGAAGACAAAGATGATCTGGACGGCTCACTGCATTTTACCAAAGTCATGACCCCCGATGGAGAGTTCAGCGTCCTCAAGCCCCGGTCTATGGATACCCTTTCCGAGAAGATGTCTGGTGTAGTCAGTCTTGGCCGCTTCAATATGCTCCCGGTAGATTTGACCATGCAGATACAATCGCTCTTGCATCCGACTGTCGTCTCTACAACCAAGAATGGACTCTTTCCCCAGGATGAGGTTAATTTGGAGTTTGCGGACAGCATCGCAACTGCCAAATTTGCACTGAAATCATCTAAACTTCTACTGGAGACCATGATCGAGGGTCGTGACGACTACCGAGTGCGACGCGAGGACATTATCGATACCATCATTGACCTCACGAAGCTAATCAAGGACGCATGCATCATTCCTATCGTCCAATCTCGGCGTTCTGGCGAGGCTCAAGATCTGTTCAATGCAGCATCAGCTCATAGGCAGGACCTACAAATGGTACTAAGACTGTGTGGAGCTGTTCTTACACGTTTTGCTACCCTCCTCGGCAAATACAACCTGTCGGACCGAGCACTCAACACCTTGGAGTTTCTGGCGCTGGAACTACTCGTGGAGCAGAACAGTGAGAACGAAAAAGACTCCGTGTTCAGTATTAAGAAGTTTGAACATTTTCGACAGAAAGCTATGGATGTCCTTGCTCAGATCTTCGCTCGCCACGAAAGTCAACGACCGTCCATTACGGATGGCATTCTCGGCAACCTAGAAAAGCTGCCGGATAAAAAGGCGAGCGCGAGGCAGTTTTTGTCGGCTCGAGAAGTTCCCATTATGACAATATCTGCGCTATTTATGCGATTCGTTCAGGTGGCTGCAACAAATCCGACCACTCGTACTGCGTCGCAGGCAGATCATGTGCTCGCCGACGTGGTCGAGGACGATGTAAGCGATTATGAGCCTGGTCAGGCACCCTCCAAGAACAAAAAGAGAGGAAGTGGCAGCGAGCCGCCAGCGATAAAAGCTCAGAGCCTGAATATGAACGCCACCAGCATAGCCTCATACATTGTAGGGAAACTTTGCGAGAAGGCATCGAATACCTCCAAGTCGGGTGACAAACCATTCCGCAATCTCTTGGACCTGTTCATCGATGATTTTTGTAACGTCCTTGGTTCTCCCCAATGGCCGGCTGCTGTCGTTCTTTTGCAGATGCTCTTGGTCCGTATGCGAACCATACTCCAAGACGATCAAGGGACCAAGCACTCTGTAGTCGACAAAGACATGGCACTCACAACCATGGCGAGGATTGGATGCGGCGTTATCGACTTTAGAGACCAACTCAAGAAGATGAGGCAAAGACTGGACATCTCGCAGTCAGATTTGTCGTCAAGACTAGATCGCCTCGTGAACGATGCCATGAGTGAAGACATCAAAGAGCGGGTCAATGATGTAGATTTGCTAGCTTTTGATGGACCTTACCGCATGGTTCTTGAATCTTTGGCTGACTACCTCGACTTGCGGCCTTCTCAAGAAGACCCGCAATTACAGGCTGCGACTGGCTTTTACGTCAGCTCGTGGCTGACGGCTGTCGTCAAGACGTTTCCCGAGGGCAATGAGGATCACAGGCCTCAAGCAATCATGACTGTTCAACAATGTCTGGAAAGCATGATGGCAGATGCCAAGTGGCTCGCCCAAAAGTAGTAAGTTTTTTGACTTGTTCGAAATCAGTCCGCAACTAACATCGTTCAATAGCAAATTTCAATCTGTATCTGATGACCAGAGCAAGCTGGCCGCTGGTGTCATCACTTTACAAAGCCAAGTGTGCAGGTACCTTTCGCAGATTGTCAATCACATGCAGATGTATGCCCGTGACAAGAGCTCCTCGAAGCTTCGAACAAGAGGAACAGCAGGATTGCAACAACTGCTGGACAAAGATTCCAGGGTCATCTCCGACGAACATGTCATCAATATGATCCCTTCACTAAGAGATAGTTCACCAATGGTTCGAGAGGCGACACTATCGCTTCTTTCGAACTGCCTGGCCAAAGAATCCTCTCTCGAACGACATGTTCTGCCACAGATCCTGGAGATGACTACCGATCCTTCGAATGGTCCCAAAAAGAAGGCCATCAAGCTGCTCAAAGAAATATATCTTCGCTCCACCTCAGAGCAGGTCAGGCTCAAGATCGCTGGTCCGTTACTTCTACCTTCGCAGGACAACGAGAACGCCATTTCCGAATTGGGTCGCAACGTTCTCGAAGAGATATGGTTGACGGCTGACAATGCCAATGTCAAGACCGATGACAGTCAGCACAGGCTCAGTCGCGTCCAGCGAGCCACCTTCATGGTCGATCTCTTGGAGTCTGTCGAGAAAAGCACTGCACATCTAGAAGCTTTCGAGAAGTTCTTTGTTCACTGCCTGTCGCCCGAAGCCAAAGGTCCGGCTGCAAATCTCAAGATCTGTGGGCAACTGGTTGCCGACCTGGTAGATGAAGTCATCGATCCCGGAAATGGAACAGACACCAAGTCTCAAGCACGCGTGATGAATACCCTCAGTGTCTTTGCGAAGATCAGGCCAACATTGTTTACGGTCGACCATCTGCGGCATCTAAAGCTATACATCAAGACTATCGTCAACGGCGATGACGTAGCCCTGGTGCGGCCGACGGTTGTCATCTTCCGGCACGTCTTGCCGACACTCCCCCCCCTTCAACATGCTTTTGCAGAGGAGATTCGAGCAAGTCTGATGCGCAATGTCCCCAAGCTAGCTAAGTGCGCATCGATGGCTTGGCCCACGAGCAGAGAGACGCTTCTTGATGTCATCCACTGCCTATGGGCAATCAGTAAGATGCCAGGTATGGACGCTGACAAGATCTTTGCTACAGTTTGCTCAGTCATCTGCAACCTTCGGCCACTCATGGCCTCAACTAAGGAGCAGGCAGCTGAAAATAACGATCGTATCCTCTCCTACCTGATCCTGCTTGGCACGTTCGGTCAAGTATGCAGTCTTGATCAACAGGCTGAATCATTCATTGCCAAGCTTCATGCTTTCGTCAGTAAAAACGAGACTGTGAAGAAGCAGATGGGGCCGTTGTTGAACCAGAAGAACCCTCCTCCACCCTCTCTCTTGCTGTTAGACACCGTTCGACCCTTCACTATGCAGACTTGGGAGCTCAAGTTTCGCGAGCAAGCCTTGCAAAGCATGGGTGGCATATGCCAGCAGTCGCCAGAGCATTTCATGCGTGGTGAAGTGGAGAAAGTGGTCAAGCTTGTTTTCGTCAACGAGGGAAACGACTCTCTCAAGTACATTGCATTGTCTTTCTTCAGACAGTTTTTTTCTGTCGCTGAGCGGCGCTCTGAAACCGGCGCGCAGATCGCAACAGGCAAAGGAGCTGCTAATGGTTCCGCGCGCTTGGAAACATCCTTTACCGCTACAGGAAATGATCACGCCACACTG
This sequence comes from Alternaria brassicae, assembly GCA_004936725.1. NCBI lineage: Eukaryota > Fungi > Ascomycota > Dothideomycetes > Pleosporales > Pleosporaceae > Alternaria > Alternaria brassicae. The sequence goes on along the minus strand of CM016505.1, from coordinate 1,881,612 downwards.
CATTTGGCGCAGAAATTCCTGGAATACTTCGTGAAAGCCGCGTTGGAGAACAAAAACGATTCTGCCGTCGTTGCCACAGACATCATTGCCAGTATCAGTCGGCAAGGTCTCGTCCATCCGAAGGAATGCGGTGCTGCACTTGTCGCTTTAGCGACCTCGCCAAACCCAAGCTTAGCTCGAGTTGCAGCGGATGAGCACAGGCGCATACACGAGAAGCAAGAGTCGTATTTAGAAAAAGAATACATGCAAGCCATATTCATGGCTTTCAAGTATCAACTGAACATGTTCAACGATCCTCACGGTATGGTCGAAGCCACGCACACTCCGAAGCTTGCAAAGCTGTTTGAGGCATTGAAGACGGGCAAGAAAGCCAGTCTCAAAAAGTTCATCACCAACTTTTGCAAACAAGTTGATTTCGACCTCGCAAAGCTGGATGTTGGTGGTCCCATACCGGAGGCCGCCTTGTATGCTCGTTTCTGCTTGGAGAACCTGGCTTTGCTCGATTTCCCTCACCAAGAAGAACTTGCTGTGTTCCTCAACGCGGTTGAGGCAATGGTCTTGAACACTACGGGTCCTGCTATTGGAGTTATCATCGCGGACGAACTCCCAAAGCAATACATGAATGTGGCACCCCCTCCGCCTCAAGACATGTTCCAACAGCAAATGCTAGAAGCTAGTGGTGTAAACCCGATGTCACCCATGCTACCAGCTGCAATTCCCACAGCACCTCAACTTGCTCCTCCAACAATCGACAATAGCAGGCTTCGCCAGATTACCATAGCTTGTATGATTCTGCAGATGGTATGGGAGACCCGCACCTTCGTTCGACGATGCTACTCCGTAAAGAGTAACGCACCCATTTTGCAGAAAGATTACATCAAACCCGCACATCGTAACAACCTCGTTACTGGCAAGGAAATCTGGGAGCGCTTCGAAACAATCATGCACGCGCTCGATAGCCGTGAAAGCATGGTGAAACAATGCTACGACTTCTCAGACTTACTTGACATTGATCGCGAGACCTCTATCGACGCCGAAGGGGACGATACGCTCGGTGCAGGGTACGAGACGCCAAATGAGAACGGCGAGGACAGCATACCATTCCCTACAAGCGGTCGCGGCAGGAAGAGGAAGAGCAATATCAGCTTGGGTAATACACCGAAGAAGGCAAGGGGAAGACCTTCTGTTTCGAAAAAGAAGCGTAACTCTAGGACACCGGATGGCGATGGAGACTCAGACTAGGAGCCCTGATTGCTCAGCCTCTGAGTGTGACGACGAAAAAAAAACGCATTTGGCACGGTAGTGCTAAGCTCATATCATATCAACGAGCACATCAGCATCGTCGCCCTGCGACGCAGATTAGAGGCTCAGTGCTTTCCCACAACTACTCAGTATATATCCGGCGTTCAGAGAAAAAGGCACATGATCGATACCCCTAAGCATATGGCACAGCCATGCAGTGTATTTGGCGTTTCTAATCTCATGACAGTACAAGCTTCACGGCTGTCGCGGGAATCTTCAGTATGTCTAACCCAAAATCTATAATAATATGTCTCTAAAAACGTTCCTCCTTCTTTCGAGCTCCCGTAACACAGCTCGTATGTGCCGAGAGTATGTGCATAAATTTGCAAAGACTTCTGATCTATATTACATTCTGTCTTCAATCACGATCCGGGTCCCAGTGCATCCGAGTAACCAATGCCGTAGCATTTTCCTCGTCGTTCTCAACATCCTCTTATAAGTGTTTTATACTCGGTAAACCCTATCCACTACCGTGCGACGACCGGTTTCTTCTTCCTCGCAGTGAAGCTATCCGCCCCAGTATTATCAATCGTGCACCACCTCTACATCTTCTACGTCTCTTCCAGCTCGCCTGACCGCAGCATTTTCTGCATCCATACTTCTTTCTTCTCTCGCTCCCCTCACATCATGCGCGCTATCCTGCACATGGTCACCCTCGCGTATGTTCAGCGTCTGCGGAGAGTGTATACCAGATTTCCCATTTACGAGGCCCGTTTCGTGAATAAAAGAAGGGCGGGAGACCTCGAGTTTGCCGCTAGAGTCGCTGCTATATGGCCGATCGCTGTTCCACATACTTTTCATGCGCGTTGCCGGAGGACTGTGACGTTTTTGTTTGCGACGCGGTGATGTTGAAACGATTGCGGGTAGTAGTTTGGGGGGAATGGTGTTGGGGGCCACTATGGGGGGTTCCTCGGGGGACGTATCGGCGAAGGAATAGTGCGAGATGGTTTTTGTGTTGGTGGAGGGGCTTTCAACTGTTTTGGTAATGACAGATGAATGATGCGTGTCTGGCTCGGTGGGTGCAGGGGGAGATTTGTGTGGCTGGGATTGTATGCTTTGGAGGCGGAGGGCGCCGCTGGAGACTTCTTCTTTGATTTGTTTACGTTGCGCGTCTGTGAGACCGGGGAGGGCGTCTGAGACGTCGATTACGCGTACGTCGGTTGGTTCGCCCTATATGTTTTGTCAGTGCATGTGAAATTGAAGCGTGGTTGTAAATACTTACAATGTCCAGGCTTGGCTTCCGCTCACGTGTATCACAGAGCAGATTCCGTTTAAGTTGCATCATGAATTTTTCAAACGTCATTTTATGTTGGACCGCGCGTATGTGGAAGGCTGGACGTAGAAGGCAGTGCAGTATATGTACAGATGTAACAAAGATGGCAGCGCCTAACCAAAAGGTGTAAGGAACAACGATGCCACGCTAACACAAAAAATAACAAAAAACCAAAGACAATAATAGATAAGGATATCGGACTCCCATGAGAGTTTACCCGATGAGCGACGTTAGGGGGAGGCTGGATGGACGTGGACGAAGAGTTATGAAAAATTGAGCAAGAGGTTGACTTTGCTTAGCCTATCCTGTGGTGCTGGGTCGCCCCTTGCGGCCTGCAGTCATTGTTTCGATCTGGCATTCCTTTGCTTACTTTGGGGATGGGCGAGTAGGAATCGTGCCTGCGTAATGTAAGGAGCCGTTCTGTGCTTCAAACCTCATAGTTCTCAAACACTCAAACAAAGAACCAACTCGGAGATTTCGAGAGAGCATTCCAACGACGAGAAGATTCACTATCGCTTTGGCCAACGGCTGGAGGCTTTGATAGCCCAGCTAGTCACTAGCATCTAGATTTTGGGTGATGTTTTGTACTACTAAGCTTCATGCTTCCTAAGGTTATATGGGAGAAAGGGTGTAATCGAGTACCATTTTGCCTTGCTCCTGACTTCGATCTTATGCGACGCGATATTGAATCATGCTGAAAAAGGCGCCAATGGGTCTGATAGATTCGTGATAACGCGATATCCCCCAAATGCGATTTCATGTAACCGTGCTACGCGCGTTGACAATGATTTGGTGACCACATATAGTACTCGTGTAACCATAACTTTGATGATCTTCACTTCATCAGCAACGCACCTGTCTTAGAACTGATGATAGTACATTGTGCTCAAGATAAAAGATACATCGGATTGGATGACATATCTCTAGCAGGTACTGGATCTTCGTCAAAGAGAGGAAGATTTTCCCTGTTTGGCAGTATCTCTGTTCTCTATACAGTGCCATTTATTTCGGGTAATCCTTGACGTGATAGCTCTTGAGCTTGACGAATTGATCGAAGCCGAATCTGCTCAATGTCTGGCCTCTTCCAGAGTCCTTCCAACCGACCCACGCCAGATCCTAATTGCGTTAGTAGGACATTCATCTGATACCAAAGCAACTTACTGGTGCGGGGTAGTCGCATCGGTTTACGAAGACTGTGCCAGCCTCGACTTCGTCGGCAAGCTCGTGGCCTTTATTCACGTCCTTGGTCCAGATACTAGCCGTCAGTCCAAATTGGCTGTCGTTCATCAATTTGATTGCCTCTGCGTCATTCTTAACCTTCATGACCGGGATCACGGGACCGAATGTTTCCTCTGTCATCACAGTCATGTCATGTGTGACACCGGTCAGAAGCGTTGGAGCCACGTAGTTACCATCTACAGGTGGGTTCTTGAACGTGGCATTGTCTGGAGTGGCGTCCTTGGCACCCTTCTTCAGAGCGTCCTTGACGTGCGCCTGAATGGTTTCTGCTGATCGCTTTGATACTACGGGGCCAAGATGCGTGCTCTTGTCAAATGGATCGCCGAGCTTGTACCCGCTGAGTACATCCTGGAGCGCTGATACGAATTCGTCATGGATCTTCTCGTCCACATATACCCTCTCGACACTGCAGCAACTCTGACCAGAATTGAAAACAGCGCCGTCTACAAGCTCTTCCGCAGCCCACTTGACGTCAACGTCGGAACGTACATATGCGGGATCCTTGCCTCCAAGTTCAAGACCTACTCGAAGTGGAACACGGTCATTTGCAGCCTGCTGAACTGCGAGGCCGTTGGCTACTGAACCAGTAAAGCAGACCAGCTGAATCTTGGGCGAGCGTGCAATTGTCTCGATCTGGGTAATAGATCCGCTGTGAAATATTTGAAGCACACCATCTGGCAAGCCGGCTTCTTTGAAGATGTGCTGAATCTGCTCGGCACTGGTCGGCGTTTGTGGGGAAGGCTTCAGGATGACCGAGTTACCAGCAAGTAGGGCAGGTACTAGCGAGTTGATGAGGGTCAGATACGGGTACTGCGGGTCAAGTCAGCATGGTCAGAGCAAATATAGCCTGTAGCCACACGCACATTCCATGGAAACAGGATCAATACGGGCCCAAGTGGGACTTTCTTGATGTAGCGCTTGAAGCCTTTTTCCGCCTCGCCCGGAGTGTCTTTGAGCGTATCGTCGCTAATCTTGAGTAGATACTCGCCGCGCATGACCGCAGTAGTGACTTCCTTAGCGGTATATGCAATGGGGCGGCCCATCTGCTCAGTGATTTCCTTGCCCAACACATCCTGGCGGTCATTGAGTAGCTTGAGAGCTTTCTTGACAATCTCCTGCCTCTCAGCGAGGGATGTGCGTCGATATGACTCGAACGCAGTCACGGCCGTCTCAGGTAAAGATTGGAGATCTGCATCTGAGAGGCCATTGCGTGTGAGAACTGGCTTGTTCGTAATGGGAGAGATGGTCGTGATCTTTTCTAGCGACATGGTGACGGCGCGTACCTGGTACGTGATTTGTTTGGATAAATAGAGATGAAGACGCACTGTGAGCAATGACTACGAAGTCAATTCAGTGGCGTCCTGCGAACAGTTAATTTTGAGTTGAGGCTTTGCCCGCAGTAACATCGGAGATGACGTATCCCGGGCTAGCACTAGCCCGTGCACGTCCCACCATAGTGGAGGATATCCACGCCGAAGAACGGACTTCAATGTCCGATATCGATAAACATCATGGCGCCCGCCGAAGGAGGTTATCAAGACAACGCGTCGTGTCAACATGTGACGCAGAAGCGTTTCCTATACGAGTTTCCCAGAAGGACTGGCAAATGATATTATTACATCTTTTGGTAAGCCGCCGTCGACATACCGGTGCTACCCCCCGCAAACTTGGTAATTTACAAGCACACGTGGCCATCCTTTCTCATTTACTCGAAGACGGTTGTAGGTGTTGAGATGCTGGAGTGCTGATAGCGCGGATTCGGGCCTTTTCTGATTCCCTCATTGACATGCTGTTGTTATGTACGAAAGGGATCAGGCCGTGCCGCGAGACGCCCACCACGTTCTAATGATACATAGCGATCAACGCACCCTTCATCTGTGAACAAGATGGCAAGCAATGTGCGGCACCGCCGATTCGTCGGCACAGCCAGATCAAGCACGGCCCACATGCGCAGTGTGAAGAGGCCAGCCACAAGTATCCGGCAGGCATACTGATGCTACTCCTTCGCTGGGGACGGCATCCATAAAGCTGGTGCCGCACCTACTTCGCAGTGTCCTGAGCAGAGCGTCAGAAACAGAACCGCACGGCTCTTCCGTGGGGCTAAGATCGCCGCTCCATGGACCTTTCCCTCTCATACACACTAATCACATCCGCTTCTATCACTTTGTGGCGTCGAACCTTCGGAGGACCAAATAGTCTTGGATATGAGGCCACTCAGCTATCATGTGGCCGTTTCACGAGACCATGTTCAGCCCACGGATTTGACTGTGCTCAATCATGCAAGCTGTACAAGGTTCGCCTTGGCGCTCCATGTCTGTGGGAACTTCGTGAGCATTGCAGCTCTCGGCCGGTGGAAGGCAGCGATGCGAGTTCAGACCAAACATTGAGCGTCAGCATGTACTGCGCGAGATTACTAGTGGTACATGGCCCTACTAACGGCGCATAGCTTGGCGGCATGACCGGCCCTCGCTTGCGCTCAGCAATAAGGTCCACGAGGTGCATGCAGCGTCCTCGTCAGAACCTGCGCGTGCAATATCTAGAGACCACCAAACTCAGCCTGGGTCGGAGCTGAGGAGCCATGGTGCCTTGCGTATTTCACCCTTTTAGTCCCAGACTGCAGGTAAACGAAAGCCAAGGAGAATCAAGCCATTCATAGTAGATTGTAGCTACCTCTTGCAGAATTTGGTCTAGTTTTTCGGACCCAGGGCATATGTCCTTGTAGTGGAGAACTCGCCAAACGCCTGCACTGCTTTCTATTAGCTTACCAGCTTCCATGCCTCCTTCAAAAACCCTTCACCAATAATAATCCGGTGCTATGAGGAGGGGGCAGGCATCCGCCTGAAGATGTCAGCTTCGTCGACTCATTTCTAAGTCGCCATCGTTGGAGCTACTAGTCTCACTCCGCCGTTTTAGACAACTGAGTAGCAGCAAATATGTCACTATTCGAAGAAGTGGTCTTTGGGACGGTCTTAAATAAACCACGAAGCTGTTCGATCTAGGTGGCAGCATGCATGTGAGTATATAATTGTACTCCAAACTAGGATCAACACAGATGCGAGCCGAGGCATTGAACACGTCCCAACTCAAGAAGGCATCTAGAATATCTTGGAGCGTTCGGATCATTGCTACGTTCCCTGCTTTCTTTACAGCCATCAATGCGTCATTATGGTCAGAAAGCTTCTGTACAAAGACAAGAAAAGTGGTCAAAGACTAATGCAAATAAGCTTTCGTAATAGTCCAGTACCGGTGTTTTGAAAGGGCTGCGTGAACCAGAGGAATACGCGAAACCTATGTCGGCTCTGGATTAGACACATTGTCTAACCATCTACACTACGCGAAAATCTCACCAGACTGTACATGATCTGGACTCTTCGTGTTACTTCTATTAATATTACGGAAAGCTACAGCCATCCTCGAACCGGCGTGACCCAGGCTTCTCGACCCTCGTTCTGCTAAAGTCCTGGAGTCTGATATGATATCTTGGCCTATAACACTCCGAAGCGGTCCTCTGAATGACAGCCTTTACACAAGGCTTTAGATGTTCTTACCAAACTTTCTTTATTCGCTAAGACCAATGGAGTATATCTCTCATTCCAAAACAAGACAATGAACACAGTGAAAGTGCACTCATCTAGTTACACGCCTGTGTTTGGGGTTACGAGCTCCAGTTTCGATCCAACAACAATGATTCTAATCAATAAAGACCTGTGCTTAAATAATTCTCGCAATCTAGGGCCACGCTACTGCACTCACATTACCAGATGTGGGACGTTGCTGTAGTAAATGCAGGCCCAGTCGTCTTCAAAGCACTTCTACGCCACAATGAATAACGGCCAACAGTCGAGATGCGGGGTGATTCGCTGGCTCCGCAGCATTGTAGAACAGAAACGATTGTGGAGATGTGTCAGCTGGACGTTGAACCACGGGATGTCTCACAGGCAGCTATCCAAGGAGCTAATCAATCCCCACTCAGCCTTGCTGTAGCGAAACGCCTTCATTACCAAACTGTGGGGGTCCGCTCTAGCGATTTGGGCGGAACAGGCCGCACCGTAGAGAAGATGGACGCATAGCGTGAGCTCCTAGCATCACTGGCGCCACCACTCGCTTCGAATACCCTTTGTGCAGGCCAGGTTTTCCAGCACTTGATGTCATAACACAACGTGTTATAGACAAGAAGTTGTGCACACCAGGTCAATTCGTGCTTTGGCTTGGCATACATACATCTGCCACTGCAGGTGGCGAAACTGGCTTATTCGTGGTTGTGGAAGAGTACATAGCATGCATTACCTGAGTGGACGTATGAGAAGTCTGTCATGCGAAGATGTTCAAGCTCTCCAGCGTCAGCGCAAGCGAGTTGCTTCCGCGATGGTCTGTTCTATGCTCGTTCGTTTTGAGGAACGGAGCTGGAAAGAGGATGCCCCAAAGCGCCCCCTCATAGTCTTACTCAGTGCCATTTATGTATCTTTATAGACATATAGACGTGAAAGGGATGTAGGCGATGGGCGCTGGCTGCAACAGATGGCGAATTGTTCGCTGGGGTGCAGATGACGGGCAAGATGGCGGGTAGCGCTGGTTGTCTGGGTTCATGGCAATGGCTGACCCGTAATGGTCGCTTCGAAGGGAGTCTGGACGATGGCGGAGAATGCCAGGACCCGTGCTGTCAGCGGCTCGTCTGCTAACGGACGCACTGCAGCACGGGCTACGGTTGCCAATCACAACCTGGCACCTTGTTCTGATCGCTCAGCAACGGGAAACGGGCGAAGGTGTGGTAGTAGGTGGGTCTTGGGCACGGGCAGGTACCCCAAGGTACTTGTTGAGCCGGCATCGGTACGCCGCTTTTGTTAAGACGCCGCATATAGGGTCGGGATGGCACCGATCAGCCAATATGGTTTTTGATTGCGAGTCTAACCTGCGGCGAGAACTCTGGGATGTGCCCGTTCAAGTCCGCGGCAACGAAGATCCAGCGGCTTTTGTGGACTGTGCTCAATGTGGAATGTTGGTGTGCAGCAAGATCCTGGTCGGGCAGGGGTGAATTGCTCAAATTGGAGATGGGAGAACGGAAGGCGAGTTGACCATCTCAAACTCCTGGACGCACGCACGCACGAACATGCGTGCCCTGCTGCCCATCTCGTTTGCAGCATGTGGCCAGAGACGTCTCTGACGCACCATGCAGCTGGTCCGGAGAAAGGACCTGTCTGCCCATGCCGATTCGGTATTCTCACCCTGCACCTCCAGGCACTGGACAGTTCCGTATTATACCCCACTGCGTCCACTAAGATTCAGCGTTAAGGCGGAGACAGTAACGACCGAGTGCTATATGGTACCCCAGGCGCACAGCCGTGGTCAAAAGACGGCATTCGGACCTGCATATCGTTTTTGACGTCCTTCGACGACATTATCTTGGAACTCACCGTAGCCCTGTGCTGACACCTCTCAGCCTCGTTACCAGCCCTTAGCCCCTCGCCCTTGGCCACTCCTTGGGCAATCTCAACTCCGACTGCATTGCTGCTCCTCCCGTCGTTGACACTCCAACATCTACCCTCGAGTGGTGGAATTGTGGTGGAGACGGACGCTAGAACGCAGTTATGCTTTCCACGAATCTCCATCAATATCCCTCGGCATTCAGCCACCTCCCCCCACCGAACATGGGCGAACACCAACATCAGCATCTTGCCGCCCAGCATGTGGGGCCATCACCGCTTGACACCCTCGCGCATACATCACAATACGCAGCTCTACAATTCCATCAAAACCGACATGTATTACCAAGCGGAAAAGCTCTTGTCAAGCCTCATCGGTTGCCGTATGCCAGCGGTCCTATAGCGCCTCGACACCAGCGAGAGATGCTCCACGAACGAACAGGACGAGGTAACTCAACATCTGGACCAGTACGACGAAGGATCAGCCGGGCTTGTGACCAGTGCAACCAGTTACGAACCAAATGCGATGGTAGACAATCCGTAAGTCCTTTCGCAGGCTTGCGCCTCGTGAATAAGCATGCTAACGACTTGAGCAGTGCGCGCACTGTATAGGTACGTTTCGATCGAGTACGAAGAACTCGGCGGCGACTGAACCGAGATGAGAACTGTCTAGTTAGATGGCCAAAAGCCCCTTTGGTAGCGTCTACTAGAGGCTCTTAGTTACGGGGCTAAAGCCGCCGTTCACTTTTCATCACCCAGGTACTACCACGTCTGACAGCTTGGCTAACACAGTGTCAGAATTTGGACTGACTTGCGAGTACATCCGTGAGCGCAAAAAACGGGGAAAAGCATCACGCAAGGATCTTGCTCAGCAGCAAGCGGCGACCGCCGCAGGGGGGAGCGGCGCGCCCAAGTCTGACGACTCCAGCACCCCACAGTCATCGGATAAAGCTGCTGAGTCTGTTCATGACAGTAGCCCTAAACTTCCTGAAGGTCAAAGGTCTCTTCCAGAGCTGTCCGGTCGGTCGGCTAGCATCATAGCAGCAAGAGCCGAGTTGGACACTGCGCCGATGTATCATAACCGGACGATGAGCATGGGCGTAATTGACGGTTTGCCAGAAGCCGAAATGCATCATCATATGACTGAGAGCATGCAGTCCATACATCCTATGCAACCGCCTCGGATTCAGACTCAGGGGCTGCCCATGCACAATCAGATGCCTGAGTACACGTCTATGGAGGAGTATCACCGGAACCTTACCTACCAGTCACCATTACAAATAATGCAGCCCGGGATGCATCCTGTCCTACCTTCTCATGGTCATGGAATCGAATATTCTGATAGCCCCTACAGCATGATGAGCCCGCGAAGCGCACACACACAAGCACCAACGAATACCTTCAGGATACCGGAAGAGACGTCCAACATGGGCTACATGGCTCAATCCCCCGTTGATGGATCTCCTGGTTGGATGCTACCTTCGCCTTCCGCAACAATGTACTCTGGCGCACAACATCAGAACGCTTCTCAGCAATTGAGATATCCTGTTTTGCAGCCGTTAGTACCACATCTCGCAAATGTCATGCCAATACCATTAGCCTGCGACTTACTTGAGCTCTATTTCCAGAGTTCTTCAACTGCCTTTATGCAACCAGTCTCCCCTTACGTACTAGGCTACGTCTTCCGAAAACGATCTTTTCTCCGAAACAACAACCCTCGCGTGTGCAATCCAGCGTTGCTCGCCAGTATGCTGTGGATCGGCTGCTTGACAAGCGAGTCCCCATACCTATCCTCGTCACCATCTGCGCGAAGCCAGTTGTCGGAGAAGCTCATCAACCTTACCATCAGTCTTTTGAAGCCTCTTGTGCATCAAACACCAGGTGGTCCCGACGCTGGCCCGACGGCATTTGACGGTAGCAGTATGGTCAACGGCGTCACCATGGGTGGCTTTGGTATGCCTGCACAGGATTCTGATATTGGTCTACGTGAGTCACGCATACATTTCCAGATCTTGCACGTTCGTCCAACTAACGGTGATGATTAGCGGGAGCACCAGGGGGTCTTGATGATGTAGCGACTTATATGCACTTGGCCATAGTCATCTCGGCAAGCGAGTACAAGGCTGCGTCACTGCGCTGGTGGAACGCGGCTTGGTCACTAGCCAGAGAACTCAAACTGGGCAAGGAAGTGCCCGTTACACCACCTCCCGAGCCAAACGACGAAGATACACCAGGAGACCTCGATGCGGAACATATGGGCGCAGGGTATCCGACCAGTCATCACACACCCAGGGACTTTACCGAGGAGGAAAGAGAGGAGCGCAGACGTATATGGTGGCTGCTGTTCACTGTTGATCGGTAAGCCATCTGACCTTTGTCACTCGTGACACCCGCAAAGAGACGTGGCTCGACTTCTGCCGACGTTCTTGCGCATACGCCAAGTCTACCAGTCAACATACGCTGATCGCTCAACAGCCACCTAGCGTTATGCTACAACAGACCTTTGTCTTTATTGGACGTCGAATGTTCGGGCCTTCTGCAGCCACTTGACGATAACGTATGGCAATCTGGCGAATTCTTCGAGGACTCCGCTCAATCGTTTTCAGATTCCACATTTCGCAGACGAGGGCCTACCTTTGAGTGCACCGGACACTCCATTTTCGGATTTTTCCTTCCTTTGATGACCATTCTCGGAGAAATCACTGACCTATACCATGCTCGCAACCATCCTCGCTTTGGAACGAAGACCGACTGGGATCACCACGCGCTTGAAATCAGTCAGCAGCTTGTAGTTTACGGACGTTCGCTACAAGAGCTACGAAATCGCGCAGTGAACGAGGCCAATGCGGAACACGAGCCGACACATCCCGGGACACCGTCTGGCCGGTCTGTCAACTCTACAATGTCTAGAGCGCAAGAGTCACTGATGCATGCAAAGATTGTGGAGGCCTACGGCAGGCACCTTATGCACACACTTCACATCTTGCTCAATGGTAAATGGGATCCCATCTCGCTCCTCGATGACAATGACCTCTGGATATCCTCGCAAAGTTTCGTCGATGCCACTGGTCATGCAGTATCAGCCGCCGAAGCGCTGAACGAGATACTGGAATATGATCCTGATCTAAGCTTCATGCCGTTCTTTTTCGGCATTTACCTTTTGCAGGGGAGCTTTCTACTGCTTTTGATAGCCGACAAACTACAAGGAGAGGCAAGCCCAAACATCGTGCGAGCATGCGAAGTTATCGTACGCGCGCATGAAGCATGCATCGTCACCCTCAATACCGAATACCAAGTAAGCGTCTCGAACAACCCGTCATTCTTGCACCCTGCAATCAACCTTTGCCGCCCCCAGCACGACAGCATGATGCCCAGAATGAGGAGCCATGCTAACGAACATTCTACAGCGAAATTTCCGTAAAGTCATGCGCTCTGCTTTGCAACAAGTGCGCGGCCGCGGTGTGGATGAACATGCCGAGCTTGCACAGCAGCGCCGACGCGAAATGTTGAGCCTCTATCGTTGGAGCGGCGACGGCACAGGGCTTGCACTCTAAGTCGCGCTTGAGCTTCGCTTCGCTGCGCGCATCCTTCGCCGTCATCGATCCCTGTCGTCCCGGAATCATAACACCGCATTTCGCGACAACGTAGCAATACACGCCCTTTCAATTCGCCAGTTGGCGGTCAGAGTTTTTCCAACTTGGCTGAGACACGCTGTTTGCTTAGCCTGCCACTCTGCTCATTTTTTGTGCGTTTTTAGCATTACACGATACCCTGACACTGCGCTATTCTTCGCCTTGTTCGTTCTGCTTTCCTTTTCTCCGGCGCACGGGTCATTCGCGACCTGACTCCTACTTAGCTCCATTGGGATTGGACGCTCACGATTAGTGTGGTGTATGATCTCATGTATACTGGTTTTCGGTGTTATAACATAATGGGTTTGCCCCTTGAGATATTGGTATCCGGGCTTGCGGCGCGATGGTTGCGATGGGCGTTCTTGTACCAAACTTTATGCACGCCATCCTGTTCCGCACTCTCCTTCATATATGCCACGTCATATCTCGAAAGGCGCAAAATCCTCCCTGTGTCTTTTGTTCGTTGGTTCGGATACAGTTACTCCGGAGTTCCATTTCGTTAGCCTCTTGTAGACATTCGGAAGATCCCTTCGTCTTATGACTGCGCTTCTAGAACGCAGTGGAGAATAGTGGATTAGTCGATAGTTTGATGCGATCGTCCCACCTCGCGTACACAAACCCCCCCAAATATCTCAAGTAATTGACCATTTAGCAACTCAATCTGCTATTTTAGTGCGTATGAGTCGAGCGAACGCACATAGCATCACGTCCTGTCAAAGGAGAGAGCAACGTGCTCTACTACGCGAATAACTCATCGATACTGCTACCATGATTGCTTGCCATGACCATTTCCTATGGACAGCCACTTATCCAGCCCATTGCTCTAAGTTGTTATAGCCAGGGTCAATGTTTCAAGAGTATATCCCTGCGGTTAGCGAGCTCTAAGCTTCCTCTGCTAGATTTTGGACCAAATCAAGGACCAGAGAGCAACTGCTGCCTCAGGATACAACACACAACTCTGTCTTCGACGCGGAATGATCAACCCGTTGGGTGGGTCGCGCGTGTCTCGCACGCGTTGTGCTGACGGCCGTGCCGCACAATCTGCTGGCCAGTTGAGGTGAGACGCGATGCTTGCTATGGCGGCGTGGCGATTAATGTGGATGCGAGCCCTTGGATGACAGCACTTCATCGGAGCATGCCTATTGTAGACTCCCAACTGAAGCGCATCGTAGATCTGAGCAACTAAGCTACCACGCCAAGTGCATGTTGGAAAAGCAGAGGTGACCTTGCTCAGTTAAAGGACGTTACAGAAAGTCGTGCAAGAAAACAGGCATGTTATGTATCAAGCGACGCCTGTACTTAGACACCTGATGCATTGCGACCCCTCCCGTTACCAAATGCTCCACCGATTACCCTTTCTCGACTTGGCATACCAGAGTTTGGTTTCCCGGTCCAACACCCTACCCGGTTAGATTTCGATAATCTTTGGCAACAGATCATGTCTGAACCAGGAGTACAAGACATGCTGTATGCATATTCGAAACTTTACATGTACTGAGTGGATAAAGGAGACGGAAATTTTGCCAGACACACGACACACGGCAGAGTCGCCCTAGGATCACTGGGGCGCGAGTTTCTTCAGGATGTTGGTGCGATTGGGCCGGAGTGAACCTTCTCCGTCGTCGTAGGTAAGTGTCAACGAATCATAGGGTACAAAGACCACATGGCGGCACTACATGGGAGAGTGCAAGGAATATCGCCCTATCATGCAGTACTGTTGGTCAACACCGTCTAGGAAGCCTAGGACTCTACGGGTCAGCGACCACCCGCACCTCCCGAGTCCCGAAGGGGCCTGCTGCTTGAGCCTTTGCATCCAATCAGGACATTTTTGGTAAAGTTTGGGCGACTATGAAGAGATGTATGGGTGCTTGGAACGATCTACATTAGTAAAGTACAGATGACCGCCTGTCATGGGCTTGAGAGCCAAATTCTCTTGTAGGTATCAATGAAGATTCACAGCGCAAGGGGCGCATCAAAAGTGATAGATCTTACGCTTACGATCTATCGTCCCAGAGACTCTCAATGTTGTGGAAACAACAATGTACAATTCGTCTTAGTACCGCTGTTAAGAAGTTGTGGGCGTCCTAACTTTTACAACTCCGAAAGAAGAGTCATCCGCCACGCAAGCTGCAAGCCCCTTCATCACCGGCACACCTCAGCCGGAATCTGTCCCTACTCTCCGCTACATCTGTGCATGGTCCAGTACAGAGGGAATGACAAACCCAGGATGAGGAGACTAACCATGGTGACACTGCAGCCCTTCACGGTAGTGCTGGGTGCAATACCGAATCAATCTAGCCATTACACCTCCACTCCCTCAACATGCTTCTCCACATTTTAGGGCTTCTTTGGAAGCTCTGACATATTGAGGGGTTCATCTCTTTAGATGAAAAGAAAGGAGAAGGCCTACATAGGGCAACAAGACCCCACACGCCGCAATGTGCACTGCCGTATGAGTTCGCATGCAGAGAATACTGAGACAGTGCCAAAGCGCGTGGTACGCGCTCTGCAGGCCATGCGTCTGCCGTGCGGTGACGTTGGACAATCAACGTGGGTCCCAAAAATCCGGAATGCGGTGAGCATGCAAAGGATCACTGGCTGCTCGGTGTTCAAGGAGTCAGCCACGAACCGGAATTTCGGCCTGCTATCAGAGAACGGGTCATTCTCTGACAGATCGTCGCGAGCCGCTGCGGCATGCGGGCAACTGGAACCGATTTTTCTGGGTGGTCAGATAGTACGCACGATCTCGAGACTGCTATGACCCTTGGATTCTCTATGGCCTATTCTTGGCGTCTGCTCATGGGCGATGTCGGCTGCCCAGGCGTCGACCTGAGCATTCCCGGACATGTACGCTCTGGATCAGTCAGATGGTGTGCGGCTGGCGTGAGGCTTGCATGTGATGTGCCAAATCCGTGCTACTTTGGCTCAGAAAGACTATTGAGCTCCGTCGACCATGACTGGAAAGAGACAGTATGCGATGGTGGCTAAGATCGTAGCACGCGATGGAGCACGATATGCACGCGACGGCAACATAAAACGCTTCCACAGCTCACCACGAGTAGAAGCGACCTACACGATCGACACTTCAGGATGTGGGGAACGTGGTAGGTAGGGATTAACCGTCCAAGCACATGGGTACCCCTTCTCTGGTTGCAGCTCGGTTGTACCCTCAAGTATCCCTCGAGGCTTGCGTACTCGTCTGCCATTTGCTAGATCTCGGTAATCAGCAGGCAGGGATGATGTTTATGGTAACGGCAAGGGTATGAAAAGTGGATGTTCGACCGTTTTGGCCCGCTGTCAGCATTTAGCCTGATAACGGGTCGAATAGTCTTGGTAGAGGAGTCGGGCGTCAGCCACATGTATATACCAGACCTATGATATAGATGCTTTGCTAGGTCGAGCAGAATCAATCCTAGACCCTACGATGGCGCAACGTTGAGGTAAGCGATGTCAGAGTCGCAAATGACCAGTGAAGACGACAACTATCCTTAGCTGTGTAGAGCGTCGTCCCGAGAAAGGCTGCTTACACGCAGCTTGCCGTAAGGAGGTGTCATGACTACGTCAACGGACTTTGACGAGAGGTAAAGCACATCGTGACCCCTTCATAAAGTTACTGATCTTCACATGTCAGCCTTACGCCGCGGATACTCTCCTTTGGAGGATCCATAACGTTGGTTAAGATGTAAGGATTTCTACGTCGTTGGGTTCGGCATCACCGGTGCGCTACTAGCCTCCTTGTACCTAGGCAGCCATTGTAGGGTTGAGCACTGAGCACTCCGAAGTCGTTGTGATGTCCTGGTCGGCCAAAATCCCGAAGCATTCTAGTATACCAAAGGAGTAAAGGTAGATCAAGCAGCTGCTTCGCTAGCACATGGAGTGCTGGCATCTAGTTCCAAAAGTGGCCACCAATGTTGCGTTGGCAGGATTCAAGGGCCGCTTCAGGCCAAGCGAGCGCGCACGTACAGTTCGAGACTACCTGTTCGCAAACTCACCAAGGACAATTGCGGCACGGCCCTACCGATAGCACCCGCAGAAATCTCCTTCTTCCGAGAAACTGGACGGTTGGCACCTGTCACTAATGCAGAGTAGACGCCAACTATCACTCAGTGTTGTCTTCTATTGACAAAACTCTCTTTGTAGCCAATCATATTCTCCACAGACAATAATTGGGTTGATAATGGTTGCATGACTTTGACCTGAGCCTTTCGGAAATGGAAGCCACATATAGACTTTCGGCCGGCCATGTTTGACTAGACTGAGGCTACTGCAGATGTGCTGGATCGATATGCAAGCGTCGCGTATACGTACGCGACTCTGTGAGCCTTGCTTCACGCGTCCTCTCGATTGAACTTCCTCTTGCAATTCAAGTCGCTCCTGTTGTCATTCTGTTTCCCGAATTTTCACGCCGAAAGACTTCAGATAAAAGTCAATGATGACGTGAAGGTCAACAATGACATCTGAAGATCGTACCATGAATGCAGGACATGACCCTAGCAACATCGGGAGCTCATCCGACTGACGAGCATCGCGCGGCATGATCTAAAGCAACTGTGCTAACATGATTGCGTCGGACACAATAGTCAGCCCCGAAGTCATACCCGAGGCTTCCAGGACCATACATCGATGAATTGCGCACCTATAATCGATAGAGCGATGCTATAACAAAGAACTGTCGATATTGCGAGTGCGAAAGCGAGTCAGCTGCGTGCATGCCTTTCATAGTACTTGTGGAGGAAACGGATCTCCACATACCGACGGTAGCCTACAGATACCTATGAATACCTATAGCTACCTGTATGGATCGTGCCAGGTACCCTTGGTTAGAATGTAACAAATGGACAGGTTCGTGGACCATCGGCCCTGGCCTCCACGAATAATTAGGGCCTTCGAGAAGCCTTCCGAAACTATGCTTTCTCTTGGATCTTGGTATTGTCATAGTAAAGAACTGTTAAGCATGCCATCTGCAGTCTTGACTACGTGCTTAAGATGTGGGGTATGCGAGAAACGCAGGGTTGCCGGTAATATTCCCCAGGTTTGCCAAGGTGCTATATCGTGGTTTGGATGATTCACGAAATCGAACAGCCTCGACAGACTCGACAGGTCCGCAGCCCCACACAGCAAAGTAGTGACGTTTGGTCCGGGATGGTAGTCGAGTCTTCACAGGTGCTACGTAGGACAACAGCTGGAAGTACTTGGGATTTGTTGAAACTTTCTCCGATTGTAGGGTTCTCTTCTCATCGTTGTTTGAAGCTGGGAAGGGGTAAGCTTCAGAACTTGGCCGTGATCTTCTCGGAGAAGCCTGATTGCGGTAACGAAGCAGAATGTGGAGCAGCACGGTCGTGCAGGGACGGGATCCTGGCTCTGAGTGGATAGCCATGTGCGAAGCACAGAGATGCCAATATCTAAACATCGGTCGCGCAACTGCGAAAGACTTGAATCTTTGATCTTATGCCCGGCTACGTCCGCTCCAGCTCCAGTGCATTTTCAGAGTTCTTTCTATTACCCTGCACCGTTGGGGTGTAGATACGCTAGACTTGAATCAGTTTTACGAATACGTAACTTGTCCTGTGGAGGTCTTAAGAGATGAAAAAGGGGGTATATGTGAGGCCGCAGCCATGATACTATCAGAGCAGTGAGCTCACTAGTGACCATCAGGTTCGTAACATGATCGCGTAACTGCAAGTGTGCAGAACGATTTGAATGTGATCTACGGTAGGCTAGGGCCTTCAAGACGTCTCGGACCGGATAGTAAGGAGTGGGGTGCCTTAGACAGCATCTTATGACACGTTGATGTGTTAAGAGTTCACGGTAGCGCGTTTGGTGCAATTTGATGCATTGAGTTTGCATTATCCTGAGATGAGTATATTGACGACGCGGCGTAATACAGATTAGAGCCTGGAGCTTGGGCCGCTTGCTCGATCTTGCAGATGACCTAGGGACGTTTTCGTAACACTAATCTTGGAGCCTCAAGGCCACTATCACGTGCGCCTCCTTCGTCGTCTCTCCAACATTGTTCTTCCAATCTCATGTACATCCTTCATTTCTATACTCTCTTTCGTGCGGTTGCCTAGATGCTCTCCGTCCCCGACATTTCCATAAAGGATAAGTGTCCACACAAGCGGACGTTCGTGCCATCGCGACGTCGAACCGGGAACGAGCAAACAACTGCAAGCGTCGCATTATTTCATACGCCTGTTGCTTGCCTTCTTACTTTTGTTGGGTATGATGCATTTGCTCCAGCGCGGATTCATGAGACGTGAGCTGTGTTGGGGGGAGCATCACAACCCATCGATCGAATATGTTATCCTCCTTCGAGATCGACTCGTTATTCTTGTATTTTGACTCGAGCATCTCTTATTCACTCTCTTCCATCCAAAGTTTTCCTACTTCCTTTCGCCGAAACCTCTTGCCAAAAATTTCCGTAATGCTTAGGTTCCACCTGCCGTCTTGAACAAATCTTCCTGCCCGCCAGCCGCCTCCTTATCTTCACAGATCGCACGCCATTTCCGGTGTGTAAGGGATATTTCCACATAACTGAAAGTCGCCAGAGCATTTCTTACACATATATCGATCCTCTTACAATTTCCGTCTGTTACTTGTAAATTTCCCACCGGCTCTCGGGAACGCCACAAGACTTTTTATCCACCAATCGGCTGGCTATCCAGCAACCACGTCAAGCTACCCATCACCATAATTAGCTTTCTCTCTTCCGACTACCTTCTAGAAGGAGGGTAGAAGCATGCAGGGACGATCCTAGACGCGGATTACCAGCGCTTAAAGAGGTGTTGGTGGTGGAGGAGCAGGCTTGCTTGTGGGATTGCGGGCCGTTGAGATTTGTAGCGTTGCTGACGCTATGCGTAAGATATGTACGATGAGATTATGTTGGTGGTAGGCGGGCAGACGGGTAGAGGCGAAGATGAAGGATTACAATGGCTTGCAGACTGCAGTCACGGACATGAAGCGGTTCTTGGTAAAGTGAGCCTTCGGAGTAGGGGAATGACCGAAAGCTTAAACAGACGTGTCGGAGAAAGGCTACCGCAATAATCGTCCACGACGACCTGTCTTTGGAAAATACTCACTTGACCCAGCTTGATGTTGTTACGCGGTGTGACATATCTAGTCACGGCAGATGCTCGCATCCCGAATGTGATGTATTCCTTTTCATTCGTGACGAGCTATATTGGTAAGACTTGGTCATCTCATTGGCTCCAGAACTATATTGTCAATCAAGCGTACAGGTACCTGGCGACCTTCTGCATCCAGCTGTCCTAAACTCTCACCGTCTTGCGGTTCTTCGACCGGCAGCATCTTTACTGCGCCGCTGAGGATGGCGCCTTTCGAATCATCAATTTGATCTATTTCCTCCATGGTATCAGGGTCTGCAAGACTAATGTAGTCGACCTCAAACTTGGCGCGTTTGCTCGGTTCCATCTGCTCTTGATCGAGCAGTGTCATGTTGCCATGGTCAAAGGCAGGCCAGAGGACGTCGTTCCGGAGCCTCATACCGTTTTTGTACTGTAGCTCTGCTCTGCGAAGCGCTTGGTTGAGAACGAGGCCAACATTGCGACGTCGTGCACCGAGGTACACATTGCGTGAAGACAGTGCAAGTCCGTCCGATTCCCTCGAGGTAGGAATGATGCGTAGACTCATGTCCAGGTGGAAGTCTTGAATCAGTCGCTTGATGACGCGGGTTTGCTGGACGTCTTTCTGCCCAAAGTAAACGCGATCGGGGGCGCAGATGTTAAAGAGCTTCATACAGACAGTTGCGACGCCGCGGAAAAAAACTGGTCTTGATGCGCCCTCGAGAAGCTGGCCAAGCGGGCGCATCTCGATGAAGCTCCCTACACCCGGTATACTGCTATCGGGCGGCAGCGTAGGATACATTGTCTTTGTGGTTGGTGCGAAGACAGCTGTCACGCGTCCCTGATCTGCAGTCGCCAGCTCCTGGTTCAACTTTTCCAGCACTTGCATGTCTGCCTCCCAGGTCTTCGGATAGGAGGCGAGATCCTCGTTCAGTCCAAACTGTGTAGGGTTCACGTAGATGGTGACGAAGACGTCGGTGTTCTCGGCGGCTGCGTGTCGCATGAGCGAGACATGGCCCTCGTGCAGGGCACCCATGGTTGGGACGAGGCCAATGGTACGATTGTTGGAGCGAAGACGCCGGCTGTAGTCACGTAGCGGCGCGACATGACGGAAGATTTGTGTTTGTGTCGCGGAAGACGAGGCATTACGCAGCGACGGGCTTGTGGACAGAGATCGGATGCCATGGCTCGTAGGAGCTTGTAATGGGCGCCAAAAGCTCCTTGGCAGACATGGCCATGCTATCGGTACTGCATAATATTAGTGGACTGGTCTAATGGCGTGTATTGAGGAGCGCCTTCACCGGCTGCAAAACGGAGTGATGCCATTGCGGAGAGTTGCGGAGGTGTCGCGGACAGTGCTCTCTCTGCCTTGACTGGTGGGTCGCGCAAAAATGAACGAGACGCGACAAGTGCTCCCTCGCAACTCGTGAGCGGACAAAGCGCACAAAGTCAGCGAGAAGAGCGCCATGGTCATCAAAGCTGGCCAAGTTCAAGACGACTCGTTTCCGCGCTGAAGGTCCCATCATGGGAGGGATGGCCCATCTGAGCCTAGTGTCCCACTAAAAAGATCCCAGGTTCGAGATTTCCATCTCGTTCGCAACAACACCCCGCGTGCCCGCCTTACCCACGCCCATACGCGACGACATAGCACAAGATGGCTGACGATGGCATGCTCCTCAACTTCTCCATACCGGACAGTGGCATACTCGCGAGACCGACCTTCAAGGGCGGCAACTGGAAAAGCCGGCTCACTGCGAAGAAGGCGGCACAGAACTGGCATACCAAGGCTACAGCACGACTAAACGGCGAAGTGGTACCTAAGAAGACGGTCGAAAACGCTACAGACGTAAACCGCATCGAACTAGGCCCAAGGAAGGCGCGCGTGTCCACCAGTCCAGAGTTTCCCGATGCCGGCGACAGGCCCGTAAAGCGAGCGCGAGTGAGCGGCGACTTCAGGCCAAGGACGACGGAAAAGGCGGACGATGCCAGTTTCAGACCACAATCGAACCCGAACCCGAACCCTGCAAAGAGACCAAGCGAGCAGCAGAATGCGCCCAAGGGTGGAAAGCAGGTCATTTCCTCGCTGTTCACCTACAATCCCACATCCAAGACGAAGCCGGAAGCGAACGAACGCAGCGAAGACGATGCGCCCGTTGAGCCTTCGAATGCACCACTCAGCAGCGAATTGGATACCTTTACATCTCTCGGCATGTCCACGACGCTTGCGACGCATCTATTGAATAAGATGAGGTTGAAGGCGCCTACCGCGATTCAAAAGGCTGCGATAACACAACTCGTCAAAGACGATTCAGATGCCTTCATACAAGCCGAGACTGGTTCAGGAAAAACACTGGCATACCTGCTACCAATCGTGCAGAGACTTATGGAGCTTTCCGCCAACATGAGAAAGCGGAAAGTCGACGATAATGTACAGAGAAACTCGGGTCTGTTTGCCATCATCATGGCACCGACACGCGAGTTGAGCAAGCAAATTGCGACTGTGCTAGAGAAGATTCTAGGCTGCGCGCATTGGCTTGTGGCCACAACCGTCATTGGTGGTGAGAAGAAGAAGTCTGAAAAGGCACGGCTACGAAAGGGCATCAACATCTTGGTCGCGACACCAGGCCGATTGGCCGATCATCTGGAGCACACGGAAGCTTTGGACGTGAGTAATGTCAGGTGGTTGGTCCTGGATGAGGGCGACCGCCTGATGGAGCTTGGTTTTGAGCAGGAGATTCAGAAGATTGTAGGCGCATTGAACCTCAGAATGCGCGCAAAGAAAGATGAGAATTCGAGGATACCTGGATTGCCGGAGAAGCGCACAACAGTGCTTTGTTCCGCAACTATGAAAATGGACGTGGAGAGACTTGGACAGATAAGTCTGAAAGATGCAGTACACATTCGAGCCGATCCGTCAGAAAAGGGGACGGAAATGGTCGAGGCTAAAGACGACCAATCGTTCTTTGCACCAGCGCAATTAAAGCAATCATACGCAGTGGTGGCACCGAAGCTCAGATTGGTATCTTTGATAGCCTATCTGAAGCGCGCTTTCGCACGAAAGGGATCCGTGATGAAAGCTATCGTCTTCATCTCGTGTGCCGACTCTGTTGATTTCCACTTTGACATGCTCACCAGCGAAATTGAAGGCATCACCGAGACGAAGAAGAAGGAAGACATAGAAGAGGAGGAGGAAAAGGCTGAGGAGGCAGTCGATGGCGTAGAGAAGAAGCCAACGAAAACCAAAGCGATAGCGCAATCAGATCCGACCAAGCTCACAGTAACAGGTGCAGAGTCACCCATATTGTCTGCAAAGACGCACACTGTAACAGCTTACCGTCTCCATGGTTCACTCCAACAATCCATACGAACATCAACACTTGCTCAGTTTGCGAAGAACAAGGACCCCTCCGTCCTTATCGCTACCGATGTCGCATCTCGTGGTCTCGATCTTCCGAATGTCGATCTAGTCATCGAATTCGATCCTGCCTTCGCCCGGGAAGACCATTTGCATCGTATCGGTCGTACCGCGCGTGCAGGTCGCGACGGCAGGGCTTGTATTTTCTTGATGCCTGGAACTGAAGAAGGCTACGTAGATATCCTCAAGTCAGACAGGAAAGACACAGAAGCTGGACTCCACGTCTCACGTCAAGACGCAGATGATATCCTCAACCGAGGCCTGATAACCAGCGGAGTAATGGAGAAGAACGCCTACATGGATAAAGCCACCGACCTCCAGCTCGCCGTTGAGCGTTGGGCTCTGACATCTCCTGCTCGCCTCGAAGCCGCTCGAAGAGCCTTTCAGAGCCATATTCGCGCGTACGCAACTCATGTTGCTGACGAACGCCAATACTTCGACATCAAGTCGCTTCACCTAGGACATTTGGCCAAGGCCTTCGCACTCCGTGAGCGACCATCTGGAATGAAAATTCCGGGACAACGAACAGGTGCTGGACGCAACGATAAGACACCTGCCAGAGTTCGTGGTGGTCCGAAGGTGGACCTTGCCAGTCGCAAGGCTGATACTGGTGCATCGAAGAGGGCGGTTGTGGATCTGGATCTTCCCGAGGGTCAGGATACAGACGAGGCGGCGAAGATGAGGAAGGCGGTTCGTGCGAAGGAGAAGTTTATGCGTCATGCGGGTATGGCGAGCGAGTTCAACTTGGGTTAAGTACCTTGGAAGTAGCGATATATTCATATTCTATTGTGCCCCCTTCTCGAAAATGCCCATGTTCTCTACGGCTATTGATGGCTGAACGGGATTAAAGGATGTTCTCATAAACGTGTCTGGAAATTCAGCTCGTGCTTAATCGTCTGACGGTCGGACACGCGAGGGAAAGTGATCTCAATCCCGCTGGTTGGTCGTACTGCCAACCACCTTCTCGCTGGGCGATACCTGGAGATATCGGGGCTGGGGAACATCTGTACTAAATCGCATTTGTTCTAGTGTCGACGTATCCCGAGGCCCACCTGCATCATGTGACGTAAAGGAGTCCTCCGACCCCGCAATCTAGCACCTGCGGTATGCGATGCAATACCATATGCAAATTGCTTAACGAGACAACATGGCGATGCTTGAAATAAAGCAATGTGCATTTTTTTCTCCCCTCAGCTACCTGCAGGTGCTGTCACATTGTCCTGGGCGAGCTGAGCTCTCTCCCGTCCCAACTTCCAATCAAGTAATCCCTCCAAGCCACATGATCAGGCCTCCAGTCGTATATATTCGCCATGCGATACTTGAAGTGCTCACTAGTGATGCGATGCGCCGCGCCATTCTGTGGACGTAACCACTCCACTAGCTAAGAGAATGAGTTTCGGTATCAGTATTGGAGATGTTCTCAAGCTATGTGAGATAGCTGGTAGAGTGTACAAGAACTGTCCGCTTTCTCCCATGCTCCGTAGCTCTCGGTAAGCTGAACTCAAGACAGGTCGCGACTGCTCGGGTGAATACAAGATTCTCACATCGGAAGCTCGAACGCTATCGAACCTACTCGAGGACATACAAGACAAGTATGACAAGATACCCGAGAACAAGCGACAACAGCTCATCGATGCGTACGAACCATGTATCGAAGTGCTTGAAGAGTTAGACAAGCTTGTCTTGCATTACAACGCGCTCGATACGAAGAGCAAGCGAGTGTGGGACCGTGTCAAGTACGACCCCGACAGGTCGCGCAACATACGGGAACGCCTTGTCGCGAGCGTATCGATGCTCAACAGCTTTTACACGTCCTTGATACACGATAGCCAGGTTCTTATACTAGAAGCTCTGGACAGGTTGGAGAGGGACTATAAAGGTGGCCACCGCGAAGAAAGCGTTGCTTCCATTGGAAGGCTCACATCTGGAGGTATTTCGGACAACGAAGAAGACGAGGAGGAGGCGTGGAGTCAGATTCTTCGCGACCTCGAAGACGTGGGAGTCTCTCAGCAGCAGGCTGTGAGCTACCGAGATGTCATTGTAGACTGGCTTGTCAAGGCCGTCAACGAAGGGAGGCTCTTAGAAGAGCAACCAGAGGACGACTTCTTGGCAACGATGCCGCAAGATCTTGGGCGAGCGCTTCCTGAACCCGATTTCGAGGAACGATCGCATAGTTCTGACGTACCGGCGATCGTTGCGCCTGTGCGCCAAAGCTCATCAGTTCCATTTGTAGAGCACCCTCTCATATCAAGTCCACCAATAACACAAGAACGGTCTGTCAACATGGCTCTTTCAACTACCCCTCGAGGGCAATCTACCACCTCCTTGCAAACGCTCTCGCGGCGTTCTGGATCGGAAGCCTCGTCGCTGTATGCAGAGCCACAGCCACCGTCTTTGCCTGTTACTCCCGCAGGCTCCACGAATGGACACGTCTCCGCCCCGCCCCCTCCATCCCTGCCTTCGATTACAAATATGACAGAAACATCTGTTGCATCTCCGTCGTACTTTGAAAAAGACACTGTCACAATAGACCTTGAATGGACGGCACGCCAAATTGTGGCTGCGTGGGCTCAGAATGACTTTGTCACCGCAGAAAAGCTCCTCGAAGACCAACTGGCGGCTGTCGAACGCGGACAAACATGCACATCTGGGACCCAGCCCGATCGACGTATTCTCAGGCACCTACTTGGAGTCTGCGCCTCTTACACTGGGAAGTTCACCAAAGCGAAAGGCTTGTTCGAAAGTGTGTTTAACGGAATCTACCTCAACCGCCAAAACCTGGACGATGGTGATATAGCTGCCGCACGGTGGCTAGGAGATGTATGCCTACATACTCAAGAGCATACAAACGCCGCTTTTGCGTACAGTGTTGCTTATGAAGGGTCCATTGGCCGTCTTGGTGTAGCACGCGACCGTACTCAACGGGTGGCTGCTGAGATAAGACTTGTCGACCATTGGCTGTGGGCATTTAAGAGAATTGACGATTCCCTCAAGCTCAATCTGGACCCAACCACCATTTTCGCATCTACAAATGTCGTTGAGAAAAGCAACCTTATGATGTCAGTCAAGAATAATGTTTATGAAACGGCTCGATCCGCTGGTCACGATGGAATACCACCACATCCAGGGAGGCGCCCGTCATTTATCATAGGGCCTCGGCCAAAGTGCGCTCTCATGGTGTCAGAGGGCTTTCTCTTAGGGCCTCTGATTTCTCTGAGCACATGGCCATTGCCTTGGGATCCTCTTTTCTATCCCACGGACGCTGTTCAGTTGGACCGCTATATGAACACTGTACAGGTAGCAAACTACATCGGCAGGCCCTTGCCTGAGCGTGAGCTGCCGACCAACTCACTGGGCGACTCAAAGAAACTACATTTTCTGACCAAAAGAGGCAGTCGATGGTTGATAGATGCTGTGAAACAGGGTCTCCGGGAGCTCAGTATTGAACATGCTGAGCATGCGTATGAACCTTCAATTGTATGTCGCCTCAATCATCAGCGTGAAGGCGTGGTCTTCTCTCAGGGTATCGAGATTTGCTTCAGCAAGCTTCCATTCCGACATGTTCATGGGATCAAAGTTTCCGACGTACAGTGGGCCACACGATGGTTTGGTGCAGGGTTACAAGGCTTCCGAGACTCGACCAATTTCAGGAACATGATCAAGGGTATTCTGGAGAGCACAGAAGTGGAGGCAGTCGTTCCAGAGTCAACGCACAACGTGCGACATGAGAGCACGAACGTGTACCCGCAATTCCCACAAGTATCGGCAATTTTCAAAAGGCCATCGTACGGCTGAATTGCGTGGAATGTCTATCATCTAGTCCGCTAAAAGGAATGATTCGGAGGCCGTAGCCAGTCAACGACGCGCTCAAAACTCTGTTGTTTGATACTGTAGCACTAACATCGGGCCGGGATTTTCCGCAAGAGCTCTTTGTCGGGGTTGGAAATTCAGAGCACTTCACGAGAAGTAGCATACTTTACGCTTCAACTACATCCGTTTACCATGGCAGTGGGGTATGATCCATGCGTTGTCAAAAGAGACCCCTGGAGGTTGGGGTCTGCTTACGTTTGAAGTCGTGGCATGGCAGAGCTACCCAGACAGCTCTGATGTATTATTTTCTTCTTCTTTTCAGAAATCAACGGCGACGATAATTTTCGAGCCCAAGGTAGTTCTGCAAGATTCGGAATCGGATGACGGTTAATAGCGCTCCCCAATATGGCACGACTCATAAACTTCGTGGGGAGCCAGCTGCAGGAACTCATATGTGCGTACCTCCGAGAAGAGAAGATGTATATCATCACGGCTGCGCGCCCCCATGCCCTACTATAACATGAAACGTCTGTTTTCATAGTTTGCGTCTAAGGATCAAATTGTATTTTACAGTGCCAATACTCGCCGCAATCTGGCGTCCTCCATGATCCCAGGGAAAGCGGCGGGTACCCTTGGCATGAGGTCGAGATTTGCAATGTCGACGATTCGCGGAATGACTGTAAGCCTCATCTGCCAATACCGCAAGTTGCCTCCGGGACCAGATTTCACAGATTTCACCGTGTGCGAGGATGCGAAGCGCCTAGGCAAGGACTGGATGCGCTCACTCCTGACATCGGTGGTTCGTATCGATGACCCCGCTTCTAATGTTTTACTGCGTCTTCATCTGCACATGGCCGATAACGAGATCGACCCGAGAAGGCGCAAAATTGTTTAATGAAGGCGCGGTACCTGAGTTAGTGTCTGAGAAGGCGCTTTCTAGCGGGTAGGCTTGCCAAAACTCCGACTAGGGTCTAACTAAAATAGTTCGTCTGTGTTTCATGTTTCAGCGGCACAACCGCAGCTGTGTGATAATTGGCCGAGAGAGCCTGACGGCGTCTTCGGGAGCCTGTGTCACTAGTAGGAAACAAAACAGCAGGCTCGAACGCTCTGCGATCTGTTGCAAGGAACGGAATCCGTAGCGGCGGCAATGCGGCTGCACAAGCCAGGGATATCGATGTCTGCAGGTAGCAGGAGTCAGGTGTGATGATGACACGGGGGATGAGCACGACTGGTGTCGGCTCAACTAATTTGAATCAAAAGCTGCGAGCCGCCGCGCTCGAACTGACCTTTCTTCTTCACCTTTGACCACACGAGGATCTTCTCTTCAAAACCCAACTTTCTGTCTCTCCTTCCAGGGCGCTTTGCTGCTCATTCCATTCCTTCAGTGTCGCTAGTCGGCCTATTCTTCCATTCTTCTGCACATTGAGTCCTAGTGACCAAACGTCCTCGTTCGTGTGTCATATTATTACAGTCATCTTTTCGAACAGCACAACCGCCATACCTCAACTACGAATAGCAATCGAAGACCAGTCACGATGAAGACGCAATCTATGCTTCTCGCCGCTCTGGCCTCGGCCCCTGCTGCGTTTGCCCACACTGTTTTCTCCGACTTCTTCGTTGACGGCATGCCTCAGGTTTGTTTTGCTAGCCACTCCATACGTAGCAGTACATTGCTAACAGAAACCAGGGTGATGGTGTTGCCATCCGCATGAACCCCAACATTGCGAAAGCCAGCAGCCCCATTGGCAGCCTCGAGAGCGAGGACATGGCATGCAGTACGTTCTTCTACAAGACTCTTCCAAACGCGATGCTAACGGTCATCCTTAGATGTCGGTGGTACCAAAGGAGTCTCTCGTGTCCAGTCCGTCAAGGATGGCGCCCTCCTCACGTTCGAGATCCGTGCATGGCCCAGGGACCCTAGCAAGGAGCGTCTTGACCGTGGCCACAAGGGCCCATGTGCGGTTTACCTGAAGAAGGTTGACGATGCTAGCACCGACAAGGCTGCTGGTGACGGCTGGTTCAAGATTTTCGACCATGGCTACGACGCGTCTACCGACCGGTGGTGCAGCGACGAGATCATTGATAACGAGGGTTTGTTTAATGTGAACCTCCCCAAGGGCCTTGAAGGGGGTGACTATCTTGCCCGCCCCGAGATCCTTGCTCTCCACGCCGCAAACGACAACGACCCTCAGTTTTACACTGGATGTGCTCAAATCTTCCTTGAGAGCAGCGGAAACCTTGTCCCTGAGAGCACTGTTTCCATCCCTGGCTACGTCAAGTATGGTGAGCCGTCTACGGCCTTCAACATCTACAACACACCCGGCAGCGAGTACGTGATGCCTGGCCCCAGCATGGCCAATTTCACAGCCGGTGGCACGCAAAAAGCCTCGACGACGCAAACCAACGGTCTGAAGCCCGAGGGCTGCATCATGGAGAACGCAAACTGGTGCGGCAAGGAAGTCTCGTCGTACGACACAGAAGTTGGCTGCTGGGCCTCGGCCACAGAGTGCTGGGACCAGAGCGATGTGTGCTTCAACACTAGCCCCGCAACGGGCAATGCAGGCTGCAAGATCTGGCAGGACAAGTGCAAGGACATCAACGCTCAGTGCACGGCTATGAACTTCAAGGGCCCCCCTAACAAGGGCAAGGTTCTTACTCCCGTCAAGAAGAGCATCGATGTTGGCAAAATCATGGCGACTGTAGGTGGCGGTATCGTGGATGCTGCGCCCAAGACCAGCTCTGACAACAAGAAGGAGGAGACGCCTGCGGAGAAGGAGGAGACGCCTGCGGAGAAGGAGGAGACGCCTGTAGCTGACAAGGCTACACCTGCTGCGCCCAAGCCTACCGTCGACGAGCAGTACGAGGGTCCTCCTATCATTGAGGCCTCGGCTGCTTCTCCGGCGCCCACAAAGCCAAGCACCTTTTCCAAGGTACCCGTCTCTACCATCACCGTTGGTCCTCCATCTGCCAACGCTCCTGCCCCGACTGGAGTGTCGTGCCCCGAGGGATGGAAGTGCGTCACTGTGACGGATGTTGCGGTTGTTACCACGACGGTTTGCGTGACGGCTACTGCATACTAAACGGGTACTTGGACATGATGGATAGAAGTGGGGAGAAAAGGTTGCTTTCTGCGACGGTGGTCGCGAGCTCAAGAGCTCTGTTTGGGATGAGGTTCACTGCTTAGTTACGAATGATACATGTTCACCTGTTGCACACTTGACATTTACTTTTCTCCATCGACTGTCCGCATCTTGACGCTTCCATCCTCCATGCCGAAGTAGACGGCGACAGGCTTCTGGCCACCCCGTACGGTCTTGGTCAATTGGTCTTGCTCGCGAAGTTGCTGCGCATCGATGCCATTCAGACCAGAAAAGATGCCAACCTCCAATACACCGGTCAGGCCCTTGATCGCCTTGCTTATCGCGTTGACCTCCCATGTACCGTCTGTTCCATCACCCTTGCCCTTTCCAGCTGCAACGTCGGCGGAAGTGAGCAGGGTGGGGAAGGGCGCATCGATGATGTAAAAGTCCTGGTCCGTTTTCAGGGGTCCAGACTTCTCGAGTAGCGTAGTCCTTAGCTTGGGGCCGGTTGAACCAAGCATCCTGAGTGCAGCAGCAACCTTGAGCTGAGACAGCGGCGCAACCTCAATCGGTATCGTTGGCCAGCTGGTCAGCAGGCGATCTTGTCTCTTCCTGTAGTCTGCAACGCACACAAACTTCTTGGCGCGCTCAGCAACTAGCTTCTCTTGAAACAAGCATGCACCTCCTCCCTTTATGCAGTTGAGTTCCGAGTCGACCTCGTCGGCGCCATCGAAGGCGACATCGAGCATTACGCGATCGGGGAGACTGTCGAAGGAGATGGCGGTCAGGCCGGCGTTGACTACGAGCTGGCGCGACTGGTAGCCAGTAGGTACGAAGAGGATGTTTGGGTTGGTGGAGCGCTCCTTGATGGCTTCGACGACGTAGACAATCGTGGTTCCAGAGCCAATCCCCACGTGGGTGGCTGCTGGGTCGAAGTGATCCGCTACTGCTTGGTGAGCAGCCGCGCGCTTTGCAGCTTCGACAGTTGTGTCGGTCATGTTGGCTGTGTGTCTGAGGGATGCGGTGGTATGGAAAGTTCTGTGAGAGAGATTGCGAGACTGGAGTGGCACTGCAGGGGGGGATTGGCCGGCGTCGCAAGTGCTAGACGTCTGTATGTGGAATCTAGAATTTGACAGTGGTCGGAGGGGCAGTCGAGACTTGGGATGACGGATGCTGTGCAGTCGGTGATTTATATAAGCGGCCCAGACGCAGTCCAGCTTCGACGGCATGAACCGGAATGCAATTTTCCTTTGCAGTAATCAAGACAGTTCAAGTCGGACGGAGAGTCGCGACGAGACGGCACGGAATGAATGATTTGCGCGTGACGAGATGAATGAGCTTCAGCCAAAATGACGATTTGAGCCCCACCACCAGTACAGTACCGATACCCCGCGGCAGGGATGTTGCCTTAGCGCGCGTGCGCGCGGGCTGGCAGCGCGTTTGGTGCCTGGCAGCTGGAGCTCCCAGTGGTACAGAGTAGTGAGTGGTCTGGGACAAACATTGACAGCCCTCACACACACACTCGACATACAATGGTTGCGACAATGGATGACCTGCCGCCTCCAGTCCAAGGCCCGACTGCCAAGGAGAAGAAGTAAGTCTCGGGAGACTCATGTAGCCACATTCTGCCCGCTTGCCTCCTAACAAGACCAGATATGACCGTCAACTGCGCCTCTGGGGGGCTACCGGCCAGATCGCACTCGAGGAGTCGCATATCCTACTCGTCAACTCGGGCCCAGGTGTCGTCGGCGTAGAGACGCTCAAGAACCTCGTGCTTCCGTGCATCGGCAACTTCACCATCCAGGACTCGGCCATCGTGAGCGAAGCAGATCTAGGTGTCAACTTCTTCCTCGAGGACCAGCATCTGGGAGGTTACCGGGCCGAGCATACGTGCAATCTGCTCAAGGAGCTGAACCCGGATGTGGATGGCCATTTCATTACAGAAGTAGGTTAGACCACGCCCTCTCAGCTCACCTGCTAATCCATGCAGCCCGTAGAGTCATGGCTTGCGAAGCCCGACGCTCTACGACCGTATACCCTCGTCATCGCGACCGCACCTATTCGTCCTGACATGCTCGCTAAGCTCTCCGACCACGCAAGCGCCGCCCTTATCCCGTTGTTCTACGTCCACTCGGTCGGCTTCTACGCCCACTTCTCCGTGCACCTCCCTCCTGCCTTCCCCATCGTAGACACACATCCCAGCCCCGAGACCACATCAGATCTGCGGCTATTACGACCATGGCCCGAGCTCGTACAGTACGCGGAACAGACGACGGCCGACTTGGACAACATGAAGCCAGAAGATCACGGACACGTCCCCTGGATAGCACTGCTGCTGCATTTCCTCGAGCGCTGGAAGAAAGACCATGGCGGAGAGGTGCCGCAGACATACAAGGAGAAGACCGAATTCAGGACATTGGTAGCGCAAGCTGCGCGCACCAACAACCCAGAAGGTGGCGAAGAGAATTTTGACGAAGCAGTGGCGGCAGTTCTCAAGTCGTTGAACCCACCACAAGCGAGCAGTTCTGTCAAAGACATCTTTACCGCGCCAGAGTGCCTTCTAATCCGCGAGAATTCACCGAGCTTTTGGGTAATTGCCAACGCTATCGGTCTATTCTACACAAAGTACAGCGTCCTCCCAGTCCCCGGTTCTGTACCCGATATGAAGGCACGGTCGGCAGACTATATTCAGCTGCAGAATGTGTACAAATCAAAAGCACGAAAGGATTTGGCCGAGGTGGTGGACAGTGTCCGCTTCTTGGAAAGAAACGCTAACCGAAGCACGCCAATCGACGAGAAGGATATTGAGACATTCTGCAAGAACGCGGCACACATTAAACTAGTGCGTGGACGGCCATTTCACGTTGTACAAGCAGGCGAGAAGATCAAGTGGGGAGACCGTGCAAAGTCAACTGGTGAGAAAGCTAGTGCGGCCATTCATAACCTTGACTAACACGATATAGCTCAACTGCTCACCTTTGCCGACTCTCAGATCCCGTTGTACATTGCCTTCCTGGCTTGGGATGAATTTGTTGCATCACACGATCAAGATGGTCTAGGAGGTGCACCCCGCGTTCCTGGACAGACCGACCTCGAAACAGACTCAGAGAAGCTCACAGGAATGGCCTTGAAGGTCGCGAATGATCTTGTCAAGGAAGCAGATGTCTCTATTGAGGAAGACGAGTATGACACGATCAAGTCACAAATTGGGGAATACGCGCGTGAGCTGTAAGTTACTGGTCTATATTTGACAACATCGTTGCAGCGAAATATCACGAAACCATTGGCTGATCGAACCACAGTGTGCGAGCAGGTGGCGCTGAACTACACAACATCGGTGCCTTGACTGGTGGGATTGTTTCGCAAGAGATCATCAAGGCTATTACAGAGCAGTACGTTCCTGTCGATAACACCTGCGTGTTCGATGGCATCAAGAGCAAGAGTACCGTTTTCAAGGTCTGAAGAGGTGTGCTGGACGGCACGATGCTGAGGTAGTGATCCGGTCTTGGGATGATCAGAGCTTGCTTCTGCCATCGGATGGGATGGCTGAGCACCGCAGTAACGAGGAAGCGAAATTTAGCATGAGAGGAGTTGGCATAGTCCGGCGTTCATATATAGCTGGCCGGAGTGAAAGACGGGATGCATTGACCAGGGCGCAGCGGAATAGTTCACATGCCAACAAAGGCTATCAACGAGTAAACCATTTCTGAGATGCGCAGAGCGATAGTGAAGGCAAGGCTAGTACAAGTTGATCTCCATTATTGCATTTGAGAGTATGCGCAAACGCCTTTACCCAACTCAGTCGCCCTACCATCTGCTCAAGTCGGGTCTTTAACTTGTGAATCTTACTACAACAACACGTACAGTCCACAAACATGTCGAAAAAGCCCAAGTCGAGCCAGCCTACTATAGCCTTTCCCGCAACTCCCCGATCGCGACCCACTTCGGTCGATGACAAAGCGATCAGATCCCAAGCGCGGTCACGTGGTCGACGTGACGCGATCGAAGCAGGCGCGTCTGGTTCCAGCCAAAGCGACCCGTCTGTCAACTCTCTGTCATCCCCAGCAATTCCTGTCTGCGATAGACCCATGGACTCTTCCTTCGACCTCCCCGACTCCACCGATTGGATAACGACTTCCTTGCCCGCGTTCGAACCGCTCGAGGCTGCGTTGCGCTGCGAAGTCTGCAAGGAGTTCTACAACAACCCTGTCATTACACCATGCAGTCATACATTCTGTTCGATATGTATACGGAGATGCATTACGGCGGACGGGAAATGCCCAAGCTGCAAGACTGGGTGTTCCAGCGACAAATTAGCGCCCAACATCGCGGTCAGAGAAGTGGTGATGCGATTTCAAGAGGCGAGACCAAAGGCTATGGAATTGGCGCGCGCAGACAAAGGGGAAGAAGAGAAGGAGACTGTAGCAGCTAGCAAGAAGAAGAGGAAATTAGACGATACGGATATGGAAGATGAGGAGAATGTCAGGCACACACGGTCGCGGCAAACGCGAACTATAGGCCAGCGCAATGGAGACAGAAGTGGGTCGCCAATGGTCGTCGCTGATAGCGAAGATGAAGACGACGAAGATTTCATGCCAGACGGAATGGCCAAGTGCCCAATGTGCAACAAGACGATGAAGGCGGAGCTGGTCTACAACCATTTGGACGTATGTCCTGGGCCTGAAGCTTCGCAGGGACGCAGCACCCGGTCAAGGTACGTAAAGATATTGCACCATTACTAGATTACGCGACTGACTATGGTTTGTTGTAGGACTAAGAGCGCTTTTCCACCCGCCTTCCAAATACGAAAGAAAGACCCTTCGCCTCCGCCAACCAGATTATCACAGCTCAACTACGCTATGTTGAAGGAGACTGCGCTGCGCAAGAAGCTACAAGAGATCGGTATACCTACTTGGGGTACGAAAGACCTGATGAAGAAGCGACACATTGAGTGGCTAAACATCTACAACTCGAACTGCGACGCTGACGAGAGCGTGAGGAAGAGGAAGAGGCAACTTTTAAGAGAGTTGGACGAGTGGGAGCAGACACTCGGAGGAAAAGCGGGCACTAAAGAGAGCAAAATCATGAAGAAGGATTTTGACGGCAATGGGTATGCGAAGTCACACAAAACCGAATTCGACGACTTGATAGCGCGAGCGCGGCAAAAACGAGCCACACCCAAGACAGACAGCGAAGGACCCTCCGAGCGAAATACTCCTGCGAAGGAACAGAATGTAGAACCGCAGGATGGCCGCATGAAACCAGTCAATGGTAGCGAAGATTCCCATCATGAATCATCGTCGAACCATGCTCCCTCAGATATACAGCCACCACCATCCAACAACCACAACCCTTACGAGAACAACAAATCAGCAGTCGCCACTATGCGAGGAAAATTTCAAGAGGCCAACAACACATCCGCTGAAGTACCTGCATCAACGACTGAACAGTCGATAGAAAGCGGAAGAAGGCATGGCTCAGCGACTATGGAAGGCATACAGAATCTTTTAGGAAGCCCAAGTCGCGAGATGCCCGTGCTCGCGCTTCCAAAAGAGCCGGTTCGAGATGTGGAGGGAGGCACGGCTGTGGAATAGTAGGTAGTTGCAATGATTGACAATAACAAAGTTATGGCAGGCCCGGTTGTTAAAAGGGCTCTCATCACTTCAACAATGGTGTCTTCCAACAATTCCACACATCATATCCACACGCATTTGTTAAACACTCGTCATTATTCTTCAACTGTTTTGAACGTTCTCGTGGCGCTCGCTATCTACGATCACGACACGCGTCGCTACTGAGAATATATACGCTCATTAGTACGAGTCTCCGCACCTGCAGCCATGGATCAATTCAGTCCAACGCCGTCCTTTGACGAAAGCCTGTCCCACGATTCAGCAATCGGCACGCCGTACAAATCGGGCTCTTCTCGGGTATCATCAGGCAACGGTCCTTCAGCTTCTTCCCCACTGGCAGCACCACAAACCCCCGTAAACACCGGTCAGTTACAAGCACAACAGACTCAGCCGAGACCAAGATCTAGCCCTTTCGACTACGCAGCAGCTGCGCGTCAATACGCTTGGAGCCGAAGATCGCGCGCCGACAGTGACACATGGCCTGAGAACCAAGTTCCTCTTACACCATCCCGACCTGGCAGCGTGCTGTCAGATGGATCTTTCACTACAGCGCCTGAATCACCAGCTTCACCTAGTCGAGAGAGAATTGAAGATCGCAGCGTAGGCGGCGAGGTGGTAGAAAGAGTTCTCACTCTTCCGAGGAGAAGACGAACACCATCACTGAGAAATGCACCGGAGGTACAATGGAATCTATCGGAACAACCACCACCAAGACCTAGTCTGGACGAGACGGAGAGTGTAGTGTCAGAAGACGACGATCCTGCTGGTAGGATGAGGAGAAACCAGAGAGCGAGGCTTAGTCCTGTGGCAGAAGGCCCAAGTCCCACTAGAGAACGTCCGAGTCCTAATCAGGAACGTCCGATAACCCCTCTACTTCCTGCGACTCCAACTCGACGACCCGCTGCTCGCGATTTCGCAAGGACACCAGAGGGTACGTCCACAAGCATCCTACACCACCGTCTTTTTTTCTACTAACAAACCAAACAGTCACTCCACGCCATGGCCACGTCAACTTCTCCCACCCAATCTCCATCCAATACTCAGACATCCCCTCGCCCCCCCAGAACCCGGGACGCAATTGCTGAATACCAACCCCACCGTCTAAGTCCCCTCCACGAGTCCCCACACTTGTATCCTCAACGGTACCCAGGAGAACACGAAGGACATCCCGCGTACGAGCCACAGCCACCCTACAGCCCGGCTTCTTCCCAGGTCACGTATAGTGCCGAAGAAGAAGATCCCTCGTTGAGTACAGCTCGTCTCCTCCCTGTACGAAGACTCACGTACGAGGACGTTCAACGAAGTGAGATAGCCATTGCTAGCAGCCAGCTCGAGCCTTACTTCCGGAGAACACCGCCGTTGGAGACAGAAGAGGAGGAGCAGATGCGTTTTATTCGTCAGCTGCGGGCTAGGGCGGCAAGGCATCAGGCGTGGGGGCAGAGGCATCCTATTCGACGTAGGATGAAAAAGG
Source organism: Alternaria brassicae (assembly GCA_004936725.1). NCBI lineage: Eukaryota > Fungi > Ascomycota > Dothideomycetes > Pleosporales > Pleosporaceae > Alternaria > Alternaria brassicae. Next base: position 1,844,255 of record CM016505.1, on the reverse strand, counting down.
CGTGGGGCAAGGTCAAGAAGTTTTTTGATTTTTGATGTTAGAGCACACAGTGGTATGGTGTGTATTATCAGTTTGTTTCTATAATTCCGACGGCCCGTTGTAGACGCCTTGAAATCTCCGTAATTGATCAACAGTAGTGCCCATGTTTTCCGTCCCTGCCTTATTGATACCAGCTTTGTTCATCATAAGTGAACCCCTGCATTCCCATACCGTTAAAGCCAGCTGCGCCAAATCCGTTTAAACTTGGGTTCGGGTTGGCACTCCCATTTCCATTTGTGTACCCTTGCACCGCATTCCCACCCACAGGTCCGCCACTCATCTCATTGCTTATAACAGGCGCGTTAGTGTTACCTTGAAACGCACCTGCTGGACTGGTCGTGTTGGCAAACCAGTTGGCAATGTCATCGATACCTTGCGGATTCCAGTTCTCAAAATCGGTAGCGAGCTGTGTCTGATCGCGGTAGATCCAGTCTTGCCCTTCCCGTAACAGCTGATCGACACCACCGAAGAGCTGGCTTGGAGAGTTGCTGGCAGTAGTCTGTGCACCATCAATGGACCGCCGACCTTGTGTGGACGCCGGTGTTGGTGCATTGAGGGCGGTTGATGAGTTTTGTGGTGTGCTGATCTGGTGCTGGTTGCGCATGTAAGCCAGGGCGTTTGCGTCGGAGGGAGGTATGGAGTGAGTGCTGGACGGGCGCGCAGAAGAATCATTGCTTACGGAACTGTTGGTGTTTGCTGTTACTCGGTTGAGGAACTGGGGTGTGGCCATGTTTGCCATATTCATGCTGTATGGTTGGAGGCTTGGTGATGCTTGGTCCGCCGGTGATGGATGTTGATTGCTCGTCTGGATGGATGCGCGGCGGTTTGCCCTAGGCGTGTTGATCTCGTTCCAGGGACCATATTTGGCATCGGTCCGGGATAGTACTGTGGCGGCTTCTCCAGGCATCTCAACTTTCCAGCGATTCGCCAAAACGCTGAGAACGCCGAGTGTCCGGCGAGCACAGAGCCAGCCTTCGGCTATTTCCTCCAGGTGCTTGACACCGTGTATGATGTCGCGCTTCGCATTCTTCTCCGGTAGATTCAGAAGGTGTATCGTGCATGCCGAGTGTGCAATATATACACAAATGTTGCATATCTGACGCAACCCATGCGATCGCTTATACAGTCGGAGGAGCTTCGAGATCATGACCGCAGCTTGTGTGCATAACTTCCTTGGCGATACAGTTGCGGGCAGTGGGGAATTGTCCGGATTGTACTTGAGGAACGGTCGGAAAAGATGGATATACAACAGCTGGAAGAACATACTGTGACCAGGTTAGTACGACTGCTTGTGTTTGACACACAAGGCGACGCTTACTGCATGACAAGCATGTGAGGCAAGCCACCTTCCTTGGGCTCCAACTCCTTGGGCAACTCTCTTCTCCATGTCTCTAAACGCATGTGTATCTCACTAAGCTTCTTCAGCTCCGCCTGTCTACCCTTGACTTTATCCATATCAGTTGGGTTGTAAAAAGAGTTCATAAGGTCACTCGAGATCTCACAAAGTTTAGAGATTTGGAGAGCGACTGCCCGCGTCCGACTCGGCTGAGAGTGCGCTTGACTGAGACCGGAATCTGTGACTGCGCTCCAGGTTTCCGCATCTTCACCAGGGAAAACATCGAACTTGGGGACCGTAAGGATCGTGTTGGGCAGTTGTGGTAACCGTCCCATATAATTACTCCAGCACTTGTCAAACAAGAAGCAGCCCCAGAATGTGATCCTTCGCGCATCTTCTTCGTTGTCGTCGATTGTATCATTGCTGTGCATGCCGAGGTTCAGGCCGATGTCGCATGCCATACGGAAAGACATGCCGCTGTAGACCCATCCCTTTGCTTCGCGCCCGCAACCTGCTTCTCGTACAGACATCAATGCAAGAGCTTGCACCGTGGTTAAAGCTGGCACCTCGTGCAGATCATCCTCCATGATCAACCGTTTGGCTTCTTTGAAGAAGTGGTCGCCTGCCGTCGCCGAGTCGTCGCGGATAGCTCGGGCTGCAGGCCACGAGGTGAAGTGACAGCCCAGCGCTAGCATGGCGTTGACCAATAACGGTGAGCAGTACTGCGTCTTCCTCCCGGAACCCGGCAGCGGTTTGCCTAGTTTGAACTCTTGCAGGAAGAGGTTTTTGGATAGCGTAGTAAAGAAGCTGTAGTGCCAGCAAAAGTACATGCTGATCAGATGCTGCACCAGCTCCGGGTCCGAGGTGACAGTGGTCCACGAGCAGAACGGGTCCTGCGCGTCCTGGTACTGGTCGTCGGGATATGTATCCGGCGACTCGGCGTCGTCGTTGCCTCTGCCCAGGTATATGAGATGAGATGTACCGCCAATGTATCTTGTCGACCCGTCTTCAAGCCGCAGCTCGCCCATCTTTCCGCTCAGCTGGCTCTCAAAGGAGCCTTTTGCCGGCGCTATGATGGGCGTTGTGACTGGGCTGACGGGCTCATGCTGGTCGTCTTCGCCATTCTCCTTTGCCACGATAGCCTCTGCAATCGAGTCCAAGCTCTCACAGGTCCGTATCTGCTGCACGAGATGGGCGACTTCTTCTTCCGGGTAGTTGAGGATGGCCTGCACGAGGGTCTGGAGGGTCGAGTTACGCGTCTTGAGGTTGTCTATGTCCTTCTTGTAGACGCCTTTGCGGCGGTGGTCCGAGTTGGGGTCGTAGATGCACGGCGTGTTGTAGACGGCGGCACATGCTGAGCAAGCCGGAGTGGTACCGTCGCACTGTGTGTCGCATTAGCGACGACTCTATGGCCAGGCACGTGGTCCTGGGGGAGGGGGTTGTTGGGGATCGTCCGGAGAATGGGCGTATAGACCGGAGAAAGAGCAGCAGGGCCAATTCCCGTTACAGTACCTAACCTACCTTGGACTTGCGCTTCCTGCACGGAACGCAGGCCGAAGAGATGCAGCGTCTCTTCCTCGAGTCCTCGGATGCCTCATCCCTCTTGCCCCTTCGTCCCTTCTTGGCCGGCGGATCGGAGCTTGGATGCGCTTCCGCAGTGTTGTTGTTCTCCATAACGGGTCTTGGAGGTTGGCCAGAGAAGCAAAATGTGGGGGGATGGCGGGGCGCGCTTTGACAGGCCTCAATCAGCGCGACATTAATCAGCCGTCAGTACATAGGCATGGTACTCGCTCGTCGTCCAGGCCTCTATCTCGCGGGCTCAACATGGCTGGCCAGGGACAGGGACCGTCGCATCGGGCTGGTGAAGAGTGACTACGCGACCGTCTTGCCTGGCAGAGCTTCCTCGCTACTGTATCAGCACACGTGTGATTGGCCCAATTCGGCCCTTATCTGGGGACATGCTCGTAGCGTGATAAACCAATGAGGCAGTTGACGTATTCAATCCGCTATCTGCCTAATAATAAAAAAAGCAAACGCCCATGGTGGAGCCGGGGCATCTCCAGTGCATTCTTGCGAACAGAAGCAAGCATGGAAATTCTGTCAAAGACCTCCAGCCAACCCAGAGACGACCCATGTCGCAATTCTTCCAAACACCCGAAAGTCTATCCTGAAGGCCCTCACACTTTCCCAACCGCCTAATCGCCTGTCTCGAAGCCCTCGTAGTCCCCAGATCGCCCTAGAGATCATCGGCATAGTCCTCGTCGTCACGATCAGCCCGGAAACCACCGCGTGGATCTGGGTTATCAACCATGATGAAAGGCCTGCCATCTGGATCCTCCTCCAAGTTGCCAAACAGTCGCATCAGAGACCGCGTATCCATCCTAGTCTCGTTAGCCACCATTGCAAAGAATTTGAAGAGAAAACAATACTCACTTCTTCATCGTCTTGCCATCATCCTCCATTACGGAAGCAATCTCCATCTGCTTGCGCTCTTGCATCTCGACAAGATGAGCATCGACCGTCTTCTTGACGCAGAGCCGGCTCATGAACGTCTCCTCGCGCTGCCCGATACGGAAGACGCGACAGAAAGCTTGTTGTTCCGAGGCTGAATTCCACCAGGGGTCAATCATGATGACCTTGGAAGCCATAGTGAGGTTGAGTCCCACTGTATTATAGTTAGCAGATGAGCTGGAGGAGTGTTTGCAATACTCACAGCCACCGCAGCGAAGGGACGCCAACATGATCTTGCAATCTGGGTTCTCACCGAACGAGCTGATGGCCTTGTCGCGAGCGCTCAGGCTCATGCTGCCGTGGTACTGGCAAGGTGGATACATTAGCAAAAGTCCGCAATAAGTCAGGACCCAAACTTGTGCCTGGAGGTATCCGCAGGTTTCTTCAGCGTCAAACGAAGGAATACAATTCCATGTCGTCGTCGTCGTCTGGTCCGTACTTACCTGCTCAGTCATCCAGTCTTCTCCTCGGAATACTCGAGCCAAAATGCGAATCCTACGAGTCGGTTAGCAAGCCGATTGGCGAGCGCTTTCCGAGACCGACTTACATGGGTAGAAACTGGGTATAAACGAGGATCTTGACCCGAGGATTCTCTGTGAGCCAGTTCATAATCTGACTCTTGACAGCTGCAGGTGTAGAGGTACGTAGTCAGTCCATGTCTCACATGCATTTCGTACAATCACAACTTACCGATCGTCTTCGCAGACGGTAGAACGTCATCGCCAGCCAAGGCCAACCAGTCGTCTGCGATATCTTCGCGATCCCGACGCTTGCCCTGCTGCTCCTCCTCCTTCTTCTTCTTCTTCTTCTTCTTCTTGTTGGCTCGTGTGCCTTGTGCTGGCGCATCTGGTTCGTCGTCGTCGTCGACCTCGCAGGGGTGCATGGTTGTGGGGATTTTACCACACGCCTTGCATGGCGGATGTTCGTCCGTGTCATCCTCAGCCATCTCAATAACTATGTGCTCATAGCAAGGCTCGCTGCATATCAGATGGCCACAGGACGTCAATAGTGGTTCTCGTGGTTGTTTACTACACCAACTGCACTTGGCCTTCTGCTTTGTCTTTTCCCAGCTTTCACCAGTCCTGAGGCTGCTTAGAAAGGGTTTGAAGTTGAAGTCCCTGCCGAAATCACCACCTGCGGCGAAGCGTTGAATGATTTCGTCTGCAGGCTCATCGTCGACGTCCTCGTCAACGTCCTCCTCCACCAACTCCTCGTCGTCATCATTGTCCTTGTCTGATATATACTTCTCGTTTCTGGCTTCCAGCAGCTTTTTTTGGCGGCAGCCTTTTTAGCTTTGGCCGCAGCTCTCTTGGCCTCACGGGCGGCAGTCTTCTTCTTCTGGTCCTCCGCAACCTTGTCGAGCTGCTTACGCACAGCGGCAATCGTATGGCCACCCCGCTTGCTGCTATCCTGTGCCTCTTTATCGACTACCTGCTTGATGGCTTCGATGTCTTCTCGCTCGAGCAGATCGCGGACGACAAACTGGAGCATGAGAATGTGAGCTGTCAGTTGACGGAGTCGAAGAAGCATCCTACAGGAAGTCAGTAAGTTTGTTCAGACTGGGAAGGGTTGTTGATGCTTACACCAATGCGTTGCTGTATGACTTGTCCAAAGTACCGTTCCGCGCCCACATGTTGATGCGTTTAGCGAAGCGCGTGCGGACAATGTCATAAATGTTCCTCTCGACGGAGTTGAACTCGCACCAATAAGTCGTCTGGTCGGCTTGAGGGAGCTTCAAGATGGGAGCGCCAAACATTACGTCGGCGTGGGTGCGTCGAATCATGAACTGCGAGAGGCGTACCAACAGCCTCTCGATATTCTCCGCACTCTTGCTGTCGCAGTAATTGTGTTTAAAGATTTTGAAGCTGCCGGTGTGGGGGACACCGAGGAACTTGAAGTACGAGTAGAGCTCAGTCAGACTGTTGCTGATCGGAGTGCCACTGAGAGCCCACTTGTGACGTGCCATCAGAGCCCGGCAGGCAATAGACGTTCGCGACTGATGGTTCTTGATAGCCTGAGCCTCGTCGAGAACGATGCGCAGGAACATGGTTTTGTGTAGAGGACCCCTCTGAGTCATGAAGACCTTTTCCCACCAATCCATCTTCTGCTGGACCGTCTGGCACTCGATAGGCGGCTCGTTCTTGGGGTAGGACTTCATGACCTCGGTGTAGGTCGTCAGTACGACGTCGTGCTCTGCTAAGATCTGTTCGGCATTTGTCGAGTCAAGGCGCGCACCGGCGCCGTAACGCATAATCGTCATTGGGGCTTTGGATGCATCGGTATGTAAATCGATTTCGCTCTTCCATTGAGTCAATAGTGCAGGGCTAGCAACAAGTAGAGTTGTCTTGGGGCCTTTGTGGTGCTTAGCCGGCCGGCCATTCACCATGTTCGCTGTAAGAGTCAGTCATGTTCAAGGAAGTGAGTTCGATATATTTACCCAGCATCATGAGGGTCTTTCCAAGTCCCATCTGGTCAGCCATCAAGCCGCCTCTTGGCTCTTCTGCTGCGTTCTCTCGACGACGCATGAAGGCGGTGCCAAGCACCTGGTAAGGCTTGAGCGAAGTGCTCATGCCTCTGACTAGCCAATGGCTTCCTCCATCTGCCTTGACTTGACCTTTCCCATCAAAGTCTCTCGTTGCGGCCAGCAAGGCGGCGATGTCGCTCTTTGTATTCTTCTGGGCATCTAGAGGTACACTCGCGATGAGCTCTTTCAATGCATCGGCCTTTACTCTGGATCTGAATGTAGGCTGTTCAGTTGCATTTGCGCCAGCTTGTTGCTGGAAGACGTTGGAATTGAAAAGAGAAGTTGCTTGTCTGACTGCATGGTCTACAGCTTTCTTTCCTGCCGCTTTACCACTGCGCCTCTTGGTGGGCTTCATAGGACCAGGCTTCGGCTTCCTAGGTCTGTCTGTCGATTTTCCCTTAGAATTCTTGCCGCGACCAGTGGACGCTGAAGCCTCCATAACATCATCAGCAGCGTCTCTCTGCTTCTTCTTCTTTCGCGGTAGGTCACCTTCAGCTTCCAGTGCAACCCGCATACTCTGAAGTTCAGCGTCCTGTATTGTCATTTGCTTCCCCTCTCTCATCGGCATGGGTCGGCGACGCTTACGAGGTTCGGAATCTTCGAATTTGAAATCGTGGTCAGACTCTTCCTCTTGATCGTCGTTCGTTGGAATGCGCAACTCCGGGAATAGGTCCGGTTCATCTTCCTCTTCCTCTTGTGCCTTCGCAACATCACGAGCTCGCTTCCGCTTTCTAGCTATTTCGGCACCCTTGACCTTCATCCACTCAACATCTTGTTTGAAAGAGAGAGTGCCATTCTTCCTCTTGATCTCATCATAATCGCGTTTCTGCTTCTCGTAATCTCGGGCTGCTTGCTTGTCTGCAAGAGCATCCTGGTCAATCGCTGGAGATTCGGTAGATGAGGGTTGTCCTTGGATGACGGCTTCCAGGTATGCCTCGTCATCCAGGTTGGCATTGATCTTATATGTCGAAGTCTGTCTGCTGGCGATGAGCTTCTGTTCCTGCCTCTTTTTCTGCATGTTCTTGATTTTGCTATAGACTGATAGATTAAACTTCTTCTGATGAAGAGGGAGAGGACGTGAAGGATGGCCCTTAGGCACGATGATTGGCGTTGAGGGGCTCTTCTCAGGGACGAATAGTGAGGTAGAGTCGTCGTCATCGATTTGCGATGCTTGTCCAGAGTTATTATGCATAGTGATGTCTGCGGTATCACTTTGCTCAATCGAGGCTACGGGTGTGTCTTGATCTTCTTGGTACTCATTGCTGGAAACTGCTTGACCTTGTCGTTCGACAACTTCGGATTGAGGTTCATTACTATCGCCGGCCATGTCATGGTCGTTGCGGCCGTTGGGATCTGGAGCCGGGGTCTGAGTGCCGATCATGTCGTCCATGTCATCAGGCTCAGCCATGATGGCTTGACGTTGAGGTGGGATTGACGTAGTATTCAAAGGTCGGGTGCAGGTCAAAGTAAGCTTGAGGGTTCGACAAAGGAAGAAGAAGAATGTAGTGTAGGAAGGATGGAGGACCAGTAGGAAGTGAGGATTATATAAAAGGCAGCAGTGTCGTCGAGGGAGCGGTAAATCTAGGTGAGAGAGATGCGCAGCAGGAGGTGAAGAGCTAGATGAAGAGTGAGAGAGCGATGTCCAGCAGAGGCTTGGTAGCGAGCACTTGAGGTTAGCGCATTGGAGTCGGGGTGAGGTGAGTAAAAGTCAAAAAGTCTGGAGTTCAATAGTGCCACAGTTCCAATGTACGCGGCATGTTGAGAACCTCCCGGCACCTTCAAAAGAGTCGCGATTGTAGGTGGAGTGGGCATTGTAGGCAGCAACCGATTCGAGATTTCGCGGCTTTTCGGTAAGTTGGAGTACGCGTTAAATCCAAACAAATCAAATTAGACTGCGCACCAGCTTCGAACACGGAGATTACAGAGAGGTGTGAATAAGAGTGATGTATCATACTTTGGAAGAACACATTGTGTGCATAACAGCAATTACTCATACCCTCTATGCGCAACATCGATGTCTGTCAGCGCTCAACCGCGAAATACACTTTGTAGTAAAGAACGGAAACTAGACATTATCGTTTGCATTGCTATTGAAATAAGGCGCTACACTAGCATTTAACATACAATTGGGTATCGGAACAAATTCTAAGGAAAAGACAGTAGTGGCAGTATGTACTTCCATGAAGCCTAGACTCCCAAAATACAACCCCTTTCTGGAAAGACCCTACAAGTATGTACATGAAGAATTGGAAGAGCAAAGAGGGAAAGCGAGAGCTTATTTGTGTGCGGATCTAGCACTGGTTTTCCTCAATGTCGGGGTAGAACCAGGCCGCCAGCGCGATGATGATATAACTTGCCATGAGCAAGATACCTTCGAGCCAGTCTGCGTATCGTAAGTAAATTGAGAGGAAGGGGGGTTCGGGAGTGGAAACTTACGTGATTTGCCGTCCTGAATGAGGTAGTTGACGAGCAATACCGAGACGAACAGTGTAGCGATTTGGAAAGTGTCAAAGTAAAGGGTCATGCAGTCTTTGCCCAGAATCCAACCCAAGATGACGATAAATGGGAAAACGAGGAGAGCGATTTGCATACTGGAGCCAACAGCAACACCAATAGAGAGGTCCATCTTGTCCTTGATAGCGACAGTGACAGCCGTAGCGTGCTCAGCAGCATTACCGACAATGGGAAGCAAAATCAGTCCAACGAAGGTTGTAGATACACCGCCAGTAGCGGTGAGACCATCGATACTGGAAACCATAAATTCTGAGCAGAAAGCAACGAGAGTAGTGGAGATTGCGAGAGTGACGAGGGCACCGATAACGGAAAGCGATGGTGTTTCGAACTCTTCTTCCTCCTCCTCATCGTCTGAGCCATCGGGGTTCTTGAAGAGTGACTTCATGTTGACTCCACCTCCAGAAGCTGCTGCAGTACCAGCACCAATGGCTGCGATACCGCGCGATGCGTCGCCCTCTTCCTTCTTGCCAGACTTGCGCTTGGGGACTTTTTGGCTGGGCTCGTTGTACATGGCAGCGTGAGTCTTCAGCTGAAATCCAAGGTAGCAAGCGTAGACCAAGAGGAGAATAACAGCGGTTCCGTGAGATAGCTCCTGGTTCCTGACGGCATCTGCAGCACCGTTTTGCGCGACTGAGTCATCCTCGGCAATGGTGTTGTGGAACACAGTTGGAATGATAAGAGATGCGATACAAAGAGCAAGCAGCGATGCTGCCGTTTGTGCGACCGTGACGTTGAAGAACTGTTCCAAGCGGTTGATTCCTCCGAGGAAGAACGACATGCCCAAAACCAACAGCAAATTCGACAACATGCTGCCAATGAGCGATGTCTTGACAATAGTGATCTCGTCCTTGAGCAGGGCTTGGATGGAGACGATCAACTCGACAGCGTTGCCAAAGCTAGCGTTCAACAATCCACCAAGAGTTTCACCGACTCGAATCGCCAGCTCCTCGGTCGCGTTACTCAGCATGGCTGCGAGCGGGATGATGGCGATGAAGTTGATGATGAAAACCGGAACAGGCTTTAAATGAGCATAGTTGACAGCGAAACCGATGGGTACGAAGATGAGGAGGACGTTGATCCACGCACCAAAGAGAACAAACTTGATTTGTGCGCCAACGGGAATCTTCCTCTTCAACGCCTTCTTCTTACGTTCCTCCAACGAGAGTTCATCAGCCTCTGGATGCTCGACCTCAGCGTTCTCCGCGTCCTGGTGGTCTTTGCGAAAGATGCCCTTGAACCTAGCTCGTCGTGTTGGACCAACACTGCTCTCTTGATAAGGAGGTGCAATCGTGCTGTCGCCGGAAGCCTTGTGTGCGCCGTTCAGTTCAGAGTTCATATCTTTCTCATTTGTTGAATCTGGGACAGTCGTAGATGCGCTGCCATATGTTGGCGAAGATGCAGAGGGCTCGGTGTTGTGGTGGTCGGGCATGCCAAACTCCTTTCCGGCTTCCCGGCTTTCCAACCGTCTTTGCTCCTCGATAGCGGGAGTAACATGTGTTTCGGATCGCGTCCTGTATACCGCGTTCTCCTCATCTAGATTAATATCTCGCGACCGTTGTCGGGCGAACGGGTTGTAGTTGGCTGCACCATTGCCACCATGTTGCGATGCGACGCGATGCGCCTGCCTGCGTACAGTATCTAGGTTCATGGTTAGATGGAGTTTGGTGTTTGGCAAGAGACGTTGAGTTGTTAGGTGATGAAAACTTGACGTGATCTCGATGCCTCGGAGATGTGGATCCACTTACGCATTGATCTACTTTCGCGGCAACTGGGCCGACTTTTTCCACTTGGTGGTGGGTGGAGGTTGACACGGATCGAGAGTCGCGTTCAAGTGCGCCTTGCAGGTCGATACGTGCAGTGATTGCTCGAACGAGGTGCCTTGTGCTTCGGAACGAGTGGCTGGGGGCCAAACGGTTGAAATGGGGGGCGCGGAATTGTTTGGGCCAACAAGCGCGTATGTTGTTGTACCTGAGGCGACGGGTGAGAGATGGACGCAAGATGGTGCTTGCAGTCGAGGTCGGGAAATTCCAAGAGTTGGGATTGCCTGTGAAAGAAGGACCGGTGCAATAAATGAAGAAGGGGTGAAGGGCCCAAGGGTAATTAAACCTGTTGACAGGAGGACAGCGCACGAACACTCGTCAGTAGTTGTGGCTGTTGTGCACTTCACAACGAATGAGAAATGCGGCGAACTGTCCAGCCACAGTTGGGCGTGGCGACTAACAAAGCTAATGGCGATTTTCAAAGGCTGTGTTCAGTAGAGCGCGCGCATACAAACGCAGATCACTGCGACGGGAGTCTTGTTGATTGTTCCAGGTTCCACGGAAGAGAGATATGCGAAGCTTCACGTCATGATTTTCAAGCCTTGTCACATAGGACCAAGATACACTCAAGCCACTTGGCTAGGGGCTTGGGCTCATATCGGGCGGCAGAGGCGGTCTGGGCATGACGATGCGCCTAGACTGCGAAACGCTTAATTGGTCGTCCCCGGCCATGATGAGCTGTGGGCGAGACATGGCGATTTCTGATATGGGCAAGCAGTTGGTGTCTTGTGTCTTCTTTGCTTTCGTCCTATGCATGCTGTTTTACGTCTGCTTAATCAACTATCTGCGTGCAGCATATTCTTACCTGCTCATCTGCGCATGCATACCATCGCCCCCGTTGCACGGCTGGGACAAGAATGGCACGTCAATCGAGGCGGGCATCCACCCCGCAACCACTGTACCGGATGTGCACGGGAGCAGAGCATATGCCCTAGTCTGCATCGAACAATTTCAACCATTCTTGCTTGTTCCCCATGCTCATTTCCTAACTAGGCAAGTAGCGTAACGGTCATGGATGACGGCGGGCTCAGAGCAAAAGAAATGCCGGCCGTTGTCGTGGCATTGGTGCGCAACCGCCGAGGGGATGCCGCGTCGACGTACGTGGCGCCCGCGCCGCCACAATCTGATTCGTAGCATAACATGTCGAATGATAGCCGTCCATCGACGTAGCACTCGATTTTGGTCCAAGTCATGGTTTAAACTCGCATGCCGGGTACGTCGTTGTTGTTCCTGCTGTCATAGTTTGCAGCTTGTACAATGACGTATCGGCTGAGGTTTCGACGACAAACACGATCAAGAAGCTCATCGTGTGTGAAATGCTCCCAAGTCCAAGGTCCAACAAGATTATTCCGCCTTGGTAACGTCTACTTTACACTGCTTGTTGTTCTTCAACACAAAACATCGATAACCATCGCCCTTTGAACGCCATGCTATCATCCCAGCCGTTCCTATGCGCCAGCTGATACAGACTATACTACTTGGTTGCACCCTCCTCTTGAGACCTATATACCCAGAATTGTCCATCTACGGGTCCTGCACCTTGTTATCGCCCTTGATTACATCCGCATAGGTCGGTGGCGGTCCTTCAGGCTGGCTAGAGCTACCCTCGCCGCCTTGCGGTGCAGGTGCAGTCGCAGGCGCGGTGCCCTTGGCCGTCTTTTGTCCCTTTGGCTGTGCGAAGCTGTTTTTCACGCCGCTTTGCTGCCCGGGGAACTGTCCGCTGCTTGGCTGGCTACCCACGGTGCCGTAGTTCGCCTGCCGTCCAGCCGGTTGCTCATGCGTGATAACATAGTATGTGGTTCCGTCGTTGCTGGTAGTGCCGTGCTCGCGGTCGGGTACTTGCTGGTATGCGTCGTACGGGTCTGGGTTTTGCAGGATCACGTACCAGGCGTGCAGGAGGCCTGGCAGGAAACCAAGACAGCAGAGTGCGAGGTTGATAAGAGAGTCGGCACTGCAGAGTCCTTTCTTGACCCAGACACCTACGGGTGGGAACTAGGCAGCGTGTCAGTACGTGAAGCTGTGCGTCGCAGATGAACGGCTGGTGCCTGCCACAGCTGTGGCGTCGTCAACGTACCAGGACGCTCAGGAGCATCAGAAAGCAATCGGAGCCGCACATGATGACGAGGATGTACCGAGTGAATTTCTGAGATAGTCGGGGCGCTGTATGTGCAAGGTGGTAGTTGTTATGCTGGCGTGGGAGTGTCGCCTGAGCGAGGTACCAGTCGCTTGCCCTGATGACGCGCCTTGTGGCTGTGCTGTGGCGCGTGCAGCCGAGGAACATGGAGTGCGAAATACGAAACACTATGGCAGCGCCGGTGCCAGCCGGCGTACAGAGATTCTGTAAACCCAAATCTTTCCATGCCATTCTTTGGCCACTTTGTTTTTGATCAGGTGGCGAGTCCGTAGACTCATCTACCAGGCTTGTAGTACAGCTTTACCATCTCCATGGTGTTTGAGAGCATATCACATTTGTGTATAATCATAAATTCTTTGTCTACGTTGGAATGCATCGACACATGACCCATCTACTACAGATATATTCCCCTCCATGCAGAGAAGAGCAAGACCAAAGATTCTCTATGCTCCGAAACCGGAGGTTATGGCTCGTGAACTAGCATGCAAACCCTACAACGCATAATGCATCGAGCATGCCTATCGAACCCGCTTCAAAATCTGAACCTTCGCTACAGAGCGGACAAGGTTCTACACCGTCTATGAAGTTTCCAGAGCGGGATAGACCCTGTTGCCGGTGCCGCTCGACTGTAAGTGCCTAGTATCGAACAGGAGGCAGTCAACTACATACTTACTGTGTGCACGGCTATACAAACTTGTTAGATTGCGCAGTCGAAACACGACCCGCAACAGAGAAGCGAAAAAAAGTGGCCAAGCAATAGATAGACAAGGTTTAAGACGTACGGGCCAAGTGTGGTGGGGATGGGCAGATACGGCGACAATGTGAGGGAAACAAAGGCTTCCAGGCGAATCAATGCGCCAACTGGGGGACAGTGAAGGTCGAATGAGATTAATATAGATATCGGTGAAGATGACAAGGACGCAGTACGTCTAGAACAGACAGTGAAGAGAAAAGAACATGATGTGCAGTCTATCAAATGAAAACACAAAGCATTGAATGACGCCATACCCACAAGACTCCCATCCGGACAGACTCATGAAAGCGTACTTTGAGACAGAAAATGAGGCCACAAACGTTTTGCGCCTATCGACAAAAGAATAGAATCGCAAGAAAACAAATGACGGGATTTGAAATATCTCAACATGTGGACATGCTGAGATGAATGAATGCCCCAGAGTCATAGGAATATCATTGGCTGAGGTTAACATAACGGGGAGGCGCCTTCCAAGTCGGCAGACCGGAAGTCGCGATTATCGACTCATACGTCGGGTGTACGGAGAAGAGGGAGCAGCTGATGTGCCGACGTACTGTTTAGCCACTTAACGGCGACTGTGCCTGGTAAGAAGCTGCGGGGGAATCGAAAAAGATCGAAGGGAAAGAGACAAGCCTTACCTATATGCGGCGTCAACCTGAGAGCGCCTCTTTCGTTTGCTAGGGTCCTCTTGTTGCCGCAGACGCTCATGCTCTGCATCCTCGTAGCTCCTCTTTCGGGAGAAGGAGCTGTCGCGTCGGCCGACGGAGGGTGCAGCTGGCGTGTCCTGCTGTGTTCCGCTGCTAGAGTTTTCGGGTTCAAAGTCAGACCCTGCCATTGTATGATTGCTTCCCTCAGAGAGCGATGGGCTGCCTCTAGAGCCATCAAGACCATGGCCACTACGTTGGGGTGCGTTCCAAGGATCGTAGCGCTGTTCTTCAGGAGGTGGCGGTGGTGGCGGTGGCCTAGAGTTAGCGGAAGAGGACATGGAACCATAGGGCCGAGGAGGTGGAGGTCCATGCCCATTATTACGGTGCCCTCCAAAAGATTGCGCGCGCTGTGGTGGAAGAATAGGCTCGGTGGTCTTTGTGAAAGAAGGGGCCAAGGACGGCTTCCCTGGCAGCGATGCTGGGGGCTTCGCGTCAGAGGCTGATGACGGTAGCAAGATGGGCTCATTCGATGGCGGCTTCGGAGGCCCAGTCACGCCTAACTTGGCGAGAATGTCGTCCTGGCTTAGCTGTTGAGGAGAAGCCGTTTCAGATTTCATGGCAGCGGGTTTTGCGGCTCCATTGTTAGTAGCGAGTGCTTGCTCGAGGTTATCCATAATGTCCCACGTAGCATCGCGCATCTCTAGATCCTCATCCTGTTCTGTCTCCTCGTGTAATTCGTCTGGACGATCTCGTTGCGCAATGCAGTCCTCTAATGACACTAGGTTTGATCGCATCTCATCGTCTGTGAACTCGACAAAGACTGGGTCATCCTTCAGTATTTCCCATTCATCTGTCTGTCTAACGTTCAAGAAAGCCTCATGCGAGTTGTCAGCCGTGAAGTACATGGACACTGAATCTCCGTTGTCCAGTTTCTCGGGCGTGGGTTTCAGAGCTTCTGCTTCGGCTTCGGCGAAGGTTGAGGGTAATGCACGTGTCACCTGCTTGGCAGGATGCCAGATAATGACTCCGATACTCAATGCCGGATCGACAGGTTCGTTGCTCTTAGGCCATATCGCACCATCAAAGTCGAAATCCCAATCGTCCCAGGCAAGGTATAGTTTTGGCTTCTCGCTCGAACTTCCCTCACTTACGGCACTGGTTGACTGGTTAGATGGTGGAAGAGGATGAGCTGTATTGAGATGAACAGTCGCCTGAGTAGGCGTGGCGTGAGGATCTAGCGCAGAGTGAGCATCTTGGGATAGTCCGTTGGTTGAGCTGTATTGGTTCTGCTGGTAGGGTGCTTGCGGATGCTGTTGCGACCACGCTGAATTCTGGCCATAAGTCTGCTGGTTGGGGTTAGTAGCTTGATGCTGATGCTGATAGCCTTGATAGTGACTCTGAGGTGGTGCGTAGGGCTGCGCAGGCGGTTGGTTTGGAGGCTGCGAATAGACTGGGTTTGGCGGGTAACCTGATTGCGACCATTGATAATTAGGTTGTGCTTGTAGATACGAGGGCTTTGAATAGTTGGACGCTTGAGGCGGCGGCTGACTATAACCTTGAGCAGAATAGTTCTGGTGCGTAGCGGAAGCAGTGTAACCTTGCTGTGGGTAAGTCGGAGGTGCTGCTTGTGCCTGTGAAAACGCTGGCTGCGGCGGTTGGTACTGATTGGGAAACTGATTGGAGCCAAAAGGACCCTGGAGCTGCGCCGGTCCACGGTAGCCTGGAGGAGGAGGATACCGGGTGATTATAGGGTTTCCCTTCTTCTTCGGTGGCCTATGCATGCGTCAGGAGATGATTTTATAGGGCCATAAACTGCAAATTCGCAGTTTTGCAGGATGCAAGTTGTGAGTACGTGGTGGAATAGAGGTAACCTACTGAACATGAGGAGCCCGGTGGGGTGGTCCGGCTGGCGGATAGGCCACTCCTGGATGAGACTGTCCGTATCCTGGCTGCTTTCCTGGTTGCTGTCCGTATTGATAAGGTGGCTGCTGACCATATGGCTGACCGTTGGCATATGACTGTTGCTGAAAAGGCGTCGCACCCGCCACAGGCCCGCTCCACGACATGCCACCTAAAGCAATTTACCTGTTTCGATGCACAATACGAGCAAGACAAGCAAGTGTGAACAAGCACTAATGCGACTTGATGAATTGCTCGGAAGCGGTGATGTAGGTTGAACTCGATGTGGACAAGAGATCTCGAGGTGCGAACCGGCGAGGTGTGCGTCTCAAAATTTGGTCTGGTCGAGCGCACGAGCCAGGACGAAAGAGAAGCCCAAGCTCATAGAGGGGTCTTCTACTCAGTATGCTCTAGTAACGCGTGAAAGTTGACTGTTTGGGAGCGAGACTATGATGTTGTGAAAGACGGAATTGAGTTGACGGGAAGAGTGAAACAAAGCCGGGCTGGTGAGGAAAACCCTTGGAAGTTGCTATCGAGAGCACAACAGGATGCAGATGGCGAATTGAGAAGGGTGCAGGGGAGTATCCTCCGGACATCAGGATCTAGGTAGACGTGGCAGGAAAAGAAACGTGAGGGGCAAAGATTTGGAGTGCTTCACCTATATGTGAAGTCTGACAAACGGACGTCGCGTTGAAATGAAGTCTGAAGCGTAGTCACGTTTTGCGCTCGGGCCAAGACCAGCGCGGGATGGTGCCGCAACTCAGACCGACAGCACACATTGCCCCCCATTCCCATAATGCTCGCGTTTGCGCCATCGCTCGTATCCCGACCCTCGATGCGCCCCCCGAGGATGATTGTACGGTATAGACATCTGTTAGCGACCAGTATAGACTCAATACCCTGAGCTGCGCTGTGGATGCTCCTACGCCCACGCCCACGCCTACGCCCACCCCACACCCACCACCATGCCCGGTCTACCGTGTACGTCAGTCGCCGACGCCCCTTGCGCATTTTATACACGGCTGTGCTGACATTTTGGCAGCTACCGTAGATCTTGACGAATGCATATCGCGCCTGTCGAAGAAGGAACTACTTGCCGAGTCGGTAGTCGAGGCAATATGCGCAAAGACCAAGGAGCTGCTCATGAAGGAGAGCAATGTGGTACATATCAGAGCGCCGGTTACTGTCGTGGGAGATATACACGGACAGTTCTTCGATATGATGGAGATATTCAAGATTGGCGGACCATGTCCTGATACCAACTACCTCTTCCTGGGTATGTTCTGGTTCATTGGCCACATGCGGCACGCGACCTTGATTCACCACGCTGACATGTACTAGGCGACTATGTCGATCGTGGTCTTTTCTCCGTCGAAACCATATCACTCCTTGTATGCTTGAAGCTCCGCTATCCGCATCGAGTCCACCTCATACGCGGCAACCACGAATCTCGCGGAGTCACCCAGTCCTATGGCTTCTACACCGAATGCTCGCGAAAGTACGGCAACGCGAACGTATGGCACTATTTTACCGACATGTTCGACTTCCTCACCCTATCCGTCGTCATCAACGACCAGATCTTCTGCGTACACGGCGGCTTGTCACCGTCGATTCATTCCATCGACCAAATCAAAATCATAGACCGTTTCCGAGAAATACCTCACGAAGGACCCATGGCAGACTTGGTTTGGAGCGACCCCGATCCTGAACGAGACGAGTTCTCGCTCAGCCCAAGGGGTGCAGGCTATACATTTGGAGCACAGGTAGTCAAGAAGTTCCTGGAGGTCAACTCCATGTCGCATATCCTACGCGCACACCAGCTATGTCAAGAAGGGTACCAAGTCCTCTATGATGACAGACTTAGCACGGTCTGGAGTGCGCCCAACTACTGCTATCGGTGCGGCAACATGGCGAGTGTACTGGAGGTCAGCGACACCGGCGAACGCTTCTTCAACGTCTTCGATGCGAGTCCCGATAACGATGTCCACCGGGCAGAGCAGCAGCAACAGCAAGGAAAGGAGGTCACAACGGAGTACTTCCTATGATACCCAACAAACATAGCGATGCATCACTGGTTCGGCGCGAACCTGCATTTATCGGCGTTGGGAAGAGGCACGGCGTTCGGACGAGAATATGCTGGTTATATACAATTGAACGTGAAATCGAATGATATAGTGAAGATTGTTCGCAGTCCTGGCTACCTCATCGCAACATGCGTAATTCGTCGTGTGTGCTCCCGTTTCAGCAGCCCAGATACTTCGTTTCGATCCAACGCGCCTCTTCATCGTAACCCAATCTTGCAACCACAATCCTGATATCTGGGAATACACTCAACACCCTATTGAGACCAACACGACCTGCAGTGTACGTCACGAAGACAATCTTGTTCTCGGGTACGCCATGGTCGACCAGTACCCTGACGGCCATCAGCGCGGCCGCACCTGTAGAGAATTGCGGATCCAGGACTAAGACGAGCCCATGCTCGGCAATGTTTGCAGGAAGGGCTCGGTAATGCAATTCTGGCTCTCCGGTCCTGAAGTTTGTTTGGATCAAAACCCTGCCAGTCCTACAGTCGGGAATTGTCCGTCGAAGGCCCGTCTCGAACGCACTTCCGCCGCGTAAGACCACAACTGCACTGACTTCGGCAACCTTGTTTAGCCCTTGGTACTTGTAATCCTGAGGTGTAATGACCTCATGCGGCGCGAAAGGCAAGAAATCCGCAGCAGTTTCTACCAAAAGCGCCACCATGCGGTCAAAGTAGAAGACAAAGTCTTCTCTCGACGTGCTTGGGTTCAGCAACAGGGTATGCATTCCTTTAACCTGGTTCGTCTGCTTCAGCACGATAGCATTCCCGCTCAAGGGACTGTCTTCAGCAATCTTTCCCAGTCGTCTTAGCTCCGTCTGGTGTTGTACGCTCTTGCTCTGCAGCGTCTGCCGAACCTGATTGCTTACCATGGTGATTGCAACCTTGTTCTCGATACCTCTTGGAATAATAAGATCAGCAATCTCTCTTTGTGGCGCAACATATTTGTAGAAGTTGGGCTTCACAAAGGAAAACCATTGTTTGATGCATCCTTCGATATCGCGACCACGTTCTTTTACGTCCCGTACGAGACGTCGGGAGAGACACAGGTCGGCATCGGCTTCCGCAAAAATCTTGAGATCCAGAAGATCAAGCACGCGTTGATCATGTAGAGCAAAGATGCCTTCCAAAATTATAACATGCGGGGAGTAGATCGTTGTCGTCTTAGAAAGGCGGGCGTGCTTCTGGAAGGAGTATATGGGTACTTCGGCCACTTTGCCGTTCTTGATGTCTTTCAAGCGCTCGACCAGGATGTCGAAGTCTATAGCGTCTGGCGAATCGAAGTCAAACTCGTTCCGGAAAGCCGCTGCAGATTGCTCTGGTGTCAGGGGCTTGTAGAACGAATCCTACATGCAGTGGTCCTTAGCTGATTGGAGCACGTGACCCACTGTGCGAGGCTGGTACGAACCATAGACAGGATGACAACCCATGGTAAGTTCAAAGACGCCACGATAGCCATTGCTAGAGACGTTTTCCCAGATCCCGAGCTGCCAGCTACACCAATAATGCTCGCGTTGCCCCATGGCGGTTCGTAGTGCGTTCTGCGGCCTGCCGAGGCCATGTTTGTGATGTCTTTAGTTTTCCAAGTGAAACCGTACTTCTGCTACCTCATGTTCAACCAAACCGCACCTCTCGTAGCGAGATTGAAAGATATCGAGCGTGTACAGGGTTCCAGCACAATCGGGTTTGTGCAGCGGGCGGCTCTGTACTTAGCGTCGGGCTTACGTAAGGACGACCCACGCGCACTAGTGTCGCCAAGCTCGCAAGCTCAGTCTTTCTCTTCCTCGAACCTGCACTCACAAACTTTCTCTCACCACGCACCAAGCTTTGCGTGACTGCCAGCACACTCGACCAACGGTCGGGCAGCTCTATCTTTCGCTGATGGACGTCGGCTGAGGCTTGCTGAGCGCCTCGCTTCACCATGGTAAGCTCCAACGCACTGCTGTCGCATCTCTCCCCACCCTCTAACAATCATGCAGAGCTCACCCACTGTATCTGTGTCGGCGGCTACGCCAACGCAGCATCCTTTCCAAAGGAAGATTGATGACATCAAGCCGTCTAAGACGTAAGTTTCCACCTTTTCGCCTCGCCGCAGCTACTGCCTTCTACATGATGATTTCAAAATAAGTTGGGAATCTCTCCGAAACAACGTGTGGAGAACATGTTAACTTGTATCTCTGATCTTGTAGTAGCTGCTGCGCTGCGCATAACAATGTCTGTCACTGGATCGCAAAGCTAACGACTCCGCTACAGGGATATCAACTTCGTCATCATGGACTACCTGGTTAGCGAAGGCTATCCTAGAGCTGCTGAAAAGTTCGCCAAGGAAGCCAACATCCGGCTGCCTCTGGAGGAAGAGTCTATCCAATCCCGCGTAGAAATACGTCGGTCTATTCATGCTGGCGATATTGATACCGCCATCACCAAGATCAACGATCTAAATCCTCAGGTATGCATTCTCTGCTCACTCCTTTCCTATCTTGCAGGATTATATCCAGTTTCATGCACCACGCAGAATCTCTTTGATGATAATCAAACCTTCAGTCCTCAGTATGATTGCAAGCAACTAGATCAACTCATATCGCACACCTTTGTCTGGGCTTTGCTAATTCTTGAGTCAGATCTTAGACACAGACCCATCCTTGCACTTTGCGTTGTTGAGGCTGCAGCTCATTGAGCTTATCCGCGCATGCACATCGTCTTCTACCTCCGACATCACACCTGCGCTTAACTTCGCTTCGTCTCAGCTTGCACCTCGCGCAGCTACGAATAATGACTTCTTGAAGGACCTTGAGCTTACAATGACATTACTCATTTTCCTTCCTGCCGCTTCTGGGACGCTACAGAAGGAGCTTAATGAACTGCTTGAACCTTCGCTTCGTCGCAATGTTGCGAGCAAGGTTAACGAGGCAATACTCACCAGCATGGGGGCTCATGGAGAATCCCGTATGAGGAGCTTGGTGCGCCTACGACAGTGGGCAGAGACCAAGGCCCGAGCTGCCCAAAAGGATATTCCCCCCGCTTTACCTCTTGGCTTGCAGGACGCCGATGGGCGGCCAGCTAATGGGAACAGCGAGGCTGCTGATGTTATGGTGCAATAGAAACATGCTCACCGTGCGGTGTACGCATACCACTGAAGCATTTGTTCGACTTGACTTGCGCTGTAATGTTGTTCGCGATTAAAGACTCTCAAACCTCTGGTCTGTCTATGATACCATAATGAACTTGTAGGATACCCTTGTCTCTATACTCTGTTTCTTGTGTGTCCTGCTGTTGGCTGTGCACTGCTCTGTGTAAACTTTTAGTTCGCCTTGTGATGAGGTCTGGGGCCCTTGAAAGGTGAGGTGATCGTTTGGTCGCTCCAGCTAAGTCCATGGTACACAGGGTAGCTGCGACGGAGGGTCGCATTAGGCCCAGTTCACCAGACATCACATTGTGCTCTGGCATGCAGGCCTGGAGGAAGTCATAAAGGTACTCATGTACGCAACAGGATTCTCAAAGCAGCAGAGTATAAGAGGGGTCTTCTGCTACGATGTTGCGAGCAATGCGGGTCTTTCCCCTCCTGTCAGCCGCATACCCAGCTAGCAGCAAGATACATATGTCCAACACATCTTCAGCCCCGCACTTTTCCATGTCCGAGACAAGCGATACTTCACCAACCACCTTCGATGTTGCTCAGAGCGTATATTTCTGAGACTAGGAAATCCATCATCAACTCTCCTTTGCTCCGTAACTTCTCGCTACTTTCGATAGACACCGGCGAGCCGCTGTCCGCAAACTACCCCGCGATGCGCTACAACTATGCTTCTCGGGACCCTGAACCCCCGCATAGTACAACAGGAGCCGCGTATAGTGGAGTCGTCTGGAGGCACTGCTGGGGATGCCTTATTGGCTGACTAGCTTCCTCGACTGCCTCAATCGGGAGATGTAGATGCACAGCTACATGTGGCTTGACAAGACTACGCAGAAGGTCAGGAATAACGTTTGACTTTGCGCTCGACCGATCCAGTCGGCAGGTTTGGTCAGCTCAAATGTGCACTTACGGGCTTGCTTCTCACATGAGCTATTGGATGATCCTGGTGGAGGGACCAAATAGAGACGAGGCGCAGTTGAACCGAACTGTCGCCGAGCCTGGAACAGGACGTTACCATTGTCACCCGTGCCTTCAGTAAACACGACACTCCAGCAAAGATATATTTTCGCCTTGGTAGATTTGCACCGGCGGCCGTGGACGATGGGTACTGAGCAACAAGTATCAGGAGACATCCTGTCGAAAGGAGCTAGCTGCCTAACGCCGACCCCACCTAGGCGACACATCCTCCAAGTCACCCCTCACACCACAGCAAGCGAGAGTTCGTGTGTCGAACCATGATCCTCTAGCTGGTTTTACATGCGCTAGGATCAGGCCACTTCCTTTTTCCTCTTTTCGGTCCTAGCTTTTGCCTTACCACGGATACTCCGCGCTCACGCTATCGCTGCCACCCAGCCGATGCATCATGATCCGACCACCGTCCAATCCTACTACATGTACCCCTCTAGGGATCCACTGTACATGTGTAATTTGCAAGTGCTGGCCAATGAATACGATCCATCAGCGATCTCCCAACTCCGGCATGTTGAGCAGAAGACCTTGCTTAGACATGGATGAACGGACGTAGTGCTTGTAGCTTCCTGTAGGGAGGCACGGATACATTCGGAACCTGATGAACTCACAGTTCTATTCCCGGGTGGGGTTGATGTCTTGAGCTTCTCTGTGCCGCAACGACAAGTATATAAGCCGCATACCTCTTGCAACGTTGAGCTCATCTACCATCAATCACACCATCGATCTACTACTATAAGCACTCAAGCAACTCCTCGACATACATTAAACACGGTCAATATGAGTTTCGAAATTCCCAAGGAGCAATGGGCTCAGGTCATCGAGAAGACCGGTGGACCCGTCGACTACAAGAAGATTCCCGTCCAAAAGCCCGGCCCTGATGAGGTTCTCGTCAACATCAAGTACAGTGGTGTGTGCCACACTGATCTTCACGCTGTGAACGGTGACTGGCCATTGGTGAGCATATCTGGTTCTGCTATTCATGCCAGATTCTGACGTTTTCCAGGCTACCAAGCTACCTCTCGTCGGAGGCCACGAAGGTGCTGGTGTCGTAGTCGCTCGAGGTGACCTTGTCACAGATGTAGAGATTGGCGACTATGCTGGTAAGTCATCATCTCAAAGCAATGCAAGCATATCTTGGAGCTCTCTCCAAGCGATACATGTCCGAGCACTGCTAAATTATTGCCAGGTGTCAAATGGCTAAACGGTTCCTGCTTGGCCTGTGATTTCTGTCAGCAAGCTGATGAGCCCCTTTGCCCAAAGCCTCTTCTCTCTGGATACACTGTCGACGGTACATTCCAAGAATACTGCATCGCCAAAGCTGCCCATATCGCACGCATTCCCAAGGAGTGTGATCTCGCGGCCATTGCTCCAGTTCTGTGTGCCGGTATCACTGTCTACAAGGGTCTGAAAGAGTCAGGCGTCAAGCCCGGTCAATTCGCTGCCATCGTTGGTGCTGGTGGTGGTCTCGGTTCGCTTGCCTGCCAGTACGCAAAGGCAATGGGTGTACGAACGATTGCCATTGATACGGGCGATGAGAAGCAGAAGATGTGCACTGGAGAGCTCGGCGCAGAGGCCTTTGTCGATTTCGCTAAGAGCAAGAACCTCGTCGCCGATGTACAAAAGGCAACACCCGATGGCCTTGGTCCCCATGTTGTCATCCTTGTCGCCGTCAACGAGAAGCCCTTCCAGCAAGCCGCCGAGTACGTCCGCCCACGCGGTACAGTCATTTGCATTGGTCTACCAGCTGGCGCCTACCTGAAGGCACCCGTTTTCGAGACTGTCATCAAGATGATCAGGATCCAAGGTTCATATGTCGGTAACCGCAAGGACAGCTCAGAGGCTATTGAGTTCTTCCGCCGTGGCTTGATCAAGGCTCCCTACAAGGTCGTTGGTATGTCCGAACTTCAGATGGTTTATGACAAGATGAACAAGGGTGCCATTGTTGGACGTTATGTTTTGGATACATCGAAGTAGGATGTTAATCATAAGACACATGAGAAAAACATGTAATGTATATAGCGGAATTTCATCGTATTGAATAATACCTACTTCTACTTGTGCCTGTGATTTACGCTCATGGTATTTACATCTCATGATACACAAATTGGAGGCGAATGAATAGCTTGTTTTGATTCACTTTGTTTCGGTTATTGCTGATCAAAATGTAATCATGTGCCTCAATACTAGGCGGGTATCACTCTCAACACTCTACACACACACTCTCTCTCTCTCTCACACACACAAGGTTGCCTTTCCTTCAGAGACCGATGACCTTTTGCTATTCCTGACTCCTGCTACATACATTAATCTTTGAGTCCCACCAAATACAGCCTGCTTCGCTAGGTTTGCTCGACCTGCTCCACGAATCACAATACGAGACATTCTGAAGCGACCGAATGCTGAGAAAAAAAGGGTCGCCGAGAGTTTGAGGCCAGCGCTGCTTCGCCCGCATCAACGATCTAGAGCGTGTAGCTAAAGTAGTCGTCCAGAGCCTCCAATCGAAGATCAACCTGAGCTACCAGACGTGCAATATCGTGGCCATGAAGCGCAGGGGTACCAGGAGGGTGGTCTCTTCGTCCTCGCTGCCCTGCATAAACTAGGCAGGATGGCGCGACATTTCAGTCCCCACTTGACAACCTTTCTTCAGACGACCCACTTGACCTCCTCACCACCACCACACGTACTATCCATATCAGCCACATACTGCTCGAGCCGGTCCATCATCCACCCAGACTGGATTGAGCCGGCAAATTGTGTGCCCTCTTGCCAGCTAACACATTTACTCGCCGCACTAGAGTACTCCACACACCGCGTCTTTGCGCTCTCACCGAGAACGACTTTGGTGGATGTTGAGCATTTCCCTGCGGCGTAGGAGAACTGGAGACAGCTTGGTTTGGATGCGCAGGATAATTTGCATGCCTCAAGGGGGCCTGTGTCGTCGTCGGCTTCTACGTCCATGGATAGGTTGTCCCAGTCGTCAACTTCGGCATAGAGTTTGGGGAGGATGTACTCTTTGAAGACGTCGCGGTGGAGGGGTGGAGTTTTGCCAATCTTTTGGCGTGTTTGTTCAAAGGTCCAGAGGCTTCGGATGTCGGTTGGACGCATGTGATGGTATGTGATTGGGGCGTAACACCAAGGTGTTCTGTCGAGCTTTGTTACGTTGTGGTCGAGTGATGCAACTGGTTCGCCTTGAAAATGGGGGAATGCCCAAAACAAGTCTACATCGACGTCTTTCAAGGCCTGGCCTAGCACCATGTCGCCCGCCCAGCTCTTCGTTGTGAACTCGTCATACTCGGCGAGGTTGGCATTTCGTCGTTCCGTTACTTTGCGTGTGGCAGCAGAGGACAAGACGAACCCAGATCCGCCGTGAGCGAACAGGGTTTGTCCGATGTACATGTGTTTTCCGATGTAGAATGGCTGGTCAGGATCGAACTGACTCAGGTACTCGAGCATATTTTGCCAAACCAGATAAGTATCGGCTTCGATGAACACGAACCACTTGGCATTCGGACGGTACCGCAGGGCTTTGTCCACCATAGGGAGAAACTTGAAACGATCAAGTTTCCAGGAGGGATTATCCAGCGCTCCGCCCGGTCCACTTCCTAGGTGCGTGGTGTTTTCCAAGCCCTCCCTGCCGTGAGTCCGAAGATGGTCGTAGAGTTTGAACTCTGGTGCTGAAGCTTTGAGCTCGTCGCTAATCCCTTCGAAAACATCGTGAACCCGGTGACCTTGGATCTCCTCCTCCAGGTCGGAGTAGACAATGTAGTCTGGCATGCAGCGAAGTGTTGTCTCAAAGTGAACGGGTAGCTTCTCAAGGGCTTCCGTTGCGCCTGTCCGAAGAACTACCAG
This sequence comes from Alternaria brassicae, assembly GCA_004936725.1. Taxonomy (NCBI): domain Eukaryota; kingdom Fungi; phylum Ascomycota; class Dothideomycetes; order Pleosporales; family Pleosporaceae; genus Alternaria; species Alternaria brassicae. The sequence continues at coordinate 1,818,040 of CM016505.1, read as the reverse complement.
GACATCGTTCGCAATCGGTGATTCCGGACATATTGGTGTTTCGGCGCCTTGCGAAATTTGCTGTGCAGAGGGTATCCCCGGGATTGATGTATCGTTGGTGCCTTGTGAATAAACAGTAATCTCATGATGCTGCGGCAAAAGAAATCTATAAAGGACAAGAAAGCAGACTGCGATTCCAAGAAGTACCGTGCGTCGGCTACGTCTTCTCAGTTCTACAGGGGAAGAAGGGCGTCTCGGCGCATAGTACTGAGCTTTCTCGTCCCGAAAATCGTGACGCATTTTGGAAGTAACGTGAAGGATAGAAGAAGAGTGATTACCAGGGGAAATGGATGTGAATCACGGCTGACATGTTCAAGTAGCAACGTTCTTCCGAGAGATGATACATAAGCCGAGTTTCGTGTGGCGTAGCTGGCGGCTGGATGCCTAGTCGGATTTCCTTTGTTTGGTGGAGCGAGGCACGCGATACGCGTGGGTACAACATATTGCGGCACAGTTCATCCCTGACTCGCCAAATACAGGAGAAAACGCCACTATTTCGCCGAATTCGACCAATTGAATAAATTCGTGATTAGCGCTGTGGACATTCGCAAGGTTGCTCGAAACATCTTCTGTTGTTGTGCCGGATGTCGCGAACCTGATCGACGAACTACTCGTATTCGTGGTCTTTGCTCAAACAACGAACTATAAGAAACAAGTCCCGTACACAGCGCGTTTGAGAGAACTGAATGACACTACCAAAATAGAATGTCAGCAGCTACATACAGCGGTCCTGCATAAAACTGTGTGGGTGTGGGTGGGTGGTGCAATATGGCAGAAAGGGGTAACACCATAATCGCACCTTCCGTATACGGCCGTGAGTCCACACATATATCGTCGCTTTGACTGAACAACGCCAAACGCCAACGTGAGAGCGCTTTTTACGAAAACTAGGGGAAAACAATGGGGTTTCCTCTTACTAGCAGTCGTGGTGTACAAAGTTAATCAGGGCTGAAGTGACAGGCGGCCTAACGATGACTAGCAGACCATGCTACCTCGTCACACCAAACGGAACTTTGCCGACGGGAATACCGAGCCCCAGGCTAGTGTTCAAGACCCAAGCTATGTGCGAGTATTGGTGCGGTTGCACATCATAATGTGGAAAGTGCACAATTAGAGATGCAAGTTTGCGAGCCGCTATCGAACAAAGGGTTTGAGGGAATTCAGTTTCGAACGCCACATGGTGTGTAGGTATGAACAGGGGCAGATGCTGATAAGCCTGGTTCCCACCTAAATCTTTTCAAATCCAAGGGTATATATGTATTTACAAGAGTCTCAATTATACCCTCCTATTTCTAAGCATCCCTCCCATAATCTTGTTACTAGGTATCGCAGATATGCTATTCATGACATCGTTAAGAAAATGACTCTTGTCTCAGGCAGAAATGCAGAAATCCAAGCGCCTCGCGTTTTGTATATAGAAATGCCCGTAAAGCAAGAAGCCAGGTAATATAATTCGAGAAGGAAAACCGACATCTAGACCGGAATTGGATACCGTGCTAGGGATCGCTAGAAAAAATGTTGCCCGCCGTACCCATTCATCGCGGTCAATGACGGTTGAAGTAAGGTTTGTGGTTGTTGTTGCTGAACTATATTTGCGGGTACATAGTGGGTTTGGTATGGATGTTGTGGCATGCTGAAGTCTGCCACAAGCAGAGGGTTACCAAAGGCCCGCCGCTGTACCGGAGCGGGTGCTACCGAGACTTGCGGCATCTGTTGCTGTACAACAACCTGGGGTTGTTGCTGGTACACGACGTTGCCTTCTTGCATGTGACCGTTCATTTGCTGCTGTTGCTGTTGCTGTTGCTGCGGAGGCGGCAGAGGCGGTGGCTGTTGCTGTGGCTTTTGCTCTTGGTTCTGCGGTGTATCCCAGCCCCACTTCTGCTTCCAGCTCTGTGTTGACGAAACCTACACGCCAGCCTGTTTCCTGCCTGATCTTGTCGAATATTTGGAGTACCTCCTCTTGCTCGCGTCGGTCTGTAAGCGGTTCGGCTGCAATGGCGAGTGATCGAAGCGCGACACTAGCTACACCACGGTCCTTGACGTGTGCGCTGATACCGCAGATGAACTTTGAGTTTTGCTCAAGCATGGCCCACATGTCAGGTTCGCTAGGGCCTTGTAGTGGGTTGATCTGCGCTAGCAAGACAAGGGATGTGTGGTAGAAGAGCCGCGCTATTATCGATGCCCTCTTGATTAGCCAGACTTCGGGGAAGGCTGAGCCAGATATCGTCTGTCCTGGATATAGATATGCCATTGGGTGCATGGTGCGCGGTATGTTCTCGTTCCACCTGTCAGTCATGTCTTTTAGCCGAAGCCACTCGTTGTGTCGATCCTGCAAGGTTTGCCTGGCGACTTCCTGGTTCCGCGGTATGGACGCACGGAAGTTGCAAATCCTTGCGACGACATACAGAATGCGATGTGTCCAGACTTCCTCCTTGCCTGACTCCAGTCTCCGGTGTGAAGTCCATCTCGATTCCCCATTCATCTGGGTCCCACGCGACTTGCCAGTTGAAGTGCAAGCAGCTCAGTATCTCCATGCCAACATTCAGCCAAAAACAGGCCGCTCCGATGCCTGTCGACCTAGCGTTCCAGCGGCATTCCTTGATCAAAGCACGAGCCCCTGCAATGTGGTTCATTCGTTGTAGCGCACGTTCGCCCATGATTTCGTATACGTTCAATATCACCGCGGTGGTCGCACATAGAATGGTATCGCGGTCGGGGTCCTGCAAAGAGTGCAATAGATCGCGAGTGGCTACATCGTAGTAGTGGAGTGCCTTTTCTTCGCTATACTTGGGGTTAACCAGAGCAAGATGGCGCGCACCGCATGCGAGGAAGGCGTGTAAGAGCATAGGTTCATTGAGCGCGTGGAAAGGTAATAGGCGCGAGAAATGCTTGTGTGCATCCATGCTATCCATCCAAATGCCAATTTCTTCTACGAAGACTTGCATGTATAAAACCTCCTCCTGGCTCTTCAGGTAGTCGCGCGTGGGGAGGGGTCCGGGGCTCGCTGAATGTTCCATCGTGTATGGAGACGGTGTTGGGCCGTTTGAGTAACTCGACACTAGGAGGGTTAGCTGGAATTCTTCCAACGAATTCCTGACTCACTTGAGCGTCCATGGTGCTGTTGTGTGCGCTGTTGGTCAAAGTTGTAGGCGAGTTGCGCTTGCTGGTACGACTCGTGTGCAATGCCATGCATGGGAGGAATGTGCTGGCGCGACGAAATTGGTGGTCCCATATCAAAACCACCGTTGCCTATGGGTACACTTGTTTCCATGTCCTCGACTGGATACATTTCTCGGCCGCCTACGTATTCCGAAGCAATAGTGCGTGACTCGTCCATAAAGGCTATCTGGTAATCGATACCTTGGGGGATCAGGTACGCGTTCCTCTCGCAGGTCGTGTCGAGGAAGTTGAGCTTCTTTCCCCAATTGCACTCGCGCTGAGACTTGAGACAGTTGTTGCAAGTCGGTTTGGTTTCGTCGCACTTGAGATGGCGCTCTCTGCATGTCAAGCAGCCGGTACGCGTTCTCTTGGGCTTGTCGTCTGGTGTCGCATCGCTGGTTCTCTTCCTTGAGGGCAATGGCTTGCTCGTCGGCGAGTCATTGTTGGACGGTGGTGTAGCCAGCACGGTGCTGGACATGCTGACGTTCCTTGACTACACGCGGCTCGCGGCTCGCGGCTCATCCAAGTACAGTCGTGATACCGTCGCTCGCCGACGCAAGGCGACCACGACCCCGTGACAGGGCGTGCAGTGAATTGAGTCGGTTAGTCCCTCCACTCCGCTTTTGGTATCCGATGAGTCGAAGAAGGGTGGATCAAGGGCCGCCGGATGCTGGCAGCTGGTTGCGACCGGACGCGACGCCGCAATGTAAGATGCGTAGTAAGGGCAGTCGCAATAGGGTGTGTTTCCAAGACGAGGGAGAAAACACAAAGGTGTGGTTCCGTTGTCGTACTGCGAACAGACGATTCCAAAGTCGGGCGCAGGGATCTGGGGTGTTTCCGAGGTCGTGTGGCCGGATGTTGAGCTGGGAAAGAGGCTCTCTGCAGGCGTTTGGCGGCAAATGATATGCAGGAACGCCGAAGTGTCTAGGTTGAGGGGTGGGCCAGGAAAGTCATGGGACAGGACAAATGCTTTTGGCGGGACAGAAGCAAAGAAGCTGGAGTGTCGAGGGCGAGTGGCGCGGAGAGGTGGAATATTGGATTCTACCTGAGCGGGCTGGCGTGCATGCAGGCTATGACGAACGATAGGAGAATGCTCAGGGAGGGTCGCCAGGGCAGGTGTAGGCGAGGGCGGGAAGCGAGGGGCCTGTAACGTTGACAGCTATACTCTGAAACAAGACATATTCCGGGATCCCGGATGTCAGAATATGGACATGTGGACAGTTCTCACGACGATGCTACGAGGAAGGCAGAGGAAGGAGAAATGCGCTGTCGGGCAAGAGATGTGGGCCTTGGTATACGCCAGTCTGAGTCCGGGGTGCGACGCCATGATGTGCGTGCCCTCCCGGGAATCATGTGCAAACTTGTCTGGATTCGCTGTAACCTTGGGCGACGTAGCATGCAAACCGCCCTTCCCGTGCCGCGGACCCTCAATTGCTGTATATCATTTCTGTAGCGAGTCGTATTGCCCAGCACGTTAGCATCCTTGGTGGCAGTTTGTGCGAAGAGCTGCGCATTGTGGCGCAGGCGGAGATGTGGACAAGAGGGCCCAAGTGGGTCTCAAGTCCTTGGGGTAAGACACGACAGCAGAAAGTGGTGGACAGCCGTACATGATTTGCAGACAGATGGTGCTCAACCGGCTTCTGCAATATGCGTGTTGCGTTACGTCGACGCAGCTGAGATGCTGACTGGCTGCATCAATCTCTCGTCTAATCTTGTACAGTTTTGCGATTAAGCTCAAGACAAGAATAGATCCCTGTACACCTCGGCAATCTTTGCGCCGTCACCGCACCTGCCTCTGTATCCACTGCAGAGCTGAAAAGAGATGAATCTTCTTCTTCTTCTTCTTCGCCAGTCACCAGCGCGATACTCCTCTGCTGCTGCTACTGTCCGACAGAATGAGCTCACCATTACCAACCACTGTCGGAGAAGGGACAGGCTAGTTCGCAATCTTTCCAAGCGCGCATGTACCCGTCGTTCGCGTTCTGTAACCAATATTCAACCGCTCATCACTAGCCCCACCATCGCTTCTAGACGATCGTCTTGGTCCCTTCGTGCCGGCCTGCCCGAAACTAATACCTCAGCTTGCCCATGGCCCTCGAGCGCCAAACAGCCACTCTTCCACCCGCACAGCCAACCGCTATTCTTCGTGGCCATGCCGCACACATTCACAGTATCCTGTTTGTGCGCCAGAATAGCCGTCTGTTGACAGGCGACGCAGATGGTTGGGTCGTCTTTTGGAATGTTCAGACTAAGCGCCCACTTGCAGTCTGGCCACCCCACCATGGTCCCATCCTAGGATTTGCGCAATGGGGAGAAACGAACATCATCACGTGAGTCACGATGCAGCCATGCGCCAGTCACTTTGCGACAGCATTGAATTAATCTCGATCCCCACAAACTGTCCACCAATTACTTCTCGGGCGATACTGACCCAAGACTCTGTGTATAGACACGGCCGAGACAACAGAATAAGGATCTGGCGATTAGACCGCGAAGACGAGGCAGGAAAACTCTCGTCAATACTGCCTGAAGATGGGAGCCGGGAACACACTCCAAAACCATGGCTTCTCCATTCACTTCCTGTCAACACTTTGAACTTCTGTTCATTCTCAATGTGTTACCAGTACCCTCCAACGTCAATCGCGGAAGATGATCCCATCCTTGTGGCAGTCCCATCAACCGACGACAAAGTGATCGACGTGTACAGCTTCCCTGGTGAGCTACTCAAAGTCAGGATCCCACGTATACAGACAGTCGAGACCGGCATGGTCATGGCCGTGAAGCTTGTTCGCAGCCAAGTCACGCAGAGGATTCTTCTTCTTGCCGGATATGAAGGTGGCGTTACGGCCGCTTTCATCTTGGCAGAAGAACATGCCGACGCGGGCATAGAGACTGCCCAGCTCGTCTATCTTAGCCAGCCCCATACTCAGCCTATTTTGTCGTTGGATGCTTCACCAGAGGCTGATTTCTATTACACATCGTCGGCAGACGCTGTCGTAGCTAAGCATCACATACCAGGCTTGTCCGCAAAGCAAAATATCAATAAAACCAGGTCTGGCACCTCCGCACCCAGCGGCCTATCGGCACTGCCTTCGTCCTCAGCACCGCTGCCAAAGTTGAAACCGGCTCCGCCAGTTCAGGCAGTGGTCAGCTTACAACCGCCGTACAAAGTAGTAGACACCAAACACGCAGGTCAACAGTCTCTCCACGTCCGCTCTGACGGTAGGCTCTTCGTGACTGGCGGCTGGGACTCCCGGATCCGCATATATAGCACCAAGACACTCAGGGAAGTTGCAGTGCTCAAGTGGCACAAGGAAGGAGTCTACTCAACTGCGTTTGGAGAAATTATTGCACCAGAAGAAGCAGGCCAGGGCGACAAGCTTGTCAACAAGCGGCAAAGGGAGCGCGACGAGCAGACGAAGCTCAAACACTGGGTCGCTGCAGGAGCCAAAGACGGGAAAGTCAGTCTGTGGGAAATGTTTTGACACGGTATCAGTCCTGGTATGCGGCAATTCGACGAAGATGAATGTACATATCTAGTCTACCATACAATGGCTTAAGCTGGTGGTCCTGATGGATAGCGAATCAGAGACGATGCACGCCGGCATGGCTGTGGGGAAGCCGAGGCATAGCGACCGGGGAAGTGGGTCTCACCTCAAGCTTGACGCTTCGCGCCGCCCATGATGGCATCTCGCAACGGCTTGCCTCACGATATTGTAAAACACGAGCCCCTTGCATGACCTAATACTACCAACCAAGAGCAAATACTAGACCAAAACTGCATCCCGCCATCGTCTCGTGAACGCGTCCTACTCATGCCACCCGCGCTTTCCGCCGCACCCTTTTCCTAAGGCGACGCTCCTTGCTGTTGGCTCCATACTATCGCACTCCAAGCACCATGGCGTCTTCCGGCGGTGATCGCAAAGCCTCCACCACCAGCTCCTCCAGCCCCGAACAAGCGCCCGATCTCAGCATAACCGCCGACGACAATGTCTACTTGCACGCAGCCGGCTACAACGAATCGCCCGATCAGGGCCTTATAAACAGCTTCGCCCGCTTTCGCTCCTCGCCGCTCGACTTCATCCGTGAGGTGTCGCTGCACTTTTCAGGCACAGGATGGCGGTCCTTCGACAACCACATTGGCCAGCCGGAGTTCTACTCGGGCTTCAGCGAGGACATGAAGGCCAGGGTGCTGAGTAACCCAATGCTTGTAGCCAAGGTTCGCGAATTAGCAGACAAGCGCGTGGACGTGGAGGCGAAAGAAGGACTGCTGGGCGCAGAAGATACCAAGGCCAAGAGGAAGGTGCAGATTGAGGAATCCCTCATGCAGGTCAGCGAGGGCTGGACGGATTCCATGATTTGCAAGATGGAGAGCAAGGGCTTCATAAGAGGCGCATACTATTTTGCGACACAACTCTTGACTAGAGCATACCACCAGGGCGTCCACGTCTCAAGCGAGGAGGTGCTACGGTTACGCGCGGTCGCAGAGAAGGCTGCAAGAGACAAACAATCCATCATCTTCCTCCCGTGTCACCGCTCGCACGTCGACTACGTCTCCCTACAAATCATATGCTATCGCCTTGGGCTTGCTTTACCAACCGTCGTAGCTGGAGATAACCTGAACATCCCTGTCCTCGGGTCCTTCCTACAGCATGCGGGCGCCATGTGGATACGGAGAAGCTTCGGGGACGATCAGCTGTACACCACGTTAGTCCAGTCGTACATTGATACGCTGCTGCAATGCGGATACAACCTGGAGTGTTTTGTGGAAGGTGGGAGGAGTCGCACAGGCAAGCTTTTGCCACCCAAGTTTGGCATACTCAGTTACATGCTAGACAGTGTCGCCAGTGGCAGGGTAGAAGATGCCATCATCTGTCCGGTTTCGACCCAGTATGACAAGGTTATCGAGGTTGAGTAAGTCTTTCGACCAACCCTAGACGTCATAGGAGAATGCTAACATATTGCAGCTCATATATCAGCGAACTCCTCGGCCAACCCAAGCCCAAAGAAAACCTGATGGACTTCCTCTCCGCCTCCTCCGTCCTTTCTCTCAAGCTCGGCCGCGTAGATGTTCGTTTCCACGAGCCCTGGTCGCTCAAATCGTTCATCAACCAGCAACGTGAACGTTTTTCAAAACTACCCCAACAACTTGATACCAAAGAAGATCGTCTCCGCCTCCTCCGCACACTGGGTTACAAAGTCCTGTCAGAAATCAACGACGTCTCGGTTGTGATGCCGACCGCCCTCGTTGGTACTGTGCTATTGACGTTACGAGGACGTGGCGTAGGCAAATCAGAACTCATACGCCGTGTCGAATGGCTCAGCGACCGGGTTCGCGCCCAAGGTGGCCGTGTAGCACACTTTGGCAATCTCCCTACCAGCGTTGTCGTCGACCGTGCTTTAGATGTCTTGGGACCTGGTCTCGTTGGCTTAGTCCCCGGGTTACCAGAAGACACCTTCTACGCTGTCGACAGATTCCAACTCTCCTTCTACAGAAACATGACTATTCACCTCTTCATCTTGCAAAGTCTGGTCAGTGCAGCGCTGTACACACACGTCAAGCAGGGAGGCGGTCCGGAGTACCAACGCATGTCCTATGGTGATTTACGTGCGCAGGTACATTTCCTCTCACAACTTTTCCGCGGAGAGTTCATCTTCCCCACCGAAGGCCTGGATACAAACCTGGCGAAAACCCTCGACGGACTAGAAAAGGATGGCGTCATCACCATGTCACGATCGAAAACCGAGCTCGGAGAGGAGACGGTCGATTTTATCGAGCTTTCGCCAGCCGAACGGACTCAAGGACGCGAAAACTACGACTTTTACTGCTTCCTTATCTGGCCATTCATCGAAGCCGCGTGGCTTGGTGCTATCAGTCTAATGATGCTTACACCACCCGTCTCACCCTCGGCTACTCCTGCGACTACATCCTCCTGGCTGGACCTCAAGAAAGTCCAAGACCGCGCACAAATCCTCGGCAAAACTCTCTACCACCAAGGTGATCTCTCCTACTTCGAAGCCGTAAACAAAGAAACACTCAAGAATGCTTACACACGGTTCCAAGACGAAGGCATGATTCTCGTCACAAAGTCTAAAGCCAAGACTCCAGCCACCATCAAGTTGGCCGAGGAATGGACTCCGCAACGAGGATCTAATGGTGGTATTATCGCAGACGGTCAATTGTGGCGCTTTGCTGAGAAGATTAGTGCTTCGAGAAGGGAGGGCAAGAACAGACGTGATGGAGCGACGGTGCAAACGAGGGTGTTGGCGTTGGCGGATTTGGTCGGTGAGAAGCTTTGGGATGAGGCCGTGTTCGATAGGAAAGAGCTAGATGGCAAGGAGGTAGGAGCTGTGGAAGAAAAGGCAAAAAGCATGCGAAAGAGAGGGAATATGGCGCGACTCTAGTTTGCTTGTTGTACGATATATCATGTACATTGATGCTCACGACTACTTGATGAGGTTACCTCTTTCATCATCATCGTCATCAGTTTCCTCCTCACTATCTGTCTCGTACTCGGTCTCCTCCTCCGACTCTTCTTCATCCTTATCGGTTTCCTCTTCACTGCCGCTCTCCTCTTCTTCTTCCGCAAGCCAGTCGTCTAGTGTCTTCTCTTTCTGTGGCGCCTTGCTCATCTCGCCAAGACTGGAATCTCCACCCATGCCATTCAGGCTCCGCGGACTCAACATGCTCTCGGGCGTCATTCTGCTACTACTACCGGCTGCGGCATCCAACCTTTCTGCTGCTGACATGTTCTTCGCAGTCTCATAGGCTGACACGTATGTTGAAGAGGAGTTTGAAATGACCTCGTCGCGTAGAGTCCGATCTGGTTCGTCACCCTCCTTGACCCAACGAGGCAGATCTTCATAGCCTCGAAGGCCGCCCACGCCGCCTTCGTCGCCGATGACGAGACTGGCACTGCCGATCACGTAGTCTTTCCTTGTTTCACTTGGACTTGGGGTGTGTGGTACTGGCTTCGGTGCGAGAAGCAAGAGAGACGCGAGTTGTGTCGATGTTGGTGTCGCCAGTAGCGCCTTGTATACTCGAGCGCGGTCGCGGAGATCGTACGAAGTGTCGTACCTCACGAGTAGGAGGACATAATTGTATAATGCCTCAATGATATGTGGAGTATCCTCCTGGAGCTCCTCGTCTTGCGGAGCCGATTCAAGGTGCCCATCCCTAAAGCCGCCTTGCTCTTCCTGGAAATCAGCCATGAGCGATGGACTCGGTTCGGGCTCTTCTACTTTTGGTTCTGGGGGTGGGTTTGCAGCTAAGTGATGTACATAGACCTTCGCTGCCAACAGTACGATTTGGAGCTTCGCTGGTTCGGCCTCATCCGCAAAACCCTTGACAAGGATACGTAAAACGTCTGCCGCAATGTTGTTCTCAGGATCAATTCCCGCGAACTCTCCAACCAACCATATGATGCTCGCTCGTGCTTGGGGACTCGTTGCCGCGTCCAAGTGTTTCGCTAGCCGGACTACGGTCGTTCGGTGAGCGTTCGGATCTCGTTGGATTAGATGTCGGATAACTTCCAGCGACTCGGCAACCAGATGAGTATCGGCGGATCCGATGTGCTTCAACAACAACTTCAAACATCGTGCTGAGGTCTGCGGACTGGTCGCGGGGCTTTGCGAACAGCGTCCAATTGCACGCACCGACTCCTTGACCAGCGCAGGATCAAGACTGCCAGAGTGCGAGAAATGGCTCAGTTCGGCTAGGATCAGACTCTGTAGCCTCAACTGTGCGTGAGGGAATATCAGAGTGAGCAGTTCTAGCTTGAGTTGCCAGATGTGTGGCGCGTCTGTTGATCGCACCAGGAAATGTGTATAGTACTTGACAAATGGCTCCGGGTGTGTCAGGCAAACCTGCACGATGTTGTACAGTGCTATGTGCTGGATGTCACTAGCAGATCTCAGGAGGGATACCAGCGGCCCGATGGCCTGGGTCAGATACTCTGGGGTGCCGAGATACAGGTACGTTCTTACTACCGCTATTACCACGGCCGCATTTCGGGATTGCAGAAGCGATTGGCAGCCCTTCAGTAGCAGCTCAAGATCCGGATCCAGCACTGCAATCTCTTCCATGTCTTGTTCCCGTTCCTTGTCCTCTTCTTCGGACTCGCTTTCTGAGTCGTAAAAGCCTTTTGTTGAACGCGTAGGTTTGCTGTTTGTAGTGGCACCGGCTGCCTTTTTTACTTTCGTCCGGCGCGGAAAGCACTTCCTTGCATAGATCATCATGAGTCGTAATGTAGCCAATTGCCCCCACTCGTCCATATCGACTAGCTTTCGTACCAACGAGCGATAGTGCGGGTGTATAAGATCCAGACGGTCCGGACACAGCTCCAGGAAAGATGATACGGCTGCGCCAGTTACGAAGTATTGCTTGTCTCCCAACAATGTCGAGAGGTATTCGAGCAATTGCGGCTCGGTGTTCGGATCCAACCTGTAGCACTTTGGTATTGCCAGAGCTGCTGCCCTCCTTACGTATGCCGACATGTCGCCAGAGCCGCGCTTGATGCCCAAGCTAACAATCTGGCTGATGACAGGCACCCTTATACTGGACATGACGCGTAAGGCGAGGGCGCGAAGTTGAGGATTCGTGTCGGTCAGCGATTTCTGTATCGTGTTGATGGAGAGGAGCGCGGTGTCCGGTTCGTGTTCGGCATGCTGGAGGAGGTAGATGTAGACGAGCTTCTTGACCTGGAGGGACGGCGATGCGACATTCTTGATTACGTGGGAGAAGAAGGGCAGGGTCTGCGAAGGCGGCTGTCGGTAGGACATCTAGATGCGCTGTAGTCAGTTACTAGACGTTCCACAGCGTCCAATGGGCTGATGATGTGGGAGTGTCGAGACCATGGTGGATGGGGTCTTCCTACAGTGACGACTCTGCGCAGGCCTTCGAGTACATCGCGCTCTGATCTGCTGTCAAGGAGCTTCTTGAGCTGGCCCGAGGGCAGCTCTTTCGTGGGGGCTCGGCGGACGTTGCTGGCATCGCGGGCGGCTTCGAGGGTAAGGTCGCGAGCTGCGGAGAGAGACCAGTGAGCGAAGTTCGAGGGATGCATGACAAGGGCACCAAGCAATTACATGTCCAAAGGGCCAAGAGCCCAGATGGGAGGAGCAGAAAGTATGCAGCATATCTGTATGAAAATTATGAAAGGCGCCATACCTGTCTCCAGCAAGCTCGATATGCGACTGATGGACTCCATGACCGCGACTTGCGCCTGGGAGAGCGCTTCGGTCCGCTCTTCGTCTCTGCCCACGAACGGGATGTCGGCGATGCAGAGTCAGACAAGGGAGGAAGCAGGTTCTGGGCCTGGTGGTCGTGATTAAAAGTCCCGGCGTGCATGCACTTGGTGTTCTGATGGATGGACAACGTACGTGGTGGGGGTTGTCGGCCCCGGGGGGAGGTACCCGATTGGCGGCTGAGCTGTGCCAGTCGCGCTGCCCGTCGCGCTCCCCAAGGCCTACCTGCCGTCCCAAATCAGCACATGGTACACCGATGACAGACTGCACCGACACATGACAGCCGAGAAACTTTTCACACGTAGTTCGTCTGTCATGACGCCAGCGCCAACGCCAACGCCAACAACGCCAACCGTGCTCTACCCGCTGGCCCTCCCGGCCCTGCTTCACTACATTCTCACTACCCAATCCGATACCTGTCCAACACTGCTGATGATATGCTCGAGCAGAGACATGTTCATTCGGGACCTTGCAAGCTCACTGCAGAATCACGGCGACGACGGCACAGATGGTCTAGAGCAGCTGGTCGCGCCCACTCTTCACAACTTACTCACGACACGGCGTGTCAAACTTGCCTTCTGCGCGTCTGTGCAAGCCTTGTTAGCCTACTTGACTGCATATGCTCGGTCTGGAACTAATCTCGCCGGTGAGGCCGACGAAAGGAAAAGGGTCGTCCTGGTGAATCCACTCGCTTTACACGCGCCAACATCTTCCTTCTCAGCCCAAGGCCTGTCCAGATGCTTTGCGGCGGCGGCCGAGATTGCGCTCAAACCTGGTGTAACGCTTCATATTGCCGAGTGTGAGGGAAAGTGCGAGCATCCGGAAGAGCACCATGATGAGGATACAGACATGGAAGACGATGCCCAGGAGCCCTTTGATGAAACGCATACTCAAGATCCGTGGGAACAAGAAGTCTCCATCTTGAATGTGTCAGCCCGGAGATTCGGACCTGGCAGTGGCGAGCGAGCTTGGGCAGGTCGCACCATCAAGGCCAAGGGGATAGCAGCAAGGTGGTTTCTCTTCCACAACCTCGAGAACGAACAAACACACAAAGACCAAGGATGAACAACAACGCGCTCTAGTGGCCATTAGTGAAAGAATCCTGCAGTTTTGATTTGCCGTGTATGCGCCATCAAGCCGGACTGTTTGGGTCCATCTACATGGCCGTCGCTTCGTTACTTCGTGAGAGCCTAGGCTGCCCTGGATATCCATCGCTTCCAATTGAAAGAAAATGACACCTTCCGCTACCCCGCTACATAATCTCCCCATTAGCCAAACGCATGCGAAGCCGGTTTACCAGTCCTTCTTGATGTCGAAAGACCAGGTGAACTGCAGATGGGTCTGGTTGTCATCGTCGACGAACTTGGAGACGGCGGTGTAGTGGCCACGGCCGAGCATACCGGAGGGAGCGTTTTCGGGTTCGACTGGGACGCGTGTCAGTAGATTGTGCAAGACGTTGCCGGGCTGTACCTACACTTCTTCTCGTAGTACTGCTTCTCCTCTGTGTTGGGACCGTATGAGCCCTATGACAACTGTCAGCACTTGTCCAGATACAGTATTATAGTGGGTGACCCTACCATCATCTCCTGTAGCTTCTCGCTGACACCCATGCGTGAGACCTTTTGGAGGTACTTTAGACCGGACAGAATGTCATGTTGGACCTTGAACTGTGCCTTCATGCGGAAGCGAGCACCTTCCTTGATAGCGAAAGGCTTCTGCTTCAGAGCTTCAACAGCACCTGGTGCGCGCAAGTCGATGACGATATCATCGCGGCCTTCGACTTCAAGAGCGAGGGACAGGATGATACACCGGCGAGGGTCGTTGGGGTCGGAGATGTCCTTGCCTTGGCCAAGACCAAGGGATTTCTTCCACTTTTGGAGAGACTCGTCGTTCTGGTCTGTGGCAGTGCATGTTAGCTATGGACACGGGCGATTAGCTCCTCGGAGAGATTGTGGAACCTACCCAGCTGCTGGTATTCGTCAATCGTCTTCTTCTCGCCAACCTTGAAGCCCTCGGTCTGCTCGGCGTGTAGGTCGTCTGCGTGGTCGGCCATGGCTGATGTAAGTGGTTGCTTGGGAGTGTGAGCTTGGAGGATTGGTGTAAGTCAGCAAAAGAAATGCTGTGGAGAAGTTAAAGGGTCGCTGGTAGTAATGAGGGGCGCGGCCTCGTGTTGAGCCTCGCGGTTAGCGGGGCACTTTCACCGCTCCAGTAGGTCATGCTCCTCATTGGCTACGTTCCTGGTTGCCGCAGTACTGTGGGCCCTCTGATATGCCGTAAGCTGTCCAGACTCTTGCTGCAACACGACTACCATTACCACGGCGGCATGGCCCCATTTCCATTCCCAGGGAGAAAGGGTTCCTGAGGTGTGAACTGTCTCATGGTCGAGCATAGACCAAACCCCGCTTGTTTCTTTTCGAACTGGCCAACTGCCGTACATCTGCAGGGTCGTACTGAATGCGCCTCGAGGTTGGAGCTTATGCCAGACCGACACGCCTTGCCGTGAGCTTCATGACGTGGTTAGCGCTATGCGTGGTAGCATAGGCATCGCGTCGCGGAAATATAAGCTTAAAATGATGGCGCCAGGCGATGCCCGGGCAAGAAAACTACTTGGAAAAGACAAGCTTCTTTGTGTGTAGCTGTCCAGCGCCGGATTCAATGATTTCCTCTAGGCGGGTGCCTGCGAGATCGTATCCCCCGAGATTTTCCAAGATGATCACGGGACCTGGTATCTACCTTAGGGGACTTGACATCCCTTCAACACTATATTAATTGAGTTTGCATAGACTGGATGGAACCATCTGCTTGCATTGTCTGAGAGTGGAAGGATGATGCTGTTCAAGAGCAACGCGTCGCAAGGTCACGAGAAAGCACGAGAACGCGTGACTTTGCACACTTTCCTAATCCAGCGCACGGAAAGACAGACGACGCTCTAGCGGGCCTGCGATGGCATAACAATATCGGCAAAGCCAATCGGCAGGCAACGCAAACATTGCGAACTCACTAAAAAGAGCGTCGCAAAACTTTTGTGTTCGCGCAGACCTGTCCGGGGTGGCTGGGGGCGTCATCTTCCTAGGAGCGCTAGTGCACAGGGATAGCAGACCCATCGCTCCTTCCTGTCCGTCTTCGTCGCATCGTAGCATCTTTCATCACGTCGATTGCGCGCTTTCACCCTCACTCGCCACGTCGCCATTTCGTCACGCACTGACACCCAACTGTCTTCACCCATTGCGCGACTCGGTCCGCCAGTACATTGTTACTGACGATTGCGCGCGTCATACGTAGACCGAAAACTCTCCAAACTTGCTCGCACCCACCATTGCGCTGCGCGCTTCACATATCGCCAATACGCGTTCTATTGTTACGCGCGCATCAAACCAACCCTTGATACACACCCGCGACATCACCAACATGGTATCTCATCGCAACCTGCCCGAGAGGAAGAATCCTCTCCTCGAGCCTACCGATGCCACGGCTGGTACGTACACGTTGCGCATCGCCTGATCCTACATAGCCATCTAACAATTGTGCACAGTCGAGATTCTCGTCGAGAGACGTCGACTGGGACAGACCAACCTCGGCGTAAAGCCCGGTGTCAGTGGTCTTACTAACGCGACCAAGCCGGAGAACATGGGCACGTTTGACTACGCGCATCTGAGGGTTCCATTGCCAAAGGACCTGACAGGCTCCGGCATCTTTGCACTGAACAAGACCTCGGCTTTCCCTGAATCTTACTTCCTGATGGTACGCGATGAAAACAAGCCATGGCGGTTCGCGCAGACACTCGACTAACGCGACAAGCAGCGACGCAGCAGCGACGGTTATATCAGTGCCACAGGCATGTTCAAGGCTGCATTCCCTTGGGCCTCGCTTGCAGAAGAGGAGATGGAACGCAAGTACCAAAAGACTTTCCCTTCCGCGGGTGCCGAAGAGGTCGCTGGAAGCGTGTGGATTGCGCCTGAAGAGGGTGAGTGACTTGCCTTCACCATTGCTCGAAAACTTGCGCTAACAGACATTTCACATAGCTCTCGCACTGTCTGATGAATACTCTATGCGTCACTGGATCGAGGCACTCTTGGACCCCGCGCCGATCGAGAAGGGCAACAAGGATAAATCAAACAACCACATTCAAATGCCTCCCAAGTTCGACGTCGCAAACGCTACACCTGCAACTCTCCCCGCACCTGGTCTTCGCACAACCCGCGCACGCTCCGCTCGATCTGTATCACCCAGCAAAGGCGCAACACCCAGCCGAAAGTTTGCAACTCCACGAAAGTCACGAGCCACAAGAAGTGCGATGAAGCCTGAACTCACAAAGGCCGACGAGGTCGTTACCCCATCGAGTGCTCTGCAAACCATCATCGCGAACGGCGCGACACCTTCCGAGTCTGTCGAATCATCTGTCGACGGCGACGTCAAGGAGAAGGAGGTAGCGATCGAAAAGACAGAGCCAGATGTCAAAGAGGGCACCGTCCACATTCAGGTCGAGCAGACCGTTGAGACCAACGGTGACACCGAGAAGACGAGCACCAATGTCACTGTCGATGTCCCACACAGCCACGCAGCGCTTCCCGAGCCGGAAGATCCCACCGCCATGATTGAAGAGGCTAAGCGAATGGTCGCAGAGGCACAAAGGCTAGACAGCGGATCATCAGCGCAGATCATCAAGTCGACAAAGCGTGGAATCGAAGACGTCTTGGACGTTGAAGATCTCGCTGAAGAGCGCTTGAGCAAACTTGCAAAGGTCGCATACACCACCGAGCAGAAGATGACCAAGGAGAAGGTTACACGGAGAGCACTTGTTGGTGTGGGTGTCATGGCAATCATCGGGTAAGTCTTTACTAACACACACTCCAAATTGGCCATACAACTAACGACACACAGCACCGCCTTTCAGTACTTGGTGTAAGCTGATCCCTTCGCTCTGTGCTACTGTTTTCCTTACACCATGCGGTTTCGCGCACGTTTTGGGTATTTGGAGGCTCTCCCTTGCGCGATCGAGTTTCACGTGCTTTACTTCACTTCGATTTGTTCGCAGATACCAACACCCAAATTTTTCTGATTTTTTACACAGGCGTACGGGAGGCTTGTACGCTATTGCATGAAGGAACATTGGTGGCTGGCTCCCTTTGGAAGGAAAGAAACTTGTTCTGAGGTGGGAGCGGCAACACTCGTTCTGTGTTCAAACGGAGAAAAGGTTGTCCGGGTGGTCAACAGTAGAACATTTTAATCTGATATCCCCCAATTCTCATTATCGTTACTTAGACTGTTGAGTTATGAGATGGTGGAGATGATATTGTGTGCGCAACGAGAGCATTCACCTTCCTCCCTTAGCACTAGCTAGTTCTCCAACCTTCCTAACCGCCTCTTCGAAATCGTCGAATGCATGAATGGGCAGCTTAGCTTCTTCCAACACCTTCTGTCCTTTCTCCTCATTCGTTCCCCTCAACCTAACGACGACTGGTTTTTCCACTCCAATCTCCTTGAACGCCAGGATGATGCCCTCGGCAATCATATCGCACAACGTCAATCCTCCAAATATGTTTACAAAGACGACAGAAACACGGGGATCAGATAAGATGAGCTTAAACGAGGTCTTGATAGTAGCGGACGTTGCTTTGCCACCCGTGTCGAGGAAGTTGGCAGCACAAGTCGAGTAAGGCGGTTGGGAGAGGCGAAGAGAAAGCGTATCAATAGTATTCAAAGCGAGTCCAGCACCGTTCACCAAGGTTCCAATCAAATTTCGCGGTCCTTCTTCTGCGCTGAAGGAGGATGGGGGTTGAGTCCCAGCAGGAAATTCTGGTGAGCCCAACGGTATATAAACGATACCCGCTTCTTCTGCTTCTCGGTCTGTTGCCGAAATTGAGGCTTGGTCGCGTAGAGTGTGGAGATCAGCTTGTCGTTTTCCTGACTTGAACGCTGCGTCGTCAAAGAACAAGTGGGGTTCGTAGATAAGCATCTCATCACTCTCTACAGATAAAGCGAGCTTGACATGGGTGTCTATGGCTTCCTTGTCTTTGTATAATACCCAGAGATTCTTGATCAATTCGACTGTTTGTGCCTTGGCTTTGGGTGGTGCGGCGTCGAGTTGCATATGTGCGATTGCGGCTTGGATAGTTTCCGAACTGGGGCCTGAACAGTAGTCGAAGGGAAAGCGACGAACGCGTTGGTTTAGCGTAAAAGGATTCGCCGTGGGTGATGCGATAATTGAGGGACTGCGGGCTGAGCGATGAGGGGAGATTCCTAGGTAGTGTGTTGATGGTGAGCCCTCAGGTGGTATTGCTAGGTTGATTTTGTATTCTGCCAGAAGATTTGTAGATTGATCTTTGGTAAGATGGAGAGAGCGTCTTTGTTGAGGCGCGACTGAGGGTCTAGTGGAAACGATAGGTCGCCGTGTAAAGCTTGAAGTGCAGTATGAGCGGCGCTGTTGAGCTGCGGATTGTTCCTGGTTGCGGTCAGTGTCTACATCTTCGGTCTTTCTTGACTTCAAACCTACAATCTTCTTCACATTGCGAACGGACTTTGCAAGAACGTCCTTCATGACACCGCCAAACTTAGCAGGATGGTCCACCATAGTTACACCGGCATTCTCAAGCGCCTTGTACTTTGACGCCGCAGTACCTTCTCCCAGACCAACCCACGCTCCTGCATGACCCATTACTTTACCATGCGGGGCTTCAAATCCTCCAATGACAGCGGCAATAGGTTTCGGATTCTTAACACGCTTTTTGTAGTCGTTGATCCAGTCCGCTGCCTCTTCTTCGGTTGTACCACCTAGTTCGCCGACGATGATGATAGCTTCGGTATCTTTGTCGTGCTCAAAGACTTTCAAGGCGTCAACGAAGTTGGTCCCAGCGATTACGTCACCTCCTACCGCAATACATAGACTCTGACCAAGACCAGCTCGCGTCAGGGACCCTACGGTCTCGTATGAGAGCGTACCAGACTTTGCTACAATGCCAATGTGTCCGGGAGAGAATGTTGGAAGTGGCTGGAATCCAATCCTGCATTTCCCAATGGCTGAGATGATACCAGGCGCATTGGCACCTACAAGCCGTGACTTGGATTGCGACTGCAGCATCGAATGTATCCTCATCATATCATGCAACGGAATGTGCTCCGCAACTGCAACAATGAGTGGCACCTCGGCTTCAATGGCCTCTTCAATCGCGGCTGTCGCCTGATGTGCTGCCACATAGATCCCCGTGGCATCTGGCTTCAATTGTTCCATGGCAGCCCTTACAGATGGTAATACAGGCAGCCCAAGATGCTCTCCCGAGCCATTAGGTTTCACACCACCAACCACATTGGTCCCCCAATCTATCGATTCTCTTGCATTTGCGGTGGCTTGTTTGCCAGTAAATCCTTGGAATATAACACGTGTGTGCGAACCGATTTTGAGATTTTGAATGGTGTCATCGTAGTTGTGGCCTCGAGAGGAGACCGAGAAGGTAGCACAAGGTATCCGTTGGCCAGACCTTTGCGCCGTTCGAATGTTACCGCGCAAGACACGCGCTTGCTGTGAAAGCATATTGGATAGAACAAGCTTTTAAATGAGCGTCATAGACTGTGTCTGTACTTGGAAGGGGGAACCGTCAAAATCACCACGGCAAGGTTTCGTCCGCAGAAAGATAATAGATGACAGTACAGTACGCTCCTCTCTTGTTTGCCCGATTTGAGTTTTAGATGTGGATATCTGGTACCTTGGATGAGCTCAGAGCCAACTAACCGACGTGCATTGCGGCTACATGCGAGTAGCCGAATGGACCCCTCATGCATCCGAGCCTCGGGCGACATCGCAATCTTTACACAACTGTCTGTACTGGTTGTAGACTGCGCGTTCATGGTGTTTCCTACAATTCACGACCGATGGTCGGCACACATCTGCCGAAGCTGGTAGGCTCAGCTGGTTTGGAAGTGCAGCCTTTCAATGTAGCCCAGACTGGACAGAGGACAACACGTTATAAACCAACCATAGTATAGCCGATACTCGATAAGTCATCGTCATCGCACGTTGACTCTATTGCCTCGTCGCATTCGAACTCAATTTTCATGTGCGACTATGCGCAGACCTCGGCCATTTTCATGTGTTGCATGTCCAGCAGAAAAGTGCCTTGCATGCTTACCCCAGGTCACCCCGGGGCCGGGGATGTGGGTCGCGTGACGTTGTTGGCGTCGGCTCGCGTGGCTTTTTACACATCACCCGCCAGGTCAAACAAGACAATTGACCGCCCGCGCGACCACCTCCATCGCTTCCTACTCGTCCATTCACACCGCTAACGTTGGCACGCGACCCACCGTCATCATTGTGATCAAGAATTATGACCGATGGGAAGGACGACAGCGGATGTCGAAAGCGCATGGACACTTGGACCTTCGGGGGCCATGGGTGGCTCTTGAGCCTCTTTGATCGACTGCTAACCCTTAAGCTTCACGAGATCTTTTGCTCTGCATTGTCCTTTGCTTTCTGTTCCATCCTGCGCTAGTTATGAGCTGCTAATCATACTACACTACACTTCTTTCAGTATCCTGGTCCACCGGCCCTACCTAGCCAATCTCACAATTAGATGACATGCTACCTCATCTAGTTATCCTCGCAGGCTTCCTTCACCATACCTATGCCTTTTCCATACCATACGTTCCTCGTTTGAGCAGTTTTGTTGGCGCCAGCCACACGCGGACACAACAACAACCGCTACAAGATTCACTCGATGCGTGGATCGAGAAGGAAGGGCGTATAGCGCTAGACAAACTGCTGGCAAACGTCGCACCTGGTGGCCGCAATGTCCAGGGGGAAGGGCGTAGCGGATGGCACAGTCATCGCGAGTCCGAGTCAAGAGGGCCCAGATTACTGGTTTCAGTGTGAGTCTCGCCAACTTGTGCTTACTACCAATCAGTTACTCATGTACATCAACAGGGGTCCGCGATGCTGCAATAACCATGAATACCCTGGTAGATGTCTACGCCGATGACCCATCTTCGTCTCGCGGTTCCGCACTATCTACCGTCCTCGGCGCATACACCTCTCTCTCAAGCGACATCCAACATACCTCGAACCCTTCGGGCGCATTCGACGATCTTTCTGGACTTGGTGAACCTAAATTTCACGTCGACGGCACACCATTTACTGGCTCTTGGGGACGGCCTCAACGTGACGGACCAGCTTTACGGGCGTTGACGCTTATGCACTATCTGCGCGAATACAATGCCTCCCACCCTTCGCTCTGGAGCTCGGAGTCATCTGAGGATTTCTTCGGACCATATTACACTGTGGAGATGCCGCCGCGTAGCGTCATCAAATCCGACTTGGAATATGTCAGTCACTTCTGGAACCAGTCAAGTTTCGATCTTTGGGAGGAAGTCGAGGGCCTGCACTTCTTCAATCTAATGGTCAGCGCAAGAAGTTTGAAAGAAGGCAGCGATCTTGCGAGAGTATTTGGAGACATAGGTGCGGCGGAATGGTATGAAGAGCAGGCTAGTCACATCGAGAGCTTCCTCGGCAAATTCTGGGATGCCCAGAAAAGTCATCTTGTGGAGACCTTGTCGAGCGAGAGGAGTGGACTGGATTGCGGACTGCTCCTTGGCTCTCTGCATGCTCTGCCCGCAGACGATTTTGAAGGCGACTCTGCATACCCACCTTGGTCTGATGAAATCCTCGTTTCGCTTCTCGCCCTTGCCCGCGACCAACGCGATCGATTCCCTATCAACAGCATCCCATCCGACGAGGACCAGGATAATGAATTAGACGAAAACTCATTCGAAGGAACTGGTCTTGGCCGTTATCCCGAAGATGTATACGACGGATATGGCACCTCTAACCGCGGTGGCAATCCTTGGTTTCTGTGCACATCATCGGCTGCCGAAGTTCTCTATCGCACCGCATCACACGTCTCGGTTGCTGGTAACCTGACTATATCTGGAACCAGTCTACCCTTCTTTGAAGCCCTCCTTGCAACATCATCTCTTGACGTTAATGTTGGCACGTTCGGCCCCTCAGACGCGCTCTTCCATTCCGTTATTGAACGCTTGCACACCACGGGTGATCAGTTTCTCGAGGTCATCAAGACGCACGTTGATGCCGAAGGAAGCATGAGTGAGCAGTTCGATCGTGTAACAGGTTACATGAGGGGTGCTGAGGACCTGACGTGGAGCTATGGAGCATTTCTACAGGCATCCAGAGCAAGGAAGGTGTTCATGAGCCTTTGACGAATGTTGCGGTCAAGACGTCCCAACTTTGAGAAGGGCGAGTTATGACTTATGACTGATGTATGACATCTGAATAGCGTGGAGTTTGTCCGGCCTGGATTATGAACATGAAGATTTGATACCCTCGTTATACAACAATGATATTCTTTTCACTCAATATTCTTGCATGTTGCAGAATAGGTGTGTGCAGACAAGCAGGCGCTTCAGCTGGCCAAGTGAAGAAGCAAGTGAGTATTAGTGTGAGTATATTGTGCTCTGACAATTAAAGCTGCCAAGACACGTTCTATATGTTGAGAAACCATATCCAGCTTAGTCGAGAGGCCAGTACTCATGAATATTATGCTGCGTCTTCCACCCTGTTCAACGTTAGTATGTGAAAGCAGTGTCAGATGCGTAAGGAACTGACTCATGAACCAACAGCAGAACGGGAAGAACAACGAATTGACTGCACCCCAAGCAATCAAGATACCGAAATCCAAGCCTATTCTTGAGTGCAAGTCGAACAGTATCGACCGACTTCCTTCGACAACTAAATTTCAACATTAGCAACCAGTATCGCCAGCATGTCGTAACTGGTATCACTTACTCGAATGTAGCGGCCAAGCATATCCCCATCGGTAAAACCCAGGCGCAATCTCAATGTCGTAGAAAGCAGTGGACACGTTAGAAATGACCCAGAAGATCAAGAACAGTCCCATCCACGGCATGCCTACTACCATTGCCACATTTTCACATGCCAAGCCCAGCGCAATCATGCCACAGAAGTTGAGCATCCAGTATACCACAAACGTCCCACTTCCATAAGCTACCGGGTTTCCTTCCATCATATTTGTGACCTGTGTCTCGCTGGTGATGGAATTTGTGTGCCAGAAGTTGATCTGGAAAGCCATGGAGACGAATGAGTAGGCGAGAGAGAGCATGAAGTAGGCGGATAGCGTAGCGCACCAGCGCCAGATGATGAGCTGGGGGAACTTGAGCGGTGGATGGTTTTCGGGCTTGAGGTATTGCATGTGGATGGGCATGTAGAAGGAGAAACTGAAGAACGATATAATAATAAGATCTAGGAGTATGGTTAGCCAATGCATGGGTGGAGAGTATGGGAAAACCTACAGATGAGTCCGATGGATACAGCAGGAATACCAGTATACGGATAGAAAGGCCGCAAATTAAACTCGGAGAAGCCAATCGCCGGGTTAATTGCTTGGGGCACACTCTGAATATTTGAAAGTACTGCCGGATCGCTCGCATTCTGCATCGCCATTTGTGCCCATTGCTGTCCAACCATACTTTGCGCTTGGGTCATAACTAAATACAGGTGTGCTAAGTCAGTGTATGTCTCACGTGCAGTTCGTTCAAAGACACTTACACTGGCTGATGATGGGAAACATGAAATCAAACCAGTTGGTGTCATCCCTCGCATCTTGGTAGATCAACTGACACGCTCCAAGAGGATCGTAACTCGCGTTGCCGTTGGCGATAGCGGAGTGCAACAGCGCACTTGCATTGGGATTAATGACAATGGCGGCCCAGGCATCAAATTTGTAGACTGCCTGTCGGACTTGTATCGGGTCGTTATCGAATTCTGAACCAGGGCGGACACCCCATCCTAGCGTCGGTTTACCGCTGCTCAGCTGCTGTTGTACAAGTTGCGTGATAGTCGGTCCAACGAACGGCGCATTCTCAGTGTTGTCATAAGGCGCCGCACCATCCATATCCACGACGTAAACCAACAAATGGCTTAGCCTGTTCTCGACCTTGAAGAACACAGCCCAGTACAGCGATAGCACAGCTAGAATGAATGCCATCAAGAAGGCCGTTGTGATGGTCCATTTTACGAAAGCGCGATTGCGAACTTGTCGAAGATCAGGATGCCAAAACCCCACGGGTTCCATGTCAGATTGTTGCGACTTCTCGTTGCCATTTTCAGCATCCTTGGGCGCCGTTTTCCCGCGATTCGTTTCTGGGTGTCCGTTTGTGCCTTCTTCTGCGCTTATCTGAGCCGGAGGGCGAAACGCGCGTGGTAGGCGGATGCGTTTAATTAGTTGCGACATGGTAAACTGAAGGAGGTGGGTGAGCTAGCTCTTGCCAAATGGACCACAATTCGTCGCTTAAAAGGCTTGCTGGTCTTGGAAAATGCATGGCGGTCATTCATTGTTTATTGCCGTTATGGTTATTTTCTCTAAGGGCTGGTTGCTCGACGGGAAGGAATATCTATGACGTGTTAGCGAGTTTTAGATCGAAGCGTTATCGTGACGTTTGCAGCCATGAGATCCTAGCTCCAGCATCTAGCTCCGCGGTAACGGAAAAAGTGTTTGAATTGATACTAGTTTTATATTGACTGTCCAGACACATCGAGAATTGAGGATTTTCATGCCCGTGCATAGCTATTGTGTTCAGAGTTGTTGATGTCGTATCAGCATCGCTCAAATACTCGGTATAGACCTTTCAGATTCGCGACCTCCATTACTCCCCCCATTGAGTAGCCCCTTCGTGCCTACTAGTCTAGCTTTGCAGGCTGGAAAGATGGTATACTCGATTGCTCGTAGTAGTTTCTTCCGCCTCACAGCAATCTCAATGTCTTCTTCAACAACCGTACCGTTACCTTCGCTACCATCGCTCTGATGTGCTGAGGGTGGCAGTGGCAGACTCTCAGGTACGTAGAAGGACGCAATCTCTCGCAGCAATGTTTGAAAGCATCCCTTCTCCTCGTTCCAATTAACGTGCGGTCCGAGACGCAGCAGGAATTGAGGAAGTTTAGCCATAGAAGGAGTGTAGTCTTTCATCAGCAACGGAATAGAGCAAAGGTCGCCTTCTGGGGTGATCACCATTGAGAAATATTCACTCAACAGCGCTGCCTTACCGATCAACTGCTCCTTGACGACTATGACAACCTCGTCCCAGTCTACCTCATCCGCCAAGTCGCCTGCATTGTTCTTTTCTTGTTCTGCAGCAACCATGAGTAAATCATGTAGTGACAGAGGCGGGTTAAAGCGTATCGATCCGTAATTGGCGAAATCAGTTAGGCCGACCTGGTAGAAGTACTCGTTGCAGAGCATGCCATAATCGACGAGGAAGAGCTTGACGCCACCTTGTATAGCTGCTATACGCTTCTGCTCGTCAACAATTCCAACAAACGTGTGCGTCGAGATAATATCCGTAAGCTCGTCGTGCATGGCATCTCGGACCTCTGCGCGGAGGTCTTTGACGGATGTGAGACGACAGGCGATTGGTTCCTTTTCCGCGAACTCGAATTCCATTTCTTCTTCATCCATTGCAATCTCTTCGACTGATTTCTGCGGCTGCAACATCGACGTGATCTTGCGTGCCGAGGAATCTGTACGGACAAGGTGATTGTCATTCCGCTTCTTGGTTGCCGTTTGCGGCACTTTTGAGCCACTATGGTCAGATGCATTGGCAGTCGCAGGAGCTGAAGGTATAATCTGTTTCATGGGTGTTGCGAAGGGGCCTTTAGGGTTTGAAAGGAGCGACTGAGTCATAAAAGACCTGCTTGTATCCACCTTGCTCAAGCTTTCGCGGATCGAGTCGCATATGACAGCTATTATCTCGTCTTCATTCAGAAAATGAACCTCGCGCTTGGTAGGATGCACGTTCACGTCGACTCGCTGAGGCTCAATATCGAGACTTAGATAGAAGAATGGATGTGCTCCTTTCGGTAAGAAGGTGGCATAAGTCTGCTCAACACTCTTTTTGATCGCCGATGACTCTACCGATCGGTGGTTGATGAAGAGTAGCATCTGCGTCCTTTTGAGTGAGTGGTTGGCGTTGCTAACCCAACCGTTGCACTTGAAGCCCCAGCGGTCGCCTTCGACGTTTAGGGATAACAATTCGTTCGCGACAGCGCTGCCATGGATCTGCCGTATTCGGTCTTTGACAGTAGCAGAAGCAGGTACTATTACACTTCCGCTGTTTTCGCCCGCCTTCCTACAGGAGAAACCAACGCCCGCGCAGTGAACAGCATACTTTCCGACGAGGTCAAGGATCTTCGCATACTCTTCGCTAGCGGAACGGAAAGCTCGACGCCGTGAAGGAACATTGTAGAACATGTCTTCCACCTACACTTCATCAGCTACCATCTCAAATAGTATAAATTGATAAGAACACACTGTGATGATTGTGCCCTGTCGACCGGCTTTGGGCCTGGGCTCTGCGCTCTGGCCGGGCTTCGGGCTTGCAAGCTTGCCATCCGCAAAATGGGCTTCCCACGCACAACTTGACTCTTTCGTCCTCGTAGTGACTTTGAGATGAGCAATGTGACTGATGCTCGCCAGCGCCTCGCCACGAAAGCCATATGTGCCGATGGAGGTCAGATCCTCGAAAGCTTTTAGTTTGGAGGTTGTGAAGCGTTCGCACAGTATCGGCAAGTCTTCTTTCTGGGAAAGGTCAGTATGTAATGGTTCTGAGCGCGACTACGCATACATCGATGCCGTGTCCATTGTCGGTGATCTGTAGCAACTTGAGACCGCCATCTTTGACCAAGACTTCCAACGCGGTCGATCCTGCATCAACAGCGTTCTCGATTAACTCTTTCAGCGCGTTTACCGGCGCAACAATGATCTCTCCGGCTGCGATTTTGTTCACGACGTCTTGCGAAAGCGCCTTGATCCTGCGCGGTGCGGGAAGTGGGAGACTATCGTCGCCCTTCCTTTTCGTTCCACGTGGCGATGGCGGTGCGACTTCCATATCATCCGTCATTCTCGCAAGATACACTGCGCATTCAGAATAATAATTTGGAGCGAGGTTGGTGAGTGATGCACGACGGAAGTGTGAGCAAACAGGAAGCGCGATGGATGGTGCCCCACTTGCGCGCTCTCACGTGGTCGGGCATCTTACACGTCTGGTTGCATCATGCATCGTCACACATCAAGCCTCAAAGCTTTGAAGGGTATGCATCGAACTGCACTGAAGATCAGAGACTTTGCAATATCTGGAGTGATGAAAGTCAAAGCAAGATGGCATAGGTAAAAGAGTTGGGTGCAGCAGGGCATATAGGCGACACCCCCAAGTCGCCACCGCTTCTACGGGATATCTTGGGATTCACTCTCTGCTTTCTCTCATACCAGGATTTTGCGGATACACTTCTTTGTAGTGATGGCGCCCCCGTCATACGCCCGCGCCACAGCTTCGTCCGCATCCAGAGCCAGCTCTAAGCCATCAAACACTACTCACCCCATAGAAGAGCCGATGAAATCTCCACCGAACAATGCAAGAATCTCTAAAGCATCAAAAGAGCCCGTCAATGTTATTTCAACACCGAATAAATCCCTCAAACGCCCATCTCTTCTCACATCTCAGGCGAGAGACCAGCTCATCTACAATCGCGATCTCTACCCCATCAAACCCAAAGACACCTCCAAGCCATGCCTGTTGGCAGATCTCCCATCTGAACTACGCAGCCTAATATACACCTTTGTCCTCCCAACAACGCATGAAATTTCTGATTCCTGGCCCGCAATCCTCAAACACGGACAACAACGACCACCTCCCCTACTCCACATCTGCCGCGCAATTAGGATCGAAGCAGCATACGAATACTACACCAGCACGGCCTTCAAGTTCACAGTCCGGAATCTCAACTTCTATTCTGTCATGAAATGGCTCGATGAACTACCAAAACAGCATCGCGCTCTGCTGTTATCCCGGAACCGACATCTCGAAATCAACGTCTTGCCGAGTATAAAGAACACTTTCACATACCCGCCCAAGGGCTGGTTGATTGATGGGTATATGCAAGATCACTGGAAAGCATGTCAGTCGTTTGGAAACATCTATACGGTACCGTCAGATGTACATAAATCGCATTTCCTGGTTTTCTGCCGCCTAGCTTCTTGGTTCCTCTGGTGTTCGAAATCACCACACAGTATTATCAGATGGGCTTATACATTCGAGCAGTCGCCATTCCATAATCCGTTTGGGTTGCCGGGTCTACAAGAGCAGGCGGTGTTGGAATGGTTTCTCAAACATCATGCTCTGGTGCTGACGATGAGATGTGTGAACAAGGCGTGGAAGAGAAATAGGATTGGAGCGGCAGTGATGCGCGGAGATGTGGTGAAGTGGTTGGAAGCGTTGGATCGATGTTATAAAGCACGCTGGAGCAAAGAGACAACCGAAGGAGACTGGAAGGAGCAGATGGAGTCAGTGAAGAAGGCTGTTGGAAAGTGGTGATTATTGACATGCACATTCTCATTTGGGTATCATCGCTAGTATGGAAGGAAAACGCCTATTGCCTTGCATATGAAGGTCGACCTTTGTCCCAACCATCACAATATATATATATACGAGGGTCTATCCAGAGACCCCTTGTCATCATGTATCGTCCAAGACAGGAAGTCGCCAGTACGCCTTTTCCTCCGTACACGTGGTCATCTCGTGCTCGGTGTCGAGCTGTCATAGTAGTGTAGATTGCTTAGGTGGGTATCGCACATTGTGCATCGGGATGGAGAGCACTCTCAGCGAGCTTTGAGGAAAGCGGGCTCGAAGCCGTAAATAGGGTTGCCGAGCTATCAGAACTGTTAGCATCTGCATCCAGCTGCCAAATGCTAGACTTACCCGTCGAAGAGTGAAGATAACGTCAGTGACGGAGACAGTTTTGCGCCCAGTCAAGTCTACAATGGCGCATACATCTCTCAAAATCTAATAGTCCATTAGTTTCTGCGTAAAGCTTCTCCTTCCAGAGCGACTGACCCTTTGTAGCCTCTCCTTGAGAGCCTGGCGAACATCATCGTAAATCGTCGCCGAAATGCGCTTCACGCCGCCACGGCGAGCTAACCGGCTGAGACTCAAGTTAGTAAACTGTTCCATTAAAAGCAGCGCTCAGACCTCACAGCATCCAAACGAATCAGTACGCTGCGATCGGACCGCTTAGGCTTTTGCTTTTTCGTGACCTGGGACCACTTACCGTATATCGCCCTTTGTGACCCCGTATATAGTGTCTCTCCGAATTTTCCTAGATCATATTAGTCCTGGCATCGCTTAGGACATGGGCGGTGGAAACACATGTGACGTTTGAGCCCGCCCTTTCCCAAGCCTTTTCCTCTTCCTAGACCGCCGGCGCCTTTGCCCAACCCGAGCCCCAGTCTTGCCGCTCTAGAAGCAGCTGACGAGGCAGGAAAAGTCGTTCCTGTTGCTTGCGGCCGAGCCGATGGTGTAGGGCGGGCTGGTTCACCAAACTGCCTGGGGCGTTCATTAACCATGCTGCTGCGTTATTGGTGTTGTGTTCAGGTAACGATGACGGAAGCGCGGTGTTGACGCGGCGGGTGCACGGGCTGACACGTTACGCGCTGAGACGCGTCCGCTTTATCAGGTGAGAATGGGTGCGACGAAGGGATGCGGGGTATCTTGGCGGGGTAGCGTGCTCTACTCCTCAATGAAAGTAAGGCAAGATTACATTATAATATAATAGTTGGTGCCATAGATAGTGGCGGCTATATCTGATCTTCACGAAGTCGTCAAAGATCATACGTCTTATGCGCGGCAAACGTAACTCATTAGGTTCCAGGTGCTAGCCCTGATGCATTATTAATACTAGGGTATACGTGATCGTAGGGTCCTTGTATCCAACATTAAGACCGTCTCTACGAAACAAATGTAGCCTCAGTGAACAAGGTACCCTCCTCTTCTTTGACCTCATCGCCGACCTTGACCTTGATGGTCATCTTGGGCGCATATTGGTAGATGTACGGCTTTGTGCCAGCTGCGCTTGCGACGATGGTCTTGATGAAACCTGGCACTTCAGCCATGACGTCGACACGGTCGATGTTCTTTCCTAGAGCACCGGAGAGGTCTGCAGTAACGTCCTTGCCATCCTCAGTCTTTCCAACCCAATGATAGCTTCCCGAGATGGGCTCCGGCCAGCCGGTCTCGTCTTGCTTGGTCTCGGTGTGCTTGACGTCGCCTTCGGTGTTGGCGAAGAGAAGTTTGCCATCGGTGGCAATGCCAGCGACTCTGACAACGGTCGATGCGTAGGAAGCGGGAGTGGTGAACTCCATAAGGATGGCGGAGTATGAGGGTGACTGGAAGTTGACAAAGTTCCATCGCGCAGCTGCAGATGTTAGTCGGGAGCGTTTGCGTGCTGGTCAAGATGCTTACCGGCGTGGTGTGGCTTCATTCCCTGGAGAGCATGGCTCAGCATGCCACGGCCCTTGACGTCAACCTCTCCCTCCTTGGTGATGATGGAACCCTCGACGCTGCAGCGCGGCCAGAAGTGGTGGTGCATGGAGCCCCACGGCGCCTTCGGGTCGGTACCGTAGTTGGTTGTGCCGTCCTTTCCACCCATGAAGCCGGGCGCAGTCCTGGTAAACTTGACATTGACCATGCTATTGTCGTTTACAGCCGCCTTGATGGTGTACGCGTTGCCGTCCTCGGACAGCTCGATTGAAACGCCGTCGGCGTAGAAGGAATGCTGCTCCTCATCGAAGCCGTAGTTTGAAACGGGGTCGCTTGCCCATAGGAAAGGCTTCTCGTTGTTGGGGTAGAAAAGCTTGCAGTTGAACTGCACAGTTACTCGTAGACCACTACAGGCTGTGAGCACTCTGACCGTCTAGACACGGAGACGACACTCACGCGATGTTGTTGTAGATGACCTGCAGGAAGCCCTTGTGGCCGGCCTCGGTGAAGAGGTAGAAGGTCTGCGTCTCGACATTGGTGTAGTCGAGCGTGACCCACTTGAGGTCCTTCTTGGTCAGCTCCGTGTAGGCGGGCTCACCACCCTTCTTGCCCACGGGCTGGATGGCCTCGGGGCCGTATTCGGGCTCCTGGGTGCCGGCGACGGCGGCTAGGCTGCATTTGTCAGTACGCGTCCTCTGCACGCCACGGTCGCGCAGGCACGTGTGGAGGTGAGGGTTACACTCACGTTGACTTGGCCCAGCTGAACATGTTGTGGGCAGGTCGACGCACTATCCCGGCACAAAAGACGCGTGTAAGTAAATGCGGTCACGAGGTCTGATTGGAGGAGGGCAGAAAAACTCTGGAAAGGTTCTGTTCAACACGTCTGGATTTGAATTTTTCGGGGTGACGAGAGCACGGCCGGGAGCAGGCAGGCAGGTAGGTACAGCGATGTGTGCTGGCGACGTCAGAACAGACGGCCGGGACGCTTGGTGGGTGTTGATATGCTGCGGGGGTATCACGAGATGCTGCTGCTACTGCGGACTGCGGAGAGAGAGTCTTTGGCGTGTTTGCTGGAGATGCCGAAGACGCGGTAGACATGGGAGCTGAAGCGGCGGAGGATGGAGTGCATGGGCAGAGGCTTAGCCGTAGCTTCCCGACGCTGAACGAATAGGGCAAGCCGCGCGCCCTGTGCCATTGGAGGTAGCACCTATCGAGTATCGTCAACCCCTCGGAAGATGAATTTCTCCTCGCTATCCACGCCCGACGCCGAGCGAGCGGTCTCTGCTCGCAGTCTCGTACATAGTCTCGCAGTCTCGCACATAGTCTCGCAGTCTCGCACATCGCACA
The DNA here is from genome assembly GCA_004936725.1 of Alternaria brassicae. Classification (NCBI taxonomy): domain Eukaryota; kingdom Fungi; phylum Ascomycota; class Dothideomycetes; order Pleosporales; family Pleosporaceae; genus Alternaria; species Alternaria brassicae. The sequence goes on along the minus strand of CM016505.1, from coordinate 1,785,925 downwards.
TACATAGGGCCAGTTCCCCGGCAGCAGGCCCCTTCCAGATTCCGAGCATCCGCGGTTTTACGGACGAATTGGCTGCACGTAATCGTCGCCTAGCGCGGGGCTTCTTGACTCTAGTCTCCGATGACGATTCTCGATGCCTTGTAGTCAGGCACACGACTCGAGTATTGCACTCTGTTCCTCCCTCTCCCGACACCACCCCGGCGCGCATTGCTATTGCCATTTGTTCCCGCTGCTTCGCACGCGCGTTTGCACCCTAGACCGCACCTGCAACGGAGCTGTGACGGAGCTCCGGGCGACGCGCATCACGAATCCACCAGGGTAAGCTAGAGCTGGGAGACCTACCTAGACATTTGCGTCTTTCGTCATGGCCTGGACTAGGGGAGCTGACCCTCTCTGACAGAAGATACACCTCGCACCCACACCCAACAACCATCGCCCACCATGACGGAAACCCCTCCTGCACAGTCCGTCCGCTTCAGCGATGTCACCCAGGAAATTGAACCAGAAGAGGCTGTGAGAGATGTCGCAGAGCTCACAGGCACCACCAAGGCACCCCACGACGGCCCATTGAGCCCCCAAGCTGAAGAGGACCTGCGCAATCTGTCGTCGACACTTCAAAAGTCACGGATGCAGGCCAAGCGCATGGAAAATTTCTCCTTCGAACCTGTCTCACTTCCGCCCTCTCGAGTAAGCAAGCCTCGGAAACTAGCCCATGACTATGAGCACATAGCTAACAGGCCTCAGGCGCCTTCCCCCTCTCCAGCCTCACGAACAGCTTCAATACACTCTGGACACCGTTCTTCCATTCCGGGGTCACCTGCATCCGCCATGCACTCTCCGCCCCTAACACCAGCGGGCACGTCGTCTCGCGAAGAGAGAGCCAACACAGAAAGCCATGGGAAGCGCCCGAGCGATCCCGCTATGATGACGCCCCAAGTCTCACCCCCGCATGAGGCTCCGCCAACGTCCATGGACTCATCTGTGCAAAATCCAAACGATAGCCAATCCTCGCTACCAGTTCCCGGCTCTCCCAGAACCGCACCACAATCCCCTCGACCTTCGTCAGATCTGTCCGGTGTAGTACAGCCGCACCCAAAACGCGGTCCTACCTTCACAATGGGTCCTACTGGCGACTCAAACCCGGCCTCTCGGGATGCCAGCCCGGCTGGATCCGGTGGAGAGCGTACGCCAGGGACGTCGACGCCGGTATCTGGCTCCCGGCCATACACACCGCAGGGAGATAGAGACGATACTTATGCTCGCTCTAAACGTGCGGCGCAATCGAGGAATCTAGACTCGCTCGAAGCCCGATTCATTTACGGCGGCCGCGATGGGCGAAATTCAGCAGCATCGTCCACATATCAACTACCACGCTCCAGAGGCACGGACTCTGACAAAGAAGAGAGCAAGAGAACGAGCATATTTGGAAAGAAAACGAAAGCTCACTCTGACGTCGAGGACAACAAATCACAAACAGGCAAACACAGCCATGGATCCATGTCTGAACTAAAGCGCTTCTTCAAGATCGGACACAAGAAGGACAAGGACAAAGAGAAGGAAAAGCGGAAAGAATCGCCTGCGCCATCTGTGAAAAGTCAAAAGATCAAGTCGATCAAGTCGAACAAGTCAGGCATCATGACACCACACATTACGAACGGGTCGATGAGCGTACCTTTTGCTGACGACCACGGCCTCCAGAGCAAGTACGGGAAATTTGGGAAAGTACTGGGCTCAGGTGCAGGTGGCTCCGTTCGACTCATGAAGCGAAGTAGCGATGGTACTACATTCGCTGTAAAGCAGTTCCGGAACAGGCATTCGTACGAGACTGAAAAGGACTACAACAAAAAGGTGACTGCCGAGTTCTGTATAGGTTCGACGCTGCACCACGGAAACATCATCGAAACCATGGACCTGGTGAACGAAAAGGGTGCCTACTATGTTGTGATGGAATACGCACCCTTTGACCTTTTCGCCATAGTGATGACGGGAAAAATGAGTCGCGAAGAGGTCACCTGCTGCACCCTACAAATCCTCAATGGAGTGACGTACCTCCACAGCATGGGTCTGGCACACCGAGATATGAAACTAGACAATGTCGTCGTCAACGAGCACGGAATCATGAAGATTATCGATTTCGGAAGTGCCGCTGTCTTCAAGTATCCTTTTGAGGACGAGATCGTCCTTGCAAGTGGTAAGTCTATTGCGTCGTCCTTGGAAGCCTGTTCTAATTCCTCTAGGTATTGTCGGATCGGATCCCTACCTCGCCCCAGAAGTGTATGACCTTTCAAAGTACGACCCGCAACCGACCGACATTTGGTCTCTTGCTATTATGTTTTGCTGTATGACGCTCCGTCGATTCCCGTGGAAAGCCCCGCGCGTCTCCGATAACTCATACAAGCTCTTTGTCTCGCCTCCCAATGATGGACCGAGATCCATCACTGGCCCCTCCAAGTCGGCCACTGACCTCCAGAGTAGCGCAGGTGACGATCGCCGTCGATCAGTGCTGCAACCAGAGCATTCTTCGAGCGACCATCGCGCTTCGACATTGTCGACGGGCCAGCAACCGCCTCAAGTGATTAAAGGCCCATGGCGTCTTCTCCGTCTACTCCCAAGGGAGAGTAGGCACATCATTGGCAAAATGCTAGAAGTCGACCCGAAGAAACGTGCGACTCTTGACGAGATCCTCGAAGATAAGTGGGTGACCGGTAGTGCAGTGTGCACGCAAGAAGAGGGTGGACGGGTGCTTCGATGTGACAACCACGACCATACTCTTGAGCCAGGCGCTGGCGTCGCCTCAGCCACGAACACGCAACAAAAGAAATGAGCTTAGTCCATGAACCTGATGAGGGTCTTGTTATTTTTCCATATTGGCGTTTGGACGATTAGCAGGCGGGTGTTTACAGACTTTTTCTTGTTCGCATGATGTAAGGTGTTCCGGCCCGATTAGAAAGGCGGTTCTTGTCCTTGTTAACTATAGCGCCTTTCGTACGCCTATTTGCGTAATACTTTGAATGTCGTCATGTCAATAGGATAGAATGACGAAACCTAGTGTATGGACACTACGAGCCAGCAGCGATGATGGAGTTTGGCGTATGTAAATAGCTGTGTGCCTCACGAAAAAATGTACAAAAGGATGGACAAACTCTCCCCACATTTTAGTTTTTAGTGCTGATATGCGGATGCCGATGGGGAGCTCCATGCAGTTCAGTCACGTCAAACAATGACCTACACAATGCTTGTATAATATTTTGCGTTTGGCCGACCGGCTTTCTCTTTCCCCAGCCATTGCTTAGCCCGCCTATGGTGCGGTGATGCTGACACTCGAAACAAGCACGACTCACCTGACAAGGCCGAAACTTGCGTATTCCCCGTTGCTCGTTTCGAACACACGGTTCACTCTGCCTCACTGTGGTACTCTCACCTTGTGGAGAAGGCGACGCATGTTTACGCAACGCGTGCATGCAATGCCTCGGACGTTGTGATCTGAGGCCGTAAGTGGATGACTGGATGTGGAGTCGACGACTAGATGTGGAGAGCACACGTCAGATCGCAGCACTGTTAAGCCAATCAGGGGGGGGGGTCAAGGGAAAATGTATGCGACATGGTTGGCTGGCAGATAGGATATGATGCGCGATACGCGGGAGTTTTGTATGAGCGATTTACACAGTAGGCCGGATTCTGAAAGCTGAAATGTGGAGTTGAAGGCTGTTGGTTGGAGAAGATGCATGTTAGTTATACCTCGAGACCTCATCACGAGGGAAGAGCTTGGCCGCACTAGATAGCGATACTTGCCAGGAAAGCACGTCTTTTCTGTAACATCATGTGCATCCCACGCCTGAATCACGATACTCGATCTCGACATACGCCCGTTCGGCGTCCAGCAGGCAACGCGCAAGCAAGTAAAGTGGGTACATGTGTATCGTCAATCGAAAGCAGGGGGCGCCATGTACAGTAAGACTTGGGCAACCGAACGTGAAACGAACTACGATGATACACCTACCAGACGCATGCTTGCGCAGTCTCAGCCTGTCCGCTTTGACGCGGAGGGCGGCGTTTGAGATTGACGCATGAGTGGCCCAGAACGGGTTGGAGGGGTTGTGGAGGGTAAGCGCAAGCGAGCCCTGACCCAGGAGTCGCAGGACGAAGACGGAGTGACGGCTGTCATCATGACAGATCTTGGGTACTAAGCGAATTGTAGATGGTAGGTTTGGGTTGGGGCGAGAGAGAGACATAACTACATACGTGAATTGGAATAAGCATAGTCCGAGAAGAAAAGGCACATTTGTTCCAACGACTATCCTGCTTGATAAAGCCTACCCCAAACATGTTCGCCTTGGTCTGCAGCAATGTGCTATCAAAGCAAAACATGGTCTATGTCTTTTGGCCATGTTACCACTCAAAGAGAGCAGTCTTCTTTGTCGAGGCGGTGTCTTGCACGTCTGCCGTTTTCTGGCTTGAGCTAGAAAAATAGAATCAACCACACCTCCATCAAAAACCAACACAAAGACTCACACGCGCAGCAAAACGGATCCGCAGACTATCCAACTCCAACCCCGCCACACCGCTCTCGCCGATGAATGCATCCCATGATCGAGGTCTGTTTGGATGCAGTCCTGTTGTTGGCCCTCAAGCGTCTTATCTCTATTGTAGCCCCCAGCCAATAGCCGGCGCATACGCTGGTCTATTCAGCTGAAGCAGCGCGGACAAGGGGGGGGGGGTTAAAAGTGAGCTCAGGGTGGGCCTGGCAAGATCGTCGTCGCAGCCGGGCAGCGCCTCGACTCCTCCTGCGCTTCGCTCCCACCCGCATGGCGCACGTACGCAACCAAAGAATGCGCGGAACGTACCATGGCATGGCTTGTGCGTTTGTGTTGGACCCGCTTCGTGCGAAAGAAGACCCCGTTGACGCGGGAAATCGTGTGGTGAAAGGATCTGTGTTATAGTTGTCTTGGCTTGTAGGCCAATACTTTAACGCACGTTTTCCCACTTGTTCGCGATCTGGGGTTTTTTTTGGCGGTTGTCTGGCTCTGCTTCTAGCCTCGAACCTTTCCACATCTACGTCGCCCAATTCCCGACTTGTTTCCCACCTTACTCGATTTAATCACTCTGTCTTCCCTTTCCTGGCTGGTCCGCCCACGTGTTTGACATACGCTCGTATATGTAATCGAATTTCGGGAAGGATTGAGCCTCGGATTGTTTTATAAGAAGGATGCGTCGCCAACTTCCTCCAAGTCATCTCAAGGTTCCGCCTGGTCCGCATGCTTTTCCAAGACAACAACAATTTTTGGGTCAGGACACGGTTGTTGTGAATCATTACTCAGGAATTGAAAAGGCCATTCCTGTGATACCGTCTTTACCGGGGTTTAGGACAAGTGCTGGTATGTTTGGTTCTACCTATTTTTCCTGGGGGATGGTCATGGTCGTGTGCTCGGTTGCCGCGACTGGGGTTGTGATGTCAACCATGCGGCAACATAGACGCGCGACATATTCGGGTACGAATACGAGCTAACGCGCGAACAACAGCATTCTTGACGTCGCTAAGCGCAAACCTCAGAATTGACCCTGATCTACCTTCACCGTTGCCAACACCTACTTCGTTTCGGTTGAACAGCTTTTGTCAAGAGCTTCCTTCCGCATCGCTATCCTACTCAACATTACCCGCGCAGTACAATCCGTACCCTTCGCCCGCCGAATCCCAAGCTATGTCGTCGACCGAAGTCAACGTGCCGGCCAAGCCACCCACAGATGAACTTCCGCAACTCTCCACCTACACTGCCGAGACAGAAGATGATCGCATTGAGGGCTTGCGCTTGGTCGCAGATTCGGTGGCACAACAGCGCCAGGTCGCGAGCAAGGTCATGCTGTTCCACCCCATATCGCTAGCCGCATACTTCGCTGTTGTCGCCATTACGGCCCAGCTCACGCTACGCTGGTACGAGGACAAGCTGATGCTTCTCACCACTATTGGGGGTATCTCGATGACTTTCCTCATATTCGTTCGGTGGATGACTGGTGAATACATTGGCATGGCCGAAGATATCAACATGGAGTGGCTGGGCGATGACAGGCTCATCGTGGTGAAGTGGGGTGAGGACGTCATTGGATCCTTGGTATTGGGCTGGGCCGATAATGATGCCGCGAAGAAGCGTGGCCGGAGAAGGAGGGGCAAGGCCGTTGTGCGCGCTTGGACTGTAAAATTGAAATATCGCGGCAAGGGCATTGGTGAGGGCCTTTTGGAGGAAGCTGTCAAGGTTGCGGGGGAGCGAGGTGCAGATGGCATCGTCTTCGATGCAGACCATGCTAGTAAGTTCGCACCTTCTTGTATTCTCAGACCACTACTAACAGTACACCAGACTCCAAGCGCGTTCTCCCTGCCATCTTCAACGGCTTCATCAACAAGCAAGATGCCAAAGCCGAGAAGGCTCTACAAAAAGTCGCGGATGCAAAGGGCAACTTCCGCCAGCGCCAGAGCTCCCCCACATGGGGCAGCAGGTAGACACATGCTACACACACATTTCATTTTGTTTAGGACAGCAGGTGGTGTTCTGTCTTCACTTTATCGTGGCGACGAGTTTCTTTTGGAAGATACCCCATTCCTCTCGTTGATGATACCCCAGACGATCGTTGTCGTTGCTAGCATCGAGTTTTCCATACTTGCTTTTCCATATTCCTAGTTCGGCATCGAGTCTCTGTCCTCGTTACCATACAGACCATGCATCATAGTCATAATAAATCATACCATGGCCTTTTGCTGATAGCATGCAATGGCGATATTTAGCAGAACCAGTTGCCTACCGCTCAACTCCGCTGATCCAGTGACTCGCATCCCGCTTTGAAGCTAAACGGATTACTATTTACTGATACGCATTGCAGACCCGATCGTTCCGTGCAGCCTCCACGAACCTTATGGTCGTAATCCGGACTAACCTTATCGCAATATCCCTTCCAATCCACGAACAGGTGAGAAAACAGGTTGCATGTACTGATAACAGTGCATGACCTTTTGATATCAACACCTTGGCGGGATTCCGGTTGGTTGGTAGATTTGCCCCGCCTTACTCGCTACTGCCCCTCCATGTTCAAGGAGAGATTAGGCTTTCTAGGCTTTCTAGGCTTTCTAGGCTTTCTGTCAAGGTTGCATCATGCATGCCAAGTATGTACATGCGGATCGGAGACGAGGGCTTAGTCCAACGCCGATGCCTAGGTATGTTGGCTGTTACGGCAATGATCGTTCCAGGCTCAATACAGGACAAATGATACCATAGTCACTATTGATTGACTCACTCTGTTCGCCCCTTCGTCGGTCTGCATGGGGATTTGCAAAAAGGTTTCTACGGAACCGCCCGTGTAAATCTGTAACAAAACAGTTTCGGAATCCGGACCTGATCGGATTCAACGCGCGGCTGCACCGGCCTCTGTATCGCCGTCAACTGAACTCGCTGGATACTCCTCGCGCAGCTGCAGTATTACTTTCTGTGCCACAGTCAGTATATTTAGTAGTGACGCAGAAAAGGCCCCGGCTTCAACGCAAAAGCGCGAGCCGCGCGCGAGGCGATCTGCTGTTACACCTTGCTGTGCCGTACAGGCTACGTACCGCTAATGCCTCCGGGTTCGCGCCGTTCTCGATGAGCGATACGCAGTAGGACAGTTGTTGGCGATCAAGATGCGTGTTCTGTGGCTGCTGTCAGATATCGCGCTTGAATGAGTCGCAGTATTTCGTACTAGCAATGTTGCGATTTCGTGAAGGATGTCGATAACTTCACGAGCGGCCTTTCGACGGGCGTCAGCTGATGATGGCTCGGCTGCTGGCATCTCGATGTTCGATAGGATGCCTGGCTGTCCTGACTATACAGGTATACAGTTTTGGGAGTCGTCTGTTTGTTTACTGTCTCTGCAAGACTCCGTGGTGAGAGTCGCGTCCCCACACGCGGCGCGCTTTTTACACGTGAGGCTCTCCTTGGCGCATCTTGCCCCTCAGGTACTCGATCGGAAAATCGGAATCCTCATCTCCTTCACATCAAAACAGTGTTGTAATATCACCATCATTATAACGACAGGCCGCCCGCTGGTGCTCAGAGACATAATCGAAGAGCTACATAACGAAAGGTCGCGTGCTTGTTGCAGGCATCCTTTTTGCTAACACACAGTTTCATTTAACCATCCAAAGGACTTGAAGCTTCATAGCATCTATAATACCCAAATCAGCCTCGTGGATTATATGCTACATCAGACATTATGGTATCAGATCCGTACCAAGGAGGCTGCCTTGAGGACATGGCCGCAAAGGGCACCGCAGTTCTTAGCGACGCTGGGAAGATGAACATGGTAAGCTTCCATACTTACTTACGAGACCACTGATGAGAACCCGGGTTTCACCTTCTTCTCATCCAGACCAGACTCATAAAAACTTCGCACACGCAGCGGATAACACTTTCGACACCCCACGCAGCGACAACGACCGCGGACAAACAGGCGAGGTCATGACTGGTACTGGTGATCAATTGCCATCAAGTGTGGAGAAGAAGAAGAAGAACGTAGACGATGCAAACTTTGACTCGAGGGCAAAGGGCCATGACCAGTATGCGAAGCACACCAGACAGGACAACTCCATGGATAGCTTGGAGCATGGTGCTGGCGACCATAATGCAGAGGCCGCACCGAGTGAAGAAAAAGAGAGGCGCGCAGTAGGTGTTGTAAGAACCTGCACCTCTAATGTATATACTGTACGATGTTACAACCAAACAACAGCCAAGAAGCTTGGAATGAACTCTGTTACGAACTCCTACCTGCAAGAGGTCTTGTCACTGTGATGTTGCATGCTGTGAGCTTTGGACCCTGAGGCTAGAGCGTGGCTCAATTACCTATGGATACCCCGCTAGACCCCACACGTGCCTGCCAAATTCACGATCCTAGCCACTCTCTGACTTGCTATTTGACACTGGCCCTCGACATCTAGAAAAAACCTCCCATCACGATGGTGTACTATTTCTCCTCCAACACTGTGTCCCCAGCAGCCTTCATTTACGTCGGCAAGGACAAAGTTGAGAGTACGTACATCTCGATTCGTTGTTGCACTCTCACAGGATCGGGCAGCTGCAACCCCACATACTAATCGCGTAAACAGATGAAGAGCTCATCAAGTACGGCTGGGACGAAGATGTCTGGTTCCACGCAGACAACCTGTCGTCAGCACATATCTACGTCCGATTACCCGAAGGAGAAGATTGGGAGAAGATGACTAAAGAGCTGCTGGTGGACTGCGCCCAACTTACCAAGGCAAACAGTATCGAGGGGAATAAGAAGGACAACGTCACGATTGTGTATACGCCCTGGAGTAACCTGAAGAAAGATGGAAGTATGGCTGTGGGTCAAGTCGGGTTCAAGGATCAGCGAAAGGTAGGCACGTCGCTTTTTCATGGCACAAGGATTGTAGAATGTTTATTGGCTCAATCACCACTCACTCTTCGACATATTGACGACGTATCAGGTCAAGCGCATACACGTCGAGCAGCGAGAAAATCCCATCGTCAATCGTCTCAATAAGACCAAGGTTGAGAAGTTCCCTGATCTGAGAGAGGAGCGGGAAGCAAGGCGAGCTGAGTTGAGGAAACGAGACCAGGGTGCTCTTCAGGCCAAGGTATGTATGCTCTCTCAAACTTGTTCTGTCATTCTACTTTACGTTTCTCCTTACCGCATAAGCCTTTACACGCCTTTTGCTCTCCTGAACTGTTATGTCATACCCAATGTCTCACACGCTGTATCCTGGGCCACTAATACTCGAATGCGGTCATTCCTCTTCCAGTTGATTCATACAACGGTCACAACTCTTGGTGCTAACGGAGTGCAGCGCAAAGAGGAGGCTCGCATAGCGAAGGAGCGCAAGGAGCTCGCATGGCGGAGAGATCATGCTTACGACGATGTCATGACAGAGGAGAATTTGGAGGAGAACTCCAACGAGAACCGCGATGAGAACTTCCTGGATGACTTCATGTGAATTGCCTTGTCGTATTTGTGCACTGCGCATATGACGTGGGTGCGACAACAGCTGTATCGCGATGGTCTCGGCCTAGTGGGGTCGCCTCAATTGGGATCGCGAACAGTCATAGCTGGAAGACACAGTCCCATGCTCTCGTTTAGCATGCGGATATTATGGTTGAAGGTATCGTACGCGGTAGTCTTTATCTCGATCTCGTCGCGCGTTCTGGAAAGTGTCAGCTATGCAACATTGAAGATGGAGCAGACAGGTTGGCTACATACACATTCTTCGGGGTTTGCTTCGAGCGACCTCCGTTGTTCTGTACCCACCACACGAACAGAAGATTCTTCACTATCTTGTGTTCCAGCCCACTTTCTCTAGTCGCATACTGCAGGAACTCAAGCGTGTTTTGGATTCTCTGTGGCTCATAGTCGGTAGTGGACCCTTTCCGAAAGGCTAGGCGAAGGCGATCGCGCAATGTATACCGAGCCGGCTTCGAGAACTGGATGGCCCTCAGACTATGCCGGTATAGGTGCCTATACGCGTGAATGACTGCTTGTTGTGACATATTCGAGAATCAAGACGGCGATCATTCCGAGGCCTCGGATCGATCATGCGCCAACGGAAGAAGGTTTCACCGGCGCGGACGACCGCCGCTCGCGTTCCAATCTCGTCCGCTCTCCCTCACTTATCAACACGTACCACCCAACACCCCACCTGTGCCTCTGCATCGACTGGGGTTTGTAGACACGCATTCTGGAAGCATTCTGGACAATTGCACGCCATCGTGACTGCTACGCTTGCCGTATTAATCACTAATTACGCCGAATCAAGGCCACATAGGGTGCTCCGTCATCCAGTAGCGACATATTGCCCTGGTTCGCTGTGGGATCTATGAATACCATTTGAACACCAGAGCCATGACCAGAGTATATCATGCGCGTGCGCAACAGACGCCGCAGCGTAGCGGTACGCTTGATCAGTCGCGAGCCGCTGTCAAGAAGAAGAAGAAGCCCTACAAGATCCTGTTAGAGGCGGTAACACAAGAGAAGAAGAAGCTACATTCCATTGTCCGTCGACGACGCGATTTCACCGTCCTGTAACACCACTAACTATAGAATAGCTAACATATGCGTCGAACGCCCCAACCGGCTTTGGTTTCATCCCAACTGGACACCCAGAGTTTACAGAGTGGTGCAAAGAACAGTGTCGACAGCGCAATCTCGATGTGCACGTTGTCTCTGTGAGTATCCCACCTCTCCCAAACCAACGAGCCGACTACTAACAACGTCGCAGGCCAAGCCGAAGAACAAAACCCATTCCGACCCTGAGAAGCTATCACACCACGTCCATCGAGTCGGACATCACTTTCCCATCAACATCATCGAACTTGCATGCAGCAAGTTCGGATACATATATGACGAGAGGCGCGGTTTGCGAAAAGATAAAGAAGGAGAGGACCAACTGGATTGCCCAAGAGTTTGAAGACTACTCTTCGCGGCAAGTCCAGCATGGCCATCCTGCCACTGAAAACGAAACTAAGGGTTACATTCATGGCGCTGTGCGAGAGATGTTTCCCAAGATCCCAGAGGCGGATCTGCAAGCCATTGTTTCACATGCATTCGAGGAAGGGACAAATCGAGTAGGTAATGCCAAGGAACTTTCCTTGGCTCGTAGAGTGCAACTCGCTGTCGTCGCGCATATCCGCCACGGGTACACAGACTATGATAAGCTGCTCAAGACCGACGGCTGGTCGGAAGCCCGCAGCCAGGTCGAGAAGGTCTCTCTTGCAAAACTCAAGGAGTGGCGAGATGAAGATGGCAAGCAGAGCGACGAGCTTGAAGAAACCTTTCGCGAAGTCATTGTTCTCGATGATGATGACGACGCAAGCAGCAATGAAGGGTCTATGTCAACACCTGATGAGCGTGAGCAGAGCATGGAAATTGTTTCCAGTCGTGCTACTGCCCGAGATCTACAACCGGAGTCGCATACTAACTACCCACGTGTCGATGCATATGACATGGGGCGAGCCCCTAGAAGAACCATTGTCCTTCCACGCTACCCTCCACCTCTACTGTCTGCCGGTTTGTCTGGCTCTTCACATTCTCAGTCACAGCAGCCTTTCCAACCAGCTCGAACCAGGACGAACGATCCGTGAGTACAGATAACGACTAATACGTAGATTCATACTCACAATCACAGACGAGCGAGACCAGCTGAGGCTGACCAAAGCTTAAAAAATGCACAGCCGATTGTGCGTGAGATCAATGGCCAACTGTACCAAGTGAGTGTTCGAAAGTCAAGCTCCACACGCAGGAGACAACGGTATTCCAATTCCTACCCTTTTCATGAGCTAACACGCATAGCTTCAACCTATCAAGGAGACTCGTGGTGCTTCAAGGTCACAGTATGATCCTCCCATGCACGCTGCGCCGCGCCGCGTGCAAGAAGGTTATGTTCAACCTCCATCACCTCGTCACAGTGCCTTTGACAGACCACCAGCGCACATGAGGCGCCCATCGGATCAAGATGTTGTGCTGCCTTCTGTTGAGCCTGAGGCAATTAATCTGACGTCGCCACGACGTGTCGCGGCGTCTCAGCAGCCCGTCAGACACTACAATGCGAATGCCATCAGGCCACACAATGAGGTGCCGTCACCAAAGCGAAAAGCGCTCCCTTCTTTTGCAAATGGCGGCGAGTCTCATGCCGAGCAATACGCCAAGCGCTTAAGGCCTCTATACAGTGAGGAAGTGCACTCCTTGAACTACTATGATGGCCCGGCAGAATCCCATTCGAGTCAGCGCATGGCGCCCAACAATGGGCCAAGGGCACCGCTCAGGGAACAAGTTGTTGATCTAACCACCAGTCCCTACCATATGCCCACTAGTGGCGGCAAAGGTTACGATGTACCTGCACGCTCGTTTGCTGTTGCTGATCCTCGTGGACACGCATATGCTCCTGGACCACCTCGCCGAATGCCTATACATGAGGTGAGGGGGCCACAGTATGATATACCCACTGTTCAGTCATCTCGTGCTTGCATGCCTGACAACAGGGTGTATGAGAGACGCGCTCCTCCAAACCATGACTACATCCCCTTCCGAGAAGATCAGCAGCCACTTCATCTTGAGGAAGAGACTGCGCGATACTTGAGAAGTGGTGTACGATATGATGGTTGAGTGCTTTGACATGAATCGGTCGCGGGATGGGCGGAGTTTTATGGCTTTCCTACGGACGATACCCTTTTCCTTTTTGTCATGCATCCCGGAGCCCCGCATATTGAAGACCTCCCGTTTCCGGCTACTTGGACTTTCCATTTCCCACGGCTTGTTTAGCGGTCTCAGCGTCTTGTTATCTTGCATTGCTAGGTTGATTATGTGCATTGGAGAGCGTCGTCGATTGATCGTGGTACGCCAGTATGACATGGCAAGACAGTTGTCGGTTATGGATGAATTGCCAATAATTCCAGAGTTGATTGTTTATCTCGGATGGAAAAGGAACTCATGCATACATAGCACGAAGGCACAAGAGTGTTGGTGGTAGAAGAAACGACATTACGCAACTATCGTTTCTCTTTGAATGACTGAATTCCCTCGTGCATCTACATGCCCATGTAAATTTTGCAGTTACTTGTGCATTTGAGCATATTTTTCCATGACACGCTCAACCACTTTCTTGACCTCTGCAGCATCCAGTTTCTCCTTTCGGTCGAGAGTGTATACTCCATTGACCTCTTGCTCAATATCTGTAAGCTGTGTGTAGACGAATCCACAGCAGTGTCCTCCGTCTACGATTCCCGTCATCATCTTTTCGATGCGTTTGAGCAGGTCCTTGGGGTCAGTGGCAGTGGTGTAGCCCCAGTCCCTTGTCCTATCTTCTTCACCACCCGCAGCCGCCCGCGCAATATTGACGCCACCAAACTCTGTGCAGATAACCGGTGCTCCGGGAATGTGCCTGGACCCTGGATCCGACAAGCTCTCAATAGGTGCAAGGAATGTTGGTCGGTTCGATTGCTTCTTCATGATGCCTTCCAAGGTCGAGCAAGTCTTTGTAAGCTCGTCCGCATCAGCATAGTCGTGGAAAGTAGTCAGATCTGTAATGACATGCTCCCAGCCACAGTTGTCGTTGATAGGTCTCGTGGAATCCAGCACCTTGGTTGCATAGTATAAGCTTCGGATGTGATCCCTCTGCTGCTTGCTGGTATGCAGGTCAGTGTACGCCCACGACTCGTTGACTGGCGTCCAAGCGACTACACAAGGATGGTTCCGATCCCGCAGAACCGCTTCCCGCCATTCTTGATCCATGCGCTCTACGTACGCTTCGGAGAATGCGTATGCGTTTGCCATCTCGCCCCAAACCAACAGGCCGAGACGGTCAGCCCAGTAGTGGAACAATGGGTCCTCGACTTTTTGGTGCTTGCGGCATCCGTTAAAGCCCATTTTCTTGGTCAACTCAATGTCTAGCTTCAGTGCGTCTGAGGATGGGGGCGTCATGAAGGTTTCAGGCCAGTAGCCTTGGTCCAAGAAGAGCGCTTGGAAGTAGGGGCGATTGTTCAGGCGGAAGGTGGAATTGTCCCAGTGGAGAGAGCGCATGCCAGTTGTTGTGTGGACCTCGTCAATGACCTTGTCCTCGCTGTCGTACAAACAGATGGTGAGGTCGTAGAGTGTTGGGTGTTCCGGAGACCAGAGGGCTAGGTTATTGAGCCATGCAGTTGGATCAGAAAGTGGAGCAGTAGATGTAAGGCTTGCCGGAAGTTGCAAAGCCTGCGATTTAGATAGCCGCATGTTGGTACTTAGTGACGCTGTGTCTGAATCCCGTGGCAAGGCAATCTTTTCTGTCTTGCTGACGGATACGCCTGCTAGACTGGCTTCAAGCTTCACACTATATGCATGTCCAGCAGGTCGTCCGAGGATCTTGATGCTAGACTCTAGCTCGCCACTCTCGATTTCGTTACTCTTGAATAGTGTGCCCGCACTTGCATCTCCAATCGTAACCACAGGCACTGACTCAAGCCACACGCTTTGCCAGATACCGCCACTGGGCGTGTAGAAGATACTCTCCGGCTGTGCCTTCCAGTACTGTTTCCCACGCGGCTGTGTCAAATCGTGGGCGGAATCAAAGATCCGAACAGTGAGTCTTTGAGTCTTGTCCGTCGTGAAAGCATCCGTAATGTCGATGTCGAAAGGAACGTGGCCGCCGCGATGACCACCGAAGAAACGTCCATTGAGCCAGATCTTGGCTTCATAATCGACAGCTCCAAATCTCAGTAATACGTGATTTTCGGCCGCTTTCTCTTGCGCAGTTCTCAAATCCTCGATAACCCTCTCGTACCACAGCACCTCATGCACACCTATCTCCTCAATACCCGATGCAGGGCATTGGAACACATACGGGACCTGAATGTCCCTCTTCTGGTGTACAGTATGCTGATTCTTAAACTGATTTCCTTGCAACAGCTCCTGGGTACCAGCAGCTATCTTGGCTGTGATGCTATGTGCTTCGGTGTTCTCGGCGCTGTTTGTGTTGGTTGGGTTGACAGTGATCTCATCCGGGAGGTTGGTCAAATGCCATCCTTGGTCCAGTCCAACATCATTGTCGTCAAAGAGGAAAGACCAAGGGCCGTTGAGGGATGTCCATGTAAGGTTGTCGCGAAGGAAGTCTGGTCGGGGATAGCAAGGTGGGGCTGTGGGTGGCATATTGGTTTTATGGATTTTGAGATTTTGAGGATGATTGTAGGTGAATGAGACGTCATTCAAGATGGAAACGTGTTATAGGAGTTGGCATTCACGTGAACTTGATGCAACAAGGTGGAGGTGTGGAGAGTTAGTTGTGTCGAGTGAACACCAAACTCGATTGGGACTAGACGAATGAGCTCCTGCCGCACATCACATTCATAAACTCGTACTACAAGTTATTTCCACTGTCTTCTGCATTGCAACTTTCCTATCCGGGAAATAGCCCGAATGGAATTGCCTTACTCTGACTTGTTACGTATACAATGCCGTCGTTCGAGCAAACTTTCATCTCTTCCCACCAGTATCCAGTCACAGGTCGAAGCTCGCACGATTACCACATGGTACCAATACTAGTACTCTTCCTTTGCGCATAGTCTCCAAGTTGTTCGCACAAAGGTCACTAGCTAACAGGCCCGTTATGACGCTTAGATCTTCTTCTCGTTGCTGCGTTTCTGTTGCGTTGGTCGTGGATTGCCCAGCGAGACGCGTTTCTGAAATAGTACCAATCAACGGCAGGAACTCGATGCCAACCATGTTCGTCTTGGACCCTGCGTGTTCCGCGAATATCTTGTGGTACTACCTCGTAGCCCAAGTCTACGTCGAACTAAGAGCAGTTAAATTAGCATCATGTTACGAGATGATTCTGGCCTCGTGAGGAGACGAGAAACACGTGGGTGGTCGCAAGCCTGCTGCGGCGTCATGTAATAACAGAGCAATAATATTTTGGGGGTATCTAGTAGGTAAATGGGAAGATAGATGTCGACTGCCATGTCCAATAATGATGATGCTGCGAGAAGCTCTTTCGCGCAACAGGCAATGTCATGGGCGCAAAATCCACTTGCTCAACTCACTAATGGCTCGGTAGCCTCTTCTTCGTCGTCGGAGTCGTCGGATATGTCGATGAGGTCTTCGGGGCCACGCCTAGGCCTCTTCTTGCCGCCTTTGCCGCTAGAGCTGATAGCGTCGAGAAAGTCGTTGTTGTCGATCTGGGACTGGAGCTTGGGTGCTGAGTCCACATCTGCGAGGAACAGTCGGTCGTGGTAGGCGTCGAAGGCGCGCTCGTCCTAGATGATGATCAGCTTGTTAGCAGCGAGAGTGAAGTGTAAGGCGGCAGAAGGCAACTTACGTTCTCGTCAAAGTAGTCGAGTTTCTGCCACTGCTCTTGGTTTGTCGACTTCATGAAAGACTGTGTCAGCTCTGCGGCCGTATCACCACCCGTCTTCTTGACTTGCGCGAGGAACGCCTTTGGCTCAGCGACCTTGGCGCCCTCCTGTGACTCCTTCTCGCGGCGGCGCTGGACCGCTTCTAGCTGGGCCGAGGCATCGATGTGGTGGAATTGTGTTCGGAGTTGGACGAGACCGTTGCAACGTGTGAGGTGGAGCTGGTCTGGGCCGAGTTAGTCATGCAGCTGCAGGTGTGGCTGCTATGTGCTACTTACTATCGCGGAAGGTGCCGAGCATGTAGCTCGGGCCTTTGCCGTCGTCGTGCATGATCTGACCACCGAACGTCTGCGAGTTGAAGACGTGGCCCTTCTCGTTGGCGTCCTCGAAGTGAGTCACGTACTCGTCAAAGTTGTCGTCGTCTTCCGGCGCAACGGGTGGTGCTGGAGCCCCCTCGCCGCCGGCGCCAGGGCGGTTGGCACTGCGAGGCATAGTGCGCTCAAATCCAGAGGCGATGCCGAAAGCCTTCTGGCCAAAGCCCTTGGTCTTGCGCATGGCTTCGCCCCAGCGCACACCAGCGACACGGTTGTAGTTGCGGTGGATGTTGATGGGCACGTCGACTTCGATGAAGCCGGAATCCTTCTTGATGCGCAGTTCCGCGGGCTGGCTCTCGGTGGCCTTGGTGAAGGGCTGGTCGGGCGGCCGGTTCAGGTACTGCAGCACGTAGAGCTGCTGCTCGGCCACGTCGGGTGTGATGTAGACATCGTACTCGGCCACGACGGGGTCCTCGTCGTCAATGTCCATGGCCGCTGGATCAGCCATTGCGTTGACGGAGTCGAGACTTTGTGTTTTGGCGATCAGGCGCTGGTCTCGTGAGCCATTTGACGCGCGCGTCGTCGGGGGGGGGGGGACTGCAAATAAAAAAATATAAAAAAGACTCGCGGTCACCCAGAGTTACAAAAGTCAGGTCCGCCCCGCAACGCGAAGTCGCGTGGAGCCGCGGCCCGTGCAGCTCAATGACGGAATGCATCCGATGTCTCCAGTCCGTCAACAGCGGCAGTCATAGTCTCTGTCCTTTGAGTTATCCACAAGCTGCTCAGCATAGTAGCACGTCGCCATGGCCTACATAGCACCCATCCACTGGCCAAGCAGCGTTCGCCATGCGCTCAAGCTCAACTTGCTCGCCCCTGACGAGGATTGCCTCGTAGTCGCGTAAGCAGTGCATGCGTAGTACACTACCGATGCAATGCTAACATGAGTACAGCAAGTCCAATAGACTCGACTTCTATGTGCAAACCTCTGATGGACTCGCCCTACAGCACTCCAAAGCCATCTATGGCAAGGTCACCATGCTCCAGAAGCTCCGCCCGGCGCTATCGCCAACCGACCACCTCTTCGTCGGAACTGATCGATATATGTACTTCACCCTGTCGTGGAATGCTGAGAAGAAACAACTACAGACCGAAAAGTCGTTTGCGAGCGTGGCCGACAATGCTGCTCGGGAGTCACAAACAGGCGAGAGATGTCACATAGACCCAACGGGGCGATTCATGACGGTCGAGGTCTACGAGGGAATCGTGACTGTCATACCGTTAGTCCAAAGGGGCAAGAAGAGGAAGCAAGAGGCAGACATCGCCCACCTGGGAGACCCTCAGCCGGTCAGACTACCAGAGATGTTCGTCCGCTCGTCTGCATTCCTGCGCCCACGGTCTTTCGAAGACAAACCGAAGATGGCGCTGCTATACGAAGACACACATTCCCAAGTCAAGCTGAAACTAAGAGAACTGGCATTCGCCAGTGAAGAAGTAGAGCTACAAGAAGGGGAGACGTGCAGGAGCGAACTGGAGCTTGGTTCCAGTCACCTGATACCGGTTGAGGAGCCCTCGCATGGCCTCATAGTCATCGGGGAGATGTCCATCGGATACTATGATGACGAGAGTGGAGAATTGCAAACCGAACCACTGGACGAGGCGACAATCTTTGTGGCTTGGGAGCGTATCGACGCCCACCGATTCGTACTTGCCGATGATTACGGCCGTCTGTACATGTTTATGCTGGTCTTGAGTAGCCAGGGCAGAGTGCAGTCTTGGAAGCTCGATGTAATTGGGGAGACGTCTCGAGCGTCTACATTGGTATACCTCGATGCTGGTTACGTCTTCGTAGGGTCGCACCAGGGCGATTCGCAAGTCATCAGGATTGCAGACAAGTCCATGGAAGTTGTCCAAACATTTTCCAACATCGCGCCAATACTTGACTTCACAATTATGGATATGGGCAATAGGTCCGGTGAAGGACAGACGAACGAATACTCGTCGGGTCAGGCACGAATAGTAACCGGCAGTGGCGCGTATCAGGATGGAAGTCTCAGAAGCGTCAGAAGCGGAGTCGGACTAGAGGATCTGGGTGTTTTAGGTGAGATGGAACACATCTCCAACCTCTTTAGTCTGAAGTCGACTTCGTCTGCCCAGTACGCCGACACGTTACTAGTGAGCTTTGTCAACGAGTCGCGCATCTTCCGATTCGACCCACAGGGTGAAGTAGAAGAGGTGGATGAGTTTGCTTCCCTCGCTTTGGAAGAGACAACCTTGGCTGTAGCGAACATCTCACAAGGCCGCGTCGTCCAAATTACCGACGGACGGGCTCGAATCTGTGATCTGAACGGCGGAATGATCACGTCCGAATGGATGCCAATGGGTGGGCAGACTATCACCGCTGCATCGGTTAACGACTGCCATGTTCTGATCTCCTTAGGGGGCGTTACTGTCGTCTCACTGAGTCTGGGGGATAGTCTGCAGGTGGTCAAAGAGAAGAAATTTGGTGCCGAAAGCCAAGTCGCATGCGTTGCCCTTCCCTCCATCCTCGAGCTCAATATGTTTCATCGGCTTTTGGAGCAACTCGCAACTCGCAATATGCTCTCTCGATACTCTGGAAGCGGTCAAGACCGTTCAGATATCGGACGACTCTGTTCCTCGTTCATTGTTACTGACACAAATCTTTCCGGATCAGCCCCCATCTCTCTTTTGCTGCACTAGCTGACGGAAACGTCGTCACATATGCTTACGATCCTTCAACACATGAGCTCTCTGGAAGGAAAAGCATCGTGCTAGGTACGCGCGAAGCTAGTTTCCGTGCCCTACCACGAGGTGACGGCCTCTTCAATGTCTTTGCAACATGCGAACATCCATCGTTAATCTACGCTTCGGAAGGTCGTCTTGTATACTCCGCGGTTACAGCAGAAAAAGCGACCACAGTCTGTCCTTTCGATTCAGAAGCATACCCTGGCTCAGTAGCCATTGCAACCTCAGAAGATCTCCGCATCGCTCTAGTAGACACAGAGCGGACCACGCACGTACAGACGCTCAAGGTCGACGAGACAGTACGAAGAATATCTTACTCGCCTAGTTTGAAGGCTTTCGGTCTTGGCACTATCAGAAGAATCTTGAAACACGGCGAGGAGATTATGTTAAGTCACTTCAAGCTCGTTGATGAGATCCAATTCAAGGAGCTCGATACCTATGCTCTCAATGACGAAGAACTGATCGAGTGCGTCATGCGATGCGAATTACCGGATGGCTCAGGCGGTGTTGCAGAGCGCTTCGTCATCGGTACTGCATACCTTGACGACCAGAATGCGACTGCGGAACGTGGCCGCATAATTATCCTAGAAGTCACTCCTGAACGCATACTCAAGCCAGTCACTGAGATTGCTGTCAAGGGCGGCTGCAGATGTCTGGCCATTTGTGAAGGCAAGATCGTCGCAGCACTCATCAAGACCATCGTAATCTATGATGTCGAGTTCCGAACGCAAAGTTCTCCTGATTTGGTCAAGCTAGCCTCGTTCAGATGCTCAACTGCACCCATTGATGTTACGGTCAACGGTACTATGATCGCCATAGCAGATCTGATGAAATCGCTTGCAGTTGTGGAGTACACAAAGGGTGAGGCTGGTCTATCAGACAAGCTTGTCGAGGTTGCACGACATTATCAGACTACGTGGGCCACAGCTGTAGCTGAAATAGACACAAACACGTTCCTTGAAAGTGATGCGGAAGGGAACCTGATGGTCTTGTACCGCGATCCGAACGGTGTCACAGACGACGACAAGAGGCGGCTGAATGTTAGCTCTGAGATGCTTCTTGGAGAGATGGTGAACAGGATACGACGGATCGACGTCCTGACAACTCCTGATGCTGCAGTCGTTCCCAAAGCGTTTGTCGGCACTGTAAGTCCACCTGACATAACTTATCATAGGCGAATACTAACCTTCTTGCAGGTCGAAGGCTCGATTTACCTCTTCGGTCTTATCTCTCCCGCATATCAAAACCTCCTCATGACACTCCAATCCAACCTTGGCGCTCTAGTGGCCGCACCCGGAGACATGGAATTTGCCAAATTCCGCGCGTTCAAAAACACTGTCAGGGAGGAAGAGGAACCCATGCGCTTTGTCGACGGAGAACTAGTAGAGAGATTTTTAGACATGAGCGAAGAATTGCAGAAAAAGGCCATCGAGGGACTGAGTGTAGAGCTCGAGGAAGTCAAGGGAATGGTTGAAGGACTAAGACGATTACATTAGAGAAGCGTGGATGTACTTAGCCAGGCTAGGAATACAAGTTCGAGTTACTTATCGCACGAATATGGGAGAATGAAAGCGGCTGAACGCTTGAATTATGAAAGCGCAAATACAAAACTGACCAACTCTTCGTTCCCATTACAAATACCAACTTTCGACTCCTGGACGCCTTTGCTACCGTGTTGTTCTAGTTTTCATTACATGCTCCATACCATTTCCGCGCCTAAACTCCTTGCTTGCTAAACAGACGTACAATTTGAAACTCAGCCTGTCGCCACTACCATTACCACTTTAAGACGCCTTCGCGCCTTCGCTGTCGTTGTTACCCACACAATTGTGCCATGCTATCAGTGCTTATTGCGTGAAACGCGACCAACTTCAGTCTTGTTCGCCGATAGCACTAGCGACCTTGATCTCAGTCTCAGTCTCAGTCTCAGTCTCAGTCTGTCGCTCAATCTCTTGGCTCTCGACATCAACCCCAAGCTTGGACGGCTCGGCCTCAGTGGGACGCTTTACCTTGTGCTCCTCAGCGCGGTCCAGCTCCTTGTTAGACCTGTTGTACTTCTTGCGCTTATTATTCTTTGCCTTCTTCTTGGAAGCATCATTGCTGCAAGTGTTGGTATGATTTCCGGTGCCGGAGTGGTACCATGAGTTCTGCAGGAATGAATACACCAAGTCAGTGCATGTCTCACACGCGTTATCTAGTACGGTTGGGAACTTGCCTGGCCGGTGATGTGACCGTTTCGCACACCCTGGAGCTCTGTGAACTGGTCCGCAAAAGGTTCGTGCGGGTTGACCGTGTAGCCAACGTAGCCGTTCTGCTGGGGATACCAGAATACAGCACCTTGGGGTTGTGCCGAGTAAGGAGTTGGAGTAGCTGGGAATTCGTAGGCTTGGGTGTAGCCGTTGAATATGGGAAATGGCTGGTACCCGTAGTGCTTTTGCGGGCCAAAGTACTGCTGTGGCTGGAACTGGGACTGGGACTGGAAGTTCACAGCTGAGAGGGACGGTAGAGGGGAGGAGAAGCGCTTGTTCGGCGCGGGCCTGGGATGGATACCTTGACTGGGAGCGAACGCGGCAGCTGTGGCATCTAAAACACCGATGGTTGGAGTGGCCGGCATTTTGCGACAGATCCTGGATTGTACGAGAGAAGAGGTGGGTGGTGGGTGGTGGAAATTGTAGAAATGGAAGAAAAAGAGCGCGTCGGATTTTGGTGAAGAAATAGTGGGCAGCAAGCGAACCAGATTGTAAAGAAATACTTTCCAGCTCGAAAATCGCGCACTCGCTCTTACGCTCTCGGTGAAAGCAAAAGAGTGTGCTTCCAGATACGATGGAAATGCACTGTCCCGGCTCAAGCGGTGATGAAGCGGGAGCGTGCTGTACCTGTTTGTGAACGTCACAGACCCTTTGGCAAGCTTATCGGGTCCCTCAAATGGATGTGTTGAGGGAGATTGAGCGTTCTCGATGACAAAGAATGAGGAGTGGGAGTGGTACCGTGGTAATCAAGTGGCCAGGCTCCAGTGGGGAGGGTCTAAATTGTGTATCATCATGACAATGCATCCGCGTCTGGCCTACTTCAACACACCATCTTCATCGCTGCTGTCTTCTCCTGTGTTCGTCACACTGTTGAGTTCGACTCTATCCTCGCCTTCATCACCGTCATCCCTGAAGCTCTCCGTGTTCGCATCGCCATCGCGATCGAAAAGTGGGGCCACTCCCGTTGTAGCTACCACACTCTTCTTCTCCGTCTCTTCCCTCATTCCAATGATCACACTTCCAGCTACTAGCATGGCCGCGCCGAGCCACCATAGTCCCGGTAGGCTCTCGCTAAAAATAATGAAGCTGAGGACGGCGGTGACAATGAAGTTGGCAGATGTGTTTATGATGCTGACGCGTACCGTTGAGGAAGCAAGGGTAAGGGCGCGTGTAAAAAGCCCCCACATGATCGCATTGAAGAGGAGGTTCATGCCGAAAAAGAGCTGCGCACCGTTATTAGTAGTCTGCGAGTTGAGAAGGGTATGAAGCGGTGGAAGGACATACGCCTCGTATCGCATATTCAACAATCTTGTTAGAAGCACTTAGCCCGAATGCGATGGCTATGGAGCTTGACCAGGAGGCTGTGAGCTCTGTTGTTGTGCTACATCATCGTCAGTATGCATCGCGGGCTAGGGCGACGCGATGGTATCTTACAGCTTTGCGAAGACACCATTGAAAGCTGCACATGCGCCACTGGAGATGGCAAGCATCAGCCACGCGGATTTAGTTTGCGGAAGAGACATGTCGCAGCCGTGTTGGGATGCTGCGGGGAAAGAGGTCGATGTTCATTGACAGACGTAGGTTAATGATCTGCAAGGTACCGGATGCGCTTCCGCGCTTAGTCAATGTATGGGGTAGTCGATGCAGGCTGCATCTTGACGCAATGCTGGGAGCTGGCGTTTTCATTGTCAAGATGTGCATAAAGTCATAATTGTTTCAATTTATCGGCATACAGCCAGCGCAGATGACGCATGCAATCCCAAACTCCTGCTTATGCCATAGGTATCGTGAAAGCCTTGGTTTATCCCTAACGCCAAAAAGATACAATGGTACCAGTCTAGCAAGACATATATATGCTCTGCCTCGTTGACGCTGGCTTGGGCACGTTGCGCCATTCTTTTTCTTCAAAGGTACTCTTCCTGGTATATTCCAATGCCCCGAGCGTCTCTCAGGTCATCATGGAGGATTGGCTCTAGGCCTCACCGGGACGCTTCGCGTTGCAACTAACAATCTTGACGCGGTCGGCGTGGACTTGGTGGGTGTTGTCCAGCTTGAAGTTGATGTCCTTGATGATGAAGGTCCATACGTCGTCGCAGAAGCGGTAGGTATCAAGATGTCCCTACAGAGATGCAAGTCAGTATGGCATGCTTCCCACTTGGTCGTATGTTCGTAACGGACCTTGAATGTCAAGCGCGACTTGACCTTCTCCGAGAGCACGTCGGCAACAGCCTTGTCAAAGTTCAAGAGGATCTTCATGGCGAGCTGGGGCTCTATCCGGCGCTCGGTGATGAGGTTGTCCAGCGTGTCTGTGAGGGAGCCGCCCAGACTGTCCCCTGTTAGCCAGCGTCCACTGCAAAGCCCGTCCAGTTCCGCATGTAGTACCTGCTTCGGCGGTAGAGCTCATAGTACTTGGTGTTGTCGGTAGCCATGTTGCCGGTGTTTGCGACGAGCTGGTGGTTTGGCCTGGATGATGCCTGGGCGGGAAGCGTGATGGGGGCGGCGGTTACTAAGCTGTCGGACACTAACGTCTTGGATCAGTAAGTGGGCCGGATCAGTAAGTGGGCCGCCTCACCAAAACCAGCGCGACTCTTTACGCAATAGCTCCACAACAACACAAGATAATAGAATAGAATTTTAGAGATAGCTAGTCTATTACTACCTACATTGAGTCCGCGTGTGTCCTTGGACGTGACATTTTGTACACGTTGGCGGCGCGCGCTGACGTCCTGGAGTAGCTAGAGCTTGTTCTACCTCCGCGACCACCCTTTCTGCCTCTGCAGCGAGCTGCTGGCCTTGCTGAGCCTGTAGCGCTCCTCCACGAGCTATATATTGACGCCGCTGATCTCTTCTACGTTGCTGGTGCTGACTAGCTCTACGCAGCTTTTTATTCTCCTCTGCGAGTATAGTCGCTGAGTTCATCGCAAGCTGAGCGCTTTTGGCAAGTTGGCGGATAGCTAGAGTAGTTGGACAATCTGATTGCCGACGGAGCCTGTCTTGGAGATAGCGTACCTGCTGCTGAAGCTGTGCTACTGTACGCGGCGTCTCTGCAGCCCATGCGACGTTGTTGTCTGCTGTAGTCGCTGGTGGAGACGGCGTACGGATGACTGTGAGCGACGATAGGACGCGGTCTGGACAAGGAGGGATAAGCCCTGTCGCCTGGAAGCCAGCCTGGATGTTCTGCTCTGTAAATACCGCTGGCCGGATCCGTGTATAGGTGGTGAGGAAGTCTACCTTGTCGATATGGTAGACGCCTTGGCGAGCGAGCTCCTGGATCTTATAACCGTACGCTCGCTTAAGCGGCGAGAAGCAGCTCACATCAAGCGGCTGGAGGAGGTGGGAGGTGTGAGGTGGCATACAGAGGGTGATAATGTTGTTCTCTGTGCAATACTGGTCGAACTCAGGCGTAGCGTGGCTGCTATGGCCATCTAGAATTAGAAGCCGGTAGACTCCACGCGTACGAGACGCTGTATATCTGTCGAAGTGCTTTACCCACTCAACACCAAGCTTATCTGTCGTCCAGCCGTTGTCTAATACAGCGACTACCCAGTCTGGCGGGATGTGGTGGTACCAGCTAGCCTGGTGGTGCTTTCCAGACAAGATCACGAAGGGTGGAAGATACCAACCAGAGGCGTTAATACACTCAATTGCTGTAGCCCACTCTCAGTTGCCTGGCTGTACAACAGTAGCGCGGCCTACTGTATCTGAGCTAGTGACCACCTTGGACGTCGCTGCGACGCCCATCATAAAGCCAGTCTCATCAAAGTTGTAGGTATCAATATCCTGTATGCCGTACGCCTGGCGCGTCTCCTCGACGAGCTTAAACCACGCTGCGATAGCGATGGGATCCTCACAGCGAGCACGCTGGCTATGGAACTTCCTATTCCACTTTATCTGTAGCTCTGGCTGGCTATTAACAAAGCGCGACACCCACTTCTGGCCAACAGGTTGTGGAGGCGGATCTTGGCCACGCGCGGCGAGAAGAGCGTCTGCCATACGTCGTACGTCGATAACCTGGGGCGGAAAGCCTCGTCGATCAAGGTCTAGGATCCACTGCACAAGAGACTGCTCTTCGATAGGTAGTAGCTTGCGGTTGACAGATGCTGTCTCTGATCGCGGCTGGGTACCGTGAAGGCGTCGTTGGAGCGTCGACTTTGGCACATCGTACGCTTTTGCTAGGGCGTAAATTGCTTGATTTGGGTTATTGTAATAGGATGCTATAGCAAGGCTTATTCTGCCTTCGCGAGAAGTCTGTATAGAGCGTTGTTGTCGCGGCATTGTGGTTGTTGTGTAGAGAGTCGCGCTGGTTTTGGTGAGGCGGCCCACTTACTGATCCGGCCCACTTACTGATCCAAGACGTTAGCGCGACGCGGCTTGTTCCGCCTGCATCATCGCCAGCTTCGCAGCGAGTCCCATCACGACGAAGCTCCAGCCGCCACTTTTCCCATCCATCTCCCACTCTCCGACCAATACACCCAACATGTCTCTTACCTATGGAACGGGCGGTGCGACTGCCGCCCTTGGTGTGGTTGGCTTGTGTAGGTACGGCGCGCAGGGGCGTAGGCCATAGCTAACGACGGCCAGACATGCTCTTCAACAACGAAGGAGAGGCCTTCAACGTATGTACGCGTCTATGCCAACACGATACGCACATAACTGATTGTGCCCCAGGTCGGAGCTTTCCTCGAAAGCATATCGCCATACACATTTGCTAGTGTCGGAATTGCGCTATGCATTGGTCTCTCCGTCGTAGGCTCGGCATGGTACGTCTTGCGGTTGCATCTCTATACGCATCGCATCGCATCTGACATTCGCAAAGGGGCATCTGGACAACTGGTGTGTCCATCGTTGGTGGAGGTGTCAAAGCGCCACGGATACGAACCAAGAACTTGATCTCCATCATCTTCTGCGAAGTCGTCGCCATTTACGGTGTCATCATGGCTATCATCTTCTCCGCCAAGATGAACCAGCTCTCGGACCCTGAGCTGCTCTACTCTGGCTCCAACTACTTCACCGGATACGCCCTGTTTTGGGCTGGAATAACTGTTGGCATGTGCAACCTGATCTGCGGTGTATGCGTAGGCATCAACGGAAGTAGCGCTGCGCTGGCTGATGCTGCGGACCCTGCAATGTACGCGCCTGTTATATCTGACCGTCTCTTTCGTTGCTGACTTTGTCTTAGGTTCGTTAAGATTCTTACCATTGAGATTTTCGCTGCCATCCTCGGACTATTCGGTCTCATCATTGGGCTGCTGATGCAAAGCAACGCCAAGGACTTCCAGTGAGCGCAAAAGGTTTTTGCTAGTTCGCTACAGGGCACAATTATACGGACTATGTCGGACTTTGGTCCCGCTCACAACCACGCCAAGGGGGAGGATATCCAAGTTCCAACCGGTGGAGCTGGTAAAGAGGCTATTGGAGGTTATTTGGAGAGGCTGTACCATGTACATAGGGAAGGCGCTTGTATAATGCATGTAATATGAGCGAGCATCGGCGTCAAGTATCAATTATCGATTTCCATGCTAGATATGCTTGAGTAATCTCCTCGCGTGGAGTTGAGAATCAGATCAACTCGGCATGTAATCGGTGGTCCGTGCGCTGTCTCTCCGTAGTCTACGGGTGGGATGCCCGCTTTACTCCGCTTGAACACAACCTTGACAGCTATCAAAATGGCCACCACAAATTCAAAGCTGAAGGCAGCGATCTTGGTAGTATCCGAGACTGCTTCACAGGACCCATCGACCGATAAATGCATACCAGTCCTGAAGAGAACCTTCAGCGATCTCGGAAACGACCAATGGGATGTTAGCGAAACCGACATCGTGCCCGATAGTGCTCTCGCCATTCAGAAGACAATCAGAACCTGGACTGACGGTCCCGAGCCGATCAATTTGATTGTCACTAGTGGAGGTACTGGTTTTGCAACTAAAGATGTCACCCCGGAGGTATGCGCTTCAATCTACACATTGGCGGAGAATAGGCAGTTGATAGCAAGAAGGCAGTTACACCATTAATAGACAGGCATGCTCCCGGTCTTATGTAGGCGATCTCTCTTGGTAGTATTCTCACATGTTAATCAACACTAGACATGGCATGCTTACAACTTCATATACCGTCACGCCCTGTGAGTTGTGGAACCTCAAGCGCACAGCACATATTAACGTTTGTCAGTTGCACTCATGGCGAGACCTGTTGCGGGGCTCAGAAAGAAGACGTTGATTTTGACGTTACCTGGATCACCAAAAGGTGCCAAAGAGAATCTGGAGGCAGTCCTCAAATTACTACCACATGCATGCGTTCAGGCAGCTGGTGCAGAGTCAAGACCGCTGCATGCGGGTGGCGTAGACAAGCTTGAAAACGAAGCTGGTGTCTCTTCACCTAGTACGACTACAGGTATGAGCTATTTCGTTTGTCCTAGCAACACTGTAACCAACAAGGGTAGGAATCGGATGTGGGCATCACCATGACCATCACGGTCATTCCCATGATCACGGCGGCCACGCAGGACCCAAAGCTCATACAAACCCAGAAGAGCGTCCGCAATCCAATGATCCTTCTGCAGGGCCAACACGCAGATACCGGTCATCGCCTTATCCAATGCTAGCTGTTGACGTTGCGCTTAAGCTCATCGCCGAGCAGACTCCCGCTCCTGTAGTACAGCGGGTGCCAGTAGACATGAGGTTGAGTGGTTCTGTTCTTGCCGAAGATGTCAAAGCTACCGAGTCCGTCCCAGCATTCTGCGCTAGCATTGTTGACGGCTACGCCGTGAAGATTCCTTCTACAGGCAAGTTTGAAAAAGGGGTATACCCTGTTACGATCGTATCTCATGCCCAGGCTGGCGAAGTCAAAGAGTTGGGCGAAGGGGAGATTGCCAGAATTACAACTGGCGCTCCTCTTCCTCCTGGTGCTGATGCAGTGGTCATGGTCGAAGATACAGTGCTGAAGAGTCTGACTGATGATGGGAAGGAAGAGAAAGAGATCGAGATACTGACTGACGAGATCAAGTCGGACGAGAACGTACGCGAAGTAGGGAGTGATGTCAAGGAGGGTGAGACCATCCTAAAGAAAGGTGAAGGCGTCACAGTTGTTGGCGGCGAATTTGGCCTCCTTGCGTCCGTGGGTACGAAGGAGGTATCTGTGTACAAGAAACCCATTGTTGGAGTTCTGAGCACAGGAGACGAAATCATCCCCCACGACAGAGAAGGCTCTTTGCGGCTCGGAGAAGTGCGTGACACCAATCGCCCCACTCTCATCACCGCCGCACGAAGCCACAGATTCGAAGTCATCGACCTGGGAATCGTCTCAGACAAGTAAGTCATATCAAGCGACATAACGGTTTGGATTTACTGTCACTAACCATGCGTAGACCTGGTACCCTCGAGCAGACTCTCCGCGACGCCATGCGCAAGTGTGATGTCATCATAACCTCCGGTGGCGTCTCAATGGGCGAACTCGACCTCCTCAAACCAACGATCGAGCGCTCTCTCGGCGGCACGATCCACTTCGGTCGGGTAAATATGAAGCCTGGTAAACCCACCACCTTCGCCACGATACCCGTCAAGGACGACTCTGGGAATTATATCACCAAATCAGTCTTCTCTCTTCCTGGCAACCCTGCCTCAGCTGTGGTATGTTTTCATCTCTTCGTTCTGCCAGCATTGCACCAGCAAGCTGGTATCAAGCTACACACGGCCTACCGATAATCAAGGTGATTTTGGATGAGGATGTGAAGATGGACAAGGGTCGCCCGGAGTATCACCGTGCACTAGTCGTAACGAAGGAAGACGGGTTGCTGTATGCTAGTTCGACAGGGGGGCAGCGGAGTAGTCGGATTGGCAGCTTCAGGGGTGCAAATGCGCTACTTGTCATGCCGCAGGGTGAGGGTAGCCTGAAGAAAGGTGAAAAAGTGGAAGCGCTACTCATGGGAAAGTTGGGTGAAGTGGAGCGTTGATGTACATATCTGCTACATTGAAATACATAAATCTGTTGCACCCGCGAAGGTGTCTAACAATAACTATCTAGGGGTAATTTCCTGGACCATGGTCATGACATAACCGACCATCTAAGCTTAGACAAAGGAAAACAATGCACCGAAGGGTATTCGCAACTGCCGAAAGACACAACCAAATGGGCCACCTACCCAAGACCAGCCAACACCAGAACAAACCGCAAAATTAGTCCACCCACCTCCCTCATCAGTGATCACCGTGACTAGATCCCTGAAACACCAACGCTAAAATGATAAGGTAAAACAAAAGAAATGTTGGGCGTATGTGGCCCTTACTTCGAAGCACCAGACTTCATTTTTGCAAGGTCGAGGAACAAGCTGCTGCGTGACTTCGCACTCGAAGCCAACGCCTTTCGATAGGCATTGGTCTGCGAGAATTGCTCCTCGTAGTGTTCCTTCAGCCTGCGCTGTCTCCTCTCTCTCTTGTACATCCAGTAGATAGTGGCAGACAAGCCCACTATAAGCATACTGCATGCGCCTGCGATGGTACCACCAACTATTGCTACTTCTCGCTTCTCTTTTGCGCAGATATTGGCGGTTGGTGTGGTAGTTGCCTCAAAGAAGGTTCCGGAGGATACTGCGGTTGCGACGACTTCTGTAGGAGCATTGGTCGCGGCCGGGGTTTGGAACTGAAGGGTAGCGCTGAAGGTAGTTGTGACTTTGGGTGCCTTTGAGTTGTTGCAGCAGCTTTTTGTGTCGTCGGCGCCGCGGCAACAGTATTCTCCCGAGTCACACGTTTGGAGTTGCCAAGCCTTTACCGGCTCGAGACCGTTGAAATCGTCGGAAACTATAGTGGATTAGTTGAAGCACAGAAAATAGCGGATATTCGCCAACATACCACCAGGGCATACTTGTTGACATGAAGCATCTGTTCCCTTGGAGTCTGTACAACCTCTTGAGAAGATCATGCCAATCGACTCATTCGTTGTTCCCATACACAACCCATTACTCATGCAAACATCGGTGGATGCGCAACAACTGCTATGCTTCGCGCTAGGGTTGCATGGCGTGTATGTGCTGTCGAGGGCCGTACCGTCGACTGCGTAACATTTTTGGCTAGTAGCGACCGCGATGAAGGTCGCGAAGACCGTAAGGAGGGACCGGCTCGACACCATATTAAACGAAAGACGGTAAAGAAGAAGTAAAGGAGTGACTGGTTGCAAAAGAAAAGAATCGGAGTTATTTGACGATGAGCGATGATGCAAACTGCGGATTTGGGGAACCTAAGGGTGTTGAGGCCGTTAATGAATCCCCATATGCGACTCGACACTGGACAGGACATGCAAGTCCATATTTAGTCTCGAGCCCTACAGTCGCAATGTTATGCGGCGGAGCCCTGTGCAACTCTACTCCAGCTAGCAAAGCTGACGGTTACAGGGAAGACCCCGCCATGATTTGAAACAGGACAATCAAACCCGGTCTTCAGAAGACCCAAGAACCCATATGCGGTAGGCTGGGGTGACGCAGCTAACAAGCAGTTCGGCGCACGTGTACAGCCTCAACTTCAGAAGCAGTGGTACAAAGACGCCAAAGTCTAATCCGACAAGGTGCGACGGCGCTTCCCCCTTCACTTGTCCGGAGGGATGCGCGTTTTCGGACCCATGTATACGCTCGTGGCGCTTGCTGACGCGCGCCGCCCACCTCTGCTTTGTTTTGCGTTGACAGGTCGTTTGGTCGTGCTTTTGCTTAACTTTAGCCGCACAAGGTAAGTACTGCTAGGTAGTGAAGGGCGACGAGAGCTTCACAGCAAATGGTGGATTGGGGCGATGATGCGCCAATGGATAGCAGAAGGTTTGACATGTAAGGCGGAGTATGCCACGCCCAGCGTCTGATGGGTCAAGTAGGAAAAAAACATCACAGACCCCTTTTCGGCTCGTACCTCCATTTCCACAATCGATGTGATTTACTGCCGTTGACAACGGCGCCGTGACCGACCCGTCCTGTCAGTTTGCCTAGAGATGATAGCAGAAGGCATTCGCGAATCGTTCCATCGGCCAATAGATCGGATGTCATCAATCATCAATCCGCCGAAGCAGAGACGACACTTCGCACATTTGCAGCTCATCTCTCTACCAGCCCCCTAAATCAAGATTGTTCAGCGCAATGGCTCACTCGAACGTTACCTCTTCTGACTGTGGATGATGATCAGACGATCGCCCGCAGCATCTCAATGCGCGCGTCCCCGGTACGTGCAGATATGGGCATCCTTGGTTGCGACACCAGCCACATATTTTGCGTGTTGCTGCTGTCGTCGGCAGGGACTCCGGGTGACATCCAACTACGTGCGTTAATTTGCACAACGTTCTCAGGGAGCATCATCTCTCAGAATCTCATTGCCCATCGCCCATCGCCCATTGCCCATCGCCCATCGCCCATTGCCCATCGCCCATCGCCCATTGCCCATTGCCCATTGCCCATTGCCCATCGCCCATTGCCCATTGCCCAATTCGTCGCTCACGTCATCTTACCACCAACTCTGGACCCTATTGAGGTTTAGTCCCCTCTTGAGGATCAGTTTCGGGCAATGCGGCTTTAGCAGCAACAACTCATTCTGCACGGCTAATCGATCCATGATGAGATGTGGGTTGTTCGGAGGATTCGGAAGCCATAACGACGATCTGTGGATACGGGCTGACCCGACCATGTCTTGGCCTACGGTCCACGTCACGATCATAGGGCGACACGGAGAAGAGAGGCTGCCTCTTTCGCTCGAGCTGGTGCATACAACCCATGTGACCATGCTTGTGCCAAGAGGTGGCATGCGCTAGCCTAGGTAGAAGACTTTTTTCAGCTAGCAAGGACTTAGCATGCTAACTTTATAAAATAACATAAATTAATTCAGAACTCTTTTAGAACCCTTTCAAATGTGTGTAGCTCTAGCTTCTTAAATATAAGAGATTTGGAAAAAAATTCTACAACAATAGTATAGCTATTATCTAGCTCTATCATTCTTCTTTAGAAAGCTTTTCTATATCTCTTATGTTTAAGAAGCTAGAGCTATATATATTTAAAAGGGTTCCAAAAGGGTTCTGAATCGGTTCTTGTAGAGTTCTTGGCATGTCGCCTCTTGGCACAAGCATGGTTACATGGGTTGCATCCTGCTCGAGCTGGGGGCTACACGTCGTTGAATCACTTGGTCATTGTAAGCTAACTAGCATGGCTAGCGTACGTGGACACCAAGGGTCGATCCGCGGTCAGACACGAACATTATAAGGCGTGGTGGATTTCTCTTAAACTTTACAGCCTTCACGGTCCGTCTTCAGGCAGTGTTGTAGCCTGAAGTTGACTCAGCTATCAAGCCGGGATGTGCTCAGCTTACATAGTAGCTCGGCCATACAGCTCTCTGAGCAATTCCTCTATCCTCCTGACCTGATTGTCTGGTCCACCATCAACGACGACCCATTCCAACAAACTCTCCTTAGCCATCTTGGCCCAACGTCTTGCGTCCTCGATCGTCCCATGACCCGCGTACACATACGCCAGTCTCTCATAGTCTTGGGCTAACAAAGTCCCCAAGCCCTCCTTTTGACCAATCTCCATCACTTCCTTCTCCCATGCTACAACCTGCTGGGCGTCGTAAGTTTCCGCTGTCAGATTCTCCAGCATTTTTCTTAGTTGAGCAAACCTAGCGCGGCGCTGGTCACTGTCAACTATTTCGTACTGCGAAGCAGTGCAAAGTGAACATGTGCATCGGAAGTTCCAGCCTTCCTGGTACAGTGCCTGTCTATCCGCGTATTTCAAGTCGATACGGCCGTACGAGATATCTATCTCCTCTCCAGCGGCGATATCCCGTTGGGCTTTGATCTCCATAGACATTGTCTTCGGAACAAAGCGCGCATGTGCGTTGGGTCGGCATGCATGATTGATGCGAGCCACAGATGGAAAGAGACACATGTAAGCGTCGGCTACATTGCCATCGGCCAGTTGGCACGCAAAGGCGTTCGTTTTCATGATATCTTCAACATTGCCACCCCCCAAACTTTGGTCTAGTGCGAGCACTAAGGCACGGTCTGCTTCAGGCAATTGACCGACTGCGGCACTGAAGAGAGTTTCGCCTTGTGAACGCGTGACCTGCCTCGGAAAATGCGAGCTTGCGATGATGCGAGCGGAATCAAGCAGTATTCTTTCTCCTTTCTTGACAGCTTTCGTGGTGACAAGACCCTTGCCCTTGCCTGGGAATGAGCGAACTTCAACTTTGTCGTTCCCGCTATGGGTTCGGCTTTCCAAAGCTAGAAAAGTTGCAGAAATTGCGTCTGCAGCGGTGGATGTCGCGATAATGCTTAAAGCATGACCGTCGCGTGACTCGGAAGTCGTGTACGTGCAATATTTGTTGTCCTTCCCTCCAGCACAAGTGGGTTTGTAAGACCATAGCGAGTGAGGCAATGACTGTACATCCTGGAATAGTTGCGATGCTTCTTTTGTGTCTAGACACTGCTGTGATTGGATTGGCAGTTGGGCTTCGAAGTGTTGGGGCGCGTTCGCGCA
Organism: Alternaria brassicae; assembly: GCA_004936725.1. Classification (NCBI taxonomy): domain Eukaryota; kingdom Fungi; phylum Ascomycota; class Dothideomycetes; order Pleosporales; family Pleosporaceae; genus Alternaria; species Alternaria brassicae. Next base: position 1,751,241 of record CM016505.1, on the reverse strand, counting down.
CTGTCGTGACGCGCAATCGCGGGACGCAAATGCGCACACAGCGAATGAGATGACGGAAGTTTGTATATAATTCTTGAATGTGTTAAGACGATAACTCATGATGTTAACTGAAAAGCTTGCAGATTACATCAAGGAGAGCAATCGAAGTGTCTGCTTTTCTCCTCGCTCCTGTAACACTTCTGAAACCGACACTGCAGGACAGCTGCGTCCTCATACAGCATATTCTGCGCTGCCCCAACACTTCAACACTTCGACTCCATGATGAACTACTTCCATTAACTAGCCTGTCATTCCGTGCACGAATGCTGTTTACGCTGATCAGCAGCATGTTGAACCGAACGCATGACTGGACAACAACCAACCACCCGGGTTGTGGTACGCCACAAAAGTTAACAGAGCCCCGTTGAGCCACGTTAAGCCCCGTGCCACTCGAAACATCACCACACCACCACGTCGTTTTCGATGATCATCAGGGCTGATAGATCAGCGCACGCTATGCGGCTGATGCCGACGAGATCCAGCCGGCTAGTTTGCTCTCATCTCCACACTGACGATCCTCGCCATACTTCGACGTGTTAGCATAGGGCTGTCAAGCTGTTTCACACTCGTGCCACCGGTTGCCGGTTGCTATGTGCCGTGCGACCACTGCTACCAGTCGTTGCACACTGTTCAACCCCGAGAGATTAGACTACATCATAATCAAGGGTACGAGGTCCTGTTGAGGTAGTGACAGGTGACACACCGACATCGACGAGGATGAGGCCTGGTTACTTAAAGGAGTATATTGACCTGCTGGACCTGGCACTGGGAGGTACTGGGATGGACCTTCGTCGTAGGGAGCACGTATGGGGTTTCGCGCATCTCCGCGAGTGAAGAGAAAGTTCAGTGGGCGTCAAGATGTTGGGCTCTACCCGCCGTTGGTGCATGTTCAGAGCAAACTTCCTACAGCAAGGGCGGTGACTGATTTCGTCGAACACGGCATGAGCGTGCGTGAAGCAACGAGAAGCAAGTGACACGTAGGGCCTTTGAAGATATGTAATATGTGCAATCGTTTCCCCGCCTTCATCGTTCCCACAGCAAAGAAAGCGTGTTTTCTGACTGGGCATGCTTGTTCAAAGATTATGGTTTTCGGCGCGCTCCAAACGCTATTCGGCGCACCCGAAAAGATCAGACAGTAACAAGTCAGTGGAATTAAGCTCCTAGAAGAAGTTGCCTAACCCGGTAATAAATCTTTTAGGGCGCTTGTTACCGTAGATAACTCGTAAAGGTGTCTTGCTTCCATCTGGTCTTGCTTTCTTCCATCCGATCTTTTGGGGTGCGCCGAATAGCGTTTGGATTGCTCCGAAAAAGATTCGCCAAGATTATTGTCCTTGGTCTTGTGATACGTCATTTGACTTTGACAGAATGGGGCTGTCCATGTAGCATACACGCACAAGCATCTACTCGGTTGCTACTCGCCTGGTGGAAGCCTCGTTACGATGCTGGCACGTGTTCACACCCGACGTCTTGCCGCGAGCTGAGCGGCTACTCCCACTTCCTTGTTCCTTGCCTACATAGAACGGACTGTTCAGCTAAAAAAAAAACTAGGAACAGGAATCTGACACGAATCCAACTCGTAAAGTTACCAAAGGTGTGGAGATCAAAACAACAACAAGAAGAATACCAAACGGTACCAGAAGCCTTCCAGTTGTAGGAGCCGGGGTAATATATGGAAACGAATGGAGGCTCGCTAAACTGAGCTTTTGTTGGTGAATAATGTCCAGAGTTACATTGTGATATACTTACCCAGGATAGCAAGCTGAAAACTCACCCGGACCATGTAATCATGTACTACGGGAGCGTGACATTAATCTTGCATCGGTGCAGGCTTTGCGACTGTCCTTTCTTCCTTCTTGTAGGTCTAGCTCAACAAGAGGGCAGGTGCGTGACCAAGCACGTGGAGATCCCCGCACTTCCTTCCCTATACAACAGGGGTAATAGGCCCTTGGAACACAATAGCACTTGAATGGACTCGAATATGCACGCGCAGCCCATGGTCGTAACAAGACGCAGTCCAAAAGCTGAGATACAGTCTGCGTGATCTGGAAGCCTGTAAATGTCATGACCTAGGTAAATGAATGAAGCAAGAACGAGCTCTGAACCAATGACATGCGCGAAAGAGATGTTGAAAAACTGACTGCAGAGTGAATAGAGCTTGTTTTTGGCTAGAATATTTTATATGACATGATGAAGTTGAGAAGATGTTGCCAAGAACATACTGTTTGTTTGACCACTCGACAAAAGAAATCAGCCCATCAACCAGGGGCTCTCTCCCGACCAAGATGCCGGAGACATCGTTTTCAAAGAAACCCTCACAAAGAAAAAAACGCCACATATGCAGAACGGACAAGCTGAGACAAATTGTCAAGGTATCGATCGAAGTCGAGTAAAACACAAAGATCAGACTGTCGGAACCTCAAAAGTTGGCAAAGACCGAAGCAAGGGAGACCGCACTGGATCAACCCCAATGTACACAAAGTAACGAAATAGTTCCGGAGTAGTATGGTAGCCTGCGAAGATAGTCAGGTGTGTTATTGTCACCTTTCTCATGTAACGCCGTTGAAAATGCAAATCTTTCATCCTAATCCACCCATCCTTGACCAGATAATATACCCTGAAGGTATTCACACGGAAAGTGACCTTGGTTTCATGAATCATAGGTCGTCGTCCAGATCAATCGCATCGGGGTTCGCGGCTGTTTCCTCGTCTTGCTTGATGTTGCCGCCTTGAGGACCTGTACTAGCGGCGACGAAGCCAGCCGGTGCGCGAGCTTGGCGTTCGAGAGCGGCCATTGCGTCCTCACCAGCAGCGTCGGTGGCGTCGGCATCTTCGTCGGCAGGCGCACCATTCTGCTGGCCGCGGGCGATAGCTTGGGAGGCGATGAAGTTGACATCGGTATTATACTGAGCCTGAACACTGCGCTTGATGCGCAACATCTCCTTGTAAGTGTCCTCGTTGCCATGCTGGACTTCGAACGACTCCCACTTCTTCCAAAACTCGGGGCTTGTTCTCGGGTCGCAGAACTGGCTGGCGTGGCCATAGATTGCTCTGGCTCGGTCGATTTCTCCCAGTCGTCGTTCCATCTCAGCAAACTTGAGGCACATCTCCTTGGCTTCGGCGTCGGGGAGAGCAGCAATGGCGCGCTCGTAAATCGGTCGCGTGGAGGTGAGACCGAAATTCGATGCTGACTTGGTAATATAAAAGTTGAACATCTCCAGCCTGTCTTCGTCTGCTACGGCACGTGTAGCACGCTCATAGATGCGCATGGCATGCCTGGCTAGTCCGCGATCCTCCTCAAGCGCACCGTACATTAGGTATAGTACCTTGGCAAACTTTGGTGGGCAGTCCTCGACAGCCTGTTCGAACAGGTCTCGCAACCGCTCCATTCCAATCTTGCGGTCTACGGCCTTGGTGAGGTATAGATTCCAGATCTCGAAAGCGACAGGATAGCTGAACAGGTCGAGGCCGCGCTCATACACTTTGAAGCAGTCTTCATAGTACTTGTTCTCCTCTAACAGATTCGCGTAGTTGACAATAGTCTGCGGTGTGGCGATGCGGAGCTCGAAGATTCTTTCGTATACCTTCTTGGTCTCTTCCAGTGTACTGACACTCTCGACGAGATCGACGTAGAAACTCCACAGCTTCCAGCTCTTGTGTACACGCTGTTGTGGCGAGAGCGACTCATCGAAGTAGTCGACATTCGATCGCTTAGGCGCTTGCGTAGCCTTGGCCATAATGTCCACAGCCTTGTCAAAGTTTTCGTTGCGAAGCTCCATCTCTGCCCATTCGCACCACATCTCAGCTAGCTCGGAGACGGATTTGAAGGGCACCTTGACAGCCTTCTCCATAATGACACGAGCGTTCTTGAGATCACCACCTGATTCGTAGAGTTTGGCGTAGTTGGTCCAGAGCTCGTGAAATTTGCCCAGGGCCTTCTTCGGGTTGATTGCGGCGATGGCATCGGTATATGTCTGCACCACTTCTTTCTTGTTGTCACCCCAAAGAGCGACACGCTTCTCCCATTCGATGACATTGTGTGGGTTCTGTCTTAGCATGACATCGTTCAGCAGGAACGGCCTTCTTTGCATGAGTGATTCGAAGCGGACCATTCGGATGTCGAGGTCCGCGTCGGCAGTCTCCTCAACCTTGCCCTTCTCTGATCGAGCAGCCGCCTCGTTGAGCTTGATCCCGATCATGGCCTCCTCGGCTTCCACATAGGTATCGAAGACGACGGAGAAGTCGCGCACAGTCATAACCGTGGTCACGCCCTCTTCGAAGACGTCGCGCGCCTTCTCGTATTCACCCTTGTGCATCCAGTACCGTGCCAGGCCAACCCAGAGGATACCTCGCTGATCGGGGAACTTGGAAATGCCACTCTGGATGATCTTCTCGACGTCGATACCACTGTCGTCGCTGGTGTCGATCTCCTTGGCGTGGTCGATCATCAGATCGATCATCTCGGTCCAAAACTGGAAGGGCCCCTTTGCTTCCTTGCTCTTAAAGCGCGGGTTGTTGAGAATCTCCATGTACTTCTTCACGGCCTCGGTGTACTTGCGCATGTCCTTCAGGAGCTCGATGAAATCCTCGGCATCTTCGGGGTGAATTTGCATGTAGCGACGCCAGATCTTCACGGCCGTCTCGCCTGACGCAGACGTCGCGAACGGTCGGTAGAGTGCCCATATGCGGTTGTGCTGAGTCAGGGGAAGGGCGCGCAGTGCTCGGTCGAAAGTGCGGCGGGTCGTGGTAACGAGGGGCTGCTGCATGAGGAAGTTGAGGTACATTTCCCAGATGCGCGGCATCTTGTTGAGCAGCACGAGGGCGCGTTCGAAGAGGGCGTTTACCTTGACATAGTGTGCGGCGAACTTGGCAGGATTCTTCTTGGAGAGGTGCTTGGTCCGCAGCTCGAGGTAAAGCTTCCACAGCTTGTACGAGCGCGGCAGGGTGGTGACGGCGCGCTCCAGCACAAACGCCTGCTCCAAGATGCTCCCACGTGACTTCTTGAAACTGTAGTAGTCCAGCCACGGCTTCACGCTGCCGGCGTTGCGCTGGATGTCCTGCTCGTACGCGACGTCCTGGTCGGTGATGAGGAAAAGGTCCGACGAGGGCTCCATCTTCCGCTTGATAGGCCGCGAGAGGCTCGCGGTGACGGTCCTGAGGAGTTCGCCGGGCATGATAGCGCCAGAGCCAGGGCGTGTGTTGGCCCGCGATGGGCAGGAAGGCGATGAGATGCGGGACTCGACGGCTGAAGGAGCGTGTCGCGGCGTTAAAGTTCTGAGGGAAAGAGTGATGGAGTCCGAGCGGTCAGCAGGAGCCTGCAGCCAATAAGCAACGCGCATCCCGAAGACCCGCTTCGCCGAGTTGGCAGGCGCGCGAGCACGGACTCGGCTCACATAGCTCCCCGGCACAGCTGCGTCACGTTCCATGGCATTCACTTGCTCGGCCTGCGCACGCTGACCGGCCCCGAGACACCTACCAGACTATTTGCGGAGCATCGTCAGCCTCCGTATTCGCCTTTAGCCTTATCGACTTCTCCACCAACTGTCCGAGTCGCAAACATGTCTGGCAGCGGGGTACGGCCAGCTACAGCTATCCAATGCAGTCGGACGCAGGATGCTAACTCGACCCCCAGGCAAGAGAGGCCGTCTTCGCGACACGGCAATCGCTGGGTGCCATGAAGAGCAAGCTCAAGGGCGCCCAGATCGGTCACGACTTGCTGAAGCGAAAGAGTGAAGCCCTCACCAAGTACGCACCCATTATCTACTATGCATTCCTGAAGCTTTGCTGACCAGCTGCAGGCGCTTCCGAGGTACGACTACGCCGTGCATCCCCCCACCATCTGCCCATGTAACTGAAACTGTCTCCAGAAATAACGCGCCGCATCGATGAGGCGAAGCGCAAGATGGGCCGCGTCATGCAGGTCGCTGCATTCTCCCTTGCTGAAGTTACTTACGCCGTCGGCGGCGACATAGGCTACCAGATCCAAGAATCCGCCAAGCAAGCACGGTTCCGCGTACGAACGAAACAGGAGAACGTCTCTGGTGTCTTCCTCCCTCAATTCGAGAGCTTCACCGTTGAGCAGAATAACGACTTCGCCTTGACAGGTCTGGGCAAGGGTGGCCAGCAAGTACAAAGATGCAGAGAGACGTATGCAAGAGCGGTCGAGACTCTGGTGGAACTCGCTAGTCTGCAGACTGCCTTTGTTATATTGGACGAGGTTATCAAGGTGGTCAACCGCCGTGTAAACGCCATGTGGGTATCATCTCCTTGCAGACAAACTGCCAAAGCTAATAGCCAACAGTGAGCACGTCATTATCCCCCGAACTGAGAATACCATAAACTATATCAACTCTGAGCTCGACGAGCTAGACCGAGAGGAATTCTACCGCCTGAAGAAAGTGTCCAACAAGAAGCAGAAAGACGCTGCCGAAGAAGAAGCCACAAAGGGAGCGGCAAAGAAGAAGAAAGAGGAGGAGGAGAAGAAGAAGGAGGAGGTGACGGAGAGTGAGACGAAACAAGATGCTGCCGAGAGCAAGGACATGCTTGGCGACGAGGACAACGAGGACGTCATTTTCTGAGTAGTCGATGGGCGACTAGTAGGAGCTCTCCGTGTAATCCTTTCTGCAGTGCTGTGAGTGGTACCTCGACCTCACTAGGACAGACTCATCATGTCCTAGCTTGAACTCTAGGGCCTCACAGAATGCTGACACGGCCTCGTAAGACCAGGTTCCATTTCCAGCCCAGTTCCGAGCGTCTTCTGCGAAGCTAAATAAGAGATGAGCATTGTGCCATGTAAGTGAGAAGATGGGCCTTTAGATAATAAGACTCTATTATGCCGGCCTGTATCTGAAGAGGATGCCGAACGAGGTATCATAAACGCATAAATCCATATACAGTAACCTATTGTTGCCGCTGGTATGTGACCTTCATGGGCTTGCCCTCTGCGCCAATCGGCGTGTTGGCTGTCGCTTCTTTTGCTGTGATTGCAAACTGCTCGTTTTCGAATTCCGCAAAGGCCACAGCCCTGACTGAGACCAAACGCACTTCCTTGAAACCTTCGAAGCGCTCGAATATCGTTGTGAGGTCCTCCTCGTCGACATCGCGGGGAATGTTCTGCAGGAAGAGCGTCTTGTTTGGTCGGACATATTCGTCGGGTACGGCAGCCGCTCCGGTTTTGGCGGCGCGAGGCTTCTCGGCGGCGACTGGGTTGGCTTGCGCTTTCGCGTCTTCTTCTGCGCGCTTAAAGTCTGAACCCGTTAGTATTCAAAACGCCAGAGAGTAGTGGGCCATGCGCACCCTTGAGTGTTAGACGCTTCCGCTTGTGATCGTCGAAGAGTTCTGGCGCCTTTCGCTTCACCGTCTCGTCGCTGTGTGTCTTCGCCCTGTGCACCTTCATGACCTTGCCATACATCTCGAATCCGTTCATTTCCTCTACCGCCTCCAACGCTGCCTTATCGCTGTCGAAGACAACGAACGCCTGTCCCTTCCGTTTCAGACTGCTCTTTGCGATAACATCGAGAATCGGACCGTAGTATTGGAAGACTCGGGTCAACGCTTGCTTCATGGTGTCGATCTTGACGCGCTCCTCGAGGTTGTTGACCTAGTCTTGTCAGCAATCGCGCCACCGGGTGCAATGTGAGTGCGTTGCTGGCGCGCTCGTCTTCAACTCACGTAGATTCTGTTGTTCTCCATTAGCATCAAGGGGACCTACCTTTTGGGCATGATCTTGCACTTACGTTTCGATGGGCACTGGGTATTTGCTAGGGTCTACGAGACCGCCGCCCATTACTACGCCCTCCATCTTGTCTGCCATCTTGAAGCGACTGTTGTGTGTGGAGTGGGGTTGTATGGTGTTGTCTCACCCAACGGTTGAAAGCTATCGGAAGCTCGAATTCGAGATCCGCGCCAAGCACGCTACGCTGCGTTCACACGTGACGGTGAGCGCAGCACTCCTCCACGGTTTGCCCGCCGTTGGGTTTACTCCAGGGCCGCCATCTGCACCCAGCTGTCACGCCTTTCGACCTTTGCAACATGACAGAAGCCATGGTCATTAGTTTACAAGATACCTTACAATAATTTCACTCCTCACAGCTGAGCTATGCGACGTTGACGACTGTGTATGTGTGCATGATTTGAGCCACTATTCTCCTGATGCAATGGTTCCTCTCAACCGCCAACACTTTTCGCTCTTTGTTTTCTGTTGCTTCTACGCGTAGACACGTCTTCTGCATCGCCGAACAAGCAGTACTGATGTCAGCGTGTGTTTGAGGGCTTGTGCAGAGACTTCTTTCGGAAGCCTTTCAGGTCGAGCTGAGGACCATCAATTTTTGCAGACTATTACACAGCTCCGTTCCGAAGTCCTACCATCACACTATCAACTCTCTTAAAGCTGTCTTTGACATGAATCCACCAAAAGGATTGCGATGGCGATCGCACCCGCTATTCATCGTCTTCACCGTGGGCATGGGTGCATTCGTAGACCTGTTCCTGTACGGGCTCATCGTACCGGTACTCCCATTTTTGCTCAAGGACCGCATCGGTCTTCCAGATTCGTGGATACAAAGCACGATATCAAACCTTCTAGCAGTCTACGCGGCCGCTTCATGTGCAGCGTCTCCGACTGCTGGTATCCTAGCCGACAAATGGTCTTCATCTCGACAGTCACCTTTCCTCCTTGGGCTCACACTACTTCTCCTTTCGACAATTCTTCTCGCCCTTGGACGTAGCATTGCTGCTCTAGCTACCGCGCGATTCCTGCAGGGGGGCATCGGGAGGCGTGGTGTGGACCATCGGTATTGCTATCGTGATCGAGACTGTAGGTCAGGAGAATCTAGGCAAGACTATGGGAACCATTTTTTCCTTTATCTCAGTTGCCGGTCTGTTTTCGCCTATCGTTGGAGGGCTTCTCTATGCCGGGACTGGATATAAAGGTGTCTTTGGCGTGGGCATAGGCTTGATTGGTATCGACTTTATTTTGAGAGTGCTCATGGTGGAGAAAAAGGTGGCCGCAAAGTACTCGATTCCTGATACATATGCCCCGGAGCCAGACGCCGGAAACGACCACGAAGATACAGAACAAACACCTCTCTTATCAAATAACCACCCTGTGATTGATCTTTATCGCCTGCCCAAACCCACGAATCGCTTCACACGCAACTTTCCTATCCTCATGCTGTTCCGCGACGCTGGTCTGCTTACGGCAGTTTGGATCGGCTTCATGCAAGCTCTTTTGCGTGGTTCTTTCGACGCTACCGTACCTTTAGTAGCTTCAGAGCAGTTCGGCTTCGACAGCCTGAAAGCTGGACTACTCTTTCTACCACTTGGTGGCGCGGATTTCTTACTCGGTCCAGTCTTCGGATGGTGCGTCGACCGCTATGGTACAAAGCCAGCTTCCGTCCTTGGATTTACCTAGCTCATACCGACGCTTGTATTACTCCGGCTTCCAAATGACCCACGTATTGTCGAGAAGCTAGACAACGGACACCTTATTGCACTCTATGCCGGACTGCTAGCAATGAATGGAGTCGGACTAGCGGCTATCAATAGTCCTAGTATAGTAGAGGCTGAGAATCTTGTCGAAAAATATTACAAGGCGAACGAAGACATGTTTGACCAAGCTCCGTACGCGCAACTCTATGGTATTAACAGCATGGTTTGGAGCGGTGGATTGACCGTAGGCCCACTGCTGGCAGGCAAATTAAGAGAAACGATTGGGTACGGCAATATGAATGCGGTGATTGCTGGTGTTTGCGCTTTTACAGCGGTTTTGGCGGCGCTATTAATCGGTGGTAGGAAAAAAGAGTAGGATACCTGTTTGAAGTAGCTCGTTCTTTCCGAGTTTTCTCGCCTGGCTATAAAGTCTCGTCGAGTATTTTAAAGGCACTTGCATTATTTCACGTTTGTTTGGGCTAGAATAAAACCAATCTGATGCTTTCAGGCTGTAGTTTGGAATTTAGGAAAACGAGCGGTGGTAGTCCCCTCCAGGGCTGGGCCGCGGGCGCTGCTCCAACCTCCGTTCCCGTTCGAACGGCAACTCAGCACCCAAACGCAACAACACACAACAAGAGCAAGCGAGGGCCTTCGTTACTCATAAGCTGACAACTCCAGATTTCAGACCGAAAATGACTTCTGATCCTTGTCGTACACCATAACCCTCAATAGGACACTCGTAGGATCGTTGTCTGGCTTCACTACCAGATTTTGCAGCAGGACGAAGCCTAAATGCTGGTACAATGGAAATCCCATCGGACTCGACTCCAGTCCGACGTCGATGCCAGCAGTCAGAGCTTGGTCAATACCCCATTGAGTGAGTGCAGTACCTGCACCTCGCCGACGATAGTCTGGATGGGTCGCCAGCAAGGATAGATAGTAGTTCTGGGGATACTTCGTTTCCCAATATGTTGAGCGGGAGTAGTTCATCGCTTTCTCGAAGGCAATTACATGACTCACGTCCCAATCGCGCCGCACGAACTCTTTGCGTATGGCCCAGTTCTCTAGTTTGGTGATGTAATCTGTAACTGTTCAGCATCATGTCACTCAGGGTTCACGCATAAATGCTTACGGTGTAGCGTTGCCAGCGAGCAGTTATTGTATAGACATGTCAGAGCCTGTGTCACCGTTCTCTTCTCATTCTTTTCCCATAACGCGAAAGCGAAAATTGTCGCTACTGCTTCTCCCCGATCTTCGCGCTTGCTGTCCCATGACGCGATTTCTTCGGCTACAAGAAACGTGATTTTAAGATCATAAAGGTAAGTCTTAAATACTTGCAACCAAAAAAAGTAGTGTTCATCAGGATATTGACGTCTGTACCTGTAGAGGAACTCGAATGTTGGGTCGTCAGGTAAGCTGGCGAGGCCGACCGCCGTGACGCGTGGCAGGTCACGAAGTTCCGCCTGCCTGATTCTGAACTGCGACATACTGTTTGATAAAGAACAAGGCAAACGGTCGCTTAAGCTGGGGCGAAGCCCGCAACTTATCATCGAGTAGAAACGACTGCATACTACGCCATCAATAAGTAGGATACTCTACTTTCTGGCCTGACGTAGAAGGCGCAGCTGTATCGAATGGCAGGAAGTGGGCAGGAGCAAGGGGCGGGATGGTTTCCAGCCAGCAGCGCGTGCACAGGCCAACTACTGTAGGTAGGTACCCCCCTAGGAAAGGAACAAGGCACCCCACACGAAACGGCAACCCAGGTCAAGTCAGCATCTTCAGTCCGATCTTATCTTCCAATAGCAAAGACTCCGCAATTAGACGATACAACACATCCACATCCACAGCCACTTGCACAACCACAACCTTAGCACGGCGTCCCATTACCCAAGGGAGCCGCTCAGCCAAGCCATGGACCAGCAAAGGTGGAAAAGGACAACTTACCCAACGGCTACAGAATGGAGAAGAAGGGCAGGCCATTCCATCGGAATCTACGTGTGTTTTCCATGGGGTATCAAAGGAAGAGGAGGAGTTCTATTCATGAGGCTCGGGCGGACCTATTATCACGCCTCGTTCCTGCCCCAAACCTCCCTAAGCATGAGATAGACGAGGAACCCAAGCTGAAGTTAGGTCGCATCTTACCAAAGATTTGTATTGATTTATCGTAATCATACTAATTACAATGGACCTGCGTTGTCGCAGATACAGGAGGTAAGCACGGGCGAGTTATCGCTGTGGCGTGTTTCTTTTTTGATCTGTTTATGCTACTACCAAAGCTTACATTCGAAGCTTGTAGTGTGAAAGAGCATCAGCCATAACTTCAAAACCTTACAACCCACCATCAAAAACGAGTAGGCTAAAGGAAGATATTGAGAGAGAACTTTTGAAGATGAGGGAGCAGACAGATTTGGATTCAATGGTCAAAATCATAACTTCATATTTGTGCTCAGCATTTATTCCTTCACATACGACCATAGGACACTGAGAATTAGGCTTCCCGTCCGCTCAGCCATATACAAGCAGTGTACCGGCGGATTAGTAGTTAGGTGGGTGACCACTAGCGAATCCCCGCTGTTGTATGTTTTTGCATTTTTGGCCATCGTGATGAAGATGAAATGGGTCAAGATAATTTGGTGGGCGAGCATTGGCCGAGCAACAAACAAACTCCAATGACCGACCGAGATTGATACACAGTATACATATATCTACCTGTCTTTAGAATTTATAGTATTAATCATGTCGTTCGCCGCCCTTTCTGGTGTAGAGGCAAAGTGTAGTCGCATCAATTTAGGATTAGAGAAGTAACGGCATATCTATATAACAAACACATCATGAGTTGTACCTAGCATGTCCAACTACAACCACTCTAGAACGACAGTGTCTGTCCTGCCTCCTTGGTAACAGCAGCCTTGACATTCGCGCTTCCCAGCAGCTCAAACTTGTAAGGGAAGCTCTGCGCATTGAGCGTACCCACGGGCGCTGTGTTAGCGCTCTGGCCACCGAACAGTACGTCCTGCACAACTGCATATCCATCTTCGGCACTACTCTCCGTGTACACCATCTTCTTGCCACTGTTCTCGAAGACGGTGCTTTGCACCAGAGCTTGTGCGCCCATGCGAGTGTTCACGCCCGTAGACTGCTCATTATAGTAGTTGTTGAAGATGTGCGCTGTGCCGAAACGGAGCAATGGGCCGCGACTGTTGACGCGGTAGAAGTGGTTGTTTGCGTATGTTACGCGGAGGTGGCCAGTGTCTTCAGCGGCATTCTTGTCGGAGTGGCCTACGAGGGTACCTTTCGACTATTTCGTGTTAGTCAACTGTGCAGCATTACAGAGGGGAGTGTGTAAGAACACAGAACGTACATGGTCGTGGAAATAGGTGTTAGAGATGGTGACAAAGTCAGCAGCGTGCGAAAGGTCGACCAACCCGTCGTATGTGTCTTTGCCCACAGATTCATCACCGGAGTAGTCGCAGTGGTCGACCCATACATTAGTAGAAAGCTGAATGGTAGTGCCATCGCCGTATGCAGCAGGCACTTTACTGATCTTCATGTTGCGCACGATGACATTCTTCTGACCGAGAATCGTGAGACCGATGCCAGTTAGGGCTGTAGAGTATTAGTCAATGTTCAAGTGAAGTAGATGGACGTTGAGGGCATACAGCTTCCGGTCTTTCCAACAATGGTCTTATCTGAGCTGACCTGAACCTTTGCAGCACCACTGATGGCTCCTTGGACGACAATGTTCAAAGGTCCGGTAGAGTTGGCCGCGGCCGAAAGTTGGGGTAAAGTGCTGACGGTGGTAGTAGGCCCACCAGCTCCCCCTTTTGTGCCCCCATTTGCCATCGCATAGCCAACATTAGCAGCATCTGTAATAGTAGCTCTCTTCTCCAGACCCCTTGCCGCTTGTTCCTGGATAGTTGGAGTAGGCGATGCTGTGACCGCGGCTACCGCGAAAAGGACCAGAGAGGTAGGGAGCTTCATGACTGGTGTTGTTGCGATGCGATGCGATGTTGTGTATCTTGTACTGAGACTAGACAAACGAATCGAGACTTTATTATGTATATACGGTCGGCGTTTGAACCGCAACAATTACCCCTGTTCATGTCCGCGAAGTTCAAAGAATGGCTTGATCTCCGACAGCTTCATATCAAAGATGGACTCTCTTAGGTGGGATTCGCTCGCGAACGGCGCCGCGGGAGCATCCGCATGCATCAGAAACTCTGAATCTTTACGCATGACCAATTTATGGCCAGATAGGGTAGCTCGGACGTGTATCATGGTTATAGCCGAGTGTTGGCTGATGTATGCGAAACATCTTGGGGCCGGAGAAACCTCTGGTTGGAGGAAGCCGAAGAGACCCGGTAACCTCAAATTTCCGTTTGCTCAGTGTCGAGATGTAGAGTCTGGGGAAACTGTTGGCTCTACGAAATGTTGCGGGGAAGAAAATATCTTGGAAGTTGGTAGTAATCTATGTTGGAAGGAATGCGTTAGTGCCGAAGCGCATCATCACGTTCTGACGCTTGTGCAAGGAAACCTCCCAGCTTCTTCACATTTTACTCCTGGGGCACGCAACACACGAAGTCGATGTATGGAAAACCTGGAGGTCGATGACAGCTAAGATCCCCAGCGACGAATCGATGCTGTATCTCATGTGCCAGATTGGTCCTGCACTGGACTGGGTCGCCGGTATGGAAGAGAGTTGACTGAGTGTACCAGCAGCTGTGAACGGAAAAATTGGGGATCTACGATAATATCCCAGTTTGTTGGGAGGAGTTAGAGCTCGTTGCCTGGACGCTTAGTGGAAGGAGTCGCTACCTGCAAATTATAAAGCGTGTGTTGTCGACTGAAAACCAATGTCATCGCGCAATGCAACAGACCAACACATGTGCAGTGGATATGCAATAGCACTCGGTTTCTACCTATCTCTTCCTAGCCTTTCCTCATAGTCATCTACCAATTCGTATGCTGGCCTGAATTTAGGCTTCGGGGCGCCATCCCCATTCCCAGCTTGGGGTACTTGTTGCGTAGATGGCTGACGTACAAGCTTCGGGTTTGGGTGAGTATCAGTCGTTCCGCCTAACGAAGTATATCCACGGTCATATAGCGAGCAATAGGGTATGTTGAGGAACCGTATAAACTAGATGTGTCAGTAAGCAGATACTACAGGATGTAGATGCCGCATACCGTCCATATATCCACGTAGTGCCAGTCTATGACAGGATGTATCCGTACAAAGGCCGGCCACCCGGAGTCTGTTGGGTCGAAATGCTTCAGGTGTTCGCCATGCGGATCCGTCCGCCGCGTCCCCACCAGTATCGCCTTGACTGACGGCATATCCTTCAGGTAGTCGGCAAAAGCAGCCTTCATAGGTTTCGCATATTCCAACAACGCAAGCGAGTATATCTTGCTACTATGCGCGACAAAGTCCTCCACCTCGGGAAATGGATGCGCGTCTTGGATATACACGCACTGCACGGCGGTTTCGATGCTGGACGAGGGATTTGAGGTCTGCGTCAGACCCCGTCTATGCATGGCGCAGAGGTATAGTATGAGAAGTACGAGGCAGTCTTTGCCGCCGTTATACGATAAAGAGAGCTCTGGGAGGCTATATGACTGTCAGTCCCCAGCTTCCGCACGACGCCCCACATTGTCAACACCAACCTGTACTGCTCCAGTGCCTCGCCGATCACCCTCAGCGATGTGTGCGTCTGCTCCTGCACATTCTTCACGCGCTCTGATACATCCTTCGCGTCCAGGAACGCGGCTATGCGCTCACTGACGCGCGTGCATAGCTCGTGGAAGGGCAGCGGGGTATCGGAGACGAGGGGATCTGAAAATCCGGAGGCGGTGTTCATTGCAGTAAAAAAAGTACGCTAATCACGACATCAGATGCAGACGTGGGCGATGCCGGTAAGGGCAGGTAGGAGTGTCGACGATTGGTCGTACGGGCGTGCTGGTTCATGCCATGATGCATGTGTCGGCCAGGCCAAGAGAGGCGAACAGGTCGAGGCAGCCGATGCCCCCCTATCGATAAGGACCTGGATCCTCGGTACGTCCCAATGCGGCAAGGCGGCGTCGCCCTCAGCTGGCCACTCAGGCATCGGGGAGTAAGCATCACGACTACCATCGGACAGAACGCTACCACAGGATGCACCATGGGTAGGATTCGGTCTCCAGCCTCGCGTCGAGCTGGACAAGCAGATCTAGGCAAATGCATTACACCGAACTCGCACATGTATGATCGTCTGATTCGCCGCTCGTCGGCCCTCGCCCCAGACCCTGAAGTGCACTAAAGTATTGCGTGCTTTCGGTAGGCCTTGTCATGACCTCCTAAAGGGAATTTTTGCAGTGCCGTTGCCGCTGACTATGAGGACTGTCGCCGACGGTCCGAACTACTACTACTGCTCGTCTCCCCCGTAGACGTTTCCTTACTGTTACCGTCAACCCTGAATTCGCAGTCAATATGGGGTCCATCTCGACTGCAGGAGAAGCTGGTATGTTCCCCGCAACCATTCGCCCCGCCGTTGCCTTGACCCCAGCACGTCGTTGCATGAGCGCACTTGGAGACGTTAGAGTTGCGTATACTGACCCGTATGCTGTGCAGTGGCCCGAATTGCCCACCTGGCCTCCGACGTGATCGTGTCGGTCGTCCCTTCTCTTACGACAGAATCCGAGTTCTCTGAGCCTCTGCGAGGGCTACAGAAGCACAACGCGCCCAGCGTCGTCTGCAAGACACAGCCAGAGGTACGTCTACGTAACTTGCTTATACTCGACAGAACTGTAGTAACATGCTACCCAGCTCCTTATCGTCCGCCAAAATGCGGATCCTCTTCTCTCCGTTTTCCAGCCCATCCGCGCTGGCAAACTCACCAGCGTCACCACAACTTCTTCCATCCTTGTAAAGTCAATACCACACCTATACAAGCTCGCACAGTATCCCGTCGTTCTCCACGTATCAGTAGCGCCCTCGGGCTTCCCTGACTTCTCCGACATCACCTCGATCCGGCAATCCGGATTCGCCTTCATCCAGTCAGAGACACTGCAGGAATTGCAGGATCTTGCTCTTACTGCACATGCTTTGGCCATCAAGTCAGGCAAGGGTGTCATTCACTTCTTCGATTCAGGCGCGACCGCCTTCAAGAAGACTGTCGAAGTCGAAGATGCCGACCTGGTCCGAAGTGTCATCGACCTGGACGCGGCGGCGGTATACCAGAACACCAAGTCAGAGGAGACATCATTGTACGCCGATGATGGCAGGAATCCGACCTTATCCTTCGCTCGGAGCCAGGCTGTCAACGCCGCTCCGGCAGCAGCACCAGTCAGCCTTCCTGACCAGGCCAAGTCACTTCCGACATCCGAGAGGAACAGCGAGCGCGCCGATTCTTCCTCTGGCTCATCACAGCAGGATGCTAGCACGAGCGGCGCGTCTGTGTCTTCTGCAACCACTGTCGAGTCTCTAATCTCGAAGCCTATTTCATCCGAGGATATCTACCGCTTCGCCACACAGATCTGGGATACCATTCGGGATGCCACCGGCCGAAACTACGACGCCTTCGCTTTCTCCGGTACTGGCAACGAGGAGGCCGCCATCTTTCTCTTCGGTGCTGACACTGCTGTATTTGCTACCGAGTTGGACAGTGTAGAGGAGACCAAGGCATACGCCAACACAGCCGTGATTACCGCAAGGTTATACCGCCCCTGGTTAGGTGCCTCGCTTGCACCTATGCTTCCCCGCTCGCTCAAGAGGATCGCTGTGCTAGAGCAAGTTCGAAGGAAGACCACCCGATGGGGACCTATACTGCTCGACCTTCTGATGTCGCTGAAGTCGACTGGCGGCGCCTCTCCCATGGTTGTAGGATACCAACTCGGCTACATCAATGAGGAGACTGTGTCTCAAGCAATGCGCGGTGTCTTCCAGAACCTGATGAGCGAGACACCTGTGCAAAACCTTGTCATCGGCAACCTCGATGGCCCGGAGCCACAGGCTATAAAGGCCGAGCAACCAGTGCTAGAGAACGCCTATATGAAGATTCTAACCCAGGTTTTCGGTGAAAAGCTTCACATTGCTAACCAGCTTGGCTCGCAGCACGCCGGCATCTCCAACGAGATCTCATCTACCCCAGAGTACGGATTCGGCTCACTAGTAGCGCGCAAGGAGCATCGAAAGCGATTCGTGGACGAGGTTGCGGCTGCTTCCAAGGAGAATGCCTTCACCACACAAGCGCCCAAGGAATGGCTATCGAAGTGGGCACTAAACGCCGATGACACTGACAGGGCCAACGAGCTTGCCTCCGAAATCATCGCCCGTCTAGGCACAGATGGTTCACCCGCTGCCAGCCAATTGTTATCATCAGAAAAGCTCTTCTACAAGGAATCACCATGGCTGATTGGATCAGATGCTTGGGCGTACGACCTTGGAAATTCTGGTGTGCACCACGTACTGGCTTCTGGCGAAAATGTCAACATGCTCATTGTCGATTCAACACCCTACTCTGAGCGCGCAGCCGCTGACGCCGCAAGGCGCAAGAAGGACATTGGTCTGTACGCGATGAACTACGGAAACGCCTATGTCGCATCGGTCGCTGTATATAGCTCCTACACACAGGTTCTGGAGGCTATGATCGAGGCCGACAAGTTTGACGGTCCCTCCGTTGTGCTTGCATACCTCCCATACGAGAAGGAGAACGACACACCTCTGACCGTTCTGCAAGAGACCAAGAAGGCTGTTGACCTTGGCTACTGGCCTCTGTACCGATGGGACCCACGAGCCGAGGAGAAGGGTGAGGAGAACTTCAAGCTTGACTCGGAGCGGATTAAGAAGGAGCTAGAGGAGTTCCTCTCACGTGACAACTACATGTCTCAGGTCATGAAGAGGCACCCTGAGTTCTCGTCCAACATCTCGGGATCTTACGGAACTGAAGTCAGGCAACTCCAAAAGCGCAAAGCTAAGGATGCCTACAGCAAGCTTCTTGATGGTCTCCAGGGCGACCCTATGACCATTCTCTTCGCTTCCGACAACGGCAACGCCGAAAACCTAGCCAAGCGCCTTGGGAACCGCGGCAAAGCTCGAGGTCTCAAGACAATGGTCATGGCCATGGATGACTTTCCGATCGAAGACTTGTCTAATGAGCAGAATGTCATCCTGATGACTAGTGTAGCGGGTCAGGGAGAGTTTCCTCAGAACGGTCGAACTTTCTGGGAAACCGTCAAGGACTCGACGGATCTGGATCTTGCGACAGTCAACTTCGGTGTCTTCGGTCTCGGTGACAGCCATTACTGGCCGCGTAAGGAGGACAAGATTTACTACAACAAGCCTGCTAAGGACCTTCATGCTCGCCTTCTTGCTCTCGGCGGTAAGCCTTTGGCGGACTGTGGTCTTGGTGATGACCAGGACCCGGACGCTTACCAGACCGCATACGCCGAATGGGAGCCGAAACTTTGGGAGAAGTTAGGCGTTGCTAACGTTGAGAACTTGCCTGAGGAACCGGCACCATTGACCAACGAGGACATGAAGGCCGCTTCAAACTTCCTTCGAGGCACTATCGAGGAGGCTTTGGCTGACACTAGCACCGGTGCAATCTCGGCAAGCGACCAACAGCTCACCAAGTTCCATGGTACCTACATGCAAGATGATCGCGATCTTCGCGACCAACGCAAGGCACAGGGTCTTGAGCCAGCATACTCCTTCATGATCCGATGCAGACTGCCTGGAGGTGTCTCTACGCCTAAGCAGTGGCTACAGATGGACGAGATCAGCACAAAGCTCGGTAACGAGACCATGAAGCTGACCACTCGACAAACCTTCCAGTTCCACGGCGTCGTGAAGGGCAAGCTCAAGCCGGCTATGCAGGCTATCAACAAGGCATTGATGACCACTATCGCGGCTTGCGGTGATGTCAACCGAAACGTCATGTGCAGCTCTCTGCCGACTCAATCAAAGTACCACGGCCAAGTCCACAACATTGCACAGAAGATCAGCGACCACCTTCTTCCTTCTACCACCGCATATCACGAGATTTGGTTGGAGGATGATGAAACAAAGGAGAAGCGCAAGGTTGCTGGTGAGGCTGTCCAGGACCACGAGCCCCTCTATGGTCCTCTCTACCTACCACGAAAGTTCAAGATCACCATTGCCATTCCTCCTCATAACGATACCGATGTGTACGCTCACGACATCGGTCTCATCGCCATCAAAGGCGAAGACGGCAACCTTGTAGGTTTCAATGTCCTCGCTGGTGGTGGTATGGGTGTGACGCACAACAACAAGAAGACCTACCCGCGAACTGGAAGCATGTTTGGTTACGTCTCAACCGAGCAAGTGCATCTTGTTTGCGAGAAAATCATGCTCGTTCAGCGCGACCACGGTGACCGCAAGAACAGGAAACACGCCCGTCTTAAGTACACCATCGACGACATGGGCATCGATGTCTTCAAGGGCAAGGTTGAAGAGCTCTGGGGTCACAAGTTTGACGAGCCCAAGCCCTTCAAGTTCCAAAGCAACATCGACACGTTTGGTTGGCAGAAGGACGAGACCGGCCTCAACCATTTCACCTTTTTTATCGAGAACGGCCGCATTGAGGATACTGCCGAGTTCCCCATGAAGACCGGTCTTATCGAGGTAGCCAAGGTGCACAAGGGCGAATTCCGGTTGACCGGTAACCAGCATTTGATTCTGGCCAATGTCGCTGACGAAGACCTACCAGCCATGAAGGAGCTGCTGAAGAAGTGGAAGCTTGACAACACCAACTTCTCTGGTATGAGGCTGTCTAGTTCCGCCTGTGTTGCCTTCCCCACTTGCGGTCTTGCCATGGCTGAGTCAGAGCGTTACTTGCCTGAACTTATTACCAAGCTTGAGGGTACACTCGAAGAGTCTGGTCTGCGACAAGACAGTATTGTCATGCGCATGACTGGTTGCCCCAACGGCTGCGCACGTCCCTGGCTTGCCGAGGTTGCTTTCGTTGGCAAGGCCTATGGCGCGTACAACATGTACCTTGGTGGTGGTTACCATGGTCAAAGGCTGAACAAGCTTTACAGGAGCTCGATCAAAGAAGAAGAGATTCTGGAGATTTTGCAGCCAATGATTAAGCAATACGCCAAGGAGAGGAATGATGGAGAGCACTTTGGTGATTTCGTCATTAGGAAGGGTTACATTAACGAGACCACGCATGGAACAAACTTCCACGACAACGTAAGTTGACCCAGGTTACAAAGTACACCGGATATATGGCTAATATCATCACAGACTGCGGAAGAAGAATCAGATGGCGAGTAAACCTGCAGCCACGTGAGCAGGAAAAGTCTTAATAGATTTTCGTTGCATCTCGTCGATCTTACGACAGTTTATGATCATTTAATGGCGTTACATGAGGAAGTTCAAGCGATTGGGGAAAGTTATGTCTATACTTTATGACCATTCGTATGATTAAAAGGAATGGATGATACCACAGCAAATTTTCGATATTTCTATCACAGCTTCTTACCGAGTACCAGGGTTGTTCACTGTTTGGGCGTCGCATCACGCCACCTCAGGGTGCCCCCGCGCCACCTCAGCAAGAGACAGCCGAGAGTGCTCTAGAACGTGTCACGTTCTGCACACCGTCACTATTATTGAAACTAACTGCAGCTTCAGCAATAGCCAATGGCCCAGTGCGCATAACCATGAAATTACGAAAATGTGATCAGCAAACACGAGGCGCCTTCGCCATTGACCCTCTTAAGATTCTCCAACTCCAAACCCCAACTCCGACGTGACGTTTCGTCGCGCCCACTGGAATTTATTGTCTTCTGTATTTCGAGAAAGTCACAAGACAGCTCTCGCACGCTTCAGATGTCGCAGAGACTATTGCGGCTACCTTACGATGCCGAACGAGGAAACGAGTCCTCGGTCACGTTAGCAGAGGAGGAACAGGAACAGAGAACTCTTCTAGAAAGACTTGAACACTTCACATGGGTATGTACTACGAAAATTCTGAGTGTGTATTGACCTGTGCATTTGCTGATCATTTTGACACATAGGCATGGTTCACGCTCCCAATGTCTACTGGCGGCCTAGCAGTACTGCTCCATCCCGATAACCAACCCAACAAATTCCCTGGTCTCCTTGTCATCGGGAGGGTTGTATATGTCTTCGAACTCTTTCTCTTCGTAGCAGTAACATGCGCCATCAGCTTCCGGTTTGCAAAGTGCCCGCGATTACTCAAAGAAAGCCTGACTCACCCCTCTGAGAGCCTCTTCTTTGCAACCCTCTTCCTTTCTTTGGCCAGCATAATCGGCGGTATGCACCTTTATGGTGTGCAAATCTGCGGCCCATGGCTTCTCTTCGCTTACCGTATCTTATTCTGGCTTTACTTTACTGCTACCTTTATCGTAGCAATCTGGAGCTATTACCTCCTTTTCTCCTCACCAGCCCTCAAGGTTCAAGATATGACACCCGCCTGGGACCTACCAATCTTCCCCTTTATGCTATCCGGCACCCTAGCCGCTATCGGTGCTGGACGGCAACCGGCAACGCATGCAGTGGCCATGATTATCGCCGGGCTTACAGCACAGGGCTTGGGCATGACTGTCAGCCTGATCATGTATGTCATGTATGTTCATCGGATGATCGAATGGGGACTTCCCAGTCCGAAGAGCAGGCCGGCAATGCTCATCGCTGTCGGACCGCCAGCTTTTACTTCGTTGGCGATTATTGGCATGGCTAGAGCGTGGCCACTCACTACTACCTTTTTCGGTGCAGATGGGCAAGCTACGGCTCATATGCTAGAGTTGTTGGCTACGATGGTGGCAGTCTTTATATGGAGTTTGGCACTCTGGTTCCTCTGCATTGCAGTGTTAAGCATACTTGCTGTGGTCAAGGAGACGTCGTTTCATCTTAATTGGTGGGCGTTTGTGTTTCCCAACGTTGGTTTTACGCTTGCGACAATCAAGATTGGAAATGTGTTTGAGAGTGCGGCTGTAGGTTGGTTAGGCAGCGTCATGACTATCTGTCTTGTTGCTACGTATCTATTCGTGTTTGCAATGTGCGCAAGGGCAGTTTTCAAGCGGGCGATATTGAGTGAAGGGATGGACGAAGACACATACTTCAGCGAGGAGAAGCCAAAGGTCAGACGGAAAGAGGAGATCGCTGCAAAAGCCCAGGAGAAGCATGTATGATAAAGTGGTGATTAGGAGGAGCTCTTGAACCCCACAAGTTCAAATTCTAGTACCGGACATGTTCCCTTGGCTTTGGTGTGGTCTATGGGGTTTGCCCGAATTACTCACACCTCTCTAATGTCATTTCGCCATCCTCAAGGGCTCAACCTTTCGACCTTCCACTCCGCCTCCTTGATCGCCTTTGTGTTCTCCTCTCCACCAACCTTTCTATAGACAAGACGGTCATGCAGCCGACTTGGCCGTCCCTGCCAAAACTCTACCATCTCCGGCACGATTCTCAGTCCACCCCAAAACTCCGGCACTGGAATCTTATCCTTGCCACTGAACCTCTTCTCTACATCTTCCACTCTCTTCTCTAACTGCTCTCTTGACTCAATCACACTGCTTTGTTGATCTAGCCCAGGCTCCAATTCTTGAGCCTCGAATTCTCGTATCGTAGTAAACCTGGGATTCCTCGGATGTGAGGCGCTCTGCGGTTCCCTCAACGCGGACCTGACGTTCGAGCTCGGGCCAGTGGAAAGTCAATGCCGCGTGAGGATTACTTCGTATATCGCTCGCTTTGCGACTCGTGTCCCAGTTTGAATAGATGACGAAGCCGCGATTGTCAAGCTCTTTCATATATAGCGTGCGTGCTGAAACTTTACCGCTTGGTAGTTCAGCGGTAGACAAGGTGACAGTCTCGGGCTGGTAAACTTTGTTGGTCTGGGCCTCCTGGAACCACTTATGGAATTGGTCAGTCGGAGAGGGAAGGAGATCTTCACGGTCTAGTGCGCCTTTGTTGTATTGGGTTGCATGGCCAGGGTCTTCAGAGTTGCTCGTAGGCGCAAAGATCTTCTTCGCTGACTCGGTGGCGGAATGCAGCATACTTTTCGGGCGGCGTTGAGTTGTACTGAGGAGCTTTACAACTGTGAGCGATGCGTGTTCGCGTGTACTGCTTGCACTACCGACGATTCTTGCAGGTCTGTTCAGGATGTTTGTATGCCTGAGTATGAGCATTGATTTGTACAGGGCGTGGTGAAGATTTGGTACGTCGAGTGACTATCGTGGCGTGATGTGAGCGATGCAAGTGCTCGAAATGAGTCCTTGCGATCTGAACGAAGTGGGGTGACGTAACAAGATGCTACCTAGCGCAATTGTCTAGCACTCGAGGTACCCTTTTACTTGGATCATCACACGAACGTCGCACATTTCCCATCGCTAATGCAAAGATTAGCCTTCCAAGGCCCGTATAAACTTGCAACATTGTTTTGACAACTTCTTTGCACGGTTTTCTGTTAAATCATCGTCGCAGCGCAGAAACAAATCGAAGCTTTTCCATATTTGGGCCACGCTAATCTACTTCAATCCGAGAAACAGCCGCACCAGCATTATTGAGAACACAGTCTCCTACATGATCTCAGGGATTTCATTGCGAAGAAAACGCACATACAAATCGAACGGACGTTGCTTAATCGGCGATCAACCGTAAATAGTTCTCCTTCTTGTCACCATCATACCTTACGTTCGTGTCAACCTTTTTGCCTCCTTCGTAATTCTGCCTTTTCCTGACTAACACTTGGGTCTCATCATGGAATCCATACAGCAGCGTTGGAAGTGCTCTTTCCTTCCATACTGGTGGTCTTAGTCGCGCAGACTCGGCTATGATGAGAACCACGTAGAGTATTCCTATCAAGGGCATGCCGATCGGATACGCTAGATATGCCCAATCCACCCGTACGTGTATCACCCAACTTTGGGTAGACCCCACGCGTCGCTGAGGCGAGGTATTGCGCATCTGGTTAGTAAGACTTCTGGCGACGTTCTCAAAAGCCTTTGTTATATTTGTGGAGTTCCAAAGTGCATCGATCACAAGCGGTGCGTTAAAGTCGGGATAGGCGATGGGCTGCAAGTACGATTCGTTGCCAAATCTAACGCCCAACTTGATGTCCTCCTCGGTCCGTCCCGTAAATTCATGGAGATACTTGATGGTGCTTCTGATCAGCGCATGAGAGATGTTCACACCTTGCGCTATCGCGCCGGGGATTGCAAGGCCTTCGATTGGATCCGGACCAATTTTGAGACGTAAATCGAACCTTGACAGATCTGTTGTTTCTATCGGGTCGTATGGATCGTCGATATCAACATCGAGCCAATATTCTGGCATAGTCTCTCCCATCGAATCCGGCTGCGACTGGAGCCTTTCCGAAGGATTGATTGCAAAAGACTCTTGATCTCGAATAGCCCATGAATCAACCACACGTTCTTGGAGTACTCCATTTTGGCTTTTCGTTCGATACGCATTTGTGCAAAAGTATAGCACGCACTCTGTCGCGACCGACCGGCATGACTCCCAAGGTACTTTTGACTGAATCCAATCATCGGGGCCCCTCATAATTGCAAAAGCTATCATTAGGGTATCGATATTGGAATGGTTCAAGGTACGCGATGACTTGTACGCGATGCCTTGTACGTGGTGTTCACCGTCATGGGAGTTTGATACAAGCCGTGCGAGTTGCCGGTGGTGAGATTCCACCATTCTTCGCTACTAATCTCAGAGTAATCATTCCAATTTCTGGTCTCTGAATAGGGTAATGCAGAGATTGTATAATTGGTGATGTTGCCTGCGTTCATAAACTGTGCGACATTAGTTCCGTTGTATATACCAGACTCTGATTGGGTAGAGATGTCGCTGGATACATGTTTACATTAGCTACACACAGCAGCCGAAACAAAGACTGGCCAGTTACAGTTGCCTGTAGCGCAATCGAACGCTACGGTGTCTCCAGATAGCACTGAGTCGCTATGAAAGCCACTATAGATGGAGCTTATAATTCCAAAGTCAAGTCGACTAGTTGACTACACATTGTTAGGGGAATGATGGCCAACCAACGTGAAAATGTATTCTGAGACTTACGGGTATGACATCAAGCCATCCAGCCGATGAGTTAAACAGTCGCATACCTCCACCCTCAATTTCACAATCTCCCCGCCATCAACCCTCCAAGATTGACCAATAGTGGAGCTTGGGTTCGCATTCATTTCGTCCATTTGGCCGTACGTAGACATTACCGCTTGCAGGAAGGAATCGAAAGCGACTGTTCCTGTAGTTACCAAAGCTCCCAGAGCTGCCCAATGTCTGTAGTTTTATTAGCAGATCCCCCATATACAACATTCCAAGGACACCGTACCTGAATCGCAGCCAGATAAATAATCGTGTCCCACCCTATGGACCGCGACTTGCTTCGTCAACCCTCTCGAAAGACCGAATGCTATCCGACCTCCTGCAGAGCCAAATTCACTTCTGTTGCCCAATGCAAGCGCTCATCGCGAAAACTAGAGCTGTTCTTGCTATTGTTCCAAAGGTTGCAATGACTGTGGTCAGCGTGAACACAGATTTCCAGGCCGCGATAGGCTTCCGATTCTGACGGATGAGGATCGCGATGATTGCGACAATGGAAGCCACACTCATCGTCAATGCAAGGATCTCAAATACCCAGGATGCTATTGTGTTGCGACTTCGAGGGAGCCTGGAAACTACCTTAGACTTATCGTATAGAGGTAGTCGAGGTAGTGATTTATGTGATTTCACTTGACCTACTTGCTCCACATTTCGGCGCTCTCCTACAGGCGATGCAGGTCCTCTAGAGATGGGTTTTCAATCTGATGATTCATGTTTTCTTACTGGTGTACACTTTCTCACCACACTGATAGCACGATGATATAAGTCAGAGAAGGGACATCATATTTCGAGTATAGCAACAGCAGCCCTCGGATGCTTGATGGCACGAGGCCGAGCTTTGCGTCGTGTCAGCTTCACCGATAGAAGCCTTCCGGGTGGCCAAATGGCTTACACCAAGCCTTGGTATGCAGCCACTATGACACGAGGACAAAGGGGACTGTGGTACGCAAAAACCTGCTGCACTCGTATAGCATAAGTATCACAAGCAGCGAGCTATATTGACAGGGAGTAGTCCGACGACGCCTTCTGCGTGTCATGCTACATTTGTGTAATTGAATGCATATGTTAATGCAGTTTAATAGACTCGGGGATCTTCTTGCTATTCTCAATACTCGAAGTATATCTGGGTAAAAGTCCTGGCACTTGCATCATCACCCTGAAAGTCGTCAAACCAGTATGAGCTAGAAGCTTGATCCCATTCAGTACGTTTTGCGACTAGATTGCGTGCATTACAGTACTATGCGAGTCCGCGCAAAACATTGCTAGAAAGAATGGGATTTGACAAATGTTTGTACACAAACAAACTGAGACTGCTGTAAAGAGACGATACTTGGTTTTTGAGACAACTTGAGCGCGTTGCTGCTGTAAAAGTCACCCCGAGGTCCGGCCTACCGAGGCGGGGGCGTTCCGCTTCACATGGGCACGGGCCATTTTCCCGCCCCGATGATTATCATAGTAGTACGCAAATCCCACACCCACCCCGCCTGGCGACAACTACAATGCACGACTCATCTCCCTATCGATACGACCTGGGTACCTTTCATCGAAAGATCAGCACTCCAAGCCCCAAAGCACAAGAATGGTTCGATCGCGGCTTGATCTGGTGTTACGCATTCCACCATGAAGAGTCCGCCCGATGCTTCGAACAAGCTATCGATGAAGATTCAAGTTGCGCGATAGCTTATTGGGGTGTAGGTCGTCGACGAACCCTCAGGCACGTCTTGGTGTTGTGACTGATCGACATAGCTCGCATTCGCCCTCGGGCCGAACTACAATAAACCTTGGGACTTGTTTGATGAGAAAGAGCTCAAGATCACACTAAGAAAGATAAACAAAGCGAACGAAAAGGCCGCACAACACTCAACCAAGTCGACGGACGTCGAAAGAGCGCTGATCGACGCCGTTCAGGTGCGTGTGCCGAAAGGTCTAGACGAAGCTGCTTTCCAGGCATGCAACGAGGAATATGCAGAAGCCATGAGGAGCGTCTACGAGAAGTTCTCTAGTGACCTGGACATCGCATCTCTTTACGCAGACTCCCTAGTCTGCCTCTCAGCGTGGAATCTTTGGGATCTCAAGACTGGCGAACCAACACCTGGGGCTCGCTCCCTAGAGGCCAAGACTGTCCTCGAGAAAGCTCTACAGCAAGAAAGCTCAAAGAGACATCCAGGAGTTCTCCATATGTACATTCATCTCATGGAGATGTCAGCGACGCCGGAAGTAGCTCTTGTCTGTGCAGATCATCTAAGAAAACTTACTCCAGACGGTGGACACTTGCTGTACGTACACGTCCGAAGTACATGTGAAGCACGCAATAACTCCGTACATCTGCAGACATATGCCTTCCCATCTAGACATCCTTGTTGGCGACTACCGGCGTGCCATAGACGCTAATGCGGATGCCTGCCTTGCTGATGAGAAGTATGTTGCTGAGCATGGAGCAAGGAATTTCTACTCATTTTACATGATGCACAACTATCATTCGCTCATATATGCAGCCATGTTTGCAGGTCAGTTCATGGTCGCACTAGATACAGTCAACCGGATGGAGGCATCGCTGCCTGATTCGCTGCTGCGCATTGAAAGCCCGCCTATGGCAGACTGGCTGGAGAACTTCGCGTCAGTTCGGGTTCACGTCCTAGTTCGTTTTGGACGATGGGAGGATCTTATCCTGCTAGAGATGCCGTCGGACAGCAATCTTTATTGTGTGACAACAGCAATGTTGCATTACGGCAAGGGAGTTGCATATGCCGCTACCGGAGATGTCGTAAAGGCGCAAAAGGAACGCGATGCCTTGGTTGAAGCAGTAGAGCGTATCCCAGCATCGCGGATATGCGGAGATTTTCCTAACAGGTGCAGTAAAGCCACAGTTTCCAGAACGGCGGGAACACCCATGTGTAAAACAAAAATGTACTAACCGAGACAGGTCTAACGTTGTTCTGCGAGTTGGGGTTGCAATGCTGGACGGCGAGCTTGAATACCGCAGAGGCAACTATGAAGAAGCTTTCAAACACCTCGAAACGGCCATTCAACGCGATGATAACCTTGTATATGCCGAGCCTTGGCCATGGATGCAACCAACACGACATGCGTATGCCGCTCTATTGATGGAACAGGACCGAATAGAAGATGCGGCAGCAGCCTACAAGGCAGATCTGGGGTTCGATGATACGCTACCGCGGGCAAGGCAACATGCGAACAACGTATGGGCCCTGCACGGCTACCATGAGAGTCTGTCAAAGTTGGGTCGGAAGGAAGAAGCCGATATTGTTGGGCAGCAGTTGAGGATTGCACTTGCTGTAGCTGACGTTAGTGTCAATGCGAGCTGCTACTGTCGACGTAGTGGGAAAGCGCAGAGGACGGATAGTTCGTGATGAGCCGAGATGTTGTATCAGGGTACGATCGTCGTTGAAGGAAGCACATGCTTGCGAGCCAGTTGAGCTTCTTCCCGTATCCGCTTGACCAATGAACTCTTCCAGCTGTTTGTTAAGGCCGATATCTTATTTTGAATTGGGGGACATACAGGTCTTTACGGTGTGCAGATACAGGGGTGTTCAGGAGTTCCTGTCCATGTTCAACACTTTTCGACCGGATGAATGCAACATTAGTTCCTATATCGGACTGATCGAACCGAATCAGCTTGCGAAGTTAGTACGGCTCGCGGCTCATGCCTTATATCTTGGCTTAGGCGTTCCCCTTTGGATGTCAACAGCCTTACGTACAATCTCGGAGTAGCATCCGTCAGAGTCAAGCGGCGAACAGCGACCCGAGTGACAATTCCATTACTGAACAAGCCGTCCTTAAGTGCCTTGGTGTGCATTGCCACTGAGTCGTGTCCCGTCTCCCAATCACGAAAGATCATGCCTCGGTACTACGATGTTAGAGTTTCACGATCTGCCGCTAAGGTCGCCGACGCCCTTGCTACCCATGTAGCTCCCACGTGTTTTACCAAGATCGTATTAGACGACCTCGCTTACCACGTCCCGGTGGTAATTTCGTCTCAACAGAGTCACGACCTCTATGCAACTGCGTAAGCAAACATGCGTCGACGACAGTCCCTGATGCCAGGCGGATCCTTCCCGTTTCTGTGCCACGCGAAATCCAACCTTGGCATTTAGCCGGCTTTCCCTGATGTTGGAAATTACTATCGAGGTCAGCCTGTGGAACAAGAGCGGGTCCCGAAAGCCACGCACACGGGAACCTTGGGACCGAAAACTCTGACGTCTGCAGCTAGAGCGGGAACTTGATTGATCAACTAGAACGGAATCCGTCGACGTTTGTTGTGTGCGGGTAGTCTAGATTGCGGGTGATTCGCGAGCCGCAAGCATGTATTAACAAATTATGATCATCTTCTACTCACGTAGCCCGGCAGGGACTGAAGATGCACGCTCGGAGTAGAAGCTGCCAAAGCACGGGAATAATCACCACAAAACCCCTAGACCTCATTGCAACGTCTGAGCGTTGGATCGGCATGGCGTGCAACCGGACCCTGCCCTGGCATGCCGGTGGTGTTTCCCGTTCAGTAGCAGTGGGCAGACCCACGAGCCGCCTTTCCCCTGGGTACCAGTCGAATCGAGGCTCGTTAGAATGTGGGCTGACTCATTTGGACTGATACCCAAGCATTCGGGTACCAGGTATATGGAGCCAAATTCCGCCGGATTCCTGAAGAATCTGGGGAGAACCAGATTTTCCCGACTCTACGGCATCATCATGGCTACAAGGCACGAACGCGAGAACCGGGGACCTGAGCTGCAGGCGGTATGTGATCAGAACCTGAATGACACAGAGACTATCAACTAAAGTGTGCAGGTGTGCTCGACGTTCGTTTCGCTTGCATTCATAGCCACTGTTCTGCGAGTCTACGTACGGGCGCGCATCGTTAAAGCTTTTGGAGCGGACGACTGGTGGATGGTAGCAGCATTATGTAGCCATGTTATGTTCGCTACTTGCGCAATTGTAAGATATATAGCCACTATCTGCTAGCTACTCCAACTAACTATGCTAGGGTGGTATTCGCCATGGCACTGGGCGTCATATGGATACACTCTCAGGCGAGCAACAGTACAAAGCAATGCAGGTAGGTCTGGACTCATGGACCTCCCTCGGCCAGAAGACTAACAGTATCTACAGTACTGGTGGCTCTGCTATATCGCATATTGCTGGGCCATGATCACATCCAAGATATCCATCGGGCTCTTCCTCCTCCGCGTTACCGTCAAGAAGCTGCACATGTACATTATCTACTGTTCGATGTGCCTTACGGTTATCTGTGGACTCGTTTTCTTCTTCGTCACCCTCTTTCAATGCCACCCAGTCAGCTTCTTCTGGAACAAGAACATCGAGGGTGGTACTTGCATTGACGTCAACGTCATCGTTGGACTTACGTTCTTGTACAGCGCAATTTCGGTCATTAGCGACTTCACGTTCGCTATTCTACCTTTCTTCCTCATCTGGGGCTTGAACATGTCAGTCAAGTCGAAAGTCTTGTTGATTCCTATTCTCGGTATGGCGTGCGTTGCTAGTGTAGCAGTCTGCGTCCGTATGGGCTACGTGTTGGATTTCAAAGATCCCGACTTCCTTTGGGCCACTGTCGACATAGCAATCTGGTCAGACATCGAACAAGGACTCGCAATCACGGCCGGTTCCCTCGCTACTCTGCGCCCCCTCTGGCGACGGATATCCGAAAAGTTTGGCTTCACCAATTCATCATTCGGTCCCTCGCGCCCATCTGGCATGCGAACACCACAATGGAACAACGACCCGAGCAAAGACTCAAGGAAAAAGCCTAGTCTCTTTAGCATGACGGTGTCTCTGTTAAAGACTGAAAAGGGACCGTTCAAGTCGGAGATCGACGAGGACTATGGGATGGGGAACCTCGCGCCTGTGAGGCTACGCGATGATCTTTCAGCAGAAAACGAGAAAAGCGATAAAGTGTTCAATACTTGGCGAATAAAGGGAGGGGGTAAGGTGTCTGATGAGGAATGCCGAGTTGGCGAAATCACTATGGAGACGCACATTAACCAGAAGAACGAGATGCGATAGGACGATGAAGAGGAGGGAGTTGGTGTGAACAAGTCCATGACGCAGACGACTGGATTATAGGTTAATTTAGATTTCATGATACCGCCTTCATATCGGCTCGAGCCAGGCAGAACTACTAACAAAAAAAAGTATATATATAATTCAGCTTGTCTGTAGCTCATATTCCCTTTAGAAGCATCGTGGCACGTTTGCTAATACAGACTCGACGGTTTCAAAACTTACACGGATCAACATCTACGCAAGTTGAAGTGATTACCACTCTACTAGTTTGCTTTCAACTGCGTATGAACATTGAAACAAAAGGCTTTAGTACTGGAAACCCATGTAGCCTCGGTGACGGTGAACAAGAAATCCCTAGCCTGACCAGCACCTATAATCGCAAATTGCTCGTCTTGGCCCTCAAAAAGTTCTCCACCATTTCATCAGTAACCTCCATCACACTAGCCGATTGACGATGGGAATGTTCTTTACTCTCCACCACCAACTCTGGACGTTGTTGGTTACGAGGCGTCACGTCTCCAACCGGTTTTGTTAGTGCTTCATTTTGAACCGGCGCATCCGGTGCATAGCCGTTTGACGTCGTTGCCGAACCCACCGCACCAGCAGCCCCACCGTGCTGCTGATCCTGGCCATTTATTGATCGTCTATCTTTTTGCGTCGGCTCATGCTTTTGAGCCCCACCTATTCTCTGGTTTGAAGGCGTTAGGTCGCCGTGGAATGGGCGCTGTCGCTGCTCCGCGGCTTGCCTGTCGACTTTCCATATGCCGCCCGAGCGGTCAATTGTATAAGCTTCTGGGTCATGCTTGACCAGTTTGTCGAAGATTGGGTCGTTGGGTACTCTTTTGAAAAAGACATGTTCAAATTCCTCGCCCTTCGCTTCTTCGTCCTTTCGCATTTGCCTTTGGCCGTTTTCGACAGCATTTTTCGCTGTTGTGACGCCCTTCATGTCGCCTTTGTGCAAGGAAGAAATGACGTCGCTCCATGCTTTTCTGCTCTCCCAGGGGTCCTGCTCTGAGAGGTTGGGCACAGTCATGGGTTTGTGCTTGATGGTTCTAACATCGAAGGTCTCCACCTCAGAGTCGTTCTGCCCGTCCCTGATGGTAAACGTGCTGTTCCAAGCTCCCTCAATCATGTAGATGGTCTCATCAGATCTATCTGCGTGGAAGAATCTTGCTTCGAACCCATTCTTATGACCGGAGCCAAAGAAGGACTTGCCTTCGAATTTGATGTGCGATATATATCCGTTGGACGAGATGAGAGAATATTCGCCGTACAACTCCGGGTGTGGGACCCCACTTAGCAGACCCTTTACTTTGATGTTTGGCAAAGGCAGCAGATAGTCCTCGTTGTACTTGTCGATATGTACGAGAGCATAGCCCTTTTGCTTGATACTGACATTTCCTGAGAAGGTGATCTCTTGTTCCGTGAACCCTTCAGC
Organism: Alternaria brassicae; assembly: GCA_004936725.1. Lineage (NCBI taxonomy): Eukaryota > Fungi > Ascomycota > Dothideomycetes > Pleosporales > Pleosporaceae > Alternaria > Alternaria brassicae. Next base: position 1,718,209 of record CM016505.1, on the reverse strand, counting down.
TCGGATACCAACTTGATCATTCCACAGATAGCACGCTGTCACTGGCGGATGATGACCGACTTGCTCAGAGATTAACCTCGTCTCTCCCAGCTCCTCAGTGTTCCAGCTGCCGAGAAAGAGCTCGCCGAGAAAAGCGTTCAATGGCTTCTTGACACCATCCTCTTCGTTTCGCCCCGCATATTGCTGTCCCCGCAGTGAACCTAGGAAGTTCTTCAACACAAGCAACGCGCGCTTCTCGGGATCTTCTTCCAATGCCGGTGCCGCCCAGAGATATGGATGGTCCGCCCAGTACTGTGGTATCTCAACCGTCGAGTTGTCAGCTAGTACAAAAGGCGGCGCAGTAATATTTGAAAGGTCTCCCGAGATGGTCGCTATAGATGAGATGAAATCCTTGAGCCCCGAGCGGTTTGCAGCAATTTCGTTGGACATGACTGTGGATTCGAATTGCAACTCGACATCATGATTACTGGGTACATGGACGTAGTTATTGAGACGATGTTGGCTCCCTGTGGTAGCGCCAAGTCATGACGTCGGTGTGCAGGGCCCTGCAGCGAGATCTGGCCCTGGAGTTTGGGAGGCTGTGAACCAACGACTTCAACGCCGCATCGCGCAATCATCCGTATACGGTGTTGATCCGTCGCACAACGAATCCAGCGAAGTCCGACCAAGCAGCGTCGCGAACTCTTCCCTTACAGTCCACAGCAGATGCAACCTCATTGGCAGGAGCAACATCTAGATATCAGTCACCAGACAATGCATAGCCTGCCACGCAACCGATTTCAAACTTTGTTCAGTTTTACAATCTCGTATCTTGCCACCTCTTTTTCACTACAGCTTTAGACTGTATACGCTCTTTCTGCGAGTCGAATACTCCCTCGCTGTTCACGTTTGTCCGGCAAGGTGGAAACTTTCAACGAGCAAAGGATACGTAAGCCGCATGGATACCTGTCTTTGGAATGCAGAAGACATGGTTTGGAATACGTTGGCTGAAATCTACAACGGTAATGCTTCCTAATCACCCAATGTGCCCGTCTTGGCAGTGTCATCACCGAACACGTGATCTGAAATGGTAGATTGATCATCGAGAGCTTTTGCAGGTTAGTTGATGTAATCCTCCAAGTCTGCTAACACATGAAAGAAACCTTTTTAAGCACCGGTCAAGGCGTAGGATAGCTCAACGCGAGAAAATCTCTAATCTTTTCCTCGTCCCACCCAACAATGAGTTCCAACTGCAAAAGAATCCTAGCTTTCTGCGGGTTGTAGAATCCGCTCGCGATAGTAAAGTCGCCACCGTGCGGTACCAGTCCATCAGAACTTCGGTGGCTGGCAACCATTGGAATACCAGTAGCATTGTACAGCTCTTCAGCGGCCAAAGCAGCCTTATCGGACACGCCTCCTGCGCCAACTCCTGCGTAGGCTATACCCTGAGCGCCTGAGGCATAGGATGCGTTGAATAGTGATGGATCCATGTCCTGGTGGGCGTACAGGATGGGTACAGAGGCTAGCTCCGCAACATTGGTCACATCGAAGACTATGCGGCCCACGGGCTCCGAGGGTGCGAAGAAGAAGTATGGAACCTGGTTAATGAAGACACCAAGTTGCCCTGCTTCAGTTGAGAAGAATGTGTCCAGAGTATTCGCGTTATTCTTTGTAGTGTAGAAGGCAGAGCCAATGCGGTCGTTAAGCACAATCTACGGATACTGTTAATACATATGCTTCACATCTAGATCTTGGACTTTAAGCTTACCATAGTTCCACGGTTTCGCCCAGCAGGTGACCCTGCAAGAGCAACTGCTTGAAACCAATTCAGCGGTCCATCTGCACTCAGTGCAGTCGCCGGCCTCATAGCACCCACAACTATAACAGGTTTGGTTGAGTTCACCGTACTCTCCAGAAAGAATGCAGTCTCCTCAAGTGTATCTGTGCCATGCGTGACCATAACACCAGAAACTTCCTCCTTGGCCAACTCAGCATCGATCATATGCGCCAAATTCAAGCTGATGGTTTCATTGATGCGACCAGAGCCGACTTTGGAGATCTGGTAGCCAGCAATATTCGAAATGTTGAGGAGTTCTGGAACGGCATCAACGAGCTGCTGAACACCAAGACCTATCGAGTACCCGGTGGTTTGAGTATTGCTGCTACTCTGTGAAGCGATTGTACCGCCGGTTGCGAAGATGGTAATATTCGGAAGGGAAGCATTAATTGGTGTTCGGGTATCCTAGCGTACGAATAGTCGGTGGAGATTTGAACGGCTAAAATCGATTGGCGATGCTAGGGCAAGACTTGTGCAGAATGGAAGGAGGTGAGCTGAGAACTTCATCTTGCCGGCTGGAAGGCACAGGTAGCTGGATACGCAAGCAACTCTTACCATAAGCCAAAGCCAGCCTTTATACTCTTCCGTTGTCACCCAACTCACATGCCAAGCTCACCGTCGGCGAACCCCCTACGCCCATCTCCACGGCCTCTTATCATATTACTAACTTACTGTCGAGCTACGGTCAAGGTACTGTCGTCATGCAATGCTTGGTATCTCTAGAAGCAGCCGAATAAGTTCATTCTACGAGTAGTAGCAAGGCTTGAACTTCGTGGCTATGCAAGTTCTCCAGATGCTTCGCCATGTCATCGTGTCTTATCAGTAAGTTTTGCATGCGATAACCCACGCTCTGGATCCGCTAGGATTTGTTTGGTAAGAACGCCAAGCAGGTGTTAGCAAAGTCTGATGACTGGTCATTTTCTAATGATAGCCGTTACCGACCTCTGATCGCAAAAGTTACGTTTGGTATGTTTTGGTATACGCGTGGGCGGTGCGTGGAAGATACATATGTACCGTTGATTGGCGCTAGAGAAAGATCGGAACTCCAAGTAGAGCGTTCAGCTACGATAAAGCCCGTGGACAGCAGAAAATGTGGCTCCTAGTGCCCATGTCTTCAGTACATGACAGAAAGATCCCATGAAGTGAGTTGTGTTAGTGCGAGACTTGCAAGATTTGAAGCCTCGGGGGTATTGTGGCCAACCCCGCTCGCGCACGCCTTTTAGCCCAATTAGGAATCGGACGACAAGAAAGCGCGTCCAAAATTGCTTAAAGAAGGGATAGCACAAGGTACTGTTTTGTCGTGTACACTCTGCTCTAATTTACAGACCACCGTTAGCGTCATATACCGCAGCAATGTGCCCACCATCAGACCTGGCCATTACTGGTGCCCGCGACTTGGAGAAGGAGACATATTCGCATCTTTTGGAATGTAATCCCGATACAGAGACATCGAAAGCTGCTTTTGCACATGCGGCTGATCTGCTACACCCGGCAGTCCTCAACCATAGTATCAGAGTCTATCTCTATGCTAAAGCGTTGGCCAGACATACATTGTCCAAGTATTTTACGGACGACCATCATCGCGATTTACTCTTCACGGCATGCCTATTTCACGATATCGGCACTACGAAAAAGTATGATGGCTCGCAGCGCTTCGAGGTGGACGGCGCCGACGCAGCGGTCAGGTTTCTATCCACCCACGGTGTCGACAAAGCGGACGCGCATGACGTCTGGACAGCAATCGCGTGCCACACCAGCCCAGGGATTGCTGAAAGAATTGGCGAACTCTCGAAGCTTGTTCGAATAGCAGTCGTCACAGACTTTGGAAGGAAGAGTGCGGACTGGGAGGTGCTCCAGTCACTAAGAGAGCAGTTGGAAGTGCGATACGAGCGGGCGGGAATCGAGAAGGTGCTTGGCGATGCAGTAGTGGAGCAGGCGAAGCGGAAGCCAGAGAAGGCGCCAAAGGTTTCGTGGCCGCATGCGATGTATGCGGCGTCGCTCGCGGAGCCAGAATGGGATGGTGTCAACAAGGCGTTTTGAGAGGCTGCCTGCGAGCTTCGTATCGTACAGTCTTGTAATCCATCTATGTCATTCGTATTCTCAGCCCCCATCGCTCCTCTCCAAGAAGCCTGGATCCCTCTCAATCTTGCCCTCGAACTTTGTCCACCACGCTTGGAATGCCTTCAGTGGCACGGTATCTCCTGAACCCCAGCTCGCCAAGAAGTCATAACAGTTCTTGATGATCCTCTGCGCCAGCACCTTTGTCTCTACACTCCTCTGCCCTCTAAGCACCAATTCATTGCCCTGTCCCGTGTTCGGTGTTGCCGATGCCGCGGCATCTTGTGCCTTCTTCTGCGCCAAAGCTGCAGCGATTTGTTGCGCAGGCTCGACGGCAATCCCAAGGGCTAGCGGTGCGGTGCTGCCGTTTGACGCGTCTATTGACACACCTTCATCCACCATGGCATCGTCGTTGTCGCCTAGTCCACCGCCTGCGGGTCCACCAGCTTTCGCATTCACTTTGAATATCGCGCTGGGCTTCTCGTTCGCGATTGCGCCGAGAAGTTTGAAGTCGGTCGTGCCGGGTAATTGCGCGTATACGGCGGCGGCGGTGCCATCTGGTAACGTGACGCCTGGGAGCAGGAAGACGACAATGTGGGAGAACGACGGCTGCGAAGGAATTTGAAACGCGAACTGAGTGGGCGAGATTACGGACGAAGGCTCGGTTATCACAGGCCGGCCTGAGATGACAACGCCAACTGAAGACATACTCGACGTGTCAGAGACTCAGCGTTCGAGTCTATAGGTGGAACTTGACTTGAAATGGCACTAAGGCTGCAAGCCGAACAAGAGTGCTTTTGACATGAAAGGTTTATTGTTGTGGCTGCCTTCGCGATATTTTGAGTAGCTTTTGCGTCATTCTTGGTCCAAGCTTTACTCTACCGTTCACGGGTCTTCCAGGCAGCTCAGCATGCTAGTTTCTTGAAACGCTGCTCGATGCTGGATCACAAAAATTTTAACGTTTTAGATTTAGTCACTTCATCCGACCTCTGAACATTGCAAGCCCATAAATCCGTAGCATCCAGCATACCCTAGTTCTCTCCTCATCTCACATCTTGAACCCATGCACAGCGCTGACCCAGACTTGGTCCATCAACCTGCTGGCCGTGATGAGGATCCTACTTCCACCCATCAATGCCTGAAACGATCTTATTCTCTCTTCTTCGCTCATGAGTATGAAGCGTGGAAGACCGACGGCTAACACGGGTTTTGCGTGATGAGTGGGAACGCAGGAGGCCAAAGAAGGACCTACCAGCACATTCAAGGGCTTCTGGAGCCACGCCACGATCACCTGAGCAGCGAATGGATTGAATCCTATGCGGCGAAGAGAGACTTCCCAGCTCGTTTCCTGAGCCAAAGGCTTGATGTCGCCAATGTCTACTGAGCCATGTGGCAGTCCATAGTTTGCCATCTCCAACACCGTGGACCGCGCGAGGGCCTCTTCCCCTCCACGAATGTACCGAACGATAACATCGCCCTCTAGTTCACTGGTGAACTCCTCAAAAGCCTCTAGCGCCTGTGTATCGCGCGAGTCATTTGGCCGACTTGATCCCAACTCTTCCATCTCGTGGCTTAATCCCTCGCTCACTAGGACTACCAGTCTCTCATACCGTAACTGGAGCGTAACCAGACGTTCTTTTACCGGCGATCTATCCGGCTGCCCAGGGAGAGCCTTTTGTTTGACCTGCTGTAGAGTAGTAAAGATTAGGCCCGTAGATGGTGAGAGTATAATTTCAGCTTCTGGGGCTACAGAGTGCAGTAGTGTGTAACCCCGATACACCATCTCTGCCTTTGGGTAGAGTTGCTCAATCTGTCTCAGTACTCTTCTTTGTTGTAAGAAGGTCGATGAGACCACGAAAGAGCAAGGCGGTAGATTGCTCGGGACAGTCGGCAGCACGAACAGTGGCTTGATGACCGTTTCTGATTGTTGGTCCTGTGTTGTTGGCTGGCACGATGATGATTCTCTTGGTCGGAATGGTAGGTTGTGCGCATTCGACTGAGTATGACCCTCCAGATCGGGCGCTTCTCTCGTACTGATCTTCACGGGCTCTACAGGCTTTCCGCGCGTCTTCATAAAGTTTTGAAGAGCAGTTGAGGCTGAGAATCCACCAAACATTAGATCATCACTCAGACAGTTGGGCGCTTGCAATCTCTGAGAGGCATGATCCATCATCTTCGATGTGGCCGTTGAGATCTGCACTGGTTCTGGTCTTCCGAAATGGCGGCTCTGTTGCAATTTTCCGGCTGGTTGAATCTGTTGGCTTACAGCGTGATATGAGGAAGTCCGCTTGTGATGCTTTTCGTTCACATCTTCCTCCATCTCCAACTTTCGCTTGCGTATTAGGGCTTCCATGTCCCGCCGCTCTTCGTCTTCATTCGGATCTAGCTCTTCCTCGTCGTCATCTTCATCAAGGATGCGAAGTCCTTCGCGCTTCCACACTTGAGCAGAACTGGTCGCAATGTTGCCTTTTTCTACCTCAGCAATGATCTTGGTTACTTCTGACTCGCCATGGAGCTTTTCTCCAAGGCTTGGGGCGTGCACCTTTGTATTGAGAAAGCCCCACTTCAACTCTCGTTCCGGAAAAGAAAGTCCATGCCAAGAATTCGCCGACTTCAGGTCTTCGCGCTTGATCCGTGAGATGAACTTCATCTGTGCTTGAAGCTCAGTATCACCAGGTCGATGTTCGCCGCCATTCCGCTGACTGTACTCATTCCATGGTGCGATGGGTAGCGAAAATTCAACGTCTGGAACACCAACTCTCGCAGTCGTGTCGGCGCCTGATAGTCGCTCATGGTCAACCTTTTTCCTCGCTTGCTCAGCCAGGTCCTCGATCTCTTGGAAGAACTGATCTGACCGGAGACTGGATTCGTTTCCTTCGCCAGTTACCAGATCTTTATCCCACTGCTCGTAGGATCTATACTCATGTAGAGTGTCTGCGAAAGACACGGATTTCAGTTTTTTCAGTGGCGAGGTGGAAAACATTGGTGGAGTGAGAGGGCCTTCCACTTTGAGATCTTCAGTGCGGCGCTTCAATATAGGTAAGCTGGATACTTCGAAAAGAGGGCTGCAATTAGGTGGATTAGTGGCATCCAATGACATTGAGTCGCTGCTATCAGAGTCCTTGCGAAGCAAAGAATCTGCCGCCATGATCTGGTCGTGTAAAGCCTGCGCCTCAACAGTGGCCGAATCACCACTATCTGAAGCCAGTGGTAGATGATTTGCAGGTGAAGATGGTATGTAAGGTGTCATTGGCGGAGATAGTGGGAGCAATGGTGGTGTGACAGGCCGTACGGTCGGTCCCTGCATCGTTTAGCAAATGAATATCAGCAAGGACTTTGCCTACCAGTTTCAGTATGACACTTTCTGCTTCAATCTTTTCGCCATCCTCCGGCATATACGCGTCTCTGATAGCATCCTGTAGATATACCAACACTTCTCTTGTGACAGCGAGCTTTTCGGCTTTGACTTGCGCGTCGCATTGTGCGGAATAGGCGAAGTACTTGGTTGGCCATTGGAAACCTTCGTCGTTCTGCTCATCAGTCATCTCGGAGGGAACTTGCAAGTTTTTGAAATCGGGCACGGCTAGATTACCGAAGTTCAGCATGTCGAGCTCATTGTCGCCTTGCAATACCGGCAATTCTTGCTTCAGATCGTGTATGCACAATCGGTTGCTGATGACTGACGATTCGGCCGCATGAACATCCTGGGGTGAATGTACCGCCTTTAGGAGTATCGCTACGTCCTTATTCACCGTAAGTCTTTCCTTGGTAAGCGTGCTGACGGCAGTAGTAATGGTCGCGTCGGAGAGATCGTGAAGATGCTGATCATAGTCATCGTTTGCTGGCACCTGCAGTTTACCATTGTACAGCAACTCGGTCTCGTAGTCTACACAAGCGCCTTGCGCTCGCGCCCATTCGAGGGTGCTTGGTTCTTGTTCTTGCGATATAGGCTCCGGGTCAGTTTCCAGTTCCATTGCGGTCACGCCCAGGGATCGTCACATCGACAAGCGGAGGTAAGGCTAGCAATATTTCGACTCCAGCGATGGAATTGATGTAAAAGGTGAGTCTCAAGTTTGAGAATTGCACCTTCCTCTGCCCACGCACTAGCGCCTACACGTGATTTTGACAGCCCGGGAAGCGTCACTATGAGAATGTCACACGCAGAGACTTCGGACGATGTATTGATTTCTTCATTCATCATCTCGTGGCTACACTGTGCCACACTATGTCTTGGGTCATCCTATGTATTTTCAAGTGAATGTGCAAAGGATATCGAACTATGTACATGCCAGTAAAACTTTACTTCCTTCCACCAAGTATATGCGTTTACTTGGGAACTGGCTTCTGACCGAAACCAAGAGACTGGTTACCACCGTTGAAAGCAACGAGCTGTGCCTTGAACATGGTGTCGCCATAGATCTGCAGACCTGCACCCTGGTTGCCCTGTACACCACCGAAGCAGGTGGTGTTTGCTGCATCCACAGTGGCGAAGTTGATCTGGCTACCGGGGATCTTGGCCATGTACGAGTCACCAATTGCCACACTCATGTCTGGAAGAGTGGCACCACAGGGGTAGATAAAACCACCAACCTGAGCGTTGAGCTGGGCCCCCTTGACTTGCGAGTAATATGCCTCAGCAACCTGCTGGTCAACAAGGAGGAGCGATGTGCCGGTGTCGGCAATGGCGTCAGAGCCTTGAGGGTTCTCGAACAGCTGGTCACCAACAGCAAATTTAGTGGAGCCGAACTGCCAGAAGCCAGTGTCGGCCTTGACAGGGATCCATGTCATTTCGCCATCGAACTTGGTGGCATCGATCTTGCCGAATTCGTACACACCGGTGCCATCTGGGTCAAGATCGGCAGTGAATACGGGCATGTCTAGATTGGGCATAACGTTGTCGAAGAAGGTCTTTGCGGGGGTCTTCTTGGTACCATCGTTGACAGTGTTGAGGTTGGAGAATGCAAGACCGACAAGACCATCAGTGTTGGTATCCTGGACGAAAGACTGAGACACTTGGTTTGCTAGCTCAACGGTTTGGCCCTCGACCTTGACACCGCCAATGGTGACAGTGTCGGTGCCAACAACACCAGCAGCCCCAGAGCCATCTCCATAGCTGATCTTCCACTGAGCACCGGCTGTCGCCTTGAAAGTGGTAGACTTGGACGCGTCAAAGGCGGTGTGCTGGCCAATCTGCTGCGGGTCAAGCTCTGTGCTGAACATCCACCTAAGCAATACAAGTCAGTAAATTGCGTTGCATAAACACATGATAAGTGCAGAGCCTACAAATCGGAAGAGCCAGAGTCGAAGTCCAAGTTCAAGGTCTGACCACCAACATCGACGGGCGACAAGAACAGGGCGGCGTTGTCCTCGGGGTTAGCCGCAACAGTACCAGTCTTGTTACCACCTGTGGCAGCATCTGCGGTTACGTTCTGGCTTTGCTTGGAGAACGAGATGAAACCCTCCTTGACCATGAAGTCTTCCTTGACTTTGAAGTTGTACTTCCTGAACACCTTCCTCATGGCAGCAGCGCCATTGGGTCCAGTAGGGTGAGCCCTGTTGATTTGCCTGGGAACTTTGAACGAGCGTTTTTGAACACCCCTCTTGTGTACAGGGGCGGGAAAGGCTAGCACAACGGCCGCCAAAAGAGTGACGAACAAGAGGAGGCGTAGAGAGAACATGTTGAGCTAATGCTGACCGGCAGCCGGACTGGAAGACCCTGTCGTTTGGAAAGAAGGGAAAAGGACAAGGAAAGAAAAGTACGAAACGAAACACGAGTTCCTTGGAAGAAACAGAACAGAACAGAAGGCTCGGCCTGATGGTAGTCCACGGCTCTCAAGGAGTGTGCGAAGAGAGTGCTTTTAAGGAAGGAATGTCTACGCGACCAACGATGTGAAGAGAGTGAAACTTGAGAAGGATGAAACCCGTGCCTGCAATCCGAATCGATGCCGACGCATAATGGAAGATCTGGGAGCGCTAACTTGACACTCAAGGCCAAGCTGAGGATCCACGCGGCAGCAGACAAAACGCTACGCGTGCTGCATTGACGATGATCCATGGGGACCATCAAGCCCTAGCTCCTGTCAGGTTTTCAGGCACAAAAATCTAGAAGCCAGTCTAGTTGGCTACTAGACATTCGGAAGGGGGTCTATGGGTCTGACCAGCGCGATGTAATTGGCCGTGACGCATCTCGAGGCTCATCGGAGAGGTATCGATAAGGAGACGGGGTCGTTACGCGTCCACCTTGACGCTGTTGAAGAAATGTGGAGAGGGCTACCGGTAGCAACAGGCATGGCATCAACTGCAAGTCAAGTTTCAGTACCGTGGTACCAACCGACGTCGGAGTCGCACGAGAGGCACTCTGACGACAGAGTTGGCTTGCGCATGGTGCTACTAGAAAGTTGTTTCTGTCAGCCACCTCATTTTCACTGATGATTGTTACTGCTCTGTTGTTTTGAGAGCGTACGCCTCTCTCTCTCTACCAAGTCGCCTGAACTTGACGACGCGCGGTTATGCCGTCAACGAGCATGAACGGATGAGCTGACGAAGCCGCGGAAGCAAGTGTTTCGCAATGCCAAGACCAGACAAGCTAACTGGGCGTCGTCGCAAGGATGAAACAAAGGGCCCGCCAGCCCGCAAGTCGAGAAGAAGAAGCAGCCGGCGGATAATTCTCGACATGTCTCTCGCGTATCCGACATGTCAGACAAGCAACCAGGGCAAAGCTTAGTTGTCATGTTGCGGCGTCGGATGTGCGGTTTCTCCAGAACCAACCAACCTGATGCATCTCTCCCCAGACATGCTCCATGACTGCAAACATGCTTCATCGCAGTTTGGCGCCACTTGTAAACAGGCTGGGCATCCTCGGATGCGAAGTTCATGTTTCCAATCTCACGGCAAGCTGTCTGTCAGACCGGCGCAACAATTTCCTCATCCCACAAGCCGTCGCTCCAAACGACGAATGGCCGGTGTTGGGCTGCGTGAATGGTCGAGCTTCTCCACTCTATATTGTGGTACAGTCACGTAAAAGAGGTCGCGCAAAGCATAAATCGGCGCTGTTGGGAACGGTCGGCACCGCTAGGCGTTAGTAAGAAAGAGCAATCGCGTTCATCTGCGAGCGAGAGAGTGGCGTCACAACAAGGAACTGCAATTGCACGGGCGTCACCTGGGATGGCACGAGCATTTTCACACTGACAGGCGGAGTCGACAGCATGAAATCAATGCGTATATTCGAATATTGAATGAGGGCGCTTCTGTCCTAAATCATATGATGACGATGTTCCTACTACATCGTCGACGGACCACCGGAGGCCCATGTCATTATAAGGAGCCTGTCCGGTCTACTCTTGCGTAACTCATACACTGCCGGTTCTTTGTTCCTCCACTTTACTCGAATCATGCAATGTACACATTGCAGCTAGACGATGACTGCATGCAAGATTGATGCTGCATGTTCGAGTGCATCAGCATCCAGCCCCCTCGGCATGGACTTCGTGCTCCAAGCATCCGCCTCCGCACAGTAGGATGCGCGGCGTCCCGATAGCATTAGTATGACTAAAGATTGATTCTCGGGCGTCTTCATCCAAGCAGCTCCACATCTAGACCAATAGCCCTCATGAAAAGGTTGACGTTTGCTGTGCGTGCGCTTGCCATGTCAGCAGGTAAAGCCTTGCTGACAGAGACCGTCTCCATGACGCGGTCCTTGACGCCGAGCACCAAGCGCTGTTGCTGCTCAGGACTGGCACCTACACCCATGGCAGCCAAGAACTGCCAGATGTACATGTCGTCGGTATCGTTGATGCTTCCAGGGAACAGATAGGGAAGAACGGGCTCAATGACGTCGAACAGACGATTGTAGAGCGCTGTCCACTGCTGCCAGTCGGCGTCCATGTCCGGAGCTGCCTGTTTAAGAAGTTCCGCACGGGAGATGAGGAATGTGAGGAGTGTAAGGCCGATCCTAGTGCGAGCCACAACATGGAGGTTAGTGCGGTCCAAGACAAGACCAAGAAGTCCAATGACGATGTTCAGTGGCGCCTCGGAGATATGTGCATGGATGGGTGACATGACAGTTTGAGAGAAAAGGTCAACCTCTTCTCGGATGGCTGCGCTCAAAGGCTCTTCAGGTGTAGCGATAGCATGGCCGACCACGGAGAGGGCATCTAGATGGACCACAATCATGGTGACAACGGTGATGCGCTCCTGCTCGTTAATGTGTCGGAAGAGTCGCGGAATCACCTTCTTTCCCTTGGCATGTGAGAGGATAGAGATAAAGGGATGCGGTGTGCTAGTGATTGTTAGCGAGAAAGGGACTTTGTGGGGTTCCAAAATATACCTGGGATTGATAAGCTCCATGATCTTGGTGTTCAGCCAGAGTTGCTGGTGGAGAGCCTCGATCTTCGATCGCCACTCCATGTGCGCCTGGATGGCTTCAGGAGGGCTGCTTTCTTGAACCGGCGGTGGCATTGCGCGCTCGTGGTCTTCCATTTGCATAAGTGTCTTGTACACAGCCTCGATGTTGCGAAGGGCCTCCTTGCGATCAGCGATGGAAGACTTGTGGTTCTTTGGCAGCTTGTCGTTGGTTTCCGGTCGCTTGAGGTTGAGCAGTGGTCGGGGGGTCTTGGAGTTGCTGAAGGCAATCTTTCCTAGACTGCCTTCAACAACGAGCTGTCTAGCCTTTGGTCTCGCTTTGGCGGCCTCGACTGCTCGCTGGATTTGCTGTTCCATGCGTTGCATGTGGTTGTCACCTCCTCGACCTTGTCTACGGGCGCCAAACCTGTTGTTGGTCTGGAACAAGTACGTCTGTGCAAACTGGCTTGCTGGCTGCTGGGGGTTTTGACGTGGAGCGCCCCGAATTTGGGTAAAGACCTGGTAGTAGAAGTCCTCGGCAATAGCTGCCTCGAGCCCTCTCTCCTCCAAGTTGCCCGTCGCAGTCATCAACTGCTGCAACTGAATTCGGGTGATGAAGTTCTTGTCCTGCGGCGTCATCAGGCCGTTGTCCTTTGCTAGAAGCGCAATCTTGTGGTTCCGTTTAGCTCGCTTGGCATCTTCTTCGAGGAAAGCTGCACGCTCAACCTCTGACAGTTGCAGAAGTTGCTCGGGGTGGGTGATGACCATTCCGGGGAATGAAGGACCCCGGTTGTGTCCCGGCGGAATACCGCGACCGGCTTGAGGGCCCTGTGGGGCATTCTGAACCATGGGTTGGCCTTGACCAGACAGACGATTCGGATTTTGCAAAATTTGTCGAGGCTGGGTAGGTGGACCCTGAGCCTGCGCCTGAGGTGGCGCCTGGCGCTGCTGCTGAGCATTGGGCTCGTTGGACTGAGGCCTTTGTCGTTGCAGAATGATAGGCTGTTGGGGCGGCTGAGATCGGACGGGTTGGTCGGGGAGCTCGGCTCGAACCTGCTGCTGCTGCTGTCTGGGCGGCGGCTGCTGCTGTTGAGGCCTTTGCAGAATCTGAGGCGCAAACTGTCCTGGCATACCTCCAGCGGGCATACCGGGATACTGGGGTTGACCATGCGGGAAGTGCTGCTGCTGCTGCTGCGGGTACTGCTGCTGCTGCGCATATCCTGAAAAGCCCAGAGGTAGCGCATGCTGAACAGGAGGGGTGCCTGTGGATTGGGCGCGCATCATAGCTTCGACCTCCTCCATGCTCATGGCCTTTCTGCTAGGCGCGGGCTGTTGCGAAGCGGCGGGGGGCTGCGGCGACGGCTGTCTCTGCGCAGCTGGCTGCTTCGGCTTGAGGCCCCAGATATCGGCGCGCGCCTCCAGCTGGGGAATATACTCGGGGTCCTTGTAGCTCTCATAGCCAGTTCGGTTGGGCTTGGACGCCTGCGGGACGGGTGGTCTCTGCTGGTACTGCTGGGGCTGGTGTTGGTGTTGGTGGTAATGCTGCTGCTGCTGCTGGGGGTACTTCTGGCGAGCCTGGTACAACATCTGCTCCTCTTGCAGGGTGTTGGAGACCATGGAGGTCTGGCCGGCAAAGTCAAAGTGCTTCCCCACAGACTGCTGCGTAGCAGGACCGCCCCCAAAGGTGTCGTCGTTGAGGTCATCGGCGTCGTCGTCGAGCTGGTCGCCCAGGCCGTCGTACGTCTCCTCGAAGTCGATGCTGCGTTGGGGGTAAGTGGGGGCTGTGGGCTATATTGGACGCGACCTACACATGGTCATCGGCTGCCCCTCCGCCCAGCGCAGCGAAGGCGTCGTGCTGGCCGAAGCCGGGGGCATTGGAGGCGTGGCCGCGGTCTCTCGGGAGGTTCGCATCGAAGCCGAAGAAAGACATGGTGGGCGGTGGATGGTGGCCGGAGGGTGGGTGAGTGGGAGGGTTGTGCTTATGCTTGGGGCGAGCCGATATTTGACTCGCAAAAGTGGTGACGTCGGGCCGGGGTAGGGCAAAGGGCAGACTGGCAGGGCGGCGGGCGCATCGGCGCAGTCGTGGACGAATTGGCGGTCGGTGTGCAAGCTGCGATATCCGGCAGCGGTCGCAGCGTACGGCGACTTGGTGGTGGTGGTGGTGCTGCTGCTGCTGCTGTCCTGGCCCTGGCCCTGGCCTTGGGCGAATCAGCCACGCTTGACTACTTTACCACGGCGCCCGTGTCGACACGACAACTCCTTTTCTTCTTGCACCCTCGCCCTCCCTCCTTCACCCTGACCTCGCCCCAACCTGCTGATGCGCATGCCCCGCGTCTCAGATCCGCTCGTTTCTCTATAGTCCGTCTCCAGGCAAGACACGCGCCGCCGACTGTCCGGCACCGCCATCTGGGCTTCGCTCCACGCCTGCACCCACAACTACGTCTTCTCCCCCACGCCTCAGTCATCGTCCGCAGTGCCCCAACATCGCCGAAACCAAGCACCCGTCTGAGCAGCAGCCTCGGGCTCGCAACGCCATGGCCGGCAGCCAGCGGTATATCCGCTACATCGTCTTTGCCGTGGTGGTGCGTACTGTCGACGTGTAATGATTACAGCAGCAGCCATTGATTCTCCACAGGCACTCGTCCTCCTCTACTTCATCAGCTCCTCCTCGTCTGTGCCTTCGGCAAGCTGGCCAGTCTACCAGGACGCCAAGTCGCCCGCCACTCTCCAGGGCAATGCCCCCATCGCCAGCGATGACGTCCCCCAACTCACCTCTCCTACCACGCCCAACCAGCAGAAGCTCCCGCCCGCTATCATCCCCGGCGACCGCATGAACGCCACCTTCGTCACCCTCGCCCGCAACTCGGACGTCTGGGAGATCGCCGAGTCTATCCGCCAGGTCGAAGACCGCTTCAACCGCAAATTCAACTACGACTGGGTCTTCCTCAACGACGACGACTTCAGCGACGAATTCAAAAAGATCACCACTGCGCTCGTGTCCGGCACCACCAAGTACGGCAAGATTCCCAAGGAACACTGGTCCTTCCCCGAGTGGATTGACCAGGACAAGGCCGCCAAGGTTCGCGAGACGATGAAGGAGAAGAAGATCATCTACGGCGACTCGGTCAGCTACAGGCACATGTGCCGCTACGAGTCGGGCTTCTTCTTCCGCCATCCCCTGATGCTCGACTACGAGTGGTACTGGCGTGTCGAGCCCAGCGTCAAACTCTACTGCGACATCAACTACGACACCTTCAAGTACATGGCCGAGAACAAGAAGAAGTACAGCTTCACCCTCAGTCTCTACGAATACGTCGAGACCATCCCTACCCTCTGGGACGCCACCAAGAACTTCACCAAGCACTACCCCCAGCACATCGCCAAGGACAACGGCATGAAGTTCCTCAGTGACGACGGCGGTGAGACTTACAACCACTGCCATTTCTGGTCCAACTTTGAGATTGGCAACCTCAACTGGCTCCGCTCCGACGCATACATTGACTTCTTCACCTCTCTCGACCACGCTGGTGGTTTCTTCTACGAGCGCTGGGGCGATGCTCCCGTCCACTCCATTGCCGCCAGTCTGCTACTCCAAAAGGACGAGATCCACTTCTTCAACGACATTGCCTACTATCACGTTCCCTTCACGCATTGCCCAACTGGCGAGCAATACCGCCTTGACCACAAGTGCTCCTGCAACCCCAAGGACAACTTTGACTGGAACGGATACAGCTGTACGTCTACTTTCCCAGATACTACAAACAATTCATGCTTACACAATCACAGGCACATCTCGCTTCTACGAAATGCAAGGCATGGAGAAGCCAGCAGGGTACGAAAAGGAGCAATAAGCGCCCAATCTCACTTCCATCCTACTTCGATCCGAACAACCTTGAATTTATCTCGTCTCTCTTGGCACATCAGTCTGACTATTCGTCAAGTGCACCCCTCTCGACTTCAGCCAAGGTTTGGCGAGTGCTGAGAATTGTCTTCTTCGTTGTCGTAATTTTGACTCTACTTGGGGCTTGCGTTGCCAGAGGGCGGCAACCCAAAGGGCGATTTGATCATCAGGCAAGGAATTCATTGCCCAAGTGGCCTTCATAGGGATAATCCAAAACCATATCGGTGTATATGCTGGGCTGGCGTTGGTAGCGGTGATTGTTGTTGGCTACATGTTCTTTGGGCAGATTATTCGGAAGTGGGCGTAGCACTGGCCATCACCTGTGAATTGTCTTATTAAGTGTGTAGTTGATGATTGTACACCCATGATGGCCTCGTTCATTTTCGGCAAATCTAGATATCAATATCGCTTGTTGAATGCGTATTCCGTTGACGTCGAATGCTTAGTCATTGTAGTTCACAACCCCGCTTCCATCCTTGTTCGCCTTGGGAACAGCGTATTTTTCGCTCAGCTCTTCCTCTTGCGACATGCTCTCTGCATCGAAATATGGTCGTTCAGCACGCACGGCTACGCGGACTGCGTGTCGGCGGTGAGGTGCGAAGCCGTAGGTGGCAGAATGGTTCTACTTTATGTCAGGGCACAAGCTCTGATATGTAATAGGAACAAGTCAATATACTGTGACTCTGTTATCCCAGAAGGCTACATCGCCCTCGTTCCACTGGAACCTCGCCTGAATCTCTGGACTGGTTGCGACAATCTCGGTCAAGAAGCTGATGATGTGATCTGACTCTGTCTTGGGCACGCCGACAATCTTGGTTACGAAACCTGGGTTGAAGAAGATGCTCTTCCAACCTGTGACGGGGTTCGTTCGGATGAGCGGGTGTTTGGTGGTGACGGGCTCACGGCGTACGGTTCGGCCCAGGTCGCGTGAGCCTTGGGCTTGGAGCTCGGCCGAGTGTAGGGCGGCGAGGCCTTCAAGGTACGTTTGCATGTGTGGTGACAGCATGTCGTAAGCTGCGTATTGTGAGGACCAGAGAGTGTCTCCACCGCCGCCGCGAGGTGGGCCGGCCAGGACTTTCAGGGACGTGTAGGAGGGAGGCTGCAGTTCGTATGTTACCTGGATGATTGTGTTAGCAGAACTCCTGTCACTGTCAATGTATTCAGGGCTTACATCAGAGTGCCAGAGGAATGAACGTGTGAACAACGCTCTTAGGTCGGGGCTATCTTCACCAGTGTAGATGACATGAACGTCCTCCAAACCCTCACGCTTTGGCACACTAGTGGTAGCATGCTTGTGCAGCTCACCAAAGTACTTGCCAAGCTCCCTTTGCTCATCAATGCTAAAGTTCTGCTGGTTCCGGAAGAATACAACACCACGTGTGGCGATCAGTCGAGCAAGGTCATTCTTCTGAGCGTCTGTGAGGTTTGCCAGATCCACACCATGTACCTCAGTACCGATCCTTGGATTGTAGTCGAAGATATCTGTGGCGGTTGCGAGGAGGTTCTTAAAGTTGGGATCGCCTAGTTGGCCTTTGTCGGCATAAGGAATCTCAGTGTAAGCTGACCATGTGATGCTGGGGAAGTGTGGCCGAAGATCTTCGTATTTGTAAGGAAGGGCGTGCTTATTGACAGTGGTACGACCAGGAACGTAGCCGTGGACGTTGCTAGACTTTGGTGTGGGGAAGGATGTGGGGTGGGTTTCGACGAGTCCGGACGCCATGTTTGTTACGGGGGTATGAGTAAGAGATTCTATGAGGTGCGATTGCTCTGCAGTCTACTGCGAAAAGACTTTCGTACTTCGAGGGACATGGGCCTATGCACAACTATCAGATGTGGCAGTGTAATGAGGGAACCAGTGGATGCCTATTTAGGTGCTAAACTCAATCTATCAAGGGAAAATGTGTGCGTGTAAGGTTTGTAAGACTCGGTAGATGATAGGTAGGCAGCCAAAGAGAATAGACATGCCCTTATATGTACGAATTCAGGGCGGTATACGTGTGATTCATGTCACTTCTAGAGACTGCTTGCAGTATCGGGAATATTGCGCCATCGCACACAGTCTAGCCAATCGTCCCTGGTGTACAACAACAACAACAATAACAACAACAGCCTTACGCATGGTTATCAAGTAAGCTGGCGTCTGTGAGCTTCATTGAAGACTTTTTACGATACACCAGCTTGGCTTAGCTTGAGATATATATATATATATGCGGGTTACAGCTTGATTGACCAGGTTGATTCAGCTTGCTTGTTGAAAAGTCTGACCGTATTTGTCTGCGTTCCGCCTCTCATCTTTGCAATGGTCGGTGAGGCTAAGAGCATACCTCTCACTGTAGTGACAGTAGCGTATAGCAGGTATGTTGGAGCTGGAGCAGCATCGACACTAGCGAGATGATGCAATCTGACGCGATTCGGCGCTTTGAATTTAACATCGCAGTGCTCGGACCAGTTTCCAATTCTGGAACATCGATCTGGTGGCTGTGATAATGCCATTGTAGCAGCCTATGTGAACTACTCCAGCTCTTACAGCCTGCCCCGCACATAATGTCGTTTTCAGGTTCGTGCTTCCAGGGAATCACTTCTTGACAAAATATTTATCGCTCAAACGCTGCAACGTCTAACTAACGCCTGTACTCCGTGCACAGGGCCTCTTTAAGTAGGCCCACTGACATATGGTGCTTCTTCCAAAAGGCCCTACCATCATATATGTTGATCCTCCACAGGAGACGTAGTCCTTATTCCATCGATTTGGGCCCAATGAAGGGTATGGGAACACCATTCAGGTTCATGAACTGAATCGAGACTCCACGCGACTCTCGTCCAGTGTCCATCCGAGTCGCCGCAGCACCATTATCGGACGAGTCTGCGTTTGTCTTGTTGCGCGGTGCAGCCAGGCCTGCTTGTTCGATTTTAGGACTCCAATAGGGGTGGGTGCCCTTGTGGATCCGCCACAGTTCGTAGTTGCCAAACATGAGGATGATTGTGGACGTAATGGGAATGCGTGAGATGTTGTGGTAGATACGGGTCGAACTCATCTTGACGTTGGACGCGGAATCGAGGGTATAGTCTAGCGCGGCTGAAGAAATATGCGATGTGCTTGAGGACTTGGATGCGGGTGGTTCGAGGGAGACGAGATGTTCCTCTGCGGAGTCTGGCGAAGCTGAGTGGCTGCAGCGCGGGGAGCCTAGCGCGAAATCGCCGCCGAGCCGCAGTCAACTCTCTTGACCATCTACAGCTCCATCCGGGATCCATTCACTCCAGTCTTTCGCAGCTGTAGGTAGAGGAGGACTAGTCGCAGCATATAGTTTCGGCGCGACATCTCCTTACTTGCACAAATCTGTCATTCTCTACACGACTACTGCGCCAACGTCGGTAGATACGCCTCGGCCACACGAAGAAACGCGCGCCGCGAACGAGGTCAAACCGTAGCCATGGACGATCTCGCGAACCTCGAGTTCTTGTCGCTCGTCTCAAAAGTCACATCCGAAATCCAAAACCACATCGGTGTATCCGACAAGACGCTCGCCGAGTTTGTCATCGATCAGCATGCGAAATGCAAAGGTGTTCCAGACTTCAAAAACCAGCTGGAGGCCATGGGCGCCGAGTTCCCCCAGAGTCTGGTAGAGAGTATTGACCGTCTCATCTTAACGCTCCATCCAAAGTACAAGAAGAAGAGCGCAAATGGGAGCAAAGCTGGCGCAAACGGAGAGGATGGCGGCGATGCGACAGATCGCAAAACGCGTGTCTTCAAGGGTCTGGCCATCCCCGACAAGGACGTGGACTACGAGGTGGCAGACGAGGAGGAGTCCGGGGACGATGCGCCACAGGCCGACGCGCTCGACGACACGTTTGCCATGCTCGAGGGTCTGGCAGGGAAGGCGCCAAGCAGCAAGCCCAAGGAGAGGTCGCGGAAAAGAAGCATGAGCCCATACGACAGCGACGACGATATAGGCAGAAGCAAGCGACTTCGGTCGCGATCAAGGAGCCCACGGCGAGGAAGGCAGCAGAACGACGAGCTAGTCTTCGAAGACGAATTCGGACGCACGCGCACGGTCAAACCGAACAACAAGCAACGAAGCCGCAAGAAGTATCGCGACGAAGACCTGGACGAGTTCCGACGACCACCCACCCCCGAGCTCGACGATGAACCCGTGCTATACAAAGTGTACGATGGCAAGGTTACCGGTGTCAAGGACTTCGGGTGCTTCGTCAACCTACAAGGCGTGAAAGGCAAGGTTGATGGGCTGGTGCACGTTACACAGATGATGGAGGGGCGGGTCAACCATCCATCCGATCTTGTATCAAGATGGCAAGAAGTCAAAGTCAAAGTCATCAAGAACGAGAACAACAGGATTTCGCTGTCGATGAAAGAGGTGGAGCAGAGGACAGGCCAAGATCTTGCTCCCAGCAAACGCATAGAATCCTTCGGAACAGGCGCAAACTCTCAGGGGCTCGGAGGAATACCAGGTTTTGACAGTTCAGTGCCGGTCGTAGAAGATGGCTTCAACAGTCGCAAGAATGGTATGCGGAAGCGCATGACTTCGCCAGAACGTTGGGAAATCAAACAGCTCATTGCTTCTGGTGTAATACCGAAATCAGACTATCCCGATATCGACGAGGACTTCAACGCGCACATCAACGGCGAAGGTGGTTTCGAAGAAGAGGAAGATGTTGATATTGAAGTTCGTGAGGAGGAGCCGCCCTTCCTGGCCGGTCAGACCAAGCAGTCACTGGAGCTTTCGCCAATTCGAGTTGTCAAAGCGCCTGACGGCTCACTCAACCGTGCTGCGATGGCTGGCGATACACTAGCGAAGGAACGCCGCGACCTCAAACAACAAGAAGCCCAAGAAAAGGCCGCGAAGGAGGCTGCAAACGTCGACTTGAGCAGTCAGTGGAACGACCCCATGGCTCAACAACGACAGTTCGCGAGCGATCTTCGCAACACTCGAACGAACGAACCTAGCCAAGCCCTACCGGAATGGAAGAAGATCTCCACGAACAGCAGGGAAACCTCGTTCGGCAAACGCACAAATATGAGCATCAAGGAGCAACGAGAGTCTCTGCCTGTCTTCAAGTTTAGGAACCAACTTCTTGAGGCCATCGCAACCCATCAGATCTTGATTGTCGTCGGTGACACTGGATCCGGAAAGACGACGCAGATGACCCAGTATCTGGCCGAAGCTGGCTACGGTAACGAGCTGGTCATTGGTTGTACTCAGCCTAGGCGTGTAGCAGCCATGAGTGTTGCTAAGCGTGTCGCTGAGGAGGTCGGTTGCGCTCTTGGTAACGAGGTTGGTTACACGATTCGATTCGAAGACAAGACCTCACCAGACACCCGCATCAAGTACATGACGGACGGTATTTTGCAGCGTGAGATTCTTTTGGATCCCATGCTGTCAAAGTATAGCTGTATCATGCTTGACGAGGCCCACGAACGTACAATCGCCACAGACGTCTTGTTCGGACTGCTGAAGAAGACCCTTAAGCGACGTCCGGATATGAAGCTTATAGTGACCAGTGCCACATTGGATGCCGACAAGTTCTCGGAATACTTCTACAAGTGTCCTATATTCTCAATTCCAGGTCGAACCTTTCCGGTAGAGGTCATGTACAGCAAAGAGCCAGAGTCTGACTACCTCGACGCAGCGCTGGTCACGGTCATGCAGATCCACTTGACAGAGCCAGCAGGTGACATCCTGTTGTTCCTAACAGGCAAGGAGGAGATCGACTCTTCCTGCGAGATCATATCAGAGCGCATGAAAGCTTTGGGTCCAAATGTTCCAGAACTGATGATTTTGCCCATCTACGGTGCCTTGCCGTCCGAGGTGGCCTCTCGTATCTTCGAGCCCGCGCCCAACGGTAGCCGGAAAGTCGTCATCGCTACTAATATTGCTGAGACCAGTCTGACTATAGACGGCATTTACTACGTTGTGGATCCGGGCTTTGTCAAACAAAGTTCTTATGACGGAAAGTTGGGCATGGATCGCCTGCAAATTACCCCTATCTCACAAGCTCAGGCTCGTCAAAGGAGTGGACGAGCAGGTAGGACGGGACCAGGAAAATGTTTTCGTCTGTATACCGAGGCTGCGTTCCAGAATGAGATGTTACCGACGACTATTCCGGAGATTCAGCGCCAGAATTTGTCAAACACCATTTTGATGCTCAAGGCCATGGGTATCAATGACCTGTTACACTTTGACTTTATGGATCCACCACCTACGAATACCATGTTGACTGCCTTGGAAGAGTTGTACCAATTGGGCGCGCTGGACGACGAAGGTCTTCTAACGCGTCTCGGTCGACAAATGGCAGATTTCCCAATGGACCCATCTCTGTCAAAGTCACTCATCAAATCCGTCGAGCTTCAATGCTCAGACGAGATTCTGACCATTGTGGCCATGATCAGCGCAACTCAGAATGTTTTCCACCGCCCGCGCGACAAGCAGCAACAAGCCGACCAGAAGAAGCAAAAGTTCAACGACCCCTCCGGCGACCACATCACCCTTCTCAACGTGTACAACGGCTGGAAGCAGGGGGGATTCAGTACGCCATGGTGTCATGAGAACTTCGTCATGCCCAAGAACATGCAGCGCGTGCGCGATGTTCGAAATCAATTGCTACAGATCATGGCACGGCACAAACACCAAGTCGTATCATGCGGTCGCAATACGATCAAGGTCCGACAAGCCCTGTGCTCAGGCTTCTTCCGTAACTCGGCACGTAAAGATCCTGCTGAGGGCTACAAGACGCTCGTCGAGGGCACACCAGTCTACCTTCATCCCTCCTCCTCTCTGTTTGGTAAGCCTGCCGAACACGTCATATATCACTCGCTCGTCGAGACGACAAAGGAATACATGCATTTCTGTAGTGCTATTGAGCCGAAGTGGCTCGTTGAAGCAGCGCCGACGTTCTTCAAGGTTGCGCCAACGGACAGATTGAGTAAAAGGAAGAAGGCTGAGAGGATTCAACCCTTGCACAACAAGTTCGCAGGTGAAGATGATTGGAGATTGAGTGCACAGAGGAGGGCCGGAAGGGGTGGTGGTGGAACATGGGGTTGATCTCGAGCGTTTTGAGACGACAGTTTGTGTATGAGATACCTTTGGACGTGCATTGAAATCTCTAGGACGTTAAGAGGCTGTTTACTGATGCTTGTTCATGTGTATTACGTGTAATCTATTCCTGCTGCTGCTGTTCTGTGCGCGATACCCAGTTGGGGTGCACAGACCCACACTTACTTCCGCATCCGGACGGCGCGACCGCGTTTTCGCGCGTGTTTACAGTCCCCGCAAGACTCCTGTACCAGCAGACAGCACCCCACATCAAGATACCCGTACGCACGCCATGTCTTCTTTGCTAGATCTCGCACTCAATTCCGATGCCGCTCCTACTCCCTCGAGCGCGTACGGTAACGATGTACGCACACCGCAAATGCGATCCTCCTCAGCGAGACCCCGCGGGCCGCCCTCTGAAAGCGCTGGCGCAAACAGCGATGTAGAAGGAGACCCAGACGACGAGATTATCGGAGCACGGGTACCAGGAAGGCGCACGAATGCCCCGCGAACAGACATCCCCAAGGTGGTGGATGTAACTGGAGAGACGTTATCGCTGCGATTCCAGGAGTTCCTCGAAAAGTGAGCCTCACAATCGCAGCTTCCATGTTGTGGACTGTACTGATGACAGGATAGCTACACAGAAGACCCCTCGTCATCGGCTCTTCCCACCTCAAGCGCCGTGCCCACCACAGACAAGTACTACATCGCCCAGATACGGGGCATGCGATTGTACGGCCTCTCTACCCTCTACGTCGACTACACACACCTTCTCAGGCACGAGGACGGCATTCTAGCTGCAGCAATCGCAAGTGAATACTACCGCTTCCTGCCATATATGGTCCGGTCGCTCCACAACCTTATTGCAAAGTATGAACCCAAGTACTTCCGCCAGCACAAACAGCCCGCCTCGACCGCCTCCGCAGCAGGTACATCGAACGCAGGCAACGCTACAAGCCAGAACGAAAGTCTCAACGAGAAGACGTCAAACCAGCAGACAGACAAGCTGTTCACCTTGGCCTTCTATAACCTTCCTCTTGTTTCCCGTATCCGTCAGCTACGTACCACATCAATCGGCAGTTTGCTTTCCATCTCTGGCACTGCGACACGAACGTCCGAAGTCCGACCAGAGCTTTCGATGGCCACCTTCGTCTGCGAGGTCTGCAACACCGTTGTGCCCAACATCGAACAGACCTTCAAGTACACCGAGCCGACACAATGTCCCAACATAACTTGCATGAACAGGGAGGGCTGGCGTCTCGATATCCGGCAGTCGACTTTTGTAGATTGGCAGAAGGTACGTATCCAAGAGAACAGTTCAGAGATACCCACCGGCAGCATGCCCCGAACCATGGACGTCATTCTACGCGGGGAAATGGTGGATCGCGCAAAGGCTGGTGAGAAGTGCATCTTTACGGGCACAGTGATTGTCATCCCAGATGTGAGCCAGTTCCGCGTACCTGGTGTGCGGCCACAAGCAATGAGGGATACATCAAATACAACCCGAGGAAACGACGCCGGTGGATCAGGTGTCAGCGGTCTCAAAGCTCTTGGTGTTCGCGACCTCACGTATCGCATGTCTTTCCTGGCGTGCATGGTCTCACCAGATCACTCTACCCCTGGACAAACCTCCAACCATCACTTGACTGGTCAGGCAAGCAACATCCTTGCATCTCTTGGTCAAGGACAGATTGAGTCAAACGCGACAAGCGGTGAAGAGGCACAAGAAGAGTATCTCGGTACTCTGACTGCTGCCGAAATACAGGATCTCAAGGACATGGTACACAAGCCCAACATCTTCATGCGACTGGTTGATTCGATAGCGCCCATGGTCTATGGCCACCAGGTCATCAAGAAAGGTCTCCTGCTTCAGCTGATGGGCGGTGTGTCAAAAGAGACACCTGAAGGCATGTCATTGCGTGGAGACATCAACATTTGCATTGTCGGGGATCCCTCAACATCCAAGTCACAGTTCTTGAAGTACATTTGCAGCTTCCTTCCTCGTGCCGTCTACACTTCTGGTAAGGCCTCTTCAGCTGCGGGTCTCACAGCTGCGGTAGTCAAGGATGAAGAGACCGGTGAGTTCACAATCGAAGCTGGTGCCCTCATGCTTGCAGACAACGGCATTTGCGCTATTGATGAGTTCGACAAGATGGACATTGCCGATCAGGTCGCTATCCACGAAGCTATGGAACAGCAGACAATTTCTATTGCGAAGGCCGGTATCCAGGCCACACTCAACGCCCGAACCTCTATCCTTGCAGCAGCTAATCCTGTCGGTGGACGCTATAACCGCAAGACGACACTGCGCGCGAACGTCAACATGTCTGCGCCCATCATGTCTCGTTTCGATCTGTTCTTCGTAGTTCTGGACGAGTGCGACGAGGCTGTCGATCGCCATCTTGCAGAGCATATTGTTGGTATCCACCAGCACCGAGACGAAGCTGTAGACCCAGAATTTAACACTGAGCAACTGCAACGCTACATCCGATTTGCCAGGACGTTCAGGCCAGAATTTACCGATGAGGCAAGGGAAACATTGGTCGAGAAGTACAAGGAGCTGCGAGCAGACGATGCACAAGGTGGTATCGGCCGCAACAGCTACCGTATCACTGTTCGACAACTTGAGAGCATGATTCGTCTCTCAGAGGCTATCGCAAAGGCCAACTGCGTCAGCGATATTACGCCCGAGTTTGTCAAAGAGGCCTACAACCTCCTCCGCCAGTCCATCATTTCAGTCGAGAAAGATGATGTCGAAGTTGAAGATGACGATGATGAAGCGTTGCTCGCCGCAGCGGCCGCAGCAGAGCAGGAAGGTGATGCGCCAATGGACGATCAGCAAGATGCCTCCCGAGACCGCACAGCAACACCAGCTGTTGCGCCTCGGGAGAAGACTAAGATCACGCACGACAAGTACGTCGCTATGCGCAACATGTTCGTCAAGCGCGTCAACGAAGATCAAGAAGAAACACAAGACGGTGTCGAAGAGGAGGAGTTGCTCATTTGGTACCTTGAACAGAAGGAAAATGAAATGGAGACACAAGAGGATTTGGAGAAGGAAAGAGCACTCGCGAAGAAAGTGTTGAGGAAGGTCGTCAAGGTATGTTGGGATGACTCGAAATTTTCGGTGATGCGTGCGCTAACGAAGATTCCAGGAGCAATACCTCATGTTGATCCGGGGTGAAGGACTTGCTGACGAACAGGGTCAGGGTGAGGCCAACGACAAGGCGGTCTACGTGCTGCATCCGAACTGCCCAATTGAGGACATTGCTTAGACATTTGTGGGGATATGACGGGCAAAGTCGACACGAGCGAGCACGCACGCACACGCACACTATGATTGAATGTCGACTGCTTTCTGAACGCTCACGTGGCCATGATTTTGTTGATATGAGACCCGGAGTTGGGGTGCAGCAGTCAACTGTACGTCTAGTAATGTAATACCCAAATTTGACTGCTCAAACAAAGGAACGTCCTCGCCGTAGAATTTGGACATTGCCTTCGAGTTGAATGGTTGCAGGGGGTTTGCATGCTGTAACAATCGAGCTGTGAACAGGGATTGTGGTGGTTTAGTGATGAAGGTTTGCATTTATACCCTAAAAAAAACGTAGACAACCATGTCCAGCAGACCTATAACGTGTAACGTTTCGACATCCATCTTCGAGATGCTCATACGTGCGCTTCTTCCCTTAAAAACCATTTCTATCACCCTGCGATCTTTTCATCTAAGCCTTCTTGTTCTTCAATGCGTCCAGAAACTCTTTTGGTGGTTGCTGTTCATAACCTTCTGGGTTGTTCTCTGTCCACTTCCACAAGTCGGCGCAAGCATCTTCCAGTGTGAACTCTGTCTTCCAGTCGAGCTCCTTGTTCGCGAGTGTTGGGTTCGCTGTCAGGTCGAGCACGTCACCGTGTCTCCGTGGCGCAACCTCGTATGGCAGATCGCGTCCGACAACGGTGCTGAATGCCTTGATCATCTCGAACACGGTCGAGCCCTTACCAGTGCCCAGGTTCCATGCCTTGACACCGGGTTGTTGTTCGCGCAGGTAGTTGAGCGCCTGGAGATGGCCTCGCGCTAGATCGAGGACATGGATGTAGTCGCGGATCGCTGTCCCATCCTTGCTCTTGTAGTCGTCACCAAAGACGAGGAGCTTTTCGCGCTTGCCGATCGCAACTTGCGCCAGCAAGGGAAGTAGGTTGTATGGTACACCCAGAGGGTTCTCGCCCATGATACCACTGGGATGCGCACCTGCAGGATTGAAGTACCTCAGTAGCGCGGCATTCCACTTCTTGATGTCCTTGTCGTCCTTGCCAACCTTCTTCGCATTGTTGCGCTCGGCCTCAATGGTATCTGTGATGGCACCCTCAATGGTGGACTTGGTGCGGCCGTATACGTTGGTCGGGCCGATGGGGCAGTGTTCAGGAATGGGGATCATGTTAGGGACGCGCGTCGCATCGCCATAGACGGTTGCAGAAGAAGAGAAGACGATATTTGTGACATTGTGCTTGACCATGGAGGAGAGAAGCGCAATGGAGCCGCCGACGTTGACGCGGTAGTATGTGAGGGGGATTTCGCCAGACTCTCCAACTGCCTGGGAAACATTAGTCGGATGTTGTTAGCTGGCGGTTCAGAAGTGGACGCACCTTCAGCGCAGCGAAGTGGATGACATTGTTGATGTCTGGGTTCTCTTCAAACACCTTGTCGAGCGCGGCCTCATCTGTGACATCGACTTGGTAGAAGGCAGGTCGCTTGCCACAAATGAGCTCGATGCGGTTCACGACTTCTGGGGAGGAGTTGTAGAGGTTGTCGACGATGACGACCTTGTAGTCTGCTTCGAGGAGAGCAAGGGCTGTGAAAGAGCCAATGTAGCCGGTACCACTAGGCCATTGTCAGTATCAAGTGACCGTGATGCTTTCGCATAGCTAAATGGAGGGGTGGAGGGGTAACTTACCCGGTGACGAGAACGGATCCTACAACCATTGTGAGAGCTCGAGGTATGGAAAGTAGAGAATGCAATTGGGGGGGGGCTCTTGTTCTTATGCGCTCTGGAGTTCGTGTTTGATTGCG
The DNA here is from genome assembly GCA_004936725.1 of Alternaria brassicae. Classification (NCBI taxonomy): domain Eukaryota; kingdom Fungi; phylum Ascomycota; class Dothideomycetes; order Pleosporales; family Pleosporaceae; genus Alternaria; species Alternaria brassicae. Next base: position 1,689,980 of record CM016505.1, on the reverse strand, counting down.
AGGTTGCAGATATATATAAAAACGCGGTAGCACGAGATGCTGGGTTCATGGGCTGTGCCACTAGTGTTGGGAGAAGAGCCGCGTGCGGATAGATTGCCCGATGTGGTAAGCGCAGAATGTCCGCGGTATAGCCATCGCCAGACATGTGTTTCTTGGAGACATCTATACCTTCTTACTATCTGATCATGTTGATTTGCTTTGTTTATAGTACAGTATACGAGCGCAGAAAATCAAGCGTAGAAGCTGGCCATGTCGCAACAGGCACAAGGGTGCATCTTCTTGTGTTCTGCTCTATCGTTACGCTAGAAGTAGGACATGCAACGACTGCAGATACAGTGAAGCCCACGTATGGTTCGAGTATGTCAGGTATGGTAGAGACGGTGGAGTAACAATGTAAGAGCAAGGGACTGTGACGTGGTGGGCCGATTGCGGGTTGGCATGGCCTGTCAAGCCCGTAGATCATAATAGCAACCCACACAGCTCAAGAGACGTCGCGTGAACTTGACAAGCCATTCCCAGTCGTCTAGCTACATGCGCCAGTCACAGCATCGCCGTACGACACACCTTTCTCGGAACCAAAGTTGGGTGACGCAGGTACCTAGGAGAAAGCGAAATAAGCGTCGTGGCTCTCAGGGTCTTGTGCTCCGCTTCCAGCTGGGCCCGGAAATTTCATGCATCATCCATGTCTTGTGGTAGCGGAGACACTAGCTCCCAAGCCTCTCTGATAGATGCTCCGTCTCTCCCAGCTTGTTATTTCTGCTCATGTCTGCATGTGTCCTTTAAGAGTTAGTTTTTTGTGTCAAAGACTGCCATGTCACACACCGCCGAATTAAGCGCCTACTCGCTTAACCTCCCGTTTGCGCTGGCTTCCGGACAGGCTGAACCCTTGCACCTCAAAGCGCGACCTCGAACTTTCATCAACCACATCGTCACCCATCAACACACACTGGAGAACGTCGCGCTGGACCCTGGAACATGATCGCGCATCGCAACCTGCACATACACGAGCGCCAAAAGTTTTCCCCCCGATTCCAATCCTACACCGGTTTTGTCGACCTCGACGCGTGAGAGTTTGTCCACGTGTTTACGGACCCACTGCAGGAACCCGTCACCGATAACACCGTCATTGAAACTTTTAAACAGCAAGAGTTGGGACATTGCTTGACGACACGCGTCGAATCGCGCAGTCCGGACGCGAAAGAGCTGCATCAAAGAACGACGTGTAAGTTGGCGCGACTCTCCTACCCATGTCTTCGCCATGTGAAAATATCTCTTCCATGCATTATGAGGCTGCATGCACGTGGCATCGTGCTTCACCTTCACCTCGCACCTTCACTGCGCAAATTTTCATCAGCTGGCTGCAACGGAAAGTCGACATGCCCCGCCCCTGTTTTCTATTGTTTTCGCCATTGTTGCGAGTCTACCTTTTCTTTGTTGCACACTTATTGTTGGGCGACTCTAGTCATCCGGCATCGTTTTTTCTTTCATACATGACCGTCCCAGCGACTCAACTTCTAGACAAACAACTACTCACACAAGCTCAGCGAGAATTCCAGTCCCCATCGCCTGCCTTCGGGTTCACAATTCCTGGCTCCACATCGCTTCCAGACTTGAATCGGGACATTGACGAACTTATCGCCATGTCTCAACGTGCTAACGGGGAGGTGCGTACGCCTGGAGGGCGGTACCGCCGCTCAGATCGGCTCAGCACAAAGGCAAACTCCGTCACCGCAGAATCAGTTGTCACCAACGCCACAACATCTGCCGCAGCAAAACGTACCACGACAACGCTAACCAAGGTTGCCAGTCGCAGATCAAATGCATACGGCGCGAGTGGTCGTACTGGAGCCCCTGACAAGCTCCTAGCTGCCCCTGTTACAGGTTTCACGCAGGCCATGGAGAGCCAGCTCGAAAAGCATGCAAACGGTGAAGAGGAGGAAGAGGAGGAAGAGGAGGAGGAAGATAGCCAGGGAGAACAAGAGAACAACAGGAATGACGACGCCGATCGGGTTGGTAGCGAGTACCCATCACTCTTCATCAGGCAAATTCGTAACGGCGGCAAGCTCTCACCGGACGTTGCGCGTAACCCCACATCCAAATCAAGGGTCACTCCCGGCTACTCTTTCATCGACAGTGATGACTTGAGCCATAGCGACGATGATCTTGCAGCGTCTGTCGGTAACACTACCAAGTCGTTCGGCCTTGCCCATGAGGCTGGTATGCTTGTCTCTCAGGACCCATTCGCCGGTGGGTCCATCCGGGACGAGCCTAGAAGCTCGCCTTTCGTCAAGCCTGCAGCACCGAACCACAAGCCTGAATTGGCAGCGTCAGTTGCACGAGACCCTTTCGTCAAGCCTGCAGTACCAAATCGCAGGCCCGCCAGTCGCACTGTCAACGGAGCACGGGGGCAAGGACCAACTCCGGTTCTATCTCAAGATCCTACGCGTAGCAAGACCCCAGATTCAACTAAGAATTCCATCCAATCCGAGAAGCCTATGAAGGCATCCGTCCAAGACCACACGCGAACCAAGAAGAACGCGAAGCAACCAACTGTTCGCGCTACATCAGCTGAGGTTGAAGAATCCCTCGAGGAGCTGATGGCCGAGGAGCAGGGTAGGCTCCACCAAAAAGGTCCACCACCACCGCAACTACAGCGACAGTCTGAGCGACGTCGCCCTCACCAAAAAGATAGAGTTGAGCTCAACGCGTGGCTTGGCGACGTAGAGCTGCCGGAGGTGGACGAGCCGGCATGGACATGGAAGAAGCCTGTGACATCGGCCTTCGCAGTATTGGCCACTTTTCTGCTATTAGGATGGTTGGCCTCTTCCTACATGACGACGACCGATCATCCTGAGTCTTTAGCGCGGACGCCAAATCTACTGAAAGCCGTAGGTGCTCGTGTTGGCTACACATACGAACGCATCGCAGATATCATTGCACCCCCTCGAGGTCCCACGGATGCTGAGCGCCAAGTTCAGCTGGACATAGAACGCACTGAAGCCTACAAGGCAAACGGTGAAGACCATTTCCTGTGGGGCCGCATGTCCAATATGGACGAGAAATTTAGCAAGAGTACGGCGGAGATGAGGACGACTCTTGAAGAGTTGAAACATGAGTTACCACATATGATGATAGTTCGTCGCAACGAGCATGGCTCAACCGAGATATCGGATGAATTCTGGGCTGCATTGCTTGGCAGGGCGCGCTCCACTGAGACGGACGCGGATTGGCAAGACTTTCTCGAAGGATCCAAGAGGAAACTTCAAGATCTTCTCAATCCGGCTCTCCACCAGGATCGCGGCCATACGTCTACATGGCCCGAAGCAGTTACACGCGAAGAGTTCATCCGTCAGATTGAGAAATCTTATCAGAACATGACCGTCCGCGTCGACAGGAAGATCGATGAAGCTATCCGAGCCCACAGTACTCAGTTCCAGACGATGGTGCAAGCAGAGGCCCGAAAGACCATGATGGACCAAATTCGTCTCAATTCTCTAGCCCAAGCCAACCTCGTCGCAAACTACGAACTCCACCTCACCAAACCCAACTACTTTTCCCCTGGTTTAGGCGCCATTGTCGAACCCGATCTGTCCTCTGTCACTTTCAAGACAAGACCTGGCCGATTCTATGAGTTGATGCGTCGCATATCATTTGTGCCTAGATACAACCCACCAATGGCAGCGCTTACAAAGTGGGAAGAGCCAGGCGACTGCTGGTGTTCTGCTGGACAAAGCGGAACCTCAACCGGCCAGGCTCAGCTCACCGTCAGACTCGCGCGGCCCGTCATCCCCAAGCAGGTCACCATCGAGCACGTACCCATAAGCATGATGCCATCACGCAACATCTCCAACGCTCCTCGCGACATCGAGCTCTGGGTCCAGACAGACGCGCCCATCAACCCTTACTACTCGCACCGCCAAGTGGCGTGCCGCGACCCGCCGCCACCCAGCATTGGGGGTCCCGTCTGGAAGTGCCTGGGATCTTTCAAGTACAACGTCCACGCATCGAACCATCTTCAGACGTTTGACCTCGCCGGCGAGCCATCCGAACCCGTTTGGAGGACCATGGTACGTGTGACTAGTAACTGGGGTGCTAGTCATACGTGCTTGTACCAGGTGAGATTACACGGGACGGATGCGGAGAAGGACTTTGAGTACCCAGTTGGCCTAATGGATTAGGCTGGTAATGTTTGCAACGAAAGCATGATGGCGTATCTTTTTCGGGTATACCTTTTGGGGTTTTTTATAACGAGTGTTTTTGTATACCCCAGGATAGTACCATAGCACTAGCAATTGATGTTTTACTTGACAAGGATGGAGTCTGAATGACTACAGTGGCTTGTGACGTGACACTTTTGATCTACGGATATAGTGAAGGTAGATTGAGTTGACTGATGGTGATATGTTTGGTATTTAGAAGTGTGACAAGCTCACTTTGGTGGCATCACATTTACTCTCTGAACACCCCATGTATCCGCCAGACCGTACTGTGGGCAGTACAAACAACTTTTTCAAGATTGCTGTATCTAAAATGAGGCCCATCTATCGCACAACCCCTCCCTTGAGAGTTGGGATGCTACATAGACCGTCCTTGGTCTTCAGCTTGGCTACACCCGTCTTCTTATCCGCACCCTCACCGCTGAGCTGTGGCACCACACCAACATCGAAGCCCACTTCCAGACCATCTGTTGTAGTGAAGCCCGGCTGGATCATCTCCCAGACCTTCTTCTTGGGGTTGAGGACGGGCTCGGGCTCGCCTTCCCAGCCCTCAAAATAGACTCGGTCGCCAGCCTTGCTCTCCTTGGGAGGGTTTACCAACTCGACGGGTCCCTTGTGGCTGTCCTCACCCTCGGCAACGCGTGGTGACGCGGCGAGCACCATCGCACAGCTCTTAACACCGCGCATGGTGACGGGCTTCAGGTTGCACACGGCAACAATTTTACGGTTCTGCATCTCGGAAAGGGGGATCAGTCCGTTGAGGCCAGAGCATACAGTGCGTACAACCTGGCCTTCATACTCGGAGGTGTTGTCTGTACCGGGAGCGTCGCCGCATGCGATTGTGGAGACGTAGAGCGAGTCGGCGTTGGGGTGGGTCTCGGCCTTGAGGATGTGGCCTACACGGAGATCGATAAGGGCGGGGGAAAGAGGCTTCTCGACTGGCGCGCTGTGTGTTGTTAGATTGCATGCGCACTTAAGAAAACTGTGTGACTTACGCCTTCTGGGGCTTGGGCTGCTTCTCCTTCTTTTCCTTCTTCTTCTTCTCAGTTGGCGCACCCTCTGGCGCACCACCAGCTGAGCCGCCCGCTGCGTTCCCGACAACTGCCGATGCTACAGCGGAACCAGCAGCCTCGACCTTGCCCTTCGCCTTTTCTGCGTTGCTCTTGCCTCCCTGGCCTCCTTGCCCACCTTGTCCTTGGTCGCCAGTCAGGGTGGTAGCCGTGGCACCAGATGCGGCAGCACTGGCAGCGGCAGCCTCCTTCTCCTTCTTCTTGCGCTCCTTCTCGGCCTTTGCGTCTACCGGCTTGATCTTGAAGATGACATTGTCCTGGTCGATGTTGACCTTGTCGTCCAGCTTCAGACCGAAGACCGGCGAGTTCTGGACAAAGTCGACATGGCGGACGATGTGGTGGTATCCTTGCTCTCCAGTCCTCTCCTCAGCACTCCATTTTGAGACTACTGGTGCGAGCTTCTGGTAGAGGGCGATGTCTGCGACGGAGGGCTTTGCGCCGAGGACGGTGGTTCGGCTCGAAAGGTGTGTGTTTAGTGATGACAGGCGCTCGGAGGCTTTCGCGGCATCCTCAGAAGAAGAGGCAATGTGGGAGGCGGTGATGAGCCATTGACTCAGTTCGGTCTTCTCGGCGTCGGAGTAGGCGACTTCAGGGAAGAGAGCGTGCGAGGCCTTGACAGCGTCCGTCTCTTCGGCAGCGTTGTTGGGCGCATGTGTCTTGAGGAAGGTAGCCAAGGTTTGGTCGATTGTGGCCATGGTGGGCAGTGGTGGGAGGGTTCGCTGGAAAAAGTCGAGGGCAAGTGGCTGTAGTGGGGTAAAGAAATCCGCTGTAAAGCTACTGGCGGCGGTGGCTATGGGTCTGCGGGGAGATCTAGGCGGTATCAAAGACGCTCCGAGCTGACAGTGTCTGGGCCGTGGGAATTGAGGCCGTCCGATATATAATATGCGAGAACAAGGTGTAGCTGGGGGATAACAGCGAAAATGCATGATACACATGAGTCAAATTCAGGTCCATCACCGCGGGGCTCAGAAGCTTCCATGTTGCCGCACAGGCCATCGCGTTCCCCAAAGTCGCGTGTCCATCACATCCATCGCGTCTGCTACATCTCAAGATGACTGTATCGTGTTGGAAATGGACCTCGCTCTATACCGAGAACTATACTCGGCGAGTCGATGGCATTCGATGACTTCTTGTTCATGACGGCTGTCGCGATGCCCCGATGCATCCGTATCCGGATGGCACAGCCATACCCCAACCGTTTGCGGAAACGATGCTGTAGCCTATGGTATGTCTGGTGGAGGCAAAGAAAGTTTGGATGACGACTCGTTTGCTGCCTGCGCCCCACGTTTATTTAGGTATAATATGTCAAGTTCAGAACTCGTTTCCCGCAACACCATCTCTACACAGCGCCACCATGGCATCTGAGACATCACCAGACGTGCCCAAGGGCAAGAAGAGGTTCGTTCCTCTGGGTAAGACAATTCCCCTTGCACGACAAACATGCAGCTGATGCGCGACAGAGAACAACCCTGATGTCATGTCCGCCCTCGTCCACAAGCTCGGTCTCTCGGAGAAGCTTGCATTCCACGACGTCTTCAGCATAGACGAGCCCGAACTACTTGCATTCGTACCGCGACCTGCCCACGCCCTGCTCCTCGTCTTCCCCATTAGTAAGACATACGAAAAGTTCCGCGTCCAGGAAGACCAAGACAAGACGGAATATCAGGGACATGGCTCGGATGAGGAGGTTATCTGGTACAAGCAGACTATTGGGAATGCCTGTGGCTTGATTGGCCTGCTCCATGGCGTCTCCAATGGCTCCGCACGCGCCCACATCAGTCAGTATCCAACCCCAGGAGAGTAGTAGCTGGGTATACTGACAAAGCTTCAGGACCCAACTCAAACCTGGCCAAGCTGGTCAATGACGCGATACCGCTCAAGCCCATTGAACGAGCCGATCTCCTCTACGAGTCTGAAGCACTCGAGAGTGCACACCAAGACGCTGCATCGGGAGGTGACACCGCTGCGCCAGAAGCCGATTCCGATGTCGATCTACACTACGTCTGCTTCATCAAGTCGGACAAGAACCATCTGTGGGAGCTCGATGGCCGACGCAAGGGTCCCCTTAACCGTGGCGCCTTGACTCCTGACGAGGACGTTCTCAGCGAAAAAGCTCTTGACCTAGGCGTGCGTAGCTTCCTCAAGCGCGAGGCAGAGGCTGGTGGGGGCGAGCTACGTTTCAGTCTGATTACACTTGCCGAGTCGTTCTAGGAGCAGTACATGAAGAAAGCGGCGTGTCGGTTGGCTGAAGTTCGCTAGGATAAGTGCTTCGATAACAAGGAACGGCCCAAAAGCAGTGAAGTCCCCCAAACGACATATCAGCAGACCAGACGGACTAGATACATTACGGATTTCTCAAGAATAAGTGCTATGGATGCACGGTATCGCTGTCACGGCTCTTTGTAGTATGAACTTGAATCATGCTGAGACTCTTTTGATCTACACTGCTCCACAAAGTCTGTCGCCTTGCTCAAAACTCATCTACTTTTACTTCTCGTCCTTCCTTTAGCGGCAGATGCACCTTCTCCCATAGATCGCTCCTCTCGCCAAGGTGATATGTCAAGCTTACATCCTGCATCCCCGGCGATGAGGAGGACGATTTACATGTCATGTTTTCGAGTTGCGAGATAATGTTCTCAAGACCCAAGGCCTTTCCGGTAGCTTGTGTACCACCAGCTTCCAGCGAAACATGAACGATATGGATGTGGAAGTGGTAGTACGTTGGTTGATCTATCACCGGTCAGCAAGTCTTCCCAACTCCTCGTCGATAGGAACTTACAATGCACGTAGAGTTTTAGCTCATCCTTCTCAATCTCCGGGTACAGCTTGACAGTTGCCTCGATCATCTTCTCCCGCATATGCTTCACCCAGTCCGCCATGCTTTGCTTAAGATCCCTCACGCTCCAGATATCTCTTCGCTCGACCAGACCCAGCAGATGCAAACTACCCATCGTCTTGCGATCCCAGTTCAGATCCGGTAGGAGCAAGAAACCTTCCTCACCAGACTCTCGATACATGACATCCTCTTGCTCAGTCCGACCTTCAAGGATGTTAAAAATCCAATCCAACGCGCCCTTCTCACGCTGCGCCTGCATATACGGCCTCACGTATTTTTCGTAAATCTCCGGCGTCTCGGTAACGACTCTCAAACGCTGCTGCTCGTACTTCTTGACATGTTTTTCCGTGCAAGGATAGATTAGATTCAACTTGAAATCCGGGGGTGGATTATCGTCGCTGGGGTTCGAATTTGCGAGGAACCAGGCGTAGATGTCGTTTGCACCGAGATTCTTGATGTTGCGCAGTGAGGTGGAAAAGTTGGATAGAATGCTGGGGTTTGTATCGAAGGCGGCACGTTCAGCGAGTAGGAGGGCAGGTTTAGAGTCTATGGTTCCATATAGGGAGATTCGGCGACCGGCTTGATCAGAGTTTAGCAGGCGGGTCAGCTGAAATTTAGGGATTAGAGATTCGACGTGGGCGGCGACGTCTGGAGGCGTTGTGGACGTCATGGTTGTAGTGATTGGGTATTGTGCGAGTGCTTCTCATTAACAAATGATGCCTGTACACTATAATCAGTACAACACAATGCATAAGTCGTGCCGGATTCCATAGTTGAGAGAAACATGACCGGGCTTGACATCTTGAAATAAACAAACTTACTAGACGAAGATGGAATGGTCCTGAAAGCACACGTTGAGAAGTCTCCCGCAAGTTCGGGCTGATGTGGGGGTGGAGAGCTTGATGCGAGATCACATGTCTGCGCGATCTCGCGTATCACTGCAGCAACCAATGGATGCAACCCCGATCAGCGCCAAGGAAATCGAGTGAGGTCACTGAACCCAACCACCCCATCATTACAAGCAACTTATCGCAACGTCAAGTAACGAACAGCCAATATCGATCACAGACACTCTAAAATGGCTCCCAAACGCAAAGCATCCGGCCCCGCAGCCAAATCGCAACAGTCGACTCTCGCATTTCACGGCACGACAAATAAGGTCACAAAGTCCGGCGTCAGAGCGCAAGGGGCAAAGAAGAGCATACTCGAGGCGAAGCTGAAAGACATCAAGCCAGAGAATGTCGACATCTCAGACACGGAGCCGACAACAGCGAAAGCTGCGATTATTGAGCAAACACAACAGGAAGTCAAGGCGCAAGAGGTGGAGAGTACACCAGATGAGGACAAAGCACGGCGCATATCAGATGCAGCCATCAAAAAGTACTGGGCTGCAAAGGAAAAGCAAAGGCTTGCACCGCGAGCGCATCAGGGAGCTCTGAGCCTGCACGACAAGATACTTAGGGAGTTTGACATGAGCGCGCATTATGGCGTAAGTTCCAAGCCCCTACCCACCAACATGTGATTCAAAGTCCTCTACGTTGCAATCATGCCGCTGAAACAACACGTGCTATGTAGCCATGTACCGGCGTCGCTCGGTTGAAGCGCTGGAAGCGAGCGCAACGGTTCGATCTCGACCCGCCGATCGAAGTACTCGCGGTCCTATTGAGGGAACAGGATGCAAGCAACAAGGACAGGATAAGTGTTCAGCGCTCGATCGTCGATGATATTCTGAATTCCAAGGCCGAGCTTGATGTATGAGGATGGGCATCAGCGTGTTGGGCGCAAACTGCAGCCAGGACATGGTAAGAGCAACTCGCTTCTCGACAAACCGTGCTACGAACATGAGCTTTGATGATTGGTGTTACGGGTGGCGTTGGGCGTTATGATTGAACAGCGCACATGAGTGGGTATATGTGTGTGTGTGTGTGTAGCAAGGGAGGATCGTTGGGCACGTGAGCACGTGAGCACGTGAGCACACGTGAAGTTTTCGCCATTTAGATCGATTTAGGCTTGCTAGATAGAGCTACTTCAATCGATGCAAAACCCAAGAGACCAATCTGCAAATCCAAGCCGCTTGATGTTACTAAAGGTCCCGGGCTTTTGTGACCTTGCGTGCTCCAGAGCATTCCCCCCCCCCTGTACGTCAGCATGCGTTCGGGCTTACGCCCTCAAGACTTGGGCATTGGCTCGGAATTACTGAACTAATAAAGACACTTAGTCCTGGTCTAAGTGCAGAAATGATAGGAAGCGACACGGAGATGCGGGGTTGCGCAGTGGACAAGATGTGGTATGGTCGACAAAGGGCCCTTGATTAGCACGGCATGCAGTGTGCAGCCGGTCGTTTGACAGCAGTTAGGAGACTCCAGATTATAGTATGCTTCGGCGGCTCCAGAGCCAAAAGACGCGGGGCTGATGGACATTTACTCGACGAAGCTCCAGACTTTGAGCTCGCGTGCTAGGTGGCAATTGCTGAGCTGCACGACAGTGGGGCACGATGCTGGGTCCGCATGCAAATGGCACACTAACTGTCAGCCCGATTCCACGCAGCCGGCGACATGCTTGTTAGCGGCCTCTTGCTCATTATAGTCGCCAGTAGAGCATGCACAGTGTGCGTCTGCCATATCTCCGCACGCATCCTTGTCAAGTCCGCGAGATGCACCCATTGGCGTCCTTATCGTCCTTGCAACAACTGCGCCGTGATACTGCCGAATCCCAGCGGCTGTGACGAAGCCAAAACTGCCATTCCGGCTGCTCGTCGTGCTGTGTCGTCTGCACAAGCCAACCAAAGACGGCTGTCGGAGCAAGCGTTGCATGGTGGCTGCACCATGAAGCCGGGTTGGGTGGACTGAACGAATGCTTGGGATGGTGAGATAGCGGGGAACCACTAGAGGCGCCCATATCATTCCTGGTGGCTACAACCTCCATCAACGCCCCTCGCCCCTCCATATTTCTTTCTTCTTGCTCGATTTAATCCAATCCCTCCTCTTCACCCGCCAATTCTTCACTTGACCCCTCATCACAGCATGTCTACCGCCGCGCTGTAGATTGACTCTCCCGCAACGGGCCGCGACTTCTCCACGGCTCTCGTGCTTGCCTCTTTGACCCCGGCTGTTGATCAACTCAACAATTAACGCGCGCCGTCTTCCCCAAACTTTCAACACATTAGGTCCTACACCCGGAACTCAATACGCCCTGGGGTTCCGTGTACCGTGTACCGTGTACCGTGTACTTATCAATCGCGCGGCAGATTGCTCCTGTCACTCCACCCTGTCGTGATACCCGCGTTCCTGCCGCACTTGAGTCGTCTTTTGACCCCTCCGCTGCGTCTCTTGAACTGGGAAGGGACCATCCATCCCCATTAGCCAGCTCATTGCTATTGCAGAAGACCTGCCCAATTGGTCTCCCGCCCTCCACAAGTCCTCTTCCCACGTCGCGCGCCTTCGCTCCATCCTAACCCCCAAGCCTTGGAGTTGTCAATATGGCCGCTGCTGTCGCCAGATATCCTTCTATGCTCGGTCGCTCCTCGACACCACCACCGCACCTGTCGCTGAACACCTCTTCTCGTGGTGCGCCCACTGCTATTCCCAACAAGCACATTCCGGAATGCTCTCCTGGTGGACTTCCTGCAACTCCTCCGGCATCCCCCCCGCGGCAGGACAGTCTCATTGAGCAGTCGTCCATCACATACCCGCCAGATGCATACTGCTCGCAGTACTCGGATGACCCACCCGTGTACACCATCACTGCGGATTGCATGGCAGAGGCTCTGGAGCATATCGCAACCCAGCCGCTGCCGAACCCTGACCAGGTATTCCCATGGATGCACGGTCTGCACTCTGAGAACCAGATCCAGCTTAGCTTCTTCTCGTCTCGTCGTAGAAGCGGCCGAAAGATCCCCAGATGCATTCGCAGCATTACCGTCGTCAAGACCAGTGGAAATCTGTCATCTTCCAAATTAAAGGGCGCAGTTGCGCCAGACGAACTACTGGAATCCGTGTCTTCTGATACACCCGCGTTTCTGGAGTGTGACCCAAAGAACGGCTTTTCTGTGCGCAACTTCCAGATCCAAGCTTGCAAATTGGCCATGGTTTCGGACATCATCGTATATGGCGACCACAAAACTAACCCACAAGACACTGTTGCGCTCGCTCAGAAGTTCTCAAAGGCCCAAAGGCAGTATGAGACAAGGAACGGATTTCCGCACCGCTTGTTCAACACGTTCATGCTCTCAGACTCTTTCGCGTCCATGCAAGAGAAATATCCAAAGTTGATCGCCATCAACTCCGCGGGCGATATGACTGGAGAGGTTGCTGACTTCTTCTACTGGGAACGATACGAGATGAGCGCAATGTCAAAAGCGACCGAGATCAGTAACAACGTCTTCTTGGGGCCTACGCCTGATCAAGCACTGCATCCAGACTGCGTGGGCGAAGAAGACTACGATATGCTGATCGAAGCGACCGATCTTGCGCATGTACCCGAATCACGCTCGCTGCGGGCTCTCCGTATGGGTCTTGAGCGAGTTCACCGTAAATCCACCCTGCACATGGAATTCCCATCATCAGGAAGTATAATGCCTCCTACGTGGGCACATGGTGAAGTTGATGGTCTCATGGATATGTGTAAGTGGATGTTTGAACTAGCGAACCCACAAGAGGTCCGGCGGTCAAAGCGGAAAAGGGAAGAAGAGGACGAGGCCATAGAGATGGACGACACTGCGGCGCCGCGCAAGTTCTTGATACACTGCACAGATGGCTACACTGAAACCACTCTTCTTGCCTTGGCTTACTTTATGTATGCGGAAGGTTTGCCTGTCCATGATGCTTGGATTCAGATGCACCGCGACAAAGGTCGCAACTTCTTTGCATACCCTTCAGACGTTGCACTTTTGACAGCGATACAACCTCGAATCCTCCAGGAATCTCCGCGCTTCAACCAGAGCATTCTGGATATCCCGGAACCACGCTGGCTTTCGAAGCTTGACGGTAGTCTGCCTAGCCGGATCTTGCCATACATGTACCTCGGCAACCTTGGACATGCTAGTAACCCGGAGCTCCTCCGCGCTCTCGGCATCACACGCATTCTGAGCGTTGGAGAAGCGCTCTCTTGGCCGGGAGATATTCAGAAGAAGCTTGATTGGCCTGCGGAGAACTTCTTGATGATCGATCGAGTTCAAGACAATGGCGTAGATCCTCTGTGGGGCGAATTCGAGCGTTGCCTAAAGTTCATTGGTATGTGTTGCAGCTCCATGGTGAGGCTTACCTTTATTAACATTTTGTAGAAGCAGGAAAGAAAGAGGGAGGCGCGACTTTGGTACATTGTCGAGTGGGTGTATCACGCTCTGCGACCATTTGTATTGCTGAAGTTATGAACGAGTTGGGACTGTCTTTTCCCCGTGCCTAGTAAGCAATGTGCAAACTCTTGTTCGACTACGACTAACGTCCTTTCAGCTGCTTTGTCCGGGCCCGACGACTTAATGTTATAATCCAACCCCACCTTCGATTCACTTACGAACTACTCAAGTGGGAAGAGTACCAGCGTCAACGACGTAACGAGCCTCTTCGCCGCGACCTGGAGTGGGCAGCTGTAGCACGCGAGATTGCTCTTATGAACAAGCCTTACTCCAGATAATGACTTTTACGACCTTTTTACTTGATATGACTCACGACGACACGACTCGTACATGTACGACTACAAACCCTTCACATCCGGCCGGCTTTTTCAGTTCAGGATGGTTATTATCCTCTGTGTGCGATATACTGGCGTTTGCGGCCTCCATTTCTCGTTCGTTTCATATTCTTTCCTAATACTTCGGCTGTTACGTTGTTGCGATCGTTTTGCACTGCGACACTGCTGTTTTGCACTACGGATCCGAGCCTGGTTCGGCGTTGTCTGGATTACTTTCGCGCAATTACGGCTGCAAAGTTTGGAAGGATCATGGAGTATTGGATTTCGAGATACTTCACGCCATAGATACATTTTAGTTCCAAGAACAGGGTCTTTTTCCATCTTGCTTTCCTTACACGTTCCAGTGCTGTTGTCAGCTTCTCTTATCTTGACGGCAACTTCCTCCTTCCTCCACTCACTTCACCGTCCACGTGGCGCAAAGAATGAAGAAGAAGAAGCTCTTGCCCACTTTCTTACGGATTTGATGACGGGCTAGCTTTTTTATTTAGCTGCTCATCATCATCATCATCATCATCATCAGCGATACAAGAGATCGGGCGTACACGAGCCTTATCTCTACCCTGCAAATCAACGATCCGACTTTACAAGTCCATGGATTACGCAGAGCTATTGAAGCTCCATGGTGGTCGACCGCTAACTCACTCACACGAGAGAATCTGCGTTCCAGTGCCCAGAATATCTACCCAATGGATGTCTCGCGACGACCTTCTGGCTCGTATGTTACAACACGAATCTATCATTGAACCAACAACGGGTGCACCAAACCTGAAGAATGTTCATGCAAGGAAGCACAAACGAGCTTCTCACCTAGACCAGTGTGTCCATAACGATAGGCACTTTGCAAGACTTGTGCATTATGCATGCTCGAGAAGAAGCGGATAACTGGGAGTCTATGTGCAGTAATGGAGATACGAGGAGAAAGCCGGGCGTTGATATTGGCAGATGGCGCATATGTCTTGTGCCATGGAGTTGCTCAGAACACCTTGCAAACAAACACGGCAAGAAGAACCGGAAACACATGTGAAGGTGAGGCTGATGTCGATCGAAGTCATATTGTTTAACCTACTCCTTGCCCCCAAGATACCGGTAGACCACAGAGAAATCTTTGCCTTTGCAATTCTCGGCTTTCTCACAAGCATCATAGAGCGCTCTTGCGGGTTCCCCCAACGCGAGCTTGACATCTGCCTCATCAGCAGCCTTCAGCGCAAGCTTGAGATCTTTGCTAGCCAGACCTATGCCGAACCCTCCCTCATATCCTCTACTCGCAGGCGAGCCCTCAATGACACCGGGAACAGGGTTGTTAACCTCACTAGGCCAGCACTTGCCAGTCGCTGTGTTGATCATGCCAGCCAACGCCTTCGGGTCAAGGCCCCACTTCACGCCCATGCTCATGGCCTCTGCAGTCGCAATGTTGTTGAGCGCAAGCAAGTAGTTGTTTGCAAGCTTCCCCTTGAGACCGGCACCTGGTCCGCCGAGGTGAACCACTCTCCGACCCATCATTGACAATACTTTAGTAGCTCTTTCGACTGTCTCTGGCGGCGCGCCGATCATGAAGGTGAGAGTCCCAGCCTGTGCACCAACGACACCACCTGACATGGGCGCATCAATGAACTTCCCTTGACCAGATGAGTGGGCTGCTTCCGCTACCTCACCAGAGGTCATTGGATCGATAGTAGAACAATCAACGAAGAAACGTTCTTTGTTGATAGAGCTGTCCGAAAGAAGAGTGGCTGGCTCCAGCATCTCCTTGAATACTGCCTTTACATGCTTCGGCTCTGGCAACGAAGTAACAATAGTTTCCTGCAACACTGTCAGTGTACCGCACTCGAAGCTTGTGACGAGAACATGTGTCGGGTATGAAGCATCAGAGGATTGGCTATAATATTTGTGTAATCAGGATAAGGGTCACGAATGACCCCCAACTTAGATCATTGATAGAACAATTAATTCATCATAAGAGTGACGGGCGATGGGATGAACGCGGTGTATACGTACAGCTTCCTCGGCGACTTCCCGGACGTTTTCAGCCACTTGTACGCCCTGTGGATATTCCTTCAGGAATTGCTTCGTAGCTGCGGCATTGACATCGTACACAAAGAGTGTGTCTTCAGCGGGTATCTTCGCTCTGAGGTTCTTCGCCATGGGATATCCTATTATGAATGTTAGGAGATGGTAGTCATGTGAGCTGTTGTGGTACTGACCCATGCGTCCAAGTCCTATGAAACCCCATGTAGCCTGCAGGTTGTGGGAGCTTGAGAAGCATCTCCGTGTACTCTGGCGCGCCGCTGTAGGTGTTGATCTCCGCAGAGGTGAAGATAAGGCCGATATTGTCCGCATCTTGTGATAATGGAGAGTAGGAAGATGATCTGTATAGTTGAATTGGCGACGTGTTGCGGAGAGCGGTTGGAAGCGGTCTCCGCACCCATGGATCGCGTTCAGCCGAGGTCGCGGTCCAAAGCAGCTGTGTGAACATTGCCAGCAGCAGCACCCCTATGCGGGGCTAGCGATTTTTGTGTAGGCATGGTGAATAGTATGATCCCCACTCCAGTGCTGGAGCTGGTCTTCTGTGAAGCTTTTGTGAAACTTGGAACTAAAGACGAGGGAGCAGGTGGAAGCTCCGAGAAAATTGCAGCTGGCGGAAAAGTAAATCCGGCCGAAGTGCGCTATGCCCGAATCGCCATCAGCCCCTTCTCAGTCAGCGCTCAGTACCTCAGCACTACAACAATTTCTATACGTATCGAATTCCTTAACTTGCTAACGTTCTGCTGTGGTAAGCATCATGTACTAAGTTCTGTAGCTGCGAAATTGATAAAGAACAACTCATTTGCATTAAGACATTGGAAGCCTACGAACTTTCCTTCATGTTTGTTATATAGATTCATTATCGATTTCGAGTTTAGACCCTACATACTTTGCATGTGGAAATTGTCCTGATCGATAACAGACACGGTATGGCTCTCTAGTCGGTATATGGCTGCTGTCATCATGGAGATAATGCCAGTTGTGTCCTGTATGGCAGATCTCCGAGCCTCGGTATTTGGAGGCTATAACATCGGACAGTATAGATGCCCATCAAATTCAGTATCGCATTATTCACGAAAAAACAGTAGTTTTGCAGTCTGTGCCAAGCCGGATACGAGTGTTAGGCGCACTCAAGACGGCAGAGATAGGGGAGACCGTGGCACCGCAGGAATCGAGCACCAACCTTCACCTGCGAAGTCTCTGTTACCCACATGTTCAGTAGCATTATGGTTGCGCTTTTATTACTCTACAAGTTCCTCAGTGCGGCAGGAGGTCTGTCGAAGTAGCGAATTCTTCTGGGGCCTGATTGCAGCGGCTTTCTCGCAAACAGCTTTCTCCAGATCTCGACCAACTGGTGAACCCATTGACTTCGCCCATATCATCGGCGTACACATTACTTCTTCAGAATATGCGTTCGTCCATCATCAGAACATATCCTGCCGTTTATCCGCTTCTGCCTTCCCAAGCCTAAGCGCTGCGCATGGTAAAGCACTCCAGGTTTCCAAACGACCATGATGTAACTCGGCACTCCTCGCCCCACTCATCTTCAAACGGCATACTGCGCCACCACCCATGCACATTTACCACCGTCCCTCTTGGCCAGCAAGGCTGTCAAACATCGTTTAGGCGATGTGCAACAAGGCGAAAGCTTGGCCCCCCTGATCTTACAGCTAAGGTATCCACACCGCCGTGCGCTATAGGTTGCTTTGTGGTAGCACTACAGAACCTCAGGCCATTTTCGATGTTTGAGGTGTTATGGGCAGGAGGCAAGGTACTTAGGCAAGATTAGGGCGTGGATAGAGGAGGTTGAGGGTTGATTCAAGCACGCCGACGAAGCATAGTTGAGAAGGCAAGTGTATATGAAGCTAATGTACTTGCATGTCTTTTCGTGCGCTATTGAAGTTTCTTTACCCTTCATTCTCTTCGCATCACTCTTTGACTACGATAACCGTAGAACGGTCTTTACATAATATTTACCTTCGATTCTTTGGTCCACCGTTGAACGGTATTCAGCCCTTTTCATACCCCTTCGATACCTTTTGTAACTTCAGCTATTCGCTGTTATATAATGAAGTCATTCATCTTCTCTGTCGCCCTTGCTGCCACAGCAAGTGCGCTTCCAGGCCCGTCGTTCAAGACTGTTAACAGACTGCCCAACATCAAGTGTACGTGTATACCTCTAATCCCCTTCTAAACTATACTAACCGAGAACAAGCCAATCCACTTCGTCGCGCCAACCAGATAATCCCCGTAATTGTTGGTGGCCCGCAGGATACTTTCATCCCCAACGCCGTCACTGCAGCAGTCGGCGATATCATCCAATTTCAGTTCTCCAACGGTAACCACACCGTCACGCAGTCGACCGCAAATACAGCATGCACTCCCATGGAAGGCGGCATCCACAGCGGTCACATCCCCTTCGAAGACGGCCAGGTAGATGTTGGAACTTTCAACATGCCCGTCACTAGCGCTGACCCCATGTTTCTGTATTGTGCCACCGGACCACATTGCCAGGAGGGTCAGGTCATGATGATCAACCCTGGGAATGCGCAACAACTAGCCGACTATGTCAAACTAAGCCAGCAGAGTGAATCGAGCACTGACGGAACTAATGTTGTTGGTGGAACTGCGGGGAAACTTGCTTTGAACACTGCTGCGTGAGTCTTTCTCGGTCCTGAGCTATGATCATGCTCGTAGCGTACCAGACACTGACTCTGCTATAGCTTCATACCTATACCTCCAGAGGGCCCAGCAGCAGCACCTCCTCCTCCTGCCGAGGCTCCGGCAGAGGACGCTCCAGCAGAGGAAGCTCCAGCAGAGGAAGCTCCAGCAGAGGAAGCTCCCGCGGCTGAAGACCCATCAGCAGCCCCTGCCGAGATCACTACCGTCATAGCCTAAGGAGTACATGCTCAAAGCAAACGGAAGGATATAGGGGAAATAGTCAATTCGATTTGGGGTTTCTAGAGAAAGATGACGTATTCGAATACATACATTACAGCGAAGTAACGATACTATTTTTCTTTTGGTGACCGATGGAGCGTCATGTGCGAAGTGTCGACTCTCAGAGGGCGAAGACGCAACTCAAGGACGCCCGAATGGAGAAGCTACCACGAAGTAAGCTATCTGACGTGGGTCACAAAGTCAGGCTTTGTCCTCCCCCATCACAGACCGCATGTACATCAATTAGGATGGTTGTCGATGTTTGTTGTCCTCCAACGCGTCGTGCGGCGTAAGTCGGGTGGAAAGTGTCATATCCATCACAGGCATTTGTTTGCCTAGCTCACCTCGACTCGGGAACTGAAAATTCGAGATACCGTAAGCGAGGATAAAGAAGACCCCGATCATGTACGCGATAGTTAGCCAGCAACCACTCACACGTGAAGTTTAAGGTATCAAAATCAAGATTCGATAAAGAAACTAGATCATGTGTTGCGTCACTTTGGTTTGCGCTGTCGCGACCGATTAGCTGTATCCTGGCGCCTTGGCACTCCAGCAAGTTGAGGGTCCCCTACAATTCGTTATGCGACGCGATCGTCAGATCACGCCTCATCACGCTGACTGTCCACAAACGAGTTGGGTAGACGCGTCAAAGGCACCTTTTGTTACATACGCAGAGCATAACATGGAACGACTATTGTGTCGCCCGCCCGTCTGAGCAACCTGAATATGTCCTTGACTCTGCACGACGCCCGCACCCATCCTTGCAGCGGCAACAATCAACATGTCGAAACCCGCCTCGAACTCACAGCTGGCTCGGGTGCAGAAGGTCTGCACCCTGTGGACTCATGATGATAACTTTTCGAGAGATGAAATCGTTTTCAATGGAGAGAAATTCCCCGAGTTACCCACTAGTACCGGTGCGCTCCTTCAGATCGTGGCGATACATGCGGACAATGCCGTTCGGGACTTTCGCACGGGACCCAAAAGCACGTCGCAAGATGCGACGCAATCTAAAACCGAGGCATTGCATAAAGATAGCAATGTGGACAACTATTCGAAGAGATGTCGTCGGGATTCGATAACGATAACCATTGATGAGAATGGCTCGACCATACCGGAGGGTCGTCAAATCGATGCAGACAAGGCCTATGTCTTCGTCCCTAAAGCGGTTCCTGCAAATTTAGAGTCGAAGTATACAAACCTTCAAGTAAGTTATACTTGGGGTAGCCATCCTGCGTAGCTAATACCGACAAGGTTTCGATATCTGAGAGGATTGCCAAAGTATTCGGATTCCGCAACAGGATGCAAGTCGTAGTGACCGAGGCCGATGAGGACACGCACGAAGCTCATCATGTGGAGATCGTTTTTCGGGATGAGTATCTCGCTCGCGCAGATATGTGGCGTATGGCGATCGCCGAACTCAGCAAGCGAACGGTCTATCGAGGCCAAAGGCTACTGTTCATGGGCACCATCAAAGCCACGATCAA
The DNA here is from genome assembly GCA_004936725.1 of Alternaria brassicae. NCBI lineage: Eukaryota > Fungi > Ascomycota > Dothideomycetes > Pleosporales > Pleosporaceae > Alternaria > Alternaria brassicae. Next base: position 1,669,720 of record CM016505.1, on the reverse strand, counting down.
ACACATATACATCAACGGTCAGTCCGTGCATTCTGGCTACTTCTCGCCCAAGTCGAAGCCTATATTTCGCAGCGAATCAGCAAGATACACACTATTCATCCAGATGTCCAGAGAAATGTGGGATTTTGATACTGAAGGTGCCGGCGAGATCATGTTCAACAAAGTTGTAAGCGGATTTCTTCCAGACTTGTTCAAGAGATGGTTGCGAATAAACGCGCGACATTTAGTCACCATTATCCTTTTTACAAGAATGCAATACGATGGGGAGCTTTTGGCCGATCGTCCGGAAGGAACTACAAGCAACACTTACTCTGGTTCGCATTCAGGAACCTTCAGAGATTACTATAGAGTCGTCGTGAGCGATATGGCCAGTGGCGATTGGATCAACATTCTCTACCAACTGAAGAAGGAGTTTAGAATGTTTCTTCGGGAAGTTTCTCTGGTCCATAAGCCAGTAAAGCACGCCACCATTAACGGAGAGATAGGATTGGAAGACCCAGCTACTGATGTTGTTGTAGCCGGTCGACCTTCTTCCGCAAGCCAAGGCAACATCCTAGAAGCCATCAATCTTGCTGCGGCTCAATTTGCTAAAGATTACATCGATCGCGATTTGGTCCGCACGGGTATCTCGGTTATCGTTGTTACTCCGGGTACTGGCGTCTTTGAGATTGACTACAACATGCTTAAGTTGACCACGGATACTCTAATCGGATCAGGTATCGGGATTGATTTAGTGTGTCTCTCGCCGATGCCTCTTCACTCCGTGCCGTTGTTCAAGTATCAAACGCCTCGTTCAGTGTCGGACTTGAAAGCTGAACACGACAAGGGACAGCATACTTCTGCGAGGATATCGCGGACAGAAGAGGACAAGACTCCCCGCCAGAGCCAACCAGATTTTGGCTCCATGTCACGCGCATCCACCGTACGGCACGTACCCATAGATGTATCCACCGACTCATCAGACGGATGGAGGTTCGCAATGCCGTACTGGGTCGATGTCTCATTCTGGTCTGGAACATCTGAAGAGATATTAGAACTCACAAAGCCACGAAAGGCTGATAAAATAGTGAAGAAGTCACGCAAGAAAGGTCGCATCTTTTCTCTACGATGTCGATTGTACGAACTACAGATGATGGGTGTCATGGAGAACGAGTTAGGTGATATTGCAATTCCTTACCTAGAAGAGGACCCGATGTATCCACATCATCTGCGCGAGTTGTTTGAACCGAACGAAGAAGGTCAGCAAATTCCACCAGCATCCAAGCCGTCCGCAGCTGCGGCGGGCTCTTATTCCTCGCGGGGCGACAAAGAATATAATGACGATCAGCTGGACGAAACAAGAGCCGCCCAAAAGGCCTGGATGGAAGCATACGATGGTGGAGTCTTTTCTCCTCTTATGGAAAGACACTCTACGTTAGACCAGCTTCAGGCTCATAAGCGAAGGCTGAGCGATGAGATCATTAGCGGATCTCCGGAGCTGTCACGAAGTCTACGCCTGTCTTCTTCTTTCCGTAGTACGGGCCCGTCGTTTGGGAAGACGGCTCGGCCTACACTGGACACGAACTTTCCGCAACTAATGCATGAGAGATCGAAAGACGTCGAAAGCCAATCTCCACGAGGCAGCACCTTTCGTATGCCAAATCTCAAAGGCGAAGGCGTACCGCGAGCTGATGTTTTGCGGCGGCAGAACAATTTAATTAGAGATGGTGCTAGTGCCGGGCGCCCTGTAGTGCATAAGAGAAGTGGTTCTGGAGACACCCAAGATCATCCTCAAACTGTAAATTCAACCCGGAGAAATTCGCCTGCTCCAAGTCGCGGGTCATCACCTCCCAGGCGAGCTGGGCTCTTGCCTCCGGCTAGTGTCGAGACGTCAGCATCAGCCAAGCCGGAACTGAAGAGCAGACCTTCAAATTGGTTCCTAAGGCAGATGAGCTTTGGTGGAAAGGCTGCGCCAGTGAAGCCAACCCTCGGCGACGCCACCATCGATATCAGTCAGGGTAAAGTGAAGCCTGCAATGCTGACCGTCGAGAAGAATCAGAAGGGCGCCATTGCCGAAAGGTTGGCAAGCACTCGTCATGCTTCTACAGGAAAACCATCACAGCCGATTGCGATAAAGCCTGCATCGCGCGCAGGTCCTACGTCAGCCGAGTCTCTTGCCTCGGAACGCGCAAGCTGCTCCATTGAGACCGTGGGGGGAGCGCGATCCGATCGATCCAACGTGCATTCGCAGCCTGGTTCAGTCGTGAGGGATCCTGGGTCAACATTTTTACTTGCAGGATCGCGAGGTGCAGGCGAGCACGCTGGACCAAAACCAGACCTTTCTTCTAGTGGAGGTGTCAGAGAAGCTCCCCGGACTTTGTCTCCAACAAGCGCGATTGCTCCTTGGGCAGTCTTGGTCAATCCATGCAACCCGAAGAAAAACGTCATCAGCTCCAAGAATCAGTACCGGCGCTGGCATCACGTATTTCCTCGAACCTTAAGGACAGGTACCGTTAAATGGAGATCGTTGTGTTCACCTGCTGCAGTCCCGTTAACCCACGAATGGTTTCCTTCCGTTGATCAAATAGCATCAGAGTATAACGAAAGTCCGTACAAGATCACGCAGAACGAGGATGACGACATTCAGGAAGTACCAAAAAGCCGAGAGTCTCTTATCAAAGAGCTAATTGCTTTTCGCCTCTCTCACGGTTTCCAAATCATTGTTGGCTCTTCCGTGGCGGAATTTTCAGGCCGACAGGAGAAAACTCTCGCCAGCATCCTTGATCCTGAGTACATGTCTAGTGATGGGGACACTGTTTTCATGAGTGTTGGAAACAGTATCCATCAGCTAGTGTGTGTAGCTGGAGGAGAGGTAGAGGTAAGAAGATACAACAGGAAGCCCACCACAGCATTGGAGTCGTCTGCTGGTATTGATACGCCTTTCTCGTACAAGCCTTTCATCCGTACTGCGTTCGAGGATACATATGACCCTCGAGAAGTTGTGTTGCGTCCGCCCCGGAGAGAATACAACTGGAACATCATTGACACTTTCTTGGCTGGGTATCACGATGAGTTTTCGGAAGTATTGCGCTTTTGGAGAGCTCGCTTTGTCCTCATCCCAGTCGATATACCCGCCATGCATCGGAGACCGTTGCCTATGCAAGACTCGCCAGAGGAAATCCGGCTCGAGGGCATTCGCAAGCTTACTCAATTGTGGCAGAAGTTCCGCTATATTCCCCCAGAAGAGCGCTATTTCCAGCCAGCGTCCATCTTGAAACAAAAAGACCCAAATCCGCTTGCAATTGAGTACCACACACGCGATCCTTCGGCGGTCGTTGCAGCCGGCCCGGATCATTCTCTGCTTAATGACACCGACAGCGAATTGCAGACTTCTATCTTCTCCGATGCGGAAAAATACCACACGTCTAATATAGACATCAAGAAGCTTGCGGATGATTTACAGGGCGAAAAGGGGATCCATATGCTTGATCGTCGATGGCATTTGAAGTTGCACTACAACTGTTTTCTGGGCTTTGACCTCACCAACTGGCTACTTTCAAATTTCAAGGACATTGAAACCCGAGACGAAGCGGTAGACTTTGGCAACGTGCTCATGAAGATAGGCCTCTTCCAGCACGTACAAGGACGACATCAGTTCCGCGATGGCAACTTCTTCTTCCAGATTGCGGCAGAGTACAGGGCTCCACGGGCCGAGTCTCGAACAGGGTGGTTTGGTATGCGCAAGACAGATAAGTCTGTTCCCTCTACGCCACTGGCAGAGGCGCCTCGTACATCGCCTCTGACATCGAAAAATATCAAGTCACGTCCGGATACTGCCGATTCTTCATCTAACAGCTCTGGTTCGCTCCAAGAAGGGGAAAAGACACCAACACGCGGCGAGTCACACAAGCGAAAGGTCATCATGTCACGCGTTATGCGCTATGATGTGGACCCCAGAAAGCGGTCGTATCGACCTGAGATAATTTCACTGCACTACGATCGATTGCATAACCCTGACAACTGTTACCACATCCGCATTGACTGGATGAACGTTACTGCGAAGCTCATTGAAGATGCCATCGTCACTTGGGCTACGAGCGTAGAGAAGTATGGCTTGAAACTGGTGGAGGTACCCATCACAGAAGTAGCGGACATTGCTGATCACCACCCATTCCGCTCGCCTTACGCAGTCAAACTTGCACTGCAGCCTCCCCAAGCTCAGCCTGAGGTGATGTGGGACTCGACAAGCTTTTATCCTCAGTATCCGAAACCGGATAAATTTGCTTATCACAAGCTCCTGCTTCGAAGGCTTAATTTTGTTCTGGACATGGAAGCAGCCAATGCCTTTCCGCCCGACGTGGAAGTTACGTACTCTTGGGGAACACCTGATTACAAGTATACACAGTTCATCCACAAGAGTGGAGGCTTGCTTGCTCAAATTACTGACGATGGAAACCTCCTTCTATTAGCAAATAGACTTGCGCACAACCGTGCCAAAGACTATAGTAAAATCCGGCCTGTGGATCCCTATGAGCATAAGAAAGCCACCACAGACGGTAGTCAAAGCAGTCGATTACCGTCAACACCCGCGGTAGAGCGCGGGAACTCACACCGCAGTCCCTTTGCAAGTCCTTTGGCGCGACCAGTTCAAGATGCCAGTCTCCTTCACACTGCGCTTATATTCCATGATCCGAGGCCATCAGCAGCGACTACTCCAGCCCTTGCATCCAGTATATCTCTTAGTCCCGAGCAAGTCAAAGATGAAGTGGAGGCTTTCTGCTCCAGTGCGTCGCTTCTCTCCACTTTCTACGCCGAAGCTTTCCGCCACACTCCATCTCCGTCTCCGCGGATTTTACCAGTAGGAGAAGACAAGATACCGAGCTTGGGACTACCGCCAGCGATTAGCATCAGAGATGCTAGCCCAGCGACCAGAGGCTGGACATTAAGTAGCACATTCGGAGGGCCTAGCGGTATAGCTGGACGCAGGCAGGGTAGTGAGGGAAGCATGTATAGCATGGGAAAGAGGGGTAGTGTAGTCGAGGGCATGGAGAGAGCGCCAAGACGGCAAAATAGTCAAGGAAGTCCAGGAAGCGGAATGTAAGCTCACAGACAACGATGAATGTGTACAAGAGTGGATGCAGTATAGGCGGCACAAACTTCCGCTATCTCGTTATTGGTATTTAGACTTCAAAGGTGTCAATGGTACTATAGCCACGTTGAAGGTTTCTGCAAACGAGGCAGGGGAAATGGCGCAGTTTCACGGTTCGCCTTCGCGGGGTGACGCATTGTTGCAGGAATTTTGCTGTGTTTACATCCAAAGCTCTGCTCAGTATACACCATATTCAATTCATGCGCGTTCAAACAAAGGACACGGCGGATACCTTTGGGCACGTTTTAGCGCTGGGTACGACGTTTGAAAGAGGCCTTCGCTACTGGCATGCACTTGGACCCCGCACTTGGACCCCACGCGAGTGGCTTGCCAAAAGTTCGTGATCCAAACACGACGCCGGCGCAACGTCGAGAGCAGCGCCATGGCACTCCTCAGGCTGCTGGAACAATTGCAAGCTGGTAATTTACTCGGCTCAACACAAACTCACGTTGCTGATATTGCTATAGAGTTGCTCTCAACATGGCACGAACATCGACTCCCCATCTTACTGGCTGCATTAGTAGTAGCGACGGTTGCGCGTCTCGCCATCTATTCGCGCGACCGGAGAGAGAAGCTCTTTGGGTCACCAGCTCCCTCGTCGCCTGCGCCAGTGGAGAAGAAATCCTCCGTCCACCTTAAACCCGAATGGCTGCCCGAATATACCACGACGCTCAACTCGTCAGAGCTCAATGTCGACAGCCATGCCGAGGACGATACAAGGGCGGTGGCTGCAGTCGCAAAGGTGAAGAAGGGACCTAAGACGGTCAAGGGCAAAAAGACACCGAAAAAACTTGTTGCAGCTCCGACGTTTGACCACCAAGCGGACAGGATACAGCCCTTGGTATTCTTCCAGTCACTATCTGGTACCACGGAACGTTACGCTAAACAATTTGCGCGAGTTCTCACCGAGTGGATAAGGTAAGCCTTGGATGCGCAAAATGATTCAAAGCATACTCTAACTGGGTGTCCACCCTGATAGGGGCTGCAATCAATCCCAGTCCTTCCTGGAGCCCCAGACGCTTGACATCTCGTACATTGAACACGACGATTACTTCATCAGCCCGCCCAAAACTGACGCAAACGTCAAATACTTCTACGTCATCCTCGTACCGACATACAATATCGACACCGTTTTGGACGTCTTCGTGGAGAGCCTGCAGGAGACACACAATGATTTCAGGATAGACACGGCGCCTTTGAGCGGCTTGGTGGGATACACTGTGTTTGGATTTGGAGATAGGGAAGGGTGGCCGACAGAAGAAGAGGGCTTTTGCAGTTCATCGAGAGAGGTGGACAAGTGGATGGCCAGGCTGACGGGCAGGAAAAGAGCATACCCACTTGGCATGGCTGACGTCAAGAGTGAGGCTGAAGAGAGGTTACAAGATTGGAGGGTGGGCGTTCAGGATGCGCTCGTGGAGATTGCCGAAGGACGAGGACTAGGTGAAGGCGTGCCGGGCAGCGGAGACCCTATCGAAAGCGACGAAGAAGACCTGGCAGACGAACACGCCCAAATCACGCGAGTAGACGACGTTGAAGACCTGGGTTCCATGGTAAATTCTTCTGCCGGACAGACACCGGTCGACTTCACGACCTACAAGAGATCCTCAACCAAGCCTGGATCCCCGCAAGCTCCCTCATTCCGTCAGGCTCCTAAGGAGATGGTCCCCACCACCTCTCCTACCTATGCCGCTCTTACAAAACAAGGTTATAGCATCATTGGATCTCATTCAGGCGTCAAGATCTGCCGATGGACCAAATCCGCCTTACGAGGCCGAGGCTCCTGCTACAAGTACTCCTTCTACGGCATCGCTTCTCACTTATGTATGGAAGCCACTCCATCTCTCTCCTGCTCGAACAAATGCGTCTTCTGTTGGCGGCACGGTACAAACCCCGTCGGTACGACCTGGCGCTGGATAACAGATGCTCCAGACATGATCTTCGATGGTATAACCGCAGCACATTACAAGAAGATCAAAATGATGAAGGGTGTTCCTGGAGTTCGAGCCGAGCGTTTCAGCGAAGCCATGCGCATTCGTCACTGTGCCCTAAGTCTAGTCGGCGAGCCTATCTTCTACCCGCACATCAATGAGCTCCTCGAGATCATGCACAGGAATCGGATCTCCACGTTCCTTGTCTGCAACGCACAACACCCAGCCCAACTAGCTTCTTTGATCCCAGTGACACAGCTCTATGTCTCCATAGACGCATCCAACAAGGATAGTCTCCGCAAGATTGATCGCCCACTACATCGAGACTTCTGGGAGCGTTTCTGCGCTTGCTTGGATATCCTTCGCAACCGCCGTTTCGAGCAGCGCACTGTCTTCCGCCTCACGCTCGTCAAAGGCTTCAACATGGCTGAGGAAGTGCGCGGCTACGCGGATCTCGTTGAACGCGCTCTACCTGCTTTTGTCGAGGTCAAGGGTGTTACATACTGCGGAACCTCTGCGGCTGGGTCTGCAGGCCTTACCATGGAGAACGTTCCCTTTTACGAAGAAGTTGCCGAGTTCGTGACAGAACTTGAGAAAGAACTTAACAACCGCGGGCTTACTTATGGTATCGGCGCTGAGCACGCGCATTCCTGCTGTATCCTGCTAGCGGACAGCACACGGTTCAAAAAAGAACAACAGATGGGCTACTAGGATTGACTTCGAGCGCTTCTTCGATCTCTACGAAGGCAGGGTACAAGGGACGAGAATGGAGGACGGGAAAGTGGTGGGCTGGAGACCGGAAGATTATGTTGGCGATGAGACGCCTGAGTGGGCTCTCTGGGGAAACGGTGGATTCGACCCTAGAGATGCGAGAGTGTATAGGAAAGGCAAGGGTCCGAAGGGTGATCAGGATGGAGAGAGGAGCGCAGTAGAAGTGAAAGCTGCCGCAATTGCTCTAGAATTTTGATCATCATCACCAATTGAAACGGTAGTCAAATCAATTGAAGTTGAGCAAAGTTTCATCATTGTTCTTCTATGTATGCATTGTGTTCGTGAAGTCGTAATTTCCATGGATAGAGTTGTAGTGATGCAGCACTCATATAGCCGCCCACTCGACAGAGAACGCCCTCACGGGTTCGTTCTCTTGCGCATCTACCTCAGGGTTCTCACCACCAATCATGTAAGCCTTCTTCGTTCCCGTACCGAGACGTCCTCCACCAACAACGTCTAGCAGGTCGAACTTCTGGTCCCAGCCCAAGCCTGTTGCAGCAAAGTGGCTGTGGTATCGAAGTGGGTCGCCTGGGTACACGTTGTAGTGACATCCGAAGCGTAGTCCAGGCATATGGTAGTAGCCCTTTGAGTGTAAATAGCGGAAGAGTGGGTAGCTATCCGGCACAGTTGGTGGAGGGACAGAAGGGTCTTTCGCGGGTGTTGGTAGAGGTGGATATGAGGTCGTCGGTGTGACATAGTGTTTCTGGGCGGCGACGCCTTTTGGCGCACTACCCTGGCCAAGGACGGCTGGTTCAGGAGCAGGTGAAGGAAGCGCAGGGTCGAACAGCGAGACCTCGGCGGCAGAAGAGTCAATCTCGGGGGCCTTGACTTGAGCCCAGGAGTCTGAGAAACTAGAACCTTTCATGATGAACCCTAAACCAGAGCTACCAAGATCCGAGCTATCGGTGACTGGGCTAGCGGGACTGGAGATGATCTTGACTGGCGCTCTCGAGTCGGAGAAACTTGAACCCTTCATGATGAAGCCAAGACCAGAGCTTGTGACACTGGAGATGTCTGCTTGGAGCGTCTCTTCCGACATCGTGCTTGCAGCAACGCTACCCACACTATCCTTCTCGACTTCTTCCCTCTTCAGGCCCTTCTCCTTCAATGCCCTCTCCTTCCTCCTCTCCGCCAACTCGGTCTGTTCCTTGGTGACGTCTTCTCCTCGCTTGTCCATCTCCTCCATGTATCTCAGCCTGTCCTCTCGGCTCATTTCCGCAAAAGCCTTTTGATGTGCCTGCGCATCATCCACGATATACGCAGCACCTTTATCGACGAGTACCCTAGCCTCTTCCGGCATAAGTTCAAGTGGTACGCCCAGAAAAACGTTCTGTTGGCTGAGGTTCGGTATCGTGCCGACCAAGAGACCGCAGATGTTGTGCGTGCGACGACAGTGCGCAATAACGTCCACATCAAAGAGGAGGTAACGACCAGCGACAAGTGATATGGGGAAAGGTTCTTTGACTGATTTGGGAGCCGGAGCTGCCGCCATGATATGGATCTAAAGCAAGAGCTTCGTTAGCTTCATATCTCAAATAGTAAAAGAGCGGTGAAGCAGTTTGAAACTTTGCATCGAGTCCGTGTGTGAATACAATAGGAGTCGTCATATACGCTGTTTGGCGTCTTTTCAGGGGATTGACAGATATTGGGTTGTTCTTCATTCGATGCAGCCTCTCGTACACATGTAGGAGTGGGAGGTAGACGGGTCTTGTGATCCAGGCTCGATTCCCAGTTTCCCATGTGTACAAGAGGCAATCTTGGGGTACGAAGGGGTTGATGCTTACCTACATGGCGAGTGTCGTCGCGAGAACGAGTTTGAGAGTCGAGAGATAGAGAGCTCAGGGCTGAAGTTTTGGAAGGCTTTTTAGTTTCAGACCCACTATCGTCCGCATTGACCCATATGCGTGGCTTCGTCGTGATTCGTACCCAGTCAGCGCTAGAGTTCAAAACAGCCTAGCTCGGCCAGGAAAGCCTAGCTTGGTCGCTTACTAAGAACCTTGAAACGGCCTCGAGTCCCGTATCCGTAGCCAAGATCCGCCTCGAGCATCACCACCAAAGAACGTGAGAATGGGACCGCCATACTTTCCCATGCAGACCAACGGCCAGGATGCCGTGTCGACAAAGACATACTATGAGCAACAACGTGAAATTCTCGTTACCGAGATAGCCCAAGTAGGTGCAGCCACAAAGTTGATCACGGAGCGCATTGCAGTCCCCAAATCTGCATTCCTCGAACCGGGTTTATCCTAACAAACCGCCAGAGTCTCGAAGTCGTCCTGCAAAATATCAACAAATTGAACCGATCGCTCGAGGAAGTCACGTCAGTGGGAAACGAATTCGCGCCCGTTGAGTCGCTCTGGAGCCACTTTGAAAACGTCATGGCCAAGGATCCGAATGAGCAACAGGAGGGTACGCAAGAAGGTGCAACGGACCATGAAGGCGAGACAGAGTTGCCTCAGGACCGGAAATGAGTATTTGCAGGGAGACGCCTTGTTCATTGATGGAGGAGAACAGCGCACCCGGAGGTGCACGGCCAGCCGTCGAACAGGCCACGACGATAAGAAATATGATGTAATGATACCCCAGACCGAGTCATTAGCATGGAATATGATTAATATAGAAAAAATCAGGTTCCGCAAACACCATATAGAAGGAGAAAAACTAAACAAGTACAGAGATAGTAAGTGCTCTCTATGGCAGACTGCATCAGCCTATTCTGACGAAATTTCAAAGCTTAGCACCATTGAAGATATGTAGATTATCTACAGATTTTACATAGTACTCTGTTACGCTTCATATAATAGGCAAGGTTATTGCCTTGTGAAGGGTGAAAATATACTTCATTGATTGCCTGTGCGCGGGCGAAGTCGGGCCCCAACTCCCGCCATGCGTACACACAGAATACCGAATACAGATAGTTACAGGAAATAAAATACTGCTACTGAGGACCTTTGGAATCGCTGTGTCCATTCTTATGCCAAAAGAAAACCTAAACGCCGGCCGACCATGTGCATGAAAATACTCCCATATGATGTATAAGAGGAAACGAACATGTGCGGACAGTGATGGAGGTGAGCCGTATGTGGTCATTAAACATCTTGATCGTGTCGTCCAGCGTCGTGAATCTCGATATGCTCTCCTCTCGACAGACACAGGCTATAGTACTTTGCAGCCGCTGCGCTTCTTCTTCTTGCCGCCCCCAGCAGGGAAACGCTGATGATGTGTTCCCTCTTGACGAGGTGGCTGTGCCTACGCGGCGCTCTTCCTGCTCCTTTTGCTCCTCACCAACGGCCATTGTGACGGCCATGTCGAAGATCTCCTCGACACCGTCTTGCTCTTTACTGCTACACTCCATGTAGGCAGCGCCCATCTTCTTTGCGACCGCACGTCCTTGCTCGGTGGTGACGGGAGTTAGACCTTGTGTCTTGAGGAGCTCGATGCAGTTCTTCTTGTTGCGCAGGTCAGACTTGAGGCCCAAGAGCATGAGAGGCGTTGTTGGGCAGAAGTGGAGGACCTCTGGGTACCACTGGACATTGTTAGCAGATGCATGATGGAGCTAATATGTGGCATCTTACCTTGTCCATGACGTTTTCTAGCGAGTTGGGGCAGTCAATGGCGAAGCAAACGAATATGACATCTGTCTCGGGGTAGGAGAGTGGTCGCAGTCTGTCGTATTCCTCTTGGCCAGCGGTATCCCACAGAGCAAGCTCAACCATCTTGCCTGTTGGCGGGTGAGGAGTGTGCGTGATGTAGTTCTCGAAGACGGTTGGTACATATTTCTGCGTCGCATTAGCATCACGTGGCATGTCTGTAGTTGGTTTCGGCGCCTACTTCTGGGAAGTTGCCGGAGCTGTAGCTGATCAACAGACATGTCTTTCCGCATCCACCGTCACCCACAACAACGAGCTTCTTGGAGTAGGCCGGCGGCTCGGTGATGGCCGTGTCGCGCGTGTTGTTGGTTCCATATGAGCTGACGGTGCCGTTGCTGTTGCGCTCACTCGGTGTGCGGGCGTGGGTGTGGACTGGTGTGATTGACGACCCGGGCGCCTTTGTGCTCTGCTTGCGCCGGAGGTAGTCGTAGTTCTGGGAAGGTGCGGTGGCCATGATGCTGTGGATGCGGGGAGTCTGCCTGGCGTCAAGTTTCAGACAGAGGGTATCAATACGAAGAAGGAAGATGGTGTTGGAGCTGGTGTGGGGAGCGAGTGGTCGGGGCTTAAGAGAGTTGGATGTTGACTGTTAGAGTGCTCGGTCGCATATGGCAACCACGCTATGTCACCAGCGGCTCGCTTAAACTAGCGCCAAGTCGCAACGTGCCTGTCCATGTCTATCGAGCGATGGCGTGCATGCTAGCAATCTGCCCACAGCCTCGTCTTACATCCAGACACTCCTGTATCTCACGTAGCGCTTCTGTCCGCCTGCGCTGGACATGCATGTCCGATTGACTCGCCCGCCCCCCTTCTGCGACCGCTGCCATGGGTCCGCGACATGATGCGCCCTTCGACACCGTACAGACCAAGAACCCCAAATTAGACGCCGGCAACAAGGGCCACGACCACTATGCCCAGCGACTGCCCAAATGGCGGAATGCCCTGCGGAACCGCCTCATACCCATTGTGCGCTGGGAAACTCCATGGCTTGCCCTGATGCAGGACAAGTTGCGCTCGCCCGCACTCGACTCGTACTTTGCCTATACCGCCAACCTCGGCACCCATACCTTCTTCATGGTCTTCCTACCCATCCAGTTCTGGTGCGGATACACTAGCATCGGTCGAGCGTATGTCAGGAGCTGTCATTCACTATCGTGCGACGTCTGACGTACATAGGACTGTCTTCATGCTTGCAGCCGGTGTGTACGGGACTGGCTTCCTCAAGGACATGCTCTGTCTGCCCAGGCCTCTGTCGCCTCCACTCGCTCGCATCTCCATGTCTGGGTCCGCTGCCCTCGAGTACGGCTTCCCCTCGTCCCACTCTGCGAATGCCGTGTCCGTCGCCTTCTATGCCATATACATGTTGCGCCAGTCGGCCCAACAGGACAACTCCAACTGGAACATGGGTCTGCAGGCGCTCTTCTACTTCTACGCTCTCTCCATCATTGCGGGGCGCTTGTATTGTGGCATGCACGGGTTTCTAGATGTTCTGGTCGGGAGTACAATGGGTGCCTTGATCACGGCTTTCCAACTTGTCTGTGGGGACTGGATGGACTCGTTCGTCTTCAGTGGAGGTTACATGGACATCTTCATCGCAACCGTGGTCGTCTGCGTCCTAGTCCGCGTACACCCAGAACCAGCCGACGACTGTCCATGCTACGATGATAGTGTGTCCTTCTCCGGTGTTGTCATTGGAATCAATCTTGGTGCATGGCATTATGCCCAAACTGGCTACGCATCGAAAGATGCATATCCGTCGTCCGTCCCATTTGACTTGGAAGAGATTGGTTTGCTAAGAGCGACAATTCGCATCCTACTTGGTGTTGTGGTGATCTTTGTCTGGAGGGCGACTATGAAGCCTGCTCTGTTTACCATACTGCCACCTATATTTCGCATTTTAGAGCAAGGTAGCTGGAACATGCCTCGCGCCTTCTTCCTGGACGCCTCCAAGTACAAGTCTATCAAACCTTTCGATGACGACGACAACGTTATTCCGCCTGCATCAGAGTTACCGCATATGCTCAAGAATCTTGCTCACCCACGCAAGAGATCTGTATCTGTCGGACCACAATCTGCTGCCGATGCTTACGAAACGCTTGCCTATCGAAACCGTAGACGACGGGAAAGCGTCAATTCGTTGGATAGTGCTGTGCCTGAAGATTCAGCCTGGGTTCCCACCCCAGCTGTTCTCGATACACCCAACATCGAGAAGGGGGGGCCGTTACTTGGTGCAGATCTCCTACCTACACCTATGGCATCCCGCGTGCATTCGTACGAGCAGATAATGGGCACAGGCGAAGTGCAACTGAAGGAGAAGAATGTAACCACTTCCCCAGAGAGCGATAGAGACGTCGCAGGCGAGGTCTACAAGCTTACACAGAGCCCGAATGAGGAGGAGAACGAGAAGCGAGAGATTTTTATGAAGCTTACGACGCCACGAGTGCGCTATGATGTTGAGGTTGTCACCAAGCTGATTGTGTACGCTGGCATGTATCGCGCCATCAAAGACCTCATTAGGATGACTAACCATCGACAGGTATTGCATATATAGCCGTTGCAGGTAACCCTATATTATTCGAGTTCTTGGGCCTAGGTATGGGCAGTTTATCCTAGTTGGTGCGGCTTTCAACTTGCCGTCATATTTTCTTTGCTGTACATTTGTCGACACAGTTTGCAGGTCTCGGCGGCCTATCGAACGAAAAATAATGATTCAAAACATGACCTTCTCAAACGTATCGAAACTTGGCTCCATATCAAGATATTTACAATCTATCTTGTTTGTCCTCGGTCAAGACGCGCTGTGCACCTCTTCGCTTATGAACATTAGTCTACATTCCCCTATCCTTTTCTATATCCGCAAAGCACCTAGTAGGCCTCGTGTTTTTTCTTCTTTTGGTCCGGATTCCTGTAGAATCTGACCTGGAATGTACCCGATGCGTCTCCAACTAAGACAAGAAAAGCAACAGGGTATTGTGTACCATCAAGCTCTACTTTTGACATGGTGATAATGCGCGAGCAACGCCATGTCGTCAGCATAACCCGATCATCAGTGGTGTGCTCAAATATACGAGCCTGTTCTATACTGCCTCAGTCCTGCATATCTGCCACCCTTGACAATCTCCTTTGTCTCGCCTATAGTGCCAAAGCAGCAATGCTCGACTTTGCCTAGGGGACCCTCCCTGGGATCATCCTCGAGTAGCACGCCGAAGCGTAACTTCGTATTCGTCAGTTCTTTGGGAAAAGGATCGCCACCCAAACATGCTCCAACGCTCACGTGATCCAGGGTAGGATTACGGGTTGTGGCCATGATACGGGAAAAGAGCACGTCAGATGCTACTCCATTGCTATAGAGTGACCACGCGCCCACGAGCATGAAAGCAAAAGTGATTGCGATAACGATTGCATATCCAATCCAGAGAGAGCGTTTGTAGTACACATACACCATCATAGTACGTCTTTTCAGACAAGGTACGTCCTGATTCTGAGCAACAACCAATTTCGGCTCGTTGAGAAGGGTAATGATCATATCTTCGAAGAAGTCTTGTATCTCTGTCTTCAGATCCACCAATGGATATGAAGTGCTACTGTTGACTAATCGCGTTTCAGACAGATCTGAGTAAGTGATTAGGAACTTTTGCTGCTCAATCTTGCCACGGAGGAAGCGACGTAGAAGTGAGCCCATGGAATGATATGCAGCTGTCAACTTGTACTTCTCCACATCTTCATCGGGCTTAACAGGGTCTTTGCCGATAACAGGACGCAAGAACACTCGCTCTCGACGGATTGCAGACTGTCTAGGGCTGAAGTCCATGTCGAAAGTGTAGTTGGTATACTGCATAACGCATTTGAATATCCTAGGCTCATGAATATTTCCCCATCTGGATTTGTCGGACGAGTTCTTGTCATCCGGATACGGTTCGGACGTATTGACGACGTAACCGATCCAGAGAATAGGCTCACTTTTCAAGACACCCAAAGACGCGCCGTCTGCTCCCGGATCTTGATGCGCATAATCGCCTTGGTCAACGTCCGCGGAATACACAAGGTTTCCCTTTGGTGCAAACTCAGCTAGGGTGAAAGGCGCGTCGGATCCATTGGTATCGTCAACGTCATCGCATTGGTACCCCGGTGCAACGAACCCAATTGTATACGTGCAGTTCCAACCGGTTCCACAAAAAACTGACGATGCATTCTCTCGGGGTTGTGGCTTCTGCATGTACACACTACTAAAGGCCAAGCGGCGCGCATTCTTCGACGGCTGATCATAGTAGTCGAAATGATTCCCTGTTCCTGCTGATTCTGCTCTTGCCGTTTCTCTATACTCGCGTTTCTCTTCTTCGGCTGGTTCCGTAGTGTTGTAGAAGTTTAGGCTCTTCAGCGAATATTTACTCTTGTCCCGGAAGTCGTATGTAGACTCCTGCGTGAAGTTTAGAGTAGCTACAGAGCACGTAGCAGTGTCATTGAACGTTCTGAGCTCGGATGTGAGCGAAGCCGGTGATAGAACGGATGCCAGTGGTAGTAACTATGACATCAGTATATATATATCGTGAAAGACTTGCAGGCTTACCCAAGTACAGGCGGCCATCAGTGTGGCAAGCTTGCCGTTTCTGATCATTTCCCAGTTCAAAAAGAATTGCGTCGGGTCTTCTGTTGCAGAGAATAGACCATCGATTCCTTTGATCGTCATTGCCTTTCGCCGAAACGTGTGCCATATTCGCTGACGATTACATATGATGACAGTTCCAACCAGTGTGCTTCTCACAAAAAATGCCAAGGCCGTGCCGTATCTCACCATCTTCAGTTGCTCGGTAGCCGGCTGCCCATCAAGACGCATATAGAATAAATGGTGACCCACTGCTGCCGCGAACCCAGCCAGGAACAATGCTACAACGAGTGTTGGGGTAGCCCAGTATATGTGCCATTGCGCCAACTCCCCAGACCGCCGATCGACCAAAGCTTGCGTGTCCGCATCCACTGTCTTTCTTTGATAGAGAGAATTCACGGTGTACGTTGATTCTCTCGTCGACTGTGTGGAGAGGCGAGGACTCTCGTTCCGATCACGTACAGGCTCATATCGACCTTTACCGTGTGATAGGCCAAAGTACGTCCCTGGCTGCAACCCGTCATTTGTATTACCGCCCTGTGACTCGCCCAGAGATCGTCCGCGTGCACCTTGTGATAGATAGGCGAGCTCGATAGGATCGGGTTCTGGCCGAAACGGATTGTAGGGTTCGGGACGCGATTCTGGGGAAACGTCCCTGGGTGAGTACGGAGGCCCGCGAGAGGTCATTGTAATTGCGATTCTCGGGATCTGCGAGACTGCAGCACAGTCATCGATAACAGCACCACAATGCTAGCGTTCAGCTGAGGGGTCACACATGCGGTGTAGTGAGTGTATGCAACATCTCACGAAGAAGAGGACTTTGGGAAAGTTTCATGAGTGTGCACGCTGTCGCATTCAACTTCTTCGGGTAAGATTGTGATAGAAACGAGACGGTGTTCGGAACTTATCTCGAATTGCTTGACAATGGGGCCCACTCGATGTAGTCTATTCCGTGGAACGACGCTATGTTGGCGCGAAGCGCAGAAAGGACTGGGTATTGGTAGGTCGATAATGCACTAAGCGCTACTGCGGGTGAGTGGCTGGAAGCTGAAGCAGCTTGAAAGCTGGAGTGTTTTATTGTTTCAACGCGCCTGGTTGGGTGGGTAGGGCAGTTCTTGACAACCATCGTGCGTTAAAGGGCGTTCGGGCTCGAGCTGAATGAAGCTGCCCCTGTTGCCAAGCTGCGCCACGAAGCTGAATATCTACGAAGAAGCTCGTTTTTTTGTTACTTATACCCCACCTATACTTTACTATAAAGGTATACAGAGTATTCTACGATTACAATCTATAAAGAAAGTAACAGTATATGTCTTCTAGGTAGCTTTACGTTTTTAGCGTCCAATTTAAGAGAAACGAGCTCCTTCATACAGTCAAGGGTGGAAGCCGTGGTACACTAAGTTAAGCAAGCTCTCGTCACCAGTTTAATGTGTCACAGCAGATTCGAATGTCAACGTAATCAAGCAAGCATAGTTACCCAGCGGTTGAATGTTCACTAACAAACGTGTAGCGCATAGAAGGCAGTGGAAGGCGAAGCGGGGTATCGGTAGGCGCGAAATCACCCTACCTGCTACACCCTCGCATTTCTTTACCAGCGGACCCACCCCTTTGAGCTTACAAATCACGGCCCCGAGTACTGAACTTTGCCGATATCTGCCATGTTTGAACGTTGTTCCATTCTCTTGAATGAACTATCACCGAAGATCCGATGGATCACCGGCAAATCTGGCAGAGCAGCCGTCTGCCGCCCTGACGGATCCGTCTTCCAGGCCGGCAATTCACGAGCAGAACTATGCAGACAAGCCGCTATTGGGTCTTTCCCATGCCACCAGGCTCATCGCCACTTAAATACCAGGCTAATAATCCAGGATAGCCACAGTCTACAGAGGAGCTGGGGGCTGTGACGTGAAGTTGGGCTAACTCCTGTTGTTCTTGCGTTACCATTCGGACCTTCGACGACCCCACATGAAAATAGCAGTACATAAAGAGCAGGTACGTCATGGCAGAGACGTCATAAAGCTTGGAAGATTTCCTGCGAGTTTTGATTGATATACCTCCAAACTTCTCTCTCAATCAAATCATATTAATACGCACATAATCACCACAACATGACAGCATCAACGACAAAGGCATGGTTCGTCCAAGGCCAGGATGGTTTCGAATCTCTCAAGTTCAACGAGCAGGCTAAGGTGCCCGAAATCGGTGACAAAGACGTTCTCGTCAAGAGTGTGTACAGCCCATCGAACAGCTACTCGCAGCAATACCAACTAATTAACAGTCCACGCTGCGTCACTTAATTATCGCGACCTCATCATCCCCAAGGGCAAATACCCCTTCCCAATGAAGGACAACATCATTCCCGGTTCAGACGGCGCTGGTACTGTAGAGTCAGTCGGCAAGCATGTCACACGCTTCAAGCCTGGAGGTTCGTATCCCTGTACATACCATATTGATCCATGTAGCCTCCTAACATCCTCCAGACAAGATTGTCACTCTTTTCAACCAAGGTCACATTGCCGGCTCCCTTGACGCACAATCTCTCAGCACCGGTCTGGGAGGCGCTATGGACGGCACCCTCAGAGAATACGGCGTTTTTGACGAAGCTGGTCTCGTCCACGCTCCCTCCAACCTAAATATGCTCGAAGCCTCAACCCTTTCCTGCGCCGCTCTCACAGCCTGGAACGCTCTCTACGGCTTGGAGTCGCGTGCCCTCAAGCCCGGTGACACAGTTCTCACTCAAGGCACTGGCGGTGTATCCATCTTTGCTCTACAATTCGCCAAAGCAGCCGGTGCCCGCGTCATTGCCACAACGAGTTCCGCAAAGAAAGCTGAGCTTCTAAAGAAATACGGTGCCGATCACGTCATCAACTACAAGGAGACTCCCAACTGGGGTGAGGAAGCCGCGAAGCTTACACCTAACAGTGCAGGCGTACATCACGTTGTGGAAGTTGGTGGCCCGGCTACCATGGCGCAATCTCTTAAGGCCATTGCCATTGATGGCGTCATTACTATCATTGGTTTCATCGGCGGCGGTGGAAAGGAACAGCCTACATTCCTCGACTGCTTGAATAATGTCTGTACTGTACGTGGTATCTTGGTCGGTTCAAGACTGCAGATGGAGGACATGTGCAGGGCAATCGAGGCTAATGACATACATCCTGTTGTCGATGAGAAGGTGTTTGAGCTCAAGGACCTCAAAGAGGCGTATCAATACATGTGGGAACAGAAGCACTTTGGCAAGCTCACCGTCAAGGTTGCCGCGTAGAGCACGGGAATGTAGCATGCATAATAATACGAATTACTTCACCGTTGTAAACAAGCTGTGCAAACGTAAACACACCCAAGAGGATACATTACTGCTAGGCTGAAGTCTACGAAGAAACATTCTAGCGAATGTCTTTTGAGTTTGTGTTTAGGTACAAGGGCAAAAACAAAAACAACCCCCTTCTAACGATGCAAAACAATCATGCCACTGTAGGCAATGGGGTATCATGGGGTATCAAGGTCGTGACCGTCGTAAAGAACCTTTAAGTGACCGAACACCATGCTATGCGCCGCAAAACAAGCCAAACAAAAAAAGAAAGAACCCCCCAAGCCAATCCATGTGATGCAAAAGTGAAGATAAAGTCCGTGTCTCTGGGCTGGTGAGAACTTGCTCATTCCAGCTCGGTAGTAGGCTGCCCGGCTAGTAAAGTGGCCGCGATACGCTTACGCGCGTCGTCCATGCCGTTGGTAGCAAGAACACGGTCAGGGCTGTCACCGCGAATGAGGACCAAAGCGTTCATGAGAGTGAAGACACCGCAGTCGCTTCCGTTTAGCTGTTGCCCGCTCCGCTGAGTAGTTTCTTTGTTCCATTCTTCAGGAACCCAGTGTTCACCGAGCTCCTGCTTGAGGTATTCCACTAGATGGTCGATGTACCTCTGTCCGCTAAGGCCCATAGAATCAAAGTACTCGATGGAGCGTTCCTGAGGATAAACTGCTAGCAGACGCCAATGTCCTTTGTCACAAATGGGGTAGAGGATAAGCTGAGCATCCAGGTATTGCTTGCCTTTCAACTGAAATCTATTGGTCCAGCGCGAGGTGTCAGGAGTTTGATACCAGAATGATGAGAATGCGTGAAGTGGAGGCGCTGGGCCATTACGTTTATGTGCAAAGCCCATCTCTTTCTTCTTTGCGGCGACAAGAATGGAAAGATATTCGTTGACAATGTTATCATTCAACCATGCCCTTGGATCGCCGTTGAAGACCCGAGGTAATAAGGTCGCAAAGTCCCGAGCATATAGCTTCTCTTCGATGACCCACTGGCTGACGTTGCGGCCGTGGTTGGTCTTCATTGCAGCGTCTTGCAGCGTCTTGTCCTCTTCCGGCGAGAGCGGCGCAACAAGTGGTTTCGGTGGCGATGGGGGAGGTGGTGCTAAGGCAAGCTTCCTCTGCATGTCCCTATGAAGATCCTCTAAAAGCTCTAGTGATAGCTGAGATTCTTCGAGCGATTGATCTGGGGCGTTGAAAGTGTCCAAGGAGACACCACGCCATCCACCATCCTTAGCAGGGGAATCGAAAAGCGTAATCTTTGGACTACTGGCTGCTGAAGAACCTGGGGAGGATGCGGCCTGCCTGCCGTCTGATGCGTCGCGATTGTCATTCTGGAACACGTCGTAGTAGTTCCTGATCGGGCTGGAGGTAATCGTCTCTAGCGTGGAATCGAGCATTTCGCTGACTTTCTCGTCGAAGTAGAAAGGCTTGCATTTAGCATCCTTTTCCCATCGTACTCCCTTCTTTCGCTGCGGAGTGGGTGCGTCAAGAAGGAATGATAAGTCGTTGTCGTACTCGAACTCTGGGACAGCAGGCTCAAAGTCAAGTTTCATCGGCGAGCCGTCAGTCTCTGACTGTAGTTTCGATGGAGAATTGTAAAGTTGGTGTGTGTGTGGCTCGTTGACAGGAGATGCGTATGAAAAAAGCATCTGTAGTGGAGGGGTCTTGGTAGACTGCCTCGGGAGGATTGCTTTTAGATGACTCGGTCTCGGTGAAACGTTGTTCCGCAGACTCCGTCAGAAGCGCGGCCTGTCTGCGCTTGATATCATTGCCAAGCTGCACCTTCAACAGCTGGCGTCGCATAGGTGTGACCGTGGGAAGTTTGAAAGTACGCTGGTCATTGCGGCTTGAATTAAAATTTGAACTTGCGGATCCTTGCGATGATGGTGGTGCAACATCCGGGGAGGTATGTACAGCGGGAGACTGATGAGAGAAGAGCCATGCCGGAGCTGCATTGTCGCAAGCAGGCGACTCGTACGCATAGTCGTGTGACGGGGGAGACGGAACCGGGCTTGTTGGTGAGTCGACCTGAGGGGACTCCCAGAATACGCTTATGGGAGAGCCAGTCTGGTAGTTGCGTCCCGGGGTTGATGTGAGAATATTGTCAAAGGAGAAATCGACATTAACCTCGAGGGATGAGTTTGTGTAGTCAGAATCGTCAACTTGGATGTCAAGGGATATGTTGGCATCGTCCGAGTGATCAGTTGTGGGTATAGTCTCCAGCTCGGCGCAATCTTGTGTGTTGGTCGGTGATGGCGTAGATCGAATTGGTGAGTCGCGGAATTGACGAGGGCCTAGGCTGCAGTTCCACGACTGTGATGCTCGCGCTTGCCTTTGGATCTCGCGACGCGTCTGGTTCGCGCGCGCGCGCACTGAAGGTGAGGGTGTCGCGTAGTCTTCGTCTGCCGCACCCACGGCGACGAAGCGCTTCTTGCTGGAGCCAGTCGAAGAGATGATCGGGATCGCTTTGATAGTCTGCCGACGGAGGTATCGGTTTGCGAGGCGCGCCGGGAGTGAGAGCAGATTGACAACGTTGACGGTCGCCGCCCACTTGCCAAGCGTACTGAAGAGAGACGCGCGCCGAGGTATGACCTCCTCGGCAGCGATGGCATGGTCTTGCGGCCATGCACCCGGAACATGCAGATATGACACAGAGGAAAGTGTGGGGTGCTGCGCCTGCCGTGGCTGTGAGCTTCATTCAGGTCAATACCTACAGCGAGCACTTACCTGCAGTTGTGAAGCGCCGAAGCCATTGGCAGTGGCCACTGGCACATCCGCAGGCATGCTGGAGAGGTAGGCGCTATACGCGCGTTTTGTGGACATTGTAGCTATTACTTGTCGCGTTGGTGGCTGCGATGGGCAATAGTGACAACGGAGTGGTGTAGAGTGGAGAAAGGACGAGGGTCGCGGTTGCTGCACAAAGCTACCCGCGGTAGCGTCCGCGCACAGACCCCGGCGGCAGTTCGCGCTAAATCCTCTGCGGCTCTTGGTATCCGGCGCGGACAAATAATTCTCCGTTCCAGCCAGCGCTTCTAAGGTTGTATGTGCCTGCGGTATGCGGCGTTGATTCTCCCCATATTCCTGTCATAGCCCCTGTTGCCACCGTTGATATCCTCTTGTACACCACATAGTCTCGGATTCCACGCCTGCTCGGATTGCAAGTCGCTACCACCCGCCGCCTGCATTCGCGTCTGCTGCACGTCATTGGCCGAGTTTGAAGGGCAAGAACCCCTCGACAGCTCTACAGCACAACACCCGATCGACCACCCCGCCTACATCGATCCCGCCGCCCCGCAACCATGGATACCAATATGGAGGATGTCAAGATGCCAGAGCCCATGCAGCTGTCGTCTGCCCCCACGTCTGAGCCGACCACAATCTCCACGCTGGACGGCTGGATTGAGAGCCTCATGAGCTGCAAGCAGCTGGCCGAGAGCGACGTGCAGAGACTATGCGACAAGGTATGCGACATTGCCTCGCGCAGGAAAATTGCCCATGTTGCATCTTCTGACGAGCATTGTACTACAGGCCCGCGAGGTACTCCAGGACGAGTCCAACGTACAGCCAGTGGTACGTACCATCTCTACTGCGACTCCCATATCTGCTCACCCTAGTACAGAAATGCCCTGTCACAGTCTGCGGTGACATACACGGCCAGTTCCATGACCTGATGGAGTTGTTCAAGATCGGCGGCCCCAACCCCGACACAAACTATCTCTTCATGGGTGCGTTGCCTGCTCCCGTCGCATCCAGCCATACTGACATCAACAGGCGACTACGTCGACCGAGGCTACTTCTCCGTCGAGACTGTGACCCTTCTGGTCGCACTCAAAATCCGATACCCCCAGCGCATCACCATCCTTCGTGGCAACCACGAGTCCCGTCAAATCACCCAAGTATACGGCTTTTACGACGAGTGTCTCCGCAAGTACGGAAATGCCAATGTTTGGAAATACTTCACAGACCTTTTCGACTACCTGCCGCTTACTGCCTTGATCGACAACCAGATCTTCTGTCTGCACGGTGGTCTCTCCCCTAGCATCGACACGCTCGACAACATCAGGGCGCTCGACCGCATACAAGAGGTGCCTCACGAGGGACCAATGTGTGACCTGCTCTGGTCCGACCCAGACGACAGGTGCGGCTGGGGAATCTCACCCCGTGGTGCAGGTTACACGTTCGGTCAGGACATCTCGGAGGCCTTCAACCACAACAACGGCTTGACGCTGGTGGCACGTGCTCATCAGCTAGTCATGGAGGGGTACAACTGGTCGCAAGATAGGAATGTCGTGACCATATTCTCGGGTAGGCTGTCCCGCATTCCGTCACTGGTTGCACGACTAACATCTCATAGCACCAAACTATTGCTACAGATGCGGCAACCAGGCCGCCATCATGGAGATCGATGAGCATCTGAAGTATACCTTGTAAGCTTTCTACTTTACTGAGCATCATCGCCCTTTTCTAACACACAACAGCTTGCAATTCGATCCTTGCCCACGCGCTGGGGAGCCCATGGTTTCACGAAGGACCCCGGATTATTTTCTCTAAATGGGTCCCTAATCTGGACTGCTACCGCTATCTTAGCACAGCGTTACATTTGGAAGTCATCACTGAATACACTGTGTACAATTGCGTTCCTGGTCACCAAAGCCGTCCTGAGAAGTAGCAGGAGACGCGTGACGCTGACGTGCTCGCTTGAAGTAAGGCTCTCACTGTCTAGAAGACCCCAAGAAGCCATACTAGAGCCGCGTGGGAATGTTAAAACAGGTTGTGATGTAGCTCGTGCTCAGACTCATAATGGTAGAGACTTGATTGTAGTGTTTGACATGCCCACGAGCTTTTTCTTGTGACGATATGTCTGATATTCCCGAATAACTTCTGCGCCTATATCGTTGTCTTTGATACGCTGTCATCGTCACTATGCAATTCCCTCGCACTGTTATTCTGACCCCTCTACTCTGCTTCTAAGGACACTATAGATAGCGTAATACAGGGATGATGCAGCTATATGAACAAGCTAGCCATCTAAAGTTTTATCATACTCTGCAAGTAGCGTTGTCACATGCTATTGTCGGCTGCAGTAGTAG
This sequence comes from Alternaria brassicae, assembly GCA_004936725.1. Lineage (NCBI taxonomy): Eukaryota > Fungi > Ascomycota > Dothideomycetes > Pleosporales > Pleosporaceae > Alternaria > Alternaria brassicae. The sequence continues at coordinate 1,645,244 of CM016505.1, read as the reverse complement.
ATGTATTGATATTATCTCCGCACTTATTCAGTTTCTTTCTTGTATACCGCAGCTGTCCAAAACTCTGGTATATTCTTCATTGTAGATCGAGGTGTTGATTTTTGGTGTAATTGGAGAACAGAGTGCTCTGATTGAGGTTATCCCGAATAGACATAATTCAACTAGAATGTTGGCTGAGTCAGCCACCATCGTGCCAGTGCAACTCGAACTTTTGTCCATCGCCAGCGTCTCAAGCCACACCACAGCGCCCACTATGTCTCTCACGTTCTTCCGGCGTATTGCGCGACCATCAGTATTCTCCGCAACCCCATTCGCTCCTGCGCGATCAATACGGCCCTCAATCGCCGCCACCGCCTTCCAGAACAGCACCCCGGCTTTCGCAGTTGGCCAAACACCAGCATCGCGCGCAAACAAATGCACATTGATACAAGTCCTGCGGCAAGGTCGGATAGCGCAGAAGGCGCGAAAACTCCGATCGCCGCAATTGAGGGATAGGCCAGAGCTGAAGGGCGTGTGTCTGAAAGTGGGAACGACGAAGCCGAAGAAACCCAACTCGGGCGAGAGAAAGATTGCGAGGGTCCGACTAAGCACGGGTAAAGTCATCACGGCCTATATCCCGGGAGAAGGTATGGCTTGGAAGCGTGGAATTGTAGGTTGACGGAAAGACTAATCGGTGTTTAGGGCACAATGTACAGCAGCATTCAGTCGTCATGGTACGAGGTGGACGCGCGCAAGATTGCCCTGGTGTAAAATACCATTTGGTCAGAGGAGCGTTGGATCTGGCAAGTCATACAACTGTTACTGTCAACGCGAAAGACGATGCTAACAATTCTTAGGGTGGTGTTGGTAGCAGAATCACCTCGCGGTCCAAGTACGGAACAAAGAAGCCCAAGACAGCATAGACAGAAGCTGCGGTGTTATATATATGATTGTACCATACCCTAGCATCAATGGCGTTGGAATATAGAGCACCTGGGAATGCCACATATGGTCACGTAAGTGTGCATGATTTGAGAACTTGGGTGAATTATGGATGCTCGACGCGTTGCAACGTACCAGACAGGTACATGGTACGTGGATCTGAGGTTTACGTCACTGGGTAAGGAGAGGCTGTGGTGTGTTCTGTGAAGGCTTACTGTACGAAGAAGGTCGTATTCATAGAGTTGTACCCTAAAAACTACAAGCCACCCTAAAGGTATCCACTGTTACTTTCTTTGTAGATTCTAAATGTAGAATACTCTGTATACCTTAGGCTGTAGTATAGGTGGGTACAACCTAGAAGTACCTCGCTCCCTTGTACCTCGGTGATACAGCGGAGGTCTGCCCATGTACGTAGCATGCAGCCCGCCCGCTCGGGTCGCGTCATCCCCACGCTTCACGACCAACTTGCGTACCAACATCCATCTTTAAGCATTCTTGCAACGCGTTACACGACTCTTGCTGCGGACTGTTTTTACATTCACAGTTATCATGTTTCCAGTCGACTAATCACCTAATCACCTAATCCTTTCGACAATCCAAGTAGTTCTGCTTATCCTCGGACATCCGCAATCGTCCGCGATGGAGACACCAGGCGCGTTTGCCAACGCGACCTCTTTTTTGCCGTCGCCGGCGGACTTGCTCATGGCACTACCGCGTCTATTCTCCAAAGCCAGCTCTCTCGGCGACATGATGCGCTCGGGTGGAAGCGTCATCGCGGAACCAACAGCCAACCTGACTAACAGCACCATGGCAACTACGATGCCGAGTTTTGTACAGGAATCCATTGCTGCTGCGGCTTCTTCGACGGCAACACTTGACGGCGATATGACATTATGGCAGGCTTTGAGGAATGTAGCCGCCTGGTTCAGCTATATCACCTCCAAATGGGCCATCGCAACCTTCGCTATTGTAAGCTTGGACTCGTACACTTCACATCCATCTGCACATACTAAATACATGCCCACAGGCAATCATCCTCAATAGAACCCACTTCTATGGAAACAGCCGCGTTCCGCTCTCCTTCGACCGCCTCTGCCTCCGTTTCGCCCTCTACATCATGCCCCTGGTCTTGTTCCTCTATCAAACACAAGGCATCCTGCGGGCCGTGCGATGTCAAACCTCACCAGGGTGGTCGGAAATACAATATGGAGCAAACAGACGGCAGCTAGACACGGACTTTGGCGGCGAAGGTGGTTATTTGTGGCAAGCCGCATCGGCAATGCTCTTCTGGGAATCTACCGAGGAATCATGCCGAGCTGCAAATATGCTACCCGTAGATCCATCGTCTACACGACCTTCTGGGTCACTAGCGCTTCTATGGCCCATGTTCGTGACCCTAGGGTTCGGTCAGTTCGTCGATACCCTAGTCTGCGCCCTGCAGGGAAGACGCCCGATTCAGGAAGTTGGAATGACCATCTTTGAACATTCGCTCGCATTTGCAGAGGCGGAGGCTGTTGTAACCAAACCGCTGGCAGTCGATTCAACACGCTTCTTCAAACCAAAGTCGGTCTTCACCCCAGACGGCACCTCCCTCATAATTCCAAGGTCGAAGCTTTCCAAGATAGCCAACGTACCGCCGGAAGTGTTGCTAATATCTCTCATCTCCAGTGTAAGCCACTTGATAAGCAACTTGTTAGCAATTGCTGGGGTGCGTTCGAGATGGCGATTAGTCACGACCACAATGTGTGGACTAGCATACATGTCAGCTTTCGCCTGGAGTTGTATCCGTCTCACCAGGATGATGACTGACCCAGACCACTATGTAGGCATCTTGAGGTTTCCCACAGTTTGTATTATCGGGTTCATTCCGCACCTGCTGATACTTGTGGGCATCGCAATATGCGCACTAATCTACCTTTTAGCTTTCCTTGTCACCGTAGTATGCCCGCCTGCAGGAAACGCCGAAAACTTGTCTTTGAGAGAGAGATTCTCGTTGGCTTATGGTAATCTACATGCCAACATTCATCTATCCTCGATCACGCCTTTGACAATCAATTGGCACGAAGACTTCTACACCACCATACTCAAGGTAGGCTATGTCATTCTGACCTCGGCTAGTGAGGCCGTGTTTCTGAACGAGGGAACCAGGGTCAATGTCCATGCAATGACCTGGCTTGAAAAGCAGAGATTACAGGAACTACTCGCTCGACGGCGGAGAACTCGAGAGATGATCACCAACATCCCATCCGAGCTCAGGAATGATACATTCGCGCAGGGGCTGGAAGTAGTTGATGAGCTTAGTGATGTCAGGACGGACACATCATCATCAGGCTATGCGAAAGAGCGCAAAACGCGAGGTATAACCTCTGCAGATTCTTCTAATGCTATCGGACAGAATGATCCCGCGCTTCAGCAACGCAGTCGCTATGTCCAAATGTATCAATTCTTCTTTCGTATATCGAAGTTGATCGTCCTTAGCCTTGCAGGGATCACGGACTGGGCATTGACCAAGATGGGAATTAGCTACCGGCCTAGATGGTTACGACGTACTGTGGGACTTCGTATGGATGATGACGACAAGATGTATGCTTCAGCGGCTGGCATAGGACGATACCAGAACCAAGCGATATCATCAAAAGAGTCGTGGCTTACCATGGATGACCGGACTCGAGTTCGGCAGAACCGAGCATTCGACATCGAGTCATTCGCAAAGGAGAGGCTTCGACAGAGTGGCTTTTACTCGGAACCAGATGCTGAGGACTCTGAAGATCGTCTCGATGACTATCTGTACTCCTGGTGGCGCAACGGAAGTCTCTGGAACGAGGTTGACAACAGCAGGGACTATGTGGTTCCGGAAGACGATGACACTACTAGCGTAGTATCACATGCCACCACGACAGACAACGATGGATGGTCAGATATGGACGATGGTCAGAGGACGCCTACGCGCGACACGTACCAGCGGAGCCGGGAAGAAACACCTTTGGCCGATGATGCATTGGACTTGTCCCGTCTTTCTCAACTACTCAATCCAAAGACTAGAGAGGACCGCGAGGAAGCCAAGCGGCTGTCACGGCACCTTCAGAGCTCGAACATCATGACACGCTCGCAGTACCGCAGGGCTGTTGAGCACGAAGAGGCCAAGATCTTAACAACTTCACGCTACAAAGTGGGCGATAGCGTCAAAATGTCTCGAGAAGAAGAGGAGCAACTTGTAGAAGATCTCATTCTCAGTCGTCGGAGCGCAACCGCACCGCAGGGTGCGAGCAATGCTGGCAGCTGGGACACGGGAGCAGAAGGCATGGGCTCGGAGGGACCACAGTGTGTAGTTTGTCAGATGTCGCCAAGGACCGTGCTGGTATGGCCGTGTGGGTGCTTGAGCTTGTGTGACGAGTGCCGGGTGGGATTGGCTTCGAAGAACTACAGTGCGTGTGTATGCTGCAGGACGAATGTGGCTGCCTACTCACGGCTGTATGTGCCTTGATTCTGATTGTTGCATACCGGCGGGGCGTTTTGCTCTTGTTTGTCTGTAAGTATGACTCTGTATATGACGGCGCCCAGTTGCTTCGGAACTTGTCGGAATGCACCAACTATAATGAGATACTAAGCAGCACTCGTGACGTTTCCACGGGCCAGATGCGAGGGTAATAGTGGGTCTGTTGATGCGATTTGCCAGTGCCATGTCTTGTTGCTACCCCACGTTCGCAGCTTCCGTTTGGGAGTGGCGATCGTCATATCCATCACTTACATTTCTTATCTTGGCAACCGCAAACCGAGTCATCAACTTCGCCCTCTGAACTCTCTCTCACACGCACACTCTCTCTCTCTGCGCACCAACACCACGAAACTATACATCCCCGCGCACGCATCTATCCACTTTGACTGAGCACTGCCAACCAGCTCGGTCAACCGCCCTCATCCACCAACCATTCCCACAATTTTATGCAGCCAGAGCCTACAAACGTATTACAAAACGTTTCCTCCCAACGGACCCTTGTCGATACCACCACCGCCTCCCAGCATGGACAGCACCGCAGCGATGACTTGCAGGACTCTCTGCAGCCTCACTCGGGTGAGCTGCGCAGAGAGCCTGGACCACCACCCGATAGACGCGTACGCAATGCGACGCGTTCAGACGAGGCCAGCAACGCAGTCGTTGATCCCGTGGAACCAGACGGGCTGAGGCGCATCGCCTCCCTCGCCGCCGCCGAGGGACAGGATCACTGAATATGAGAATGCGCTGAAGACTTCACCACGAAAGCCTGCTGATGGGCCCCTGTTCGAGATTATTAAGAGCAACAAAAAGCTGAGCGATAAGAACTCTCCTATTACCAAGCTGCCCAATGGTGTGTAATAATATCCCAAAGACTGACGATGCATGAACGTTTGGACACGAGCTGACCCTGTGCAGAGGTCTTGATTCACGCCATTGCCCATCTGTCGCCGAACGACCTTGCCGCCGTATCCCTCGTTTCTCGCCGCTTCCATGATATAGTCACCACGCCACACGCCTGGCAGGTAGCCTTTGGTCGCTATTTTCCTGGCCCACATTCGCTCGAAGATGCCGTATTCCGCTCAGCTCTCGAGGGCAACGGCCTAGTCGTGCGGTCAGAAAAAAAACGCTTCACGAGGCTCACAGCATTGGCTTCATGGAGGAGCGAATATATCCTACGCACCAGACTCTTGCGATCGCTGGTCAGGGGCAAGCCTGTGCAGGCACTTTCAACATCGTCTCGCGCCGCTCAGATGCAGACGGTCACCCCAATGACAACCTACGACGCCAAGACGTATACCATCGTCAATCACCTGCAGGCTACGTTCGGGTCTGGTCTGAACAAGAGGATGCCGCGTTTCATTCATGGTGCAGACGATATTGGTATGGTGACTAGCAGCGATCCAATGACTGGCAAAGTCGATCTTTGGGGACAGAGCGACCCCCACTTCTATGGTCAGTTCTCAGAACGCTTTCCCGGTGTCACCGAGTGGGGCTTGGGTCCTGGAGAGGTCGTTGGGCGGCCCAATGTTATGGACATATCGCAGCCGTATGGCATGATCTACGGCCAGGGTTGCCCAGAAGGCTCGTGTTACTACCGTTCCCTCGAGGAGATGCGCGGTCGCTTCATAGCTGAACCCAGCGACTTCACTATGCCAGAAGTTGGTATACCGAAGTTAGGTATCGACGGCGGTGCCATCTGCAGTGTCTGGATCGCTAAGTCGAACACAATCCCTACGCTCTCGGAAGGTTTGATTGGGATGATGATGGGCTCTGCAGCTGGTGTCATCAGTGCCTGCAGCATTGGTACAGATGGTCTTCGTTCATCCCGCGTACAGCGTGGCGAGTTGACTGCGCGTTGGGTTCTTAGTCCCGGCGTACCCATCATCGCTATCGCCGTAGATGAGCAATACTCAGCCAAGCGCTATGCTCAGAACCGTATTTGGGCAGTCGCCTTGAATGCTCTTGGCGAGATTTTCTACTTGACCAAGTTTCCAACCCGTAGCCAGGCTCCGAAGGGTGACATTGAACAATACTCTGAATATCTTGGCTGGCTTACTGGTCGCAGCGTCTACTGGAGTTTGGTAGAGCCTAGCCGACGTACTGCAAGGCCAGATCCATACAGCGACGCCGACGTTGACGGTAGCTACTCGCCCCGAACATCGTGGGATGGCATGTGCTTGAGCAAGGACCAAATCATCGCCGAGACAAGAGAGATACAGCAGTTCATTCGCAAGCAACCGAAGCACTTCCGGAAGACGTGCCTTGGATGGGATATGCGTCGAAGGCTTGAGGTCGACTTTGCTGGCGATGATGGCAATCACGCTGGAGAGGCGATGGTTGTTTTTGAATGTGGGCTTGGAGAAGGAGACATTGCCGACGTCAAACGTTTCACCCGGTGTAAGACTGACGACCAAGAAAAAAGCACAGGCGCCTCGAGTCGCATTTTGATGCCTCAGTCTGCACAGACTACATCTCTGTTCGGTGGCCCAGACACGGGAACCTTGGATTCCACAAATACTTCTCTTCGCGAGCGCAGTTCTTCATACATGTCGACTACGAGTTCACCGGAACGAGTAAGCCTGTTCGAAGAGTGGAGATGTTCAAAACTCACTTTCGGCGGCTTTAAGAGCACCCAACTTATCGCTACCACGTTGGATGTCTCTACTTTCGCCACTTTAACCCTGTCTGAAGACCCTGCACTCGGTTTCTCGACTTATTCCACTGCGTCCTCGCCCTATGCTTCCCCAATGTCCGTTGCCAGTCAGCCTGCATCTCCTTCTGACATTCCTGGCCAGCGTGCAAGATTTCTAGCTGCTGGCACTAAGTCCGGTGTAGTGCTACTCTGGGATATCCGGGCCCCCACATCGCGCTCGTCCGAGTATATAAACAACATCGACCCTATTCGGATCATCTATACCAATTCGCCAGAGATATCGTGCTTGGCTGTCACATCGCTGTATCTCGTAGCAGGTGGAAACGACGGCTTGGTACAGGCATGGGATCCGCTGGCTTCGAGTATGTCGCCTATCACAACACTTCACTCTCGACACGCCTCGCGTGCTCGTAGACAGCTTGTACAAGCCCAAGCCTCCGTCCAGGGAGTCGGCATAAATATGTTTGCTGCTGGTGCTGTATGCCTGGATCCTGATCCGACTGTCTTGCGAGGCGCTGTATCGCTTGGCAATCAGCTTCGATTCTGGAGTTACAGCTCATCTGCCGCCGATCAGTACAGAAGCAGCAAACGCAGACTTCGAAGAGCCGAGCGCGGAAGTAATAATACTGCAGAGCGCTTTGCTGGCACGGGCAGAGTCAACTTGAAGAACTACATCGCCAACGAGCAATCTGAGTTAGAGCGTGATAGACAAGAGCGTCACAAGCAGGCCGAGCGTTTGGCAGGCCGTTTTGGCACGGAGCTATTGAGCGAGGACGAAGCTCTGGCATACGCCGCGATGCTTTCCCAAGAGACCATGGAGGCGGAGGAGTTGCACCGCATCGAGCGCGAGAGCAGTGCCCCGAGCAGTGAAACTGTAACGCCAGAGCCGAGCATCCAAGCTCAGCCTTCGTCACCTGTCATCAAGGACGATGAAGAACTAGATGCCGATATTGCTGAAGCTATTCGCCTTTCTCTTAACGAGAGCTCAGGCGCTGTCACGTACGAAACCGCCTCCACGCCGCCGTCCGCGTTCGATATACCGATCAAGTATACCAAAGGCAAAAAGTCTTTGCCGTCACGTTCTCAAGATGGCACCCCCAGGAAGGGCCAGGCCATTGCTGGATCGAGCAACGAGAGCGAGATGTCGGATCTGGAATTTGCCATGCAGCTGAGCCTCGCCGAAGAGCAGAGTCGGAAGGATGCCGAAGATGATTTTCCGCCGCTTAGTCCAGCAGCTGGCAGTAAGGGTAAAGGGAGGATGTGGTAATGTGGTTTGCCGGCCAGCTGGCTTGTCTCGAGTGTCTTTGATTCCCATTTCCTTTCAACCCTCCTAAATCTTGACTGTTGTATCTCTTCACTCCATCACTCGGCAAGCGTAGCATACAGATGGTTAGTGCTGCCTCGTCGTACTCAGTTGCATCTTGATGTCGCCATTCTCGGCTCGAGAACGGGACGAACTGATCATCTGTGCGCTTGCGCTTAGTCAGACATGCTTATTGGTTGTAGGAGATATTTTGGTATTTCTGATATTAGAAAACATGCTTGAAGCAGTTCCAGCATCCGCTCCCGACCAGTACGACTCAACTTTATTGGCACTTGTCTGTTTCTTCATTATCCGGTCCCAATGTGGTTAGTGCGGGCGCCTTACCGCTCAGGCCCTTGATTCTTCTTAGGCTCCAGTGATGATGTTATGTTTGTCTTTTATGAGGTCCTAATCTCAGAGTAGCTTCAGATACTTTTCGTTCGTAAGAGTTGGAAATCTGCGAAGTAATTTGCGACGCGCACACACTGAGAGATCCTTTCCCAACAACAGCCCAAGTCCTTGGCACCTACATTTCCTTGCAAAGTCTCGTCCGCGTGCTGCACCCACGTTTTAAAAACCACGTAGACAAGCTTGGAGAGCATTTTTTCTAGGTTCTGATACACTTGAAGAATACAACACCGATCTCACAGGAGCGCGAAACCTTGTTCACATCAACATTAGAGATGGCTGGGCTATCAATCACATCAGTACTACTGTCCCCTATCAATAAGCTCCGCGAGAAATCAAACCCATACCAGAAATCCCATCATGCCGACAATATTCCTTCTCCCAGAGCCACACATACCAGCGACGACCTTCTCGCCGAAGCGCGTCGAGCGGCCGGTCGTGACCCCGTGACTGGACGACGAACTCCAGGGCCCACAAACAAAAGAGCGAAGAAGAAACTACAACAACTGTCTTTGGAGCAGGAGCAGCATGCAGCGGCAGAGCAGAAAGCTGCGTTCCTTGCTTGTGCAGCAAAAGATCCACAGGCGCTTGGGCGCCCATATGAAAGCTATAAGGCTTTTGTGCAGGAGATGGTGGCGAAGCGGACTGGGAATGTTGTACCTAGTGGTGGGACGAAATACTATGCGCCTGAAAGGAGGGTAGAGGAGTACTACTCGAGGAGCGTGAGGGATTAGACCGTTGGAACGAACTGGTGGATTTTCTTTTGTTGATTACTTGACCGCAACGGCATGCGAGTTCTCGAACGTTGCGAGTGACTTGTAATGATGTAGTATGTTGTAGGCGGTGAGCTTGGAACAAACGAACATAGGAAGGTGCAGTCGTAGGTGAACACGACACGTGATGACCGACGGCTGATCGTACCTTCCTCAGCTTCGTCCACACTTTGTACCTTGATCTCCTCACACACACACACACACACACACACACACACACACAAAGAACCCACACTCATTCTTTGACTCTCTTACATCTCCCTGAAAGAATCGTCGCCATGGGTTCAGTGATGCTGCAGCACCTTCCCTCAGCGTGGCACGTCGACCAGGCCATCGTATGTTTACCTCCTTCTTCACTCCGTCCCGGCACCGCTGACGTTGCGTAGCTCAGTGAAGAGGCCCGCATAGTCTGCCTCCGTTTCGGCCACGACTACACAACCGAATGCATGGAAATGGACGAGATGCTATATAAAATCGTCGACACAGTCAAAGACTGGGTTGTCATCTACGTCGTCGACAAACAGGTGAGCTCCTCTTCCCCTTCACCCCCCTCACCCATGCTGTCTCGTCTCCAAAATCCTTATATTACGCTAATACTACAAACAGCAAGTTCCAGACTTCAACGCCATGTACGAGATCTATGATCCTTGCACTGTCATGTTCTTCTGGCGCAACAAGCACATGCAAGTCGATTTCGGCACGGGCAATAACAACAAGATCAACTTTCCTATTGGCACTAAGCAGGAGTTGATTGATATCTTGGAAGCAGTGTATAGGGGAGCGAGCAAGGGGAAGGGTCTTGTTGTCAGTCCGAGGGACTACTCGACTAAATGGGCGTACTAGTCGATCGACGAGACCGACAGAGAACGAAGCGAGCAAGGAGCCTAGCGATATCCTAAAGTTGCTCGGGAAGGTATCCGCAGTGACTTTTATTATGATATCTGCAGGCCCTGATATCCTGTATATCTTCAGATTTCTTTTTTGATGCTTCGAGTGATTCAGAATGAAGCAAAATCTGAGACCAGAGTGTACATGTACAGTAGTACGAGGGTTGAAGAGATACAATATTTCCGAATTGGCCTGGGGTTCAACAAGTTCGAAGAGTGAGTAAGGGTATAGTGCCAATCTAATACTTTTCAAACTCGGTGTCCATTCAACGGCCTCCTTGCCATCTATCTATAACCCGACAGCAAAGCGAGTAGGCCTGGGGTAATTAATCGCCAGACAGATTTTACGCAAGCCAACCAACGCCATGCCTGCCATGCAGTAAGCCTCGCGAAGAGAACAAATATAGCAATATCAGTCCTCGCTATGGACAAAGCAAAACAACGCCAAAAAGGTATGCACCACCCTAGCAAGTAATGTTAACAAACCCTACTAATGCTTCGAGGAAAACAAATGCAACTTCTTCTTCTTCTTTTCCTTGCCCTCCCTCTCTTCTTTGCCAGGCTTCGCGCTGCTCTGCGACGACGACGGACTGTGTTTCTGCGGTTGAGCGTTGAGATTGATGGCGCCCAGAGCGGCTGTCGGGGGCTTCGGACCAGCGACTCTGGGTCCGGACGGTAGGCCTCCAGGCATGGGAGGTTTGGTACCAGCAGGGGGTGGCGCTGGTTTCGGCGGCTCAGGCTTCTCGAACAGATGTGCCGGAGCTTTGGGTTGCGGTTGGTCGATGGGTAAACGCAGACTGCGACGGTTTTGGCTGAGATCGCCGACTTGGCGAAGAAAGAGTTGCGGCTTCATCATGTGTGAAGTGACGAGGAAAACGTCTCGTGAAGTTTTGGTCGAAACATCGTAGCAGGCCCGGGCTTCCGAGTAGGTTGCGCCGCCGGCCACAAATACGATGACACGTTGACGAGGCTCTGCACTTGCGAGTCGTGACTTGGCCCATGTCGGTTTTGCAGAGCGAAGTGACGCAGGCGCAGCAGTTTCTTGTGCCATGCTGGCAGCATCATCGGGCGACATCTTGATAAAGGGAAAGACATCCTGGGGTAGGCTACCGCGGATGTGCTCTTCTAGCATATCCTGCAATGCGGGGTTAAACCTGGATAGACCATAGTCCTCGGTGTTTGGAGGCGGGGCTGGTTTGGGTGGGAATAGTGGCGGTGGAGCATCTCTTTTCTCTTTCAGTTGTCTGGCGACTCGCGCTCCAAGAAGATCAAGGTTACGAACGACTTCCCCATCAGTGGGCGGCAGCTGTGCGTGTAAGAGGAGTTTCTGGAGATCGGCTGGTAGTATTCCATTCTTGAAGAGTACGTAGAGCGTGACAAGACGTAGTCGGTCAGCTGGCGTTACCTCTTCGTCGTCCAGTGTGCGTACAATTTGATCGGTCATGTTCTTGGGCTTCCGGTAGTCTTCATCTAGGCCAGTAGCTAGGCACTGAAAAGGTCAGCAACAATTACAGCTCCATATTCATGGCGACTCACCTGCTCCACCGAGGCCAGATCCGGGAGCTTGTGCTTCTGAAAGATTTCCATGCACTTTTGCGCCATGGTGAGATGTAGGGAGTAGGCCTCCTTCATCTCCTGGAACTGCGGCAGTCCAGCGATCATATCCTTGATTGCATTCAGTCCATTCATGCCGGCAGCGTTCTGGGCGTCTTGGTTGGTGAAATGGGGGTTGTCGGCTATGAACTTTTGGAAATCACTGATCAGCTTGTCGAGAGTGTCCTTCATGTGCCGATGGCGGTTCTCGACCCATATCTTGTCCTTGTCGGATATCTCCATGTCCTTTTCCTCGGCCGCCGGGTCCTCCTCGTTGACAATAGTGCGGTATGTCACCTTGTCGCTGTCCTGTATAGGCAGCAGATCCATGGCCATTGCTTGGTATGTGAACTCGTGGAGGAAGGGTGCCATGAGGTCCATGGATCGATCGGTAATGTAGAGGGCGCCACGGGGTCGGTTCGATTGCGGAGGAAAGTCCTGGTTGAACTGGGCGTACATGTCTAGCTTGTCTTGGACGAAGCGGGCAAGATGCGAGCACAAGACGCTGGCCTCGTGGGTTGGAGCCCGCGGTCGGTAGTAGCGAATGATGGGGTATTCGCCCAGTGCGACGCAGATTCCAGTTATCTGGGTTGTTAGCGAAAGCGCCTTGGGGGAGGAGAAGTGCCTACTCTTTCGGCAATGTCCTCCATGTGCCGTACTACAAGGTTGTTGCACTCGGGGTGGTAGAGGATGGGGAAGCTCCACGGGTCTTTGAAGGTGATGAGATGGGACTCTTGAGGGTGGAAGTCGAGGTGGACCGTTCGGAAGCTCCGAATTTGTTCGCGTGCCATTTGCGACCGGTCTATGCGCTCCTTGAGGTGTGGTGGCAGCAATGTTGTCCATATCAGGAAGAAGCCTTTGTATCTGCGCTGGTCGAACTCAGCCATCATGCAGTCGACAATGTGCGGCTTGGGTGTGATGATGTATATGGCGTCCATGTCGCGTATCGTCTGTCGCCGGTCTTCGATGCGCTCGATGTCTGCGAGGTCAGAAAGTGGCGCTGCGAGGGGGTTCAGAGTCGCATACTTGTAATGTTGAGGTTGAGGATGTCATCTTCCTTGACCACGTTGTTGATCAGCTTCTGGCTGTCCTCGTCCACGATGAGTATCTTCCACTACGCGCGAGTCGTTAGCGAGGCACAGGCGCAGAGCTAGGGGGGTGCATACGTCGCCGCGCGTGGTCTGCTTGATCGAGTTGAGAATGACTATGTGCCCTGTCAGCAGCCGTCTCGTCTCGACGTGCAAAGTGTCGTGGCCGCGTACGTTCTCGCTGGATGTCTATCATGGACGCCATGCTGGCGGGGTACGGCAGCCAATGCCGCCGAAAGAGGACAAGTCGGTGAAGACTAGGGCTGTGTCGCGGTAGAGGGCGGGGTGTGTGTTTGTGTGTGTGTGTGTGTGTGTGTGTGTGTGTGTGTGCGTGTATGGACGCGGCGGGCGTGGTGCTGGGCTGGGTGGTGGGTGTGGGGAGCGCGTCGCAGCTAGAAAGGTGGTGTCGCAAGGTTGCGGCGGCGGTCCCTTGCCCGCCGGAGGTCTCTAATTGCCTAGCAGATGCTTAGCCCAGCTTTTTTCGACATGACATCGTCGACTTGACTTGTATTCTCTATTGGCCTTCTTTTGCTACAGGCGCATGGCGCTTTGAGTATTTCCTTCGCGCCACTCGCACGATACCCACCATTGAAATGCCTCTCCTGCCAGCACGGCGGAATTCGCTGTGTCTCATTTGCTCTTTCGCCGCTCGCTCGCAATCGCATCGCCCACGCCTCCTACCCCGGATCCAGATCGCACACAGATCAAAACCCTCTGGCGGCAGGTCCCCCTCCAACCCTCGCCCACAAAGGGACTCGATTCCGTCACGAGGCTCTCCAGCCTCCGCGTTCGGCATAGTTAGGGAAAAGCTAGGAATACTACGGAAGGAATTCGTGAAGCCAGAGTTCCTTGAGAGTCTCCAGTTAAGCCCCGCAGAGTTCGACCAGGAATGGCTCACCTTTGAGCGGTCCATTAGTCTATGGATCAAGCAGGCGACGCCAGAGTTGGTGTCGTTGGTGAATGAGGCCATACGGAGAAAGAATACGCTTGAGACGAGGTTACGTTACCTGTTCTATGCGCAAGCTTGTGGCGGGCGCTTCACTGCGGCAGAGTTGGAGAACCAGAAGGAAGTGGCGGATTTGCGCTATCCAGCCGAATGGTACCCAGCGACACGAGAGGTTACGCGAACGGTGCACATGCATGTTGGGCCGACCAATTCCGGAAAGACATACCACGCCCTGAAGCGCCTTGAGCAGGCTGATTCGGGCATTTATCTCGGTCCACTACGTCTCCTCGCCCACGAAGTCTACACGCGCCTGAATGCCAAGGGAAAGCCATGCGCTTTGGTTACTGGAGAGGAGCAGCGCATGCCTGACGACACCCGCGCCAACATGTACAGCTGTACTGTTGAAATGGCTCCGCTCAACACGAGATTTGACGTAGCTGTCATCGACGAGATCCAGATGATCAGTCACGAAGAGCGCGGGTGGGCCTGGACACAGGCCTTTATGGGCCTACAAGCCAAAGAGATTCATCTTTGTGGAGAAGCCCGGACAGTGCCGCTGATCCGCGAGCTTTGTGCTCTTGTTGGCGACAAAGTACATGTACACGAGTACGACCGTCTCACGCCGCTCGAGGTGCAACCCCAAAGTCTGAACGGAGATCTCAGCAAGCTTGAGAAGGGTGACTGTATCGTTGCCTTTACCGTCCTGGGTATCAACGCTCTGCGCCAAGAGGTTGAGAAGAAGACAGGGAAGAAGTGTGCTATCGTTTATGGAAGCTTGCCACCCGAGACAAGAGCTCAACAGGCACGCTTATTCAACGATCCGGACAACGACTACGATTTCCTCGTAGCTAGTGATGCCATTGGCATGGGCCTCAATCTGTAAGTAAAACCCATCCTGATCTACAACAGATGTGGGGCTGACTAGTGCAGTGCTATCAAGCGTGTTATATTTGAATCTACCATCAAGTACAATGGCTTGAAATACGTGCCCTTGCAGATATCCGAGATCAAGCAGATCGCTGGTCGTGCTGGTCGCTACAAGACCGCTCATCAAGCAGTCACTACCGACTCTGAACAAGCCTCGATCGCTGACAGCGCCGTTGACCCCGCCATTGGCCTAGACGACAAGCAACTGGATAGAACCAAGGCAAAGAAGCCTGAAGAGAAGACCGTAGGATGGGTCACTACGCTGGACCGCGTCGATCATGCCACCTTGAAGTCGGGCATGAAACGCGAGCCCGAAGCCATCAAGTCAGCTGGCCTCTTTCCTCCATCCCTTGTCATTGAGCGATTCGCAAACTACTTTCCCCCTCGTACACCTTTCAGTTACATAATGCTGCGTCTGCACCAGATATGCGAGATACACCCTCGATTCCATCTCTGTACGCTAAAGGACCAGCTGGCGATTGCCAACATCATCCATCTTGTCAAAAACCTAAGCATTCAAGATCGCATCATGATCTGCGCCGCTCCCATGAACGTGCGCGATGATGGCGAAACAAAATTCTTGTGCCAGCTCGCTACGTCGATCGCAGAAGGCAAGTCAGGTAGCCTATTGGACCTGGACGCTCTTCCACTCGCCATTATGGACAAGCCTCCTTCCGGCGATCGCGATTACCTCCGTCGATTAGAGCAATTACACAGAATGCTTGTATGCTATCTGTGGTTAAGCTACCGGTTTCCCAATGTCTTCACCACCAGGCCCCTTGCCAACTACACCAAGAAGCTCGTTGAAGACCAAATCGAGAAGACGCTGAACGACTTTTCATTCACCGAACAAATGAGGATAAGGATGAAGACCACTAGAGCACAAGCACGAAAGGCCATGGCCGAGGAGTCTGAGGATGTGGATCAAGTGAACGGGCCCCAGGTAGCAGAGTCGAAGCAAAAGATTCCTGCATCTCCCAGTATGCCAGAAGGAGCCAACGACATCCTCAATGACCCGGAGTTGGCTTCCGATATGCCAACAACCACGGATGACGCAAACGTATATCCAGACGGTCTGTTGAATGGGCGAACGCCGGACGAAGCGACCCAGCACAAGTCGATACAAGCCAGTGCCTAGATGGTGACTGTACGAAAAACACCAACACTGATCAAAAGGTATACGCACGTTTTTATGTTAAAAAATCCACGGAAGGTAGCAGCGTATACTTTCAAATTGCACTTTATTAGTGGGTATGACTATCAAAATGCATTTCAGTAGTGGGTATGACTTTCAAAATGGATTTTAGTAGTGGGTATGACTCGTTCAAAACGAGGTCCTTTGTATGAATACATGTATCACGTATTGTATGTTCCTTGTATATCTGTAAATATGATTCTACCTCGCCGACGCTATTGTAGAACAATGGCGCAAGAACCATGTTGGGCATCTCGTACAGTTATGACGAGACCTTGTCCGTCGCACATGCGGCCACCAAGAAAGGAACCTGCATGCTCTTGACTCGGTCTTTCAAATCATCATACCTGCGCTGAATCGAAAAGATTGTGGTGACGAATCGTATGATTGCAGCATATCGAAACCGAACATGGCATTCATGGGTAGGTGTGTTGGCATTTCCAAGTAATCAAAGTAAATAAGAGGCTTGTGTAAACGTCTAAAGTAGTCCTCTGCCACGCTGAGCATCAAGTCGGACTAGCTCTTCAGCAACATATCTCGCAACATCTCGTCTATCCTCTTCGTACTTTCGCGCGACTTCTTCATTCTCTTCTCGCGTACGCCAATAGCGCGGTCTTGCACTGGAACGTCTGATTCCACCATCATCCTCTTCCGACATGGTCCTCTTCATGAACGACCGATATATACGCGACTTGGACGAGTTCCCCGCGGCCGCATCGCCAGTATCAGCATTTTTTGCTTCTGCTGCATCATCCACACCTGCGGCCTCAAAGGCGCGTCTGACAGTTGCTGCGGGTAGACTGGTCAGTCTTACGAGACAAGTGTTAGCCTCACTGCCTTCAGCACAACTTCCCACGCCATGTGCCCTCCATCCCGTTTCAAATGGCGTCCTCCCCGTGCCCAAGTCCCGCCAACTCTGCACCACCAATCTGATCTGTCCACCGGTAGCATGAGGAAATTCCTGGGTAGTCACACTCCAGTCTGTCGCACAGGTCGAGCAGTTCTGCGTAAAGTGGTACTTCCAACCTCGGCGAATCACATTGTCGATAGCGGCCATGAGACCCGTGTGACCGTTTGGGGTGTCGCGATGACCGGTGACGATGTGTGGAAGAAGAGGCCAGAGCGATTTCAAGAGGTTGCGATTCCTCGTCGTGAAGGCGGGAAGGATGATTGCGTAGGAGCTGTGCAACAGAAAATGGCCTTGAACTATCCTGGCCGCGAGACTGAGCTTGGTGGGAACCGGTGTTCTAGAGATGCGCGCCATTTCTTTCTTCTCGTAAGTGAACGCCGAAAGGGAGATGCCGTGTTCTTCTCCCCACGATGCGCGGTTAACGGCGAGTCGAACATGATGATAGCGTAGTTTGTATCCTTCTCCAGCATCCAGGTAACTGTTGCAATCCGTACAATCTCGTTTCTTTCCTAGTCGCTGGCTCTTCGGTCCATCTTCAGCACCCCAGGCATGGAATTTATCACACCAAGCACAAAACCAATGGCTTGGAAAAGCGCGTTCTACTACTGCCTCGATGACCTTTCTCTTCTCAAAACGGTTCTTGCTTCCTTCCACATGGCGAGAAAGAACCTCGGTGCCGAGAGCATAGTAGATGTATCGACTTGAAAGGCAAAAGGCAGCTGCTGAGGAAGTGCCGAGGTAGGTGCTGACTTGCTGGACAAGTTCGAGTGGGAGACTGAGTATTGGAGCCTTTGGCGATGACGTTGGGAAGGGCTTGATTGTGGCCAGAGAATCTGCGATTGCGTAGTCTTCAAAAGTAGAATCTATGCTCGTTCTTGAGCTTGCTGTGCCGGACGCACACGAGTTGATGGTCGAGGGACGCGATGATTGGGTAGAGCTCGAGCTCATTGAACGACGGAATATACCCATGGCTGCGACTTTGGGTCTTCTCTCTGTCGCCCGCTTGGATGATGGAAAGGTAGCGAATTGTGAGGCTGAAATCAAGGTATCAGTATCAGTGCCACCAAAACATCAGGAGTGCGAGATGAGTTATAAACTGCATGTGCCAACACGTAACTCGAGAAGAAAACCTAGTCAAGAACACGTCGAAAAGATACCGACATAGCCGCTACAGGTTCTACGCCGTCTCGCGCGCGGCCACTGCATCCCCTTATCAATGCGCCTGCCCGTCTGCCACCAATGCACGACATGGCTTCCGGCCGCTGTTTCCAACGGGGCATGACAGTGGCACGCAACGCACCTGGCACATCAGGTACAGGGCACATGCCTACATCTGCCAGTCTCAGGGACCAGAAGACATGTCCAGCGGTGAAGATGCACATGTGAGACAACGGTCATTCACCTCGCTAACCTAAACGGGGCTTGGTGTGGCGCTAGCAACATGGGCATAGTGGGGGTATGCTTGTGTGTAAGCGCTGGTCTGCGCCGCCACTCTTGCCCTCGCAACGTCTAAGATTTGGTGCCGAATGAGTCAGAGGCGGAGAGCAGGTTCGACGAGAATATGTCCCTGTTGTTCTTGTGAATATGTGATATTAGATGCATCAGCAAATAGTAAGCGCTATGCTATGCGAAAAAATAGTGAGGGCTTCGAAATGCGTCGCTAGCATGCGACGAAGCATGTCTAATGTACGCCCATATAAGAGATGTATATAGTACACACGCGCTTCTGGTTCGTGAATGCGCAACCCCAGGTCATGTCATTACAACTTCTGGCTCTGTCGTCAGTCGTCCCTTCTCTTCGTCCGCTCTGAGCAGACTTATTCTCTTCAAACACAGTCTACTTGGGCAGCTCAGGGTTCAGCTTGAGCTGCGGCACTGGCGGGCCGGTTCCAGCTCTCCGCCTCCGCTCACGCTCGTTGAAACCCACGGGCTGGTCCAGCTGTGTGCTCTTCTTGAATTTGCCATCCAGACTGCGCATCCAGTCCTCGCCCTCACCGGCATCAGCACCGAGCCAGTACGTGGGCGAGCCGCTGAGCATGACTCGTCCAAGTTTGCCCTTCCAGCCGTTGCCCTCTTCTTTGCCTTCAGCGAAGGGATTCTCGGCGAGGTCGTTTGCGGATGTTTGCATGTTGTTCGAGTTGTACCATGCAGCGGAGGAGGCGTTGGCAGCGATGTGCTGACGGAGACACTGGCGGGCGAAAGCCAACATGATGAAGACGAAGTAGACACGGAGGGCCCAGAAGCTGGAGATTAGGGAGATGGACATGATGCTTCCACTCTGGAAGACAGCGTTGCCTAGTCCGCCGCCGCCGTCTGCACCCTGTCCGATTGCTACAGCGTGCTGGCCGGCTTGCATGCCTTCGGTGGGCGCAGCGACGATATCGACCTGTGTGACGTTGTGCTTGGGGCTTGTGAAGCCCGCGTTGTCCTTCATGCCCGGCGATAGTCCGGCATTCTCATCTGGGTGCGCGGCGAGTGTGTAGAACCATGCGATGCCGAAGAAGGCTGTGTACAGGGCGTTGATGACCGAGTCGAGTGCATACAGATGCGCCAGCAGCACCGACTCAAAGGGACTCTGCAGCCGGATGTGCTTGTACAGGAACGTGGTAGCGACGAGGGCGAAGGTCGAGTAGAGGTACATGGACAGCTGCCAGCCGTCGATCTTGGCGCCCGTAAGCAGCGCGAGGAGACCGTAGACGCCTGAGGCCTTGTTGATGACCTGCAGGAAGGTGATGATCTCTGCGCCTGTGCGAAGCGACATCTTCTGGAGAAACGTCTGCGGGCCAGAGTCAGTCTCATCCATGGTGCAGCCTGTGTGTGTGGCGCTGTTTCTTGACCTACCTTGGGCCTAGGCATCTCGAACATGTGAGAAGGCGCCATCATCGTGGCTGGTGGTCGCCGAGTGAATCTCCACGTGTCTGCGCGTGCGGAAGAGGCGTAGCTATGCTGTGATTAAGACTGAGGCCTTGCGCGGTAGGGAGAGGACGATGGGAAGTGAAAGGCTGATTGATGATGCTGGTCCTTGCGGCGGAAGCGGGCGGCTCTGGGAGATGAGCTTGCAGGGCTGAGCGTGCTTAGCCCCCTTTCACCATGAGTCGCACGCAAATCGATGCGCCTTTCGCAGGCACTTCACACGGCATTCATCACAATTACACCCAAACGTTGTTTCCATACTCGTCGGCCTTGTTCCTGCTGGCCATACTGTGTAGGTTCCCCGAACCCAACCTCGCTACGACGAATTCACTGACACAACACCCCAGCATGCCTCAACGCTTCCTGTCCCAACTGGCACATCTGTCTATTATAGCTTAGGGTCTGCCGTGTTGCCGAATCATGGTGTTGGCTACACAGGAAATAGTCCATCTTGGTGATGACGTAGTCTGCGCCTGTAGCCGCCAGCCAGCCCAGCCTCCAACCCATCTCATGCGACCACATGTGACACAACATTTCATCTACTCGTAAGATAATATCTGCACCTCTACTTACATCCGTCTTGCACCGTGTCTCTATACATAACAAGTCGACATGGCAGATTACGTACCACCGGCGCCAAAACTCCAAGAGCAGGATCTCAAGGGCAAGGTTGCCATTGTCACGTAAGACACATGTTTTTACACCTACACCTTCTTACGCATTTATAACATCTGCTTCTGTCTGGTCCTCAAAGTCTTCTGTGCTCGATTCAATATCTCATCACAAAAGCCCATCGACCTCTCAACCTCAGCATGCTCTACGTCAATTCACATACAAACCTCGACAGTAGGATCTAACCCAGTTCCAAGCGGCGCATCCAAAGGCATCGGCCGCGCAATATCTCTCTCGCTCGCAACGCGCGGTTGTTCCATCCTAGGAACCTACTCGTCCCCCGAATCCGCCCACAACTTCGACACACTCTCATCTACAGTCCGCGGCCTCTACGCTTCGTCTGACCATGAAGTCCCAACTATGCGAGGCGCAGTCGCAGACATAACATCCCTCTCCTCCATCGGTACTCTCGTCACAGCCCTCCCCAACCATTTTCCTCGCAAGAAACTCAGCATACTCATCTTCAACGCCTCCTTCAATACCCGGCCTAGAATAGGCAGCGCAAGCGAAGCAGACATCAGTCACTCCCTGACGGGAAACCTTCACTGGCCAATCGTTCTCATGGAGAACCTGGTTCGCCAAAATCTGTTCACGCCACACAGCCGCGTCGTAGTCATCTCTTCAGATCGCGTACGTGACCCTTCTCCTGGATCTGGGTTGTTCAATGCTACACGTGCGGCCATGGAGTCGCTGGTGCGATCGTGGGCTATCGAATTACCGCATAGCTTTCCGGGAACGACGGTGAATGCTGTGTCGGTGGGATTGACGGATACCCCTGGTCTTCGATCCTTCTCCCCAGAAGCTGTGCAGGCCTTGAAGGAACAGAGGCTGCCGAAAGTCAAGGTCGCTGAGGGAGGACGACTGGGACAGGCCGAGGAAGTAGCGGATGTAGTAGGGTTTCTGGTCAGTGAGAAAAGTAGGTGGGTTAGTGGGAGTGTGGTTGCGGCAAATGGAGGGGCGGAATGGGTTGGTGGAAGTTCGTAGAACAAAAACCTTGCGAATACACCAGAATACCCTTCCTTAGTCGTCCTTACTATTGTTTTTCACATAGCATTGATAAACATCGACACTCCACGTTTCAGATCAATACCACTTCCTAAGGCCCCCGCATATCTGCAGACGTGATCGGCTCGTAATATCACTTCGGTCTTGGTGGGCCAAAACAACCTACAAGTATATATATATTCTAGCGAATTGCCAGACTGGAGTGTGCCACAAATCTTCAATGAGTTGCAGCTCATTAGGGTTCACGATCAAGGTCGTGATATAAAAATGGTAATATGGTCCTGCTTCTCCTTCACACTACATTGTTGAAAATTCGAAGTAAGCATCGTTGTTTGCTCTACTGCTTCTGCTAACTCTTAAGCTTCGAAATGACCTCCCACGACGGGCGCCACTGATTTCCTAAATGTTTTATCCCACCCACGACGATCGCTACGGTTTTTCTATTATCAAAGTATGACGAACACAAATAGTAGCACAATTAATGTGCGCATCTGAGGTGCAACTCATTGGGATTCACGGCCAGGTTGTGATCTAAGGCATGGTGTCTGGTACCGAGGACAGTTTTCCTATGTCATCTGTTTAAGACGTCCACCAAACTGTAGCGCAGTTGATCTGATGCGCATCCTCGAACAAGATCACGAAATATACAGGCCCTCGCCTATATACAGCAAAATCAGGTTATGCGATTTTCTCGGTCCTAGCAGGCTAAGACGATTCACACAAATACATGTCACCGTCTAGCGAGTCTGGCCACGAGTCTCCAATGAGTGGCAGCTCCTAGCAGAGGTCCATATTGGTCGACAAACGAGGCATCTTCGAAGCCTTTAGCGGAAGCTTAGGCTTCCTATGAAGATGCGGGAGGAAATCGCTTTTCTGGAGGTCCTGTTTGGGGACAGGAATATCGCTTGGGTGGCGGCAGTGCTGAGGCACTTCGTGGAGGGCTTGACGGTCAAGCGCGTCGGCTAGGATAGGATGGGAGGATGGGTTATGGCTTGTCGTTCGCTAGGATCTGTTAGCTAGTAAAGAATGGAGAATGAAAAAAGGCAAGTGGATGACGCTCGCAGAAGCAGCGAAAACGCTTTTATTGACTTCGGACGCGGCAGGATATACATGCTACCGGTAGACTTCTTGTGCTCTAGCCAACTTACCCGTCTCTCCATGCCCTCCACATTGCAGAGAAAGGTGACTTCCATATTCCTCTCATCACGCGTAAATATATCAACAGTCATATGCATTCCGGTACATCTTGTACAATACAACGCATGTCTTCTCAACGTGCTTAAGTTACCGATCAGCAGCTTTTCCAGCGTTCGTGGCAAGTAGGCAGCGTAGTGTACATGATACGTACCCCAGCTCCCGGACAGCGCAATACAACCTTTATAACAGCGAAGCTTGCCCCATCAGAAGGTGCTTCATGGCATCCTTTGCCCCACAGAGCTGTCATGAAAGGTCATAGCGTCACGATGATTGCGGCTCAATGTGTTACACCCGGTCGTAATAAATCCTGGAGTATCTGATTTGCCAGTTCCTGAACAATTGCCGTTTACCTGGGATGCAACCGCCTTGGACCTGTGATTGTCAATGTCCAGTCACGGAGTTTATATTGAATGGTCGGAAGCTATATTGCCCGTCGCTGCGTTAATTGATTGACTGAACGTGGACCTCTGTCTGCGACACACAATTTCGAAACCCGGCATCTGCGCATTTTGTTACAAAACAGTGCAGAGATGCGAAGTTAGTCATAGTAACATACCAGACAACGTATTTCTTTTTTGTACATGGGGAAGCTCTACAAGTCAAATGCCGACCAGGCGGACAAATTCGAGGCGCACACTCCGGCCTTGGCGAGCGAGCACCCCTGAATCCCAATCTATTCTGCACCAGCAGTCTGACCGCAAAATCCGGTTGATGCCACTCATTATAGTACTAAGATTCGTGTCAACTCTAGTAGGCTCCAAGCTTTACAGCCAATTGTTTAGAGGGGTCTCGTCCCGTCTGGTCCGGAAGCTTCAGTTTGCTTACAGGGTTTGGCGCTTCAGTTTTGTACCTGCGTTTCAGCGAGAGAGATCATCTGGCGAAACTTTTTCAGTACTTTTCATATGTTTGAGAATGGGAGTGTTGGCTTTCATGTGAAGCTGGCAATGCGACTGAGGGTGGGTATGATGGCCTCCCAAACAACAGTGGTTAGACGGCTACGTAGATCGGAAGTACCTCGAGTAGTGACAGCGCTGTCGTCGCTATGGGCCTGTACGGTGTACCTGCACCGATCCTAGCGCCATAAGAACCTCGAAGACCTAGTGGTTACTCCCAGGGCTGAGCCGTTACCCTGAGAAAGACTCTGAGCCTCATGACCTTTGCTCTAGATCAAAGTACTACTCGGGACCGGAACATCTTTCTAGAATATTCCCTCGTATATGCCCATGGGTCGTGGAAGAAGTAATCTAACAGAACCGGGTTGCGAAACTACTATGTACAAGCGTGTGAGCGGTAACACTGGCAGAGAAAGATCTCGCCCGAGAGGATCCTCTGACCTCGGTACCCTACGCCACTGCTCGCACATGGGGTGTATAATCTACAAAATTTGCAACATGTATGCATGAGACGACTCGTGATACAGCCACAGCGTAGTATGCGAAGTTCGAATTATGGCTACGAGTGCTGATCCACGGCTTTGCCTTCGTACATATGAGGCTGGTTAGTTGCCGTCGAATTGGATTGAAGGCTAAGACTTTGCTGCCGATCAGGTCAAGTGCTCATAGTACGTCTCCATATGCTTCTCTGCTCATCACTTCATACACTATCCCTTCGAGGTAAAGACCCCGGGCGTCGTGGTGCACAGATCTCCGCAATACACTAGACTACCCCACGATGGGGTCACGACCGGGGAGGTTTCATCTACGGTTCATTACTCTGGCACTCTTAGCGTTTTTCCACGCTTCCGACGTCCCGTCACTCTTACGGTATTGGTGAGAACGACTTAGGGGAACATCAAGGATGTAGATCTTCTGCGCCTTGCAATAACCAATAGTCATGTGGGTACTTTGTAAAGTAGCTCGGATAGTACTCATCTGCTGCGAGATTTTTGTATAAAAAGGCCATCTCAAGCGTCGAATATCTCGATATCCAACAACAGACTTTCGCTCAACAAGTCACCATGTACAGGACACTCGCCCTCGCTTCCCTCTCGCTCTTCGGAGCCGCCCGCGCTCAGCAGGTTGGCAAAGAGACAACAGAGACACACCCTAAGATGACATGGCAGACTTGCACTGGTACCGGTGGAAAGAGCTGCACCAACAAGCAGGGTTCAGTTACGCTCGACTCCAACTGGCGATGGTCCCACGTCACCAGCGGGTACACCAACTGCTTCGACGGCAACACTTGGAACACTACTGCTTGCCCTGACGGCACCACTTGCACCAAGAACTGTGCTATCGACGGTGCCGACTACTCTGGTATGTGAATTCCAACGTCCTACGGTGCGCTCGTCTAACACCTCCAGGCACTTACGGTATCACCACCAGCAGCAATGCTCTGACCCTCAAGTTCGTCACCAAGGGCTCTTACTCTGCCAACATTGGTTCGCGTACCTACCTCATGGAGAGCGACACCAAATACCAGATGTTCAACCTCATCGGCAAGGAGTTCACTTTCGACGTCGACGTCTCCAAGCTACCTTGCGGTTTGAACGGTGCTCTCTACTTTGTTGAGATGGCCGCCGACGGTGGTATGAACAAGGGTAACAACAAGGCTGGTGCCAAGTACGGAACTGGATACTGCGACTCCCAGTGCCCCCACGACATCAAGTTCATCAACGGCGTTGCTAACGTTGAGGGCTGGAACCCGTCCGCCAACGACCCCAACGCCGGCCAGGGTAAGATTGGTGCTTGCTGCCCCGAGATGGACATTTGGGAGGCCAACTCCATCTCTACTGCCTACACTCCCCATCCCTGCAAGGGCACTGGACTCCAAGAGTGCACAGACGCTATCAGCTGCGGTGACGGCGACAACCGCTACGGCGGAGTCTGTGACAAGGACGGTTGCGACTTCAACAGCTACCGCATGGGCGTCCGTGACTTTTACGGCCCAGGCATGACGCTCGATACCAGCAAGAAGATGACTGTCGTCACTCAGTTCATCGGTTCCGGCTCAAGCCTCTCCGACATCAAGCGCTTCTACATCCAGGGAGGAACTGTTTTCAAGAACTCCGACTCCGCCGTCGAGGGCGTCACTGGCAACTCCATCACCGAGCAATTTTGTGACCAGCAGAAGACTGCCTTTGGCGATACATCCTCTTTCAAGAGTTTGGGTGGACTCAACCAGATGGGTGCCTCGCTCGCTCGCGGCCACGTCCTCGTCATGTCGCTCTGGGATGACCATGCGGTCAACATGCTCTGGCTCGACTCTACCTACCCCACCGATGCTGACCCACAGAAGCCTGGTGTCGCCCGTGGTACCTGCGCTACTGACTCTGGCAAGCCCGAGGATGTCGAGGCCAACTCGCCCGGCGCGACTGTCATCTACTCCAACATCAAGTTCGGCCCCATCGGCTCCACCTTTGCCGCGCCCGCATAAACGCTTGATGAGACTGTTGGGTAAAGTTTCGGCGGGGGACCGGTGGCTCTGGGCTGTAAGAGCGGGTGGATCTCTTTCGACCATTCTCTCGCTTCGTTTCACAATTGTATATACTTGTGGTGGGTATAGAGAAGTGTGCATATAGACAAATCAAATTGCAAACCACTCAGTGTAGAACGTTCATCCTGCCTCCTGGTCAGTGACTCGTGCTACCTTGAAGCTCGTTATCCAAAGCCCTCACGCTCTTTTTGTAGTCGTTAAATCTCTTGATGCTGTCCTTGATCTCTTTCTCTGTAGCCATCTGATGCGCCTGCAACTCCCGAACCTCCTATTTGAGCTCCTTGTTTCCAGCCAGGAGTAAGAAACTCCTGTCTTGCCATGTATTGTTCTTGTTCTTCAAATGCTTGATTTTCGAAAGCATTGCCTCGTCTCCATGCTCCCGCTCTTCTTCAAAAGTCCGAGAACAAGTTTTTGCCTGTTGTACTTGAGCAGTGACCGCTTCGCGTATCCGAGTTTGTTCCCCAAGCTTATCTTGCAGACATACATTGTCGGTCTGTATCATGTGTACACGTAAAGAACGCAGGACCAGCATACTGAATTGAGAAGTGCTGATGATGATGGGTCTGAGTGCCTTGTGAAAAATTGATTAGTAACATGCTCGTTCGAGTATCCGAGCCTACCGTTCCATAACCGATGGTCTTGTGGGTCCATAGCATCACCTGTTGTACATCCAAATCATACATGTCGATGAACAAAATACAATTGCCTACCCTCGGCTACTCAGCCGTCTTCGCAAAGTCTACAGAGCGTCTAGCCCATCCAGATCCATGCTCACAAAAGAAAAATCGCATTCTCGTCCCCTTTAGCATGTGTACAGTTTCCGTGGTATTGCTGTGAGAGTTGCGCCCATCTTGGGTCTTGTTGTTGGCTCGCCCGAGATGTCGTCTACTCCTTCTTGACGGTATCTGGGTCTGCGAGAATACCCTCGGCTTCGAGTCTTCGTCGCGCCTCCTCTAGGGCCCAGGTTTGGATGCTGGCAGGCTGTTAGCTTCGGTCCAATTATATCATCTCGAATGTGCTCTTCCTGGTTCATCTTCTTGCCGCTATCTCCGTCGCTTTCCTATGACTCCTTCACCCCATCCCTATCTCGACCCCCATCCTCCGTCCATCTCACATATGTGAAATTTGCACATACCTAGTATCTGGCTTGAAAGCGTAAGCAACTACGCCAAAGGCACAAGCTCCTCCGAATCCCCAGTACATAGCGTTCTCCCACCCCTCCTTCTCATACTGCTCGCCAGGCTTGACACCGAAGAGCCATCCAGATGGGGGATCGTAGCTGGGTCCATGGCCCGATGACTTTGTTTGTGACTGTGAGAAGGCCCGGCGGGGAGCTGCTGTGCGGGCGGTAGCGGTCAGAGCGGTGCGCGAGGCACTGGTTGCGGCGCGAACAGCGTTCATCGTGGTCTATAGTCTCGCGGGAATGAATTTAGAGGAAGCGTAGAGTGGTTTGGTCGTTCCCGGCGCAGGGAAGGTGAGTTGTGGTGGGTGCAGATTAGGTTGTGGTGATGCTCGAGGTGACGCGGGAGGTTTCGGCTTGGCGTGGCGGAGGCAAGCTAGCGGCGTCGGGGCGAAGGAGATCGCCCATCTTTTTGGTTTGCAACCGAAGGATCATACTCATGATGTTTACAATCGAAGTTGGTAATATGTGATTTGAATGTGATATAGCCTCCCAGAACAGCGAACATGTAGTGCAACTAGTTTGTGGTATAAGGACACAATGAACGCCGATGCTATGCAGATGAACCAAGAACGCCGAACGATCAAAGAATGCCTAGGCATAAGCAAGTGTGCGCTTCTCTTCGGTATCTTCCATGTCATCATCCGGCTGGTGGAAAGACATTCTCGCCATGCTCTGAGATGCCTCATCAACTTGTTCCTGTGTCTCGTCCGTCTTGACAGCCTCCTTCTGCCGTCGCCTCTCCTCTGCGGCCTCCTTCTCCTTGCGCTTCTTCTCCACTGCCTCCAGTTTCGCCAGCCTCGTAGCAGTCTTCTCAGCTTCTTCTCTCTCTCGCTTCTCGCGATCCGCCCTCTCAAGTGCCTCGAACTCATCATCGATCTCACCCTCGTCAAGAGGCTGGTCGGTTTCGTTGATGATGTTCGTAATCTCTTCCGTAGTCGCCATTTGTTCGTTGACGGCATCCACAACACCTTGAACACCTTCTGCACCCCCGACCTTTTCGTTGAGACCCTTTAGTGCAGCGGCACCAGCGCGCATAGCCTCGACAATCTCGACCTGATCAGCCGCATGTTGTAGGTCTGTGTAGACTTGGTCGAGCTGGAGGGCAACATCGGAACGTTGCTTGAGAGCGTTTTCGGCAAGTTTCTTGGAGCGTAATGCAGCTTTGGCGCGGACCATCTGCTTCGCAACTACGGCCTCCCGTGCCGCTGCATCTGCCAGAGCAATCTTCTCCATCAACGGTGATATCTGGGCATTGATGTTTGCTAATGTGTCACGAAGATTGGCGATGGCGACGTCCTCTTCGGTGACCGGCAGAGGCACAGCCTCATGTTCCGGCTTGAACTTGATCGTTTGTTCGTTGTAAGATATCGCCTGCTTGTCTCTAGCGAGAAATGTAAGGACAATGTCCAGATCGTTCGTCGTAAGCGGCGCGGTTGGGTTGAGTACAGTTGCAAAACGACCCAGAAAGTCTGTTTTTGATAGCACCCGATCAGCCGTAGATGTATGCTCCTTCATCTTCTTCAGTATCTCGTCCGCAGCAACTTCCACATTCTTGATGACCACAAAGTTCCCAACCTCCATCTTGGCTGGCGCTTGTACCTGCCCCAAAACACCAACCTGTCGTAGACTCCATTGAAGCACTTTCCATGGTGATGGTATCCACGATGTCTTGTATATGCTCTCTTTTGCTGTCAAGAAGTCTTTTAGGGGCACCATTTCCTTCTTCTGGACTGCCTCGTGGAAGACGGCCGGTAGACAGGTGGGTTTGCCATATTGCGGATGTTGCAAGGCTCGAGCAAGCTCGTCGGCTGCTCGTATGTTCAGGAGATCGTGAGTGGTGCCCTGTCTGGGAACGACACCCGCTCGCGAGGCGTGGGTAAGCGCTGCTGTCCATGCGGCGATGTTCGCATGGTAGCCTTCGGGGTTTATCTCGAGCTGTTGCCGAAAGTCTGCATAGAGCGATGCGAGGCGGTACTGGCTGTGCTAGTCAGCAGTGCAGGGGGTGACTGACACACGGCTCGTCTTACTTCTTGAAGGCCTCTTCGTGCTGTAAGACAAAATCTAGCAGTTCACTCATGTCGCGCTCTGGTTCGGGTATCCACTGCGCCCTGCTGTGCCTGGAACGGAAGAGCGAGCGCTTCCGCTTATGACGACTAAGCGTGGGGTCGTCGCTAAAGATGGAGACGTGGGGGCCGCCGGCGAGGTCGCGAGATGGCTTGCGTTTGAGCATGTGCGCGGTCAAAACAGCCAAAGTAGTAATACGAGTTGCCTAGACGGCATCTACTGACGTCTAGTGCAGGGTCAGATATCCTGGTAGTATTATGTAGACTATCGTACAATGCGGGCGCGTGCAGCTGCTTGCTGACGCGACGCGCTGTTTCAAGACCCAAGCCCCACTACAGTAAGTGCCTTTCCCTTAGTTCATAGGCAACGCTCAACTCAGTCACTGCCTGCGCTCCACTAGAGGCGCTACCATATCCCATTACTCTGTGCAGGAAGGGATTCTAAGTTTCACTTTTCTTGTCAATGTACCTCATGATTTGGCGTGTCCGTTGCTATCCGTAGGACCACAGGCGAAGGAGATTTGGGCATGCGGTCGTCGCGACGACTATGATGCCCGTATATCCCCACTTCACTTTTTGACAATGTTGATGCCGGTATCCTTCTTCTCCATAAACTGTCGCATCTCCTCCAGGTCGTCCATGTCGTCGTCACTGTCTTGGTTTCCGGGCTTTGCTGGAGGCTTCGACGTAGGGATTACTTGAGGAGCAGTCTGCGGTGGTGGATCGCGCATGTCTTTAGTCTCGTCCTCCCATGCCTTCCTCTCTTCTTCATCCAACTCATCCCGTCTGTCCAACCATCTCTCCTGCACGTCCCGAGCGTCCATAGTGGCTCCGTTCTCGCGCATAGCCATCTGCCACACTGTGTCGTTTGCACCCTCTATGCCGCCCATCGCAAAGCCACCTGCACGGTCGATGGCCCGTAGCAGCGTCATCATGCTCTTCTTGTCTTCTACTGCCAGGGTCTCGAATCCTACCAGCGCAAAGTCCTCAACAAGTTCAACAATCGCCTTGTTGAGCGCGGAGAACTTTGACGTCGGTTCGTCATCGTCCAGGTCTACGTCCTCGTTCGCGCCAGCTATCGTGGGGCCCGGGATACCGGACGTCTGTTCGCAGTTGAGGTGCGGCAACAGGTATCGTAGATCCTGGACTTCGGTGTAAAAGTCGAGGTTGAACGGTAGATTTGGGTAGTTCCGGAGATTATCAATCTTTGTGAGGACGTTCAGGTGGGGTAGGTCCATCTGCAGCATGCTGCGCAGGGCGAGTAGGAGAGAAGAAACGTAGAGCGACGGTCGCGAGAGAATGATCGAGTCGGTCAAGTGTACGACGACGAGCTGGTAGGTGTTAGCCCCCAGTTACAAGCCATGGGTGGTGGGCGAATACTCGATACCCAAGTTTTTGTAGGCGGAAGAAGATATTCCGCAGCGAGCCGTGGTGCGTGAAGAGCTCGACCTGGCCGGGGCAGTCAAAGAGGACATAGTCATCTGGAGCCATTAGTATACTTGTAGAGCGAGAGTCCAGTGCTGTCGCGAACCTCCAAGTTCCTTCAGGCCCTCTTCTAGCCAGTCGAAGTTGTGCTCCAGTTCCTCGAGAGCAAACAGAACGCCTCCATTTGGGCCCAAAGTCTCTTGCTCCATGATTTCATCTATCGTGACTAGGTCTCGGACGTCTACAGCGGGCTGGTATGAGGTGTGGTCGTTCGCGGGGTCGAGGTTGACAACAGAGCACTTGCGCTCGATTGCGCCCATGAACTGTTGCATTCCATCGCAGTATGTCGACTTTCCAGAGCCCGGCGGCCCTATGACCAGTTGTGCGAACGGCATGGTTGTTGGTGTACAAGTGACGAAAGACGCAGCCGGGGAACTTTTGGAGGGGCGTTAGCGTACATAGGTTATTTGTTTGGCCTGCGGACTCCCGCTCTTGAGAGCTTCACTCCAACTTGCATCTTCTACAGATTGTACAACGTAATATCGCCAACATGTCAAGTAGGTTGCCCATGGTTGGTCGCAGGAGACTTTCTGTGATAAAAACTCCCACTGATAAATTCCAGGCCAATTCGAGCTTGCGCAAAACCCAACCGAGCCCATATCGTCGGTCAAGTTCGCGACCAACAACCCAACACGCCTGCTCGTCTCGTCATGGGATCGCCATGTCTACCTCTACGACACACATGCTGAGCCCGGCGGCAAGCTGCTTCAGAAGTTTGAACACCGCGCGCCAGTACTGGACATCTGCTTTGGACGCGACGACAACGAGGCCTTTTCCTGCGGGCTGGACTGGGAGGTACGCAGAATCGACCTCGAGACTGGCGCGCAGACCATCATGTCTACACATTCCCAGGGTGTTCGCAACGTCCTCTACTCTGCTGCGCACAACCTCCTGATCTCATCGTCATGGGACTCCACACTACACCTCCACGATCTGTCGCAACCTGGCGAGTTCGCGGCGATTCGCCTGCCTTCCAAGCCCTTCTCACTTTCCGCGTCGCCCACCAAGCTAGTCGTCGCCATGGCTAGCCGCGCAGTCAACATATACGAACTCGACAAGCTGACCGAGGCTGCGAAGAGAGGTGGCGGTGAGGAAGTCGGAGTGGAGCCGTGGCAACAGCGGGAAAGCTCGATGAAGTACATGACACGTGCCGTGTCTTGCATGCCAAACGATGCAGGATACTCAAGCTCGAGCATCGAGGGACGTGTAGCGGTGGAGTGGTTTGATCCATCTGAGGAGTCACAGTCGCGCAAGTACGCGTTCAAGTGCCACAGACAACAAGTTGATGGCCAGGACGTCGTTTACCCAGTTCATGCGCTAGCATACCACCCAGTCCACGGCACTTTTGCGACAGGAGGCGGTGATGGCATAGTCGCTCTTTGGGACGCAGTAGCGAAGAGAAGGATACGACAGTACCAGAAGTTCCCTGCTAGCGTGCAGACAATCGATTTCTCCAATGACGGCAAATACGTAGCTATCGGAGTCAGTCCAGGCTTCGAGGATGGCGCCGAGGATGTGCCTGACGGTGTGACCAAGGTCTTCATAAGGGAGTTGAGCGCGACCGAAGCGTCCGGCAAGAAGAAATAGGCATAATGGACGTGTTACAAAAGCGCAATGTTTGACCGCGGCTTTGCGAAATTACGAGATAAATATACCAGTTGATCAATCAACCAACCCTCAACATCGTTTCGAAGATCCAAAGTCAACCAAGGTTGGTCTCGTTCCAAGCGTACTATATGTGCTTCGGCTCAATTGACACATGTAAGGACTCTCAGTCGCCTCTGCGTATACATGTAAAACTGCCACGTCCGCGTCAATCTGCTCATGGCCAGGATTACGAACTAGTCATGGCCGTCTTGATAGAATTGAAGACATACTTACTAGAAGTATCATCAATCTCTGTCGCTCAGGTCATTGTTGTAAGCCTGTGCATCTGAGTCTTACCTTGATAGGCGGCCGCACAGCTCCGGGACACTGGTCTAACCTCGAAATAAGTTGATATCCCTCACAGAGCGATATCACAGAATATGCGCTACATGTAAAGCCTTTCCAATCCTAGAATGTGGGCTTCGGGTTTGCTCATCTTGCTCGGTCGGGTTTAAATCTGTCATGAACACGCGCTTGATCTCTTCTCAGGGGCTGTTTGGGTTGTTGCGTTTGAAAAACAAAAATAACATTGTGCATACCATATAAACGAGCCGTGAATGGAACCGCATCTTCTTATCTCCACCCATCTATCTGGTATTTGCCCTGTAGATGTCCTCTTACGTTCTGAGCTCTTGCTTCAAGTCTTTTGTTTGTCTCGCAACTCTAGAAACATGCTCGTATTTTCGCTTACCAGTCCCATCGATCTTGACGGACAAGATTAGCCATGACCTCGAGGATAGGACATATCGCATACCTTCTTCCTACTGATAGAGCGCAGAACCACATGTAGTCACTGTCCCGGGCAAGCCCCATCGGGAGATAATATTCCTAATCAACTTCTGGAGAGGCCCGAACTCGTTTTGACTTTTGAGTCATGAGGCTCATGTTCCGATCGTCGGGATCGCGCAAATATCAGTTTTCTAAAGTTCAAGGCCCTTCGGGTTGGATTCCACCAACTAACAACGACCACGTATCGTGGCTTCTGTTCTAACTGAATCGTTTCAGAATTATCACCATCACCCTGGATCATATGCCAACATGAGGAGTCGTAAAGATTACCAGCTAGACGGACCTTTGATGAGTCATTATTGCTATCAGCTCCTAAGCTTGAGCATCCATCTGTACGGTTGGCGTCGATTGTCTTGCAATGGGTTGTCATTGACCCACCTGGATTTCCTCCGCACCGTTGGATTTAATTTTCATACCGAATGATTATCTTTGATCAACCTTGAAGTGGTAGAAGATAGGCTACAGGTCGACTGCACTACATACAATCGTCCTCTCACACCATTATCTCGTCACGCGCCGAGGCTACCAACTCGCAGCTGAATTACAACACTGCAGTATGACTGAACGACAACTACCTGTTCCACAGCCACGATCACAAGCCATGTGACTCAGCTTGGGCGTTGAAAACCGTGATCTGCAAAGTTAAGAGGAGCTGTGTAATGCTTGTAACACACACTGATGTTGATCAGTGTCATTATCATTCCATCGTTGCAGTCTCACATCGTGATAAGCGATACGAAAGGAAAGTCGACCGTACAATGCGCGCTTGAAGCTAGCATGACCTAGTCGTATAGCTGTGGACGCCTAGCAGTCTTGGACTGGACATGACTTGTCTTGCATAACTTGACGGAGGGCATGACATCGCTATAGCTGGTATGACAACAGATCAAGCCGTGTTCATCCATCATCCTTTGGAGCAAGTAGACGGAAAAGGAACTCACTTTTTCTTGGTAACCTCAGACTGTAAGTACATGAGTAACGACCGCAGAGAATCATGTCAGAAGGCAGTGCAAAGAGCTGGGAGATGGCTTCCAGCTGGTTCCCTAAAGCTAGTGTAGCGTAAGAAGCGACTCTTGTTTTAGAAAGGATTGCCTTAACAAAAGGCAGAACACGAGGGGTTACGAACCAAGTGCTTACTGACCATGATCTGTTTCTCAAAGAAAAGCTTTCAAGGTAGACGACAAGATAAAAGAGGAGCTAAAGCATATCGCAAAAGTTGGAGGACAAAGTAAGCTCGAATCAACGTTTGGCGAAATTGAATCCAACAACGTATTAGCAAAGTTGAAGAGTATGTCGCTACAAGACTTGTCAGCGTATGTCAACGACCAGTCATATTCAATCCGTAGCAGGAGCGTTATGAAAAAATGGAGATACTACAACGAAAAACAGTCAGTTCAAACAACCTCGTGACATCACCGCAATTGGAAAGTCGATCTTGAGTGTTCGACAATGAATTGTCCAGGATTTGAGCGCGAAATAAATGTGTGCAATCTCGTAGTTGTCGCAAGCGGAGTGGATGGACAACGACCTGAGTGAGGGGTAATCAGCCTGTGGCTCTTCTTATTGATACGTACTTGTGGTCTCCCAGGCGGATTCTGCAACTACCTGATACTATTCGATGATAGGAGCATGTTGCTTTGCTGGTGTTTTGCCATGTTCATTGGATTTGTACTTTGGTGTGCGGTACGATTGTGACAGCTTTGTTGGGGAAAGCAAATTGAATTACGTGTGCAGGTGAGTCCTGAAGAAGGCATCAAGTGGTAGTTTCAGTACTGGTATGGCATTCTGTCCAGGTAATACTTCTCTTTTTATGATACGGAATTTATCGCACCGATACATATCGAAGAGTCGAATGCAGCTTTAAAGTCGACTAGATATTCAGTAGTGCAGCTGTCACCGATGCGCGTCCACCGTGAGTGGTGCAAAAAACCGTCTGCCATCAGGCGCCACCGCATTCACATGCTTGGTGGCACAACCACGCCCTTCGCACTAGACCTTTCATAATGCACCATATCTACGCCCGATACACGCATCCGGCCTCGCTGCTGACATGACAGGGGTTCCCATTCGTGCTCGTTCAATGAGCCGCAAGAGGTCTAGCTTGAGATGACCTTGTCGGTCGGGCGTACAGCCTCATCACTAACTAACGCCATCTATGAGATCTGCGATTGGCGAGTAAAGCAAATGTTTCAGTTGATGGTCATGGGCCATGCCGGCGGAGAGGGCGAGTTTGACCCGCTAGTATGATTTCATGTGCGCTAGTGGCGCTTAACAGGATGCTTGTTGCAACGGTCGAAACGTGTATACGGGGGTTACGGTTGATGGAAAGTGCATAAAAGCCGTACGTCAAGTTGAGATCGGCAGTATTCCCTTCTCTTCGTAGACTAGATCTTCGCATCAGAGCTTCTCGGTCATATCCATAACTATCTCGCTTTGGACACTGCGCTGTATACCGGAACATTCATCATGGCAACAGAGACGTCCTGTTCAACAGAGTGTATCAAGGTGCCACCGCCTATCAACGACACCATGTCGTCACTAACCATTTCTACCCCAGGGTTCAATCCACACCGGGAATCCCAAAGGTACTATCGAGCAGCTCCATGGGCTTTCTGTTTACATGGTCGGTAACAGGACCACACCACGCGCAGTAATCTGCATATACTCAGACATTTTCGGGTTAGGTCTTCCCAACAACAAGATCATCGCCGATGCCTACGCGGAGTCGGGAGAATATCTGGTGCTGCTTCCTGATTTCTTCAAGGGCGATCCGGTTGGATTAAAGGTTGCTGATGCGTTGCTCCCTGTTGACGCAGCAGCCCAGAGTACATTTTCCAAGTACACTGGTATCTTGGCGAGTATGCCGACTTTTCTCATGTGGCAAAGGAGGCATGGGAAGGCGGAGTCGGACAAGATATGTCTTGAATTCATGCGGGAGCTGAGGCAGGCGACGCCGAGCGGAAGAAGGATTGGTATGGTCGGATTCTGCTGGGGAGGGAAGTATGCTGTTCGCACTGGATTGGAGAGCAATATGATTGAGATTGACGGGGTGAAGAAGCCGCTTGTCGACGCGATCGTGGCGCTGCACCCAAGTCACTTGGTCGTACCTCACGATGTCGAGAGCCTAATGGTTCCCACGAGCTTCGCATGGGGCGTAGATGATGTCGCTGTAAGTTTTGGAAACGAAGAGCAAGGTGGAGGTATGTCATGCGAAAGCACAGAAGGAGCAAAAGGAGTTTCCGGAGGTCGAACATAAAGCGTACAAGCCCGGGAGGCATGGATTCGCAGTCAGAGGCAACCCAGATGATCCACAGGAAAGGAAGGCCTTGGAGGATTCGGAGAAGCAGGTGCTCGCGTGGTTCGAGAGGTGGCTCTGAAAGTTGTGTCATAACCCGTGTATGGCTGTGCCTTACGGTATTCGTTGTATTTTACGCCGATCCGCGTTAGTGTAGAACCTGCTGAGTAGCTTCAGGTTATAAGATCATTTTCGTATAACTCGGAAAGATGTGCTTCTTCGTAGTCCTAAATTGGTATGTCATCTCCGCGTATCCAAGATTCATTATATGCGCCCAGCGCCATAAGCCCATCCATAGCCCTCTGTAGAGCCTATCAATTCCGTCGATACTTCAGTGGAATGTTCTTCTCGACAACACCCCTAAGCTCCAGCCTCTCCCATTCCTCTTGTGCAGCCTCCTTCTGTTCATGCATCTTGAAATGCGCAATGTCCTCTGGATGATTCAGATCCTCCTCTTTAACGTCATCACCACTGTGGTACTTCTCCCAATGATGAATCTCATACTCGTATTCATCGTCGCCGTGGTGTCCTGGGCCCATGCCAAAGTCTGGTAGCTTAACGTTTTCCGAATCCTTTTGTACAAATTCGGCCAAAGTAACGGAACCATCTTTGTTGATATCAAACATGTCTAGTATAGTCTGGACGACCATTTGCTTCTTGGTTTCGGAAACGGAGGCACTGGAGGGGTCTTCGAGTCCATAGGTTCGTCGGATGTCGACCGCGGTCCAGAGACCGGTGCTGTCGTAGTCGTGCATGCTGAAAAAAGTGTTTGCGTCATAGCCGGAGATGTGATGCTCCTCTGTGAGTGTGTTAGATATTGCATCTTTTCATATGTTTCTTGTCGCGGAACTCCGGCGAAGTTCGTACCAGCCATGTGTCGCGTCGCCCAGTCGGCGTCCGGTGGGACTTCAACTTGCGCATGCTCAGTTCCGCCGTGCGCGGAGACATTGAGGGCACATGATACGAGCAAGAGCGCGCCAAGCGGTAGTTTCAACATGCGACTCATGATTTCTTGAAAGTAAGACGCAAAAGAATGTAAAGGTATAGTTGAGTCGTACCTGAGTGTTGATGGCCAGGGGCTCGGTTCAACAACTGGCCAACCGCCGACATTATGTCATAGGGGTCTCGAACATTTCCACGTGCCTGTGTGTAGTTCTCTCGCCGCATCGACAACACCACAAGCCCACGATGAACGTTCTCATCCTCCTGAGCTTGTTGCTCTTCATCCCGTTTCTCTTCTTCCTCGCGTTCCTTGCCGCATCGTCTTGCATGGGCGACGGCTTCCGCGCAAGCTTTGCTGGTGTCACGTTCAATCCTCGAAACGCATCCTTCGGTCGCAACTACACGCGAGGCTTCGGGTCGGGAGCAGGAAGTGCGGGCTGGGAACAAATTGAGATGGAAGACATGCTTGGAGAGGACAGCGACTCGGAATGAACAAATTGGCGCAAGCGACAGGAAGTATGGCTTGACTGGCCATCTCGGTGCCATACAGGGTATCTTCATCCACACACTACTGCCGATTCGCGCCTCCTAGAACTCTAAATCTTGCTTCTTCGGCATCGTACTAGCACCAGCCGCCTCCCGTACAGCCTCCTCCTGCGCCTCAGTATCGCCTTCCATCGGTGGTAGGCTGAACTTCGCGATAACAAACTTTCGCCTACTCAACGTGAACGCCATGTCCTCACCTAAGTCTTCTGCTCCACCGCCACCACCCTTCTCATGAAACACCGGTAGTTTGTGCACGGCGAGCATACCCTGCGGTCGTTCCTCGTCCTTTGTCGTGCCCGCCGACTGCGCAAGCGCTTGCATACGCGAGTACGGAAACGGAGACAATTCAAGAACACCGTCGGAGAGGATCTCCATCCAGCGCACCAGGCCAGAGGACCTTGGATACAGGGTCAATGGAAGTGTGACAAGGGCGGTCAGACGTGCTTGGTATTGTCGGAGGAGCGCGCGTAGAGCATGGAGAAACTGGAGTATGGAGGTCGGGTGTGCCGACGAGGGAGGGTATAGCGCTGGTGAAAGAAGAGACGGTATTACAACGCGATGTATCGTGTGTGGTGGTGTTGACTCGAGCTGCTGCCGTATGTTTTGCAGAACCGAAGGGAAGGGTGACGCAGAAACGCTTGTCGGTGCAGGTATGGGCACATAGTTGATCGCCGTCCCTACCGGCAGCGTGAGACGTTTGGCGAGATCGAAGGTGTGGCAGAAGACTGTCTGTTCTTCTGCCACACCATCGATTTGACTCGCTGTTCTCTGCACGTTGGGCGAGCCTATTGCAAATTTCGTCAAAATTGTTCGATACATAGTTTTGCATTTGCAGAATATATGTACAAGACGCACCTCTAGCACTCTCAAATTGTCCAAGACCTTCATATCTCCACGCAATCTTCATCTTTTCCGCTCGTTCTTTCCCTTCCTTTCTCTTGTCCGACTTGTCTTCTGATATGCCTGGTAACTCCCTACCCCACACTTCACCCATGCCTACTACGTGCACCTTGTGTCCCTGCACGACACCTTCGGCTGCGTAAAACCGTAGCAATGCCCCAGCATAGTCGGTCGTTCCACTCTCGCTTACGAGTATCGAGTTGCCTAGCGCTAGCCCAGCATGTCCTGCTAAAAGGCCATCGAGCGAAGGTGTGCCGGTGGATGTGGTGGGGCGGCCATCGATGGGTGAGGGTCGGACACCCGGGGGTGTTGGCGCAGGTTGTGTTACTACAGGGGAAGAGTGCGAACTCAACGCATCTTTACCTGCTGGTGCGCGAGATAGTGCTATGTTGCGCTTGCGAAATGCCATTTTGGGGTGTTCTGAACTGTGCGTCGCGACTTCTCGAAAATGTTAGAGGGGCTATCGATAAGGCCTACGGTAGCGCCAGACGTCATCTGGGCCTTGTACCCAGCAGCCTCTCGCGGAGACGAATTCATGCATACTATGTAATATAATATTACCGCAAAATTCTTCCTTTCCACCCATCTCATCGACCACCATTCTTGATCTTGTAGTACTCTGGCGCATACTCCGTCAGCCAATCCATATCCACCGTACTCAGATCCCTGATGTAGATTTTGTCTCTTGTTGACTGAATCTCTGTATATATAACCCAGTCCGCCTTTCTCGTGAAGAATATAGAACTCGTATGAGCCCACAACGTTGTGTTCCCATCAACAGTAGTGAAAGTCCCGTCTGCCTTCATCCTCGCAGCATGTGCGAAGAATCCAGTCGTCAGGCAACGACGGACACGCTCTGCAAGTGGTGTACCGCCAACCCTCAGTACGCCCGATGATGCGAGAACATTTTCTTTGACGCCAAAACGATCCAGGTAGGCGGCCAATTGTTTCCGGACACTGACTGCCTTGACGAGCGACTTGTGGTTTAGACTATTCGAGTGACACCATGCCGTGTTACCCATGCCAGATTTCACGAAAGCTTCGTACACATTATATAGTGTAAGATGATCACCTTCCGCCACAGCAAATTTCCGCCTCGCTGCATCGAGCTGTTTCTTTCCCCCATTATGTGATACAAAGGCGTTACCTTGGAGTGTCATCATAGCGGCTATCGTGAGCATTTCGCTCAAGCAGCCAAACTCTGGTTCGGCAGCCTTCAACAAAGCACGAGCAAGCATTGGTTCGAGAGGAAGCTCTGCCAGACGCATACCGAGGGGCTTTGTTAGCCGAGCGTGAGTGTCAAGGGCCCCCAGGGAGTAGAGGAGATCTAGGGCGCGGGTTACGAGTGCTGATGGTGGTGGGGACAGATAGTCGAACCGCACAACGTTTGTGATTCCCAAGTTGAGAAGCTGCAAGATTATAGGAGCGAGATTGGAGCGGGCGAGCTCTGGGTAAGTAGCTTCCTCCAAGCTTTCATATACGCTTTCTGGGTACAGCCTAAAGCACTTGCCCGGTCTCGTCCGCCCGGCACGACCTGCTCGTTGCGTGGCACTGGCTTTTGATACTGGCACGACGGCGAGATTTTCGATGCCGAGGCTGGCGTTATAGGCGCGGAGCTTGACGTATCCTGTGTCTATCACGAAGACAATACCGTCAATAGTCAAGGACGCCTCGGAAATGTTGGTGCTGAAGATAACACGTCGCGTATTTTGCGGTGGCTTTGTGAAGATGAGATTCTGGTCTTCTGCGGGCAGGCCGGCATAGAGGGGTAAGGGCATGAGCCTTTGCTGAGACGAAGACATTTCGGCAATATGATCGCCCAGCTTGTCAACTGCGTCATCTATCTCCTCGCGGCCTGTCAAGAAGACAAGAATATCACCTTCGCCCTCGTGTTTGTGGATTTTGATGACTGTGTCGATTGCTGCTTCGATGTAGTTGTTCGTTGGGTCCTGTAAATACTGAACCTCGACTGGGTATGTACGCCCTTCGATGCCAAAAATGTATCCAAATTTTTCACTGCTCTTTCCGTGGACCTTCTCTCCTTCGTCGGGATTGAAGAAATCAAGGAAGCGTTCAGCTTCCAGCGTAGCGCTACTCACAACGACGCGCAAGTCCATTCTCTTCCTCAGCACTTTCTTCAATAGGCTGAGCAATATATCAGAAGACAGGCTTCGCTCGTGTGCTTCATCAACCATAATAACGGAGTAGCGGGAGAGCAGCGGGTCAACAAGCATCTCGCGTAGTAACAAACCATCTGTGACGAATTTCACTTGTGTGGCCGCGGATGTGACATCTTCGAACCGGATACTGTACCCAACTTTCTGACCAAGTGGTGTACCTATTTCCTCTGCTACTCTTGCCGCCACACTAGTACATGCTATCCGCCGAGGCTGGGTGATGGCTATTTGCTGGCCGCTGTTGCACCAGCCTCCTTCAAGGAGGAATTTTGGTATTTGTGTTGTCTTGCCTGGATCATGTCAGCTCCGAGATTCCATTTGGCATAGATCTAGAGAGATTACCGCTGCCTGTTTCGCCAACAACAATAGTCACAGGGTACGTTTCTATCGTGTAGAGCAGTTGATCTTTGAGTTGTGCAATTGGTAGTAAAGCGGGCGGCTTGTATAGACTTTGGACCAGTACAGACTCAATATCCTCATCTTCCGCCATGACTCAGTATCAAGAGCCCGTTAGGGGAGGCGAAGAGATTGACGTTGGAGATGCTAAGGACATCAAGCAAAGAACAGCCTCGATGTAATTGGCACTAGTGAAATGCGCTAGCCGAGTAGAGCTCTAGTGTGAGATGGCTCTAGGGGTAGTCGCGATGCCTGAATTATTCTAGTCATGACACAAGGACTAGGACTGGAGCAGTGCCTGATATTGAATAATAAAACACAATGTAAGTTCTCATATCTGGCGGGTATCTATCGAAACTAAAGGCATAATTACATAACATCATGAAATAACTGCTGGCTTCGCGCTATTACTTGCATGCTTCCACAAACAGCTCGCGCATGCCCTTGAGGAAGCCTGCAAGATCGCGTGTCTCGTTTAGTCTATCTACGACCGTCTCGATTTCTTCGCGCTCGACCTTGGGCCGCATCTCTAGCACTCTGTAGTCGCGTTCACTAGTATCCAGCTCAAACCAGGCTTCACGATCCCATTCCCTCTCATCCACGTTGGTATACACGAACTTGAGTCTATCGTCCTTGCCAAGTCCCTCGATTCTCAAACCCAGGTAGTTCTCCCAAAAGTCGAGTTCTGGCTCATTGTACCGGCTCTGGCCATCAAGGTATCTGCGGTGCTTAAGTTGGGCTTCGCGGCGCGCGGAGATGGTCTTTTGCACTTCGGCAATCTGTGTCCGAAGGCTGTCGCGGTGCGCCAGGCGCTCGTCGCGCTGGAGGGTAAGGGCAGATATGGCTTCTTGCATCTCAGATGTTTCTTGAGATTCTTTGGAGATAGTCTGGCTGTGCTGGGCGGTCTTGAGTTCAAGGATCTCAATGTCGCGCTTCTTCATGCGTTGGTCCTCTGCAACTACAGTTAGCATGTCATCAATTAGCGTCAGAGGCGTCATGTGCCAACATACCATGAAGTTCTGCGACGTTCATGCGGAACTGGTTGCGCTCTTCGAGTACTCGTCTCCGTCCATTTTCGATGAAGAAGTCAAATCGGGTAGTGAACTGGTTCATGCGGCTGCGCAAGTCGTCGAATCCGAAGTTGATGCTGGGTAGTTGATCGGCCATGGAGGGCGCATCGTGCGAGGAGGCGCGCATGGTCGTGCTGAGTGAAGGTTCGAAGGTCGTCATGATGGATATACTATCACAGGGCTACTTGCAGCGGTCCGGTGGTGCGCAGTATTTTGCGAATATGTCTTGGGTGCGATAAGACGACGAGTGGTAAGGATGGCTGACATGGTTGCTCCGTAAACAAACATCCGCACTAATGCGGCAGGAACGATAGCGGGGCGCATGCACGTGCCGACGCGACTTGCGGCGCTAGTGGAACTTTTTGGCTCGTTCACTCTCATCATCGCGTTCGGCGCATTCCAAGGTCTGACAGACATCTTCTCCGCTCCCGGACACGGCCGTTTGTTTCCTGCGCCCAAAGTATGAGTTTATACTGCAGCGTCGTCACCGATCGAGAACCTTTACGACAGCCCAATGGCTGACAGATCGCTCAAAGATCTAAACTACGGCCATCCCGGTGTCGCGAGTTATGATTTGGAGAATGGAGCGTGGGCATTTGCTAGGCAATATACGAAACGGAGTTTCAAGCAAATCCTCACCTGCGAGACCGCGCCTTCTACCGGTAATCATGCGACACCTACATCGACACAACCTCTCTTTCCACAAACTTCAGCGAATAGAACGAGTATACAGGAGGAAGTCAGCAACACAGTTCAAGACAACCCTCTGCTCGCCCCAGCTGCCGAACTGATCCCGGAGCTAGCTTTGGTGTCTGCTGCCATCTCTTCCACTGCTTCGACTTACGATCCGCTCATTGGTCACCTCTTGTCTTTCGGTTCGATTACGCCCAAGGGTAGACGTGAGGCATGGCGGATGGCTGCATTGTCGACAGGCGAGACTGGAAACATACTACAGTTGTCTTTCTTGGACAACGAACGACTCGGTTGGACAATCAACCCGGAATCATGGACACAAGGACAGACTTTGAAAGCTGCAGAGAGTGCATTCTGGAACGAGGAAGCGGCACCGATACAGCAGGTTCACTTTGCACATCCAGAAGACAAAAGACCTTTGCTTGCCGTGCGACTCCCTACACGCACTGTTTTATTCCACCCAGACTACCACCAGCAACCACGCGCTGCTGCAATTTCCCCATTTTATCGTCTGCCCGCTTCCACGATCCAACCGAACCCTATACTCAGCATACACCAGAACGATACAGGCGGCTTTCCCCATGTTGATG
The DNA here is from genome assembly GCA_004936725.1 of Alternaria brassicae. Classification (NCBI taxonomy): domain Eukaryota; kingdom Fungi; phylum Ascomycota; class Dothideomycetes; order Pleosporales; family Pleosporaceae; genus Alternaria; species Alternaria brassicae. The sequence continues at coordinate 1,601,146 of CM016505.1, read as the reverse complement.
TTGCCTTCAACCCAGACTTCCAGTTACAGTTTGCGCTCGTCGATCAAAGCCAAACGTGGAGTGTATGGGATATCGAGCATCGGCTCAGGCTTGGCACATACTCAGCTTCATGCGTGCTTCGCGGAAAGGTTAATGAGTCAGATGATGGAGATACAACTGGCCAAGACGGCTGGGCGAGGATTCTCTGGGTGGGCGACGTCACTACATTGCTGGTGTGCAATAGGCGCCACTTGAGCATCGTTAGCATCAAGGGTGAATCAAGTTCCTACCTATCTTGCCCAGAGATCTTCAGCGAACGGTCCGCAGATTGGATTCTGGACGTCCAGCGACATCCAAAAGACCGCAGTAGAGTCTTCGTCCTGACCTCTACTCGACTTACCCTCATCGCAGTCACACCACCAAGTGAGCTCTTGTTGAGTGCCGACGAAGCAGGCGCTAAGATTCTTCTTTCATGGCGACATTACAGGGGCGCCGAAGACTTTACACTCGGATTGAGCGTGCAAATGCTGGCAGATGATGGTAAGTGCAAACCCCATCACACGCGAAGAGGCGGACTGACAGTTTGACAGAAACGTGTCTGATGATCCATTCCCGTGTCAACAACCTCGTCCAGGTATACAGCGTTGTTGAAAATTCTTCTGGGGCTGTTACCGGCACCGATCCGACTCTGCTTGATCTAATCATTCCGGGCTCGGAGCAGATTACTAACATATTGATCGAGACCATGGAACAGAGAGATTCAAGATCGGAGGTCGGCTTTCTCCAACTGTTTGCGACGCTATCTGATTTGAGTGTCCACGAACTCTTTGTATATACACGGGCCCCTAGAGCGGATGATTCGACCGAGGACAATGAGAGCATTGCGGATTTTACGCGAAGCACGATAAGACGCCCCAGAAATCCGTCATTCAGGTCTCACACGGTCAACAAATACGATGATTTCGTAAGCCCTGATGGTCTGGCTACCACAGAATTGCCACGCGCGAAACTTGCAACACCGCGGTCGGGTTGGTATAGCACTTCGGAGGATCCTACCGCATACGAAACGCGAAACAACAGTCTTCTGGGCGACGTTATATCGCGGTCCGAGAGTTCGACAGAGAAGTCCGGCACGATCGATGCGGTGGCGGTCATGGACCAGGTGAATGAGATGCTGGCAACTGGTGCAGACTTGCCATCCTTACCATTGGGTACTTTGTAAGTAACTCACAACCATTTCGGGTTCTGAACTAACAATCACAGAATGGAGTTTACACCCACGCATTTTCACGTTGCAGATATCGACGAAGCTTCATCTAACTTTGAAGAGCTGTTTTCTTCCGGATATGGACAAGACACAATGGATGTTCAAAGCATTACACCTATGCACGTTCTCGATTTGACCTACGACGGCGAACCTACGATCTCCGATGTGTACGACACTATACTCCAAACATGGGTTGCACCTCTGCCGCCAGGTGTGCCGATTCGCGTTCGGCAACGCTTGGAACGTCTGGCTCGACGAATCGCCACAGAACTGATGTTCTCAAGCACATGCATACGTAATGCTCGAAAGCAGATGCCTACTATCAGCACACAGCACGGGCAAGATAACGGCAGTGGTGTCGCGTTGCCCATCCTGCCATCCAGACCCAAAGAAAGTGCTTTTCACCCCACCTTGAGATATCCGATCTCTCAGCCACTACCAACACCACCATATTCTTCTATACCTCCATCCTCCGCGCTGGGATCGTCCCCGCCAGAAGCGCCCTCCACGTTGCCTGCCATACCAGACTCCCTCAGTCGCCTCAGCAAGTATCTCCCGATTTCCAAAGACCCGGCGGTTGTCCACCCGAATGTTGCTCAAAGTCTTGCGCATTGGCAGTTGGGTAGTGATCCACACACGTACAACTTGGCCAGCATGGAGCGTGCTCTCCAATCCGAAGATCTTGATGAAGAGAGCCAACAGCAACGCGAAAAAGAACGCAAGAAGAGGGAACGTCGAGAAAAGCGTCAACAGCGCGAAAACGAGCTTATGAAGGCTAAGGCTGAGCTCATGAGAACTAAGGCTGTCAGTCAACCTACTGCATTTCCGAGGAGCTCGGGGCCCATGTTGGGTGGCATGGGGAACAGCAGTCAGGTGCCAGGTCAGAGCCAAAGTCAAAGTCAAAACCAGGTACCATCTCATGGCAGTAGTTTCATGATGCCGCAAAGCCAAGTCGAGCGTGGCAAGTTCGGAGGAAAATTAGACAAAAAGAAGAAAAAGAAAAGGTAGGATTAGTGGATTCTGAGTCTTGGATGGCCGTATCGTTTTGTGCATGGGTCTTCCAGGCATACACAGAATATGCACATATAGAGTGGATGTCTCCGACTCGGTGCCGTCATCAGTGCGGCACGCTGGGGACAGGAGAAATCGGACACGCTAGTTAAGCTTCTACTAGCTAGTATAACTTCAAGAATTACGTCTGTATAGCTCTTACACAAATATAAAGCTTAAATAATAAGATTAACTTAGTATATAAATGTACAATGCTAGTTGAGCTTGTTTTCTATATGAAAGTATTAATTCTAGTATACCTCAACTATGCTAAGCTAAGGCTAACTGTCCGACTTTTTGTCAGGCCTGGCTAGCTGACGATACATATACTATCCTGCAGCATGATCAGTAGTTCACTGATCATTGTTACCTTTTTAGGTTGTTTGGCGTAGTGGTGCAGGCCTGCGTTCTGACACTTTTCCCTTCCGGAGCGTCGCGGAAAGAAGGAAGCTCTTTCCCTCAAAGTGGGGCTGGAGGGGTAGCCTCCCCATACCACCAACTACATAGCTCAGCTTTGCCCCAGATCCGTTCCTACATACCAAGTATTGCATTCATCCACCTGCATTCACAAAGTGCTCCCAAGTTCATTCTAATCGGCCCAGATCAAGATGTCAGGTTTCCCATCTCTCGAGCCCGCTTTCACAGTCCGCGTCGATATCGATGCGCCTATGCAAGTGGGAGCCCAGCATGGCGCGCAATTAGTCATTGTTCCGATGGTTTCCGGCACGGTGAAAAGTGAGGAGGGCTTTGAGCCAAAGTTGGATGGAGAACTACATGGCGTTGGCTACGACTACATTCACAATGATGCTGACGGAGGAAACATGCGCTTGGACGTGAGGAGTCAAGTCAAGTAAGTGAGAAGATGCCGGCAGCAGACTAGATATATTATATGCTGATAGATGTATAGAAATCACGACGGCACGATTCTGGCAATGTATTACAAGGGTAATGTCAAGCTTACGCCGGGGGTTGGCAAAGTGCTGTCTGGTGCTTCAGATGCGCAGACTACTGACTATGGCGATTCATTTGTCGACTTCACTTTCGAAACAGGCAACGAGAAGTACAAGGAACTCCAGAATGGAACCTATGTTGCTGCGGGTCATTTCGTAACGGGTGAAGGGAAGCCAGGTGTTGTGGTGGAATATAAGGTCAGCAAGGTTGTGTACAAGGCCAGTCAAGGCAAAATGTAGGAGGTGAGTGTATTTCCCATGCTTCATCTGCTTGAAGATACTGATGTCTCACAAGGTAGCTACGATTGTGCGGTCAATGTATCCTCGCTGCTTATATTGAATATCCGTAACTGTTATCCGTTGCGTCATGTTTCGGCTCTCTCTATCAATGCGTGCTGGACCGCCTTCGCCTCAATATGACAACCCAACTTGGCACATCACTGGCATTTGTAATCTATGTCTTATATGGGGTAAACTCTCACTCACCTCGACTGGGCGGCACCCTCATCGGTTGCTGTTGCAACAGGTAATGCTGTTGCGTTTGCGTTTGTCTTGGTACTACTGGCTTGTCAGTATCTCCAAGCTCTAGTTTACCTCTTGATCGTACAATCCTTCCTGCATCTTACCTTCGCCACTATCTTTTGGAAACCCAGCAACAGGTCAGCATAACGGTGTTGCGTTAGAGATCAATTACTAATTTGATAAAGTAGACGTCCGTTCTAAACTCATCAGTGGGATGCTTGCGCCGCCGCAGACTCCGATGGATTCAACAAACCGGTACACTGCGGCCATGTTCGACAAGAATCACGAGGATGACGATTATTTCGGATTCGAGACGCTTGTCGACCCAGATCTCTACGACATCCAGGTCAAGGCTTATATGGACAAGAACCGATGTCGTCTCCAAGATCACATGGTCCTCGTGGGCACATACCACACTCGCTTCGGACGTCAAGAAGCGTGGGCGCGGCCCACGGGTCTGGAGGTTGAGTATTACCATGGCTTGCCAGAGGCGCTAGAGCTCGCACAAGTAGAGGGTCTGTTCGAAAAACGCCTCTACTATGTCCCCCCGTTCAGCTACATTTCAACATCACAGTCTATGCGTATGAACAAGGAACGTCTATACGGCATGAAGGTAGTTGAGACTGTTGTCAACGTCATCTTCCTAAAGCAAGGTTGGCTTGTTCACTTCGAATTCAACTCTGACACAGATGCACTGGAAGCTTTTAGGTATGCGTGTGTCAACTATGAGCCGAGAAAGATGGCCGTCGAGGACATGGCTCAAATTAAGAAAGAAGAAGCACAAGAATGAGGTTGACCAGGCCCGTGCTTGGGGTCGCCAGAACGATCATTGGGGTAGAGGATCGTCATTGCCCCGTGCCAACCGCAGGGACAGCTACTCTCCAGGCAGATTACCATCTCCGCGCGTCAAGAATGAGCCTATAGATGAGGACAGCGGTATCTTACAAAACCCACGTACTCCAAGCCGTGGTTCGCAAACTCAACCTCGTTTCCCCGCTTCAGTACGTAGTATACCAATACCCGGTGTTTCGCGTTCACCTATACGTCATACTCCGGCTCCCAGCACTCCTCGTTGTAAGTACCTTGACTTAATCCTTACGTTCCAAGCTAAAACACTTGTACCAGGCCGTCAGCCACCCACATACGTGAGTACATCATCGTTTTCGTGCTATCCGCGGCATATAAATCAGCCTCATCGCTAACTCTTGACAGGCACAGACACAGGCCTACGAGGCTGAGCTCCGTGCACAAGTACAGACTGCGAACCGTGCTCGCGAACAAGATCGTACACAGCTACAGCAGGCGGAGGAGAGAATTAGAGAACTCGAGCAGGTTGTCATCGCCATGGGTGCATACTAGAGTGGCTGATGGGGTCAGATGAAGAGAAAAGTTGCAGGACAGTTGCCATCCGGACGAAGTTTCTTTCCAGATTGACTGTGCAGGATTGCGCCAAGCAATCAACGAAGAGGATGAATAGATGGAATCTGCACTGAATCGCTGGGAGATCTTCATAGGCGGAGAAGGATGAGCTTGCTGCAAGAGGTCCGCAAATCAGAACAAACGATGTCAATTCGAGAGGAAAGAATGCACCCAATCAAGGATTTCTTTCACGTGAATGAGCAGTATATTAGAATCAGACGACACATGGTCCTAAGAATAACAGTCAAGAGAGCACTATGGGTTAAACTGATCCAGATATCAGGGAAGATAAAATTGACGGTAGCCATGATGCTGTTAATGGTTACGGATTAGGCCGTTCTTTCCTTATCTTCATCACCCCACTATCCTCATCCAGATACTCACCTTCACCGCGCTGATAGGAAACGGGGTATTTGCTCCCACGCTTAGCACGTCTCACGCGGAGTACAGTTTCTTCACCTTTTCAACCCTCTCCACAACAATATTGCCTGCTCGACTGTCTGTTGCTACAGAATGCTTGCGAGTCTACTAGTTCAGCGCGCACATCATCAGGCTTCAATTGACTGCTGAACTAAAATGCTACAACTGCTCGCATGTCCGACATGCACCTCCGTTGACGAGCGACAATGACATCGGGAAAGAAGTACAATTTGAGAGACTTCATTCATTATGCTACGGGCAAGCTTGCGGACGAATATGCAGCGATTGCCGACCTTGGTATATACCAGTTCGCGGACAAGACTTATCTAGACGAAAGCGATAAGCTTTGTTGGCGGCGTATGCTCCTTGTCGGCCACTATTGGCGAAAGAGCGGCGGACCGCCCATTTGGGCACATGGGACTGGTATCCGCATACGGTATTATTCGGGCGAAGGAGTTCAAGTCAACCCTCTGATCCTCGATGTTCAAGGCTTTCGATTGTACTACGATAAGCCATTCAACATGATGAGCTGTGTTCATGAATTCAGTAATACGAAGCCTCTTATGACCCTAGAGCGCTAGCTCGAGCGAGCTTTGGTCGAATCCGTCATCAACTTTATCTTCCTAGCTAAAGGCCAACTGGTGTACGCTCTCGACTTAGAAAACTCAGATATGCTAGGAAGCTTCAGGCTGGTATGCAGAAATTTTGCGCAACATCGAAAGATGTCTCAGATTGCAGGGGCATCTCTAGACGAACAACTTTTGGAGATCGAGGCAGAGAACGCAGAGATACAAGGGAGAGTTCAAGATTTTGATCACTTTGGAGGAAATGATAGAGTTCCATTCCATGACAGAAAGTCAAGTTCCGCAGTTACCATCAAATGCTCTTTTAAGGACCTAACCGACAGTGCATCTGATGATACGTCACATGGTGAGTTGTGTCTGGGTAGTTCGTTCAGTACCTGGTTGAAAGCTAACATTGCACTACAGACTCCAACAAGCGTACAGTCCCGTTTGTAAGTACTTGTTTCTTCACATCGTTGTCGCCACAGCATACAGTCACTCAGGAAAGGTGGATCGCTTACTGCTCACTTTAGGGACGCTTCAGCAGCTACGAAATCAGAACATACGCCGGGCTAGAACTCGAGGTGCAGGCTCTCAAAGCCAAGCTCGAACAACAGGAAGCCAAGAACGATGCCACCAAAGCGGAGCTCACCCAACAAAAAGCTAAGATACGAGACCTACGGATGCAGCGAAAGGAATGGAAAGAGAAGTACATCAAGCAACATGCACTTGCTGAGACTGCTACCGAAAGGGTCAAACAAGAGGAAGGGAGTGAGGATTGGAAAACAATGTTATTCCAACAAGAGAAGAAGACAGAACGCTACAAATTGAAGTATATTGCTTTGAAAGAGGAGAGGAGACGATGGCGGGTGCAGGCCGAGGAGCAAGAGATGGGGTTCAAAGAACATGAAACTCAAGGTACCAGCGGAGAATCCGGACCTTGCACAAGAAATCCAACACAGTGAGCGGCAGATTGAACACCTCAGGAGCCAAAGCGAACACATCGAAAATGAACGCGAGCATTTTCAGCAGGAAACCAAACCACAGCCAAGCCGGCGGCATGTTCAACAGGAAGGGAATGTCAAGCCTGATGGAGCTAAAAATCTACGAAAGTGTCTGGAGAAGTACTGGGAAGGAAAGGAAGAATGCGGACAACCAACCATCAACAGACAACGAGAAGGGGTTATGGCTAGAGTGGACACCAGGTTTCGCGCACTACTTCAGAGGGAGTTTGATGAGGGTGTCGATGTGACAAGCCAACAAGTAAGAAGGCGATTGTACATTGAAGCAGTCGAGTACGTAAATACGATGATGAGGGAGAGTAATGCGGTATTCGGATGGAAGATCATGCAACAACACACTAGGTAGTAGTAAGAGTCCGTTGGCGTATATATAGCACGCTAAAAAGAGGAGCTGTCAAGTAATAAACATTCAGTCTTCTTCCTCTATAGCGTGACTGACTATCCAACGCAGTCAATCTCCCAATCTGTCCACCTAACTTCAAGTCCAAACCTCGGGTAGCTACCCGCTCTTGCATCCAACATCGTTGCTTTTCCGTGGGGCACAATCTAGCGTACCTTTATATCCCGTCCCCTTTCCACTGTTGCTAAATACAACATGGCAGCACCCGTCTTCGCAATGGTTGAACCATCGGCAAGGTTCGCTCAATCACGCACCACAGCACGAGTCAGGCCGGTAACACGACAAGATTGCATGTAGCTGAGCATTGCTTTTGAAGCGATGGCGAGATCTCGAGGATGTTGGTCGCACAGCCGTATATGCCGTATAGTCACTGTCTAGTTAATCTAGTGTCTGTCTGTCTATCGGGATAGTACATTGAACTAGGAACCCCCCCCCCCCCATGTCACGCCCACCAACACAGCACCAAACACAAACAGCCTTTACCGTGTCGCCCGCCTATAACGTGGGGGGAAAGAGCGCAAGGTGGCCGTTTTGTCAGTCCACATGTCTTACAGTAGTGTGGGATACATTTGTGCAGGTGAGCTATTTTCCGAAGCACAAATCGACGCTAACTAGCCTCGAAGGGTTGTGGAACGTGAATGGCGATTTTGGGGGGAAAAGCAATTCTCGGTTCCGTTTGAGCTTGACTGGATGTGATGGCGATTGCAGGAGTTGTGGGTCTGATGTTCCCTAGGTTTGAGGCTGTGTTGTAGATCTTGTCGAGTCGATCTCCGGACTGTTGTTTGTGAGTGTCACGTGTTGTGGATGCGGCTGGGAGGTCGTGGTTGAGATGTCTTGGCCAATCATCGCCGATGGGAGGGGATCTGCAGCGATTTGGCATGTCGGCGCTCTGCTGCGGACACCTTCAATAAATGCCTGCAGTTTGGAGGACGGTATGGTACTGATGCATGAATGTATGCATCAAGGGCGACAATGAGTTTTATTGGTATCGAAATACACGCTCTTAATCGTGGTACTAGGATATCGTCGACGAATAGAAAGTCGAGACTAGGGTGCCCAGTGGAGGCAGGTATCTGAAGAACGCAACCAGTCATACGGGCTGAAACAACCTCTGCGTTATGCGATGTCATCATAAGTGGATGCGAAAACTGACGAGGAAAAGAAAGACAAGTGGATGAGAATGTGTTGAGCAATAACAACGATGACGAGGTAGACGCCGAAGCGAGTTGCTATGCAACAAGCAGATAACCGAGTGTGACACAGTCGCGTCGTGCATCTTGCATCTGAAGGATGGTGGGTGGCGCATCGCAAACCTTCGATCGGTACGACTTCCCCGTCCGAAACTAACTCCAGGACCAATGGCATTACATTATACCCTTGAGTCCGCGAAAGCCACCAGTTTTGGAAGACGGAGGCTTCTTCTGTTCCTTCTCTTTGACCTTCTTTCCAATGTTCTGAGCGCCACCTGTCTCATAGTCAGTCCCTAATCTTGCAAGACGTGATACATATGGCTTACCCCGACCGTATATCCGAACCTCTGATTTCGCGTCCACCTTGTCTTTTCTATCCTTGTTCAAGCTACCATCAGTATCGGCGGAGAAACTACTTTGTCCGCTAGATTGGGGCTTGGAAGCCTGAAACTGGTTGTGCAAAGAGGCGTCGTAGGCTGTGGAGAAATCCGGCCCATAGTTTCCTCCAAACCCAGGGTACGGCGATGGCGCTGTTTGCGATCGTTGCGGCTTTCCGTGCTGTAGTGATTCGAGCCTAGCAGGGCGAAGTGGTGACGGAGCTGACCCGGGGCTATGTACTGATTCTGGTGAACGGTATTCGTAGTATTCTTGCTCTTCGCTTGGGGTAGTCTCTGTAGTCGTGAGAGGCGTCAAATATCTCGAGCTGTAGTTGTTCGCGGTTCGAACGCTGGAGTTGCGACTGACGCGCGACGTGCCGAAATCGACATGGCCGGCCTTTTCGCTAGGATAGAGCTGTCCCATCTCAGCTTCTCGCTCGCCCTCAAGCTCGTGATATCTCATCTGCAGCTCGGTGTATTGCTCGAGGAGGCGGTAATGAGTCTTCTTCAGTTGCTGCATCTTGGCGTGGCTCGCTGCAAGCGCCGAGTCGAGCATCTGCTGGACGGATGACGGGAGCTGTCCTGGTTTACCGGTGCTTCTGTCAGAGGTTTGCAGCCGAGACTCTAGCTCCATGATCTGGCGTTCGTAAGCCTTGATCGATCGTTCACGGTCTTGCTCACGGCTGTTCGATCGCATGTTTGCGATCTCGAGATCGTTGCGCAGGTCATTTCGCTCCTGGATGAGGGTGTGCAGCTCTTTCCTTTGATCCTCGAACGCGATGATCTTGTCTTGGGCGGACTCAAGCTCTCGTCGAATACCACTGTAATCCTCAAGCTCATATTCTAATGCCTTTGTTCGTTGCTGGGCCTTGAGTTGTTCTGCCTCGGCTCTCTCGACAATCTTCTTGAGCTGCTCGTAGTCCGACTGCGTTCTTTGGAGCTCATATCGTAGACCGCCCTCGTCACTATGCCATGTCTTCTCGCTCTCTTTGTACGAACGCACCTTGTTGTTCAGCTCACTCTCCCATTTCTTGGATTGGCTTCGGCTCGTGAGTGTTTCCTTTTTGAGTTGGGCATACAGCTCGTTTGCCTTGGCGAGTTTGGCCTTGAGGGTCTTGTTGGTGTTGATCAGGTTCTGAGTCTCAGCCTCGACGGTCGCTTCCTTGATGTGCTTCCGTTGAAGTTGGCCAATGTGAGCAAGATGCTGTAATTTGAGATAGCGCTCGAAGTTGAGATCATTCCGAAGTAGCATAATCTCTCTTTGCAGAGACGCCATGGTGTGGTTTTGAAATTCACTCTGACCAGTTGGAGTCTGCCCGGAGATGGACTGAGCGAAACTGTCTAGATTAGGTTGTTGCGCTACGAAGCGCTGTGCCAACGGACTAGTAATATCCGGCTTCTTTGTATCAGTGGTGGGCGGCAGTGTTGGAGAATCCATCATGTCGCGGCCTTTGAGCAAAGGGGGAAGCCATTGACTTCACAGACACGGCAGACTTGAGCGACTTGCTGCTCGGTGGAATCTCAGCATCGGGAACATCTGGAGCATCACTCGAAGGAACGTTCATAGTCGACTGAGTATTCCTCCAGCTATCATCCGAATCGTGGACCGTGGTGCCATACTGATCATCTAAAGTGAAGTGCGAGGGTATTTCTGGAACAGGCGGTAGAGCTGCGTTGGGCGGGGGACCAGGATCCTCTAGTGTCGACGACACGGCAACGCAGAGATCCATGCATTCCACGACGACGTCTGCAGGATCACTCTTCAGCCACCTGTTTTCGCTTAGTTCATCTTCGACTGTGGTAATGAACATATTAGGGTGCAGTAAATGGACGCGGCGGTAGGGTTCGGTGCGGCTGTGGATAAGGTCCTGGTCTAGGTCGAAGTCGCGCGCTCCGGGGAAGTTGAGCGACTTTAGGTACCTCCTTGGCTTGCGTACGAAGCTCATGAAGTTGAGCGGGAACAAGCCGTAGAGGAAGGTGAAGTAGTGCATGAGGGTTGGCGGTGGCGAGTCAGGGTGGTCCATGGATGGCTGCACCTGCTCCCAAGCCTGCTCCGAGTCGTCCTCGTTTCCGTCGTCTTCGTCTTCGCTGTCGTCGTCCAGCATGTTCGTCTCGCCAGCCTTCTCGTCGTTGTTGCCCAGCTTGTCCCAACACAGTATCCGGCAGTACACAAGGAACATCTTCTCGAGATGATGGTCAGATGTCAGCGCTCCGCCTATGTGGGGCAAGAACATGATGAGAACAACGAGGGCCAGCTCGACGATGGTGGACGAGTTGTCTATAAGCAGGCATTTCTCAAGGTTCTGGATGAGGGGGGTTTCGAGCACGAGGTGGAGGTGCGGCGGCTGCAGGCGGACAAAGGCACTGAGCAGGTTCAAGGCTTGTATGCGATGGTGCTTTTGCAGGAGCAGGTCGTCGAGTGTGAGGAGGAGGAGCTAGAACAATCAGCCTTAGACCATGGCACATGGCAGAAGAAGCAACCTTTGGCATCCTGCGCCCAAAGGCGACCAAGACGGATTCGAGCTCATGGGCGACAAACTCGTTCTCTGGAGATGGGGCATCCGAAGGCACCTTGGTCCTCGCCAGGTATGCGTCCAGTATCTTCTTGGTGAAGAGGGCGGACAGGCGCGCATGCTCCCCATCCCTGTCCTCTTCTGGGTCGTATACCAGTATGCTCTGTACAAAGGCCCTCGCGTCTTCGATTTCGCTCTTCTTGTAGCCTATGCCGTCGATTGCAGGACGCAGGGCCGAGTTCCACCATGCGGTCAGACGCGCCTCGCCTGTTATCGCGGGCCGAAGCAGTCGCAGAGCTGATAAGAAGGCGCCACGCTTCTCGGGACTATGCGCGACATGACGCAGGTACAGGGCGTGGAGGTCATGGTGGAAGCGTTGTGAGTCGTGGTCGTCGATGTCGTCATAGCGTTGGAGGAAAGCGTGTATGGTGGCATAGAGCTCGTCGGGTAGCGGGCAGGGGACGGTGGCGGCAGAAAAGGTCGTGTTCAGCGCTTTGAGCGACTCGCGCATAGATCTGGCCATGTCAGCGATTCGGTCTAATCAGATGTTGCCGTAGCACTCGGTGTTGCAGCGTACCCGGACATGATGGCTTCTATCTCCACTTGCCGTGGCTACAGCTGCGCTACTATGTGGGCGATGCGCACGTCTATGAGTGCTTGCAGGTCCGGGCTGGGGAGCCAACGCTTTTTGACAGCGGGCAGGCGTGGGGTGATGGACAATGAGGGATCAGCGACCGGCAGCAGATATACGGTACTTCCATTTGCACACGCCTCCAACCATGTACTTGATGGTGCTTTTGCGGAAGGATGGCCCCAGGGATGCGCGGTGCTACTGTATTGAGCCCGCCCCGGACATGCGCCAAAAGAAATGCTTGTCTCACTGCCGGCGTCTGGCGTCCCAGGTGCGCCCACACATGCAAGGCGGCAAGGCTTGAGGCCACCATGATTATGTACTTGAATCTTTTGCCCACCACCCCTGGAGACATGCCATCTGCTACAAGTCTGTCAGTCTGTTTGTCATGACAAGCATCGCCTCATGTATCTGTACTCAAATGCCATCAAACACCTCCAACCCATCTCAATCACCCAACACATCGCGGCGACCCGGATTGCCCACGGATACGCGGCTGGAGTGTCTCTAGCTTACGCATCCCGAGTCGACTCCAACACTGCCATCGTCTGGCAACTTGCCCCATGTACAAAGTATAATTACGTGTGTCAGCCATGCCGTTATCTTTTCCCTCGGCTCATGCCTCTAAACCGAAAAATGTCCCGGCGTGGCGTTTCACTTTACTTAGCCAGGCCGCAGGCTCGGATCAAACACTACGCTACATGCGGCTGCCCTGCATGCAATCTTCCCCCAGTCCTCCACTGTGTCCAACTGCACCAAACTCTACACACACCATCTCGTCATGCACAAAGTCGCCGTGCTTTCTTGCTGCCCAGCAGAAGTCCATCTCTCTCAATCTGAACGTAGACTAGCATAAACTCTTGCAAGGCCGTCCAGTTGCGCGGGATGCGTTGAATCGTACGCTTTTCTATCCATACATTCCATACTATCATAATCGCCAATCACCGATACCGAGGACACGGTAACTTCGGGCCCATGCTGCAACGTGCAGCTTCGCCCCGTGACTCCTTCTTGTTGCCAACCTCTCGCTCATCCGCGCCATTCCGAATCTCCACTACAATTTCCATCCCACCCTCTCAATCAACATCAGCGAATCCAATCGAATCCGTCAGTTGCTCTTCCCATCATAACACCGCAAACTGCATCGTCTCCGGGTATCTCCGCGCCCTACCCTACCCTACCCTACCCTACCCTAACATCTCCTTTTATACTGCAGTTGGTATACACTGCATTCCTCCTCCAACGTCTAGGAAGGCACACCAACAACCTCAAACTGGTAATTGCAAAGTGGTTTCGAGTCGGTCACCTCGATACTTCCATAGCCACCTCCTACCATGGTACTCCCGTCCCAGACCTCCAACTGCACCTTGCCTGGGATCAGCTTCTCTAGCCCGGTGAACTTGAACTTGTTGAAACCAGGGCTTAGATTCGTCTTATTCAGCTCCTTTGTGCCGACGTTGACAACAGCGACCAGGTTTGTCTTGCCTTTGGGGACAAGCACAACGCCCGACACTGCGTCTTCGGCGGCAGTTTCAATGTCTTTCTTGTTGGTTACGTCGTCGTCGTAGCAGGTACCTTCGACTGTAAGCGTATGGTGCCAGAAAGTGCCCTGGACGGCCTTGCCACCAGAGGGATGCATGTTCGCTGTTGTGCGATCGCCATTCTTCCATGCAGCGATGAAGGGTTGGAGAATCTGCCAGTAGCCCGTATGGTCGTAGTCATCCGTGAGAAGCTTCGTCCGGTCGTCCAACGGATCTGAATGGAGCTTTCCCATGTAGTGGCCCTCACCACCATCATTCCAGGTCTGGAGCTGTACCATGTCCGGCTGAAGGTCTAGAATTTGACCGAACCTGTTCTCAAGGTTGTCCTCGCCACGACGGTACCAATTGTATTCCGTGCTGAGGTGCTTGTATTGTACCGGCGATATGCCCATCATGAACAGCTTGTTCGCCTTGTCGGCGGCCGTCTGAAACGTACCATCTGTCGCGGCAGATACAGCGACTTTCCCGTCTTGCGTCGCAGGCCATGAGTTCCAGTTGAAGACGCCATCGAGAGCGGCCCGGCTGCTGAAGAAATCGGTGCTGGGATTGTACATCTGGTAGAATCCGGGTACGACTAGCACGTCGCCCACCTTGCCCTTGAACTCATTCCAGTCGTCATCTGTAAAGTCTTCACCACCAAAAGTCGACAGAAGAGGCTTGTCGGTATTATCGGATGGGTCTCGCATCTTCAGGTAGGAAGTGCGATTGCTGTAAGTTGAAAAGTAATCAGCATAATCCATGGGACTCTTCAAAACGCCATGACCATGGTCGAAAGAAAAGAAGAGGTTGAAGTCGCCTATGTCGTCGGCGTTGTCGAACATGTACGTTACGGTCCCTTCCGACCACCATTCGAACTGGTCTAGCATTTGTCAGGAAGGTGTTGGAGTCGAGTTGTAGTGGCAAGAGTCATGTACCAAAGTTGAGTGCGAAGCCATCTAAACCAATGCTCTTCGCGTCGAGAATATCCTGGCGAACATGGCCATTTTGGAGACCACCAACCATGTAGTGTGCCACTCTACACGGGAAAATCAGTACGTGTGAATGTTTTAGCACCGAGTTACTTACATCGGCCTGTCGACCACAGAACGCGGCGTAGCCCGACCAGCAACAGCGCTAGCCATAAGGGCAGCAGCGAACGTAGAAACAAAGCGCATCTTGTATATTTCCGAGTCGTGTACGAATACCAAGCCAGCGATGTGGTTGACCATGGACTGGCGGTTGTGCGCATCTACTTTATAGTCTCGATGCCGTATTGTGTAGGGCCCCTCGAACCATGCGTCTGCGTCATAAGGCAGCCAACTACACAGCCCGTGGCAGCCTCGCCACTGTGAACAGCAGCAGCACGAAATGAAAACTAGGCCTGCTGGCAGGCATGTCTACTCACTCTACTCAGACGGCAGATAGCATTGTGGCCCCACTGACTTTCCCACCTTGTCCCAACAACAGCTATCCATGCATCTTCGCGCAAAGTCCCTTCCGCTCTGTAACACGGAATCATAGATTCTACAAACATCTCGACTTCCCGCTCCGTAGTTTGAGCATCGATGGGATGAGTCCGTTTGATCGCAATGAACACGAAACATCTGCAAGGACCGTCCTGCGCATGTCCGCAACGCCACGTGCGATTCAGGCCACCAACTATGGGGACGCACCGAGAACCGTGTATGCTGGTGAGGCAGTTTCCACCGTCGGTATTGTCAGAGTCGCGATTACCGAACTGTCTCTCGTGTTGGCTTTTTTTTTCTTTTTTTCCTTTTTTTTTTATAGAGAACACGGGCGTTACATGGTGTGTGTATTGCGCGACGGGCCGCGCTGTGGATGAGGGAAGGAAGTCGACCCAATCAGATGTTGGTGCTAAATATTGTTGCGTCTACGATGGTCTCCCGCCTCGTCATCGTCATCCACTACGGTCCGCTGTAATAATAGGGTCCAATATGTCTGCATATAGGCTATCAGACCATGATGTCGTGTTTCTACGCGCCAGCTACTGGGGGTGGGTTGTAAGGAACGTACGTAGCTCATCAATGGAGCGAGCAGTACTTCACCAACCGCTTTGAGAGTATGTCGATGGGTACGCGGCCCATCAATCATCAGAAGAGTATCCCAAGTGTAATCGTTCTTGGATCAGTGTTACATGGTCAGCGGTTCGTACAAATCGTATCGATCAACCATCTCGACAGTTGGACTACATTCATTCAACTTGTGTTATATCGTCAACATTGCCTTCTACTTGTCTTCCTTCCTTCCTTCCTTCCTATCGAACATCTTTTCTCCTTTCTCTCTTTATCCTACCAGCCTACTGCTTGTCTCCTCTCTCACCCAACCCCTCCTTTCCTCCTTGCACTTCCGTATTACCTCCGATACCCGTCGACCGAGTCGGCTGCGCCTGATAGTCGGGTTGCTTGGCCGGATGGTCATCTTCAGTCTTGTGCTCATCTTTTGACGCACTAGATTGTTGATCTGTATTTTGTGTGTCGGAGCGCATCTTCGCGTTTGGTGCAGCCGAGGAGTTTTCAGAGGGATCCGGAAGGTTCGAAGCAGGCTTCGGTGTGTCCATCAACTTTGCGTGGCTGGGTGTGGTGGTGAAGGCGCGCAATTGGGATGTAATTGGGCGTTGAAGAGCGTGGAGACGGAGGCTGATTGATGACATGGCTGGTACTATATACTGGGGACACTTTACGAATTGAACTCGTTGGGCATCGCCGAGATTGTTGAGGTTGTGTTGAGCAGAGTTCTACAGATAAGCAGTCTGACAAGGTCACGTATCAATGTATGTAAAGCATGAAAAGTGTCAGAAGCTCGATTGTTGCAAGACGGATATGTGATGTCATTGTGACCGCTTCGGAAGTGGCGAAGATCCACAATTGCCCTGGAGTCGCGAGATCACAGCTCTGAGTTCCGTAATGTAGCCTTGCAGTATACTTTGGTGTACAAAAAGAGGATCGAAGGAGTAATGTTAACAGGCACGTCGCCAATCCCAGCCATGTGTGGTAGCCACACGTGCTTCGTGCATTAGCCTGCCGCCTACGCTGCATCGGGTGGCGCAGCGGTTTCCTTCCGTTACTCGAGATATCCAAGGAGCCTTGCGACAGCATACTGTTATGTCCAAGAGGGTTTTTATAAAATTCAGGCGCGCAGTAGATATCATACCACTTCCCTCTACTGAGATGTCAGAATTTGTTTTGTTTGGCGATTCACTCACCGAATGGAGCTTTAGCGAAGAAACGCAAGGCTTCGGGCTGTTTCTCAGGCAACAGTATCAGAACAAGGTACGGATTGTCAATGAAGGTAAGTCTCAGCGACTCCTTCTACCATCTTTTTTCATTCCTACTTCGACGCTTGATATATCAATCATCGCTGTGATATCCACCGACAAGAAGCGCCGCCAGCATAGCCACGTATGAGATGTTACCCGAGATCGTGTTGTTCAGCGCTTCAATTACGGAGCGGAGTTTCACAAAGAAAACACAGGGTTTGGGGTGGTTTTGAGAGAACAAGTACGCGGGTAAGGCGAGGGTGGTAAACGAAGGTATCATGGCACAGTTCCGTTGGTGCTTGTAGCAAGATCAGAGCGAAGTTTGGATCGTAGACTGACTGCCACAACAGGCAAAGCAGGGTACGCATTTAGTTCGCACACATGAATTACTAATCAATCATCATACAGCTATACATCGACCCGTCTGAAAGACAACTTCACCCGTATAATCCGCCGCGCAACATGCCCGGCCGCTGCGCCAACCCTCCTCTTCACAATCTTCATCGGCGCAAACGACGCCTGCATGATCGGAGACACGGAGCATGTACCCTGGCCTCTCTTCTCAGCAAATATTCGCGGCTTCCTCGACACAATCCTCACTGAGCATGCCATGGAAAACACAAAGATCGTGCTGATTACCCCTCCGCCTATCAATGGATCTGTGGTTGAGACTGGGGAAGACAAGTCTGCAAGGGAGATTGAGGAGATCAACCAATCCAGAAAGGAAGGGCCAAGGTACAAGACTTATGTGAGTAAGAAGAGATATGCAGATGGTATAATGCAGATTGGTGAAGAGTATGAAGAGACAGGGAGGGTTGTTGCGCTTAACTTCTGGCAAGACATCGTACGTGCAGTTGTTGAAGAAGAGAGATGGCAGTACAATGAGCAGGTGCCGCCAGGATGCGGCCTGTTGGGCGCGAAATCGTTCCCGTCCGGGTGGTTTACGGATGGGTTACATTTGAATGTCAAGGGATACGAAGTACTGAACAAGGGACTGTTAGAGTTGGTGACAGCAAAGTGGCCAGAGCTGGCACCTGAGAGCATGTGAAATTGTAGTGCAATCATGCGTTTGTTCTACTGGGTATCTGATCTGCTGCTCAAACCACGCTCAACCCCTGTTCAAAGTGTTGCCCGAACCTTTCGGGTTCGCCTCTACATATTCGTCCCATGCGCGTTGCTTCATCGTCTCTTCGTCCGCAGCGACAAGATCGTCTTCATTCGGCTCAGGCTGGATTCCAGACTGCGGGCCTCCACCCTCAATCATGCCACCTCGGCGCTTCTCTTCCTCTAGATATTCATCAATAGTCATTGTAGGTAAGCTATGGTCGGGACGGAAGACATTCTTCTTCAGAGTTTGGCGGCTGTCCAATAGCGTAAAAGGCCGCATGGGTTTGCCGTCTCCGCTCAAGATGGGTCCAGAGTATCTCAGACCAGCGTACTGGCCATCAAGGCGCTCAGAATAGCCATCTTTATCTCTGCCGTCCTGTCGGCCGTCTGGCGCTTGCTGCTCCTGTCCCTGTGGGGGTGCGGGTGGGGCTAGCGAGATAATGTGCAGTTCCTGGGCCATCGACTCCAATGAAGCGAACGTTTGATACACCATGAACGCCAGGTTAGTCAAATGCAAATCTCGCACCACCTGTTCATCCTGCTCGGCAAGTTTGGGATTTTGGCGCAGATACTGTTGTTGCGTGTCTTAGCTCCGAATTCGACCCGTACAAGCAACGTTAGCGTGAACACGTACCTCGAGCCTCCGCTTCAGTTCCTTCTCTTCCCTGAATCGGGCAATCTTTGCGTCCCGTTTTGCGGCAGCATCCCGCGTGTTAGCGGTAGAGAAGTTGCTTTTATCTTCCGCGTAGACTTCGAAGAGCTTCGCGTCGGCCTTGCCAAGCACATCATAGGAATCTAAGAGCTTGAGAAACCGCTCATAATGCCTCCGTGCTCGGAGTAGATTTTGCTTTCGGATCGATACGTCGGTGTTGAAGATCTTTTGAACGAGTTCTGCTAGGTGAAAGTTTATCGCCATGTATCTAAAAGGGTAAGCGAGGGCCCATGTGCACGGGATCGTGGGCCAGTGCCAGATCACGTACTGTAGATCAGACGACGATATATCTTCTAGAGTCTCGTTTGGGCTGAACAGCGACACCTGCTCCGCTATCTTCAGACATTCTTCGTAGGTGGCGATGGCCGCGCTTAGGTTTTCCTGGTAGGTAGGACTGTTCGCTTCGTAAGAAGAAGAAAGCTCTTCGCGCGCCCTTTCGGCTTTTGAGAACAGCCCCCGGAGACTCTGCGGTTCGCTCGACATTGTGCAGGAGTTCGGACTGAAGATAATGGTGATGTTGAGGAAATCGCAGTGGGGATACACGTGAGAGCGTGAGTTGGTGTTGATGAGTCAGCTTTGTCCCTTCCCAAATCGCGTACCCCGCTATCGCCTCGAGTACGCCGCGCTCCTGAAAGCGGTAACCTTCACGGCGACGATCGCTCCTAATGCTGCCAAGTATCTCCGGTATCTTCAAACGGTCATGGACGTTTGATTGGATCAGGACGAGAGGGTTCGTCTGAGCACCCGGTGTCGGGTACATGCATTGTTTGCTCCCTCGTAGACGCGCAACAGGTTGCGCAAACACTGACAGTACGCTCTTGTCCTCGACCCTCAACGCCGTTCATGGGAGCATCTCTTGCCTCACCTTCCCAATTCTGTGACTATCTTCAGTTAACCATTTGACGACTGGCAGCATGGAGGGTGTCACTCGAAGCATATCGTGGGTAACAATCGAGGAGGAACAAGAAGACTGCTTCTCGTTCGAGGAGACGTCGGCGTCTTCCGATTCTGAAGACGAAGGCAACACACTCAAAGGGACAAGCCGACAAGATGAGGATGAAGATGGGGATGAAGACTCTGATGTAGACGCTGACATTACGCGCGCGCACGGCCCAGAGACAACGTCAGAGAGGCGCAGAGCACAGAACGAGGTCTTGAGGGCCTTCATTGCTAACATCAGTTCGCACCTGACTCAGAAAGAAGTTGACGAGGCTGCCGCGAAGACCGCAAACGAAGAGCAGCTTTCCATTCGCGATATCCTGGCAAAACAAGAGGGCACAGCTCGCATCACAAATCCACGCGATTACCAGACCGAACTGTTCCAGAGAGCCAAGAGCGAGAATGTGATAGCGGTTTTGGATACTGGTTCTGGCAAGACCCACATCGCAACTCTGCTTCTACAACATGTCCTCGATGGCGAGCTTGAACACCGGGCCGCAGGCGGCGTCCCCAAGATTGCGTTCTTTCTCGTAGACTCAGTCAACCTCGTCTTCCAACAAGCAAACGTCTTGCGCTGCGGTTTAGACCAGAACGTGGAAGGTATATGTGGCGCCATGGGTGCATCACTATGGTCGAAATCGACCTGGGAGAGTCACTTCCAGGGTAACATGGTGATAATATGTACCGCCGAGGTTCTCGTGCAGTGTATGATGCACTCCTTCATCACCATGGCTCAGATTAATCTCCTCATCTTTGACGAGGCCCACCACGCGAAGAGCAATCATCCTTATGCCCGTCTGATGAAAGATTACTACGTTCACGAACTGGATCTCAACAATCGGCCTCGGATCTTTGGCATGACAGCTTCTCCAATCGATACAAGAGGATTGTCCGTCGATCACATCAGAGACGTTGCAAATGACCTCGAGAGGCTACTTCACGCCAAAATCGTCACTACTTCTGAGAGCGTTCTCGCTTCGAACAGTATCAGCAGGCCTATTGAGGAGATAGCAGTATATGCACGGCTGCAGGACGAATATGAGACGCCTCTCCACCAAAAGATCAAAGCCAAGTTTGGAGATATATCGGCGTTCAAGAAGTTGTTCATTGCATCCAAGCACCACGGTTCCGAACTAGGTCGTTGGGCTTCTGATATGTATTGGTCTTTTGCTTTCGCTGATGAGCAGAGTCGCAAGCTCGAAGACCGTGAACACCTCAAGCATAACAGGGTCAAGCAAGATGGAGCCGCGATGGAGTGGGACGCTCAATCCAAACGCCTGCAGGAGGCAGCCACATTTGTACAGCAGTTCGACTTCAGTTCGTGCGCCCTTAGTGACCAGGATCTGAGTTCCAAAGTCCTGAAACTTCGTCATTGGCTCAATTTATACTACGAACGCGATGATGGAGCTCGTTGCATCATCTTCGTTACCCAGCGACAAACCGCTCGGCTGCTTCAACTCATCTTCTCGCAGATCGGCGGACCAAATCTGCGTTGCAGCGTTCTTGTCGGCGTCAACAATCGTGTGGGCGAGCACAATATCTCTTTACGAAACCAAATCCTAACCGTCGCCAAGTTTCGTCGCGGTGAACTCAACTGCCTATTTGCCACATCCGTAGCAGAGGAAGGTCTAGACATTCCACAATGCAATCTCGTTGTACGGTTTGACCTCTACCGCACCATGATAGCATATGTGCAGTCTCGGGGACGAGCAAGGCATCGTAATTCCAGATACCTTCATATGGTTGAGGCTGGCAACGAAGACCATCAAGGCCGGGTTCTTGATGTCAAAAGCGACGAAGACATAATGCGGAGGTTTTGCAAAGGTCTTCCTCAAGATCGCCAAATCGGCGGCAATGACATTGACTTGCTGTCATTCGAAGACAAGATGTACCCAAGTTTCGTCACAAAACCTGGTGCAAAGCTCACTTACCGCTCTAGCTTGTCTATACTCAATCATTTCGTAGCTACACTTCCCGGACCAGACAGACAAACTATGCTTCCAACCCACATACGTCGTCAGTCCTGAGATTAATTACGATGCCCTTGATCCACAGCGGAGAGGTTTCATTTGCGAGGTGATGTTACCGGAGCATTCACCTGTAATTTCGGTCACTGGTGACATTCAGAGTAAGAAAGCAATTGCGAAATGTTCGGCCGCTTTCAAGGCATGCCTCGAGTTGTACAACAAAGGCTATCTGGATGATAATCTACTCCCCACGACCTACAAACGCTTGCCAGCCGGAAGAAATGCACTACTGGCACTCAGCGAGAAGAAAAAAGGCATGTACTCCATGTTGATCAAGCCAGAGTTCTGGAAGGTGGGACGTGGAGTCGGCCCTACGTCTCTTTATCTCACCATCATCGACCTTGACGCCGGTTTAGATCGACCTCATCAACCCATGGGGCTCTTCACTCGCAACCCTTTCCCGCAGATGCCAAACTTCCCCGTCTATCTCACTGATGGCAGGCCCTCTAATGTCGTGTCCCAATCCTCTCGAACTCCACTAGATGTGTCAGCAACGACAATAGAGATTCTAACAGGCTTCACTTTGCGCATATACGAGGATATCTACAACAAGAAGTATGAGAATGACACCAAAAAGATATCTTATTGGGTTGTTCCGGTGCTCCCTGCCAAAATGTCCTCTCTGCTATTCAATACTGCCCTCGATCAGATTTTGGATATGGAACAGATTCGCAAAGTCTACCACGAGCCTACGTGGAAGTGGACATCGGACACTGACCCGGAGAACTTGATAGACCGGTACTTTGTGGACCCTATGAACGGAGGCCGACGCTACTACTCAAACCAACTCGCCACACACCTCACGCCACAAGATCCGGTCCCCAAAAGCCTACCTCGTAGTGGACACAAGTTTATGGACAGCATCCTCGACTACAGTGATAGTAAGTGGGCAAAGAGCAGGGATATCTCTAGGTGGAATCAATCGCAGCCTGTTCTTGAGGTCGAAAAGATACCTTTCCGCCGAAATCATCTTGCACGTGTTGAAGACAAAGAGAAGGGTGAGCTCGATAACCTCAAAGCGTACATTTGTCCCGAGCCCCTGTATATCTCCAATGTAAGCATCCAGAGGTCGTCACATATATAACAGGTTACTAATGATATAGCTCGCAACACCATTCGTAGTCATGTGCTACGTCTTACCGGCTATCATACATCGTTTCGAGAGTTACCTCATTGCTTTAGACGCCTGCAAGACTCTAGATCTCGAGATCAGCCCTGCGCTTGCCTTGGAAGCTCTAACCAAAGACTCTGACGATTCCGAAGAGCATGGCGAGGAGAAAATCAACTTCAAGAGCGGAATGGGACCGAACTATGAACGGTTAGTATTTGGCTTACACATGAAGCTATCTGCTAACACGACCCAGTCTTGAGTTTCTGGGGGATTGTTTTCTCAAGATGGCTACGTCTCTTTCGGTATTCGTCCAGCAGCCGGACGAGAATGAGTTCGAGTTCCATGTGCGCCGCATGGAAATGCTCTGCAACAAGAACCTGATGGAGACTGCGGTGGGCAGGAAGAAGGTGATTTCTACAGATGGAACTGAGCACGATATTCAGCTCTACAGCTATATCCGCACCGAATCGTTCTCACGGTATGTACAAGACTGTTTTCATGGGGCCCCGCTTGACCAATTCATTCTTATAGGCGCACATGGTACCCTGAGGGGCTCAAGCTTCTGAAGGGTAAAGGCTTGAAAAAGACCGAAGATGATTGGCTCAAACTCACGCACAACCTTGGTGATAAGAGTGTAGCGGACGTTTGTGAAGCCTTTATCGGTGCTGCTTTCCAGCAGCATTATAAGGGGGGACAATGGAACCCCAAGGACTGGGACGAAGCCGTAAAAGCTGTCAAGCTCTTTGCCAACAGTCAAGATCATGTGATGTCAAGGTGGTCGGACTACTATGACGCGTACCAGAAGCCAAAGTATCAGATCGCGGACGCCACCGCGGCAATGCTTGACACTGCTCACAAGATTGAACTGAAACACCCATATCACTTCCAGTACCCTCGCCTCCTCCGATCGGCCTTCGCGCACCCTTCGTACCCATACATGTATGAGAACATACCCAACTATCAGCGCCTCGAATTCCTAGGTAAGTTTCCCAATACGAGCTGCATGTTCACATACACTGACTTCGTTTTCTTTCCCTACAGGCGACTCTCTCCTCGACATGGCCTTCATCATGCATCTTTACTACAAGTATCCGGATAAGGACCCCCAGTGGCTCACCGAGCACAAGACGCCCATGGTTTCCAACAAGTTCTTGGGCGCTGTGTGCGTCAAGCTGGGTTGGCATGTTCACATTAAGCAGAATACTGCTATCCTGAGCGCTCAGATCCGCGACTACGTCTTGGAAGCCGAAGAAGCAGAGAGAGAAGCGGGTGGTGCTGTCGACTATTGGGTAACCATCAGCGAACCGCCCAAGTGCCTGGCCGATGTGATTGAGGCATATGCTGCAGCAATCTTCGTCGATGCGGAGTTTGACTTCAGCGTCGTACAGGACTTCTTCGACATGCACCTCAAGCCCTTCTTTGAGGATATGACACTCGACTCGTACGAGAACTTTGCTTCCAACCATCCAATTACACGTCTCAGTCGCCTCCTCTCCATTAAGTTTGGCTGCAGCGAATGGCGCATGGCTGCTATGGAGACGGACACACTCATCCCTGGTAAAGGCAAGGCTATCGCTGCTATGATCATGATTCACGGGAAAGTGGTCTTTCATACATTGGGTCAAAGCGGGAAGTATGCACGTGTCAGAGCTAGCCATGCAGCATTGGAGAAGCTGGACGGGTTACCGCCTTACGAGTTTCGGAAGAAGTATGGTTGCGATTGTGTATACGAGGGAGAGGGCGAGGGCGAGCAGGATGAAACAGTACTCAAGGCTAAAGAGAAGCGGACGAAGGAAGCTATGGGTCTGAGCATCTAGACGGCTTGGGCGGAGCATTCAGTTGATTGAGACGGCTGCGAGGAATTATGGCCTCACGTAGGTTGCATGGCGAGTGGTTCTTCGTGATCTTTCGTATGCGGTACTCTCGCAACACCCAGCCTCTGAAAAGCATCACTAATGTTAAGACCTTGAGCCAGCAGTCACGATCGTGAAACCTATGTTGCTATAAAAATAAACAAAGTGACGCCTGTCAGGACTACAGAATTGTGGTTGAATACCTCTAAGTAGCCCAAGTTCCTTAGCAGCGGCAAAGTGGAAACCAAAGTCAATGCCGGTTAAAACTCACCCTAAAGATATGCACCATCTTCTAAATCACTAGCGATCAGTGCAAAATCTGGGAACACCATCAGGGTACGTATTGCGAAGCACAGCGTGGAAAAAAAAGTCTTTGTCGTTGCTGCAGTGTATCAAGGGTATATTCATCCTAACTATGTACAAAAATAACAACGCCATTACTGCCTCAAGTCATTCAAACTCATACTTCGTAAAAACTACAAATAATAGCTTCCAGAACGGAAGTAGCTATACAATACTCCAATTTCCACTCCAGCTTCGTCACAACGCGTGGAGACTACAAGAAGAGCGCACACATGGAAATGGCCATCAGAGCTGCGGTGCAGCTGGCCCCAATGTGCGAGGCTGCCCCTTTCGTCGACGAAGGTTGCGCAGCGCCCCCGGTCTGGCTGGGATTGTCACCATTGGAGCTTGAAGTTCCGCTAGGGCTCGTATTCTCGCCGCTGGGTGTGTTAGACCCATCGTCCGACACAACATTGAGCGACAAGTCTTGGACTTGCTGGCCGTTGCTGCCAAAGACCTTTTGCTTGACGTTTCTGTCACCAATATCCACCAGCGCGCCGTTCTGCGGGTTCTCGATACCGTTGTCAATGAGGTCCTGGCACCCGGGGCAGATGGCCGGAATCGTGAAGTTTTTGCTAAAATCTTGCGCGGAAATAAGGCTAGCACCGCATTCAGGGGCTTGGATCTCGGTAGACTGAGGGTTGGTCGCCTCTAGAGAGCTGATATCGAGCTGGTTGAACTGGTTTTGGAGGTTATCGTAGTCCTTGAGAAGCTTGACGGAGCCGTCTTGATCAATCTCAACTAGGCCGTAGTTTGCTTCCTCTTGGGAGTACTCGTAGACTAGGCCACCGGAAAGTGATCTCATCTGGTCTCCATAAAGTGCCTGAACCTCGTCAAAGTCACGAGGAGTAACACGGTTGCATCCATATTCACTGTAAAAGACAGGGACAGCAGAATCTTTGAACATGTTGACCAAGCCATCGTAGCCGGAAGTCTGGTAGTTGTCGCCGTTGCACCAGCTGTAGGAGTTTAGACCAAAGAAGTCAGAGGACGACGCATCCTCATCGTGTGCACACTGCATGTAGGCCCAGGTGTCTTGCAAGATCTCGCGGACGTCTGCAGCAGAGTAGCCGACCGGGATGGTGCGATCGGCGTGGTTCTTGATGTAGTTCTTCATGTCACGCTGAACAGCCTGTGCTTTTGTTAGCTTGGAGGACTAGGTGGAGTTGGCTAGATGGACTGAACGTACCCGGATGTACTGTGGGTTGAACTCTGCAGTGGACAGGTCGTTCATGACCTCGTTTGCGGAGAAGAAGCCAAGGGTGTTAGGGAAGCCCTTGAAGTTCTCGATGATGCCAAACGCACGAGTGAGGTAATCGCTGTTGTAGGAAGTCCATGGTGCCTCGCGGTTGATGCTCTCTCCCGGCAAGGGCGAGTTGACATCAAGAATCATGTAGATGCCGGCGGCGTTGAAGATTGAGGCGCACTTGGAATGATCAAGCGAAGGGTCGAGATTGTAAACACGGATCGTGTTCACGCCCAGCTTCTGCATAAGCGTAGCATCTCGCAGACAGACATCGACATTTGTGAGGGCGTCCTCGCTGTTTGAGGGTTGGTATGCTCCTTGACCTCCGGGCTGGTAGTCAACACCAACGATCATCAACCGCTTGTTCGTGACAGTGTCGACAAAGTCCTGGCCACGGACGTCAACTGGGTGAACGGCATACGCGATGGTTGAGAAGAGCGCGGGGAGTAGCGCGACTGCGCGAGAGAACTAGGACGGTTAGCGTTACTTCAGGCGCAGGGAACAAGGGTTTTATGCTCGAGAGACATGAGACAGACGTACAGAAGGCATTTCAGCGATTGACTGCTACAACAACGACCGTAGAACGAGAGACGTGAGAATCTATGGGCAATTGCAGCGGCTACCGTCAAGGCTTATAATCCTCCGGCTGTCCGCTCGTGTTGGTATCGCAATGTTATGCACCAAGACTAGTTGCAGTGGAGCTTGGCCGCAGCTAAGACGGATCGCTTGCCGGCTACTGTGATTCGAGCGTGAAAAACGAACGACGTGCATACAGCTAGTCCGCTGGAAAAGATAGGAACCAAAAGTGACAAAAGTGGGTGGAGAGGAAGAGAGAAACAAAGAGCCGGGAAGCAAAGGCATGTCTGCTTCTTGTCACTCGCAAAGCAGGCAGTGACCGTTGACCGTGATGCTTTGGGAAGGTGTGCTTACTGCTTCATCCCATCTCTGCAATGATCACTTTCATGATAGCAGAAACGGAATGACCTCGAGACCCACGCCGCTGCCATTGCCATTGCCAACGCGACCCGCGCAGAAAGCTCGGAAGGCGCCTAGTCTAGCGCGCTCCGAGTGGGCCGTGAACATGTCCTTGCTTTGCCGACGAGCTTATATCTTCTTGTTTCAAGGTTCTTCCCAAAGAATATCAGGAAACACGTCCAATTCGCGAGCCGTGTTGGACTTTCGAGTAGGATCATGACGCCATTCTCCAAACAGATGGCAGGGGTTGCTGCGCCCCAGCCACTTTCTGCATCTGCGCGCGCCAATCATCGTATCAGAAACTCCGATATACATCTTGACAGTTTTTACTGCACATGCGGAACAGAGAGACACGGCGCGCCTGATGCTTGAGGACATCCCTGTGCAGCGTGGAATGCTGTCAAATCAATCACAAGCCGAACTGTCTTCCTTCGATGTCGATGCAACTTCGCGTGGATAGCCTCACTCTTGACGCAGACTCATTCATGGAAGCACACGAACATCAGTTCTGTACATATCGTTGGCAAAGATAGTCTCTGCACTCTAGGCTCAACGTCTACTTAGTCCGATAGGTGGACATATGTGGGTCCCCTTAGCCGCAAGGTTAGTCCCAAGATTCACATGCATGAGCTTGTCCTGCCTAGGCGGTTGCAAATGCCGAAGCTATGCGTTTTGAGAACGCCATGTGAACGATTCCACATTCCATACACGTTCCGGAGCCTATCCGACCAGCAATGGCCAGGTTCAGTCGAGGATGGTATCGTGTCGGCAGTTGTGTCGCAAGTGGTGTGACGTGTGTCCGACTGGAACTGCGCGCTGAAAGCATTATCGCCAGTTATCTCACACTGCGGCTCATCCTGTCATATCCACGTCTTGTGCCTTCCTCTTCGAACCGCTTCCTCCTCCTTCCATCTGGCCCTGAAACTTGGCTTGAAGCGCTTCCAGCAAGACCTCTTTGACCACCGCGAGACTGCCCGCAGCCGCGTGCGTAGCTCCCTCAATCAAAGCATCAGGATCCGAGCCGACGTCCCCCTTCATCCATATCTCTGTGATCTCGTCTCTTGAAGCCAGGTAACCGACTACACATGCAGCAACAACTTCCCTGTGTTCTGCTGGGCAGGGGTCGAGTATTCTAGCCAACTCTTCCTGTTGTGTTGACTCGGAGTTCCGTGTGATTGCGGCGACACCTCCACACACGACGTCTACACAATCTATGCCAGCGTCTGTTATAGCCGCGCTGGCGACCGTTATGCACCCTGCTAGCACATTCAAGAGACCCCACCCGCTTCCAGTTGCGCCTCCTTCACTCGCAGAGTCTCCCCACCAGCCGTCCTCATCACCCTCTAGGATGGTGACCACTACTTCAACTCCGCTCTTGGGCCATCTTTCTCCAATGATCACACCCCGTAGTGCAGTCTCTAGGTGAACACCCAGATCGCGCTCTGCCGAGTCACGTATATAGCCCCTCCTTTGGCGTGTTGCGAACGGTGCGAACTTGACGGTGGTGGTGAGAAGAAGCGATGGACTGAACGGTGCGCTGCGGGGGAGGGGCTTAGGTCCTTGTATAGAAGCAGTGATCTTGAGCGACGAAGTTGGCGGAATAAGAGTCGATTTGGTCGCAGGGGAAGAAGAAGAAGGTATTTCGAGGTAGGCAGAACCCGACGCGGAGGGTATGATGGACGTTTGCAGGACTGTCGTAATGGTTAGTAGCGGAACACGTGCGAAGATGCTACACCAAATGCTGGAGAGCTCGCAAGCAATTTGCAAGGGCTCAAACCACTCCAATTGAGGGTAAAGCGTGCGCACATTAAGACAAAGGAAGCTCTTCGGGCACTTACAGATCCTGCGAAGCTCATTCGCGCCTCTTGACCTTGTCGGCCTCAGCTTCTCCAGATACTGTGGTTCTTTGATCGTTCGCGCAAACACAGGCGCACTGGTCCCACCGTTAGGCGCATTGTTTCGTCTTCTGTCCGCGTTCATTGCGTTTATATCTGTGTTGTGCTGCACACGCTGTACTTGCGGATGATTTCATGGAGTTTGGAAAAATGGATGACTAAGCACGGACCTGCCAAGGCTTCGGGACCCTCAAGTTCAATTTTCCTGCGCGTGCAGTCCAACTTTCTTTCCTTACCTCACATCCACGCTCAAGGTACGTTGACACACTCCTACTCATCCCCCTCTCTTTCATTGATGATACCCTTGAAATAGTTCTTGTGATCTCAAATGAGCTTGAACACATGCACCACCCTCTGATCTCAACTTGGAAGCTTCTGCTTTTGCACAAGATTTCGCAACTCAAGCTAATTCAGCATAGATGCAGTACAGGATCAGGCCGCATCGCGTGAGAGTATGACTTACCGCGATGGCTCAATCATGCTATCGCTGTCGCGACCGCGAGGCGTGAGGAGATGAGCGTGCAATAGATGCGCCAGCATCCTCTAGTCACCATATCTATGACTAACCTAAAGCGCTTTCAGAACTAGACTGACCATTGGTAAGCGTCCTCTTTCCCTTCACCCTGCCCTATATGATGATCGTATTATTTCAGTTCTGCTACTGAATCTCTTTGAAGAAAATTTATACCGCTTACCTTTGTCTGATATAACTCTGCACTTGCAGCTCGTCAATTCAATAGTTCAAGAATACCGCTGACATTGCAACCAGGTATCTATTCCAGACGTCGCACATCGCATGCCTAGTGCTCTTGGTAAGCGCCCCGAGTCCCACACCATTCGCAAGGAGGAAAACTAGTCTATCCATTCAATGACATCCGTCGCCGGGTCACCCTCCCGCACCCTACCAGTTTCGGCTGGGATGACGGGTTGTGGAGTTGCACTGTTGACCTGGTTAACGCCGCGTAATTGTGGTCTTTGAGCCAAAAGTCGCGGCAATCCGTCTTGGGCTGCCGCGACCCGAGGCCAGGCGACGGGGGATGATTTAACACGGCTGTCTGAGCACACGCTATATGTTGATACTATTACGACATCGTTGTTCGAGCACTGCTAACAGCTTTCAGACTGATGGAAAAGGTACGGCAGCATATAATGTATGGTGTGGTTAGAATCATGATAGATAGGAAAACTCGAAATGCATTCATTCAATTACTCGTGTTCCATTTCATGTCGCTGCTTCGCATTTACTCTTCCAGCTCATAACACGAAGCGGATGATGAGGGATCTTTAACCTCAGTTGCTGTCCCTTCCTCTTGTTCATGCTCTGCTTGGTCAACAGTGCGTGTGCAATATCGAGAATACAGATGCCCAAATTCAGTTGCATTGATGTAGTGATACCATTCGCTGCTGGAGCGGGGATAGGTACTCCTGCACATCATTGCTCTACCAGTCTGAAACAGCCATGCTAGGTGGCTTGGCTTAGCCTCAACCCGGGAATCTTGCAGTATCAGCACTCGAACGACAACCGTCTTGCATCTCGTCAGTCTTGCGTGTCGTGTCGATTGATTCGGCCATATCCGTTGCAGACGCCACTGATCTATCAGCAACCCGTCCGGACGTCACCGTGGCCTTAGCGACTAAATCCTTGGCCAAGCCCTACAACGGAAGTTATCCAGGACGCGCAGCACCCCCGAGCGCATCATCCGAACACCTGTATAGAAGTATCCAACGTCGCAACTACTGACAGGAGCGGCAATTCTCCTCGAACCTCGAGATCAACAATTTGGTGATCTGGCGGGTCTTCAGTGACCGGGGGTCTCCAAGGGAGCAATCGACATCTGGCGCCCAACTTTCTGAATGTTGCCCTTACATTCATCGTCGAAAGGGAAGATGCAGCGCCATGCCTTTTCCAACGGGGCATACCCCTCGCAAGGGGGAGGCACCTTTTCAATCCAACCTCACAAGTACGTTCACTACCCGCGATATATGGCGCAACTACCGCCTAGCGTCTCAACCCGCGCTCCCTTGCGATCACGACCTAGACAAGGATGTATCTAACCTTTGCTGCACCTCCAGATTTCAGCCGCGATCACAGCCTGCGCTCAGACGACGGAGAACATTGATTCAGCGCTTGCTGCTTGTCGGTTCCGTGTTCTTTACAGCCCTATTCTTCTTCTTCCCCGACCTGCGACCGAACCTGGGCTCCGGACCCCTCAGCTTGATCACTTCGAACGATGACGCGCAACTCGAGACGGTACGATACTATGATTTGAACAATGTGCAAGGAACGGCGAGAGGATGGGAAAGGGAAGAGCGCATTCTGTTATGCGCTCCGTTGCGAGACGCGGCTCCGCATCTACCCATGTTCTTTGGCCATTTGAAGAACCTCACATATCCCCACAACCTCATTGACTTGGCTTTCCTCGTCGGAGATTCCAAAGACAACACCATCTCACTCTTGACGGAGAAGTTGGAGGAGCTACAGGCCAACCCCGACGCTAAGCAGCAATTCGGCGAGATCTCGATCATGGAGAAGGATTTTGGACAAAAAGTCAACCAAGATGTTGAGAGTCGACACGGTTTTGCGGCACAGGCAAGCCGGCGAAAGTCAATGGCACAAGCGCGAAACTGGCTGTTAAGCGCTGCTCTACGGCCAACACACAGCTGGGTATACTGGAGAGATGTGGACGTGGAGACTGCTCCATTTACCATTTTGGAAGATCTGATGCGACACAACAAGGATGTTATTGTACCCAGTATGTACAATCATTTATAATGCAAGTCTAGACTGCTAACATGTCACGCAGATGTCTGGCGACCACTCCCGGACTGGCTCGGCGGAGAACAGCCATACGATCTGAACTCCTGGCAAGAATCCGAGACTGCCCTCGCTCTCGCTGACACTCTTGATGAGGATGCAGTCATTGTAGAAGGTTACGCAGAGTACGCTACCTGGCGCCCGCATTTGGCCTACCTTCGCGATCCCTATGGTGACCCAGACATGGAGATGGAAATCGACGGCGTTGGCGGTGTCAGTATCCTCGCGAAAGCCAAGGTCTTCCGTTCTGGTGTCCACTTCCCTGCATTCAGCTTTGAGAAGCATGCCGAGACAGAAGGATTCGGCAAGGTAAGCTGCGACATTTCTTCATTCAATACAGCGCTAACAGATTACAGATGGCCAAGCGCATGAAGTTCTCTGTCGTCGGTCTTCCCCACTACACTATCTGGCATCTTTACGAACCCAGCGTTGATGATATCCGACACATGGAGGAAATGGAGAAGGAACGCAAGGCGAAGGAGGCCGAAGAAGAGGCGAAGAAGGCAAAGGAGGCCAAGATCAAGGACAACTTTGACGAAAAGAAGAGCGATTGGGAGAAGGAGAAGGCGGCTGTTCAAGACATGGTTCAGCAAGCAAAGAACGAAGAGAAGGCGGCAGCCGCGAAAGAGGAGTCGAGCAAGGCAGACACTAAAGAGGAGAAGCCAGCTGAGAAGAAGGAGGGCGAGGCATCATAGTCGTCGCAGTATCCAACAATTTGAAGGGCGTGAGACCTAGGTCCACACCCACGTTCGCAACATTGGGACGAAGCACTCTAGCAACGACAGTAACGACTTGGGCAGACTGGGCGCAGATCTGGGCCTTTGTTCCTTGCAAGCCACTGCATGCTTTGGGTCGGCGCCTAAAGAATCTCAAGGCAGCAACGTTTCGCCGAGCCGGTCTCTAGTGGTGGCATTGGGAGCGTGTCTGTTCCTGCTTGGAGGGTGTTTGGAGACTATTTGGAGGAATGTATACATTAGACAGCAGCTTGAGCATCAAGGGCATTGTAGACTCGACGGTAGATGAGCATCGCGTTTGTCTGTAACACGATCAAGAAACATTATGAGATTTCTACGGAAAACATGACTATAGCCCTGCCGTGTGCTTCGTCGTGGTCATCTGACGCTGGTTGGACCGCTGGCCTCAGCACCTCCGAAACTCCGCTACCGTAGAGCTAAAGCCGCCGTAAGTTTGAACGGTACAATTGCACGTCTGTGTCCGTTGGCCTGGACTCGAGTACAGATATTCGAGAGAAACGCTTCTTCTGCATCTCACAAATCTGAACACTGTCTTGATCATCAGGCGGCAGCAATTGAGAGGATGCGTGTCATCTTTCAGGTCAACTGAACTAGACGTATAGCTGTCCATGTGCCCTCCGCCTTGAAGACACCCTATCGCGCACCACACTCCTGTCGCATACACATTTGTACCCCAAACCCCTCAGCACCATGTCGAGCACCGACGGCGACGACCATGTCGCGTCAACACTCCAAGAGACAATTGCGGACCTGGACCCCCGACCCATTACCGTCGCAGTCAACCCAGTAGCTCTGGTGGTGACAGAATGCATTACCGTCACGTCGGCGATGCGCAAGCATGCCCGCTGGGCACACTCTTCAGTCGCAGCCATACTGGGCAGCTCGTCGAACAAGACGCCAGCTGTACAACGACGCGACCGTACCGGACAGGGCATCATAAGCGCAGGCGAGCAAGAGGAGGCCGTTCCGAGCAGATGGGGCCTACGCGGGAAGAGGGGCAAGAGCATGCAGGACAACCCCCTCATGTCTGCATTTGCGCGCCTGAGGAATGACCTGAAGGGCTGCAAAGGTGAAGATTGCCGTTGGGACGGTACATGAGCCCAAGCTAATGCGACACCAGACATCCGGACCTTCGATACCCCCTCCATGCTCCACCCTTTCCTCCAGGTCATCCGCTCCTCTTCCACGTCCGCGCCGATAACCTCGCTCGCTCTCATCGCTATAACCAAGTTCCTGTCGTACGGCATCATTGGCCATGACTCTCCACGTCTACCAGAAGCTATGCAGCAGCTCTCCTCCGCCATTACACACTGCCGGTTCGAGGCTAGCGACTCGGCTGCTGACGATATCGTGCTCCTCCGTATACTCAGGCTTATGGAGGTCATGATCTCAGGACGAGGCGGCGAAGTACTGGGCGACGAGAGCGTTTGCGAGATGATGGAGACGGGCTTGAGCATGTGCTGCCAAGCGAGACTATCAGAGCTGCTACGACGCTCGGCGGAGATTGCCATGGTATCCATGTGCCAGGTTATATTCCGGAGACTGAAAACGCTGGAGATTGAATCGCCAGACGAACTGGACGCCATGGACGAAGAGCTGGAAGGAAAGGACGAGCAAGATGGCCTGAGAATGGATCCAACAGCGAACGGCGAGGGAGACTCTGCACAGCACAAGGTCGAAGCCCTCCAGCAACCAATCGACCCTGAGAAAGGGCATGAGGACAATGACAGTACTGCAAACCCCGCGAGCAGTACCCTGGATCTCCCAGCAACAGCCGCGTATGGCCAGCCACAAACCCCTCTGGAGATCAAGCCTTATTCGCTGCCGTCCATACGAGAGCTGTTCAGAGTACTGGTCGATCTGTTGGATCCGCACGACCGTCAACACACTGACACCATGCGCGTCATGGCGTTGCGCATTGTGGATGTCGCGCTCGAAGTCGCGGGACCGTCCATAGCGAGCCATCCAAGTCTGGCGAATCTGGCCAAGGACACTTTGTGCAGGCACATTTTCCAGCTCGTCAGGTCAGACAACATGGCCATACTGAACGAGTCGCTGAGAGTCGCGGGTACGTTGCTGGCAACATGCAGAAATGTGCTCAAGCTGCAGCAAGAGCTCTACTTGTCATACTTGGTTGCGTGTCTCTTTCCACGAGTTGAGATACCAGTTGAGCCAGGTATCGAGCCTTCGTTATACGAAGGCGTTCCGCATGCGCCTAGCCTGATCAAGCAGCCGTCGCCACAGAACAGCAGCTCCAGTGGCCGTTCAACTCCAGTACCCGTCAAGGATCGGCAAAAGCTGGGGCTAGAGGGGGGCGCACGAAAGCCAGATGCTCGGGAGGCCATGGTAGAAAATCTGGGTGGCTTGGTCCGGATACCTTCCTACATGGCAGAGCTTTTCGTCAATTACGACTGTGAAATCGATCGTGGGGATGTCTGCATGGACATAGTCGGACTTCTTTCGAGAAACGCTTTTCCTGACTCTGCAACATGGAGCACTGTCAATGTGCCTCCACTATGCCTGGACGCCTTGCTCGGTTTTGTACAATCCATGGCAGACCGCCTAGACGACAAGCCCGTAACTCAAGGTTATCCTAGCGTAGAGTCACTCCGTGAGCAGCGAGCACGCAAAGCCATCATTATCCGTGGAGCGACCAAATTCAACGAGAAGCCCAAGGCTGGTATCGCCTACCTCGCATCTCAAGGCATCATCCGAGACCCGGACGATCCTCAATGCATCGCTGGATTTGTCAAAGGTACTACGAGAGTCGACAAGAAAGTACTGGGCGAGTTCATTTCCAAGAAAGGAAATGAGGCGATACTCAGTGCCTTTATCAGCTTGTTCGACTTTACAGGACAACGAATTGATGAAGCGCTTCGACAACTTCTGCACGCCTTTCGTCTTCCAGGTGAATCAGCTCTGATTGAGAGAATCTTGACGGAATTTTCCGAGAAGTATTTCTCCATGGCAAAGCCGGAAGGTATCGCCAATCATGATGCTATCTACATCCTGACCTACGCTGTCATTATGTTGAACACTGATCAACACAACCCTAACATGAAGCA
Source organism: Alternaria brassicae (assembly GCA_004936725.1). Lineage (NCBI taxonomy): Eukaryota > Fungi > Ascomycota > Dothideomycetes > Pleosporales > Pleosporaceae > Alternaria > Alternaria brassicae. The sequence goes on along the minus strand of CM016505.1, from coordinate 1,565,204 downwards.
GAAGCGGATGCAGTTGGAAGACTTTACCAAGAATGTCCGAGGCGTAAATGACGGCAAGGACTTCGATCCAGAGTTTTTGCAAGCAATCTATGAGTCTATCAAGAACCGTGAGATCATTCTACCCGAGGAGCACAGCGATCGCAACGCATACGACCACGCCTGGAAAGAGCTGTTAGTCAAGTGCCAGTCGACCTCCGATATCGTCATCTGCGACACAAACATCTTCGACGCGGACATGTTTGCTGCAACGTGGAAACCAATCATCGCGACACTGTCTTATGTTTTCATGTCCGCTACTGACGATGCTGTCTTTTCGCGCGTTGTGCAAGGCTTCGACCAGTGCGCGCAGATTGCTGCCAAGTACGGTCTGACTGATGCTCTGGATCGTATCATTTCGTGTCTATCATACATCAGTACACTAGCACCTGATGTACCACCCAGTACTTCGCTTAATACGGAAGTTCAAGCTGACAAAAAGAGCGTCATGGTCAGCGAGACTGCCGTGCGATTCGGTCGTGACGGCAGGGCGCAACTGGCGACTGTGGTCTTGTTCCAGGTCATCAAGGGTAATGAAGCATCGATAAGAGATGGATGGCAACATGTAAGATGGCTCACCCTGTTTCAGCCCACTATTAACATTCTTAGCTCATTCGCATCATGGTGAATCTATTCGTCAATTCGCTGATACCGCCATACTTCCTCTCCTTCCAGAAGACGCTCGCTCTAGCACCGATACCGCTTCAAAACCCGGCGCAAGTTATCGACCGCGCAGAACGGCCGGCGGACACTGGCATATTTTCTGCGCTGACGTCCTACGTCTCGAGTTTTGCCAACGATGAGCCTCCGGAGCCATCGGATCAAGAGATCGAGTACACACTCTGCACTGTGGACACCGTCAAGGAGTGTCGTTTCGAAGACATCCTTGCAAACATTAGCCAATTGCCAGTAGAGTCTTTGCGATCGCTTCTGGCGTCGCTACTCGAGCACCTCCCTGAAGATGGCTCGCCGAGAGTTATCGTTGTGAAGCCTGAGATACCTGGTGCAAGTCCGCGAACGACTGGCCCTAGACAGAAGGGCAAGGGCCCGCTTTATGATCCAAGCCTCGTCTTCGTGCTCGAGCTAGCGACTGTTTTAGCTCTGAGGGACGAGGAGACGGTCAAGGAGCTTGCAAAGGATGTGACGGATGCTTTGGTGTCTGTCATTCGGGACGCTCCTAAGCACCATTACGTGGTCATTGCACGATCGGTTTACTATCTTCTGAGCCTACTAAAGGCTAGCAACGTGAGTCTCCATGCACCTCTAGGAAAGCTACATACTGATTGTTTTAGGATTACGACTTTATCCGTGCACCAGTTCTTATGCACACGTTCTCAAGTTTCAACGACGCTCTCCTGCACGAGTGCGCTCAGCCAATTCTGAAGGGTCTAACAGACTGCTGCAAAGGCCCCAACGCTCTTCGCAGTGAACTTGCGGGCTCACCAGACTTTTGGACAATCCTTAACAGGCTCGCAAGTGTACCTGATGCTTCTGGGGACGTTTTCCAACTTGTTGAAGACCTTGCCACTTCGCCTCAACCTGGCATCACTGCCGACAACTACGAGGCTGCGATTGCACTTCTCAACGAGTTCGCAACTGCGGCTCAAGTGGGTGCTCGAGAAGAGCAGCTGCATGATCAGGCTGCACGACGGAACAAAGGACAAAAGCCCAAGAAGCTCGAGAGCAGCGAAATCGTTGTACGTGGCAGCACTGCTATGAGTATCGTCTTTCAGCTTTCCAGCAGAGTGCCGAATTTCATCGAGCAGTCTCACCTCGAGACTACCGAAGGTAGAAGCAACACCCTTCTCACTAAGCCTCGGATGCTAACGCGCTTCTAGCATGGACGGCGTACTGGTCACCGATCCTCAAGACCCTCGCTCATCAATGTCTGAACCCTTGCCGTTCTCTGCGCCAACAAGCTTTCTCCTCCCTCCAACGCACTCTTCTTTCCAACGACCTCGCCTCTCCCGAACACAGAGAATGGGTCGCAATCTTCAGCGAAGTCTTGATCCCCCTCATCACACAGCTTCTCAAACCAGAAGTCTACCAATCCGATCCGCTGGGTATGAGCGAGACGCGGGTTCGGGCTGCCACACTGCTGAGCAAGGTATTCCTGCATTACTTAGTGCTACTTGATGGTCTGTCTGGTGAAGCGAAAGAAGACGGAGAGAAAAGCCTGTCCTTCGAGGAGCTATGGATCACAATTGTGGGTATCATGGACCGTTTGGGCAACAGCGGACAGGGCGATATGGAAGAAGCCGTAGCCGAGAATCTGAAGAACATGCTTCTAGTGCTCAGCAACGGTGGATACCTCGCACCGCCTGACGAAAATCCCGAACGAGAGGAACTCTGGCATGAGACTTGGAAACGTATCAACCGCTTCCAACCCAACCTCTTCGCTGAGTTGTTCCCAGATGAAGCCGGAAAGCCTGCAAGACCGCGACCTAGCAGGGATGAGAGAACGGCAAAGAAAGAGCCAGTCATTGATGGCAGGGAGATGGATGTTGCCGAAAGGATAAAGGGTGGCAGCAGTAGCAGTGGCGAGACTGCAGACAGTGAAGAGGCGGAGGAAGAGAGCGAGAAGGTTGCAGAGAAGGAGAGCTAAGAGATACTTCATCATGCAGCGACGGGGAGATCGAGCGTTTGGGTGTAGCATCACTATTATTGCAATGTAGCATAAACGGAGTGAGAAGTAATGAAGACGATCATATGACACTGCGTATGACTTTCTTTCTCATATATATTGCTTGTGACCATGTCCACACTAAGGTTGCGATATGGCTTAGTTAATGACATGGGCAATGTCGGAAGATGATGCAACTCACGTGGAGCTGCTTCGGCGCATACTCGGAAGCATCGACGCTCACACGACGTCATCGTATAAACCGAGTAAGTACCGCTGCCAACACTACGCTCAACCGGCCACAACAGCAAACCTCAACGTTTATCAAACAAAGCATCCGCCGCCGATAATAAAACGCTCTACACTGTTACTTTTCTCGGCATTTATCTCTGTGGCTCGCGATTAAAAATGGCACACCACATTCTCCTCATCGGTGGTCACGGCAAAGTCGCCCAGCTCCTCACCCCACTTCTTCTGGCCAAATCATGGAACGTGACCAGTATGATACGTACTGCTTCCCAAAAATCTGCCGTTGAAAAGCTGGGACACGGACAGCCTGGAAAGCTGAATGTACTGGTCAGCAGTGTGGCGGACGTGAAGAGCGAGGCAGATGCGAAGAGCATCTTGGAGCAGGTAAAACCAGACTGGGTCGTTTGGAGCGCCGGTGAGTATTCAACTCTTAACTTGCAAGCTAGACAACATGACATGTGTACTCACAGCAACACTTAGGAGCTGGCGGCAAGGGCGGCGCGGAAGTGACATTTGCAGTCGACCGCGACGCAGCCATTGCTTTCACAAAGGCCAGCATCCACTCGCCGTCCGTCAAGAAGTTCTTGACTGTGTCATATCTCTCTTCTCGCCGCGGTCGCGCACCCTGGTGGAATGATGAAGATTGGAAGACGGCGCAAAAGGTCAACACGGACATTTTGCCAAACTACTTCAAAGCAAAGGTTGCAGCCGACGAGGTTCTTACTGTCCTTTCTCAGGAGCGGGTGGCAAGGGAGGAGAAGGACGGTGTACCTGCTAACGAGCGCTTCTGCGGGATTAGCTTGAGGCCTGGTACGCTGACAGAGGAATCGGCCGGCAAGGTGAAGATGGGGAAGATTGGCGCGGGCGGCAAGACGAGCCGTGCGACGGTTGCGGAGAGTGTAGTCGGTGTTTTGGAGACGGAAGGAGTAAGGGGTTGGGTCGACGTTATCGATGGCGATGAAGGGATCGAGGACGCAGTAGCAAAGTACGTCAAGGAAGGGCAGGACGCTGTTGAAGGCGAAGACCTTGGAGAAATGAAAGAGAGGACCGACAAGTTGTAAGATTATAAGACATCTTTCGCTTCCCTTGTCTTAAGCCTATTACCCAACGAGTGATGGCAATATTCCATATCCAGACGAACGACATAGGGGTCTATTATGCTTTTGGAGTTTACACGTATCGTGTTGCACGCCATTGCAGATTGCAGCCCGACAAAGACTGTGCGTCTCCACCGAATTGGTTTAGTTTTCTCGTTCGTTGGGAGCGTGCGCATATCTCAATAGCAGCATTCATGTTGAAAGGCAAGAGTCAAGGCATTCAGCGGTGGCAGGGTTTAAAATGACCTTTCTTTTGATTGCTTTGTTTGAATACCTGATATTAGGCGCTGGCGAAAGACTGCCACGCTCAGAGAAGCGAAAAAAAAAATACCGCTACGACAGCGGGTTTCTCTACACCATAATGCAGTAATAGGAAAATGGTCTCGGTGATACAGCGAGCGAGGCAGATGCCGCGCAACGTGACAAGTAGAAATTCGAAAGAGCAAGGGGTATGTACAATGTAGTTCGTTCTAGAGACAACTACTCCTGAACGCCACAGAATATGCTTTACCATGTACTATTGATGACAGAAGGAAAGACGCGTGAAAGATGTATACGGCTCTAGGGTGAAGGAAAAGAGGACCCTATGTCCCGGCTCCGGTAGATTTGGAATGGTCTCCGGAGTGGCCTGAGAATGGACCCACAACGAATTCTGGCGTTGTATCCATGTTCTGGCTAGGGGGGCCACGGTACTCGCTTGCGTCGGGCGCTAGGATAGGATCGGTCGACTTGGTATCTGGATGCACTTCGATGCCGTCCTGTGCCTCGAGATCTTGCTTGGTCGCGTCGCGGCTGAACTTGATGGAGTCGTCGTCACCGTGACCGCGGTCAATTGGCGACCAGCCAGCAATGCTACCAGCAACGATACCAGCCATAACAGTGGCCGGACCGAATGCGGAGTTTGAACGGGACCTGGTACGACGGCGGCTATTAGGTGTGGGGGGCGCTTGAGAACCGTCATCTTGTGGGCCGTTATTTGGAGTGCCAGGCAGTGAATGGCTAGAGCGGGACTTTGTGAAGATCTCCTTGGGATGTTGCACCTTGAACTTCATGGCACTAAGACGCCCGCCACGTACTTTCCGGAGGAAAGCAAGCTCGTCGCGGATCTCCAATAAGCCCTGGTTCCATTGATAGTCGTCGTCGGAAATAACGAGCTCGGGAGTTCGTTTACGCCTGAAGAAGTCGGGGATACATTTCCGAATGAGCTCATCGGGGATTAAGCGAACGATCACACCGACGGGCAGAGAAAGGAAACCTAGGACTATCGAGTAGCCCCACTGAGGACCATTGAGTCTTGTCACGTTGAAGGCGACACCACCAACGAAGACGATCATCGTCTGACCGCCAATCATGATAGCCAAGATAACAATGAAGAACCAGTTGTGAGTGATGCCTTCGAAAACGTTGAAGCGGTTGTCAAGCCTACGGTTGTTCAATGCGTTGAAGATTTGCATCCAGACAAAGGTGTTGAAGACCAAAGCCCGCAGTTCTTTTCTCTCCTCCTCACTGTGGTAACTGAAGATAGACTCGCCAGCAAAGTAGAGGATGAAGGTAACGACCAGCTGGTAGATTGCTTGTCCAATGATCATTTTCCACATCCTCAACGTGATGAGAGGAGCAGACTTTGGGTCAGGCTTTCGGTCGAGAAGGCTGCGTGTTGGAGGATCGGTTGCGAGAGCCAATGCAGCAAAGGTGTCCATGATGAGGTTGACCCAAAGCAGTTGAACGGCGGTTAGCACAGAGGTTTGATCGTTGCTAGAGACGGCAGAGACAAAGGTAAGCAGGACGGCGGTAATGTTGACAGTGATCTGAAACTGCAAGAACTTCTTGACAGCGTCGTTGACTGCACGTCCCCAGAGCAGAGCCTTGACAATAGAAGCAAAGTTATCGTCCATGAGAATGATGGCGGATGCCTCCTTTGCGACTTCTGTACCAGCAATACCCATGGAAAAACCAACATCGGCGGTCTTTAGCGCTGGCGCGTCGTTGGTTCCATCACCAGTGACTGCAACAGTCTCGCCAAGCTCTTTGAGGCGTTTGACAAGCTTACGCTTGTCTTCTGGACTAGAGCGGGCGAGTACACATAGCTTGGGGATAACAGCATCCATGTCTCGCTTTGACAGCTTGCGGAAGGTAGGGCCTTCCATGACAACACCGCCAGGAACGAGAATTCCACAGTCTTCGGCGATGGCTTTAGCTGTAAGGACGTTGTCACCAGTGACCATGCGGACGTAGACGCCGGCGTGCTGACAGTCTTTGACGGCTTCACGAACGCTCTCTCGCAGAGGATCTTGAATACCGACAACGGCCAGGAAAGTCATCTTCTTGGACACGTCCTTGAAGACAGCTTGGCTTGGGTCATCCTCATTCTTGGAGGACTCGGCAGGTGGCCAGCTCTCGAAGTCACGATAAATCAGGCCGATGGTTCGCAGCGAACGAGACGCGTAGGTGTTGATGACTTGCTTGAGAGTCTCGCGATTGTCCCCTGTCATGGATGTCTCGACGAGCTCCCTGTTGGCATCCGTGACGATCTTATCGCACATTCCAAGTAGAATCTCGGAAGCGCCCTTGACGTACATGCGATAGCGACCATCGTTCAGTTTCGCAATAGCCCCGGAGCACTTGATCGCCGAGTCAAAAGGTATGACCTGGACAATGTTGGCATTGGACCGCTCCTGGGCGACATTGCCCATGCCGAGATTATCGCGTGCGAAGCCGAGTAGTGCGGTTTCAGTTTTGGAGCCGATGAAAGGATCAGGGCCTCCAGTCTCGCCCTCGAAGGCGGTCGTGTTCTGGATGATTGATTGCAGTAGAACGTCTTTGACATGCTCGTTCAGAGTCGCAACAAATTCAGGTGCCGAAACATCATTGGGATTTTCAACAGGCGACTCCACCACATCTTTGCCCTTGGTGGTATCATCATTTAGTGATGCTGACGATGGCATGAGTTTATGGTCGCCGAACCGAAGAGCAGTTCCTAAAGAGCCAGCAACAACCGTCATTTTGTTTTGTGTTAATGTGCCGGTCTTGTCGGAGCAAATGGTGGTTGCATTTCCCATGGTTTCGCAAGATCGGAGAAGACGGACCAAATTGTTGTCTTTCAGCATACGCGTGGTGGCAAATGCTAACGCAAGGGTGACAGCCAGCGGCAGACCCTCAGGCACAGCAACGACAATGACTGTGATGGCGACGATGAGGATGTTGAGGAAATCTTGACCCTTTTCGGCAGGTGAAGCGGGGTTGCCTTTTAGGCGGACGAGGAACTCGATCAAGAGCACAACAAAGAGCAATAGGGCAGCTGCTCCACCAAGCTTGGCGATGTACGTCGCTAGAACGTTCAACTTGTTCTGCAGGGGAGTAACTTCGCTGTCTTCGCGCAGGGACATCATCGTCTTTCCGTAGCTGGAGTGTACACCCGTAGCGGTAACCATGAAGGAACCAACACCTTCCGAGACCTTTGCGCCAGACAGAATGAATGGGTCAACCTTCTTGAGGTTATCATGCCTCTCGATGGCCTTGAAAGCCTCCTCTCCAGACATCTTCTTGAGCAGATCAGACTCGCCGGTAGCCGAAGACTCGTCGCACTTGATGCCGTGGCCTTGGATGAGAATACCATCCACGGGAATCATGTCGCCAGGTTCCAGATTGACGACATCTCCAACGAAGATGTCGTAGACGGAGATTTCGCGAGTCGTGCCTGAGCGAATCACCTTGATAGTTCTGTCCTCCTTCTTTTTGTTGAGCTTGACAAACTGTCGTTCCTTTTGCCAATCGTTAGCCGCACCTACGACAACCACAATGACGATGGCGACAATAATGGCGACACCTTCGATCCACTCGACTGCAGGCTCGCCCGGCTCGTGCTTTACGCCAAAAGTCTGGTACAGTCCTAGGGCCAGCGATATAACAGCAGCGCAGGTAAGCAAAATCAGAACCTTGTCGTTGTATGCAATCCATGCTAGCTGTAATATGTTCTTCGGTTTTCGTACCGGAAGACGGTTGTCGCAGAAAACGCGCTTCCTGTCAGCGAAGGCCTTTTCTTTGGAGCCAGCGGTTGCGCTGTCGGCATGTGCAACTCCACTTGGAGATGACTTTTGTGGAGACTCTGTCCTGCTCGGAGTAGTCGCCTCCTCCAAGGTCACCACACCGTCCAGCTGCTGCTCGTCGATACTTAAGCCGGCCTTTCGGTCCGATCGAAGACCTCTTTCTAAGCCGTCAAGGCCACCGAGAGCATGGAAAGCTGATAACTAGAAGATCATGTTAGGATGTGCATGAATGCCGGTCAAGACACTGGTGCTTACACTTTTAGGATTGTATAGCTTTCCTAATTGTCCAGGCGAAAAGGCGAACTTGTTGTTCTCGACGACAAAGTCAGCCTCGGTGCCCGGATCGGGCTTCAAAGCATCTTTGTCGTTCATAATTTCAGTTGGTCCCAAGTCTCCCTTTAACGTATCACCCTGTGATGATGCGACGTAGGTGCCAGTACTATGAGATTCACCGTTGTCGGTGGCCGAATCGACCGAGTTGCCGCGGGATCGCGCACCAGGGACGTTGAGTAGGCCAGCGTTGGCGTTCCATGTCGTGACGGGTGAGCTGATGTTATGTGGGCTCGTGGGTCTGCTCTCCCTGCTATCGAAAGAGTGCGTGTTGCGGAGTTCTTGCGACTGCTGCCTTGAGTGTGTGGGCGAAACATTGTCAGTATTAGAATGTGTTGCGGGTCTGTTATTATCTTGAATGTGTGCTAGGGGTACTGAGTCGCCCATGGTAGGTCTCGTTGGTGGCAGATGTGTCGATGGTGATGGCCGGTGCCCATGGCCCTGAAGAAGCATTGCTCGCATCCTTGTTGGCCATTGCGGTAGCCTGGGGTGCCCTCGAGGCTGCGATGGAAAACTGGAAATAGGCTGTGCAGCAGGCAGACAAGTGGTGGACGTAAGCGTAGCAATGTCAGGTGTGCACTTCCGGTGAGTCGCCAAGTTACGAAGGAAATCTCATACAGAGAAAGCACATGCAGGTTATAGAGGGTGGTGGTGGTGGTGGTGGTGACAGAGGCGAGGGGGGCGGTGCAGCAGCCTTGGTCGTTGCCGTGGTTGCGTGTTGTAAAGAGCGGAGGCAAGAGCCGGCGGGCGAGTACCTGAGAGCGAGTTTGGTACCTACGTCTTCTTAGCACCCTTCTCTCGGACTGCCCCGGCTGCAAGAAGGCGTGGTCGTGACCGGCAAGAGCGATGGAGCTTAGCAAGGAGGCTTACCTGGACACGCTGCGTCTGTGGCAAAGAGCGATGGAGCGAAGGAATGGTTCGAAGAAGCTGAAGAGCGGAATGCTATTGACTAGAAAGTGGCAGTGTTTTGGCGCTGTGCATGCTCATTCGCGGTCGAGTGTGGCTATGGCAAGCTGGTGTACCTGGATGCTCGTCGAGGCTATTAGGTGGCGAGACGACGCGACTATCACGCTGTTTTGGTGAGAGGAAATGTCTGGCGATCTTGCATGCTGGCTCCCAGAGAGCATAAGGCAAACAAGAGCCCCCAGCCAAGGCCTTGGTCCTTGTCGTGCCTTTGGGAAATGCCTAAGACCTGCACTGCCCCGATGCCACCCTTGGGCGCTAAGCCGCTTTTGTCGAGGGCTATCTCGCAAGGAGCATGGGTGCGGGACTTAAGCGGGACGGCCTCTAACCTAATCGGACCCCTCGAGTGCCAGCCTCCGTTTCACCCCACGATCAACCGGGTAACAGCTGTCGAGGCCAAGTCCGTCCTACATACCTCTACTTGTCTTGTGTGTCGCGACTGCACGCTGTCTCTCGAGCGGTGATGCGCCATGTGGTCAGTCGCACGACAACAAAGCCTGACACGACAACCACAAACGTCACACATACCCAAACGCCTCGCCTTCCGTATGGCCAGTAGATCACGGCCAAGGGACGCCTACCGCACCGCGTCTGAGCGCCATATTACAAGTGATTGATCGATGCAAATGCTAGGAAGCGCGCTTTCGCCTATAGCTCCTCCTGTCTTCTTGGCCGCGCACTGGTGCCATTCATCAAATTATTCCTCATGCCGCACCCAACACTATGCTTTCGTTTTTTTTCAGTGGCGGGCACACGAAATTATTTTACCGCCTGCCCAGCCTCGACCCATCATCAGCTCCACCTGTCCTCCTCGGCTTTGTTGGCTCACGTCCGTCTCGCCGCCCTCGTACCTGAAGATTCAAGAAATGTATGGATAAAGGGATGCGTCAATTTCCGAGCGGCCAAGAGCTCCAGAAGCTTGGCTGTTCCGTGTCCGTCACCCGCCCCCCCTCCCCCCCCCGTCTTGATCAAGTTTGTTTGCGTCATTGGCGCCGTGATTGCTCTTATTGTCAACTTGGACCACCACGCGCGTTGACCGTCACACTCCCCCCGAGTTCCGCATTCCAAAAAAATCTGCTACTCTTGAATCACGTGCGCGAAACAGTCATGCAGTGGCACGTCTTCGCATCGTTTGCTTCGAGTTTCGACCAAGTTGGCAATCGCATCATCTCAACATAAGCTTCTGATTTCGAGCTACGGGAGTAAGAGGCTTACTGCACATAAGATCTTGACATGCTTTAAATGGCCGCTTCTGCGACCTTGGCGGCCTACCCCACAGCGCACAGCGGCTGCAGCAGTAGGATATCGGTCCGAAGAGGCTGCGGATCTCAGGGTGTTCCAGGAGACACCTACCTTGAAAGTATTCGCACGAGTTTACATTGACAAGCAAGTAGGATAGACGATGATCTACTATGATCTACTCTTGCCCAGGATAGTCGTCCTAATTAAGCGCGAGCCTCCTTGCGCACAATTTAAACCTCACATGTGAATCCGGTTCGACGAACAAAATACGTCCCTGCAACATGCGCACATGCCGCCATTGCTCTATTTACGTCATGGTATGGGGTCGAGCAGAGGTAGTATTTACGGAAAGCGTTTGTTTGGTGTTGCTTGCTCGTTGATTCGTCTATGGGTAGGACAGCAGCGCTTACTAGACGCCTAACGACCGTCTGCTGAGCCTTTGCGGCACGTCAGCAAGTTTGCGCTCTGAAAATATACTGGGACGGCTTCGCATAGTTTTAGGAGAGCATGCGCAATCCTATCAGTTGCCATTTACATGACACGCTGATGGCTTCGAGAGCTTTGGGAGAGGACAGGTCAAGGCGTCCCTCTTCTTTTTTTTTGGGACCGCAGAGCGCCCTTGAAATGCTCACCGATAGTTACAGGGAGCTTATCATGATATCTTGTGTTACCTCCCTACACAACCATGACGGCAAGAAGAAGAAAGCGAGATAGCAAAATTTAAGACTGTAGATAGGTCCCTTTAATGATAAAATGAACAACTAAGAAACGTCCAAGACTGTAGATTCTCGCGGTATATGTTCCGGAGCCCGCAGTTTCCTGCGCAAACCATTACCATCCACTATCTAGAGGCCAGGCTCAGACCGGCTAGGTCGCACTGCGCCCGTGGCTAGTGCACACAGCCTCTCATATCGCCTTCAAACACCTCACTCTGGGACGAGGTCGCGTAATCAGAGGTTAAATCGCCACCACAAACTCTTTCTCAACATTACACCTTCTCAGAGCCCAGAAAGTTAGTACTGTCAAGCATTTCACCTGTCAATCCGACACACTGATTTAGACAGTAGCAAAAAAAAGATCGATAGCTTCATGTAGTGGATATATACAACCGTGCCCGATGGGAGCCGAACGCCTCTATTTCATAACACAGCGCCTTGACACCAGATTGCACCAAAATTCACTGTCAAGTATACTACACCAGAAGGTATGTGCCTCGTAGACCATAAAACACCGAGCCGCACAAATAAACACCATCGTCAATAAAACCATTCACTCATCAACCTTACTCATCCCTTTCCCTCTCTTCGGACTGTTGGCGCGGCTCTTTATTCTCTCACGGCTATACGTCCGGCTCAGCTCAAACGCACTCGGAGGACCCAGACCCAACCCCGTACCCTCTCGGACCACATCTCCAGCTGTGGTGGTGCCGAAATAACTCAGTCCACCGGAAGCAGGCTCAGTCTTGATCTGTGGCGTCGCCCAACCACTTGTCATCCCTACTTTGGATCCCTCAGAAGAATCCGAGAGTTCGTTGTCCGATGAGTCCAGATAAGTCTCGTCAAGTTCGAATTCGTTTGCTGCATCCCCATCCTCCAAGTCAACACGTTCGTACGGTTGCTGGGCATGAGACGAGGAGCCGCCTAGACCAAAAAGTTTAGCCGGAAAGCCGCGACCGCGACGGCGGTGAAGAGGATCTTTGCCCTGTTTGCTCTTGAAAAGTCTGCTGATGGATTGCTTGGCTGCATTTCTCTTCTCCTTACCAAGTATGAGGCAGAAGATGAAGATGAAGATGAATATCATGATGAAAAAGCCCGGTATACGTCGCGGGTTCTCGACGAACAGGCGGTACCAGTCGCTGTCTGATTCGTATTTTCCAGGTACGCCACCGGGGTATTGGAAGTCTGATGGAATACCGGGAACGTTGGAGCCAAAGCCTACTGCCAAAGCCTTTTCGGAGGGCGGTGGAACCTCGCTCGAGGCGTAAAGGACCATCTTTCCGAGAGTCCAGCTAACTTCCACGTCGTTGATCTTGTTGACTGCTTGGAACGGGTCCAAGAATCCCTTTGTTTTTGCGTTGTCGATGACAGCCTTGGTGGTGTTTTTGCTGCCCTTCATGTCTTCAATGCCAACTCGAGGGACCCCGATTCCGTCGTGGAGCATGTTGATGATCCAGGAAGCCTTGAAGCAAACCTCCCGTGCCTTTTCCTCGTCAATCCTGTGACCCCACGTTTCTTTCTTGATGCCCTTTTCTATACTCTTCCAGTCCTGACTACAAAACTCGTCCACCCGCTCTTGGTATGTCTTCAGATCATATGCCTTGTCCTTCTGTCCATGTTCGAAGATCTCATGCGTAGTATGCCAGTATTCAGATACGCCTACAAAGTGGTTTACGTTGAAGTCGATGGCTGGTACATGCTGGCCGTTGATCAAGCATGGGGAGTCTGTACATTGTTTCTCTTTCTCCAACAACGGAAACGTCTGATGCAAGCATTCCGCAAACTTTCCCGTTCCAACCAATTTCGCCGCCGCTTTATGTTTAGGCTCACCACCACCACCATCATCATCATCATCATCGTCGTCGTCCGAGTCGATGATGCTGCCATCTTTTGTAACCTCTACCTTGAGATCTGCTGGGAGGCAAGGATCAGGTAGCTCAGTCTCCGCGCTCGACTCCAACAGCGCCTTGATATATCGTTCCCTGGCTTGGTTGACGCCAAACCCTAACCAAGTTGTCACGAAGACCTTGTACTCCAGGGATGTACCATCAATCGTCCGTAATCGCATGAGCGTCAAATCGTTCGCGTGCTTCTCCGCTTCGGTCGCATTCGGGGCGAAGGCGATCTGAGCTGATGCGCCTCCCATGTCCAGAAATCCAAAAGTATTGTGTCCGTTGCCATGATCATGTTCTGTCGGCTGGTCGAACCCGCCAAGCAAGTAATTCGCCGCTATCCAGCCATACAGACCCTCTGTCTCTCCTGGGATGACCTGCACGTGCACATTGCAATCCGGGAGTTGGAACTGAGTCGTACTGCGCGCAAATTCGCACACCTCCTTCAGCACTTCGTTCCGTTGTCGCTCGGGGAGTATGCGCATGCCCGCTGTCGCAAGCAGGAACAAAGGCGTATTCGGAACTTCCTCGAGAGGCACATATTTAAGCGCATGGCTGAGGAGCTTGTCGAGATGTTCAGACCCGACATCGTGAGGGTGTTCGCCGAAAGTCGAGATACCTGTCCCACTTCCAGTCAGTCCACTTTGCGCCAGAGTCCCTCAACTGCCCACATACCCGGGTGTATCTTCTTCGTCCACTTCTTGTCGGTTTCTATGACCGGCAGGCTGTGTAGTTGTGCATCGCTAGCCTTCTTGCGGGCTGCGTCGCTCTTGAGCCATCGGTAAATATGGACGCGCGTCCCCTACGATATGGTTAGCTGAACCCTGCGATAACTTCACATCGAATGCTCGGAAAACCTACAGAGGACCCAGCATCCAGGACAACACCATATCTCCCTGTATATCAAGTACTGTCAGCGTGCGAGCTGTGTGGCGGGCATGGGCCTGCATGTGGGTGGTTGCGTACACTTTCCCATCGGAAGTATTAGAACCCGAAGACGACTGTCGAGCGATGCGCATGCAAAAAAGCAGCAATGAGTATTACAAGAGGTATGTCGGAAGAGGGCGGTAGCGGCGCGGCCGGAATCGAAGAAGGGCTTTGCTTAATAAACGAGCGACGTGAAGGGAGGGGAGTAGTTGGTGATGGCGGACAACGAAAGGATGAGACCTGGACCCTGGGAAGTTGTCGGGGCCGCTTCCAGAAGGCGCATGGATCAGCGTCCCGCGCCCGCTGCGACGTTTTATGGGGCAGAACAATTGCGAATGGCCAATTACCGATCATTCATGACGTGGGGCTTCTTTGCTTTCGACGAGGCGGTAGTGTTTCACTCCAAGTACCGCATTTCACTTGATGTTCATGGACTTGGATGTCATAAAACTGCAAGAGCGCTGAATGGAGCTTGCACGTGCAAACTGAGCAGGCGGCGATACAGGAGTCACCCAAAGTTTTGACACCTGACTATCGCGCAATATGATGGCAGGGGCGGTAATACGAAGGATCAGCGGTGTCGTGCATGAACTTGCCCGGCGCTTCAGAATAACTGTGACGTATCAACAACTTACATGCTACATCCACGATTTATTTGACTCTTAAAACTTTGTCAAGTGTCAAGTGTTGTGAATCAAACATACAAGCCGGTACTGTATTGCACATGAGGATCGAGTGTAACAGTGTTGGAAGGTACAGGAGTGGCGCTATTCAACTCAACATCGGCAAAAAATGGATCACGCCCCCGCCAGGTCACAAAAAAGAATGGATCACATGTGACCTCGAGGCGATTTGAACGCCTAACCTTCAGGATGCTCCAGAGAAACTGGAATCTGACGCGCTACCATTGCGCCACGAAGCCAATCTTGTTGATTTAGATCAAATTCAAAATATGTAAAAAATATACTCTGGTGTAGAACCTCACTTGAGGCTCTGCCCCCACCCGCATGATCTAGTGCAAGCGGGTCGATGCAAGTGGAGGTGGGGCAGCGTGCCTATCATCACTCTTCGTCTGAAAACAACTTTCGCATGGAGAAACTCGTCACAGCACCCAGATCCATATAGATTCATTTCACGGTAGTTCGTATTAAATGGCTTCATCAGGAGTATCCTTCAGTCCTCAAGTAAGAATCTCAAGAACGCTTTGGCGATGGTCACTCCGTCATGGTGATTCCCGACTCTAGTCTGCGCATCCTCTGCCTGCTCATCTTCAAAAATACCCTGCTCCGCCCTCATCTTGACCAGGTACGTCACAATAGGCTCAGTGAACTCGGGATGCCCTTGCACAGAGATGAGTTTGCCCTTTTTGTACATACCCTGCACTAGACAACGTGGTGAACCACCCAGCTTCTCTACGCCTTCCGGGTACTCAAAGACGATATCCTTGTGCATTTGGTGGATTGCCTGTCAATATTAGCAGGAAAGATCGAGGTTACTAGCAGGCAAGGTGTTGCGAGATATACCAAGGTATCCTGTTGAAAGATCTCCTTGCCCTTGGCGGTAAGTTGTACTGGCAAGACCGAGATCTCCCATCCATTGTCGCTGCGTCCGACTTTAGCCCCTGCGGCTCTTCCAAGGATCTGATGACCGAAGCAAACACCGATGATACGAATACGATCTTGCTTTAGCAGCCTCTCCGTAAAGTCGACAAGCTTCAGAATCCACGGGTCGTTATCGAAGGAGTTGTGTTCTGTGCCACATCAGCCACACTCTTGAACATTGCTTTCTCTAACTAGTACTTACTCGAGCCCGAGATGAGCACGGCATCTACGTTCTCCCATTCCGGGTATTGTTGTGCTGTAACCACATCGAATGCGCTCAGTTCCAGGTCTTGTTCCGCTGATAAGCCCAGTTCCGTGGCTGCTGTTTCCAGTAACGTAGTGAAGATACGATCATATCGGCCGTACTTCTCAACAACAGCTGTCGGCGGCGTGTCGCACTCGAGGATAGCTATTCTCAATGGCGTCTTCATGTTTCTGTAAGTCTGTGCATCGAGTTGCAATGTTCGAGACAGCGCCGTCACAAATAGCGGGAAAGTGACGGCGAATTCGGGAGCACTAGCGTGCTTCGGCTCGTTGGCACCACGAAAGCTTACATATCAGCTCCGAGTCTCCTATACATCGTCTTCACTGGCGCAATCCTAGCAACGGCGTGATCTTTGGGCTCTACAGCGAACCACGCTTCACCAGAAGACGACTGGTTTCTGCTGTCATGCCATCATCCGCATCCGAGCGAACACCACTTCTTCGCTCCGAATCGGCGAACAACCAGGACCGCTCTCGTTTAATTACCGAAGATGCAGTCACGACCGCAGAAGTAGCGCAACAAGGAGAGGGCTCTCCGCCCCAGTTCCCAATATCGGGAAATAATAGAGACGATTTACACGCTCAGTCGCTCGAGTCCAACAATGATGAGCCCACCATCGCGCATGAGACAGAGAGCCTGGTCAAGTACCAGAAGAATGGCAAGCTGGAAGGCGTCGGGGTGTGGAAATTTAGACTTGTGTTTGGTGGTATCCTGCTCGGGTACTTTGTGAGTCCTGGAAACATTTCAAAATACTTGTGCTGACTGTGTGCTGGTAGATTGCTATGTTTGACTCCACCTTAATGGCATCAAGCCATCCAGTCATCACATCATACTTCCATGCGTCGAATTCAGCGTCCTGGTTATCAACAGCCTTCTTGCTCACATCAACCTCGCTCCAACCGCTGATGGGTCGACTCTCAGATACCCTTGGCCGTCGACCTTTGTATTTGGCCGGCCTCGTTGTCCTTACAGCCACGACCGCATGGTGCGCTCTTGCGCAAACTATCGGCAGCTTCATTGCGGCGCGAGCTTTCTGCGGCATCGGCGCGGCCGGGGTACTATCAATGGGTAACATCATGACCAACGATTTAGTCAGTATCGAGGTACGAGGTACTTACCAGGCCTACATCAACCTCTTCTATGGAGGCGGCTCCGCTTGCGGAGCGGCCTTTGGCGGCTTCTTGTGCGACAAACTAGGATGGCGGATGACATTTGCTATACAAATCCCTATTTTAGTCTTACTCTCGATTAATGCCATGTTCACGACGCCATCTTTGCTTGGTCCAAACCTGGCCAAGCGCTATGGCTTAGGCCTAAAGGAGGGTCTGAAGGGGTTCGATGTCGCTGGATCCATGCTCTTGACGGTCTCCGTCGCATTCCTCATTCTAGGATTGAACCTTGGTGGCAACATATATCCTTGGGAACATTGGATTGTTATCACTTCTCTCGTCGTAGCAACGGTAACCGGCGCCATCCTTGTCAGGGTCGAGTCAAAAGCTGCGCGGGCGGTCATGCCTCTGCCTATGTTGTTTAGCAGACCGCGGGGCAATCTCGTCTTCAACAACTTCTTCGCTCAGGTTGGAATGAACACCATCTTATTCAACGCACCGCTATACTTCCAAGCCGTTGAACTCGAGACAGCATCGATATCCGGGTTCCGCCTTGCAGGCCCTTCTGTCGCCCTCACGATATGCGGCGTCTCTGCAGGCTTCATCATGACCGCGACCGGACGCATGAAATGGCTGATCGTTGTTGGCTCTCTTTCCATGCTATTGGGAGCTGTCTGCCTTTCCGTAGTGTGGGATGGGATACCGAAGTGGCTTGCTACCATCTTCCTAGTTCCGTCTAGTATCGGTCAAGGTCTAAGCTTCCCCGCAACGAGTCTTGCAGTCCTTGCGACAAGCACACAGGAGGATCAGGCAGTCATGACCAGCACACTCATTTTGTGGCGCAGCTTGGGCATTGTAATGGGCGTCTCACTGAGTAGTCTCATCCTACAAAATGCTTTGACGTCGCACCTGGAGACCCTGGTGTCCGGCCACAACAAGGTCAAGGTACGTACTGCGTCATCTGAAGAGTTGTGCGGCGTCACTGCGTTATCGTCCTGATCACAGCCGTTCCAAGCTAATCTGTTTCAATAGATTATACAACGTGTTCGAAAATCGGTTCGCTGCATTATTGACCTCGATCCGGAACACCAGAGCCAGGGTTCGTATTATCTAACCTAAAACTTTTCACTCTTTGCTTCTGAACACTTTTTCGCTTTTGCATGGTATGGACACTAATGTCACTTCCAGTAATCGAGGCATATAGCCGCAGCTTGCGCCTAGTATTCATTTCGGCGATCGTCATGTTCGTCTTTGTCAACTTGCTAGTGGCCACGATAACATTACCGCAACTGAAGAGAAAGACGGCTTCCGACGACGAAGCTGAGAATGGAGATCAGGCAGTAGCTCAATAACACAAATAACTCTACATTCGTTGGAGCAGCCAACGACTAATCTCTAGCTACTACGGCTAGGTAATATATACATTCTCCCACAACATTTTAGTACAGCTCCGAAAGATACATGTATGCTAATCTATGGCTTGGGTGCTTACAAGGTCCACTTCGCGAACCACGTCAGGATGAATGGCGTAGCGTCCCATGTTGTGGGTCCATTCCTCAGTGTATCAAATGGCTCACCTTGAGGCTTGCGACTCGGCCAACCGTGACCAAATTCTTCGACAGCTCTATGAATAATAACATCTTGAATATCATCACACTTCCAGCGTCGCTCCAGAACCTTTTCGCCGACTACGGTCATGGCCGGAACATTGCTCGAACAGTTATCGCGCTTCGCCCATTCCTCAACCCAACTCAGAACTGGAATAGATGCCGGTGGCGGATTGTTGTTGCCATCGTATGCAACCACACTGTCGTTCAGCCCATGCACATTCATGTAAGGAAGCACTCTGCCCTGCAGGTTCGGACGACAACGACCCTGGAACAGAGGCTCTGTCAGACTTGCATCCGGGTAGAATGCGCCCGCCACTGTTGCAAAGGCTGCGAATCTCTTGTTTAGCTTTGGATCGCACATCAAAAGTCCAGTCATCCCACCTCCGTTAGAGAGGCCCGCAGCGTATACACGCTTCTCATCGATACACAGTGTGGATGTGAGGTGTGTAAGGAGCTCATCAACGAAGACTCTGTCATCGATCACTGAGGATTTAGGAGCCAATGGGTCCCCTAGCCATTGCACCTAAAACGTACAGTTAGCTTCGCTCTTTGTGCGCCTTGTCTGGCTATGATATAGGAATGCTTACACCAGGATCCTGAACATTCATGCCCTCTGGATAGACCACGATGGTGTTTGGGTTGAAACTCGGATTTGATAGCTCGCTGATTGCTTCCATGCTTCTGGCAGGCTGCTGCTGGCCATGGAAAGCGAGGACCAGCGGTGCCGCCTTGTTGTTTGAGGCCTGAAACGAAGACGGTAGATGCAGAATGTATTGGCGCTGAGTTGTCTTGCCGATGACAGATTTAGAGGATATTGTTATATTGGTGGTAGATTTTCCTGGTGTGAGCCCCGATGGTAAGGCCTTTCCGCAGCCAGAACTGGCTGCGAGCGCCATAGGACAAAGAGCACCTAGAATAAGCGAAAGAGTGTGCATAGCTGCGATGATGAAGTGCAAGGAACGAGCAGACGAGGTATCACGAACGGGATGATCATCATGTTGTCTTATATAAAGGCCCTTTGGGCGATCAAAAAATTCAAAGTAAAGAATAACGCCGTACGAGATGACACTATGCTAACAAGTCGGCCCTTTCAACCATCAATTTGCGAAGCCCGTCAGCGACGTCAATGCCTAATCGGCCCGACTCAATCATCCTAAGATTCGTGCCGAAGCTTGCAGTCAGTACTAAGATACTGAAGCTTGTCTAGTTGACGCAAGAGTAAACATCCTGACAGGGCTGTATAATGTGGTCTTGGCACAGTTCAGAAATTGTTGTGAATGGTACGTCTTTGTAAAGATTTACTGCGCATTACAGTACAGTTTCTCTGACTAGCATTAGGTGATGTAACGCCAGCACTTCACATGCGGTAACGAGTAATTGCATGCGTTTGGAGTTCTTGTTCGTAAAGCATACTATACAGAATTTCTTAGGAGATTTTATACAGCACAATATCTGCGGAGGGGAGACGTCGAGTCAAAATGTGCCTTACATGCAGTCGTTGCAATTACAATCTACCTTATTCACGATCCTAGAATGAATCGTGCTCTCTTCCAAATCAAGGTTCTCGATAGGCGAGATTTGAGGAGAAATTGCTGTTGGACGTGCCAGATTTACGGAGTTGGGCTCGAGGTAATCACCGCTTTGAAAGCTTGGTGTAAGCAGAGCTGGTAGACTAAGAATAGCTGAAAACGATCAAGGAAGTCAACAAGCAAGCCAATCAAGTTAGGAACCTAAGCTTGGCTTGACACTTGGGAGTCGAAGGCTTGATTAGCTTAGCTTGATACTTAGAACCTTGAAGCTTGATTGAAGCTTGCTTGAAGCTTGCAAGCTTACTGTAGAATTCCTAACCGGGTAAGGCGTACAGGCTGCAGCTAAACTTTACAATCAAAAATAGCTCTCTGATTAATCTCCTAAGGTTTAAATACATGTGAGCTGCCAATTACGCTCGACACTCTAGTTTGAGTTAGTCAATGAGCTAAGAGACGCTGGCTTAATTAGCTTAATTACTGCGGCGAGCTTGCAAGCCCGCTTGCTTGTCGACTACTCTGAAAACAATGACAGAAGCACGTCTCGTTAGCCAAGCCGTATTGTACCCCAGTCCACTAGTCAAACAAGACCCGATACCACGTAGACTGAACTTCCTCAAAAGTTCCCATGGTTGAATGTAACGTTCGTGTGGTGTTTGGAAGGCATTTTGAATATAGTCTTGAGTTGACTTAGTCCAAGACTCCGAGCAAAAGTGCCTCTGGTAAATCACAGTACTTAATCTTAGGAAGCTAAAAATATATCTTGTCTTCTTTAATGGCACTGTGGCATATGCAAATTTCGGATGTTGTAAATCGTGATTTTGCAGTAAGAAGCCTATGTATAGAGAATATGTTCGATGCACTGTTGTATATGCCTCTACAGACACAGGTTAGAAATCTTTCAATATCCATCACCCTGTCGGATGTTAACTGTTCTACTCTTATTAGTAATCTCTCAAGGTCCCATAAAACGACAAAGAGGGGGCACGAAGCATGCTCTACAAAGAGCAAGATCTGTTCTCGATAGAAGTCTAGATAACAGCTGGATAATGAAGCGATGTCTAGGACTCAGGTATCGGGTATGTTGTGAGTACGCGGATGGAGCCACGTGATGACGCCTCTCCTTCGCGTTTGGTGACGTCAGAGTCTTGGCTGGTGGTGCTTCTTGTCCTTGATCGCGTGCCTGCTCTCTCGCCATGACATCAACACAACTGCACGCACTCCGATATGCCTGCACGTAAGATGAAATAGACAAGATTTTCAGCTTAAAATATTTTATTTATTCTGTTCGAGCGCTGGCTCCGAACGAGTGTCTGCATAAGATGCGCTGCAAAAACACACACGCTACCATTATTCAATCATCACCACCTTCAACCTAGCTTACTGCGATGAGCCACCAGAGATGGTCAAGACCTGACCGTTGACCCAACCACCGTCCTCTGATGCGAGGAAAGCAACGACCCTGGCAACATCCTCAGGTACCGCACATCTTCCAAGTGGGCAGTGGTTTGCCATGAGGGTCTCGATCTTCTCCGCTGGCCAGTCAGGCGAACCACCTGGGATGTAATGCCATGCATTCTGTGTGAACATGTCCGACTTGATACCTCCTGGTGCTACACCGTTGACAGTGATACCGCGCTTTCCGAAGTCGGTCGCGAATGCCTTGATGAAACCGATGACGGCCATCTTGGAGGCGTTGTAAAGGGCGTGGTCCTTGACACCGAGGAGACCGGCAGCGATGGAGCTCATCAGGATAATGCGGCCGTTGTCCTCGATATGCTTGTACGCGGTCTGGCCAACGAAGAATTGTGCTCGTGTGTTCAGGTTGAAGACATGGTCGTACTTCTCCTCGCTAATCTCCTCCGTCACGTCCCAGCTCTCAGTGCCCGAGTTGCTCATGACGATGTTGATCTTGCCAAATGCCTTCTTCGCCTCCTCGAATAATCTGTGGATCTCGCTGACTTTGCTGACATCGGCCTTGATGGCTATGGCTTTGGCACCGTTGTTGAATCCCTTGATTATTTCGCAGACTTCGTTTGCTGGGCCTTCAGATGATACGTAGTTGACGATGACGGAGGCACCGCGCTTGCCGAGCTCAATAGCGCAGCCTCTTCCAATACCGCGACCGGCACCAGTGATGAGAGCGACTTGTCCCTCGAGGGAGGCAGTGGGGACGTTGATGACCATTTTGATAGTGTGTTGTGGTTTAGATGAGTACAGATGGGTATGTGATCGGATTGGGAACTTTAAAGTACGGAGCTTAAAGCTGTTGAAGTGTCAAGGTGAGAATGGATTGGGTATATTGATTGTCTTTCTATTTCGTATAATCTCTTTATAAACACCTTTGCTGCTCGGCTTCAAACAGTGGTCTTCACGGTATGCGGCCGCGGGCGGGGATCCGAAGAAACGAACACCGAAAATAGCTGCTTCAGGGACCTGCGGCTCTACACCTTCTCGCCCGAAGCTCTGGTCGTTTTAGCTGCACACAGCTAAACCTCCCGGTAGACTCTGCACTCCCGTTGCAGATGTCGTGGATGAAGTGCCGGCTGTTGTGCGGACGTCGGAAGGAGGAGGGGCCACGGTTGTCCTCCGAATGAGGGTGTTGAGACCTGCAATGGAGATGCGAGGAGAAAGTCCGACATTGCAAATACCTCGTAATATGCCATGAAGATGATTCAGAGCTTTCTGCGTTCTCGACAGGTACGACTTGGCAACTTTGAGTTTTGCTGGTTGAGCCCTGATCGTCGGCACGATGCAGGGAGCATCAACAGGTCTACCTGTGGCGCAGGTACCGTTGTCAGTGGTACACGGACCTGGTCATCATCCTGCAGCGTTTGTCGATGACGTTTGAAGCCGTTGAAGGAACTGCCATACGAAAACAAATCTCAAGGTGCAGAGTTCTCGACGCGAGGAGTGAGGCGGTGACTGCCTGTTGCGGAATTCCGACTTATCAGTAGCGCGCGTCACCGTCTGCCCCTCTGCATCTCTCAATCTCCAATCTACAACACCGCATTACCAAACTCTGTATCATCGTTCCCCATAAGCAATCATGCACATTCTTGTAAGACTGTCCTGTCTGATTGAGCCAATGGTGGACGCTGATATCCATAGGTCACCAACGACGATGGTCCCCCATCAGACCAGTCCTCGCCCTATGTGCATTCGCTAGTGTCAACACTACAGAAGCATGGACACACCGTGTCCGTTGTTCTCCCGCATACGCAGAGGTCATGGATAGGCAAGGCACATCTTGTGGGCAAGTCGGTATGTGATACCACAACGTATACCATCGACCACCGTTCTCACTACCCAGATACAACCGACATACTACCGCCCCGCGCCCCTCCAAACCAACGCCGAAGGACGTCTTACAAACCATGGCACAACTCACAACTCCCCTCTGCCACCTTCGTCCAACGAAGAAGAATGGGTGCTCGTCGACTCCACGCCTGCTTCCTGCGTACAGATCGGTCTTTACCACTATTTCTCCGATCGCGGCCCAATTGACCTCGTAGTCAGTGGCCCCAACTACGGTCGCAACAGCACTGCCATCTTCTCCCTGTCTTCAGGCACAGTTGGCGGTGCAATGGAGGCAGCAGTATGTGGCATGAAATCCATCGCCCTATCGTACGCATTCTTCGACCGCAACCACGACGCCAAGATCATCAGCGACGCCAGCGAGCTCAGCGCGAAACTCATACAACACCTGTGGGATCACTGGGACTCGAGTACCCACCTCTACACCGTCAATGTACCGCTGGTTGAAAACGTTGGGGAGCGCAAGATCTTGTGGACGAATATGCTGCAGAACGCATGGAAGAGCGGAAGCTGTTTCCAAGTCGTCGAAGTACCCTCGGAAGCAGACGACACACCATCCGACATCGAGGGTCAGATACGCAAGCAAGAAGAGAAGTTTGGGAAGAAGGAGCTCAAGGCGAATTCGGAGATACAGGTCGGAGCGTCAGGCACAGACAGTGGGCGAGAAACGCCTTCAGGCCAGGCACATATGCGGTATACGCACAAGCACTTCAAGTGGGCGCCAACGTTCAAGGATGTGTATGAGAGTGTTGAGGCTAGTGAGCCAGGTAATGATGGATGGGCCGTTGCGCAGGGTTTTACGAGTGTGACGCCGTTACGGGCGAACTTTATGCATGTGAATGGCTTCTCAGGGGAGATCAAGCTAGGTGATGGCTCGTAGGACTTTGATCTCGGACGATGTAATGAGTAAGAATGACCAATCGAGTACAGAAGTGGGCTAGAAGGTCGATGCTGTAAAATTGATCACCAATGATAGACATAGTGTCATGTTAGTCGTTCTATCAGCTTGACATTACGTCTAACCCTAGTCTCTTAGAAACACTTCCCTGGTGCATGCTGGGGTATCAAAACGATTCCAGTACGCCATTTCAACGCTGTACACCACCTATCTCCCTGTACCGTCACAAAAGCGCTGTCCAGCGCTACAAGTCCATGAATCAAGGCCGTGTGCATGCAAAGCAGATTACTCGAAATTGAAGAACGCGTCGTCAAACTGCGACTGCTCGGGGTTCTCGTACTCGTCCATGTTGAAAAGATCTTCGAGGTCGTCTGTCGCCATGGTACCCATTATGTCGTCGTTTGTAGTCGTAGTCGGTTCTTCCTTTTTCTCCTCGACTGGTGGCTCTGCAGACGGCTTCGACTCCTCAGCCTTTGGTGCTGGGTCTGGCTCTGGGTCTGGCTCTGCGGGCTTCGCGCCTGTCGTGTTATCGTCCGTGTTCGCATTCGCCTCGGAATTCATGTCCAAGCCTGGCAGGTCTGGCATGGTGAAGTCCATATCCATGTTCGAGGCCTGGTTCGCGTTGTCGTCATCGCTCTCCTTGGCAAAATCTTCGAGACCGCGGAGTAGCGAAGGCCCGTCGTTTGCGTGGTCGAGTGTGAAGTCGATATCTCCGGAGGTATCCATCATGTCGTTGTAGGTGTCATCACCAGTCGTGTCCATGGCGTCGCCGAACATGGCATCGAAGTCGAACTCGGACTCCTGGGCATTGCCGGTGGTAGGTGTGCCGTCGAAGAGCGGGTCTCTCTGGGGCTCGACGTCGGTCTCGATGGGTGGGGGTGGTGGCGCCTTTGTGTCTTCCTCCGTCTTGGAGACGTCATGCACGTCAGGCTCGGGCCCCTTTGCGCTCGCTGGCTCAGGCGCGTCCTGCACTGGCTCTGCTGGCGGCTCGGGCGGTGCTGGCGTCGCGGCCTGTTCAACCTTGACTGGCGCTGCCTCAACCGGCGCGGGCGCGTTCTGTGACTCTGCTGCCAGTCGCGCCTTCTCCACCTCGTGCTGTTTCGCTGCGGCTTTCTTCCTCTTGCGGTCCTCCTTGAGCAGCGCCATGTCCCTGCGCAGGACGGTTTGCGCCAGACGAAGCTCGTTCTCGAGCTCGTCCAGCGCATCGTGAAAGCGTTCAGTGGCGTGCGGCACGACGCGCTGCAGTTGCTGCCTCATGCGCCCGGTGCCGCCGCCCGCCTGTTCCTCTTTCAGAAAGCGACCCGAATGGAGAAACTACACCAGGTTAGCGGCATCGAGCCGGGGGGGGCATCCAAGCTGCATACCACAAGATTGAGCATGGTCTGGAGCGTGTCCAAGTGCTGGGTGGCAGCCATGGCGCCGGCGATGATGGGGTGGTATGCTGTGGTAAATGTACAGCACGACGCGTTGCTGTGACGGACGGACGGAGTGGGCAGCGGGACTGCAGGAGCGACGGCTACGGTAGCTTCGCAGGCTAGCGGCACTACATTCATAGTTCCCGCTCCTTCGGGTGCCTTGTGGCCTGCCGCGCTAATTCTTCGACCCTCGCCCGCTCACCTCTCACACCTCCTTCTTCACCCCACAGTGGAGATTATAGCTTTGCCGTCACAGCTCGGCGCAGCGTTCGTCTCTCCTATCTCTCTTCCCTCTTGTTTTCCCTTGCCTTTCCTAGTGCAGTCCGCTCTCTATTGGTAGCATTGGTCGCGCCTTCCATTTCGACTTTCCTTGCCGCCTACCCAGCAGCTTTCACCCCGCCCGCCAGCGTCGACCCTCCCCGTGGCCTTGCCGCCCTGACCTTCACCGTCGCATCAGCGCCCACTGGTTCGATACCTGCACACGTCTCTTGCGCCTCTTGCCACGAATTGTCTGCTGTGCATCTTCGCGACGACAGCCATGGCCGACCAGCAGAACCCTGGGGCACAGCTCCCTCCTCCCCCTTCGGCTGCCGCTCCCGGCTACGAGAACCAGGGCCAACCGCCGCAGCACATGCCGCCGCCGCCGCTTGCACCCGTCATCATCCCTCAGAACAACAATCCCATCCCAACCGCCATCAGCTCGCCCATGTCGGGCAACCCCATGTCCCCGACCAGCGGCCAGCCTGGCTACGTCCCTCGTCGCGCCGCCCCCGAGCCCAACAAGCGGGCGCTATATGTTGGTGGACTGGACCCGCGGGTGACCGAGGACGTGTTGCGTCAGATTTTCGAGACGACTGGCCATGTCCAGAGCGTCAAGATCATTCCAGACAAAACTGCAAGTTCTCCTTCTGTAAGATGACACTCCGCACCCGCTGCATGACTTGACAGCTGGCCGGGCTTATCTTGCACATGTTGCAGCATTCAAGTGCCGCTGACGGCTAACAGTTCAACTCCAAGGGCTTCAACTATGGATTTGTCGAGTATGACGACCCGGGCGCGGCTGAGCGTGGCATGGCCACTCTCAACGGCCGGCGCATCCACAACAACGTAAGCTTGGTCGTGGCACCACTCCCTACTGTTCTGACTTGGACAGGAAATCCGTGTCAACTGGGCCTACCAATCTAACAACACAGCCAAAGAAGACACTTCTAACCATTTCCACATTTTCGTTGGTGACTTGTCCAATGAGGTCAACGACGAGGTTCTCCTCCAGGCTTTCTCTACTTTTGGTCCCGTTTCCGAGGCTCGCGTTATGTGGGATATGAAGACGGGCAGGTCGCGTGGTTACGGATTCGTCGCGTTTAGAGATCGCGCCGATGCTGATCGCGCCCTTAGCTCCATGGACGGAGAGTGGCTTGGCTCTCGCGCTATCCGCTGCAACTGGGCCAACCAGAAAGGGCAACCTTCCATTTCCCAGCAGCAGGCAATGGCCTCCATGGGCATGACGCCGACCACGCCGTTCGGTCACCACCACTTCCCCACCCATGGCGTGCAGAGCTATGATATGGTTGTTGCTCAGACTCCCCAGTGGCAGACCACGTGCTATGTCGGCAACCTCACCCCTTACACTTCTCAATCTGACCTAGTGCCGCTTTTCCAGAACTTCGGATATGTCACCGAAACCCGCTTCCAGTCTGACCGTGGATTTGCCTTTATCAAAATGGACACTCATGAGAATGCTGCCATGGCCATCTGCCAGCTGAACGGCTACAACGTCAACGGCCGTCCTCTGAAGTGCAGCGTAGGTTGAATCGTTCTCTTTTGTTATTTCTTAGCTCACATTTCCAATCTAGTGGGGCAAAGATCGTCCTCCGACTGGCCAGTTTGAGGGCTACTCGCCTGCAGGCGGTCCCAACTCAGCTTATCCTCAGACGCCGAGCGCGTACTTTCCTCAGTATGGTGGTGGGCCACAAGGTGGTCCCATGTCACCCTCAGGTGAGCGGCACCGGAGGAAGCTGCAGTATCGAAACAAGCAATCTAATGCGCGGGCAGGACCCAGCCCCGGCGGACAACCCTTCGCGCAGCAGCAGCAAGCCTTTGGCAACCCTGGCATGCCCTACCAGCAGCAGATGCAGCAACCCGGCAGTGCCGGTGGCTACGGCGGCGCTCCTCAACAGCCGCAATGGGGCCAATCCCCTCAGGCAGCATTCAACCAGAATGGCTTTGGCGGATACCAGGGCTAAGCACCCTGTTTGTTAAGATCTGTTCTGTTCAGCGCTGTGCCCTCTATTGTTCCGACACGCCTGTTGTTTACAGGGGCGCTATTTTGGATAGCTCTGATTTCTGGTCATATTTCATCAGCTACTTGATCTTATGTTCTTAGGGAGCCGTTATTAATTCCGTTGTCCAAAATGGTGTGCAAGCGTTGTTGTCTTATGGCATGGTTGGCACATTTCTCGTGGGGTATGGTTCACGGTCGTTTGGTTCAAAATCAATCTCCTATCTCGTGTTAGTTTTTGTTGCTACAGGCCTCGGCTCTGATTACCCCTTCACTATCTATTATGACGTTGAATCTTCTTGCGAATTCTCTTCTTGATACCAAAGCGAATTCTTATTGATACCAAAGCGGGTTCTTGTTGATACCAGAGCGGATTTCTTGCGGCGTATGCTGGTCGTCGCTGATGGGTTTGGATAGTTATGTCGCCTAGCATAGTACTGACAGTGAGCTGTTCAGTAGTTTGGGGACGTAATAAAGTATACAAGGCAGCGAGGCCAAACATTCACGGATGCTATACTACATGGCTCTCTTGTGCGTTGAAGACCAGACCTGCACTAGGTACGTCATAGGACCACACTGACAGGTACATTGGTGTGGCTTCGTCGATCAGATCGTGTACCTGCTTCAAGATGCCTGGGTCCTGCATGTTCTATCAAGCTTTGTAGATAGACCGCAGAAACACCGCCCGCGGACTGTGACATGAGCACGTGATGAGCTGCACTAGCGTTTTCTCGATTGAGACGTCGTGTCGCGTTTTGTGGGTCCGAACACTAATTGATGCCAACATTCACACCCCACCGGGCCGTATGGCATGCAGACACTCGACATCATCTCGCTAACCCTTTCTTTTGTCGGCGCTCTCTTTGTTTGCTGTATGCTTGTCACTCTCGGGAAGAGAGGTGCGTTGCTTAAACCGTACAATCCGAAAAGGTCGCCGCTCTTTTGCATCCCACATCCCGCTCGGACGCATTCGCCCCCAACACGGTCCCTCACGCACCTTCCTCGTACGCGTTTCTCGACATCACCTCTGCAGTCACCGAACCCTTCGCCCACGACCTCACCCCGCCATTACTTTGGATATCTCTCCTCTCGCCCCCACACAACAACTACCATGTTCCATGCGGAGGTGCAGAAACACAATGCCATCGCGTCTACTTTGCCCACAAACAATGCCTACAAGCAGGCTTCGATCGGGAGTGCTTTCAACCGCACTGTATCGCAGACACCGTCGACGCGTACTGTAGGAAATGGGATGAAATCTACCGTAGGGGCAACTGCGCAAGGAACCAAGAGGACGTCGAATGGATTGGCAAAGTCTCTGAGCTCACGAGGGGACGACTTCGACTACCCTACGATGAACATTGCTGGGCTGGAGAAGGAGAACGAGCTGCCCTCTGCATTCCACACATCGTCGCGCAACAACTCGGGTGCCTTGGCTCAGGCACTGTTCGATGAAGACGACTTCGATAGCGATATAGATCTCGATGTTGAGGATCCGGCGACAAAAGGCACCGTCACATACCCTACGTTACCTCGCGTTGCCTCAGCCGACTCCGGGTACAACTCAAGAGCGCAGACTGCTGATATCAAACCAGAGCTGGATAGTAGCCAGCCGATAGCGTGGTCTTCATCGCCCCTATCACATTACAAAACACCACAGAAGCCCGAGCCACCGAGGACTAAGCGACGGAAACTACCATGGCCAGAACCCCAGAAGCAGGAATCCATACAAGAAGAAGAGGAGACTGAGCATCCCAGAAACAGAGTGACCTTGGAGACCGACAGGGCGATTTCGACACCAGTGAAAGAGTCCAAGTCGCAATTTCTCTGGAACACAACCGCTAGTGCTCTAAAGCAGCAGCAGAAGACGTTCAAGGAGGCCAACAAGGCTCAAGCCAAAGCGAACCAGGGAATTGACGAGGATATGAAAGAGGCGATCATGAACAAAAAGAAGAACACCATTCATAAGATCTTCCTTAGTGAAGAGCAACAGAACGTGCTGAACCTGGTGGCGGAATACAAGAAGAGCGTCTTCTTCACTGGATCTGCTGGTAAGTGGACTGGGATGTTCGTATAAGCTCATGCTGACAATGGTAGGTACCGGTAAATCAGTCTTGCTTCGAGAGATCATCGCTGCCCTACGACGGAAATACAATAGGGAGCCGGATCGGGTAGCAGTCACGGCATCTACAGGTTTGGCGGCGTGTAACATCGGTGGTGTCACTATACATAGTTTCGCGGGCATTGGACTCGGCAAAGAACCTTTGGAGATCCTAGTCAAAAAGATTAGACGGAACGCCAAGGTCAAGCAGCGGTGGTTGCGCACGAAAGTACTGATCATGGATGAAGTCTCCATGGTGGACGGCGATCTATTCGACAAGCTGGAGTCGATTGCGCGGACAATTCGCAATAACGGCAGGCCATTCGGTGGTATTCAGCTTGTCATCACCGGTGACTTCTTTCAATTACCTCCCATACCAGAGGATAAACGTGAAGCCAAATTCGCTTTCGATGCAGGTACCTGGACTACAAGCATCGAGCACACGATTGGTCTGCACCACGTCTTCCGTCAGAGGGATCCCGTCTTCGCGAATATGCTCAATGAGATGCGAGAGGGCCGACTGACACAAGACTCGATTAATCGATTCAAGCTGCTAGAGCGTCCACTACCAAAGGGAGACGAGAGCGTTGAGGCCACAGAACTCTTTCCCCTACGTTCCCAAGTCGACACTGCAAACTCAACTCGCATGCAGAAACTTCACGGTAATACCTTCACGTTCGAGGCTCGCGACGGTGGTACGATCACGAACAAGGAGCTGCGTGATAAGGTTTTACAGAACTGCATGGTACCGGCGCAAATACATCTCAAGAAAGGTGCTCAGGTCATGTTGGTAAAGAACATGGACGACACTCTAGTGAATGGCTCGCTGGGAAAGATTATGGGCTTCATGACTGAGCAAATGTTCAGCATCTACAAGGAGGACGAAGAGGCATTCTTGGAAGTTGGCCCCTCGGAGGCTGCGTTGAAAACAGAGATGATGAAGAGTTCGCTCGGCGTAAACACCAACCAGGTCTACCCTGTAGTCCGGTTCGCCATCGCAGACGGTACAACGCGTGACCTACTATGCAAGCGCGAAGACTGGAAGACCGAGCTGCCGAACGGCGAAGTACAAGCATCGCGTTCTCAGATTCCGCTCATCCTCGCGTGGGCGCTCTCCATCCACAAAGCACAAGGCCAGACTCTTGAGCGTGTGCGTGTCGATCTTGGCAAGGTCTTCGAAAAGGGCCAAGCGTATGTTGCGCTATCCCGTGCGACGAGCATGAATGGTCTGCAGATCGTGCGGTTCGACCCTAGGAAGGTTCTTGCACACGAAAAGGTGCGGTCGTTCTACGCCGGTCTCAGTAGAGCGGAGCAAGTCGAGGGCAAGGCAAAGAGCAAGACCATGCTGGGTAAGATGCAAGCTGCGAAGGTGCAGAAGTAAGGTGGGTTTGGTGTATAGTGACTTACAATACAACGGCATAAGTGGTGTTATTGTTACGCAGCTATATTGCGTTGACGATGTGTGGAAGCTTACTTGGCTAGAAGCATGGTTGTCCAAGCTGGTGACGACTCTACTCTTTTCCCACGCGGCGTCTGGCAGACAGCATACGAAGATACCAAATTTCATCACTGATCATTCAACATGTCACGCCTAAGATTCAGTTTTTACACACATGTATCCTGTTGTCTCGTAGCTCCACACAGGACGTTCTACGCCGTCTCCCACCAGGTCCACAAAAAGAGCAAAATTGTATCACCGAAATTGCAAAAACATACAACAGCGGGGATTCGCTAGTGGTCACCCACCTAACTACTAATTCGCCGGTACACTGCTTGTATATGGCTGAGCGGACGGGAAGCCTAATTGTCACTTGTTCTGCCACCATCAAGAACACTAAATTGGCGGCTTTCGGTATCGCGCATGTTGCAGACCGGTTTCTGAAAAGGGTCAGGACCTTATTTATGCAGGTGCGGCTGACATTTGTCGAATAGCCCCTGGCGACTAAGCGCTTCACCAACTTTGGCAAATAAGCTTGAGCACCGATTGTATAACCGCTGAGAAAGAGGCATACCGCCACTAGGACGATTTGCGCCTGCGATCGCAGCAAGACAGCTGCGAACAGGAACGTGTCCTCGGCTCAAAGTGCTCCCGTTCCTTAAGCATGTGTACCTGCCCGCAACCTCCGCTGCATATACAGCGGGTTGCCGTAAATTATAGAGAACGTTTCCTCTTACTTCGAAGACCTCTCGCTCAGCGTCCCCAATCTTTTATAGCGCTTAGGCGTCAATGTTAGGCAGCTTGCCTCAATGTGCTTCTTCCTCTTCGCTGTATATTTGTTATACTACTATCTCCACGTCTGGCTCTATGATATCCTTCTGTGCGTAAGCTCCCTATATGCTAGTATAGCTAATACTCTAAGACAAACTTACAATTTACATTGTATGAGAGGTGGCCGCGTTGGTGATCGATTACGATACCAGATACGCGATAAGTCTCAAAACGGCCGTACAATGACAAATCGCTTAGGCCTAGAACATTGTATAGTATCACAAGGCTTGGACGCTTGACTGCTTTGGACATCTCAGTTCGTTCACTCCGAAATGTTGTGCGATGCACAATTACGTATCAGATGCTGCCACGATTATTGCGCCAACGCCACCGCAGCCCGCAGAAACATTCCGTGTCGGCTCGGTGGGGTAGCGGATGAGCTGCCTAGATGTGGCGCACACCGTAATAGTAAAAAGCAAGTATGCCCAAGTATGCCTTAGGCCTCCAGAAAAAGCTGATTATGACCAGGCTCTTCTGCAGTCCTTGGAGCTTTCTTGCAACTTCATGTGCATTTTGGACACCGACCATTCCAGTCACATCGCTATTGGTTGAAAGTTTTCTTTCATGATGGCCGGT
This sequence comes from Alternaria brassicae, assembly GCA_004936725.1. Taxonomy (NCBI): domain Eukaryota; kingdom Fungi; phylum Ascomycota; class Dothideomycetes; order Pleosporales; family Pleosporaceae; genus Alternaria; species Alternaria brassicae. The sequence goes on along the minus strand of CM016505.1, from coordinate 1,532,117 downwards.
GTAATTTTTCGACTATTATCCCTCAGCCTACTCGGCACCTGTTGTGAGTCTCGTCACTGCAAGGCTCCAGTAGTTTGGGAGCATTAATATCTAAGCTAATTTCATAGTCGTAGGTAATGCCTCTCCTGTGCAGGCGGGACTAGTGCCGCGGAAAATATGGAACGGAACAAGCCAGACTGGGTCCGCCGTCTTCGTCTCGCAATTTTCCAATCCCTCCGAGGTCTTCTCCGTTATGCTCATCATCGGCGGCGACATCATCCAGAAGGCCATCGCCCAGCGAACCGGGCACAAGTTGACACTCATCGCGTTTAGCTTCGGCTGGGTGGCTTATTCGGTCACCACTCTGATGGCCGCGTTCGGCGATGGTGGGCTCATGCCGGATCCGGACATCGAAGCAAAAGTCATCACGTGTCCGTCGGGATCTGTGAAGGCTAATAATTCATGGCTAATTGGACGGCTGATTCGGGACCTGGAGCGGAAGGTCATCAAGGACATGGATAAATGGTATGAGCAAGTAGATGTGAATGATGGGAGCGAGACATTTCGGACGACTGAGGGCAACATTACCTGCAAGGAAGTCCGGGAGGACGATTCTGCTCTTGTTGTCACTATATGCAGGGTATCAAACCCCGTTCCTGCTTGTTCCTCTTTGTTGGATGTGTGTGTGTTAGCTGATCTGAATTTCAGACGAACAAAGGTGCTGGTTGCCCGAAGAGCGACCAAAAAAGCACATGGATCGTGATTGGAGTGATTCTCCTTCAGCTGATCATCTCCATGTTCCCCTTGCTTCTCTACGGGAACTGGTCTATCTTCTTTTTAACTGCTGCAGGAAATACCCTCGCCGTGTTCACTGCATCGCTAAAAGAATGGCGGCTTGAAAAATACAGAGCCCGCCGCTCAGCCAAGCTCGCCTATGCGATCACGCGAGGCAACGGCCACCCACACGTGTTTGTCGTTAAGCCCGGGAAGGAGCCGAACGATCGAGGTCTCTACCTGGAAGACCTCGCGGGCTCGATACGCAAGGCGGATGGGTTGACCCGGGTCAAGACGTTTGTGCTGGCATCCTTCTGGATCGTATTCTTGATCGCCGCGGGCGGATCGAAGGAGGACACGTGGTTCCTCCTAGGAGTTGGCTTACTGGGAATGACTCATAACATCTGGGAGGCAGGTCGCCATCGCCCATCGGCCTCACATGGAATACCGTTGACTGTTGAGGAGACGTTTGGATGCAAGATCCAAGGACAAGTTCAGCTCGCGGCGAAGAAATCGTTGCTGAACAGGGAACCAGTCTATAACTCCGTAAATCGTCCTAAGGGCATGCTCGTCCTGATGTATCTCGAGACTTTCCACCACGGCATCGGCGAAAGTCTGGTGCCTGAATTCTTCCCAAAGTTAAGCACGGAAGAGGAAGCTTGGTGGAAGCAAGCGAAACTTCATAGGAAGGCGAAGACTGTACCCAATGGAACCATTGGAGTTTCCGCTTACTTGCCATACAAAGAAGACATGACGATTGAACAAATTGAGAAATCGATGAGACCAGCAAGTGTTGATAAGACCCTGGTGGGTGCGTTAAAATGTTGTCCTGGATGCGACGGAGTAGCGCCCGATACAGCGACGCAAGGAAAGTTACTACATAGTTAAGTGTAGTTATAGTTTTAGTAGAGTCTTAGTAAATGCTAGCTACTTATCTATTCTAGCTACTCGCTATGCATCTACGTTAGCCCTGCAGTCTTATTTTTCTAGTATTCTAATGTTGTTAGAGTAGCTAAAACTCGAACATGGCCAAAAGATGTATGGACACGGTACTGTGACACATCCGATGGGCCGCGGAAGTACGTTATCCACACACCGCTAGAGGGTTTCATTCTTCCTCCGCCTATGGCTGGTTGAGGAAAGCACCGCATACAGTGACGCGTGACAAGTTTCCGTGCGCTGGCGTGATCGCCAAACCCAATCACCACAACACGACAACTTCAATGCGTCATAACTATGGCTACACGGCGCTGATTTGGTCAGGGTTGGACAAAGATGTGTGCAGGGTTTAAAATATGATTGTGCAACAGAGGGACAAAGTGATTGGGATGCTGCAATGCGGATACATCATCGCTGAAGTTACCAATTACTTTAGACGCTGTCCCCAAGCCATACGCGACTCATTACTACGTTCTGAGATCACGACCGGCCATCACAAACTTTGACCACGGGTTTACGGAGCTCTAGCTCTTGTGATGGCTTACAAGATTGTCGTCAGGCTGCATTGTAGGCTTGATCATAGTCGCAGTGCCTTGAGAGCCGAAGACACTGCGGCGTTTCGACGTCGTGTAACGTGCGCGGTCACCGTACGCGCGGGAACACCAAAACCCTGATCCAACTTTAGTGAATTGGTTCTCCACCACCACCAGGCCAAATCACATGCAACTTTCAGAGGTGGATCACATGATTAATGCGACAAAGCTTTATCATCTAAAATCACCCGAAAGGCGGATATCGCGCCCACTCCTGGTGACTTCGGGTGGGGCGGGCGGATGACTGGTGTGGGTGGATGACTGGTGGAACACGTTAGTTAGGTGCTAAACTGCGTTATATAAGCGCGGATCTACCGTTCCTCAGCTGTTCCGCTGAAAACGCAGCGACAGCCTTCTTCAGCCTCACCAGCATTCATGGATCATCTTCCATGTCCGATCTTCAACCTCAGCCGTGCGCCACTCACAGTTCCTTACGTTTATACATCTGAGTTTCCGCATGATGATTTGGGCTTCCTCTCATACCCAGCGCGCGTCGGTGTCGATCTCGAAAAACTATGCTCTCGGGATGCGGCCACGAGCACGTCCGCAGCTCCTTTCGTGCAGGCCTGGCTCTGGTTTCAACTCCTCGGCGACACATTAGGCATCGGATCTCGCAGCCATATACTGCAGAAAGTTGCCAGCTTCGAATCCTTCATTAGGCGTACAGAGTCGGGCGAGCGGGTGATATGTACTGAGAGGCTCAAGGAGGCTGTGATGCGCCGTCGCGAGACGACCGCTTTCTCGCCGAGAGAAGGAATTCACCGTGGCAGGTTTGACTCGTGCTTGGACGTCGCTACTCGTGCGGTGAACAGTATACTTCAGACGCCTACAGCCAGAGAGCAAGTTGCTACGGCAAGGTCATTTCAAGATTTAGGGACCCCTTATATGATCGTCCTCTCCGTTCAAATACTGATAGACGCATTACGGTCATTCAGGACTGTTCTATTCTCGATGAAAAATTATCAGGCCATTCCTATCTTGGTTCTACCAACTGCCGAAACAGGACTGCTTGATATCCTTTTCGCGGAAGCGGGTTGGTGCCGTTGTGATGCGGAGAAATCCAACAGGGGGTTTTCGCTAGCTTTTGTGCTCAGCTCCATCCGTCAAAGTCATTACCATGATAGAAGTCGATGCAGTCAGGTGGGCTGTACAAACCAGAGGAGATATGACCCCGCGATTCAACCTCGCCATACTGTAGATGGATGTTCTTGTGAAATGGTCGGTCGGTCAGACAGCGTGATTAATACAGCTGTAGAAGCAGATCGGATACCTTTGATAACGTTCTACGATCCGGCCGAAGGCACCAGACATATTTCCGTACTCGAAACCTCAGCTTCCTTCACCGCCACTTCTACCCCCTTCATTGCCTTTAGCCACGCGCGTCGCCTCGGCCTCGGAAACTCTCACTCCAACGTTCTTCCCTACTGCCAGCTATCCCTCCTCCAAGAGCTCGCCAATGACTCTCTACCTTCCTCACCAAGAGCAAAACCTGTGCCCTTCTATATCGACACTATGAACCTCCCGCAATCGCAGCCTTGCAGGTCTCTCGCCCTCCAGTCCCTCCACCTCGTCTTCTCCTCCGCGCATTCTGTCATCGTCCTCGATCCCTCGCTCTCCAGCGTCGTCGTCAGCTCTCTGGTTGACGCTCTCATCCGCATCCGCTGCTCGGGTTGGAAGCAACGGCTCTGGACACTACAGGAGGGCGCAGTGGCGCGGAAACTCCTGTTCAGATTTGCGAATAGGACGGTCGATCTGGACTCTACTCTGGAAGAGTTTGAGGAAGAGGCGGGGTTGTCGATTCTCGGGCAGGAGCGGGAATTTGACACCGATCATACGCGTGATGGGAGGGTGCTGCTGGCGCAGCTACAGGCTTTTGACGCGGATTTGAAGGCGATCCAGGGCGTAGATTTCGCTGGGAAGCAATCGAAAAAGGCGGGATTAAGGTCTGCTCTACGTTTAGGATATTTGCGTTTACCAAGGTACGAATTCTTCAGAGAGAAGGAGGAGCAAGTACAGTCGTTGTATGTGCTGCAGGCTTTAGATCGAGTATACCCAAACAGAGTGATTGTAACAAACAAGGATCTATTAGCGGTAAGGAGACGGGTACTAGATATGTATACCTTGCTTAAGAAGTAATAGGCTATAAGGAAAAGGTACGCTCTCAGAGGTTTCCAAACCATTCTAATCTAAGGTACCTCACGGACGAGTCACCCACTTTTGCCAAATCCCCACCAAAATCACTATGCCCCAATGTCGCAACAACACCAACTAGGTTCCTCCCAAGAAGCCAAAATACAGAATGCGCTTCAGACCATTGATTAGACACGATACTCTCACAGCTACGTGCTGCGACTATCTACAGTGTCCCTCGAAAGGCGATCGACACGCTAGATGACCTTCACGCACATATTGCACGCCCAACCCAAGGGATTTAATTAAGCTTAAGGGGTGGGTAGTCGCCGAGCATATACCTAAGCTGGCTACGTGAGAATCTCCCTCGAAGCTCGCAGCTGTAGCTAATATGTCCAATTCCTTGCGCGCTGAGCATAACCTAAGCTAGCTTTTGCCAACCTACCTTAGCACATTTGTTAAACGTCGCCCTGAGCTTGACTTAAAGTTTAATCGCAAGTACGACTATAAGAGAGCTCCTTTGCGAGGATTCTGGGACTATATAAGCCTAGTTACGTCTAGTAGCTAACATAAAAGCTTGACCTGTAGCTGTAAAATGTTGCAATAGGATTTTACGCTTGATGGTATGAGACGTGATTCTATCTCAACCCGTGTGGGTGGGCGGCGTGCTGCTTGAATGCCCTTCGCATGCTTCTGCAGATCGCTGATAAATGTAGACTACGCAGCTCTTTTCCGACCCATGATCTGACACGTAGTCGCGATTACAGCCTCGCGAAGATCGTGGGGCGAGTGGTAGGAGGATCTGAGGACGTCAAGGCTGCAGAGGTATCATGAAGGGGCCTGAAGATACTTACGGGCGATGAACGCCGTATAGGCCGGGCACAGGTGTGTGCAAAGCTGAGTACGCCTTAGGCAGCATGAGGTCGCGTTATGTGGTTGCTGAAAGCTATAAACAGCATCTTGATTTGCGTGGCACAGTCGGTGGTCGCATCGCGGGCCGAACTTCAGCACGAAACCTGATTACCGTTTTCGGAAAGTATGCTTAACAAATGACCAAATACAGTGTCTCGCAGTTTAACGGATAGGACAAGAGAACTAGCTTTCACTTATGCGACTGTCACAAAGTCCGTTAATTTTCCTGTATTTAGTATCCCCCTTTTCTGTTTACAGTAAGCCTCTTTTCTGTATACAGACTATTAACACACATTCTAGTATTAGTAGCTTGCTCTGTGCGTTAGGGCGTAAGCGCTACTATTAAAGCAGCGCTCTAGCGCTTAAGATTTTTAGACCCTAAACATAGAGTTAAGACAATCCCTACAAGAATAAGATTAAGATTAAGAAGGCGTATACGTAGCTAAGTTAACTCTCTATATACAGATATACAGCTAGTGCAAGATTGTTAGAAGTCTAGATAAATAACACTTACTTCCCTCTATCTATCGCGAGTTACGCGTAAGCTTAGCTCTATTAATACATGTCTCTAGTATTATTGTCACTCTTTATGCTAGTTTGATCCGCCTCCCTGTAGAGGTAGCAACAAGAACTAGTAAACACACTCTAGAGTTATAGAAGTAGGTTATCTATTTATAGTACTTACAGCAGTGCTAATAAGAACTCTATTTCTTAAACTCTAAGTCTGTAAAGGTGCGGCAACGCCGCACGACTGCAGAGTAATATATAATTATATATATAAATAGAGAGAGAAGAGGAGACATACATTAAATACATAGATACAATGTATACTACTCTAGATCTTGCTTCTAAGCCTAACTTTCTAGACCCTTCCTGTGCCTATAAATTCTAGCTATTAAAGCTGCAACTGCTTAAGGCTGACTTACATAATTTATTCTTATTTATCTAGGCTCGCGATATTTATAGTTTTAATTATCTACGTTATCGCCTACAAGTCGCTTTTAGTATTCTATTAATCTTTTATTTAGAACTATATCCTAATGCTGCTCTTAAAGATAGACTTTACTATAATAATACAAAGATCTTTCTTACCTGTTATAAAGATACTACTTAAGCTATGCTTGTTATCTGTCTAGATAACTAAGATAAGAATACGCGGCTATCTTAAAAGTAGAGCAGGTAATTATATAATAGTCTTTTGTGCTTCTAGTAAAGCTAACACTTTACAAAGAAGAATAATAGTCCTAATTAATAAGCCTATAAAACGCTATATGTGTCCTCTTACTTTATTTCTTTCTATAGCTTTAGCAGATAGTGTTATTAACAGTGTGCATTAAATTAGTAATATAGAATTATTATATACTAGTTAATAGTCTAGATAGCTACTTCTTAGTTACAAACAGGACGTATTACGTCTACTAGTACTTCAAAGAACTAGTAATAGAACTAGGGTAATCTTATCCTGTGGTATAAAGCTATTAATGCTTTACACTATAATACAAGCTTAGTTAGAATAAGCTAGTTATAAAGGGATCTTTGCAACTATACTTTAGAATATTAGGAATATAACTTAGCGAGAAAAGCGGCGGAAGAGGGCAGCTAATTGCCTTAACGCTAAGACAGTTGTAGTTAGGCGTAGTTAAGCAAAACGCTTTTTAGCATTATTTATCCCTAGGGTAGTTACAACCTAAAACCTTAACACTTTTTATACACTTATAAGCCTTAAATCGCCCTATTCCCTGCTGCATATCTTAGAGGTTTAACTTAAATATAATATTACTTAATTAGTAATAATATCTTATCTATACAGCTTATATACTGTATACTACGCTATTTCTAATATACTGTGCCCTTTTATTAAAGCCGCTAAACCTGTCGCATATAAGCTGTATTATGTAGATGCGCTACCTAACGCATTAGGAGGCTGCCTGTAGTATAATACGCAGCTAAAACAGTAAGCGCTGTGCTAGATTTATTTTTAATAAAGCTAATCTTATCTAGAATTCTAATAAAAGTATATTTGCTAAAGTGTTTATAAAGAAATAAAAACCGCACTATAAAAGAAGAACTAACCTAGTTCCTATAGGAAACGCAATAGCGATATTTATAGGCTTCTTGTAGCAGTCCTAAAGTCCTTAACACTGTAGAAGTAGCAGCAAGCTATATAAGTAATTACGTTACTGCTGATGCGCTTTGCTGCTAATAGAGTCCCTGTAATTATAATGTAAGCAGCTTAGATAACTTTTATATACATCTTCTTGCTAAATATAGCGTCTTTACGCAAATAACAATACTAATACGCGCTAAATTCTACATCTAGTGTAGAGTCTAGCTTTCTAGTAAGATAGATTAGCACAGATATATAGTATAGCACTTTATAAATCCTAACATTATCTACAGATGTGTTACTGCGGAAGGCATTATAGCGGCACCTTGTCAGTGTCTATACTACATAATATAGGGTCGTTTTATACAGATAGAAAACGCGGGTTACTATGCTAAGCACATAGATGATCACATTAACAGACAGTATAATAAAGGCTGTAGGAAGTGTTCTTATTACTCCTGTATAGAACAGGACTTTAGCAAGAAGGGATTGAGAGACCATTTTAATACGACTTATGGAGTCGCACTTCCTTAGTCTCATGTATAGTAACAAGCGTGCACTAAACATATCCCTACATGTCAAAGCTTACGAGCTGCGTCGTCTTAAGCAGATCTAAAATTTTTAACGAAATGCTCTATTAAGACGCATTCGGACATGTGCTCCCACCACTTTTCCAAGCTATGTTCGGGGAAACTAGCAAGCCACGTGGAATACATATTTTGACTCCGTATCTATCTCTTAGCTTGACGTCTTTATTGTAGCGCTCTTACTGCCTTTATAATACCACGATAAGCCGCAAGCCTGCATAACGTTGTCGTCTCAGGCATAACATACAGCGCTTAAGAACATAGCAGTGCAAGAATGTAAGATCTACTAATACGCCGTCGTATGTATAGAATGCCCCTTGCGCTTTACCTTGCCAATCACTACTAAAGTTATCGCCTGCCTGTGCCCTCCCTTTAATAGTGACGTTGAGATATTAGTGGCTGAGCGCGACGCCGAAGCTCCGATAGCGGCCTAGCCAACGAGCAAGCACCTCATCAGTCAGTATCGATGCGCTCGAGGCTCTTAGCGTCCAGCAGTTAACAGTCACAGCTGCTCCTGCTCTATATGTCAGCGTCTACGCCTGCTCAGGAGTAGCGCGTTTCATCACTAATTATGTAACAGGAGGATATATATTCGTTCTCTACAATAGACTTATAGTAGAGGGACCTCGTTCAAAAGGAACTTTCTATATAATCTAACTGTCTCTAGTGTAAGGATCAAAGCTGCAAGTTTAGTCATCGACACCACTCCAGCTAACATACTTCAACAAAGACTAAGGGCCTCAAGCCAGTATAAATAGCAGCGCTAGATTATATCATTTTATAACCGCTATAACAGACTTCTTATAAATCAAGTCGCGAACAATTGCTCCGCACTACCAAGATGTTAGAGGCAGGTTAGGCGACATTAGTAGTTTCACCCCTCTTCGACGCCATCGCTATCGGCGACTCTGACAAGAGACTCGTCAACAGAGTTAGAGAGGAGAACTAGTGTATAAAGATAAGGTCAATTGCTTTATTCTTCGTAGCCACATTGCAATCTCTACGAGCGGCAGTTCTTACTTTCCTAGGAATTTCAAGTATTAGACTCCCAGTAATCTTCAATATCTCCAACGTCAGATATAGGGGTAGGATCACAAAGCTCTAGGAATAATTCCCGTATACAGTCTTTGTAGTCTTCCCAACCTCCCAGCCCCATTGCTTGCCATAAGCAAAATGCTACATGCCATCCCCCGTGCTTTCTTGGTTCGAACAAATCAAGCTAGGCAACGTCTAAAAATACTTCCTTATTAGAGCGCTTATATCTTACTACAAGGTTGTCTTTTTATTGTAGAACTAGCTTACAGAAACTGTATACTTTGTCTTTTAGGTCCCTGCATCCGTAGTGTTGTGCGTATATCTTAATTACTTTATCAAGCATCGCGACATTACATCGCTCCAACAACTCTATGCTTATCCAATATTAAGCCTCTCCTTCTATATCCTAATCTACTACCTCCCTTCGTTGTTAGTGCCCGCAAATTGTTAGAATAGTGTACTATCCTCTTGTATGCGGTTTTAGCCTCTTATAAGTTGCTGTATTAAAGCCTTACTTAAAGAAGCCCTAATCTAGGCTAAGTCTATAAATGTTATTAAAATTAATAGATCTGTCTCTACAATAGACAACTACTACCTTTACTAGAATAAGTTTTTAAACAATCTATACGCGGCGCTAGTAAGGCCGCATATATAAAGCATAAAGCCAATTAAATTCTTTATGCAATGTGTTATTGTCCAAATCGCTCTATTCAGGTAAAGTGCCGGCTTTGTTCTTAAAGATGCGGTAGAATAGTTACTAAAAGAAAGAAAGTTGTTTAGCAGCGTTAAAATTGGTTAGAAATGTAACTTCTTTCTTGCAATCCTGAAACTCCTGCAGAACATTAAAGATGCAGTTTATTTAACAATTTGCTTCTCCTAGCCAGGCATAGACTTTCGTGGCTCTACTGTATATCTCTCCTATTATTAGCACTTGCTCTAACTTCTCGTTTTGATTATCTTAATTAATGCAGATAGCGTCAACCTAAAGAACTCTCGGTGCTTCTTTAGAACGCAAATACCTCAATGCGCATTCCAAATTTTTCATTATAGAGTATAGTATCCTGTTAAGAATTATAGACAAAGTATCATTAGTGTCTCCCCAGACATATAATAAGGCTTTATAGGCGTGGTTAGCGCTAAGGGAAATGTGTTCAAGCTCGCCGTAAATAGGGTCGTTTAATAATCCTAGCTAAAGGGTTAGAAGACAGATTTGATCTTCAGTTAGGAGTTAATAAATTCCCTTATCTATTAAGAAATCCATGTTATGTCCCAGAAGAAGCTTCAGAGATGTTTTGGTTCTAGAACGTACGTAGAATTCCGGTCAAGGCAGATACCTGGTTCCATCTCGGGCGGGGTACGCCAAGAGATTCCGCCTGGATTTCGGGTGTTTAAGAGCGCTTGCCAAAAGCTCGCACGGCCACTCAGCCGCACAGCTACAAATTTACAGTCACAAAGCCACAAAGCTATAAGCAGTAATAGATTACAGTTAGTTAGATAAACAGCTTAAATACATAAGCGCCGTAGCACATAGCAGAGCGGCGTAACAATCCACCCTTGTTTGTGGTGTATCTGATCGGTTAAAGTACGTGTGCTCATTCACTTAGTTCTGTTGATCAGTTCGGTTGGAATCAATGTAGGTAGTAATTAATGCCGTTCGTGGATGGGTTCGCAGGTTGTTCCAACTTCCGATCGCGCCGCTCTTCACACACACACACACACACACACACACACGCGCGCGCGCGCGCGCGCACGCATCGGCGACCTTTACACTCGTCTCGTCACTATCTTACGGGATGGCGGGTCACGTCATCACTTGCGATAACTCTAATTTTTAAACATTACTAGATCTGAGCTAGAAGCATTACAAAGTACTGCAATAGAGCACTATCCCTGTTACGCCTAGTACCTATTAAGGCTTTAATTTATTAGCCTGTGTTAGCCTTTACCCGCCTAGTTTAGTCCTCTCTAGACTAAAGTCCTTCGTACCCTTTACAAACGCACTAGAGAATCCTCCACAAACACGCAGACGCCCGTCAATACCTACGCTGCCCTAGTTTCTTACTATACATATAATTGTATAGACCTACATCGCTTATCTAAGACTACGTACATCGCACGCTGTTTTGGTTTAACAGGCATATATTCATACAGAGTAATCTACTCGCCCCCTAACAAATCTTCTTCTAGTCTCTTCTTAATTATTTCTAACTAAGATGCGTACGCTTTTAGCTTTCTAAAGTAGAGATAGAGTTTCGCGAAGATCTATTTAGAGGCTAGATATAGTAGTAAAGGTAGAAATAAAGTAACACTAAGTTTGTTAGTTCCTGTTATTATAAGTTAGATCTAATGTTAAGACATTAGACGCGCGAGCTCGCAGACTTATAGATATAAAGTGTTACTTACAGCTTTAAACTGCAGATTATCTTTATTTTTGCAATACTAAAGAATAATTCTTACTATATATTAATTAGAGACAGTAAATTAAATTAAAAGATTGTTATAACGCGTATAGCCTAGATAGCTAGGGTACATGCTTGTAGTGATCAACCTGCAAGCAAACACTCTCGCTGAGGCATATATGAGCACGCGTCTCTAGACAGAGAGTGTACACGAAACGGGATCTAGAGCCGGGAGCAGGAGCAGGATACTGTGCCACGTTAAACAGCTTAAACGCAGTAGTACGTCGCAAAGGACAGGATTCGTGGATCGCAGACTTCGAAATCCTGTTTTTGGACTATAGAGAATTAAACAGTAGTATAAGATTCGCTGGCGGCTGCCACCTTTCTAGCAGCACTATCATTATTTACACCTATACTGAACAAAACCTCGCTTCAACCCTTTCCTCTGCACCATCTAATATGCTGATCTACGCGTGGTTCTTTCTAAGCTTGTGCTCTGCTCAAATTATCCCTTTTAATTAAATACTGCTAATTCTTACGAATCCAGTCGTCTAAGTCAAAGCTAGCGAAGAGCTCCACTACTAGTAGGTCCCTGCTTGCAATCTTCTCGTAAGCTTCTCACCAAGAGACAGGCTAAGCAATTTCCGCAACTCAAGCTGCGAAGCCACACTAAGCTTCTAGAACAAGACGTTCCTACCACTGTCTGCATCTGCGAACCCAGTGAATTGTTTAGGCGACTAGATAGCAAAACTTTAAATACTAGAAAGTGCACCCAACAGCCCCGCTGCACTTAAATAGTACGTTAAGTTAGCAGCTCTATAAGCTAGAGCTCACCTTTACAGGCAATGCTCTAGTGCAAACGGCGTAGCTATAGATCTTGTGGTTATTTATGAAGGGTTAGGAAATTTAGAACGTCTTATAGAGGATAGGGAGGCTGTACACATAGCGGTACAGTGTCGCGTAAATACTTTGGACCAGTCGCGTACCAATGTCACCTGTAGATAAACCCAAATCTCACACTCATGCACTGCCATGTTCTTAAGCGCTGTATGTATGTGCCATAAAAACATGTGGCGTGGGCCTGTTGTAACCACCCCACAGCGGCGTAGCAGCCTGATGATAGAAACGCTTCTGTCTTCCGAGTTAAGTCAAGCACGACTGAACCACATAAAATTCCTCAACCTGCAGGGCCTAAGCGGGCTGTCCTGCACTCTTCTGGAAATTTCCACTTCTACTTTGCAACTTTTAACTCAATGGAAGATAAGATTCGAGCCCAAGCAGCTACTCGCTATTATCGGTGGGAATGGCAGCGTTTCCTGGTTTGTTGCTCACACTTCGCGTTCTGGAACCGACTGACCATTGGAGTTGTTCACCTAGCAACAAACTATCCACGTGTCGCAAGATTAGCAGCAAACCTTAACAGAGGTGCGACGTCAAATTATGGATCAAGTCAATGCGGCGCTAAAGTACAAGAAGATTTCTAAGGCACCAGAGAAAGTTATTGCTTAGCGTATAGAAACACTCTTAAGCCGCCGATGCAGAGTAAGTATATAAATCTAGGGTTCAAATAACGCACATGTTAAGCGGGCAAAGGATAAAGAAGAAGAATAGATTACTATAACAACAAAGGCACAATAGCACACACGCATAGATGTGATTACATAATACCATCAACTTTATCTTTAAGCTGTACAAATGTGATCGCATTGCCAGTATCCTCATTTATCCATTGGGTCCTCCAATTGTGTACCTGCCGTCCCTTGTACATGGTAATATAGGTTCAGGCAAGGCCATGACGAGTGGGAAGGAGCTGCAGTAGATAGTATGTTGTTTATAAGCTGCGTGGGCTTGAGCGGGCTGAGCGGGCTGAGCGGGCTGAACAACGAACGCTAACAGCAACCAGGCGCCCTCCATCGCCTCGACTGCCAGCATGCCGCAGCTCAGCCTCACGACAGCCCTTGCGCACGATGCTGCTACACATTCGCCGTTCTACACCACACACCTTTTGGCCCTGATCTGAGTCAACGCGATGCGACGGCTCCTTGACTTCCGCTCGAAGAAGAGCAACGCAAAGGCACGTCTCACAGGCACTCCTCTCTTTCGCACGCACTAACATACCGGCAGGCTCCTGCAGAATTCTCTGCATCCTCAGCGTCAGCAAAGGCAGCTGCTGCAGATGCGCATGGCCTGCAAGTGGTAGCTGAAGGCACCAACCCGACCGTCGACTATGCTTCTCATTGCTTGGTGACGCGTTCACAGCTGAGCCGATTGCAGTATCGTCGCTGTCCATGGCCTGAACGGACACCGCGAGAAGACGTGGACAACGAGCGGCGGCGTCAACTGGCTGCGCGAACTCCTTCCACACGACCTCCCCAACGCGCGCATCCTCAGCTGGGGCTACGATGCGAACACACAGCAGCTCGCACGTGAGCTCTCAGTACCTCTATGACCCCGGCAGAGGCCTAGTGTCAGACCTGTGCCTTCATAGAGAGTTGACAGAGGTACGCAATGAGCGAGGCGCAACGGGCGATAGCAAGAACTGACGCCAGAGCAGACGAGTAAGCGGCCGATTATGTTCGTAGCGCATAGCTTAGGCGGGATTGTTGTTAAAAGCGTGAGTGCGCTTTCCCCAGCTTCGGCAGCACACTTGACTAACAGCCACAGGCGCTCATCCACTCAGACACGGCCCGCCAAGTCGCTCTCGCAGAGCATCGCTCGATCAAGCTGTCGACGTACGGGGTCATGTTCATAAGCACGCCGCACCAAGGCGGCAACGGCGTCGCGCTGGGCAGGCTGATGGTCAACGTAGCGTCAGTGTTCGTAGTAGCAGACGATCGGCTGCTGCGACATCTAGAGCGAGACTCGGAGTCGCTACAACAACAGCTTAGACAGTATGCTCCCATCAGTAGAGACTTTGTGACCAAGTTTGCGCTTGAGGAGTATGCGACGCCAACAGTACTCGGCTGGTCGATGCTGGTAAGTCGGTATAAGATAGTCGGTGCGCGAGGCAGCTGCTAACACCTGCCAGATTATAAGCACTGGAAAAGGATGCGTTGAATAGCATAAGTCTTCAAGAGCTAGAACGTATTCATGCTGAGGATCACGCACTCCGGGTCAGGTCGTTTCCTGATAGGAAAGGCTCGTATGAGGAATCAGGCTGTGCATGGAAAATAAAACAAGATCGATTGCGGTAATGACAGGTTTTATCTAGGAACTGTAAAGACTGTGTACTAAGATGAAAAGAGAATGCCATCCACGGAGATATTGTACAAAAATATGCTTCGCATGCTCGTCCATCCTTCATGTGTGCCCATATAACCAGGTCACGGGCACTACGAAAGCTTCCCGGTACCATCCTGGTGCACATGGCCAGTGGTGATCCTCCTGTCATTCTCGTCTTTGAAACGAATGGAGATGACCGGCTTCTTATCGTTTGGATTGTCATGGGACTGGTGCCACTTGCTTCCCTTGATCTCTGCCTTCTTAATGGCTGGATTCTAAATCATGTAAGCAAGTTTGTGGCTAGACGAGCGTTGCGTATCAACATACACTTTTCTCAGCTTGTTCGCAGAATGCATTGACTACTGGGCGGCTCTGGGAGTCGAGTTTATCAAGGGTGACAGTGCCGACGTATTTGATGAGTCTGCGGGATGAGGCCTGCATGTTGGAAGTTGCGATGGTGGACTAGTAACGTTTGGAGGGATAGTGAAGGATGTTGTGATGTGCTTGATAATAAATGTTGATTGATGAGAATGATGAGGCATGATTGATGGAAGGCAGCCTCTGCTCTTATACTCTCAGTTCTTGGACTTCGCAACACTGAGCTCTTGATGCTGCGCTCCAACAGTTTGAAGCTCAACTCCAAGTAGAGTCCAATACTTGCTAAAATAGCAAGAGCGTCACGCTATCCTCCATCATTTGCTAATGCAACTTCAGTCACATCCCGAATGTGGCTATAAAGAAGTGACACCAAGTCTGAATGAGACATTGTGGGGTAAGAGGTTGACGCGCGTGTGCTGAGTCCGACTATTAGAGAGGTTCAAGGATAGTCGGCGCGTAACGAGCGGAGTCCGCGTGATGGTGAGACGGGACCCTGTTTTGCTAGCATCGTTGTTGCCGCCGACCAATTGATCGACGCGCACAGACGCGTCATTAACCGTGCTAGGCATCTGCGGCAAACATGCCTTTGGACCGTCACACTAACTTCCCACAATGATATAGTGTATCTACACCATGCTGAGATTTGGTCAACGCGCATGTACTCGCTTCAAATTTCCCTCTCACACCTCCCTAATTTCGCGCTTTCAGAGTACAAAAATGAATGCTAGCGAGCTCTTCGAGGAGGAGCGTCTTCCGTGGTATAGCCATGATCAGTTTTATCCAGCACGACCTGGTGAGATTCTCGATTCTAGCTTTAAGATTATAGGAAAACTCGGTTACGGTGCATACTCCACGGTCTGGCTGTGTCGGGATATCCGGTATGTTTGGCGTGCTTTACCCCCACCCTTCAAAGTCTGATCATCCATGCACAGAGAACGAGACGCTGGCTTCGTCGCTGGCTTCGTCGCTGTCAAGATTTGTACCCGAGATGCCGAAAAGACCCCACAGCTCAATCGAGAGCTAGATTTTTACGAGCATGTCAGTTCTATGCAATCACAGCATCGCGGCCAAGCATACATTCGCGGACTGTATGGCGAATTTAAGCTCGACGGTCCGACTGGCAAACATTTGTGCTTTGTTCATCCACCCATGCACATGACTATTCGACAGCTCCAGTATTATAACCCAGCACACAGACTCGACGTTCCGCTTCTGAAGTGCACGCTAGCCAATCTGCTAAAGACGCTGTCGTTCTTACACGACGAGGCTAAGGTCGTACATACAGGTACGGCAAGATGATGCAACATGATGGAATCAACTGACAAGTTAGACATCAATCCTGGAAATATCATGCTGACTGTAGATGATGACACTATCCTGAAAAACTTCGAGAAAGCTGAAGCAGAGAACCCGTCACCGTTCAAAGTGATTGACGACACACGCACCATTTACAGTTCCCGTGAGCTTCCCCATCCTACGGGTGGTCTTTGGGGCCAACCAGTCCTCTGTGACTTTGGAGAAGCGCGGATAGGAGATTCCCACTCCGGCTTAATCCAGCCTGAGCTATACCGTGCACCAGAGATAATTTTCGAGATGGAGTGGGGCTCTA
Organism: Alternaria brassicae; assembly: GCA_004936725.1. Classification (NCBI taxonomy): domain Eukaryota; kingdom Fungi; phylum Ascomycota; class Dothideomycetes; order Pleosporales; family Pleosporaceae; genus Alternaria; species Alternaria brassicae. Next base: position 1,515,453 of record CM016505.1, on the reverse strand, counting down.
AGGTGGACATTTGGAGTGTCGCCACGTTGGTAAATATCGGATACTATTATAAGGAGGTCTCAATGACTTACTGTTCATTAGGTGTGGGACTTGTTTGAAGATGAGCATCTATTCGACGCCCATGATAACGAGGGCAACCCATCAGAGACACATCATGTTTCCGAAATGGTTGCATACCTTGGAATGCCTCCGCTTGAATACACGCAAAGCAATCATATGACAAAGAAGGTCTTCGACAAGCAAGGTTAGTCATAGAGATCGTCCCGACATAGACTCTGCTAAGTTCAATAGGACACTGGACTGGTGGCTCCAAGGGTGTGACTATCCCTAAGATCTCACTCGAGGAACGAGTCTCGGTGCTTAAAGGGGAGGAAAAGGAATTGTTTCTCGATTTCATACGCTCGATGCTCAGATGGCGGCCGGAAGACAGGAAATCGGCGACTGAACTCCTGAAGCACCCATGGATGGCCGACACTATGTAGTTACGACGACGATCAAGCAACCATTGCATTATTAAGTCATTCTCGCGGAGTCTTTGTATTAGTTACATGTTTAGGATTGATTCACAAAAACATATGCTTCTTCACTTCACTCCCGGGCATTTTATATCATCATAGCCGACCTAGCAGTTAATCTGGCCGACTTTAGCATTCGCACATGATATTGACGGCTTGGACCTCATTCGTTTTGCTCTCGACTGTCGGCCAATTCAATCTGCGCAAAAACTCCTTTTGTCGTTAAGTAGTACGTGTCCGGAGCTTAGATATCGTCGTCATGAATATCGGCGTATAGACTTTGTCCAGAAATGAGCTCGAGCAATCTGAAAGTATTGAATTGCAGAGGGCTGTATTCGAAGCCACGTAGGCGCCGTTTCTGACTTGGCGACATGTTTATGCAAGGAAATTATCCATGAATATATCTGAACCCGGACTGGAAGGGCCGCTGGTGTGGGTCGCGGTGGTACCCTGCTGAACTTCTATTAGAACACGTTGCACACTTCATGGTGCGGGGCCTATAAAGAGTTAATGTAGTAAGCGTACGCTGAAGTGGCTGTGCGCTGAGAACAACCGAAGTGCAGGAACCGGAAACCGAGACCGGCCACCACTGTACAAGACCCAAGCTTGAGCATGACATACCTAGTCGTTGACGCGCTTGACGAGTGTGTTACTGATCTGCCGTAGCTGTTCGACTTTATCGCAAAGCGGTCGTCTGCATCCTCCCGTACAGTCCGTGCACAGCCAACGAGCCAGTTCAGTCAACGAGCCACCCCAACCCCCGCTGCCTCATGAACCCGCCCACCTTCAACGCATTATAACTCCACAACCATGGACCCAATTCGAGAAGCGGTTGAATATATCGAATCGTGTGAGGCTGGAGATAAATCCTCGTACCGCCCAGCTGCAAAAATATTCGGAGTTGATCGAACGACGCTGTCGCGGAGGCACCGGGGCGCACAGCAACCCCGGGACACAGAGGCGGCCGAACATCGACGAAATCTCAACCTACAACAAGAGAATAAGCTTATCAGGAACATAGAAGGGAACACAAGAGAAAGATTACCATCTACAAGAAGTATTCTAAGAAATTTCGGCAGTGGGGTTGCGCAGCATAAGGTTTCGAATAGCTAGGTTACCCAGTTTCAACACCGTCATCCCGATAAACTCATCTCCAAATAGGCCACTAGTATAGATCGTAAGCGTCTCTTAGCTGACAAAAAGCGTAAATACAAGTTGTACTTTAACTTGCTGGACTCTAAGATGCAAGAACATAAGATTGAAGAGCGCAACACGCACAATATGGATGAGAAGGGCTTCTTTGTCGGCATCGCCTACCGCAGGAAGAGGATCTTCTCCAAGGCAGTTTATGAGTCGGGGGAGCTTCTGTGCTACACGTAGCCTAGCGAAAGAGAGATGTGTAAAGGGAAATTCTACGCTAAGTACAGCTCGACAAGCTCGTGGGTATAGGAGATAGAAGCCTAGGTAGCAAACGCATCTCGGTGGGCCGGGTTTCTCGGTCATACGGGATGGACGTTAGTGTGTCTCTCTACCTAGGGACTCGCCCTACCGTTGGCAACAACAGTGTGATGCGCCATCTGTTGTAAAGTGCACCGTATGAGTGCTCTCACGGGTGGAAGAGCGAACAGTAGAGTGATGTATGTTTATGGGTGTTCTATTGTATTTGATCTATCTATAGAAGTGCGAGGACGAACATAGACCACACACTAAACTTTATAGTCGTGCCCGCGGAACTAAAGATGGGAGGGGCTATAGCTACTAAGCTATTCCTGGAGTTTGCGGACGACGTGCTAGTAGGGGCTATAATCGTGTTTGCTTTGCTTAATGTTAGATAAACTAAGGGCAGCTCACATATACTGTTAGTTAGCGCTGCTGTGGTTCCAACGCCTGCTAAGGCGTTGTGCAGAAATTCAGTATGCGCTCTATGTAGATTTAAACTAAAGACTATCCCCGCTTAATAATAAGAGCGCTTTGCTATTTGCGCGCAGAAGAACTATTTTGCTTCCTAACTAGTAACCTTAATCTCGACTACGAATTTCCCGCTCACGTTAGCCGGATTATACTAGTAAAATCTAGTGTTAAATCTCTAATTGCTGTGGCATAGATCCTAGAGGTTACTCTTAGTCAATGTATAGTTTAGTGCTAGAAAATTAAACGCGATAACCGACCTAGCGGAGGCATTTAGCGACGACGGCGAGAAGACAAGCTCCCCTGCTTCGCCGACATTAACAGTAGTTGTAGGTTAGAACGCAGATGCAGTACCCTTAGACTGCGTAACGTGTGTCGCATTCTAGCCTCGAAGCAAAGTAGTGTTCTAAGGTCCACGTAATGTCGGAGAACTAGCTGTCGCAGTCGCGTGCGATGCAGCTAAATCTCGCTTTAAGGTCACCTGTAGGGAGGGCGGGGTAACGCACGTTGTGGCAGCTAGCATAACAGTGCTAAAATACGCTAGTAGAAAGTGAAGCTTAGCTATTTTCTCCGTATAGTTTTTGGACAGCCTAAGTCTCTTTTTAAGTAGCGCACCCTTGCGTGCTCGGATGCAGGTGTTTGGGAACAGTGTGACTAGGAAGCGGGTTGCGGATTAAGAAGGTACAATACAGTTTTCCTACGCCAGTATTAGGTGCTAAGCAGCCCTATTTAGTTACTGGCTTCTGTGTCTTGATTACAGCACAACGCAAAACATTCTGGAACGGTGTTTCTATAAAACTTACTTGCGTGCCGGCTACTGATGCAGCAGAAACTAATACCTAACGTTAAGCAGGTCTTAACATCCACTACTACACATTGTAACACACGTTAGAACCAACACAAGAAGCTTACACTATAGCTACGCAAGTTGCCTATCCAGCTAAATCTTTACGCTAAGGCGAATTGCGTGCAAAGAATAACACCAAAACATCCACGAGGAAGAATAAAAAGTCTATAGCTTAGGCCGAAGCAACTGATGCGACAGTAGAAAATAAGCCCAACAACATCGAGGGAACACGAAGCGACAACCTTGTTCAGCAAGAAGCGGACTCTGAAGATGATCGTGCTTCTTATTAATCAGAAGATAAGACTGATAACTTTATAAGCTCGGGAGACTCTGATTCCGAAGCTGACCCCAACGAGAACATATCGGTAGCCGAGACAAAGAGGAAAGAAAAACGAACTAGGAAGGCGAAGCTCTACAAAGACCCTGAAGCAATAAAGGAGCATAGAGCTAAGACAAAGGCACGCAGAGATGAAAAGGATTAACAATTAAAGGCACAAATTAAGAATAAAGGAACACGCGGATATGCTGAGGCCCGCAAGGCACGCGAACCGCCCTCCACTCCCGGCAGAAATACAGAAAATTTGGCAGAGTTATTATTGGGTTGTAAAACAATAGTGGCTAAAGAATTTAAAAACTATACCTCTAACCTAGCAAAAGACAATCAATAAAGCCAACAAGAAGATTAGCAAGCACGTCGAACGCATCGTATTAGCACCTAAACAGAGGGAAGCCGCGACAAAGTACTACCAAGAGTGGCCTAAGAAGCAAGCACGCGAGAAGCGGGCTATTAAGACTCGAAATCCTAACGCTTCGGAAGATAATATTGATAACGAGCTGGAGAGAATTTTGAAGAAATTCAAAATCAAGCTCGGACTAGAGATACTTACCAAACAGAAGATGATGAACAAGTATAAATTCCCCGCAGAGCGACTCTTCAACTCCATCTCTTAGCTTAATAAAGGGCTCTCCAAGGTTAGTCGAAATAAGCAGCCTAACTATCAAAAGGTAGAAAGATTCCTTTAAGAGGTTATAGTCTTCATAGAAGAGACGCAGAGGGACTTCGGCATTGCAGTAACCAACATTATAACTAGAGAAGCAAAAAAGAGGTTCCTCGGGTTTAAGGATTCGTTAGGTTAGTACTAAGAGCTCTATAAGAAGTTAAGAACCTAGATCGAGCACCCAACATGGCAGCAGAATAATGCATGGGAATAAGCATCCCCCGCCGTATATGATCTTGTTTATATGCTGCAAGATAATTCTATGGAATTAGATAATCAACTACAAACTTGCCTGGACATAATCAAGACACATAACATGAATTTAAAGGAGTCCAATGAGGTCAACAGTATCGGTAAAGACGTTAACTGTTTACCTAAGAGGATTATAATGGAGATAATCGACTAATATAAGAACGGGAACACAGACAGGGTGCAAAAACAGATTAAGAAATTGCGGGAGCAACTTGCGATTGTAAAGCCCGCAGAAGCCACTCTGGCTGCTATTGATACGGAAGAACAACCTGAAGAGGTGCTCGATTCAGAGATATCTGACGGACTTGGTGATATTACTAATCCTACCCCCAGTCCTGCCCCCCGTACTGCCCCCTGTACTGCCCCTAGTATTCCAAAATCTCTTGTTGAGTCAACGAATCTTCTTGATGTGGACATAAACTCGATCTCGCTAAGCGAAAATTGCATCAAGCCTTTTGTATACAAGGATGGTATGACAGAAGACGGACCCGTGGTAGCAATTCGCCCCTCTGTTTCTAGTAACCCGAGATTCTATTGTTTCATTATCAACGCTGGTCTAGATAACAACAAAAATTGTGAGTACTTTAAGGTTGTCAAAGGTAGTGACCTTAGCCCCGGAGCTGCTGCAGGTATGCCGCAAAACAAAGAGATAAATTTTAATCTCAAGGAAAGAAAGAAAGACTTTAAAGACCTTAAGAATGTAAAGATTGGTCCTTGTGTCGTTATGCCACGCGCGGAGAGCTACTAGCGCCGCACCGGCGTAAAGGAGCGTTAGCCGGATACATATATCCGGGTCAAGTATATGAAGATTGACGAGACTGACTAGCTAACTAGAAGTGAATTTTACCAGCTCTGTGGCAGAAGAAATTGGGCTGACAACAAATACTTCAACTGGCTCGTTCCAGAATACTATAAGAGACAGCTGTTGTTTAAGGCGTGCAAGGCATAAAAAAAGAATCCTAAGACAAAGTTACCTTTAATATTAGAGAATTTTGAAGCCTACCTATGGTTGTTCCCGAAGGATGAGGGAATAGAAATGCAGCACAATATAGAGACGAAAAAGCGGCACGATAAGGGGAAGAAGAAGCAGGACGAGGAGATGGATATCGATGCCGAGCACAAATCTGATGACGGCGAGGACGCCGCCTGAGATGTAGAGCTATAGTGCTTTGCAAATTCGGAACGAACAAAGTTTAATGTATAATAGTACCTAGATAGTTGATTAATGTTATTTCTGTTTGCTTACTGTGGGAAGGACGCTCTACTTGGTACTACGGATGCTGAGCCTTGGTGATTAGCAAGAAAAGACCATGGAGAGAATCCTAGACGCGGGTGGCGCTGCGTGGGAATGTTGTAGAGGTGGGTCCGTTTCTGAGAGGCTCGGGCACGTTCCTTCTGTAACCGGACTATGCCTGAGATTATGCCGCGTGTGCACGGGCTTCGAATGTGACGAGTGAGCCCGCCCCTGCAGTCAAATCTGACACCACGCGAACCCCGCACCCCTGCCAACCTGGACAACCTGAACAGACGTCAGCTTGCCTGCTACGCATAAGCGATGTTAGAATTTAAGCTTAAGAAGGGCGCTAAGACACACGAGGCGCAAATGCGAGCGGGACATGACAAGCTCTAGTGGGACAGATTTTATGTACGGCTATATATTGACACTCACCTAAGGCAGACTGACAGGACATAGTAGAATATAACAAAGGCAGAGATTAATACGCTTGTAGAAGCAAATCCAGATATAAGCTGGCCAACAGTGCCTGGCGACGTCCTAGCTACCATCTTTGCTCGTGTCAATGCTCGACTCTAAGACAAGCAAATTCCGGAGGTGCAATACGACGTGTTCAGTTGGCGAATGGCGCGCGCTATCCAGTATCGAATAACTTGTAGGTGTCATAGTAGCTCCACACGGCTTAATAATGTCTAACAGATTATATGCAGCCAATAATAAACCAAAAGATTCAGCGGCTACAGCTCTAGTAGCTGGATCTAGCTAGTTTAATGCAAGAGTGGGACCCTTGCGACGAGGGTGGGACGCTGATCGCGAGCGGGAGGTGGGTGCTGGGCTGATAAGTGTTAGATTGCTGGGCGCAGTTTTCAAGAGGTTATTAACTTCATAACAATTCTATGCGAGCTCGCGTTTGCCTAGATATTCTTGTCGTACTCTCTGGGACTTGGCTTCTACGTGAGTAAATCGAGTGTATCTGTGGGTGTGCGGGTGCCTATGTGCACAGACTATCGCATCCGGGATCTGTGAGCTGCGCACCCATGCGAGGCGTATGGCGAATCTAAAAGAAGCAATATGTTTTGTGTAGAGAAGGGACGTTTGCACCCTCGCTACAAGAGACAGCATTATGCGGAAGACAAAAACAAGTAAACACTGTGTTAAGAAGCACTGTTACTGCTGTACAAATCATACACCCTAGGGGAAGTTGCACACGCTGTATGACGTTGCCTTCGTGATGCTGAAATTACCGCCTCCCTTGACCTTACTGTAAACCCAGCCTATCTGGCTCCCGCTAACTAATGCTGGACGGAATAAGCAGAGCACGTAGTCTAGGCGATAGAAGGCATCTAAGCACCTTGGAAAATCAGGCAAACGAGGCGAATGGAAGGAACGAGGCAGACGAGTCCTTCTGTGTATCCTATCTATATTATAAATGTTGGCTCTCCTTCTTGTCTGCCTCTAAATTCTTAACTTCCTAAGTCTCTTCACCCTTAAGACAATAAGTAAACTTTATCACAGGCTATTATGCCTGAACCTGCGCCCTGGCCGACATCTACGCCTATACCCCAACCAACATCTGCTCCTTAGCCAAGATCTACTTCTTCACCCTAGCCAAGATCCCCTCTAACTGCAATGGAAGCAGTACAAATTACGAGACAATTCCAGAATGACATCGCCAACATAATGTCTGGCAAGGGTATTCAACTCCACGAGAATTCGTTGCGAAGACGACTCTTCCTCGACTTTAGCAGCTAGCTTCCGAACAATCCAGGACTACTCCTATCACGAAGGCACACTATGTGCAAATATTCTGGAGCATTAAGCTTGTTATATAACTTTGCAGTAAAGTCACGATCAAGACCTAACAGGGGGTATATACTAGCACTTTAACAGGGGCACAGAATATCTTTTTGAACCTTGAACGTGGTTACTAATTGAGGGTACCGGGAGATGATAAGTAGGACATATATGTTAATTTCGGTGAATTAGCGGGGGGCCTTGTAACGATTTTGCTTTTGGCTCTTCTAACAACTCTGCTAGATACACCTTGCTCTGGTCCTCCTTACTAGACATCCTCTTGCGCAAACCCTTGCCCTTTCCTACCACAGTGGTGATATGGCGATAGAGAGTTGGTTATAGTGTCTGGTTAAGAGGTGGTTCTGTTAAGGGCCGAGGTCGAGGTAGAGGATAATGAGGGGCTCTTATTCACGGCTGATCTCAAAGGGTCTCCAAACATGGAGTAAAATCCATATATAGTTCGCGGGTGAAGTAGATTTAACGCCTTAATAGTGTTAGCGACGTTGCAGATAGAATCTTAACATCTTACCAGAAATAAATATTCTGACAGCTGTGGTTTCCTGTATCCGAAAACTAGAATACTGAGTGCGAGAGCAGCCCCTAACAGCAGCAGAGTGAAGACGAGGTACAGAAGCCAGCGTTGGGGCCAGTGCCAGAACTGTTAAGTAAGATATGTGTACGTTATTAAAAAGATAAGGGACGAAGCAAAGGTTGTGTATGGCGTTGGGAGACATGTTGCTGCCACTGTACCACCAAAGCTGAGGGCCCTAGCAGCATATACACTGATCTTCTGCCAGAGTTTGAGTTCTGGTAATTGTGTCTACCAAAGTTTAGCGCCTATCTAGATGCATATATTAGATATGTTTATAATTATTTGTACAAGGTATTCTTACTAAATCGCAGATAGAGAGAAGGCTAAAAGTGGCCAATTACACCTATAGCCCCTATGCAGTGTGACCACTTGATGCGACAGCAATGGAAATTATGCAGGAAAAAAAGGGTACAAGGTCTGTTGCTGTTGCGAGGATGACTGGAACGCGCCAATGAACCAAAGTGTCCCCGTCCTCTGTGGTGCTTTTCCTAAAGATCCTATCCATCACAGGGAAATATTTAGTGAGATTAAACTAGGCTACATAAAGCCTAATAAGGCTGACGATAGCAGAACAGATAATAACGACAACATTGGTAGGATTCATGTCGAGAATAAGAGTACAGATGCGTGATACCTAAGGGGTCGATGCACGCTCTTATGTGGAAGGAGGCGTCCATGCATAACAGCTGTGGAGCTCACCCCGATGCACACCTCGCATCAGTCCAGGGGTGTATTGTGACCTATTTTAGTTTGGCGCTATGCTACTGACAAGTCAAATATGTCGCTGCCTGCCACCTCGCATCGCCTCCCTATTACACCTCGCATCGCCCTCCTATTAATCAACAGGGAACATGGATCTAGCCTAATCTCCGCTTGATCATGCGGAACTTTTCGGAAGACTTGTTTAGCGTTAGCTAATATTAACAGAGTTTGCTTGTAAAGTAGTGCTAGCAACTAATCATTTATTAGAGTACTGTTTAAAGCTACAAAAACACCTTAACGCCTAAGCATGTGTCCGCCGCATCGCGGCACTACTACAAAATAAGACAGATTATACACTTTCGGTGAGGGTATTTAAATGCCTGCGGATCTGGAACATGGCATTCTAGATACAAGAAGATTCACACAAAGCACATACAGGGAAAAAGAGTCGCTTAACAATGCGAATAGAGGCAGAGAAATTTGCAGCAGAGTTGTTCGATATCACAACCCTAGAAATAAGAAAGTTAAACTTCCTCTGCCTGATAGGGTCCTGCGGGCTTTTACCTATGCCTCTCGAAGAATTCAACGAGCTCTACAAGAAGGTCCCAGACGGTCACGAGCAAGGTGCTGTGATTAGAACTAGGATACAGAAGTATATTAAGGGCTCTCACCTCCCTTTTCTGTCCTGGGAGAAGGCAGAGAAGCGAGGCTTCAGTGATCTGGACGATGGCGAGTGCGGTATGTACATGAGCGTAGAGATGTTATAGAAGGGAAGTAACGATAAGCAGCAGAAAGGACACGGAAACGAACTGCTACCTCTGAATTGCTCCTTAGTCAAGATTTTGGCGTATCCTGGGATATCATCAATTGCGCCCCTGAGTTCGACCTGCACGAATCACTCTACGGTGCTGCAAGCGACAACCATTCCTACCAGCCAGCCTAATGTGACTTGTACACTAAAACCACCCCTGAGACCTTGTATCAGGTTACATCTATCAGGCTTTGTATCGCTAATTGTATATTTAATATCTTGAGTAGCTTCAACGATCGCCATAGTGTAAGAGTAGGGACCACCAAGGACGGTTACGCCGGGGCTATGAACAATGCCGAAGGCGTGAGAGTGTTGTTTCTAGAAGATTTCAGTCATATTTGCACTAGGTATAGGTTGAATCTACCTTGTTGGACTTTTGCTTTATTAAAGCGATCAGTTCTGTGTGCTGGTCGATGTTGAAGGTTACACGAGGTTTGTCTGGCGGGATGTTAATGTAACTCGCTCGTACCGAATTGCGTCTTAACCTCGAGACTACCTCTTCTATCTCATCTAGGTACTGTATTCTAACTTGCGTTTGCATTGTAGCGGGAACGCTGTTCGGGATACTGTGAATTGTAGGCAATGACGTGGCAACTGTGCGCGGAGAAGCGCGCGCGACAGTTCTTGGCATAGCTCTGATAGGTTGAGTAGATCGTGTCCTTTGATGCATCTTCACAACGGTCGAGGATATCGAACTCTTAAAATCGTTCTCTTCTGCTGAGGTGGCGTTACAGCCTTATAAGACTTCGGGCTTGTGCACCCTCTCAACAGGGGTTCAAGAGGTCCTCCGGGCAACCGGTGAATGCTGTAGCACTGTGCTGTGCTTTGTACAGTACGTGTCATCGCTTGTATGGCTGCAGCAGGATATACTGGCTGATGCTCAAGAGAAAGATGAATCTGGAATAACCTCCCTTCAGGGTTTCTGTTGTTAATACTTTTCACGACAGGTAGGATGTTGCGCGACTGAAAGCGGGGGACATTGCCGGTAAGCGACTAACGGCGGCGCCCCACGACTGTTTGGCTATGAGAACCCACCAAGTAGACACGATCCGCCATGCTCCGCATACCTATAACCACCACTACTTTTCTAGAGCTTTTCTCAGCGGAATGATGCAGCGAAAGGTATCACCCGTTTCAAAGCATGAAAGCCGTGCGCTGACTCCGCCGCCGTTGGCGCTCGTCCGCTAGCGATGCGACGTCCTTGCATTACGACTCCTCCACGACACCTACCAAAGACCTACACACATTATTATTTCGGCAACCTGATTCACCGCCTCAAGAGCCTTCCTGAATCTTCTTCGGCTCCCCTTAAGATTCGCGCCTCTCACGAATGCCTCACAGCTACCGACAGGATTCTGTAGTAAAGCCCTCGGTTCCTCGACAGTTGGCAGCCGGGCGTAATAGCGCATAATAGCGGAGGTGGACACAACAATGGCGAGAGGCATAACAATGGCGAGAAACATCTTACGGCGCGCGCAAACAGTTTCTTCGACGTGAAGCGCGTCACAAGAAAACTGGACGACACTAAGAGACAAGGAGGAAACTACTGTACATTCCCATGAGCATATAAGTCGCGATGGACGTGTTATAAAGCACAGTCGGTTCATGTTCGCGTGCAATGGCGATAACGAAATCTCAGACTGTGGTGCACCAAACATTCCATCGTTTCAGATCAGAAGACACAATGGCACTTCTAGCTCGAGATAGGCTAGAGAACTTGTTATCTACTGGAAAACCTTCGTAGAATCCAAGTTTACGACAGTGCTATGGTAGGAAGAAACAGCTCCAACTCACGTGTGCATCGCAAACTTGCACCACTAAGTGCACAAAAACTAGATTGAACTAGCGTGTGCACAATCTTACAGCGCCGGGCTGCAGAAATTCCTTACATGTGCACAGTGGCGTTACGCAGGAACAATATAGTGTGAGGCAAATGCTAAAGCGGGTAAGTAGGTTTTAGATACCAGGAAATAACAGACAAAGACAAGGTTCAGTACTATGGTCGCGCGCCTCCCTAATGGCTTGTTATGCGTATGTTCCAACACACTATGCCAGAATCCCGCTATACGCATAAGCAAGTAATCAGCGAGGAGCGCTACAATAATACATAGATGTATGCATCACACTGCACGAATCCGCCTCACGCAATGCACTAGCCTTCTCTTCCGTAATCTTATTCTTGAGCGCGTATAGAAGGCAGGAGTCGTGCGCCCCTTCGTCATGTATCTAGCGAGCTGTTAATCTATGTCACTTACACGTGGCGTTAGCAGCTGAGAAGTGTTCCGCAGGTGCACCCTAGCCTTGTGCGGGTGTCGGTTTTTTCCTGTCAACCCGGTGGGTGGGGCGAAATAACAGACACGGACAAGGGTATAGCGCCAAGCCAATACTGCGTGCAGCAACCGTAGCATAAGTTGCGCAACACCGGGAAATGCGGGGTTCGACCAATTCAACCGTAGAAGTACCTACCTGAAATGCCGCGATTGCCAGATAGAGCATCAGCAGAAGAAGCTCGTCTTGCAGCTAGGTTCTCAGATCCCGAATAGAGACGTTTTATTGTAAGGCACCCTTACTCTCGAGAAGGGATTAAGTCTTAACAGCCGCACACCTACAGGACATAACGAAAGAGATTGCACGTAAGCTTCGAGAAGTAGATTCCGCTCTTACCTGGCGCCAGGTGCCTTTCAACGAGAAACGCCGCACCACGGAACGCATCAATGCCCGGTTGACGGAAGAAGATATCCCGGCCATAGAGATTGAGCTGGTTAGATGGCGTATAAGTAGAGTAATCGGCAACTTAAGGCACGCTAAAAGTATGTGTGCTGCTTTAACCTCCTTACATGCAGGTCGTCTAGGTTGTTAACAGTGTGTAGCTAAATCCATAGAACTGTTAGGTGCGCTATCTGCATCTAATGTTGCTACCAGCAGCGCGGACACGAATCAAGGCACAAAGCCGGCTACCACGTCCTCATCTGCATCCACTACACAGTCATTCGATCCCATTCGTGATATATAAGAGAAATGGGTGTATACCCCATACAAAGAAGCAAAATTCGTAGCTTCAATCCCTCGTCCACTGATAAAGATCGTGGGGCACATGGCACGATTATTGTCAAGTTTACGTAGACGTCACATAGTATCTTAAGCTTGTGGACAAGGAGACTGAGGCAGATATCGGAACAATTGTAAACGCCTTATCACTGAATCTCTGGTCGCTGCGACATCTATGCATGGATCATTCTGAATGCAATAATGCTTTTATGATGCACCAGACACACATAGAAATAGAGGGTTGCGTAGGCCAATTGGCTCCTGTTAGAACGCGCGTCGGGAACTAATAATAAAGGCTTCTACTGTGGGGTGAGAGCAGCCGCAGTGCTAGGATGCAGGCGAACCAAAGCCCCCTGCTCTCTGACCTAGGCTCGCCGATCGCACACAAACCTGAAGACCTAGAGACCTGAACTGACGTCAGGTCCACCTTCACCCCCGCCCTAGCTATGTTACTATTTAATCTTAAGAAGAACGCTAAGACGCGCGAAGCACAAGTACACGCTAGATTGAGTAAGCCATAATAGGTCAAATTTTACGTAGGGCATCTGTATTAGAGCTAAAGAATATAAGCCTAACAAGTTTGCAGCGATATACTACAGTTAAAGCTAATAGGCTTCTTAAAGCTAATCTAGAGTTAACGTGGCCTTTAATCCCTAATAATGTGCTTGCAGAGATGTATTCTCGCGTTAACGGCCAACTTGCTAAGGAAGGCATCCTAAAAGTGCGTTACGACGTATTTAGCTGGCGTATGGCGCGAGCCATCTAATACCGCACGGCTCGTAAGGAAACTAGAAACGTATAGGGATAAGCCGTGTCTAACTAATGCAGCTAAGGACAAGGATAGGCCGAAGGCAAACTAACCAGCCACGTCCTAAGTGCTCTCGCGCACCGCGGGTACCTACTGTGCTATGTTTGACAATTCGATGCCCCTTGCACACAATCTACTTTCATGTGTCTTATTATAAAGCGGGGGCGATGTTTACTCAGATCAACCCGGCACTGAGCTAGCGCACTGGCTTTACCATGCATTAGAGTACGACTAATAAGCCTTTTGTAGCCAAAGCCGTACTTCAATGGGCGGGAACGTATATAGAGTGAGATTTTAACAGTCGCTCTCAGATAATTGCGCTATAGGCTCGTGAGAATTCAGCCTTGTTTACTTACCTTTCCTCGCAGCTATGTGCGATTCAGACCCTCTCTTGCGTCAGACCTTCCTCTGTGCCTGCTTTAGCTTTCTTAACCACTTTCTAATACGCAATGTTGTCCCTCCGCTTGAAAGGGGGAACTGGTTCTATAATTGGGTAACAGCAGATTGCGTGACAGCTACTATGGCGCAGAAGACCAAACCAAAACCATAGGATAGTGTCTTCGAACACGAAGCTAAGAAAGTCCTTCTTCGCATAATAGACGTGTTCGAGCTGCTTTGCGCAAGTTCTAGGTTCTAAAACAACCGAATCATATGCTGACGTAGTACAGGAACTTCTTTTAACTCTGATCAGCGAGGAATCCTTTAACATGAAGATTTAGTCTTATGGAGACAGCTGCTGGAAAATTAACCTAGTTCTACAGGACTTTCCGGACATCAAATCTCTTTTGGATTAGGGTTATGAGTTAGTGGACTTTCGTCTCTATTTTTAAGATATTTTGTCTGTAGCAGGAGAAACATACCACCCGGATTAGAGGGTTGATAAGTAAGTTGCATAATTCTAACACATGAAACGTCTGACAGTTGCAGGGTCATGAATCTCTGGAGCTAGGAGAAGGGCAAAGTCCTAGAGTGGACGTCTTACTCTTACTAATTAGTGGGCACGAAGCAAGCTCTGCAAGTTGAACAAGACACTTTATACGCACTAAGGTAACAGTTAGATGCTGAACAGAAGACTTTACTTTGACTTCGACAGCAGGTGCTGTATACCTAGATGCACGAATTCCTCCCTGGTACAACGGCTTCCTAATATGCGATGTATCCGCTAGAAAACCTGATTGCGCATAATCCTATATCATAGCAGTTCTCGCTGTTCTAGCTATCCGCGAATTTCCCTTGCATACATATTTGAGTACGGCAGATTCTCACGGGCAGACACGAAGATCACGACGAGGGATGGATGTGCATTTGATATCTGGTGACGATGGCAGTGGATGAGGTAGCAGACTTGTAATTATGGGAGGATATCCTGATGAACTACAAACACTTACATATTATATTGTCTGGATTTTGATAACAATACTTTGGCTTCCTGCAAAAAATACTAACCTTACTTGCAGAGATGCGTTCTATAAGCCTGCTGTATCCTTGATGCATTTTGATACCTAGCATGCACTAGTATGCACACTGATAAGTCTGCAGAATAAGTCTGCAGGGATGCTGCAAGGTTTATAGGAGCAGAATACGCCTCTTGAGCTGCAATGCACGTTAACAGTTTAACAGGCCCCTTACTGATACTTAAGAACGAGCGAATAGATTGATACACTACCATAATGCAGAATGACTTGTTAATTTCGCACAACAG
Source organism: Alternaria brassicae (assembly GCA_004936725.1). Taxonomy (NCBI): domain Eukaryota; kingdom Fungi; phylum Ascomycota; class Dothideomycetes; order Pleosporales; family Pleosporaceae; genus Alternaria; species Alternaria brassicae. The sequence goes on along the minus strand of CM016505.1, from coordinate 1,500,242 downwards.
CGTGCTAACCTGGGGAGCGGCGCGGTTAGAAGTTGGAACAACCGGCGGACCCGGCAATACCACCTACATTGATCCCTAACCAGGCTACTAGAGCCACCTCACGCAAGAAATGAGACACTCTAATTGGGACTAGCTTAGGATGCAGCAAAAGCACGGGCTCTAATCCCAAGGCGCGGGCCTTAATCGTCATATCCACGGCTCAGCTATAATAGACTCATTTTTTGCGTGAGGGAGGTGGAGCAGCAAAACCAAGGAAATAAAAACACTCACCAGTGTGTCCAATTAGATCTTCTAAAACTCTATGCGTGCTACACATCTGACTTGGGTGGTGCACAGTTGTCCCGTCTGTCAGTATAGCAATCGAATCAACCAAACAGCTAGTTGATGATACAAGCACTTTATGAGCTGTGACCGCAATGAGGGTGGCATGTTATGCCGCTCTGCGATGTGCTATGGGGCCTAAGCACTCAAGCGGAATATCCTTGTCCTCGTCTGACATTTGCGCCCTAGCGTTAAAATCCTTGTCTATGTCTAACCTGTCCACCCACTACTGCCTCGAGCATGTCCCTGACATAGCCCGTGAGCGGACTATTGTTGGACTTTGTGAAGGGATGGTGGGAAGGTTATTATCAAGTTGCTCTGTAAAGCGTACCCGCGGTGCATGACGCAAATGTTCTAACAACGACCTATTGTTAATGGTGATAGCTTCAGCCAGTCCTCTATATCCCGGGATCTTCTTATTAACAATAACCAGATTAATCAGCTGTTCTAGTCGTAGTGCTAAGGCATAAAATGTGCTCCTAAGACCTGCAGTTCGCCCGGACATAGTGCCGCCACTTATCACCCCCATCCAACGCAGGAACACCCAGCATTAGCTATAAAAAACCCCTTAAATGTCCCTGAAGTATCTATTTCTAATATCTAAAGCAAACATAGTACAGCACATTTCTATCTATTTATTACTTTAAACCGGACACTATAGTTAGAATCTCGGCGCAGCAACGCATAGGACTATCGTTAACTCTTCAGATGGAACTGTATCAACGCCACCATATGATAGCATTTCGACAACCGAACACGCCGCCGCAGAGACAACTATTAACGAAGAAACCAATTCTGAAGCTCTAGCTGTTAACACAGAAATAGCAAAAACACTCGACATTTTGCGGCACATGCACAGCGTTATAGGAGCACACATTGTCGAGATTGAGGCGAACATCGCTGCAAGGCGCAGCAAATATAGTCTCGCTCCTATTACATACGCGTCAACTACGAAAGAAGCTGAATTTGCTTCTGGTCTAAGTCGCCGTCAATGGGAGATCTTTTATGTAAGTGAGCTCCTTGTTGCACCATCTACTACAATAACAACTAGGCTTAGGAAAAAACCGCGAAAACGTTATCGACACATTGTAGAGCAAGTGGCATTTACAAATTATAGGGGGTAGTACTAAAGGAAGTCAAGGACGCTATGAAAGCAGAGGTAGATACGGAACTTGCAAAATTGAACATCGTCACACCAAGTGACGATATATATCTATGGCGCATGTCCAAGGCATTTCTACAGTCGGGGCGACTGAAGAAAAGAAGGCTAGATTAAGGTTCTGTGTAGATGCTTACAGAGAGCGATTCTATCATGTGGTCCACTTTGCCACACTTCGAGAAAACCTCAATTACATACTAAGTCTATCTATCATTTGCCCTAAAGACTCTATATTAGGATTCAAAAGTAAGATATTATAGTCGAAGCCATGCGCTGCAGATAAGACCTTCTTTAGGACTATCCTTATACCCCGCTCCTGCATAGAGCGAACGAACGACCTTGAGCTCGCGATAGGTACTTGTACATCTGAAGTGCCATGTAAAACAAGAAACTCTGTGGTAGTATTTAAGCTTTTTTCTCTCAGAAGGTTAATAGGATAGGATACGTTCCACAACCTTCCCCATACCTTGAAACATAACGTCTTATACGCTGGCCACATTCTATCCGAAGGAAACCGTCCGACAGCGGGCGGGAGGTCGTAAACCACGTTTAAAAGACTGAATAAACGAAATAAGCTTATCGCAGCTTTCTTAAAAACCACTTCGCGCTCTATGTATGGCCCGAAGTCGCGGCGGTACTCGTGGAGTAAGGGATATCGTAGATATACGCCCGATATGCGCTGTCCCCATTCCAGATAGATATAGAGACCTAGGAAACCACCAGCACTTTCGCCTGTAAGAACAAGCTTGTGTCTGCACCACCCCAGGCTCGGATAATAAGCCTTAACAAGCGTCTCAATACCGTCCTAGTTAAACAGATATGCTATAGCGTCATGAATATTATTAAGTATGTCTTTACCATTGCATTCTGGCAACCGGCGCTAGTTAAAAGTAATGTAAACGATCGGTCGTGTTTTGATAAGGTCTATCAGAGCTTGTAACTTCTAGGCTGGGTCCTACGGTGAGCCTGTTGTCTGCTCTCAATTAGCAAACTTCTTGCGCTTCACACTAAGGTGTTCTTACCATGCCGCCGCCACCTATATCGATGATCACTCCGGCGTCTTTGACATCATGTGGAGATGCGGCAAGGCTTTTCGAGACGCTAATTGAGACCCGGAGGTCTGAAGACGAGCGCACCTTATACCCTTTCACCTTTTGTAAGTAGATACAGCTAAAATAGGAGCGCCAGGTCGGGTAGTGCGAAGAAACGCGTTTGTACGTCTTCTTGTGTGTCACAAGCCTATTAAGCCGACGTGCGTTTCGTGCGTTGTGATGGAACTTCAGCTAGAAGTACTCTGGTGGATTGATCGCATCATAAAGGGACTCCCAGTCATCAGACCATGTTTTAATCAATCGCAAAAAACAGTATAGATCTACAACTGTGTAGAAGGCGAGGCCGAGCTCGCTAGAGCAAGAGGATATCACTTGTTCCTGTTAGCTAAGACACGAATTTGACAGAAGAGCTGTTACCAAGCGCAGTGTACAGGGATAACATGTATACTGGCATCGAAGCATTTGTCTGTTGCAAGGTTAGTGGGAAGGGGGGAAGTCTGGGTTAACTTAATGCTATACGCACCGAAACAATCAACACTTTCGTAGCGGCCTGTACTAGAAGCTCGCGTTGTAATCGTAGCTCAGGCCATGTTGCATATATATCCTCGGTATTCGCAACGAATTCGGTAAGCTTTAACATAACCGTGTGAGTATCACGGGCAAGACTTTGAGCGTCATAGCTATCTCTTCGAAGACATAGTTCTTCGTCAAGGAGCTGCACTGCTTGTGGCATGGGTATGGCATAACAAAAGAAGCTGTAGTCGGTCTTCAAGCAATAAAGCACAAACTCTTCGAAGGAGATCGGTGTTGTAACCTAGGTCGCCATCAATGACTAATTCAATGGTTTGCGAATGTGAAGGATCGGTGCTAATAGACTAAAACCGTGGAGGAAAAGAGCAGGGGGATGAAGGAACTGAGGGGGATGCCACTTAGGCCCCGGGGTGATCGGTTCTCTTCATCACCGAGCAGCCAAAGGACGGCTCTCTCGATCGCCGATCGCTACACCCTGTCTTTCAACATTCAGTGGCACCGGGCGATCCTTGTCATTACTGCACTAACTCAAAAGAGACATCCGGACCCTCGAAACGGCATGCTTTCAGAGGCGTGATAACACCTAGGTAGGCTTGGCAACAGGCAAGCTTTGCATAACCAGTTCCCCGGGAGTGTTTAACGAGGACAAACATCCGAGTTGCTATGCTCACCGATGATCCATGGCTTACACGAAGCTCTCTAGGTCTGAGATTTCGCGTTGTCTGGCCTCCGCATGCCGAACAGAAGCACTACATCGATACCAGGCCTAGAGAAAGCTGACCTGTCTAGTCTAGGAATAACCTTGCGAGAGTCGTTGCGGATCTATGCACCATCTGCCACCTTCCTCGAGAAATCAAAAACGAACGACTTTAAAAGCCTCAGCGCATGAGCTCCGTGGCCTCATGGAGCGTCATAGCGCGATCGAGCTCGACCGCTGTCAACAGTCACAACTTTAACCACTTCTCTATCGGCTGTACCTAGGTAGCATACCTTCTAGCCTCGATGCAGACGATGACCACCGCTCCAGAGGCCTACGACATTCTAACTTGCCCACTATGGCTTCATCGCGACAGAACTCGAATCCATCACAAAGGATATACTCCCGTGAGGGGATTGGGTATGATGGGACATATGCTCGCTGCGGCTATGGACGTTTCGGAGTTGCGACGAAACACACATCACATTCCTTCATTCACGCAAAGAGGCTCTTGAATGGGAAGTATGTAAGGTGCGTCCCTAGGTGAGGAGACACACTATGTCGCGAGACAGGTTGGCGATTCGGAGCTTCGGCGCCTCTTATTTACGCGCTTGTAAAGCTGCTATTAGTCTACTATAATTGTAAGGCTGTTGCTCTTTAAGCACGTTAGTGTTTATTATAAATCGCTACTATATTAGCGGTAATATTAATTGTTTTATTACTGTTATTAATTAACTCTATAGTAATACCCCTTTATCTATTAGTAAGTTTAAAGACTACTAAAGCGCTTAGTAGGTTATACAGAAAGCGCAACATGGAAAGATTAACTTCCTAGGCTTATAAGATCGCTCTAATATAGAAGTAAGCATGCTGGCAGCCCTATAGTGCGTAGCAGTAGATTTTAGGGAACGAGCCTGTGAAGGTCGTCCTAAGATAACCTAAGAGTTGGTTCTCGGGAACAAGTGAGTGCGATGGACAGGGTTAGTGTACTAGCACGTTTAGTAGAACGATATAATAGTACAAGGTTGTAATAGCACGTTTAGTAGAATAATGTAATATTACAAGGGGTTAAGAAAGAAGTATAATCCTTAGATTAAATACTAGAGTCTTATACAAAGTTAAACATACTAAGCTATAAGGGTTTAGTGCCTAAGCTATATACTAAAGGTTATTTCTATTACTTAGTCCTGCTTAGTGCCTTACGTGTACTAAGTACTAAGCAGTCCTGCAGTCTGCTTAGTCTGCTTAGTTATACTAAGAGCACTAATTACTAAGCAGTTACATAACTACTTATAACTATTAGGTTATTAGTTTAAATGCGCTAATACTCTAGCAAACTTTAAGTATTAAGGTATCCTTTCTAGATTATAACACTATTCTCTCTTCTTCTAGTAAGTTGTCCTTAAGTTATATAATAGTAGCGAAGCTTAGCTAATAACTAGAGTAGTCCCGCGTTATAAGTAGCGTTAGCTGCCTAGTTCTTATCTTACTATACCTAAGCAGAAACCTCTTACTAGTACTAACTATTATTATTATCTCTATAACTTTATTAATTTCTTTAAAAAAGCTATAGTTTAAAAATATTCTGCCTGCACGCAAAATAAGCGTGTATATAAGGTGTACGTGCGCTTAGGGAAGTACAGCAAGTATCTGCGTTATAGGTAGCAGTATAACATTTAAGTTACTAAGTTAGAATTTAAGCGTCTAGCTGCAGAGAAAGAAAGATTACACGCGAAAATAAAAGAGAGTTATAAGGCGTAAGATGCGGCTATAAAGTTATATAAGAAAGCGTTAGAAGATCTGCAGGTGCAGCGTACGTGTAAGAAAAGATTACGCTTATAAATAGATTTATTAGATTATTAGGCAGAGAATATAATTACTATAGAGTTATAAGGAATTAAGAAGTTAAAGCGTATTAAGGCTAAAAAGATAATAGAGTTTCTTACTGCCTTAGAAGGCTTAGCTCTAAATCTTTTGCATAGCACCTAGAGTGCTTTTAAAGAGTTGCCGCTTAATTATTAAGAGTTCTCTAATCTTAGTAGTATTTTATAAGGTATTAATAGTAGCTTGTAAGGTTTGTATCTAGTTCCTATATATTATCGCTGTTATTATATTCTAACTATTTAACTAGGTATTCTATTCTATTATCTTAGGTACAGTGTGCAAGGATTTTCTTAACTTTAAAGACATTATCTTTTTCTATTTTAAAGTAAAAGGTTTTCTAAAGTAGCGTTTCTAGGTATACTAGTTCTAATATATTAATATAAAATCTTAGGTAGATCTTTGCGTCTAGTAGAAGGTTAAGTATATATATAACTAGTCCCTTCTAGTTAAGAATTAAAAATAGTCTAACCTTAACATTATTAAGCCCTTTATTAGGTTGCTTAGTGCGGAGATTCTTTATAAGCAAATAAACTTTATCCCCTTTTTTTAGTAGAGGTGCTGTTTTTTGTTTCTTATTAATATATAAAATACTTTAGCGTTATACCTTCTTAAGTGTTGCCTTAAGTAACTTATATACTGTCTTTAGCTTATTAGCTGTAGCAATAGCTACTTCTATTTTCTAACTAGAAAATATACGTGTAAAGAGATTTAGGTGTCTCCTGTAGTTCGCGTAGAATAGAGTGTGTCCTATAGACTCTAAAAGTTTATTATTATATGCTATCTATACTATAGGTAGTAACAATACCTAGTTATTCTGTTAATAATTAGCCTAGATACGTAGGTATACTTTTATTATGCGATTTGTTCGCTCAGTTTGTCTGTCTGTTTGCGGATAATAAGCTATTAATAGCTTTTTCTTAGTTCTTATTACAGCAAGTAATGTTATCTAAAAGTTTAAAGTAAAGAGCTTGTCTCTATTACTAATAATTAACTTAGGTATACTGTAATATCTAATAATGCAATCGTTAATAATATATGCTAGTTATACTGCCGTAAAATCTTTTCTAAAGGCAATATACTTAGCTTGCTTTATAAATTAATTAACTACTACAAGAATTACGTTATAAGATACTTTAGTAATAGGGTCTCTTAGGACTAGTAAGCCTGTAACAAAGTCTATAGAGATGTCTAACTACGGTGCGTTAGGTAGCTCTATTGCTTGCATTTCTCTGTAGGGTGTGTAGGTACTATATTTATTCTTCTAACAGTCTGCGCATTTAGCGATAAAGAAGATAACCTTATTCTTTATATGTAGAAACTTGTAGTTGCGTTTAATAAGTTCTATTATTTATATAATACTAGAGTAACTATATATAGGGTTATTATAATATTATTAGATAATTGCCTTATACAATTCTTCTAGTACTTTGTGTGTAACTTGCATAAGCAAGTTTAACGTCTTTACAGGTCCTAATAATCTATTATTATTAACCTTAAGTATCGCGGTATTAGTAATTTCTTTTATTCTAGCAATATTGTGTCTATAGCTAAGAGCGTCTACTCTGCTGTTATCTTTTTCTAGTATATACACAATCTTAAACTTGTGTTATCTAAGTTCTTCTAACTATTAGACCTGTCTTTAGTTAAGTACTTTAGTAGTTGTAAAGTTAACTAAGTTCTTATAATCTGTAAATATTATAAGTTCTCAGCAGCTTTTAGCGTATACTCTTTAGTACTTAAGGGCCGCGATAATAGCTAGTAGCTTCTTATTGTAGACGTTGTAACGTTCCTTAGGTTCTAAAAATTTGCAAGAGTAATAGGTAGTTAGGTGCTATTTGCCTTTATATAATTAGCTTACGCATGCGCCTAGTGCGAGATCTAATACGTTAGTCTTAAAGCGTAGCAGTTATTCTACTTAGAATATATAGAAGTATAGTAGTACGATGCTTACATTCTTAAGCGTCTAGAAGGCGTCTTTAGCTTCCTTACTCTATATAAAGAGTATATTCTTTCTTATAAGTTTAGTTAAAGGAACAGCAATCTTTAAGTAATTCTTAATAAACTATTAGTTAAAGTTTAGAAATTCTAAGAAGAATTATATCTTCTTAACTGTCTTTAGCTATAGCTATTCCTTAACTACTTTAATCTTTTTCTCGCTTATGCGTACTCTGTTAACCCCTACAACGTAGCTAAGGAAGTCTACTTCTGTCTTATAGAATTTACACTTCTCTAGTTTAACTTATAGGTTAAACTAGTCTAAGCACCTTAGTACTGTATAGATATATTTAATATAGTCTTCTTTGTTTTTAGAGTAGACAAGGATGTTATCTAGATATGCGATAATAAAGATGTCTAAGTATGCTCTTAACACGTTATTAATAAGCTTCTAAAATGTTGCTAAGACGTTCGTAAGCCTAAATAGCATAATAGTGTATTTATAGTGTCTATATCTTATGCAGAATACTATCTTCTATTCTTTACCTTTCTTAATTCTAATAAGGTAGTAACTATCGCGTAAATCTATTACTATAAAGATCTTAGCTTACAATAATTAATTCTAAAGTTCTATAATATTTAGTAGTAAGTATTAATTCTTTACTATAGTATTATTAAGTTTATAATAGTTAACGTATATTCTTAGTAGTCTATTCTTCTTTAGTATAAAGAGTATAGAGAATTCTGCTAGCAAAGTAAAGAGTCTAATATGTTCTTTCTTTAAATCTTAATTTAGCTTTTCTTTTAGTATTTTAAGTTCTATCTCTAATAGTTAATAAATTAGCCTAAAGAGTAGAGTCTTCCCTTCTTCTAGAATAATCTTATAGTTCTAGAGTTAGTGCTTTAGTAGAGCTTTACTGTCTACTACTTCTACAAAGAGGTGCTTAAATTTGTAATACTCTTTTAGAATAACTAGAGGTGCGCGTTTCTCTATAACTCTAACTTTGTAGTCTAAGGGTGCCCTTCTAGTACCTATTAAGTTAAACCCTTATATCTTAAGGTTATTTTTATGCGAGGTTCGCTTTTCTTTAGTAATATTATTAATCTTCCTCTTATCTACTATCTGCTTTATATAATGCGTAGGCTAGCTTATAGTTATGTTTAGTCTACAGCACTTAAATAAGAATGTTTTTAACTTCTAGTTAATGCGCGGGTTATATTCTCTTAACTAGAGCAGCTCTAGTATAATGTTATAAGTAGCTAGTCTAAAGATATTTATGTCTAACTATTTCTAATATTTCTAGATATAGAGTGTTACGCTTATAACTTTATAGGTAATTTAGTTCTTGCCTAGCATAAGCTTACTGTTAGCAACGTGTAGTAGGTAGCTTATCTCTTTTCTTAGTAGTCTTAGTCTAGCTAAGAGCACTACTCTAGCAGAAATATAGCTTACTTAGGATTCTAAATCTACTAGTACTTATATCTATTTTCTGTTAAGCTAACTATAAGCTTAAAGAGTGTTAAGAAGTTTATACTATTAATCTTCTTACTAGTTTCTTTTGCCTAGAATACTAGTCTAAAAAAGACTTTCTAAATTTATAAAAATCTTTTATAATAGCGTATTTATTGTAGTTAGAGTGTAGGCACGTATACTAATGCGTTTAGTTGTATTCCCTTAAGAGGTAACCTCTAATCTTAGTGTTATACACTGTTTGCATCACAATAACCTCTTAGAGGTCTATATAACCTAGAAAATATAATCTAGTTTGCTTATTCTATAGGTAAATTGCATAGAAATCTGTTACACATTTAAACTATTGCTATTTACACTTAGAGGTGCTGTAAATCTATTAAGAAAACTATCCTATTCCTTATTTATTAGAGTAGTAGATTATGCATAAATTATAAGCGCATGCTAACTAAGTAAGCTTCTTATACTCTAGATTCTAGTAGTCTAACCAGTAATAAGTATCTATAGCGTAGCTTAATTTATAAGCCTTGCGCTTTCTATAAAACTTGTGTTATTTGTAACTACTAGACTCTGCATTACTTTTAGTAGTTATTCTCTAGAATTAGTGTGGTGGAGCAACTAGGGCATAGCGGGCCGGACAACGGGCGAACACCAGAAAGGTAGAAAAAGAGCTCAGCAGCCGTCTAAAGGGAGATCGGACACACACACACACACAAAAAAAAAGCACAAGAACAAATAATTTAATTCTATTTAACCTAACTCTGCATCAAGCACCCGTTCTAATAGAGAACTTACAGAATACTCTACTACATATAGCGACTGATGTGGGACTTGAACCCACAGCCTTAGCCTTAGGAAGGCTGAGCGCTCCAACAAATGCGCAAAAACAATACTCTAAAGGCAACTTAGCAGTAGCCTTAGATAGGAACTAAAAATATAGAAAAGAAGGAAATAGAATAAACAAAAGTAAGTTAATTAATAGGAAAGGAATAATAATATAATATAGTTGCGATAGCGCAAAACAACAAAGAGTTTAAGACAATAAAACTAAAGCGACGCAAGTAATTAAGAAAAGAAAAGAAGAGGGATGCTAGAAAACTCTAAATAGCAGTTAGTACTAACAGAAATAATAAAGGCACTAGAGTGCCTCTAATAATTATAATAATAGCTAGCTTACTGCCTGCGTATAAGATAAGAAGACGCTTGCAAAGAGTAAGAATTAAGACAAGAGTAGCTTAGATAGAGGTATAGATAAAGAATAATATAATAGAAAATATGCAAAACCGCTCTCTAAAGAGTAATTAGCGGCTACTAAGTAATAGAAGTACTAACGCAGTTAAAAAACGCGGCGAAAGACTTTATAAAGACAGAATAGTGCAAGCACAGCTAGGCGCGCTGTCTCTTACAGCCTATATAAATAATAGAGTAATAACCCTTCTAGCAGATAACACTAAGCTTCACAATAAAGCATAAGGATAGCTTTACACTCTACTCTAGTCAGCATTTACGCTTCTACTAGTGTTGCTTCTAATACTTTTTTAGCACACTGCACGAATAAGCGACAGCTACTAGGTAAAACGCAAATTAGAAAAAAGAACTCTCTTAGTTGCTAAATTATCTTTAAGGATCTAAGACAGCCTTCTTTTACTAGCTTAAACTACTAAGCAACCTGCCTAGACATTAGCGGCAATGCTAATCTCTAAGGATAGCAGCACTCTAGCAGTAGCTACCCTAGAAGGATTGTTAACTTAGAATTAGCTAACTAGTTAAATATATAAATTAGATATAGCAAAGGCTCTTTAGATAATAGCCTTATCCCTCTAACAACTTAGTAGTTGTAACCTAGCGTACACCAGCTATACCTAGCTAACTCCTACTATACCTAGCTAACTCCTACTATACCTAGCTAACTCCTACTATACCTAGCTAACTCCTACTATACCTAGCTAACTCCTACTATACCTAGCTAACTCCTACTATACCTAGCTAACTCCTACTATACCTAGCTAACTCCTACTATACCTAGCTAACTCCTACTATACCTAGCTAACTCCTACTATACCTAGCTAACTCCTACTATACCTAGCTAACTCCTACTATACCTAGCTAACTCCTACTATACCTAGCTAACTCCTACTATACCTAGCTAACTCCTACTATACCTAGCTAACTCCTACTATACCTAGCTAACTCCTACTATACCTAGCTAACTCCTACTATACCTAGCTAACTCCTACTATACCTAGCTAAAACAGTCCCTGTGTTTAATAGAACTAATATTACAGTCTTCCTTAAACGCTTTAAAGACATGTTAAAGTACTATAGGTTTACTAATAAGATAAAAATTAATCGCCTTTTAGCCTACTACAAGCCTAAATAGCGCGCTATTATTTAAGCCTTAAGCGAATACGCAACTGCCTTTATAGACGAATCTTAGAAGGACTTCTAAGACTTTCTTAGAAAGCTCTTCTGCACAAATAATAAGGACTAGCAGGAAGCTTAGGTGGAGTACTTTGAGCACTAGCTTCTCTAATGCTAATCTAGAACTAATCTTAATATTAAAGAGTACCTACAGGAGTTTTAGATAAGGAGTAAACACTGTATTAAGGCATCTACTATTAATAAAGACTGCTAAGAATTCTATCTTGTAAAAGAACTGCTCTTTAGACAGGCTACTAAGGTTCTTAAACGCTTTATACTCTAAACTAATAATCTAAAGGCGTTTAACTATAACAAGATTAGGGATTATTTTAGTACCCGCCTTAAAGTTAAAGAAGAAGATAACTCTTTTCTACCTAATTATTCTATACATTACCTTACCTGTATACTTAACTCTTATATTAGAAGGTGATAATTAACTAAGGCAGTTAAAGGCAGGTTAAGTAAGAAGGATAAGGAGAACAGAAACATATTGCAATAAGTATAAAGGATAGACAGATTTTATTATTACACTTGTTATAGTTAACTTAAATAGTTTATCTCTTATACAGATTGTTTACTAGTTATTCTATCATTTATAGAATTAGTATTGTTTATCCTTTAGTTACAACGATAACTCTTTTCTACCTAATTATTCTATACATTACCTTACAGACTACCGCTTTAGTCTACCTCGCCTTAGTACGGACTAAGCCTAGAGAAGTATAGCCTAACCTTGTGTAACATTAATGCAGTTAATCCCTAAAGTAGAGTTTATCCTGCTACTGTTAAATAGTGTTTAGTATACGCAACTAATAACCTAAGTACACTAGGCCTCTTATACTTAATAATACTAACCTTTCTAACCTTCTAAGCTTAATATAGCCCTAAAAGAAGATTAAACTAGATATTAGTAAACTAAATTGCCTTCTAGAAAGGCCCCTACTAATACAGAGGTAGACAATTTAGTTAGTAAAATGCTTAACCTAAAGATTAATTAGGCTAGTTTAGAACTAAAGCTGTAGAAACTTTAGTAGTCTTCCTGTAAAACAAAGCTTGTAACTAACCCTAACATTTAAAGTAAGGTTAATCGCCGCGCTAGCGACAAGGCGAAGTTCCTTTAGCCACTCCCTAGCCAGGACCCTAGGTACCAATAGCTAGATAACTAATATTATTTCTAACAATACAATGTAGGTTACTAGCAAAACAGGAACTAGGCATACTAGAATAACGCTTAGAACTTCTAAAGCTAACCGCCTTAGTATAACTAAGGAAGAGAATAAGAATAATTATTTAATACAATAATAAACTGCTAGGTTTGTGATAAGCTAAACTATTAAAAAAACGACTACCCTACTCTAAGAGCCTTTATAGAGAAGGTATAGGTCTACCTAGACAAGCGATTAGCACTACAATAGGGAACAGAGAATAACCCTTAGGGTAGAGTACTTAACCTTAGACAGAGGCTTTAGGCTAAAAACCTTTTAGCCTAAATTAAGAGAAGGTTCCTTAAATAAGACGTTAACCCTCTAACAGTTACTGCACTATTTAAAGAGAAACTAGCTCTTAGTACTATTAAGAACAACGCTATCTTAGTCCAACTTATCCTAGACTCTACTAGAAGCATTCCTAATAATAAAGCTAAACAATACTAGAAGCTATTAAGCATCTTTACTAAAGCGGAGTTAGACTTTAGACTGCAGATAAGACAATAGTGCAATAATATCGCATTAGCTACTATTACTAGAGCGTAACTAGAATAGAAAAGTTATTTAAGCTATAACTAGTTAAAAGTACAGAAGACAACCTAGAAGACAGTCCTGCGCAAGCTAAGTAGGGAACATATTCCCCACTTAAAGGGATATAAGAGCTGGTCTAAAGCGCTCTCGAATAACTGTAGGTTTAATAAGAATAAAGTAGTCTAATTTAATTTACTACCTAAGATAATAGACTAAGATAACACTTCTTACGATTAAACCTAACAAGAGACACTAGATTACAGGATAGGCCTAAATAACAAGCAGGTCTAAAAGCGCAAACTTATTAACAAGTTATAACTAGACTTATAGTTAGTTATCTAAAGCATACTTAGCACTATAATACCGCTCCTAATTACTACACTAATTAGAAATATGCTAGAGGTTAAGAAGAGCCTATTCTACTTAAACTACTTAACAGAAGAACTAGCTAAGTTTAATATTACTTCCCTAGAAATAGAGAACTAGACTACTACAGAGAAGGAGAAGTCTAATAGCAAGCCCGCTATCAGAACATTAGTTAGCGCGATAACGCTAAGCACGCTGCCTAACTACGTGCTAGTTAAGGCTAAAGATAAAGAAGTTGTTAATTGCTATAGCCTTAAGGCTAAGCACCAGTTAGATCTAGAAATAAGCTATATCTAGCAGCATATTATTGCAGACTAAGGCTAAGATAATAATAACCTAAAGAATAATAATAACTTCTACTTAAACAACTATTAGCGTTTATATAACAAACTAATAGGAATTAAATATCTCCGCTAAGACTGCCTAAAGGTACCTATTAATATTAGGGGCAGCTTCTTCCTCGCGCTACTTAACTTAAAGGCTAAGCTTAACACTATTAAGCGGGAATTAGTAGAAAAAGCAATACTACTAATTATATCACTTTCTAGAAGTATAAAGGCTGCTTAGATAGTTACAGCGAATAGAAGCACTACTAGCTTTATAGGGATTATATAGAGTATGCTAATAGTAATAGGCTAAATTTAAGTACAAACGAACTTCTTTATAGTAGAATCCTGTACTAACCTAATTATTCTAAGAAACCTATTTCTAACAGACTCTTAGGCTTATATTAAGTATGCGACTAATAGATTAACGTACTGCTATATCTTTAGTATTAATAGGCAGTTTAATACAAGGTTTGTGTGCGCAAGAAGTAATAGGCTTAGCGCACCTAATCTGTATATAGGCTCTACAGCGGGAAAAGGGCTAGAAGTGTAGCTGCTAGCGCATTACTTCTATATCTACTAGAAGGACTAGTAGAAGTCTACATAGAACTAAGTGCGGGCGTATGCTTAGTGCAAGTAGGGCTTATTATTAAAGGCCTAAAGAAGGATTAGCTACTAATAAAACTAGTTAGCTAGTAGAGGAGGAGAAAAGGCAGAAAGAAGACAAAGCGCTAATTGTACCTTTCTTAGAAAGAAGAAGACTTAATAGAAGTCTTCTCTAATAGAAGCTTATTAGTGCGTAATAAAGACAGACTGTGTGTGTTTATAATAGAGGGTTGCGATACCCTCTTAAAGAACATTCTTGCGGCAATAATAGAGCTAGCAACTAGAGACCGCGTAACAGAAATAATAGAGAAAGCATTCTAGTATAAGAGCTTAGCACACGTTAATTAACGGAGGCGCCTTACCTATTAAGGTAATATTAGTACTTCTAATTCTAGAACACTAACGCGCTAACGCAAGCAGTCTAAATAACGCTTAGATTAATAGAGCCTATAAGCGAAAGGGAGTGAAAGTTAAACCTATTAATAACTCTAGTTAACTATTAAGGACAATTAAAGAAAGACTTAACTAGAAGAAAAGAGCTGCTGCACGCTAGAAATCTAATAATAACAGCAGCACAGCTCCTTTCGCGAAATACTTTAAGCTAAGATATGCTACCTTCTCTAGAGGCACGCGGCTTACGCCTAAACGTATTTTAGAAATAAAGATTTTATCTAAACTATAACATTAGGAAAAGAACATGCTTATAGAAGTTCTATACCAAAGAGAAGCTACTCTAGTATAGGATTTCTATAAATTAGGCTAAGTTAGCAAAGAGGTTATCCTACCTATAGTAATTAACACAATTAAGCATTAGGCATAGAGAGCAGATTAGTTTCTAGTACTAAGAAAGCTTTAGCAGGTTATAATTAATATAATTTAGAATTGCATTAATCGCGGAACTCTTAAGCTCTGTAAAAGCTAATATTATAACCTCTAGTTCTTAGTAGCTAAGAAGAATAAAGGCTATTAGCTTATTAATAACGCCTAGAAGCTAAATAGAGTTACTATCTGCAATGCTAACTCTCTACTAAATCCTAATAAGTTTTTAGAAGAGTTCGCGGGATACGTTATTATAAGCCTCTTAGATTTCTTCTTAGAATATAACTAGATTAAGCTATACAAGGATTCTCGCGATATAACTGCCTTTTCTACCCCTCTAGAGCTTGTTTAGTAATGCACGTTACTAATAGGAATAATAAACTTAGTAGCTAAGTTTGTTTAGGTTATAACAAAGATCTGTAGAGAGTATATACTAGACAGGTGCATACTATACCTAGACAATATTTGTATTAAAGGCTTAAGATCTAGATACAATAATAAAGAAGTTAAACTAGGTATTAGGCAGTTTGTTGCTAAACACCTTTTAAACATTAATAAGGTACTAGCAGACATTAAGAGGGTAGAAGCTACTATATTAGGCTATAAATCTAATTTCTATTACTCTTCTATAATTATAGTAGGCTACAGGATAGATAAGCATAGCCGCTACCTAGATAAGAAGAAGATTAACAAGATACTTAACTAGCCTAAATGCCGCAACGCTAAGAAAGTCTAAATATTTATTAGAATATGCGTCTACTATTAGATATAGGTACGAGGATTCGCCGTAATAGCAGCCCTGCTATTCTAGCTGCTACGCAAGAACGCATCGTTTAAATAGACTAATCTTTAGGCCTAGTCTATAAGCTAACTTAAGGAAGCACTTACAACAGCACCTGCACTTATTTCTATTAACTATACAGAATCTATATAGCTAGTAATCCTTGCAGTAGACAGCAGTAAGAAGGGATAAGGAGCTGTTATTATACAAGAAGATCTAAACAGTTATTAGTATCTAATCTGCTATAAAAGTGGGGTATAGTTAGCTACTAAACGCAACTAGAATTCTAGCAAATATAAGTATAAGGCACTTCTACTAGCTTTAAAGAAGTTTAGATCTTATATCTACAGGATACGCTTTATTATAGAAACAGACGCTAAAACACTTATAGCTTAACTTTAGCGCAGTGCGACAGACCTTCTAGAAGCTCTAGTTATAAGATAGCTTGCCCTATTAAATATATAGGAATTTGACATTATCTACGTAGCTAGCAAGAAAAACGTAGTAGCTAATACTCTCTCTTATAAACTGGAGCCTAATAGCTAGAAGCTACTAAGTAAACTAAAGGAAAACGTAGAAGACTTTATTAACGCCTACCTAAACGCAGTTTAGCTTATTGTAGATATAACCCCCGCTCTTGCATATAGCATAAGTACTATAGATTTATCTTTTAACTAGAACCTACTAGATAAGGGATACAGCAACAAGTTATAAGCTATTGCATTCTAGATCCTATTCTGCAGAAAACCAGAGTAGTTATCTAAACTAGAAATGTAGAAGTTTAAGCAAAAAACACTCTAAATAATAGTTAGGGAGCGACACCTCTTTACTCTACCTAGAGGAGAACGCCTACTTCAAAGAGTAGTTAATAATCCATCTTAACAACAAGAGATTATTCGCTCCCTTTATAATAACTTTAGCTACTAAGGTAAAGAAGGTACGTAGCGTAAAGTATAGGCCTAATATTATTAGAAAAACTAGTATAAATAAGTTAAAAAGTACGTTTAATCGTGCCCTAAATACTAATCGCACGCAGCTGCAATAGTATAAGAGGAACTTTAGCTAACAGAACTACCTAATTTGTTATTTAGATAGATAATAATAGACGTGGTTTATATGCTACTAGAACGCAATAGCAAAAGATTTCTAATAGTCGCTTAAGACTATATCTTCTAATAGGTTAAGGCTAAGGCCTTAGTAAGGAATAACTCTGCTAGTGTGCTAAAGTTTCTTTAGAATAACGTGTTCTGCAGATAGAGACTCCTACTTAAGATATTAGCTAATAGAGGACCTAAGAATAAAGGTATAGTAAAGGCACTGTAAAGAGAATAGGGAATAAATAGGGTTATTTCTAGCGCGTATTACTTACAAAGCTAGGGCGTTATTAAATGTGGTTACGCCCTACTTGTCGCAGCTCTAAAGAAGCTTCTAGAGAACTAGGTTAATAATCTGTCTAATATACTCTAGGCAGACCAAATAACAGTTAAGCGTTCTACTAATGAGACACTAGCGTACATAGTTGCAGGTTAACAGCATATTCTACTGATTAAACTGTCAATACTAACCTAGCAAACGCTGCCTTAGCAAGAAGTTACTAATACTGCGTTACTTTTAGCTATAAGAGCAAGACAGTTTAATCGCCAAGATAAGCGTTTCCGGGAGGCAATTGATAGGATAGTACGACTACGTCACGAGAACAAGGACTATTTCAATAATACGAAAGTCCTTCGGCTAACCAGGCTAGCTGTTGGCAACCTAGTTCTGCTGAGAGACTTATTCTATAAGAATAACTGATTAGTACTAATAAAGTTTCTCCCTAAATAGACAGGCCTATTCTAAATTTAACACGTTAATAAGAAAGGCTAGTACTAACTTAAAGAACTTAATAGCACTAAATTCTAAAGTTACACACTAGGAAATTGTCTAAAGGCTTTTTATTAGCGCACTTTTATAGATCTAGTATAAATTAATAGTAATAAAGTAGCAGCGGATTAGGCTTAAGATTAGGCTAAGAATACTAACTCTAAGGATAGCTTAGCTCCTTAAGGCTAGGAACCTAGCTATTACTAGCTAACATATAGACAGGATACTTCTATACTCTAAGCTAGGCAGGAATTAGCGCAAAGAAGAAGCTAACGCTTACAAAAATAATAATAATACTAGCAGACTAAAGAAGTTAAAGAGCGTTAAGATATTAACTGCGCAAAGTCTAAACTATAAACTTTAGTAGCAGTAATTCCTTAAACTAGGCCTAGCTTTAACCTAAAGAACTATTAGTATATTAGGTCGCAAAACATCCTCTAGACTTAGGTAGTTTTACGCGGAGAGAAGATATTTAAGTAACTTATAAATTATATTATAAAGTATAGAATAGCTATAGTAGCGTTAGCAGCCTAGAAAGTGCAAAAGATATAGTAAGCTACAGAGATTACTTCCTTCTAGACCTCTTGCTAGAACTCTCGTATTCTAAAACATTATTAGACTTCTTATTAGCCTAAAATTCGCTACTAGCAAAATTATTCTTAAGAATATTATTAGTATCTTTCTTAATATTAATAATAGCAGGCTTACAAGCTTTAGTAGCAGGTTTCTTAGCCTTTTAGAAGAGCGACGCATAACAGACTTTGTAGGGCTAGACTGCGCAGAAACCTTAGACCTAGCAGACTTGCGCTAGAAGGGAGTGCGCAATAGAATAGTATTTAGACTGTCTATAGTATCTTGCAAAACCTTAAGGCGCTTAGCGCGCTTATAATTAGTAATACTATTCTTGTAGTCGCTAATATTAATTAGCTAGATCTTTTCTTAGAACTAAAATCTAAATTAGCCTAAGAATTCTTCTCTTAGAAGTTACTCTAAACTATACTATACTTATTATAAGTTTAAAGAGCTTTTAGCAGGTTAGAATTAATAAGAAGACCTTTAGGGCAAGACAAACGCGAAGAAAGATTAAAGCAAGGCAGGAGCAGTAGAAGGCTAGCAGCAGACCTTAGTAAAGATAAGTTAGCGAACTTCTTAGTTACACCTAAAAGAATTTAGTTAGTAAGGATTTAATTAGTAAGAAGCTAAGAATGTCTAAATAATATTTAGAAACTTACTAGTTATAGAACATTGCAAGGACTTAGATTTACCGTAGCAGTTCATATAAGTACTACCTAGTATCCTCTTGCTATCTAAGATAACAGTACAATAAGTCTTAAAGTATAGACTAGACGCTTTTGCGCAGCAACTACACATGTTATTAGCGCTATCTATAAGAGAATCTTTACTAAAAGCAGAAGAGTGTTTAGTAAGTTTAGTAAGATAGTAGTAGAGTAGAGCGGCAATCTAAGGCTTAAAAATTGTGCGCTTCTAAGTGCTGTTTAGAGAGAAGAAATTACTAATAATAGCATTCTTAGCTACTAGATTAAGATTAGGGTTGAGCAGACAACGCTAGAATAGATCCCTTAGATTACAAGATATAATAGCAGCAGACAACAACAGACTAGGTAGCTTATCTAAACTTAGAATACTAAAAACAAAAGCCTAAAGATTATTAATAAACTTAGTATTAAGCTTATAGTTAGCCTGCTTACAAACTAGAAAAGGCAGATATTAGAAGAATATTTAGTATATTATATTAGAGAATAGGTTTACTTACTCTACTTAGTAATGCGATTACTAGCAGAGTTAACTTTAGGAAAAGTATACAACTCTAAATACTTATTACCTAATAGCCTAGATATTAGCCTTAATGCAACAGACAAATTAATAATAGAAAAGGTATTAGTAATAGTAGCAGGAAGCTCCTTAGGCTAGATAGGCGGAGCATTATTAAGCTTAGGACTAGAACCCTTAACCTTAGCCTTCTACTTAGGTCTGCTATAACTAGAAACTGTAAAGAATATTAGTAGAGGTGCCTTATTATCTATAGCCTAATCTAAACATCCTTTAGAATATGTAGGCAGTCTGTTTATAGCACTTACAGACTTCTTAAGCTAAATCTGTAAGGCATATAACTTAGCATTAATAGAAGACGTGTTATTAGTGTAAAGCTATAAGCTTTCATAAGGCTAATAATGTTATTATAGCTTATCTAATACTAGATAAGCAATAGAGAATAACATTATATATAACGTCACTATTACGTAATCATGACGTCACCATTACGTAACTATTACGTCACCATGACGTCACCATGACGTCACTACTACATTACTGTTACATTACTATTACGTAACAGACTACACAATATATCAGAATGTACTCTAGAGCTTTTTAGCTATTACTAATCATTAGTAATGTAGAAAGTACTAGAACCTCTATCTCCTGTATATAAGAAGGCTGTATCTCCTTTGTTAGTTCTGTGTCTAATCCTTCAATCTTTAATACAACGCTATTGTATCTATCTCTCTCTTACCCTACTTCCGTTGCAACTATTATATTATATATTATATAATATAATAGTCTCCTCCTTACCAAAAGAGGAAAGAGATCTACAAGCTCTATTAGATCTCCACTCCCTCTTTTCTACAATTAGTAAACCTTTTAAAAATAAACTTATTAATATTATTATTGCTTAGAGCGCGCAATAGCTAAAAGCAGAAGAAGAAGGAAACAGTGCGCGATAGGATCTAAGAATTAGTCAGCGCAGTATGTGTATTAACGCTATTAGCGCTAGTAACAGAAGAACTAGAAGAAGAAAGCAATGCAGCAGGCTCTTTAGGTAATCTAGCAGAAGTTTTAGCAGACTTAGCATTAGCAGTAGCAGGCTTAACCTTAGAAGCTAGCGCAGTCGCGGAAGCTAGCATAGGCTTAGAAGGCGCTTTAGAAAAGGCGTTAATAGCAGTAAAGAAGAATATAGTGAAGATTGCGAGAGCAGTGCGCGAGACAAGACAGCAAAAGCTAAAAGTAAGACTAGAGTAGGCGCAAGAAGAAGATAGAGTAGAAGTAGAGGTAGAAGTTAATATTAAGTAGAGAAGAAGCGCAGTAATATTAACCTAAAAAGCAGTTAAAGCTATAGTAATAGACCTACTCTAGCCACGCGACAGCTAGGCACTAGCTATACTAGAAGATAAGATAGCTATTAGTAAAAGAGAAGTCTAGAATGCAGCTAAGATATTAAGAAAAGAGTAGAATCTTAAGAGCTAAAGAATTCTAAGCATCCTGAAGTATATAAGGCCTATCTAAGAGACTTTTAGAAAAGCGGGATAAAGGTATTCTAAAAATCTAGATTAGAAGATAATACTCTACTACTAAACCCTAAGCTAGAATTATAGAGCTAGGCTAAGAACTTATTAGAAAAGGCCTAGAAGATGCAGTTTACCTTAAAAAAGACACTAGATATACAAAGGGTATAAGACAAATTCTTCTATTTTAGTTAGCAATGTTAACAGCTAAGACAGGTAGAAAACCTAGTTTACTATAATACCTTTACAGCCCTAAGATACTAGCACTAACAGAATATATAGCTTAGAGAAAAGAAGATAAAGATAAAAGAATAGGTAGATAATATCTAAAGACATTTTAGAGCTTAGAAAACTTAAAGAAGAGAAGGCCTTCTTTATAAGTAAGAGAGGGAATAAGGCAAGCTAAACAGCTATTATAATATTAGCAGGTTAGGTAAAAGTAAAAAAAAAATAGAATAAAAAGAATTAGAAGTGTAAGAATTATAATTAGGTTGCATAAACTATAGCTAGACTATCTAAAATCCCTTTAGAACTTCTAATAAGAAGAAATTGCCTAATTAAGAAGAGAAGGAAATAGGGTGACAGTATCAGGAGCCAGCGCCAGCAGCATTATCCGCAACAGTACTAATATCCTCTACAACAGTATCTCTAAGACTACTAGAAGAACTATTAGTATTAGCTAGATTAGCATTAATAGAAGCAGTAGCACCAGCTAAACAAGCACGCTTAGAAACTAAAACTACAGAACTCTTCTAACGCGCGGATAGAGGCCTACTAAAAGGAAAACGCTCTAGCGTAATAAGGAAAGAGGGAATAGGAGAAGACTCGCGACCGACACTATTATTAGCGCTAACTAAAGCAGACTTAACAGGAATAATAGCAGAAATACTATAAAACTAAGGATTAAAATCTAAGCAACAACTACAATTCTAATTAGCTAGATAGCAACTATACTTAGTTGCATTAGATAGAGAACTCTAGGTAAAGAAAGAAATATTATTAAAACGCTTAGCAGGCTTAATTAGGGTACTAGACTTAGTCTAAGTTAAGACTAAATCGCCCTTAGACAGGAGAATGTTAGCATAAGAGGGCAGCATTAATACCTAAGGCCTAGACACTGCAACAAACTAGAGTATCCTCTACAAAGAATAAAGTTAGTAAGAGCTTAATTATTTATAAGCTTAGTATATTTAAAGAGTATTTAGAAACTTATAGTAGAAGGAATAAGCCTAAGGCTTACTAGAGCGAAAGTAATTAGTGTAGACACTACCCTTTAGTAACTTACTATCTATATATGCGACAGTATAAGTACTGTAATACTTGCTATAATAAGGAGAAGCGTAACAACTGTAAATCTAGCTAACATTACCTACTAAATCTTTATTAGGAATATGCTTATAGATTCTAGCACTAACAGTATAGGAAAGTAGAAGAGCCTTAATATTAGTATTAAAAAGTTAGCGCTTGCTCTTACTATTAAATTAGAAATACTACCTAATAGTAGCATAGCTAGGCAAAAGATTAACTTGCTAATTAAGCTTAATGCATAAAGATAAACCTTTAGCATTCTAAGCGTAAGCAAGCAGTAATATTACTAGACTAAGAGATATTCAGCGAGCCTTAATAAGATAGAGAGCTTCTTAAAGTTGTAAGAGCTAAGTAATATTAATTACCTAGTTAGAGACGTTATAAACTAAGAAGAGTAGATATTAGAAGAATATTTAGTAAGTTTAAAAAAGAAAGGCAAGAACTTATAAATACCTATAACTAAATAACGCCTAGACAAAGAAGTAGGAAGGGTGTATAGCTAGACACTAGCATAGCCTAGACCCCTAAGAATAACCTTCTTAATAGGAGACATTGCTAGACTAGAGGAAGTAGCTAGCTAGTAAGAAGAGAACTTATAACGCTTATAATAAGCAGACTAAGAGATAATTAGCGCATTCTTAGACTTAGACTAAGAACTAATAAGCTTAACTTCTTACTTTAGACTACTAGACTTATAGACAGGGCAGGACAGCGTATAAGGCGCATTATTAGTAGTATCCTAGTCTTAATTATTACTAGCAGACTTAGCCTTATTATTGTTATTATTAAGAATCTAGCTATCGCTAGGTTAAGTTTCGCGAGCGTTCTTAAAACTAAAGGTTATTCTGTCTATAGCAGCCTAGTTAACACGCTAACAGGCATAATAAGCGCGCTAAGATACAGACTAGAAAGAGCGAAGTAAGAGAGTAGTCTTGCGCGGCGAGCTCTAAAGGCTAGTTAGCGCGGAGTGTCTATTAGCGTGTTTACGCTTAGAAGTCTAAGGTAGAGAAGTAAAAGATAATATAGCTAGCTCTTTGCCTAATTTGTGTAATAACTTAGGCAGCGCTGCAAGATAAGAAGAAGTAGAAAGAGTACAGCGAGTACGCAGAGAAGGTAAAGGTGCTAAAGACTTATTAGATAGAAGAAGAGGCAGCATAGTAACAGCAAACTAAGAGCAGTATAGTAAGCATAATAATAAAGTAGCTAAAAGCTAAGTAAAAAAAAAGTAAAAGCAGAAGAACGTGTAAGAATGTATATAAAAACTAAAGAAGTAGTAGTTAAGAGAGAGTAAGGCAATATTATAATAGCAAAATAAGAGTCTAGTTGCTATGCACCTAAAGGCTACTTAGCAAGCGTAGCAGTGCAAAATCTAAAGTCTAGTGTTACAAGGTAACAAGGAGTTGTTTCTTCCTTATGCAGGCCGCATGAAGAGAGACTATTGGGCAGACACGATAGAAGGATGTGGATCCAAGGCGGGGCCTAGGTCACGTGACTGACATCCCGCTAAGGCTAACCATCTAGGATAGCAGAGCCACTTGGGATAGCAAAGCTATCCTAAACATCCCTTGCACCTAGAATAGACGGGATAACAGGAACAGATTGCAATAAGTATATAGAATAGACGGATTTTATTATTACTATTATTGTAGTTAATTTAAATAGTTTATCTCTTACACAGATTGTTAACTAGTTATTCTATTGTTTATAGAATTAGTATTGTTTATCCTTTAGTTACAACGATAACTCTTTTCCACCTAATTATTCTATACATTACCTTACAGACTACCGCTTTAGTCTACCTCGCCTTAGTACGGATTAAGCTTAGAGAAGTATAGCCTAACCCTGTATAATACTTTAACTACCTTAGATATTAGTAGACGTTTAACTAACAGATTGCCCAAATAAGATTTAATAATAGCTTATTAGGGTAACACTTAGAATAACATAGCTTAGGGTTAGAGACCCTTAGCTCTAGCACACCTAGTACCTAAGAATAATAAGATGCTTAAGGTATCTAACGCTAAAAGCGATGATAACCTTAATATACAAGAAATTAGGAATCTTAGGCGACAGGCCTAGACTTAGGCCTAGCAAATAGCATCTATGCTAGATATAATTAATTAGCTTACGAACTAGCTGATGGCTACACCTAATAAAAAACCTGTTACTGCTAGAAAACCTAAGATAGCAGCCCTAGAGAAATATGGCGGAGACTAGGAGAAACTACGAACGTTTCTTACTTATGCTGACCTGTACTGCGAGTACAACAAGGTAGTTAACAACTAAGAAAAGATCCTTATAACAAGTACGTATATAAAGGATAAGGCAGCTAACTAGATGCAACCCTATGTTAACAATTATCTGCTTAACGCAGAATATAGAGGAACTAAGACAGAGACTTAAACCTTATTTGCAGACTAGATAGGATTTAAGAAAGAAATAGGACGTATCTTTAGAGAGGTAGACGCTAAGAACTAGGCTAAGAAGAAGATTACTTGCCTAAGGCAGCTTACGTTAGTGTTAGCATATACAGCGGAGTTTAAGCAACTATAAGCATAGATTAACTAGAATAATGCGGCACTTTAAACAGTGTTTAAAGCTAGCCTTAAAGAAAATGTTAAGAACAGTCTAGTATACTACGAAAAGTCCAAGACTCTGCACGCTTTAATAGAGTTAGTAACGCGCATTAACAACAGACTTTAGGAACAAAATAACTAGAAGAAATACTTTTAACTTAACTTAGCTAACGTAAAAAGGCCACATAAAAGATTTAACAAGAATAGCGATGCTATTATAACTAGTAAGGTATAAGACAAACCTAAAGATAAGAAGACTTAAGGGTAGAGATAGGACAGTCTCTCTAAGAAGGAACGCTAGAGGCGTTATAATAACAAAGCCTGCCTAAGGTGCGGCGAGGTAGGACACTTCGCGCGCGACTACGGCAAGGACAGAACAGTTAAATAGGCGGCTGTTAAGATCGGGATAATTAGACAAGGCACGCTATACCTGACTTAGATAAAGCCAGATAACGACCTAAGCAACTAGGACCTTTACAAAGAAGCCCGCTTAGCAGACAAGAAGGCTTTTGTAATTATTCTACAAGCTAAGAAAAATAATAAGGTTTTAGCTATAGATACGCTAAAAACTACAGACTAGAAAGTTAAAGGCAAAGACGTTCTAGAACGTCTAGCCTACCAGTAGTGTTGGATATGCGGAGACGCCGCACACTACGCCGACGACTGCAAGATTCAAAGCTGAATTATAATTACTAGCAAAGACGCTGAGGCTATTAGACACTAGGCGGTGATCTAACAACCCTACTTTAAGGACTTAGAAGTTAAGGGCAAGGCCTAAGAAACGTCTAAAGAAGAGGAAGATACTAAAAAATATAAAAAATTGTGTTAGTATAATTGTAAGATTAATTGCTAGTTCTATAAGGAAGACAAGGAGAAATGCAAGATAGATTAGGACAGATGCTGTCACCTAAACCTATAGCTAGACAAGTGTCTAGCGGACAACTGCTATATTCATAAACTAGAACTAATAAATTCTTATTACAAACTCCTATAGACGCAATGCAAGAATAGATGTAACTTCTATTAAGAATAGCTTAAGGAAGCACACAAGGTAGACAACTACTACTACTGTACACTATTCTTAAACATCTGCGAAGTTGTAGATTGCCTGATTTATAAGGCTAGGAAGGCCTAACCTAGGAAGAGGATCACTAAGGAGAAGATACCTTATATTAACATTTACTAGAGCTTCTGTTACAATAACAGGTGCTTAATACACTATAGCTTAAAGAACAATATAGGCTACTTTCCTAAGTATAAGGGCAAGAAATAGCTAAAAAACTAGGACGCCGCTAAGGACAGGGTCTTACTAGTAAAGGCGCACCTACAACAACTCTTAAGAAAGTACAGGATACTAATAGCCTAGCAAAACAGTTACTTACAACTGTATCTATACAAGGATAGAAGATTAAGGCGCTTGTAGATAGCGGGGCTGCACAAACAATTATTTCACCCTAAGTGGTAGAGAAATACAAAGTACTATATTAGGTTAAGGCGAACCTAGTACTGGTAGTACTAGCTGACGAGAAACCTATAACGTATAGAAACGGCATGATAAGGTTAGAAACTAAGTTAACTAAGCTACAGATAGTAAGCATAGATTGCTAAATAAATATTAATATTATAGACCTAGAAGGACTAGATATATTAATTAGTTATAACTAGCTAGACGCCTATAACCCCGCTATTAACTAGCGAATAAAGACAATACTTAGAAGAGAACCTATGTATAAGGTTGCTAGAGTACGTAGAGAGATACGCCTGACGGATTAGAGCTTACCCTAGAACAGGAGATTCAGCAAAATCTCGCCTTATAAGATTAGAAGAATCTATAAGAAGGACCCTTAGAAAGTAGAAGTTATCTAGATAAGATAAGTCGCGACTACAAAGGAAGGACCCTTACTACTAGAGATACTAAGAGAGTATTAAACTAACGAGTTTAAGGAACTCTTTAAGGAAAACGAAGCTACGGATTTAGCAGACTATTAGGATTAGGATTATAAGATTATTCTAGATAAAGGGGCTAAGCTTAGCCTAAGACTAATGTATCTAATAGCGCCTGAGCACGACGCTAAGCTGCGGGATTACATCTAGAAGAATCTGAAGAAGGGATTTATCTAACTAGGATTAGGCCTAATAGCCTTACCTATCTTGTTTGTAAAAAAGCCTAATAGGAAATAGCGACTATGTATTAACTTCTAAAGGTTAAACAGCGTTACGCAGAAGAATTAATATCCCTTACTACTTATTACAGAGCTTATAGATTAACTCTAGGGAGCTAAATAGTTTATAAAATTTAACGTTTAGGAAGGATTTTACTAAATTAGGATTAAAAAGGGTTATAAATAGATAACAGCGTTTAAAACAAAGTATAGACTGTTTAAGTATACAGTTATGCCTTTTAGATTAACGAACGCACTAGCAACCTTTTAATTAGTTATTAACAACGCCCTTTATAAATACCTTGGAATCTTCGTTACAGCGTACCTAGACGATGTACTAGTATACTCTAGCGGAACGCTTAAAGAATATGTTGAGTATATTAAGAAAGTGCTTAGGAAGCTTAGGGAATACAAGCTATACCTGCAGCTAGAGAAGTGCGAATTCCATGTTAAAGAGACAGAATTCCTAGGCTTTATTGTGTCTACAGAGGGAGTTAAGATAAACCCGAAGAAAATCTTAGCTGTATAGGAATGGCTAATTCCTAAAATAGTTAAGGATGTGTAATTCTTCTTAGGATTTGCTAACTACTACTAGAAGTTTATTAAGAATTACTTAAAGATTACAGTACCCCTCTTAGAGATCACGAAGAAAGAGATAGGATTTAAGTAGAATAAGGAACATTAAGAGGCCTTTAATTAGATTAAGCAGATATTCCTTGAGGCGCCTGTACTAGAAATGTACGACCCGAAACGAGAAACACGAGTCGAGACTGACGCGTTAGATTATGCACTAGGAGCTGTATTGTTACAGCAGTGCCTAGACAAAAAATAGAGACTAGTGTTCTACTATTTAAAGAAGTTCTCTAGAGCAGAACTTAACTACAATGTTTATAATAAGAAGCTACTAGAAGTAGTTAATGCCTTTAAACAGTGGGAAGTCTACTTATTAGGACTACCACACTAGATCGAGGTTTTTACCAATTACTAGAACCTAGCAACGTTTATAACGATAAAGAAACTTAACAGACAGCAAGTCTGATAGGCTGAGATGTTAGCTTAGTTTAACTTTAAAATAACCTATTAAGCTGGAACGCTTAACGGAGCAGCGGATGCTCTAAGCAGGAGATCTAATCTACAAGAAGAAAACTATAAGGAACTATATAACGCTATGTTTAAGAAAATGCCTAATAGCACACTACAGTATAACTAGCCAGAACTAGCTAGAGTGGCTAAGGTGGCTGAGCGGGTAGAGACATTACAACAGCAATAGTAGCAGAAGGCAGCTAGCTAGTAGTTTAAGCCTGACAAAAACGGCTCCAACGAACTGTTACAGGACGAACAGGAGTACTAAGATATGATTTAAGAAGACTGAACATACGTACCTCTATAAATAAGATTAAGTCTTATTAAGGAACTGTATAAGTCTAAAGAATACAGACATGCATCGCTAGAAGAAATAGTTAGACGACTAGCTAAGGTGTTTGCGATACTACGCTTGCGAGCGAAGGTACAGGACGTTTTAGGCAACTGTTTAGCTTGTCACTAAAACAAGCCTAAGAGACATAAGCCTTATAGCCTGTTACAACCTTTACAGCTACTAACAAGACTATAGAGTAGCGTAACAATAGACTTTATAGTGAAGCTCCCGAAATCGCTAGAACTAGGATCTGGAAGATTATGCGACACAGTCCTAGTTATTGTGTGCTGACACACGAAAGGAGCAAAGTTTATGCCTACAGAAGAGACTATTACTGCAGAAGAATGCGTATATAAAGTTAGTAAGGCGCTAATGTTAGAGTATAGAATACCTGAAGAGTTTATTACTAATTATAATAAACTATTTACGTCTAAGTATTAGGACACATTCTTAGCGAAATTAGGTGTAAAGAAAAAGCTATTAACTAGCTTTTACCCTAAAATAGATAGCTAGACAGAAAGAACAAACTAGACACTAGAATAGTATCTAAGGATGTACGCTAATAAACTGCAAGACAACTAGGTTAAACTCTTGCTAACAGCATAATTAGCCTATAACAGTACTAAGTTAGTAATAACAAAGTACTTACCACACTATGCGAACTACAGATATAAGCTAACTGCTTATTAAGATCTAAAGGATATAGAAAGTATTGCAGTAGGCGCAGATAATAAAGCCTGCTTAATATAAGAACTATATAAAGAATTAAGTAAGAACATTGCTTATAGAAACCTTATATTAGCTAGAGCAGCAAATAAGTAAAGAATTAAGAGACTAACCTTTAAGAAGGGGGATAAAGTTTTTCTATTACAATAGAACTTAAAAACTAAACAGCTAAGCAAGAAACTAGATAACCTCTAAGTAGGACCTTTTAAAATCCTAGAGGAAATAGGCATAGTAAACTACAAACTCTAACTGCTACTAAGCATGCGCGTCCACCCTGTCTTTCACAAGAAACTCCTGGAACCAGCACCTCCAGATGCTAAGCTAGCAACAGACATAGAGCTCGAAGACGACAAGTACGAGGTTAAAGAAATTAGGGACCTAAGAAAAGTTAGTTGTTAGTAGAAATACTTAGTTAAGTAGCAAGAATAGCTAGAAAGCTAGAATACTTAGGAACTAAAAGAAAACTTAACGAACTGCAAGTTACAGGTACTTAAGTACTACTAGAGATACCTAGGGAAGCGAGGACTAGGTCTTTAAGAGAAAGAAAGTAATTAGAAAAAGGGTTAAAAGAAGCGTTAGCCTGTAACTAGCCTAAGTTAGTTAATAATCTGGGTAGCGATGGTTTAGTTGCTAGAAGGTCTGTACCTAGGGCAGAGTCCCCCTCGGCCTGCTCTTTCGCACGCTCCTAGAGATTTAAAATAGCGAGATCTTAATTAGCGAATAACTGCTCTTGCGCCTCAGCTTCTAGAAGCTCTAGCTCGCTCTAAGCTAGCTAAGCCTTTAAGCGTGCAACCTTAAGACGCTTTTCTCGTTTCTTCTGCTAAACCTTCTTCTACTCTTCCTTAGAAACAAACAGGCTATACTTAGCCTTTACTAAAATATAACTAGCGCAATAACCTATTGCAGTGTCTATAAAACACTAAAGGTTCTTCTCTTTGCAGCGTTTACAATAGAAAGTTATTTTAAAACTCTGCTTTTTTATATAATTAGCATAAGCACAGCGCTTAACAGTTAAACTCTAGAGTTAAGAACGTTAAGAAGTTAAGACCTTAGGCATAGTTAAGAGAAGTAAGAAGAGAAAAGAAAAGAGGGTATAATACTACAGGAACACCTAAACCTCTACTACCGCCGCCAGACTAGGCGCAGGAAAATAATAATTTAGGGTATTAAGATAATACGCCTAAGAGGGGGGGTAATATTATAAGATAATAAGAAGTTATTTTTTTCCTTATGCAGGCTGCATAAAGAGAGACTATTAGGCAGACACAATAGAAGGATGTATATCTAAGGCGGGGCCTAGGTTACGTGACTAACATCCCGCTAAGGCTGACTATCCGGGATAGCAGAGCTACTTAGGATAGCAAAGCTATTCTAAACATCCCTTGCACCTAGAATAGACGGGATAACAGGAACAGATTGCAATAAGTATATAGAATAGACGGATTTTATTATTACTATTGTTATAGTTAACTTAAATAGTTTATCTCTTACATAGATTGTTAACTAGTTATTCTATTGTTTATAGAATTAGTATTGTTTATTCTTTAGTTACAATAATAACTCTTTTTCACCTGATTATTCCATACATTACCTCACGGACTACCGCTTTAGTCTACCTCGCCTTAGTACGGATCGAGCCTAGAGAAGTATAGCCTAACCCCGTGTAACATCTAGCCGCGGAAATTCTTACTAAATCTATTCTAGGGATACTATTAGAATATTCTTTAGAAGCATAGAAACTTAAATCTAGAAAGCGCAGGTATTAGAGAGTATATTACTTATCTCTAGAAAACTATAGTAGGGTAAGGGATAAATCTCTTAAAAAAGAAGTTGTTTTACTTCTAAACTTTCGCATAGAACTAAAAGACTCTTAGAAGAATATCTAGAAAAACTTAAAAAATAAAGTATTAAGTAATAAGAAGTAGATAGATAGTTAAGAGGAAGAGATTAAATTGTATTATTAGAACAGAGGATAAGGTATTATAGGGAAGAAGGAATAGATTATTTTATTAGAGTATAGAAGTAGTTCTTACTAATTAGCTTTTAAGAAGTATTTAGAGAGAGTAGAATAGAAATAGGCGATGTCTTAGAAGGACAGCTATGTCTAGGGTGCAAAGGTATAGCCTAAAGAAGAGAAGGCCTTCTTTATAAGTAAGGGAGAGATGTGGTAGAGTAACTAGGGCATAGCAGGCCGGACAATAGGCGAACACTAGAAAGGTAGAAAAAGAGCTTAGCAGCCGTCTAAAGGGAGATCAGACACACACACACACACACACACACACACAAAAAAAGGACAAGAACAAATAATTCAATTCTATTCAACCTAACTCTGCATCAAGCACCCGTTCCAATGGAGAACTTACAGAATACTCCACTACATTAGTTTTCTTACAATTCTTTTAGAGTGCTCTGTATTCCTAATAGTTCACACTATTGCTGAATCTTATTATAGATTCCTTTCTTCTCGTTGTCTAAGAGAGGCTAAGTAGGTTTATTCTATAATACTTTAGCATTATTAATCTACTAAAATATAAGTTCTAGGTTTATACCTTATGCCTTAAGTTCGTCGCAGAGGTCTGCGTACTAATTATACCTCTTAAATTGTCTATAAAAGTCTTCTTTAGTTTTATAAAAGATAATCTTAGGTTATCTAAGCTGCTGTAGTAGGGTGTTAATTTTCTTTTCTAGGTTTTTAAGATATTAAAGCGTTATAAGCTTTAACTTAGGTATAAGGTTATTATAGACTTTAATTACTCTATTAACCTAATTAGGGTCTGCAGGCGTTTTAGTGCCTTTTAGCTAGTCTATTATTGCTGTATGCAAGAGCTCCCTTATGCTAGATAGAAGGTTCTTCTTTTATTCCTCTAGTTATAGGACTAGATTAAAGAGGTCGCGTCTTATTATTATTATAATATTAGGTACCTTATAGGCGTACTTAACGTCTAGTTTATTAAGATACTATTATACCTAGTTAATATGTTGCAAGAGTTAAATAAACTCGTCTTAAGATATAAATAGTGTTACTAGCCTATTATTATTACTAAACCTTTCTATTTTCTTAAACTTAGTCTAGTTAATTTCTGTTACCTTAAGATTCTTGTAGAACTTGTTTTTAGAAGCACTTACTTTATTTAAGGTAGCTTCCTCTAGAGAGATAAGAGTTATATCCTCTAGACTATTAATAATGCTGTTATTGTAACCTTATAGGTTAATATTAGGTCTAGTAATAACATTCTATATCTCTTTATCCTTATAGTTAGGTACTGCCTAGTATAGAATATTAAGTTATTGTATAACCTTACCTTAGCTTTAGCAGTCCCTTTTTATATAGCCTTTCTTGCTACAGGCATAGCAAGTAATATTCTTCTTACTACTCTTATTATGCTAAAACTTTAGTTTGCTAGGTCCCTTATTAAGATTATTAAGGTGTATAGGCTTATAGCTATTAGTTTAGTAAGCACCTAGAATTCTAGGCGTGTAGCTTCGCTAACGTTCTTAGTTAGGCTATAAACGTTGCGACGTTTAATAGTGTTAGTTGTTTATATTCTTTAGTGCACAATTTCTCTAAGTAAATAGTTATTTCTCTAGCTTTAACTTATAGAGTTTGTTATTAACTTGAATAGCTTTAGCTATAAGTTTCTTAAGCGTGTTAAGGCTAGATCTACTTCTTATAAGTTTTATACGTATAGCGGGTTTAAAACCTTATTAGTATATCCGCATTGAAGCGTTATTATTCTATTTAATAACTATTTAGTACTGCTAGAATTTAGTTATGTAGTTAGCAGTAGACTTAGTTTATTTTAGCTTCTAGATCTTCTACTTAGCGATTACAGACTTCTTAAATAGTAAGAAGATTTCGCGTATCGTTATCTTAAACTAGTTCTAGTTATTAATAAGATCTGCGTTATCTTAATCTTTAATATTATTATTTATATATTATTAAAGAATTAAGATAGCCTACTTCTCTGCATCGCTGCAGAGGTAAGTGCTAGCTAGAACAACTTTGTTATTATTCTTAATCTTGTCTTCTTTAATATAGAAGTGTTAGTTAATCTAAAGCAACTAAGTCTTAAGCTTATTATAATTATAATTATAAGTATTAGGTTTATAGCTTTAAGTAGTTAATCTAGTAATGTAGAAATTAGCAGAGGTGTCTATTACAGTATTACTTATCTTAAGGGTGTTTAAAGTGTAAAAGTTGTTCTAAGATAACCTAAGAGTTAGTTTTTAAGAATAAGTAAGTTTAATAGATAGAGTTAGTGTACTAGCACGTTTAGTAGAATAATATAATAGTATAAGGTTATAATAGCATGTTTAGTAGAATAATATAATATTATAAGAGGTTAAAAAAGAAGTAACGTGGTTCACAAGCGAGCGGCGCACCCAAGCGAGCGCAGCACTTTCCAAACTAAAACGCTTGCACAGTGACAACACGTAATGCCTCAACAACCTCAAACCCAGAGACCCTATACTGAAGCTGACGTACAACTTGCTATCTTTGATCTCCAAAGAGAGCAAATTAAGAGTGTACGGCTTGCTGAGAAAGTCTACAAAGTCCCTCAAACTACGATACGACGACGACGCGACGGAACGCGCCCTCGACGCGATTGCGAGCCAAAATCAAAACGCCTTACTAAGCTAGAAGAGGAGGCGATTGTACAGCGTATACTTGAAGAGAGTTTACGTGGTATACCGCCCTCGAAGGCACATGTACAAGATATGGCTGATAGACTGCTGAGGGAGCATGGTGGGAAGCCTGTAGGCAAGAACTGGGTCGATAACTTTATTAAGCGTACTCCTGAGCTCCGAACGCGATGGAGCCGCACGTACGATCGTCAGCGAGCTGTCTGTGAGGACCCAGCGATTATCCAGCCATGGTTCGCCCTAGTTCAATCGATGAAGGCGAAGTATGGTATCACAGATGAGGATACCTGGAACTTTGATGAGTCTGGCTTCATGATGGGCAAGATATCCTCTCAGCTTGTTGTTACAGGCTCAGAGAAACCTGGGAAACAGAAGAAACTACAGCCTGGTGATCGCGAGTGGGTTACCCTAGTACAAGGCGTCGCTGCGACGGGGCGCGTTATCCCACCCTTCCTCATCTTTGCAGGCAAGGTCCTTATCACCTCCTGGTTCGCAGATCTACCTCGCGATTGGATTATCACTGTCTCTCCTACTGGCTGGATTAACAACGACCTCGCGCTTGCGTGGCTTAAGCACTTCGATGCCCATACGAAGGCGTCCTCTGTTGGGGCATACAGGCTGCTTATTATCGACGGCCATGACAGCCACTGCTCAATAGAATTCCAGGACTACTGCAAGGAGAGCAAGATCGTCGCTCTCTGTATGCCGCCTCACTCATCGCATCTCCTGCAGCCTCTTGACGTCGTCCCCTACTCGCTGTTGAAGCGCCACTACGGCGATGGGATCTCGCTCTTGGCACGCAGCCGCATCTACCATATCAACAAGGAAACCTTCCTACCAGCCTTTAAAGCAGCTTTTGAGAAGGCGTTTACACTAGAGAACGTTCGCGCAGGGTTTCAAGGTGCTGGGCTAGTCCCATACAACCCGGACGCTGTGTTATCGAAACTAGATGTGCAGCTGCGTACGCCAACACTGCCTGCACCAGGCACTGTCGCCTGGGAGGCGCAAACACCGCGCAACGCCCGCGAGATAGAGGCGCAGTCAACGCTAATCCGAAATCGCATGCAAAACTATCAAGGGTCGCCAGCAAGCTCGTTAGATGAGCAGGTCAAGCAGCTAAGTAAAGGCGCTCAGCAGATAGCTCATAGTATGGTGTTAGTGCAAGAGGAAATGGGCCGCCTTCGAGACGCTGTTAACACGCTCACAAAGCGCAAGACTCGCAAAAGGCGGTACGTACGCGCAGAGGAGACTCTAACAGTGAGGAGGGTAGTAGGCGCAAGGAGAGCGATAAGCCTGCGAAGAGGGTGCGCGCAGAGAGCGCTGCGGTCGTTGCAGCCAGATTGGACACAACTCCCGCACCTGTAAGGTAGAAATTGGGGACGTAGATAGCAGTAACGCTTCAGAGTAATATTACACTGTTATGTATAGTATAGTAATTTGTTGTGGTGTTGCGCTGTGTCGCGCGCGCGCTGTAGTAGAGAGGGTGCGCCGCTCGCTTGGGTGCGCCGCTCGCTTGTGAACCACGTTATAATTCTTAGATTAAATACTAGAGTCTTATATAAAGTTAAACATACTAAGCTATAAGGGTTTAGTGCCTAAGCTATATACTAAAGGTTGTCTCTGTTGCTTAGTCCTGCTTAATGCCTTACGTGTACTAAGCACTAAGCGGTTCTGCAGTCTGCTTAGTCTGCTTAGTTATGCTAAGAGCACTAATTACTAAGCAGTCACGTGACTGCTTATAACCATCAGGTTATTAGTTTAAATGCGCTGATGCTCTAGCGAACTTTAAGTGTCGAGGTGTTCTTCCTGGGTCGTAACAGACACCTTCTAACTTATTATATCTTTTTTATAAGCTAAAGTAGTATTTAGCTACAGCTTAGTATATATATTAGTCGCGATATACTTAATAGTATAAGAATATAGTAAGTTAGACAAAGGATTAACAGCAGGTCTACAGAGCTATAGTATAGCGCGACAGTTTATCTCTATAGTATAGAAGCTTTCGCGTTAGCTATAGTTATATATTATACTATATCTTAAAGTTATATAATAGCTATATTAAAAGCTAGTTACAGTTGCAGCTTTAACGCTAGGTATATTTATTAATATAAGCTATATGCTAGGCCTTTAAATCTAGCCCTGCTTCTAATCTAAGCCAGGTTTTAGGTATTCTAGAGTACTTAGTAAAAGCGCTATTTAGCTACGCAGCTATAGGTCTAGCGTTAGCAGTAATAAGTTATAGCTAAGCTGCTTTTAGCTAGGTGTGCAGGTTCTTATCTAGTACTTTTAGTAGGCAGACTTAGAATTAGTATAGAAGTATAACAGCCTCTTAAGCTTAAGCGCTGTACTTAAGATAGAATAAAGATATAGCAAGCTGCAAGTTAACAGACTTTTGATAAGATGTATAAGCTTTTAACGCACCTACGGCTAGCTAAAGCAAGGCGGTCGCGTGACGCTTACAGCAAATTGTCGTATTACACAATAAGCCTAACCTATCTCTAAAAGACATCTAGAGAGAACAGAGTTTGTAGCTTAAAACTTCTATTCTAAGAATGCCTATTCTTCTAACCTGTAGTTGAGTTTGTTATGTTGAGGAGTGTCTGTGGCGTCCCGCCACACAGGGTGTCCCGCTACGCAGGGATGGACGTTAGATTGTACACGTAGAATCGCTCGTTGACACGGATTGACAAACACGTCTCGACTGCTGCTGCTCGACGTGAAGTGAGATCGTGAAGCGGTCTTGCTAGCTCGCAGCGGGTCCGCTTGGAACACACGTAGAGTTCTGCAGATATATTTAGTCAAGCTGTGCATAAATCGGTCATGCTACTGTAAGAACGACATTGTCCTCGTTTGTGCCGACCCTGCTGCTATTCGTCCCCATCCTGTTGTCACCCACCACCTGCTATCCTCGGCTGTGGCTCTATGCAGCAAGTCTCGGTCGCGATGGTAAAGGGATGGTCTATGCGGAAGACCGTTTGATAGTTGGAGGACGTTGCGCGTCTACGATCTGAGTGACTTTCGAAAGAGATAGGGCTGTCTTCTATGCCTAAGAGATTCTTGAAGATGGGCGCTAGTGATGAGAGCTGTGATTCTGAACTGATATGCGCTCGCTCAAGCTTTAATTGCAGCGAAGTTGGAAGGACTAGGCGCGATAGGTGTACCGTGGCGCAAAGGGGAGTTGAGGTGATGGGGCAGGTGATGGAAGAGGAGGCGACGGGCTCCGAAAGTTCTTGCGCCTGTGCGCTGCCTGAGCTTACTGGTAGCGTGATGGCGCGCGGACTACGTATTTAGCGCGGTTGTGATTGTACATATATGTCCTCGCGCATCAGGTGCATGTACATTTACATAAAAACGGCTTACAATGACATTTATTTTGCATTCGGATCTATGTATTCTGTGCGTTTCTAATTCTTGTCACTATGCGCTTGAGGATAGCATCGCGTCGTCTAAGATTGCCGCTGAATGCTCGGCCGCCAGACGAACTTCATTATTAGACGGCTATGGCGTGCTTTGCGTGGTGTTTGACCTATAGCCCTTAGACTCTCCTAGCTCGTCACTTGCTTTGCGCTTCCTCGCTACTCAGCGAGGGCCAAAAGGCGGCATGCTATGGACGGCTTCTGCGTGGTCCTAGAACGTGTCCTTAGAGCCGAGTGTGCTTTCGCAGTGCGGGTGCAGACAAACAGCTAGAGAGACATTAAGTTAAGCTAGATGCTTTCTTATATGCGTATGCAGGTTGAATGCGCTGTTAAATTGCAGAAAGCGATTGTGCAACAGCGCACTAATATCGCCTAAGCATAAGAGGTAATGCCTAGCGACTACAACTACGCTATTAAGCTAGATTAGCCCACAAAAAATGCCAAGTTCCCAGAGGTAGAACAAATAAAGATACTGTAACTACTGCTAATCTAAGCGGCACTATTCATTGTGCTTGTAGCAGTAATGCATCCTTGTAAGCATAGTCTAGTTGTTAGGAACCCTATATTTATTAGAGACGTAATGCGCAAGCATTTTGTAACTCTAGAAAGTCTAGTAGCAAGTGTCCTATAGGCACTAGCGACTGCGTACATCTCAGAGATGCCTTGTTACGTGAGAAGAGTTTATAGCACAAGACTTTAAGAGGAAGCTAAAGTTGCAGTCGTTCCAAGCACAAGTATAGATGTAGTTAAACTAGTTTCTTATGTGTTGTTGTGTATCCTGTATGCGTTGTTTGCGTGCACAATAGAGTAAGTGCTTATTTATCTAGTCTAGTCTTAATCTATCTTTATTAGCAAAAGTTAGAAACAAAATGCTTAGTGCCTACCTTTTGTTATTCTTATAAAACTGACGTCCGTACACGCTACAACACCCGTCTTTAGTAGGTGAAGCAAAGGCATAGGCATACCGTGTCTTCTCCAGACGACAGATCTCTACTATTGGCTCGAGTATGTTATTGAGCGGGATCTTGTTTCTTTCGGCTACGACCTTAGCTGCCGTGGCGCAACTAGGGTACATTAGCATTGTTATGGCTCTTTAGTTAGGCTCAAACTTCTACAGAGCTTGCAAATATCGCGAGGGAGAATGTAGAGGGTTTACTCTTTCTCTAGAAGGCGACGCTGCCACGAGATCCCCCTCGAAGAAAGCCTCGCGTTGCCTACGGTACGCAAGCTTTCGCGATTGCCGTCGTAAAGCATACTCTTGGCTTGGAGTACGGTCTACTAAAGCGATTTCCGTGATATTTATATTAGTCTCTGTGACTTTAGGTATAGCTTAGTCTGTAAGCTGGGATCTGGGAGGCATTGGTGTAAGAAGGTTCCTCTTCAACATTATAGACGTGTTCTCGTTTATGAGTTTTGTGTTTTGTTCGCGCCCGTAGATTACTGATTGGCTATTAATGGCGATAAGACCAGAAACGTAGTAACAGGCCGTCTTATCCAAAGAATGGCCTAACAACGTTCTTCTCTGGATTAGAGACAACATCTCTTCCAGATGGTTAGCTAACGATAGCATTAATGCGTATAGTAATACATACTTTCTATTGTTACAGCATAACCCCTACAGAAACAATATGCACTCAGTCTGTCCCTGTAACCAGCCCGCTAACCTACACCCTTGATTATGTTGTTAAAGCAATTGTATGTGAGGATATCGTTCTCGGAGACGACGCCGTTGTTGCAGATACTTCAGAGGATAGGTCTCTTTTTTATCTCAGGCTTGTAGCGATATGTGTACATCTGACTGCCTGTTAGTAGTTCTTTTGCTGCAAGATCTTGGTAGGACTAACAGTCCGCGAACACCCTGTCTGCTAGCGCTATCGCCATGAAATGTGCGACTGCGCACATACATCGCGTAGACTCTTCGTATAGAAGCATTACAGGCCTGTTTGTCTTAGAAGATAAGACTTTCTATTAAAGAGTACTTCCTTACGAATGCTTCTTATTATTGCGGTGTCCTTTCTAGTTCCGCAGCCTAATAAGAAGAAGGAAGCTAACGTACGTCTCGTTTTAATAACGTACAAGGTCGATGTCCCCGTACAGGAGTCCCTTGTTGCTGTGTTTCCAGGCCTCTGATTTAATGAATTCCCCTGGACGACTGCCCGTGAACGTCATGAGGATGATAGCGAAAGCTAGCTGTAGACGTGCACGTGGGTGCGGAAACTGATATTCGTCGCACATCTATAGAAACTGAATCATATCTTCAGCAACGAGCAAAGGTGCGACTGGCTTCTTATAAGCATCTGTTGAAATCTTCCCCTTATGGACAAGTTCTTTCTTAATGTAGTTCTTGATATCCTTGTTTTCCGCGGAGCTATACTGGCGCCTCGTGAATAACTTGATAGCTCGTTTGAGTGACGACAGGCGGTTTCGGACGGTGGTGTCTGTGATGTTCTCCTCTAGCAGACCGGTTCTTTTAGCAAGCCAAAATAGGTACATCTGAATACGGTACACGGTGGGTGCTTTTCTGAACACAGGGTTATAGGTTCCGTGCTTGTAGAAGTCTGCAGAGAATCTGACCTGTCAGTAGATGGTTTGAAGTTGAATGGCCCAACATACTCTTTCCAGAGGCTCATAGTGTACGCGTGCGACTTGTAGCTTGAAGGAATCAACAGCTTTTTCACGTCTTCCTCTGTAAGCGGGGCCGGTTCCTTCTCGAGTTGGACAAGAGAGTGCAAATGCGAAAGGTCTTTAATCTTCTTTTTGGTTCCCATGGTGAAAAGGATTGTAGATAATCGTAGAGGAAGCAGGATCGCAGAGGAAGCAGAGAGAGCAGGATCGTAGAGGAGGCAGAAGCAGGACTGCAGCGGCAGGTTGAGCCCCATCCTGGCGGCATTCCATCCTTAACTCAGCGAACACCTTAAGACGGTTACAGCATGTTGAAATACTGTTAAGAGTTATTTAGGGCTGTGTTGGTGGGGTGCGCAGCAAGTTAGCGACAGAGTCGCGATTCCTGAAACGGGTAACCGAAGACGAACCTCAGTTAATTAACCCCAACCCGGAACCGCGAGTTTTGACGGATCGCGAGGGTGAACTAATTTTCAGTGTCCTATGGTCGTATGTGGAAGAATTGATTAATGTGAGCATTTATAAATGTAGTAAACGCGCCCAGGATGGACGAGGTACACTGACTCAACCCAACATCCCATCAGCTATCAGCGCAGCATGAACTGAGACGCTGTATAGCACACATGTCTCGTCCGATCTTCCCTAGTCTATTCTGTATGGAAACCATAATGATTGACGACCTGCTGCCTCGCCCTTGTTTCCACAACCTAACCTTCTTTGTGCGTCATGACTTTTCTTTTCTCTATTTGGTTCAGATTAGAAAAATCATACCACGCGTCTAGGAGCACGATTTCGCACTTGATATCAAGCTGAACAGAGGTTTGGATAAATGCATTGTATCAAGAGACGGCCACGTACAAGTGGGTATTGTCAAGACATTGCGTTGCGCCAAAGCTCCAGGTTCCTAGCTAGTATGCTTGTATGTGATGGAAAGTGCTTTACGATGCCATTGTACCGCTTATAAAAAGGACCCCAGCAAAACTCATGCCGTCAAATCAAACGTTTGGCTCAAACCCGCTGCTGCGAATTGTGACATTTGCTCCCCCTGAAGAACATGTTCGAGGATCAGGTCTCTACACCCCATGTGTCCATTCTCTTCCGCGAATCTCGCAGCCCGTTCACACTGATTGGCATCGTACACGTTGAGCCGCAAAAGGAGGCTAATCATATCGAGGCGTCCATGTTCGGCGGCTCCCTCGAGAGGCCATCTACCTCGAACCAAGGATGGCAGCATCAAAGCCTTTGCGTCTCGCTTCAGAAGCTCGCTCGCAATGTTGCAGTTTCCACTGATCGCTGCAAACTGCAGGGCTGTGCCACCTCCCCGTGGTGCTGGCAACGCGTTCACGTCCGCTTTGTTCTTGAGCAAGAGCTGGACCATCTCTAGACAACCTGATTCCGCCGCTGCTTGCAATGGGGTTCGCGACAGTCTTCTGGTCGCCTCGGTGTTTACTTCAGCACCGTGATCGAGTAGGACTTGGACCAGATCAACGCTCTTGGCTTGGATTGCCGCAAGCATTGCAGTCAAATTGCGACGGGATCTTTGGTTATGACCCCTTTCTCAACATGGTAAAATGTGGATCGGCTTGTTGGAAGTCCTGGAAAGGCACGATGAAGATCGGAAATTATGGATCGATTGCCCCATTTTATCATCTCAGCAAACACGGAAGAGATTCTTGATGAATCATACGTTCTGTAATCGGACAAGTCCGTTGATCAGTAGGTTCAGAGGGCCGCGTTCCTCCGGCTTCGATGCGTACGACTTTTGCACGTCCGCATGTTCAGCCAACAGGACATTTACAGTCTTGCAATCATGCAGTTGCGCGGCGCGCTCCACTGCTGTCAACATCTGACCCTCGACCTCGACCATAATGTCGTTGATGTTGAGTAGCCGGGAGTCAAGTAGATACTTGACTATGTGTCGCTGTCAGGCTGACATGCGTCGTGGCGGCGTACACTGATTCGCGAAGGAGGTCTTGACACGCCGCCGTGGAATAATACCAGTAGAGCCTGAGGCATGCACATTCAGCAGCCCACGCCCAATCCGGCACACGATGGCGTCCCAATCTGCGAGGGCAGAGGCTTGATTGGACTGTCCCTGTCGACATTGTGGGTGGAGACTCTGCACTAGTCAGCTGCACCCAATTTCAGGGTCTCGCCAGGGATCGTGGCGGGTGGGGATGGAGAGGCGAGCGAATGTGCCGGGAGGAGTGATGACAGTTTAATGTGTAGGGACATGACATACTATGAGATGGCATGCTCGGCTGTGTAGCAAACAAAGCATTGTCTGAAATAGCGTGTATTGTCTGCGTGAGAGGCGGCATTGTTGTGGCCCTTGTTATCGTGAGTGGGCGCGCGACTGCCCCAGATTCGATAGCGGCCTTCTCGGCGGCAGGTACCAACGTCCCGGCCCCTCTCGAGTCGCAGAGCAGCAGCAGTAGTAGCAGCAGCAGCATCATCAGCAGCATCAGCAGCATCGTGAGCCTTGTCGTGCACTCGCCCGACTTCTCCCAGCTCCAACACGCTCCATCTCGCACACAATCAGTCGGTCGTCCATGCCCGACCTGTCGCTGCGCAGTCAGTCTCCGGCGGCTGAAACGCGGCAAGGTCCATGGTGCGTCCAGCGCCCAGGACAAGACGAGCTCCGCGCTCTTCCCCTGCGCTCCTTGGCTCCACCTCGGCCTCTCTCCACTCCACCGTCTTGAGCGCAGACTATGTATACTCGCAGACCGCCGCCATGACTGCAGCAAATCTCTCCTCGCCGCCTGATGTGAATGCACATCTGCACCGCGCCCATCTTGTTCAAGGCCCAGAGTCCATGTCCGCTGTGAGCCCGATACCGAACAAGGCACCGACTCGTGCACACGCGCCTATACAAGACGTACCACGCTCAAGCTCAAGCTCAAGCTCAAGCTCAAGCCAGCCCTCCGCCGCCGCCGCCGTCATGGGAGAAAGCAGCACGCTCGCCCGCCAGCTCAGCAGCAGCAGCAGCAGCACCTCCGACGACAGCATGCCTTCACCCAGGCCCTCTACACCACGCTCGCAGACCGACCCCCAACCGGACACGCTTGCCTCGCTCACCACCCGGCCGAGGAACCGCTCGCCCTACTCTCGCTCTCACCTTCGCTCCCAGAGCGGGTCGGCGCTGCCGATCGCGCCGGCCATGACACGGGCACATTCGCTGCCTACTGTTATGCAGTCGTCTGGCAACCTGAGGCTCTCGCCGACGCCCATGGACCTCGCCCGCCCGGCTTCTCCGCTACGGTCGCCCAAGCTGACCCGCAGCCCGCACGCACTCGAGCCACGACAAGTGGGAGTCGCAGAGCGGTACGGCTCGGGCATCCGTCCCGCCTCTAACGGCTCCTTCGAGGGCGCTCCGAGCATATGCGACATCTCAGAGGATGCTGAGCTGGAACTCACGCCACGGGTTGCCACCACCGTAGCGAGTCTGTACAGCAGCACAGGCTCGCTCTCCAGG
This sequence comes from Alternaria brassicae, assembly GCA_004936725.1. Lineage (NCBI taxonomy): Eukaryota > Fungi > Ascomycota > Dothideomycetes > Pleosporales > Pleosporaceae > Alternaria > Alternaria brassicae. The sequence continues at coordinate 1,456,626 of CM016505.1, read as the reverse complement.
CGCCGTCGGCCAGCTTCACCGCTCTACCAGGTCACGGTACCATTTGGCGCTCCACCTACCAGCACGCCCTCTGTCAGCACACCGACTTCAACCGCCTCCTCGCCCCTCCTCGTGCCGGCCAGGTTCAACGAGAACTACCCCATGTCCCATGCCTCCTCGTCTGTACCCTCTACACCAACCTCGATGCGCTCCCGCAGCCCTTCCATCTCGTCTCTCGAAACTATTGAAGACAGCCCCGATGCAGAAGAAGAGGCCACAGAGGCCGATCGCATACGCCGGCTCAAAGCTGCGGCTGATCGTGAGGACGGCGGAGGTGCCAGACGATCCAGCCTAGACGTGCCCGAAGGCCGTGGCCGCAGTCTGGCTTTCGGCAAGCGAGACTCCAGGAAGAGGTGGAGTGTCTGTGGAGCTGAACGACGCGGCGACCTGGACCTGGAGACTATATGGGAAGACTGATTCTCAACAGATCTTGTCAGCGCGACTGCATCTTTCAAGTATGCGGTCTTGAGCGTACGGAGTCTTGGCGTTTGATTTCGGCGAATGGTTGGTCCTGCACTTTTTCCTTTTTACTCTCACATTATGATCGTCACCCAACGCGGCTCGGACCAGCGTTCGTGGATGGAATGAGAATGCCCTTTTGGTTTTACGCACATGGTATGATACGTTTCAACGATCCGACATGGCACGTCGTCGCAGCATGATACCCTCCTTCAGGAGCTCTGGTTTGGAGGCTGTCCTATAGCCTGACTGCATTTAGTAACTTGCAATACAATACCGATTGATCTGGCCGAATCGCATCTTCTACCTGTCGACCTTTTGTTCACAAAAAAACACGAGAAACTAGTGTCTAGTTTTGCCTCGTACTGCTGAGTTGGCAAGGCCCAACAGTTGGCCAATGACATCACACTTGGAGCTGGAGCTTGAAGTTTCCTACTGTAGTGGGGTGGAACGCGACTGCCCCTCGACGCGAACAACTTGTATTACCTCCAACTTTGCTTCTTTCAAGGCACTCTAGTCACATATACCCACAGGAACAATAACACCGCCATAATGATCAACCTCGCAATCATCGGAACCAACTGGATCACCCACTCGTTCGTTGAAGCCGCGCACGCAACTGGGAAATACAATCTTTCTGCCGTCTACTCACGAAAGGAGGAGACTGCAAAGGAGTTTGCATCCAAATATGAGGGCAAGCACATCACCACATACACCGACCTCAATGCCCTAGCACAAGACAAGATGGACACAGTCTACATCGCCAGCCCAAACATCCTGCACTACGAGCAAGCCAAGCTGTTTCTAAATGCAGGCAAGAATGTGATTCTGGAGAAGCCTTCATGCAGCACAGTCGAGGAACTGGATGATTTGTTTAAGCTGGCCAAAGAGAACAAGGGTGTCCTTGTCGAGGCGTTCCGCCACATCCAAGAAGCAAATTTCAAGCTCCTCAAGGAGAACATCTCCCATCTTGGTCCCCTGTACGGCGCCTCCATCACCTTTGCGCAGTACTCTTCACGCTACGAGAAGGTCCTGCAAGGCGAGGTGCCTAACATCTTCAACCTCGAAATGGGCGGTGGCGCGCTCGTCGACCTGGGCGTATACTGCGTGGCTGCAGCCGTCGATCTCTTTGGCGCACCCACCTCTTCGCAGTACTATCCTGTCAAGATTGCAACGGGAGCTGATGGCGCCGGTCGCTTGATTCTCCACTACCCCAACTTCACTGTTCATCTCTGCCATTCCAAGATCTACAACTCTGACGCCCCTTCTGAGATCTACGGCGAAAAGGGCACACTGATTGTACCGACCATCACCGATATCGACAAGATTACCTTTTGGGATCCCAAGAAGAAGACCAAAGAGTATGTACAGGGAGTCAAGACACCTGAGAAGCTGAACTTGATCGAAGAAGCACGGGAGTTTGCGAGATGCATTGAAGAACAGGACGAAGCTGCGTTGGGTAGACTGGAAAAACATAGCAGGGATACGTTGGCGATTATGCACAAGGCCAGACACGACAATGGCCTTGTCTTCCCGGGAGGAAGGTAAAAGCCTGGCCTGGTAGTCGGTTGTAACAACACCCTCAGATGAAGGATGTTCCAAAGTCACTTCATCGTAGGCTGCATGCTTCCGTCGGTTAACATTACCCAAGTCGTGTGACACCAAGCAACATGTCAGACGCCAAAAGGTACTAACACCGCTGATCGCATCTATCTGCCCACTGAAGGGTGTGGTAAGGGACGCAGGTAGTCTTGATGATGATCACTTCATGCACACTATAGCTGATAATCACACTCATGGGAGCTTGCATAATGCCTCAAGACAACTCTGTCATTATTTCGTGCAACTCTACTACGAAACAATCGTTCCATGCCTCGCAACAGACGCAACTCTCCCCAAGCCCTTTCAGAAACATCTCTCATGATATAGTAAGCTAGACTCTAGCAAGTCGCCCTCTGCCCTCGAAGAATTAAATAAAGGCCCCTCCCCAAGAATCGAATCAAATCCGCTGTTGGGTGCCTCCTATGGCTCCCCCTTCCAAGCTGAAGTCGCGGAAAAGTAATGGTATCGTACACGTCTGGGTATTCTGTTTTGCTCTCCTACTAGATTGGACTCGACTGAAAAAAATAATAATAGTGTCGACGTCGGCCAACACTCGTCCAACTACAATGCGTGATTATGATTTTGAAGGTAGTGGAGGTAGAGGTCGGTTTGGTGGTGGGCCTGGGCAGGGTGGGAGCGTGGTCCAGCCTTTTGATGGCATGTTGTAGATTTGTGGTTGTAGTTGTGGCTGGGTGAGGAGCATATGTGTAGTTGATTGGTTGGTTGGTAGCTCAGTGTGCGGGATATCCCGTACCGCTGTGTAGATGGAAGCGGTTTATGTGTGTGTGTGTGTGTGTGTGTGGTGAGATTGAGAATCTGGCAGACCAAGTGTGGCTGAGTCTTGTAGAAGAAGATGTTGGATTAGATAAGATGATGGAGTTGATAGTTGGATGATGATCCTTCTCCAAGGACATGTCCCCCTCCATATATACATGCCGCCCCTACTTGTCGCCCGACACCAATCAAGGGGTTAAACTCATCCCCTCTCCAAAAGAATAGTGGAGAGTCACAATCAGCGAACGGTAAGAAAAGCACCGTCGATCGCTTACGTCGATCAAGAGCAGTAATCCACCGTGGTTCAACAAAGCAAAGCATCCACATTGGGATTGGCCATCCACCGCAAACGTTAGCTAGGTTTAGAGTATCTACTTCCACGGAAACCAGACTACGCTTGCTCGGTACCTCACAAAAAATGTGACGACAGGGAAACAAGGTTCAAGACCCTACTTCCCCCTCATGGGCGACTAGCAAGCTGCTTTTTCTGCGAGCTAGATTGTCTGGTAGGCGCAAAGCGGAGGAACGTGGCTAGGAGCTTGCTTTTTCGTGTTTTGGCGCGATATCGATGCAAAGGGAAAAAAAGACGAGGGGGGTGGGGACACGAGGATAATGTTTACGGCATCAGTGCAAGAGCGTCTCGACTGGCCTTCTACCACGTGCGTTTATGCTGTATCAGCCTGCCGGTGGCGTGAAAAGTGGAGAGCTGTCTTCTACAACGTGATACTGCATCTCAGCCTCACGTGCGCCTTTTCCAAAAGGAACCGCAACACCATCTACAACGCAGAGGTATTTCGATGGGCGACACATAATAGTGGTCTAGACAGTCTTCTTGCACAGGGCGTCTGGCATGGGGGCGAGTGGCATGTCGTTGGTACCGAGCTGGGCTCAACGTACCCGTGGCATGTGGCCAAGTCTCCGCCTTGATGCTAGATGCCAACAAATGTCTCAGCTCGTCTTCCTTCTTATGATAAGCTCAGGTCATCATAGATGATGAAAGAGAGAGAGCTCGCTTCGCTTAGGTTCTTTGTCGCGAAACTCCCGACTTTGCTCCTCTCCCTTCGCGCCCAACCTTGCTCAGGCAACGAGTCCCTGCGTCTCTTGTGCGGAAATCGTATCATATCCCCTCTTTCCTCGGTCACCCCGAAATTTTGCTGTGTTAGTCTTCGAACCTGGCGTATTACCTAGACTAGGCGGACCCGTCACGTTGGTGTCGTTCGTGGTAAAGATTGTGCAGGAAGCACACTGGTGGAATTTACGCAAGCGTGTGTGAATTAGCACCCGTAGACTCCTTTAGTACTGGTAATGGCCGTAAGTGCCGCCTCAGCCGTTGGAATTGCGCGGATGAGAGTATAAAAGTGGTGGAGCATACTGGTCCCGAGATATTCAGGCTGAAAGGAAAGAGGTGAGGCTTAGCGTATTGTAAGTGTACCAAGACACGCGCCGAATCAGACCCCCCGCGGCTGACTGATTGTTTACACACTAGTAGATTTAGTTGAGGCCCGCTTCCCGCGGACCTAGCTCTGACATCTGACGTGCCCGGGGGTTAGCTGTCTATCTCGTGGCATGTGAAGAGTTACCCATGTGCACTGGCCATGCGGGTTGTTAATCGCCACTTAGGCCTCAACACCGGTCTCAAGATAGACTGTCGACGCTTTTTAGTTCTAGAACTAGGTATAAGTAGCCTCGATCCGTGGGGCAGTGGGGTCAACGTGGATTGCCTGTCAGAGACTGGCAGCCGTTCGATACTGGTTTCGGGAGCGAATCGACGGCCGTGATGTGGTGGTGGTGTGAAAGCCGATGGTACGAATGCCGATGATGCCGCAGCGGCAGACTTCAAGTAAGACCTGAATTTTGGAAGCCCGTCATACCGTGAGACGACATTCGTATCGAGGGGTTTCCTCATTTTCCACCAGATTGCTCATATATAGCCTCAACACGACCAGAGGCAAACGTGTTGTCCGCTCTTCATATGCAGATGAAAGCAACCCGCATCCCCGCTGGCCTACAGCTTCTCCTGGTATGATCGAATCTTACACTTCCCGTAGCTTCCGCCACCCATGGAAGTTGCGGTGGTTCATGTTGTAAGTTGCAATGAGCTTACACCACGCGAGACTTGCGACAGTTTGAGTTTGGGGCATGTGAGTGTGGTGGCTGCAATCTATCGATCTGAACATTGGGACCGTAAGTACTAGCTCGTTTCATCAGCCACAGCTACCAGAATGCGCTACCCTGTGATTCGACACTCAGAACATCAGCTCATTCGTGGCTTTCGCAGATAAGCCGTCTTGGTGGCATGATGTGCTAGTTGAATATCTGCATGTTGGCTGACCATCCGTACCGTTACCAAGGTTGGCGGGAACGCAAGTTTGAACCTGGAGAGCCTATCGTTTCAGGGACCCACATGTTTTGGCATATATCACAAGAGCTTAGTAGGAGCGGCTTCAGTGAATACTAGATGACGTGGCTCTTTGGAGAAATCGATTATAATCGTAGTGTTGGATTCGCGGTTACAAGCTGCCGAGTGCTCTATTATCAACACTACGGTTATGAAAGGTTATCGAAAACGGACCGATATGAAGAGCTCATCTCGTCCTATGGTGGCTCCTATGAAGATAACGCGATGGCGCCAGCCGATGGTCAGACACAGGCTTGATGTCATCCATCTCTTACATCCAGTTGACTTTATGTGGTCGCTAGTTTGGCAGCAGATTCCAGTTGTCTCAGGCTCCAAGGCATGGATTGCGACAGCCATCAATATTGAGGTAGTACCGCATTCGTGAGTCGGCTGACACTCCGAACGTAGTAGGAAACTGTGTCATATAGAAACACTGTACGATAATCTATCAATCTACATTTGGAGAGTAGTACTCGGATGTAGGATTGAAGAGCACGGAGTTAACAGCATAGCGCTGCCAACCTACGTGGGTTCGTGTACCATTGCGTAACTCGACCATACTTCGCAGCAAGGACGATAATCGTCGCTTGTACCAGGCATTCAGGATTTCCAGCAGTCGCACAAAAACACGGTTTGGGCAATCTCAGCACGTTTTTTTTTAAGAAGAGGGTGGCGCGTAGTCAGGAGATCTACAGCACTATCAGCCTACTCTGAAAACTGGGAATGTCCGACTTGGTGGTTACCTACTCCCAGGTTGTCGAGGGATAGGCACTAATTTAGCAAAGTGGAGTGCCTGCTCCGTATCAACACACTGTCGACTCCACATGTGTATTCCCGGAACACGTGTCGATGATCTCTCGCATTTGCTGCTCAAGTGAGTCTAGCGTTTCCATGTATTGAGTGGTTTACATGGTCGACTGTTAGACGCCGCCAGAGTTCAGCCTCGTCGTCAGCGTTGCCAAGCATTGCGGGCTAAACGACAGCGGGCCGCGACAATCGAAGTTGTATCCTCGCAGTTGAAGCCGTAATACACGTGAGGTAGCTGACTGTACCTGTTAGCTGCTCGCAAACACAAATCAATGCCGATGCTTCCCAAAGACGGATGGCTGAGGGCAGACATTCCTGTAAGTTCCAAGAGTATAACCTCCTGCATACGGAGTATGAACTAAGGTCATGCACAGTAACGGCAACCTTTACCAACTTTTGCAATCATAGTGCCGCCCGGTTTGGCGAGAGCGGCAGTCGTACCCTCATCGTTCTCCCATCCTGTTGGTGATTGCCACAGAAGACATGCTGGCAGGTAGAGTTGTACCATGGTACGTAGAGATCCGGCTAGGCCCAGCGACCACGTTGCGTTGGACGCCTTTGAACCATATTATGGGACAGACGGAGCATGCTCCCTGTGAATTGAGCGCCAGACTCTGAGATCGGGAAGAGATATGCATGTTGAGGTTTCTCGTAGCAATTCAACCATGCGCCACATGGTGGAAATAGGCCTTTGTCTCGCCTCCTCATCAACACTACTTGCACTGTAGTACAGAGGACTATGAATGCGATAATTCGGTCGGTGGCTGCTGATGTAGATGCTGTGTTACTTCCACATTTGTGAGACAAGGCCGTCAAGCCAGAGATGCGTGGGGCGGTGATCGAGGGATCTCATGATGGAGATGTTTTTGCAAGTTGGTGCTCGAGTAGACGAAGGGCTTTGATTGAATTTGAGGCTTCATCACTCAGAAGCACGATCGGTAGAAGCGATTGAAAGATACTGTTTGTGTTTGTTCACGAGTTCAGAGGATTTGTTCTGCAGGGGAGCGCGGAGAGAGGTCCGAAGACGCCTACGTGCCGCATCCGCAGTCGCTTGACGCGGCTCTGATATTCTCGGCTAGCGGCAACACTGCCGGTAATGGACATCGTTGACTACATGTGGCAGTTGTGTCTTAGACAAACTCCAACTTCAGGAACCAATGCTTGATAGTCGATGAAGTCAAGACGGTCCTAAAGATTACCACCACGCTGAACGAACGTGGAAAGCTACTAAACCAGACCCACAATTCCATGGTGGCGTCATGGCAAATTGCGCCTTCTGCACGAGCGGGAGCGGATGGCCACCACTTCATGTATACCGTTATCGCATACAGCAATACGCGCTGTCCGATGTAGCTGCCCGGGGTAGTTGCATACCAATGTCCAACGACGATGGCCACATCGCGGAGACATGACCCCTTTCGCATTGTCGATATGTGATACACGTCCCTAAAGCGCGTGTCTAGATACTGGGGTTTACAGCCACCATCAAAGCCACGAGTTGAGCTGTCATCCAACCTCTTCCCCCAAATGCAGGATCAAGCGTAAAAATGCTTTGGGAGTGGTTCGGCAACAGCCAAAGACATTTCGTACAACGACCGAGGGTGAGCGAGCAGCCCGAAACGCCCACCGACCAAGATCACCCCCCTCCACATCAATGCGTGCTATCTGTGGATCCAAATTGAGTATCTCAGCCTGAATCTCTGGGGCTACTGCTTAACAAAGAAATCAACACCATCACCCTTCTAGCGTCCCATGATTTACGGTTCTGACATCTGTCACGCAAGTTCAGTACCCACATCCACAACTGATCTGTCTTCGAATATGTATAAAAGTTCCTATCTCGAGCGCTTTCAACTCAGTACCAGCACTTCACTCTTACTTCTCTCAGCTACCACTCTAGCATCGCATCAAAATGTTCACCAACAACGTTCTTCTTGCCCTTGGGCTTGCTTCTTCTTCGGACGCCTTCTTTCGTATGTCTTGCCCTGGAAGGAATGTTCGAGAGAGACTTGATCCTATCGTCAGTCCTGGAGCTGTTTCTGGTCACGTTCACACAATCTCAGGTGGCGCGGGCTTCAAAGCCTCCATGACCTACACAGACACCCGGGCCTCGAAGTGCTCCTCATGCACGATCAAGGAGGACATGTCCAACTACTGGACACCACAGCTTTATGTCAAGTATAAAGACGGATCTGGCTTTGCTCCAGTTCCTATCATGGGTGACCCGACTGACACTAACGGCGGCATGACGGTTTACTACCTCCAACGTCGCGGAGACAACCAGTCGGAGAAACTACACGCATTCCCAGAAGGCTTCCGCATGGTCGCTGGCGACCCGTTCGCTCGTACATATGATGGTAGTCTTGCCGCCCAGAGCATCTCCTTCAACTGTCTTGGTGCGGGCCAGAGCGAGACCAACGGGATGCCTGATATTCCATGTCCAGGCGGGCTGCGAGCGCAAGTTTTCTTTCCCCAGTGCTGGGACGGAGTAAACCTAGATTCTGCAGACCACAAGAGCCATATGAGCTACCCAGACGGCAACGTATACAACGGTGGAAACTGCCCATCTTCTCATCCAGTTCATACAGTCTCGATCTTCTTCGAGCTTCTCTACGATACGGCTCTGTTCAACGACCAGTGGGTCGATGGTAAGAATCCATTCGTCTTCGCACAAGGAGACGCGACCGGCTTTGGATTCCACGGCGACTTCTTCAATGGCTGGGATGTCGACGTGCTCCAGAAGGCGATTGATACATGTACGGACGACTCCGGCCAAGTTGAGGATTGCGCCGCGGTCACCATGTTCACCAACCAAGAATGCAACGACTGTAAGCTACCAACGTCCGTCAACGAGCAAACCGGTGGAAATCTTGCTGCGCTCCCTGGCTGCAACCCCGTTACCTATGGTCCAGATCGCGCCACGGTAGGAACCTGTTCTGGCACTTCACCAACTCTTGGCTCCGGCGGTTCCACCAACTACGTCGACCTGACTGCAATTCAGAAGTGGGAGTACCTTGGATGTGGCACAGACAACGTGGGCGATCGTGCCATGAATGGTTCGTGGACCTATAACGACTATATGTCAGTAGAGATCTGCGTCGACTACTGCAACTCTCGCGGCTTCACCTACGCAGCACCCGAGAACGGCAACGAGTGCTTCTGCAACAACAACCTCAATCCCAAGTACGCACCGAAAGATGGCATCATGGGATCTTGCTCCAAGCTTTGTGTAGGCAATGCCAACCAGATCTGCGGAAATGCAAATGCCATGAGCATCTATCACAAATGCTCTGGGACGTCTTGCAAGAATAACAATATCGGCGGAACTGCGCCGACGCAGAGCAAGGCGGTGGTTCCTAGGTCAAACAATCCATCCACCATGGCTACAGTTGTCATGCCGACTATGGCTATAGCTACTCCACTGGCGCATGCAGATATGTAGATGCGACATCTGACGTCGAAGATTCCTGCAAATTATACTGCAGCTTGGTGCATTATGGAATGTGCGACGGATAGTGGTCTCTGACTCTTTTGATGAATGCGAGTATATCGGTCTTGGTGGCTTCCATCCCTCGCTTTCGAATTTCCAGCATGGGTGCTTAGTATCTGCTTTAGTGTGTAGTGTGTAGTGTTCGGTTTATCGTAATTAAACAGTGCTTTGAAATGGCCAAGGTTCCGCTTCCTTTGCATATTAAGGAGAGCGCTTCTAGCCTCCGCAAACAGACCGTCTCAAAAATCCGTGGTAACCTTTTGATATCCCAGGTCAGCTGGTAGTTCGCTTCGGAGGTGCGATGCTGGCGCGAGTGGATACAAGGTACCCACCGGCTAGCTTGTAATCGTGGGCATGGTTTGTTTGTCAATGGCGCTAATGCACTTGCGGTCTTGGTGGAGCAGTCCAGCCTACGTAATTCGAATTTCTGTATATCTTGACAAACAAGAGGCCGATCGAACGTTCCAGTATCACCAAGACAACATATAGACTAAACACAATTTATATTGGCAGAGTCGATGCCGACTTGCGCTCGGCATTTCATTCTCGGCCTACGTACAGAGACAATGGGCGTATTTCATCCCAGGGCTCTGACATCTTGTCGTTACGTAAACCTTCCAGTATTGCGAAACTAGTCTCCAACTCTCACAATCCCTTGCACTGATACCAGCCACGTTAGCTTAGATCTGAAGACGCTCGACCTTGTCCTTGAGGGTGCGGATCTGGCCCATGAGGTCGGAGGCTTCGTTGGTCGTAATGCTGGCAGCGATAACGGGCCTGGCGACACCGCAAGCGCGGCCAAGCGCCATCTTAGATGGGACGTAGACGTAGGGAACGTTCTTGTCCTCGCAGAGAAGGGGCAAGTGGAGGAGGATGGCGAGCGGGGAGGTGTCAGCCGCGAGAATGATCAACTCGCTGATGCCACGGTTGAGGGTCTTGGTGGCCTCGTTGGCTCCCTTCTTAAGTTGGCGGTAGTGAGTGGCTACAAAGACAGTCAGTCCATGTCTCACGTTTATTTTCGGAACGTCACAGCCTACCTTGTTGAACCAAGTCGAGGATCTCCTGGGAGAGGGCCTGGTCGGCTTGGGGCCATGCGGCGCTGTTGTCTTCGGCCATTTCGATAGTTAAGATGTGGTGGATGGTAGGGTTCACTGCTAAAGCTCGTCCGAAGGAGGATTCCTGTAATATGTAAGTATGCGAGTGTGGGCATGCGCCAACAGCGCCAGCATGCGACAAGTTGGTAGATACGTAGGAAAGACTGTGGGTATGCGACTAGGTGTGCGACTTACACTGCTTGCTCGCCCGGACGAATTTGTGGTGAAGGTTGTGGTGGAAGATGTCCAGAAGCTGGAGAGTCGAAAAGTTCATAGCTAAGATACCAGAAATGCTACTTAGCGCCTCACGTGTGGCGCTAACGCAGACTCGGTATAGGGCCGAAGCGAGCAACGTCCAGCTCTTCGCCAACCATCGTCACCACTCCCTCGACATCACAACCGCCCCCGTCGCCGCATCCACGACTCCCGTCCATCTCAATATAGATCTCGACGCCCTTCTAGACGACTCGTCAATTACATACACCACCGCAAATATGGTCTCCGAACTTTGGTGAGTGAACACGGAGCTCCCTTGTTGAGCATGCAGGCAGCTCCAGCTTGCCTCTTGGAGATAAGCTGAACTCGCGACTTGTCGTCTGAGCATGGGAGAAGCTTCCCTGTTGTCATACAATACGAACAATAGCTAACATGATGGATACAGCCCCGTCTATGCTGTAAGTCCTCGAACCAACCTCCGCTTCGCCTCCCGACGCGACATCACCGCCACGGCCTCCTTCCATCATCATAGCTCGATGCGACAAACAGCGCGATGTACATGAAAGGAAATGGGCTAATGAGCAAATAGCCCTTCTTCGGCGCGATGGGTTGCACGTCAGCTATCGTCTTCGCGTGTTTCGGCGCGGCCTACGGAACCGCCAAGGCCGGTGTTGGTGTTTCGGCCATGGGTGTCCTCCGCCCTGACCTGATCGTCAAGAGTACGTGAAGCTCAGTCGATGTGTGATATCGAGAACGCAGCTAACACGCTTCAGACATTATTCCCGTTGTCATGGCGGGTATTATTGGTATCTACGGTCTTGTCGTGTCTGTTCTGATCTCCAACGGTTTGACACAGGAGTCTTCGCTCTTCGCCAACTTCATCCAGCTCGGTGCTGGTCTTTCCGTCGGTCTGTCGGGTATGGCTGCTGGTTTCGCCATCGGCATTGTTGGTGACGCCGGTGTACGAGGAACTGCTCAACAGCCCAGGCTGTTCGTCGGAATGATCTTGATTCTCATTTTCGCTGAAGTCTTGGGTACGTTACCCGCCGAACGCGACGAAAGCATATACTGACATGTACTAGGTCTTTACGGACTCATTGTTGCCCTGCTCATGAACTCCAAGGCCAGCGACGCCCACTGCTAGACGATCACGCGAACTCGATTGCAGAGAAGACAATACATACCTGCAACAATCAAGTAACGGCATCGATACGCAAAGTCGTTCAAAATCTACACATATGACGCGCAAACACCAACATGTACAGCATGTCTCACGTCTCCATGTATTGTTCGAACGGAAGGACAACGAGTGCTTCAAAGTTGGGAAGCGAGGTGGTAAATAATGGCATCGGTCGAGGTGCACTTGCGATCCATTTGACGGCGTGTATTCTAGGGTCTCATCAATTTCATTCTGCGCTTGTAAACGAAATGCATTTGTTCCATTTAGAGTTATGGTGCGTTTTGACCTCCTTGCTTGTAATAACATGGCATAGTTATTCGTGAGTCGGACGATCTAACTCCGACTTTTATGGCTGTAGGACGACTTTTGGATCATCAAGACCCTGGGGTCGCCCTTGCGCTGGCCTCGGCAGTCCGATGCATGACTGCTGGATCCCTACACTACGTCTTTATGGCTGTATTCCCTGCATAAAGTCCGGTGGGTGGCGACGGAGGATAGTACCTCATGTCCTGATACTTCTTGGGCATAGGGTTATGCAGTAGTTCTACACTAGCAACGTGCTCCTGTTGTCTGTTCTTCTTCAGCTTCCATGCTAAAAGTACAACGTGTATGGCTATTACGGCTGCACCGGCGCCGGCACCAATTCCTGCACGCGCCCCAATACTGCCTCCCTGCGAGGTGGCCGATGTGTCTGATCTCGAGGACCGCGGATCTGCAGCTGAAGGAGCTCGAAGACATAGGCTCGCCCGCAACCGTTGCCAGAGCAAGCAGGCTTGCTTTATCACTGCAACAGCTCGCATTCCCACAGTACCAACTGTCGTCTTCGCATTTCCTCACTAGCGCATAATCGTCCTGCCACTGTATGACATCAATATCACCAACCATCCTGCGAGACAATGCAACTTACCATGCTTTCGTTGCAGACATCTCCCAGGCAATCCGCGCTCTGCCACGTCGGATCGATACCCCGTGTCTTCACCACAACTTGACGCTCTCGTTCGTTCCGTCGAAGGCTTCATAATTCTGGCTCAGACCGTTGCTCTCCCAGACATCGTTCCTATGTAGTGATCGTGCTACAGGATATGATGGTCTGGATGGCTAATAGGGGATTGTGCGAGTTAGGGGTCGGTGAGCGACTCATGTGCAGAAAGAGGAGATTAGAGTAAGCTAAAGTATATAAATTATGTAAGAAAATTTAAGATAAGAATAAAATACAGCTATCCTAGTGGGTTCTCCTCCCACTAGACGTGCCTCCGCATACTAAAAAAAATACTATAAAAAGAATTATACACAATATGCGCTAGAGCTATATAAAAGCATATAATAACTTGCTACACGGAGCGGAAGAGGGAGAAGAGGGAGAAGAGGGAGAAGAGGGAAGAGGGAGAAGAGGAGAAGAAGAAGAAGAAGAAGAAGAAGAAGAAGAAGAAGAAGAAGAAGAAGAAGAAGAAGAAGAAGGAGGATAGGAACAATTATACGGGCTTGAAAGGAGATAAGATACAAGCAGGGTATATAGACTCTAACCTTGTAAATGTAGTTAATTGAATATCCTCTCTAACCTCAATCTGTCTAGTACGATACAGGACCCCTCTATCTTAGCAGTTATATGCTTATTATATGTAGTACGATCACTACATAGGCCCATCGTTGGCAACATTTGTATGATCTGTGCCGCAACAAAAAGAGTCGCGCTCGGTATCGCTTCCGCAGGATTGATATGCAGTGTTGGTGATTGGTACTTTTCGGCGCTGGACTTTCGGGGTTGACGTTTCAAATGAGGCTATACCACACACCCGAGACATCAGCATAACCGCCAGGTTGGTTGGTTCCAGGGTATGCATGCCGCCATTGGCTGGTCCAGTAGTTGTTCAATTTTGTTTCCCTGGATCGTATCTGGGGTTCGTCATATCACCTGCTGACCTTGCCGTCTCTGAACGACGCTGGAACTTGCGTAGCGCTCCTTGGAGATTGTACGATCAGAAAATGTGATCGGATTTCAGACTATGGCAATCTTTGCTTAGAGCAGTTCTTCTTTGCTTCTGATTAACAAGTTCACTGCGCCAACGGTGTAATCTGCAGCGCACCCCCTGCGTTTGCCACAGGAGAGCTCCCCTTCGAGTTGCTTCAGACTATCTCCCATAGACGTCGTTGGCGGCCACGCTGCAATTGTGAAGGTGATCCTCTGGGTCTCGCGCAGCATTGTGTCTCTGTACAGTGACCATGGTGGTCACGTTGATTTGCCGGTGCTTGTCCTCGTCGATGACGTCCGGGATAACCTTGACCTGGCTTCCAGTTTCTGAGTTCCTGCTACCATCAATGTACTCGACGCTCCCAACCTTATGACCATCTTTCAGTTCGTAGCCACCCGCCCTGTGAGACTTGCGGCCAGCGAAGTCGAAGAGAGGCTTGATGCAAGGGGCGTTGATTGCGACGATGGTGACGAATGTCTCCCGAATTGCCCAGACGCCCGACGTGTCTATCGAGCGTATGTTCTGAATGGACAAGACGCAACGAATGATGGCTGCTGTGATGATGAACAACCCGGAGCAGAGCAAGAGACTGACGAGGATCTTTTGCTTGGCGGGAATTTGAACCTTCCATATGATAGGGATGGGAATAAAGCTCAAGATGCCAATGTCAGTCCTGCAGTACCGTCAGTATGTCTTATTGGCGTTGTTAGAAGGACACCATACAGAATGTTGAGAGTAGTGACTGTGAGATAATTGGCGTAGTAGAGTGTACATTGATCTGCAACCGAGTCAGAATTGGTCCGCAATCTTGTTTCTGGCTGACACACCACCCGCGTAAGGTTTGATCTGCCAGTTCCGTTGTACAGGCCTGCAATGCAGGAGTAGCTCCAACAAGACACCGACGTAAGTAACTGCGACAGTTATGGCGAGAGCTCTGACAAGCCTATGTTCGCGCATTCTTGTCGTTAGGCGGTGGTAAAAGCAGAGAACAGTCTACCAATGTGGCAATTAGCGAGAGCGGACTTTAGGGTGCAAAGAGAGGTGTGTATCGTACCGCTTTCAACGACCAGATCAGCGTGGCATAGCATAACCATGCAGCGAAGAGCGCTTTGGAACCCTGAGTGTATTCTTCGACCTTCGCATCACTAAGTGCTTCCGCGGTCTCGTCTGTAAGTCCGACGTATGTCCCGAAAGAACCTAGCGAGATCATGTCAGATGGACTGCCCGGTCGGGAGAGAGCCTATGGTCTTACCAAGGAAGTAGATGGAGACGGCCTCCCCTGTCCAAAAAATCTGCAGTTGTCATCAATAATGATAGTTGCCGGTGGAATATGTGATGCTTACCAAAGAAATGAACGCGAACACATCGTCACTTGCCAACCTGAACCCTACCGCCTGCAAGGTATTGGTATGTGATGACATATAAACATCTGAGGATTAAATGCATACCTTGAAACGAGCGTAGAAGCGGACCAAAAACACAGCGACCCCAATGGCGTACTCACACCATTGCTCAATCTGTATTGCGGATTGTTTTGTCATAGTTCGACAATCGTTGCTGCAAGATGGAAAGGAAGCTTTCCGTCGTTCGGGCCCGGTATGGCATAAAAACTAGTAGACCTACTAGCAAATTTACTCTGGGCTCGAACATGATGTAAAGACTTCTCAACATAAATCATCTGCTACAAACACCGCCCCCTATGAAGTGCTAGACGCATGACAGCTTCAGGGATGTTACACGGTGACTGGGACATCCTGACGATCGTGGAGCTAGCCCGGTTCTCTGCACAGCTATTGGTTTTCGGCGGGACAGCTGTCAGTTCCGAGCCGTGTGGAAATAAATTAACGGGCTTATACCACGGCCCGATTTGCGATGAAACACGGCGGTAGTCGACTGCCATTGGCGTCTCGTGATGGCCTCCGAGTCTCCGAACACAACAGTGCAGATAGAGTTTCCATCTAGTTTCTAGCCCATGCCGAAGCTCTAACTTAACAGCTCCCTTTGGGCTAGTCGCTCTGTAGTTAAGCCGTGCGCTAGAGTATTGGGACAACTCCCGACATCCTGATTAGCCTTATTTGTCCTAGTTTTGAACTTACCAAGCTCACCGGTAAGCTTTGTGTACTTTTTTCCCCCGTGGAATAGACGGTTAACAAGAAGCTTTTAGGCGTCGGAGACTGATATGCTAGGAGAACGAGAGCTGCAGAATGATGCGCGTTGCACTTGCTTCTATTCGAGAACACTAGGGACGATTAGAACGTCTGGAAGAGAAAGCCCCCCCTTACACTGTGCGTTCCAGGCTTCCAGCACGCTTAGATTGACGTTAAAATGCCCTGACAGATGGTCCTTGCTTCTCACATTACGTCTCATAACAGCGCCCAGATAATCGGGTACATTGCATTGATGTTTGTCTTTTTACGCTCTACCTCCTTGAGAACGCGAGCCACGTCCGTCCAACCTTCCCTTTCTGCCTAGTAACGTGGCGTTCGACCTTTGCTGTCTCACTTCAGGGAGTCGGCGCCCATCTTCAACAAGTACCCACAACGTCTCTCCTACCAAACTCTGCAGCCTAATCAAGTAGTGTTCTAAGGCTGAATAGCTTGCGCTCGATATGTGTCCCTAGCTCCTTTTCGAACTTGATCTTGTTGATTGACGTCCCTTTCTCTACAATCTTGCACACCACCTCAAGGGCGTCGATGGTTTTGAGAGGAGCAGCAAGCATGGCGTATGATGGAGGTGTAAAGTTGTAACTACAACGGCTGCTTGGATTGGTTCTATAGTTGGGCAACTAGATAACCATCTTCTTATTTAAGCTGTATAGAGGGATTCTGAATGTGTAAGTTAAGGTCAAGGCTATTAAAAGATTAGTATTAATTCCTGAATACGGAGAGTTTATCCAAGCCTATTAGCTAGTCAATATTCCGTCTACGTTAAGGTTATATAGAATCTAGCAGGCCTGTTCTTTAAGAACATTAAGGTCTCCGTCACGGGCAGTGCAATAGCAGATATTTAATCTCTCATGCCTTGGCCTTGCATAGTAGGGGGGGGGCAGGGGCTCAGGTCCAAGGGATGGAGGAAACTGGAGAGGTTGCCTTTTACAAAATTGAAGTGTTATTATAGCGCGAGGAAAGCCAGCGCCGCCCACTCAAGCTATGGGCAGAAGAAACGCGGGGTAATGTTCCTTGCCGCTGCACGAGTCTCTGGTCCCACTTCGGGGTGGACCGCTCAGCTTACCGCGTCGGACGGCGTAAAACCCGATTCGTAGCAGGGGCAAAAATTGGAGCAGACTAATTGCCCTGCTCGCAGAGCTCAAAGGTCGTAATGCATAGGACAGAAGCGTGAAAAGTGATTGGTTGACTGGAAATGTTTGTGATTGACTGGTGGCATGACTACGGTAATTATGGGAGGTTAGCGTAAGGCACGACCCGTGCATATAACCTGTGGAAGGCTCTGCGAAGCAGGGCGTCTTTGTACTGGACAGGAACAACTTCAGATCTTAATAATCGAAGCTAACGGCACGAACAGAGACTTCTTGCTTCTTGCTAGATATCTAATCATATCACTATTAGTACACAGCTAATAAAAGAGAACTGCAAGTTCTGAGTTCTTCGAGAAGGGAACAAGCCTAGATTAGCGCCTTGGCAGTTTATCTAACTTAAACCTAAGCACACTCTAGGTCAGCGCCAGAATACAACACTTGTATGGAACGATATCAAGAGGGTAAAAGTAACACCGAAAGGGAATAGCATTGTTTTAGAAACACCGTGCACGTCTCCCGCAAGTCAAACGAGAAAAACTGTATTATAACTGCTACAAATACTATCACCAGAAACTACTCCAAACCACCCGTATCCCAGAACTAACTCTACATGAAGGCGATACTAATCGATCTAAGCCTGAAGCTCCTGTTCCGATTCGGGATACTGGTTCCTCAGATATCTCATTATCTCCTCGTCGTAGTACTTCCAGTTCGAATCGGGGGGCGTAAAATCATCGAGCGATGACATGACTGAGCGATCAATGCTGCTTCGAACAAACAGCCGCGAAAGTTGCTGTGGTTGATCCGCAACCGACAAAAGAAACAAAGATGTAATTGCCACGTCTCTCAACCAGTTTTCGAGCGTGCTCGACGTTCGGAGTGTAACGTACTGATGTCGTAAAGACAGTTGGCGAATAACACGGGAACGTATGCGGTAATGAGTGAATGTACTCGAAGACCCGCAATACGGTACTACGATTTCGAAATCAGCAGATTCGACAAGGTGGGTTGGAAATGGCCAAGAGTTGGCTGTGTTGGGTGTCTTTAACAGTATCGTCCAACTGGTAGCGTTTCCGATACGTCGCACCCCTGCCACTTTCAGTTTTGACGGCCCAACCTTATCCATGGCATCATCCTGTTTTGTGGGAAGGACATCTAAGCCTGTGTTCTTTACGGCTTGCTGGCAAGCCGTGGTAACACTGTCAATACTTTGGAGAAGGTAAGTCTTCTTGTTCACGAAGGTCCCGTAGAGTGTGATGGAATAGGCTTTGTTCCAGGTGACGAAAGTAAGCAGAAAAGTCATTGGGTGATTCAGAATTCAAATGACGGGTGTGTTCTGGGTTTCAGTGATATTGATTACGCAGATGTCACCGTTGGTGGCGGTTCGCCTCATCGTTCGATGCTGCTACTAGGGGTCAGCGATCAAATCGTGGGAGGGACGTGTTAGTAAAGTTGGTATGGAATTTACCCTTGAACCTGCCGAGATTTCCGGTACAGGCTTATGGAGAGATTCGAAACCGTCACTCTCCAAGAAGAGTTGCAACGCAGCAGCATGAGAGCCTTTTTTGCACGAGAAGGCTAGCCAGTTAATGTTTGCTAGCAGTTCTATCGAACGGCTTCCTCGCCATAAAACCGTGCGCAAAAATTCCTGCAATGATAATATTGTGCTGGGCCTGGAGGGCGCGGAACGAACTCGGGAAAGTAAAGAAGTGCTTCAAGCGTTCGTCGATGTTGAACTGTGTACGCTCGGCTAACTTGACATATCACTTAAAAGCCTTTGTGGTTCTACTGAGCGAGATGATATCGGCTATTTCAAGTCGCGCTAGAGCACTGTCCTGAACTGGAATATATCGAGTCATCAAGTCCACGATCATAGTTTTTCGAGGTTCTCGATGTTTTCTCCGAGCTGCTAACATGGAGGAGAGTTTGTAGTAGATAGCCGACAGAGCCTACAGTATAAAGGTACATACTTTGAGGCTGTTGATATAATCTGTGTTGAATATGGTCGAGGCCATTTTGGTGATGATTTGCGAACGGATTGGTGAATGAGAGAGTTGAACAAGGTAATCGAGTATGGATACACAGGATCGATAATTCTTATAGTGGGTAGTGTTTGTTGTCAGGGATGCTCAGGCGCCAGCAGTATCAGCCATTGTTTCATTACTTTGCCCGTACCTTTCAGTCGAAACCTTTTAGTCCATTCACTTAGACAAGAAGAAAGTCAGAAAAAGAAATTATTTGTAAGCCACCTTGCCCGATGGCTTGTCTCTTACTCCCTATGTTAGTACTGTTATCATAGCAAACAACACAAGTCTCCTTCATCATGACCAGAAATGAACGCAAACCTGGTCGAGAACGTCACGGGTACACACACTCTCTGACCTTACCTTGCAAAATCCGAGGTCACGCTGGAAAGCAAACGCCCCTCATATCGACTTGGTCTCTACCTCTGAGATATATAATCTGTTCCCCTAGACTCCTTTCTTGCTTTCTTCTCTTATCAAGAACAACACACCAGCTACTCCTGCAACTCCTCCAGCTTTATAGATATCATCCACTTCCTTTAGACTCAAGGCTTTCTTCTATACCCTCTTCAAACCACTTGTATATACCAAAAAGAGATGCCTGGTTCCCAAGGAAACCAAACTCCTCGACGCGGCGGTCCAGCTTCATCAAGCAACCCATATTCCACCCCTCGTCATGGCCGAATCCCTTCTCGCACTGGCATCGAGCCTCTGTCTCCTCATCACGCTCAACAGCCCCCTATCCCAGGTCACCGAGCTCCTCCAACTGTCCATCATCCCCGAGAAGACGCGCCAACCCCGCTTCAGCGCTGGAACGGAGAATCCGTAACTCCTTTCATGCGCTGGGCGTATACCGTGCGAGATGGCTCAGGTCAAGCTCGTCCTAACTACAACTACGACCCAGACATGAACAATGCCATCTTTTTGAGCGAGACCATAGTAAGCCGCCATCAACTCTCTCTTCACTCCTCATCCCTAGAAGATACTAATCCACGCCCAGGACGACTTTGACCGAAACCCATCTCTGGTCCACGAACTCATCCTTCGTATCGCGAACCCAGAGTTCGGTCACGCTTCCATGGACTGGATCCGCCAGAACCGGTCATTCGTCGACATCCTCTTGTATCGCCACTATCAACGGTATGGTGGACTAATGTTGCCGCCGACGGCGCGAGCCATCCAGGCCATGCGCGCTCATGAGGCTGCCGTGAATGCTGCTATGGCTGCTGGCGCAACTCCGGATCAGCTTCCGCACATCACTTTTCCGTCTTTTGGTTCCCCTTAGGATGACGGCGGTCCCAAGTCGCCCGGGCAGAATGGAAAAGGAATGATGACGCCTGGGAAGCCGTCTAGTTCTCTTCGGGGTAACAATAACCCCTGGGGCAACTTCGATGACAGGCGCCCGTTTGGAGGTGGACAAGGTGGAGGTACTAGCGGCCGTGGAGTCGCTACCTGAGTAAGCTGTTTACCTCCAGCTCCTACTACCAGGTTCTGTGCGAGAGCCTCAAACAGCCTAATGAGCTTCTGACTGTATCATGCCTCACCTGTCTGATCTCTGATAGAAGAACCTGGCCAATCCCAAGTAGTTCACCCAAAGACAAGATGGTGGTAAAGATTTGAATAAATTATCTCTGAGACAACTCAGATTGGTGGCAAAGAGGAGATCTGGTTTCACGGATGGACATGGAAGAGTGAAAGATAAGCACATTAATGCCATTCATATCGTTGTTATCGTATGGCCATGACCATGGATCCAGTGATATCAATTATTTACAAACCACGCTTCTCGTTCTTCTCATCCCTCACACTAAGAGTCTCAACATTCTCAGCGTCGCTAACCTCACGGCCGCCGAGGTACTTGCTCTCCTTCAGATTGTTCATAGCGTCTTCCTGAGCATCCGCCTTGCGGAATGTCATATAGAAACCGATACCACCGAACATGGCAATAACAGCGACGGAGCCGTAGTTCCATACCAGCAGCGGGTCTTCTGACAGACTGACAAAGGCCTGGCCGAGCGCGGCGGAGACAGCAGAAGTAGAGAGAGCGATAGCCTGGATGGTGGACTTCATGTTGTTGGGAGCCTTTGTGTACGCGTACTCGAGCTTGGTGATGGATGCCAGAATCTCAGACATACCAATCAGGCCATAAGGGAAGGCTTGGACCCAGACAGAGATGTCGGCGCTGCAGTCCTTGCGGGTCTTGCTGAGAGCATTGATGTTGTCACCGCAGGGCGACATCGAGTAGATGTAGTATTGGATGACGCAAGCAGATACCATGGCGAATGAGGAGAGCGCGAAACCAGCAGTGATCTTCTTGATGGGCGAAAGATTGATACCAGCCTTGCGCAGACCGGGGTAGACCAGGAAGTCCATGATAGGGATAAGGATGACAATGAAGATGGGGTTCAACTTCGAGACGATATCGTTGGGTGTTTGTCCAAGGTTCATGGTGTTGGCCTGAGAGACGAGGTTGTTGGTCATCTGCAATCGTTAGCTTGAAGCTCTTGCTATTCTTGTCAAGTTCCATACCTGGTTGTACGCGAGCCAGTAAAGAGGGTACCACAAGAAGACCTTGCAGGCCAAGATACCGCGCTTGACTTCATCGACCCAGGCGTCATCGAATGTCATCCACTCAGGAACCATGTCACCGCTGGCACGAAGAGCGCTGGGCTTGATCCTGTCCCAGAAACCATCATCCTTGAAAGTGTTCTTGCGGGGTGACTTCTTAATACCGAGGCCAATGAGCTTGAACGCTTTGCCCATGACTGATCCAGTAGGGGGCGAGAGCTTGTAGTGCTTCTTCATGGTAATAAGAATGATGGGGCACAGCAGGTAGCAGATAGTTGGTAGCGTGTAAGAGAGCCAGAAACCGACAAAATGCTAGATGATGTTAGCGCAATTACGCAATAGACTCTAAAAGGGTAAATACCTCTGAGTAAACCATAGCGATGGAACCGCAGATCGATCCACAGTTGATCAAGAAGTAGAAGTAGATGTAAATACGCGCAGTTGTAGTGGCGGGATCGACAATCTCCTTGCTCCCGTTCTTCTTGACGCGGACGTAGGCTTTCTGATCCTTGTATTGTTCGGCAATGAGCGGCGAGATGTTGCTCTTGAAACCACCAGTTCCAATACCCATGACGACAAGACCGACAGCGAAGATACCGATGGAGACGTTGGGCTTGACGATGACAGCGGGGATAGCAGACATGATCAGAATGATGTGACCGACAAGAGCGATGATATTTGAGTACTGGATGGTGTTGTAACGTCCCCAGTACTCGTCAGCTAGCCAGGCACCACCGAGAGGCGTAATGTAAGACCAGAACTGGTTGAACATGGTCAGACCAGTTGAAGCACGTTGGCCCATATCCAGAGCACCAGAACCAGGTTTCTTCAGGAAACCCGCTCCAGTCTTGGAGCCAGGAGGAAGTGGCTTCTGGATGAAATCTGATGATCGTTAGTGCAAGTTCAGTACGTGATTTTGATCTACTTACTGACGAAGACGGCACTGGTACCGTAGTAGCTGAAGCGCTCAACGAACTCAACAGCAGCTACAGTCCATGCTTGCCATGGAATGCGACCGGAAACTCTCGGGAGAGTGGCCCATTCTTCCTCGGTAGGGAAAGGACCCAAGAGGTTGGCGTGCTCATCGTCGAACGAGCCGGTAGAGCTGGCGTCGATTGGGATTGGGTCGGTAGCAGTCGCACCCTTTGTGATCTCGAGAGACGCCTTGACGTTTGTAGTAGCCGCCATTGTGCTGAAGAAGAACTCGAATTAGTCTTCGAGGCAGAACAAGAGTAGCAAGGTGCAACCGCAGACTTGAATGCGCGAGATGACACGCTGGCGGTGGGGGTCAAGCAAACGCAACGGGCGATGGACTTGAATGCCTGCGGTGCGAACAGGTGTAGGTACCATGCCCCTCTTCATATACAGGCAAACAGGGACCTAGATCGAAGCATTGGACAAGAGTTTCACAAGGGTCGCACGCGACTATCGACCGTATCCACTCTCGTCATGGCATTCCGTTCGCTCAATTGCAGTGTTATCACTGCTGCATGCACATCGACAACATCCAAGACCGTGTAGACGGCGCCTAGTCCGGTCGGAGGATCATAACACGAGCCCTCAGGCATACTGCCGCAATTAAGCGCGCTGGTTAGAGGTTTCCAAGGCCGTGGTAGCCCTAGGATCAGGATAAGATAGGAATGAGCGAAGGACTCGGGCGCCAATCCGAGCAGGCAGCCTGGCACTATGGGCGCGGCGGATCGTTCGAAAAAGACGTGCCAAGGTGTGCTAAGCAGGAAAAGATAACAGGCGTAGAAGCTTCCGTGTGGGCGCGCAAAGGGATGCCAAGGTTTGATTCCATCTCTGAGTCTTGTCACCTCCCCTTCTGGCCCTAGTCACGATTGCAACGCGCCTGAACGGACCTCGGATCTCTGCGAGCATGGTAGCCAAGGGCTTGGACATGGAGTTATCAGTATAAGCGTTTCAATGCCGTTACCTCCTTCTGCAATTGACCACGCGTGTGATGATGGCTGATGGAGGTGGTGGGGAGGGCGCCGCAGAAGTGCTCCAGTGGTGATGAAGCGGCGGGTAATATTGGTGTTCAGGCAAACCTCACGCTAACGAGCACGGTCCTCAAGCGGAAATCTGGAGGAAAACGTGGCGGGATCACCGCCGCACCAACCGGGTGCCATCATTTCATATCTATGGGTATCTATTTCCTAGAAGGATGGAGGAAGCATCCCCACAGAGGCAAATTGCAATCTACACGGTATCTCTTTACAAAGATTTCGCCCTTATCTCTTCACATCTCGGTCTCTCCGGTTCTCTCGCTACAGGAAACATTTGTTTTCTGTTCAGTCATCCGTGGTGCTAGATCCTAATGCATGTTAGTGGGATCATCAAATCATTCTCATAGTAACCTTACCTGGAGTGAACGGTCTCGCGTCAGGATGGAGCACAGAATCGTTAGATCCAGCTGCTGAAGCATGTTGCTGAGCAGGGGCGGAACGACCTTGATTCTGTGCTCGTGCTTGTTGACCAGCTGAAGCGCCAGGAACTTGTTGGGCAACTTGTCCTTGGAAGATGTTGCTGCGGAATTGCTGCGGAACAAGCGTCGTCTGTGGCGGCGGCATCATGTAGCCGCTACTGGCTCCCGACTGGGAAGAGTTGGACTGTTGCGTATTGTGATACCACTGGTTCGCATCCCATTCACCGTATGGACGCAGTGGAGGAACACCGTACGAGTACGGCGGAGGATTACCGTACTGCTGCATGCCGTGCCCACCTATCGATGGGGCAGGTAAGTATGAGTCATACATGTACGAAGGACCGCCGTAGGGCAGATTGAAGCCACAAAATGGATCCGGAGTATACTGTGGGAGAGTCTGTTGCACCGCTGGAGGAATGCGCGCTCCTTGATTGAAGTAATATCCACGGTCTGGACGTCCGTTGTATCCTCCACGAGGATGCGATGGTTGATTAGTCTGACCAGCTGTAGCCCTGCCTCGACCGACTTCGCGACGACCTTCAGCCCCGAGGTCGAGGGTACCCATTCGCTCACGCAGCACCGCGTTCTCGTCTACAGGTCGGGCATAAGAGACACCAGGTACTGGTGCTTGGGAGAGTGCAGGCGCTGAAGTCTGAGGTGCTGATGGCGCCGGTGCCTGTCTCATAGCAGGTCGGACATTTCTAGCTTGATTCCCTCGAGGAAAATCTGGGCTCGGATTCCGACCGAGCGAGAAGAGCTGATATGGCCCATGTCTACTCGCATGGCGTACGAATATGCGGATGCACATTTGGGGGTTTAGATCAGTAGCGCGCCTCATCTTCGCCAACTCCCCCCGCGGTCAAGGTGTCAGAGTTGAGGAGGGTGAGACGAAGACGCTCGATCGTCAATGGAAAATCTTCGTAGAACGGCTACATTGTGTGCGTCAGTTTTTGCAAACAGGAAATGGTGACGCACTTTGCGAGCAGTCTAGGAGTGCACCACAACCTCTTTTGTTGTTGTGAGGGTAGAGGAAGATACATGATATCTCCTAGATTGAATATCGTTGATAGGTATGGTGGTTCGATAGTACCTACAATCTTATCCATGTTGTATCGCGCGAAATGGATGTCGCCCATCCATGCGTGCGCAGGTCTCCTTTGGTCGGAGAAGACAGACTGGAGAAAGGGAACAAGCTCGTCTTCTGCCCAGTTCATGTCGAGGGGCGCTGCATTAACGGCTTGAGAGTTTGGGTCGGACATGATTATGAGATGGTAAAGAAGATTGTGAGAAGGTATACAAGATCGTGGTTGAGGAGGGATCGGAAAGAGGAGTTGTTGGAATTGATCGAGAAATATATACGCAATGGAAGAAAGGGTTATATACATACGAAATGAGGACTCACTCGGTAGGCGTGGTCCCTCCTTATTTATCTTGCTCAGTCTCTCATTCACTTGTTGTTTCCGCGTCATTACTTGACCACCCGCACAGATACCAGTCCCTCGACAAACACACAATAGCTGCTACCTAATGTCACGTTCACATCTACCAAACGCACTTGCGTGCTGCTTTCGCCGCTGGCGCCCATGACTCTCGCGTTACTTAGCAATGGTTCACTACAAGCTGAGTGTTAGAGGCACGTGTTGTCAATATTAAACAATGAGATAATTTGGTATCGAACTACAGCCAGAAAAGAAGAGGAATAAAAAGTCGACCACGTCAAAGGTAGGAGGGAAGAGAAGAAGTAGACGCAAAAAAATCCCACCATCCCATGCAGTTCCCTTTACCGAACTGCTTCCAACATTCAAAGCGCAAAAGACCGACCGTCCTTCTCAACATCTTCTATCCAATTCCTCAACGCCCCAGTCCTCCACTCATATAAAGAAGCTTGTGACTGCTGGCCGCCCACCATTTCACTCGCCGCAACACTGACCTTACTCCCGTTTTTCCGTAGCCGGTGCAAAGGATTTAAAGCTTTCTAAGCAGGTGGATTAGGGGTAGTACTTCGATCCCTCCTTAGCAGCCCCCTCCTCTCCGATGTCTTGGGTCGTGGGCTGACACTTCCGGGCTGGCTCGATGTGTCGCTAGGTTGGAAGCTACTGCGAATAGATACCATACCCTTACCCACACCGATGTTCTGCTCGGCGCCGCCACCTTGGTCCGAGATGGTGAATTGAGCTTCACCGAGTTCCTCATCGCGGCCGAACTTGCTATGGTCTTTAACGACGAGTCTGAAAAAGGCGTCGGCGGTGCAAGATGCCTTGAAGCTTTCTTCGCTGGGGTTGAAGACGACAGAGCCCTGGGGTGCCTTGATGTGGTCGGTCTTGTGGATTTCCTTTTTGCCAAGCTGGATGTGTACGCGTAGATTGGTGTTGGGAGGGAATCCGTCGGCGCCGAGAACAGTGATATTAGCTATGCCCTGCTCGGCACCTCCAGCACCACCGTCGCCGAAGCGGCTGTGGAAACTCTGTGCGCCCCAGCTGCGGTGCCTGTTGTGGTTCGAATTGTCCTTGGTAGATGTGTTGGTCTCGCCTTCAACGGAGATCATGGGTGTATCTGCGGAGGGTCGTTCTGAGGTACTTGGTCGTTCAAACTCCTCTTCAGGGGCCTCGCCACGAGACTTTCTGCGCTTGAAGCCACGGCCAAGGAAGGTTCCAGCGCGGACAACGTTGCCACCAACAAATGCGGCGCCCTTGCCGACACCCTTGACGGGCGCGCCGATGACCTTGCCTGGAACGGCAAAGGTGCCTGAGAACGTGCTTGAGCCCTGGCGGGATCGTACAACATAGTCTGGCTTGAACAACATTCTAAGCCGAATAGCGCCTGACTTGCCATCAAGAGCAAGTGTGACCTCTTGCTGTTGGAAGGGCTCCAGAATTTCAAGATTGATGGATGATTTGCCAAGGAAATCTGCCTTATCGCCAAAGTCCCAGTCGTAGACGTTGACCACAAAGTCAGCCGCTGTTCGACTTCGTACAGGTACCTCGAAGTACTCGTTCCATGCTGGGTGGAGTGTCTTCTTCTGCGTCTTCGTCTTGTACACTTCCTTGTCGTTGAGCATAAACTTGCAGTAAGGATCCGAGAAGCCGTTGCGGTCTGCAGCCGGAAGATCTGCCGCATCGAGCACATCGACGCGTAGTGTACCCTGGTTGTTGAAGGATTCGCTGGGATCGAGACGCATCTTCACGGGAATGTACTTGAGCATGAAGGTGATCTTGTTGTCGCGTCCGTTCTTGTCTTTGAGAGTGAATTGGGTAGGCGTGTTCAGAGACCCCCGCAGCGTATCAACAGTGTTCCCTGTAAGCTTAGCAATGACATGGTCGTCATGGTCCTCGCCGTCGTGGTCGACATGCTCAATAATTCGGAGAGTGATTTTGGAGAAGTCGAGCTCGCGAATCATTGTGTCGCCGACTGTATCTCGATTAGCTCTGTGGATCATTCAGGCTCGATGCAACCTACCGTCGTTGAACGTCATCTTGTTGCTCCGGATCTTTGCGCTGGAATAGCTGGCGTAGGCCATGTCATCCATAATGACATCGACGTGAGCACCTGTCCTTGCAAACTCGCCGTCGATGAGCTTGAAGACAAGCAGACCAGATTCTGTATCACATTAGCAGTGGTCGTACAGAAGCATATAAGAATACAGGATCAGGCTGTAGGTCGGGGTGAACAACTCAACAGGTCAAATTCCTCTGTATCCTCATAGGTGACATGCAACCTACCGTACTGCTGCAGATCGTCCGCAGTAAGCTTCAACTTTTCAATTTTCGGCTTCTCTGGGATCGACTCTTCTTGCTGTAGCTCGTTCTTCGCGAGCTCCTTGGCCATGTCCTTCTCATTGGACTTGAGTGATGAGATGGTACCCGCAGTTTCTGACCTGCTCAAGGTAGAAGAGCCGGACACGACGCGTTGGTGGCTGAGCTTGGATCCAACAGAAATGGGTCGAGTGGCGCCGTTGCCGTTGGCTGTAGCCTCCTCTGCTTCTTCCTCCTCGTCCTCCTCAGGGTCCCAAGTGGGATACGTTGGATAGAAGGAGCATGTGTAGTTCAATGTGCCATGGGGCTGAGCCTGTCCAGCTAATCGGAGAGGTCCCGCTATAGGCTGCTTCTGTTCGTGAACAAGGTACTCGCCGTTCTCGTCCTGGTGGATGTAGTCGCCAGCCAAGAGCTCAATATGTCCGAGTGGACGATCCTTGCCGAGACTCTCGTCATCCATTACCTCTAGCGTAAGCTTCTCGCGGACAGTGTGCACGGGCACATAGATGACCTCATCCCAGTCAGGGTCGAGGTTGTTCTTGAAGACGACGGTTCGGCCCTTCTCGATACCAGACAGCAGCACGCGAACGTATGGGTCTGACTTGCCCAGCGCCTCAAGGTTGCGGAGCCCACGCGCGCTCTGAAAGTGCAATCTCATCACACCAATAGGAGTAAGGTAACCGCTCGAAGACACTGCGCCCTTCAAGGCAACTGGCTTCCAGTCGAGCTTCATCTTGACGCGACCGCTCGATGTACCTGCGAGGTTGTACCACTCGTGACCCTTGGCCATAAGTTCCAGCATGTCGTCCAACGTAATCTGGTAGGTACCAAGGATCGGATCAGCTGCGAGGTCGCGGTCGTCCTTGATGACAAGACCCAGCTTAGCCTTCTTGCGGTCGGTGATGAGCATTTCCTTGGTCGCATCTGGCCAGATGGGCTGATTTGTCCGCTTCATAACTCGCGATTTCTGGATCTCGTGGCCGTTGAGCAATAGGACAGCATATGGACTGAGCTGCCCAATCATGCTCTTGCTACCATCCATATCCTTGGCCTGTTCGACAGTGAACTTGCAAATACCCGTGCGTGACTCTGGCGGAGGCTCCTTGGTGCCGTCTTCAAGTGTGGTGCCTTCCAGGACTGGGAAAAAGCGCACATCTGCTGTTACCATACCCCGGGCGCGGCCGCCGGACATGACCTCGAGCTGCATGTTTTCATGGTTGGGGTCCTCTTCTAGCTGCTCAAGGGCAAATGTAGCGGTACCGAGCTCCTTGTCCTTGCGGATGTCGTTGTAGTCAAAGATGTTGATGGTAAGCGAATCTTTCAATGAAGTCACGATGATGTTGACAGTCTCATTCCAGCGAGGGCTGGCGCTCTCATGCACCGTCTTGGTGCGTGCGAGTACATTGCGGTTATTGATGGAAACCGTGGCATATGGGTCAGGGGTGCCGGAGAACTTGTCGGGGTTCTTGAGACCTTGTGCGCCGTGGAAGTGGACCTGCAGAACTCCAATCGCTTGATCGACAGGATTGCCGGCCAGCATCTTGGCGATCTCAATGGGGAAGACATTGGGATCGTACATCATGGGGCCCAAGTTGGCATGGATTTGCTCCATGATGAAGGTCTCCAGTCCAGGGATGAAGTTGATGTCGAAACCGAACGTCTCTCCGCCCAAAGGCTTGCAAACGTAGTCGATGGTTGGGCGCTCCAGGAAGGACATCTCGACCTTCTCGATATGGGGGGAAGGGCAGCTGTAGCTTGAACTTCAGGCGCATCAAACCAGAAAAGGCCATGTCTTCTACGATGACATCCAAGCCCTTGCTAACAAGGCCCTTTCCGATGCGGATTTCTAGGACGATCTTTGGGTTGATCTTGTTCTTGATCTGCCTCGCGGTAAGATCGGCCACATCGTTGGGGGTGAAGCTGAACTTCCAGTCCATGAGGACAATGTCATCCTGGGTCTTCGGGTACGTCTTCACGTGCTCCAACCGCGGAGGCTTGGTTCCGAGGACGAACGTCTTCATCTTCAAGCTGTCTAGAAAGGCGGGTGTGGAAGAGGAGAGGACCTGGTCCACGGTACCGACGATGGTGTCACAGAGGACAGGCGCGTAGATGGGCCAGAACTTGACGAGGAAGCTGTTGATCCACTCCAGGCTCTCCGTGTCCGTCTCCAGCCTGTTCTTGGCCATCTCGCGGTTGAGGTCGTCGCGCGCATTGCGGCGCACGCGACGGATCGAGGTTCGGTAGTAGGTGCCGCACACGGCCATGAAGATCATGATCCAGCCCAGCCCGCCGCCCAGCACACCCACGACCCACGAGCTCAAGCATGCAAAGATGATGATGCCTGTGTTGTGGTACCAGTCGCCAAAGAACTTGTCCTCTATCCTGCCTTCCAGCCATGTCTGGTGGTCGGCAAGGGACGCCTCTTCCTCGTCCTTGTTCTCCGAGCCTGGCATGCCGAATCGCGGCGCCCATCCGACGCGATCCCAGCGCGCATCGTCGTCAAGATGCTCAGGCGCGTGGCCGTTTGCCTTGGCCTGCTCGGGTGTTGCTATGGCGCCGGCCTTCGTAGGCGGGGGGAGATCGTACTCCTGCGGTCCGTTGTCGTCGGCGTCCGACACGAGTGCCGTCGCATTCTTGTTGCGCTCATGATGGAAGTTTGCGGGGACACGGGCTCGTGCCTGTGCCCGCTTCTGCTCGGGACTCGCATCGGGGTCGAATTGGAAGGCGGCGCTGCCTCCTGCTTGGGCCTGGTCCACCAAGGATTTCTCTGCTTGCTGCGCCGTGATGGAGGAATTGGGGTCTTTTGCTGCGTCGAGCAAACCCTGCTGCTTCAGCTCGGATTCACGCGATTCTGTAGCCATGTCGGCGATGCCGAGCGGAGGACCGACCCGCTCACGCTGTGCTGCAGTTGCCGGACGATGGGCGTGCAATTGAGCGCTCGCGACCGAGGGGTAGGTAGCAATTAGGTGGGTGGAACTTGTGGAAGTGAAGGGGAAGAAAGAGAGCGGCTGGGTCGTGTTGTTGGAGTTCCGGAAACCTGTTGTTTGGCTGGTTAGCTTTCCTTGGTAGACGGCGGCAGCTATGCTTTAGCGATACTGCACCTCTGCTCGGGTGGGTGGCACTACGTAGCTTGCTCGCCGAAGCAATTCCTGTGACGGGGGAGAGGAGAAAACAAAGGAAAGGCCGAAGGAATGACTATGTTCAGGGTTCTGGTAAGAGACTGACGCGCAAGCGGTCCTACTCAGACGCCATCGGGGAGCTTGGATGAGGTCTTGACTAGCACCTGTAGGCCATGACGATCAGCCCGTGCTCGTCTTGCACTGCCACATATGACATGGAGAACGACGTCCATACAACATCACGACTATCACTACTGTCCGTGCCGTCAGCCAGTTCAGGCTCCGATGCTCAGAACCTAGTCTTGCCCTCCATCTATCGTGGCACCACCGTCTGCAGGGCTCGCACGGCGTTCCCGTCGATACATCCCATCATTAGCCCACAGTCCAACCCGCACATGTAAACACAAGGCCCCAAGAGTCGTTACACCGCCGCATGTCGATTGTACGTGAGTGCACTGTCACTTACTAATTACACGTGAGTGCACCGTCATGCATTGATACCACCTGTGTGTATTGCTAGCATACCCATCACACCGCGCGTGCATCAGAGGCGGTGCAGACTCGCAAGAACACGCTTCCTCATCCTCTCGTGAGCTGAACATGCCTGACCCACATTCCATCCAAGCCACACATCTTCCAGACCCATCAAGAACCCACCCAGCTCGACAGACCCCACAGCATAGCCCATGAGTTGCGAAATGCCAGTTGTTCCTCCTTGAACTCTGCTGGCTCAAAACTCCTTGAGTAGCCTCATAAATTGGCCCCTGATACTGCACATATTTAGTAAGAAGAACCACTGGCGACTGGATACTTTCTACCAGACACCCCATCCTGCACCCCAGACACATACCTATGCACCCGGGCATCTCGGACCCGATCCCCCTCCCGACTGTCGTCTCTTGCTCTGTCGCGGTCTCTATCCCTCTCCCTCTCGTGTCGATCATCCCACTCGTCTTTGATCCTATCGTGACTGCGTGTCCTGGCCGAGTCACGGGTACGCTCACGTGGATACTCAACATCTTCCGAGTGACGTCGTGGCCCCCTTCTACCGTTACCCATTTCATAAGGGTCACGGTCGCGATGGTGCCGTCCCCGTTCACGATCGCGCTCCCGTTCGCGCTCACGAACATATAGCGGTTCAGCATCTCGGGGTGGACTTACAGGGTGCACAGTTTGCGGTCCCCACCGCACACCGGGGGCTGGAACAGGCCTGTAGCTAGTGCGCGGTGGCAGAGCCGGTCTCGAGACATAGTACTTTTGTGCTGCTTCGCGTTGAGCTTGCGCGACCTGAGTCGCAAACAGTGGCGATGTAGTTGGTCGATATACGGGTTGGGGAGAAGTCGCGATTGAGCTTCTTCCATCCATACGGACAGCATCGTGTTGGTTTGAAAATCGGCGCACATCTTCGTAGATGGGGAAGTAACCCGCCTGCGATACGGGCGGGTCGTGAGACCGATGTGAGCGGAGAACAGGTGCGCGGCGACGAGAAGGCGGGCGATCTGGATCAGAATCTGAGTCTGTTGTTGATAACGAGGATTCACGTCGTGGCGCATGTGGACGCTTATGGGAGGCATATCGAGCGCCGGGTTGAGAAACAGGTGCAATTGGCGTGGCGTCTGCGTCTGAGTAGCCGTCATCGTCGTATCGGCCCGGAACGCTCTTCTTTCTACCCCCTACGTAATTCAGAGGGTTCAGCATGTGTCTCACTCTTGATGTAACGGCCCTTCCATGGTCATCTCCGGGCCGTGGAGATTGCTTCGAGACATGGCGCATAAAGGTCGGCCGTGGCCTTCCATTCCGGTAGAGCGGATCTTCAAAGTATCGGTATGCGCCAGACTTCTCGTCAGCTGAGGTGCCTTCACTGTCCGTCGAAATGCGCGGCTTTGGCTCGTCAGTAGCACTGCCCCCGCTTGCTTCCTCGTCAGCCTCCTTCTTAAGTCTGGCGGCAACGCTCTGATACCACGACTCCATAGCATCGTCGGGCTTTTCTGGGAAACACTCCTTGGGTAGAATTTTGGGAAAGATACTGCCAGTTTCTAGGTCTGGTATGTCGTCCATTGCAATCGCTCTCTGCAGGAAAGGCACATGCTCCTCTGGCCCGAGCAGGAGCTGTATCGTCTGCCATGTCACGAAGCCATTCTTCTTCAGCGCAGGTATGGCAGGACTTGAGTAGCCATCGTCGCCCGGCCCTGGCTGCAGGCTGTGAAATGCGCCTAGCGAACGGTATATAAATGCGACGGACGATGGCGGTGTATCCGTGAATAGAACGTCGTAGTCGCCACCAACACTGCGGTACCAGGCTGCCATCTGCGACGGTGTGAGATCAGGCGAGTCGTTTCGCTCGAACTTCTGGCTCTGCAACGATACATCAGCTCGACCTCTCTCAGTGGCCCTTGAAGCTACACTCAACTCACGATAACCTCAGCGATGCCCTTGAGCAGGCGATCCAGTAAATCGGTTCCGCATTTATCCTCTTTGAAAAGGTAACCCCAGTAATCGTATGCTTCCCGATGCGCCGCATCCGCTTGCGCTGCGTGCGCGGCGCGCTCTTCCTGATGTTCTTTCGGTGATATCGGTTCGGGAGCCATTTTTTTTCGATATGTAGAGACAATCGTTTAGAATGGGTTCAGGCACATATATCTTCTTCGGCTCGATGCTCGGAGCTGATGCCCGTCAGGGTACGGTGAACCCCGCTGCGTGCGACGCGGAAATGCAGGCGTGTACAACGCGCCACTGTCAGGAAGCCACGGCTGCTTATATCAAGAGCTGTTCGCCGCCATCAGCAGGCATCATCGCTATGCAACGGGCAGATGACTGGCCGACTGCGCCTCTGCACTGCGTAGGAACCGGTAGAAATGGTGGGGGTTGTCGGTCGCGGGTTGGTTGCGTGGCTGGTGACATTCTGACATCACCCCCGACCGCGGTAGGGCCGCAAGGCTGAGATGGCGTGAGGCAGCGTTCAGGCCCCATTCCTTGGAAGTAGAACTACAGACATCGGTCAGTCCAACGTCGGGATGACCCGGGCTCGTTAGGTGCGCGGGAATAGCGGGCTACTAAACCAGATGGAACTAGCCCCAGACAGCCTATGAGTATGCAACGAAGGACCAAATAATGTTGATGATGGATTATGTATTGTATTCAAGATGCATTTTGTCTATGATGATACGTAAATCATTGCCCGGGCGTGACTATTATACCCCATTACCGCCTGAGTCCTTTTGCCCAAGTACGTTGCAATGCAGTCATCTCTCGTGATCAGTCGCTACTAGAAGACCTGTATCTTCAAAAAATCTAATAAAACTCGTGAAGAAAATCTCGACTAACCACTCTAGTGCTCAAGCAGCCTGAGCGAACCCTGGACGACGACGTTCTCGAGGATGGAACCCGGGGGAATGTCAATGGTGGAACCCTCCGTCGCAACGATGATGACGGTACCCTTGAGGGTAACGCCACGGCCAAGGTTGACGGGACCGGTGATGGTCAGATGGTCGAGCTCGACGATCTTGGGGATGGAGGGGATGCGGGACTGGAAGCTGGAAACCTTCTTGAAGTCGCTGCCGAGCTTAATCAAGGGGGCGGGACCAAACCGGTTGGGGTCGATCACCAGCTGACCGTGCTGGAGTGTGTAAAGATCCGACTTGACGAGCATAAGGTCGGAGCAGGTCTTGACGGGCAAGAAACGCTTTCGGGGGACGTTGACACCATGGGCGTTCTTGAAGTGCTTGATGGCGGCACCGACAGCGGTCTCGAGCTGGAGGACGGAGATGTCGGCCTCGCCCTTCTTGTCGGCAGGGATGGACTTGCCGTTGGGGATGATTTCCATGGCAAGCTCGTTAGCCTCGACAACACGCTTGATGGCCGCGAGGTTCATCCAGATGTTGTTGGTGTTGAAGTACTTGAACTTCTTGATCGACTTGAACTCGTTGACGTGCTCCTTGGGAACCTGGGCGATTTCAAGCAGACGGACGGAGCCCTCGTAGTCGATGATAGTACCTCCCTTGACGTCAGCCTTGGTCTTGTCGGTCAACTCCATGATGTACTCCGCCTGGGAGTCGACCATGTGCTGGAGAATGCGGAGATCAACAACAGCACCCAAGTTGTCGGCGTTGGAGAGGAAGATGTACTCAATACCGCGGTCCATGAGCTTGTCGATCATACCGGTGTTGTAGAGAGACTCGAAAACGTCGCCGTGGCCAGGGGGGTACCAGTTGGCGATGTCTGACTTGTTCTCCTTGGGGGCAGGCAGGAGTGAGTCCTTAAGGATACGGGGGTATCTTGACTGGTTGAAGGTGAGGATGTCAATGTTGTGTCCCTCGTACTTCTTGATGATGCTGGCGGTGTCGGTATCGGTGTTGAATGAGTTCATCAGCACGAATGGGACGTTAACATCGTATGTGCGGTTCAGGTACTCGATTTGGCGCACTGACAGGTCCAAGAAGGACATGCCATCACGGACCTCGATGACGGACTTGGGGCCAACGCAACCCATGGAGGTACCGAGACCACCGTTGAGCTTGACGACCGCCAACTTGTTCAGGTATTCGACAGCCTCGGTGTTGGCCAAGTCATCGTAGCTGACGACCTGTTCGGCCTTGGGAGGAGCAATACGGTTCCAGTCAATGGCGGTGCCCTTGGCCTTGTCGTTGAGGTATCGTCGGAACAGCGCGAAGAAGTTGTCCATCTCGGTTTCGAAGTACTATGAGGGGTCAGTATGCGCTCAGAATGACGTAAATCCTCCGATTCCCATCCCAAACATGCGGATGGCTTGACGCTGCAGGTATTGACCCAAGCAAGTATACCGCAATGTATGGGCGGAGGACGGGGTTCGGGGGGGGTGCGACTGACCTTCTTCTCGGCGGGGTCTGTGACGGTATCGGCGAGCTTGTTGAGCGCATTGCGCATTTGCGAGGCGGCAACATTGGTGGATGTGTTCTCAAAAGCCTGTAGAATTGATTGTTAGTCGACTTGTATCAGACTGGAGTTGTTGAGAGAGTGGACGCTGTTGCTGCTACGACGTCACTGTCGTGGGGAGCAGGAGATGCCAATGCGGGGACAGCGCTTCAGACAGGTAGCGAACATCGATTTTGATGGATCGCCTCATCTTCTCGAGGAAAACGCATGTCGACCCATTATCGAGCGGGGTGTTGCAACCCCAGTAATCAGTGCCAGCTCAATGCCAGCTTCCTTCGGTACCCACTATACCCAAGCCAGGGTATCTGGTAGCGGTGAGGACAGCTGCATCCACTTTGCAGCGTCGAACCGAATCCAAGAAATCAAGGCTGGGAAAGCAACATGCAGGCTGGCGAGCTGCAGAGAGAGAGAGAGAGAGAGAAGTACTTACCACATGGGACTGCGACTTGCCGTGATGGCGCTGGGATGAGAAGCCACCCTCGCCGCCCTCGGCAGCAGAGGGCTTCAGGTGAGAAGGAATCGCGCGAGATGCCATTGTGTGTATACGGGAGAAAAAAGAGGTAGTTCCGTGAGGAGAGAGTGATGTAGGGAACAACAAGTGTTGGGGAGCTGGTCTCCTTAAAGGCAATGGGTCGCGCTTGGCGTTGAACGTGGGGCAAGTCGAGAACAAGCTATGGCCTGGTAACGAGAACAGGCTTGGGGGTTCAATGGGGATAGTGAAGAGACGGTGTGAATTTGCCTTTTATACATGCACGTTGTTGCCGCAAGTGCACCAGAAGGGCAGTTTTGAGCGTAGCATCTCTGCATGGCAACGGCGACGCCGCCAATAGTTCTTGCACACGACGTGGTTCTGATAGCGGATTCCACACCATTATTGCAGCCATTACACCTGTTCTACAATGGGTTTTTGCAGTAGCGAGCTCTATCTCAGCTACTGCAGCATCAGACTACATCCTCGGGTTTGTCTCACTCCAGGTCCCTCCACTCAGGTCGTTTCCTCGCTCTTTCACTGGCGCTTCATCTGGCGACGCTCCTTCTCAACCTCCCGTGTCTGCCCGGGTCAAGAGCGACTATCGAATGGCTGCGCGGCCGCCTATCTGTTCGACCTCACGATGCACAATTGTTGAATAACTTTTCGGAGAGCTATGTCGATAAACTGAAAAGCCCCTCATCTGGCCGCGGCACTAGCAGGGGTATGCAGCAAACCTGACGTTGCCCCGAGACCGCTATTCTGATTTGCTCCCCAACACTTCCCCAGCCTACGGGCCAACTTGCATTTTTTTTCCACGGTGGCAAACGCGCAATGCAACGCGGAGGCGAATACAGTGGGGAACCGGGTGATCGAGGGACTCGCAGAAATCATACCGGAGCAGCGACTTGGAGTGAAAGTCGTGCCTGCACAGGTGGCGCAGGTACACGTCTGATGTCGCTTGGACCACGTGGGGGATCTACTATGCTAAGTCGGTGTATTCATACAACAACCATGTTCATGCCAGACAAAAGCCTCAACGCCCATCTCCACCACCAATACTCGTGTTGGCATCTTCATACGTATCCGTGTCGGCTTATATGTCATGTATTGATACGAGTGGCCATTCGATTGTATTGCGCTCAACAATAGCGATATCAGTTAGGTATACTAATGACCCTGTCTGGGATGCTCGCGATACCGAGAGCAGACATGGCAAGAAGCTTTTGACAAGCTTGAGCGCTTCGCACTTCCCGAATTCACGCCGTTAAGTGCAAGACAGGGACACCCATTGGGAGTGGAGACCAAATGGGTACCCGTTGCGCTAGCGGACCTATCCCCTAGCACAAGTCAGGAACAGACATCCTTAGCTGTTGCTCTAGCTGCCCCCGACTTGCGTCTGGAAAAACTTGCAGACATTTCCCATGGCTACAGCAGTAGGCTAGTAGTACTTCTCCGCCCTAGTTGGACCTTATGGGTCGTGTTATTTCCACAGCAGGTGCATCTGCAAAGGGTACAGCATGAGGCTTGCCGATTCTCAGCTTGATCCATGCGTTCTGGTCCACGTCTTGAGTAAAGAAGTTTTGTCTAAGCTCCTCGACCAACCACGCTAGTAAGCTCTCGATAGTTTGGAACGTAGACCCAGATATCAGCTATGTCCGTCAGTCAGTACATACGTATACATCTGGCCGTGCTTACCTCGAACAAGAGAGTCTCCAATTGAGGGTAGTCTTCAACACGAGAGTCATCTACATTGTCAACCCAGACGTTGAGAACTACGGGCTGCTTCTGCAATCTCTCATTAGAATTGACACCTATCAAGCACGGGATGCGGACGTTGCGCAGATACAGCATGTTCGACTTGATCCCAGACTTTTCGATGCAGGAGGTGATGTGTCCAGCTCCTCCACCAAACATGCTGCCTTTGAGGTAGCAAACGTTTGTTTCAATGGCATATATGTCTGTCGAGTCTGCGACATCGCGAACGCATTTGGAGACAGCAGTCGAAAGAGCGGCAGTCGACATCCAGGCCATGGTCTCGTCTTTGAAGCGTGCTTGTATGGCCTTGCTGAGCGTACCATAGTGGACCGTGCTATCATCGACAGAATCCGTAGAAGAAGCTGACGTAAACTGCTTCCCTAGCGTCAAAGTGACACTTATCAGGGCCCGCTGCTTCTTCTCGCGCCCCCAGACATCTTTTCCTGCGTTCACGACAATCTCCAGATTCTGGACCATGATCTTGTCATAGTGTCCACTTGAAGCAGCTTCAGCGTCCCATTGGGCCCGGCTGATGACTTGACTCATGATGAACTTCTGTGATAGATTTGAAAATAGGAGTTGGTCGGAGAGCTCTCTAAGCGTATTTCGAGAGGTCAATTAGATGCGATCGAGGTTGTTTGAATGCGGGCTTGTTGAGCGTGTTAGTACAAATTGTCCGCGTAGTCACTTTCAACTTTTACAGCAAACTGGCAAAGATTATAGTCGGTCGCAAAATGCAGTCATTCTCTCCGGAGACTCGACAAACTCATCACGTGGAGCGCGAAAGAACCGCGCACAGGAAGGGGCGAAGGAGGGTTGAGATGGTACTCACCAAGCTGAAAGTGAGTTGCGTGAGTCTCGTGGTGGGGTATATGACGAGCCCTTAGATACTTTGCCGCACGGACGCCTTTCCCGCGCAGAGCCTCCGCAATCGAACATTCTAGCTAGACATCAAACTATAATTCAGAGCCTGTCCCTCACACGCGTGATCCCCCAGCAGATTCGCAGTCACATACAAGACTCACTCTAAACGCACAAACCTCCAGCATGGCCGACGCACTAAAAGCAGAGGGAAACAAGCTCTTCGCCGAGAAGAAGTTCGCCGAGTCCATGTACGCTCCTTGCAAACACAGCCTAGCGACGCTTTGCTAACAAACTCCAGCGAGAAGTTCTCACAGGCAATCGAACTCGACCCCTCAAACCACGTCCTGTATTCGAACCGATCTGGCGCATATGCTTCATTGAAGGATTGGCAGAAGGCGCTCGAGGATGCGAACAAGGTCACGGAGATTAAGCCAGACTGGGCCAAGGGCTGGGGTCGCAAGGGAACGGCACTCCACGGCGAGGGTGACTTGGTAGCAGCCACAGAGGCCTTTGAGGAGGCACTCAAGCTCGACCCAAACAATGCTCAAGCAAAGTCTGGCCTCGATGCCGTCAAGCGCGCGGTCGAGGCAGAGGCGAACGACAGTGGTGCAGGCCTCGGGGGCATGTTCAGCGACCCGAACATGATCCAAAAGCTCGCAGCGAACCCCAAGACGGCCGCTCTTCTCGGCGATGCAGAGTTCATGAGCAAGCTCCAGCAGCTACAGAAGAACCCCAACATGGCAGGCGCCTTCATGCAGGATCCCCGCTTCCTCCAGGTCATGAGCGTTTTACTTGGCATTGATATGTCTTTTGGTCAGGGGCCTGGCGCCGAAGGAGCACGCGATGCAAATGCAAAGGAAGCCGAGGAGGACGTGGAGATGCCTGATGCGCGACCAGCTCCCGAGCAACCGAAGAAGGCCCCTGAGCCCGAACCAGAGCCCGAGCCCGTAGAAGAGTCTGAGGAGGACAAGGCTGCGAAGAAGGCCAAGGCTGAGGCCGACGAGCTGAAGAAGAAGGGAACCGAGTTCTACAAGAAGCGGCAATTCGACGAGGCCATCGAGAACTACAACAAGGCTTGGGAAACGCACAAGGACATCGCATACAAGACCAACCTTGGCGCTGCCAAATTCGAGAAGGGCGACTACGAGGGCTGCATCCAGGCTTGTAACGAGGCTGTTGAGTATGGTCGGGAGATCCTGGCCGACTTCAAGATCATTGCCAAGTATGTCGTATCCAGTCTTACGATAACCATACGCTAACACCAGGCAGGGCCTTTGCACGTATAGGCACCGCCTACGAGAAGATGGGTGACCTCGGAAACGCAATCACCTACTACCAAAAGGCACAGACCGAACACCGCACACCCGAAGTCCTGGCAAAGCTCCGTGCCGCGGAAAAGGCCAAGGTCATCAAGGAGAGGGAGTCGTACATCAACCCGGAAGAAGCCGAGAAGGCACGCGAGCTCGGCAACGCCAAGTTCAAGGAGTCCAACTGGCCCGAGGCCGTCGAGGCATACTCGGAAATGATCAAGCGCGCACCGGACGACCCAAGAGGATACTCCAACCGCGCCGCCTGCTTCATCAAGTTGCTTGAATTCCCATCGGCCGTACAGGACTGTGACGAGGCTATCAAACGCGACCCCGACTTCATCCGAGCATACCTGCGGAAGGCTCAAGCATACTTTACCATGCGCGAATACAACAAGTGTATCAACGTTTGCGCAGAAGCCATGGAACACGACAAGGACGGCAAGAACGCACGAGAGATTCAGCAACAAGAGTCCAAGGCTCTACAAGCACAATACTCTGCGCGTGATGGTGAGACTGAGCAACAGACTATGGAACGTATCCAGCGCGATCCTGAGGTAGGTCTTATATAATCTACAAACTATGGCCATGCACTAACGCATTCTAGATTGTTGGCATCCTACAAGACCCCGTCATGCAGGCCATTCTCCAGCAAGCAAAGGATGACCCAGCGGCTCTGCAAGAGCACCTGAAGAACCCTAGCATCCGTGCCAAGATCCAGAAGCTGGTGCACGCCGGTGTCATCAGGATGGGACGATAGACAGTCATGAGTGTTTGATGTGATGATGCATGGATTCACACTTTGTATCTTATATGAGTCTTTTCTATCTGCATAGCGTATAGGTAATGAAACACTTACGATTTCCCTGTTCAACCATGGTCTCTCGCGTCTTGACGGCGTATATCTTGAACGATGCTGTCATGAATTTAGTCTGCTGTTTGACGATGCGAACTGTTTCATTCCCTCACTCACCGGCCCATTCGTTCAAGTCAGCGTCCTGGAGCTCTTCTCTCACACCCTCCGCTACGCCTCCGTCTCCACCACAACACGAAAATGCCTCCTCCCCTTCCTTGAAAACATTCAGGTCACTATCCGCCTCCACAATCACCAGCTCCTTGAACTCTGTGTCCTCCAACCACGTCCCATACTCACGCTTCTTACTCGATCCCGCCACGCGTCCTACGAGCAACGCTACATCACTCCTCAATTCCTCTAGCAAGTCTTTCTCCAGTAGAATGTTTGCGAAAGCTACTCGCCCACCTGGCTTGAGTAATCTGAAAATTCCACCAAAGACGAGGTGCTTGGACATATCCGGGATAAGATTTACGACGCAATACAATATCACGACGTCCGCCGTGAAAATTGTTAGTTCAGGAACGGAAGTGACGAGGGC
Organism: Alternaria brassicae; assembly: GCA_004936725.1. NCBI lineage: Eukaryota > Fungi > Ascomycota > Dothideomycetes > Pleosporales > Pleosporaceae > Alternaria > Alternaria brassicae. The sequence continues at coordinate 1,414,747 of CM016505.1, read as the reverse complement.
ATTGTAGAACAGAAACAATGAGTGTGCCAGATTTTTTGGCGTTGAAACGAGCTTAGTGGAGCATGTGCTGGAATTTTTTTTGAATATCTTTTTGGTTCAACCTAGCCTTGTTCTCAAATCGTCTTTTTTTCCAAGTTTGCCATTGTAAGTGGGTTTCCGCAGCTTAGACCGAGGTTGGAGTCTGTAGGTATAGAAGAAAGTTCGACTTTCGTGTACCCAAATACGCGGGGCGACGGTGGATGCATTGTGATCGTTGGGGGACTAGGAGAGTGCGGTGGCGGTGTAGCGCGCGTGGATGCTGGAGTATGGCGAGCCCGGGTCTGTGGTCGTGTTTAGGGAGTAATTTGGGTGAGTAGATAAATCTGAAAGGGAAGGATGGAAGTAAAGAGATTTTATTTCAAGAATTGGGTGATCTGGTAGATGACAAGTTGAGCGTTTGTGTTTCGCGGTGGAAGGAGCGGTGATATGTACAAGCTTCGTCGATATGTCATTTCAAGCAGAGTGGTATGTCACTGCCGTATTGGGTGAACAGATTTACCCCGCACATCTTTGTATGGCTGTGTTGTATTACGCATGTTTGTTGATCTCACCCATCTTTTGTAACGATGAATGACTAGATGCATATTAGGGTGGATAAATTGTGAGACAGCGTAAGCTCACGGTCTTGTATCACTGGACTTGTGATGAGGACAACAGCGCAGTCATTCGTGGACTGGATGTATACATAATAAATATCCGTTCATTACTCTATCCCTTTTTGGGTTTTCCCTTTCGCAGAAGAGGGGAAAGACATGTAGGAGACTATGCGCCTCTGTACTTCTGTCACATACAACCGAGGTATTGAACAATATTGATGGAAAGTTCCACCACGACTCCACTCAACTCTATCCCAACATCTAAATCCCGCCAGCGGAAACAAATATACACCATAACCAGAATTCAGCTCCATACAACGCACTGATGAAGTCCAAATCTCTGCAACCCACTGATAAAGTCCAACTCCCTACAATCCACTGATGTAGTCCAACAACCTCATTAGCGCTCCGTTCTCAACTCTACAACCCTCACCCTCCCTCTGCGCTCGCCGCAGACCCTGCGCCAACCAAAGTCGAATGGTATCCGGATCCAGATTCCTAAAGTTCTGCTGTCCAATCATAACAAACGCTTGAGCGCATAGCGTAGTGCTCTCTGACGGATCAGGTGGTGGTTTAGTCTTGCAAGACGAGCATTCCAGACTATTTGGCATATTTGACAGCGGTAACGACGATGAGTTTGGAAGGTCGCTGCAACATGGCGGTGGGCCAGCGGTAGTGTTGTTGTTGTTAGAGATAGTGGCGAGGTCCTGTGCCGGAATGGCCAAGAGTGAGGTAGCAGGCGAGGTATTTGCCGGCAGATAGAGAGAAGCATCGCCAAGGAAGGAAAGGTCAGAGATGGGGACATCAGGGTAGGCCAGTTGCGGGTCGATATTGGCACCCGGTTGGACGGTGAGGACTAGCGAATTTTGCTGACTAGATGGTGCTGGGCATGATATTTCTTGCATGCCAATGTTATTTTCCTTCACACACCTCGCTCCACGCGCCGTAACCTCGACATGGCCGTTGTTGGCGGGCTGTTCTTGTTGATATGAATTCGTCGACACAGCAGCCGCTTGTTTTAGCGCAGCGATTTCCGCCCTCGCCTCCGAAAGCAGCTTTTCAGTCTCTGCGAGCTTTTGCTCGAGCGATACGACGTGATCTCGCTGTCGGGCGCGATGTCTCCTCTGGTTCTCGCGCACTCTGTTCAGCGTGTGCTCAGCCGACACGCGTGACCGTCGACTTTTGGGAGCTGCGGTGTCGGAGGTATGGTCCGACGATGACGTTGCAGGTGAAGTCACCATTTTCACTGCAGAGATATTCGTGATGGGTTGTGATTATACAGCAGTCTTCTAGAGGAGTGCGCATAGAGGTGCTGGTGAACCTTCGAGAGGGTGGTGGAGTTGAGGCAGCGGGTGTAGGAGCTTGGCGATGACATATCGATGAGGCTCTTCCGCGATTGGTAGACAACATGTCACCCGGCCATGGAAAAAATGGCGGCGGCCATAGCCTGACGGCAACAAGTAAACTGTACAAAGAAAGTATTTGTGCCTATGCGCAGACATTAGCATAGCCTAGTACAACTTAAGAAGAGGCATAAATATCTGTTCAATATATGATTAAAAAAATATTTAGCCTTTATTTCTAGTAATGTCTAAGTAAGAAGTAGTATTATAGTGAAGTACTTAGAGTATAGTCACTACTATATCTTTTCTTGTATGATCAAGTACTTTTAAGTACAATATATCTTGAATATTTTGCAATTTGCAGACATGTTCTGAACGTGCTCATACAGCCTTGGCATGGCCGCCCCATGTTTTTTTCTCGTGACCGGATGACCTGTTCCCTTTGCGATTAGTCAAAGGAAACCTGAAACATCATCGCCGAGGCCGACATGAAGCCTGATGAAAAAATCTGGGACTATGGAGATCGACAGCTTTTCCGTTCCAGCAGCATACATTGAGGCTGGTTTCGGGTACGTTTAATTCTACATATACAGGAAGGTTACTCAATGTTAACAAGCTTTCATGACTTTGCAACGATACATGTACTCGAAGTGTGCTTTCTTCAACATTCCTTGCCGGCATCACGGCGACCCCTGCAAAAACAGCTCAATCGTACGATCCATCCAGTCCGTGTCCTTGGGATTCGCCCCACCGCCTCCCAAGTGTCCCCAGACACTGGGGATAATCTCCACTGTCGCGTTCTCCAAACTCTTGGCTTCTCTCTCGCTGACATATGGCCGGAAGTATTGATCAGATTGGCAGGGCATTAGCAAGACCTTTGCTTTAATGCGTTTGAGTGCTGACTCGAGATCTCCTCCGTTTGTGCATCGAGTGATGTCTGCACGCTGCCACATTCCATACATAGCCATGTAATCCTCACCAGACCAGCCCTTGTTGCCCTGGATAGTGATGTAGTCGTCCCAGTCTTGAAGTTGCTGCATGCCGAACTGTTTGTAGCATTCCTGGTCGAACCATTCAGCGCTTGTCAGCCACGCCAAAAATGCTTTGCTAAATGCCATAATACCCAACTCGGGGTTTTTTGCACTCTCGAACGCCGCTTTTGGGCCTTCGAGGAACTGGTAGTTGTGTCTGCTTGTTTTGGCAGAGGAGCAGACGATTACAGCGTGCTTGATGAAATCAGGGTAGGCGGTAATCCAGTGATAGGTGGCTTGGCCTCCCATTGAAAACCCGTACATGACATCTACTTCATTGATACCGAGTTCCTGGGTAAGAAGAGGGTATTGAGCGGCCATGCAGTCCATGTAATCGACGGGAGGCAAGTCAGGCGTGTTTGACGGACTAGAAGACTCGCCATTGCCGAGAAGAGCGATAAGAATGATCTTGTGGTTCTTCAAGGCGCCGTTGGAGTGTGTGAGGACAGTGTCGAGGCGGCCTTTGAAGCACGTTTGCACCACTGCTATCTTACTGTTATGTGGATTGAGAATCTTGTAAGCTAGTTTGAGCTTTGGCAGTGTGGAGCCATTGTAGAGCTTGAAATCGGAGATCTCGTAGATATGGAGCGGTTCAGAGCTGGCTTGGGAAGACATTTCGATGACACAATAGAAAAAATGGCAGAGAATGTGCGGATGAGGGGACTTTTGAAGTCTCGCGGGGGTTCTGGGTGACCTATGAGCTTACGACGATGGTACAGGCTTCTTTCGGCATTACTGCGACGTAGATCTCCACCTGCGGCGTGCGAGAGAAGAATGCAGTGTTGGCAGAATGTCAAAAGTGTAGCTAAGATGATATTGTCTGCTCCAGCAGCGTGAAGAGGTACATAGGTACCACCGGTAGACTTGTTCATGGCAACTTCAGACATAGCAAATCTCTCTTAACATCTCTGTGTTCTCGTTTCTACTTGGGCATGCGCCACCAGCCTGATTACTATGGTCTGAGGCACAAGTTTTGTATGTGGAGACGGCAACCAGGCTTCACGTCGGTTTCATCTCGGATAGAAGCAATCTCGGCCCTATGTAGTGATTGTACTACATATGATCGACAGGATAAAGGGGTCCTACATGGGACATACTAGGTATATCGTACGAGATGGATAAGAGAGGACATTTGATTAGTTATATCCACTGGATTACTATACAGAGTCACTCAGGGTCCTATGTACCCCGCTTCCATCTTATGATTCTTATCCCCTTTACGCCTGTATAGCCGCCTCCAAGTCCTCTTTCTCTCTGTGTAGCTTATTATATGCTCTTATACGTCTCTTGTTAATCAAGACAACTGGTAATGATACCAGATGCACGGTATATCCAAGTAGAAGAACATATGCTTTGCAGGACTTGAGACAAACCGCTATTGGACTACGATAGCGGCGAAGGAGTTTATACTATGGTATGCTCTCAAGGAGGGCCATTACGCCCCGATATGGGCTCGCGTACGGCGGACTACTACAGGGTGAAGGGCAATGGCTTTTTGAGCACCGAATTTACATTCTACCCTTTGTCCCCTATATCTCAGATTCTCAGCCATCTTATAACCAAAATCAAATGTTCTTGGCTCATATCAATGCGCCTACTGAGTTTTATAGGAGAGCTTCTCTAGACTTCGTTTTTTTTCGTACGTAGCCTTGAATCAGAAGGCAGTGTTTACTGAGACTTGGATGGCGCATAGGCTCCTTGCCTCGCCTTGACTCTCACCCTACTACACTAGTCTTAATAAGGGTTAGCACTATAGATGCTCATATATAGTAAACTATATGATTACTCTGCTTGCAGGGCTATTTGGCCGAGATTGTATCGTGGAAGACGGAACGGACGCTAAGATTAGTACATCAAAGCTGTGCTGCTCTGTAATTGGCTGAGATTATGATTAGTATAGTAAGTGTAAGGCAGACTTCACGCACAAAGGAGGCGAACTAGTTAAGTAGATAGCTTGTATTCAGAATAGAGAATAGTAGACAAGGAGTAAGAAAGAGGAAGAGAATCCTCCTCTTTATATACTTACAGGAAGGTAAACTATCTACAGCGCTAAAACTAATAGAGTAGTACGTTAGGGAGACTTGAGAAGTAGCAGGTAGCACGACCTGCTGGCGAGCCGCCGGCGATTCGCGTGATTCACCAAATTAGCTAAATTAGCTACACTTAAGTTCTATAGAAGGCTGTTCGCTAGCTGTCCGCGCTGTTCGCGCTATCAGCCAGAATTCGCCAGATTCGCCGCTTTTTCGCAGCCTTTTCGCATGATTTTTTTCCAATTTTTCCTGATGTAGTTTAGACTAGAAGAGTCTAGAAGAGTCTAGAAGAGACTAGTAGCTTAGACTAGTAAGGTCTAGTAGTTTTTGTATCACTTCTAGAGAACTAGTAGTTTATAAAGAAGGAAAGAAGTAAGTCGAAGCGTCTATACTCTAGAGGTTTGTAGAGTAGTAGAGGCTAAGTCCTTACAGTAAGCACGGAGGTCAGCGCTAACGCATGATCTGTGCATACGACTCTGTGCGCTCACGCTCGGCGAAGCAGAACGTTTTTGTTCTAGACAGAAATAACCTTAGAATATATAATTCCAAATAGTCTGTTCTGTAGAGATTAATCGATATGTTATTTTAAGCTAGAGTTTTAATTGTTTAAGAGGTAGCTAAGATATAGAGTAAGAACACAGAAATATAGAGTAATCCAATCAAAGGAAGCTATTCCACTTTACTCTTCGTTGGACGGCTAAAGTAGAGTAATCTAAAGTCTCGTTTCTCAAGTATTTGTACCAAGTAGAAAGATATATCTTAGAGAAAAAGATCAACTTGTAGATATATTTTCCATTTCTATCGTACTATGTCTTCCTCAATAGATGAAATACATTAGTTACTGCAGTATACAAAGGAGAGATTTTGGTAAGGAAAGTGGCTCGTTAGGCGCATAGATACTGTGAAAAATAGGCGGCCAATAGCGATCAAGGCTGCTAGCGGAAAAGTAAGCATCGTTTTTTGTATCATGCCGCAAGATGGGTTAGGGGAAGAATTTTGAGCTGCTTTGGGAGGTTCAAAAGGGCAGACTTCACCTGTCTGCAAATCTTGTGGTTTTATCCATTGCCTGCAGTAGCCCGAAGGCAAAGGCTTCAGTTGCGGGTATATCTAGACATAGGCCAACTGTCACAGCCGAGGCGATGAGGTACGACGCTAAGGGATCAGCATCCCTGGCACGCCTTATCAACGCGACGCTTTTGAGCGGCCGCTGTGTTGTTTCAGGCATAGTCCACCCTGAGGTCTTCCGTTTTAGGAGACACTCAATAGCCCTACAAGCTCGGTACGGTGGAGCGGTTGGGCGTTTGTTGTTGCGTTGCCATGTGCTTTAGGGGCCTGTTGAGAGTGTCTGCACGTGGAGAGAAGAGTGAAACACATGCCACGCACGTCATGACGATCTTGACAAGCTGGGACCCGCGATCTACGCAAGTCGGACGGTCGGGCAGGAGAGGACTGGGCGGTGCTGATGGTGAGGCGATGGTGAGTTGGTGGTGAAAGGCCAAGGGGTTGTTGCATCCTACACATGTAACATGTACACAAAGGTAATGGTGAAGTGCAATTAGGGTCTGGCAGTTTGCCAAGAGGCAGGCAGACTTGCACAGTGAATGGGTGAATGTAGGACCGAGTGCCCGCCGCACAGACGTGATCTGGCGGGCTGAATGTGGGGTGTTGTCTCTTAATGTCTCGTGTTCGGAGCACCAACGTCGAGGGCCTTTTGCGCGTAGCCCAAGGTTAGGCAAGTGAAGCAGCTGCGCAATCTCGCTGTACGGGGTCACGACCATGATGCTCGTGTAGCGAAACCCCGAAGACTTGGACGCAAAAGGAGTTTGGGATAGCGCTGCGGGCACGCAACGATAAGCGGGCGGCGCGCAATTAGCTTCGACCCTGGCAATTTAGCAGATGGACTACTCCGCAACTGCAGCGGCGGTTCCACGACACTGTTGGGTCTCTGGCCCGTCTGCTGTCTAGTGGCTATTCTCTCGCATTCACCGTGGTTTTGCTGTATACCCATCTGGAGGCGGCATTGGCTCTTCGCATCAGGCAGTTTCATGTGGCCGGACCGTGTTAGAGAAGTGACAACCCCCTCGGACCACGTCGACGAGCCGGCCGAGGCCAATAGTAGTCCATTGAGCCCAAGAGACGGCAAACACGACCCAGAGCCGCGAAGCCAGGCACGCCATCACTTGGACGCGCCCTCCGACTTCCACGGCGCACACACTGACTGCCCCTCTTGCACCGCCCTGCCCCACGCCCGCTCCCTCCTGTAACCCTCGCCAGTCTGGTCTGCAGGCAGCACCATGGTGGACGCTCAGGATGCCGCGAGTAAACTCTTCTCCAAGAAGAGCCGGTGGAAGACCAAGATCCTCGAGAAGACCAACGAGCTCGCCGCCGCCACACAGCCAAAGACCAAGCCGCCCTCGGACGACCACAACCACGACCACGACATCAACGACTTCCTCAAGCCCTCGACCGAGCGCGCTGCCGCTGCCGCTGCCGCCTCGGCCTTCATCCGTCCCCGCATAGATGTCGCGAGCGCCCAGAGATGGCCCGGCGCCCAGGCAATACTGAACAGTGCCGCCGCCGTCGGGAGAAGCCCAGGGCCCGGCGGCCTGAAGACGGGCACGCGTAAGAAGGGCCTCGCCGTGAGCTTCGCGCGCTCAGTCCCCGAGGTCATAGGCCATGGCGGTGACGAGTGTGAAGACGCCGTGCTGGAGGTTGCCAAGAACAAAAAGGTAGCGAGTCCGCCGCTGCAGCCCCAGGTGCCACAGGACGACGCGAATCTGGGAGCCCACAGCAGCGGCATAGGCAGGACACCCTCGCAGACCGAGTACAGGACGAACCTCACGAGAACACGCACAAACCCCGGCGAACTGTCCCCGCCACTCGGCCAGAAGATGCAGATGGGCCAGATCAACTCCCATGCCCAACTGCCGCCAACACCGCCGCGCTACATGGGCTCCATGGGCCTGGGCGAGCGACCAAAGGCGCTCTCCAGAGCACCCACTGGCTTCGACGGTATACCAGAGCCTGCAGCACAGCTTCCTGCACGGCGGGCTAGCGAGGACTCTGTCTATTCCCAGGACTCGGACAATCTCTCGCCCGTCGTCTCGAGAACCGTGTCGGTACGGGAGCCGACAATCCAAGAAGAAGACGACTTGCAGCCAAGACCGCTCAAGCGCACCCAGACTGGCTTCAACAACCAGGACGGAGATGCCGGACACGAGCCTGTGCATGCGATGCCCCCGATGCCCAAGTTGCCAGAAAGGCAGCTAGCTGAGCAGGACGAGGACGAGCCCATTTCGTTTGCGGAAAAGGTGCGGCGAAAGATGCGATCAGAAGAGGGCAGAACATTGCACGAGGCATCCCAACGGGCAGCCTCGGGTCAAAGGCGAGACTCTGATACGAGCTCACAGCCATCTCTCGTCGGTACACCTCCATCCTCATACCACACACCGGCTGCCGCAAGAACACCTCTCGAAACCCCACTATCCGAGTCCAGAGCATCACCACGAAGGATGCTGGATACCGAAGATCCTCAGCGATCCAGAGCCCGTGGACCCTCCCCAGGACGACCAGGAGCACAATCGCCACCGTCGGCGCCTACTTCACAATATACTGCATTTGCCCCTTCACAAGCACGTGCATCCCCTACAGTGCGAACGGACCCATCTGTTGACACGACAATAAGACGGGTACCTTCGAACAAAGAGATCGCCATTTTCGGAGCTCTTGACGACAGTCCAAACCTCCCAACTCCACCCCAGTTACCCCAGGGCGCATCCTATTTCCCGCCTGCACAACCTCAACAGCTCTCTTCACAACCGCAACCTCCGCGATCTCTGCAACCATCCCCACTCCCACAGCCTCTTGCCATCTCCGGGCCTCCGAGCCAGTTGCCATCACGAAATGTATCTGGGTCAAGCGAAAAACCTGCGGCCCCTCTTGCGCGCTCAGACACAAGATCAGCAAACGAATTTGCGTATCATGATTTTGGCGAACGCATCACACATATGAGAGGCATCTTTAAGCTGACTGCTCAGCTCGGGGGTAACACTGACAATCACTCGCCAATGCAGTGGCTTCGGGTCGCCACGTGGTGGTTTCTGAAAGGACGCACTGGGATGGAGAATCTGATCAGGAGTAAACCCAAAACTACTGAACCGGTCCAAGAGCGACTGGCCCAACCGCACGTCGATTTGGCCAAGGTGTGGTGGATCATCACTGAAGTTCTTCCGAATCATCCCAGCTTACAGGGATACGGAAACACGACCCCTGATGCAGCGGTCGACCTCGCAAGAAAAGCTGGAGACGCTGCGAGCGCCGAGGTGTTTGATATCCAGAACGCGATCACCCACTACCTAAAACTACTCGTGGGATCAATGAAGAAACATCAAAGCATGCCCCCAACACAAGCGCTTATCCAGGGACAAGATCAGAAGATATGGGAAGAATATCCGACGTTCCCTGCGGACGCGGCGAGCGTGCTCACCTCCGGGCTCCCTGCACCCAACAGTAGCCAGTCGCAGTTTAGTCTATCCCAGTATATACCTCTTTCCGACACCAAGGCCGACTTCTGCTACTTCCGCATGTTCGTCAAAGCCTCTGTGTCGACCGACGACTCTACGACAGATCGTGTTCCCATGGACGCTGTCGTCTCTGTCATGCGACCCAAGGAAGAGTACCAGATTAAACTAGCCATCTGCAGCCAGAACAGTCTGATCAACCTCCTAGTTGGTTCGGGTTCGGTGCTCACATGGAAAGACGTCCAGTGGAAGCAGCACGCATCACAGCTTACCGTCCAGCTACGACATGGATTTGTACTCACTATGGCACTGCATGAGGTCGACTTCCGCAGCCTCTGGTCTATCGTCAACCACACGAACAGAACAGAGTCAGACTTGCGAGAGCGGAGAGACGAGCGTTTTGCTTGTAAGATATACCTGAAAGAGGCGGGTTACAGGGATCCTGCAAACCCATCAGCGTTTCCAGCCGACCGGGTGTCAGGCTGCAAGCTCATGGTGTTCCAAAGGATCGAACGCAGTAGCGAAGGTACAGGCAAGCGGAAACTGCATCGCGGCTACCGCATGGTCCTCGTCACGCCTCAGCAAATCAAGCAGATCAGCATGATCAACCACGAGCTCGGAACAAAGCAAGAGCCTATGAACTTTGAATACGTGACCGAGGCTAACCAAGCACCCGCGCTGAGACTTCGCTTCCGTGAAGAGGGCGCCGATAAGCGGTTGAGAACATGCACAGCTCATCTTGTCTTCCAAGATAGCAAGGATCGCAACAACCTATTCGGCACTTTTACCTCCATGAACGTCGCAGAAGGCGAGACTACTTTTGCCCAGGTGGCCCTCAAGGCTTTCCACATTGAGAGCGCGGACCAGGCAGAGGGCTTCACGCAGGGTAGTCGCGTGCTTGAGAAGCTACAGTGGGTGGAAGCCAAGGTTATGAACCAGGATCCAGAAGCTGCGGGACTCGAGTCAGCACCTACTGTCATGAGCGAGAGCTTGAGGATCATGTGTCGACATACTGCTGGTATCGTCTCCGACCGCATGAACTTGGGTATGTTAATCTTTGGACAGATAAAAGTCTTTGGATCAATCATGTATACTGATAGCATCCAGGACCCGGTGAACTCTTGGTTCGCCTTCCGGTTGACGGAGCTGCTGAGCTCACACTCCTCCGTGAGGCTCAACAGGACATGGCCGTGGCTGTCGACCCTGGCCGTACTGAGCCCAACGTTCCTGATGAGCTGGCGAAGCTGCTTAAAACTCTCACAAATGCCTCCACGATCCGACGACTGACTTTCAATTCGTTCAAAGATCTTCACACGTTCCAGCTGGCTGTCACTGGCTTCCACGTCAAATTCGATGGGTACGTCTATTTCCGTCATGATCTGATCTATACTAACCCTCTCTAGTCTCGCAAACACTTTCTCCATTTCCCGCCGGCGTATGGTTGTACCAATTTACAAACAATGGACTGCCAGCCAAGTTCGTCTGCAAATTGTCGAACAAGACAACATCCTCCAACTCCTTGCGTTCTTCGACGACTTCTCCCACGCCGACGCCATGAACTTCCAACTTCGCCTTACCGATACTTTCCAGAAGACGGACAAGAGCGGACAGTTCGGACTAAAACTAGTTGACGCAAAGTTTGCACTACCTGTAGATGAGAGGCGTGGCGAGGGTAAGATCCAGAAGGCCGAGGGTCGAGTAACGGGCTGGACTGGCATCAAGAGACGCTTTGTTTGTCTCGATGAGATTGAGTATCCAGGCGAGCATGACGATATTCTCATCATGTTTGATTCTGCCGAGAGTGAGTTTTATGTACATCACTTGAGTGTCTAGCTAACACCATGACAGCACGCGATACGTTCGCCGAAGCACTCCCTGCTGCGACCATGGAGCGCAAATTCACTGTTCGGAGGAAGATATAATCCTCACTTCATATCTACATACCCACCACGACATTTCCTTTGTTACAACAGAGCACATGGCTCTTCATTCATCCTCTACTCTATACGTTGTGTGTTGACCAGGAGACAGGTCTTTTTTTCTTTTACCTTCTCTTCTGGCGTTTGGGAGGCACAAGATATCACTATTGGCATGTAGGGATCTGTTCTGCAAGGAGTAAGGGGCATCGACTGAGATCGGCCTAGCATTTTGTTGGCATGTTTATTAGCGAATGTTTCCACATCTATATACCAGACTTTTCCGTCGTCAATACAGATGTTATGGAGGGATTGATACAAGTTTGCGAACGTGTGGTGGAAAGATTATGTATATTGTATGCAAACAAGCAAGTGGTTACTAGTTACTTTCTTGCAAGAGTTGCCGCCTGTTCTCGTACTCCCGCTTCTATGTCAGGGGAAAAAAGGGACTGGCTAGCTAACTAACTAAAAGAAATTAGATGGGAAAATCCGGTCCCGGTCCCAGCCCAAACCTGTCCAGGTATATAGCCAAAATGCAAGAGGTCATGACGTCGTAAAGAAGATGGCGGTATGCTATATATATGTATATGCGTGTGCTAGGTAAAACGAATAGGGGCACGGATAAGGGGAATCCAACCACTGTCGAAAGAGGAATAAAATCAAAAAGCTAATGCGAAAATGTAGATCCAGGAGCCACGGGATCGACATAATACCTACTTCCGATACTACGTCTAATCTTCTCACGCCTCTTTTCTGTGCGACGTTCCCTCAGCCTCTCTTTGACACCGGAGATGCCAATGTACTGGACGTGGTACTTTTTCAAACCGGGAAGACTCTTGCCCTGTCGCCAGGAGCCGCGGCCTCGGCGGGATTGCTCATACTCGACCGAGACGGTCGACATGTTGCCTGGCATGGACGCGCTGCGACGGAGGTCGTGGCTGGAGCGGTGCTTGGTAACGCCACCACCGCGGTGGCGACCTAGAGGCTGTGAAGGTGCTTGGATAATCACCTTGGGCTCCGCCAAGTGGCTTGCTGTGCGAGGGGTGCGGAAGTGTGGAGGGAGGGTGACATGATGACGGCGTTTGTTCGTGCCGGCACGTTCGACACCGAGAGAATTGCCGATGAGGAAGCCGCCCGAGCCACGGAAACCGCCTTTCAGCTTGCTGCCGAGAGTGCTGGCACGTCGAGGCCGCGGTGATTCTGGGTCTAGATCGTCGATGTCGCTGGTGTCACCACCCTGAGGTAGGCCCTCTTCCTCATCACTCTCTGAATCGCCATCTTCAAAGCCGTCCCAGAAACCACGTGGACGCCAGAAAGGATGAAGAGTGCCGTCTTCGTCATTGACGCTGGGAACCGACGGATTGCGGTGAGGTTGCCTATAAGAGCTGTTTTCGGTCCGGTTGTGTGAAGCGCGGGCGAAGAGCGGTGTGATGAGATTGTCAGAGTACCGACGAGCTCGCTGCAGAACAGACAGTCGGCGCTGAGGGTGGGAATCGGATCGTTCAGGTGGTCCTGGTGGCCCGGGTAGCAGTTCCCTCTCAAGTTCTTCCATGGGTGTGGGGGGAATGAAGTTGATCTTGGGCGGCTCTGGTGGATCTCGGGGGTTCTCAAGAGGCGAATCTACGCCATCCGGCTGAGCAAAGTCAGACTGCATCGGAGGGGTGGACGGCTCAAAAGTCAGAGTTGGCTGGGGGTATGGTTCATCCATCTCTTCACGGCCTTCGTCTGCGTCTACAAACGGCGGAGTCGGTGACGTCCGCACATCTCGATCGTCCTGCAGTTGACGCCGCTCTGGCAGCAGCGAATTTCCTCGTGATTGCTGCACGACAAGCAGAGAGTTGTTGTTGTGGGGGTAAATGTTCACAGCAGTCGCCTCGGTGACTTCAACTGTGTCGGAAAACTGAGAAAACGGCGTCGATTGAGAGTATAGGTGCCGAGCATTAGCATGCTCTTCAGTCCGCGAAGCAGATCGCGAAGCGGACCGATCGAAACTGACGCGGCCGTGGTCTCCGGAGTCGGGTCGCGATGCCTGACTGCGCCGTTTTATCTCTTCTATACTCTCCTGATAAAGAGATGCCCGCTTCGCCCACGACACTGGTCTTGAATGCGGGCCTTGACGCGGTTGAGGTTCATCTTTTGGCGGCGAGATTTTTTCCAGATTTTCGGATGTAGCGGGGTTCTGCTTGGAGTCAACAAGGGTAGCTTCCTCTGCAGTCTCTCGAGCCGCAAGTAGGCGTCGGACTCTATCCGTCAGCGCAGATGGCACACGGGCATCTTCAACAGGATGACTCGCGCCCATGAAGACATCGCGTTCGGCCGGTCCGTCTACACTCTGGCTAGGAGGGTCGGGTAGAGTGTTCTCAAGATGCTTCGGTAGCTTCACTGGCGACCGTCTACCTTTTCGTGAAGTGGGTGATGCTCTGCGTGGCTTCGGTGATGGCGTCGGTGATGGTGCTCGCTCTACAGGCGGTTCAATCGGCCTTGGACTTTCGGACGGCAAAATCTCTGTAAAGTTCCTTGGTTTCGAAGACAGCGTCCGTCTTGTGGCTTCAGGCGCAGAGTTCACTCGCTTGTGGTGGCTGCCACCCGATCGTGCTACCATGCTGTGCCGACTCAGTATGTCGGCGGCGGGCTGTAGCACGTTCCTTATCGATTCTTGATGCGCTTGTGTATGCGCCGAGCTATCGATAGTCCTCGACCGCAACGACAGCGATGGAGACATGATGCGCTGAGAGCTGACATCGGAGTCAGTGCTAAACCTCGCACTCCTGTCGGCGATGTTCGTCCTCTTGTGTACCAGGCGACGAGGCGGCACGTCGTCGTATTGAGAGATGATGGAGTTGCGATTCGAGTGTCCAAGCTCCGAAGGCGCGCTCATGTCTCGTATGTATGCCATGTTCCGTCCCGAATGTCGCAACGTTTGTGTTCTTCGCGGTGGAGTGATGATGACATGAGCTGATACTACCGTCGAAGCCACTGAGGCTGTCGAGAGTCGCTTGTTGGTCGAATCGCGATGCTTCCCGCCCGACATGCCTTCGCCCTCCGAGGGCCAGCCTATGGAATGCGCAAAGTTCTCAATGGACGGCGTAACGGGGCTGTTGTGGCTGGCCTCGACGCGTTGGCGCAGACTCGAGGCGCGCCGCGCTCTGTTGCTTGGGGTTGGGGAGGCGGCCTCGACAATGGTGACGGCAAGAGCGGGTTCTGCGGGTTCTGCGAAAGGCTTTGCGATGGCTTCTGGGGCGGATACTTTGCGAGGAGACTTGTAGTCGGGTCTGCGTTTTCTGCGAACCGTGACGTTCCGCATGAGGTCTGTGTTCCACTCCCGGTCTGGGACATGCTCGACCACCTGGGATCCCTTGTCCTCAGCACCGACGGTTGCATGCACCTGTTCGGCAGTGGGGAAGTAGGGGCCTTTTTTATTGGTGGGCGTGACATCATTTTGGTCGTGTTGGTGGTCGTGTTGGAAGTGTCCATGTTCGAAGGCTAGACCCAGTCCTCGGTCTTCCTCGACGGTGCTCAGCCTGTCATTCGCGGGTGTGGCTGCTCTGCTGTCCTCGCGGTCGGAGGAGAAGGGGTCCTCTCTGGCGGTCTGGAAAGAGTCGGCTCTCGAGGAGGGATATGTGTACATGGGCGGTCGTTCGAGTGTGGCATGGGTGCCGCTGGAAGCATTGGAGGCGTTGGTTCGCGGCGGACTGGGATCCGGCGTGGGAGGACTGCGCGCATTGACCGGAGTGCTGAGGGACGACTTGTGTGATATGAGCGAGTTTCTTACGCTGTCAGCAAGTGGCAGCTGCTCGGGCATTTGCGCAGATGTTCCGTCGTGAGAGGCTGTGGGTGGAGTGGGCGGGAGGCCGCTGTCTGCCCCCGTCAACAGGCCCGGCGAGGGTAGCGGCGTGTTGTGCTGGCTTTGCACGGTCGAGTCGGTGTCATGGGTGGCGTGCGAGGTGTATGAATAGTCACGTTTCAGGGGCGCGGCAGCTCTCGAGTAGGTAGGGTAGTCGTCGCTGCGGAGCGGCAGACGCTTTGGCTGGCGTAGATTCGGGGAGGCCTGGAAGGACGACTCGAGCATGGCATAGACGTCGGGGTCTGTCATGGTAGGCAGGCGCCTCACAGCGAGGGCGCACTCGAAACCCTAATCCTCCTATGCCGTCCCTGTCGCTGCTGGCCCGTGTACCGCTGCAAGGTGGCTCTTGTAGCGTTACGAAGCAGCCATGGCCTGCGAGAGCGCAAGACAGCCGTGTGCTTCTACATGCGACGCTGCTGTCGCCGTTGCCGTCGCTGCTCTGGATGGTGACGCAGGTAGCCTCGGAATTGCAGTGCCAAGCCAGCCGTTCACGATGCGACTCGGCCTCGAGTATTCCTGCAATTTGGTCGGCGATAGAGGCACGGCGGTGCGAGAGGGCGAGTGAGGCAGAATTTGGAGACGGCCACGTTGGTGTGCGGAGGGAGCAGGTCACTGCGCAATAATCGATGCGCGCCGAATTGGTGGCTTTCCAAGCTTCGGCGGTGATGGTGGCCGGGGGGTCCAGATGGCCTCCACTGATCGGGGCTGCTTAGGGGAACAAGAAGACGCTGTCGTGGGCGACCGTGTATCGGGAAAAGCAACAATCATCAGCGTAGACAACTACTACGGGAAGGCGCTGTGGTTGGAGACGCTCACATCAGCTACAGCTTCGCCATGATCTCATTCATTCGCCTTATCGCAGGCATCTGTGCCAGCAATCCCGCCAGTCACCCCCACTGAACACGATGCTTTGCCGCACTACACCTGCACTCATCCCAGCCGACACCAACCTGCACCCACGGAAAGCAACCCCTCTTTCTATGCACCACGGATGTGATTGTACTCGGCCACCCGCATCGACTTGCAATCATGTGCTCAGCCATCTTCCCATCCTTCACCGCCGAGGTAGCAAGTCTGCTTCAGATGCTCACGTGTAGCTGCTTGTACCGCAATGTGTTGACTGCATCTCGCACACAACATACTCATCAAATCCAATCGGGAACAATTGGGATATAATTGTAATGGGAATATCGACTTCCTAACATCAAAGAGTACAGGGGTGTACGTGACGTCACGAACCTCTGATGGCATCTTTACGTGCGATGCTCCATAGAGCGGAGTCGAGACAAGATACCCGATAAAAGATTGATTATTCCCACAAATATGCGTCTTCAAACACTTGAAATACTGCATCATATGGAAGGCACATGAAATCATCGAGGGCGGCAAAGCTATCGGGAAGGTCGCTTTGGAGTTCTAGTCAGAGACATGTGAAACCGATAGACTCATATCATCCATTCATCGAAACGAATATATTGACATCCCTCTCGTGCATCGGGAGCACAACCGTCTCGGCCTCTTTCCCCCGCTGCAACGGTTTCGACGTCAAGACCCCGCGCTGTCACTTCCCGTTCGGGTAAGTGTTTCCCCAGACACATGTCCATATCCGCCCATTCCTTCTGTGATACCGGCCAAACTACCTCGACACATCACTTTGCACAATGGCCATATCAGTCAAATCCTATAAACTGCCACCCACACCACTCATCCCAAACTCTCCGCATCCCCTCCTCCACTACCCAGGCCTACTTCACGACCTAGTATCATCACCCACCTTCAGAACGACACAAATCCTACATCTCTACGCCTCAAACGGCTGGCAAACACAATGGATAGCAAAATACGGCCTGGACATTCAATCTCACTACCATTCCACTACCCATGAAGCCATGACCGTCATCTCAGGTGAAGCCGCGACAATCCGCTTCGGTGTCGCCGACTCACCTTCCTGGGCCCAGGGAAAACATTCACCGGGAGATAGAGCCGATGGCGAACAAGGTGGCATAGATGTCGAGGCGAAACTGGGCGATGTCTTCATCATACCCGCTGGAGTAAGCCACAAGACGTTTCTGCCCAGACCACACAACGAGGAGCTGGGCTTCTATCAACCCAAGGATATTGAACAAGGGAGGGCGGCGGATGTTGATGAGGACAGGGAGAGGGAGAGGAGAAGATTCTTTGAGAGTGTCCAAGTCGGGAAGAATTTCATGATGATGGGTGCGTATCCGTATGGAGGTGTCTGGGATTTCGCTGTCGGTGGCGAGCATGAGGCGAGGGAAGAGCATGTTTGGCGTGTAAAGATGCCTGAGAAAGATCCGGTGCTTGGGGAAAGTGAAGAGGGTATTTTGGGGCTGTGGAAAGAGGTGCGTGTCTGAGCTGCTCGGGTTGTTGTGTTTGGGGCTGCATACATTATTGCGTACAAGTCAATAATTGAAGCGACCTTCCGCCCGATCTAAATCACTCGTCTTCCAAATGCGTATACTCGAACGCCATCTGACAGATAACAACTATCCGGCCTAACCCTCAGCCAACTCTAGTCCCGTTCACGGTATATGGACTGGTATCGAGCATTACCCTAGATCTCGCTGCATCTCGCCCGTCGAGTGCCTGTATCTTGACACGTCTATCCTACCGCGGACTAGCCCTTACCAGCCACGCCTTGATCCCCTCAGTATGCCTCCTCGGTAGCCCATCCCACCTCGCTTCATCGTACGTCGCATCGAGACTCTTCAGAATATTCGTCGCCTTTCTCAGCGCCACCCTCTTCGCGCCAGCCCACGGCGTCCGGTCGATAAAAGCATCTGCCTCGCCCATCATCTCCATCCTCTTGTCCCTGACCTCCTGCCCGTCCTCCCTCTCCACATCACAAAGCTTGCATACACACCTGAATCCCCAAGTTCGTTGCAGGAGCCCCTGCCTCGTCTCGTAGTCCAGCGAAGCATCGTACGAGTGGAATATCTCATCACCGGCTTTGATAGGCTCCGTAGCGCGGATGATGATCATGTCGCCCGCGTACTCTTTCGTAGAGTTGGCGAGGCAGGAGTGGTTGATATATGCGGCGTGGCGCCAAAGACCTGTACTAGAGTTCCTAGCAGTCTCTTCTCCGAATTGACTTCCAGGCCCGAAAGCGTTACGCGACATGATGTCGTGAACGCGGAAGACGTCGACGACGGGGCCGTCCTCGTTGGAGAAGATATCCTCGCCATCGCCTTTGTAGTCGCCAAAGAGGTCCATGAGGTCTTCAGTTTGGGAAGGCTGGTTGAGACACTTCTGAACGAGCGCTTTAACGAGACCGACGGGTGCTACGCGGATACGGTCGTCGCGCGTGTCGTACGTCATAGCTGTAAGGGATTCTTCTTCATGACCCCATACCACGCAAAAGGCCTTTTCGCACATGACTATATCTCCAGGTGCGAGATAACGGGTGGCGTAAAGTCCGCGGCCTTTTCCTGGACTGTCTTTAACCATGGTATTCTTGATGAAGTTCCCAGCATCGACTCTTGATCGAGCCTTGGAAAGACCGATCCTGATCTTCATCAGATCGTAGCCTCCTGTTTCTTCCTCACGAAGACGCGCTTCGATCTTTTTCAACTGTACCTTGGTGTCATTGTCGTCAGGGGTGAGCTTCTGTGCTTCTTGGAAGAAACGTTTGGCTTCCTGCCAGCGGCTCTGGTTGTAGGAGGCTGAGCCAGCGCGGTAGTATGCTTTGCTGTCTAGTTCCTTGGACTTTTGATCGTCTCTTCCGTTTAATGAAGCTCGTGCATCAGTCTTCACTTCATCTAGCCGACCTAGCAGCAGATTGACGTAAGCACGGTTCCGGGAAATGTCGCGCGCTAGATCTGGGTTCTCTCCTGCTACAATATCCTGCTTTGCGATCGCCAGGCCCGTGGTGTACTTCTCGTGGGCCAATGGGAGATCTTGCTTCTTGAGTGCGTTGTTGCCTTGGGTTTTGAATCGTGTTGCTGCCTTTTCTGCTGCAGTGGCATCAGCAAACTCCTTTGGGCCTTCGTCGTGGCAAATCACCAAGTCTGAGGGATGGTCGATTCGAATTGTAGGCTCGCCCTGCTCAGTGAGGGTAAAGTACGGCTCCTTGACAATGAAAAGCTTAGTTGACTCCAGCACATCCTCGCTGTACCGTGATTTGTGCAGCAATATCTCCAGACGTTCGGCGTCGCTCCCATCCTCATCCTGAACCATAGTCCATGACCTCGCCACGAGTGTGACTATCGGGCCTTCTCGCTTAACAACTAGTTTGCAGCCTCGATGATGCGTCTCCATCTTCAGGTCGGCCATCTTCATCGGCTTCAAACCTGACAATAGAGTCGTGCACGGAGGATATGGTTGACCTACACCAATGGCTGGGACCGTAGTTGGGGTCTTTCCTTGGGTTTGCATCATGTCCGGGTCCGGTGCACCGCCCATATCAGCCATGAGAGCTGCACCAGTGGCCTGTTGGTGAGCGGCCAGCTTGTCTCTCGGAGCCTTTGCATTTCCGCTCTGCTCTTTGCACTTTTCCAACCGCTCTTTGACTGTCTTCTGGATCCGTTCCGCCTCTTTTTCCGTTAGATAGATCGTGTCATCCTCCTGTTGGTTGTTCGCCATGATTGCGTCTATCGCATTCCAGAAAGCTCCGTTGCCCACTAATTTCGGTCGTTTTCGGATGACCTCGCTAACAGTTTGGACGTACCAGAAAGCGACGAGATGGCAAATAAATTGCTCCGGCAAGGAAAAGCAAGCTAGAAGTATTGAAGTTGGCGGATTTGAGGCGATGGAATTCAATTCCAGTGGAGTCAGATGCTCCTTCACTCCAAGATTGACACCGAGTAAGTGTATTCGGAGGGGTCAAAGCTAACGGAAATTTGTCATCAATAAATGTGGGGCAGGAAGCAACACGTTTAGAAATGCAGCTTGAAGCCGCTCTTGAAGTCTACCGTCGCCAACACCAAGCTCGCCATTACGATATAGTAACTCGAGTCTCGAGAAAATCTACTTCCAAACACTCGAGCTTTCCGCACCCGCTTCTTTGTCCTTTTGATATGTCACACTGAGACTGTTGTACAACCCTTTGACCCTATCAATCTCACCCAATAGTCTCTTCCTCTCGTTTTCACCATCAATCTCTCCAACGACATCAGCAAAACTCCTTGCAGTAAAGAATTTGTTCTTGCGATTATACAGCTGTCTGCTCTGTACCTGCTCTTCATGTTCCCCTTGCGTCCTTTCGCTCTTCTCCACACTAACCGAGACAGTGGAACCCGATGACGACTATGTATTTTTCAAAGCGAAGTAGTGGATTGCATGTAAAATTCATCAATTGTCTACTTCGCTGTTCGCCAGACTCATAAATCGACAAACTCGCCCTTGAGCAGCGGATCGTCGCGCACCTGCTGCAGGTAGTTCCCCACCTTTGCCGTCAACGCAGGTACATCGAAGCCAAAGTACTTGTAGGCTGCTTTGCCCGGCAGACTGTGACCGAAGCGCTTCATACAGCAAGCCGCATCGGCATACCTCTCCCACCCGTTGGGCGCAAACGGCTCAATAACCACAGCCGGAATACCACAATGTCTTCGCAGTGTCTCCCGCTTGTACTGTATGGACTGGGCATCGAACAGCCGCTGGCATGGAAAGCTCACAACGCGTGCCTTTATGTTCTTCGCCCTCAGCTCCTTCGCCGTATCGACTGCATGATGCAGCTCTGCACCGACCCCAATGAGTGTCACGTCCGCATCCTCAACCTCCTCGATCACGTATGCACCCTTCGCGACCGAGTCCCGCCTCGTCTGCGCAAGTTGTGGAAGAGTATGCCGCGATGTTGAGATAATGCTCGGTATTTTCTTCGCCTCGATCGCTGTGATCCACGCACCTGCCGTCTCCTCGCTGTCAGCCGGTCGTATGTACAATAGACTGGGCATAGCACGATAGAGGTTCGCAAGTTCGATCGGCTGATGAGTTGGGCCATCTTCGCCCGTTCCAATGCTATTCCAATGTCAGTAAGGAACAACCAAAGAGCTCTTGAAGTGCTACCTATCGTGTGTGGCCGCATGTATGACCTGAAGTTGTTGCAGCGCACCCATACGAACGGCTGGTGCTGCGTAGAGGTAGAACATGAAGAAAGAGGATGTGACGGGGATGAACGTGTTTGGTGCAAATGCTGCCAAACCGTTGGAGATGGCACACATGGCATGCTCTCGGACACCATAGTGGATATACCGTCCGCTGTAGTTGCCGACGACTCCGCATGTTGGCTTTAGGCTGGGCTGAGCCCGGTTAGCGAGCTCCTCTCCAGAAGATGAGTGAAGCACTTACGTTCTGGAAATCAATCTTGCCCTTCCAAATCATATTAACCGAAGGCGACAGATCCGCTGTGCCGACCATGAAGTTGTTTATCTTTTCGGCGATTGAATTGAAAACCAGACCTGATGACTTTCTGGTGGCTGTAGGCGCATCAGGGAATGAGCTTGGGACCAGGTCTTTCCAGTTTTCCGTTAGACGACCTTCCACCCGGCGTTTGAAGTCAGCTCCCTCCTCCGGGTACTTGCTCTGATACTCTTTGACTTTCTCTTCCCACGACTTTACAAGCTCCTCGCCCCTCGCCGGAATGTCTTCGAAGAACTTGCGCACCTCCTCGCTGACAACAAAATGCTCCTCGGGGTTGAAGCCGTAAGCTTTCTTCATGTTGGCCACATCCGCTGCACCAAAAGCTGCACCATGCGCAATCGCATCGCCTGCAACAGCGCTGCCAATACCGATCACTGTTCGGACATTGATAAACGTAGGCTTCTCGGTAGATGCTCGTGCCTTATTCAGGGCCTCGACAAGGCCCTGAATGTCAAAACAGCCGTCCTCTATGTCGATGATATCCCAACCGCATGCTGCCATCTTAGCATTCACATTCTCGGTATTAGTCAAGTCGACAGAACCGTCGCAAGTGACCTGGTTGTTATCGTAGATGATTGTAAGGTTGTTCAGCTTCAGATGGCCAGCAAACGAGATTGCTTCCAAGGCAACACCTTCCTGCAGACACGCGTCTCCGATCATACACCATGTGTGGTTCGACACCAGATCGAAGTCTGGCTTGTTATAAATCGCCTGCAGGTTCTTAGTCGCCATTGCCAGGCCTACCGCATTGGCTACACCCTGTCCTAATGGGCCAGTCGTCAATTCAATACCATCATGTTCGATTTCGGGATGTCCTGGACACAGCGCGTCGACGCGATCGGAGTGGTATGACTTCAATTGATCAAAAGTCATGGCTTTGTAGCCTGTAAGGTGGAGGAAGGTGTACTGGAAAAGACATGTGTGGCCGTTTGACAGGACAAATCGATCTCGGTTGAAGTGTGTTGGCATGTGCGGTGCATATCGCATGACATACTTCCACAGCGCAACACCAATTGCCGCCATACCAATGGCACCTCTATCACGTCTTTAGTTTTAATCTTTCAAAGGTCACCGCACGACTTACCCAGGATGTCCGCCATTGAATTGCTGACACAAATCCGCAATAAGCAGCCTGAAGGTTTTCAAGACGTGATCTTGCTTTTTCGACAATTTTTGGACCGACGATTGTTCCAGCTTCGCCTCTTTCTCCAAGCCATCTACGACATTCTGACCGTAGCCGGTCGAACCGTTTACTTGTGGTGAATCTTGCGATGTATGCATATTTCGCCGTTGTGAGAGATAATGCGAAATAGGAGCTTCACCACACAAACATTGGGAGACTTATAGATTTGGAAGCACTCACAGGCGCATCTTTTCCAAGTACTTCTTATGCTGCTCTGAACACTAACCTTCGACGTATATCCAGACTGGGTTGCCGGGCTTTCCATGTCTGGTAATCCGACGCGTCACCCTTGCGGGGATAAACATCGATCTCTTGATTCCTATTGGATGAGAGGATCCCAACTCTATCGATTACAGTAACCAGAGCCACCGACACACTACTTTGTCAATCCCACTGGAAGCTTCCCCGCATCTTGCCACGGACTACTGCATTCTCTGATCCACGTCTTGAGGACGGGACTTCCTTTCTGGATATAATGGCAATATGACGCGCTGAAAATGTGGGGCTACTTGATGCCTGTCTA
The DNA here is from genome assembly GCA_004936725.1 of Alternaria brassicae. Taxonomy (NCBI): domain Eukaryota; kingdom Fungi; phylum Ascomycota; class Dothideomycetes; order Pleosporales; family Pleosporaceae; genus Alternaria; species Alternaria brassicae. The sequence goes on along the minus strand of CM016505.1, from coordinate 1,391,344 downwards.
CCTATCCTTTGACAGCGCTTGCTCGTGCTTTCGATAATTGAGCTTCGACGCGCAGAAATGGCACAAGCACTGGTACATGAGTCTACATTTTCCGACGCAAAACCTACGGCCACCACGCAAGCAACTGTCAAGACACCATTGCCAAACCATTCGTTGCAGGTTACCGCGGACCACAATTTGAAGCTGCAAGAAGCCCCTGTGTACGCACCAAGGAGAGGAGAAGTGTTGCTGCATATCAAAGCTACAGGTGTTTGCGGGTATGGAATTCTGGTATGATAGCATATTCGAAGCTGATGAGGTGTCAGATCCGATATTCATTTTTGGAAAGCCGGGAGGATAGGGTCACTCGTCGTCGAAGGAGACTGTATCCTCGGTCATGAAGCAGCAGGTATCGTTTTACAGTGTGGCGCAGATGTCGCAAATCTAAAGCCTGGTATGTTCAACGCCTCAGGTCCACTATTTCTGTACTGACATATAATCCAGGCGATCGCGTAGCAGTGGAGCCTGGAGTTCCATGCGGCTCATGCTTTCTATGCATGGACGGCCGATACAATCTTTGTGAAGACGTCCAATTTGCAGGTGTCTATCCATATCACGGCACTATTCAACGCTACAAGACGCATCCTGCGAAATGGTGTCACAAGCTCCCGTCCAGCGTCTCGTATGCGGAAGGCGCGCTTCTCGAACCGCTCTCCGTTGTAATGCATGGCATCAAGTCAGCAGGCCTATCGTTAGGTCGCGGTGCGGTGATTTGTGGTGCAGGACCAATTGGTCTCATTGCGCTGGCTGCTGCGAGAGCGAGCGGAGCGCATCCGCTTGTCATTACGGATCTTGAGCCTAAGCGACTGGCGTTCGCAAAGCAGTTTGTGCCAACCGTCACCACTTATCAGGTTGACCAAAATCTAAATGCGCAGGGTAATGCGAAGAAGATTAGAGAGTTCTTTGATTTTGAGAGTGTCGGTGAGTATGGCGCACCAGAAACTGTACTGGAGTGTACGGGCGTGGAGAGCAGTGTTGTTACTGCGGCATACATAGCGAGAAGAGGTGGGACCGTCATGGTGATAGGTGTAGGGAAGGAGATCATGAATAATCTACCCTTTATGCATCTGAGTCTGGCTGAGGTAAGTCTAGTTCCACTTCCTCATATTTGCTAATAGCTGCTGTAGATTGATTTGAGATTCATCAACCGCTATCGCGACACATGGCCCTCTGGCCTTCAATGCTTGGCTGGCGGTATTCTTGATTTGAAGCCGCTCGTCAGCCATACCTTCCCGTTGGAGAAGGCACTGGAGGCGTTGCACACATGCGGAGACTTGAGCAGTGGAAGTATCAAGGTGCAGATTGTTGACGATGTGGATCAAGTGCTCTAATCTCTAACATAGCCTGTGTTCTTAATGTCACCAGTTTGGTGTTAAGGGGCTTCAGCTTTCCGAGTAGATGAAATGTATGCTGGGCCTGTAAGAACAGGTATTGATAGTCACCAGTGCCTTGGAATGGAGCCGATGGCCTTTTCCCACCCAACATACCTTGACTTCACACTACATCTTAACAATGATCGACCCATCAGAAAATTAACACTCCACTATATCAGATGCATCGAGTGCGCAAATCTAATGTATTCCCTTCTTCGCCGCCATTACACAGTTGAGATGACGGCTGCCAAGAGCCTAGTTTTGCGCCATCGACACATCTTACCCAGTGAAGCTACCTAGAGCGGAGCGTGTCTACTTCTGGGATCGTGTAATTCTACAACTTCACGCTCTACCCATCGAAAAGCGACGACAGATATTCAACTGGGGCGATGATCTGGATCTAGGTGCTGTTGGTAGATTTTCGCCACCAGAAGAGTGGATATAGTGCGACGACAAGATGCTCAAGTTCCCAAAAGCAGGGGATGCAAAATGATTTGAACGGTTGAAGATATGGCCTAGCGGTAGACTGGGACCAGATGGATCTGTACTATGCAGCTTTACATGAATACCTGCCTTAAAGATCAGGGTGAGAACCTGCCCTAGGCCTTGTCCCAGCTTTCCATCCCTTCTTTCTTCATCTTCTCATACCAGTTCCTCACATATTCCAATCCCGCATGCGGACCGTAGACCCTCTTCTCCCACTGCGGTACTGGAGGCTTCAGTCCTGTCTCAGCCTCGCACTTCTCCATCAGCTCACTGAGGGTGCCGCCACGGTTAATCACATTGTCAGTACTATATCCCTCTATTGCGCGCTCCTCAAGTCTCTTGCTACGCAGTGTCGAAGTGGCAAATTTGTCAAAGTTGAAAGTGTATGGATCGACAACGACACCGTAGTTATCCCTAGCGCCTTCAACGGTGACGAGACGGCGGTGGACCTCTTGGGCCACGCGTTCGGGAGGGCGGGTGAGAGGATCGCCAAGACCACCACCACCCCAGGTGATCCATTCTAATACGTCGCCTGAGGGGGGTCAGTGTTGTATTGCAAACTTATAAACATCCAAGACTTACCTGGATAAACGTGGATGTGATCCTGCTTCGACTGACAAAGCTCAATGTTGTCCTTTGCCGCTGATGTGCCATAGCTGTTGTTTCGGTATAAAATTTTCCTTGATCTGCTTCCCGGCTTCCCACCGTTCACACCCCATGCCTTAGTCAGCCACCGATCGTCGTGCGTGCTGACATCGCCTTCGCATAGCCATCTATACAGAGTCCTCTGCGCATTACCACCACGGTAGAAACCCGCGCCTCCAGAATCTGGTAACGCTTCATTGGCCTCAATAATGACGGGGAAGTAGAGCTCGATATTCTCAGCCGGAATGGATTTGATGGCTGGGAAGAGGCAGTGGCAGTCTGGTCCGTCACCGATCGGTCGTGCAGGTACACCACCAAAGCCGATCTGGTAGAGCAAGTAAAACTCGCCATCGGGCTTGAAGCCGGAGTAGAAGAGATTTGGTGAATCGGAGAAACCTGCTGCACAGCGATAGGCGGGGTTTTGTTGGCCGAATAGCGCCTGCAAAACATCCATAATGCGACCAAGGAGATGAGTACGGCAACTGACAGCTGCTGGGCGTACAGGACGCAAAATGGTGCCAGTCGGAATCTTTATATCTAGCAAATCGTGGAAGCCATCATTGACCACCGCGAAAGGGTCGTAGATGGCGAGCAAATGATACCCGACGAACATCTTGAACAAGGTAATAGAAAGATAAAAGTTCATGGAGGTATTTGACTGAGGTGAAGTTCCGTCCCAATCAAAGATGAGCTTCCCGTCTTGCTTCTTCATCGAGCAAGTGATGGCGTATGGACCAATACCTTGTCCGTCGTCGTCGATGAAGTCGGTAAAGCTCGACACCTGGTCGCTAATCTTTTCATTGATGATCCTGCTGATAGCAAGCTTATTCTGTTCCAGTAGATAGTCTGTGGCTGCCTCGTACACCTCCAGGCTATAACGTTCACAAAGCTCAGTGACACGCGTAGCCGCTGTTCGACAGGCGGTAACGAGCGCCATCAGGTCACTCTGGAACCAGTCTGGGGCGCGTGAATTGCGGAAAAGTACTGTTGCAAGAGTGTCATTGTAAACACCGTTTGCGTAGAGCTTGACGATGGGGATTTGGAGACCATCTTCGTATATAGTGCTGGCGTTAATGCTCAGGGAGCCAGGAACTTTCCCTTGCACATCGGTTATGTGGCCGAAGTTTGCTGCCCAGCCTATAAGATTGTGCTCATAGTATATGGGGAGTAGCACGATAACGTCATTGAGATGTGACACAGCGCCATCGATCTGGTACACATCGTTGGTCACAAAAACGTCACCTTCTTCGACCGTGCCATTCCAGCTGTTCAGGAATTGCTGTATGAAAGACCCGAATTGACCGACAAGCATCTGTCCGCGTGTATTGGTAATCACATTGAACTCGTCTTGCTGTTCTCGGATCGCTGGGCTCATGGCGCAACGAAGTAGAAGTGCATCCATTTCTCTTCGGATAGATCCAAGCGCAGAGGCAATAAGAGTAGCGATGATGGGCTGCTCCTTGATCATGTCCTGAGCTGACTCCTTTGTATGTACTGTCTTTTTTTCTTCCTTCTTCTCCGTGGGCCAAATGAGTATGTTACCCATAGAGTCGATCTTTCCGTAATATCCAGGTAGGATGAGAGTGTTAGAGTCCATTTCTGTAACAACAGCTGGACCATGTATGACTTTCCCAGCTCCTCCGATCTTGGAACGGTCCCAGAATGTGGCCTCGACCTTCTTGCCCTCCGATATGATAATCTGCTTAGCTGTGATGGCGCCTTGCCAAGGTTCAGAAGTACGAGCATCCTCCAGGGGTTTGAAGGCCACCTCTTTGGAAGCATCAACAACTTTTGCACGTAGGCGCATCGTCTCCATCTCAGCATGCGCGTGTGAAAATCCGAACTGATGTTGATGGGCTTCATTAAACTTGGTACGTAGGATGTGCACAAGCTTGTCTGAGTTTTCGAGCTCAGTAGAAGTCAAATCAACAGTGAGTGTCATGGCTTGGCCCTTGTAACGCATATCTGCTTGATATATGACATGCAACGCAGCGTTCTCATCTCCAAGCGAGGTTTTCATCGTGTCTACACCACTAGCCTTGAGACCAAGTAATGTTTCCTTTAGCTCTTCGTCGGTGATGTCTGAGAAGGAGCGGATGTATGTGCCGCTCTGCTCGTGGGACATCTTGGTGATCGCATCGCCTTGTGCACATAGCACGCCGGGAGAAGGAGGGACGATGACGGGCCAGGAACCAAGAAGCTGACCGAGGGCATTACCATGTAGCGGGCCAGCGCCACCGAGAGCGACCAGCGCGAAGTCACGTGGGTCGTAGCCTTGCTCAACGGATACTAGACGAAGAGCTCCGTGCATAGACTCGTTCACCAAGTCGATGATCCCTTCTGCTGCGGAGGCAGTATCGAGGCCCATGTGCTTGGCAATCGACTCGACTGCAGCAGTAGAGGCAGCAACATCCAGTTGAAATTTGCCGCCGAGCAGCTTCGACGGAAGGCGACCAAGCGCCAGGTTTGCGTCGGTCACTGTCGCTTGGGTTCCACCTTTGCCGTAGGCCGCAGGACCAGGTGTAGCACCACTGGACTCTGGTCCGACTCGCAAAGTTTTTGTAAAGTCGTTGAATATCGCAATGGAGCCGCCACCCGCGCCTACAGTGTTAACATCAACACTCGGGGCTCGCACGGATAAATGACCGATGGCTGTTTCTCGTCGGATGATGACGTCGCTACCTGAAAGTAAAGCACAGTCCGTGGAAGTTCCTCCCATGTCGAAAGTGATGAGGTTTTTGTAAGGAGTGTTCTTGGCAACCAGATGCGAGACTGCCTTGACGCCACCAGCTGGACCGCTCATGAGGATGCGCACTGGCGTCTCGCCAGCAAGCTGGACCGACGTGAGATCGCCATCGGATTTCAAGATGCGGATTGTATCGGTGTCGTTGGCAAGCTTCTTCTGTAGGTTCTGCATGTAGCTCTTCACCACTGGCTTGACAATGGCATTCGCGGCTGTCGTCATGGTGCGCTCGTATTCTTGTATCTCTGGCAGCACGTCCGTGGAGGTGACAATCTCAACGTCTGGGCCAAATTCGCTAGTCAGTATGGCCTTGATCTGTTCTTCATGCGTAGTATTAGCGAAGGAGTTGATCAGCGATACAGCGATGGCTTGAGGCCGTTGTCGCTTGAGATGCTGCAAATCTTTTCGCAACTCGGCTTCGTCCAACTCGTAGAATATGTCACCGTCAATCTTGATACGTTCTTTGGCTTCGACCGTCCTCTCGAGCGGCACAAGAGGCTCAGGCTGTTCATAATGCATCCAAGATCCTAGTCCGCCCGGTATCTGGCTACGTCTTGTGGCTAGTATGTCCTTGTGGCCCTTGGTAACGACGAGGCCGCATCTGGCGCCCTTGCCTTCGAGCACCGCATTGGTGGCTGTAGTCGTACCGTGGTGTATGTACTCAAACTTGCCCTCCCAGTTGTACTTTGCTTTTAATATCTTTCGTGCCTGTTGCACTCCATCTTGCACGCCAATGGACTGATCTGTCGTGTTGGTCGGCACCTTTGTTCGTACCGCCTCGCCGTTGGGCGTGATGACGCACACTAAGCTCGATTAACAGACGATGTATACAGTTTGTGGAAAAGGGCCGTACCGTCGGTGAAGGTCCTAGGATCGTGTTAGCCGCATACCATGGCCTGGAGGGTGGCAGCTGTGGACTCGGGGAACTTCTGCACGTTCGCCGCCGTGGCCAAGAAGGAGCTAGGCAGGTAACCGGCGGGCGTCTTCGCACCAGTACAGTACATGACACAAAATTCAAATCACTCACCCGCCAACATCTACCCCGAGTCGGTAGCCCGGTGTAGCCATGGTGTAGTGGCCGCGTATGGGTCTCAGCGACAGAAGTGAAGCTCTCCCAGCTTTACAATGAGGATTGGAGGATGGGCTGTCGGATGGCCCTGCGTCAATCTATAACCATGCTTTTCTCGAGCTGGTGCTAATGCGCCGAGCTGGTACCGACGACAGTTAGGCAGAAGATCACCTGCTGCTCTCAAACGCTCTATTACCGCTGTCACGTCCTGCGCCTGGCCCGTAGTGTAGTGGCAGTCACCAACGCTTTTGAGAAAGGCGTACCGCCGTGCCGAATGTGAGTAGATTGTTGAGGATGATCAATGGCCGACATTGTTTGGGTGCGGGGTCGTCGGATCTGTTCGCAAATTCCACTAACCGACTACCTGGCATCGTTCGCGTTTGCCTCGGTGCTGCGAGATACGCCGTTATCACTTATGAAGTTTGACGCCAAAGTGGATATGGTAGCTTGGCACGTGGGCCAGGGGTCCCTTCGCTTACATCCGGTAAACCCGCGGAGCCCGATGACGTAGGACATTGCTCTGTCTGCAGCTGTGTCCAAGACAAGGGGCTTTGTTATATATGAGGACTTCACCAAGAAATACTACCTGCACACGCCAATCTGCGTGACCAGGACCCCAATCACCACGGCTTTGGCTACTTTCACCGACAGGCGCTCTCCTACAAAACAGACATTTGGCCTGTGGGTACTGTGCTTGGGAAGCTTCGAAGAAGATGTGGAGGAGAGCATGTGAGTCAGGTATATAAAGGATGCGTTCGGTATCAGAGCTGATGCTGGGCTCAAGAAAAGGCGACATCAACTGCAATCATAACGCCTCACAAAATGCGCGCGCTCCTCAATCCTTGTCTCATCCGTCATGGTCTATTTCGCAGCCATCATCTCCAGAAACTTGTCGCCAAGCGCGTTCGCCGCCATCGGGTTGTCTCCGGTGACAAGCTCCCTATCTACGGTAATGCTTCCCATGCACTTGGCGATGCCCTCCTGCATATCCGCGCCTTCTTCCCTCAGTGTACCCTCTACCTTGTCGATTTCACCCCTGAAAATAGTCTCCATCAACTTCTCCTCCGCATCCGACCAACTTGTCATCTTGTAGCCAGAGTACTCGAACTTCTTGCTCGGTCCATACTTGGTAGACAGGAAAGCCCACGGTCCGTGGCACAGTGCTGCCGTCGGCTTCGATAAAGTGTGGAAGTGTGTAAGTATACGTCCTAGATCGGCGTTGTCACCCAGGTCGGACAAGGGAGCGTGACCACCGGGGATGAAGACGCCGCTGTAGTTCTTCAACTCGTCGTCGCTAATCTCGGAGAACTTTCTCGGTCGCGAGAAGCCATTCTCTTTCTTCATGCGCTCCATCAGATCCAACTCTCTCTGCTTCTCGTAGTAGTTTCCAGCGAAAGCAGCGAGAGATACACTGAGTGGATCGGGTGTGGGTTCCCTGCCCTCTGGTGAGGCGAATGTGACTTCGTAGCCGGCGTCGAGCATCTTCTGAAGAGGCTTTGCTAGCTCCATGAGGAAGTAGCCAGATTTCTGGGAGACGGTCTTTCCATCACTACCGGTGTTGTAGAGAGGAAACGAAGAAGCGTCGGAAAGGACGATGAGGACTTTCTTGTTTGCGGCCATGATGATTGAATCGACTTGTTGCTAATTCGATTGAGATGATTTGTAGTAGACAAGTCTAAGGGGTGTTGTATATATTGAAGGTTTTCCCTTGCAGGTCAGGGATGACGTAGCCAGCTGCCTGCGCTTTGCGAACGTCACACCTACCAGCCTCCCCACTTGGGTGTCGGACACGTTGCGCAGCACTTCGATTTCGAGTGTTGAATAACCTCGGCACAAGCTTCGCATGGCCTTCATTGCACGCTTGGGCGTCAACCGTTGCGCGAGAAAGACACGTCGCGTCGCATGTGAACGCGGCTCAGGTACTGATGACTCGCTCAGCTCGACCTCACCGCACGCCCACACCAAGACTTCATGCCAACATTGTCTACCTTTATGGAACTATGTAGCAAAGTTGCAAGATGATAGCTGCTAATGTTTTGCCATGAAGAACCAGTTTTTATCCCATATGTGACGGTGAAAGTAAAATCGCAAGATCGCAGCTTGGACGCCTACAGTAAAGGCTATTCAAGTGCACGTTCAGGCCGCACTGAGAACGTGAAGAAGACAACACAACATCGAATCTATTTTGACTCATACTCTCGCATGCGTCTTGGGAATTGCGCCTAAACGTTGAGCGATGTATCAGCATCCAGCACTACAGACATCATAATCCATCTGTCCATCTGCCAGCTACTATGCGCCTGAGTGCCCCTACACCTCTTCTAGTTTCCATTCTACCCATCAGTCTAGCCCTACACTTTGCTCCGAACCGCCCTCGACCATGGACGCCGAGCGATCCCTGTCTCTTTCCAATCAGGGCTACAGTTGTTGCTAATCCTTGCGGACATGACATCTGCAATCCAAACTACATCAATTTCACAACCTTGGAGTCCGTCCATTCGGCCCTGCTTTCATTCCCCAATCTAACTTCCCTCGATCTCAACATCGACGGGTGATGCAGGACATGGCCAGACCGCTTCAACCTCCCATTCAACCCTCTGGGCGGAGAAAGATATGTTAGCCTCAAGGTTCTAAAACTAGACTGCTACAGATGGGACTGGTGGAGTGGAAATGACGTTTGTGCTGGTTCCGAATGTCTCTATGGAGGCAAACTTGAGTGTTTCATGGATAATCTATACTGGTTTTACAAGAGTCATTGGAAGAGCTGGCTCGAGTGGCACAAGCAACCGAAAGCATAGCGCGAGAAGATCCACGCAGAGTTGTGGCTTGATGCAATGGACTGAACAGTCATTGAAGAACTTTCCGTCGGCAAATTTCCAGACAACGTACGAAATGTCCCTTGCGATCCCAAGTACTGCAGAAGCAGGACACAACAGAATTCCAATTGATCACGGCCCTACCAAACAACACGCTTACGCACCTATTCTTCTATGGCGATGACGGCAGCGACATACGATGTCTCGTACCCGATATTTCAGACCATCAAGGCGAGTCATTACAGAGTGTTAAACTTCGCTAGCTTCACGGCTATTTTCCGACAGGGCATCCGGCGGCTTGGACAAGAAATTCGACATGTTGGCAAGCCACACAAGCAACCTTTCACATCTCAGTATCAGCGTACCGCGCAATGATACAATCTGGCCTTTCGAGACGATCGAAAAGATTGCCGCCATTCCAACATTGCGACAAGTAAATTTGTAGATCAAATCGCTTAGTACATTTCAGTAGCTATATGAGTCTCATGTAGTGGTAGGGGAGACGGAGAGAATTGGATTCAGTGATAAGTATGAGGGTGGCTGTGGGGGGGAGACGCGCTTCATGAGCCGGCCCTCGATGGTACAAGAGGGCTGGAGATGTTCAAACACATGAGGGGGAGCAAGCAGGGAGAAGATCTTGAAGAAGCTACCTGGGCCGGCAACTGGTGGCCAGGGTGGGGTGAGGAGAGCTTGAGAGTCAAGGTAGCATGTAATGCGAAGGCAGATTCTGATGTGGAAGACTAGTATATGGTAGAATGAGAGGGTAAGAGCCCTTCGCAAGAGCTATTTTATTGGGATGGATCGGTTTTTGCCTCCGAGTAGGTAATATTGGTTTTCATGTGACCTATGTAGGAGATGTTGACCATGCACTAGTATCGACCTGATGCCTTGACCGTAAGTTGGCACTAAACGTTTTATGCTTCCATGACCTTAATCGTGACTGACTGTCGGATCCCATGAGCACACCTCATATAATCCAGTATCTAGGCTCTTCATATCCTCAGCCGAGAGTTCAAAGTTGTAGATCTGGGCGTTTTCTTCGATACGAGACTTGGTTACGGATTTCGGAAGTGGTACGAACCCCTGCATGATGTCAGCCGGATACTTAGTGTTAGGGAATCATCGCATGTATGCGCACCATCTGCAAGCTCCATCTAAGCAGTATCTGGGAAGGTGTCTTGTTGTACTTCTCGGCAAGTGGCTTCAGCAGCGGGTCCTCATTCTTCGTTGCCCGCACGAGCGGACAATATGCTTCGCACAGCACACTCCGCTTCTTGCACCAGTCGACAATATCTGGTCGCGCAAGCCAGGGATGAAGCTCGATCTGATTGATGCAAATGACTCCACCCTTGCCCTTGCCCTCTTTGGCCTCGGTCTCTTTAATCCACGCCTCCAATTCGTCCAAATGGTGCACACCGTAGTTCGATACGCCGATTGATCGAATCTTGCCCTCTTGTACACCTTCGACGAGCGCTTTCCAGGCCCCGAGGCGATTCTCTTTACCGCCATACGGACTGTGTAGAAGATAGAGATCCACGTAATTGAAACCGGTAACCTTGAGTGTATTGTCAATGTGTTGTTTCGAATTCTCGTAGCTCATTTCCTTCGGGGGAATCTTCGTTGTGAAGAACAGTTCTTCTCTTGGTATTCCCGACCTCTGCATTCCTTCAGCGGATGGTTGCTCGTTCCGATAAGCTACCGCGGAGTCCACGTGACGATAGCCGACCTTGATTGCATGCTGAACTACTTCAGACGCGATATCTGCGGGTGTTTGATATACCCCATAGCCAAGAACGGGGATTTTGTATCCCGAAGGCATAACATATTGAGAGTTGATGGTAAGACCCGCCATGATAGCCGATGACGTATGGAAGCGCTGCTGTGACTTTGGGAGAGGAAGCTGGGAACGAAGCTGGGACAATCTTGTGAGAGCAGTAGTGCGCATAATCCAGTCGGAACAGAAGTGATGGAGGTTGCAGCGTTCCGAGCGCGTCCTGTATAAGACCAGATAGATGTACGATTGTACGAGGCTGTCTGGTGGCGATCAGGGGATAACGGAGATAAATTGCGGAGGCCGATGACTAAAGATGCGGTGGTAACGAATCACGAGCACCGAATCGAACTGCGACCTTGCACTTGTCACTCCATCGGTCTTTGAGGTTGTACCTGCTCCTTCACGAAGCTCCCGATACCAAACGAATGGGCATGCATGGCAGTCAATTTACATAGTTTGTCCCAGAATGGCAATATTAACTTCAATTCATAGTGCAGCAAAAACACTCAATGCGGAAGAACCTGATCAGGCAAATTTCCCCCCAAGATCATCATTCCCATGCATTTACCCAGCGACCATCGCTTTTATTACGTTCTCTTACACTCAACACTTATAGGACGAGCAAGACAGGCATCGCGCCTCTAGCTTTCATGCGTACCCCAGGCGGCTTCGCGGGCCTCAGCTGCACGGTACCCGAGATAACGGAGCCCTTGTAAGCGCTAGAAGGCCCGAAGAAGATCTAGAGAAGGCACCGGCGAAAGCTGGTGGGGCGAACATACGCGAACAGGCGCTTACACTATGGATAATTAGGTACCACGTTGTGCATGCGAGCTCACAGATCCTGAAACGTCCCAACATCCTCCTTTTGGGTCTTTGGATCGCGTGAAGAGGATGCGCTTCCTGCAAGAGGACAGTAGCCTGCAGGCGTAAACCGTTCCTCCGACACACCGATAGACTGGCCCATGGTTCGGTATCCCGGCAGCAGCTCAGGAGTTGGTTCACGTTTCCGAACTCCACAGAGTGTAACACGGCAGCCCTCCGACATTAGCCGAGGACTCTTTGTACGACTGATTCTCGATGGAAGCCAATCGCAATGAAGATCGATCTCTGCGGTAGCTTTCAGGCTTGTCCAACCATCAGCGTGCGAACGAGTGGTTCGGCAAGCTTGCAGTGCCACCGGTGAACCGTGAAGGGGTGCGCGCTGACGGGCACGTGCATAGTGACCTCATAGGGCCTAGCATCTGGTCGCTTTGTGCTACCTGTACTGTAGAACCCCATGTGATGCGGCTAAAAGATGTGCAGTTCAACAATATTTTCCATTATCGACCGAGTCTATTGTCGGGGTTGCAGAAGCGGAAAACACTCTCTGCTTCCACGTTCCTGCGTCGTTTCGCATCACGTGGCCACTCGGAACATACCGTAGTTTACTTGGCTGATTGTTGACCACTGATAACAGTATTCCCTAGTCTGTTCCGAGGACGAGTGCTTAATAGCGGCGAAACCTAGATACAGGATGTAGACTAGTACAGTTGTAGTGGGTAGCTTGTTCGTTTCTTCGGGATCTCCTCCGCATTGCCGAGCGCACAATAAGACAAGAGTCAGTAGGAACAAAACCCTGTAGCAAGAGATAGCACATCGAGCGACGGTCGAGGCTTGCGTCGAGGGAGCAAAACAGACCAGGAAACAACGTGACTGGGTTCTGGTATAGACGGAAGGGAAAGCTGTGTGATTATGACAGAGGAGCTGCATTTCACGGCTCGACCGGGTTAGTGTTTCATGATCTACGCCCCAGATTTAGCATATTATGTGGGGGTTTCCACCACACGCAGACAACAAAGCTTACGACTGGTCACCACACAACCTCCAAGGCTTAGTCTAAGATAATAAGCAGCCTATTAAGACTTCTAGAAGGGCCACTACGCAGAATCCTTATCCTGACTATCACTTTTATTGGCAGGACGAGACGAAAAGCCGCTACCAGCCGTTTTTCACCTCGACCGTAGGGTCGCTCGGGCCGCTGGCGACGTCGAGGAGGAGTAAGCTACAAGCATGCGCAACGAACCGGTCTTCGATGCAGTCCGCCGTAGTATTGACGAGCGGATGTAAGCTTACTAGGGCTTGTGACCTGAAAGTTCTCTCCTTTTGAGCAAGCCACGGGCAATCACCAGGCGAATCGCAGGTCGCCATCCACCAGATTTCAAAACGTGCTGGCCCAGTCAGAACCACCAGATGCACAATGATACCGCACGGATCAATCAGCAACGTGCCTATGCTACTTTTGCCCATGCTCGAGTTGGATCTGGCCGTTGTCGTGATCCACGTCAGACCATATTCGAAGCTACTGTCAACGCATACATCGATCGTGCTGCGACGGTCTTGACGACATCATGCAAAGAGCTCGAGCTTCTCATCGCAGTGCTTACATTCGGTAGTCACAGGCTGCTGGTATGTTGTATCCATGTCGCGCATAGGGGGGTTTTCGGTGCAAACGATGTCGCAAGACTAGAAGTAAAAGACAGTGCGATAGATGCCCTCGCCATGCATACCGGTGCCACCCGTACCGTTTGAACAGCGACTGGAAGCTTAAGAAGAGCTCAGGATTTCGGGGCCTCTGACTGAGACGTACAAGTGCACAGCACATGTGAGCCAGGTTCATCGCGTATATCTCCACGCAATGTGGAGGTATATCGCTATGATCCTCCATACACCTATCGTCGCTCCACCGGCCAACTTGACACGACCGAGCTCCTTTCCTCCGCGACTCCAGTCTGATCTCGGCGCGCGGAGTTATACATGGGACTGCATTATACATGCTTGGTCAGTGTAGGAGGCGTCATGTAAGGAAAGCTCGTCTTGCTGGTCTCTTCGGCCCACGCCATAGGCATCTACATGGGCAATCGTACCTTCCAACTACACTGGTCCAAGCAATCTGTCAGTGCTCGAAGCATCTACCGAAGAGTGGTCTCGACCAGAGCCACCGAGAATGTGAAACTATCACAGTCAAGCAATGGACGACGCAGGGATATCTCACGAAGGTAGGTACGGTGTGGGCATCTGAGACCCCCTAGCATACTCGTCCCATGGGTCCTTGCACGTTATAACAGTGCCATGCACGTTATACGTTCCTCGCGTGGAGTAGGGACTATACAACGTAGTTTACGTATAGGGCTGACTATGCTGACCAGTCACGAGCTTTGCATGAGGTATACGAGGGATGCTGGCGTCGATCATGTCTTCTTGCTCTTAGCGTATCCATCATATGCGCCAGTGTGATCTGAAAGGTCGGAGTAGTGAGTCTTATGACCTATGCGCAACGTAAAAACTGAGAAAAGGGCGTAGCCAGAGATGACGGATTTACCAGGGCAGCAGAATCAGCGGTGCCATGCGTAAAGGTTCTGGATCCGTGACGTGCATCGATGCTACAACGCTTGCGTTGGTATTGGTCGCAAAGCACGTCACACTGCACCGTGCAGTGAGACATCCCGTGCCCTTTGACAGGTTTTGCAGGAACAAAAATGTAACGTGTCTGTCCTTTCGCATAGCGACAGCTCCAGGCAAGAAAGGCCCGATTGCGGCGTTGACCATCTCCAAGGCATCGTACCACCACCGTGCCGCCCTCAAGACACGCGAGCCGCGCGGATGAAAGCCAAACTTTGCCACAAAGTGACCACTATTTACATGGCTAGCTACCAAATCGCTCTGGCTTGATTTCAAGCGAACCTCTGATAGCCACCGCTATTGACAGTTCTGAAACAGTTGCTAGAAATCGATACAATCGTGATTGCGGCACGACTGGATCGGCATATTGCGGCACAGTCAATGTCGGCACAAGTGGGTAACGGAGAAGCCTGCCCCGTTGGAGAAGGACGGACAGATGAGACAAAAAAAGGGCCCCACAAGGCGGCATACGGTTAGTAAGGCTGTGCGGAAGGGAAAAATGCAAACTGCGACCAGAATGGAAAGAAGAAGGGATCTGTTTGAGGGAATTTGCGACTCGTTTGTTCATTCCATAGTTTAGACGCCTATGCTATGCTCAAGAATATAAGCGAGAAGAAATGCAGCAGGGGTAGTGATTTGCGTAATGGGGAAGGGGTCGCCTAGCTGGCTTGTAAATGATGATAATCATCATGGAATTCGAAATAGTAAGGTTAAGCAAGGGTATCAAGCGAAGAAGGTAAGATATAATGTAAACGTAAGGCGTTGCGCGTTGCTGCCTCAATGTTGCTGTGCCCCAGATCCCTATGCAAGCCGCCCGTTTTTGCTGAACGCCATGTGTCTGTGCCGCATCGCGAGAGCATTTAGACAGTGTCCATATGTGACAATCCCTAGATGAAAGAACAAGGAGATAAGGGTACAGCAAGATTTATCCGCATCCTGCAGCCACAAGCGAGGCTGACTAGGTGGGCATGAAGGACAGATAGCTGCTGGATGATTGCTCGATGGGGCTCATCGCATAGGGGGCAAAGCCCGGCTGGACATGATGCTCGTAAGTGTGAGCATATGGCATGGGTGCAGGATCGATCTCCTGCCATTTACGTGAGCACTGTCGTGGTGCCCATTTCTCTTGAGCGCCAAATTCGAGCATCTACCATAGTCAGTCTAAGTGTTAGGGAATACTAGGGGATGATGCACACCTTTTGCGCGATGATATCGAACTTGCTTTGCTGCCAGTACTCATGTGCCATGCGCAGTGCTTTAACATCTGTCTCAGTCCACACACGCATCCGCTCTTTCAGTCGCTTGAGACGCATCTGTAATGCTGGTATTTGGTAATTCTTGTTGAGTTCTGTTAGAAAGCGCGCTGCGATGTCCTTCCATGGCATAGACTCTTCATCTTTGAGCCTTAGCAGCAATCTATCTTCCTCGCTGAGCTCGAACTGCGTCGACATCTGTGAGTCAGATCGCTTTCTTCGCTTAGGCTCATCGTCTTCGTCATCTTCCCGAAATCTCTTGGTTCCATGTGATCGAGGTGTCTCAAGGGGGAGAGGGGCGATTCGTGTGTACATGCGTTGGGGTTGTGGTGAAGTCATCTGGCTGGATGGTAGTTCTGTTGACGGTTCACTTAGCTGAGGACTGTGTGCAGGAAATGGCGAATAGTAGGCCTGGCTCGAGTGAATGCCTAGTGCGTTCATCGGCCAGGAGACGTCCACTGCCGCTGAAGGCAGCGAGTCTGAACTGCTGTGTGACTGGTCCATTAGGTGAGACCGTCTCCTCAAGCGAGACGTTGACTGATGAGGTACACTTCTTGCGTCGGATTGGGGCTCTTCTGATGGGCGGGCAGACTCTGGTAGCATTGATTCTCGAGAATAGATGGTGCCTGGAGAGATGGTCGCTGAGGACTTTGTAGCGGAGATTGGAGCTCGCTGTGAATAGTGAAGCGCAGACGCGGGTGGCGATAGGTTGATAGACGATGTGTGGGGAGGCGCATAGTGGGTATATGAGGCGTAGCTGGTCTAGACAACCGTATATGAGCAGCCAATCTGCAATGAGGGTGAAGTACAAACCTCGCTATGGAATTCTGGGGCCGAAATAGAGGGGACATGCCAACCAGAAGTCTGCTGATTGTTCAACTCTTGAGAAGGGAGAGGGCTTTCTGGCAGGCGTGACATGTAATGAAGCGACTGTGGAGACATTGGGGCAGGTAAGGAGGCCGGCGCGGGGTAGTATTGAGGGTGGTAGGGGCTTGACCACGAGGCTGATCTGGCTTGAAGATGATGCGGAGGGAGGATAGCAGCTTCAAGTATAATAGACATGACAGCTGCGTCTGCCGGCTGGGTGAAAAGGGCCTTTTGTTGCTGCGCCTCTACTGCTGTGGTCGCTAATGTAGTAAGCAATGCAATGGAGACGGATGGTAGCAGGAAGGAAGACGCAGCGCACGGTGATGATGTTCAAGCTCGAGCTGGATGGCTAGGCTAAGAGGAGCGCCTCAGTCATATTTATCAAGATGGTAACGGTATAGCGGCTTCGGGTGCAGGTCACTTCTAGTGCGTCGACTCTATCGTGCCACCCCCCAGTAGGCTTTGAAGAATGCTGCTGGTGCGCACTGGCTGTCAGGCCTGCACATTAGCGCCCCGAGCTTTCACCCTGCTCTTCTCTTGTCTCCTTGCGGTTTGGCGGCCTCGACCCCGGCATGCCATGCCTTGCGCTTGAGCCGCGAATTGGCCAGGCATGCATGGGCGTTCACGGTTGTGTCCGGTCTATTTGCTGGCCCGGGACGCTGGTGTCCTGCAACGGCGGTGATCATGACCGTGTGGGCGTCGCTGCAGCCTTGCTATCGGGATCCGCTATACACCTGGCCAGCAAGGGTGTGCCCGCTACACTACATGGTGGCTAGTGCGCCTAGAGGTGGTTTTTGAAGGTGAATGTCGAATGTAACCCTCAGTAAGGCGGCCACCCTGACGTCGGCCCTGACATCTGAGACTCCCTCCACAGTCGCTAACCAGCAGGATAATCTCTTTTCGATGCAGCGTGATATCGAGGAACTTTGTCTGTGCTGGCGACGCCATAGGATGCCGGCAACAAGGGTCGCACTCCATCGCGCAGCAACGAGGAAATTTGGTCAGCCGTGTCTTTCGATTCGGTGTGTCTGGACAGCCGTGCCGTTGACGTACCTTAAAGCCAGTAAATTGCGTCGCGTGTGGTGGATAAGCTGAGGGCGAAAGACTCAAAGGCGCTTAAATGCATGCTTGAGGCAATTGCTATTGGCCGCTAATGTACGCTTCGGCTGGGTAAAGACCGCTAATTCGCTTCTTTTGTGCTTGTTCCCACCCTTCCAACTCACCTTCTCTTCTTCGCACCTCCCAAGCAGCTCTTGCCCACGATATCAGCGAAGATCACTGCCACCACTACTATCGACAATACGTCGCTAGCTCGCGTGCACGCTTGCCATGTCACTTTTCGCCCCACACCACGGGACTTGTTCCGTGGAGAACCGCCGATAGAGACTTTCCGCACAATGCTCAGTGGGTGTCACACCCCACCACCATGGTCCCATCCTACTAGTCCATCTGGGCTATGCGTTGTTGAACGGCTAAAAGACACTGTTGTGCAGCGGAGTCCTGGAAACCCCACTCTCCTGCTGTGTCTCATTCTTCACTCATCACGTTGGTAGCCGCGTTTCATCAAGAGTTCATTCTGGTAAAATACTGGAGACACTGTTTGTGTCGAAAAGCCCTGTTCAGGAGCCTCCTGTAAGGTGCGCTGGGGCTCGTTCGGTGGCCGCGCACTGAACTTGCGACCGCAGCACGCGGCGGCTCCGAATCCTGATACACTGCCTTTCAGCTCTTGATATAGCTACATTTATGCCGCCCGATGCCTTATCTTTGAATTTTCAGGCTGTATGCGCTCTGCTAGGCACAGAGTCTGCCTCGACCAGCTTGGCCGTCCATCTGAAAGCTATAATGAAGGAGCTGTATTTAAACGAGCACTGCAACAGTGAATGAATCCGGTATAACCTGACCCTTGCCAATGACTACGCCGTGTATATCGTCACCGTACACAGTCCGCAAAGTTTATACTGAAGGATCCTGTGCCTGGCCCACGGATACTGCCATCCGTCCCGCGTGTGCCACGTTGGAGGCCTTGGAGTCCTGATCCAAGTCTCCATGATCGTCGCCGCAAGAAGCGGTGATTGCGGGCGGCACATGAACGGCATTGTAGATTACTGATTGACTGACTCATTGCAACGGAACTTCACCAGTTTTCTCCATGGGAGTCTGCTAAATGTCGCGGGCTTTGCATCTCGGGAAAGACCCGGACGTTAGTAAAACCACAATGTCTGCTTAGCACACTCGCAGCGCCGAACACCCCCGATCTTTTATCGTGCCATACACTGCCATACAGTCCCACTCTTGAAGCATATATGAAGATAGCCTCGTGATCTCGTACAAGTCACGCCGAATCGCGTACAAGCGCAGGAATGAGACAACTGCACATGGCCCCAGAAAGACGTATGTGTGCAAACAATATTCGTGGTACTATATCGGCGCAGGGCCGCAGGCTATGAAGGTTAGGTAGTCGTTTCTCAAGCGTGGAAGCTAGAATACAGCTCCTAGACTAGACTTGGAGTCTTCAGCCTTGTATACCCATTCTCAAGGCTAACTCGAGCCACTAAGCTGCATCTGGGTCGATAGTGTGGACCCCCGGGAGTGCCAAGCACGTTACATGCCGCGTGGTAGCTTGCGTCAAACCCGGGGGAGACGTTAACTTAGGTATCCCCATCCAACCGCTCCATCAACTACCCGCCCTTTCCTGTCTTCCACCCCAAATCCTGCCGGGACTGGTGCTGAACACATCAGCATCGGCGTCCTTTCATCACGACCCTCTTACTGGCACAGGTTGCCGCGACGCGCTTTGAGCCCCAACACGCCGGCGACAGGCGGCTGGCCTAGTGCTGTGTAGCCGTCGCGTGGCATTGTTCATTCCCAAGATGGGCTTCAATGTCTTTCACATCCTCGGCGACTTATCGCATACGTCGTCGAAGCTCATACTGATATGGGCGATACACTCGAACAGCAGTGCCGAGGGTGAGCTGGCCTCGACCACTACTGCAAGCATGCAACATGAGCTGACATATGCAGGTGTCTCTCTCATCACCCAGGTCCTCTACGCGCTCGTCTTCGGCACGCGATACCTCGATATCTTCACTTCCTCAGCGACCAAGGATGGGTGGCATCGGTGGAACTTCTCCCTGAAGGTACGGCCAGCTGGCATCTGTCAACGCGGACGCGGCTAACCGGTCAGATCTTCTACACACTATCATCCCTGTACATCATCTTCCTGATGACCAGCGTATACGCACGCACACGAGAGCGAGAGAAGGCATGGAAGTTCGGCATGTACTGCCTGCTGGGTAGCGTCGTCATCACCCCCATCTGGTACCTTATTGTCAAGGACACTCTCCTCGGACATAGTACCTTTCTCAAGGTAGCATCTTCCCGCGCCCCTCTACAACCTGAATACTAACATGCACAGATTCTCTGGGTCTTCTCCGAAATCCTCGAATCCGTCTGCGTCATCCCGCAACTCCTCCTCCTCCGTCAAACGACCGTACCTACCGTCCTCGACTCCTTCTATCTAGTCACACTCGGTACCTACCGCTTCCTGTATGTCCTGAACTGGATCATGCGTGGCGCCAAGGAACCTGATTATCGCGATCCTACATCTTGGGTATGGGGCACCATACAGACAGCCCTCATGATTGACTTTGCATGGGTATACTGGACACGTCAGCGCGTGAAGCTTCGACACGGCGGCGTTGTAGACTCGGATGATCTGGGTCGCGGATGGATCGTTGGACGGTTCGTGGGCAGGAAGAGCATGGATTTCGACTACGATGAGGAGACCGCTGGACAGCGCAACGATACCACACAACCCAAGAACAAGTGGGGCCGGAGAGGCATCTCCGTGTCTGCAGATGACGGTGTGGAAGGCGCGCCACAGCGAACAAACTCGGAGCGAGGGAACGTGCATGCAGAGAACCAACCGCTGGCCGACCCTGCCGCATTCGAAGATGAGAGTGATGATGATACGCCATCATCTGATGCTGCTGCTTCAGTTGCTGAACAGAGTGGTGTAAGGAGTGATGAATGGGACGACGATGCGGATGAGGATGCTACAGAGCACGTCGCAACCTCCAAATCCATCAAATAAGTTTGCCGATATGTTCCTTGAGTGGGAGGTACTGGAATCATCCTCAGTCGAACACGGCATCATGACCATTTTATCTAGTTGTAACGCTCACCAGTCTTACAGCGATTTACAACAAATGTGGTGAAATCTTTTAACATCACATCGTGTGTGTATTTCGAGACTACTTGATGGATCTACCTGTGTATTAAAAACATGCTGTTGTTGACGCACTTACTTGTTTAGACACGGAGACCGCCACCGCGCCTAATTCCCAGAGACCCAAAACCTGGTCTCAGGGCCCGAACCTGTGGGTAATCTCACGTGCATACCATACCAGCACACCAGGAAAGTATGCTACATGAACCGAGGGAGTGGGGGAGGTACTATACTATATCACTGTGTGCACAAGACTTACGGATGAGGTAAAGTCGACCTGCTATAGTCTGATGGAACCAGTCCTGCGGGTGTCATTGTTGAATACGTTGATGATCGGCCGGAAGTTATTGGAGAGGCGACGGAGCGAAAGCGAGAGTGAAGAGAGGATCAAAAATTTCATGGAAGAAGATAATTATTCATTAAGAGAGGAAGCACATTGTGCCTATAACGCCGCCCAATGCAGGTATCATCAATATCATCAACACCTCGACACATGCAAAACTCCGCTCGATGCTCTCTGCCCCGATCCTCTCCTCTCCTCAACGCCTTACATGTCCCACTAGAAAACAGCCCTGCCATCTAGTACTTCAGCTGAACGGGCTTCACGCGCCTCCTGTGCATCTTGGTAGTCGAGTTTCCACCTCCACAGACGCCCTCGGGAAGATCGAAGCTGTTCGTTCTGCCTATGGGGGCATAAACTGCACCTTCGCCCAGTCCCCTCTTGGCAAATCCACTCCATATCTCACAGACGTTCTTACCGCCAGTGAGCGCCTTGTCCGCATCGACAATGGCATCGCGAGCAGACACAAAAGTAGGGTTGCAAGGCTGAAGCGCCATGCCGTCCATGACAATTTTCATAGCGAGGTACTTGCCATCAGTTGGCACACCATTGTCGTCGAACTTGGGCAGCCAGTCGTCGTTCTTTCCATGCTTGTCGATGAGGTTCCAGAGGACCTCGTAGAGCATAGACGCCCAGATGTTGCCGATGGCATGGACTCTGTTGTAGGAGTCTGCGTCCGAGTATACTTGGGGGTTCAGGGTCAGGTCTGTCGAGTAAAGGTAGTTCCTGATACCAAGGGGGCGGCCACTGATCCAGTCTCCCATTGGGTAGTTGGTGGCGCGAGTGTCACCGGCCTTGAGACGGATGGCTGTAGCGTAGAAATCGCTCCAGCCTTCTCCCATACCACCGGATTCCAGGAGTGATAGGCATCCCGAGTTTGCGGGTCCACCGGTCAGACGGTTGGAGAGGCCGTGAGTGTACTCGTGAATGACTACACCGGCGTCGAAGCTGCTGTCACGGAAGGGGGTTGTGGTGTTCCAGATGTACATGCGCATGCGTGCTGGTTGACCATCGGGGGGAGTGGCGAAGTTGGCGTTGTTAAGGCCTGAGCCATCTTGCGCGTTAAGGTAGACAAAGTCTTCACCGAGACCACCATCGCCGTTGTTGTTGATCTCAAAATTTCCGGCCTTCTCGTCGAAGCCCAGTGTGTGCAGGACATCGTGGTACTTGTTGGAGGTATAGAAGAGTTGTGTAATAGAGGCATTAGCGTAGCCCTTCCAGTCGGTGTCGTTGAGCGAAAATGGGTAGTCAAAGGTCAGAGTCTCGCTGACAGGACGAGGCAAACTAAGGAAACCGCTGCTCTTGTTTTCCCAATTGGTTTGGGCGATGCCGTTGTTACCACGGGTCGTCTTGAATGACCGCCTGCCATCACTGTGCCATCCAAACTCACTAGCCTCAGGAGAGAAGCCGTCCTCGATGAGCTTACGGTCACCCTCCAATGGGTCGTTAATACCCCAGGGGCTAGAAGTTGTTAGCCATAATCACATGTGCTGTAGACACTGCCGCTTACTAGACGTTGTAGGTAGCGTCAGCAGAGTAATCAACAACGGCATGCACCTTGTCGCCATCTTCCACGTCAACATAAGTCAGGAGCCAGTTGCTCATGACGTCAGTCTCGATTCTCCAGGTCAGAGCGAGCGTCCCCTCCTCGTCGATAAGGTAGACGAGACGTGCTTCGGGATCACTGACACATCCGGTGGTCTGCTTGATAGCATAGGTGTCAGTAGCTTCTTTCGCCTCAGCAATAGCGGAATCAGCAGAGACTGGGAGGCCCAGAACATTGACAGCTGACTTGAGAGCGTTGACAGGCGCGGCACTGTCTCGTTTGTTCAGACTTGGTGGTGCTGGGATAGCACCCTTGTAGAATGAGTTACCGAAAGAGAAGACATTGCCATTACGACCAACCTAGAAACCGTCAGCAAAATGCTCGAGAGTGAAGATTATGCGTCCAGGGTGGTTGACTGGGCTTGAAGAGCTCAACGACTTACATTGACGTTAAAGTCCGCTGTGTCAATGTCGAGACCGTTGGCGGTCTGTTTGAAGTAGAAGTGAGCTACTCCATTGTCGCCAACATACGAGTCTTTGACGAGCCGGAATTCAGCATCAGGAATCGTGGCTTTGACCAGGTCGGAGGCAACGTCCTCGGCACTAGCACGCTTCGCGAGTGTGTTGATGTTAGGATCAGCCACAACTTCGGCGGTGTTCTTGTACGAGGCGGCATGCTTCAAGCGGTACGAGTCTAGGTCGATAGCTCGACGGGCAAGTGTGCTCCGACTTTGCCAGGAAGGTTGAGGATGGCCATAGACGCTAATGGCAGACAGCGAAACCAGCGACGCGAGAATGACGGAACGCATCGTAAGAACGAGTGAATTGTAATGAAAGACCAGGGACAGAAGATGTACTCAAGAGGAAAGCTTTGAAACAGTATAACACTCCTCTTATACATGACCGACTCCTCGCCACACTTGACACCGAACGACTCTCCACACTCCGTCCTTGACCCCTTCGAGTATACGGAGCGAACTGTTGATGCAATACCAGGCGCGTATGGTAGTAGGCTGTCCACGCGACAGGGGAACAATCACAAGCTTCCTTTCTCGGCCTGGCTTCACGCGCAGTCGACCGGTGCAATGGTAGGATATGGTAGAGCGGGCGCTTGGCGACGTTGTGAAATAGGCAGGCAAGCTTCCATGGCCCTTGTTATATTGTCTGGGCATTATATCGTGCATTCAATGCCGGACGCGACGATCCTGACCTTCCGGATAGAGCCATGGCCCGGGAAATCATGAATGTTTCACGCGTCCACATGGAGCAGGCAAAAGTACATTGGCGATATCGGACACGAACTGCGGCGGAGCCCCTGAGGTAGCGTGCCATCGCCTCATCCGTGAAATGAAGCAAAGGACGTATCGGCACTTTTGTTTTCGCCTGCAGGAACCCGTAAAACCGGAGCTTTGCAGATGACCAACAGACACGAGGATGCGCCAGCAGACGACTCGTCTCGTGAGAGGTCCTCTGACCATGGATAGGTGCATGACGGAAGAACTCATTAGACATTCCAGTGTAGCCGCAGCTGTAGTGGAAAGATAGTAAGGCTGGGCGCATTGGTCGCCTGCCTGTTTAGCGGTAGTGTATCCGTGATGTGGGTTTCAAGGCCCGCTCCGTGGAATTACGATCGTTATCCAGAGGCGAATGAGCGTGAACACAACGGCGCATGTGGCTGCAACGAAAAGGCAAAGGATCGCGAGAGCCGTCTGGAGATGGCGAAATGCTGGTGAGGAGATATGGTTGGAGGGACTAGAGCGCGAGATGAAGCGTGCCAAGTAAGCTACCGGTAGTCTACCTACTGTAGCGGAAGGCCCCTTATCTCGATGATAAGAGCCACTTCTCCCGCTGCAACGCTTCGACTGCTGCGAGTAATCGGAAAAATGCATGAACAGAACCACATCCGATCCTTATTCAATAAGTGGAGCCGGAAGGTTCCGCTGTTCTCATCACGCAACCTGATCAAGGTTGTCTGCTGCTACTTCACATACGCCTTGAATTCATAGGCGTTCTTTGTTCGCATCGCATCTTCCAAGTACTTCGTATAAGGAGAAATACCATAATATTTGCGAGCTTCCTAGCTCCATTGCGACTCCGCCAAATGTGTAGCATCATGGGAGATGCCAAACGGTTATGTCCTGTTAACTTTCGCCCCAAGGCGTAGAACGTCAAAACCATCTGAACCGTTGCTGCGAAAATTTTCGCACCTCTTGACATCAATGTCATCTCTATTGGCCGGAAGTTTCTCGAGCGGCCTGCTGAAATCTAGACTCTGGGAGGGCGGGTTGCATCCTACAGCACAGCAAAGAAGGCTGATAGTCCCCTTCCTTCGAGAATGAGCTTGGTAACGGAAGCGTAGAGTTCACGTATGAGGATGTTCTAGTCTGGCTGTATCAAGTGTTGTTCCCTTACCGGAAGAAGACTACGAAGCCCGTAAATGTACTGTAGTTGTGAGGAATACTTGCAAGCCGACGACTTACGATTTGGAGAGTATGCAATAGCTCCGTGCGGTCGGAATTCATCTCTCAATATACACATCTCTCGGGCGCGGCTAACTCCTTGACCAATCTTACCCGACCAACCTTCTCTGCACCATCCTCGTTTGAATATACCCACAAACACACCACCGTCTTTCCAGCTGTATAGAACTGTTTCGCGGGGCTCGAGAGGACCCTGATGTCTACCAAAGAGACATATTAGGTCAATTCGTGACATCGTAATCTCTTGTAGGACGCAGACTCTCGACCAATAATCATATGTGACTATTCAAGTGAACATGGAGGTGGCCATTTGTAGGTTTTGTCGATTCAACTCATCGGAATCTTCATCTTTTCATGACTCAGAGTGCGTCAGCAAAATGTTCCGACCAAGTTTCGATCGGCGTGATCAGTGGAACATGAGATGGTGCCAAAAGATCCTCAACACACCTTGGAAGAGCCGTTTTGATAGCGGTGCATTCTCTGCAGGACGAAAGGGTGGCGACCAACTAACAGGGTTGACTCCGTAAACAATTACTGTACAGTACCACACCAAATTCGAAGCTAGCTGATAAAACTTCCTGTGTTCATGGTTCCGGCCTCTCTGATGTGCTTTTTCTCCGGCAATACTGTTTCGAGGTTCCGTAAGCGCTAAGCCATGCAGAATAATAAGCATACCAAGAGCGCTCAAGCATCATGTACTAATGGATAGTGCTACCGATCGACGTTTTTAAGCCAACGGGGCATCCCGCATCGGTCGTGCCTCGATACCCGAGCGATCACTGGACGTCTCTTGCCCGCATCTTCATCCTGAACTCCACCTTTCTGGAAGACCCGGCCTTACGCAACATGTGTTTAATTGATACCTCGACTACGGGGTCTATATACATGAGCCCGGGTGTCTCTATAACTTACGCGCAGGCTGGTTGCAATGTACTATCAAAGTACAATCAGATTACCAATCTTCACGCCTTGACTGCGGAAGTAATATCTCCTTCTCACCCCCACACCACTGGCCCTTCTCAGCAGCCTGATCGTGTCATCTCCACCACCTACCATGATTATAGGTATGGGATTTGGTCTCAGTATGCCCGTTGGCGTATGCTGCACGTTATCAAGCAACGGCTGCACAAGAGGTTGCGCTGGATCGGCATGTCTGTTCTCCTCAGGTTCAGGGAAGTTGACGATGATAACCAGTTGGAGAGAGGCGGGGTCAGGTGGGTAGGCGGGGATGTTGTGCAATTTGGTGGAGAAAGAGCAGTCGCCCCTGGGGATTGCTATGACCTGGTACTGTTTTGCTACTTCGAGTGGAAGCCGCTCTATGCAGAGGGTAGTAGGGTGAACGTAAATATTTGACCAATCAAGGGGATCATCGGGACTGTATGACATGCCTGGGTCTTTGGTATCTGGCATTGGCGCTGCGCCAGGCCCGGTAGGAAGCGCAGCAGGGAAGAAATGGCGTTTTGCGTCTTGCTGATCCAGACCATGCAATTTGAATGCTGATGATGACGATGTGGGCAACGGGGCAGACAGTAGAGCTTGAAGCGATGAGAGGAAATTGGAGAGATACGAGGGTTCGTTCTCAAGCGCGTCAGGGTCCACCTCCAGATCGATCACGTCCGCAATGTCCAAGTCGGATAGATTGCTCATATCACCCAGCGCATCGTTAAGTACGTCTGACAGCGTATTAGAGGATACGGATGCTGGCTGTGGCGGTACATCGACTACCAGGTCTAGTGTATGCGAGTCTCGCGTTCTCGTAAAATACGGATCGAGCGGATTGAACTTGTCGATAGTTGAGCGAGACATGAACACCTTCTCATCGCGGCCCAGAGCTATGTTAGAGACGGCGTAGATGCGGAACTGCTCATCGAGATCCAGCTTTTGTTCTAGCGCACGCGGTTTGTCTTGCTCGCGAACCATGCCAAGTCTCAACCCACTCATTGAATTTACTAGGATACCTTCTTGTACCCTCTGAAGCACACCGGCCGGCGATGTAGTTGGCAAGTTGGGGAATGAGAGATCGAAGGTAGTCCTAAAAGCCAACGGTGAACTTGTTGCGTTGTGCGGAATGAGCTCCGGGGGTAAAGTCCATGGATAGTACGTGTAGTTCGAGGGCGAATGTATGTCTGATAGAGAAACGCTAGGATGATCGGCATTAAACTCCACAAGTGGAGACTCAAGCGTCTCAATAGTTGGTATAAGATGTAGTTTGGCAAGTCTTGCAGCGTGATAGACATCGCTACGAGCGGCTGTTGCAGAGATACTGAAAGGCAGATGAGCTGGTGGAAGAGGGCATGTCTCAGGCACTTTGAAGACTATAGGAGACTCTGGTCGCGTCTTTTGGATTGGACGCAATCGCTTTGGCACAATTAATGGATGGCCTTCGGTAGTGAATACGAATGGCGCGTCCCAGGTGTTGAGCGGATGCGACGGATCGAAGAGTAGGAAGAGGTATTTTGCGGTCTCCCCAAGGAAGAAGCTCTCCATGCGATCACTCAGCTCCCCAGTACGCACGTCCTGCAGGCCCGCCCACCCACACTTGGTCCAGCAACGTCTTTTGATATCGCGCAGGGCCATTTCTCCCACATGGAGATACCAGGGGTCTTTTGTGGCTTGGTAGAGGTACCAGGTTGATTCGATCCACTCTGGTCGTCCACCCCACCAGCGAAGGCCATGCTCGATATTGCCAGTTGCGGTTGACCATCTCTCGGGCATGGCGGAATAACGGGTCCAAAGAGCAGTGTAAAGCAAATGCGTCTCAATAGCCTCGTCAAGCTTGCCGGCCATAGTCAGGAGTCCTTGGTAGAAGGCGCTCAGGCTGTCTATCCACCAGGCCCTGATGGCACCCGTGTACAGGTCGACTTGAGCATAGTGAGGATGCTGGTGTTGCGCTCCACGATAGATTTGTCTCTTAATGCCGTCGTGAGCGTCGAGCCAGGTCGCTAGGAATGCGTCCGGAGAATCGATGGCTGCGTTTTCCTGATCGAAGGGTAGTCCAGAAAGAAGAATATGCGACTTGAGAGCATATTCGAAGAAACTGTCGATGCCCGCTCCAATGCCCGTGTAGGAATTCACCCACTGCCCTGTCTCGGCGTCGATACCAGCACCAATGAGGCCAATACTACTTCTTCGATGCCACACAGCCCAGAAAGCCTCTTTGGCTAATCTCTCGTACTTGCGATCGCCAGTCAGGCGACTCAGGACGGAGAATTCAAGGACCAAACTTCCGGCGCCAGCGCTGCATGTCTCAGTCACTTCGGTCCCTTTGTCGTTCGGATCCCTGCCGCATTGGCCATGCTCGGCATCCATATTGTTTGGTGATTTCGCATAGAAAGGTACACCGTGTCGCAGATTGACCCGGGGGTATGGCAGACCAGTTGGTGTGTTGAAGGCTGGTAGCAATCGATCGGTGAGGTCTGTCGCAAGCCGCAGTAGTTGTCCGTCGTAGACAAATCCGTTGGGCCAGAATATCCCTTCACGTCCCCGTCTCTTCTCTACTGTAGCCTTGTAACCTCTGATAGGCAGGTCTCCAACTGCAAACTGATGTGAGCTGAGCAGCCCGCCAACGCCGCGGATGACCGTCTCGAAGACCTGCACTTTGCTGTCTAAATCGAAGCCTCTTGCCCTTAGCCCTCGGCCACGAGGTCCAAGTGTGCCGTCTCCATAATGTTCTACCAACCGTTTGACACCCTCTTGGAAGTCGGCCAGCGCGTGGTTGGATGTAGCCGCATCGTCTGGAGGTGTCGAGGCAAGTATAGCGAGTGTGGACAGGCTGTCTATCAATGTCAAGGAGTAATTTCCGAGCACATCGTTGACCTCAATGTGGGCGGGGTTCTGGCGATCACGAGTGAGGGGCGCGCATGTAAGTGGGCGCAGTTCGTCTTCTGGGAAGGCATGCTGCATGTAGTTGTCGTAACCATGGTAGAAGATGTCGCGTGTCTCTTGTCTGCCAGAGTTAGCATGCACATGCAACAACGACTGCCCAACCGCATTACCTCAGTTCAGATATGGCGTCATCGGTCATGCCACGACCTGGAGTCGGCCAGCAACCTATCCACAGTAGGACTATGCATAGTAGCCGAAAGGGTGCTCCTCCGGGCATTGGCGCATGTCGCCTCAGAGGCCTTCCAGTGCGTCGCATGGGCAAAAAGGTCCCTGTGAGGCGACATGGAACTGAGGTCTATCAGTGATGGGAGGCGTAGGTGCAGCTGGTTTGTAAGCGAGGCGACATGTCCGGTGGTCCTGCTGGACTGGTGAAGCCACGATTGCCATATGACATGGCCGAAGTTCTGGCGAGGGAGGAGCGTCATTGCGCCAAGCCTTGCTCCATCAATTATTTCATCGCAAGACAGTGGAGCCACCACAACCTCCATGTTCGCGGCCTATGCTGTGTAGGCGCTCTTTTTTCTTCTTAATTTGTATTTTACTCGCCCGTTCCGTCGCAATGCTGCCCCGAGCCACCGTCCGCGCGCTGCGCATCCGGCCTGCACTGGCAGGTCCGCGCATCACGCCTATAGCTTCCACCTCGCAACGGACGCGCACATACGCCAAGGTCGGCAAGCCAAAAGACAACACGTGGAAGCCTTCAGATCCCATCAAGTTCGACGAGGACAACAAAGCGCGGCCCAACCCAGTGAACCCCTCAGTGCAGCCCGAGTTCGACACGGCGGCGGCGCCAGAGAACAACACCACACCGACACGGCCCTCAAGACCAGTCGAGAGCGCAACACAGGCGTCGAAAGATGCAGGAACGGACTTGAAGATGGGAGAGCAGGCCGAAGCCGCGGGGCCCAGGTCGCCCGGCGAGAACACAGACCCCACCACCGAAAGCCCAGAGGCGCAACAACCACAAAAGCCGCTACCAGACCTGCGATACGGAATCCCGTCCACGTTTGCTGAGGAGCATGCCGGCGCCGATGGAAAGGCAAAGATGGACCCGAACGACCCGAACGAGCTCTACCAAGACCCCGCCCCAGGCGCTGCCGGGGGCCGAGAGGGTGGTGGTGGCGGCGAACTCCCCAAATCCGCATACGAGACAAGTACCGACAGGCGGCGGAATCGTGTTGCCAATTGGTCCTACCTTGCTATGCTGCTGTTTGGCACTACGGGCGCCGTCTTCATGGGCCGGAACTGGGAGAATGAAGACGAGGAAGCAGCACACATTGATGCGCCAAACGGCTGGACGTTGGGGGGCATGTACGCTCGTGCAGCCGCCCGTATCAACGGACAAAAGGCATACTATACCGAGCCCACCTTCCAGAAGTTGCTACCAGACAAGGACAAGATTCCCGGAGGCGCGCCAGAACTCACTCTGGTGCTGAGTTTGGAGGACCTTCTGCTACACTCAGAATGGACGACAAAGCACGGCTACCGACTGGCCAAGCGACCTGGTCTCGACTACTTCCTACGCTACCTCAGCGCGCAATACGAGCTCGTCATTTTTACTTCTGTCAAATCCATGGACGCCGACCCCATTATCCGCAAACTTGACCCCTTCCGTCTCGTCATGTGGCCACTGTTCCGCGAAGCCACTCGCTTCGAAAAGGGCGAGTACATCAAGGTACGATCATATTCGAATCAACCGAACAACCCTTGCTAATATTTCTCAGGACCTCTCTTACCTCAACCGCGACCTCTCCAAGGTCATCATGATCGACACCGACCCCTCGCACGTCAAACTCCAGCCCGAAAACGCCATCATCCTCCCCAAGTGGAAGGGCGAACCTGGAGACAAGGGTCTTGTAGCCCTGATCCCTTTCCTTGAGTACCTCGCCATGATGTCTCAAACCGGTACCCCGATCGACGTTCGCACCGTTCTCAAGTCCATGCAAGGCCAGGATATACCCCTTGAATACGCTCGTCGCGAAGCCAAACTCCGCGAACAGTTCCAGCGCGATCTCCAAGAGCAGAAGAAGACGACCAAAGGAAGCGCAGGCGGCATGTTCATGAAGAGTCTGGGTCTCGATGGACCGAAGCAAAGCATGGCTTATGGTGACCAGAACATCAGTCAGGGAATGTCAGAGGGCAAAATGATGATTGACATGTACCGCGAATTCAACAAGCAAAATTACGTGCATCTGGACAAGCAGATTCGCGAGAACGGAGAGCAATGGCTCAAGGAAATGGCCGAGGAGGAGAAGAAGATGCAGGAAGCCCAACTCAATGACATGAAGGCAGGCGCGTTCAGTTGGCTGGGTAGTTCAGCACCTCAAACAGCCGCTGTACCCTCAGCGGCGAGCGCCCCAGAGGCGGCGGCTAGCCATCAGGAGGGTGTTCCGCCAACCTGGACAAGGTAGAGAATTTCCGGATTGTACGTGTAAGGATTTAGAAGATACCACGAAAAGATACCGTTCCACTCTCATATAGGTAGCACGGGAGTACTTCATCTGGATAGGGATGTCCTGGGTACTCATGATATGTACTATATATGCCGGAATACAGCATCACGAATGCATGGCAAAGAGAATGCGATTGCAACGATTAAATAACACTCTTTTGTGCATGCCTCGGCTCTCGGCGTTAAGGCCGGAGCTAACGGTGGGGCACATTTCACCCTCCATCACGCATGTCCCAGCCGCCTGTATTGCACTTGTTCCAATCCAACCTCAGCTCCGTGACTGTGAATCAACATCACCATGTTTGCATTCTCATCCCTCGTCTCTAATCCGTTCACGTCTCGGTCTCCACCACCAGAAACACCTCCTGAACCGCCCGTCGTGTCCGAAGAAGCCGCGACCGCACCAAACCCGTTCCCCTTCCTCCGCCTGCCCTTGGAGCTGCGTGAACAAATCTACTCTATATACTTCAATCCTGCCGATCACCTCGTGAAGACTACCGAACTAGAACAAAAAGGCTTTTTTGGAGGCGTGTATCATTGGGACCTCGATCTCTTTAGGGTGAACAGACAAGTCTACGAGGAAGCAAAAAAGGTGTGGAGGAGGGAAAATGTCTTTGTCAAGGTTGCTACGCCGTGGCCCAGCGCGGGTATGTACAGAGTTTATTTAATGGCTACCGAAGGAATTCCAGAGCTGCTCGAACACACCGCGACGACACTAAGAGGTATTCGCGCACGCCGTGAGCTCCTCCCTTCTCTTGGGAATGCAACGCTGATATTCAACTTGGAGTCCTAGTCAATCACATCTCGTCCGAGGGTCTCGTGCCCATCATATGTACCGACGCCCGCGCTGATGCGTTCGCCTCGCATCATGCCGTCGTACAAATAACCGCGCCGTTCCATGGAGTTGTGCCAGAACACATGGTTGTCATGCTGGTGGATGATCTGCACTTGTTTACCAAGACGTGGTATTACAGCGCGCTGTCGTACCCTATGCTCAATGAACGACTGTCTACTACCTTTGTCCTAAGGAATCCATACGCAGAGCACAATGATGAAGAAGCAGACGCGGAAGGAGAGCAAGAGGAGCAGGAAGGCTTGGGCATTCCAATTGCTCTGCAAAAGAAACTGCTACTGCCTTTTGAGCACGTCAAGGGCCTCCATGGTACACGCATACACGGCTACTCACCCGCCATTCGCGAAGACCTCGCTCGCCTCCAGGCCAAACCGATACCAACATTGCGCGAATCTGTCGAAAGCGCTACAGATTTTATGCTAGCCGGAGACGCCGCACTCGCATACTCATCAAACGCGAACACGTGTGGTGACGACAACCCCGACACCCAAGTCGGCAACGAGAAAGCCGCTCGGGAAGCTCTTGAGCTCTACGGAAAAGCATTCCACGCAATCCACATTCTAATACACGGACGCACACGCCGCGTCCTCGCAGACGACTTCTTCCACGACAGCATAAGATCCGGTCGTTATGCCGGCCAGACTGGAATAACTGTACGCGTTGTGTTGCGCCTCAAGCTCGTCTCTCGTACCATTGCAGCATACAACAAGCTCAGCCAATGGGGTGAGGCTGCATTTTGGGGCTTTCGCAGCGTGCAGATTCTGCAAGAATCGTTCAACACCGATTTTGAACATTTCTTGACAGACTTCATCGAAGGCTCCGATGCTGGGTGGATTTATGTAAGGACTGGACTTGCATTTTGGCATATGGAGAGGAACAAGGAGGCTTGGTTGGGAGAGATGATTAGTTATTCTGATGAGCCTGTGGCTGAGAGTGAGCGGCTTTGGACAGCGGCGAGGAGGTTTGTGAGGCCTGCTGCGAGGGCGGATGTGAGGAAGGAGCTGCATGGCTATAGTGTACCGCAGTCGATGATTAATCTGTTTGGGGATATAGCGACCAGGGAAGATGCTGTTGAGAGTACTGTGGCTGACGATGGCAGTAGCACTAGCGAGGAGTGAAGATATTCAAAGGTGACAATGTAGGTTTGTTTTACTCTATAGAGCCATTGCCATGAAGACATGTTTCCAATTTCTATGAATGAACCAGGAAGCGCACGTGGACGTAAATATCGACGCAAGATTGATCACAGCCCATACAAAAACGACATCTTGGCATCTGCATATCTGGTCTCATCCAGCCTCTCGGCCTCGATCTGCTCCGCACTCTTCCTCTCCGCCCACTGCATCTTCCTTTTATTAACGGCTTTCAAAATGAACCTGTACGCCGTATACCCCATGAGTGCCGCAACCACAAAACCCAGTGTGGCATAGAACGGGGTCAGGTACCTAGGTGCATATCTTTTTCTATAGAGTTGCGAGCCGATTACGCCCGCGAGGTTACCATAGCCATTTACACCGAGAACGAGAGAACGTTTTCCCCGCTCAGGATTGTTACCGCTCAGCCAGGCTACGGTGATGGGGGCGGAGATGTAGCTTCCGAAAAGAAGAATGCAGAGGCCTGCGTACTGGACACCATGAGCTGGTGCGGTAACGGTGATGACGAGGCCGATGAGAGAGAGGAAAATGCCGCCGATAATGTGGTAGCCTCGTTCTTTGTGGTGATCTGAACTGAGGGCAAAGAGGTATAGGCCCACGGCGCCGCATATGAATGGCGGTACTGACATCTGAATATGATCCTGTTAGCTTTGCTCGCAACAGGCTATACGCAAGCACGCTACCATACCAAATTTGCCTCGATTGACGAGTATCCCAAGCCCTGCACAACCATAGGCATAAAGACGGAGAAAGCCTGACTAGGTACACTGGCGCAGATGTTGAAGAAGAGGAGGAACCAAAGTTTCCAGTCTTTTGCTGTCTCGATAGCATCCCTCTTTGTGAGTCGCTCCTGTTCTACGCCATCGCCGCCATAGTCGTGCGCAACCCATTTGGAATGGTCTTTGATGATACGCTGGACGGCGAACGCCTGCTCTTCAGCATCGAGGAACCATGCTGATCCCGGTCCTTGCGGCAGCCAGAACCAAGCGATGATTGCAATGAGGATCGTCAAGCTTCCCTCGATGACGAACAGATACTGCCAATTGTGCAATTTGGTCCCGTTCAAATGGAATATAGCGAATGCTAGTCTTGATATTAGAGAAATACTACGGAATGCAGTACAGTGTATCACATACCTATAGAGCCCGAAAAGGCACCGGCAATGGCATATTGTCCGTAGAAGAGCCCGATCCGCAAGGCCATGTCGTATCGGCCGTAGAACGTGGAGAGGTACGCAATAGCTGTCGGGTAAAAGCCCGCCTCGAAGGCGCCAATCATAAGTCTGACAGCAATAAGACTTCTTTTACCGCGGATACAGGCGTGTGCCACTGTAAAAATACCCCAGCCAATCTGTCATGGTCTGAAATTTGTACGCTAGATACATTCAGGGGTAAACTTACCATGATGATAGTAATCCAATGCTTTGCGCCCAGCCATCTTCCTACCGCGGCTGAAAGAGGCTGAAGCAATACAAATGTGATGAAGAACAGCGATACTGCTAAGTTGAGATCATCCGGAGTTGCGCCGATGTCTCTAGTGAACCCTGAACACATTAGGATCGATCCTTTGTGATCAGCATTCCGAAGCTCTAACATACCTTGCGTCTCCGCATTGCCAACGTTGGATCGATCTAAACCGTTAAACAGGTACAGCAGGGCAAGAAATGGTAACAACGCAATGTCCATCTTCCTGTTCACGCGCTTTGACATGGAGCGCTCCTCGGAACTGGGTGCTTCCCCATCTGTCGACATTGATATCGTTCCATCCCTGTTGGCGGTTGAATGCATCACTGTAGACTTGCTGCTGCGTGAACAAGGAGGTAGAGGATCATCTTCTTGGGTGGAATCCATAACAAAAGGCAAGTTCCGCGTAGTGAAGCTGGCCAGGCCTAGTCTATTTCACCACTTTCTGCCTTTGCATGTACGTAATTGCTTTGGTGAGACTCAAAATTGTGACCCTAGCTTGCCTACAGTGACCGGTGTCAAGTTGTTACCGCCTCTCACCTCATTGAATCTGTCCGATCGGAGTTGTGTACAGGTTGGCTTGCAGGAGTGGAAGCTGTACATGACATCGTTTGCTCGTCATGCGCGCGAAATCGGTCGAGCCAGAAATTTCTAGAAACGTCGTGTATGCGCCTTCGGCGTCTGAGACAGCAAAACTTTATGCACCATGTGCCGGTTCCAAGTTCTTGTTCCGCATATCAACCATGGCGTCAGCAAGCTCTCGGTAGCCCGGCCGGGTGGTAAAAGCGACTGCGTTGAAGCGATCGTAATCGAGAGTCGCTGCCTTGCCGTGATTGGTTGACGGGTCCGCGGAGGTGGGAGTGCCTCGGTAAAATCACGGCCCCTCGACTTCATTCGCCCGGCCTGAGACGCCGGCGAACGATTTTCAAATGAGTAAGCTGTTGTGCAACTTCAACCCATCGCTCTGCATCCATGTTCGTAGTTCCTGGTAGACGGTGCCTGCTGTGGTGTTCGAAGCGTTTCCTGGGGTTTCCAGGCCTCGTTGGGCACTGTACTGCGACTCCAGAGTACTGCTGACAAGGCCAGGGTCGTTTCCCTGCTCGAAGTGTCCATGGCCATTAGATAGATAGCGGTCGACTAGAGCTTTGAGATCTTGCAACACTTTGTAGCAGTCTCTGGGATAGTTGGTGCCAGTTCTTGACTCTTCCTCAAAGGTGCGCATCGCAAAGTCTATTTCGGAGGCATATACTGTAGTGTTGAGTAGGGTGGGCGTGTGTTCAGTGATGAAACAGCGAAGGATTCGATCCAGTATCAGGATAACAGTAGCGTTGAATACAAAGTGCAACCCGGCCTGCAGGAGCTTCCTTGTTGACCTTAATCGCCGAGCTAACAATAAATTATGTTGGGCGGCTTCTGAGCAAGCTTGGATATACTTGCTATGCGCATGCTGCTGAACAGACCATTGGCCATTCATGTAGCGTTCAGCGACAGCTTGCTTGACAGTAGCGAGTAGG
The DNA here is from genome assembly GCA_004936725.1 of Alternaria brassicae. Taxonomy (NCBI): domain Eukaryota; kingdom Fungi; phylum Ascomycota; class Dothideomycetes; order Pleosporales; family Pleosporaceae; genus Alternaria; species Alternaria brassicae. The sequence goes on along the minus strand of CM016505.1, from coordinate 1,354,927 downwards.
ATTGGCCGAGTTGTAAGAACAATGAGCTGGTTCGAAGCCAGATGCAGAGAGAGAACCGCAGCATCAGCATTCACGTCGACAGCTAGTACAGACGGTAATTGCAGTTTCCAGTTTTCGAGCAAGTCTAGAGCCTTATCCACGTGTAGGGTCGAATAACCGCGTTGGTAGTGTCGTGGAGCGATTTTGAATGTTTCACAAACAATGTAGCTAGATATGCGGGATAACTCGACATGTGCTCGAAGGCCTGCACACGGCGGCATTGAGCTGAGGAGGTCAGTAGTGCTTTTCGCTGCACAAGTTCACGGAATACTTACGGCTCGTCGCAAGGTAGGGGAAGCCTAATAGCTTCGTCGAGTAAGGTTGGCGGACGCCCCATGAGTACGGAAAGCCATCTATCCAGTATGTATAGAGTCCAGAAAGTGCGTTTACTCGCTTCATCGTTACATGACCTGAATGCTCCATGTATAATGGCGATGTGAACTGCTAGACTGACCTTGATGTTGGAATGTTGAGTCAATATGTGCATTGGGCATAGTGTGTGCATAGGCTCTACTCACGTATACGTAGGCCGCATCTCTACGGTTCAGTTCGATGAGATAGAAACCCATGAGAGTCAAGACCGGAACATCGTCCAATGTGAACCGTACAGTATCTAATGGATTACCAAGAAGCTTTCGCGCGCGCTTGAAATAGGCCTCTCCCGCATGTTGGTCAGACCGGCGGAGAGCAGAATGGCCAACGGACGTAGCTAAGGCGAAGCAGACATGATAAAAGGCCAAGCGTCGGTGGGTGTCGTCAGTTGTCATTGCACTCAGCGAGACGGACGGAGCTGCGGATGTTGGGAATTTGCTAAGATCGCCCCACCCTGGGTGAAGTATTAGTGAAAGTACTGTGAATGAAGTGAATGACTATTGGATAGCTTACAGTACATCCCACCAGACAGAAAGTTGCCGTTGCCATCTTGAATATAGGATCGCAATTGAGCAAGCATCACTGCCATGTCTGCCTGGTCGGGTAGCCACAAAGGGTCCACTGTTGGATTGGGAATCGGTCTCGAGTCGTAGGTCTGGTAGGTTCCGATCGAGGCAACGAATGAAGATCCATCTGCAGACTCAAGCTGGAAAGTTAAAGGAACCAGGGTAAGCATGAATTGCTTCCAAGTAATCCAGAAATGTTGCTCCAGAAGTTTCACCAAAGAACCTCGGAGTACCACAAGGGTCAACAAGCAGGCAGCCATCGTTTGCATCGGCATGGTCCAGTTCCATTGATACAGATGTAAACGTTGGGGCGGTCGAACGCCGTGGCCCGCCATGATCGAGCTTTCCAATAACCTCGGCGGCTTCTTCAGGTGCGGCAATCTTGAAGCCCATCTCGAGTGCTGCACATCGCTTTCGCAGGCGTTCGAGCTCATCTTTCAAAGAGTGCTTATCCGAGTCTGGCGCTGGGTACTCGCATTCCCGCGAGGATTTGCTGCATCGTTGACACGGCTGTTCTCCAGAACACCGAACTCGACGAACGTTGCACGCATTGCATCTACGCTCCGTATGTCAGTGATATGACCAAGAACGCTGACGCTCGGACGGCCCAGAATCTGGGCGATGCGTATATTTCCAAAGCTGCAGACAAGCCATGCTGACGTATGAAAACAGTAGATGCCCGGGGGACGCTTATCGACATATTGGTACCATGGCACCAAGAAATCGGGACCAATCCCAACGCGAAAGACGGAGGCTGGGACTACACTCACGCTCGTACGACACGCTTTCGTAAAGACGGATCGACTTTGTGTCTTCTTGGATTTACAGGCAAGCGCTGTGGCTGGGGAGAGGAACTTTTGCATGATAGTGTCGAAGTGGACTGCATTTCGGGCCGAACGGTTCAAATCTGTCGTAGTACACCTGGCACTGCCATGGGTTGTGTGGAGAGAGATGTGGGTGAGTAAGAGTAGCACCGAAGAAGGGAAGACGCGACAAATGTCGGAAGCGTGGAGCGCCTCTTGGACACCACGAGCCTAGTTAGACGGCCCGTCACCGCCATCCTCATGGTGAGGTGTCTAGGGACAAATGTGCAACTGTCATTGATCATGAAGGCGAGGAGGTTAGAATTACTAATGCGATAAAAGAAACATGTGCGACATGTTTGCTCAGAGGCACAGTCCAATCATGGGACACGGGTGTTCTTCCGTTCACGGATCGAAAGGGGCGATTGCAGGGTTGCCAGATTAGCCTACGGAGTCTACTGCAGAAATCATACCACCCAGCACTACAATGCATGCTTGCAAGAAGGATATCAGCGGAGTGTTAAATCCGCATCTTTTCCTTTTCATCGAGCGTTGGGAATCATCAGAGGCGTTGCATGGCATCTCACGCCATAACCCCCGACGTGTACAAAGCGCGCGCCAGTGCGGGAAAAGAAAAGAGAATTTATGATATTAGAAGGTTCTATACCGCAAACGGGTATAAATATCAGATTAGACGCGCCTGGAGCATCGTTTCATATGACGCCACACGGCACGGATCGAAAAAAAACCCTGGGCTACCGGTAGTGCACCGAGAAAAGAAAAGAAAAGAAAAGACGAATTGCCGGCGGTTTGCGAACGTGACCTCGAACAGCGCCACGAATTTTGAAGCCTCACTTCTCTAGATCCACTGCTAATTCCCACCTACACGCCGTCCGTATCATGTATTTTGCCTCTTCTTCACTCATCCAGTTCATTTCTTCTCCTCCATTCCACTTGATCCCTACAATCTTTCCGGCGCCTTCGCCCTTTGTATCCATTACGACGAACAATTCTGCCACCTTCATGCCAGTCCAACTTCGGTGGAAGTGGACCTTCAGCTTTCCTGCCTGATCGGGACCTTCGCTGTATATGTACCACTTGTCGTCCATGTCTTTTGGCGCATACCCAAGATATAACGAGTGGATTTGCGAGGGCGGGAGAAATATGTTCCACGATGTTATGAGGGGCCTGCCAGGAAATGGCATGGTCGGTAAAGCGCTTGGAAGAACGCGTCGCCGCGGCCCTGGGGACGGCGGGGGTGTGAACTGGCTACGGACGTGTCGATGGGATGATAGCTCGATGTGTTGGATGTGTGCAACCATCTTAGGCTGGCGTGGTGTCGAGGCATCGATAGCTATGACGGTGCTCTTCTTTGCGGGTGATGGTGGTGGTGGTGTAAGGAGACTTGACGGTGCTTGTGAAGGACGGCGCTGCAACTTCCTGGGGTATTTTGGATTGGACGGCAGTAGATTTGGTGATCGAAGACTCGGTGATCGTAGTAGGCCTTCGTTCATGAGGAAAGGCGACGGAGGAGTATCCCCTCGGTCTCGCCTGGAGAAGCGTCGGAATATCGACTTCTTCCTAAAAAGCGGCTGTGGTGTTTCGAGAGCCATCATCTTCGGTATTACCCCACCGGCGATTCTTCTTATGATGTCCTGGCTGTAAACGGCAATTGTCCAAAATGAATTGAATGGCCAAGCGAGAGTATGAACTAAAGTAACAGCCCTATCGGCCTCACAACGACAAGTGGGGGAGAAAAGGTGCCCTGTGCAAGACAGATACGATGGTAGTATTCAGCCGCACCCCTCGCGAGGGCTGAGTCTGGCTTTATTTAGTATGTACATTCCAACTGCATGCGGACAAGCGAACACGCATCAGCGCATCCAGATCCACCACTCCGCAGACGAGTAACATAAGAACTCCTGCACAGGGTGGGCTGGTGGGCCTAGCAAATGGTTACGGCGCGTGATCGGCCTGAGGATGGCTGGAAAGAAGTTCTGGTGGTGGTGGTGGTGGTGGACCGGCAATGACAAGCGTCATGACCCAAACTTTGACGCGGGAAGTGCACGGCCTTCGCTGACAAGTTCCTGATTTAGCACATCTCCCATGTCTTGGTCGATGCGTCTACGGAACTTAATCATCGGCTTGTTTGGAACTCGAGTGAGACTTTTCTTGGGCATCTGGCCCCGTTGTGGGATTCGTCGTACCCTGGGTCGTGGGCCTGATGGCTGTGTCCCCTCAGAAATTTCGCATACGTGTACCTCCCCACCAGGGTTGCTTCGCCAGCCTGCAAAAACGACGATCGCATCGGCTCTCCAAAGCCGAGCGCGCCCACGAATCTACGTTTCAGACATATCGCGATTGCACGATCAAGCCAGTACAGATGACTAGTATACGCTGTGCAATAGCCCAGTTGAACTGCCTTTGGTGCCACAGCATTGGGTCTTAGCTACCAATAGGGACAGGTAGACCCTATCACAATTCCTTTGCCACAGTTCACGATTTGTGCTAAACCAGGCTAACAATGAGTGATTGGAGCGCCAACGTACCTCTACGACGTGATCGATGTGACGGGTTAGCCGATCCTGACCTGTACAAGATTAGTCGGATCCCAGGACAAAGTCAAGAGCACAAACGTGGCACAAGGTGTTTGCCCGCCGGAGAATTGATAGCGCAGTTGCTGAGTCGGCGTCTCTACCCGCCTCCTGGTCGGCCAGTTACCATTGCGCTGTCTTGGGTTTACTGGGCTGAATCATCATCTATCTGATCATGAGTTGAGCTCGTCATGATCAACGCAATCATCAGCCCACTGATGAGTTAACTGTGTTTTTGTGTTTACAGAGAGCCTCTGTCATACACTTGTAAAAAACACTCTGGAACAATCCCCAAAGGCCATGTTCGGCTTCTCTATGTACAATAAACGCCGATATCACGACAATGCGGGGTCACAGCTTAGTGTGAACGCGGTGGTGCACCTATCGTGGAACGAGACGGGTGCGACAGCCAGCCACAACTTATACTAGCCGAAGCCACTGGAAGACTTGCCGTAGTCCAGATTGTTCGCTGTTCCACTACAGGACATCTGGGACATCATGTAGTCCATCTGTCAAGCCGCGACACTAGTGAAGTACATTGCAGACGGAGTTGTCCAGAACAGCTGGAAGGCGGTCTGGGAATCATTATACACGAGAATACAGAATCAGTCTAGAAGGTGTAACAAAATTTTCTTGTACAGTCAAACAGTCACTTCTTCCTAGCCTAGTGGCCGCCGCTTATTCTACCTCCCATCTTTACTCTAACTTCAGCACGTTGACATCGGCATTTGGGAAACGAACACCTCCTGGCATACACAATGTACTAGTGTTGGAATACACATCGTACTTGGGCCACATTCTGTTCTCACATGACCAGCTGCCACAGTCAAGATTCAGAAGGCTCCAGGCGGAAAGAGCATAGACACCTTGGCTGCGATTGTTGTTAGTGATTTGATCTCGTGTACTGTGACCGTTATTTGGAAGAGAAGACAAAAATACATCAGCAGGTAGTAGGAAAAACTTACTTCTCACACGTCCAACTCATCTGCACCGTCAGATTGTACACATCCTGCGTCGTCGTATCGAGGTTGAAAGTTGCGCTGTTCGTCCAGCACCAATCTTCATCCCTCCCTTCTTCTTTTTTCTTCTTCTTCTCTCCGAGCAGGCGAGAAGTTGCATTCGTATGTGACAGATGGACTGAAGACGGCGAAGGCATTCGAGTTCTTGGCACCGCATGTGATAGGAACTTCGACTGCGCTGTTGGTCATGGTGAAGTTAATGAGACCTTGTCTCGGGCCTTGGGCAGAGGGAGAAACCATGGTGTAGTAAGAGGAGAATTTGATGTCATCAATAGAGAGGGTGGGAAACCCGGCGCCAACAGCCGTAGAGAGGGATAGTAGAGGAAGCATTGTGAGTAGGATTGATGGAAAATGCATGATCGCTCCAGACTTGGAAAGATTCTGAGATTGCGTGTAGACTGAATCGCGGTGTTGATGATGGATGATAGTCAGAGGTATCTCCGTAGGATATAAATGATGTGATTTTGCTACCCATGTTATTCTGGTGGCAATGTGTACTTCACCAAGCATAGTAAGTAAGGTGACATGCTGAGAAGAAGTACGTCGCTGCAAGAAGCCACCAGTTGCTAGACGGCAGTCGTGTCCTTTGTTTAAGGATTGACTTTACCGCACTTTATTCCTGGCCTTGATAAACACACATGTCACATGTGCTATCTTTGTCCATAGCATTAACGGCATAAAGGAGAATTCCCCAAAGAAGCATCGGAATACCCATAGTTAAGATCTTTGGCGCCAGAAACTGCAGGAAATTCAAGCAAAGTCGTCATTGTGCGCAAGTATGGATGAGTGGCAATTGTCGATGTGGCCGCATTATGGCAAAGCAAGCCGAGCTCCAGGTTTCGAAGTCGCACATCGCGTTGCATGAATTTCCCGCTCCATTCCATCTTCATCTGGTAAACCAACAAACGGTAGATCTTTACGCACACCTATAGAAACAGCTCATTCTAGTCCTTGTAGGTGATAGTCTTCATCCTCAAGAATTCCTCAATACCCCAGTGTCCATTGAACCGCCCGAATCCACTTGCTTTCGCACCGCCATGCGGTAATGAGCACTCATCATGCACGGACATGGCGTTGATATGGATAGCCCTGTGTCTCAATTTTAGCGATCAAAGTTCAGAGTAGTGACACATGGTTCACATCATGCATTATTTGCAAAACTTACCCGCTTTCTATTTGCTTCGCAATGCGCAGACCCCGGCCAAGGTTCTCTGTGAAAATGGCGCCAGAGAGACCATAGTCGGTGTCATTGGCGATCTGAATGGCTTCCTCGTCGCTTGAGATCTCAATAACGGAGACGGACGGTCCGAAGGATTCGGTGTGGAAAAGCTCCATGTTCTTGTTGACGCCATCTACGATAATGGGACGCAAACGTGTTCCTGAGCTTTTGTTCGTTTCCGGATGTTTCTCATCTTGCTCGTGGTCACCATGTACGACCTTGGCGCCATTCTTGACTGCATCAGCGACAAGACGCTTGTTTTTCTCTACACCAACTGCAGCCACAAGAATGGGTGCGGGCTTATCGCCGCCAAAAATGCCTTCGACAGCGCCCTTGAAAGCTTTGATGAACTGTGGCTTGATGTCTTTGTGCACAAGAATACGTTCTGAGCTCATGCAGATCTGGCCTGAATGCAGGAAGGCACCCAAGGCACATTGTGTCGCTGCTGTCTGCAAATTGGCATCGTCAAGAACGATGGCGCTTGCTTTGCCACCTAGTTCGAGCAGAACAGGCTTAAGGTTACTGCCAGCTGTCGATGCGATGATGCGACCAACTGCCGTGGAGCCAGTGAAGTTGATCTTCTTGATGGCGGGCTCCTCGATCAAAGCCGTAGTCACTTGCACCGCATCCTCAGGTCGGTGGAAGAGGACATTGAGCGCGCCTGCAGGAAGGCCAGCTTCGCTCAAGGCGCTACCAATAGCCCACCATGTACGAGGACAAAATTCGCTACCCTTGAGGATGCAGGTGTTACCCGCAGCCAGAGGGTACAGGATTGATCGCGTGCCAAGGATATACGGGGCGTTCCTAGTACTCACATTAGATTTGCGTGTACACTTGTTGATAGAAGACACATACCAGGGCGCGATACCCAACACAACCCCATATGGCTCCTTGACAATCAAAGCACTGGTACCCTCCTCTTCACAGCTAGGAATATGTCCCATGACCGCGCTCAGCCTGCCTGCTACATCCCTTAGCATTTCCGACATCTTGGGCACATTGAACCCGTTGCTGAACGGATCCGTAGCCCCGGTTTCGATCTTCATGTAGTCTGCAAATTCTTCCGCGCGCGCATCGACCACGTCGGCGGCCTTCAGGAAGATGTCGCGCTTAGTGAAGTACTTCATCTTGGACCAGGCGGGGAAGGCAGCCTTTGCCGCGGAGACGGCACTCTTGACCTCCTCCAAAGAGGCGGACGAAGAGCTCCATACTTGCTCGTGAGATGAGGGAGATGTTACGGGGAAGGTGGTTTTGGTGGTGACCTCCTCACCGTTGATGAAGAGGGGTACAACGTAGGACGGATCGGGTTTAACGACTGTGGGGTTAGACATTTTTGCTTTTAATCCTTGAACCCTCTGTTATTGCTGAAGAGGTCGAGGTTGCTATTGTTGCTATTTAACAACAAGAACGATGTAAAGGAGGGCGCGATGGGACGCAGCACTACCGAGTTGGACTACCGGTACCGGCAAAGAAGGCAAAACTTATTCGGTGCCCAGCCCCGAAACATTATCCGGCTCCCTCCAAAGAATATACTAGCTTATATATAGCAGCACTTCTTGTTTCCTTTTATGCTGACATTTTGAGAACTTGCACTATATATTTCTCTATAAACTTCATCTTTCCTTGACAATTACTTGTAGAAAGGCTATATTAGTTCACTTTGAGTATTTGGAAGACAAACTTAAGTTTTTTTATGAAATATATATATATTATGAACATGAGTATTTTGTATGACTATGCAATATGAGTTGGAGTGTTAAACGGTCTGCTTATGAATATGGAGTAGGGGTGGGAGACTCTGAATGAGTTTTGTTCCAAGGAAATCATCTACCCAATATCCATCTTGCGTACCTACTTTCAGTCTCGGACCCGGAGCGTGCGCGTTTGTGCGTAGCGAAGACGGCACTTGAAAAGCGCGGTCGCGGGGTGAGTGGACCGGCTTGTGGAGACGGCACGGCTCCAAGTAGACGGACGAAACCGACACATGAAGAGGATGGGGAAGATGTCACACCCATCGTTCCACAGATTAGTAAGATTGCGGAATAATTCCACGTCGTCGTAACAGCTTCCGATGTGGGGTTTTCATATGCAGCAATGATTCGCTTCTGCAAGGGTCACGTGTCTAAGGAATATCTGAAGGGTTTGTATATACATAAGGTTTTCTTCAACAGCGCCTTATACACGTGCAATGGAGTCGCAACTTATTGCGGTCTCCAAGCAAGCACAAGATGATCAGTGACGTCAGTGCTAAAGATCAGTAATCCCCTCATTAGCACGAACCAACTCCATTGGAGCCCATTCGAGTTGGTACTCGACAACAGAACACCCGCGCATAAGGTCGAAAATTTGAATCTTTTGTCATAAACTCAATTATCCAATACAACATAAACTATTAGCGCCTAGCGCAAATGCCATATCGCATCCATGTATCATTCCAAGGTTAATTGCGCAAGTTCCCCAATCAATCATCACACGCTCAGCGCCTTTTCTCAAGTGCACGGAACAGCTGCGCGTGCCGTATTCTGCTTTCATTCCATACGGGCATAGTACCGTGCGTGGCTTTATAGTAGCCTATAGAGTGTCTGTAGCTGTTTTCGGCGACAGAGTGCGGATTCTAGAAAGGCATCTTAACACATAGCTCTGTCAATTCACAGGAGGACTACATCAACTGCTGAAGGCCCATTGAATTAGGTAATTTTTGTAACTAGGGGATATTTCCAGAAATGAGATTGCTGGAGTATTGTAGTGATTGAATTTTCTGTCTGCAATGTCTCACAAACCTCGAGATTACATCTCGAAATGTGTGAAATATCGCTATTTATTCGCGGTGTTGGCCAGGAGCCAGACAAGGAGACGGATAGGACGAAAAATTGATTGGTAATATCAACTATCATGCGAACCCTGGTTACCTTGCTCTACTAGTCGTTCCAATATTGCTATGCTAAAGTAACGCCTGGCAAAGGCAGCTGTCATCGTGGATGTCGCCCTTACATTAGACATCATCACTGTACAGATCGATTTCATCTGACGAACGTGATGAATTTGTTGATTCGTGATTCCAATCACCAAAGTCCAAATCATCGTCCTCTCGTTCCACTATAAAACTGATCCCCGTTTCGAGCGAAAAACGTTCAACAAGGCGCTGCCAATCGTATTTCAACGATGATGCAGAATGGGGAACTACTACCCGAACCTCCTTCAACTGAGGCACATGTGTCTGATGGCAAGAGGCCACATGTTCAAGAGCTTCTAGGTAGCGTTGGTCGTCCGTGAAAGGTCTAAACGCAGGTGTGCAAAGTCAGTATGTGTCTCACCTGCAGTTCATACAGGAACACTTACCGAACAGGCGTTCGAAACGTCAGCAGTGACGCCGGAAATCTTTCCGTAAATGTATCAGAAACTCCACTCATGATCATACCCAGAGGGCAGCTAAGCTGTTGCAATGATCCAAAGCCTTCAAGGTTATTACGAAGATGAATCCCGCTACATGTCCTCTCTTCTGCGATCGAGTCGCAGAAGACATGAAGAGTCTCCAATGATGCCTTCTGACAATCTAAAGCTTCACATAAAGTCTTCAATCGGTCTCCATTTGGTATCGGCCATTCTGATAGGTGGTCTAAACACACGTCGTATTTGAACGTCTTTAGGTGCCGTGGTGATGAAAGTAACACTTCCAGATGAAATTTAGTATAGTAAGTGCATTCCAGATCGAGCTCTTCCAGATTATTGCAGGCTCGCGGAATCAGACGCTGTAGTTTGAGTGCGCTTCTTTCGCCGTGCTCGCGATTACTTCTGCACGTAATGCATTCTCCCATCCCATATTCGTGGACTTCGCGCAAATGAAGTTTTTGTAACGATTGCAGCCGAAATAAAGGTACGAGGTCGCTTAAAGATGACGTTCCTGCGTCGACTTTGATTGATCGTAAATGTTCGAACTGGTGAGTCTGTCCGGACAGGGTACCTGCTGCCGCCTTGCTAATGAGATCGAACCAGGCGCGGCGTCGTGATCGGTCTCTCACGTCCACGATGCTGAGAGATGTAATGTTTGGGGTATGCAATAGTATTGCGTTTTGCAACGCTTCGTCATTACTACGGTCTTCGTTGCATTGAGTTGCCCACTCTTTCCAGTCCGATATACCAAGCGTGCGCAGTCCTTCTTTGATAGCTTTCTTGTCCTTCGCAGTTGGAAGATAATGCCGACCCCTGCGATGCGACCACAAGCCGAATGTGATGTTCACGTCGTGAACATACTCCGCAAGCTGCGTATTCGATATTATAGTACGAAGAAAGGTATAGGGCTCGCAGAAATGGCTACTAAATCTAGCGTATACCATGTCGATGACGATGCGGTAAAAGCGCCGACTCGTTAGTGCCAGATTGATTAGTGTAGGGAGCTGGAAGTGGACGAGGTTTATCGCGGGGAGATAGTCCAGTACCTGGAGGATCAACTCATCAGCGAGATCATTCAGTGTCGCACGCGACCCAGGTATACGGGGTTTCGGAGCATTGCTTTTGAATTCACGCTTCGTGGCATGTCGACGCTTTGCATCTTGTGACGGAAGTAGTGGGAAGTCGTGTTCATTGATGATCGGCATTGTATGTGGCGATGCGGTTATACTGGGACTAGCGACACACGCGGATCGCATCTGGATGAGGAGTATGGAATATGCGCCTTTTGAGTTTTCAGTAGGAGTATGTCAACGGAATTGGCGATCGCGAAAGCGATCGAAGAGTGGCTAAAGTCATTCGAACGCAGCGGTTCCTGTCACGTCAGCGCAGGTTTCGCGCTAAGCATGCCTGATTAACCGATGCCCTGCCCTTCGCCCCGGGACACCCTTCAGGTATTGCCGCCATGCAAGGAGTCTTTCACGCCCTCATCCTCAGCTTCCCACGATTTCTCGTCGCGATGCAATAGCGTGTTAGTCACTTCAGAGGTAACCGCTACCTATAGCGAAAACACTGTATTGTGGAAGGTGTCGTTTTAGCACTCGCAGACGCAGCGCCACCCATTCCATCTCATTCGCTCTCCTCACCATGGAGCGCCTCTCAGAAGAAATTTTGGACCACATAGTGTCAGAAGTCACCAACCCTTTGCCGAACAGACACAAACCATTCTATGACGACCTTCTCAGCTTATCTATGGTATCACATAAATTTTGTCGCATTGTAGGGCCATATATATATCGCTCTCTAATCATGTCCGGGTCCAACGGAGACGAATTGTTGCGAACGACAAACAACCATCCTGAGCTGCTACGATACGTTCGGGTCGTTTTCGTGATGCAATATCATTACATCGCTGATGAGATCCGAGATCTCATCATACACATACCCAACCTGCAGGAGTTGGATCTGGACATTATGGGTTCATTCAGAGAATGCGGGCTATCAGATATCGTGCCAGTCCTCAAGTTGCAGACCGTGACGACGCTACGTCTCTCCGGTGTTGCAGCGAGGGAGAACGTGGGAATGTCTCTCGACGACTGGGAGTTCGAGAACAATACTATTACTAGCCTGGACCTCTCTTTCTTCGAACCCACAAATGGGGAGGAACTGAGTGGGAAAATCCAGATCTTCGCGGCGGTGTTCCGGAACTTGAGCTCTTTGAAGATACACGCTAATTACCAGTGGAATAATACTCACATTCCTATCTTGACTGGTTATACATTCCGCTGCCTGGTTTACTCATTCAAACATGCTTTTGAGTCAACTCTTCGCCAATTTAGCTTCGGGCATAACGATGAGTTTGGCCACTCGGAAGAGTTTGAGGCCTTAGGCCATGGTCTTGGTGTTGGGGAAATCCTCAAAGCGTCACGGCTAGAGAAGCTACAGATAGACACCATCTGTTTGCAAAAGTCCAACCAAACAACGAAGCTAAGGAGCCTCGCGCTTGAGCCATCATGTCTGCCTACGTCTTTACGCATACTGTACGTGCGCCATATCGTTGCCACTGGAAACCTGAACCCCGAAGAAAAGAACCTCATGCACTCAGACGAAGCGCAGTGTTTGTCACAGCTAGTGAACCTAGCAGCGCGAAGATTACGTTTTCCTAATCTGCAGAAGTTGACACTAGTAATATCTCTACCTCCTGTTTTCGAAGAAGTTGCTTCTAGGATCGTGAAGACTCAAGCGCGGAAAGCGAAAGTGCAGCTAGAGTTGATGTTTATGTAAGGTTATGCGTGATACTATTGCAACTGGGATCACTAACAAACAATTAGGTCTGAGTGGGACCACGTCAGCCGTGATGTCTCTAGAGCTTGGCCTGAGTATGACCATGCTCGAGATCCGCGAGATCCATCATACAACCAAACGCTCATCCGTTACGTCTAGCCGTGCTTTTCAGGCCGCATTCGCCACCACCAGCGACGACGCTATCTTCAATAAGTTTTATACGCAAGCTTGTAGATCTGTGGCTGCACAGCCGGCAGGGACTGGTGAGCAGCGAGGCTCTTGACTACTACGTCCACAAACAACGTCTGAATTGTGCCACGCGACTTGCTCCTGGAAGTAAGCACAAACGATATTCGAGCGGTAGTGCCTCGACATCGCCATCGGCTTCATGGGAGGAAGATCGCAGGATCCGTGCGCTAGGATCCGATTGGTTGTCTATACGAGGTTACGAATCCATTCAGCCACCTTTAGCGCTGGCATTGCGAAGCCGCAGCGATGCATTGCAAGAAGAGCCGGAACAGTCTGTAAATGCAATTTAAGAATACGCATACAACATGATCATACCGAGTCTATTCTATATAAACACCTTTCACGAACCCGATGCTGTGCTTATTGCACACAGCTGAGGGCCGTTTACATCTAGCGTGATTTGACATTCTACACTTTACAGTATAGCACTATACTCCTCGCACAGCAGCCACTACCACTTTCGCCATAGTACGATGTGTCGCGCACTTGACCTGTCCGCTGCGAAACGCGACCCGAATACAACAATTACTGCAGCTACTGAACAACCCACTATCAGCGGAAATCTCAAAACAGGCCTCGAAAAACTCACGCGGGCCGTAGAACGAGGAGTCGACCGTCAAATCTTGAGCGCACAAGTACGAGCTTATGGGACACCCCCATCACCATCTCTATTCTCGGAACAGACAACAAACATCGGTTCATGTAACGCAACACCGATAGTCTGAGCAATGAAGGTGCTACATTACGACATTCACCGTCAGTCTCATTATGATTACGCTATCGAAGGGCTGTGGAGTCGTGTGTTTTTATGAAAATGTACTTTTTGTCCTGGGACCAGAAGACCAGCACTATCTTGTAAGACGGTTGATTTATATTGTTGGATGTTATGTTTGTATGGTATGTATCGGGAGGATAGTCGAGTTGCTAGCAGGAGCTGTACGATAATCTTCACTGTCGGCTGTAAGACAAGATTGTGTCCATGGATTTGATGTTCGACAGAAACGGTATACGTTCACGTGTATTATTTATTTATGTATTTGGGGGGGAGGGGGAGGGAAGAATCTATACCTGTATCTTTCTTGTATCTCTTCAACAAGATTTTTACGTACTTGGTTAGTTTTTTGTACCAATTCCGTGTAGCGTATAAAACAGAGCTATCAGGGTCTAGGTCGTCTGAGAAGACAATGATAATTAGCAGGGCAGATCTACATTCTCGATGCACAAGTTTACATGTGTACTCTAAGGCTGTCCTTGACGTAGAAGTACATTGTAATGCCGCGCTGCACTTTCTAGCCACACGTCTGTTACGCTGCTGCTACCCGGAAATGACTACACTACGAAAGCGTATTCACTGGTTGCTATTGCAAAGGCTGGAGTAACGGTTGTTCACTTGCTTAAGCTACTCTTGTCGTCACGTTGCAATCTTCAACTCAGCACTCCTCTCTCTTTACTAACTATCAATAGAGACTTCTTCGCACGTGGTAATGTATTAAATAACATGATGAACTGCACAGTACAGGCGGTGTTGCAATCTGGTTCACTTGTTACAACTAAGACACGACAGAATATAGTTGCTATAACCTGGACCTGCAGAGCCCCACTCCTGTTGCGGCCGTGCAGCTCTAGTTCATCCCAACCGCTTAGAGATTTAGCATGTTCAACGCGTCAGTGCCGAGCAGACCGACACATGAACGATATTTACTAGCTCAAACAATTATCTCTCATCAATCAAGCAGCGATTCAATTACCAGCATCGGTGGTTTAGTGGTAAAATTAGCCGTTGCCATCCATTCAAGAACAGATTCGGCTAGCCCCGGGTTCGATTCCCGGCCGATGCATTTTTGCCTTTTTGCTGTTCTTAGTCCATCTTTTTGCTTTTTTTGCTTTTTTTGCAGTCTCCTCTTTCCGACAGCTGCGCCACACGCACCGCCACGCACCACCCCGCCTTTTTTTTCTAGTTCTCGGCCGATGCATTCCTGCTTTTTGCGTTGTCTTCTCGCTCTCAGTGTTCTTTTTTGCTTTGAGCATTATTTTTGCATTTGCAGATTGCGTGGTCATTCGGCTGGGTGGCGGAAGTGGCCGTATGACCGAGATACTCCGCGCACACCCAATCTTTTTGCCAGGCTTTCGACCACAGGCCATCAAAAAGTGTTTACTGGTGCTTTTGTGGCACCGCAAGCATTATAGAGCGCGCATTGTTGATGTTGCCGCCACAACTTGCTGTGAGAGATTCTGAGCCAACAGCAAGCGATCATAGTTACGCACATTACAGGAACATATAGCGTACGATAGACAATTCTTCAGGAAGTGCTTCTCCACGGACAAACTGTTGCATTACTGGAAAAAAACAAGCTGGTAGAGTGGATGCTTGTCTTGGATGGACCTCCTCTTCAGCGACCAACGTCCACGACTGGCACGGCCATAGTGATGCAGTCTTTCAATCTGTTTCTCGAATGCGAAACATCGCGTCCTCTCTCTTTTTCATCTCTGTTGAAGCATCGAGACATGCACTTATAATTCTTTACCTCACACAATGTCTGGAACCCGTACAAAAGTTGTCATACTTATTTCTCACCTGGTGGTGGGCTTTCCGATAGACAAGTTAATCACTCCTCTGTATTACTAGATAGAAGCGTTAGTCTCACATCACAAGGACCGCTCATGGTAATCAAGGCGATAGAGGGGATCAAAAGCCAAGCTAACCCGTATCTAACGCTAGCGCCGCACCACCAGTGCTAAGCGACAATCGAAATTCAGTGAGTCGCAACATTGACGCCGACGACATCGACCACCAACGAAGCCACACCCAAGACCACCCCGCCGTCTACCTACAAATCGATCAAAATGGAGAACGAACGCGGAGAGCTCGTTGACCTTTACGTCCCCCGCAAAGTAAGCCAAAGACGTACAATCGCAATGAATGTCTGCTAACATAATACAGTGCGTGAGTACCCAACCCAACGACTAGCTACCCGACCACGAAACGCGATACTAATACCTACAAGTCGGCCACCGGACGCATCATCAGGGCCAAGGACCACGCCTCTGTCCAGCTTAGCGTTGGCAAGGTTGACGAGAACGGCCGCTACACTGGCGACAACCAGGCCTACGCCATCTGCGGGTTTGTTCGCGCCATGGGCGAGGCTGACGACAGCTTCAACAGGCTTGCACAGAAGGACGGCTTCCTCAAGTCTGTCTGGAGCGCGAGCCGGTAAATGGCTGGGGACATGGAGTTGAGGTATGCACGTGCGACACAATTAGGCATTTGGGCTGAGGCTGATTGGGAGCAGGAATTCGGGATCTGAACTGCCCTTTGAGGGCGCAGGCATGCATTTCACGGCGACTTAGGCCTTCATTTCCTTTCTCCTGCGAATCAACGATATCACGAGGAATGGGAACCGGTTGAGACATGAATACCATCAAATTCACAAACCCTGTCACGTATCATGCGACTACACGGCCTTCGCCAAGACTTGGTCGTGATGTATACTGTCGAATTTGTGAAGTAATGACGGTGGCTGGGCATATTGCCTAATCAGCTATGCCGTCGAGACATTGCATAGTCGTATGCTATGTAAGCTGATTACGCGTCATTTCTAGGTTCATGGGTCAAAGTTTGTGGAAAAGCACTTACTTCATACCTTGAGTTCTTCGTTGCTGCCCAAGATGCTACCCATCGCAGGGCATCCGCCTGCAAGATCATCAATACCCACAACATACGGTCGAAATATCACGCGGCATGCATATGGATAGTAGCATGACGCAGCACACAGGAAGGCCCTGTGATACTCGGCCGCGTGGTTCTTACATCTTGTGTCGCTGCTGGATGCGAGGAGACCGTTCGCTAACAACATACAAGTCCGCACGTACATAACGCTGATTACTACACTACAATCTGGTACAGCATGCGACGTGACGCGAGTGCGCTTGGCCACCAATATCGACCATACGTTGCATCCAAGGCGAGCATCATCGCCGTATTCTGGCCCAGTGTACCGAGCCTCCCCACCACACCTCGTTAAAACACATGACCCCACGGACAGCGTCTACCTATAACATGCTGTTTCTCGACCCGACTCTGTGGGTGCGATCGTTATGTAACACCCGTCGTACAAGAGCGGAAGTATAGACACCCACCTGTAGTACTGAGGTTACATGTGACGACACGACAAGTACCGGAACACAAATATCGAGCGTCTATCGGTTTACAGCAACCGTACGGCGGTTAACTATCACACCGAAGATACTCCATGCTATTAGTTTCAGAAGGTACCGGTAGCCACCAATACACCTTGCTGAAGCATTCTGTCCATACAATCCTTGCAGCATGTACCTTACGCGCAGTACTGATCCTCAACAGACTCATATATAGTATCACTGGGATTGCGGGGATGCAGTAATGATGTTTGACAGCGGTCCGCTGGGAATGCACAGAATGCCCACCGATGACGGGGCTTAGCGACCGATCAGATGAGCGGATTGCGTGCGCGTGCATAAGGTGTGGTACGAGGCGAGAGATATACATGTGCGTGGTACCGACTGCTGGTCATTACGATGGTGTAGTACCGTCTTCGTCCACTCCATGTTTGTATCGCTCAAACCAGACAGTCAGGCATGAAGGAGGATTGATCGGACCTGGATGGGATTATCGCGTTGACCTACTTCATGTCAATAGATTGCATGGAGGTACGCAAATGAGAAGCCAATACAGTATCTCTTGCGTCAGATTGTACTCTACACCGTTCCGAGACGCAAAACGCGCGCATTCTAGGATTGGCCTATCATTAATCTGGATGCCAGCGTGAATTACTAAACATGAGACGATGGCCATTAGGAAACTGAGGCCTTGGGCTCAGGTATTTTGCTTTTCTCGTTTAGAGGTATATGCGGTTAAGCACACCTGATATTGTGATCAAGTGGGTGTGTAAGCTGACAACGGTAAGGCTGCAGCGCGTTCGACTACGTTTTGTTTCCGAGTGGATACAGTACACGCCATCCATGTGTGCAGGGAGGCGAGGTTGAATTTTGCCGCAGTGGAGCGCGATATGACGATAGAATGATGATAAAAATCTATAGCTATAACTGTAAGCACGGCTATCAATAAATCTCATCGCGATTCAAGTCTACTCAGAGGCTGCCGCTGTACAACTCCCACCGCCTCGCCAATCCCGAACCTCGCTATCAAACTACCGACACACAGTACATGGTATACATTAATTCCCGCTCGCTACCAAAATACACGTGGCAGACCCACGTACTTTCAAGTCAGCCTCCCGCATCCCGGGGAAGCGGGTTGGCCCTTCAAAAGGGGACAGTCTTACATGTCTTGGCGCGCATACAAGCGGTGTGATTATGCGGTATGCGGGCATCCCCATCAACCTACACCAACGTATTGGAAGGTGCGGATCCGACTTTTCTTTCGACGGGAAGGACGCAAAGTCTGATGTGTGGTGATGTCAGACCGATCTTTGCGGGTCGGATGCAGGTAGTAGTGTATGGGTGTGCACAGTGGATGATGGCTGTCGGGCCGATTCTCAGTGGTCGAGAGCTGTTACGGGCCGGAAAGTATCGCACTGCGGAGGTCGAGCTGTATTTGAATTACTCTGAAAATCACTCATTCATCGACGAGTCGGAGTTGTAGTCCCAGAGTTCGGCTGCTGTCGATCTGGAATAGTATCAAGAGCGGCATTCCGAACCACGGACACGGCTCTACTCTCTTTCACCTTCCAATCATCACCTTTGCGCACGACCTTCGATCGGTCCTTCTCTGCTTTCTTGAGTAGCATCTCCTGAATCTTTGCGTCGCGGCGTTTGCCTTGGACGCAGTCACAAAGACAGCCCTCAGTCGGACACGCGCCGTCTGATAATACCGGGTCGGCGAACCATGCTGATAGACAATTTGAGTGCCCTCCATGCCCACACAGTGGGCACCATATCCAGAGCGTAGCTGCAGGCGGCGACCACCTGGTGGGAGTGATCGGTGAGGGACCATCAGCGACCTGATCGCCATCATGGTCTGGATTCGATATGAGAGAGGATCGTTGCCTTTCATGTCCTCGATCCTTGAAGGCTGAACGCGATTTTGCTCTCGGTTTCTTCTTTGCAGTCACCGATTGGAAAGCCGGGTATTTGGCCCAGCAAATCGGGCAGGGTGCCTGCGTTCGCTTGCATGATTCACATCGCATCTTGTCCCTAGGGTTGTTGATTGGTGACTTGCAGCTTAGGCAAAGTAGGCCAACCTGCGTTTCTTTCAGCGCTTGCTCGTAGACAGCAGGATATGTCGGATACGCTAATCGCCGGAGAGTAGCGGCGGAGTTGAAAAGTGACAAGGACTGTAGCTGCGCATGGTAGGTGTGGAGGATAGACTCTGCTTGGTAGGGATTTATACCAGTAGCTATCAGTTGACTCAACTGTGTCGAGAGAATGGCCTTTGCTTGTGCTTGTGTCAGTCCCAGCGAGACAAACGTATCACTGAAGGCGTTCAAGACGTCTCCCATATGAATGTTTGGGGAATCAGCGGGCCCGTGAGTTTGTGGTAATAATGGCGCCAAAAGCAAAAGGAGAATTGAACCGAATTGTGCATCCGACGCCTCCGTATGATAATGGAGAAGATGATTAAGCAGCCCAATGACGGAATAGGCGGAACCGACTTCGGCATCGACGTGCACAGCCTCAAAATCAGACAGCAGTAATCCTTCCTTTACTGTGGGATCAAGTACCGGAGGCGCACTCCTAGATGTATGTGGTAATGAAACGGGTGGCTTTAGGACGTGCGGCGATCTCACATCCTCGAACACATCAGGCACGATGGTTCCGCTTGCCTCCATCTCAGCGTTGTACTCGAACGATGACGAGGAAATACTTGTGAGCGCTTCTGAGTCAGAGCTATCATGACGAAGCAGTTGGTTATTCCGTCGTAGATGTTCCATGTCGCGAACGACTTTTTCTCCGCTGTCAAACGCATCCACCGAGCTTTGTGGATACGTTTGGTTTGCATGAGCTATGTTTTTGCCGACAGGCACTGTTGTTGGAGATATCGATGTGCTTTTGCCTAATTCCTGGTCTCCGGCGTTCCTTGGCTTTCCAAAGCTGGAGTGTTCCTGCACAGCCTGCCAATCATCTGACAAGGACTGCCCCCGACCTACTTGTGAATTGGTACTTGCGAAAGAACTTGGCATGGAATTGCCCTTCTGAGAATCTGAGGACGCGGAGAACATGGTGAAGCTTTCACCAGAATCATGTCGCTCTAGCGGGGGAGGCACGTTGATGCTTCTGCCCTGTGCGCTGTTCGGTGCGAGGCTCAGTGGGATTCGCGGTGATGCGCGATAGCTGCCGACCATAGCACGGCGTTCATCGATGTCGTCTCCCGAGTGATACCATTGTGGCCCGCTGAACGTTCTCTGCGGTGGAGCGAGTGTTTTGCTTGCATTGGCAGGCGGTCCAGCAACAGAAGGCGGGAGCTGATCAATGTCCTCCTGATCAATATCAAGCAAGTCTGGCCTCTGAGTGTCGTTGACGGATTGGTTAACAACTGGACGGGCAAGAGGGGTGGCAAGATTGGAAGTGCTCTCTCGCACCGACGGTGATCGGGATGGTGATATCGGCTTCTCTAGCGTACCCAAGATAGCTCGCACTGCAGGATTTGGGGGAATTGTCAAGCGCTTGTCGTGTGCCTCCATGTGCTCGGTAGACATCTGGTGCATCTTCTCAGACTGTCGGGGCGCTGTGTTCTGCAATTGCAGCAATCTTCGCTGTCTGTGTAGCTCTGCTCTGCACCGTACCGCTACGGCAACAGACGTACCGACGATTCGCCATGCCTGCGCGAGCCTATAGAAGGCTGCGCGCTGCGCGTACTCGGCATTCTGCTCAAAGATGCTCTCCAGGCGGAGAAAAGATTCCAAGTCAGGTGGATCGGAAAGAGGTATGGTCTTGTACTTTTGTGCGAGATACTCGAAGATGTGGGGATTGGCCACGCCTGGTAGCATTCCTCGTATGGCGACCTGATTGGGTCTGAATGACTCGCTGTAGGCGACCATGGAATCACTGAGGAACATGACTTTGGGTGCAATATCAGAGGGCGGGGTACTGCTAAACGATTTGGTTGACCTGTTGCTGGCGGTGCGACCATGATGCCGCTTGACTGACGACGTCAGGAAACTGTCATCTAAACTATCATCTGCTGAGCTTCTGAAACTGCCTTTCTCAGGGCTATGGCGTCTTGCACGTGCGTCACCAAGGCATGTATCGTCGGTGTACGCCAAGCCTGTAGAAGATGGCTGCCGAGGCCTCTTCTGGGCAACGGCAGCGACTTCTCCACTTGGCGATACTGCAAAAGCCTGCAAGTTGCGCCGATCTACAGTTTTTGGAGCGTGATGGACGTCGTTTTGCTGGAAAACGCCCTCCTTGCCGACAGTCCACAGGGTGTCACGCGAGTGCCAAAGCATATCGGAGGGTGCACTAGGAAACTTGTTGATTTCCCGAAATGGTAGGAACGGTCGGCGAAAGTCCCATACGTGGATAACAGAATGCTCGCGATCATAGGATGTGGCCAGCTGTGTGCACTGGTAGGCGCCCTTTTCGTGGTATTCGTCGGACCAGTAGGGTGGCCTCCATCGAGCTTGGTAGACGGGGAAGGGCGTGTGCAGAACGTAGGCAGCTTTCTGGCGGCGGCCAATGATGGAGAAGTCCCAGACCTTGACCGTTCGGTCGACGCCAGCGCTGAGCAGATGCCTGCCGTCTGGATGCCAGTCGATGGAGGTGCAGATGCGCTGGTCGTGAGCGGTAATCTTCTGCTTGGGTCCCTTGTTATGGCGGAAATCCCACCGCTGTATGGTGCCATTGTCAGTACCGAAAGCGAACTCTACGGCGTCAGTAGGCGACCACTGGACATCGCGGATGCCACCGTTCATGCCAGCATAGTGGTCTCGACTGCGACAGACGGTGACGTCTCTGCGCATATCGCGCAAGTCCCACAGGCGAACGGTGTTGTCGTGGCTCGCAGACAGCAGCAGATGGCCCTGATGAGGGTTGAAGGCCAGTTTGTGTACCTGACGCGTATGCTCGTGCAGCCTGGTGAGTTCGACGCTTGCACGGTTCAAGTCGTACAGTATGACTTTGCCATTCGCAGCGGCAGTTGCAATATGCGAGCTGAACTGGCCATGGGACCACTTTACGTCGTGTATGCCCAAGCCCTCGCGCTGCCGGGCATGCGAGTCGGCATAGTTGAGGACCGCAGCACGCAGGTTGGTCTCGTCGACGATCTTGGCATCTTGCACGCGGACTGTTTTTAGAATCTCCTTGCCAGCGAGGACGGCATGGGTGCGTTCACGGTTGATGTCCAGGGCAGAGATGTCGAGGCCTGTTTTATGGCTTGCATCTTGGGAATAGGCCGTGCGGATGCTGGCGAGTTTAGCATGCAGGACTGAGTGCAGGAAGGTACGCTCCGTGGTTGTTGCGATACATGGCAGGAGGTGAGTGGAGAGGAAGGTGCAAGGCGTAACAGGGAAGGAGCTGGGAGGGCAGTGGGAAGGAACGGCGCATCAGGGGGCAAGAGCGAGTGGCAAGCAGCAACAAACAACAACAAACAACAAAGCAACAACAACAGCAACAGCAACAAAAGCAACAGCAACAGCAACAGAACAGCAACAGCAACAGCAACAGCAACACAGCACAACAAAAAGGTGCAGAGAGAAAATATAAAGAACCAATGGGCAATGGGCATTACTCTGTGTGTGTGCCCTGCGCGTAAAGTATGGAGACTGAGAGTGAAGACATACCCGGCAAGTTTCGGCACTAGAGGGTTCGGAGGGCCGCCCTCTGGGCCATGGGCATGCACACTGGGTGGGCGGGATCCGTAGGCCGTCGTCAAGGGCTGGGCAACGAAACGCTCAAAGTACGAGCGCGACTTTTGCTTAGGCAGAGGCAGTGGCGGCGCCGGTGGTATCTTGGGCGACGCAACGGCTGACGTGCGACGGTGTTCAGTCATCTGAGCAGCCCACCGGGTTCGAGTGTCGCATGCCACGTCCAGGGCTACTGCCAGAGGGCGAGGTGTAGCTGGAAGAGGCGACCTGGGAGCGACAAGGCCCAATGCGGTGCGGACGGTCAAGAGCTGTGCTGTGTAGACGACTGGAGGTGTGTAGCAGAGGTAGTGTGACGAGCTGCAGGCTGCTGCAGGACCGCCGCTGACGGTGCACGACTCGCCCGCCTGTCCCTGGGAGCATGGGCATGCAGGCCGGGGGTGGGAGCGGTGGTCTGGATGGAATCCATCATCGGCGCGCACGGACAGGCCCAATGCCTGCTGCATGTGCGCCACAAGTCTACTCGTGCTAGCTCTCCTCGCCCATGGCACCGTCTCAGCGTGCAACATGTCACCGCGTTTCTCTTCCATAACCTCCATCTCCTCCTTCCTACCCTCTCCTCCCCCTCCCCCTCCCACCTGTCTCTGCCATCTGTGAGTGCTCGCATCCGGGTCTCACATGCAAGTGGAGAGAAGCTCCATCATGGCCGGTCCGCTGCGTACGGTCGACCTCTCCGCCGCCGACCGCGACCACGACGACGAGAGATGGACGTATGCCGGCCCTGTGCGCAGCACCATCGCCGTCCTGCAATATGCCTATCCCATCGTTATGCTCGTCTTCTTTCTGGCTGCCTTCACCGTCCGCAGCATTGCCGCTTCTAGATCTAATACTAATATCGCCAAACCTACCACAACCGGCCCTGGGGGAAAGCCGCTTCCTGCCACCGATCCTACCCGCAACTTCGTCAAGA
The DNA here is from genome assembly GCA_004936725.1 of Alternaria brassicae. Classification (NCBI taxonomy): domain Eukaryota; kingdom Fungi; phylum Ascomycota; class Dothideomycetes; order Pleosporales; family Pleosporaceae; genus Alternaria; species Alternaria brassicae. Next base: position 1,331,128 of record CM016505.1, on the reverse strand, counting down.
AGCTGGTCCACGATGATGTCACGCAGACGCAGAAGAGGGTCTTTGAATGGGTCTCCCTTGCTACGGCCTTTACCTTTGTCGGCAACTCTGTCATCGTCATTGCGCACGCTCTGGCCGAGACGCAGGAGCACTGGTGGGCAGGCAAGTCGGTCGTGGTATGTAGAGACAACAAGCACCAACTTCGCACCATGTGCTAACCCATCCCCCCCCAGATCTACCTCGTCGGCGCCTTCTTCGTCTACTGTCTTTTCCTCATCTCCCTCCTCGATTCGAAGCCATCTCCGACCGAGGCGCATCTGGCGACATGGAGTCTGGCAGCCGTGCTAGAAATAGTACTCGTGGCCCTCTCCTTCGCCATCTACACGCATCCTCACAAGGAGCCTACCGCAGGCCCCCCGGCCAAGCGACTGCGATTTGGCATGACCGAGTGGGAGTCCGCCGAGGTGTCCATGGACCTGCTTCGCATCGTACTGCTCCTCGCACTCATCGCCTTCTACATGCTTTTCGTCATAGTCCCACAGCGTAAATCCCAGCAAGAATCCGGCACGCCGTCTGAAAACACTTCCCTGCTAGGTAGCGCCGATCAAAACGGTCATGCGGAGAACGGTCACGCGAACGGCTCATATGGCTCAGTCCACCCCGTCGGTGGCAAACACCAGCACACCGAGGGTGCGCCGCCCGCCTGGAGCAGGCCCACTGGCGCGCCCGCGCGTAGTTGGTGGGAATACATCAAGGGCTATCATGTCTTTTTTCCCTACCTCTGGCCTTCGAAAGATCGCAAGTTGCAGCTCGTAGTCATTGCCTGTTTCTCACTCGTTCTAGCCCAGCGCGTCGTCAACGTCGTGGTCCCAGATCTCACGGGTGAAATCGTGGATCGCCTCAAGGACCCCTCGAGAGGAAATCCTTGGACTGCCATCATGCTCTACATCGGCTTCCGGTTCCTGCAAGGCAGCAATGGTTTGCTCGGTGCGGCGCGATCTGCATTGTGGATTCCCGTGTCGCAGTACTCGTATCGCGAACTGTCAGTCGCGGCATTTGAGCACGTGCACAGTCTTAGTCTCGACTTCCACCTCGGCAAAAAGACGGGTGAGGTCCTATCCGCCTTGGGAAAGGGTAGTTCCATCAATACGTTTCTCGAACAGGTGACCTTTTCAGTGGTGCCCATGCTCATTGATCTGGCCGTTGCCATTGCCTATTTCCTCGTCAGATTCGATGCTTACTACGCGCTTGTTATTGCCATCATCACCTTCTGGTACATCTATCTGACCATTCGCATGGCGCAGTGGCGCGCTGAGATCCGCCGAGAAATGGTCAATGCCGACAGAGAAGAGGATGCCGTCAAGTAAGTAAATGCCTGTGGATTTCATCATCTGGCTAACATCTGCAGGAACGACTCTATGGTGTCATATGAGACGGTCAAGTATTTCAACGCCGAAGCGTACGAGTTCAACCGCTATCGTGAAGCTGTTAAGAAGTATCAGAACGCTGAGTACAAGGTCATGTTATCGCTGAACATCATGAACATCACACAGAACATGGTTTTCATGATCGGACTACTCGTCACATGCTTCATTGCGGCATACCAGGTTGCGGCTGGAATCCTCGAGGTCGGCAGATTTGTGTCGCTTCTCACGTATATGAGCCAACTGCAGAGTCCTCTCAACTTCTTTGGCACCTTCTACAGGATGATACAGTCTGCCATGATCAACTCGGAGCGCATGCTTGAGCTCTTCAAGGAGCAACCCACTGTGGTCGACAAGGAGGATGCCCAACCTTTGGCCTCGTGTGAGGGTAACCTTCGCTTCCAGGATGTACACTTTGCCTACGATCAGCGCAAACCAGCGCTGACAGGCCTCGACTTTTACTGCGAGCCAGGCACGACTACTGCGTTTGTTGGTGAATCTGGCGGGGGTAAATCAACCGTTTTTCGTCTGCTTTACCGATTCTACAACACCATGTCCGGTAGCATCCAGGTTGATGGACATGACGTTGAAGACCTTACCATCGACTCGGTGCGCAGCCACATTGGCGTTGTGCCTCAAGACACTGTGCTCTTCAATGAGACGCTCATGTACAATCTGAAGTATGCAAACCCAGAGGCAACCGATGAGCAGGTACACGAGGCGTGTAGAGCTGCAAGCATCCACGATAAAATTATGACATTCCCGGACAAGTATGAGACCAAGGTTGGTGATCGCGGCTTGCGACTTTCCGGAGGTGAGAAGCAGCGTGTTGCTATTGCCCGCACGATTCTGAAGAATCCACGTATCATCATGCTTGACGAAGCTACTGCCGCTCTCGACACCGAGACGGAGCAACACATCCAGGAAGCATTCACAACACTGGCCAAGGGCCGCACTATGCTCATCATCGCTCATCGTCTTAGTACCATTACCCATGCTGACCAGATTCTTGTCTTGCACAAGGGCAAAGTTCAGGAACGAGGAACGCACGAGGAGCTGCTTGATCGCAACGGTCACTACGCCGCCATGTGGAAGAAGCAGATCCGCGCCCAGAGAGCCGCTGAGCAGGCGCAGTACCTCAAAGATAAGGCTGATAGACTGCGTCGGGAGTCCAAGGATGGAACCATTGGCTTCGAAGACGGAAGCAGCAGCCACTCGAGTTCCGACGACGAGAACGCGAAGAAGATTCGCTCCGCCAGCCAGAACGCACCGTATCAAGAGGACACGTCAGGTAAACCGCATGGCCATCCTTAGTCTGGCAGGTCATTGTTTTTCTGAGTCTATTTGCTCCTTGAAAGCAATCGTCAATCACCATGGTAGTTTGCAGGATTCACCCGGATGCACAGATGGTCACTTTACAGTCACTATCGCACTCATCTATGGGCCGCGCTGTTGCTATAGCCTTCGGCCCTGGACTAGTCACCTACCTACCCTCTTTTGCTCAAAAAACCCCCCGGAGGCCCTATTCTTCCATTGATCCAATCAAAGTCGCTCTCTGTTTCTATGGACCCTTTCCACTTTTCTTACCGGAGTTGCTTGAGAAAGACGTCGTAGTAATGGGCGGTTTCCGCATTGTCACAATTTACACATGGATGATGATGATGATGGGAAGGGAAGTGCTGGTTGGAACAGGAAAGGGGCGGCGATTTGTTGTTTTATACCAAAGAAAGGACGTGGGCCATGGACGGTTTACACAAACAAAGTGACCCCCAAGGGTTTTGCGACGACAGGGCGCATTGTCGTGTCGCGGTGGCGCATGAGAAATGATTTCACGGATAGCGTGGGCTGGTGTTGTGTTTTTATTGGTTTTTCATGCACCTAAAAAGATTTATACGCAGAAATAGAGGTATCGAAAATGTACACGATTAAATCAAGATTATCGAACGTGGCTGACCCTCTGCCCTACGTCATGGCTCTAACATGGTTGACCGTATTGTGCTGGATGCTTGAGTACTTACCTGCCCCATGAGTAGTCAGTTCTGGGTCGGTCGGTTAAAACCAAGGTTCACCACAGGATGGAGATTGTTTGTATAATATCGTTGTCTCATACTCTATGCATTACTGTATCCGTACGTCTGCATTGAGGGCAAATTTGGTTAGCTGCTCATGCCAGTTTACAAGTCTTCTCTGAGCTGTGGTGCGTGATTCTACTCCTCCATCTCCACGTCGTCGCCGCTGGTTGCGCTGCCGTTTTGCCGCGAGTTGGATTTTGGAACTGAAGCTTCCTTGTCGATCATCTGCCGTGAGACGGAGACGATGTTGTCTTCGATGAGCTGCTGACCAACGTCCGAGATGTCTATGATGTATTGTTAGCATGGTCTTGGCGTAATTTGTACATCTGAACGTACGCTTCTTTGGGTCGACCTTTCCGACGTAGCGTGTCTTCAATTGATCCTTGGTCAACTCTGTCTCTTCCTTGACACGCTTCTCGTAACCGTCTGCAAGGGTAACGAGCTTCTGCAACCTGTCGGTATTCCGCTCGCCCTCGCCCTTGAAATCGTCCATAAGCAGCGCCTCAGTCCACACGTGCTTGTGAAGGTTCATCAGCATGTTCTCCTCCAATGCAGTCTTGCGGTAGTTGATGCCGATGGAGTAGTAGTGACGGTTTAGGCCGTGGATAAGGGCCTGAATCGATGGCTTGTTTAGATGACCGACGTTGGAAGTGGTCTGGCGGGGCTCGTGACCCATCATGAGAGCCTGAGGGTTGATGAGGCGGAAGGCATCGATGACGACCTTGCCCTTGACAGACTGGATGGGGTCAACGACAACAGCGACGGCGCGGGGTGTAAGCTGCTCGAACGACTGCTGTGTGTTGATATCGACCGAGGACAGCCAGCAGCCGAAACCGGGATGTGAGTGGTACCAGCCCACGACGGTCTCTTGCCTGTGTTTGTCAGCATTGCATGACTGTGATGGGAGCGGTGGCGGCCTCGAGTGCGCGACCAGCAAGCACGCACCTTCCTGTTTGCCTCAACATGTCCATCATCTTGGTTTGGAAGACGGGGTCTACAGCCTCGACGGAGACTCCGGTTCCTGACTGCGGCATGGCGAAGACATCCACCACTCGTACTGTGTAGTCGTCCACAAACTCGCCCAGCATCAGACCCATGACTTCCATGGGCACACCCGCCCGGCCGTGTCGCAGCATCTTGAGCAGTGCCAGCGAGGAGATGTAGACGGTTTCCGAGTTATCAATCAAGTTGGTGTCGCCCTGGGGTCCTCCCATGCCGCCCATGCCACCTTGGGCGGCGGCAAGCATTCTGGTTAACCGATCCATGGCGCAGTGTTGGCGATGGTTCTTTGCGGGGTTGCGGGTAGGGTGTTTGGAGTTTAGTAAAGGGGATCGGTGGCGTGGGCGAGGGCGAGGGAAGTGTTTTGGCAGGCGGCGGCGATGATGAAGCTGTCGATGCTCGGAGCTCTCTCACGTAACTGCGCGACTGCCAGATGCGGCGATGCGGTTATTCCGGAACCGGCGCTAGGCAGGGGGTGCCCTGTTGCAGCTCGATGCATGCATGCTCAATGGCGCACGAGCGTCTTTGTTCAAGCTCCCGCCATCTCTCCTCCGGACCCCTCCACCGTTCCTTGATCGCCGACACTCGAGTACTGCTTATATGTGAAGGCGTCCGTCTCTACATCATCCAGCCGAAAATCACTCTCAATTGTCAAAGCAACATCATTCAAATCTACACAGTCGCATAGCTGTGCGCAGCCAACAAAGACATGGCTACCACCGACATGGCGCCCACGACGGGCTCCGCCTCTTTGAGCAACGGCGTCGCGTCGCAACCAAAGAAGGTCGCCTATTTCTACGACTCCGACGTCGGCAACTATGCCTATGTAGCAGGACATCCCATGAAGCCCCACCGCATACGGATGGCGCATAGCTTGATTATGAACTATGGCCTGTACACCAAGATGGAGATTTACGTGCGCGGACCCCGAGTCAATCTCGCCTGACTTGTTGCTGACACAAACACAGCGCGCAAAACCAGCTTCCAAGTACGAAATGACGCAATTCCATACGGACGAATACATTGAGTTTTTGCACAAGGTCACGCCCGATAACATGGAAAGCTTTACGCGCGAACAGAGCAAATACAACGTTGGAGACGACTGTCCAGTCTTCGATGGTCTTTTCGAGCTCTGCGGCATCAGCGCCGGCGGAACCATGGAAGGTGCTGCGCGCTTGAACCGAGGCAAGTGCGATGTCGCTGTCAACTGGGCAGGAGGACTGCATCACGCGAAGAAGAGCGAGGCTAGTGGTTTCTGCTATGTCAACGACATCGTCTTGGGTATCATCGAGCTGCTCAGATACAAGCAGCGTGTGCTGTACGTCGACATCGACGTCCACCACGGAGATGGTGTCGAGGAGGCCTTCTATACGACCGATCGCGTCATGACCGTCTCCTTCCACAAGTACGGCGAGTACTTCCCAGGTACCGGCGAACTACGCGACATCGGTGTCGGCAGCGGCAAAAACTACTCGGTCAACTTTCCTCTTCGCGACGGCATCACCGACGACACCTACCGCAACATTTTCGAGCCTGTCATTGAGGCTGTTATGACATACTACGGTCCAGAAGCTATTGTCCTGCAATGCGGTGGTGACAGTCTTTCTGGAGATAGGCTCGGTTGCTTTAACCTAAGCATGGACGGTCACGCCAACTGCGTCAAATTCGTCAAAAGCTTTGGCGTACCGGTTATTGTACTTGGAGGTGGTGGGTACACCATGAGAAACGTAGCCCGAACCTGGGCCTACGAGACGGGAGAGCTCGTCTCGACCCAGATGTCAAAGCAACTGCCTTTCAACGACTACTACGAATACTTTGCTCCCGACTACGAACTAGATGTCCGACCTTCGAATATGGAGAATGCAAACTCGCATGACTACCTGCACAAGATCAAATCAGCCGTCATCGACAACATCCGAAGAACTGGAAAGCCGTCGGTTGAAGCTTTTACCAATATACCCGATGTGCCCACGTCGCTGACTCGTGCAGCCGACCCAGGTGCTGAAGATGAAGACGATGACCTTGATGCCGACGAAAACAAGGACACACGAATGACACAACGCCAGCGCGACAAACAGGTAGAGCACGATGGCGAGCTGTACGACGCAAGCGATGACGAAGACTACAAAAACAGCCTTGGAGTGCGCGCTCAGCCCGGTACCAAGAAGAAGCGGAATATCACCGACTACCCAAATCCCAACGCTGCCCCAGCCGACGATCTGGACGGCATAGAAGAGATCAATGGCGAAAGCGCTGTGTCAACACGCCAAGCATCTGCAGCCGCCAAGTCACGCACACAGACTCCCACAACTGGCGAGCAAGAAGCCGACGATGACGGTGACATCGAAATGGATTCACAACCTGCTGCACCTGCTCCCGCTGGTGGTGCAACTCGGTCCCAATCGCCTGCGGGAGGCGTCGTGACCCCACCTGAATCCCCACCCACCGCACCAACCGCGATGGCTTCAACCTCTGCCCCGACGGCAGATGTCGAGATGCAAGATAATGCCGAAAATGAGGAGATTGCCGCAGCTAAGGAAGAGGGTGAAGCAGAACGCGATTCTGAGAATGTCAAGGGCGAAGTCCGCACCGAGGCTGCTAAGGATTAAACACTTGTATCGCGGTAGTTGAGTGCATTTTGGAGGCGTTTGTTCTTCAGTCGCACTGTTTCTGGGTAATTCCTTTCTGACGGGTAGCGGGCAGGTGTTTTGGTGTGATGGGAAATGGGTCGAGTCACTCTAGCTAAGGATACCTTTTCGATTTGCTTTTCTGTTATTCTGATGCAAACTTCTTTTCACCCATCTACCATTTCAAGCTCCACAGACTAGAAAGGTTATGAATAACTAAGCAACGATCAATTCTACGTTCTAAACTCCTGGTCACACCCTCATTTACCCTTCTACCTTACTTCTCGGCATCGTAACAGTAATCACCCAAAGCACAACATTCCATACCCGTTTCTTACCCATATTCTTCTTCTCTCCTTTACCTTTGCCACTCTCTTCACATGCATTCACCAACTCCTCGTTTTGCCATCAAAGTACCAAAGCCATCTCATCCAGATCAATATCTAATCCCGAGCTCAACTGCGGAATCTGTTTGTAGGAACTCTCGTCTAGCATGTGCCTTATGAATTTGAGTGTCTGCGTGCCAGTCAGTAAATCAACGATCGGTCAAAACCAACCATGGTACTCACCTCAGCGTAACTTGGATTCTGACTGCTCTTCATCATCTCCAGAAACGCCCATGTCATAGCACCCGTCGGCTCTCCTTCAATACGCGCATCGGCGCTCGTCTGGTCATCTCTACAGCCGGAGAACATGGTTACCATTTTCCGTTCGCTTCCGTACTGTCCGGCAAATTCTCCGCTTTCCAGTCCCTCCTCTTCTTCTTCCCCGAAATGTTTCAGTCCCTTGAAAAAGGTACTGGCGCCTGCAAGCAACTCCTTCGCTTCACCAACTTTGCTGTAGGAAAAGCCGCCAGAGATGATGTCGCGAGCTTCGTCGGCGAGCCTAAGCCCAGCTTTCAAGTTGTCCATCAGACTGATTTGACCATCGCTGTCAGACCGGTAAACGTAGGGTAGTTCAAGCGCGCTACCAGAGTGACAGCAGTCCATGACAACAAAAAGTGTACAATCACGCGCCATGTACGTGACACTAAACACAGTTGTACCGAGTTAGTGTATGTCTCAAATGCAGTTCGTACAGAGACACGTACAGATGTTCATGTAGAATGGTACTCGAAATTTGACCCCGCTGTTCGAAATCCACGGGAACGATCGAAGCATCCATACCCGTAGTCCTGTTGCCGTCTACATCTGCAATCTGTCCGCCGTGGCCCGAGTAGTGCAGAAACAGCGTGCAACCAGGTTCTGAGACTAGCCAATCCATGGCTGCAAGGAGGTTGTGACCTGTAGGGAAGTAGGGTGAGTCGTGTGGTACTTCCGGGCGATCAGTCAGAATGACACGGTCTTTGTGCGAGTTGGTGTAACCACGGTAGGAGAGAAATTCTGCCATGTTGTCGACATCGGAATGGCAGCCCTTCAGTTCGTGGCTACTTCCGACATAGTTGATGCCGATGAGGAGACTCTTCTTGCGTCTGTAAGACATTCCGGGTTGAGATGCGATAGGCGGGGATGAGATTGAGGTTCAAGGATTGAGGTCAAGGCTGTTGGTAGTAGTGGCTGAAGAGTGGCGGAGTTTTGTAGGGTGCTGTCAAGTAGGAGGGGTAGTGAATGATGTGGCCGATCACTGCCCAATCAATCCTAGTAAGAGGACGCGTCCTGCTCCCCCCACGTGCATGCGCGATTGTACCTGAAAAACGCCCATGAAGAGACATCCTTACCTTTTCGCTATAGTATGAAGGCCTTGGAGGTTGCATTCGCACGTTTCTAAAACACCGCAGACGCGAATTGGCCATGACGTCATTGATACATGCAAGGATTATCCTGCATTCTCAAACATTGGTAGCTGTGGCCTATGATGCGTGCCGTCACTATTCGACTATGAACCGCGATATCAGTCCACCGCCTACGAAGCTACGCAAAACTGGTTCAAGTACGGCGACAGCGTCCCAGCAAACAGCGCCGGCAAACACCCCTGCACCTCTTCCCCCACTCGACCCAAACACTCTACGCATCTTCTCCTGGAACATCAACGGCATCGCTCCATTTCTACAAAAGCCAGTCACGTCCTTCTTCCCGCCCACCGAGTCCAAGTCCACCGCGAAAGCATTGTCAAAAGACGCGAAACCATCATCGTCCTTGAGGGCGTTTCTACACAGGCACCAATGGCCATCCATACTCTTCCTGCAAGAAGTGAAAATCGCATCTACAGACCACATCACCCGACATGCCGTCAGAGCAGCCCTGAAATCACATCTGCCAATAGAACCAACATCAATCGATGCGCACAGGCCGGTATATAGTGCACACTTTGCGCTCCCTACCGATACGTTCAACGCGCGTGGACCTAGAGGCAGCGGCAAAGTATACGGTGTATGTAGTATTGTTCGTCGCGATCTCATGGACGCCTACCACGTCGATCTGCGAGCCGTGGACTGGGATAACGAGGGGCGTATCTCCGTTGTAAAAGTCAGGTCGAGGACCAGTAAAGCGAAACTAGCCATCTTCAACATCTACGCGGTGAATGGAACAGATAATGCTTATCTCGATCCCGCTACAGGTGCTAGAAAAGGTAATAGACATGATAGGAAACGCGAGTTTCATAGTCTGCTGATGCGAGAATGCAAGGAGCTGGAAGAGCAAGGATGGGATGTTTTGTTGGCAGGCGACATGAATGTGGCCCTCGATGAGCGAGATGGATTCCCCACGCTACGTGTCTTCCCACAGACACACGTTGTCAATCGAGCAGATTTCCACGATAAACTGCTGGGGGACAATGGGAAAGGGAAGAGTGGTGGATTCAATGGCGTCGATGTCTGGAGAAAGATGCGTGGTGACGAAAGGCGGTATACGTATTTTTCGCGGGGCAGGAAATGGGGAAGTAGCTGTGATAGGGTGGACTACTTCATTGCTGGGAGGAAGATGTGGGAGAAGGGTTGTGTTAGGGCTTGTGGTATCATGGATAGCGAGGAGGAAATGGGGCCGAGTGATCATGTGCCTATTTGGGCGGACTTTGAAATGAAAGAAGAAGATAAAGACCACGGGAAAACGACGGCAAGATTGAGCCATGTCAAGTACGTATCAAATTCTTGATCTAAGGCTGCAAAAAAACTACCTATGCTTCAGGCTCAGCGAAACATTTTTTTTCGGGCACATGCTATACTGATATGCGTATGGTGCATACACTCACGCACCACTGCCCTTCTGCTCTGTATCCCCAGTATCAGCGACAAAGAACGGACTAGTATCCATCCCGTTATAGGCGTTAACCTCCCACAACTCAGTCGTCCCATGCAGCACCTCGTACCGATTGTACGCTCCACAGCCACTTTCACGATTGACACATGCGGTCGTAATCTGCCCTGCAATGCGCTCTCCAACCTCCTGGCCCTCGAACCACGCACCATGCAGAAAGCCAAAGTACTCTGCGCTAGTCGCTTCACCGGCAAAGTACAGTCTGCCTACGTTTGCGCGCAGGTTTTGATGCATCTCCAGTGTAGTACCCGCAGGCCAGTTGGAGTAGGATCCGTAAGACCATTGTGTTTGAGACCAACGTGGGTAGGTGAAGGCAATCGGCTCTGGGATAGTGGTGTTGGGGAACATCTTGCGGAGTATGGCCATGCCTTCAGCCTTTGTAGTCTCGTCGTCTTGTGACTCAACGCGATAGGACTGCTCGTCTACGAGTGTGGCAAAGATAATGTTGGAGTCTGGTAAGAAGCCTTCTGTTGACAGGCTTTGCCAAACCGTATAGTATCCACGCGTTGTCGGATCAGCATAAAGGAAGAATTGCTTGTCATCTGGCCAGAAGGTCTCGTTGAACTGGTAGAAGAGCTTGGTGTATGTACCGAAGGAGAATGTGGCGATGGCGGATTGCTTCCATTCTGGGAGTGTAGGCTCGAACGTGATGGCGTCATTTTGAAGCACACCTAGCGAGACGGTGGAGATTGCGTAGTCAGCTTCTACACACGAGCCGTCAGAGGTTGTGAGATGTACGCCAGTGTCCGAGTAACTGATGTTTGTTACAATGGTGTTTAGGAGAAGACGTGGATCGTTGGGCTTGAGGAATTTTGCCGCTTGATGCTTGAGCCACGTATTGAAACCGCGTTGGTCCGTACAGACTGAGGAGAGTGTTTGTCAGTATCGATCCTAGCCTCACACTTCGAGTACCTACAGTTACTGATCTCGGAGAAGGCGTAATAGGTCAGGTTGTATCCTGTGATGCCATAGACAAAGCTCGATTCTTCTGGTGTCTGTAAAGCGAATCTTTTAGCATGTCTGATAAACGATCGCTGCCGGGTAAGCTCACCTGAGCAGTCTCCCAATCCCAAAGATAGTACTCAACAGCCTTGCGTGTAGGATCGCCTTTCGGTCTCCACCCACTTTGCCAAAGGCCAGCGCGAAAACTTCTGTCTTGCAAGTTTTCGGTCAGTATAGTCCCAGCGCTCTGCTCGAAAATACTCCAGTATCCTTCGAACTCATCTAGAATGTCCGTATAGTCCACAGCACCTGTCTCATTGTAGGTCGCGATAGAGAAGGCATCCGAATTCGAGCTTGTCAGATTGACTTGTTTCGAGAATGTCCAGACAGGATTCTCTGGGCCATCTTTGGTATCTTCACCTAGTCCAGAGATCCAGTTCGCGCCTAGTTCGACGGTATAAGGGTTGCCGCTTGGACTGGAGCCGAATTTGGTGTTTCGCATACGGCCACCGATATGGTCTTGATACTCCAGGACCAGGAAGTCGGTGACGGATTGGTTGGCGAGTGCTTGCTGAAATTTATTAGTAGCTGCATGTAAAAGCACAGAAACTGCAGCTGTCCGATGAGCCGATCCATCCGGCTGCTGTTCAGTCCTGCCGGCGTTTCTCTCTGTAGAAAGGATGTTCGTGTAGACTTACTGCCGCCGTGATACCAGCAACCCCGCCACCTCTACATTTTTTTCTTTAGCCAAGTTGATTCTGTCGGCAGAGCTAAACATACATGATCGCGACAGTAGTCCTCCTGCATGTGCTGCTGCTGTCTCGCTCAGGAATCGCAGGCGCAGCGAAGGTCAGTTTTGGCGCAAGACCGGCAGTCACGAGCAAGGCTTTCGTCAGCCTCATAGTTGGTGAAGACACTCTGTAGAATGGTTTTTACGGGTGTGAAGTTTGCCCAAGACTGACGCACCCCAACATATACTTGATGCATGATCCGATAGTGCTTGCTAGGGTACATATCTATAGCGTAGTCCCGTTTAGTTTAGACTCCGCTACCTTCCCCGGCATTATTCTCACAGGAAGAACCGGGAATGGTAATTGTGCTCGAGGTACAGTAACGTCGGCAAGTTACATCTTGCAGATGGTGATGATTCGATGTACATGCGTCACTAAGCAGATACGGACCTGCCTAATAGAGACAAAACTCCAAAGAAAAATCAAGTAGGGTAGTGGTATAACATATGCTAAACGCAGGAGCGGACAGGGCCAATATGCAGCTGGATGGGACGAGCATGGTGTGGAAGGTCGGGCAAGGGCCGATGCAAGCCAGAGGTTACTGGCAAACGCCGAAGATGATAAGAGTGCCGCGCGTACTTGCTGGATGCGTAAGGTGACGTCGTTGAGAATCGTCCTCGTCGGCGACACCGCAGCGCTCTTATTGTGGTCGTAGGACGAGTCTGTTGCTCCGTCAGAGATGATGGGTCGTTGCTAGCTTGACGCGCTGGTGTTGGCTGGTGTTGGCTGGAGCCTGGACCCGACGTCGCACCGCGTGAACTGGAGGAAGCTACTGTACTGGGCGTTCCAAGACACGGGAAAGGCGCAAGCAAGGTTTTCGGGACGGCACGATACATATGTAGCGGGGTTCTTGATCATGTCACAGTCTTTGCTCCTCGCCCTTTGCGTCAAAAGTTGTATCAATGTCTCGCACATTCCGTTGACCTTCACCTCACCTTCCCATCATTACTTTTCAATCCCCAAGACGCGTCGTTTTCTTCCTCACAAGTATGGTCACATAGCCAGGATGCCTCCGAGTAGCAGAATGCCCGATCAAGGTAACGTCAGATAGCAGAACGCATGAGACCGGTGTTCGCTCGTCAACGTCTTTGTTGGCAGCAATCTGAGATATACGGTCTGAACTTGATCAGGTTAAAACCTGCGAAAGGACTCATGCTTTGCTTCCCTGGCCCCCAAGGCTGCTACTAATGGCACTAGGTCGCCGACATGGATCATGTCACAAACCCACCTGATGAGAAGAAATCTATCTTCGCACCGAAATCGAGTAACGAGGCCCGACTACCTGTCAGCACACGCGATACCGAGAATGAAGACATGTCACAACATGGTAAATGGCAGAACATGTGGAAATTATTCGAGAGACAGCTCGTCGCATTCAACCTCGAGGCGCGCGGTATTGAACGTGTCGAGCCAGAAGAGCGACAGGACCTGCGTCTGCTTGGCTACTCCCAAGTGGCTATCATGTGGTTCAGCATCAACCTTGCGGCGAACAACATCACACTAGGCATGCTCGGTCCAGTCGTCTTTGCCCTTGGCTTCCGGGATGCTTGCCTGCTGGGCGTTTTCGGCGCGTTCGTTGGCTGTTTTGTAGTGGCATACCTCGCGACGTTTGGTCCAAAGGGAGGAAATCGAACTATGATTTTCTCGCGATACATTACGGGTTGGTGGCTGTCCAAGGTCGTCGTCTTGCTCAACATCATTGTTTTGCTCGGCTATGGCATGATAGACTGTGTCGTCGCCGGTCAGATCCTTTCCGCTGTGTCGGGCAACTCCATGTCCGTTGTAGTTGGCATCATTGTCGTAGCCATCAGCGCGTGGGCTATCACTACCTTTGGTTACCAGATCTTCCACTACTATGAGCGCTGGGCCTGGCTACCGCAACTGCTTGTGTTATGCATTTTAGCTGGCGTCGCTGGTCCGCAATTCAACGTCTCCTCCGAGTCTCATGGTGACGAAAACCCAGACACTATAATTGGAAATCGCATCAGCTTCTTTGGCCTGACGCTTGCCGCGGCTATCACGTACGGCGGTGGAGCAGCAGACTACTTTGTCTACTACCCTGAACACGCGTCATCGTTCAAGATCTTCGGCATGACCATGCTGGGTCTGACGTGCAGTTTTACATTCGCCTTCATCTTGGGTATTGGCCTTGCATGCGGTATGTTGACCAACGCGGACTGGGAAGCAGCGTATGGAATATCGCAAGGCGCTCTCGTAGTCGAAGCGTACAAACCACTAGGTGCTTTCGGTTCCTTCTGCGGTGTGGTAGTTGCATTGGGTCTCGTTGCCAATCTCATCGTTCCTACATACTCTTCTGGAATTGACGCGCAGATACTGGGACGCTATGCGGGTGCCGTGCCAAGGGTGATCTGGAATACCGTTGGTGTAGTCATCTACACAGTCTGCGCATTAGCAGGACGTGCCCACCTTGCTGAGATCTTTACCAACTTCCTAGCTCTCATGGGTTACTGGGTGTCTGTCTGGATTGCCATCATCCTGGAGGAGCACTCGATATTCCGTCGCAAGACTGGCTTCAACTGGCAAGTCTGGAATCAGAAGGAGAAGCTACCACTAGGCATTGCTGCGTTTACAGCGTTCGTTGTTGGCTGGATTGGCGCAATCATGTGTATGGCTCAGGTCTGGTACATTGGACCAATCGCTAAGCAGGTTGGAACTTACGGAGCAGACGTAGGCAGACGTCGATACTCAGAGTTACCTGAAGCTAACGTGGCTAGATGGGCAATTTGGTGGGGTTCGCATGGGCTGCAGTCGTCTATCCGCCTTTGAGGGCGTGGGAACGGAAGCGATTTGGCCGATGATCAGGAACATCCCTAGACACCCTACGAAAGTCGCTGCCATAAGCGTGACAGGACTGAACACCACAAGCAGCTCATGACTCCCCGGTCCTGTTTGTTGCACAAGTCAAGCATGTCACTTCGTCATCGTGCGTTCGTGCCCTTTCCCTTCTGTTAGGCAATCTGTGGTCAGACGAATCTCAAACACTCGTTGCAAGTTCGGGATTTATTTATCGGAGTTATCTGTACCTAATACCGCCGTTGAACCCGCAGATGACGTCGTCCGCATTTCGCATACAGATACCATCCAGTCCACCCCATAGATAAGCAAGGAGATGGAGGAGACGATTGGAAGGAGGAACTAAACTTAGGGTGATAATCCAAAGGATCATCAGTACGCAGCCACCGAGGCGAAGAACAAGTTTGCATGGCATGTGGCGGAAACGGTCTTAAGTGACTTTAACTTGGAGTATACTACATGTGTTCCGTGTACGTTGCGCCTAACTACAATATACTCTGGAGGTATATGCGGTGTTTTGTTGACAAGCTAGCAAGACAAAATGAACTGTACGCTCCAGGATATGCTCCACTCATGCATACAGCTTCTCAAACAACCAACGTCTTTGTATATCAGCTCTGGTCTTGGATCTCATCGCGCCATCCATAACTTTCTACATAACCCTTCATGAACCCCATTTGCACTTTCTCGACTCGCTAAATGGTTTGTTGTTGCCGCGCGTCTACCGCTCCTGCCTCCTGTAATCATCTCACGCTTGGCGCTACGGTGACTGCCATTTCTCTCACCTCACTTGGCCACAATCAGTATCAAAGCTACTACGCTTACAGCTTCGCCTCCTTCTCTTCCTCACGGCACAGTCATGGCACACGATCTCATCAATCTCGACGACGACAGTACCCCTCCCAAGAGCACCACCAACAGTCTCATGTCTACGATAACACCCACGAACAAGGGCACGAAGCCACCTCATCGCGACAGCTTCTATGGTCTTGCAGGATTAATGAAAGCGAAGAAGCTGTATACACCAATTCCAACGCCTACACCACCCTTGCTGCCGCCCACCGCGGCGCCCAACGGTAGGTGCTTCAACAGTGCATCTTTCTGACCTTTAGCTAACACTATACATGCCCTCGTTTTGCCAGTCGTATCCAACCTGGCTCCAGTATCCTTTCTCCGTTGGCGAGATCATCCCAAGCCCCCGAATCTGTCGCTTCGTTTCTCCAGGAACAAGAGCTTGCGGCACCGACGCTTGCCACCTCCGAGCCCATTTCCGAGTACCGTCAAGAAAACATGAGCATCTTCGAGACTATAGCGCAAGCGACTGTCAACTACCACAGCGATGACGATAGAGAATGCAATCATCATCGCCGTGAGCGTTCACCATCGCCACCGTACATGCAGCCGCTCCTGATCTCAGGCCTCGAGCTGCCAGCGGGTGTAGGACCCAACCAGCCACCGACCCCCGCCGAGTCACTCCAGAACTCACTATCAGGCTTCCGATCTGATCAAGAAGCTGTTGTACGGGTGACCAAGCAGACCTGGGACGCCTTGGGCAAGCAACTTGACACTATCAAGAAACAGAAGCTGGAGCTAGAGGGCCAACTATCAACCCTCGAGACAAGCAACGCAGTTCTTCGGGACGTAGATCACGATATCGGCATACAGTTAGGCAAGCTCAAGTACCAGAATGAAGCCAATAAGGCCCAGAAGGCAGCAATGGGTCGATCTCTTTCTGAGAAAGAGATGAAGATCAAGACCCAGCAGCTTGAGATTGACGAGTTGGTCGGACAGATCAAGACGGTACAGGCAGAGGTTGATCATAAGGATAGACAGCTAGCAGGCGCAAAGGCAAACTTTGTAGAGCTGACTCCGAACGCTGGCTCCAGTAAACATGCATCATTCTACGAGGTCAAGATGGCCTTGGCTGACACATGACAGGCGACCTCTTCTATCTCCGCAGCAAGAAACATGAGAGTGCTCTTTTTGCCAGAGACTACGAATTAGAAGAACTAAAGCAGAAAATCAAGGAGGGTGAGTGTACCATTGACAGGGTGACTCGCGAACGAGACAAAGCATCTAGCACCCAGGCCAACTTAGACGACCACCTCAACCGAGCCCGCAATCTAGCCGACACCCTGGCTCAGCGCGAGAAGCTTATAACTGATCTACGTCACCAGCTTGTGGTCGAACAGCTCAAGACCACTGAGTTGGAGGATAATCTTGAAGCCATCAAGGCAAAGAGCAACCAGGACAACATTGACGATATCAAGAGTAAGCTTCGCGAGAAGACCAGCGTTTGCGATCGCCAGCGGAATCAACTGAAGGTGGTCGAGACGCAACTCGCTCAGAGCCAAAGCCGTCTCATGAAGATCACTGACCACGGCGAATCTCTCCATGGTGCTGCGCACGTAGTCAAGCCCGCCGTGACTAGCAAGCTTCCGAAGTTAGTCATCTCGTGCGTCGAGTGCTACAGCAAGAATTTGCCGTGCGACAACGGTGCCAAGTGCCGCAACTGCATTGAGAACAACACTTCTTGTGGGCGCTGGAGGTGTTCTTTGAAGCACAAGTACGGTGATTGCCCACTCACACCTTGCCCTCTCTCACACGACTCTCAAGGCTGGCTCATGCTGCGAACAGAGCGTCCCGAGTGGTAAGCAGCTCAGAATGCTGGCTGAACAGCTGGAAGAAGTGCAGTCGAGGGTACCCATACAAACTTTTCCTGGTGTAGGCGCTGAGATTGGACTTCGGGGTGAATAGAAACTAGGAGTTCTCATAGTCATGAGCAACTGAGTGCTAGCGATCATCAAGCTAAACAGCACATGAGAGCAGATCATTCATATCCATGGAGACCGTAGAGATAAAACCAAGTTTACGAAATTTCGATTCCCAATAGGGTCAGACCCACGCTTACACACTGTGATGATGATGACCGCTCTCACCAGTCAGTGACACGAGTCCCCTAATCCGAGTGTGATGTCCATGGTCCCAGCTTCAAGATGCGCTTTCATCTGACTTGTCGTATGATTACTATAATACAACGGCTTAATAACAGCCTATCTCCATACCTACGCAAGACAAATCCCAACTCTGCTCACCGTTTCAAGAAACAATCAATCAAGCACGTATATACTGTCGTCACTCTTATCGCCTGCCTCAACATCCTCCACATTACGAGGAGACAGTCGTTTCTAACGACTTTCTTTCCTTTCTGGCGCCGGCCCAGGAATCATGACTTTAAAAGGCATTTCGCGGCCCAAAGCCCCTCCCATGCTCACAGGTGCGTAGGGGCTGAAGTGCTGCCCTTGTGGCTGTTGGGGTTGGGGTTGCTGAGATGGAGCAGGTGCCAGCACCTGTTGTCCATTTTGCCCGGTAGCGTTACTCCTCGGTAATGGCTGACCACTGCTCTTTGGCCTTCCGCCTGCTGGACTTTGAGGTCCGTACGGGCTAGGGTAAGTGGGCATGCCCATGGGTGCGGGAGCAAGCTGACGTGGGCCGGCTCCAAATGGTCCACCTGCAGAGCTCGGAGGTTGAGTAAGAGGGATACCTGAGTGGGGATGGGGCGGATAGTGAGCGTATGGACTTGGGAAAGAACCGGTTGGTAAGGCTGCGAGTGGCGAATACTGCATCATCATGTGTTGCGGTGGTGGCGGTGGCCCGTTGACGTACATATAATGGCCCGGCGGGCCGGGAGGACCTTGGTTGTACTGGGGGTATGCTTCTTGAGGAGCGTGATGAGGGCTGTTCTGAGGAGGAGCATGTTGAGATTGATGGATTGGAGATGCTTGTTGCGATTCTGAAGGGTGAGGCTGGGGCTGGGGTGTCGCACCAGTTGCCGAACCTCCAGACTGCCGCGCACCTCTCCGACTCGCTGAATTCGAGCGCGATGACGTGGGCTTCACGGGTTTTCCATCTTTCTCATCCTGCTCACGCTTCTTTGCCTTGCGTTCAGCCCACCACATGGTCATCGACTGGCTTCGCTTCTCACTTTTGACGCGCGGTTTCCGTCTCGATCCCGAGGTTGGGGATGACTCGTCGACATAGTTGTTCGTGTATTGACTCAGTGGTGCAGTGAGCATATATGCGTCAGGCGTACTGGACTCATTTGGGTGCACAAGTGGCACTTCTTGAGGTGGCGCAGTGTACTGTGATGTGCCTTGGAAAACCGTCTCAGCAGAGTTCGGTGCCATCAAGGGTATGCCCTCTGGGAAAGGCTGGGCATCAATGGTAAACTGACCTTGACCTTCACTCATTGAGTTCAGTGCGGGTGGTGGAGCGTTCGGACCATGTGCTGAGGGAGCTGGGGTTCCTGATTCGCTCGTCTTCTTTCGCGGGCCTTTCTTCACTCCATAGTCGCTGCGTCGAGCTACGTTCTTACTACCTGCTGGACGTCCGCGTTTTGGGTTTGCGTCAGAACATTCGTCAACGTCCAGTGCTGAGGACTCCTCATCTCCGGAGCTGCCGATGACCGATTCTTCTCGCATCGCTTGAATGCGTTGATGGAGTAAATTAATAGCTGTTGTTCGTGCTCGCTTCGTGCCTTTTCCTTCTGGTTCCGGTGTCTCAGAGGATGGCTTTGAAAATCGACTAACCCCCTTCTTGCGCGCGCCACCCCACCCATTGTGCTTCTTGGGGGTGTTGGCTCCAGTGCCAGTATCGGTACCATCGAACTTGCGGGTGGCCCTTCGTTGCCGCTTGGAGGGCCGGCCTTCGTCATCTTCTTCACCTTCGTCTTCGCTGGGAGCTGCTGATTCTAGCATGTCGCGCGTGCGACGCGTACGCAGCTCTCTTCGGCCACCCTTTTCTGCACCTGGACGTTGTGCCCAAGGATCCTGGCAGCCCGGAGGCTTCTTTGGGTCGTAAACATAGCCATAGAGATCAGCCTCCTTCATGTCCTCAAAGCTCTCTAGGGCAAGAGGGATACGCCCACCATTACAGGCTTTCTTGGCTGGATGCATGTGAGGCGCAGTCTGAAAAGATTAGTGGGCGAAAGTAAAGAGTTGGCAATGACTTACTCTTGCATCTAACATGAGGTACTCATCCTGCCAAGCTTTGAGGATCTGTTGCACATTCTGCGTCAGTGCGTAGAGGTTCTCAGTACTTCGTTGCGCCGCCGGAAACTTGGTCAGAGCTGCAATGGCAGCTTGTACATCAGCCATGGGCTTGAAGCGCTTTTGCAAGAGATAATCTGCTCTATCTTCACACTCAGCCTCAACTGGAGAAGGCACATGTTCAATAAAGGGATCGGGGAGGTCCGACTCAGAGAGAACATCCTCTTCAGGATCCAGCAGTTTCGGAACAGCTGACTCTGCAGGTGTCGAAGCAGACTCCCGTGGGGTCTGCGAGGCCGATTCCTGCAGAGCAATCTTGGGAACTGCAAGTTTGCCCGACCTCTTGGACGTAGTCTCGAATCTGGACTCAGGTGCGGGGGCAGATGTGTGGGCATCGTCGTCGAAGGAGTCCTGACCGGGTGGTGCAGAACCTTGTGGCGTTCTGGATGAGTTCTGTACAACTTCCATGGGATCAAACTCAGGCTCACTTTCGTCATCTTCGATGGCGTCGTCGTTTTCATCCTCGGAACTATGCGCAGAGTTGATGTTGTGTAGTCGCATGGTTGGCTTGGCATTGCCGTTGGGTGTGCTCTGATTGGACGGCTGATCATCATTGTCTTCTGTAAATGGAAAAATGGCAGCATTACGAGCAGCCTTGGAGGTAGATGCGGTTGGTTTGGTGAAACCTCGTCTTCCACCCCTCCCTCCTCGGCTGCCTCTGGCGCCGCGACTGCCTCGGCCGCGTCCACCACGTGAGCCTCGACCACCGCGTCCACGGCCGCCTCTTGGCGCTGGCTGAGGTGCAACAGGCACTTCGATGTCACTTTCATCAGCGCTCTCTTGTTCAGAATCAGATGCATCTTCTGGGCTGGGCGATAGTTCCATTAGCGATCCCACAAGCGACTTGCGTTCTCTGGGGAGTTTTCCGTGGTGTTTCTTGAGACCATGGAAGAACTCAGGTGACAAGCCGAAGACCATAAACAAGGGATGCTCATACGAGGCATAGATTTCAGGCGCAGCCTCGAATGAGTTGCCTGAGATGTTGGAGGCAGAACGAGTCGTCTTCCTCGTAATGGTTGGACTCAGCTTGCTAGGACTGAAGGCTGGTGCAACCGTCTCTGGCGCATCTGATTCTGACGGGGCTTGTTTTGCTCCTCGCCCACGAGTGCGGGTAGGCGTGTCATCTTGGTGAGAATTGCGACGTGGAGGTACGCGTGTAGCAGCACCCCTTGGACGTGGCATCAGGATGATAGGGTGGACCAATGCCAGTAATGGATGTTGTGTCGAGTTTTGATGCGTACCTGGCGAGGCAATGTCTCCATGTAGGGGCCCAGGGAGGCGTAGCGCGAATCGCAAGCCTTCAGGGTGACAAAAGCTGCAGGCAAAGAAGATGAAGAAAACGTCGCGCCCCAGCAATGAATGTGCGCGAATAGAGGCAAGCAGTGGATAGAGGGTATCAAGAAAAGGAAATGTCCAATGGAATAGTCAGCGAATTGGCGTGTGATGGTCTTTGTCTCGGGGCGTGGCTGCTTCAGCAAAAGCGAGCCGAACCATGATGCGCTTGGCGCATGCTCGGGCGGCCAATGGCAGCGCGACGCTAAATTGACTGGCCTCTAGCTGTCCGATGGTCCCAAGAATGGGGCCATGACTTGGATATTATATTGTAGCCACATCTGCTCGACATACACGCCGCCGTCCCCCGAGTAACTTGCTATTGTAGCTGCGATTTCCCCAAGACCAGTGTCTCCGTCTCGCAACCATTATGCCCCCCAAAAGTGCCGACGAGGAGCTCGCGGAACTGGCCATGTTGGCTGAGGCTCCCGTGCCCCCGCCGAAGCATACCAAAGGCTCTCGCGCGCCACGACAGAAGATGCAAAAGCAGGAAGACGATGACGCACTGAAGGACCTCGAGGAGCTGGAGCAACTTGGCAAGCAACCGCCAGCAGCTCCACGCCAGCCCAGTCGACCAAACACACCCAAAGTATCGTCGTCGTCGACTGCATCCAGCAACCGTCGCGCACCGGGCGTTGCGACTCCCTCTTCTACGGGCTCGGCGCGCACGAGTGAAGACAACCGGCCGGCACCGCCAAGGAAGTCGGGAGAGTACCCGTTCCTTCCACCAGAGCTTTGCGCCAACTGAAGAGGAGCCCGCCAAACCCCACGCACCTGCGCCCCGGGAGGAGAAGCAGGCAGGAGGGTCTTGGTGGGGAGGCGGATGGGGAGGACTTGTGTCAACCGCCACTGCAGCGGCCGAGACGGCGAGGAAGCAAGCAGAAGCCGCCTACCAAGAAATCCAGAAGAACCAAGAGGCTCAACGGTGGGCGGAGCAAGTACGGGGGAACGTGGGTGCTCTCCGCGGCATTGGTGCGACTCTATCCCCATCCCACATGACGTCTCAATCTAACAACACGTAGGCGGCGAACTTGGCAAGCGTGCCGTGCCTACTTTTACCAACTTACTGAACACGCTCGCACCGCCCATCTCACAGCATGAACGTCTCCAGATCCACATCACACACGACCTTATCGGGTACCCCTCGCTCGACCCCCTCATCTACCAGACGTTTGCCCAAGTCATGGCACAAGTAGAAGGCGGCGATCTCATAGTCATCCAACGAGGCTCAGAGTCAACACAGCGCGCATCATTAGAAGGCTACCGAGGCGGCGGTGGTAGCTGGAACGACGGACCATGGTGGCGACACACAGACAAGCGGGATCTTTCGGTAGTCAAGGGACTTGTAGAGGGCACCAAGCTTGCAAGAGTCGGCGCTGAGTCATACGCAAATGACTTCTTTAGCGCAAGAGGGGGTGTAGAAGAAGTGGCCAAGCAAGCCACCGAAGTTCTCAGTGAAACCAACCCGGTACGAAGTAGCGACATCTTTATTGCAATTCAGGCCCTCAGCTACCCAGCCCAAGACCATCTCTTCGCCACATCATCCTCGGAAGGTGAGTCGGATGTTCAAGAGCCCAAGGACAGCGAGGAAGAAGTGGCATTTGCAATCTATTTGCATGATCCCATTCACGGCATCTCCTTCAAGTCCGTTAGCCAGTCTTTCCCATCGAAATGGGTAGACTGGCTAGATGCGCCTGCCAACACCGAGGCCGCGGGCGAGGAACAGCAACTCCCGCAAGAGATTTATGAGATTATCGAGAGCGGCGGTGTGGATCCCAGAGAATGGGTTAGTGAGTGGATGGAAGAGACAATCAACTTGAGTGTAGGCATCGTCGCACAGGGCTATGTCGCCAGGCGGATGGGAGTTGGAGAGGGAGCTCTAGGCAGAGGAAAGGCTAGGGAAGCAATTGTCGACGCTGGAGGCGGCGAAGCCGCACGAGCGGGCATCATTTGATGACACGAAATGAGTTTACGGTTCTTTTCATTTCTCTGGTTACGGCAAGGCGCTAGGTATGCTACCTGAAGACTCACAGGAGTGAGCTCAGCATTTGCCCTGCGAATGGACGACTTTGCTCGCCTCATGCTTTCTCCAGCTTCCACTTTGTCTCCAAGTCGTATCTTGTGTTGTCCATGTTCGCACGTCGCCGTTCAGGACCTGTCTTGGGTTACACAATAACGTCGCACCAGGCTCGTAGGATCAATGCTGCTGACCACACTTATTGCATGCACAGTCCTCGTACGTTCCAGCGCTGGTGATTGTGCCGAGCTTTTGGAGACGCACGGCTAGAAGCCTCCGTGCCTTGCCGGGTACTTGGTTATCCCACCTCAATTTTTCAACCAGACTTCTTCTTCTTATCTCCACCTTCCTTCTTGTCCCTCTTTCCGCCCTTGAGTATTTCCAAGTGTCCGGCCTTTTGCGCGAGGAGCTTCTCTGTCTGCCCTACCAGTCCGGAGCTGCTCTTGTGAACGATCTTGTTTTGCTTGATCATCGCGGCGTTCTTGGGCTTAATGACACGGTTGCCGCGTTGGACTCGCTGGGTTGGTCTGGAGATGTATCGTGTCAGTAGGAAAGCGTGTGGAAGGTCGAGCGCAGGGCTAAACTCACTTCTTTGGAGCTGCGGCCTTGGACTTCTTGACGGCACCTTGAGCCATTGCGGGTGTTAGGTTGTGAAGCGTGGGGCAGAGATGCGGGCGGAGGTTTGTGCGGAGGCTTGCACGGAGGCTATTCCTGTCGAGCCGGGTCGGTGGAGGGCTTGTTCGGCTGATTGCAATCCGAAGACTAATCACGCAATAGTATGAGCCACGGTATCTCCACTAGGACTGGGTTGTGGCGTATGGCGAAGACGGCTGCTTTGGATAATCGGAAGTCGCGCTTTCCAGCATTTTTTGCGATCCTTGGCGCTGACGTCGCACTAGCCAAGGCGGGCATAGTTCTTTGCGGGGAAGTGCATTTAGCCTTTTCACCCAACGTGGGGAGGTGCTCCTTGAGACCGAGGACCCGTTTTCCAAGCCTCCGCCTTCGACCTTGTTGTAGACCTCCGCTCTTGAAGGAGCTTCAGGCCTCGACATACTGGTGACAGCATAGGGCGATGTTGAAGCAACACGGAACAATTTGATCGTCGTTCCAGGATCCTAGTGATGACATCCGCATGTCTAAACTCCAATCTAGCCTCAGTCAATCACGTATTTCCATCCATACCGACTTTCCATGTGTTATGCAAGGATACGCATATTTGCATGCTGCACGTGTACCCAGACTCACCGCCAAGACACAATCACTACTCTTCTAGAAGTCTTGCAGCTAAAACGCGACTGGCTGCTGTACGTCATCTCAATTTAGCCATGCAGAACAACCGGTCCCGGCTGGGGTAAACCTCTAGGGTCTGTCATATCGGGCCGTTGGCCAATACTGCATGCGTACCTGGATTTGCAGGCATGCTAGATACTTGACGGGTAGGTGCTCTACGACATGCACCACGACTAGTCGATTAAAGGAATAGGTTGGTGGGGAATTTTGGTTCTGGGTCAAGCTCCTCTATCATGAGACGATGATCTGGGGAAACATTCAAAAGCAGGGTATCTCCGCGTGCCTTTCGACATTGTTCAGGACGTTTGCCCAATTACTAACCAAGCATCATGGAGCTCCTCTCTCGCACCGTCGTCGGCGCCCTCTCGCTCTCGGTCGCCTTTGCTGGATCTGCTTCCGCTGTTGAAGCCTTCCGCAAGCCGACTGTCACAACTTCAGGCGGCAATGGAACCCTTCTCGCCTCTCGTGGCTCTCCAGTCAGTATCCACGCTGATGCTGCGGATTGGCCCGGCGTCCTACGCGCCGCTCACGACCTTGCTATCGACTTTGGACGTGTTACCGGTACCAACGGCACACTCACAGCTTCCGGGACGGCGACAGCCAATGCTTCGATGATATTCAACGTCACTGGCATCAGCGATGATTGGACCGTTAGCGGCAGTGCTGCCTCTAGTGCCACTGGGGGAACTATCATTGTGGGAACTATCGGTAACTCAAGTCTTATTGATGACTTGATATCAAGCGGACAACTCGATGTCAGCGAGGTTGAAGGTCAATGGGAATCCTACGTTAGCGTTGTGGTACATAATGTTGGAAACATGACTGGCGACGCACTTGTCATTGCTGGTATGTATAACAAGGCTAGCACAAATGTCAAACGCTGATTCCGTATAGGCAGCGATCGCCGTGGTGCCATTTATGGTATCTACGATGTCTCTGAGCAAATCGGTGTCTCTCCATGGCACTGGTTCGCTGACGTACCCGCCAAAAAACACGGCTCTATCCACCTGCTTCCAAACTACAAAGGTCCAGAAAACGCCATCCGTGAAATATCGAGGATTCTTCATCAACGATGAGGCACCGGCTTTGACTGGGTGGGCAAACGATCGTTATCCTTTGTCTCCATATGGCGCACCATTTGGAGCACAATTCTACTCGAAGGTCTTTGAGTTGTTGCTCAGATCCAAGGCTAACTACCTCTGGCCGGCTATGTGGAACGGTATGTTCAACGTGGACGACGCACGCAATCAGCCGCTTGCCGATGAGTATGGCATCGTCATGGGGACGTCACATACCGAGCCTATGGTTCGCGCCACTCAGGAGTGGAGCAAGGTTGCCAAGGGTGCTGAGTCTGGCTGGTCTTGGGCGATCAACAACGCCACTCTCTACGACTACTTCTACGAGGGTGCCGAGCGCGCTGCGCCGTACGAAAATGTTGTCACAGTCGGCATGCGCGGATATCACGACACAGCGATGTCCGCGGATGTCCAGACCTCAGTTCTTGAGGCTGTTGTCGATGCCCAGCAAGACATTCTCAACAAGATTCATGGAAATGCATCTGAAGTTCCCCAGATGTGGTGCTTATACAAGGAAGTCCAGGACTACTTTGAGGCTGGAATGCAGGTCCCCGACTGGGTCACTCTCCTCTGGACTGAAGACAACTGGCAAAACATCCGCCGTCTTCCAGTCGGCGACGAGAAGAAGCGATCCGGGGGTGCTGGTGTCTACTACCATTTCGATTACGTCGGTGACTCTCGTAACTTTAAGTGGCAGGATACTATACAGCTTCAGAAGACATATGAGCAGATGAAGCTGGCCAAAGACCGCGAGGCTGACCGTATCTGGATTGTCAACGTTGGTGACATCAAGCCCGCTGAGATTGCCATTAGCCATTGGTTCGATATCGCTTATGACATGGACTCTTACGATGAGTCGTCAGTCCCCGAGTGGCTCGCTGGATTCGCTGCTCGCAACTTTGGTGGAGAACATGCTGAGACCATTGCAGAAATCATGGATGAGTACGGTTTCCTCGCCAACATGCGCAAGTTTGAATGGGTCGAACCCTCTTCCTTTAGTGTACTCAATTACGAGGAGGCTGACCACATTATTGCTCGCTGGGAGGCCCTCGCGGAACGAGCCGACGAAGTTAACGCCGCACTTTCTCCTGAACAACAGCCAGCTTTCTACGAGATAATTCTACACCGTGTGCTCGCTGGAGGCAATCACGTCGATGTACAAGTTTCCGGCGCTAGGAACATTATTTACGCCCAAATGGGTCGTAATAGCGCAAACAGATGGATGCAGCGTGTGATTGATGGTATGAACAAGGACCACAACCTTACAAGGCTCTACCACACTCAGCTCAATGGCAAGTGGGACCACATGATGGACCAAACCCATCTGGGATACCAAGGATACTGGTAAGTTTCGGTACATTTCCTGGAAGCAGTTCTTTTACTGATTCTACATCAGGCAACAACCCATGCGCCAATCTACTCCTGACCTCCGCTGGGTGCAGACACAGGAGCGTTCGCTAGCAGGTGACATGGGCGTCTCGGTCGAAGGATCCAATGCTACCATTCCCGGTGATGACATGTGGCACGGCAACGGCGCGTCCTCCTTGAATCTCCCAGCTATGACCCCCTTTACTCCCAAGCGATGGGTTGAGATCTCTCATCGTGGTACTGGACCATTCTCCTGGAACATCAGTGCCGACCCATTCGTCACGCTCTCCCAAGTCAAAGGAACCATGCAGCCCAACGATGCTGACATCCGTGTCTACGTTGACGTCGACTGGAGCAAGGTCGAAGACGGCTTCGGTGCTCAAAGCAAGCTGAACTTCTCCAGCTCTACTGACTACGGCACCCAGGGTGGCAACCCCCAAGTTATGGTCATGGTCAACAAGACCTCCATTCCAGAAGGCTTCAACGCTGGCTTCGTCGAATCAGCTGGCGAGCTCGCCTTCGAAGCAGAACACTACACACGCACCACACCCGGTTCATCCGACCATTCTTACCAGGTCCTGCCCAAGTACGGACGCACTCTATCTGGTGTGAAGCTTGCCGACAACCTCGCTGAGGGCCTAGACTCCTCTAGCGCTCCCAGTCTAGAGTATGACTTTGTTACCTTTACGCCTACTACATCCGCTAAAGGTCTCAACGTCACTCTTATCCTCACGCCTACCCACAACATCAACCCCAAGGTACCCCTTGCCTACATCGCCCAAGTTGACAACAAGACGGAAGCGCGTCGCGAGTTCGTTATTGACCAGCCTCAGCCCAACTTCCCTGTTGGCTGGGGCAAAGCTGTTGCAGATAGTGCGTGGTACAACACTACCAACCATGGCGAACTCGCACCAGGAAAGCACACCTTGAAGCTTTGGTTGGTTGAGGCCAACGTCATTCTTCAGAAGGTTGTGCTGGATCTGGGCGGTGTCGTATACAGCCACAATGGTCCACCTGAGAGCTACCGTGTTGGCAGTGGAAACGCAACCATGCGTTAGGTGAATGTGGAAACGGAAGCCACCAAGTTGAGCTAGCTGATTTGAGTAATGTAATGTATTCATCGCAAAAGTCGTCCTTGATGCAGTGACGAAAGTGAAGAGAGAAAGAATCCAAGGAGAATTGTCTCTAGTATGATGCTTGGAAAGTATATTCCTCATACAAATGCATCGCTATCCTACACTCCTTGAACAAAACAAAAACACCCCCTAACACCCCCCTGAGCCATGCCGTTGTATATCCAATGTTATCAATCTATCTCCATATCCCATGCATCTTCTAGCTCTGCAATGCAAGCATGTCCCTGTCTCCACCGATTGTTTATGCGATACCAGCACCACCCGCGCCTCCAGCTGTTCCACCCTGCGCACCTCCAGCCTCAGCGCTAGCCCCTGTCTTGCCAGCTTTCCGACGCATGCTCTTGCTACGATGTGAGTAGTAATTGCTCGGCTCCTTCATCTGTTCCTTGTCAAGACGCTCTTGGCTTGGCTGAAGTTTGCCGTTCGAAGCTTGTTCTTTGACCTTGGAGACCTTGGAGCCCATGGTAAAGGGGTTGTGTGCTGTAGCGGGCGGAAAGGGTTGCGCAGAGGTTGGAGAGAGTGAGTTGGATCTTTCGTTGTTTAGTATGATTACACTGGTATTCTGTTAGCTTTTGTGCTTGCGTGATGGTCGTTCCTAGACACGCGCGACATGTCGCGTGCATGCTTCACGATGGGTCGTATACTTACGGCGGCGCTGGATGCGGTTCCGGCTCGGGTTTGCTGGGTGGGCGCGAGGAAGCGTCGGAAGACTTGGATTTGTGCTGTGAGAATTCTAACCTGCAAAATAGAAGTTTAGAAGTTGATTGATAAAGAGAGACAATATGAGATGTTTCAAGCAAGGGTGGAATACGTACGGCAGGGATAACGTCATCAGTTGCGGCTGGACTAGCTGATCGGCAGGGTCTGGTACCTGGAAGTGGGGCGCAGGGGCTTTACCAGATCGGGAAAGTATGATGACTCTAGGTGGAATTGGTTAATGAAATAGTCACGATGCTGGTATGACTCGTTTGATCATGTATGAGCGCTGAACTGAAAGGAATCAATACATACGGTGGTGCAGCTGGCGGTTCTGGGTCTGGAGGCCCATATTGATTGGCGCCATTTGCAAAGCCCAAACCTGTGGAGTCTGCGCATGTCTCTATCTGATGAGACATTTGACTTGAGCACTGGGCGTATCGAATGGACTGCCAAAGCAGACTGTACACTTCGCAAATGAGGACATATGTTTCGACAACGCACACAGCGTGTAGAGCTATGGAAGGATGCAAATCGGCCAGAGGCGGCTGCTCGATATCGTTCTTAACGTTAGAATGGGCTCGGAGGGAGGTCATGGTCATAGCTGGTGAAATGGGCGTCTCCATGGTTTCGATATTGTTTACAACCCATAAGGTCTCCTTCCTGACTCTTATATACGATATGAGGCCTCTCATCTCAGCACGAGCTATGTGCTTTACCAGCTATCTCCCACCGACTCACGACCGAAGTCGTTGCCTTCCCAGCAGCACTGTGCTCTTTCGATTCGGCCCCATGATCCTTTCCATTCCCTCATCAGCGAGTAGGATTTGTCGTTTGCAAGTTGAAGACGCGCTAGAGCCACGCTGGAAGCGCGGCCAGCACGTGTAGTTCGGATGATGAGCTATGTTTGGTGGCGGTGACCCGCTCGACGTAGCGTATAGGAAAATTCATTGGAGCAACGTGTTTTTTTAGTAAGAGGGAAGCCTGGTGAGGCTCAATTAAGCTTTCTCGCATGTCTCTGAGTAGTGACCCAATTCGGTATCTAGGTGCGAGGCAGCACCGTCGGCAACACGGGAGAATGAGCTGGGTGTATTAGGCGCGCCATCTCTTATCATCTATTGTCGGTGTCAATTTGCCTAACCAAACGGATCGCATCGTGAGCAATGCTATAGGCAAGTGGCTGCGCGTGGGGAGCTGGTAAGGTGTAGTTTAGCTTGCATGGTTAGAACGTTCGTTCGTGGGACGCCTCGTAGGGCCGAGAAGGAGGCTTACTACCTATAGGCCGCCACCCTAGCGTATTGGCCATGATAAGGCCCTCAATCATCTGCGATGAAATTGGAGAGAAAGAGGAAAGTGCGACATTAGCGATGGAATCAGGATGGGAGATGTTTGGCCGTCTGCGACTGCAGCATGGCGGCATGGATGACCCCCGGTTGAGATTCGCTACACGCGGCTTGTACCTGCCGACATGTCCTCACCACTGCCTTGCGCCAACGCCAACGTCGTTACTACGCTCGACTATCGCTCTGCTCAAATTCTCTGGAATAGCTGCGTTCTTGATGCGATACCCGATACGCGATGACGCATCGTTCCCACAGCTCACACACCTCTATCGCGGCCGGTTCCGACACCCATCTCCTTGGGAACGCCAAAGTCCAGGTCGCTAAGAGATCGGCAGCTTATCTCAGCCATAAATAGAGAGTCTTCGAAGCTTGGGCATTGGTCTTGAGATCTGACTCGTATCCCAATCATGTCTGCCTCGCCCTAACAGCTAAAGATGGACGGCAACCGTTGGGGGCCAATGGCAGTGCAAGCCGAGCAGAGTTATGTTAGTTTCAGGACCGCCACTAAGTTATCAACGGCTTCGTCTGTGCTACTGCTTATACAACACCTAGCAACATGACTGGAATTGATTGACTGGTTCCAAGCTCAGCACGCAGACGTCCTCTGGAAAAGCCAGATCTCCAACAGAATGTTCGACCGAGCTCTAATCCTCTTTGCGACCGGTGAACCCTCGTCTTACTGAGATCACACCGTCATTGCAACACGCGTGCGCATTTTGTCACAAGAGTATCACGCTCTATGCGCTTACGTCCAGGGTGCGACGACCTCGACGTGGGATTGTAATGTAGCAGAGTGGCAAAGACTCCGCACCAGCGCGTGTAGTGGGATATGGTGTAGGCATTGTTGATACTGACAGGTAAACAGGACTCCGTATCCTAAGATGGAAAGTACAGATCAGGCCCCACTGATGATTAGATATCAAATCTACTTACTCGATAATCATCGTCTGCTAAGCTCCGAAGCCTGCGGCAGCGCTGTTTAGGCAACTGATCGCACTAGTCCTCCAATTATCCTCTTCCAGACTTAGGCTGTGTCTCCTGAACACCATATTCACATTGCTTCTGTTTGTGTATGCTGGCCAGATCAGATTCGACTCGAGAGCTGTATATCTCATTAGCGCCCGGTTGCAATATCGTATGTCGCAGTACACGTACCATAATGAGCATTCGGGGAGAGCTCGTTGACAAAACTCAACCACATTAGGCTCATGCGTTTACTTAGTTCGAGATATTCTTCACGTGACTCTGTGACGTTAGATGCAAGAAAGTTGATCTCATGTCCAACGCCATTGACGTTGTGAAACACAAAAGGAATCTCTGCAAAATGGGTGGCACCTATCGTCTCGGGCGAAACGCTATTCGGCACGGTATCGAAGCGGTAGCTATAAGCGGAGATACCGAATTTAGCCCACATCTTGGCACTGAAGCGTCTCGGGGCGGCGAAAAGGTCATCTCCTCTGAATAAAGTGGCTCTTCCGTAGAGAGCTCCATACTCCGGACGGAGTGATGGCAACACACTGCCGAGAGAAGTCTGGACCTCTTCTTGCGACAGTCCCTCAAGATACTCAGAAGCAACAGCGTCGACGGTTGTGTTAGCTACGCCTTGACCCAAGTATCTTGCAACAGCCGTTCGAAACTCGGCGGTGCTGTTCACAGTGAAGCCTTCGCTAATAGCGAACGAAGTTCCCTCGTTTGTATTTGTACCAGAAAGTATAGGCCGCTGTATGAATCTTCCTTCTCTCAGTGCCACAAACGGATTTTCTAAAATGATATCTCCATCTTGGACGGGGAAGAACGATACGCCTTGGAAGGCGGCCTTGAGCGTTTCGACAGGAGTATTTCTCAAGCATTCGAGTGTGTCGTTTAAGCCTATGCAGCCAGTCTGATTAAGCACGTCATTGTAGAGGCTATCCTGTTCTTGCAAAGATATAACCTGACCGGTTGATGCGGGTCCGCCACTTTGGACTATGCCTGCACGGAAAAGTCCATCGTCACGTCCCCCATAAGCCGTGAAGTGATATCCAACAGATATAGCACCCGCAGATTCGCCTTGTATCGTGACTTGGGATGGACTACCACCAAAAGCGGAAATGTTATCCTGTATCCAACCGAGTGCCGATCGCTGGTCGTGCAATCCTAGGTTTGTAGCTCCGGACCGGTGTAGCGCGCTACCAGTCAAAAAACCAAAACCTGAAATTCGGTAGTTGATAGTGACCCCAATGATTGGCGCTCCGACGTTGACCGATTCTTGTACCAGGAAGGACATGTTGTATCTCTGATCTGCGCCGCTTCCCTCCTGGAAGCCTCCACCATGGATGTAGACAAGGACAGGAAGCTTGGAATCGTTATGGACACTGGCTGGTCGTACAATGTTGAGCGTCAAGCAGTCTTCGCTTTCCTCATGGGAAAACCCGGTCTGGGAAAATACTGGCAGCATGATAGGCGCAGAGTGGCACCAGGGGCCGGTCTGGATAGCATCCCGCTGCTTCCAAGGCTGTTGAAGAGGCTCGGGACGTTTGTATCTAAGGTTTCCAGTAGGTGGCTCGGCATATGGAATGCCTAAGAAGAAGTCTTGGTCATATTGTGTGTTCCGAACTCCAATAAGCGTGCCATTTGTTGTGCTGACAGTTGGTTGGACGGTGGAAGCAGTCGTAACATATGCCAAGAGATGCCACAGCAGTAGTTGGGCCTTGATCCTGACCATCTTCGACTGGTAGTGAATGTGATCGATAGGGACCAAGTGAGAAATTAGAACAAACTCAATTATATATGTACCCGGTAAAGCCTGGCGGCATCTATATCCATCTAGCGGAAGCCGACGGCATCCGAGGAGAGTCCTTTGAGAGATAAATCGGCTGATCACCCAAGTCGGTCCGATATGCGGACGAAAAGGACATGTCCCGCTTGAAACCTAGGATCAGGAATGGAATCGAAGCCGACTCGACAGGCTTGACCATGCAAGACTATGTAATATTTGGGAGGATTGCGTAACTGTGGAGGAGCCAAGACTAAGCAATGTTAGGCTATGTCGGTGGAGAGAAAGAGGTGAGGTTGAGAAAAGTCTTGTTCTCCATTACTCTGACTGAAGACGGGAAGACAGAACTCCCGCGCGATGCATTGTTCCCATGACTGTTGCGGATTTCCCGTCAAGGTGGCTGTAGATCAGTTCGACGGGACACAGTGGAGTTTCTTGTCAGCCATGTCGGGTACGACGGGTAGTCGAGGGCCATGATCTGTGCATCGACCACCCATCCAGGCTATGAGCAGAGATGGCAAATCGATTAATCTGATGGTACGAGATGATAGGAGTTTTAAATATTATCTGTTAGCTCTCACGGCTCGATGGAGACGCATCATAGATGCTGTGACAGAACTTGTGTAGTGCGCTGAGGTATGTTTGTTTCGAACCTTAAGATTGACGGCTGTCGTCCGGAGATCTATCATGCCATCACCTGTATACTCTTCTTGGGCGCGAAGTTCAAACCGAAGACATGATGATTCCGCAGGAGGTTGCGCTAGAAGTTGTCCAGGAGCTTGAGAAGATCGTACACGATTCAGTGCTGGTAGCGATAGGGTTCAGTAAATAAAGGCTGCCTATCGAGGGTATATACGCTCGTTGTTCTTTACGATAGAAAGGCGAAGCAAGTGTACGCAATGCGCCAATGGCACATGTCGTGTGGCGGCCTGGGCCTGAGGCATGGCACGCAGGGGCCTCGATGGTTCAGGGACCATCTGCGTCATCGATCGGTGCTAACCAGACGCGAAAGCTGAACGCGTCGAAGATAGAATAACAGCAATGGCTTCATTTCTTCTCCTTCTCAGAGCTCTTCGACCGTTCGCTCATCCAGCATTGCGAATCGCGCATGCTCTTCTCGTGTCCGAGAGGCTTGTTCCATAGCTTCTCACGTGTCAGCCACCCGACACGGATACACACAGCACAACTGTTATCCAACGTATCCTGCTGGGCTTTCTCAACCAAGAGACTCGCTACGATGCCACCAAAACGTAAAGCGAGCATACCACCCAATGCGGCATCTGCGAATAATTACACCGATGTATCTGGCGACGCATCCAATAAGCGCTCGCGCATTGCCATACCTCTTCCGAAAGCCTTTACGAACGATGCGACACCTACGGATTCGATAGGGAAAAATACCGAGAATGGAGCGCCTGGAGAGGTAGTTAAGAAGGAAGAAGGAGGCTTTGACCACTCGAGACCGGAGGAGAGAGCAGGTGTAGTCGACAGGCGATACTATCCTGCTGAGATGAGTAATGAGCGATGCGCCTTGTACAATGCAAACGAGATACCGCGGCCATTCGAGATACTAGGAAAGACGCTAGAGAGCACAAAGGATAGGCGCAAGGCTATCAGGGGAAGCAACCAAGGCGCAATCTGGCGATGCGGTGGTACACTGGTTCAAGAGGGATCTGCGAATACGTGACAACACAGGCTTGTCGCAGGCTGCCCAGCTGGCGAAAGAAAAGGGAGTAGGATTGATATGCGTCTGGTTTATGAGTCCACAAGACTGGGAGGCTCATCTGGTCAGCCCACCCAAGTGCGATTTCGAACTGCGTTCGGTCGAGTTACTGAAAACTGAGCTTGAAGAGTTGGATATCCCTCTATACGTTGAGACGGTCGCGGAGAGGAAGAACGTGACAAAGCGACTGGTGCAGTTGGCAGAGGACTGGAATGCGAAGAATGTATTCTGCAACCTGGAATATGAACCCGACGAGCTGCGGCGAGAAGAGCAACTAGTGCGCAAGATGCTGGACAAAGGCATCAATTTCGATCCGCAACACGATGATTGTGTCGTACCACCTGGGAGTCTCAAGACAGGAGGGGGGAAACAATACGCGGTGTACAGCCCCTGGTATCGGGCATGGGTGGCGTATCTCCACGCGCATCCGCATCTCTTAAACGAGCGACCGATGCCTGAACGTAACCCTCCCAACTTCCGCCAAAAGTTTACCCAGCTCTTTGAATCCAAAGTTCCCGAGCTTCCAGATTGTAAATCGTTAACACTCGATGAGAAAGATCGGTTCCACCACCTATGGCCTGCAGGCGAGTCCGCAGCCATCGACCGCCTTGAACGCTTCTTGATAGAGAAAATCGGCAAATACAAGGATACGCGCAACTTCCCGGCTAAGAATAGTACGGGACGCGTGAGTCTACATCACGCTGCTGGTACGCTAGCGGCACGAACTAGTGTACGTATGGCTAGAGATGTCAATAGCGCGAAGAAACTCGATGGTGGGAAGGATGGTGTTAAAGGTTGGATAGGAGAAGTTGCATGGCGAGACTTTTATCGGCATGTGCTTGTACATTGGCCCTACGTTTGGTATGCTTGATCCTTTTACCAAGTTTCGCGACCATGCTAACACAATCTCAGCATGAACAAGCCCTTCAAGTTCGAATACACAAACATCGAATGGGAATACAACGACACTCACTTCCAGGCTTGGACCCAGGGTCGTACAGGCTACCCTATTGTCGACGCAGCAATGCGTTGCCTCAACCACACCGGCTACATGCACAACCGTCTCCGTATGATAACAGCCTCCTTCCTCGCAAAACACCTCCTGCTCGACTGGCGTCTCGGTGAACAGTACTTCCTAACGCACCTCATCGATGGTGACTTCTCCTCGAACAACGGTGGCTGGGGGTTCAGTGCATCAACCGGCGTAGACCCACAACCATACTTCAGGATCTTTAACCCATGGATACAGTCCGAGAGGTTTGACGAGGAGGGAGAGTTTATCAAACTGTGGGTACCGGAACTTAAGAATGTAGAGGGATCGGCCATACATAACCCCTATGCTGCGGGTGGGAAGGCAGCACAAGCCGCGAAATCGAAAGGCTATCCCGAGCCAGTAGTTGAGCATAAATTTGCGAGAGAGAGGTGCCTGGCGCGGTATAAGGCAGGCATCGGAAGGGAGACCGCGTGAAGACCTGATGGTAGAACGTCAAGACTTTTCACGACTCTTCACTCTTGCAATTTAGCTGTGGTACTGGGCAGATGCAGCGTACATGATTCTTGCCTGTATGTAAAACTCGCTGTGTATACTGAGTCCCATCTTTTGTTGGTCACGGTCCGCAAAGCGGGGCTGTTGCGTGTCGATCGGCCCGGAAATTGCCAAACCTTTCATGCTGCCTTTCTCCTAGTTCTCTTTTGATAACTGTGCAGGATCTAGATAAAACGATTGTCTTTTCTACAAACTGATATAAATCTCTTTAGCTCAACACTGCATAGCTAGTTGCGGTACCATGACCCATCAACTTCCACCTGATTTTGTCCAGGGTGTAAACTTACCTCCCTTGCCTCAAGGGGTTGACTTCCAGGAGACGGCCAGACCGGTAGCCAGGCCCAACGGGATCACTTCTTCTAGGCTTGCAACGTATACCAATGGAGCAGTTTGTCTGGAAATCCTACATGTCTGAAATCTTGTAAGAGAAAGGCGATAGCAAAGTCGAGATCGATTTTGGAAATGATCCCTTGCTCAACAACGTCGTGAAGAGACACGAGGACACGATGCTGATGAGGTGGTCGAAGAAAAAGACGCGGGCCCGGCGTGGAGCCATATTGGAAAGCTCGTGACCTAACGACGATACCAAGCTAGCGTCGCCCGGATTTGCAAGACTTTCGCAGAGCTGGATTGGGTACTAGCAGCGAAGGTAATACAGACAAGACGACCATATACACGTGGCCATACATCGAACTAGAAAATCTCTTGACAACGACATCCATCTTTCGGTCTTTGAATTCTCGCGGCCAGAATTCACCCAACGTCTTTGTTGATATGG
Source organism: Alternaria brassicae (assembly GCA_004936725.1). Lineage (NCBI taxonomy): Eukaryota > Fungi > Ascomycota > Dothideomycetes > Pleosporales > Pleosporaceae > Alternaria > Alternaria brassicae. The sequence continues at coordinate 1,294,061 of CM016505.1, read as the reverse complement.
ATCGGGATAGCACAAAATTCAGTGGCGAAACTTGGGTGCTGAATGAGTGCCGTCTTGTTCCCAACTATAAGGATGACGACGAGGATAATGAGGACAACGATGACGGAGAAAAAAATAAGACAAATGAAGACAACTACGAAGACGTCTTATACTTTATAAGCATGGGGTCCGACGATCCAGAAGAACATGGAAATATAGTAGCACCTCGCGTGGAAGCTGATGTTCCTAGCTCGCAGAAACGTTCACTAAGATGGTGGCGCTTGGAGCAAGTGGGCTCGATGATGAGTAGCGCCTCTCTACGCCGATCATTCTTCAGGTTGTGGTTAAGGATGTGCTATAGTTCTGACATGGTGTTGGGCTAAAGTAGACAGACGCAGGCTTGTCATGGACTTCCGTTTCACTGACTGTAATATTCCTTCGGAAACCTAGTAGTGGTAGTAAGAGCTTTAGAAGATGTGCTGGTGTTGGTTGAGAGGGTTATCTCCCGCGGAGTGCAAGAGCCAAGAGTATAATCTAACCGTATTTGGCTACGAGCGCCCAATCAAGGTCTTCGCCACCCGCGGTGTACAAATGGCATCCTTCGTATCATCGATATCCGCGATTCCACTGCAGAGGACTGTCTGCATAGTCATGTGAACTTCTAGGTCACGCCATTTGTGATCGTTGGTCGATCGTACTGTCTACTGCGGAAGTGTTCCCACATCTAATTTCATCGTTAGCCAGGCAATAGTATTTTGCAGGCATCGCTTTGTCGCATTCCACAAAACAGACGACCATCACATCCGAATCAGGCTCTTCCGAGGTTCTGGAAAGAACCCACTGAGTGGTCTCCAAGTCTCTCGTATGACACAAACTGGAAAATGCGACACGTGTCGTCAGCGGAAAGTGAAGGTAAGGCACCCCTTGAATGTTTTGCGAGGTGTGATGCTGCTCCCTGTCAACGCCATCGGGAACGAAATGGCCTTTTTGCTAACAACCGCATAGTGTGATGAAGAGCGACCCAAATGCAGCTCATGCAAGAAGAAAGACCGGCCATGCACCTACTTCTATGGAAAAGCCTTGGCATTTGTAGTGCAGGACCCGAACCAATTGACCAAACACGGAAAATCAAGAACTACGCCCATCACATACTCGCTGATTCCTTCTGATGAAGAAGTTAGCTGGTCTTTAGCAACGCCTCCGAATCTGTGTGTTACAACCGAAAGGCACGCGGAGGATGGACAAGGCTGCTTCCAGACCCTCGCACCGCGCTCGAAGCTTAGAAGCCATCCATCAAAGAAGAGAACAGATAAACAGCAACGTGCGTTTGAAGCTTACCTCCAAAGTTTGCGGGAAGAGACCACCCTCGTAGCTTACCAGCCATGCTCTGCTGAGACAACGTTGATCGCCCGATATGTTGGCATGCTGGGACCAGACCCTCTGGGAAAGCAGCCTTTTGGGATATTGGGAACCTGGATACAATCCATACCTTCGCGCATAGGCTCAAATAGGATGATAGACCTCGCTGTCGAGTTCCTAGTCAATAGCTATGGGACATTCCGAGATGATATGCACTCGAGGCGCAAGGTCGCTAAAGCGTCGAAAGCCAAAGCATTGAAGGAACTGCAGCTCGTTGTAATGAGTACGGATAATAACACAACGTACGATGTCTTGTTAGCAACAAAATTGCACTACGCCGCGGAGGTACGCTTGAATGCTGAGGACTGTAGATGTTCCACTGACGACTTCCAGGCTCTCTTGGGATTGGACACCATGTACCACGCCATACACGCGTTCGGCCTCGCCGAACTCCTGAGGTCGGGATCAGCATCGGATGTTGATGATGAGCATTTCTGGGATCTCATCGACAACACTTATATTGATGACGTGAGCATCGTTCTAATCCCAAATATTCACCACTGATGTTAGTAGGTTCATGAGGCGATGTTGGCAGGCCGCAAGTCGGTCTACCACAACGACTTCTATTTATCAGCTACATACCCACCACCGATCGACCTAGACACAATTATACTGTCGCCATCGCAAAGAGCATCGATGGCCATCATGCACGTTTTCATTCAATGTCCCTCCGCAATAGTTCTGATCCGGCACGCTATCTCGAACCCCAACGACACGAGTGCCCTTGCAGCCGCCGTGTCGCACCTAGAGTCCCTGATACATATCGATCTGTCACAACAGGTATCTGAATTGATGCAAACAGCAGTCTTTTCTGTACCCATATCACCGTCACCGGAGATCGCGGACCTGATGCCTGACACGCTAGAATTCAACTCAGTACGAAGCATGATCCTCTGTACAAGATACTGGATGCTGCAGACGGTACTTTGCGGTCTTGCGGACACATTATATCGGCACTTTCCAATCGAGGCAGCGTTATCGCTACTTCCATCATCTGAGCAACTGCGAGTCATTGACACCGATGGCGCATTACATATTGCAAAATCGTTGAGATGGGCAAGCTCCATCTCTCGAGATTTACCGCTTGTAACACTACGCCTACATACACCACTTCAGCTGACCATCGGCTCATGGCATCGCACGATACGAAAAATCTCCACCCCACGATCACAGTCCGCCTCACCTGACACCCTCCCCGAGATCGCTACAGAATTATCACGCGCCGAGCGCATGAAGACCTGGGTCGTCGATCAATGCAACTCGATACACGTCCAGTGGAACGTCTCCGTCGTCGATGAACAATCTCTTGTGGAAGCTCTCGATACCATGGCTGGAGAGAAGATACCAGATTGGCTTCCTATACGGATACGCTTCGAAGCCGAAGATGGTGAAATGGTCATGAAGTTGGATTACGAGAACAAGACAGGTAGCTTCTCAGAGAAGATTGATATCAGGACCGAGCCCCCGCCCAAGACACAGACGCCGCATCCGGGGACTACGGGCCAAGAATGGCAAAGAAAATGATCTGAGGGGTGGCCAAGATGCAGGCACGGGGCAGAGCGTGAACTTTGACAATACGCACAAAAACGGGTGTTTGGCTCCGAGTTGGACTACCAGACCTGTAGACTTTATTCACGGCACTGGGAGGAACTTGTGCTCCACTTCTGGGTGGTGGCCTGAGACACCGAGAACATCTACGGTTTTGCTAGATAGCACGCATAAAGCCTCAGCATTTTCGCGCATGCCACGCCAACCTAACACGGGTATTGAGAATACAAACCGAGACATAGATGGTCACCCGTGCTTGGCTTCAAGTTGGTGGCCGTAGACACCCAACAAGTCACATGGTAGTTAAGAGCTATCCAAGTGCAAATCAATTGGGTTTGCAGTTCCTCTCATGGTATCATGACTGCTACGTCGCCCTTCCTCCTGATTCTCTAGAGATCATAACCCCCCGTTTCTTCAGCAACCACTTCCTCGCCATCATCATGCCGCCCACCTTCACCCTCTCGTACCCGTCCACCGGCATCTTAGAACCCCTTGTCTCCTTCACTTGTACTGCTGTGGTACTCCTACCACATCCCTGTCAGCTGTTGTGTGCCACATGTTGGGCATGTGAACTGGTACTGGAACTGCAGATATGGGCTGCGCGGTACGTTTGGAACGATATTTGCGGCGGCGCATGTGGGATTGCAGCAGATGTAGGTGTATGAGGAAGTCGGGGTGATATTTTCGCTTTTGTCGTAATGGTAGTGGTGGTTGAAGGTGGTTCTGGAGATGATGGGGGGGGGCTCTGTATCGATGGTGAGAATCGAAACAGCAGTGAGCTGTGTTGGTGAGCGTGAAGTGAATGCGACACACAGTGAGTGTCCTCGAAGTGGCAGCGTTGAGAACAAAGTCGCCGCTGCTTTTGTGTGACTACTGATATTGCCAACTCGGTAGTCTCTTAGATTGACGTACTTAGTGACTCGTGTTCACAATAATGGCACGAAGTCTCCACTCTCCTGCTTTACTTTGGGGTTTATTAATGAATACTTCTACGAGATTACGAAAGAGCATACGGTACAACCCGCATCACTACGCAGGAGTAAATCATCGTAATGCTAAAACTTCTGCTCGAGCTTCTGCTTTACTTCCTTGTGTACCTCGCACCCTCTAGTATGTTTGCTACCGCCACGGCAAGCAGGACAGGTCCGTCCGTGTTGTATAAGAAAGAAGTGGAGTTTGAATTTGAGGTCAGCCGGGATCACCGCATCCAAGTGTAGTTGCGTGTTCTCATGAGTAGCTTCCTTCGGTCTCCACCCCCATAGGCCAGCTATGCGATAAACGTGTGTGTCGACTGTGAATCGATTCCTCTTCAAGCACCAGCCCATGACGACAAAAGCAGACTTTGGGCCAACGTACTTGTAGCTCATAAGCTCTTTCATAGCGTCCTCGTCGCTTGCCTTCAGAAGATGGTCAAGGTTCCAGTGTCCGTATCGTCGCTTGACTTCATCGAGAATGGACATGATGATTTTGGTCTTTCTGATGTGGAGACCGCCACAGCGGATAGTCTCTTGTAGTTTCTCTGGTCCGCCAGCATGTATCTTGTCGTAGGCAAACATGGACCCGTATGTACCCTTCATGCTATCCATTGCGCGTTTTGCATTGCTCCAGCTCGTGGCCTGACTGAGGACTGCGACAATCAGGGCGTCTAGGACGAAAGGGATTGTTTCGGGTGTGTTGGTATCCTCGAACTCAGCTTCCACGGCGTCATTGTGTAATCGGTAAAGGATATTATATGCTAGCTGGCATTCGCGATTCGTAGGATGGCCGAAATCCGGATACGGCGTTGACGTTGCGTAGGCTGACCACGACTTCCACTTTTTCTCAGCCCCACCTTCGTCGTTAACGGTAGGACTACTCGCCCTGGAATTTTTGTCCTGTTCATCCTTTTTCTTCATCCGCTCCCAATTCTGCGCTGTACCAACTCTCTTCGCAGAACGATTTGCTGCTGCTTGAATCTCGACGCGCTTGCTGAGGGTTTCGTCACTAACCGAAGAATCCGAGTACCTCCTTTTCACTGTACTGCTCGCTGCCTGTTGCACCGTACGTGTAGCCGCTCTCGCTGATCGTCGTAGTACCATTCTACAAAGTTAGGGCTGAAGACAGTCGCAAGTCGTTCATGTCATGTAGTGAATGAGCTTGTATCTGGGGAGTATTCAGATGGACGCATTCTAATAAATTCACGCTAATCAGTGCATTGATGTCGTCATCAGTCGCAAAATAGGTTATGTGCCCTTGGTAAAGAAACTCACCAACGGTGCTCATATCAGGGTCGGATTGTCGGATTCCGCGGGCGCTGGCATCTTGACTCGCGATCTGCAGTGCGGGCGTTGGTCGTCCGGCAATGAACCCACTCATCGTCAACCGACCCACTCGTCGGCGATGAACCCGGCATCAGGCTCAAGCCCAATAGGCCAATTTCATCAGACCCAACATCGTCGTCCCAAGATGTTAAGGTGATTGCTCGATGGCATGTGTGCTATAGCAGGCCGCAATAATGCTCCCGGAATAGTAATCAGCACACCGAGGTAGCGAGAAGATGCACTACATACAGTAGCTGAACCCGCAGCTCTGCTACTGTAGCTTTCATCTGAAGCGGCACAGGGAACAAACAGCATCCATCTTGCAAGACTACTGGACACCCACCCGATCAAGGCAAAGGAGGGGCGGCAGTAGGATAGACTGTTGGCTTCTACTATAATACACACACCACTCTTTTAACTTCCCGCTAAGCGCACCTTGATAACCATGATTCGTGCTTCGCTGCTTCTGTTAGTGGTGATCGCAGTAAGTTATGCGCTCTCAGGTTTGTTTCCAGAGTACTCTATAACAGTATACAATGTAGTCATTCTCTTATCCGTCAAACGTACAGGTTGATAGTCAATACTAACCTCGCTTCCTAGGATAAATTGTCAACATAGCTCTTATTGTCCGACTCTCAACTAGCCGCTAAGGGTTTCAACTCTATTGGTTTTCTCACTTTGTCACCAAGGCAAACAACACCGAATATGTACTTCTGTCTCAGGCCGTTGTGCTTTCCACCAACGAGATCACTATCCGAACTTCCTTGCTCGACTTCGGCAGTCCAGAGTCTTATTGGCAGATCTCAAAGACCGTTCCTCTACAGGGAAACACGACACCTGATAATAGACAATTACGCATTAAGGGAGAGAGATTCGAGCTATCGAGCAACTCGGACGATAACCTTGCGAGCATAATCTCTTGTAGTGCCACCGTTCAGTACGCTTACAACCTTACAGTCAGAGCGACCTCGAGGGTATTTCCCGATGCTAGAACCAGATTCTTCGACTTGGGAAAGAGCAAGCCTAGACCATAGTCTCTCCCGAGTTGCCAGATCTCGAGTACACTATCCGTTGGTAACTCCGTGTACCAAATCAACGAAGATCACTTGGTAACTTGATACGACCGACAGTATGGTGCCAACAGCCCTGATGGCGGTTTCACCTGGTTTGATATCCAATTTTCTGGTTCCGATATTCGAGCAAGCATTTGGCTGTTCAATAATGAAGATTCTGAACAGCGTCTCCGCTTCGCGACCGTCCGCACCGATTACAGTTTATGGATCGTCCGACTCACTGCAACTATTAACCCAGACAATGGCTGAACTTCGCCAAAGCTCAACACCATATACCAAACAAAATAGGTCTCGACTTTAACAACAAAGACTTCTTAGAAGGGACTGTGGTCTCGCGGCGTTCAAAAATCCTCGGATGTAGACGTTGTCACACACATACGCAATGGGAACAAACAGAACGTAACGTCTTTACCTGCGCCCTCATGGAAGATTTCGTAAATCATCATTGGAACGAACCGATGTTCGGATTCTAGGCGTACAGCAGCGCAACGTCTCTTTAGAAATACTCTCGCCTATTCCGCGTAGTCTTTGTATTTACGGATGAAATCATGCAAAACATGTGCTGAATCGCAAGGAGCAGATTGGAGATAACGGCAGCTCTGGTCTCCCGTCCGCACCACACTCAACAAAGTCCTCGCAATCCACCAATATTCCTGGGCGTGTTTCTCAAACCCAATGTGTGAGAAGAAATTGCCTTCACTGTCTAGGCTCACTACGTTCCACAGACTTTTCCAGCGATCGGTTGCGCGAAGCATAGGCTCTATCGTCATCGGAGCCAAAAAGTTCATCCTGGCTGTCATGACAAGGGATAGTAGTGCTGCGGTGGTTTAGCTATAGTCCAAAGGTAAAGGTGTAGAGACCGCGTACCGCAAATTAGTATGAACATTTTTGTTGGTGAGATTTGCTCGTGTTCTTTGTCATTGGGTCGGCAGGAAGGTTCAAATAGAACGCTTGACATGAGTCCGGGTAACGTATGAGCTTGAGGTCTGGGAGGTACAAGTGAGGCTACACGTTCGAATTCGACAGCCGACTCAGCTCTAAAGAGGTCCTCGTCACATGGGAGATCACACGTCATCTCAGCTGTAGCGATTTGTGCTGGGTTATTAAAAAACACTGCCAGAGTCGTGTCGAATATCCACGTCCAGATTCCCGTCCTGCGATTGTTGTTAGCAGTGTTCAGCACAGAACGTCAACCGGGTTTCATTACCTCAATCGAGTCTCATCAGAGATGAATCCCTGCCAGTCGTTTACGTGTTGAACAATCATCGAGTTTCGCCGTTGATATGCAAATAAGCCTGAAGCTCGTACAGCGGTGATTAGAGCCGGGCGTCTCTGGAGTCGCATTCGCCGTCGCGTAGGGAGGTCGTTGGAATTATTCAGAAATACCAAGAATAATATGGCTGATTGGAGCATTTCAAGCTCCTCTTTACCCATGTATGCTGGCTGAGGAAGCTGTAGCATTTGCCGTGAAACCAATTCATCGAATATATATGTCTCTGCAATACGGGAAAACTGTCGTATCGCGATGGAGCTATCAGAGTTATCGAAAGATATCGACCCAAAGAAGACGAGTGTGAGCAAGAGTGGAAGTGATGCCGTTTGTATGTCGAATGTCGGCTTGTGTAGGATAGGGAATGAATAGTGAAAATAACGGAAGAAAGCCCAGACGAACTGTCTCACGTTCCCCACCGTGAAGACGGTTTCTGCAAGTTGAATGTCGAAAGTCGGCTGGACATCGATATTGCGATCTAGCATCAAGTTATACTGAGTATATAGTTGGTGTATCAGGTCTCTCGCACGGGCTTCCAAAGCGTAAGCGTCTTCCAGCTCAGGCGTTAGACTGCCACTTATCATCGGAGATATATACTCGTCTTTCTTCCCCGACATGAGGAATGGGAAGCCAAAGAACACAGAAGGAACGATGGCAAGGTCGAAGAACGCCTCGTGAGCCATATGTTGGTCTTGCAGATTTAGCTGTGTATGCGCTTCGCCATCTGGGTCATCAAGCTCGGCAGCTTCTGCAGCAATTATTGCGGACGGACGATAGCCTGATGGGTCTGTGAAGTTCAGGAGAAACTCAATAGATATTCCTCGACGGTGTTCACTAGCACTGGCCCTTGTGTTGCTGGCCTGGCTGTGGCTGGAGCCCACATCGACCTCAGAGTGTGATGTAGCAGGTGAAGGGACATGATCTAGCCATTCGTAGGTGCATGCCATGCCACTAGAGCGGCAGCGCATACATGGCAGCTTGGTATCGCACGAAAACTTTCGTTGCGAACACCTATCACAGGAACGGCGCTTTCTACCACGCTTCAAGGTAGGCAAGGTAACCTCATGGTCTTGCGTACAGCACTTCCGCATGTGACGCCGGGCGAGGTCTCTGCACCCGCATTAGTCTCCATGGATACGAAATTTCCAGCGACAAGAACACACCGTCTTGAAAACTGCGCCTGGCATGACGGGCAAATCAAGTCTTGCCTACCAAAATCTAAACATTGTGAGCTGCGAAGTGCCGCTTGCAGAAGGAATTCTCACGTATCGCTTCATGCCGACGCAAATGGCTATTGGTTGAGTACGCCTTGTTGCATAACGTGCAGCGATGTTTGCCGGAAACGGTCGTCGTGCGTGGGGAAGGCATATGCTGCGAGTCGAGTCTCACATGTGGGCCCACGGGAGACTGGGTTTTATTCCGCTGCAGCGATCGCAGGTGGGTCATCTAGCGTCCGGATCGATCGGATGCGGGCCGATAGGTCCCACCTCCGGCTCTCGATGTCGGGCACTGTGCAGAATGCGACAAGAAGATGAATCATAGAAATCATGCCGGCCTCGACAGCCTCCGGAGGGATCGTAGAGAGCAGCTACTGTACAAAACAATGACCTTGAACGGCGCCTCTGAATTCCTCGGTAAAGACGCCAACTGTCAATCATCCTTCGATGTTCGCATTCCGGAATAGCTGAGTCCGATACGCTGGTAAGTTCATTGCTGATCTTAGAATCCTTCCAAAAGCTCATGGGATGCATTGAGCAAAATCTCGTTATACAATCTCAATAAAGACGGCTAATGATAAGTATGCATTGGACATTTTCAAGCATGTATGTATCCAACTCATTGCGGATGCCGGGCTGTAGACGAAGGGTGAATAACTCAGGACACACTTATCGCGATCTTGACGAGCTGAGGAAGTTCTCTCCCGCGTCGCCTCTTCGTATCATCGCGCTGATCGACTTGGATGCAAGAATTAGGAGAGTGACGACCTTGCTCTTTGATCTAAGAAAACGACTTCCAATGTGCCAAAGGGATTATCTGGTATGCACGCAGCATCCAGGTAAACCATTGACAGCGTCCACACTTCAAAAATCCCCATCATAAGGCAAGATCAGTAAAGGCCCTTCCGCGCTCCACCCTTACCCCGCCCTTCACCCCAGATACAGCATATGCTCAAACTCTCACACCAACCCTGCGCCATGTACCCCTCTAGCTCCTTCTCTACTGCGAGCACATCATCCTCGTCCTTCTCCACACTCATCACCGCCTCGCCCTTGTTCTTCAAGTCCGAGTTCCAGGCTTTGATCTGCTTTTGCGTTGCTCTCTTGAACACGCGTATTGATGACTTTGCGTTCAGATACGCCGTAAAGTCTTCAAGTACAATGGGATCATACATGAGGATCTTCTCGTGCCAGGTAGGCTTCTTGGGATCTGTGGTCGGAGGTAGCGAACGAATGTGCGCAGATATTTGGGAGAAGATGATGGGTTTGATGTCAACCCATTCTAGTAAGCTGTCTGATATGCGGTGTATGGGTGTCAGAGCTGAGTCAGCAGCCGACGATTTGGCCTTGACAGTAGTGCCTTTTTTGGTCTTATTAGGTGAGGTGGTGGGCGAAAGGGTCATCAAAGGTAGAGATTCAGAACCAGCATGTTTTCGTATTCGAGGTGGTGTAGGCGAAAGTACTTGGAGAGCTTCATCTTCAGAATCGAGAATTTCTTCAATGTCGATAAAGCGGCCTGAGCCTCTTGATGGGGTTGGAGGCGTCTTGCTACTCGTCTTCGCCTTCGCCTTGGTCTCTGGAGGCAAGGACTTCAAGATTGGAGTGGAAGATGCAAAGACTGGTGTAGGTACTGCAGAATGCGACTTCAGTGGCCTCCCGCGCTTCTTTGGCGAGCCGTCCATGGTTGGTGGTGCTGGAGCTGGGGATCTGAGTTCCAGGACAGGCGACTTCCGCATCTGCGCAGAGGGTGGGAAGTCGAAGTCATCGATGTCAACAAAGCTGTCAGGCGATGCAGCGTTCTGATTCGAAGGTGGCGGCTCCTGCGCGAAGTTGTCGATGTCTTCGAAGCCTGTATCTTCCGTTTGGCCATCATTTCGACGAATCTCGAAAGTTGGCGAGACACCGGAAGTGACGTTAAGTGGCGTTGGCAGGTCAGAAGATATAGGAATTCCCGGAGGAGGATCTGGAGGTATGTCGTCGATATCTACAAATGTGGATTGATCATCGAACTTCCCACCAGGCACATCATTAATGCCGTCCAGAAGCAAGGGAATGTCTTGCGTCCTGTCTGGCTCTGGTATATAAACGTCTTCCAGACTCCCAAGCATACCGCCTTCATCGTCTCGTGCACTCGCAGCCCAGAGCCCTCGTTTGCCTTGAACCCTACCGAGCCGTAGCCACGGTGGCGGCGCACCACAGGCAACGATATTAAGATTCTTAGCATCTCGCTCCGACTCCTTCATTGCGAATTGAATTTGGCGTACCATGGTGGGCGATTCTTCGAGCGCAAGCTGACTTGATGTCCCGAACAGGACATCTTGCTGCAGCAGACGCGACATTGCAGACGAAGGGCTGAGTAACTTTTCGGCAACAGGCTTAGGCTTAGCGGCAGCTCTCGAAGATGCTCTCTTCGATCTCGGCGTAGGTTTGGTCTTCTCTGCACCACCTGACTTGGAGTTGTTGCGCTTCCTTACTGGCTTTTTCAGTACTACGTTGCTGTCGGCTGTAGCCATGTCGTTCAACGGCACCTTTGCTGTAGTTGTTGAAGCCCGAGACTCAAAGAAGTCACCGCGTACATCGTTTGGATTTGGCTCTGCATCCTTGATTGCATACTGTTCCGTAACAAGATCTGTGATAGTACGTGGTTTCTTCTTTGGCGCTTTGCCCTTCTCGGGTGATGAGTCTCTAGAGTTTGTTTGGTTGCTAGGTATTTCAACGAGCTGCCAACGATGATCAGCACAACTACTTCGTACCAAGTGTCCATGTAAGTAAGCTCACCTCGATTCTTCGACGCTTAGTCGCCGCTGCTACCTCCGTATTTGCGTTGGCCGACTTCACGGGGATTTGAGCAGATGGTGATTGTGCATAGGCAAAGTTGGAGAGTAGAGTTGTGAAGGTACCATCGGCGTTTTGAGTTAACGTCTTGTTCTCTTTTCCGGTTGAGTCGATGAGCGGCGACGGAATTGTTGTGTCGGGTGGCGGCGTCCAATCTCGCCTCCTTACAACGGCCTCCTCCAAATCTAGTCCTTCTGTGATGTGATCTAGCTGACGTTGCTTTGGCGCGGCCTTCTTTCTCGGCCGTGGGCTTTCAGGTACCTCCCAGATCGACGGATACTCGATGTGAGTGTCTTGAGCCTCTAGCAAAGGCCGTGTTATCGACCCGTCGTCTCTGTCTTCTTCCAGTGGGAAATGCGCAGACACAAGCCATGTGTCTTTGCCTTTACCCTTCCCATCTTTGCCTGCCCCTGCTTTCGCTTTTGTGACTCTTTGTTTCTTAGGCTTCGGCACAGAATCTGCTCCTTCTCCCTCGGGTGTCTGCTTCTTTGCGCGCGGCTTTCGAGGCTTACCCGATTTGGTCAGCTTCGGCGCATTCGCAGCTTCGATCGCAGCCTCGACCAGAGGTTCTGACATCTTCTCGTCGAAAAAAGGGGACTTTGTAAGTCGTTGCGCCGGGCGTTGGAGTTCATCGCTCGAGTCGAGAATTTCTTTGTCTGACTTAGGCTTTGGTTTGCGCGCACGAGGCTTCGGTTTGGGCTTCTCGGACCCGTCTGCAGCAGTGGTAGTAGTAGCTTTCTTCGTAGACTGCTTCGTGGGCTCCTCAACAGATAATATAGGCTCTATGGTAGTCTGCGACCCCCGCCTTGATTGTGCTTGTTGAATCGCATCGAATCCGTCGTCCAAGCGGCTCGTGAAGTGCTCGGAGCGTATGAGGCTGCCGACGGTGGCAAACCCTCTGACAGCGCCCTGGGAGATAGGAGCTGCTCTCGCGATGCTCTTCGACGCGCCGGTTGTTGAATTCAGTGGGCTTACAGGAGGAGAGAATGACAGAGGCGAGGATGCATGCATGGCGACGCGACGGGATGGGGCTTCATATTGCGGGGAAAAGGCCGGCGGACTTGAGCTCAACACGACTACATCGTATGTATTGCCTGCCATACTGCGGCGAGGAAGGAGCCTCCGGGCAGCCAATGTGGGCAATTGTAGAGGAGCGATCCATGGACTCAGCTCAGATAGTTAAGAAGGGTGTAGTAAAGGGTGGCGCTGGTTCGTGATCCGAATAATGCACGGTCTTTGGGCTAAATGAAGTTCATTGCTGCAACACCAAAGTCTCCATCACCAAATCGTGAGCTGTTGCCCCTCCACCACCGAAGCACCAACACCAACATCCTGCAGACGAGCTGTGATGCTATTTCGAGCCCCGTACATGTTAGCTGATCGTCATTATCGACTCATCAGCTGCCTCAGACGCGTACAGCTTCGATCCTGCCCCCGCGGACGTCTTTCCTGACTCATGGTAGCCACCCATATCCCCCTCGTCCTTGGAAGTTGGGGGGAGCCACCGCGATACTTCTCAGTGACTCCCGGATTCTGATCAGGAAACTTCTGCACCTGTCGCCGCTCCTGGTGGTGTGGTTGAGGCCTTGGGCATGCGGGGCTATCTCTGCAGTACCTCAGCCACCGAGCTCAGTACCTCTGCATCTTCTTGCGAGACTCGGACATGTGCGAGAAGACCTCGACCACCCTTATCGAGTACTCTCTAATGCAACTGTCGATGTTGTCGAGCTTCGTCGCCCCTCCCTCGGCTTGACTCCGCCGCTACCCTACTCCTACTCATGGATGGACCCACCACCCAATAAGAGGGGGCATACCAGCATCTCTCCGATGCATTAGGCTGGCAGACTCTAGGCTTATGCTGAGCCTTTTTAGCAACAGCAATGGGTATCTGCGACTTGGCTCTGGAGACTGCCGCTGATTGCTCCGCTCTCAATTTCGCCGAGAAGAGTAAACGACGGAACCTTCGCCACATCATTTCGCAGGGCGAAGGATAAACACACTCTGTACTCAAGCTGATAACAATGGCAGTCCGCTTCCATTTCTCGGTCAAAATACTGGAGCCATGACGGTGACCGATAACCGTGGGTGACAGAGCGGGGCCACAGTTGCACCCTCGCAAGCCGTATTGCGAGAGACGTCGTCACCCATGACCTGCTATCGGATGCACACCGCAAGCCCGAACACGATCACATCCGATGCCGTCGTCAGTATCGAACGAATAAAGGGCCCAGCGGCGTAGGCATACAGAATGGGAGATTTGAACTACGTCAAGCGTGCCTTGAAGTATATACACCCACAAGAGGAGGAGATATGAGCTTCGCTGCATCCACTTGCAATTAGCCTTGAAGGTGTCAATATGTCTTGACTTGAGCCGTGCTTGGGTCCTGCCACGGATAAGCGAATAAGATTGCCGAAGGGTCGTCGCCCATCGGCCTGATCGTTGCCCAATATAGGCACGGTTCAGTCCATTTCGCTGTCGAAAGGATTTGTGTCACGAGGACACCATCGGCGCCCGTTATCAGTGGGCCGAGTAAGATTGGCTCGACCTTGCGTAGTACAACGTGTTGGAATCCTGCTCCGCAAGACTACGCATCAGAACTATGACAGTCAGCATGCTAGGCTACGAACGGCCATATCAAAACATCGACAATTACCATCTGAGCATATTTCGGAAGTAGTATTTCTGAAGAGTCAACCAGCCACGACTCTCAGGGCTCTGGCGAGGTAGCTTAATGTTAGCATCAGCAGCAGCCTTTGCCTCATTTATCAGGATCACATCCAGGACCGACCTCACACAATGAAGGAGAGAAGATACGACGTTTAGAACTCATGAGTACCTGGCAGAAGTTAGCAGCCCATCTCTGTCACATGCCAACGGTTGGAAACCCACTAATGCTACAATCCGCGTTACGAAAATGTACTACAAAGGCTCTCGGAATCATCGCTACTGTTGGTCCATAGTGTAGAATCACCTGATGAGTTGGGCGGCGTCTGTTCTGGTTGTGACTGTATGAGCTGTACTGAGAGCCGTGGTATGTTCTTGGGCTCTGCAGGAATTGGGTCCTCAGAGTGCAAGATCGAGCCTCCGACTTTGACCTTTCGGCTTTGTACAACCTTCCTGGTCTCCCAGCTTGCAGAAGGGTATCTGCTCGCTTTGACTGTGCGAAGGAGCGATTGGATCGCGTCGTGTGGTTTGGCGTCTTGTCTCCAGCCAGCGAGCGAGGTGGGTTCATGCCATGTCCCCGCATGGATGGGGCGATCGCTCTCGCTCACCAATAACTTCGGGCCACTGGTCGCTCCGTCGCTGAGCATTCCAGCATGGTATCATTTCTAAAACCTTTTCAGAAGTCTGAGCGGTATTGTGTGGGACGAGCTTCGGACGTCAACGAGAGAGTCGTGTCTTTGAGGATCACGTTGTTGGCGAGTGTGTTGTCTGCTTTATGCGTTAGCAAAATGCTGCATCAGAGGATCAGATGCAGACGGCACTGAATGCAGGACTTACCGACTGGGCTCTGCAGCATTTAATACACCGGCTGAAAACTAGGCCAGCGCCACACGGAGAGCGTGTCATGATTTCCCCTGAAAAACTTCGTGAAAGAGAGCCAGAGTAGGCCGGTATTCTCTCCTGGTACCCAAGGACTGGGCTTTATGAACCCGGGAGATCGGTTGTTGAGATGCTGTCGAAACATCCCACGCTGAACACCTGGCCTGTGCGATTCGTTTTCCAGGAGATGTTCATTGAAGGCGAATGTCTCGGTTGGTGGGGTACGCAAGGCGGGAATTTGCCGACGTCGACCATGTCCGTTCGAAGGTGCAGCCAATATGGCAGTGCATGAATCGACTGATCGTACCAGTCTATCAGCTATTGCTTTCTTCAAGAGGCGGATGAGAGATACTTGCTGCCATGGCCACGACAGAATCATAGTGCTAAGCATGTTGTCGCCGGACTCAGGCAGACACGTTCGGAACCACGGCGGTCTGGAAAGTCGATATCGTCAGCAAAGGTCAAACACGGTCAGCTTTAGCAGACAGGGCGATGCCGCTGGGGGGCGTTTTGTGTTGAGTAGCTGCCTCCATCAACCCGAGCCCTGTAACGGCAGCGATGTCGGCAACGATCGGCCAAGGGCGGTGTCGGTACATACCTTGTGTGTTGCGACCATTAAGGTTCTTTGTCGAGCTCTCCGAAGGTCACCTTCTCGTCGCCTAGGATGGGATAAAGTTCAACTTCGCCTTGGAGTCGTCACTCTCCTCTGTGGCGAGCTCGAAAGCATCGCTGCCGAGCAGCCAGGAGTTGCAAAATAACGTGACGTGCTCAAGATCACTATGAGTATGATGCACAGCAGGTATTGCGGCTTTTGAGAGTGTTGTGAAGTTGGTGGTGTGGACATGGAATATTGTCAACAAGTCTCACCTTCGTACGGACTCGCCCGATCCATTACGCACGGGCCATGGCATTTGAGAGCGTGTCTTGCAGAAAAAGCTTAACAGCGAGAGGAAGGAGGCATTATCGACGGCGATTGTCATTAAGATATGTTGCTACTGCAAGTTGTCAAGATCAGGCTCAGGCGGACGCGGTACACAGTTCAGTGCTGAGTTTGCAGTAGCAAACATCCTGGATGCCTGGAATCGGACCAACACAAAGCGCGATATTGCATGCTGCCCCTCAAGACAAGCTTGGCTTCGATGAAAGGCGAAAGAACTTTGACTTTTGCACTTGCTGGAAAGAAGCCCTGCCAACCCCTTTAGAGAACCTCGACATGACGAAAGGCGTGTATTCCGGGGGAAGACTCTGCCACCGTTGTCACCATGTTGATTCAATTTAGTGTTGTGCCATCGAAGACTGCACTTCGTGATTACATACAATTGATCAGAATCCCGACAGTGAATCCCGTCAGGCAAAGAAGATTGGACGACTTGGTATGATCTACTGCGCATCTTCCATGATGTTCGGTGCATCCTACAGTCGCTTGTCTGGTCATCTTCACCATGCTTCGAGGAGTAACACACAGTTTCATGAGACATGACGTTGGAACATTTGCAAATTACGGACTGTGAAGTGTGTCCGGCATCATTATGATGCTACGGTTTACATGCTTCTCATAGCTGGCGGTACGACAAGGCGCTGGTTATAACGGTTCTAGAAATCTGCGATGTCTTGCGCAAGTCATTGATTTGATCTGCAACAGATCCGGGCATGACAATGCATCCGGCATTGGTCAATCGCCAAGTGGGAATGACGCCAAAAACACATTTTTCAAGCACGTTCGATACAAGGTGAGAAACTAACGCATGAACCTCAGCGGCATCAACGTCTAAAGATCATATATACCAAGGTCTCCGTTCTTAAGACGGTCCTCCCAGAAGCCATCACAAGAGACTCTATGCTGGCTGCTGTACAGGCTTATAACCAGAATACGTTCCATGCATCTGGGCATGGCCACTTTGACCGATCTCAACCAAAACATCCGGGTTTCATGCTAACCATAGATGTAGCTAACCTTCCGTGCTACCTTTATCAGACTGTCCGGTGTGTCGCTGATCGCATGCCATACGAGCGTGTAGTACCCTGTGACTGGCTTGCTTATATCTGTCATGCTCCAACCCTGCCTTACCCTTTTGCCTCGCTCTGCTTTTTATGGGAGATTCTAATGCATACTGCATATCATCCCCTGGTTTCCACTTCTTCCAGTCTCACCGCACTTGACTATGCTTTCCACACTTTTCATCTCAACGACGCCTTGTTTTTATTCCCCTGGCTCAGCCCAATCGCTCATGTGGCTGCATACCCTATCTTATCCTTCTTCCGCCGAGCATTTCACCCTCCATCCTGGTCATCCTAACTGCACTTAACAAGGCCGGTCGCCAATGGTCCTGTGTATCCTACTGCTGCTTTCTTCTCATGGCAAATCTCCACATATTATCCCTCTCCCCACCCTTCCGAACAAGGCCTCTAATCTGTCCTCTCTTGCACCCTCTCAGCGCAAGCCAGTAGCTTCCCCCCGTCTACTTCTTCCCATTCTGCACATTGCTGCGCCTCATAGTTATGTCCGGGTCTCTTCTTCCCTTGTCCATCCCGAAAAGTGTTCAGACACACACGCCTTGACTCTCTTCACAAGCTTCAGCATCGGAAGTGCTTGTTGCCTCTTTGCCACACCTTCCTACTCCGCTTACGGTCCTGGGATTGCTCGTGCGCTTTGACGCGGATTGTTTTGAGCTGCTGTGTCCGCGCCGTGTAGGTTTTGGCTCTGCGAAGATGGGCTGGCGGGTCGAGAGGCGACGGTGTGTGGACCGGACGGCGGACGACGTTGGGAAGTCAGACGCGTGTAATGATTGCGGCGAGGACGTGGAGAAGGTGACGAGAAGGCTGTCTTTCGGTGTTGGCTGACGCTGTCTGTGCCTTCCAGGCTATGTCAGCTTTGCTTTCGCAGCTGCCTCCACGTCGTCCTTCTTGTGTCCTCCTCCAGCTTTGTCCTTTGTCTCCTTGACTTTCCTAGTATTCAGCACATGAACCCGTTCCCTTCTTTGTCTCCCCTTTTCATCATCGCCGACGTCTCTCACCTCATCTCCGCTTCTTGTCACTCCTACAATAAGCGCCTGCTCCCTGGTCGTTGTACGCTCTGGTTGGAAGACGATCATTGCCGTGATTGACTACTTTGCACCTAATCGATTTTAGATGGCGATGATCTGCCCATGCATGTCTTGCTCTCCACTCTTGTGTGCGCGCTCAGTCCCCCATGATATTCCTTTCAATGGTTTGATTTTGAGAGTTGCGTATCCCTCGTGCGATTCGTGTGTCCGGTCAGCGCAAAACGTTGGTCACAGGCTTCCAAGCGAGATGAGAGTAGGCGACGTAAGGAGTTTGATAGTTGAGGGATTGCAGTGGTCGATGTTCGACTGCTCATTGTCAGTGGATATATGGTACGAAGTCATCTAGCTGGGTTGTTTTACTAGCCTGTGCCGAGTGGCCTGCGGTCATCGAAGTGAGGGAGCACATCGCTTGCCGCCGCGCCTTTGAACGACCATGTTATCTCTCACGTGATTGTAATAATCTTCAAAAGCCAACTCAAGGTTGTTCTGACCGACTGGATGTCGTAAAGTAGACCTGTCATTCTGCCCTCCACAACTCGATTTGTGCGACGGCACATATGACCATCCTACCCAATCTATGGTCTTTTATTAGGGCGCGCAAACGAAATCACCCTACCACAGGTGTGCCGCCATGTTGCGCCTAGTATTTGGTAGAGTTGTGACGTGTGTTGTCTCTTGCCTTCTCTGATGTAGCTTGCGTGACGAGCACATCTCCGTCGCACTATGCATTTTGATGCCGTTTCTGCTCGTCTTGCGGATCGCAGTATCATAATACTCGATTATGATTTGTCCAATATTGTGGAAAGGGTGTAACTTGATAAGCGGGCGTCAAACGTTTTGACAGCTTTTCGTCGGTGAGGAAAGCGCGCGATAAGAAGGCGAAGCGGCGATACCGTTGCCCTGGGGAAAATATTGGGGGTTTCGATTTCTCTAATTCTGTCGTTAGACAACCGTTGTTCTAAGGCTAAGCAACGAGTTGGACTATACCGTTGAGCGTGTTGTCCTGTGCAGGCTATGCACAGGAAGCGACAACATCGACGAGCAAATAGCATTGGGGCTTGGTGATTGTTGGGAGACGGAGATGCGTTTGGATCTCGGTCTGATATACTATCACTTGTGCAAGTTGAAGTGGTGCGCAAGTTGCTTCGTCGAGTGGTGTTGACTCGGCCAACTTGAAGCCATGTATTTCTCCGTCAGTATCTTCGGTTCACCAAAGAGGACCGCATAATATCTGGGATGATGTACTACATTTGAGCAAAAAGAAGAGTCTCCAAATTTAGGGGAGCGTGAGTGTTGTAAATTTCCATTGGCAGCCTGAGGAGGAATTGGCATCGCGGTATGGATGATGGTCGTTGTTCAAGTTCAAGCCTTGGCGCTCCTCAACGCTCAATCCCAATTGTCTTTGGTTATGGCACCGCAGCAGTCAGCGAACAGTTCATACAACGCGACAAGGTGGCGAACGAGTGCACCGTCCTGCACAGTATTTTTGCAGTCCTTGGCACCAGTGCCCGCCGCCGAACCTGCACGCGAATCTTTTCCAGAGACCGAAACCCCCCGAAGGCTTTGCGCAGCCCAAAATATGACAGTACTTACTCGGTGAGAACACTACGTGTTGGAGCGAGGTGGAGAAGTCAGCAACCCATCTTGGAGTTTGCTGGCTCTGGTCGTTTAGCCCCTGGGCCGAAATGCAGACTAGGTACTCCGACAGGAAGGTTGAGGTACATACTAACTCACTCCTGGGTAGAGTAAAGTACTTGCCCATACCCCTCACCGTGGTTTGGTATCTCGTTGGTAACCTGAATAGAGCGTGTTTTCGTCTAGGGATGGAAAGCAGGGCTTACCTGCCCAGGCATACGATCGAGAGAAGGGCCATCGTGGCATGCGGTCGGTCACCCACAGAATCCTCCCCTCGATGCTTAAAGCCGTCAAATACCTTAGCGCTCTGTCAACGTTTCTGGGGTGAAGATACGTGTCAGCCATCTATCTCAGCTCCGAGCAAGCCCCGGTTGCGCCAGGTCATCTCTGTTCGCGCAGGATATATCCCAAGCTTCCCATTCCCGATAATCGCGGCAGCTTCTCGATCCTCCTATCCCCGACGATACACTATCATCCTGACCTTCTCTTTCCCAAGAATCTCGAAGCAACGGCTACTAAGGGCCGGCCTCAGCGCTGCGTCTCGTAATGCGCGCGCGAACACCAGTCGATCGGACTATGCCACATACTCGTCGAGACCACGGGAATGCTTCGAGAACTATAAATATGACAGAATTGCATCGTTGGACCTTGTAGGGATGTCGATGCTTCGGTAAGGCAGGAGAATGTCGTCGGAGGGATGATGTTCGGAGCTCTGCTCAAGCGTGATCAGATGGCGCATCCCGCCCCACCCACCGCGCAGAGCTCAGCACGAGCGTCCCTACTACTCTAACACGAACGGCATATGATGCTTACTCCAGGCGTGGAACATACGAGCTGGGCATGGCTTTACTGGCCAAAGTCTGAAGTTTATGGAAATCGAAGCTCTGAGGCTGTGTGTAGGCAAGTCTGTAGCGAAAAAGAAGACCCTCATCCACTCGACTTTTCTGAAGCGTTGGACTTTGCTCAGTGAGTGGCTTCAGAGCTATTCGGACCCAGTGAGACTGGCGAGATGTGATACACAGCATGGCAACGATTTATAGCGAAATCTGTCCGCGCGACTCAGTATTTCAATTCTGGTTCCAATGTTGTCGGACTGGTCACCGCTGTATGCTCCTCCCAGCTCCTCAAAGTATACATTGCGTCTTTATTTCGGCACAGATCATAGGGCTACAGGATCGAAAGATTGTCTGAGGGCTCTGCATAACTCAACACAGAAAACGAAGTGAGGAAACGTTGCTGTAGAGAAGATTCTGTCTCAATTCTTGCTACATGGTGATTTATAAGTTGTATAATGTATGCGGTAGGGGAAGGAGCCAGACAGATAGAGCATCGTGCCAGCGTCCTTCTGTTGCAAGTTGATCTAGGCCATAGACTTGGGTGCTCTGGGTATTAAGAACTCAGAGTCCTATCAAGCCTTGGTGACCACCCGATCGCAAGCGCTAATTCCGAGAGTTTGTATGACTCCACTCCCTTAATTACAATTGCGATGTGACCTTTTCCTAACTATGTGCCCCGTTTGTTGTTGTTATGAATGGGATGGCGTAGCGTTGGGCGTGGATGTTAACGTGGTTGGAGAGAATCTGGTATGCGTTACTGATGATCATAATGGTTGCAAGTGAGTAAAAAGCAAGGTTCCAAGTGAAGGGTTTTTATGCCTTTGACACTTTCAGACTATGTGCTCGAAGATTCCTCACAACTCCAGAAGACTCCGGGGTATAAGAGTTGAAAACTCTCATAGTGTCATCATTCGGTGTCGGTAGATAGGCCGCTCCAATGTGCAAGTGTCAAGGGGGAGGTGGAGAAGACTCAGCTTGTTGTGGCTTTTGAGAACATGCTTTGTGCAGGTGGCAGCGCCGACGGCGAAAACGTGGCAGTGAGGTATTCTGCGGAGGAACTTTATTGCGTTAACTGTGCGCATGGGAGGCAATTTGGAAGGATTGGAGTGAGGTGCCCTCAGAAAGGGTTTTTTCTCATGGAGACAACAACTACAACTGTCGATACGACAATCATCTTGAGGCAGGTGTAGGTGAGTTTTGAGCCACCACACATGGGGATTAGAGGCAAGGAAGGGACACTCAGCTTCATGCAGTGACGCGTTACAGCGGGCGTTGCTGACGGTTGCGGTAGTCGAGTGTGGTGGGGAGTGGCAAAGAGTAGTAAATGGTTTGGAGGTGACTTGGAGGATAAGGCAAGAGGGGAGGAAACAGCAGTGGGAGCTAGTAGTATTGTGGGGCACGTCCTAAGGTCACAGCGTTTAGTCTTCATAATAGCGCAGCCTCAAGGACAATATGATATTCAACACATCTTGTTACAACAGTAAGATACCTTTCGATTCACATGCTATCGAAGAGGTCAGCTAACCTGGCCTTTTAGTCACCAAACACACATACACAATAACAACTCCTCCCCCACGTCCTTGTTCCGCCCATACGCTCATCGCTGAGTGAGACAGCCTGAAGCAAGATTTCTGCGATAACAATGCGGCGATCGCGCGAAGGGAGGTCATGCCAGAGAGTAATAGGCTGCAGCTTCGAGCGGCACGTATTCTGCAGCGACGCCTTGAACGCGAGGTCATTCTGCTCACCATCGACATTGATATCGCCGTGACTCGAGAGGCGGACAACATGGAGTGGCTCATGTCATTAAGCCAAGTAAGCTCTTGAAACTCAATCGTTCTTTTAGCAAAACAATTAACAACTTTGCAGGAGGAGATCCGCGCTCGCCTGCAGCTCGCCTGGCAGGCGGTCCTGTCCCGGTAGGCTTGTACGCCATGGCCTGGTTTCATCGTCTTTGGATACCATATTATAAAAATTAGATCGTGAGCATATAAAAGGTCTCATCACGGTCAGAGTTGTGATTTACAGGTAGCTACGTAAATTCTAAAGCGTCCAATTTCAGCCAGTGTGAAAGTATTTTCTCTTCTTGCCGTGCTATGTTATACCAAAGACTGAACGCATGTCCCTCATGTTCTACCTATCCTTGTAATCTGCCTATACTTGTGCAAGCCTGTGAGATCGAAGGGATAAGCCACCGTGTGCGGCTGTTGAGGGTTTGGTGAGTGATCCGGCTGCTTGTAGATACATTAGTTGATGACGATATGGGTGTACTCATGAGACTCCCCGGTAACTGGAGCTTTCTATGATAGCTCTCGCTGGTCTGACGTCTCTGTGGTAGGATATTGGCTCGTATAAACACACCTAGGGAGCCTGGAGTGCGGCCACGGCAATGGCGAGACCAGGGTAGACTGGCACGAGAACAATCATGAGTGGGCCCCTTGAGATGATTGAATTAGCCGGAATATAGGTACAGGATATCGCAAAGGAAGGCCGGGCGTGATTGCGAATATGGTTGTGTTGACAACCAAGCTCAATGTTGTTAGTGCAAAATACTGGACGCGTCACTGCTGACTATCAACACCAAGATACCATATTGGCAGCCAGCGCGCTTTGGTACATCTTCGGCAATAATTTATAGTAGTTAGTGATAAGGAATCAAACTAATTCAGCTTGGTTGACACCATTGACGCAGCTTATACAGTCCGCAAATACGATCGCAAAACAGCCGTGGCTAGCACAAAGTATCACTGACCAAGACTACAAGACAAGACTGCAAGAACCAAAGCTATGTAATTGAAACAAGGACTTCTTCCTCAAGCAACTCGCAAGCGAGAAGACTTAATGAAAAAGGTCGCGACAGCCAGAGGTAGTGTAATACTGGCGTCACTGTGTCAATGAGTATGAACAAGTTCAGGGACCCATCAACTGGTTTAAAAAATTGGGGTAAAATGAAAGGGAAAAGGCTGTCCGCCTGAAGCGAGGAAGCTACTAGTCGCATGCAAGTCGGAGCCGCCTTTTGTAGTGAGGAGTAAAAGGATAGGGGAGAAGGGGTTTATATGCTCGTCCTCCCCTTGGCACGCTAACGTGCACATGACCTGGAAGTTGGTTGTTCCGGCATGGGTAATCTTCGGGGGCAGTTGGAGGTGCCGGTGACGAGAGCTTGTGGTGACCTGTTGCCGCTTTCAGATTAACGTCTGTATTCTATTGGTTATGTGGACGTGCGCTCTGTTTGTCCCCCCCCCTTAGCCGCAAAATTACGCCCCTTCACACCTTCCTCGCTCTCAAAAGCATCTGTTTTTGGATATATACAAGACGCAGCTTTAGCTTTGCGCGGTGAATAGCTAATGAGGCGTTTTCCAAAGCTTACATCTGCCAGTGGTCTGGAACGGCGTTAGGTCTCAGTCTTAGACTCGACTCTTGGATATCATGTCACTTGTTTTCATCGTGTTTTCTGGCTTGCGAGTGGCTCCAAGAAGATGCAACGAGGCTACAATGCTGCTTTATGTTATAACTACCCTATAGCTCGAAGCTGTTCTGTCGGCAACATTTGAGAACGACATACGGCTTCCCCATCGAGCTTTGGCTTCTTCTATGCTCACAGTCTCTTAGTATACACTGTCCAATTAGGTCGAGATAAGGCCTCGGGATCTAGAACAGTGGAAGTGCTCGTCGCTGTTTCTTTCTGATGTCATGCAAGATGTACAGACACTTCTCTAACCCGTAGATGATAAGATACAGTGATCTTGTGGCATATTACAAAGTACTGGATCTCTCTTGGGCAATTTATAGTCAACTGTGTGCCGTTGCGCTGAGAAAGCGTCCTCTCTGTTCCCCTTCACTTTTTGGTCCGTGTACCAATTTCCACCCCGCGATCAGCGCACTGACTTGATATTCTGTTCGCTAAGTCATCAAGACTTCTCAAATTTCCAACATCAATTTCTTGCATCTATCACAACAGTTGCGCGCTGCATATTCTATCTGCCTCGGCATCCACAGCCTTCGAATCCCCTCAGCCTCATCCACTCCACTACGCAGCGACACGGGCAAACCAACCCTTCATACCTTTTCCATAACAACAATGGCGTGCTTTGTTGCAAGAGTAAACATACCTCCTCTACCATTGTGTCAACGGGGCTGTGAACCTTTCGGTACCCGGGGGCGCAGATGGGCAGATGAGGTGAACGCTCAGATGGCCTGCCTTGAGCTCTTTCATGAACTCGGCAGAAGGAGTGGCGCTCACATACAGATTTTATCCTATATATCTTTGGGGGTACGATGAAGCCTGTTCAGGACGTACACCCAGGTGCGACACTCCTCAAGGGGTGTTTAGCATGTATTCAGTAGACGGCATTTATGGCAGACTTATTCACTTGGAAGACTTGCTGGGAGGCTCCTCGAAGTGTTGAAGGCGCGCTGTCTTTCGTAGATAGTCAGAATTGACATTCTGCCGACTCTTTTGTGTCTTTTCGCTGCATGAATAGGACAGTGAGCGCGTAGATATGCCAGTCAAGCCAATGATACGTAAGATCAAAATGGAGACAAAAAGGGAAACATAGTGCAGTCCTCACCATTCAAATTACGAGATTCCACTTTGCACGGTGAAGATGAATGCTCACTTTCCTCTCAAAGCGCGTGTATGCTATACTGGTGGGCAGGTGTAAGTCCGCGTCTCCGCTCGAGTTCTGCTCCTCAACCAACACCACCTTCCACCATGTAAGTACTGTTCCTAAAACCGCTATTTCTGTCCAAAAATGTACTTGTACTATACGTGGTATGTAAATTGGAGCTATAACAAGCTAACCACTCGATAGACTACCAAACATAACCAAACCCCAATCAAACATGGTCCGCTCTCTGTCCGAGCGTATGGCAATTTGCCTACACCGTCTCCGCCTCCGCGTATGTATCCACCCTAATTATCTAGGCTATAGGCGTTTTCTAACTCTAGCACTCTAGACCCTGGCACTGGACTACGATCGTCGCCTGATCGTTCGGGCTGGCCTGCTGCCGTACCAGGCGGCCGAGTACGAGGCCATGGGCCTCCAGCTCCGGGTGCTTCGGGCACGGCAGCGGGTCCTGAGGGCGAGGCTACATGCCCGGATGGGGGCTGAAATAACCCGTAAGTCGAATCCTTCTTCGTGATTGAGCAGTATTGTTCACTGTATGGAGAAGCCGAATCGGCAAAACACCTTCACAAACACCTCGATTTACTTTGTCTGATTGAAACAGTTCTAACCATTGTACAGATTGACCGTATACATGCCTGCTCGCCCGCGCCCGCGCCCGTACCCGCACCATCGCTGCCGCCTCCAAGGAGAAGGAGAAGAAGAAGCAGGAAGCGAGGATATATGATCTTCGGGCACAATAAAAGCTTTCTTCGTCCGTATGTTCGACTGAACGTCTCTTTCTCCTCATACTATGATAGTGAAGTCTTGTCTGTGTCAATGATCCGTAAACGTCCCGGGTAGACTGCATGTCTTGGACCTAGCCGTCAATAATGCTACGGTGACATGCTGGCGTGCTGGTCAATACCCAACTCTTATGGCAGCTGTATGTGCCATGGAATGTCATACTGGTGATATCACAGCTGTAAGAAAGACGTGTTGGATCCAGGACTATACATTGCCTCACCTACATATGTTCAAAAGTGATTGTGCTCCTCCACACTTACTCCTCCAACCAGTCTGCAGCGCTACCAATGGCTTTGCTGACAATATCAACCCATCTTCTAACACCATCCTCACTCTCCTCTTCTATGGCCTCGACGATACCAGGGAACGTTGCACCCGAATAGCCGGTCCATTTCCCAGGAGCAAAAACGACGTGCTTGAACCAGCTGCGTCCATCCAGACCATCGGGGAACAAGA
This sequence comes from Alternaria brassicae, assembly GCA_004936725.1. Classification (NCBI taxonomy): domain Eukaryota; kingdom Fungi; phylum Ascomycota; class Dothideomycetes; order Pleosporales; family Pleosporaceae; genus Alternaria; species Alternaria brassicae. Next base: position 1,267,494 of record CM016505.1, on the reverse strand, counting down.
ACTTCCTCTCCAGGTATTTGTACTTGGTGTTGATTGCGCGGATGGCGAGGTAAAGCTGCACCTTCTTCCAAGGCTGCCACCAGGGTATATCGCCGATGTTGGAGTATTGGGTTGTGAGGTCAGAGGCCGTAGCATCGTGGAGGGTAGACGCGAACAGGAAGTGGGACACGGCTTCATCGAGAGTTTGCCAGAGATCGCTGGAGTCTTTACTAGGTGCGGCGTCGTGTGCCTTTTGTTTGACAGCATCGACGTACTTCTGCAAGCCTGCCGCGTAGTCTGTGGCGTTGAGCTGGAGAATAGGTGTCTCGATGAGCTTTGCTGCTACAAGTGCCCACATCTTTGCTATTGTGGCGTGGTACTCGAAGGTCGGATCTCCGTACTTCTTCATCCAGTCGAACGAGTCATAGTTGCTATGGTAATGGTAGACAGCGGATTTGGAATTGCCGCCGAAGCCCATGTCGATACTTGGAATGCCAGCAAAATCTTGGAAGGCAGTAAAGTCACTCCCAGAACCCATAGTCTCGATGTGCTTGTCCCATAAATCGTATACAGATTGACCGGCGATTGTCTGGTTCGGGGACTTGACCATATGAGCTGGCAAATGTTAGAGGGGTCTGATGAACGGAGTATGCAAACAAACTTACCAACTTCCTCGACAACCCTACTTAGCAAGGGCGCCGCTGATAGCGTGAAATCCGGGCCGACTGAGCCAACATCGACGTTCAAATATGCAACTGCCGAACCAGAGAGCCAGGGCAAGTATTCCTCGACCCACTCAGTGCTTCCAACCAGGCCGTACTCTTCGCCGTCCCAGCTCGCGAAGACAATTGTCCTCATGGGCTTCCATCCAGCCTGCATAGCAGCGCCGAAGCTTCGAATGACCTCGTTGAGCGCTGCGCTGCCGCTATTGGGATCTCCAGCACCACCAGCAATCCAGGCGTCGCGGTGGTTACCGAGAACGATGACTTCGTCAGGAATGGTGCCATTGATGATCCCAATGACGTTCCACAAGGGCGTGGTAACGTACTCCTGCTCGTTGACTAAGTTCAGCACAAGATCGTCGGGCGAAGGTCCAATGTTGTATTCTACGCCCTTGTAGTCCAGCCCGCCACCGTGCCAGTACTCGTTGAAGGACGAAGCTTTCGGGCCGTGGCCGTTGAGCGCTTTGAGAAGGGGGAACGCATCGAGATAGGAGATGGGGAGAGAGGGGATATGAGGAATCGCGTGGTCGACAGGCTGGCGGGGACAGCCAGGTTTCGAGGGATAGCCTGGAGTGGTAGGATCACCTGGTGCGAAGCCTACAGATTGTCAGCACATGATAGAGAGAAGGACAGGTAGCAACTTGCTCAGAAACTGGACGCTTCCTCGCTGGACACTGCTGGGTTCCCTGGCCGGCCCGTCGGGGTATGTCGCAAAACCGTTCTTCTTGGTCACCTCTCCATCGTCACCAGGATCAGTGTACATGGCGACGCCGACCATGCCCAGCTCTTGCGCACGCTTGACCTTCAAACCGCGGAAGACGCCACCGTACTTGGCCAGGGCGATCTTGCCTTGCAGACTGACATTTGCAGCCTGCAGCTCCTCAAAGTCTCTGTATGTGCCGTAGTTGACGAAGATGTATGGCGCTGTCACATTGCCGGACGCGCTGTATCCGTGGAAGGTCGGCACCCGGTCTCCAAGCTGACTCGATTTGTCTCCGTCCAAGACATTTTCCTCCAGTCGTGCTTCGTATCTGACTGTCCATTCTTGATTTGTAGCCGTGGTGCTGTCTGCCGTCTCATCATTGGGCCCCATCTTCTCCATTAGGGCTAATCGGTGGCCCTTGGGGTAGTTGATGTACACATCATAGTCAACAATCGTGCTTTCGACTCCCCATTCCTGCCATCTTTCCCTAGTCCATAACGCTTGGCTGAGGTTCTTGCCTGCAAGATGCGGCCCGCTCGTGTAGTACCTGCTCCATTCTTCCGACTTTTCGGCATTGGGTGTTTCTAGCAGCGTTGTCTGCAGGTCTTTGAAGTCCAGGGCCGATTTGCGCGCCCACCCATCAGGAATCCGTAAGGACGATAACGAATATGCCGAAAGTCGCGATGCAGGGGCTGTTTCGTCTTGACTAGGCGGTGCAAAGCTGAGAAGGAAGACGGCAACAATTCCTCCTGCGAATATTATTGCGCTGAGCAAAGTAGTGCATAGGAAGCGTAGGCGATGGTGTGGGTATCGGTCGCGATGGGGTCTCACGTCGACACGTTGGATCAGCGGCGTACTTTCGTCGGCCATGGTTGATGGCTTCTCATTGCTCGCAGGGAGCTGCATGTACAAACAAGGTAACTCTTTTCCGCCTAACTGGAGGCTTTCAAGATGGCAGCAGAGACAAGAAACAGCTTGCGTGGAGCTATGCCGTGGCGGCAGTGACATCTCACCTCGGGTTGATGGCGTCACACACTTATCTGCTCCTATCTTAGCGCGCCAGGCATGTCAGGGGTTGAAGGAACCGCCGAATTTGTCGCGAACCACAACCGCATCTCGTGTCTCGTATCTCGCCCAGAGGACTGCACACCATGTCGAACATCTTCTTGGACGTGGATTGAGCCATCCCAATGGTCATCTTGCTGTCAGCTCTACCAAATCCACCACTGCGATTTTCGTCCACTTTGCCTCACAGTCTTCACTACTAGCAGGCCTGCGTAAAGTGTTTTAACCGTAGGCTGGCTCTTCTGTCGGCCAACAAGGACATCGTGAAGCCGACATAATGGGTATATGTAACAGTGTCATAATGACGATAGCGAACACCCTGGGGCGATAACATGGAGGTGAGTCTTTATATCTATGCAATTTCCCTGGGATCCTTCCAAAAGCTGCAGACTTGCATTCGAATTTGAACCCAACGGGATTTATGATACCGACCAGGAACACAACACTTCAACTCTACACCACCATGACTACTCCTCCAATCGAGTTCCCGCAGCTAATGGGAGTTACGGGCGACGGCTGCGCGTCTTGCAAGTCGACCACCATTCCCCTCTACGCCCTGTACTGTCACGAAAGCGATGATTTCCACTGCCGCAACTGCCTTACCAAAACCTTTCACGCGTACGGACAAAACGACCAAATCATACGATGCCCTCATGCGTCCTGCCGTCGCTCGGTTGGCTTCAAGCCGCTTACCCCTCTCGCATCAAACCTTCATCTGAACAATGATTTCTACAACCGCGAACGCATCGATGAGATCCGCCAACAGCCGGAGGTGATGAACAACTTGATCGCATTTACAGGTGAGGAGGCTGAGGTCATCTTACACCATGTCTACAGTATGTTCGAGGACCAGATTATGGATCCCGTCGCGCTCGGCGGAGTTCCTGGCTACATGACTGCAAGCTCTGTGCAATCTCTCCAAGCTAGCGTTGACTGTAATCCTTTTTTCTGCGGCTTTCTCGCCGAGATGAAGACTGATGCCAATCTGATGACTACACCGTATGAGCTCGACGAAGACCTCAACGCCCTCCTTTCCAGGTTACTCTTCCAATACGCGCAGTGGAACTATGGCAACGAACTTGCTCGTCACGGCGTTGACTTGGACAATGAGCAGGCTGTGCTAAGCGTCGCCTTGGATAACTACAAGCCCATCAATGAGCTCAAAGAGAACTGGGAATTGATCATTCAGAAGTGGGTTGACCTGCTAGCATGGAGGCATTTGGAGCGTCTCGCGTCACCTGAGGGTGGTGCTGCGGAACGTCAGGACAGGGGATTCTAGGGCATGAAAGGGTAGGCCGAGATCACTGTGCGGTCTTGACACAATGTACCGTGCTACCTCTTCACGCCGTGTCATTAAAGGCTTGTCTGTGACTTGTTATATCTTTGAGGGAGTGTTGTGCCCGGAGGCTACGCCATTGGTAGGTCTGTATGCTCATTTCTGCACGTTTGCTCAATAAATCTCATACAGTTTTGGAATCATGCTGCCCTTTCGTGTTTAACCAAGTCATGATCATAATTAATTGGACGCGCGGTGCTTAGTCTGTATCAGCGATATATTCATGCGAGTTTGTAGGGTAGTTGGGAGAAAAGGGGTTTGCTAAACAAAGCGCTATGCTACAAAGAAGGCGTACTATAGACAAAGAAGCGAAACAGTCGCCGTATCCAACGAACGAACCAAAGTATCCTTAGAGGAATATCCATCAATCGTATCATTCCCCAAATTTGTTCATAGACCAGAGACATTGCTCTTGCGAAACGCTCAGAGGAAAGAGCGGGCGTGGCGGCGAGCCTTAGAGGCAGAGCCGCTAGCCTTACCCTCGAGCCAGGTGATGAAAGTGTCAACGGTGAAGCTCTCGGGGAGCTCTCGTCAACGCCAGTTGAAGGAGCAGCAGAGGAAGCAGCAGGCTCCTCCTCAGCGACGGGGGTGGCAACAGGAGTAACAACGGCAACAGGGCTGGCGCTGGCGCTGACGCTGGAGGCAGGGCTGGAGACTGGGGTGGTTGAGTTACCGCTGGGGATGGGAGCAGCGGAAGGAGTGCTGGGCTTGGTGGGAGTGGTGGAACCGCTGGAGCCGAAAAGGGCAGGGCCGGGAACGGTGTAGTCGATGGTGGAGGCGTAAGGGTCGAAGAGGATACCAGGGTCGGTGGCGGTGTAGAGCTCAGTGCCAACAACACCCTCTGGGGCCTCAGTTCCGGAGCCGGTAACCTCGATGTTAAGGCATTGAGGGTAGGCCTGAGCACCGTTCGCGGAACCAGCGCCGTGGAGAGCAATAATCTCGTGGCGGAAGACGTACTTGCCAGCGGCAAGGCTCTCAGGGATGGTGACGGGCCAAGTGTTGTTTTGGCCGATCAGCTTGATAGCAGCCCACTCGCCATTCTCGTAACCAGCGCCTTCGATCTTGGTCCACTTGAGCTCCTCCTTCTTGACTGCGGCGATGTCGCCAGTATAAGGAGCAACGTAGGTGATGACGGGACCCATGTGGCTGTCGGGCCAGACAGTCCAGTGGAACTCTACGACGCCACCGGCGGCAACCTTGGCCATGCTGTCGGAGCTGCCCTCGGGGCTGGCAGCCCTGTGGCAGATGATGTCGGGGTCAGAGAAGGAGTTGGGCTCAACGAAGCCGTTGTCGAGGTTCTCGGCATACCAGCCCGCGTGTTCGGGGATCTCGCCGCCGTTCTGCTTGGCGTAGTAGTAGTCGAGCTTGAAACCCTGGGAGAAAACACCGTCGATGGTGACACCAGTGACGGTACCATGGGCGGTGGCAGTGGCAGCGAGAGCCGCGATGGCGCCGAGGGAAGTGATGGTCTTGTACATGTTGACTGATGTAGATGGAAAGGTTCTTCGAAAGAATGAGGTTGTTCGATGGAAACGAAAGTTGGATTGTTAGTTGTTGAAAGAGTGTTCTGCCGGCTTCACACAGTGAAGGGACTTGAAGAACGAATGTAGATTGAAAAGAAGGGACTGGTATAGGACCGAAGAATGAAGCTGTAGCGATGGTACTTCTGGAGAGGTACCGACATGCTCTATTTATTCAGTTAAGTCTCTGCTCAAATGCTCGGCCTACATTGACCCACATCGTGGGCGACTGGCAAAATGAGGGCCCAGAATAGCGGGTTTATGCCGCGCGCAAAACCAAAGCACGTCTTCTGGTTTGTTTGAATCGCCATGTTTACATGAGGAGAGACAAGCGATATTGTCAGGACGTGCAGGGCATCCCGTGCCTGCCGCCCAGCGTCAAACTGCGGCTCTCGAACAGTGGAGGGAGCACTACGCCATGCCATGGTTCCATCTCCGGTCTCTGGTATGCATCGTACGCCTGCTTATCGTCTCAGCGAATCGTTTCTGTCGGTGATGTAGTGATTTCGGGTGTTGGCAAAAGCGTGGAGTGGGGCAGCATGAAACGTGCATCCCGCCTGTTCCTGGTTTTTGCCCTTGCATACTCGCACCGCCAAGATTTTAGCTGTTTCTATCAGAGGAGCCGAGAACGCCGCATTTGTGTGGCGCCTGTCAAACGTCCAAATTCGGTGGCAATGGGGTTGGGAGGTGTGGTGTTGGAGGGTCGGCGTTCATGCATTCGATGGCGAGCTTGACACGAACGTCAGCAAGATCGGCACCAGCGAACCGCGGCTTCTGGAATGTCATCTCACCATTATTTCCCCGTCCTCTTATCCTCCGTTCCCCCCCTACATTCTGCCGACGCATAGCAAGCCATCGACCGATCCATTTCATGATTCACAGCTCTTGTCGGCTCGACTACTTCGCGCGCGCAACTGTCACGCACCCCTAGCCGCATACACAATCGATCAGACCCACTCCACCGACGTTCGCGTGTGCAGCCTCGTTTCAGACGTAAAACAGCCAATACTCCCCTAATGGGTAGTGTGCGGCATTGCATCCAAATCAAGGCAGGCGTGTTTGATGACAACGCCGTTGAGATTGAACAAGTTGGCCATTCGAAGGGGGCGTTCTTGGACAGCTGGTGCGGAAGAGTCAACACCATAGGTGCGGTGCCGTTGACTGAACGCCTTTTTGCTTTTGCTCTTTTCCCGTCTTCTTCCTTTTCGACGGCAGTTGTTTGATGCCCGTTGGCCTGATGATGGGCTTTTACTATGTCCTGAACGCAGCATATTGGAGGGTTTCTGCCACATATTAGCACACTAGAACAGCGTTCATTCCTTACTTACCATCGCGTATATCCACAGGCTTTGGCGTCTCAAAAGCACTTCGCACCTCAGAGTCGTCTGTAGGCCTCGAGGTTCTTCCATCATGTCTCCTTTCTCAGGCCTAGACTTTACGCATATCCATCCATTGGCATTTCCATGACTATTGCCAAGTTGTCCTTCGAATTCCCATGCATAGTTTCAGACTGACTTGTTTCCCTATTCTCTGTCAACTTGCGGTCGTTCCAATAGTTCAAAGATCCGCTGTTACCTCTCTGTTTCCTAGGTGTTGAGGCCGCGTGTACCCGCTGGCTCTCTAACAACACTTTCCTCTGTCACTGCAGAATTGTCCGAGCCCTTTCCGGCTCTCACATTGTACTGCTCCCCCTCAAGTCAAAATACAGCGTCTGCCTGCCCGCTACACCCTCAGATTCTTATTTAGACTACATAGACAGCCTCTCTTCCATAGTAACAATCCAACATAGGTCTCTTAGTCCAGTGGTTTAAGACGCTCACTTGCGATTCCTATGTAGCCAGGGTGTTTCGTGGAAACGAGCATGTTTCTGGAGCCTAGCCAGCTCCTCTTAGTTCCATAGCGTCTGTGAGAAACGCTAGTTCGACTCTAGCAGAGACCAACCAACTTGTTATCTTTTTTTTGCTGACGTTGAGCGTGTGCATAAATCGTGGGGTGAAGGGGGCATGCGTTTGCGTGGCAATGTGGCTTCAATCCAAGCTTTTGCAAGAATGAATGCTAACAGTGAAGGGCATCGTGTCCTTCTTTCGAATCTCTCATCCTTGCCATACAATATATCTTGCGTGTTTGCTCCAAAATTCTCTGCCTCTTTGATAAAGAATGTCAGTAGTTGTACAATCTTCTAGTCTAGCGGTTGGGACGCACAACAGTGTTTGATTGTAGCCCATCTTTAGATTTCCTCACACAAGTGCCTGCTGTGGGAAGCACATTGCAAGGGTTCTCTCTCATCCTTGCGCTCTGCACATGTAAGAAATCTACGTTTAGCTCGATGGGAAATCATTTCTTTTGCCAGTACGGTGGGTGTGAAGGAGGAACAGACAGTGCAGAGTCACTTGTATAGAGTGATGTTTTGATTCCAGTCCTACGTAGATCAATGCAAGTCGAGTGAAGGGTATTTTACTCCTTCTTGCAAGAACACGCACTCTTTGGTGGACTATATATGCAAAACTTCGGATCTATTGTTTCGTGGGACGCATTGGCCTACAAACATGCGCAAACAGCCGCACACAACATGCTCACCTGCTGTGCAATTTACGTCCCTCCACGCCATTAATATGTAACTATCTACCCGCTTCTACCCGCCCACTCATTCCAGCCACGCTTGCATGCCACCTACCAGCAATACCGCTAAGCCCAACACCCACTGCGCAACCCCAAACGCACCCTGCACGTCGTCCTTCTTGATACTCCACAAGATAGCAAACGCGAGGCTACCCAGGCCACAGATACCCATTGTTACTGCCCACACCCGCTGCGCGAGAAAGCCCTCCACAAGATGTACACCCCAGCCCATACCAAACTCTAGACGCTGGCGCCGTTTCGGACTGCGAAGATACGTGATCAACTCACCTTCATAGTCTTGAGAGTGCTTGAACAGATGAAGAAGGTAGGTACTTCCAACAGGAGGCAGAAGGTCATTGGGCTCGAAGGTATACGGATGCTGAGATGGCGCCTGGGACTTCTCGGGCTCGCTGGTTGACGCGGAAGAGGCAGCGGACTTGGGCGGCATGGAGGGCGCGGCACGAATATCAGCAAAACGATTACGATGAACTTCGAATTGAACAAACTCGATGGTGGTCAATCCGCGAAGGCGAGCCCAGTTGAACCACCGTCGATTAAGCTGGTCGTAGTGCTCTCGTAGCACGAGCGCCAGGTCTTTATCGCTTTTTATGCGTCCTTGGTTAACATCGAGATGAACGATCTTAGGCGTGAGGCGCCCCTCATTTGCACAGGTCAAGAGCCAGGATTCTTCGGCGAAAGAGGGCATACGAACACTGAAGGGATTGGTAGTACGGGTGCGAGACGGGCTGTACTTGGAGGTATCATTACTTCTTGTCCAGGAACTAGACCCTCCATAAGTCGAAGATGGCGTAGTTAGTATGGACGCTCTACTGGAAGGATCAAAGATGGAGTCCATCGATGATGCCGTGCTGCTTTGATTGGAGGGACTACGTGGTGTGTGAGCCCTTGGGCGATTGAGAAAAGCTTCGAGAAGACGAGCAGCATTCGGCCGCTGTTCGACAAAATCATCATATAGTGGTTGGCCACATGACTGCAATTTATCAGCATGGTCTAATTGGAGGGTATACCATGATACTTACACAAGTCCACCGAACACGAACATGCCCCTGTGGCACAGCAGGCTCAGTCCCGAATGTATCACGAAGCAGTCGGAAACCTTCATAAGCTTTATCTGACAAGGCACTCAGTGCAAAACGCCAGTACATCAAGGTTGGACTGTGACTCCCAAGTGGCACCGATCGAATCTCTACCTCCGAAGGTAATAATATCTCACCAACGTATTCGGCGTCCAGCGGCTCAATGATCCGGGGGTTCGAGATCTGTTCCGTGCCATCCTCGGTATCTTCGTTCTTGGGAATGACTTCACCCAATGCTCTTCTCAGAGCGTCACAAAGCTCATCTGAGCGATCGACTTCGGCCCACGCAGGAGAACGTGGCACATCAGCGTCATCTGATGCCGTTGACGATGATGAGAATGATGCGGGCTTGCGGACCCTAGGCGACCTCTTTCGTTGCGTTGCTGGCGAAACATGTGCTGACCTCGTTTGAGGCACATCAGTCACAAGCTGCAATCCTGGCTTAGGTCTAGAGAAAACATGTAAAGCATCCGCAGATGATTGGCGCAGATGTCGGGGCTTCACCGTACTGGTCTGGCGCATCGGTTGCGACCACGTACCATACTCTTTAGTCGATGATACAGACTCACTAGACTTGTGAGATAATAGACGTTTGCGTTGTCGCAAAGTTGTCGACTCAATTACAGCCTCCATAGCCATGTTGTCTGATACATTTGGTACCGGCCCCGCCCGAAGCTTGATAGATTTGTGGGCATCAGATCGCTTGAGGTCCAAGTCTACTGCACGACTCCTCACCCGGGGGCGGGTCTTCTTCTCGACCCGCTTTCGTACAGGCCCAACAAGCGACAGACCACGAGTCGGTGTCTTCACGATACTGGAAATCGACGCCGACCGGGTGGGAAGTATCGTCGGGGCCTGATAAAATGACTCCACATCAGTCCGGTCTTCATCCATACGACTGTGTATCGAGCGAACATCTGGTATCAGAGTCTCGGCGTCACTCAGACCATCTTCTGCGATGGTGCTCCTAGCTAGGCCATGGTGCGGCACATATCTCATTGATAGCACGGCAGGTTCAACAGGTCCAGCCACGGCGGATGGTAGTGATCGTTGTAAGCCTGGTGTATTCGAAGTACCAATCTCAAAAATATCGTCACGTGCATGGAGCATGTCGGTGGTAGGTGCAACAGCGGAAGGAGGGCAATACAACTCGGCTGGTGAAGTCGTAGAATCAAGCTCTTGAGTTTCCGATGTTTGTTTCGCGTTGACTTGTTGGCCCAGTTCTACTTCTGCAATCTCGTTCGAATCCGTGGAACCTTTCAACAAGCGCACTACGTAGCCCTTTCCTTTCTTCTTGATCCTGGCCTTGATATCGGTAAGTCGTTTGGATTGGGTCGAAGCTGTTGAGTCGCTCCGAGGAAACGATACGTTCCAATCTGGGACGACCTTCCTGAGGAAGTTTGGAGGTACATTCTCTAAATCGGCCCAGCCTTGCTTGTCATGCAGAGGAGTGGTTGGCGGGCTTGTATTTTGAGACGAGAACAATACTGGATGCTCTGCATCTGTCTGGAAGTCGTTTCGTGGAATTGTAGGTGGGGCGATATGATGTGTACAGTTCAGAGGCACGCCACTCGGCAGCTGCTGTTTGGAGCCCAGGTTGAAGACAAGTTGGAATTGGCCAGGATTTCTTGCATCTTCCTGGAGATTCAGGGTAAATGGCACCGGTTGCGTCTTCTCGTACTGTGGAAGGGGTGTCTCGCGACCCGCATCAGAGGCCTTTGCATCATCGCTCATGGATTGAGGTTGGTTGTAACGCAACGGAACGGGAGAAGCGATTGTGGAAGCCTGTTGTAAAGCGCAAATCAGCCACTGAGACTAGTACACATCCTCTCCAGCCTTGCGATAGCAACGAGTTGCCCCCGCTCTACGCCTACGAGCTACATGAAGACTTACCATGTTCGCGTAATGTTCACTGCGCGATGCAGGAACAGTCGTCTGAGGGACGCGAAGGAGGGCGGCATGACGATAGCTATGACCGGTCAAGGCTGCAGCCAGCTCTCTTTCGACCGAATCAGCGACGTCTGCTGCGGTCGTGCCTGTACTGCCATCACTCCTGCAAGGTGATCAATGAGGCTGCTGTGCCGCCCCGCTGATTGGCGAACTCCATCAGCCGAACGCAGTCATCACCACAAGCGTGGGCTGCCTCATCTCTGCCTCATCTCACAACTCTGCCTTGCCTGTGGAAGGGGCTATTCGACGGTCGCGCAGTCTGGATCCATATAGTACCTACTCTTCGCCGCCAGTGGCTATTCGTTTTCTTTCCGTGCATACTTCACGCACGTCGATCTGACGTGGTACATCAACTCCTCTTACCCTACCTATGAGACGAAATCCGCATCGCATGATCCGGCAAGGACATGCGCAACGACGCGATGGCATGAAGATGACGTTGGGATAGGCTTTGTGGCTGTCCAAGCAGCGAGCTGTCGCGTTCCATGGCACGCGCTCCTTGCCGTTCGCCAATGCCCCGCGTCGTGTCCATGTGTCGTGTCCATGTGTCGTCTTTCAGTTCCAGCGCCCAACACCGACGTCTACCATCACAACAGTGCAACTTCGGCATCTTCCCGATGCCCAAGAACTTGGCTTCTGAAGTCCCGGACAGACTCTCGTCACCTGTTCCAGGTATTCTTCCGGACCAATCTGTTCAGGGCTCTCGCTCCGCGCCTGGGCGCGTCTGGTTACTAGCTATTAGCTAAGCTAGCCAAGTTGCTGGTAGCAGCACCGATGCCTCGGTGTATAAACCACCGCCTCCCCCGCAAGACATGGAGATCGCTAATCTCCACAATTTCTCCGGACAGCGGCCTCGAGATTCCCCGCCATTAGAAGACGTGGATTCTATGGGGAGCAGGGAGCCTTACCAGATGTGGCAGAACAACATGACGTTGACGGACAGACTCCGAGTACTAACTCGCACGAAATACCGGGAGCAGACTATAGATCGCTTAGCCATGGTAGGGATCCTGATAGAATGAGCGGGAGACTTGTATTGGCATTTGTTTATATACCACATCAACAACGTCCGCATCTCTTACTCCATCATCTTGCACATCTCTCAAGCCTTCAAGATGCGTCTCTCCACCCTCTTCCTCTCGCTCGTTAGCGTTGCCTCTACAGTTGTTTCTGCGCATCCCAAGAAGGCAGAACAACCTACCTTCTCTCGCAACGTCATCTTCTCACCACCCAGAAACGCCAACTGGACCGACCCTGGTGTGCTCTACGCCCGCAGTGCCCAGCTTGCCGACGGTTCGCTCCTCGCAACATGGGAGAACTACTCACCTGAGCCACCAAAGGTCTACTTCCCCATCTTCAAATCGACTGATGGCGGAAAGTCCTGGAAGGAGTTCTCGCGTGTTCAAGACACGTCGAATGGCTTCGGTCTGCGCTACCAGCCATTCATCTACGTGCTGCCTGAGAAGATTGGTGGCTACAAGGCCGGAACCGTCCTTGTGTCTGGGTCATCCATCCCGACCGACCTCTCTACCACTGATATCGTTCTTTATGCGTCCAAGGATGACGGCAAGACTTGGGAGTTCGTCTCTTCCATCGCAAAGGGCGGTGAAGCTCGCCCCAACAACGGCCTGACTCCTGTCTGGGAGCCTTTCCTGATGATGAACAAGAAGACCCTTATCTGCTACTACTCCGATCAGCGTGACAACGCCACCTACGGCCAGAAGATGGTTCACCAGACTACTACCGACCTCAAGAAGTGGGGCCCAGTCATCGACGACGTCGCTGAATCTACTTACACCGACCGCCCGGGAATGCCTACTATCGCCAAGCTGCCCAACGGAAAGTACATTATGACCTACGAGTACGGTGGCGGGCCCGCTATCACAGACTCTTACCAGTTCCCTGTCTACTACAAGATCGTCTCCGATCCCGAGAAGTTCGGTGAGGCCACCGGTATCAGCCTGAAGTCCACTGATGGCACCATCCCTACTGGTTCGCCATACGTCGTCTGGAGCCCTGTTGGTGGCAAGAACGGAACCATCATTGCTAGTGCGCACAGTGGCACCAAAGCTACTGGCTCCGAGGTTTACATCAACAAGGGTCTTGGTCAGGGTCCTTGGGTCAAGGTCAACACCCCAGAGGGAAGCTCATACACTAGGCATCTTCGCGTCCTCCAGGACCAGTCGAAGTTGTTGATCATGGGTGGTGGACAACTGCCACCTAGCAACACCAACTCCATCACTGTTACCGTTGTTGACATCAGCAAGTGGTAGATGGGATGCATATAGTGATATCAATGCCATAATATAATTTAGTATCAATCACATGAGTGTCATAATGTTACTACCAGAAATCTCAATCATGCCCTACTTGTGTTACAGTGACCAGTCCAGTGTTGTTTTTGATCTGAAACACCAACAACATGCACAACCATAGCCATAGAATGCAGTCACACAAGAAGCGAAGTCCTCTCCATTTATCCGGGTCTAGGTCATGTTTGTTTCTAAGCACTCCTTTTGAGTACTTCCAAAATTCTCTCTCGGTACCAGAAAAAAAGCCGTTGTGGCAACGAAAGCGCCGCACAACTTTATACAAGCATGCAAAGCGGAACGAGCAGAGTTTGCTTGTTGCTAGTTTCCTGTTGTCGAAAGCTTGCAGAAAAGGGCACGGAAGACTGTGCAATCAGTGATGTCGCAAAGATACACTTGGTGTCGATCGAGAGCTGTAGTAGCCATGAGCTCTGGTGTTGTACTGTATAATTGGCTGCAAGATTCTGCCTGATCGCGCGGTCGACCCCCAAAGATGTTTACCCGCTGACGTTGCACAGTCTGAGAGATGATGCTGGGTGGATGGTTCGCGCCTCATCCTAGCGCCCCATTAGCACCGGCCCGACCATTGTTCCTAAGCGAGCCACCGTGGGTCACCGAAATTGGGCCTCGATATCTCTGAAAGTCGTAGCAATCCATCGACAAGCCCTCCGACCGCCTCACCCTACCCTAACCCGACAACCTCGATTGAATACCGACAAAATGCCTGGTGTAGGAGTCAAGGACATCGAGTCCCACAAGTTCATCATCGCCTATGCTGCGTTCTTGAAGCGTCAGGGAAAACTTCCCATGTAAGTGTTATCGTTTGCGCAAAACCGAAAGCAAAAACTAACAATATACAGTCCAGGTTCGTCTCTATCCAGCGGGTGAAGGATGAAGCCTGAATCCCGTAAATGGGGGATAACCTCAGCTTGCTGACCCTTATCTACAGGCTGGGTTGACACTGTCAAGACGAGCCGTAAGTCAATACCTTGCTTTTCATACGGCGCATTCGGTAGGCTAACAAATCGCAGACTCGAATGAGCTCCCTCCCCAGGACATCGACTGGTTCTACGTCCGCGCCGCTGCCGTCGCCCGTCACGTCTACATGGTACGCGAACATCTCGAGCCAACGGATATATGCTCAGGATACTGATGAATGGAACAGCGCAAGACTGTCGGTGTAGGCCGTCTCCGCAAGGTCCACGGATCTACCAAGAACCGCGGTTCGCGCCCCTCCCACCACGTTGACGCCTCTGGCTCCGTCGACCGCAAGGTCATGCAGGCTCTTGAGAAGATTGGTGTCCTTGAGCAGGATGAGGACAAGGGTGGCCGCCGCATCACACAATCCGGCCAGCGTGATTTGGACCGTATCGCCCAGACCACCCTCGAGGCTGAGGAGGAGGAGGATGACGAGTAAATATTTCCATAAAGCATGTGGCAGGGATGCGACAACAGCGCTGTCTAGCATTTGATTGCGGGACGGTAACGGATCTACACGGTTTACGGCTTATGGCGTTGAAGACATGACTTCGCTGGGCCTGCATTTAGCCTAGGATATCCAATGACACTGGGCTTGGGCCTCAAAAGCAACATGATACCCCTCTACTTCGACGTTTGTGTGCAATTTGTGCTTAACCACCGTGACTGCCACCAATATAAGTTTGACCGGCAACGGAACAATCCGGACATGTCTGTTTGATCAGGCTCAATTTCCCTCGCAGGTATTGTCTCTGGTCTTCTACGCAGAAGCTCCTCAAAGTATGCATTATTCTTACTTGTGAATGAAGCTTTCAAGTGTATATGAACTAGATTCAATTTCCACATACTCTGCCCTCAAAACAAATCCGTCATAGCACCATGGCTCGCATCACCTACCAGTCTGGCGTACTTGGCCAGCACACCTCTAGTAACTGGCATGCTGGGTGCTACCCACTCCCCCAACCTCTTTTCAATCTCCTCCTGCGACACATCCATATCAATCCGGTTCTTCTCCGCGTCAATCGTAATCACATCACCGTTCTTCACGACCGCGATAGGTCCTCCAACGGCAGCCTCAGGACATATGTGTCCAACGATGAAACCGTGAGAAGCCCCAGAGTATCGGCCGTCTGTGATGAGGGCTACATTCGTCAACTTGGCGCCCATGATGGCTGCTGAAGCCTTGAGTTGCTCTGGCATTCCTGGTCCTCCCTTGGGGCCTTCGTAGCGCACTACCACGACGACGTTTTCGCCATGCGGTATTTGTCCGAGGTTCAAAGCACGGTCGAGTTCGTGTTCCTTGTTGAAGACGATCGCTTTGCCTGTAAACGTTAGGCCTTCTTTGCCAGTGATCTTCGCTACGGCACCAGAGGGGGCGAGGTTGCCACGCAAGATCTCGATATGACCGGTAGGCTTGATTGGGTTGTTTAGAGGCCGGATGAGTACCTGATCCTGTGGTAGTGATGGGTACGATTCGATATTTTCAGCCAGAGTCTTCCCGGTGACGGTAGGGATGCTGCCATCGAGCAGATTGGCCGCAACGAGAAGCTTCATAACAGATGGCATACCACCGATATCGAAGAGATCGGCTGCCATGTATTTTCCCGATGGCGCGAGGTCGGCGAGGAAGGGGATCTTATTGGACACACGCTGGAAGTCGTCGAGCGTCAAGGGAACGCCTGCTGTACCTGCCATGGCGAGGAGGTGCAAGACGGCATTTGTAGAGCCACCTAGTACCATCATCATAACAAGAGCATTCTCAAAAGAAGCTTTTGTAAGAAGCTTCCGAGGTGTGATGTTCTTCTCCATGCACACTCGTATCGCGGCCGCGGCTTTGGCGCATTCGCGCATCTTCGCGGGAGAGGTTGCTGGTGTGGTGGAGGAGTTTGGGAGGGTTAGCCCCATCGCTTCAATCGAGGTTGACCTATGATACACAAAATCAGTATGTGTCTCAAATGCAGTGAGTCCAGAAGAATTCAACTGACATGGTGTTTGCCGTATACATTCCTCCGCAAGCACCAGCTCCTGGGCAAGCATTCCTCTCGATATCCTCCATGATCTCATCAGGCGAGAACTTGC
The DNA here is from genome assembly GCA_004936725.1 of Alternaria brassicae. Classification (NCBI taxonomy): domain Eukaryota; kingdom Fungi; phylum Ascomycota; class Dothideomycetes; order Pleosporales; family Pleosporaceae; genus Alternaria; species Alternaria brassicae. Next base: position 1,251,137 of record CM016505.1, on the reverse strand, counting down.
CCTCCGTCGCACTCTTCAAGTTCTTGTATATGTATGCGCCGTGGCTTTCGTAGCATGTTGATATGTTGATAGGCTTCTTCAGCGTCTCAGAATAACCTGGCATTATCGAACCGCCGTAGACCATGAGTGAGGGACGGTTGTGTCGCGCGAAAGCCATGATGACTCCAGGCATGTTCTTGTCGCATCCGGGGATGGCTATGCAGGCATCGTGGTGCTGAGCGCATGTTACGGTCTCGATACTATCGGCGATGACTTCGCGAGTTTGGAGGGAGAAGCGCATTCCTTGGAGGCTGTCAGATCGTGCGGAGGTCTGTCAATGTCGACTAGCATACCCTCTCCACCCATGGTGATTCCATCAGATACACCAATCGTGTTGTACTGCCATGCCAGCATACTGTCACTCTGAACGTGCTTCTTGATTTCCTTCCCGAGATCCAATACTATGGCGTCGTTAGTACACGACGTTGAGTCATCGCATCCATGGGCATGTCTTGTGTCAAGGACATGTGTCTACTCACAGTGCATGCTGCGATATCATCAGTACTATGACGACGAATCCGTGGGGTAGACTGACTTGCATGGATTACCCTCCCACCAAACGCTTGCAATTCCCACGTGGGGCTGCGTCTTCATGGCTTCTCGTGACGGCACACCAGCTGCGTACAGCATTGCCTAAGCGATGAGAGTCATTAGTGATTGAAGCACTTCAATCATCGTGACACTGGAAGTAGCGAACCTGGGCCCCCGGGAAATTGTGACCAGTGGTGAGTGTAGACGAGTACTTGTTCAACGCAGGCTTTCCATCTTCAAGTTTGGCATCATCGGGAAGGTGTGGGAAACTGAGAAAGCGTGGCTCTTCAGGCTCACGCTGCTTCTGAAGGTTGCGCGGGTCCATGGCGGGCGAGGTGGTATCTCGGAGTAGAACAGATTAGTGCGATCAGTGGAGTAGAGGTGAGGATACACGGGTAGTCTGGAAGGAGCCTGAGGAATGAGCAGTGATGGAATTGGCTCAATGGACGAAGCAGCCACCCGGGCATGAGATACGGATGATAGCTAGCAGTTACCGTGTGTATCCAGGTACTCCCGCAGCAGGGATGTGATGAATCGCCGACTGCCCTAGTGATGAGGGAGCCATTCGAAAGCTCCATCAGCTGTCTGGGTGGGGCACTGACAGTCCTTTTGTCACATCGTGCTGTAGCTAAAGCTCGGAAGGAGAGGGGTTCCTCGGATGGAGTCACACTGCTACTGCGCGCGTTAGTTTTGACAGACGTCGAAGCTGACCAATACGACCGGGCTGATTGAAAGCCGAATTGTGACGATTGGAAGCCATCTAGCGCAGTGTCGTTTGGTCTGGGGGATTTGCTTTCGTAGCGGCCAAGTCCGGTGTGTGTCGGCGTAACTACCGGCGCGGCTTCGGCTTGACCAGATGCGGCGTCTGCAACGGCGAAGTCGCTCGCGGGGTGTTCTGGAAAGACGCCATTTCACCATGGGCATGGCGGGGAGTGACTGGCATGCATGCCTTGGATTTGCCATGTTCGCGAGGTCGTCGGAGCTCATAAGGCTGCATGGCTCGGTCATGTACACACCTGCAACATGTCCATACCGACAAGCTCTAGACTACAGTAGTAGTTGGTCTGAGCCCCAAGTGCCCGGTCGACACAAGTATATCCCACCTCCAGAAGGTTGGAGCATCACCGACCAAGCACCAAGAAAGCATGTGTTGTCCATGTGTCGTGTTCATCGTGTCACACCAAAAGGTCAGAGGACGACATGCACAGCCACGCGGATGACGGGAGAGGCAATTTTGAATAACCTGGGGAAATGGCAAGACTACTCCAAGTACAGTTTCTCATATACTTCCGTCGTGGACGAGAGATATTCAGGGCAAGGCCGTTGGCAACGAAAGCTCCAGCACAATCCCTGCCAAGTTCCCACGATGGATGGGAGAAAAGGCCGCCTCCGCAGCCTGGCAGCAGCCCAAGCCAACGCCATCCCATAACAAACCCCCTTTAGCCAGGGAAGTTTCCATGTCGCAAACACTCCCACGCGATTTCGTGTCGAGTTGGGTTCAGAGAACACAACACTATCGGGCAAAGCAAACACCCCTCACTGGCGTTATCTCTCCGTATCGCTAGTCAGGATGATATTCCCAGATATCGAACGCGTCCTCAGCTTCTAGATTAGAGAATATCCATCATAGCGCTGCGCATTCGTCGATTCCCCAACGCGCGCAAGGTTGCCGGCAGGAGACGCTCTCGCGCACCGGCTCTTACTCTCCAGCGATCCGGGCACGAGAGGCAGCATCACATTCCATTGGCCGCCGCTCATCGCTCGTCACCGTCCCGCACACCGGCACCTCGACGCCCCGTCGCATATACTTGCAGCATTCCAGCACGAACAGGGCCATGGAGCCTCATTCGCGTCCTGGCTTGTTCCGGAATGGCACGTTGCGTCTGCCACAGGCTCCCCTCGCTGCTTCGCCTGGCAGCCCAGTGACACAGACCGCTTCAGACCTTAATCTCTGGTACGGCCAGAGTATAAAGCAATCCGCTCACCGTTTGCTCCAGTTTCTGAGCCCATTCGTAGTTAGTGGAGGACGATTGACCCTGACTTTTGTGGGCATGCTCCAACTGACAGCACTGTGTGGATTTGGATCTGTGCTTTGGTATCGGAGCAAAGGGAGTGGAAAGGGGGACGGCTTCAGCACCCAAGATGCATCTGATACCGCGGCTGGTGAGTCGTTTGAGTCCTTCGTGATACCCGTGGATACCCCTCCAATCACGCACTTCAGCTAGCAATCATTTACCTTGGTAGCCTTGTCTTGCTAATCCTTCGCAGATGAGGCTGCCACGACGGATTCAGGCCTACTGAAGAAGTACTCTACTGTCGGCTCGTATACCGTCCCCTCCACTGGCTTCATATATCCCAGGCTCCGGACCTTTTATCGCCCACATCACCAGGAGGACAAACTGCCCAAGAATCCATGCCCCGTCCCACTGTTGGTCTTCATCCATGGGCTAGGAGGTTCCATCGCTCAGTTCAGTCCTATCCTCATCAGTCTTTCCAACCTTGCTCCGTGCTTGGCCGTAGATCTCCCTGGGTGCGGCGTGTCGAGCTTCGAGCCAAGGGCATGGGACGCCTACACTACGGAAGCTCTGGTGCAGCTTCTTGCCGTCGTCATCGAAACGTATCGTGCACCCGATAGCGGAAAGCCTGTCGTTCTCATCGGCCACAGTATGGGCTGCTCTCTGGCCGCACTCCTGGCTTCTCCGTCTTCGCCATACGCACATCTCTTATCGCAGCATGTCAGCGGATTGATCGCTATCTGTCCCAAGGCTGAGCCTCCCACTGAGACAGAGGTTAAAAAGCTGCGATCCGTCACATTCACACCCGTTGTTCTCTTCGACCTGATTAGACGCTGGGATCGAAGAGGCGGTGTTGACAGCAAGAGCGTTCTACGCATGGCAGGAGTAGACGCCGACGGTGAAACGAAGAAACTGCAGTTGCGCTTCAATAAACAAAGTCGAAGTTCGGTGTGGTTGAGGATGGCACGTGGCATGTGCCCCGATTACTCAAGCGGCTCGCCGAAAGGAGGCCTTCCTGGTAAAGAAGTGTGGAAGGGACTGAACATTCCGGTGTTCCTCGCTGCTGGTGAGACGGATACAGTCACTCCTGCATCAAACATCAAGCAAATTGTCGAGTTTCTCGGAAGAGATGTCAGCGCAATTCAACCGCCGAGCGAGAAGGCCAGCTTGCCCATTGCAGCAGCTCCGTTCGTGCCTTCCGCAGTCCTCCCCAGCGAGCCAAAGCGGACAGAGCACCAGGACTCTGGTATTGATGCAACGGATCTACCCAAGCTAGAAGATGACACCAAGACCATCGAATCGATTTCACTATTCACCGTTAATGGGAGTCTTACGTCTGCGGAGGAGAATACAACAGAAGGGAGCATGACTACGGCTGACGGCCCAATGCTCTCCGATACTAAAACTCCACCACACACACTCTCGCCTCATCCACGTCGACTAGTTGTCAAGACTGCAATTATGCCCAATCCTGCCGCCCATTCCCTACTGTTTGCATCATCGACTTCCCGCATAGTAGCTGGTTTGATCGGCACCTTCTTCACGGACTACATCGATCCCCGTCTGTCGCTCGCTTGGCAGCTCAATTACCTGTCTACTGAAGGAAAATGGGATGTCAAGAACCTTGAGAAATGGAAGGCTGTTCGGCCAGTATCTGAACCCATCGCCGGTGTCTTCCGCGCAATGAAGACGCTTCGGGAGGTTGACGAGGAACACACGCCAAAGGTACTCAGCAAGAAGTGGGCAGGCAAGCTTTGCGCAATAATTGATATCTCGCACGACAACCCTGTATACGATCCAAAGGGCCTGGAAGAGGGCGGTATCCCATATCACAAATTTCCGACAGTGTCAAAGCAACCTCCGCAGGTTGCCGAGGTCAAAGAGTTCTTTGATCTCGTCGACAAGATCCGAGCCGAGGGTAGACCGGGTCTGATTGGGGTACACTGTCACTACGGCTTCAACCGCACCGGCTTCTTCCTAGTATCGTATACGATCGAGCGACTTGGCTACCGAGTGGAGGACGCCATCGATACCTTTCGGCAAGCTCGGCCGCCAGGCATCCGACATTCACACTTCATAGATGCACTCTACGTTCGGTACTGTAAGGGTCTCAAGCGCGCTCCGACATTGTGACTAGCGTAACGACAACGTTCTTCCTGTTCGTTCTTCCCGTGTTGGGCGGTCTTTTTGTATAGTATCTTTGTATTGGTCCTTCATTCTCACTCGCTCTGGTCAGCGCACGCGTTCAGGCGCACATTCACTATTGGACATGGGCACTTTCCGTGGTAGACAGGATCACGTGGTATCATGATCGCATCCTTGAGATATCATCGGTACACATCTCTTGATCAATACAACAACGGCCGAATGCGGACATTTGTTTCAATATGCTAATTTCCCGTCAGCATATGCTTGCTCACTCGTAAGATGATTGTGTAACTTTCGAGTGATACAACGTTTGCAGAGCAATGATCAGCGTGTATATATGTGATTGCAACACCAAGTTAAGCAATTCTTGTCGAGGATTGTGTATGCGTACAATGGTCAAGAGTTGATTTCACTTCAGACATGATTCACGAAGACACACTAGCTCAATCATGGTGGAAAAAACAAGTCATTTATTACAAAGGATGGGGGTTCATACACCACATCACCCCTATCGCTAAGCTCAAGAGGTAATTGCCTCCCAATTCGTCATTACTCGGCTTGCTTTTCTATCCAAGCCAAGTGTCGTTCGTCAAGAAAGTACAACTACAATGATACCTATGTAAGCCGATATGAGATTCTTCCACATCGTCTACGTTGGGCTGATGTACCTGTTCGTCTCCTACTGTAGTAACAACAGTGTCCCTTTTGTTGCTCTATGCGAGAAGGACAGAAACACAAGAAATCGCTACAAGCCGAGCAATGCGCTCGTAAATGTGACCGGGTAAGACATGGGTTGAAGCAAATGTCGTGAACACGTTGAGCATCTCGTTTCTGTGCATCCAGCTACCATGGGAGTCTGCATGCTTGACTCAAGTGGTCGCGAGATTGACCTGGCGGTGCATGGCTCCCAGACTACTAGAATTCTTGCCGCACTGCCCTGAGCTTCGTTTTCCGGACTTGCGCTACATGATGGTGAGGCAAGCGACCTTATAATGCTCACGGCTTCTGCTCTTGAGACTGAGGCTCCGGTGTTGTTTCGACGCCTTCCATGCCTCCCGTGTCCTTGCTTCTTGAGAAGGGCCCTCCTTCGGTGGTAGTGGGCGTCCCAAGCTTGTCAGTAGGGTACTTCTCCAGGTCTTTGTGGCTCGTAGAAAATGTCGATATTACAGGCGTGTAGTTCTGCGGATGATCGGCCTGGGTGGGTGTCTTTGTTTCGGGCCCGACCAAAATCGGGCCGAGTAGGCTCTCGGGTCCATTGTGTGCTTCAGGAGGCAGCAATTCGGGCTGCGACTGTATGGCACCAACTAGACCGTTCCAACCCCCCTCAATGTCGCGCAGCAGGCGAACATATTCCTCGGGCACAAGCCCACTCTCGCCAGTTTTCGGGTCTTGAGCTACCAGCCAACCCTGACCGTGTCTGTATGATACCAGTATTACCTGACCTTCTACTAGAGGTAGCTCGTTGTCGTTTTCGCGTGCAAAGTCGAACAAGGCGACTGCCTTGCCGTGCATTTCCTCGTCGGGCGATGCGATGGTGAACTGGTAGTCGCGTGAGAAGCGATTGTCATCGTGTATGTAGTCCTCAGGTTCTGACATTTCATCGTCTGAGTCGTAAGGCGGACCCTCAATGTCTGCGTCGGCGTCTGCGTAAGCTCGTTGTGGGAGGGTCGTGGCGAAATGAGAGTCTCGTCGTGATGCTCCCTCTGGCACACCAAGCCGCGACGACTCGGGTGGGTATGTGATGTATTCGCCGCCAGGTCCGTTCGCAATCTCATCGTTGACGAATTGGCTGCTTTCGCCGTTCATAGGCACAATCGAACCCCGCCGTTGCTCTTCCGGGTATCCCCTTCGCCCGCGAGTGTGGTCGAAGTTGACAATGTTGGATTTGTGCTTCTTGTGTCGTGCGCCATGGTGGCTAGTGACTACCGGGCTTGAGATGTCGTCATCCTCGCTGTAGGGCGGGCCTCCGTCGTATGCCGTCTGTGGGAGCTGTTCGCCTTCTTTCTCATCCCAAGACCCCGCAGACCAACCACCTCGGTCACTGCGCCATGCCACGGGAGGCGGATCTGACAGTCTCCGGCTGTGTTCACTAGCTGGTGTTGAGATGTCGGAAGGCTGCTCGGGGAGCGGACCGTAGAATAGAGGGTGTAGCGGGTCATATGCGAAGTCGCGCACGAGCGAGTAGGGCAGACTCGAATGGAAGATGGGGAAGGCGGTCGATTGCGGCCTTGACCGTACGGATTGATGTGTGTTGGATGTGTTGGAGAAGGTGGACAGTCGCTTGTTCATATAAGAGCTTACGCGCTCAAGCTTCGCTTTGGAAGGCGGGGAAGTGACGAGCGGGGGCAGAGAGGTGCGGTTTACGCCCACTTGTGCGGAAGCACCAGTATCGCTCCTTGGTGATAGGACGTCAGCCGCCATTTCTTGTTCGCTGTGCTTTCCTTGGATAGCCACTCCCTCTATTATGTCCTTCAGCCGCTGCGGGTCGGCGGCCGTCTCTGGTGCTGAATTGGTGGCTGTCATGCGCGGTAGATGTGCTTTGTGCAAGTGATCTGGATCGTCGGCGGTGGGCTATATGGACTCGACAAGCGCGGTAGAGGGCAGTGTAGGTGGCAGAGTCGGTTCGCGACACAGGTCAGCTTCCAGGAATCGGGAAAGAGTCGGCCGGAGCAGCAGCAAAACGGGCTCCAGGTGGCCAGCGCACAAGGCGCACAAGCAGCGTTTGAATCAGAGCGACCCGGTACGTCTGGAGCGGCTCTGGGATGGCAACGGTAGATGGTGCAGTGACTCGATGTTTGTATGGATGTTTCAAGATGGACGATGACCAATGGGCCGGCGGGCGCGCTTGAGGCCTTCTGGAAGGACACGATCGGCTGTGTGGATGCGCTTGGCGATTGGCAAGGGAAGCGGCGGGCGTGAAGATATTTCCACTGTAGAGCGGCTGGAGAAGCGCTCGCTGGGGGTTGTGGGGGTCAAGCCTGGCGCTAACACTCGCCCAGTGAACGGATGATGAGCTGCGCACCCGAGGGACAACTCTGTGGCTTTGAATGGGCACGGTGCAGGAGGGGAACGGCAACAGTGCGGCCAAGGGGCGACGCGACTATGGCGAAAGACTCGGCGGCTTCTGGATGTTGTCGTAGACCAGCGCGCGCGTGGTGAAGGCCAACTCTATTTTTGGCACCAGGCGGCGGGGGAGGTGCTAAATGCTAATGCTGTGTTTCAGGGACAGGTTTGACAGCGTCGCCAGAGTGAAGACGCATGAGAAGAGGTTCACAAGGAGGAACTATTCCCAGGCAGAATAATAAGTCAATGGGCCTCAGCACGGCGCCTTGCTGGCATCAACGAGGGGTGTGTGTTCTGACGGCTCTTCCTTCCCATGATTGCAAACTCCATCAATGCGTGCTTAGGCTACATTCACCCTAGCAGACGTTTCAGAGCATCGACTAGCTGCATATGGACTGCGCTCGCACCGCTGGTCGAATGCGCTTCGAGTCCGACGAGGAACTTCCTTGACGCAATCTTCACCGCGTGCTGTCACGAGGTCAGACACATCATAGTTGGCTCGCATATCATTCCTTTCGCCATGTCATCGTTGTTTTTCTCGACCACAGTACCCAAACCAAACTGCCGTGTGACAGGTGCGTTTGAGCTGGGTCACCTAGGCATGCGTGTTCGGGCAGAGAGTTTGCTTGCGCAATTGCATAGCGTCACCCGCTATGTCATCTACCAGGACACGATCTGTACGAGGCAACGATCAATCCCATACCGTCCAAGCGCTTCAGAAATAGGAAAATGCCTGATGTCAACATGCCCAAGCATCAAGCCGACCAGACCAGACCAGCCCCTCCATTTCCCTTGGTCATCGGCGCCCCGCGTAATCTTTCATCCGAGGGCTTAGTCAGGCTTGGCGCTAAAAGGACATTGACCTGAGCCCAGAGCTTGACAAAAACTCCAACCTTCACAGGCCTCGTGCCTTGCATAACCACCACAACCACTTCTTCTTTCCACCCTCGCTCGTTCCCTTCATGCATGGGATCATGAGTCCAAGCACCTACTCTTCTTACTGTAAGTTTCTTGCCACCCCGATGCGTGCCCACCTATGCGATGATGAACACATATTGGAGCTGTCCTAGGCAATAGCCTTTGAGGACTCTAATAATAATATACACTGAAAATTCTGATATCGCGTGAATCTTGCTCTGATTGTTGCTTACAAATGTATAAAACTGTAACTAACTCTTGTGAAGAATTTGCAGAACTGCCTACAGACGCGTCGAGCAGCAGCCCCAGCAGTCCGCCCACCCGCGCATCCACCATCACCTTACCCCTCACCTTCGAACATGTCTGCCGTCGATCCACGACTACGCGCGAGACAGGAGCAGCAACCTACGCCCACGCCCACTGCTGTTCCTCCACCGCCGCCGCCACCACCGCCAACCGAACCCAGTCCCATGGGTATGGATGGCGCCATTGACGCGCACGCAGAGCAGAACATGGTGCCTGATGATAGCTTCAAGCTCAAGTTCTGCACTGTGTGCGCGAGTAACCAGAACCGGTATGTCAAGTGCTGATCTGCTAGCCGGACTTGATGCTAACTTGATTAGCTCCATGGAAGCTCACCTCCAGCTTGCCTCAGCCCACCTTCCCACCATCAGCTTTGGTACCGGTTCTCTCGTCCGTCTACCCGGTCCCACTATCACACAGCCCAACGTCTATCACTTCAACAGCACCACCTACCGCACCATTCATGATGAACTCGCTCAGCAGAATACCGCGCTCTACACCCACAACGGCCTGCTTAACATGCTTGGACGCAATCTGAACATCAAGGGCTACCCTGAGCGCTTCCAAGACTGGGTGCCCGGTAAACCGCGTCTGGACCATGCCGAAGACAAAGGCTCGCAGGGCACAGAATCTGGCGTTGTCGATGTTGTCATAACCTGCGAGGAGCGCTGCTTCGATGCTGTGCTAGAAGACCTCCACAATAAAGGCGGAAAGCTTAACCGACCTGTCCATGTCTTCAACGTCGACATTAGAGACAATCACGAAGAAGCCCTTGTTGGTGGCAAAGCCATACTCGACCTTGCGCTTAGCTTAAATGAAGCTGCAGCCAAAGAGAGAGAACAACATGGCGACGGTGGATGGCAATCGGGTGGCGGAGCTGCTCGCTCTGGTTTCGACGAGCGTGTTCCCGATATACTTGCTACCTGGCAAGAGCGGTGGCCCAATATGCCTGCGCTCTGGAGTCTGGCTTGGTTCTAGTTTCTATATTACGGCGTTGTTGTTTTACACACCCTGGTCTAATGGCCTTTGATACCCATATTGCATAGCGAAGCGTTTTGGACACCACATCTCTATCACAAGTCATTACGAATACACGATTCCATAAACCTGATCTTTGGTCCTTTGACCCGTGCATCCATATAAGTCGTCATGTGACATTGACATGACGTCGTATCACCAACGTAGTGTACGCGCACAAACGTCCACCTGCTGTAGCCTCGAGGCACGGTCTACAGCTAGCCACGTGTGCGTACCACGAGCTTGTCGCCAAAGTCAAAGTGCTTTTCAAGTATCCTAGCAGCAAACAATACTCCAATCTTATCTAACGTTTTCATCAACAGCTTCTATGCGTGGAGTGTCACAGCCTAGACACCCTCGTCCTAGTCACCATCACCATGCACCTGATGCTAATCGTCATGCTCATTGCGAGCGTCATCGCGATATCTGTTCCAAGAGGCGCAGCTGGTAAAAGATACTGCGGATGGGAACTCATGCAAAATCTCCGTATGTTAATGCGTGACCCATCCATTCCTTACCCCCTACCCCGACCGATCTGATATCACTCCAGAGATTCCCATACCTAAACTCGGCGACTGGTACGCAGAACAAACCGGTGATCGCTCTTTATGCGTGCTTCAGGATGATGGTTCCGAGTACTGCACTTGTATCTATGAGTGTGGAAACGGTGTTTGGAGGTCCTTTGATGAGTGTAACCAGGACAGCTGGAGCTATGGAAATCAAAGCGGCTCGTGGACATGGGAGTCGGGATGTAAGAAGTACTGCCATGCTGGGGTATGTGATGGCCAGGGTTGAGGTCCTGAAGCCAGGGCAGAATGATGAAGCAGGTGTGGAGATGTGACTGAGGGCTGTGTCTGGAGAGAGTAATGTGGAGGTTCCATGAAATGAAGTTTCAAATGACAGGTTCTTGTTCGTCACGTTAAGAAACACTCCCTGATCCCAAGTCTGTATCACCAGCACATAAGAAGGATAAACTGACGAGTCCAATCTCTCGTGCCTTGGCCCCCAAGCAAATTCGAAACCTGTATCTTCCAAACCCAACTGGCTATTCTCCAGCGCCGGTATCTGGTCAAAAAAAAGGGAACTATCACACATTAATGACGTAAGTAGGCCAGTCGGTACTACTCTGCCTGCTGCACCGGCAAAAATACGACGTTGGCCAGATTCGAACTGACGCTCCCGAAGGAACAAGATTTCTAGTCTTGCGCGATAACCACTCCGCCACAACGCCCAGTGTTTTCAATGCTCTGATGCTTGATGACATAATCAGCGAATAATTATCCGATAGTCTGGATTTTATACATAACAGCTTTGATGATTGATGCCATCTTGTGTTACACCGGAGTAAGTCGCGTTGATTCTAGCTAGTGGGGCTTAGGGTCAAACAGCATCCGAAAACACTCACGGTCTCAACCCCCACTAGGATTCCCGCAATGTACATAGCACTGGAGTTCAATGTCTCAACTAACATCCTCCAAGCGTTGGCCCTGAACTTAGTTGACATGTTCAAGGCCGATGTTGACCTGGCTGATCGCACGGTATTCTCCACAAGGTAAAGCGCACTGTCAACGCTAACGTTAGGCGTCCTCTTTCATGACCGCCCTCCTGCATTCCGAAAAAAACGTGCTCTTGGTCATCTATTCTGTCGGATCACTAACGTTGCGCCACAAGCGCTGAGCTCTATGAAACAATATGCGTTAATTCTGTCGAAACGTTTATCGTGGCATGCAATTAGAAACACACGTCAACATTGATCGTGTTCAATCCAAACAATCGCCACCTGTGCAGCCTCGCCATCAATCCTCTTGTTGAGTTGCACATCGAAGAGACCAATACTCTGCAGTCTTCGAGCAGGAATCTACTGCAGGCTGTTTCTCTTGAAGGCCCTTTACGATTACCGCCCGTACCATTGATGCGATAACACCCGTCTCCACACATTTCCAAAATGGTGTATCGCGGGCGACCTTCAACAGGGTGCAAGAAATGTCGCGAAAGGAAGATCAAAGTGAGCAACGATTTCCATACTTGTAGATACCATGCCGTGGGACGTGACTTGCTTTGGGAGCATGTCGTGCGTAGTCGCCGTTGCGTGCTGCAGACCACGACTAGCTTCTTCCTAACTGGGCATCCAGTGCGAGAGGGTAGCTCCAGAGCTCAGTTCCGATTCGTACTGCGACTTCGTTTCAGCCTCGGTGATCAGGGTTACTGACTATACTTTTACAGTGCGATGAACGTCCAGGCGGCTGCGTGAAATGTTTTGAACGAAAATTTCAATGTCCGGGTTATGATCGAACTATCGACGCTTTCTTCCGCGATGAGACCGCACAGACTCAGGCGAAAGCAAAAAAGTCAAAGGCAAAAGCCATCGCTGTGCGCGATGCAAGGGATACCAGAGATCTACGGGAAGCACGTCTACAGATCATGGCCAAACAATGTCCAGGGACGGCCATAACGGCGTCACTCATTGATCAGGGAATATCCTTCTTCATGTCCTACTACTGCACAGGAGTGGATCAACCGTCGATACAGTCTATCGAGTACCAGCAGCATTTGTCCACACATGGCTTCCATCCGCTCGTTGCAACGTCCATGACGGCCTTGGGTATCGCTGGCGTAGCCAATCTCTACATGGATTTCCGTCTGAAGAGCGAAGCGATACGCTGGTACCTCGAAGCTATAAAGATGGCTAATATGGCGATATCCTCACCCACAGAAGTGAAGGCCGACAGCACCCTCACTTCTGTCAATCTTCTCAGTATATTCGAAGCCACGTTCAATGACAACTCCCTAGCTGGATGGAGTAATCATGTTGATGGTGCTGCCTCCCTCATCAGAGTGCGAGGCATGGACCAATTCTCTACTCCAGCGGGACAGCGAATGTATCTCCACACTGTTGGTTTACTCACGATGAACTGCATGGGAAAAGGGATTCCTCTACCGAAATACGTTCATGATCTCAACACCGAGGTCATGAAGCATTTGGATACCAAAGATCCCAGAAACCGATTTTTCTTCCTTCACATCAAGACCATTGATATAAGAGCACGGATTTTGAACCAAGAAGTCTTTTCATTGAAGGACATAGTAACATCAGCAATAGAGCTCGACAACGTCGCTGTGAACATCTTTAAAGATCAAGGGTCAGACTGGGATTACGACATAGTGCCTTGCGAAGAACAAGAATGCTGCTACGAGAATTTCTACCATGTTTACCAGACTGCAACAGCCGCTCAGACTTGGAACTGGGTACGCTACAACAGAATCTATTTCCACGACATCATCCGAAATTGTATCCTAGCAGACTTCACAGCTAGTCCACCAACGCTTATTGGTATGGAGTATCACGAGCAGCTAGAGACAAGCTCCCGAACTCTATACCAGCTACAATCCGACATCATGGCAAGCATGCCTCAATTCTTACATGACGTTCCCGATGCTGCGCCAAGCAGAGCGACCAGCCCGATAAGTAGCGGATTGACCCCGGCAGGTGCGTCGGGACGAGGTAAACCCTGGCCTACATCAGCTAGTACAGCCTCAATATCTCCGTATCGTATAGCTCTCAAATCTCTCGATGGAAACTTTCGAGGCAACACACATAATCTCGTCAAAGCGCTCATTGGAAATGGATCAGTCAAGGACCGGCTTCCGATTGTACGCGTCGCCGGAGGATACTCTACTGTATGGGCACTTTATGTGGTATGTTTATAGAAGAGATCAGAAACGTGTTCATACTGCTAACGATCTCTTTTGCAGGCCGCCACTATGCCATTGGCCTCGTCAGAAAGCCAAGACTTTATACACAACTGCATGACCCGAATCGAGCACGAGTTTGGCATCAATCAAGCCCGTGTACTATCAAATGCGCTGAAGCTCAAACGTCACCTCGCTAATAAAGGTGCCATCGCTTTCGATGTCTGCCCGCAGTATCTACCACCAGATGACGGACCTTTTGTTCCGCAACAGGTTCTATACAACGAGATGGGTCAAAACATTCCCGAGGTCTTGATGGAAGCATCTTTCCAGGCCACACTTCCTTCTGTGGCGCAGGTCCTTTCTGGACCCAAATATTGAAGACAAACCTGACCCGTGAAGGTGGTAGAGACGACCAACCAAACGCCTCAGGCGCCATTACACGATGATCTGGATTTAGTGTGCTAAGACTGGGTCAACGTTATAGCAGTGTTCAACATGGCGAAACCCGCAGTGAGAAGAACCCACATACTATTCTGATGCGTTTCGAGTTATCGGGGGAAGAGGTTCTTTCGAACCTCCGGATCCCAATCACAAACATGGTTGTGGCAACGACCAAGCTCCTGTCGAACATGGAGTTGAAGGTTGAGTTAGTCCAGCTTGGCTTGCCCGTTCACGTTAAAGCTGCGATTAAAACAGCAACTCTTTGAAGGCCTCAACAACAGCTACTTGTCTTTTTTGGTGACATACTGGACTCTCATCCAAGCCAGGGTACTCAACCTTGTCCGTGCGCCATGATGAATGGATGTCTTGTGATTGTGGAAGCAGAGTGTAAGCGAGAGAACGGAAACAAGTTCTCGGTCAGGAATGAAAGTCACAATCTCAACGCAGACGAAATGGAAGAGGAAATGGATCTCTGCGTCAACAGATCTGTCGAACGGGACGATCCTGTTACAGCAGCATACCTCCCTGCTCTGTAGATTGAGGAAGAGGAGGGGGAGGAGGACCATGTTTCATACAACTTGTATGCACCGCGTGATCATTCATCGCTAAGAGTGGCTGTATGGCTTGCTTGCTGCTTGCAGCCAGGTGGTACAGCCCGTTAATCACATGTATCGCCCATTTCCATAAATGATGTGAGGATAGGACCTCATACCAGATAGTTGATTGAAGTTGACATGGTTTGTAGGCAAACGTTGGCCGATTGTGTACATACCTCACGCGGTGTGGAAAGTGAACAAGCTTGCTCCAGAGTGTGGATGAATGTTGAACCCGTCATGTTGGAATACATGAACAGCTAATGATCGCTTACTTTGTAACCAAGGCTTCACAAGATGGTGACTGCTATGGACAGTGTTACACCGCCTCCGTACACGACTCGCCAGCTACGTCGCTACCGCTGCTATCCCACTCTTTACGCCGAGCGCCAATACCCAAGCGCGCCACATACTGGCCAAGTTGCCACGCCATTCCGGTTTCTCAACCTTCCCCCCGAGTTGCGTATGTTGACATACACCGCTGCGCTGACAGTCCCCTTTCCTATCGAGCTCTGGCCCGAGACCGACGACGATATCGCCTCGCACCAGCTGAGGAGGGTAGAGCGCAATATGCAGTATCTAAGAGTGAAGATGCGTCAACGTGGCGTGAATCTGAGTCTGCCGCGGGTTTGTAAACAGATCAGATACGAAGCAACCAGATGCTTCTACGGAGAGAATGAATGGCGATTTAGTGGTACGAATGGGTGGATGGTCGCTCATGCTTTCTTGTTTGCTACCAATGTGTTCGGTTGGCAACACATTCGTTCCATCACATTACCACTGCCATTCCAGTTTACGCCCCAGGGGCACATGAACCACGGCTGGGGCAAAGTAAAACCGGCGACGAGCAGCCGCGCCATGGTCAGACTTGCTAACCGTATCCCCTTCGCTACCCCACAAGGTTGGACCTACACGAGTAGTGTGGTAGACGTCTGTTGTGTACTTGGTAAATGCGAGAATCCTCGCGTAGTCAACCTCGTTCTTCCGGCTTGGTATGAACCAGGGTCCATTGACGAGTCAGGGATGCAGAAGTTCGTACAGCGCATTGAGAAGTTGAGGAATACGAAGAGCAGAGGCCTAAAGGTCCGATTGGTAAGGGTGAGTAAGGCGGATATTATATTAGAGGGTAACTTGACGGTAGTGGAGAGCAGGCAGTGGACATTCATGCACACATGCAGACAGAAAGGGTGGGAGGTAAAGCAGGCGAGGTGCGATAAAGTTGGAAGGTTCCATATAGAGGCTGCTTGATGCGTGCATAGTACGATACGACCACGAGTGCTGAACACTCCTCCAATATGCTTCCCTCCTCGTCCAATGTTTACAATGCTCCACTTTAGCATGCGCATTAGACTCAAGCCCCATGATAGCGCTTCTGAAGGTCGCAGGTCTCTTGCCCTCTTTCGCTTGTAGACAGATTGGCGTCAGTCAGTCGCTAGATAAGCGGATGGCTAAGCTCGTGGTCCCGTGGAGACCGTGGACAGCGGTGAGCTGAAGTCTCTGTCCACTGTCCACTCTCCCAGACCGGTGGAGACCGGTCAACTTAGCAAAGCACTCTCTTCATTGCAGACATGGACCTAAACCGTGGACTCTAGACTCGCCGATGGACTCCAAAAGAGGGGCATGGGCCAGCCATGATGATCTCAGGGCTGAATCCACAATCATTCAGGAGAACATGCACATCTCCCCCAGTCAGCGAACTGAGCCGCTGCGTGGCTAGATGCCGATCACACGGCAGACACGATTCGTTCAGCAGTGAATACCAGGATGCTATTGGCTTAATTCAGCTCCCCATATTCGGGTGTGAGTAATAGAAAGCGACGCTGAGCTCGGAGCGTTTCAAGTTCGGAAAATTTTCTGGTCGAGAATGGGCTCAGGCAAGCGGGCAACGAGTCGTGTATGTGGTGCAGTGACGTGGACAGCCTCGTCAACATATTCATGTATCTGCATGCATCATTTACGATGCGATGAAGGGTTGAAGATGGGTTCTTTTTGCGGGCCATGATTGTTGCAGGAAATAGTCTGGGCCCTGTCGGAGATTTACGGAATGGGAGTTTGGAGAGCAGGGTGGGAGTGGAGCGCTCTTCGGAAGCGCCACCTCCCCTGGGCCACAACCCCGCGCCACAATATCCATCACCCGCGGTCCGCCACTGCGGCCCTCGTCTGACACGCATTGGCCAAGCGGCACCATCTATCTTCACCTGCCTTGTTCTCGGTCTTATTCAACACAAGCTCATCTATTGGAATCTTCCAAACATAGGTAGCTGTGGCTGTACACAATCCGTAGGAGCGGACAAGGGTTGAGTTGGCGGAAAATGAAAGTCATGCCGTCGGATGACAACAACCCGACTAGCGAAACACGGCACGACACGCCGTGGAATCGCGTCGCACCCATGATTCGCCATATCGATCAGCAGTCGGTTGTCATTACAGTAGGGATACTACCAAACCACAACGTAACGGTATACGCACTCTACACGGGTGTACATGGCAGACAAACAACCATCGAAGTCGGACCCTGACGGATAGTTGAAGTCGGTCGGAAACATCAATCAGGTGAGTCAGTCCTGTCAGCGAGCTTATCGGACATGCGCCATGCGTTCCAGCGCGGTTGGCGTACAAGGTGTAGAAACGACAGCTGGGCGTCATGCACGACACGCCTGTTTGGCGCAACATGACATGCCAAGACGCAGCGAGCTTGTTTTAAGCTTATCTGGGAAGAGCGTCCATTGGCTGCTATACGCAAAACAGCAACGTTGAAACGACCCTATAATCTAGCAAGATTCTAGCGCAAGGCTCGCCCCGGAGAATGAGTCGCAGACACGTCTTGGCATGATTCCATCACGCTTCTCGGAGAAACGCTTGACTGGCCAGACGTTCCAAACAACCAGCGGAAATTTGGCGTCTTCTTGGCGTTCCAGATATGTGGTATTCATGTGGATATTTGAGCGGTTTCATCTGAAAGCTTGGCATCTTTCCGAGCGTTGGCGTCGGTGTGACAGTCTGAATCCAGCCCTAGCCGATCGGACATGAACGTTTTACTGGCACGTTTGCGAGCCACCCATGATCATGGGCTTTCGCGTGGAATTCGGGAGCAAGCTGTCTGTCGCATCACTCGATTTGTGTCTTTGAAAGTTGAGCTGCATTACGACCTCCCCTCTAGTTCAGCTTGAGACCACCGACAGTGAGTCTAAAACCGTAGATGACACTCACCTGATGGAAGTTACTTGAGAGCATATACAGTGCAAGAGGGTCTTGATAAAGATGATGTCGAGGCAACCCGCTATGAGCCTGTCTCCGACATCTAATGCCCCACAGAGCACGGACTCTGGCGCCTGCGAGACCCTGCGAGCGGATCCTTCTGCGTCTGAATCCTGCTCGCAAACGCATGATGTGCTGGGCCTGGCCTCCTGAGTACCGCCGGGGAGAAACAGTACCCTGTCTTCCACATGGCACATCTTCGGACCAATGTGTACGTGCCACCAGTGTGAAGCGCAGAGAAGGAGTTGAGATGAGTATAAGTATCACAGAGGCCACCGGCAACAAGTAGAATCATCCACCATCACATTCCTTCTATCTTACCTTGCTTGAAGCATCCCACTTTCGCTACCTCTTTTCAGAGACTTACATTCTTTATACATACTTTGCCAAAGCATCCTCTTCGACTTTCTACAGTTTCGATCAACCAGCTCAATCATCAAAATGAAGTTCTCCATTGCCATCATTGCTGCCATCACCGGCTTCGTCGCTGCCGGCCCTGCTGCCTCCGCCCCTGGCGAGTTCTTCTCCCTTGCCAAGCGTGCCTCCCTCCCTGTCCCCGCCTCCAAGGGCTCTGTTACCTACAAGAAGCCCCAGGAGATCTCTGGAACTTTCGATGGTGGCATGAAGACCTACGGCCGTGGTGCCAAGTGCACTGGTCAGTCCGAGGGTGGTAACAAGGACGCCGTCTTCATGATCAAGAACGGAGGTACCCTCAAGAACGCCATCATCGGCAAGGACCAGATCGAGGGTGTCCACTGCGAGGGTAAGCTCTACTCCTGTCCACATTACACATAGTATATATACTAACTTGATACAGGTGCCTGCACCATCGAGAACGTCTGGTGGGTCGACGTCTGCGAGGACGCTCTTTCCCTCAAGGGTGATGGTAACGCCATGATCAAGGGCGGAGGTGCCCAGGCTGCTGATGACAAGGTCATCCAGCACAACGGAAAGGGAACGGTCACCATTGACGGCTTCAGTAAGCAATCTCTACAATACTCACTTGAACGACTGCTAACGATTCGACAGCCGTCATGAACTTCGGCAAGCTCTACCGTGCCTGCGGTAACTGCAAGAACTCGGTCGCCCGCTCCGTTGTCATCAAGAACGTCAAGGCCCACAACGGAAAGGTCCTTGCTGGTATCAACCCCAACTTCGGCGGTACCGCTACCATCTCCGGCACCTGCGCCTCTTCAGTCAAGACCATCTGCGAGGAGTTCAAGGGCACCAAGCCCGGCTCGGAGCCCAAGTCCGTCTCCAAGGGCCCCTCCGGCAACTGCAAGTACACCGCTTCCGCCATCAAGGCTTGCTAAATGCATATCTTCGATTCGCTCCATCCTTTTCGAACGAATCAGGACACGGTGGTCACGGGTTGAGGGGGACCGGCGGGTAGTTGGAAACTTTAGAACTTCAGAGGTGGATTTTTTGTATATATAACTTTGCGCACATGCCGTGCATGTAATACACTTGATTTTCAAGCACAAACACGCTTCCTTCGCTGTCCTCGTGATCTACACTCCTCGGAGTAGTAGGTTGATCCAGCGCTCCAACGATTTCGAAACTGGCCCGTTGTAGTCTTTTCCCTACAATCCTCCTTGTTCTGTATGGCTATCGTAAGCGCGTCGATGCGCGTATTGATCTCAGCTGGTGACTGACGGATGGTCCCGTGATTAGCGGGTGCGCTCCAGTACACACCACCAATCTGAATCCCAGTCTCCGTCTGAACAATGTCAACAGATTCGCCCATATGCTTGGCCACACTGTTCTGGCTCCGCTGCTTCTTGAGAACAGCCCTAGCCTGCTTCTCTTTGTCGACAAGAGAACTATCAACAGCATCCACGGCGTCTAAAGATTCCGCGTCCTTCAAGACGTTGACAGTGTTGCCATTGTCTGGCCGGTCTGGCGAGGGTGTAGGGAATCCGTTGTCATGGGATGGAAAGACCTCGACCGGAGAAAAGAAGTACCCATCGGTAAAGTAAGCCAGGGTGCCTAGTAGACGTCAGTATGTTTACCACACGTGATAAAGATGCTATCATAACTTACTGGAGGCGAGATTGGCATCCGGAAGCTGCAGAGAACTAGGCTCCAAGTACTCAGGCTGTCTAGGTAGGTACCAGTCAGGTTGGAACTGCTGGTCATGAACATTACCGTAAGACTGGAGAGGATCCTGTAGATCGTATTGCGGTAGTCCATTGTCGCCAGTGTACCTGTCAGGCTGTTCCATTGGAAGTAATTCGACGTCCTGAATCAAGCCGTACGCATTCAAACCAGCAGACCCAGGCAATATCTGAGCAGTTGGTATGATAAAAGGGGCCGCTATGAGTTGGGTCGCTAGGAGCTGATCTTTGGGGAAAGAAACGTTGTTGTCCATCCTGTGTAAGAGTGGTTGTTGTACACAAAATGAAGATTGCGTGAAGAAGCAATGCGGAGAAGAGTTGGTACTTGCGGCGGTGGAATGAAATACAGTTGTGCGGTAATGGGAAACAATGTGTTATGGTAGTGTTTATGGCGCCTGAAATACTGGCAATGATGGGCCGTCAACCAGAATAATCTGGGCGCAAGGTGAATCACGTGTTCACAGACCGGCCAGCCTAAGCGGCTAGGGGTGACTCCAGAGCAACTGTCATAAAGAGGAGCGAGGAGGGGGGCGTAGGATGTCAATCAAGTATCCAGTGAAAGGGCCTAATCCAGAAGACGCAACGCGCTTCCAAAGTCCGACAATGTGAAGTTGTGTCATTATATATACGACCATCCATAGCTACGGAGTGGAGATTGGTCGACGCCAACAGAAACCGCGAGGAGATGCGCACGGGGGGTTGACATCGACCGGAAATGTATCTTCTCCGTTCAGCTCGCGACATCGTCTCGTCGACCGAACTTGGGTACTGTTCAGAATGATATAAGTTCGATTCGGTGGACGAGAAATGATGATAGTGGAGGATCTTAAAGAGCAAGAGCCAGCAAAAAAAGAGAATGGACAACTCTACCTGGCAGTGAGCACAAAAGGCTACTGTCGTCCCGTAATCAAAGCGGATTCAGGACTGCTACTTAAGTCTTATTGTCGAGGTGCTTGATGACAATGACAAAGATGTCTAGATTTGCTGCCGAAAAACTAGTCGAACAAACATGTGGACTTCCTAGAATAACTCCCATGACAGACACGCGGCTAGGGCGGGCAGATCCAGTACTTCTCGCCTAGCAAGCGGGAAGTGGTAATACCGATGATTTATGTCCCTGGTAAATGCTCATACTCCGTGCTACTTCTCTTATCAGAGCAGTTCAAATGATGAAACTGAAAAAGGACGCATCATGGGAAAATTACAAAAATAACTGGATGACTAGAGCGCAAAGGGAAATTGCAAATTTTTCTACAGTGTAGTTAGTCGTTGACGACTTGGAGAGACTTCGTGCCTCCATCCGTTTCGTTGGCCTTCAACGATCTCCTCCGAGTTGAACGTGGGTTTTCTTCGAGCCAAGTGTCGTTCAACAAGCGGAATAAATCTACTTCCGACAATTGCCTGTAGACTGGGTTTGAAGGGGCGGTTGGAGGCAACGAGGACACAGCGGTAAATAGTGGAATTGCGGCATGGTGAAGATGCCAACTCCTGCAGACCCATGAGACTTCAGATTGATGCAAAACCGTCATAATGTTCTATGGCCAAGAAGACAGCTTTATCGTATCGTTGTCTGATACCGTATTCTGCAAGTGGCTTGCCCCTTTGAGAAAATCAGCGAGCAGCGCAAATAGGCAGTGCATAGGACATCGCCCGGCAAATGATCATGCCCAGGCAGACTAGTGGGAGCGTGCAGTGCCATTGACCCAGGAAAGAAGAAGATCGTAATGGATTAGACAAGTTCAAGAAGGTTCGTCGTAGGATTCCAAGGTTTGATGTGGGATCAATGCGCGCTAGCGACGACAAATCTGCCACTCAGCACCTACCGTCTTTCTCCGCAACACGCATACAAACACAACACCAGCCGATCTCGCTCATCATGCTGGCAATGATCTCGAGTCGAGGCGCAGACTTCCCTCGCGCGTGACGAACGGCTCTACCAGTACCGAACGCTGGCTGCTTCGATCAGGCGAAGCTCCAATAGTCGGCGAGCCATGCCATCAACGATTACCGCGATCCACACGATACCGTCACCATGCTTGGACGATCACACACCTCATATCTTTAGACCACCGGAGCCATAAGAACGACTGAATGTATGGTACGACTGCTGCCCCTCG
The DNA here is from genome assembly GCA_004936725.1 of Alternaria brassicae. Lineage (NCBI taxonomy): Eukaryota > Fungi > Ascomycota > Dothideomycetes > Pleosporales > Pleosporaceae > Alternaria > Alternaria brassicae. Next base: position 1,228,884 of record CM016505.1, on the reverse strand, counting down.
GAGGCGTCGAAGCCGATGTCACTATTTCCCAGCCCAAACACACCAAGGTTACATATCCTGTATACTGCGCCTTCGACAGGCAATACTGGGAGAAGACACTTCTCATAGTGTTGCAATTACCTCAACAGCGGTATAAATCCAGGTTTTCCGGGTATGCGCAATACCGTGGCGTGGCTCTGCAATGATGCGTAGCTGGCGAGGCACTCATAGCTCGCGCATCGCAAACAACATCTCAATAATGAGAAGCCCTCCAGGCAAGAGATGTTAAAACCACGAACATGGTCATACCCGAAGTGTGCCACAAACATGTTCCATCATGCCCATTCTCTTGTGTCTGCTCACATTCGGAATTGCGTGCTCTTTTGCCAAGGAGGAGAAGTCATGTGATACAAACTCCTCGTCGAAGAGTTTCCACTTGGAAGAGATGGTGATATGATCTTCTCGGGTCGTTGCGTAGCACAAAGTTCACCTGTCGCGTTCTAATGGCAGTTGACGGAGGATACGTTTACGCCTTTTCTGACATGCACTTGTAGCACCTCACCACAAGCCCTGGAAGCAAGCGGAAAGAGTGGTCCTGGAAAGACAAGACTTGGTAAGAAGTTGACTGATTTTCTGTTGGATACGCGCTTTGCCGCTGCAAACAGCAACTGACTATGCCAGCGAGGCAGTATAGGCGTGCCTGAAGGTATCGTGAGCAGACTCAAAAAGATGCCTAGAATAATCTCGTTAGTTTACAGCACTCTCAACGGAGTAATTGAGCAGTCTATATGAGATTCAGAGTGTATTATTTTGTGCTACGGACAACATCTAAAGCAATTAATATCATATCTCAGGAAGCCGATGTCGCTCAAGTGTCTCGGGCAAGAACAACGTTACGACAAGGCAAGATTTCGATGCGCCTCAAATGTCGCAAGAGCTTGCGGGAGGCGACGAAGGTCGGTTGTAGCGAACGCTCTCAAGATCTAAGGTGAATGCGAGAATCTCACATGACGCTCGGACGGCACTTTGGACACACACCTGTGTTGATCGATACACGCGGCGTAACATACATTGCTCTAGGCAACGAGCAGCAACAACAGATTCCGCGTTTCCATGGAGCAATAATCCATATTCTGCGACATTCCACAGGCTTGGCATCATCTGGTGATCACATACGGACCTGTTCTTGTGACAGCAAGGCTTTACTTCACTCAGCAGCCTGCCTGGAACAGCACTTTAAGCCGTACACCGCTTCAATCAGACTTTCCCTGATCGGCTTCGGACTACCGTCCTCGTGGTACATAAATCCGCGTCCTACGGCATTCACTCTCCAAGACGTACAAACACATCAACATATCGACACATCTTCGGGAGTAGGTCTTTTCGAATCTGGACACTAAATACCGGAGCAAGCTAATCCTTGCGTTACTCACAGGCAAATAAGTCCAAGACACCACCCCTCCTCCCATCCGTCAAAGCCGTCGAACAACATGACAGATCGCAACCGCGACGTGGGCAACCCCCAGGGTACACCTGATAAGACCAGCGTGATGACTCCGATCGCAAATCCGTCTTCCCTCGCGCCGGATCTCCCTCGACTGTCTGACCAAAAACTGGAAAAGGTCCCCAAGTTCTTGAAGGCTGTGTATCGCCCCAAGCCAAACACTTCCTTCCTATGCTTAAACAAGGATGTGCAAATGCTCGGAGGCCTGTGCTTCAAGAACATGGCTGAGGCTCAGCAATCGATGGCTATCGCTCAGTGGCATGCACCTCAGAACGACGACACTATCCCAGAGACCGAAGAGGAGTACTGCGAGTACGCCAAGCAGTTGGTAAGTGCTTTTAAGGATATGACAATCGCCAAGGATACGGCAACCAACGCCTACCGCAAGCGCTTCACTCCAGGCGAAGGTAAGTTGTGGTTTTACGAAATGCATATGAGACACACACTGACATAGTATCTTCAGCTGTCTACTACGAGGATTGGGCTATCGAAGCCTGTGCCTGGGACATCATTGTGAGTGGAAGGCGTGAATCAGGATGATGATAAATTGCTAACGAGCTTGTTCCAGTCCAAGGCCAAGTCTATCCATACGGAAGGCTTTAAGGTACCGATCTATGACAAGTCTATCGTCGATTATATTGGCCAGACTCAGAAGTGGCTGTTTCAAGACCGGATCAACTGGATCTGCCAAGTGCTCAAGGTACGTTTGTCTTATTGCGCAATATCTGAATTCATACTCACTTTGCACGCAGAGCTCCAAGCACGTCGCTGTTACTCTTATGGTATATCCGGATCTGGTAAAATTACTGATCCTCGCAGCTAACATTATAGCAGAAGCATGAGAAGAACTGGATTACGATTGGTGCGCCTCACAAGCTCTACAGCAGCACCCTTGTCAACACCATCTCGAACGCCCACCGCGGCAAGTGGATCAAAGACGGTCGTGAAGCAGATAGGAGCCATCAAGAGCGACCTATTAAGGGCAAGCGTACTAAGGACCGACTGGCTATCTCCAACGGTGATGGTGTTGGCATGGACCACGCCATCAACGTGGGTCCTGGAGCTGCTGCTGGAAGCGAAGAGATGGAAATGCAGAACCAAGAGCTTCCCCACAAACGTCAGAGGATCGAGCATATTACATCCGATAGCAGCAACATCGATACCGATGATGCAACTATCGTTGGTTCTGACGCTCGTGTTCATTCCAAGCCGAGCAAGTCTGTCATCAACTCCCCACATCCGGATACTGAAATGGTCGACCTCCCCTACGGAGACCTCCCCATAGATTCTTCGGCTGCCGTTCTCGGACACGATACTAGCGTCTACTACCATCGCACTGCAGGCAATCAGAGTGAAGTTGTGTCCGACAACGGCTCAGAGCTCTCGGAAGCCCCTCATGGTCTGCTCTCCGACGTCTTGTATGCTTCTCCAAACAACAAGAAGATGGACAACCCCAAGGACAGCCCTCCAACTCTAGAGTCTCGGGCTTGTGAGGCCGCTCAAGCGTTGGCCGAGCTGCACAGTAGTGGTTAGGCGGCGTGCTGGGTTGTCAGTTTTGACACCTGATACCTCCGCGTCGCCTCCGCGCACAAGGTCAGTAAAAGCAGCACATAACCCTCAGTGTACATAGCAATCTCTCTTTCCTTATTGGTGGTATAAGATTCGGAATGAGCATCGACGTGATGTAGTTCGCGGGTTGAGATGGTTCATGGAGTCACGACGTTACAATTGTAATACTTGATTACTCTACGACGTCACGACTAAACATAATGCAGAACGATGACTCCTCATCTCTCTAACATGCGACATTGTGTGAGCTGATTGTTGTGTACTGACAGTTTCTTGTGCCGCATGTGAGCCAATGGTCCGCTGCCTAGGCGAAATCGCGCAATGCTTGATAACATTATCGCGTCCTGACGTGACGGTACCGGTAGACCGGTTATGGGTAAGTACTGCGCTAAACTCCATCACTGAAATCCGCGTAACCTCGGAACTTGTGCACCTCTGCTTCGCAAGTGAGGAGTCGCACCCGTGAACATCAGCACTAACATGACCTCTAGCATTTCAGCAATCGGTCATGTCGCATAGTTCACTGTCGTCTCGGGGATCAGAGATAAGTTGTCGCGCGTCGCTCGCTGCACGACAGCCATCTACCCACATTCTCCACTGCGCACGATGCCAGACCCAAGGATCGAGCACCTAGAAGATTTCACTGCACACGAATGGTGCCATCTCCTCATATCCGATCCCTTGATAACGCGCATCCACAAACGCCACATCTCTGGCAGAGGAGACGAATGGAACCCCCTCTTCACCCGCAGCCTCTTCACTGACGATGCCATCCGCGCCTTTCTCAACTTATACAAACCTGGCAAGGGACAGAGAAGGATAGTAGACGGGAAAAATATACTCACAACCGAGCCACCAAGATTTGGGAACATTGTGCCACGCAATTACGACAAGGAGGTGCGCAGACAAAGGGAAAAAGAGGACGTACGACACGACCTTGAAGACCCAGAGTCACCTGAGAACACGGTGTTAGTTTCCTTGGGCCGTGGTGTTGATGGTGGTGTCGGACGCCTTCACGGTGGCGTCACTGCATCCTTGCTAGATCAGGCAATGGGCGCGCTGTTGATGCACTACTACGAAAATACGAATGTGACTATGGAACTGAATATCAAGTATAAGAAGGCTGTTAAAACACCTTGCATATTGAAGATCAGGGCGAGGGTGAGCAGAGAGGTGGGAAGGTGGATAGAGGTAGTAGGGTCGGTGGAAGATGGAATTGGTACCGTGTATGCCGAAGGATTGGCGAGTTTTCTGTTGGCACGCTTGAACCTACGGCGAAGATGTAGGCGTACTGATGAACGGCAATATGGAGGCACAAGGATAGGAAAGTATGTTATGGAATGCGTTCCAGCAACTGTTCCCTTCCAATCATAGGCGGTTACAGTTGCATCGCAGAGAATTCATGGTCATGGCCATGGCATATACGGGTTCAGCTTCTGAGCGACTGGCTATCCCGCGCGCGACTAATGCGCCAGCCTTGCTACATAGTATATTTCAGATGGCTAACGCAATCCCCGTCAAACGCTCATCAAGATCAGTACCATCGCTACACTTCTCGATGCATATACCCATCCATCGTCCTAAGGACCGCTATCGCAGCATGAACCGTTCTTGCCGGCCCCTACCAGCACACGCACTGCGGCTTCTCGGCTTCCCCAGTATTTTCAACATCCGACGAATCATATGGCGCGGCGTCATGGCATTGTGTTTCAGATGATTAGGCAAATTGGGTCTAGGCCGGGCTTCCTAGCCGTCGATCAGGAGAGTTTTGCAGCCGTTTGCAGTTTATCCAACGAAGTTATCTTATCCACAACGCGCACGCGGCGATGGCATTGAAAATCCCTATTTACAGTGGGGGAGGCCAAGGTAATTTGACACCCGGCTAGTCTTGTAATGTGCACGCCATGAGTGCCGAGTATGCTGGGTTAACTTGGAACAACGTTATGCGTCGTAGGCCGTGTAAGTTATGTACGATGCCTATCAACAGCTTTCGCCTTTTACGCGTAAGCTTCGTCTCTCGTCCGTTCTTTCCACTTTTCGTCGTTCTTTGTCCTCGCACTTTTGCGCAGTCTCTCGTTCATTGACATCTTTTTCCAGGTTCAGCGAACCATCCACGTTCATTAAACGTTCACTACATTCTTTTGCTTTGAATATCAGTATACAATCGATTCAACGACATCGTAGATCCATTCTTTTCATACCAGTCATAACTGTTAAACATGATACCAACCTATTTCGCCAATGCGGTATCCCTCGTCGTCCAGACTGCTGCAAAACAAGCCCCGCCGCCATCTCCACCACCTCCAGCTGCCCTCCTGACTTCCTCGAGCACTTTCGCTACCTCGCTCAAGTCTTCCTTCCCGGATCAAGGTCTAGCGTTACTACCTCAGCCGTACTGGTGGTGGCAATCCGGAATTGCGGTCGAAGCACTGCTCAACTACGGTCCAACAACAGGAGATTGGCAGTATGAAGAGATGCTGAAGACCACCATCGTGACTCAAGCGACAGCCACAAACGACTTCATGACCATCGATGCCACCGGCAACGATGATCAGGCATGGTGGGCGCTTGCTTCCCTGACAGCCGCCGAGAACAAGGTACCGCAATTAGGCGGCATAGCTTGGGTCGATCTAGCCATGAACGTCTTCAAGGAGCAGAGACAGCGATATGAAGACGGCGAGGATACGTGTGGAGGGGGATTACGCTGGAAGATTGACTATGAAGATGGAAACAACGGGTGGCACTACAAGAATGCCATCACAAACGGATTGTTTTTTCAGCTCGCCGCTCGCCTCGCCCATCTCAAAAACGACACGGAGATTCTGAACTGGGCGGATAAGACTTATGCCTGGAGTACGAAAGTCGGACTGGTCGATCAGGATTTCAACGTCTATGATGGGACAGACGAGGAGAACGGCTGCTCGGATCTGAACCACAACCAGTGGAGTTATAATGTTGGAGTTTACCTCTATGGCTCTGCTGTAATGGCAGTGCATACCAGAAACGACAAATGGGTCAACCGGACCCGCGGTTTCATTGCTTCTGCGAAGCGTACTTTCAGTTCGCCAGACACTGGTGCTTTATTTGAGTCCAAGTGCGAAGGGAAGCATGTAGACGATGGAGGTTGCGATACTGATCAAGTTTCGTTCAAGGGTATACTTGCACGGTGGTTGGGTGCTACGGCGGTGATTCTACCGGAGGTCCGGGAAGATGTTGAGAAGATTATTAATCCGGCTGCGATTGCGGTGCAAGATGGAGAGAAGACGGATCTCGGACCTATTGAGAGCTTCAACGCCTTGGAGGTTGTTGGCGCGAGTCTGAGAATGCAGGGGCCAGATGGTGCAGATGGGGTCATAGGCTTGGGAAAGGGGAGGAGAACAAAGAGGAGCGTTGCTGGTAGGGTATCATGGTGAGATAGGATAAGCCACTCAAGAAATTGACTAGAGACATTCCAGTCCTTTGCTTGCTTTTTCGACGTGAGGCTACTCTCTACGATCGTGTTCTATCTCGCACATCGCCGCCATCCCAGAAACACCCCTACACTTGTAGAAATGAACCCCTGCTATCTAGCGTCATCGTCTGCAGCCGGATCTTGGAGGATCTCATCTCGATGCGCGGGTGCGCTACGCGGATCGATGTTCCGGATGCGGAGGGGCCACGGGTGGCTGCAGCCCCTCAACACCAATGGAGCTGTTAGAGCTCTCATAATGACGTCGCAGGTGCAGAAGCTGGCCAGGAACATGAACAAACATCATTTAAGACGAGCTCGCTGTGGACTGGCATCGCATCTTATTGTGCAATTTTTGCCTGGTTATTGCTCAATTGATTGTCAGCTTCATAGCGAAACATCATGCCTTCTGTAAACTCAACTGTAAGCATTTCTCACGCAACTACACAAGGTACCCAATTGACTGACGTCTGATAGGTCTTTCATGCGTACGCATACGGTACCGCATTCTGGTACGGTCTGCGTGGCTTGTGTCGTGTGTACGACCCTATCATGGTCATCGGCTGTACGTTATCAAGGCCTCCTTTACTCTCCTATCCTTATCCCATCTGGCTGAAATCTCCAAAACTAACTTGATTCAGGGTTCCGGCCTCCTTCGCAGCTGAACCTTGCGCCGAACGATCTCGAAACATACAACGTACGCAACGACGGATGGTGTCTCGTCACCCTTGCGCTGATCCTGGTATCCTTTACCAACGCCATCCCCTTTAACTCAGCTCCTGCGACGAAGCTCACGACAATTCCGTATGCGAAAGCCGTAGTGGCTGCCACAATTTTCCATCACATCACAACTGGTATCGGCGCATACGAACACTACAAGCTGCCCAGTCATTACAACACCAGTATGAGCATTGGTGTGTGGGGTAATGTGTGGCTGACGCTGACGGGACTCTTTACCTTGGTGATGCTGCAGTCGAATGCAGGCAACACACCCGTTGAGGAGGTCACGAAGAAGATGAAATAGCTGCATTACCAGCGATTACTTGTATGGGCTCAGGAGAAAAGTCCTGGTGATATGAACGTCGCTGTTAAAATGCGATTGTGAGCCCTCGCTGTCGAGGATAGGTGAATGAAGTTCACACAGCGTGCGCAAGAACTGTTGCGATTTGTAACGTAACAGAGAGTAACAGGCGACAATACATATATCAAAAGGGGAAGGAAATTTGGTATAATATCCAACCGCTCGACCAAGTTGTCGCTGAATCTGTGGTGAGGTTAACTTGATGCTTCCAAAGAACAGATTCAAGGTCATGTACCATCTCTTAGCCGTCGTCTTTGGACAGCGTCTCTACCTCACTAACTGTCATGTGTATCTGGGAGAACCGCCAAATCCCGAGGGGTATCCGCGGAAGTTCCAGCCTTGTTGGGTCATTGTGCACGGTGTGCAATATGCATTCCGGTAAAAATCATAGTAGTTCTGTTCCTGACATCTTCGAGATTGACGGTAGGGGACACCAGGCTGATTGAAGTACCATAGGTCGTTGATGCGGTTCAGGCCCATGCGGAAGTGTCGACATGGTGGAGCCTGTATGTATTCCCGATGGTTACATCGTTCCCAGTGACGATGGATGTCTCGACACATGGCTTGTGCAGGGGATCTCCAACGGTGATGCAAGAAGACTTATTATGAGCTCTCAGCCCGATGTTTCATGAATGAGTGGTGTGAATGTGTAATGAATAGTCCTATCTACTGCCAGAAGCTCTCGATTGTCTCACGCTGTCACTGCTCTTATACATGCCCTTCAGTATCGCGATCGTCGAACACATGCTCACACCATCCAACTGTTGAGCGCGGGGAAGGTGGGGAGTGGGTTTGAGCGAGAGTCTCACGTTGTATATACAGCGTGTAGCTGTAGTATGACATATCGTTCGCGGTAGATAGACATCCTTGTCGTAAGGCTATGTATGAGCACTAGCGCAAACGGGTCTCGCACCGTGGAGACACACGGCAGGGAATTCGAACAGTTCATCATTCAGGGATAATATGCGAGGGTCTAGAAAGCAAATCGGATCCATGCCGTTGCACGCCATGGAGATGGAGCAGCCGAGAACACTTTGCTCAGCCTTACATAGTCTACCCAGTTCCCGGGATATGCAGTATGCGAACGTCCGACGGGACGCAAAATCGCCACAAGGCCATTGTGTTGTGGCTCCGCTAGTCTAGATCTGACAGCTTTGGATGTAGTACAAACGACGGTCGTGTTTGCTGTTCCGAGACCAACGAATGTGGTCAGAAGCGGTAGTAACATCCGGATCGTGGCCCAAAGGGAAAGGCCAGTCATGTTTCCTCTCACAATGAACGACGTATGCGTCATTCCCACCCACGGTTGCCCACAAGGGTCGATGCGGATACTTCCCCGATTACACGAGCATCGATCTTGGAATCGACCCGAGAGGCTCATGGCCGGGGAAAGGGATAGCGTTCCATATAAGGAAAGTGAAGATTATAGAGGCTCACCGTAATCTTGATCGGGGTTTCAAATCGCGCACAAGTCAGCATGGCAAGAGGTATACGCTAAGACCGTCAGGCTCGGCTCCGTCAGCTCGACCAGTGAAGCCCTCGGGAGTAACTCAGGCAGCCCCACGTGAAAGAATGTGTAACAAAGTGGCCATGATCAAGAACAAAGTCAGGAAGAGCAGCAATGTTGCGATGAATGTTTTCATTGATAAACTCCTTACTAACCCACCCGGGTGTAGTTTTTTTTTTTGAACTGCTAATAAACCACAACGCCAATATATGTATGCAAGGGTATCGCCTAATGCCACTTTCAAAACGCTCAAATGCAAATCAAAAACCAACCTGCCAACCCTCATGACAATATAATCGTCGTCATTATCATGTCTTTCTGTTCATCTGTGCCAGTGGCCTGCCACCAGAAAGCGCAATACTCATGCTACAAAAGAAAATGCTGGATGCCGAAAGAGAAATCATGTTATACGCATAATCGTACCCTTTACAGCCCCCCTGAACTTGGCACCATTCTTGTGGTAAATGTTGTGCGCTGCACGCGGAGTGATTGCTGGAACAGCAGGTTGAGTTGAAGCAGGCGCTGTAACGGTGACCATGAGGGTGTTAGTGGCAGTGATGACAGAACCCAGACTCGTCAATGATGTGGGAGCTGTGCCAGGACGCCCACTGAGAGTCGGAATATCGGTAGGAGCTGGCAAAGTGGAGTTGAGGAAAGGAGCACCACCGCTGATAGAGGGCACAATACTGCTGACAACAGGAGCGCCACCGGTTGGTGAAGGCGCCGCGTCTGTAGCAGAGGGTGTACCAGCAGGTGATCCGCCGGAAAATATGGGACCGACTTCGCCTTGCACGGGATCTGTCATGAGAGCCGTGCGAGACGCGAAGTCCGCCACAGCAACGGCCATGGCATCTTGTTGGGGACCAATATTGAATTTTGCTTCTGCAGCTTCAGCCATCGCGACGTCTTTGGATGCGACATCAACGTCGATACATGTGCTGTAGTATTCATCTTTGCCTTTCGGGTAGTTAGGATCGATGCTGCCAGGAGCTGTGTTCCATTGCCACACCCAGTAGATCGTGTATGGTTTACCCATCTCGGCACTATCGGGAAGCTGAACGTTCGTTTCACATTGAAGAGGGTAGTTGCCTGGTGCTCCGTCGACAGCTTGGCCCATTGCGAAGTTCGGATCGGACTTCATGCGCTCCTGAGCGACGGGTGAATCGTTCTTTTCGTAGCAACGGCCGTCGTCGAAATCGTTCGTGCTGAGTAACTTGCCGCGCTTGTCCCCTCCTTGACCATCTTGAGTCCAGCCCAGAACCGTCACTAGATGCTCGTCCTCCTTCGGTGATGTGGTGCCGTATACAAAGACGGTGCCACCCTTCTCGGGCTTTCCTTTCTGGTTGTCCGGCAAAGAGACGTGGCCGTTCTCTGTATATCGCATGGCTATGAAACCACCCGGTGTGGCTTGAAGGCGAGGGTACTTGTCTTGAGACTGCTCTTGTTTGCGTTGCTTCTCGTGACAGAGTAGCGTACTGTTTGTAATGAAGACGTTGCCTGGGGTTTTGTCGCCAGGAATCTCGTTGTTCATGGAGAAGCCATCGTAGCCTGGATCAGTTTTTGCCACCATGCCTCGTGGGTAGCCGTATTCCCCAACGTAGTCACCTTCGTCGTTGATGTTGCGCAGTTGCTCAATCCAGCTATGACCCATCGCGACGGGGGCCGCGGCCATCGCCGCGATTATTAATGTTAGAGTGCTCGGCATTTTGGGTATAACTTTTTGTTCGTAGATGCGGGGTAGAAGAATGTCGCGGTTTTGGCCTGCAAAACCCGGGTTTTGTGTAAAGGTTATTGGGTAGTCGTAGGGTCGGGAGTCTTGTGATGTAGTAGTGTAGTTGCAAAGATTTCGTGGCTCGCGGATGAAGGATTGTCCAAGTGAAGAAGACTATTGACTCATATAACTGGGGAAGAACAGGCTCAGCCAACACACTGTGAATGATTGTACGATGTTGAGCGGCTCGTAACTGATTTGTCTTCACTGGGAGAATAGCAACAAAGCTATTGTTCAGCGATAGTGTATGAAGGATTTGGTAATACTACCCGACACTACGGATACCCACAGGAAAACAGGGGAATGAGAAAGGAAGAAAAGAAGTGAAGACGCACACAAGCCAGGTGTGTTTACAGAATACAAAGTTCACGCGGACATGGTCCTTTATTGAGGCGGTTGATGGTGGTGAGACAGACGCTGTTGAACGTTGTAAAATCTCCGGCCTAGAAGGGAAGAAGCGACAGGAGCCAATAGAGAAGGATGCACACGACGTGTCGAAACACAGCGCCACTCCATGCAACGCCGCATTCAAGCTTTTGAGCCTGAGTTGTATGGATGTAGGATGTGTGTTTCAACGCTGGCCGACACTGTAGCCGCCAGCCATGGCTTTTCCGTCCCGCAGCATGGCCGCGGCGTACTGTAGCGCGCACACGCTGCAGCCTCCCGTACCCTCCGGCGCGAAGATCGGCCTCTGGTACTCGGTAGTTGGTAAGATAGGTCGCACCGCAAGGCTGCGCTAGGCTATCCTCAGACATGCAGAGGGGCCGTTGAGTGTCAGAGGACCGTGTGCCGTTGATCTACGACACAACGACGGAAGCTAGGCACCATCTAGATCTCTCTGCGATCTTGCTGTAGATTTGTGGAAATGTGCTGGGAAACAACGACAGCCTGCCGCTGAGATATTCAGAGGCCATTTCGCATCGCAAACCCACAAAAGGCGCGTGACGCGTAACAACCCACGTGAGGTGGGCGAGAGAACGAGAAAAGAATGCCAAGTCTGCCAGAGAGCGAGGTTCGAGTCACCCGACGACAGGTGAGTGCGCGCCGTTACAGCGCTTCGAGTGGGATCGCGAACCCGCAAGAGATGGGGTGGGGTGAAAGACGTTTGGTAGGAAGCTCCGCTTGGTTTCAGGTTAGGGCAGAAGCCTGCGTTGATTGGCTGTTGCCCGCTACACTAGATCTCATACTAAGGATTGAACATGTTATCTGATTGGAGCGCATCACTCTATTTCACGATGCCTCCCAGCTAGTCTATTCGCACGTCCAGATTGACGCCTATCCAGTCTCTATATTTGACAAGCGAGTTTCCAGACACCTGGCCAACATCATGCGCCTTCTTTTTTTTCTCGGCGTGCGGAGGACATGGACGACAACGAGATGAGATATTTTCCCAAGGTGCGTTCTCACCCACACGAACATGTTTCCCTTCGGTTGTTCGTGTTTCATCTATGGGGGAAGACTGCGGGACGCGGAATACCCAGGTAGCCCTGAGGCATAGCGGACTGCACAAACGCCAGTCTGGCAAGCATTCCCACCTGTCAAAACGGCTCGCAGATTAAAGGAACTAAACACGAGGTTAACCACGTCGGACGACTACAGCAGTCCATCTCTTCTGCTGTAATTGCTCAAACCTAAAGAGCTTGGCCACGTGGGAGACGGTCAGGCACCTTCCTGGGAGACGCTTTCCTAAAGTCCTTGCATCTCAAAGACCATTAGCCAAGCATCTTCAACCATGGAAGTCGATTAACACATTTTACTATGTCGGCATACTGGCGAATTGATGCGGCCACCAGACTCGTGTGGTTGATATTGCATGATCCACAGTTCAATTGAACTTGCTCACACAAACACCTATTCGTCGTCTCACGATCAATATAGGATGACATGCGCACGGCTAGACAAACGAATAATATCAACCACGTGAAGGTCTGTATATCACTAGAATCGTGTTCGGGGGCGCTATAACAAGTGGCGCTCGATCGTGACAGTTTGCCACCGATATCATAGATACACTGCTATCAAGTCTTAGAATACTTCCAGAAGCTAAACTCTACTTCAGCCATCATAATACACCTCCCGATTAGAGATCGAAGCACAAATACAGCCCCTCATATTCATCTGCGTTAGCCACCCTCCCGAAGGGAAGATAAATCGACAGGCGCATATATGAGGGAAGACAATAAAGTGCCAGATGTGTGAAGGCAGTGCAAATTGATGTACGCTGCATTGACGTGTTTGGTGATGATAAAATCTGTCACCGAAGATATTGGTGAAGAAGGACGTGTACAGCGGACGTGGTCTACAACCTTGTTCCCATGAGAAACCATCAACGCAGTAAAGCGCATTCACCTCAAGATGTCGAATGCCAACGACCGCAAATGATACGTTCGAAGTTGATTTCAAGGAGATAGATTGCAAGCAGCTGATTTGTACGAATATCCATAGTGTGCAATGCCATCACGAGTGGGACATAAAATTAGACCTTGCAGGCGTTTTCACAGAAATTGCAACTTCATTCCAGGTTGAGACGGAATGGTAATCAAGAAAGTAAGTGAAGGTGGCGCTTCTCGAGGATTCCTTGGCATCCATGCAGCTTTGTCAGCCAACCACGTGCACTAGTCTCCGCGACATTCTGCCAAGCAGAGAGCTTCGCGCATCGCGACTTTTCCAGCCCGCGCGCGATAACCTCACCACGCCATCGCCCTCTGCCATCGCCACAATCGAAGCGTACTGACATTGACGCCTTCAAACAACAAAACCACCGTCTTGAACAAACCGCGAACATGGCCAACTACCTCGCTTCCATCTTCGGTACCGAGCAGGACAAGGTCAACTGCTCCTTCTACTACAAGATCGGCGCCTGCCGCCACGGCGACCGCTGCTCCCGAAAACACGTCAAGCCGTCATACTCGCAGACTATCCTATTGCCCAACCTGTACCAGAACCCGGCATACGATCCCAAGAACAAGATGAACCCGCAGCAGATGCAGATGCACTTTGATGCCTTCTACGAGGACATTTGGTGCGAGCTGTGCCAGTATGGACTCGTCGAGGAGTTGGTTGTTTGCGACAACAACAACGACCGTATGTTCCCCCCTCACCCCTGCGCTATCCATCGAAAACAGCTTGCTAACAGGGCCCTTCCAACAGATCTCATCGGCAATGTCTACGTCCGATTCAAGTACGAAGAGGATGCGCAAAAAGCCTGCGACGTCCTCAACTCGCGTTGGTATGCCGGTCGCCCCATCTACTGCGAACTCTCGCCCGTCACCGATTTCCGCGAAGCCTGCTGTCGTCTCAACAGTGGCGAAGGCTGTGTCCGCGGCGGCTTCTGCAACTTCATCCATCGCAAGGAACCGACAGCTGAGCTAGACAGAGAGCTGGACATGTGCACGCGCAAGTGGCTCAAGGAGCGTGGCAGGGACGCCAGGAGCATGTCGAGGAGTCCCACACCGCCTGCGACGAAGAACAGGTTCTAGAGTGGGAACGGACCGGGAAGAGGGAGAAAGAGGCTGAATATGAAGGGCGTTTTGGTGTTGTACATGCTCGCGCAGTTTGGGACATGTTGGTTGATACCTCGATATCCGTAGCGGGCATGGCGTTGCAGATTGGCATTTGTAAATTAGCTTTGGGAAAATCTGTAAAGTGAGGATAATAGGCTGGACTGGGTCACGCAAAAGTAAGTCTCGTCAGTTCGTATTCGTTTTCTCGTGTGTCTAGACGACTCGTGTGAAATGCGCAACAAGGTGATTTTGCTCCAAGGAAAGAAGCAGACACTGCATTGTGGTCATTGTAAGACCTGGTATCATGTAGAATATGAACAGAAGAAAAGGACAAACCCATGCATCGCTGATGCAGGTCGGTACCCAAACACCAGCCCGCCCCCTGATGGAAAAGACATTGAACGCCGCCTGTACACTCACTCAGTGATCCCAAACACCCATATATACATCCATCTCATCCATCTCATCCCTCTTCATGTTTCTCGTGATACCTATTCAGATAATCTTGTGCGCCTTTAACACCAGCACCGTGACTACAACACCTGCAACCAGCAGCAGAAAGATGATCCAAAAACACCAGCAAATCCATGTCCGATGTTTGGCCTTGCGTTGCTGTTTTGTAAGCCATGAATCTCTGTGTGAGGCGTTAGCCGTAATGGTCGTCACGAAGTTGAAGCATGACTGCGGACGGTTGTGGAGACTGAGGGAGAGGGTAGAGAAGTTGGGGTTGCGGAAGAAGGAGCGAGATGGTGGTGCAGGAAGAGCGGACGGTGGTCGTTGTGTTGTAGAGAGGGTTTTCTCGTCTCTGTCCGAGGGCCTCTCTTGGATAGAGACGGTCGGTCGTAGTAGTTGTTTTGTCGAATTCGTCTTTTGCAGTTTGGTCCGAGGACGTTGTTTCTTCCCCCCGCGGTGTCTGGCTCGCAGACACTTCCGCCGATGATGGGGATAGAGGCGATGCAGCAAAGGACGACCGTACAGATGCATGTTGGATTATGGGCGGGAAAGCAGGGCTTAGGTCTGATTGGGAAGTGGGGGATCCGAGGGGCGAGCGCGAAGGGGAAGACAGGGAACTTTGAACGTACGATTGCTTGGGGTCCTGAATCGTCTTTTCAAGCTCGTCTTGGTGGACTGCCACGCTGAAGCGTTTCCAGAATTGGGGATCGCGCACCATGTTGGGTAATGTTATGGGCGGTGCTGATGAGGGAGCGTATTGAGGTAAAGATGGTAGGAAAGAGACGACGAGCTGCTAACGTCGTTTCGTGTCGAGCGTGAACTTTGATAGAGGCAGTAGCGACTTTGTAGTCGTCGAGAGATGTAATTGGGGTGCAGAGGTTGTGACGACGAGAAGGTTATCGAGTGAGAGCGGTGTAAGCGAATGAGGCAGTAGACGTAGTCGACTATATCATCAAATACAGAGACTATCCAGTAGCGCGAGGGGTACGACGACGGATATAGGTTATGTCGCACAGCGACGCGCAAGATTTGGTGTGGGTAAGCAGAGTGCAAAGGGTCCAGTGAGCCAGGATCCCGCCGCGTACAAAGGTATGACACAGCGTAAACCTTAAGCCGTATTCGCGAGTCGAGTGAGGCTGAAGCGACGTAGTAGAGAAGGGAGCGAAGGTAGTTGGATAAAGCGAGCGTTTGCACAAGTGCAGCACTTCAAGGCGCAGTCGTGAATGGAAGTGGTCATGAAGGAAAAGAGGAAACTGCCATACTTAACACTGCACGCCTACGGTATACAGGCGCCTAGAACAATAGCCGGTAAGTCGTGAGCCCATGTGATGTAACACTACTTGCCTTGACTCGCTGTCTAGGTGTCAAAGCAGCATGTCGATATTATCGTGAGAAGGGGCAACCACAGCGATGGTTCTCGTTGGTTTCGAGATTCGGCGTGGGCCTTGCGAGCGGACCAAAGCTGGCCAATGGGAAGCTGCGAGGCCGTTTGGATCCCTGCACGCCATCACGCTGGCCACATGGTGCCGATGGTGGAAAGGCGCGGGAAATTGGAGAGAGAGTTTCTGAGACGAGGGATCCAGGTATGATTGATAAGGCCATCGAGGCTGTTTAATTGCCGCGCAGCTGGCTGGCCAAGTACACAGCAGCTGTGTTGGCTGCAGAGCTCTCGGTGTCGCACCCTTTGTAAAACACCTAAAGACCAAGAGAGTCGCTGCCCATCATCATCATCAGCATCAGCATGCGGGTGCTCATTCTCACAAAGGCAGAATGCCACGTTGAAACAAGGCGCTATACGCAAAACATGGCTTGACAACGGCCTTGCGCATGCTTCAGCGCGGTCCCACCCGCTGTGTCCGTCGTTCAATATTCCCCAGGACTCACCGCTAGGGTTCCCTAGACCGCTGCATCGGCCTCCTTGCTGTGCAATCCCAAACCCTGCCAGCACAATCTTGTACCACTACGCAATTGTTTACTTTCAGGATCCTCACTAATTTTCCGGAGTCAGCAGCAGCAAGGATGCCACACGAGGAGTTGCCTTTCTGGCTGGTCAATGTTCCCAAAGATCAATGGCCGACCGATTGTCCAGATTTCTTGAAGGGTATTGGTGAGAAGGACAAGGGAATCATCGGGACGCCTGACGAAGACTACGAGGTGTTGACGTGGGACCAGGTGCGGGAGATTGTAGGTGAGATTGAGACGTGACGCGCGATAAGCGAAACGCTGACAGTCGTGGTCAGAAAGCAACCGGGTCGACAAGTTTCATCGCATGCCAAGTGAGCTGAGGCGGTATCGGCAGTTTACCCATCGGCTGGAAAGGGACTATGGCAGCATCATGAACTTCATTGTTAACGAGCGGTTGAAGTGGGCAAGTATGGAGCCGAAAGGCAAGCCATTTGAATTCCATGGTATGTGCACTCGTGCTGTGGCGACTGGCATCCATGTTTACCCACCTGTAGAGGACATCAAGATCCTATATAACGACTGGCCATACGGCATTGATGCTGACATTGTGCACCTTGTTGTGTGGACCAAGTTTGAACTGGACGACGACCCCGACACTGGGCTCTCTACCGCCGAATCCCAGAAACAAATTGGCGACTATGTGCAAAAGACATTTGCCCCCAAGGTCAAGGAATTAGTCTGGTTCAAGAACTGGAAGAGTCTGAAGAGCGTGCATGCAGTGGAGCATTTCCACGTCATGTTGTACAGGCCGGATGCTGTGTTCCTGAAGGAGATTACGAACGGCGATGTTCCCATGACTGAGAAGTTTGCCTAAAAAAGAAGACTCATGGCGTATTTTAGGAGGAAAAAAAAATATACCGAGTTCCTTGAAGCGTGTTTCCCGCTTCCCAGACTGCACGAGAGCTCAGGAAAGCAACGGGTAATTTTTGGCCTGCTAACGGAATATACGGGATGTTATGCATTGATAACGGGTAATTTTAGATACAAGGTCGCGATCATGTTTTCCAGACGCATTGTAGACATGGGGTGTTTGTTAGAGTAGCAGTCCGACCTTCACGGAGGTGCAGTATCTGTTATCGACGTCGTGCAGGCTTGGATAAACAAAATCATGCTCTCAGCCTTATTTTACACCCAGCAAGGCGATACCGATGCTGATCCAGTTCCCCTGAAGATCAACCGGTTGTTGTTGGGATCGATTAGAGCGGCGTGCAAACCGGGCTGAAGCCCAGCCCTCAGCAATCTTGACAGGCGCGTCATTTCCTGTGGCGTACGTGGCGCATGGCGTGTGGCGCAAACTTATACAGGCATAACTCATGCAGCGTGAGAACAATAGAACAAAGATATTGTGACGCGAGCAGCAAGTACGCTGAGCTGGTCGAGCGGACTAGTCGTCGAACAAGACTAAGGGCATACTTTCTGCAGAACCCTCTGTTATCTCATCGTGTATCGTCGAATAGCGACGTCTTGCCCGGACCGGGATGCAAAGCGGTGAGAGTGCCGTCTGGCCTAGCGTCAACAAAAAAGTCGCGGGACGAGCAAGGGGCCTTCCTCCACATTTGAGCCGACACGGCGTGTGTCTTGTGCACCGGCCTCTACTCCCCCTCCTTACTTTTCTCGAGAGTCGAGAGCGGCGTGTTTACTTGTTTCGCGACGTCAGTTGCCGGGTTCCGGTATCGCCCAGGGCCCATAACTGGAGACTGCATCGTGCCTTGGTAGCAACACCAACCACAAAGGGTGAACGAGGTACGGCGTTGGAACAAATGTTCGGTAGTGATAGTACTGACATGGCCAAAGATCTTTTTCTTGTAGTCCTCCCCGTGATTCACATCCAGTCCCACTACACCACGCTGCGCACAGCCACCCCTTCGCGTCATCCCATGCAAGCGACTCTCTAGACGGCCCTGCACCCCCCTCCCCCCCCCTACTGAATCAACTTCAGTGGTGACATCTCCACCATGCTCGGGTACCTCACGAGCCGTTGGCAGTCGACTGGCGAACAGAAGAAGACCAGTCCGACCTGGTTCGACCGCCACTTCTCGCCCATTCTTCTCTCCGTCGCGAAGAAGGCATGCACCCACCCGATCCACACCATTGTGACCATCGCCTTCCTCGGTAGCTACTCGTACTTGGGCGTTCTAGACAAGGGTCTATTGGAGAGCGGCATTGAGGAAGTGTCTAGCCGAGTCGACTTCCAGGCCCTTTTGGCTGGCAGCAAGAGACTCAGAGTAGGAGAAGAGACATCATGGCAGTGGGAGGCCGAAGAGCCCAAGACGGCTGTCTACAAGGACAAGGTAGTGACACGTGCCATTCCTCGTGCCATCTGACTAACAAGATAGACCGCCCATGAGCTCGCTCTCGTAACCCTCGTCTTTCCCGAATCGAGCACCATCAACTCTGCTCCCTCGCAACAAACGGTCCCCAACAATGTCTCCGCTGAGCTCCTTCCAAGCTCATCCAGCTCCTTCTCTACCTTTTCGCACGACACCTCGCTCGCCTTCTCCATTCCGTACACCGAAGCTGCCGACTTTCTCCAGACTATGCAGGAGATTTCTGCGCCAGAAGACGCTGCTCAGTCACAAGGCTCGGAGAAGGAGGGTACACGCGAAGAGAAGAAGTGGATGATGAAGGCCTCCAAGAACGGCAGTGCGCCTGGCGGCGTGCGTAACTGGGCTATCGAATCATGGACGTCTTTCGTCGATCTCCTAAAGGTATGCCCCCCGTGGACGTGGATCTGAATCTGGCTAAGTTTGACACAGAACGCCGACACTGGCGACATCGTCATCATGGCCCTCGGATACCTCGCTATGCACCTGACTTTCGTCTCTCTATTCCTTGCCATGAGGCGCCTTGGATCCAACTTCTGGCTGGCTACCGCAGTCCTTTTGCAGTCCGCCTTCGCTTTCCTCTTTGGTCTCGCTGTGACAACCTACCTCGGTGTTTCCATCAACCTGATCCTGCTCTCTGAGGGCCTCCCATTTCTAGTCGTCATCATTGGATTCGAGAAGCCCATCGTCCTGACCAAGGCTGTGCTCTCGGCCTCTCTGGATGGCCGACGTGCAACTGGGGATAAGCGGGGTGAGCATCTGACTATTCAGTCATCTGTACAGACCGCCATCAAGAGGACTGGTTTCGAGATTGTTCGCGACTACTTTTTCGAGATTTTGATCCTTGTTGCCGGTGCCATGTCAGGAATCCAGGGCGGTCTTCGACAGTTTTGCTTTCTCGGCGCCTGGATCCTTTTCTTCGACTCCATCATGCTGCTCACTTTCTACACTGCTATCCTTACCATCAAGCTTGAAGTCAACCGAATCAAGCGCCATGTGGCTCTCCGCAGGGCTCTTGAGGATGACGGTGTCGACGGCAAGGTCGCCGAGAATGTTGCTCGCAACAACGACTGGCCCAACGCTCGTGATGTGCAAGCTATCAACCGCACCACGACTGTGTTTGGGAAGAAGATCACAGTGCCCAAATTCAAGATTGTCATGGTCGTTGGATTCGTCATCATCAACGTTCTCAACGTAGTCACTCTCCGATTTGGTCTCTCTGCTAGCAAGATTTCTCACGTTTCTGGCGTAGGTGCCACTCCTCCGCTGGACCCTTTCAAGGTTGCTGGGAACGGATTGGATCACATCTACGAGCAGGCCAAGAGTACCGCCACGTCAACTATCGTTACCATTCTCATGCCGATCAAGTATGAGCTTGAGTTCCCATCCATCCACTACGCCGAGCCTTCCATTACCGATAACGAGTTTGCGTTCGGAAGCAACATCAGCACTCATATTGTTGACGGTGTTTTGAAAAGCTTGGAGGACCCCTTCCTTAGCAAATGGATTATCCTTGCGCTTGTCATGAGCGTGGTTCTGAACGGCTACCTCTTCAACGCGGCGCGCTGGACTATCAAAGAGCCCCACCAGCCACTCGCGCCAGCCTCGCCTTCAGAAGTTCAGGATGGAGCTCCCACTGTGCCTGGAACCCCTCGCGTGCCTTCAATGTGCATGCCTACACCGCCCCGCACTCCCGGTCCTGAGGAACAGAACGGTCGCCTCCAGCCTCTTACACAGATCGCAACACGAACACCAGAGATACCAGCAGGTCCTTCCGAGGAGCAGCAAGGGCAGCCAAACCGTCCCTCTGAGGTTCTGGAGCTGATGGTCAAGGAAAAGCAGGCGCCCAAGATGACTGACGAAGAGCTTATCGAGATGTCGCTCAAGGGAAAGATTCCAGGTTATGCTTTGGAAAAGACACTTGGTGACAAAACACGTGCTGTCAAAATCCGACGTGGTCTTGTCTCGCGTACTCATGCTACACGGGAAACTTCAACTCTGTTGGAACGCTCGCTCCTACCTTACAAGGACTATAACTACGACCTTGTTCACGGCGCATGCTGTGAGAACGTCGTCGGCTACCTTCCTCTTCCTCTTGGTGTCGCTGGACCTATTCTCGTTGACGGCCAAAACTACTTCCTCCCCATGGCAACTACTGAAGGTGTGCTTGTAGCCTCAACCTCCCGAGGTGCCAAGGCCATCAATGCAGGTGGCGGTGCTGTTACTGTCGTGACTGGTGACGGTATGACCCGCGGACCCTGTATTGGGTTCGACAGCCTTGTACGTGCTGGTGCGGCGAAGAACTGGCTCGACTCCGACGAAGGTCAAAGGACAATGAAGGACGCGTTCAACTCGACCTCTCGCTTCGCCAGGCTCCAATCTATGAAGTCTGCCATTGCAGGCACCAACATCTACGTTCGTTTCAGGGCCACCACTGGTGACGCTATGGGTATGAACATGATCTCCAAGGGTGTCGAGCACGCTCTCACCGTCATGGCAACCGACTGCGGCTTCGAAGACATGCGCGTAGTGACGGTATCGGGTAACTACTGCACAGACAAGAAGTCCGCCGCCATCAACTGGATCGATGGTCGTGGCAAGGGTGTCGTTGCCGAAGCCATGATCCCTGGTTCTGTCGTCAAGTCAGTCCTCAAGTGCGAGGTAGAAGACCTGGTACAGATGAACATTTCCAAGAACTTTATCGGATCTGCAATGGCTGGTGCCATGGGTGGATTCAACGCTCACGCGGCGAACATTGTCGCTGCTATATTCTTGGCTACCGGGCAGGATCCAGCGCAGGTGGTTGAGAGTGCCAACTGTATCACCATCATGCACAAGTAAGTCGTCCATTCCGTGGAATGTAGCATGTTCAGAGACTAACGAAGAACAGCGTCAACGGCAACCTCCAAATCTCCGTCTCTATGCCCTCCATCGAAGTCGGTACCATCGGTGGCGGTACCATTCTCGAACCTCAATCCGCCATGCTGGATCTCCTCGGTGTACGAGGCGCTCACCCAACATCACCCGGTGACAATGCTAGGCAACTAGCCCGTGTCATCGCCGCCGGTGTACTGGCTGGTGAGTTGTCATTGAACAGCGCGCTGTGTGCGGGCCATCTAGTCAAGGCGCACATGGCACACAACAGGAGCAACGTCCCGTCCCGTGCGCCTACACCTGCGCCTGCGACACCCGTTACAGGAGCTCAGACGCCTGTTGGTGGTGGTGGACTTTTGTCGTTACTGAGCTCTGGTCCCGCACCAAGACGGTAAAGCTCAGAAAGAGTTTCGGTTTGGCGTAAAGGGTTGCAGATAGGCGGGACGATACCTGGGTTGTTAATGGCACATTTCAGGTCAATCTGTATCAGGGGAACCAGGAAGGGACGGGGATTTATATATAAATACATTCGCAAGAATCTGTTTTGCCATTTTGGCAGAAGTACTACATGCTTAATGCATTCTTGATAACTTACGAGGTTGGTCTCGGATTATGCTCTTGAAAATAACCTGTTGTAACGTGACGTCTGAAAGCTCTCGAAACCTCGTCTTTGTACGCGCCGTTTCAGGCGCGTGGCTGTGCGCCAAACACAAAAGGAGAACTGACTTGCTCTCCTTGGCACCAAGGCCCGGCCTAGCTGCGGTGCGAAGGGGTGGCCAATCAAGCTGCCCCGGACCCCAGTTGTCGCAATTACGGGGTAAGCGGTTCGTGAATGATGCTCAGCTCGCGCGTTTGCATAAAATACACGGGGGTTTGCCTTCTTCCCAGGTCATCACACTCCTTCATAGGGCCTCCACTGCTGACATCCTTTCTTTCCTTTTGACACAATCTTTTATCCCAATTCCAACTCTTCAACTACAGTCGCTCCCCTTACAACCCCAATAAAGATGCGTTTCGTATCCGCGCTTGCCGTCGCGGCGGCCACTGTCAGCAGCGCCCTAGCGCAGGACCTCATTTTGGGCTTCAACTCTGGTGCATCTGACGATGCCGGCAAGGCGAAGACCCAGGAGGATTTTGAAAAGGAATTTACCACCGCGCAGAACCTCGAGGGCGCACCAGGCAACTTCAGCGCCATCCGTCTTTACTCCAACATCCAGTGGGAGACGACCGATACACCCATCGCTGCCTTCCCTGCCGCCATCGCAACCAACTCCAAGCTCCTTCTCGGTATCTGGGCTTCCGGCACCGACAACATTGACAACGAATTGAAGGCGTTGAAATCTGCAGTCGAGGAATACGGAACCAAGCTGACAGACCTCGTCATTGGATTGTCTATCGGTTCGGAAGATCTCTACCGCGTGTCTGAGCCTGGCATCCGGAACAAGGCTGGCGTCGGTAACAGCGCGGAGAAGATTGTCGAGTTCATCAAGACTGCGCGTGAGCGTCTTGCTGACACACCTCTCAGCGGGGTGAAGATCACCCACGTTGACACCTGGACTGCTTGGGTCAACGAGTCGAACAA
Source organism: Alternaria brassicae (assembly GCA_004936725.1). Lineage (NCBI taxonomy): Eukaryota > Fungi > Ascomycota > Dothideomycetes > Pleosporales > Pleosporaceae > Alternaria > Alternaria brassicae. Next base: position 1,205,324 of record CM016505.1, on the reverse strand, counting down.
GGCCGTCATCGACGAGATCGACTTCCTGGCTGTTAACGCTTTCCCCTTTTACGAGTCTGAGCTTGACAACAAGATCGACAACGCTGGTCAGCTCTTGAGCAGTGCTATCAGCGCAACCGAGGGTGTAGCAGGAGGCAAGGATGTCTGGATCACCGAGACTGGCTGGGCTTACAGTGGCCCTGACTTTGGTGCTGCCACATCGACTGTAGACAACGCCGAGACATACTGGAAGGATGTTGGTTGCGCGCTCTTCGGTAGGAGGAACGTCTTCTGGTATACACTCCGTGACGCCAACCCCGCAAACAAGGTCAAGTTTGCCGTTTCTGACCAGCTTTCCACCACCCCGCGTTTCGACATTAGCTGCCCAGAGCAGAAAGAGCTCCCATCGGCAGAACCCGTCACGAACAATGGTACTTCGACTGGTGGCTCGTCAAGCGGCAACTCGACCACAGGTGGTGGCAACAACAGCAGCAACAGCAGCAGCAACAGCAGCAGCAGCAGCAGCAACAGCAGCGGAAACAACAGTGGAAACGACAGCACTCAGCAATCTGGTGCTGGCGCTCCTAGCGGTACCGGCGCGGGAGCTGCTACCTCGGTTTCGGTCATGAACTCGATGGCCATGGCCTTGTCGGTCGTCTTTGCCATGGCTGCCTGGGCCTTGTAAGCCTAGACGCCATTTGCGAGTCCTCGCAAATATTTCCTTTGCTATATTTTCTTTGCGTCAGTGTAAGATAGATGAATGCGTTTACATAACGTCGCGAATAGATGACACTCGCACCTAGTTGGAGCGACTGGCTCGCAGCACTATGGTTTCGTAATATATTAAGAGATTGAGACGGCTTTGTGCAAACGTCATTTTGGATGTCATCTTGGCAAGTCGTGAAGTGAAGAGAAACTGCATTGAATTTATCGAGGGAATAGAAAGAACAAGGCACGATCCACGTACTAGCCAGTCGAGACGCGTCAGGACTCCACACCCAACGACACCAGCATTCTCTCCAGGGCTCATGTATCCACCAGGCTCTCGATCTCCCTGAATGTCGAGAATACAATATTCATCGACTGTGAAATGAGCAACTAACGGACTGTATCCTACAATCACTGCGGGGGTCCGCCATCAACCTGACCAACGCTTCATCCTCTCCTCCTCTGCAAGATCTTCCCACTGTTCTTTAGAGACGGCTGGCCCTACACATTCGACCTAGTTCCATAATCAGACTCGTCAGAATAGAAAAGTTCGGGGCTGTGGGTCTTGTACCGTTGCATTGACCCCGCGGTTGGAGCCATGTAGTGTGGGAGGTTTGCTTGCGGCTGAAAAGGTAGTGGGGTTGCGGGTGGTGTAATTGCAGCAGCCACCTCATTTTGACTTGGACGAACGAATTGTACATCGACGGGGGTTTGGGGGGCTGCAGAAATCTGAGTTGGGGCGGTTGGAGCGGTTCGTTCAGAGCTGTATTTAGGCGGTGTCTGTGGTGGCGTATGCTCCGGCAGTTTTGGCGTGTTGTTGAGTACGTTCGTCGTTGGTATAGAGCCTCGAGGCTTGGACTCTGATCGTGATCGCCTAGGGTTGGAAACTCTCAACCTTCGGAAGGAACCCCCGATGGAAGAAAGCATGGATGTTGAACGTGGCTTAGGGCTGAATGCATGTGTCTTGGCTGACGTCTCGACAGTTTGAGATGACTTCTGAGGCTTTGGAACGAGTGGCTTCCGAGGAGGGATTATTGGGGCAAGTCCAGGTTTGTCCTGAGGTTTCGCAGGCAACATTGCATTCTTACTTTGCACAGTATCTGCTGTGGATACAAGTAGCTGGTTCACAGGCGCCTGTTTGACTCCCTTGGCTGACTGACTCTTATCCTCTGCTCTCTTTGCTTTCGCTAGCTGAAAGTCCTTTTTTACTCTTTCTCTCTGCGATCTTCCATCATTATCTCGAAGCTCCTGAAAATGAATGGCCTGAAGGATTGACAACCTAGCAGCAACATTATTGTCATCTTCGAAAATGGCATGTGCGTACTCGGCAAAGTCGCTCCACGTCCGCACTTGTTCTGATAGCGGGAGGTACAAGTTCGCCGACTGATAGATTCTGCGAAGGCCGTCCGGTATCTGCTTCGCGCTCATAATGGTGGATAGCATAAGCGTGTTTGCGATCAACTCTTTTGCTTCGAAGATGAGCTTGCGCGTGCTACTATGCAAGGATATATGGGCACGTATGCTTAGTTTGGGGTTGAGAATGCAGCTCCCGGGCACTTCGAGCAGGTAACGATCGATCTCAGCATATCGGATCAGGCTTGAAGTTTGTTCCGAGGATTTGGAGCCAAGAGCTCGTCTGAAAGACTTCTTTACCGGGTTTGGAGCATCCTCTTTGAATTGAGCCGCGTTCGATATCGTCCATTCGCTACAGAGCATTGAGTTCATCTTGCACTCCAGATCGAAGGAATAGTCAAGCATACACACGTATTCATATCCGGGTCCCAAGTGGCCAAACAACCACTCCCATGGCGCGAGTACCTGCCTGTTCATACTGTATACGATCCTCTCCAAAGCTTCATCAGGCGCAGCGTGGTCTATGAAGAATCTTGTGTTGGCAGTCAGTTTGCCAGGTAACATCTTGGCATCGCGGATGTAGTTGACTGGTGCGGATCTCATAATAGGCTCGCATACTGAGCTGGGTAGCGGCGTATGGCGAACGGGATTTATTTCCCACCCTGGTCTGGAGGGCAGTACTTCAATACCTCGATCGAAAACGCGGAGGACAGTGCAAATGGTATAGGGATTTGGAGTCGCTACTCCGACAAGATCTCTCTGCATAGATCTGCCGACATCGTAATGCATGGCCAAGGCTTGTAGCATCTACTGCACGTCAGTTCCTGGCTCTTCGCATAAGGCACGACGTCTGCTCACCTTGGTAGCTCTCCTCTGGTTTCGATAGCCCCTCAACACCAGTATATGCGTTATCCACCACACTCGATCGTCGCCATGCATCCACTGACTCATAAAGCAGTGTCCGACCTGTCGACCATCCTTAGCAACGGCGACCACTAGCATGTTGTTGACTCCTTCCGGTAAATACTGGGCTCTCAGTCTTTCGCGACTAAGCCGTATGTGCTTGCCTATACACGAGTGTTAGCCATGTTTTCGTACTCGTCGCTTCACTTGATGTGCATGAAACAACAACTTACCATGCTCGGCCCAAGGGCCCATTACGAGATGTGCTCTCTGGCTCCATACGCCATAGTCAGATGAGAAATGCTTGGCGCAAGTCTCCAGCTGTCTCTCCGTCACCAAATCTCCAGGTACAATGCGATATACAATGTCTTCGTCGATATCTGGGTCTTCGTAGAGATGATTTGACTCGCTGCGTATGCGATATTCTATACTATCGATGCTGGCCGGATCACGATAAGTTCTTTCCTCTCTTGTACTACTGTCTTGCGCGATCAGTGGCTGCTGATCGTGTTGCATAGCGGAATCACTGTGATGTGTGTCGCTCGGGAAGGAACGTGTTGAAAGATGTCAGCGTGAATTTTGACCGCATAGCAGACGACTTGTTCGATTGTCACGTCGTCGAAGCGAGGCGTAGGACCATGGTAGAGATTCGACCATGCCCAACCACGACGGATATGATCAGCTGGCAACCTTGCCACGCTTGTATTCTGTTCTGCGCAAAAAAGCCTGACTGACTCCGTGGCAATACTCAGCTCAAAGAAAGCTGCCAGGTCATCATGATTTTCCGTTGTGGTGTCGCGCAAGTACCGCAGTGTCGGCGTCTCGACATATGTATAGCTTACTCGTTTTGCACGCGATTCAATGGGAAGATATATTTGTTGGCCAAGTCTGCCCAATAGATCTCCAGCCCCAAGGCTCTATTCCTGAATCATCACCAATACCGAATGGATGTCAGAACTGCGCCTCTGGTTCTGGAGCTAAAGGACTCCACAGCTGGTCGCAACCGAAGGGTTTAGGTAAGAAGAATACTATGCCGTGCTCGCAATAACGACTTGGGGCGGCAAGTAACGTGAAGCAACACTCCTACTACCCTCGCATACACAGCATCCAAGCTTACCACCATCAGGGAATTTGACTTCCGGTTATCTTCACCAGAACTGCACCCTTGCATCTGCCATGCTCAACACAAGCGATACTCAGGTCCCGCGACGCCACGGGCTAGTCGTCGATGCCGCGTTAGGACGCGCAAAAATAGTTGCGCATTCTCATTGGCGTGTTCGCAAAATCACGTGCAGAGTGGACACATCCTGCGAAGCCACTAAACGAGGTGGTTCGACTGTGGCGCTGTTAGCCAATCATGACGCCAACTCGACAGGGTGCTATGTCAGAAGAGGAAACGGTCGAAGATGTGGTCTGTGCGTGTGTAACTTAACGGCAATGGAGGATTAAGGGATGCTGGCAAGACAGTGGATAGATGGAATTGATTGTTTTGAAGGATTCATGGAGTTTATCATTTGAGTAACACTACCCGCTATCTTTTTCCTTTTCGTCCACTTTCGTTTAGTCTTTATTCTCAAGCTCCACACTGTACTACACTTTGTCTGTTCTTCTTTAGCATCTACAGAGCCACTCGTCGTTTCTCGAGAACAGTCTTTAGCCTCGAGTTTTACTGTATTCCTCGACATACGACCTCAATCCCCAGCCCGAGACGACAAAGAGTGCTGCCCCTGTCTAGCCACCACACTACAACATCACTCGCATCCGACGCAATATACGATCATGATGACAATAGCAGTCCTCTTCCTCGCGCTCATCACCCGCGCAACTGCCTTGCCTCTCGTAAAGCGCGACGATTACGCCATCCCACAGTCCGTCATCATCCTCCTCATCATGCTAGGCGCCGGTATACTCGTCTGCATGGGCTTTGCTGTACACGCAACCTTTGGTTTCAAGAAAGATGGTAACGGCATCAAGATAATGAGTCCGGAACAACAGGAGTACATGGCTGGGATTCGGGTTATGAACATGAATGCATTGATGGCAGAAGGGGCGAGGAGTCATAGGGGTGGGACGAGGGGAGGAGAAGTAGTGTACGAGTAGTAGAGACAAAGAGATGGGAAGAGTGGGGCCTGGAAGAGGTGGTCTGATTAAAGGGTATGTAGGAAGGGGATGGCTTACAGAGGTGCATCGGGGACGACGCCTGGAAGCACACAGCGGGTACATCTTTCTGCTCATTGGTCTTTCATACGGCGTTATATGCTAGTAAGACGAATATCTAGAGTCATAAATCTGAGCATACGAAGCTGGTGGCGTAGCGGTACACTTTATATGACTTTGTTCTCTGTCACTCCAGGTGACTGCATATGATCGTGAAGTATTTCAGTTCAAAGTGCCAGTCTCCCTATCTCTCGTCGGCATACATCGGCGGTCCTTCGCCCCTCTCATACTTCGGCACGGGATCGCTGTCTTCCAAATCACAATCTTCTCGCACTACGTTGTCGAAGATCGTGTCCCCAACGTCAACCCACAGGTGTAATCTCTTCATCCCTGTAGTGGTACACTTCTCCACTCTTCCCATCCTTCCTTCATCTTTGCCAATCGCGCTACTCACTGCATGAACAAGATGTTCTTTCCTTATGTCACTGTGATGATGGAATTCTAAGATGATTTGGTCCGCGTAGATAATGTCGGGGTTTGACCATGACGGTAGCGGAGCATTAGGAGTGTAGCGGATGGAGTAGAGGTGGCGGGTATATGTGGTGAGAATGGTAGGTGACGACTCTGGTGATTTACTCCTCCGAGTCGATCGCGGTGTGCGTATGACTTCTTGTATCCTGTCAGCTCAACTCTTGGTTCTGGATGGACAATTCGGTATTGCAGGATTATACGCACCAAACGTAGCCAGTCCATCGATGACATCTTGGACCAGTTCGCCGGCCTTCTTCACTCTGGCTTCTGTTGCCCCAAACCCGCCATCCGCCACAGACATCTCAATCCCGACACCAGTCGTCTCCTCTCGCTGTCGCCGTTTTCGGCGGACCAGTTCGTTTGCCCATATTTCCATCAACTTTGTCCTCCGACTTCCACCGCGATCTGTGCGATTCATATGGTCCACATCCTCGCGGGACCGAATCTCAGTGATATATGGCGAGTCTCCAGCATGATGGTCAACGCGAAACCCCCAGGAGGCGAAATCACGGGCTATGAAAGGTACAGTTGTCAGGAAAGGGCGAGTATGCTGCGTAGTGTGGATGAGGTAAACTTTAGCGCCTCGAAATGTGCCCGACATGTTGGTAAATGATTGCAATGTCTTTGTTGGAATAGGAATATGATGAAGAGACACTGCAGATAATCGAGACTTTAAAGAAGGTGTAGAATTATTCTGTTTCAGACTCTCATATTGCCAGCGTGTTTGATGTGAGTGCGCCAGCTTGCCCCAGCGTCATGGTCAGAGCTTGCCGTGAAGTGAGACACTTCATAACAGTGCTGACTCTACTTCCGGCTCCAGGGAAGTTTAGAATACCAAAAGAGGTCGCTGCGTTTTCAGCTACGTCCTAAAAGTCATTCCTGGGGTGAGCGCAACATCAGGGGTCTGAAGTGTGGTAGGGCTGAGTGCTACTAAGCGCGCGATGGCACAGCGATCCGAGATTGGTCTGACATAGCCAGCAGGTTAAGATGGTGCATTGTTTAAAGACAAATAGGAGATTAAGTTGTCATGGGTTTGATGTTACTCGCATGCGCTAAATCTTCAGCTTTCTGCAGGGTACCCACGTCTTCTTCCGACAGCGAATCCGGAGATAACTCCTCGGTCTCCCTCACCGCGTTAATAAAAATGTGCTGCGTCACCCAGCTAGCCATCGTCGACACTATTGCGTAACTAAAGGCTACTGCGCATTGTACACGTCGCGCCACGATCTTCGTGGTGGCTGTGAAACATTCCCGCTCTAGAATTGAGGTGTGAATTGTGACCATGAAAATTGAGTACCACACTAGCTCACATGTAGCCTTTGACATCTTTCAAAATTGTTCCAACGCTGTCTCGCCTTTTTGGAAGGATATCTATCAAAACGAGCACGTATTGTTTCCACGTCGGACAGAAGTTTGAGCAAACCCTCGTCTGATGGCACAGCATTCATGTCACGTGTGCAGAAGTTTGCTCAGATGCACATGAAGGCCATGCCTGAGGTACAACACGTTAAGCGCAGCAACTTGTCATAAGTCAATAGAAATGATTCAACGCTACGCAGCGTCCTTGAAAATTATCCATCACAGGCGTTCTATTACCAACTCACTATGCCAAAATGCCCTCACCGTCTCTTCACAAAGTCCACGCACCGCACTTGATCCAACAGCACTTACAAAAACGCCCACGCAGCCCAGCCTAGCACAACACTTTGAACCAGAAACAATGCTCAACTACATCTACCACCCAGCAGGACCTGTCGTCATCCGCACAACCAATCCCACCATCACATTCTCTTACCAAGATCGCGGCTGGCTAACCACTCAATACATTTCCGACATCCTACGCGACCACCCAGAATGGCAATCTACACTCGCCCCTCCTGCTCCAACGCCTACAAATGCGCCCGGAGATAATATCGCAACCTGCCTGGGTTCTGCAATACTATCCTCCCTCAGCGCCACGATGGCGATAATCCCGAGCTATGCACCGACTGGAGTAGGAGCCATGGCACCCATCATCGTAGACAACTACGGTAGAGGCAGTACCGAGCAAAGGCAGCAACGGGAGCTAATTAGTAATTCTGCGCCGATGCATTGGATGACAGCGGTAGAACGATCTTGGTACCAGGATCGTGGATTGCCTATTCCAGTAACAGAGTGGCTTGGATGCAACCATGACGAAACGTTAAAGTATAGGCTTGTGAGTGGGGAGTTGGACCTCGAAGTACCACCACCGCAGTATGATGTGCAAAACTACATGTAGAGGACAATGGCTCATCTTGACGGCTCAAGTACGCACATCGCAGTCGACGAAAAGGACGAGTGTGTAAAGGTTGATTAACATTCTGATCGTATTGGTGGAAACGGTGGTATCTCGCAAGCAAGCTAAATGCAGCTAAGAAAGAAGGAGCGGGCTAGTATCTTTTTTATGTCACCCGTACATGCGCATGCCATGAACCCCCCCCCCCCCCTCCCTTACATGAAAACACCATCCAAATATTACGCCGTGGTATCTTGTGGTCGTTTTGCTGTTTCTTCCTGTACAGATCCATCATTATCCCATTTGTATCAGACGCTCGTCTCTAAGAGCGTCACATCTCGTTCACATTTGAACGCATGTTGCCAGTGTGTCCATGCCGAATTCCCTACAGATCCGCGCTTTTTGGATTCACTAGGTAGATGTCGGGCACTTTTGGTACTTGCGGACTCTTCTGTAGCGCTAGCTTAATCGCGTCCCGCGTCTTCGCACCGTCTTTGTTGTCACCACCACCTCCAGTCAGCCGTCTCATACCACTTCGGAAGCGACTCCTCGTATCGTGAGCAACAGGCTTGATGATATTCTCCAGATTGAAAGTGCCGCATTTGTCTGTGCTGCTCGACCGACCGGCAGAATACTCATCGTCCGAGAAAGGCTCGTTTTGTTCGTCGAGTGTGGTCGACGAGAGGGAAGGGGAGATACGTTGAGGTTGATTTGGCGCAGAGGGTGACGTTACAGAGCGCGAGTGAAGACCCGGACGGGGATGGCTTGTCGGAGGCAAGGCGCTGGTAGAAGAGTTGGCGAAAGAGCTGAAAGCGCCCGGCGTCATCACACCTAGGTCCCTAGCTGGGGAAAGCTTGACATCAGAGATGAACCCCGATTGGAAGGAAGTCACTGATGCATTTCGTGTGAGCGATTTGTGCAAAATAGGCGCCGTGTGCTGATCGTAGAGGTTCTCGCGCATGTCATGAGCATATGGCCCGTTGCCGTAGCGCCCTGAAGACGAAAAGTTTGGCAGATCCGTCAACGTTTCCGCATCGTCATCGTCCTCGAAGAAGTCATCCAGACTATCCAGTTTCATGACCAGTTCACCAATATGGCTGTCGCCGCGGGTGTCTTCCGAAGTCATGGTTGCCGTTCGGTGGTAGTCGGATAACGGACTGAACGGAAATTCCTCTTGACGGAATTCCACCTTGGGCGTCTCAGTGTCTGGCACGTTCATGTCATCAAAGTTTCCGCAGGTATAGAAAACAGCGTGAACGTTCGCCCTTGTCAACTGCGAGTGTAAAGCAGGCATTGGTATGGACCAACCGCTTTCTTCAGGAATACCGTACAATGATTGCGTCTTCTCAAACTGCTTCTTATATCCTCTGGTAGAGTGGGAGCCTGCCATGCTCATGCGGATGTGCTGCTTGTCAAATGGCGTAAGAGTACTAGTCATGTTGAGATTGATGACGAAGTCAAGAACCCTCAAAGCCTGTGGGCAGTATGCGCTTTGTAGTAGTCGTAGGAGAGGCGAGAAAAGATCAGACCCTTTAGATGCCATCTCCGGTTTGCGCATATCGATTTCAGGTAACAGGAGGCAGAGCACTTCCATCGTGTTGATCTTCATCCAATCGATCTTGTTCATCAGCAGACCAAGGAGGAATACCAGGCTACCGAACTCATGTTCCACAGTGAACGTTGAATGTATTGCTGACATTGTCTGCGCAAGGAAATCTTTCTCGTGACGATACCTCTTCATCGCGAAAGCGGTCAACGCTTCCGAAAGCGAGGTGCACTGGTAATGCTGATCGGCAACTTGTGCAAGTACTTCGGCAGTCGCACGAATGGTGAAATCCTGTGCTGTGGAGTCGAACGAACGTAGGAACCTTGGCAGATTTGCGAGAATGGTGTACATCAGTCGGCTGTCGTCACCCACAATGCGGCTAGAAGGTAACACCACCAATCTTTCCAGGATTCGTAAAGACCGGTCCAGGCATGTAATTGATCTGATACCCTTGTACGTCAGTTGAGCAAGACCTTCAAACTTGCCTTCCCATTTATCTGGACAACTTTCTTCTAGGATGCTCAACACCTCCTCGTCACCTAGGTCAAGCTTGTCAAGAAACTTGTCTAGCATCAGGAGGCTCTCCATGAATTCGCCTTCGTGTATAGTGTCCAAGCACGCGCATGTGGTCCAGAACAATTGAGGGTACTGTATCAGATCTTCCGGTGCTAGTGCTTCGATGATGGTTCGTAATGTTGTTAATATCTCCATGGAGAAAGTTTGTATGTCGCTCTCTTCGTCCGAGATGGTGTTGGATAGTCTAGCGAGCATGTCGGAAAGCATTTGCTGATCGAGCGAGCTCAGGATACAGCGGAACAACTGAAACGATCGACACGCGATATGTCGGACCGGGCAAGATGTGGCCCAGCTCAGTGCCACTCGACCCCAAGCTTCTCTTAGCCCAGGGTATGCGAATGAGAAAAACTTCATCACTTCGCCAGCAACGTACTCCATTGGCTCAGGCACCTTGAAGGTTGAGTCCGCCACGTCCTTACCGTTTTTGTCGTCATAACTCCATACCACTTTGGCATCACGTTGTCGAATGCTCTCGACGAAGTCTTCGATAGACCTCTTATCGACGCCTGGCGTGTCGTCTTCGATCTTGGAAATGACTAGCTCGTGGATCAAATGCACAAGCATTTCGCGAGACTGGTCCTGAACCACAGAGGTGTAATGATCCCAAAGTACTAAGACCACTTGCAGAAGCAATGGAATGTGCTCCTTGGCTACCTCTACTGGGGATACCATAAGGTCAACTAGCAAGATGAGGCAAACCTGTCCTAAAGCAAAGCCAGACTACAATGGTTAGCGTGAAATAGCTTAGGTTCTTTTTTCTATGCGTACCTGCTTATTGCTACTTGGCAAAACCTGAGTAAGATCGGCCAAGTATGGAAGATTGACGGCGTCTGGTGGGGGTGGCATAGGCTCGCGCTTTTCGCTCACCATGGACCTTGGGTTGATCTGTAAGAGCAAGAACTCAACAACCTTCAGTCCAGCTGGAGTGCTAGACAGATGGACTACGATTTGTTTGGAGTAGTCGACGTAGTTTTGTTCCCGCTTATCTAGGCAAAGATTGATGATGAAGTTCAGGATGAGTTGAACGTTGCCACCGTACGGTCCGGTCGCGAGTGCCTGCCAGAGTGCTTGGATTTCGTTGTGTAGTACGTTGCCAGATCTATAGGTGATTTCAAAGAGATTGACGAGTAACATGTAAGAATTCGCGGTTGGTCCTCCGTCTGGGTTGACCTGGAGTTCGACCGACTGCACCCAAGGAAGCATAGCGGCTACCATGTTGCGCTTGTGATCAGGCTTGAGATCTTTGAAGTAGTATGCAAACTGCGAGAAGACCAAAAAGGCGAGTTCGGCATGCTGTTTGGCAAGCCTTCGTGATGTCTCAAACTGTGCAAGCTTATACACGGCGACTGTCTTGTCAGAGATGCTGATATCCAGATCCTGTAGCTTGGAATTCTTTCCCTCGCGAGCTTCGAGTGTTCGAAGCAATCGCGTAGACTTTGTGCGTATCTCGCTATTCTCGTGTCCAAGCGTGTAGAGACCAGCGCTCAGTACCTTCCAGAATGGCAAGGTGTAATCCTCGCGTTGCGTGAGGACCTGAGTAACAACTTCGAAATAGCTCTCCAGAGCTTTACTGGAAACTGCGAGGTAGCACATTTCGATTGCTTTGTCCAGCAAATATGGATGCTCGCGATTGTGCAGTATGAGATTGGTAAGTGCCCGGCGACCAATTGCATGTGTTCGATCGCTTGGAGTTTCGAAGATGCTCTGGATCCACGAGAGCATACGGATGACATCAAACTGAAGCAAGACTTTACTATCGGTTGTGATACTGACAGGCCCGCCACATAGCGCAGCCATAGCGCTCAAAGCCGCGGTTCGCAGATCGCGTTTTTCGATTTCAAGTGCTGCAGTCGCGCTCCCTTTGCTGCTCTTGTCTACCTCCCGATCGAGCATAGAACGACGCATCTGTTCTTCTCGCTGACGGATCTGGGACTGGTTTGCCGCGTATCCGCACCATTCTTCCATCAAGGTAAATGCCGCTTTACGGGCTTGGAACGGCATCCAGTGCAGGGGGTCGCTAGTCTTGTTGATACCCTCAAACAACACCTCCACAAGACCACAGTAGTGCGTACGTAACTTCTGGTAGCGTGCCTCGAGCTGGACCTCCGTATCGCTTAGAAATATCCTTAGATCCTTCGTATAATTCATTAGGTTGTTGATGATCCACTCGTCGTTGTGGGCTTCGGGGAGTTTGAGGAATTGTTGTGATGTTAGCTTGTAGACGTGTGTGATCTCTGTTCGAAGATGATCAGTGCGGTAGTTGATCGGGCGAGGGCTGCTGATGGTCCTGTTGTGATTGCCCAACCGCATCTTAGCTTCTTCTGCACAAGCAGCCACGATCCCCTGAAGCGATTCGAGTAGTGTGCGGTAAAGATTTAGGTTAACGGAGCCAAGACCGATAACCGCAGCATCTCGTATGGCGGGATTGTCTACTGAGAGGAAGGGGAGGACTTTGGAAAACAACTCGGTGGCAGTGTGTTGCTTGTTTGTGCTAGTCTGTGAAGACTTTGAGCTCTTCCGCGAATGCTGTCCTTGCGCAGCCGACGTAGCCGTCGAACCCAGGCTCGTCAAGGTTGTGAAGGCAAATATGAGATATAGTTTCCATTGTTCGATGACGATTTCTGGTGAAGTGGAAGCAAGGCGGCCACTAAACTTGCTAGCGCCAGGCTCGAACGGTGAATACGGCGCTGTGCGCTGACCTTCAGCCAGGGATGATAGAGTGCGATACATTTGAGCAAGTCTGGCGCAGACTATGTCTCGAGTCAGGGTCACAGCGAAAGGGCAGACCTCAAAACTGATTCGGACTAGATTTGGGAAAATCTTGAACCATAGGGTAGCGTCGTACGGCACATCGCTACCACATAGTTCCACAAGTGTACTCTGCACGTTACTCTTGCGCATGCCTCGTTGCAAACGACTGCGCTCAGCTAGCGACAGCTTCTCATCACTAATGTCCAGAACCCTCTGGGGGCTGCCCTCCATTACACGGATGACGCGAGTATTAGAGCCGCCCAGAGCCGTATCAAACTCGGTGATGAGACGTAGAACGGTGACAGCGTAGGAACGGACGCGATGTGAAGGTGAGCATAGAAAGAAGAGGCCATGGGACTCAACTTCATCGACGTGCGCCCACACTGAAGAAAGATCAAGCTGAGCAGCGCGATTCCCAGAACCGTCGTCCGGTGTGTCCAACGCTGCTTTGCGTGTTTTCCGCTTAATCTCTTCAATCCATATCTCTAGAAGTTCCACATAGAGCTTCAAGGTATTCTCAATGTGCCCGGCTCCTAGCATGCCACCATCAGACATGGTGGCGTAACGATCGTCGAAGTTGAAGATGAAACGTGCAAAGCCAATCGTGACTTGCTGTGCATGCGACTGCCGGGCTATGGACTTGAGTGACTGAGCGGAGGATACGGCGATGTTGCTTTGAACGTGGGCAGTACCGGTGCACAACAGGTTTACAAGTGAGTTGAAAGGTATGTGAGGAGACAGGCAGCGGGGTAGAGCCTGAACAGCGACGTGCAAAAGGTCATAGAATCCTTGGCGCAGATCCGTTGTAGTCACGTAGTCTTCGCGAGGAGCAAAGCTGAAAGCGGCTGCCATGGGCGTCTTCGGTGTGTGCGAAGAGAACTTCTCGTCTAGCACGGCCTGCCCTCCAAATGCATTGTCGCATATAATGGTGATTTCTCCCAAGATTTTGCAAAAGCGAATGTAGGACTCTTTGGCCACTTCGGCGAATCCAGCAAAATTCACAGGACGCGAAAGCCGCTCTTCTTTGAGCAGACTGGACTTTATGTGCAGAGGTTGCAGAGGTCGTGGACTAGACGGAAGAACGAGGAGCTCGTTTGAGACCGCATTTGGATCGTAGTCGAAAGTAATTGGAAAGGGCGGCTGCTCGGTGTTCTCAAGATCAGCCATGATAGCGAGAAAGGAGCGAATACCAATGACCATACGATCAGGCTCCAGATTCTCGACGCGCAACTCTCGCCCTGACATGAACATTTCTGAATTGAGTAGAGGAAAGATGATGGTCTTGAAGCAAAGGTCTTGGTACTTGTAGCCGATGATGCGCGTGAGTTGGATCAAGGGTTCGGCGATGGCTGGTTCGGTTGAAAGGTATGACCGCCTTCCCGGTTGGAACACCATGCGGATGATGTCCTCTAACCGGCGTATGGCGACGTTTGGTGCCTCTGTGCCCCGTCTGTAGATGTAAGTCCACACCAGCCGGCATATACCTCGGAGGGCAATGGCTCTCGTTGCGCGCTCTTTGAGTCGTGGCTGAGTGGACAAGGCAAGTGCAAGCCACTGAGAGAGAAATGTTTCGGTTGGGGAAGCGCAAAGGACGGCGGCCATGAGTGGAAATGCTTCGTGCCAATGTTTTGGCTTGCCTAGCAATATGGCAGCGCGCTGCTTCATCATGTCGATGACGGCCTTCCACTTGGGTGCGTTGAGCTCAAGGGTAGCCCTGGAGGTAACGCGAAGCAATAGTTCCCGCAAGACTTGACAATAAGCATACTTGACTGGCTGGCCATGGGCACTGGTGAAGAGTTTGGCCATGGAGAGCATGAAGTCACATGTCCGGTCCCAAGTCTCATCTGGATAGGACTTGACCTGTAGGTGCCTCAGGGCGCGGATGAGCAGGGCGCCTTTGGCTTCGTGGTCGCGATTGTACTGATTCTTTTGAGCCAAGTGGCCATCAACGAGCTTGAGGTCAGTGACGAACTTTTCTTGCACCTGTTCGAATATAAGTCCACTCAGTACACCGAGCAGCTGGCTGTAGATGGTCCAGTTGGCGAGGTTGAGCGGGGATATGTCGACAAGATCAGGGTCAACGGTGCTGAGCTGGCCGTAGAAGAGACCAAGGAGACGATCGGCCATCTCGAAAGTCAGGTTGTGGAGATCGGTTTGCGTCATAATTTCGATCAAAACGCGGCAAAGTATGTAGGTTGAGACGGTCGAGCGTTGCTCTGCTTGCGTCACAGTCTGTTGTAGTGAGGTGATGTGTTCAGGACCAGATGCCACGGAGGTTGTGGACTGGTTCTCCAAGTGCTGGGCCGGTTCCGTGTTGCGTCGAGACAATGCAGGATGCAGTTGGAGTCCCGGAGGGGCTTGTCGGGCCTGAAAGCGCATGAGCATTACGTGCGTGTCAGGGAATGTTGCAGTGCTTACATTGAGCAGCTGGGCGCGCTGTCTGGATGCTTCCTCGCTCTTCGCCTTTCGCCACAGCATGATGGTGTCGATGAGAGGCTTCGGCTTATGGCGCGCAATGTGTCCCAGAGCTGCTATGAGCTGGTCGAAGGTGGGGTCTACACCAGGTCCACAGACACCCTCTACCCTGGCCTCGGGCTGCCCTCTCTCCGTCATGCACTGGTTGATCTTCTGCTCGGCCTGGCTGATGAACGAGTTGAACAAGTGGTGCAGCGCATATTCACCGACAGTCTTGAGTTCGTGGGGGTGCGGCGGCGGGTGGCGCGACTGAGAGCGATGGTGAGCATGGCCCTTCCGCGAGGATCTGGCACTCGGGGCCCGCTCGGGCTTGCGCTGA
The DNA here is from genome assembly GCA_004936725.1 of Alternaria brassicae. Lineage (NCBI taxonomy): Eukaryota > Fungi > Ascomycota > Dothideomycetes > Pleosporales > Pleosporaceae > Alternaria > Alternaria brassicae. Next base: position 1,189,769 of record CM016505.1, on the reverse strand, counting down.
GGTATGCTTCCATCGCTTGAGGTTGCCTGGGCTCCCACAGCACCAGCATAGACGCCCCCCGTGCTCGCGCCAGGCTGCATGCCGTTGGCGGCAAAGGCCTCGGCTATTGACTCCTGGGACATGACGGCTCCATCGAGGGATGCACCGGCGGCGGCGGCGATGATCTGGGGGCTCAGCGGACTGGTGGCGGGAGAGTTGACGAAGCTGGTGTTGCGCGAGTGCTGTATGCCGTGCACGATGGACGTGTTGCGATTGTGGGCATAGGAACCAGAGGGTTTGCGTTCCAGCGGCTGGAGGGTGCGATCGGGGCTGGAATTGCTGCTGGTGGCTTTGACAGCGGGTGTTTGCGAGCGCGAGGCAACCGTTCGGGACGAGGCCGTCAGCGCACGCCCGCGGGTCTGGCTGGGCTCACGGGAGGCCGACGAGGGGTGCTCTATATGGTGCGACACATTCCCGGCAGCTGGTCGAGCTTGCAGGAGGGGGAAAGCAGCTGCATCGGGCAAGGCACAGGGGGTCAGCACGATTCTGACGCAGCGCGGAGAAGGGTCGACGTCGAGATAAGCGTGTCTATGGCACAGCAAAAGCCGGGGCTGTCAAGCTCGAAGCCGCGTGGGGAGTGCGTTTCACGGTACCTCGCACGGCTTGGGGACGACTATGCGATAGACAAGGAAAAAGCTACTCACACATGCCGCAGACGTTCCGTGCAGCATCTTCCGTGGCGGGCGGAGAGTACTGCAGGCCGTCGAACAAGGCTCAAGACGTAGATGGCGCCGTAGAGAGGGTCGTCGCGGCTGTCATGGATGTGTGGAGGTGATGAAATGGGTAAGTAGAGATGCCCTGTGCCCTGTGCCCTGTGCCCTGTGCCCTGTGCCTGACTAGGCGGTGTCTAGCCTCATTGGTGGCAACGATCATCCATGGCGCCAGGCATCAACACGGCTCTGGAGATCCATCTGAGCCTGGAGATTGCCAGTCCCACGTGGTGCTAACCTGGGAGCCGGGCATGTGAGGTTATCGAGACAACCGACTTTTGTTTTCACACGACTTTGTTCTGGCACAGGTTTACTTTTGCAACGTTGGCGAGAGGTCAGGAAGATGGTGCTTGTGGATGAGATCAAGGGCTCGGTGCGAAGATGGGAACGCGGTGCTCACAGCTGTCTAGGCAGCCTTGACATGTACACCAGTCGATCGGCGACGTTGCCAATTCCTTGCAGGCCATTGTCAAGCTCACGAACACGCAGAGTCGTGGAGAAGGACATGCAGAGCCGTGGAGAAGGACATGCAGAGCCGTGGAGAAGGACATGCAGAGCCGTGGAGAAGGACATGCAGAGTCGTGGAGAAGGACATGCAGAGTCGTGGAGAAGGACATGCAGAGTCGTGGAGAAGGAAGAAAGGCAAACGTGTCGCAGTGTATGCGATGAGATAGGGCTATGAAGAGATGGGCGTCTGAGACGTCTGCTTCCAAGCCCGCGTGTAGGAGTACTTGGGCTGTCTGTGGACACGTCACTTGTCGTGCCGTCAAAAATAGCCCGATCACGTGAGGCATCCAAGACGATGCCTGGGAACCGGCCGTATCAGTATTGTACAAATTGCTCGATTCGCAGCGATTCGCAGCGATTCGCAAACATGCTTCTGCTGAGCTCTTGTCCTGCATGCTCTTGTCCTGTATGCTCCGAGACGACTGTGCATGGCTGCTGCCCTCTCCGCAACATGCCTGACTCTGGTCCTCTCCAGTCTCCATGCTCCGCAACTGCTGCATCTGCCGTCTGCGGACGAAGCCATGATGATGGGTCAGAGCAATCAGCCCCGCAAAGGTACCGAAGTGCTGGCGGGCTTCTTGGTAGACATGGCGGCGGAATGGCAGCGAGGCTCGGGCAAGTCAGGGTCTCGCACCCTCTGCCAGCTCTACCGAGACCCAGGCAGCCCCAGCGGAATTGCTGCGGAACACATCGGCATCCGATGGCCGTCTGACAGTCAGTGACGGCAACACTTTTGCCCAGTGACCAGTGGCCACTGTTCACATGTCGGCTTAGCGGTCAGGCATATATATGCAAAGTCTACACAAACGGCTTCTCGATCGTCTCAACAACGCGTTTGCGGCTCGTCCGCCCAAGCCTCGATGAGATAGAGTTGAGACGCACGGTCACTAGCCACCTACGCATTCCGACACTCCGCCGTGAAGCCGCATACAAATATTACCGTGTCGCTTCCAGTTCCCTTCCAGACGGCAACTAACCACTGTGTCCATGTCAGTGCTGCCCCTCCATCCGCCTCTGACTCTGCTAACCCACGGCACAGCACCATGGCTCAACTCGATACCTTGGACATGCTCGTGCTGGCCGCCCTCCTGGTCGGCACGGTAGCCTACTTCACCAAAGGCACCTACTGGGGCGTCTCTGGCGACCCCTACGGCAACTCGCCGGCCACGGCCAATGGCGCTGCAAAGGCTGCCAAAACGCGCAGCATAATCGAGAAGATGGACGAGACGGACAAGAACTGTGTCGTCTTCTACGGTAGCCAGACGGGCACGGCTGAGGACTATGCCTCCCGTATATCCAAGGAGGGGCACTCGCGCTTCGGCCTCAAGACCATGGTCGCCGACTTGGAGGACTACGATTTCGACAACCTCGACGCCTTCCCCGAAGACAAGCTCGTCGTCTTCGTACTGGCCACCTATGGCGAGGGCGAACCCACCGACAACGCCGTTGAATTCTACGAGTTCATTGGTTCCGAAGACGTCAGCTTCTCTGAGGGTGGCGGCGACGACGGCAAGCCCCTCAGCAACCTCAACTACGTCGCATTTGGCCTCGGAAACAACACCTACGAACACTACAACTCCATGGTCCGCAACGTGGACCGGTACTTGACAAGGCTCGGTGCTACCAGATTGGGTGCTGCTGGTGAGGGTGACGACGGTGCTGGCACCATGGAAGAGGACTTCCTCGCCTGGAAGGAGCCCATGTGGGCTGCTGTCGCTGAGAAGATGGGCCTGGAGGAGCGTGAGGCCATGTACGAGCCCGTCTTCGAGGTTACCGAAAAGCCAGATCTTTCTCCCGAAGACGACACTGTCTACCTCGGTGAGCCCAACAAGAACCACCTTGAGGGCAGCCAAAAGGGCCCTTTCAACGCCAACAACCCCTTCATCGCCCCCATCGTCGAATCTGCCGAACTGTTCAACTCGTCCAACCGAAACTGCCTACACATGGAAATCAGCATTGCTGGATCCAACCTGTCGTATACTACCGGTGATCACATCGCCATTTGGCCCAACAATGCTGGCAAGGAAGTCGATAGGCTATTCAAGGTTCTCGGCAAGGAACATTTGCGACACACCGTCATTGCAGTCAAAGGTCTCGACCCCACCGCCAAGGTTCCCTTTCCGTCACCGACTACTTACGATGCTGCCATCCGCTTCCATATCGAGATCAACGCTGCTGTGTCCCGTCAACTCGTCTCCGCTCTTCCCCAGTTTGCGCCCAATGACGACATCAAGGCTGAACTCGTGAAGCTGGGTAGCGACAAGGACTACTTCAAGGAACAAGTTACCGAACGTAACCTCAACCTGGCACAGCTTCTCGAGATCACTGGTCAGGGCTTGACGTGGGACAAGATCCCCTTTTCATTCCTATTCGAAACCATGGTCAAGATCCAGCCTCGTTACTACTCCATTTCCTCGTCGTCTCTGGTCCAGAAGGACAAGATCTCCATTACCGCTGTTGTCGAATCCATCGAGAAGCCCGGTGCACCATACGCTCTGAAGGGTGTCACTACCAACTACCTCTTGGCCTTGAAGCAGAAGCAACACGGAGACCCCAGCCCTGATCCTCACGGCCTGAACTACGCCATCACCGGCCCTCGCAACAAGTACGATGGTATTCACGTTCCAGTCCATGTCCGCCACTCCAACTTCAAGCTGCCTTCGGACCCCTCCAAGCCCATCATCATGGTCGGACCTGGTACTGGTGTTGCACCCTTTCGTGGTTTCATCCAGGAACGAGCTGCACAAGCAAAGGCTGGTCAGAACGTTGGAAAGACTATTCTGTTCTTCGGATGCAGAAAGCAGTCGGAGGACTTCATGTACGCGGACGAATGGAAGGTAAGTCGTAGAACTCGACAATCGGCACCATGTCGAAGCTAACAAGATATGCAGCAATACCAAGCAGACTTGGGTGACAAGTTCGAGATGCACACCGCCTTCTCGCGAGACGGTCCCAAGAAGGTCTATGTACAGAACAAGCTTGAGGAAGCCGGCGAGGAAGTGAACAGGCTGCTCGAGCAAAAGGCTTACTTCTACGTCTGCGGCGACGCCGCACACATGGCCCGCGAGGTCAACACCCTCCTCGGAAAGATCATCTCCAAGTACAGGAACGTACCGGAGACCAAGGGCGAGGAGGTTGTCAAGGCCATGAGAGCATCAAATCAATACCAAGAAGACGTCTGGTCGTGATGACGTGGAAATCGCGGAAAGGAGTTCGGAAAGAGACTTTGAGGATGCATTTTCATGGGTAGAATGGTGTGAGCGGCGGCGTTTGATCTGACTAGAGCATTTTGCGTTGAGATGTGCTGGCTCTGAATCTGAGGCCCGGATGACCATGTACAGATATCTAACCATGCACCATTTTATATAGCCCGCGACGTGGGCAAGTTAGATTGAAGAATTACAAAACATCAATATCTCATGATTCGCCTCTTGCTCAGGTGACTTGAAGTGATGTCACAAACATGTTGAGCGATACGCAGTCTAATGCCGTGACGTCCTGCGGTGGTAGGCAAAACGTGCGCTAGTCTAGGGTCCTAGTCATGATTGGCGCATGCACACGCGGTACCTACCGCAGGGATCGCGTCCCATAAACCTCGTCTCTTCTGGAAAACATCGTGGTCGCGTGCATACCAACTGGCGGCTTCGAGCTAGTCTCGCCATCTGAAGTTCCTGGGTGATGACTGCGCCGCGATAATCGACGAAGAATCTTCACCATCACCAGCTCCAGTTGCAGCCCTCAAATGCCTAGGTCGCCTACCCGAATCATTGCGTGGCAGGCGTTTATTGCTCAGAGGTGCAGGTGCATCCCATTGTATACGGCACTGTCGTCATGGGTGAGATGAAGGTTTACACAGCAGTTCCGGCCAAGTGTCTTTTCCTGTATTGACCTGACTGCGCATCGCATACTGAAAATCTTCATGGCAGGATGACTACAGCCAGTCACCCCGCCAATGCGACCAAGAAGGCTGACCTGCCTCGTCTCTTCCTCTCCGCGATCATGGTAGCGACAAGGTCCGAAATCCAGGTCTAAGGTAGGGCCAAGTTACATTGGGGAGTAGTAGCGAAACATGTCTCGAGTAGCTCGGTAAAAAAAAAGAGTTAGCATTTGGAGAGACATGCATGTGGAGGAACCGCATGCTTCTCCGAGCGCACGGCATGCTTGTATCCTAAATTGACCTTACAGGCAGGCATGCGGAGCGAGACGGGCGAATGATGGTATATTATAACGCCACCAGACATGGACCCTGGAGACATGGCCCACTTACTGATTCTAGGCACGAGTAGATGCTCTCTGACTCTGCTTTGTCGGTATACTGCCACGAGCCTACAACAGCCACATCGAGAGCCGGACAACCGCCCGGGTAGCTGCTTCGCAACATATGCGACACGGTAATCAGTGCGTTTGCGCCCACGCAATACGCGAGGAAGCGGGACATGCTCCGTTGGTGAGTCTGTATCACTCCAGCGTCATTCGGTCTAATGTGAAGCAGCTGAGTTTGTACAGGATGCAGGTTAGTGCCTTCTCTCACTCACTGGGTATAGGGTTCCCAGCTTGCCCAACACCCATGCGTAACTTATAGTCATGTTTGAGAATAATGGGCATGCTCCCTCGCACACGGCTATCTTGGATGCGCTTGTCTTGTATGAGAGCGACGTTGCTCATACTACTCGGCGAGCTTGGTCGGGCCACATGCGTTTCGAAACCGCGATGCAAAGATTCACAATCGGCAATGGCTGCACTGCGCCGGCTCGTCGCGCAGGTTGCAGGTGTGCAACAGACGCGCCGCCGCGTCAGGCTACCATGGGCCTGTTATGGGATGGCGGCAGTCTTGCTGTAGAGCATTGTAGGAGAGTCTCTCTGTTTGTGTAGCCATACTAAGCTCGCACCTGGGCATGTCTCGAGTTCTGCGAAGGCCGTTGCGTGTACCCGCCCACTGGTCCATGTGTGGGAGTGAGAAAAGGACAGGTCGAGTCCTCATGACGGGAGCATGCGCGCCCAAGTCATGGCGACTGCACAGGTCGACGTGCTTGCGTACGACCCTGCACCTCAACAAACAATCATGTTTCATCTTCAACGTCATCCCATGAGACTACTCAGCCCTGCTGCAAGGGCGGTATTGCCGCATTGGCCGTTGCCACACGGCGAGGTTGGCTGCCCCAAGTGGAAGCTAGACTCGACACGTACGCCGTGTCATTTGTATGCTACACACACTGGTCTGAGAAGGGCATGGCTGCATCGAGTTATGTGCGAGTAGTACACGACTGATGCGACTTGTTATGCCTGCAGCGCCCGCCATACCGTGTCCCTGGTACGCGCATCCAACACTGTGCGTGCTTGGTTGCGATGGATATATAAGAGCAGCAGGTCTCGCACCACGGCGAGTAGGCCAGCATCGTAGCTTGGTCCGAAACCCAGGTTTGACATCACTATTCTAGCAGCTCTTTCAACAACATTACTTGAGAAGCGCGACGGCGCCATATCCAGGCAAAGAAGCAGCGATACACAGAGTGCAGGCGTGGTTGGTGTTGTGTCTTCTGATTTATTCACTCTTCCTTGGAGCGGAGTCATTGAGAAGGTGAGTGTCCTCTACACTGCCATGGTCCTTCTTCGCGGCTTCCTTTTGTCAAGATCGAGGCTGCCGGTCAAGCATCCTCGGGGGACTCGCACCGAGACATGACCGCGATTGCTCTTTCCACGTCTGCTACGCCCAGACGCCATCATCGAGTACAACAGCTCGCCTCATCTCACCATTCCTCCTCTTCTCTTCTTCACTCTTCTTCACTTCTTTCTCACCAATACGCATCAGTGGCCACATTCTTTGTAGCTTTTCCCAGGTCAGTCATCCGTCCCAACCCCATCCATCACCGTCATGACGCATTCCGATACTGACGCCTGGGCAGCTTTGGAGTCACTACCCAGTCCCGCACATTGCAAAAGTTTGACATTTACGACCCGGTAAGCCCCTTTCACCTTCACCATCCCATCTTGTCGCCCTACTCCCCGCCCTGCTACCGCCACACCCCATCAGCTCCTTTTCCGCATTGGTTGGCGAGGCCCACTTCCCTCATCCTCATCCATCACCGAGCCAACTTGCTAGGCCGAATCCCAGCCTCCCCCACAGTGCACAAAAGCTAATTTTTTGGCCAGAGCAACGTTCTTGTCTGCATCTCAGTCCGTCTGCTAAGCTCGCTGTTGAGATCCTTCGTCGCGCTTGTCTTCGAGCTCGCATCTTGCCGTCTGTCCACCCTTGCTCGCAGCCCTAGGTTCTAGTTCCGGATACCCTGCCCGTCTTTTCACCCGTCTTTCGATCAGCGTCACTGTCGAGCTCATTACCATGTCTACCAACGGTCGCCAGCAGAGCTGCGCGCCTCCCAACGCGGGATACAAGGGACAACACATGCTCAACAGCTATAACCAGCACAGCCAAGGTCATGGGTCCGCCCAATACCTCCCCCGAGGTCTGCCCATGTCCCCCCAGGGTGATAATGGTATGCAAGGTCTGACGAGCAACATGGCAGCTCTCAACATGCACGCCTCATATGGTTCGTCCGCCACTTCCAAGTCTGCTAGTTCTGCACTGTCAGGGGGTTCATCCGACTACGGCAACATCCCTCTCTCCAACGGTCAGGGTCTCTGGGTACCCAACCAGCAAGTCCTCGGGTCCATGTACCAGATGATGCCTGGCGCTCAACAGCAGACTGCCATGGCGACCTCTCCCAGCATGTACAACCACACCGGTGCGTATGTTCCCCAGGCAGCTTACCAGTATGGCCAAGCTGTCATCGACAACAGCGCTATGCCACCAGCATGGGCCGCCCGCATGTCCTCCGCTGAGATGCCGTCGCTCATGACGCCCCGTCGTGACTCCATCTCCTCCAACGAGAACGACAACCCAGGTACACCTTACGGCGGTGGTGGTATGTACCATCGCTATGGTAGCAACACTGCCATCATGGATCGCTCGCCGAACGCTCTCTACTCGAGCAGTGCTACCCCTTCGCCATCTCAGCTGGTCCATCCCTACCAAGTCATGGCGCCTATTCCGAAGCAGCAGACCATGCCCACGTTGCCTCCCCATCTACTGGCATTAGTGCACAAGGAGCCCCCCATTCCCCGGGCCATTCCCGCTCCTAGCTCCCCGCACAAGCCACTCGACCGTAGCCTGGAGAACAAGACTGGCGAGACCAACGTTTACATCCGAGGCCTGCTGCCTGAGACCACCGATGAGATGCTTCACTTGTGGGGCAAGCGTTTTGGAGACATCCAGAGCTCCAAGTCTATCATCGACCTGAAGACCAATCTTTGCAAGGGGTAGGCAACCCCTTACCCACCCTTTCGCCTCAACCACTAACGTCCGTTGCAGCTTCGGCTTCATCAAGTACCACAACTTCGAAGACGCTGAGGACTGTATCCGCGGCTTCCACTACCTCGGATACGAAGTCAGCTTTGCTCGGGTCTGTTACATCATGCTGTTGCACAACGACCTCTACTAACGCTTTCTAGGAATCCTTCTACTCCAAGCTCAAGAAGTTCGCCGACGAGTGCAACACGAATCTTTACGTATCCAACATCCCCAAGAACATGAACGAGCATGAACTCGCCTCGATCTTCGCACCTCACAAGGTCTGCTCGAGCAGGATCCTCCGAGACTCTTCCGGTACTGGCCGCGGTGTCGGCTTTGCTCGGTATGTCACCATCGTTTGTCACTTAGTACATCGCTGACCACCCTTAGCTTCGAGTCTCGTGATATCTGCGACGAGGTCATCAAGGAGTTCAACAACACTCCCGTGTCCAAACCCGGCGGCGAGGAGCATCTGATCCAGATCCGTTTTTCCGATACACATGAGCAGAAGATGCTGAAGCAGCAGACCGCAGCTGGCCGTGTCTTCCGTGCTGCAGAGTACGAGGTCGGTGTTGCCCAGGCTAGGGCACTGGGTACGCCGGAGCGCTACCTCTCTGTTTCCCCAATACCTGCCGGCCACGCGAACGAATTTGAGATGTTCATGCATTGTCAACGTCAGCCGTGGTCGCCACCTGTACCATCGACCCTCGGTCCTGCCCGCTCATGCCACATGCCACAGGGCGGACCGATCAAGAGCGATGACGGCGTTTCCGAAAACGGTATCGACGTTAAGACCAGCCCCACGACTCCTGTCAAGGCCGACAAGTCTGCTTCACCAAGCCGCACCGACTAAGCACGCACCACATTTTCCGAGTCGGTCGTCGATATACCCTTCGTGTACGCATTATTCTTCATGATCGCTTCTCCAGCATCCTCCAGTCACATTTTCTTGGAGACTTCTTTTGGCATCGATCATACCCCATCAGCATACTCTACGACGGCCGCGCTATATCAACATACCAGGGCATGACGCTTTTGTCGTGCCTTTCTGTCGCTCGTTCTGAGCTTCGTGCTCACGTCGTTGGGCCCCTAATGTCTTGTTCTTGGCGCCAGCACCTTGAACATATCTTTCTCATCGACACTGCAGCCTCGCGCTTTTCCTTTCGACTAATATGTTTGGGCGGTTTCTTTCACATTTTAGAAGTATCTGTTAGCATCTGGGCAAGCCAGCAAAGCAAAAGGATCTTAGGGGGTTATTCAATGTATCTCTTTCTCATCCATGGCAAGGGCAGGCTTCAGCAGTGGTGGCTCGGTCTATGGTCAGATTTGTCGTAGCTTCGATAATTCATCGTATAATAGATCTTGTTCCAGCTCAAATTCTCTTTGTTGTCCTTGTGTCTGTGTCTGTGCACGTGCAGGTCGGACTGAGTCATTGTTGCATACATGGATAGTAAGTAGGTTTGCTACAAGAATTCGCAAGAGATTTACTGCAGGAATTTAGCCTAGATTTGCGATTCGCCGCAAAAAGAAGTTGTATCAATACTTTCATTTCAGTTCATTGGTCTTGCACATCTATATATACAACGGTGTGCCCCTCGACTTGTCGTTGTGGCAGTGCGAGGGTGGAGACAGGGACCGTAATGCTATTAGAATGCCAGAATGCTGCTGCAGGCCCTTTCTATGTCCTGCGAGGTGTGTCCCGGACACGTCTTCCTTCTTTCCTCCTCTTACTGGACTCGCTCAGTCTTCCCACTCTGGGTTCTACAAAATCATGTTAGCATGGCTTGTGAGATGACAAAGAGTTGGAACATGATACCTTTCGCAGAATGACCACACCCTCTAGCACGTTGGTAAGGCTCAGGTACTTCTCATCTTCCAGCTCCGCACGCTCGCCGTGTGCCAGCAGCACCGGTGTGCTCTGTGTTTGCCATCCAGTGATGGTCTTTGGCCTACCAGCTTGTCCAACAATGTCCACAGCTTGACCGACACGGACGTTAACCGTCAATGGCTTAAGGTCCTCGTCAAGTGTGATGAGGAAGCGCGGCGACATGGCGGTAGCGAGGTAGTAGAGTAGGTAATGTGAGTCACCAGCGACAAACGATTTGGCGTCGATGAGGGAAACAAGAACAGTGAGAAGACCTGGAAGCGGCCACGCGAGACAGTACCCTGACGGTCAGTGTGGAATGGGTTGAGGGACAGCGTTCCTTTTCCTGCGTGTAGCAGACCTTGTGCTATGCGTACCATGAAGAGCGTTGGGGTCACGGTGGTAGTAGCTGGCCAATTGCCGGAGTAGCTGTGCGAGACGGGCATTGTTGGTACCGGCACCGCAGAGACCCATAGCGAAGATGGCGTTGATGGCGACATCATTGTCGTTGTCGTGAGAGTAACGCGAAAGAGTGTCGTAAACCTTCATCTGAGGGTTGCTAGGGCTGATGAGACCTAGAGCGAGAGGCACAGCTTTGCGGATGTTAGCCTCGCCGTAGTGCATCAGGTGGCCGAGAGTGCGCAGGATCATCTCTTGGCCAACATCCTCGCCCATGGCGACTAACGACAGGCCAATGACAGCGTAGGACTGCAGTAGCTCGTCACCCTTCTTCTCCTCATTCTCGTCCTCAATGTGATCGTTGCAAATGTGGAGCAATTGCTGGATCTTCAGCACAGCGCCTGTACCTGCCCACGCGCATACTTCGGTAAGTACAGAGGCAGACTTGGCCATGGGGTGGTCAAGCGCCTTCAGGGTCTCCAAGATGACGTCAACCTCTTCTTGCTGACCGAAGAAAAGCAGGGCAAGACCAAGAGCCATGAATCGGGTCCACTTGTCCTTGAGCTGCTTTGTCCGGTCCTCGTCCAAGAGGGTGTTCATCAGAGCGTCCGTAACGTCCCCATTGGCTGAACCGACAAAGATCATACCCAGAGACAGCGCTGCCATGGCAGAGAGCTGCATGTCGAGGCTAGTGTCGCTGACAATTGGTAGGAGGATGTCCAAGAGGTCTTCCTTGTTTGATCCCGCGTAGGCGAGGCCGAGACCCATGATGGAAGCGAGGCGGATATTCTTGTTCTTAGAGTTGATATTGTCCTCGTCACCCAGGAGGGCCATGGCGGGATCCGAGTCCATGCGCACGCCCGAGTTGAAGATGCCGGTAGCAAGCATGGCACCAGCCTTGACCATGTCGTCCTCGGCGTGTGTGTAGGGGTCGACCTTATCGAGACCCTCTTCTACGTCCCAGAGCATGAGCATACCCAGAGACGCGGTTGTGGAAAGCATGCCCTCTTCCTTGGTCTTCCATACCCAGCTGCTCTTTGTGTTCTCGTTGAGCATGAGCTTATCATTTGCGTAACCAGTGTTGACAAAGGCATTGACAAAGGCTGAAGCGAGGTTGTGTCTGGCAGAGTCGGTATTGGTGAGTCCGGCAGTCCTGCTGCTCTCAAGATGTGTCTTGTAGATGTCGTCAGGGGTCTTGGGGTCGAGAATGTTAAGCTCTTTGCCCAGCGCCTTGAAGTGATCCGGCAATCGCGTGTTGTTGAAGCACTCCTGGAGTTCAGCGTCTTCGTCGTCGGATACATCGAGCCATATGCGCTGCCGGCCACACAGGTAGGCCATCTGTCTTCGGATCGACTTGTCCTTGGTAGCGTTGAAGGCCTCGTTGATGAGGTCGGTCTCGTGCAATCGTATCGCGATAACGATTGCCTGTGTGTACTGCTTGTATTTGGCGTAGATTCGGTACGTGGTACGCAGGAACTTGTCGTTGTCTGGGTAGGTGAGTAGGGGCACGTTGCTGGTGGTGTCAGTATCGCTCGTGTAGGCGGAGTGGGACCATGTCCTACCTGACCATGTACAAGGCCACTCGCGAGTATGTGTTTTCGTCAATGTATTGCTCAATCTGGTCGATCATCTCCAGCTCAGACAGGATGTCCACAGCATCTGCCTCTGCGTTGTGCTTGAGAAAGAAGGGGACGAGGTTCGAGGCAAGGTCGGTCACGTCGTCGGTCGACTTGTCATCGTTGAGGCGGTTCTGGTACTCTGTGCCGATTTCCAGCGCGAGGTGGCGCATGTACTCGTGGCCCCAGGAGCCGAGATCTGTCGAGGGCGCCTCGAGACGGTACTTGAGGCAATCGAGGCGGTCCTCGTCCGAGTACGTCATGCCCAGAACGGACATCATGTCGGCGAGCGAAAGCTTGTTCTCGCCTGCCGGCCATGATGCGTAGGCCTTCTCCAAGGCCTCGTAGTGTGGTCGGAGGAACTTGAGCGGCTTGGGCACAGCCGTCATGGAACTCGTCGATGTCTTGATGAATTCCTTGATCTGTTCGAGCGCGGTCGTGTAGAGGCTGGTGTCGGATCCCTAGTAAAGCCATGAGGTCAGCGCATGTTGCGGGGGGGAGGCAGCCATGATCGGAGCAGCTCACCAGTATCCGCTCGGTCAGCATGTCCAGGTCGCTCTTCAGCTGCTGGTCCTCCTCGCTGAGCTCCTCTATGGTTTGTCATCAGTGCATGTCCATGACGATAGCTACTACAGCGGTGCCGGATACGAAACATACCGCCAGTTGTCGCAACACCGCCCTTGTTGTCCTCGGGCTCTGGCTTTGCATCCTTGCTCTTGTCCTCGTCAGTGTGCACCGGCGCCTTGCCCTTGCCCTTTTCGGCGGCCGTGGGCTTCTTCTCGTCGTCCTTGGCCATGTTGATATGTAGCTAGGACAAGCGGCGAAGTATGTGTGTGTGTGTGTGTGTGTGTGTCGGGAGGCAGCGGCGTGGACAGCGGCTGTGGAGGGGAATTCGGGGTGCTATGAGATGTAGGTGCGGCGCTCGAATGGGTCTTTGGGGGGGGAGCGAGAGGCAAGTCAAGTGGGGAGTGGTAATGGCGGATTGATGTCGATGAGGCAGCTCTTGCTTCGCGTACACCACTACACTACTGACTCCGGCCGCGCTACGGTAGGGCCAAGCACCGGCCGCCGATGATGAGCGCCGCGTCCAAAATTATTGTCGCCACACCCAGCGCACAACACCTTCGCCCACACGCACTCGCACCGTCGCTGATACGCCCACGATGAAGCTGAATGTCAAGAACATCCGCTACCTGGCCGCAGACGACTGGCGCGTCCTCACTGCGGTATGCGCCCCCGCACTGGCTTTCCGTACATAGTGGGGGACTAACGCTGATGAAGACCATGACAGACAGAGATGGGCAGCCGCAACCATGAAGTCGTCCCAACCCCCTTGATCGCCCAGATCGCCGCCCTCCGCTCAGGCACCGGCGTGCATCGCTGCATCTCCAACCTCGCCAAGATCGGCCTCATCGCCAAAGTCAGAAACGCCAAGTATGACGGCTACCGGCTCACATACGGCGGGCTCGACTACCTTGCCCTGCACACGCACCAGAAGGCGTCGACAGTCTACTCGGTCGGCAATCAGATCGGCATAGGAAAAGAGTCGGACATCATCGTCTGCGCCGACGAGACGGGCAGGCAGCTGGTTCTCAAGATCCACCGCTTGGGTCGCATATCCTTCCGCACAGTGAAGGCGAACCGCGACTATCTCCGCAACCGCCAGGGCGGCTCGTGGATGTACATGTCGCGCCTCGCTGCCCTGAAGGAGTTCGAGTTCATGAAGGCTCTGCGCGCAGAGGGCTTCCCAGTGCCCGAGCCGGTAGGCCAGAACAGGCATACCGTCATCATGAACCTCATTGACGGCTTCCCTCTGCGTCAAATCTCAAAGGTCGGCGATCCGCAGGAACTCTACGCCGAGCTGCTCGCCCTCATCGTTCGTCTTGCGCAGTATGGTCTGATCCACGGCGACTTCAACGAGTTCAACATCATGATTGAAGAGAAGACGGAAAAGGACGGCAGTCTGTCACTCGTGCCCACCCTTATCGACTTCCCGCAAATGGTCTCCATCGATCACGCCAACGCCGAATACTACTTTGACCGCGATGTTGCTTGCATCAAGCGCTTCTTCCATCGCCGATTCGGCTTCAAGAGCGACGAACCAGGTCCTTTCTTCAACGACTCCACAAAGAAGCTCGTCAAAAGGTTAGATGTTGAAGTGCAAGCTTCCGGATTTAGTAAGAAAATGGCCAAAGAGCTGGAACTGTATATGAAGGAGCATGGTATCGATGGCGATGCTGGTGGTGTTGCCACCGGAGTGGAGGGAGACGAGATTGACGAGGACGGTGAGGACGATGAGGACGAGATAGTTGGCCAAGATGACGAATTTGGGGACGAAGAAGATGGCGGCGTCTCCCTCGAAGGTGGCCCCGTAGGCAACGAAATGTCTGCTTCCGGCGATACAACAACAGACGGGCAGCCAACTCTCCCCTCACAGATGACCATACTTGAGATTCGAGATAACGACCCGCTACCAGACCTCAAGGATATCAAGCCACCTCCACCGTCAGAGCCCACCATGACCACCAAGGCCGCCAAGAAGAAAGCTGGGTGGGCCATCTAGGCTGGCCAACTACATCTCGTTTCTGTCCCCGTTTCTGCGATACCCAGCCTCCACGAACCCCTTCAGCCTATCTTTCATGACAGACCAAAACTTCATAGATTTTACATTTGTACGACTTGCGTTATGTAGAGGCATATGAGCTTACGATTACCATTTTCATCACATACGGGTCTGAATGAATGCCGACAAATTTACAAAGTCCATTCACGCTCACAGTTTTGCAACAAGTTGTCGAGAGGTACACTGATAGCCAGTCCATCGACTCTAGAAACTACAGATATCTGCATCGAGGGACCGGTGTGAATGCTCCGAATCCATAACGAGAAGAGCCTCACAGTGTAGCACTTCAGTCACGAGAGAGTGATTCCTTGCTGCCTCTTCACATACACCACAGCACTACGCAACTCAACCCTCTACACCCCCATTCTCGAATCCCATATCTTCCCGAGAACCTCAACACCCAAACACGCCGACAACAACCGCCATGGTAACCATAGTCGCAATCCCATCCTACTATCGAACCGATTCTCACGTCTTCATCTACAAAGATGCCCAGATTGAGCGTCCCACCACAACAGCACAATGCATAGTCCTCACCCCTGCCTCCACAGAAACACTCACAGCACGTAATACCGCCATCGCAAAAGACGTCACAGCATGGGGCTGGCATGTATACAGCACGGACCGCTCTGCCCCCAGCATGGATAAGTGGTTCAGCAAGTACGAAGCCGCAGCCAAGAATCATACCTGGGATGACGATATTTGGAGGATCTGGCAGCGGGAGCATGGGCTGAAGATTTCGGCGAGGGATGCAGAACGTCAAGAGAAGGAAGCGGGTAAGAAGGGTAAGAAGGAGAAATTGATGCATGAAGCGAAGAAGGCGGGTGTGTTGTTTGGGAAGTTTGGTATGACGCTTAGTCCTGATGAGCGGCGGCTGAGAAAGGAGGAGTTGGTAAAGGAAGAAGAGAGAATGTGGAAATTGGCGAATAAGCAGGTTGTGGCGTCGTCTGAGGATTTTCTGGGCGATCTTTTTGCGGATCCTCCTACAGCGAGGCGTCGTGATGTGGATGAGGGAGATTTCAAGACGGGCAATCTGAGAGGTGGTGGTGCTGCTGCTGCTGCTGCGGATACGAATGAGACTCTGGTTGAGAAGACTACAGCGTCTGATTCAGCCCCGGAGACGAGATACTTGTGGTTGTTAGGAGGCTGAGTGACGCTCTACTCTCTGCATCTTTGCACTAGCATTAGGCTCTTATATCTCTTACTCGTCATCTTTATCTACAACCTTCTTTCCATCCCCCATCTTCTCTCTCTCCCCTCTTTCTCTCTCGCTCTCCTCCCGCCTCACCCTCTTCATCTCCTCTACTCCCTCTGTCAAATCCCTATGCACAATCCTAACCTCCCATCCATCATCCTCGCTCCACTTCACTTTCCCCAACTGCTCCGCAAACGCCACACTCCTATGATGGCCACTCCCGCAAAGACATCCCACTCGTACTATCACCGTCTCGCCTTCCCTACTGGCTCTGACATCTTTGACTTGCATGAGCCGCTAGATATCATCTTCAGCACGAGTCAACATGTCGCTGAACGATTCGCGGCGCATGAGCTCGTCTTGGAGCGTAGCGTCGAGTCCGGTGCATGTTGTCCGTATTTGCCAGGACGGATTCTGGGTAACGCGGCAGTCGTATTCTAGGTCTGGTTTCGGGCATGGCGGTGTGGAGCGGTCGTAGGATGTGATTTCGAGCATTGGTCGGCTCTGTTGAGTTTGCGAAGTTTCCGGGTTTTGCTTTTGCTTTCTGGTCGATGCGATCTCATCTTCGGTTGGTGGGACAAATCGTGTGTTTTTTACTTTGCAGGCGATGTCTGATAGTAGAGTCATTGTTTTGTCATAGCCTAGCTGGAGACTGTAGTGACATGCAAAGTGCGTTGGGTGTCGTTGACAAGAGCTGCTTATGATGGGAATAGCTTTTGTATAAATTATTTAATCAGCCAAAGGATGATCATGTCTGAAAATACGTTATGATTCAGGCTTTTGTGCCTTCTTTTTATGACGCTCATTTGGGTAAGAGGTCGCGTGCCCGCTGCGGATCAGGGTCTCTGAAACCCCCATTGATGCATGAAGATGACGGAAGGCGCTGTGGATCCACGGGCGCATCCGCTCGTACCATGCAAGATGCGTCATCGCTAAATGTAACTGCAACAAGTACCGCGATATTTCGTTTTCACTATTCCAACTCTCATTGGCTAATAACTCATTTAGAGGCATGCTCAGGTAACAACTGGTCACGTCAAAAATCAAATATTCTGCTCACACGGCTTTGTCTCTGCTTCTTCGGTCTGTTTACCTTCTTCAACTTGTTGCCCTCATAATCCTGGAATTCCTTAGACTCCTCTCCAATACTATGCAGTATGCTCCGTAAAGCGGCCCATCGTGAATGTTGTGGCGCATGTCGTTCCTGCATTGTCGTCATCTGGGCTGGGCCGTGATCTACAGATGCATGTGGCTGTTCTTCATCATGGAACTTGATCCAGTTGTGTCCAATGACTTCCTCTTCGAAAGAGCGCTTTATCAGCTGTGGCGCGTTTTGCGGAGTAGGCTCAATGACCTCTCCGCCCCCAGCATCGACAGGAAGGTTCATGTTGAGCTGTTCGTCAGAGAAAAGAGTATTCAAAGGGTCTTCGTCATGACCTGTCACAGTATATGGGAAAGACTCGGGTCCATCGGTGGCTGTCGGTTGATACTGTGCGGTAGTGGAAGAGTATGGATTGACAGGCCGAGCATATGACGTCGATGTTGGCTCATCGTCGGAAGGTATTCGCGTCTCTGGTAGATCGGCTGTCACATCGTAGGTCAAATTCGTTGTAGTCACTCTTCTCCTTCTTCCTGATGCATCTGTCGGGAAGTTGCGGTAAAACGCTTCAACAGGTAAACAAACGGTTATGGGTATGGTAACTGTAAAGTTCTTGGGTGACGTCTGTGCTGGCGCAGTCGAATATGATGATGCGAGAGGGGGAAGTGCGGCGGTTTTGGGGACAGGAGTCGGCGTGTTCGCTTTGGGTAGTGTTGGAGGCGATGGTGTTGCAATATTAGTTGCCACTACTGAAAATGGGTTGGTCATTACAACCACCGTATCATCTGGTAGCTCGGCAGGTTTGTTTCGCATTGGGATGACAGAATTACAGTTCTTGCAGTATTTTCTGGGCTCCGCTTTGTTGACCATGTTCCGGAGTTCAGGCATTTCCGCGGTGGTGAGATAGTGAGCTGTAGTGATTTTGTGTTAAAGAGGAGTGGACATCGATACAATTGCCGTATAGGCTAAAGAATGTATGAGTGGTACAGCGAGTCACTGAAGTGTGTTGTTGATGTACAGGAAGAAGGAATGAAGGGTTTTATCTACTGCTTGACTTGGCAAGGCCGAAGAATGAGAAGGCAAGAACGTGCCATAGATGGCATCCACTGAATGTTCACTACCGACCACACGTGACCATCGTCGGCCTCATAGCTGCCTATACAAGACCTCAGTAATGAAGATGCCTGCCGGGTAGAACCAGTACTTGCTAGAGCGCACCATACTCACGCTCCTTGATGTCAGACAAGACTCTTTGGTTCAAGTCATGCTCTGCCAACCTTTCGACCGCCTCCTCAGTTGGTATGCTTGCGTTTTCTTCCGGAATGTCACACCCTTCTCTCGACTTTGCTTGCCGCTGAATTTCCTCGATGCAATAAGCCTGAAGTTGGTCACGATGCCCGTCGGCCAAGAAGCGCTGATCTTCCTCTGCCCGGAACGCCTTGCAGACTGCATCATGGAATGGTCGTGACTCGCACTCCCACTTGAAAAGTTTTAGGCAGTCGATGTAGATTCTCGGATCATTGGTGACGTACGGCTGTGGAACTCCAGGTACGTAGATGATGTAAGGCATCCTATTTGAGGATGTAGTAGCAATTGCCGTGGTAGATTCGGGCGGGTATGTAAGTAGGGTTTTCTGCGCTCTTTGAGCCGCAACTGAGGGATTGCAGGCTATCAGCGATCGATTGTTTGACAGTCAATGAGTACGACTAGTGATCGGTAAGAAGATTGGGACTTGTATGTTGGCTTTCAGTGAGCCTGGCTTTGAAGTAATTCTGTGCAGTCACAATGGAAAGTGAATAAGTTGGGTCAGCCTATCGTGACATGACAGACTATAACCATGGCAGCAACGCATATACACAGCACAGATGAACAGTAGAATAGACTTGAGTTGCTCGCTAACATGGTCACTGTCGCAAAAAGCTTGGTGCGTTGAAGGGTGAAGGTCTGTCTGGGGCAGGGTGATGACAAGGCCAACCCACGCTCCGATCATGGTCTTGGCGAATGACTCAGTCGCGAACCACCCCTCCAAAATATCCCAAAGTTGATGCGACAGCCACACGCCGCAATCAAGTGTCAAGATGAGCACGGAATCAGGAGTCAAGACGCAGCCAACCTTCGACATAGTCGCGACATATCGCCGCATCCTCAGAGATGACGCGGAACTCACCATGCCCGTCGCGGCCATCGAGGCGCTCGTAGAAGCCATCGCACAGAGCTCTGTCTCGACAGTGGCCGAGACACTCGACCTACTCGAACGCCACACAGCTGCCCTTAAGGCGTCGATCGCGAACCCGATCTCTCTTTCCGCTGGCACAGATCTCTTCCAGCGCTATCTGATCACCACGCTCAACCGCCCCGCGAGCCTGAACCTGGGCCCAGATGACGACTTCCGCGCGATACGCAACCACCTCCTCTCCAATGGCAAGCTGTTCGTCGACCGGGCCAAACAGAGCAGGGAGAAGATTGCGAGTTTCGGCAAGCATTTCATCCGCGACGGGGCTACTGTGCTCACCAATGGCGGATCGCGAGTCGTGGGTGCGCTCCTCAGAAGGGCGGCCGAGTCAAGCACTCTCCGCTTCAAGGTCATATACGTCCTACCCTCTTCAGCCTCGATGGATGCGAAAGAGGGCCTTCAGACCGTCGCTGACCTCAGAGGGCACAACGTCCCAGTCGCAACGATTCCAGACTCAGCAGTCGCCTACTCCCTGGGCAAGGTCGATATGGTCATTGTGGGCGCCGAAGGCGTCGTAGAGAACGGCGGCATCATCTCGCGCATGGGCACATACCAGCTGGGCGTCCTGGCTAAGAGCAAGGGAAAGCCTTTTTACGTGGTTGCCGAGAGCCACAAGTTCGTCAGACTGTATCCACTCAGCCAGTTCGATCTGCCCATCGAGCAGAAGGTGCTAGACTTCAAGGTCGCAGACGAACACGACCAAGAGCACAAGCCCAAAAGCGACCAAGGGCAACGAAACGTTTTTGACGAAGCTATCGCAGACATGACTGCGAAACAAGGCCCGACAGTCGCTCCACTCGACGCTCATGACGCTGTAGACTTTACAGTATGTTCTGCCCGGTTCGCTGCCATATCGTTTGCTAACCTGAAATAGCCTCCTGATCTGATCTCTGGCATCATTACCGAGTCCGGTGTTCTCACTCCGTCTGCCGTCTCAGAGGAGCTAATCAAGATATGGTTTTGAGTCCTCCCTAGCATGAACCCCCATCCCACACCAGAACAACTACTACGAACCACATGATGAGCATACAGACTTTATGGAGGATACTCACGGCAGTGACAGGAACTTCGTGGAATTCGAACCTGTGACTTCAAAATCCTTCACGCCAAGCAGCAACCGGCGCAGCACGTCTCGAGACTGGGACATATATACCACAACATATCGCGTGCATGAGAACCCCACTCAATAGCGCCCGGGAGTCGGCTATATGGCAAAAAAAAAGACTGGTATACACAGGAACAGCTAAAGATGACAACCAACTACAGCGTGGTATTGCGTTGGTGATGCCGGTATATGATACCCAATAGATATATTCAATGGCAATATTTCTTGGCCCTCTTGAGTTCTCAAGGAGCCGGCTTTGTAACGGCATTTTTCTTTCGCGAAGATGATCAATGTGAAATATCCGAACTTATTGACAGCAGCAGTAACTTTGTTCGACAGTGAATATAGTCCCCGCCTACAAAGCCTCACAGCCTCTAGTCTATCGTCTTCAGTACGCAACGCGTGTAAAAAGAAGATACCGTACCTAATCCAGCCACCAGCGCACTCCGCCGACGCTTGCAATCCGCTTTTTACCTATACAATCGCTAATCCTACTCCTTCCGAGCCCTGTCAAATCAAAGATCTTCAGAACAGGGGCTGGGAGGTCTCCTTGCACTTCCACGATGACACAGAGTATCTCGATGCTGTAAAGGGGACGGAGAAATCGATAAAGACCGATATAGTACATGGGGATATGGTAGGAGATGGTTCAAGGTTGACTCTCGAATAGGTTTGGGACAAGAGACGAAGGCTCATCAAGTAAAGGAAAGGAGGATTCAAGCTAGCGTTATGTCGCAAATGACACAGCAAATATCTTGGGTGCGTTGGGCCGATGAAGAGGGTAAGTTCGAGGCAGAGGGAAACTAGCGTAAGAGAACATGAAATAAAGGCTTTTGAGAAAGTGGCATAAGCGTACAACTGATAGACTCAGACAAGGCATCCAAGCCTCTAATGAGCAGTCCGCACTGCCTGACCTCTGCAAGCTAGGAGACGGTAAGAACGCAAGCAAGTACGTCTATCAAGAGTCTGCTGGCACACCCATCACAAGAAGACGAACCAACAGCACATCCCGTTTTATTGAAGAAGACGAGGCCAACTGGCACGCAATTGTATCTTCGCTCCCTTCCCAGTGCTCTGATTCTCAGCCTGCAGATCGGGAGATCCCACAATCTTTCACATCTTTCACATCTTCCACATCAACAACGTCTTTGAAAGAATCGGACCTCCTCCTGGATCCCTACATGCTTGCCATGGCTACATGCGGACACTGGTGTCCGCCCTCATTCCTCCAAGTCTGGTCGCGTCAAAATCCTCGATCTCAATCTGCAGCACCACTCACCGCACTTTCGTCAAAAGATCTTCGAGAGCTTCAAAACCCCCAGAAAAGAAATTCTCGCTGCAACTCGGAGCCTGGCATGAGTTATTGGCTGCCACCTAGATTTGTCAGGCCTCTATCCTGGGTGAAAGGCAAGCGAAGTGAGAGAGCAAGAGGGAATGCAAATCTAATCGCACCAGACCAGCAACAGGTCGAAGATTCGGGCGATGCAGAGAGATCTCTGGGCTCGACTACACAGTACAGCACGTTTGAATCTTTCCAATTTTCACCTTCCAACACTGTATCAGATAGTCCCTCCGATACCCTTCAACCCACAGCCTCGACGAGCTCCGACCCAAGTCTTCATTTGCACCACAACACATCAACAGCCTCCCGTCTAGAACTCCGCAATACCTCACCTGCACCTTCCACCACCTCCAGCCTCATCTTTCCCGGTCGTGAAATAACTCAGGAAGACTACTTCCGACGCACGAACCAGACGTGGAAAAACTTACAACCACGCCAACTGGCACCACCACCAGGACTAGAGGCAGAGAACGACCCCTACATGTGGCAAGCTTGGTATCGTGAACGCGCTCGACAAGAAAGTAAGACCGATCGCCTACTCGGAAACCACAATGTGCGTGGATCGAGCGCCGGGAATGCCAACATGGGGAGGAACAAACATGGTTGGTACGAAGACTTTCAGAAGAGGATGAAGGAAGAGCAAGTACAGGCGCAGAAGGAGCAGAAGGAAGCTGATAAGAAGCTGAAGAAGGAGACGAAGAAGTTGGAGAAGCAAAAAAGGAATAGGCAAGAGGAGGAGGCGAGAGAGGCGATGAAGAAACGGGGTATGTTTTCTGCCGGCTATTTGCCTCGGTATGCATGAGTGCGTTACTGTTGTGCTATTAGGGGTCGGAATATTTGATTACTCAAGACGTGCTCTGATTATCTTTTGGTAGGAAGTAGTTGTAGCTTTACAGGACTAGCTTCTTGATTACACACTTGTACGAGCTCTACCGTCCGATTTGTCGCAGGTCGTATTGCGAGTGTCAAAAGACAAGAATAGAGAGCGAATATGTTGATGTACGTTACTGGTCATTGTGACCATGATACTTGTTGTACTATCCGGAAGATCACTACATATCCAGACACCGGACAACACCAGAACCGGGCTGTTCCGCTCAAACGACCTTCTATCTACAGTAATGGGCTCCTTCGACAGGCTCAATGATACCCATATCAATGGAACCACCGAAGGGATTTACCACAACGGAAACCTCCGATCAGCACCTGGCTTGGCTCCAGTTCATATCTATAGCAGCTATGGGAAATAAAGCGTGGTCCGCATTCGGTCCTACCACAGTCATACAGTCCACGCCGATGCAACTGACCGGACGATCAGCAAGAAGACGCACTGCTGTCCAAGCCAAGACTACAGAAGAACATCGTCACGACGGCCACGCACCATCTCAAAAAGCTATGCAATCGATCCCTGAATACACAGCCTGCTCAGGAGCATTGTAAGAAGAAGCGCTTTTCCGAGCGTTTTCCTTGTTAATTTGCTCTATTCCAGTCCAGTGTGTCTTATCGGATTCAGGCGCATGGAGCGCTGCACGGTAGTACTAGAATGCGACATGCATAATCCTGAATTATGAAGATCCGCTCTGCAATTCAGCCTCAAAGAATTTCCGAAATTAGATTTGTGAGGCAAGCACGTGCCTTATACCCCTTTTGCTAGCCGCCCACATACAAAACTTATGCCTGACACCATAGTATTTATCACAGTGAAGTACTACTGACTGGTACAAATAAGAGTCCTTAATTCTAGCGCTGCTTCCAATATGATTGAGGCACCTAGTTACATGTTTACGCGCCGAACTGTGACTGGAACAGTGAAATATGTTCTTTCTGCTCAATACAAGTACTGCCACTGTACCATCTGTAGCAAACTTTCTGAGCGCGATTGATTTGTCGAGTTACACACAGTTCCCTTGTCGGTCGAAGTGTCTAGCGTTTTTGGTGAAATTCAGGATCTCGTATTCGCAAGAAAATGTGGTTGTGCTTTACTTAGTGTTGTTTAGCGCGTGCAACTTCCTCTTAAGGAAGGAGAACTAGTAAATATGTAACGGGCTAATCAAGAGATACTTGCCAGTAGATTATATTAAGATAAATTAACTATTAAAGTTATCCTAAGATAGGATAGATGTTTGAATATAGGCGAATCTAAAATCTAGGCAAGCTCTAGATAGTGCCTAGTGCTTTAGCTAAGCTCCAGCGCAGTCTGAGCGGAGTTCGATAGCTGTTCTACACAGCCTACATAAAACTCTGGCTGGGTTCCGGTGCAATCCCGGGAAGGTTCAGATAGCCATCCTGGTCCCGAGGCTACCCAGCCGAGGCTTCTCATCCCAGGCTTCTGCTGTTAGAATTATGTTGTATATAGGATCACGGGTGTAATAGCGTATAGTACCACCTAGGTTAAGTGTATTGGTAGAGTAGTACTTAGACGAATCGCTACAGAGAAGCGATTCCTCTGTCCTCTATTTATCTAGGTTGGGCCCACACGGGCCATACTGGGCCATGTGGGGCAACTCCTGACAGTAATGGGCCATGTGGGGCAGGTCCTGACATCTGCTTGTTACAAATAAGCCCATGTGAGGCCTTCTATTTTTTGTAAGGGCGCTAACTACGCTCTCCCAATTGTTATGGGCGGAAAGTAGCTTGCCAACGAGTATGCATTTGCTCCTATGTATAGAAGAAGAAGAATACAGAAGTAAAAGAAGATAGCTCTAAAACGTCTCACTTATACCTTGTACGCTTGGCTGAAAGAGAGCAAGCACACCCTCAGGCATTACCCAGGCGTAGCCCCTTACATTAATGGCTAACAAGAAAGCTAGACGCTTAGACCCGCAGGTAGACTGTACTTTGATAGCACAAACATGGTACTTCCCCGTGCTACGACATGAAGTACTGTGCTTATACGATATCCGAAATAGCTATTGCATTTAGACTGGTTCGTATAAGGACAAAATATGTTATTGGTAGCTGACGTCTGTCGTTCCTCACCTTCTATCTAGATACTTTGTAACCGATCATCCTTCTACTTGTTCATAGGCGGTAATAAACGTTCAGTATGAAGTGCTCTCCTTGGTGGAAGACGGGCTTGGCCTTGCTGCTGGTCGTCATCACAACAGCAATAGCACAAACCATCGAACCTGGCGCTTTCCTAGTAGAATTGCCGGCTGATTATGTGAGTGTTTTATTGATTCATTATCCCTATCGAATAGGTTATTCTGAGCGTTTGTGTAGATCATCTTCGCATGATACTAATGGTGAGCCGCAGGACCTTGACAAGTTTTATCGAGAGCCGAGTGTAGAAATGCTTCCTGGTCTTAAAGCTCGTCGCAAGCTCGACTATTCGCTTTTTCGAGGACTGTCTTTCTATACCGATGCGACTTTTGAAACAGTTCAAGCCTCTGTTTCTAAAGTAGCAGATGTTAAGGGTTTCTGGCCTGTTCGGCAATATGCGCCCCTTGCCACAAAGGTTGTTTCCGTCCCCAACAAAGCAACTGCGCAAGAGTTGTTGTCAGCACGAACCCTGATCAAAAGAAAGTCCGACTCAAGTCAGGCTGATTCATTGTTACATATGACCCAAGCGGACGAATTAAAAAAGCGCGGACTGACGGGGAAAGGAGTTCGCATCGCCATTGTGGATAGCGGAATTGACTACACCCATCCGGATCTTGGAGGATGCTTTGGTCCTGGGTGCTTGGTTAGTTTTGGAAAGGACTTGGGAGGCGACCAGGGCGTCAGTGATGGTTTCAAACCTGACAACGATCCTCAAGACTGTACGGGTCATGGCACCCATGTTGCGGGCATCATTGCGGCCCGGGAGAATAGTCTTGGTTTCACTGGTATTGCCCCAGGCGTCGAGCTTGGTATTTACAAAGTGTTTGCATGTCCTACGGGCGCTGGCTCTACCGACCTATTTATCTCCGGATTTCTTCAAGCTCATGATGATGGAGTAGACATCATCACTGCATCATTAGGCTGGAACTCCGGCTGGTTGGATGATTCTGGTTCTGAGGCCATTTCTAGAGTCGTCAAAAACGGAACGACTGTCTTCGTTGCGCTTGGCAATTCTGGAGAGACCGGGTCTTTCTCTTCATCGAATCCAGCTAGCGGCGAAGGAGTTTTTGCTGTTGGATCGGTGGATAACATTGTGACGCCCCAATTCGTCAACATTGGGAAGTACAGCGTTGGTGAATCTCCCAGCGAGCAGGAGTTTCATTGGCATGGGGGGGATTTTGTGACAGTGGACCAGTGGGCTAATGTCACACTGCCACTCTGGACACCAACTCAAGACGCTTGCCGCCCCCTTCCAGAAGATACTGCTGATCTTTCCAAGAGTATTGTTCTACTCCCCTTCGGGCACTGCCCTTATCACCAACAGTCCTTCAACGTTGAATGGTTTGGAGCTCGCTTCATAATCTGGTACAATGACGGACCAGGGTAAGCGGGCAAACTCGGTATCGCCGTTATGTCTTGAAAACTAATCGAATCACAGGCTCGTGCAAACGATTAATCGAGACTTAGCCAACATTGCCAGCCCGTTTCGAGGCTCTGTAACAAACGACCAAGGGCGTGAATGGCTCCAAGCTATGGAAAAGGGCAAGCAAGTCATCGTATCACTGCAACAAGCATCGAACAGCCCACAAAAACTCATCTACTATCCCAACAACGCGACAGGTGGATATAGTAGTGGCTTCACGTCTTGGGGACCAACGTTCGAACTAAACATAAAGCCACAATTCTCAGGCCCCGGTGGCAGCGTATTATCGACATTCCCTGTCAAGTCTGGAGGCTATGCTGTCATGTCAGGCACATCAATGGCCACACCATTCGTTGCTGGACTTGCGGCTCTACTTATGGAAGCGCGTGGCAAGTTGTCTCCGGCAGAGATTGAGCAGCTTCTCTCCGCGACCAGCAATCCCAGGTTTTGGAACGATGGAAAGGATGTAGCGGACTTTCTGGCTCCTGTGGCACAGCAAGGGGCTGGAATTGTCCAGGGCGAGGCAGCACTGCGATTGAGAACCAAACTGGATGTTACCAGCTTTGCTTTCAATGATTCCTAACATACAGTTAAGGATCATCATTTCACCATCCACAATACCGGCTCCAAAACTGTCGACTACAGAATATCTCATGTCCCTGCTGGCACTTTTCAAGCTTTTGACGACCAAACAGGACGTGTGCCTCTTTACAACGAGACGACGTTTTTACCGGGTCATGCGAAGCTTGACTTCAGTACGTACCGTGTTAGGGTCCGAGCTGGTGACAAACACAAAATCAGCTTTACCAAAACTGACCCGTCATTCGATAATCGCCTGTTGCCCGTTTACAGCGGCTACATAGTCATCAATGGCTCATCTGGCGAAAACCTTAGCATTCCGTATCTTGGTGTTGCAGCAGACATGAAGTCTTTCGACACCCTCGACGCAAAACATAACTTTCTTGTCTCATCACTCTCCGGATCTCGCCTTCCCGAGAATGCTCGCTTCGTCATTCCCGGCAATTTGACCAATGATGACGACATCCCCGCCGCAGAGGTGCAGTTCGCAATGGGCACAAAGATATTCCGCGTTGATGTCGTGCCGATGAACTCAACTATCACTAACACGACTGAAGTGCTCGGTACAAGTATCGTCGGGGAGGTACCTGGTTATCCTGACTACTATGTGGATCGTTCATCGTTCTCTGTACCCTTCAACGGAACACTTGCGTCTGGGCAAAGGGTTCCAGAGGGGTCATACAAGCTGTTATTACGGGCACTAAAGATCTTCGGAAATGCGGAAGATCGTAAAGATTGGTCCACAGTTGAAACAGTGCCTTTTCACATTAGCTTCAAGGGGTAAATGGAAACCTAAGGGGATTTTACGATTAAGTGTAGAGGACTACTAGAGGTCAGCGTAACTACATTTATGGTCTATGCGGCACAGCATTAGGAAAGGTTGAGTTTTATTATCTGTTTTCGTGCTGTAGCTAGAGCTAGCTAAGGTACCCGCTGGCGACCTAATAGTAGATCACTAGTAAGAACAGTTAGCAACGGTCTGCTCTATTGTAACTAGGCAGTCGCGAATCCTAGGCTGTAACTGCAGCGGCTATTACTCTCTTTTCGGCGGTCATGATGATGATTAATGTCAGTCATGACATAGCTCGCATGCATAACAGGAACAACCGTTGTGCAAGCAATGAAAGATACGTATCCTCTCTTTGCTTTTGTCACCCTGTTGTCAATGCATAGTCAATGCATGCAGCATATACGCACGTTGCACACCGCAAATCATAATTACATCTCACATCGTCAGGCAGCATCAACACGATCAAGTGATCAAGTACCACGAATAATTAGATAGTAGACATTAAATAACCAACACTACCCCGATGGTAACCGATCGATCCGACCCATTCCAAAGCCTGAATCGCAAAACCCCACACCCCGCCAAGCCAACGCGTGCTTCCCTGCCCAATCATGTCCGATCGGCATTCTCCCAAGTTTTCTTCAACTCCAGCCAAGCCAAAGATTCTCTCCTTGCTTGCAAACGTTCCCACAGTCCAATTCCCCGCTAGGGGAAGGTTTTTTCCGGTGGCATTGTGGGGTTCCAACGGGTCGACCGTCGTCATTTCGGAAGGAAAATGTTGTGATGGAAGTGAGATTATGGGGACGATGATGTCAGTCCTCCATGGTTTTGACTCGTGGGGTTTAGTGAGGCTGCGGCTAGACTGCTTGGCAATAACCTCCGCTGCTGGTTCCGCCTTGCTTGATTGCAGGCCACTGCAAGGCTTGCTGTCATTCCAGCGTCTCCGTGTCGCCTTGGTGTGAGCTTATCACTCGTCGGTGTCATCGACGCTCTCAAAGCTGGGTGAGGGTGACGACTCGCGAATGTATCTTGACGAGAGCGTTGGACTGGCGATAGGTTGTTGTGAGATGGAGATTTGGCCCTCGGCTTCGACGTCCTCGATGGGGATCCTGAGCATTTGACCGCCGACTAGGTTGGGGACGTAGACGAATTGAGTAGCAGGTGAAGACATGTTTGTTGGTAGGATAGGTTGCGTTCGAGGTTGGTGGGATAGTAGTAGTAGTAGTAGTAGTAGTAGTAGTAGTAGTAGTAGTAGTAGTAGTAGTAGTAGTGTCCGAATAGACGATGTTGATGATGATGATGATGATGATAGGGAGATAGTTGAAATCTGATACAGGAAATCTGCTATATTGTGTCTTCAACCTCATGTGGGGTTATGGCTCAACTATATACTGTGCCAGAATCCTACGGCTCACCTGAGAATGCCATTGCCCATGCGGCATCCCAAACCCCAGCTCCACACGTGCATCCACTAGACCACCACCCAAAACCCTATCCCCGACAGCCCAAGCATCGCATGCTCCACCTGTCACTCCCGCAGCCAATTATAGCACACTACCAAACAAGGGTGCCTTGACACCAGCTCCGCTGTGTCAGCCCAAGGCGCTGATTCGGCCCACGACCTGCACAACGCGTGGCAAGTCTCACTGAACAACTTACTATGCCGCTTCGTTGCGTCCGACCAGCGGCGACAAGTGATTCACCCGTGCATAGACGAGGCAGCCCCGCACCAAGTTCCTCTCCGCCAGCCAGCCAAGCAATGCTTGAACGGTGCGATTCGCAGTTTAGCCCGGCCAAGTCGCTTTGTCCGCGGGGTCTAGACCATGTGTCTGTTATCGTTGTGTAATTCAAGGCGGGGATGATGCAAGGTGTTGAGTTGGAGGGTGATAAGAAATTATTGTGAGGGAGACTGAGTTTCGGAACATCGGAGCTTAGGAGATGGCGATTGTTCACTTATTAGAGTTTAGGGTCTATATCCGGACGTTGACCACGTTCAGAGCCTGCATAGTACCGAACGTGAATATTGACCGAGTGCGTTTTGGACAATCACCTGCAATCTGCAGAGATCGCGAGCATGTTCGTGTTTACAATTCACCATGACGACTGGCAAGATCTTTGTCACGATTCGTCGATTCGGCTGGACAATGCTGGGCGCCTAGCTTCCGAGAATACAGCCGAGAGCTTCTGTATGGTTCCGTGTAGTTCTGTTGAACAGTGGCACTCGACTAGTAAATGCGTAGCTATGCAGTTTGCCCCCTGGATGAAAACTTCGACCGTTGAACAAACCGGCCCATGATGACGGGCGTACACAAAGTCAAATGTGTGACCATTGAGTATAATGAAATTGTACTATAATTGTAAGCATTGCGACCCCGCAACATCCGTCTGACGGTACGATTGCTTTGTAATCTAGCAGTCAAGCGATTTCTCCAGTGGAGAATGACTACTCATCATCGCAGGCAGAATTCGGGCGGAAATTCTTGGGTCCAAGCAATCCCGCTCGACGCCAACTGTCCGATACGAGATCATGTGGCAGATGCACAAAGCCTAATGAACCAAGCCAGGACGCGCCAAACGTACCCCAGATCCTTAATGGCCTTGGTAAACCGATCTCGATGGTCCACATGGTCAGCCTCGTACACAGCGAAGCCTATACGCCTTCGTAAGTTTGTATAGCGAACCTTGAAATAGTCAAGCCGACATTGACCAATCTAAATCACAGCTAGGTCAGCACTCATATAGAGCAACTCGAGTTGGAACAGGGTATTATGCTAGTATTACAACGCTCTAGTAACCTTAACGCCTCGCTCGATAAGCAACGATCCATTCAACATTCAAAATTATGGCTTGATCTTATTGGCCTCTGGGTTATCCCTGTTACCCTGCCAACCCCAGGCTAGTCTGGCCATTGTCTTATCTTCGTCCTTTCCTGGCCACAGGACTTGTCCGAGGTATACGGCACGAATGCAGAAGACTGCCGTAACGAGCCACATGATGACCAACAGAATGGTCAGAGCGCTCGCGACACCGTTGATAGCTTCACTATGTAGCACTTTGCCTGCTTGTATCGTCGCAAGCGTAAGCCCTGCGTTGGGAAAGATGAACGCCCACCAGTTCAGCGAGAAGGACATTCTACGCACTCCCATTATGACGGCAATGGTTGTTATGATGAAGAACCAGTATGCGAAGAGTATTATGAAAAGGCCTGCCATGATCCCTATGATGCGTACAATCTCGCCGTCTGGGACCACAGTGTTTGTAAAGTAGTTTGCGGCGATGAGCGACGGCGCTTGGTTCGCGAGGGAGATGAGACCAGCAGCAGTGTAGCCTATCGTTGTCAATTACTTCCATGAGCAAGCAAAGATGCAAGGAGTATGGACTTACCGGCCGGACCAACAGATACGTACATTCCAGGTCGGGTAGTGGGAGACGGCAAAGAACTCGTCATCAGGCGCTGCATGTATAGTGCATACAGCAGGAAAGAAACGACCCATGCGAGTCCCTGGAAATGTACAGCTCCAACGAATATCTTCCAGCTGGGCGTCTCTGGTTGGGATGGAAGTATAGTACCAGCCAGAGTGCCCACTACAAGCAACGGGTATATCGGGAAGATCCAAGCAGGCACAGCGTCGCCGACGTTGAGGCGTTCGAGACGGAAGAAAAGCGAATACTGGAACACACTAACGAGTAAAGCCGCGGCGCAGTACATCCAATACAAGATCTCTAGGGCTTTCGTGAGCCATGCTCCAGTCGACGTATCGCCATAAATATAAATGCAGTTGAGTATGAGGGCGATTGACACCCAGTACGTGCCGAAGAACAGACCCTCGACTGGGTGGTGTAATGATCCGAGTAGCTTGCGAGGGACCAATAGGAACCGCGCGAGCATGCAGAAGTTGAATATGATGAAGAGTACAAGGTCGAAGATGAAGACAACCTTGCCGATGGTTTGCAGGCCGTTGAATGTATTTGGGGTGTTCCCGAGGACCACGGCTAACGACCCTGTGGACATTGTGCATGCGAACCATGGCCTGTAATATTGTGAGCTCGTTATCTAAATGTCCTCGGCGCGTAGGCATACCATGTGAAATGCACAATGCGATCGCGGAGCCCAACCTCTTGTGGTGGCCTCTCCTCATCTTTCTCGTACGTGGTATTGGTTCTGTCACGAAATCGCATCTTTGTGATAAGTATCAAGCACGCGACCAAGTGCTTTGTAGTCCTGGGACACGCTTCAGGCAGTATTTACAGGTTGCCAGCCATAACACCCTCTTTCCAAACATTCCGGAAAGAGTGCCGGGCGCGTTTCGTCATACGGGCCCGTAGCGTGCTTATCCTACAACTAGTGTCGATTTTCGTGTCTACGCGCCTAATGAGAGGAACGACGGGCAGCCCTGTGGTAAAATCTCGGAACTCGGCACCCAAGCGTGAAGCAGAAAATGCGAGGGTTGAAGCTTGGCGCACGAATGACCGTGACGTCAGAGTCCGTATGACCGACTGTAGGGCATCGGGCTGAACACATGCACCTCGGGTGGGAGAAGAGTTCGACAGTCTTTGCTAGAGGTTGAGGTGCAACCATCCAGTTTTGACTTACCCTGGATGTATGTATACGTGCCGGGTGTTACTGGCTTTGAGAAAATGGAAATACCATAAGCAGACGCACCACCACCCCATGCAAAGAAAACACATTTTTCCTCGTTACTTTACAAAGATGCCATCAAAGTATATCTTTCGACTGTTGGCGCTTTTCACATGTGTTGCGGAAGATTGCAGCATGCTGGAAGATGTGCTATCGCCATACCTATTTAGGTGGATGAATCAACCGCCTCCTTATTGGCGAGCGTGGACATCACCCACGCTGCAGATGCGGTGACACCAAATGCACAAGGAGTGGTATGGCCAGTCTATGTCCATCTCACCTGTTCTGCACACATCTACATGGCCAGTTCTCTTGGGAAGATATGTTTTATTCGAGTCATCATGGAATCGTCAAGATTACCGCCACTTCCTAGGCCTCCTCCATGAACGTATGAACCTACCTTTGTACCCGTCCGTATCAAAGAACGAGAGTATTTCGATCTTACTGCCAAGACCGCTCTCAACGTCTTGTGTTAGTGGTGCGAGAACCTATTTCGCAAAAGTTTCGAGCTACCAAGAATTCAGCTCTTCGAAGAGCATCGTTCCGATATCCCTGTTGGAACCCAGATCGAAGTTGACATGGTTCTTTTGCTCGTTTCCGCCATAGAGGGTTGTCATCTATGTACGCTGTTGTTGAGTCTATTTGGCAGGACTTTGTTTAGTCGCGGACGACTCTACAGGCTCATATGAACGCTGTAGCCGCATCGCCTTTTACACGGACAAGAATACTATTCGTCAATACGACATTCGCTTCTAGCAAATGACAGGCATTTCGCATTGTATAAGTTGGGCAGGTCAGCAGCTCTCTGAGCGCACAACATCGCCTGCTTACCCCAGAGTGGAGAATATCACCACAGTCCATCCAGCTATAGTGCCTAGAGTCTGAATTCCAACCTAATACGCCGTCCAAACTCCAGCTTCTCAACCCAAAGCATAGCACTCACTGCCGAAACTCCTGTCCATCAGCGACAAGCCGACCTTGGCCGACCCGTCCCATGTGAAAATCTTTTCTTCGTCGCTCATCACGTTGAAACTCGGGACACGGTTCTTGTATTAACTCGGCGGCTGTTGTTCATGCTTCAGCTTTGCATAATGGGCGTAAAGAAGTCTTGTTCTCCCTTGCATGGCAACGATCCCTTGTTCCGAGCTTACCGAGAGAAGAACCAAAATGCAGGGCAGGGCCACCCATGATGCTCGCCACCAACCTTGCGCCGGGCGAAGCGGGAGGGGCAACGGTTCCTCATGTACTTCTGATCCCGAAACCATGGTAAGACGGAAAGCCTGAAAAGCTTAGCATTCTTTTCTTATGCGATATCACGGTTCGGTCCCTCTTTCCAGGCTTGCAGCGCTATGCAGCGTTCACAGGTGCAGAAGTTGTAGCGTCTGAAAGGGTATCAAGCGTAGATTCGCTGTGTCTAAGGACCTGTAATCGCCATACTAGGGTACGATATGTACTAGTCTGATGCAATGAAAAGAAAATCCGTGTATGTACACTCTAGGCGCCTTCATCGCGCCTATCCTGTCCTGTTCAGAAACAAAAAGAAAATGACGAGTTCTCTTGTGTCGCATGTCATTGATGATGCCCAATCCTGACCGATTAATGCGATTCCGAATGAAGCAATGAGACGGAATGATCCAGACCATGATGATGCGAATGAAAAGCCCTCTATCGCAGAAAGAACGCCGTCATAATGCATATGCAATTCCATGATGCTTGTGATGGTTGACAAAGGAAAAATGTGTTTCACTACACCTGCCATTACGTGGCAACAAATGCCACAGTCATGGCCAACACACCACCCAGGATGGCGTAGTTGGCACCACCGATCGAAGCCGAAGCGGCGTTACTCTTCTTCGACTGCGTGCCGTCTGGTTTGAGGACGGCGGTACTGCCTAGTTGGAAACCAATGTTGGCTACTACAGCTTGACTGTCCCGGACAGGGACGGAGATTCTA
The DNA here is from genome assembly GCA_004936725.1 of Alternaria brassicae. Classification (NCBI taxonomy): domain Eukaryota; kingdom Fungi; phylum Ascomycota; class Dothideomycetes; order Pleosporales; family Pleosporaceae; genus Alternaria; species Alternaria brassicae. Next base: position 1,155,265 of record CM016505.1, on the reverse strand, counting down.
CCGTTGCCGTCGGCTGTGGTAGTTGTGACAGTGTTCTCAGTAACGGATGACACGCCAGTAATATCGTCGTAGCTCATGCCATTCCACGTGATGCCGGTCTCCGAGTCTGCACCAGGGGCTGTCAGGTAAGAGACATAGACTTGTTTGTTGGCGTTTGCAGAACCGAGGTTAAGGTTGAATGTGAAGCTACCCTTGTCCGAGGAGGAGGCATTGGCTTGCTTCGCGTTGATCATAGTGACGGCTTGGAGCTTGTCGTTTGCGTAGGATGCGTAGGCACGGATGCGGCCGTCGTACGCAGCGCCTACGTTGCTTGTACTAAGAGATGCAATCTGTGTGGTTCCATTGCCATTGCCAACAATCTGTGCAACGGCAGCGTGGGCGTAGTACTGTGGGCGTACGAATGTAGTTTCACGACCATACATGGGAATAGGCGACCAGGCACTGGCGTTGGAATTGTCGGTCATGTGCATCTGCACTGATGAGATACCAATGGATGCTGCGTAGAGGAAGAAGTTGAGGGTCCAGAGAGAGCACCGAAAGCGTCACTTACGCCGGGCATGCCTATCGGCCCGACTGAGCTCATCTCGCGCAGGACATAGGGGTGGTTAGTGTCGAGGGCAATGCCGACCTGCTTCTCCCAGTATTTGAATTGCGTGTTGGTGTCATCGAGATGCATAAGGTCGTCGAGGGTGAGAGGGGTGGGGGTGACGCCAATGACTACGGAATGTTAATACAGCAGGTGAAGTGGTGGAGATGTGACATACAGTAGAAGTAGTCGTGCTGATTCCAGGTGGCGAGGAAATTATCCCCGTTCCTACCCTCCATAATACCATCGTCTATGAGCTGGGCAATCTCAAAGGTGGTTCCGATGGTGGACGCGGTCGCAGGAGCCTCGAAGAAGGAGGAGGGTAGGCCGGCAGCCTTCAGCACGCGCTCGTAGACGACCTCGGCGCGGTCCAGCCATTGGTCTGTGTATGTCTTCCCGTCCCAGGGCGCAGAGCGGAAAGAGTTCTGTAGCCACAGGTCGGGCTCGTTGCCAATCTCGAACGAGTACAGTTTGGTATTCTTTATGCCATCCACGGCGGCCTGGGCCAATGCAGTGATTTGGTCCTGGTAGTCGTCGTCCATGTACGCCATGTTGAGTCCAAAGGTGACGGGTGTATCCTTGGGGAAGCGGTCGAGTGCGGCAAAGTAATTGGGCCCGATGATCATGGAATCGGCAGCAATGGCACCTTGGGCGGTGGAATCTTGGTTTGAATCCCAGGCATATTTTTCGTTGGTCGGCTCAAACACCATGTAATCCTGCGTGTTTCCCCCCAACCGAATGTGTGGCGGGGCGCCCGAGTAATCTGCGAGATTCTGTAGAAGCTTGATGGAGAATTGGTTCGTGTCCTCCTTGCCGGTGAAGGAGAAGAGGTTCGAGGGCTCGATGCCGAAGCCAGCATACGAGGGGTCGAGGTAGTCGGAGGCGCTATTGGGAGGGCTGTTCCCTAGCGATATGGAGATGGACTGGGCGAGGGCAAGGCGCACGGCGGGTAACGACAGAAGGGCTATACTGCTACTGGCTGATAACGAGGGAAACATGGCTACGTGCAAGCGAGTGCAGATTATAGAAGAAGGGGAAAAGAAGAAAAGAAGAAAAGCTCTCAGCGGAAAGTAAAGTCAAAACTAGCAATCAGTAAAAAGCGAGCGCAGGGGAGGTTATCTCAGGAAACGGAGAGCGAGCGACATGCAGCCAGGGTCGATGATGAGTGCTGAGTGGACGCTTGCAGAGAGAGTGACGGGGGGGGGAGGTCAACGCTTTCACACATGCGTCACTAGATGGGCCAAAAGTGGCGCCGGTCCGAGCGATGACACTGGGCAGAGACGACGCGCCAGACTTAACAACACATGACATCACGAGCGGCAATGCTCCCGGACGCTGCGACACCAGGCAGCCTGGTCTGCGACGCGCGACCTCCAACACCCAGTCCCACGGTGAGAAAAGAGGGTAAACGCGTCAGCTGCTGCCGCCGACGACACTCCGGCGCCGTGTTCCAATTATGGTGGCTGCCCAGTGCCTCAGATGTGCACACTGCACACCACACCCACGCCAATCTGAGCGGCTACCGAACCCTTGGCCACGAATGATCTTCAGCAGGAGGCTCAATAAGCCTTGTTTCGCCATGGCCCCGACGCACAGCGTCTGGAATCTGGATCATCGCAATTCAATATTGGCCCGTTGGTAGGACGGCATGCAGACTACTGTGAGCTTGATTTATTGCCCCAGCCTCATTCAGCTGCCCATCCCAGCCCCTTTGTAACAGCCTCAGCGTCACTCACTCACGCCTCCCACCTCATGATGCAAAGGGGAAAAACTCTCGTGCCCGCACATTTGCTAGTCTCAAAGTTTGGCATGTCTAGCACAGTCTGCCGCTATCTAGCCTTGTGCGCCTATAGTAGTACCACGTCTCGAACATGTCTACCGCGCATTCTCGTCCGTCCTTGTCCACCATCCCTTGGCCGCGGCAGCTGTCTGTTGCCGAATGCCCGACTTGAAGAATACCGCTCTGACTACCGCGCAACTATGATGCGCATCTCATGCAGCACATCGAGCTATCTCCGTCTGGTCAAAAACTTGGCTATAGACAATTTGGTCCAACAGTGCCGTAGTATCCGACACGGCATTGACTGCTATGACGTATAGCCTAGTGGAGAGAGTACTGACAGCTGAGGAAGGTATATCGTGGGTCAGTCCAATGCAGGGAAGGTACCCTATACACATGACACAATGCTGCTTGTCTGTGGATTGGGGGAGGGGGGGGGGGTACACGTATTTGTATAATATTGCTATTCCTTCTTAGACAGGCCATCTAGCCGATGAATTTCAGCACCGAGCAAGATAAATGGGTATAGATTCTACAACAAAAGCTGCCTACCATGTCGAGAGTATTACCTCCTCTTCCATCCCCAACCTTACTCCCGGGTGAATATACAGAAAGATGCGCTAGATGATATATCTCCATGCTAGAATCGATTCCCATCCATGACAACGCCAAAACCCATGCAGAACATCGTAAAGTCATGCTACCCGCGATTGCACATGAGCAATACATGGAAACGCGATATGCACATTGAAAGGAAAGGTCCCTGCCATCGTTATCATCATCCTCCAATGAAAATGAGGAAGCCATCAACCATGTCGATCCAATCCTGGCCATTCAGAGTCCCAGCTCGTCTCTTCTCCCAGAGCACCTCCACCTTCTTGCCCAGGCGAGCTCTCGCCTGCTCACCTGCCTCTTTCGTGCCATCATTCCTCACAAGCTGCACCTTCCCACCAGCAAACTTTTCGCTGAGATCGATCTTGAAACTGGCGTCACCGTCTGGCGGGCAATATAGTTCCTCTCGTGTTGCCGCCGGCCCGGCAATGCCCGGAGCGAGCTGTACAAGATGTCCATGAATCAACAAGCTCTGTGAATGACTCCTCTTGGGCTTGAACAGCGAGCCGCGTACCGAGAAGCTGACCAACCGGAGCAGTCCTGCACCATCACCCAGCCGGATGATCCAATCCTGAAAGGCTTCGTACATGATCTTGAACTCGACTTTTATGACCCAGAGGTTGTAGCTGTAGAAGATGGCGAGGGCTTCGGAGCGAACGAGGCGTGATACCGAGGCGAGTGCGTGCTGCATTTGGCCGTCAAAGGTGGAGATGCAGTATACGAGGGGCTTGTCGATGACGAGGTTTTCGCAATTGCGGTAGATCTGATGGCGGATCTCTGGCGGTAGTGTAATAAAGGTGGGCGGAGCGTGTGTCGTGTCGTTGGCAGCAGGTAGCGTGACTTGATCGATCAGTGTGGTTCGGACATGTTCCCTATGACTAGTTTCTGCCTTGTCCTGGTGCAAGGCAAGGTGTGCGGCCCAATCCTTTTGCACGTCGTCGGACCCATCGAGCTGGATACGGTCGAGGCTGTGGTTTCTAGAGTGCGAGGGCGAGAGTGCGTAGTCGTCCATGTGCTCATCGTCGTCGGGTCTTTCCTCGGCATACAGCTGCAGACCCTCCAGCCGCGTGGCATCGGGCAGGCTCGACACGCCATACCGCTGCGAGTGCTCAGGCGTCGAGGGGAACGAGGTAGCCTGGCTCTCGGAGCCATGGTAGTCGTCGTGCTCGCTCCCGTGTCCCAGAAGATCCGCGGCATCCGAGTCGGTGTCTGTATCGGAGCCGATGTCTATATCCACGTTGAGTCTACATCTCGGAATCTTGGGCGGCAGCTGGTGCGTGGGCGAGCTGGGCGAAGGCAGCTGGGTCGCGGATCGTTTGCTCGACGTGCGTACAAGGGTGCCCTTTTGGGACATGTTCCTCCCTCTCCGCTGGCCGGCCGCGCTATCCTCGCTGCTTGTACTCAGCTCCGGCGCACCGTCACAATAGCCGCACGGCGGTGTTTGCACACTAGTATCAAGAGGCTGGAGTTTCGGAGAGCGCGCTTTCATGGCTTCCGCATCGTCCGGGGGCGTCTGGCCCGTGACCGAGTATCTGCGTTGGGTAACCATTGTACAGTAATTATGCCTGTGGTAGCAATGTCGCAGAGGGAGCAAGACTGGGATGGGAGCGAGGGCGATTGGTGTTACGTAGAGTCAGTCGAGTGGCAGGCTCCAGCAGCAAAATAAAACACCACGCCCCTTTCTTCTGCGCAGATGTGCTGGCAGGCTGCACGATGACCTTTGCAGGCCCTCGACGCGTGCAGTGGGCGAGGCTTGCGGGGTGCGTGAGGTAGCGACCGTAGCGTTGCGGATGCGGATGCGGATGCGGCCGAGTGGACTGGCAAGTGGATTCGCGAGCAGGGTAACACTACTGTTTATCGATTGCGCCGCCGGGAAAGAGGAAGCGAGATAACGATCACAGAGAACACTCGCGCAGACAATCACGCAGCAGCACAAACAGCATGGGCGGGGGAGGCGGCACATGTATACATGCACTCGGTACCAACAGAATCAGGAGGGAGATGAAGGGCGTAGCATGTTTGGCAACTGGGCAACAATGCCGCGTTTCATGACACGGCAATTTGTCGTCAGTGCTGCACCGCCCACCCAGCGATTATCATGCTCCACCGCCAATTTCTCGTGTAACCAATCTTCTCATCTTCAATATTGCATCATGGCGAGGGGTTTCCGAGGCCATGGGCGCGGGCTTGGCTTGTCATCATATTGCGATCCGCGGTCCATGGCGTAATCTCTGCACATCGTCTTCTCACGGCTTTTTTTTTGGGGGGGGGGGGGGGGAGCCTTTGTATGCAAGGTGAAACGCGTTTTGCTTATGGCGTGCTCGGTCATGCCAACTTCAAAGTCTGGTACAGAGTTGGAAGCCCAGCAATCATCAAAAAGATACGTATCGAGGGTTTATTGCTACCTGTTCAGGCGCAGTAGAGGCATCACGTTGGAATAACTGTAGTTGCTGACTTCAAAGTTGTGCGATAATTCATCTCCCTAGGGAAAGCTGAACGAAAGTGGCTGACAAACATAGACCAGCGCCTATCCCAATGATGATCCTGTTGAAGGATATTGCAATCGCCCGTCACACCAGGCTACATCTTCTTTCGAGACACGCATGTTGAGATGGTGCTTTCTCCTTCACTTCCCTGTCATCCTTCTACAACCCACTCTTCTTCTCCGTTCCTGCAGGCTCTCTGACCATGATATCCAACGGAATGTTCCTTCCGCCCCTTTGCAGGTTAATTCTCCTCGTCTTCTCAAAGCCAAACTTTCTGTAAATCGGAGGGTTCATCTCATTACTCGACTCCAAGTAGCACGGTCTACCCTCGCCGTCTGCAAGCTTCGTTACATGCTCGATAAGCTTGCGAGCATGGCCTTTGCCACGGCCGCTGGGCCGACTACCTAGGTACACGAGGTACCAGGCGTCATGCTCTCGTTCACGAAGCGTGGTATGCATAGTGTCGTGGAGGAGGGGCAGAAATTCGTCGAAGAAGCGGCGTTTACCTTCGGAGGAGAGGCGGTAGTTGAGGCGCCACATGCCAGAACGGAACATCGTCAGGTAATCCTCCATCTTCTGACCGGGCGGCATCCTGGGTGCGTGAGCTCCAAATCATACCATGTTCTCAGTACCAATAACTCACCACAGTGCGACCGCTTCAAAGTCGCCTACTGTTGTCACTAGTCCCTTGAGGATATGAGCATACGTCACGTACTCAAGGATTTCGACATGTAAAGCCCACTTTTGCTCCTCGCTCCAGTGCTCACGGTCAGGCACGTCAATGAAGTACCTGGCAACATCGTCCTGACCGAAGGCTTCCGCCAGACACTCAGCAGCCTGCTTGTACTCTGCAGCCGTAACGACGCGGACGGCGTCGGTGAGCAGAGGCAGAACAGTAGCGCCAGTAGCATCTGACTTCTGCTTCATGATCTTAAAGCTGGCAGGTACTTCGTTGACCCTAATGTTAGCCGACTTCAAGGTTGATGACTTGGTGTCCACTGTGTAATTACAGCTGACTGGCGTAACGGGAGAGAACGCTTTCGCCATGATTGCAGTTTCGACCGTAGCTTGTTACTAGTATTTAAATGAGACCTGCCGCTTCGTTTGGTTATAGGGACAGTCGTGGAATTCGCCAGCGTGAGGTGTTCCCCGCAGGGTTGAACGAGAATCGGCAAGGGCGAGAGCTTGGTCACTTGAACTGCGATATATCTAGACGAAGACCTTGGGTTCAAGCAACACTACTAGATTGTGATTAGTCTGGTTGTGGCAGTGGGTCGTCGTGGGCTGAGCAGGAGCCGTGACCATCGATTGCCTGTCATGTGGTATACCTTTTCTGAGCTCCTACCGCGTGTCTATGATTTAGCCGGACGATTAAGATCTCCTGTATGAACTCTAGAGAGTTGCGATCTCGAGACGGTATGGACTCGAGAAGGATAGCGTAATGAAGTGAAGGCTTGACGTAGATCTACCGACATCAATGTGTGTGGCTAGATGAGCAAACTTTTGAGTTCAGGTTCGACAGACGCAGAGTTTCAGTCCGATGAGGTAGTCCTGCGTCGATAGTATGCGCCTTGCGTTGTCGATGTGCCAACCTTTGTTTGTCTGAACAGGTAGCCGTCGATGTGTGGCTGCTCAAAGTTTGGGTTTTGCCTTTTAACTCGCTGGCAGCTTTATCACAAGACCAGTGACAGCACTGCAGTGCGATGCTTGGTTGATGTCGAGTAGCAGCAGGCGTTGTATGGAGGATGGCGAACGGAGGTTGGCTGCAGCGGGTTGCGTATGGCGTGAGGGTATGGTGACTAGTGACGCGAGGTGAATGTAAGCTGACGGCCAGCACCCTATGCCAGATATAGGGCTTGTGTGTCTTTGTGGTGGAGTCGAAGATGGGAAGTCGGGACTTTGATATACCTCCATCGGCCGTGTCCGATCGGCGCACCAAGCGCCGCCAGGTGGAGGTAGAGGTCATGCTTCACGGATGTAGCTCGAAGCGGGAGCTATCTTTGAACCAACCGTTGGGTCCGTTACACATGCAAGTGCTGTTATCATTCGTCCTGTGACCTTCAACTTCGTCTCGGGCCGAAGCGGCTCAATGTAGACGTCGCCCTGTGGCTTGCTTGCCAATCGTTTGGGGTTACAACTCACTGCTTCCTTACGGGTGGCACTTGGCAGCAGAGAGCCAGACGCAGGCAGTACCGCGTTGACATCGGATTCTTGGCGGGAAACTGTGGGGTGGAGAGGAAGGGTTGCGTTACGCACCTCGGCTGTGCCTCCTCAGAACGGGTAAGCGCAAGAGTAGACCAGTATTAGGGCTACGCTCTCTGGCAGCTAATGGTAGAACAAGCTCTCGGGATACTTCCGCTACTTGATTGTCTGCGTTTAGCCCAGAATTTGATACTCTATCAGTTGGAGACATGCGGTAGGTGGGGTTAGCATAGATCAGCTGTAACATAATGTTATTAGAACACAACGATAGGAGAGGAGCGGACCTTGGTGCACGCACGATAAAGCCACGATGACTAGCGGGCGTGGGGAATGGGCAAACGATCAATGACTGGATGAAATGGCAGTTGTGGTATCTTAGGAGGTCGAGCCTGCATGCACGTACCGCCTCACTTTCAGAAATGGGGTTGGTCTAGGCCAAGGATCTGGGGCTCGGTACACTCGAATAGCATCGGGAGGATTGACGCACGTATGAAGGTGCTCTTCGTGTCGTTGTGGAAAGCTTGCTCACATTTTTTTTTACATGCGGCGGATCTCTGTCTCTCCCATGTACTTCTCCAGACCAGAGTCGAGGTGATCCCACCACTCAAAGAGCATGCTTTCGCAAATAAGCTTGAACCACGGTGTAAACTTGAGCGACTTGTCTTTGAACATCGTCCTGAGATCTTCCTGGGACACCCATCTTGAGTCGCGGACCTCGTTGGGGTTGGCATTCAGGTCCACATCAGCCTTCATGAATAGGATATAGTCAACTGATGATTCGTAAGTACTGGTCCATGTTCTTTTTAATCCAGCTGCAAAACTTACTCTCATGCTCGCCCCACACGCCGTCGCTAGGCGACTTGTAATGTATCCGGGTAAGGAATTTGAAGTCGTCAATAGGCACTTGTTCGGCCTGGATGCCTAATTCATGGTCCAGCTTGCGCACTGCTGCACGACGCACACCCTGGACCGACTCTTCCAGACCAACGCCAGTCTCTCCTGGTATGCCTAGCGGATGAGAACAGCAAGTGTTTGTCCACATGTCGGGGAATGTAATCTTCTCGGTCGCGCGCTGCTGAAGGAGGAGACGGTTCTGGGAGTCGAAGAGAAACACGGAGAATGCACGATGAAGGAGGCCACGATCAATATTCCCCATTAAATGACCTAGGATATGTCAGTGTCAGTCAACCGACGAATCGCAAATGCAATGCTTTCGTCACTATTCGCGCCGCCCACTGTAGTCACTTACAAAGTTTCTTGGTCGCGCTGCCAATTGGGATGTCGTTGTTGTCCAGCACGATGCACACCTCATCCATCAGCCGTATCTGCTCCTCGTCATAGCCTTGAAGCCTATTGTCGCTCGTGGCGGAGTTGTGTGATCCTCCAATGAGGGTAGTGTTTACTTCAGGAAAGAGGCGCAGGACATTCTCCGCGGTGATCTCAGGCTGCTGAGTGACAGTCTTGGTAGCGCTCATGATTGCAAACGGACACGAGTGCGGGCGAGGGTAATTGAGGCGTAGAAAAAATGTCCCGAGACTTTGGAGGGGCGGTCGGGATATTGAAGAAAGCGAGCACGCGCCCCTTTCTCTTACAGTGCCCGTGCGCAGGATGAGCCAGTTCAGACGATGAGCCACTTTTTAGATGAGTATAACTTATTAACTAAGGCTAATTAATAAAAAATTATATATAAAAGACAGAGAGAGAAAGGAGTTCTATAAGATAAGAAGAAATTTTCTTAAATTTTCTTTATAAAAAAGAGTTAAGTTATTTAGAATACTAAATATACTAGTAAGAGAACTGACTTTTTATTTTTATATGATATTAAAAATAAAATACTATAAACTTAAAGATAAAAGTAGTCTTATTATAAAGCTATAATGAAAAATTAAGAAAGTAAAGTATATAAAAAGTCATTAAGAATTTTAGTCTTGTCAGGACGCAGCCCTGCACCACTACGCCATGCAACCAAAAGGTACGTATGATCAGTGAACTACTGATCATGGTTGCAGGATAGTATATATTGTCAGCGCCTGACAATAACTCTTTTCTACACAAATTGCTAGACAAACCTCACAGACTACTGCTTTAGTCTATCTCGCCTTAGTACGGACCGAGTTTAGAGAAGTATAGCCTAACCCCGTGCAACACCAGGGTCCACCTCCGCGGCGGTCTGGGCCAATTGGTAGTTCGCCAGCATGGATGTGGCAAAGGGCAACGCGCCAGATCATCATAGGAAAGTTCTTAGTCTATAATCGCTTTTGTCTTATTGTCTAAATTTCGACCGTTGCTCATGATGCTATACACTTTGCCGAAGCCTGTGGGCTTTTCGACCCAGGTATCAATAACTCAGTAACTTTTCCGTAACCGGAAGGACATGCAGATATGCTCGAAAAGACACCCCCTGAAAATAGTAAAGAAAACAACCAACTCCAAAAAGTCCAGTATATACAGAGCGTCTTGCGCTCAAGCCACAGTGGCAGTCTTGTTCTTCTTGGCAGCGGGCACCTCGGCCTGTGCATCTGCGGTAGCGTCAAGCTCTCGCTTCTCCGAGACACCGTTCAATTCGGCCTCAGCTTCGGCGAACTTCTTCTTCTCTTCCTCGGTCATACCGGGAAGAAGGGGTACCTCCTCCTTGGCGTGCAGGTTGTTGTGGTAGGTACGGATGATGGAGTCAGTGTCGTCAAGGGCGATCTTGCGAATGTCTGCAATGGCCTTGATCTTGGAAGTGCACTCCTTGTACTGCGCATCCGTCATCTTCAAGCCAAGCTGTTCAGCACGGCTCTTGATCGCGTTCCATCCAGTGAGCCTGCTGGCAAAGTGAACGTATCGGGACATGCCGAAATCTTGAGGATTGATAATCTCGTATGTTGAAGGGTTGTTGAGGATGGCCTTGGCGTGGATACCAGCCTTGTGGGTGAAAGCGCAGAATCCGGTGATGTAGTTCTGCGTAAGTTAGTATACGGTCTGCTAAAGCGTTGACTGGTGCAGAACTGGCACTTACGTTGAAGGGAATGTTGACCTCAACAAGATCGGCAACCAAGTCCTCAACCTCCTTGAGGGCCTTGATGTTGTACTTGCTGGTGACATATTCGCGGTCCGCAACAATCATGCGGGCCATGAGGCCACCAAGAGGAGTGATACCGTTACGCTCACCAATACCAAGTACGGAGGTATCAATGTGAGTGGCACCTGCCTCTAGCGCGCAGAAAGCGTTCGCAATGGCGCAGCCAGAGTCATTGTGGAAATGTGTTTCAATGTCGCAGGAAACAACACCGCGGAGAGTTCGCACAAGGTCGTAAACTTGGCGAGGAGATGCGCAACCAACGGTATCGGCAATACCAACACGGTCAACGCCAACCTTGTCGACAGCGCTATAAATGGACAAAAGGTCAACGAGGTCGGATCGGAAAGAATCCTCGGAGCTGAAACGGATCTCCTTGCCCTTACTCTTGACAAACTCGATGACCTCCAGCGCGGTGTTCTTGATGTATGTCATGTCCTTGCCGTGGCTGTGCTCACGGAGGTACGCGGAGGTTCCGATGACGACATCAAGGCCATCAACACCAGTCTCGACAGCGATTCGGGCATCGTCCATGTGGCATCGTACGTGAGTAAGGATCTTGGCTTTCAACTAGCAGACTGTCAGATTGGGTTCTCACCGCCAGAACATGTTGAGAAAAAAAATTACGTACTCCGAGCTTGCAGAGAGCTTCACAATCCTTTCTCGACTGCTCAGAAGCAGCAGGGCTGGTAACTTCAATGTCTACAATTGTGGTCAGCCTTTGAAAGTTTTGCGCCAAGTGCCGCGGAGCAAAGCCGTACAGTCAACACCAAAGTTGTCAAGAGCTCTCGCAATCTTGATCTTGGCCTCAAGGTCGAAGTAGGCATTAGCGAATTGCTCGCCCTCTCTTAGTGTGCTCTCTGCGCAGGTAAGTTAGCAATGTTTCTCATCCTCAATAGTAAAACTTCAATAGGCGCGAGTGCACATCCGATAACGCTGAAGATGGGCGTTATGACGTACCAATAATCTTGAATCGGCCGACATTTGACAAGAAGTCGCCAACAGGCGCGTATGGGCTCTTGTGAGTAGGGTGAGGGTTCTGTCTAGTATGAACACCTGTGAAGCCTTCCTTGGAGCCGTTGGCGCCGTTGGTGCCATTGCTATGGCCGTTGGTAGCAGGTGTTTCTTCGGGTTGAGGACACATGTTGGGCAATTGGTATGGGTAGGAGTAAGGAAGCAGGAGAGATGGTGGATGCAGGGCGGTATTTGAATGCTGGGAACTCAATTTCAAGGTGAGTCAAGTAGGACAAAAATCTGCTGCGAAAGAGCGATGATGAAAGCACAGGGCCGGGATCGGGTCTGTAGTTTTGCGCTAGCCGCCTTGGTTCGCATGTGGAGTTGCCGTCTGGCGGTGGCCAACGAGATGATTCTACTTTGATGCACACAAGGCGGAGTAGACTTCATTTTTCCGCTCTCAATCTGTTGTCTCTCCACAAACCTGGAGAAAGTGCGGCCGAGGCTCCAGACTGGATGCCTGTCTTGGGTCAAGCAACGAGCATCTGGATACAGACCATGCCATTAGCGACCCACCTCACCGCCTCGTTACCCAAGCTCGGTGGTGATATTGGCCGCGGGCTTACCGTACGGTACAGTGCACACTGCACGCGACATCAAGACATGCTCAACATTTTGCATCCTCCAACATGTGCAGTCACAAATGCGAAAAGAAACCATGGTGGTGGGTCGCTTCACATGAGTCTGGCTTGAAAATATTTTCATCCCTTACGGTAAGCATACACAACTCGTCGCCAGTAGGTGTCATGTAACCCCGCTTTGAGTTAAAGCAGTCGTACGTACCAAGAGGCCCTGCACCAGAGCGGTTGGCATAACCGGCATCAGGGGAAACTCTAGTGATGGTTGATGTAGCACGGTACGGGTCGTCCCTTGTTTCCAATGCCATGGTACGACCTCAGGGTACGTACCAACCTGGGTAGAAACACGTACTGCCCAACACAATCTCACGGCATCAAATGGTGTCTTTCTTGAACTACAACACTGAGCGTCAAGTACCTTTCTCAGCTCTAATGCAGCTTAGAAACTTCATGTGCCACCGTACAGCTTCGTTCGCGTAGCGATGAGATGGTCGTCGTCTTCAGGATCATATGCAAGTACTTCTGTTCGACATGGCGTGTTGGATACGGTAAAGACGCCGATCCACACCTATCCTCCACTTACAATACGTGTGCTGGCCCTCACACCGTAAAAGTCAAGTATGTGGCATATAACTACGTGTAGTATACGGATTCTACACTCAAAATCGTGGCACAGGAATGAGAAAGTAGCGAGAAAGAGAACGGTGTTCAAATCGAAACTACATGGTATCACAAGCTCTGCAACCTGGTATCATCAGAAAGAATCCAAACGCCAACCTAACTTGTTCATACGTGACAACAACGACTTTAGATGCTTTGCTCCATCTCGGTAACGTAGAGTTTGATGTGACTCTCCATCTTGAGATACTCATCATGAGCAGCATGCACCTCATTCTCAATGTTGTCCTTGAGCTCGGCCATCTTCTTCTCCGTCTGCTCGATACGTACTCGTCTCCTCTCCATTTCACGCCCTTTCTCGCCTCGCTCTTCACTCAATCTTGCATGTGTCTCCTTTAGCTCCTCCATCCGCTTACGCGCCCGTTCTGCTTCCTCGTCGCCCTTGGTCTTGAGCTTGTTGGTTCGCGCGTTGATGTTGCCTAGCTGTTTCTGAAGGAGGCGCTCTTGTCGCTCGACATCGCGGACATTGTTACTTCGATCTGCTAATGCGTCTCGATGTCTTGATGCCTTTGCCAACTCGTCTTCCTCGCGTGACAAGTCGGCTTGCACGTCTGTAAGCAGTCTTGTGCACGAGGTTACGTCTGTCGCAACCACAGCGAACGAGTCCTTAGATGTTTGAAGGGCACGAGCACGTCGGTCCAGCATGTCGATCTGAGTCTTGTCTCCAGTGAGTCGGTCGCTAAGATCCCGCAGTGACTCTTCCAACGCTGTCGGACTCTGTTGTGTGTAAGGCTTCAGTTTTACAACCTCGCGCTGCACGTTCTCCTTGTTCTCGACTCTTTGTTGCAAGAGCTTCTTCAATCTGTCTTGCTCGGCTTTCGCACGCTCAAGTTTCTCCGCAACCGCCTCTTGGCCTCTCTTCAACTCCAGCAGCCTGCTCTTGAGCTCGTTGTTGCGCTTTTCCTTCTCTTGCATGAGCCTTTGCGTCGCCGCACGGTTGCGCTCAAGCTCGGCCAACTGTATTTCCTTTGCCTGCTTGTCATCGTAAAGTTGTTCGATTCGTAGTTTGGTGCGCTCGGCCTTGTTGAAATGCTCGTCGATGATCTCGGTCTGTGACTCGCGGAAGCGGATGAAGTTGATCATGTAAGAGAAAATCTTGACCAGACGACCATGGGTAGGCTTGTAAAGGTCATTGAAAGCGAAGTCGTGGATACCGCACTGAGGTCGTTAGCACTGGCTGATAGGCCCGATTTGGGAGGCACTCACTTCGCGAAGAAGCTTCCTCAGTATGACGAAGAAGGCCATCAGATCCCTTGTATCGCTTGTATAGAGCCTTTCTGCATCGCCCCCGCACATGTCTTCGGCGGCAGCGCGCATTGCCGGCGCAACGACTTCGCGCGTCGTGTTCATCAGTAGCTCGGCGAGCCATTCGAAAACTTTCTGGATGATCTGGGGATTGGGCTTCTGCAGGTCTGAGACGGAGAACTGGATTCCGATATCCGAGATGCAGCCTGCAATTTCATGGTCGGGCTATATCCGTCAGTGATGCGCAAAGTCAGAGGGAGTCTGCGCGCATACCAAGGTCATGAATGCGTCGTGTTCGTTGGCGGGCGGTGCCCGTTGGTTGTGTTGAGTCGTTCGCGCCATACTCATGCGCCCGTTGTAAGACATATTGGGTTGTTGCGCGATATTGTTCGGATGTGTGTGAGAGTGTGTGCCAGTCGTACGGGGTCGGGCTGCTCGCTGTCGTGGGGTGGTAATGTTCAGGCGGTGGGCGGTGTTTGTTTACAGGGTCCAACCAACCGTTGGAAGGAGCGACCTTCGGTGCCACCCTTCCGGATACAGTATCGCGCAACAGCGCATCGATCCATAACTCCACCGACAACTCATAGATTGTCCATCATTTTGTACAAGATACGCAGCACGCGTAGCCGCTGCATGCGCCCTTACTCATATGGCCGGTATGATGGAATACACCTCACGTTGTTGCCTTTAATGGCGTAGCCAACTGAAAACGCTGGTTATCAAGCTTAACTCCCGCAACGATGAGAATAATGCATTCGGGATCTCCATGGACAATCGCACCGCTAGTCAAGTGGGTTGGTATACTTCAGATCATAACATGTGTTCGTGCTCGAAACAGACTTGAACTTTCTGTACTATGCTCACCCTGATCAGCATGGGAGACTACTGGATAATGCAAGAAGTAGTTTGAAAATTTTCGGACGTCAAAAATGGTGAACGTTGTCGTTCGAACGTTGGAGGGGACGGGTAGACGATGATGAAAAATTTCGCGCTCAAAACCTAGCTATTCTCAAGCAAGTAGAGGAGTAAGGTTCAGCAATTTCACTACCTTGCCAAGGAGCCAATGTCCACAGAACATAAGTCTGGCGGGATATGGACTGCCTCCTCGACCCTGTGTGCAAACATCATCTGCAATGAAAGCTCCCTTCACAAGATGCATTGGTACGGGTTCGAGCCTGTTTACCGTGCCTTCGTTTCGCATGGTTGGCGGGGTAGCTAGATGGCTGTCGTTGTTTGTGCGTCATTGCAACATGTTCCAAATTACGCCGCTCTTACAACTCTATGCAAATGAGTATTGCCTCGCTGCTGTAGCTGCTACTATATATGATGCGTGCAAGGGTCTGACTGTGGTGAACGTGTCTTTATCGCTGGAGATGGCAGAAGGTTCAACTCGATTGGCCCTGCCTTAGGGTCAGACTCCACAGGCGGGACGGAGTCATATCTCGGTACCGGGAACCTAACTCATGCGTTTCCTGTATCGCCTGTGGTCTAAAATCGGGCCTGTCGTCCAAACCTTGCTCTCGTGGACGATGGTCGCGGCGGACTAGGAATTGATGACACCAGCCCTACATTCGAAGTTTAATAGTGCGTTTCGTGCTCGAACTGCTTGGTTGACTTGTGAGAACGTCCAGTGAGTAAGTTTGGCCTTGCTGTTAGGCGCTGATCTCTCGATAGTGCTGAATCTGGACGCGCGCAAGCGTATGTACTTGGGATACGGCACATTGTGCGTTTCCCCAGACAAGGTGCATCTGGATGCAGGTGCTAGACGTAGTTGTGACGTCTGTTGTTCCCTGCAGATGTGTCGGAGACGTCGACGGGTGCTGCGAAATGCCAGCAACACAAGAAGCGAAGCCAAGTGTACGTACTGCAACGGGCTATGCGAGGATACGGATACGGCAAGACACGATAAAACACAGCATAGTGCACTTGAAACACGAGCTTGCCACGCCTGGGGGTTGGGGTTGGGGTTCACGGCCTCAGAGTCGTCTTTGAAGGACCGTTAGTTTTCAGACAAGAACTCAAGCATGTGACGAGCGGTTTTGCCCGCCCGACAACGGCGCTGTCTGCCGCAGTGACAAGGCACATCCGCATAGCGAATAGGAAAGGTGCATGTTGGAGACACGGGTACCTGAGTGGAGGAGCGTACGACGTCGTTGTTGTTGTTGTCGACGCTCCTCTGACTGGGACAGGCCGCAGGAGGATTCGAAATCCGGGCTAGACCACTGCGTCGTTGGCCTGCAAGACCGACGTGGCTGTCCATGTCCCGCCGAATTTTCGATATTCGATACTTTCCGCAGCACGGTGGCATGCACCGTACCGTCGCAATGTGTGTTGTCGCTGCGGACTCCCTGGACCTGACGAGATGTGTTTTTTTCTTCATTTCATTTCAGGTCATGTTCATGGAAGCGGCTCGTAGGCATGCGACCAGCTGCGAAGTTTGGTCGAGAGATTGACGTGAATATGTCCTGGCCAGGCTGGGGCGCGTGATTGGCAGCTGGGTTGATGAGCGAAGCCCAGCTCCTGGGTGTGGGTGGCGTTCGGCGTTGGTGTCGAAGAGGCACTAGGCGGGTTTTAACGACAGGGCCTCTGAGCCGAGTTCGTCGGCGGCGCCATGGAGACATGGAGCGGCCAGGGTGGCAGAGTTTGGTTGTGACGGACTTGTGGTGGTGGTTCAGTGTTGGGCGGTGCAGGTCACAGCGACGAGGCCGTGGTGCCGCTCGGAGCGTCAGCAGAAGCAAGTTGAAGAGACTACCATAGTATAGTAAAAGCAGCTGCAGTCGCGCGGCGGACAGGGCCTCGCAAATGCCCGAAACAAAAGAAAGTTATTTTGGTGTGGCTCGCGGTGGGGATCGACATCAGTGAGGGTCGAGCCCACGACGGGCTGGCGGCCAGGCTGCAAGCCTGTTAGGAGTACGAGCGGATCGTCCCTTACATCACACACGCTGTGGCAGGCATTCACAACCGGCGTCCTCCCTCGCTCCCGCTCCTTGCTGCATTCACTCCCTCCACACTCCTTTGCCCGCCGTCCTTAATATCCGCACTCTCCAGGACGCCCTCCAACGTTCGCGCCAAGTGCCACCCGTCGCCTCGTCCAGCCCGCGCACCAATATGCAGCCCAACCGACCGTGCAGCGACACTCCCGTCTCCAGATAGCACGCATTATCGCTATCACGCACACACGTCACGCCCGCGCCGCCCACCGCGACGGCCGCGACTCAACGCCCACCTCTCGCCCTTTGCTTCTGTCGCCGCCGCCGCCGCTGTTGCTGCTACGCCCGCACGCCCGCAGCTCCATGTGGCTGTTTGGGCGAAGACGCAGAAAGGCCGCTAGGTTCAATGACGGACCCACCGAGGTTACAGACAGGAAGCGGCCTGTCGCAGAGCAAACCAGCACGATTCAGACGGGCAATGGGTCGCGACGAGGGCCCAGCCTGCGCCTGCGCCAGCGCCGCCGTAGGGGCAGTTCACGCTCCACTGCCGCCTCGATGCGCGACGTTGAAAAGACGCTGCCCGAGCCCGCCTTTGCAAAAGAGTGGCCCCCGTCGAGTGTCGAAGACATCGCCGCCCTGCCCGACCAGCGCCGCCTGGCTCACAGCCCGCACCTGCGCCCGACAACGCAGGAACACGCCGGCCTCCCCTCTACCTTGCATGTGTCCCACTCGCACTCCCACCACAGCCTGCCGCCCTCTGCAAAGGACCGTGGCAAGCTCCAGCGACCCCAGTCCATGCGCAGGGATCCGCCTGCCGACTCGTCCCTGGTCCGCCGCAAGTCGAGCAAGCGGCGAAAAGAACATGATCACGTCCGCGAGGAGGAGATCCGCGCCATGTCGTTCCCCATGCCTCAGAAACGCCCCGCGGCCAACTCTGGAGGCATGCTCCGCCGCGACAGCAAGAAGGTCAAGGGCGCCCTGAACCACCGCTTCGAACGTCCCACGTCAAACGCCTCGCTGCCCCTCGAGCACTCCGTCCATTCATCCATGTCGGGCAATTCAGAGAACCGTGCCTTCCGGGTGAGTGCACTCGACATGTTCTCACCCCGGCCCACCATCCGCGTCTCGGTTGGCTCCAACCACTACGGCAGTGACCGCATGTCACCCAACACCTACAGCGAGAAGTCCACACGCCGACTGATTAGCAGCAGTGCCGACGAAAAGGCGAGCAGGCGGACGAGCCGCATCGACGACCTCGCCGACGAACTCGACGCCGGAGCCCTACGCGATATCCTCGAACGAGACAAGAGGCGGAGAGAGAACAAGGCCAAGGCCGACCAGGACCGGTTACGACGGAGGTTAGAACGTCGTGCTGAGAAACAAAATGCCATTGAAGCAAGAGGCACGCCTGCAGCTCCCCACAAGCAGGGTACAGGCGTCGTTGGACTCGGTATCGAGCGAGAAGCGCCCATGCTCATGGAAGATGTCCGCACATCTACACCACCCCAGCCACAGCAATTGGAGATGCCCGTCACACCCCTTGCTCCCGAGGACAACCAGCTATCGACGCCACTGGAAAGCCCCACCGAAGAGCCTGTAGTATCCAACGCCCAGGAACTCCGCTACTCACGAGGCAGCGCCTCCGCACAAGCACACACCCGTGGACCCTCCAACGCCTCGATTCTGCCTGATCTCATCTCAGAGAAGCTTGCAAACGACCCACCCGTCGAGTCTATCGAGCATGGGCACGACCCCACTCGAAGCGGCTCGCTGCACCCCATTGATACTACCGACACCTTTGCCACATCGAAGCAGGGCTCCTCTACACGCCGGCGTAGCTCAGAGGGCCGCCGCATGGGTGTGTTTGCGTCACTTTTCCGAAGGGGGAAGCGTAACTCGCAAGACCAAGCACGACCCACGCCATCCGAGATCTCCTTTTCCAACACTTCGCGAGAGTCCATGTCTCGCCAACCCCTTCCAGCTCATCTGGTCGGAACCGCTCCTCCTACTCAACCTATTCAGATCCGGAGACCTTCCAGCGTGCCCCGGCGGACCATGTCCAAATTTAGAGAAGATCTACCAGAATTTCCCCTATCACCCCCAGATTCTCGTGTGCAGTCTCCAGAAGTCCCCTCGAGGAGCATCCTTGCTGCCCGCCGAAGAAGCCAGCACCCCTCCGACCTCCATGTCGGGTCACTTCCCGGAGATCGATCTGATTCTCCTGTCAGTCCGGGTGCACCTATCAATGTCCTGTCACAATCACTCGCCTCAGTCGACTCGGAGGCATCGTGGCTTTCCGGTCGACCACCGAAGCGATCGTCCAACAGATCGCAAATGCGCTCCAGTCTGACGTCTTCCGCCCCACTACGGAACGACGACTTCAGCGCATCCTACGAGGAGTTGGGCATGACTGATGATGAATATTTCAAAAGAATGACGCCGCTGCCCGACCAAAGAGGTCGATCCCCTTATGCAAACGACGATCGGGGATGCAAGGCTAGCAGCACGCTTATGAGACTAGATGCTGCAGCTGAGTCCGATGAGGAGGTTGTCTCTCCATCCGCACAGCTGCCGTCGGGTCAAGAAGAACAATTCGTCCAAAGTAGTGTCGGTCGTCAGCCTACCATCATCCACCGCCGACCCCGCGTCAAGTCTACTGAAGGTCTCCTCAGCATATTCCTCGACGATACCGAGGATACATCATCCAAGGTTGCCGACATGGCACAAGAGTCATCGGACCCGGATTCACCTACGTCGCCAACGTCGGAAACGGAACCAGTGTTGGTACAGCGCGCCAAGAGCGTCGATCTCGGCAAGGGCCATGGTCACATTCGTCACCTCAGCGCCGGTTCCGCGAGACTCTTGGATATTCAGAAGCGATCGAGTACACCAGTGCACGGCCGGCCGCATAGTAGGATGTCCGAGCAGGAGTAAAACACCCATCCCGATGATTGATTTCTTTCAGGAACACGCATGCACGCCAGCCACGCCATTCATTTTGCTTCCCTTTGTATCCTGTCACTCATTTACCTTTCTTTACATGTCTCTCCTCCAACTGCATCCACTCATTTGAATTTCCTTAGCTGTCTGTTGCTTTTTCTGGCTTGGCTGCATGCGTTCCTGGACCAATCGACTCTTCGGATGGATGTGCTCCCTCGGACTACTCTACTAGATTTGGATCATCTTCCACACTGCATAGCGTGGCGTTGACATTTGTTTCAGAGTTATTTTTTTCTGCGTGATACCACAAGCTGCCTGGAGCGGCTTCTGTGATACCCTCTTTTCGGGTTGAGTATTTTTTTCTCGGGCGTATTAAGGAAATATTTGTAGTATATAAACGGGCTTGGGGCCCGGATTTGGGTCATGTGGACCGCCACATTGTATAAGGTTTAGGACAGATACCATGGGCATGGCGTCAAGAAGATGCTGCGTCCACCACTCTTTATGAAGAGAGCTTAGTATAAATCAGCTGTATCAGCTTTGTACATTCCGACATTAGACCTTCAGCACGTCTTCATGCTCATGTGACGTAGGGCGCACGTATTCTGGGCTACCCAACGCAGAAGGTAGACCCTGGTGGGGCAAATCGGGCGGTCGGGCAAGCACGTCATCCATGTCGCAGCCCCTCTGCGCCGCAAGTGTACAGTAATCCGCGCTTTATCATCATAACGCCAGACCTAAGAACTGTTTGAAAGCCCTACTCCATCGATCATCCCAGATACACGCAAATCCTTGATATTGTAAGTACTCCTTTCCTATCTCTGCTCACGTTCCCCCGGCATTACTGCGAGTCTTCGGTTTGCGCAGGGACTCGAACGGCTTTGCCGAAAAGTAAGCGCATCAGAATTGTTCCCGACAACGGCGGCCAGTCCATTTCATCAGCCGAGTTCTTTGAAATCACATCTTCCCGCTGCCTTACCACGCTTCCACATATACTATGTTTGCGCCGTCGTCCTTCAGAGCCACCAGAACACTGCTCACATCTGCTCGCCTGCAAACAGCTATCAGCCCCACATCCACGGCAAACCTCTACCGACCACTCTTCACCCAGAAGTTCTTTCACAACACCGCCAAGATGAGCGACGACCACAAGGGTGTACACAACCTCCAGAAGTGAGTCTCATTCTCGTCGCTTTCCACATGGGGTGTATGACGTCCTATGCGCTGGGCATGGGCTAACGGGATGGCGTTGTAGGAAGGACGAATTCGATGCAGCTTTGGCCCAGAAGGACAGCCTCATGGTTGTCGACTGCTTCGCGACATGGTGCGGCCCTTGTAAAGTGATCGCTCCCCAGGTCGTCAAGTAAGTTTCCGCTATGCCGTACAAGTCACCCGTGATTAACCGTTCTCGAGGTTCTCCGAAAAATACCCCAGCGCACGCTTCTACAAGCTCGACGTCGACGAACTTTCCGAGGTCGCGGGAAACCTCGGCATCCGGGCCATGCCTACCTTCCTTCTTTTCAAGAACGGTGACAAGGTCGCCGAGGTCGTTGGTGCCAACCCCAAGGCCCTCGAGACCGCTATCCAGAACAACATCGATGCATAGAGCGCACAACCGAAGCCGCCTCGCAGACACAGACGATCGCGCCCAGTACCAGACTAGGCTTGGACAATGAACATGGGGACACTGTTTTGCTGAGGGTTAAATGATGGGCAACAAGCGGCCGAATGGAATTATGATAACGTCTTTCGAATACCAACCGCTACATTCTCACACATTTCACAAGCTAGGACAGGACTTCTTTAGTGATTCACTCGTGCGCCCGACCGAGGGAAGGATTTAATCTGTTGACAGCATTCTGACACCGGAGTACATAGCATCAGTAATAGAATGTTGGACTTTCCATCTACACTCTAATTGAACAGGCCGTGAACCGTACAATATGCGGAGCAGTATACAACACGCATGCGGTGGGGAAATTAGGCCATGGATTTGGAGAATTTCGGCTTATCCACGTACTTGTTCAGCGCCTCTTTCCCATTCAGTATGGTTCTGCAGATGATGCGCTACACCTTTCACACCTCTGAATATTTTACCGTCCCAGTCTTTCTCGTTGTCTGAAGCGTGCACGTCGTACGTGGGGATACTATCCAAATTTCCAGCTCTGACACATGAACGAATCGCGGTATGGTATTGCTTCGCCGCATCAAGAGATGCTTTCCATGAGAAAGGCACAACTAGTCCAGCTTCTCTAGCCGTTAGCATGCTTTCTTAGTCCCTCTTTGGCGTCCAAACTTTCGTTTTCGATGAAAGGGATTCAGACCGCACATGAAGCGCCTGATACGATTACGTTTCGATTCACTACGTTGTAGGCCTGAGACCATCTGTAAGCCGCCCAGAGCTGGCTGGTACATGTCAACGCCGATGGTCGGCACGCATTCAGGCGTGCTGTAATGCTCGGGCATTGTTGGCTCGTACGTAAGAGCAGGCGCGTGTGAAGGGGGGATGAGCTCAGACTGAGAGTGCTTGTAATTTGGCCTCATTTCGAGCTTAGGGTGAGCTAGGGCATTAGCAGTCGTGGAGCGTCGTTTGGGAACGGCTACGCATGATTGTTGAGGTTGAGTATTGGTGTGCTGCGGCTCGTGCTCGTTAGCGAAATCTTCAGGGAGATAAGAGTCTGGCTCGATGACTGGAAGATCTTGGTCTGAATCGTGCTCCTCGGGTGGTGGTGCGGGTAGTGGGTGATCGGTCCGCATGAAGTCTTCCGCGGTCGGTTGACGAAGGATACCACCGCCATTACCATGTATAGCACTCGCAGAATATCTATCAGTGTTTTGGCCGTGTAGCGGGTACGGTGGTGATTGCAGCAAGATCCCATCTCTTCTGCCCCTAGCGACAATCAGCTCAACATACTCGTTGTGATCGGGCATACTGATGGAGTGCTGTTCCATGGACCTTAGATCGCCCATGAAGGTGTTGTATGAGTATGAAAGTAGTCGTGGCTGCCCGAAAGTGCTCTCCGCTGCAGTCCCAAGCTGGCTTTGTGGGCTCATATCATCTTCAGAAGTGTCCTCCCACGAGTACCGATGTGTGTACATAGTTGGCCTTGTGATAGCAGAAGATGGTGGCGGTAGCGGCCGTGGTCCTGTTGTATGTACAGACGAAGAACCCTCTGAGGGCTTCATCTGCGAGGGCGCGCCAGGGCCTGACGAGCGACATGAAGCCCTCTCTGGTTTTCGTGTTGACTGACTTCATATCCAGTGTAGATCTTGCTGAATTTGGTGTCAGACTTGATGGGTGATTGGGATGATAACGACTTGCCGGAGGAGACTGAATGTGCCACAAGGCAGTATGCCATAAGAAAGGCATTGTGAAAGCCTAGTATGCTCGTGACTCTGATAAAGCAACCTAGAGCTGTGAATAACGTGACGCGTTCTGCAAGCGCTCAGTCTGGCTTATTCACTATGCCGCGATACTCTAGACACTAGAATACAGACGCGCTCAGTACGACTATGAATGTAAGGAACTCATCACATGTTCAAATTACCCACTTGTTCCGAGTCTGGGCGCAAGCGGCTGGGCTTTCATTGACAAACAGACGCTTGATGTTCCATGTTGATATTCACAAGTCTCGTGTATCTTGATACGTGTCTTCGGGACTTGCGAGAAAAATGCCGCCACTTCATCTTCCACTATCATATCCAAGTCTGTACCCAATTGCCATGTACTCGGCACCCAGTCAAAATCTACTGATTCCCTGTCCTACTGCACCAACAGCAGCTACCAGCAGTCGGTGGGATAATGCTCGAGAATATAGACGGAGAGTACAGCGAGCGCCTCAGGTAGATCCCTGTTATGATCTTTCTATCCCAGATGTAGAGCGACATGCTGAGTCCTGGGTGCGGAAGCTAGTCCTTGCCATGATCAACCTTGAAGACATCAAAGATCCTGCAAACTCAAGTGCAGCCAAGATGTTTCACCCAGAAGCTTACGACTCTCTACTCCTCGAAGCGACATGTCGCGAGATCTTCCTAGCGCTGATTGACCGGTGTAAGAATGGCTTCCGGGGCCCAGCTCAGTTCAACAAAGCGCTCAAACCTCACCGAGACCTCGAGGCCGATGCTGATGCGACATGCGCACAACGTTTGCAGAATGTAGTGAACGCGCTACTCTGGAATAAGAGAGTTGCGAAAGATGTGTTGTTTGAAGATTGGAAGATCCGGCTGCTTGTGAACCATCCTCTAGCTTACGATAAAGAGAAAGATTCGCAGAAAGGGTCCAACGATCAGCGAAGAAAGCGACTAGAATCAGAAAGAGAAAAGCTAAGGAGAACTGAGGAAGAGCTGCTTGCTTATCGCACGAGTTTGGAAAGACCATAGTGGCGATAGCCGAGGGGTAAAGGGGCGGATGTAGGTGTGGTAGGATGCTCGGGGATATCAATATATCTTTTCTACAGTTACCCGTGACGGTGCAAATCTCTCTGTGTAGTCGAAATTCCCAAGCAACGATTGTCTATAAATCAATGGCTCTGAACGTTCATGGTGTCACTTAGGTAGCCCCCAGGTCAGCAACGTGTACCTACTTTGTAACTGCGCTTATGAGGGGCCTGTCTTGGAGGTTAGAGGTGACTGCGACGGCTTTGCGGTTAGATCAGCCTTAATGAAACGTTTGTAGCATACAATCTGCATATGTACCGCCCAGATAAAGTTTCCAAGGCTCTCAAGTCGCTGCGCAGGTGAACAGGCAAGGAGAGTTGACGCTGGTCAAAAGCTGCTTAGCTGAGCGGGGTATGCTTGGCGCTCCCAGCCTGAGGGGTACGGCCTCCTGCATCCTTCATTCTCGACACTGACAGCTGCTAGAGAAGCTTCCTTCTCTTCTGCATATAACCTCCTAATCTCCACCCGATAGCGATATATTCACACCAAATGCTTCGGGAACGACAACGCACTTCCTCCACAAGCATTTCCAGTTGATTGTTCACTTGAAGAGTCCATCACGACGATGAATTCACATGCATCCAAGAGTGACATAGGGGTGAAGATGCTCTTTTAATTTTCTTGGATAATGTGCATGCGGCTTGCGTATTCTTCGTAAGGATTGCCACGTTGCTTGATGAGGAAGGTCGCGATATGGAGTAGGTATGTCAAGATATTGTCAGATCTTGGGTATTTGACAGCCTTGAATTGCTATCAAGTGACCAACAGCCCCTACGTATCTCTTTCTCGTGTTTCATTGGATGCTACATGCTTGGCCTGGCAAAGTGATGTCTGCCAAGGTCAGGTTACAAAGGTTCAGTAACGACGCAGGCCTAGTACCGCTCGGCGCCAACCATATATCCGAGATACCCAGAACATCCAAGAACGCAGTGCGGGATTCGGGCGAGTGTCGAGCACTGTCCACGAAAGATTATCTCTGGGCGATGAAGACAGTGGAAGGGTTGTTTGGTGCCGAGAACATTGTGAACGGTAACACAGTTCCACGACTTTGCTGAATCAGGCAGCTCGAAACCGGAAGGAATATGTTGTAGAGACTTATATAGCCCAATGAGTGGATAATCGTATTACGATTCTATCCCCTTCACAACTCTCGCCATGTCTACGGGCGCAAACCTCGAAATCGTGGATGCCGCAATGGCGAACGTGCACGCCCCTCACAACAACACACAAGGTAGCGCGAGTCTAGAGAAGCAAGATCAGTTTGTATCGACTTCTGAGAGCCTTCTTGGCCCTAATGGCGAGCAATATCCTACCGAGGAAGACTGGTGCCAGCTCCGCCGTGTGTACGGCAAAGTCAATTGGATGAGTACGCACGTCTTCTTCACGAGGTCTTTTCATATCCTGCGCTAACGTCTGAATTACTATTAGTCTACATTATCGGTGTTGTGGAGATGTGTGAGCGTTTTGCCTACTATGGGACGACCGCGGTATTCGTCAACTTCATTCAGAGAGACTTGCCTACATCAGGACCTTTCCCAGAAGCAGGCGCTGCAGGCGATGGCCAGCCCGGTGCACTTGGAATGGGTCAGCGTGCTAGTACTGGCCTTGTTCAATTCAACTCCTTCTTCTCGTACATCATGCCTCTGGTTGGTAAGCAAATGTATTGTTGTCGAGGAAGAATCGTACTAAGTCCTTCTCCTAGGCGGATGGGTTGCAGACGAATACTGGGGCAAGTTCAAAACAATCTACTTTGTAAGTCTTCATCCCCGTACTAACTTCATGTGAGCCATGTACTGAATTCTTGTGTCTTCATTAGGCCATTGGTGTCGCAACATTGGGACATGTCTTGATCATTATTGCTGCGATTCCTCAGGTCATGGGACCAAATCCTGAGGGAGCTCTTGCGTCGTTCATTCTGGGCTTGATCTTGTTTGGAACTGGCGTGTAAGTTTCTCTCCCTAGAATGGATATTTGTGAGACACGTACTGATGTTGTAAAATTTAGAGGATTCTTCAAGTGTTGCATATCACCGTTGATTGCGGAACAGTACGAGGCCAGCCACCCTCGAGCTTTCATTCGCACTGAACCAAACGGAGAACGGGTCATCGTCGATCCAGGAATTACCTACTCTCGAGTTTACATGCGCTACTACCTTTTAATCAACGTTGGAGCGCTTGTCGGCCAAGTTTCCATGGGTAAGCAGTTGGTCAGCGAATTGTATGATACTTGAGAGCTAATCAATGCAGTGTACGCGGAGAAATATGTCGGCTTTTGGCTCTCATTCACGCTGCCAACCATTCTCTTCGTCCTCTGCCCGCTTCTGATGCTTGCTTTTAGCAAGCATTACGTCAAGAAGCCACCACAGGGCGACGTGCTTGTCAAGTCGATGAGAACATATGGACTAGTTCTGAAAGGGCGCTTCTCACTCAACCCTGTGCGGACATGGAAGAACCTCTCCGATCCAAACATCTGGGATACTGCGAGGCCAAGCAAGATTGCAGACAAGCCCGTATGGATGACCTTTGACGATGCGTGGGTCGAGGAAGTCCGACGTGGCATCAAAGCCTGTCAGGTGTTCTTTTGGTTGCCGATATTTTGGCTGCCTTATGGTCAGATGTGAGTCTTGGTTTCGTCTTAGATACATACGAGACCAGCGCTGACCATCTTCAAGGACTAGTAACCTGGTTTCACAGGCGTCCACCATGAAGCTCAATGGTGTACCAAACGACGTGGTGCATAATCTGGTAAGAGCTCTGATATAAAACTGCATGCGAGCAGGCATATACTGACTTCATGCACTAAAGAATCCGTTTACGCTACTCATCTGTATCCCGATCTTCGACAAATTCTTGTATCCAAGGCTCGCGCACTGGGGTATCAATTTCACCCCTTTGAAGAAGATTCAAGCCGGATTTATCTGCGCGATGCTTTCTATGGTTGTTGCAGCAGTCATTCAACACTTCATCTACCAGAAGTCGCCTTGTGGAGAGTTCCCAACGGACTGTGACCAACCACCGGATCTCTCAGTGTGGACTCAAGTCCCAGCCTACATCCTAATCGCCTTCTCGGAGATCTTTGCATCAATCACTGGGCTTGAGTATGCTTATACGGTCAGTAGTGACTCTGTACCATTTGTGTGTGAAAAAAGACTGACTTGGTGCTCCAACTTTTAGAAAGCACCGAAGAACATGCGCTCCATGGTTACAGGCATGTTTTGGTTTACCCATGCCTTCTCTTCTGCCATCGCTCAGGCATTCGTGCCATTGGCTGGCGATCCACTCCTCGTATGGCTATACATGAGTATTGCCATCTTGACGTTCCTCGGTTGGGTCGGTTTCGCCTGGACTTTCAGAACGTTGGACAAAGAGAATGACATGCTCGACAAGCTTCCGGAAGGTGGCTTCCAGTCCAACGCTGAGTACGCTGCGGCGAAGACTGAGAACGCTGAAAGAGCCTGAGCTTGGGAGTTTAGCGTTTCATTGGACTTTGTCGGTATGTCAATACGAGATCTTTGTCAGGCTACTACAAGGCCCTGATGCCAGGCAGAATAAGCTGTACAAAGACCGAATCACCGACATGCAAAGTCCTATTCGGACTGCCTAAAATGCACAATAAGATTTTTGCCGTAAACCCTCTCAGATCACTACTCCAACAGTTATTTCCGAGCCCATAAGTTAACTGTACCGCTGTCTTAGGGAAAACGTGGTCACGGGAAGCAAGGGCTTCAGCGACATCGGTAGATCGACAAGTCTCTAGGTTCGACTCACCATCGCATCTCCCGTCTTGAACATTCGAAAAAGTTCTAATCTCAAAGAATAGCCTTCGTCCATGTGTCGGACACTCTTATTACGCGATGATGGCTCGGGGACGTCACGGAGGTGGAGCTCATCGCAGTTTCTCACATTCCTAGAAAACTGCAACACCATCTCCTAACCTCATCTCTGCGTTGTCAGCCATCCTTCTTTCCTCGATGGCGTTCTTTATACAATATAGGGCTATCCAGCGGCACGTGAAGGGAGAGCTACAACGCTTGACTGGAGTTTCAGATTCGTTGTCCGATCGTATTACACGCTTGCCTGGCGAAGCATACGAGTTGAAACATTCAGAGTCATCTGGTAAGCTGCAAGGTGAACCGTTTACACGGATTCCAGGTATAACGTTGAGGGAAGATGGTAGTAATCAACTCCATCACCAGGTTGATTGGACTGGCCCCGACGACCCATCAACCCCTAGCATTTCTCAACTCTATACCATATCTTTGTGACACTACTCGTATATCTCGTCGCTTTGGTTGAGACCCTCCCATCTTCTATTGACTCTGCTGTGCTCACTAGAGCGTCTGCCGACTTTCGGGTTTCAGAAGTAGCGGAATCATTAGTCGCTGCACTTTTCTTGGTAGGACTTGGCCTTGATGCCTTGCTTCTATCTCCCCTCTAGGAGCTCCTTGGAATATATCCTATCTATCCTGGCTCTCTCTCCGTCTTTGCCTGCTGGATACTTGGATCTGCGCTAGCACCAAACTCCGGTGCCCAGATCACCTTTCGATTCCTCGCTCTTTTCCACTATTCGCGATACCCGCATTCGGCGGATCAATTCTAGGCTAGTCTCTCATGCCCGTATTTGAATGACCTGCTTCGAATTATTTTTTCCAAGCAAAAATAGGAACAGGTACGGTAATAGGTGCTTATATTGGCTATGAGGAAGACACCAACTGGAGGTGGACGAAATGGACAACGTTGATCCTGATCGGAGTGACTTTCACACTTGTATTGCTTTGCAAAAGAGAGTCATTTGCACCGCGACTACTGCACTACAAAGCACAGCAATCAACAATTTAAGACCGTAACTAAACTATCGCATGGTTCTATTGGCGAACTCTTGTCTAGGCCCTTACTCGGCCGTTTCTTCTCCGTACACAGCAAATCGTCCTGGCCTCTACACTATACTTGATAATTGTTTACATCATCTTATTTACGTCCCTAGAGGGGTATATGCTTCTTGCATGTTTGAAAATACAGTTTGCAGCTCTCTTCTGGAGTGGTCGTCGCGGAAGTCCTACTTGTTGGTCTGATTGTAAAGAAGAGTTCAATTAACAAGTGTTCCTCGTCAACTCTACACCAAAACAGCTTGTTTGGGATTCAAGTCCAATCTCGTCCTCTTCAACGGCTTTTTTTTGACACAGCAGAATCTCTTTGGACTCCAGCTCGATTCAATCGCTGACTGAGTTCTGGAAAGAATGCGCTTCATCCGTAGCGAATTGGCTGTCAAGGGTAGAGATTGAGCTTGAGCGTGAGCTTGACGCAAAACAAGAATCACCCTTCGACGCTCCGGTATTTCCTTTCGAGTTCTCAACGATGTTGGAGATTATTGCAGGCTTTCGTCGGACGTACCGTCGATGCAATCGCAACGCATCTAACACCAAGTCAAAAGTCGAAGATCTCCCTGCCTGGGGTCAACTCGTACTTCTAGCAGTGCGTCAAAAAGAACTCCTCGATCTTCTGCCTCTGGATCATCTCTAGGATACTAAGGAGGCAGCTGCATGAGCCACTTCCCGTTGCGAGCTTCTAGAATGGCGCCAT
Organism: Alternaria brassicae; assembly: GCA_004936725.1. Classification (NCBI taxonomy): domain Eukaryota; kingdom Fungi; phylum Ascomycota; class Dothideomycetes; order Pleosporales; family Pleosporaceae; genus Alternaria; species Alternaria brassicae. The sequence goes on along the minus strand of CM016505.1, from coordinate 1,125,137 downwards.
TTTTTATTACCCATGCCTGCTTGATATGAGATCGCGATCCCCTGTATGGTGCACTATACGGTAAGGGGAGAGGGCGCTTCTGCCGTCGCATAGGACGGGTCAACCGTCAAATGCGTACAATCTAAATTCGCATCATTGCAAATCCTACTCGGTGAGTCGTCATTCGACATTTCAAAGAGATTGGTCCCTTTGGAAAGACCATCGCTTACCGCGTACCTCCCGGACCCATCTCCCATGATTAGTAGAGCCCAACGCGCGTCTTCTATTGCAATATCCGTGCAAACTTCGTTTCAATTAACGTTTTGTTCAACTCACGTCCTCTAAACAATTTACCGAGTCAATTATCCCTCCGCCGATCCATGCGGAAAGCAGAAGCATTTCCGAGTTCCCATCTCCCAACTTCGGTGCAAGCGACAGACCCTTTAAAAACCCGCAGGGACAGGGGTGCACATGTCAATATCCCTACATGCAAAAACATGCTGCAATCCTACATGTTCAAGGTCTGTCAAAAGGGTCAGTGTACCTGCCGCATGCAGACATTGCAGCGCGGTGTAGGCCTCGGAGATTTTCTTCTGCCATGGTTGGGTATCGTGGGGGTCCACATGTAATTTGTAGGAAAATGGGGGTGCTAGCCAATAAGGAAGAAGTAAGAGCGTGCACGCGTGGCGTGAGAGAGGATACCAGCTATACAGAGTGCTGTTGCTAATAGCTGGGAATTTGACTACTCGATAGTGGAGGCGTTATAGGGTCACTGCGCCCGTAGGATTGGGCACATGATCCACCCGTTTTCAGTGCTGCTTTAGGTGTATGCTGTTGCGTGGAGGCCAGCACGGTGGGAACTTTGCCTATGTGAGTGTTGGGCGGAGCGCAGCAAAAACAGGGATCGTTGAGACTATAGAGAACGAATGACGTATGTGTGAGGGCTGCGTGTAGGAATCGAGACTGCAGTATTTTGTATAGATGCGGCATGTGCTGGTATTGTCCTTGTGATTCGCGCAATGTATCGCAGTCGGCCGTTCCCCCACCGCGTCGTCATCTACTTCCGCTCTAGACATCCTTCAGTAGCTTCTCAATCTCTTCCAGGTCCTCAGCACTGTCAATCTCGATGATTCTGTTGACCTCGCTGGTGTTCCGCATCAACTCCTTTGCGCCGGCGTACAGCATCTTCACCTCGCTGTTGCATGTTATGGGCAGGTAGTATAGCATGACGTATGGCACGGACAATCGTCCCGAGTCCTGTCAAGTCTCAGTCTCTCCCCCCGTGTGTATGGTGGGCATAGCGTACGAGGGTCAACGGGTAGCTCAAGAGCACAAAGCGCGGGGCATGGTCGGGTAGCTCGTCGGCGAGGCTTTGTACATCAGAGTAGACGTCGTCATCTGCCTGGCGCACTTCGAGCGTCTTCTTATCGATTTCGTCTGGCGCGCATGGGCGTCAGCGCCATTGCAGAGTACGAGGCCCATGGCGGATGGTGGCAGGAACGACGGCGGCAAAAGCAGTAGGTATACGAACAGATGACTGCCTGGGCATCTTTGGCGCGCGAGGTGCCTAGACGGAATTTGCGTAGCTTGGTTTTGGTCTCGTCCGAGAAGGTGTACAATCGTGCCTCCGAACTCTGGGCCGAGGCATTAGCGAACCGGCGAGCATGACACGCGTAAGGTGATGGCGGCACTTGCCATTATGTCGCACGATGGGAAGACTTGGGTTCGCAACGGGCGTTTGACGATGTCCGGGCGTGGTGTAGGGCTGAGGAGGTCTGACGGACGGCACGCATTAGTGGGGGTCTGTTGGCGGGGGTTCCTGAGCTGGACGGATGGCGCTAGCTGATGCACTACCGTCATGGCCATACACCCACGTCTTTCTAGATGCCTTTTCTCTTCATGCACCTAGCTACTCATACCAGATACCATCTTTCCCCCGAGTTACGTCTCCCGGCCCATGTTCGGACGATTGAATCAGGTTGCCAGACACCTGTCTCGTCCTATACCCAGCTTTGCGCATCGTTCCGCCGCCTCGTTCCGACCATCGATAACGTCATCAGTCATGGCTTCGACACAACAAAAGAGTCTGATCCATACGGCGGGCTGTTTGATCATTGGCGATGAAGTTCTCGGAGGGAAGGTATGTAGCTGGGAATTGATTGGTAATTCAGACAGCTGACGCAAGACATAGACCGTTGACACAAACTCGGTAGACTATGCTATACCACCCTGAAGCCATGGTACGCTCGCTAATGTTCCACAGGCGTACTTTGCCAAATTCTGCTTCTCATTGGGTATCAACTTGCGCCGCATTGAAGTCATTGCGGACGACGAGGGCGAAATTGTAGAAGCCGTCCAACGCATGTCGAAGAACTACGACATGGTAGTGACGAGTGGCGGAATTGGTCCCACGTGAGTGCAGCGTACTCTATCCACTATGCAGCCGCTCAGCTAATGGGCATCTAGTCATGACGACATTACCTACCAGTCAATAGCCAAGGCTTTTGGCCTGCCATTGAAGTTACACGACGCGGCGTTTGAGCGTATGAAGCGCCTCTCGAAGCCGCACAAGTCTCAGCCAAATTTTGACTGGAACGTCGAATCTCCAGCGCTTACGGCAAAGAAACGCATGGTTGAACTGCCTATTGACGATTCCAAGCCAGATGAAGACCAAGTTATTTTCGTCAGCGAGTCGCTTTGGGTGCCCGTTAGCGTGGTGAATGGTAACATACACATTTTGCCCGGAGTGCCTCGCCTCTTCGAAGCGATGCTAGACGGACTGAAGCCCCGCATCCTACCTAGATTGACGGATCCAGAGGGCAAAGGCGTGCTGCGGATTCTAATCTCGACTCCGATGGCTGAGAGTGCCGTTGCTGGATATCTCACCGAGCTCGCTGCCAAGGCGGAGCCAAAAGGGGTCAAGGTGGGAAGCTATCCTCGATGGGGAAAGGACCACAACACCGTGACGCTAGTTGGACGCGATCGCGAGTTTATGGAGAGCTTAGTTTCCGAAGTAGAAGAGGCTGTTCAGGGGAGGCGCGTAAATGTAGAGGGCGAAGACGATGGAGAGACGTCAGACAAGGACTCATAGCGGCTGGCAGAAGGCGGGCTGACAGAAGAGAGGTGGGGCAGTCACGGAGTATATATTGAATATGCAGACGCAGGGACCGCGTGTCAGAATCGCATGCCTGTGAAGATGATGATGGGACAGGACTGGTTTCAGCAAACTAGACGGCTAGACGGTTTCTCGAAGATGTGTAGAAGCCCTGCCGCCACCGAGGCTGGCAGGCCTCGGTGGACCCAGACGCGACAGATAGATGGAGGTCAGCTTGTGCGGTACGAGGAGATTTGCTTTTCAAGCTGGTCAATCGAGTTAGATGTCATGATTACATTGATAAGGTCCTTCTCGGGGCGAGGCTCGCGGGGCATGACGGAGGACAAGCCGCCGACCCCGCTCGTGTGACGCTCCCGAAGTAAGCATCGTGTGTGTGTGTGTGTGTGTGTGGGTGGGTGGGTGGGAGAGGGAGATGGGGCCCGCATGCTGGAATAGTCACATGCACAGGAGAGGACGCATTTGGAATCAGCAGAAGCAGCCAAACGCGAAAGCAACACGCTCTGCCCGTGGATGGCAACGTTTTTCTGCGCCGGCCTCTCCCCCTTGGTATCTGTCGGAACCATGCCTTGTGCATAGTAGTGGTTCGTGCGAGGGCATCATGTACTCCGTGCCACATGGCGTCGGGCGCTGGGATCGCTTGGAAGCGTCCGAGTAGCCCGACCATGCAGTATTGCACGTCCAGTGTCGCCGCTTTTGAGAGTAGGCTCTGCTGGGGCTTTTTTTTTGTTTTTCTTTGGGCTTGGGCATGGAGAGATTCGGAAGGCGTCAGATGCAAGATGCAAGATGCAGGATGCAGGATGTATGCGACTGGACAGGCGGCAAATGGGGAGGGTTGGACGATACAGGCAAACGCCCAAGCCTATTCACCTTGCAGAGACGGCCATGGGGGGTGGAGACGGGCGGTGGCTCTGGCCCTGTTTGGTTGGACGTGTGCACGGCTAGCCGCTAAGACGGCCGCCTAGTTGGAGTAGCCCTTCTCCTTCAAGGCCCCAGACGAAGCTAGAAGGTCGTTTTTGCTACCGAGATCGTCCTGCTCTGCTCTCCCGTCCTCCACTATCGCGACGAGCTCTCCTGGCCTATTTCCCTCGCTGCTGATAATCCGGACTCGAGCACCACCGCCGACATTGCATCACCGTCGCAGTACCGCGCGTCGCATCGCCACAACACGCCGACCGCTCCCTACATCGCCGTCCCATAGCCTTCCTCCATCTGCTCAACGCTATCCATCCATCTACCTGTCTACCTGTCTGCCTGCCTGCCTGCCTGCCTGCCTGCCTGCCCATCTACTTATACCCTAATACACCACCCATCGCCCGCGACCTGCAACATCGTCCGGTACCCCCCTCACATCCGCAATGGCATCCAAGGTAGGTGCCGTCCATGGCCAGCGCCCCACGCGCCCCTGCTAACACCCGCGCCAGTTTCTCCGAGAATACAAGCTGGTAGTCGTCGGCGGCGGTGGAGTCGGAAAGTCGTGTTTGACTATCCAGCTGATCCAGAGCCACTTCGTTGACGAGTACGACCCGACCATCGAGGGTGAGCCACGTCCGACACGCCGCGTTCCGCGCACCAAGATACTAACGTGACCAGACTCGTACCGCAAGCAGTGTGTCATCGACGATGAGGTCGCTCTGCTCGACGTGCTCGACACCGCCGGCCAGGAGGAGTACTCGGCCATGCGCGAGCAGTACATGCGCACAGGAGAGGGCTTCCTGCTCGTCTACTCGATAACCGACAGGCAAAGCTTCGAGGAGATTATGACATTCCAGCAACAGATCCTGAGAGTAAAGGACAAGGACTACTTCCCCATGATCGTCGTTGGCAACAAGTGCGATCTCGATGGCGAGAGGCAGGTGTCAACACAAGGTGCGATTTGCCTCCCCCCCCCTTGTTGAGCGTGTACGCTAACCCTTGCGCAGAGGGCCAGACTCTGGCGCGGAACTTTGGCTGCAAATTCATCGAGACTTCGGCGAAATCCCGCATCAACGTCGATAACGCCTTTTACGACATCGTACGAGAAATCCGCAGATACAACAAGGAAATGTCCTCCTACACAGGCGCCCCTGGCTCAAATGGAAACGGGCCCCAGAAGACGACCTTCGACACGGATGACCAGGCGGAGAAGAAGGGCTGCTGTGGGTGCGTAGTAATGTAAGGAGATGGAAGCCATTGGCGTTGTTTTTGCTGTTGTTGCTGCTGCTGTTGCCGTTGTTGTTGTTGTTGTTGCGCACGCTGCGGAAAGATACCTAACACCGCTGGGTTCGGTCAACCGCCCTGGCCATCGGCGGTGCTGCTGTGACGTACTGCCAGTGCACATTCTCTTCGATACTGTCACTTTGGCTTCGCATTACGGGCTAACGGATTCACGTCTGCTGGATGCGCCTCCGAACACCCCACTTCTACTATTGGTATCGACTCCATCTTTCCCATCTGGTGGCGCTCTTCGCATTCGTCTTCATCTATCTAGACCGATTTCTTTCATGGCATCTTGATCGGTATTCTGTATTTCCTCCTGTCGGTACGCCATGGGATGCACCATGCCGCATGCTTCTGGGAGTCAAAAGATTTCCTTGTTTTTGACAGCTTTTAGGGTCGTTTAACTTTACATACCTTCTATGAACATAATTTCATCTCTACTCGCTGCGCAATCTCGTCTCTCACCACACCAGTGTTCGTCAGCGACAGCACCACGGCAAAATGCCACCTTGGTGCAGCTGCATCTAGATTGCCAGCTCACAGTGCATCGCAACTTCACCTCGCGCGCCACATGCACACCCATTGACGACCAGCCGCGTTGCAATAACAATGATCGTCCACTGATAGCCATAATCGCGTGGTGTTTCGACTCGTGCGCCTTGCCCGGGCGTCACCATTGGATGCAGATTACCACAGATATGGCGCTACCCGGCACGGCCGTTTCAGGGCGTACTACATGCCGGCAGAAAGAGGGGAAGTCGATTAGGAGAAAGAAGGGTAGATGGACATGGGCACTTGCACACGGACGTCTCACAGCGACATGATACCGATTCCATTAGGGCTGATTTCCACGAAGCTACAGTATTCTCCGGACGAAGACCACAGCAGTTGTTATCTGGGGATCCCCCCCCATGTGAAACGCTGGGTTGGCGCAGCTTGCCGGAATCCCATGCACCACCGTTCCTGCCCTATCTGCAACACGTGCAGCACGTGCGTAATGCGTCGACTGGCGCACATGAACACCCCGTCCATTCTCATTCCTCCAGCCTGACCATCTGCTCGCCTTACTTCCCTTCTCTGCGGCCATTTTACGAAATACTCACCGTCCCACCCAACTGCGATCGAGTCGCGGCCCGACAGTGTGGATATTCACGAATTACTCGCATCCCCTGCTGTTTAGCCTGTTCAGTGAATCAGTGTGACGCCAAACGGGCAGTACGCCCTGCTCGCATCGGTTCGCATGGTAGCCTCGTTCGGCCAGTTTACTGTACACCAGTTCGGCTGCATCTTGATTCGCCGCTATACGCTACCAAGCATTCAACGCCTTTGCATGCGCGTTGTTGTGGGCGGGAAAGCCACTCATGCGGTCGCTTCATTCATTATCCCTGTAGTAATTCTCATCTTTGCATCAAGCATGCAGTTCCGCCGAGTTTGATGGAAATCTGACTCGTACGCCGCATTCCCCATCCGTGCGCAGACATGGCGGATCACCACTGGCAAAATTATTACAATTATTACAATAGCTCGCCTATACTATATGGGTAAGAGGGCAGCGGTCCCTTCTGATATTGGAACCTGACTTGCTTAGGTACCTGTCTCTTGGGTCATTGGAAATAATCGAGCCTCCGTCAATGTATACTCCTTCGCGGATGTGCTTCTACGTAGTATGCCAAAGACACCAACCCCTACCGTTCATTGGGCCTTGCTGCAGCTAGATTCTAGACTGCACCTATCGGTTCACGCGCATAGAGCCATCATTCTCGGCCCGCGCACCTGTACAGAGGTACCCGTGGGCCGTATGGTAGATCCCGCAGGCCACGTTCAGGCACGGTTTCGTAATTCTGACGTGGTACGCCCTCCACCAGCCCGCATAATGCGGATTTGACCTAGTCTATTTCTACAGGTTGCTTACATAACTGCAGTTGCGATTCGTAGAGGGAAAGCCTTTGCAGATAACTAATAACATAATGGCATATTGCGCAGCTGATGCATGGGTAGAAAGGTACGTACACGAGCACGTTTAGAGTACATTCATCACATGGATCGGCGCTCCGCCGAGTCATCTGGACCCTGGCGCGTTGGCTGGCTACAGGGGTAGCGCGGTAACGACAGTGAATCTCTCGTACTGTACATGAACTTTTCGCCGCGGCAACCGTAATAATTGAGCGGGACGAGTGTATGCATCCAGTCTGTTACGCAGACAAGTGCAACCTCTTGCGGTGCCTCCACACCGCATACAGCATCAAATGCCCCTACCGCGCTGCGTGGCTCGATTCCCAACGCTACTGCCACAAGCACTTGTGCTCATCGTCGATTCCACATTAGTCCACCACCCCAGATTGCCAACCTGGGTAAGAACACGGCATACAAAGCCGGTTGCTCACCATCTCTCGATCCCACATCACGTATCGAGATCAGAGAGTCTTGGTTTCTTGCTGCTTCAGGTAATTGTGCCAGTAGAGTGTGGATTGTAGGTGAAATCGCGGTGTTTGTTGCCAGCCAATAGGAGGGAGGCGCGAAGTAGTAGTGAGATGTATACCTAAACTTACGATTCTAGTGCATAGTAGTACAGATACGTTGGTCGTTAGCTTTGCTGCTTGCGCTGGCGGGTTGAGTCGTGGGCCTGATCTTATTGCTTGGGATTGAGGGCACTCCTTCTCCGTCGTCGTCGTCGTCATCGTCGTCGTCGTCGTCGTCGTCGTCGTCGGACCCCCAGGCTTGCTCGACGCTCTCATCTTTCCATCACCTACAGGCGAGTCTCTCAAGGTCTCTTGAAACTCCTGCTAGGTTAGACCGTGGTCTACAAAGAGCCGTCGGTATGAAGTACAGTAGCCATTTGACCCTTTTTTCCCGCTGAATGTCTTGCGAATGATGGTGGCTTTCCACCGCTCAGCCTCACCTTGGACCGGTTAGCCGTCTCTTACAGTAGGCATTGGCTATGACTGATATCAGTTACACCTCTAAGGAAGACCGCTTGAATACTCTTTCAATCAAACTTAGTGTCTTCCTGGATGCTGACGAAAGTACACTTAGCACCATTCCATCCGACACGTTCGACTCGCTACTCTCTCGCAGGCAACTAAACAAGTATTGCATCTGACATGGACCATGTTCAATACATTCGGACTAGCCTTGAGGACGACCTTGTTCATGTTGCACAACTACAAACTCAACTATCATTTTCCCACAATTAAGCCCAAAATAGACACCAATGAACAATCCGAGCCCCCTTCTATAGCAATGACTGAACACTCGAGCAAAAGATTCAATACGGAGACTATAACAAAGACGGAGGAAGATACTGATGATGCCACATCGCATAACTAGCCACCGCTAAAGGCGGTATATGCGAGAGCCAAACAGCGAATGAACATGCTTTACAGCCATCTATTCGAGCGGTCTCTTTGGATAAAGGCCGCGATACACTAGGGGCTACAAGATCTTGTGGGTGCTCATTGAGCTTGTTGTATCAGATGGCAATTAGAGGTGCCACGTTGGAGGATCGAGCTAGATTGGACGCCATAGCAAGTGCCTTGAGAGTGATTTTGTGCAACGACTAATCAATGGTCTCCAGCGAGTCACATATCTCCAGCGTGTTGGAAAACTTCAGTATACACTCAACACTGACTCTGATGTAGAGACGAACATGCAAGTGGTCGTTACAAGCGAGGATATCAGAGATTTTGGACGACACAAAGCCGAACCATGGGCATGTGGAGGTATCAAGAACAGATCGAAACAGAGTTGAAGCAAGTTCCTTCGATGATCTCATGGATCAAGTCGTTTACGAAATGTGGGACGACAGCTCTTTAAACTGACCTACGCTGTTGCGAAAGAATGGAGCCACAGGTCAAGTTGGATTGCAGAAAAAAACTCTCCATATTTCTCATAATAGTCGAAGCATGTAGATGGCTCAATTACCTGGCTGTATTGACTTACACACAGTCTCTACGCTCGACCTAGAGCGCGGTAAAGTCGTTGGGTAAACACGTCTTCATTTCAGAGCCGCGCCATTTACACAATTTCACACTGCACAAGTCGACTCAGTATGCAACGTCAATGGCATCAGCAATGAGAGTTGTTCAAATAATGGTGTGATTAGGCCTCCATGCCGCCTATTGTCTTGGTAATTCTAATCTTCGCTAGAGCGTGTCGTAAACCATAGTCCGTGATTCCTTAGTCGCCAGAACAACGCCTGATATCCACCAGCCCAGTGTAAAGATAAGGAAAGATATGATATCGAACGTCAGTGGCCGCCTTTCAAGTCCCCGAAGCTTCTACATGTAACGATAGTTTACCTTCCACCATCTGAGAAGTTCCGCTTTTGGCGCGACCGCTCTTCTCGGAACATCTGTACTTTATTATGTCATCTCGGATTTTTCCTTAACGCCTCAATCATTTTCCAGTTCATCTAATTCTTTCTGTCTTCTCTCCAACTCTTGTCTCATAGCTTCTGCCTCTTTCCTCAGTCTCTCCCTCCTAGCTGCCTTTTCTTCCTGTGACACTCCCGGATTAGGCGATGTGCCAGCGCTCGGGCGTAGCGGCACTGAAAGTGATGGGTCGATGTTAGCGTCCGCGTCAGCCTGAGATGGGTTCAATATCGAAGAAATCGCGTTGGGACGGTGGGGTATGGAGTTTGTGGTCTCCTCTGGGTCCATGGTAGCACTACGGCTGCGTTTCCGGGGCGATGGTGCATTGGGTTGCATGCTGGGTACAAGTGTTGCAAGAGTGGAGGTGACCGATGCGTTGCCGTAATAGTGAGTAAAGTCGACAGCGATAGGTCCTCTCGGTGGCTCGGGTGTGTAGTCTTCCCTGGACTCAATTGCGGTCGACGGATCCGGGGAAACAGAATGCTCGAACGCGGGAGTCTGAGACGGGCGCTGTGGTGGAGAGTAATCGGCAACCGAAGGTGTGGCTTGAGAGCCAGTGTCGCCGGCTGGTACGACTCGTTTCCGGCGTTTGATCTCCTGCTTCTTCATTGCAACGGGTCGATGTGTTCCATGGAGCTTGTAATAGAGTCCTTCAGATCAGGGTTAGCTATCACTCACGGCCTAACTGCAAAGTACCTGTAGGTAGATGTAAACTCACCACAGGCGTTACATATTATGTGACCGGCATCATCCCGCCTCCATAGTGGAGTGATTGTGGTTGCACAATTTTGGCATGCTGGAATAGCACTGGTAGAACCTGCTGCCGCTGCACTGGACGCAGCGTCTGCACCATTCGTTCCGTCACTCGATGCTGCATTTGCTTGGGCTAGCGCAAACTTTGCAGTCTTCGACACGCGATTGTTGAACGCTGGACAGCCACTGCAGCCTTGCTGACCACCAGTACCATTACATCGGCCTCCACCAGGACATGTTCCGGCCGTCATCTGGTCTGCGGCAACATAAGTCGCTACTCGGGGCGAAGCCGCAAGGTCTCCGGGTGACGTTCCGTTGCCGTCACCTGGGCCCGGCGTTGGACTTTGCTGCACGGGCATAATCGGCTGGGTCTGGGTGTTGCGTTTCAGATTCACTGGGCGCGATTGATTCCGCGCCTTCATGTACAAACCACATGCGTTGCACACAGTTTCCCCAACTGGGGATCGGCGCCAAAGCGGCGTTTGTGTCGTCTTGCAGTTGCTTCGGTCCGTTAGCGTCTTCCCTGCAAATCTGGTTCCAACTGTGATCAAATGGCTGGTGGCAAGCACGCAGGGAAATTTCATACAACGTACCTACAGACTTGTCCGGTGACAGGCGCGTTGGACGCATCGTAGCTCGTGTTCGGCAAAGGTAGAGACGCTGAGGTTGCCGGTGTCGTTGGTTGCTCTGAGATGGGCACCGCATCTTCGAGTGAGTGGTATATCTCGGAGCTTTCGTCTCCTGGGCTCTGAATCTGATGCTGTTCCTGAGATAGAGTTTCTGTCCTCGGCCTGTGGTGCCCGTGCGCCTGATTGAGTAATCGTAGACTCTCAGCCATCTCCAGCTTGTCTCTGCTCGTTTCCCGTGATAAATGGTGTGGGTGTGTCGGAGTTGGAGCCAAAGACGTGCCTCCGTTTCCTGGAGGATGTGCCATGGGGCAGCACGTGGTTGATCCAAGGTACGTGTCTAGAGATGGCGCGGTTCAAGGTCGTAGTGATACAATGTTGCCTAAATTTCGCAAACAAAATCCTCCAGTCCGGGGAACCGCAGAATCTCGATCCAAACAGATGTCCGGAGTTGGCTATCGGCTTGATCTGATATCCGAAGAAAGTGTAGGCCAATCTGGAGCAGGCGCTAGCGTGACTTGGTGTGATATGCGGGCCTTCGGGCCTTTGTATACAAAGTTTGGGAGGTGTGGCACACCGATGGCTGGCAAACACCTTTAAGAAGGACGGGTCTAGCAAGGGAGGATATCAGGTAGGCTCGGGATCTTCGTCGTCATAATTCTGCGCAAGGTGCCTACTGGGTCTGGCGATACTGGTGCGGTACAAGCTGGGATTCTTAGGCGGTGAATGGGCAACGGTGGCCAATCAAAGGCTTGCTATTCTAAGCCGAGATTTAGCGCCACAACCCTTAAAGCACGTTCACGGCGACCATGGGCAACAGACGAGTTCAGAAACAGTGTGGGAGATTCGACTTGGACTTCAGACATACACCTGCATGCGTGCGGAGCCAACCATCCTCAAGTACATGCATTCTAGGATGCAGGCCAGGCGTCTCTATTCCCGATACATATGCTCAGCGGCAAGAAAAAGGAAAATTCGGCTCTATCAGTCTTGGTCTCCACTTGTGCCTTGCAATAGACCAGCTGTCAGCGGATCAGGATCCGGCTCGCCTACGACTAGCGATTTGTAATGGTTGCACCTCCGCACGCCACTGATGCATGGCTGGCACCAATCACGAGAGGCTGAGATGATACAATCAACATTGCGGCAACGTATCTATCGCAATAACAGCGGCATCGAAGTCGATCTGGACACTTTCTCAACGCAAACCTTTCCAGAATGATACACTAGCAGCAATGCGGGTACCGGCAGTCTGTCCTCGCTTCATGCGGTGCAGACACTAAACAGACAAGCGAACACGTGTGACGACTACAGCCTCGTTTGGATCAGATAGCCTATCATACATCGACTCATCCAAGGCTTTCTCCACCCATGTAATCAAAACCTCGATGTGATCACCGAACCAACCTACAAAATCCAAAAAGACACACTCAAACCACCTTGTTGACATCCGTAGACGTAACCGTGGGCAACTCCAATCCGTAACATGCGATGCTTAGTTAGTACATAGAAAGCGCACGACAGTCGTATGCCGAGGTCCAAAGACCAGGCAAGCATTCTTGTATGAGGAGTCCTCAACCGCCATCCTCATGTCTACAGATTGCGAACCTAGACTTGCTCGGCACCCCAGCCAGCGTCGGCGTCGCTGCAACGTCGTTAGTACCACACGCAGGATATTTTCAACAGGTATTGGGGTCCTACCGCATGTTCGCTGGGGGCTCAATAGAAGGAATGAACTCCAGAGCAGCGTAACCTACGCCGATTATGCCGACAATGGTGCCTGGCACGATGCGGAACCAGCGCTCACCCACGATAACAGAGCCGATGAAGATGTAGAAGATGCCGCGGCCGAGGAAAGAAAACATGAAAGAGGCATAGCGTGCCACTTGCTGGGGAATCTGGAACTCAAGTAGAGCGGTTCCTGTTGCTTGTCAGCGGCATGTCATAGTACGAGGACCTTCAACCTACCGAGACCGAATATTATCAGGTATACACCGAGGATGATGTGAGAGCTGGGCGAACTGTCAGCGCTTTCCTGAACAATGAGATCTGACATTATGTGTCGCTTTGGGAGCTCTGAGTAGCATAGTGGGGGTATGCAGCCCTCCAAGCCCGCATACTGCTTGTACACCTTCACGCATGCGCAAAATCGCATGTATAATGCTCGAACCGAACGTATGCCGAGACGAGTGTGGACCAAGCTAGCGACAGTCTACAACTATCCGCAGGCCGCGCCTGTTTCCAAGGCCTACACACGCTCATTGTAGTCCGCTCGTCAAGGCATCGTGTGCCATCCAAGAATTACATGAACTCGAAAGTCGACGCGACGGGATCGGGCTGATATTGGATGTGCCAGGTACACTCACAAGTCGTTGAACGGGAATAACTTCGCGATGCCACCGAGGACCACGAATACCGCAACGGCGAAATTCACCATGCGACTGTACAATCATGAATTAGCCTTCAAGCTCAACAGTTCCAAGTGCCCAGTGCCTCTGCCGAAAGCTGCTGCCTAGCTGCCGACAGCTTCCCACAGCTCCAGCTGTACTCACAAGATGTCTGAGAAATCCATGGCGGACGATTGACCGACAAGGTGTGGGAACCGCACTTTGACGACTTTGCGCAACGGGCTGGGGAGCAGGCGGATGGAATGAGATGGAAATTGGAGCTTGTTAGGACAGAAAACGGGAGTATAGTTGGTGTTGCGCAATGTCGGGCCTGCGACGAGACGTTGCGAGGGAACAACGGCCAAGCTCCCGCGCTAAACGTCATATCTGGTTTCATTGGTTGATGCGCAACCAAGGGGTTCTCTCATCTCGTGCTCATCTTCCTCTTTCACACGGACTCGACTTCCATACTGCCTGCCAGTCCAGCTGTTCTCGGAGTTGCATCTCTCTTGCTTCAACTTCCGATGATGCGATACAGACCGGCCAAAGCACAGACGCGATGCTATATGAAGAAGTATAGGCGCCACAAACATATATTAAGAATTACTTGGGTCTACGCATCTTTTCTTATGCTCTACTATCACTGTCTACTTACACACTGGCTAGGACCAGTCGGATCCTCTTGCTGCTACTAGCGAACAAGTAAAGCGGAACTACTATCTGCTGCACCGCTGCGTACATACACAACCCCACGATATATTCGTCAATAAAGATTAAATCTTTCACATACGACCATAGGACACTGAAAATTAGGCTTCCCGTCCGCTCAGCCATATACAAGCAGTGTACCGGCGGATTAGTAGTTAGGTGGGTGACCACTAGCGAATCCCCGCTGTTGTATGTTTTGTTTTTGCCCGTTTTTTTCCATCCTTCTTCCACCTTTGTACAATCCCTCGTACTTGAAAAGGTATTAGAAAGCTTGTTGTCGCAGAAGCAAAAGATCATAATCTCTAGCTTCTGCGGCTAGATAATATATATATTAGGCGACACTTATAGAATAAGAGTGTTCACTAGAACATGAGAGAATCCATAGCGGGTTATGGGCTCATGTTCGATGTACCATAAGAACGAGTTAAAACTTGCTACCACACACTGATCTCTTGTTCACAAGACTGTGAGCCACCAAAAACGACACTTCGACCTTTTGTCACGCGCCTGTTCGCTCGGAAACGAATCATGCACAAGTCGCTGATATCTTTGTGTGCGTTGTAACAGTCTCTTGCGCCATCTTACGCATCATCCATTAACTGCATTTTACTATTGCTGGGCTGGGTTGAGACGACTACATTACGGCGGCTACGGTACTTATATCCATACACTCAGCCATCATCATTGAAAGGGGTATGCATATAAATCGGATCGGTGTCGGCCTTTCGACCGTTCCGTTTGATCATCTCGCTAATTTCCTATGATAGTTGTACTCGATCACCCTACCATACTTTCTACAGTCTGCCATGGTCAAGATCTCGCTGATTCTATTCTTCTTGGGGATATTCCCAAGATAGCGAATACTATAACTTCTATGGGAGACCATCACCTTTATCGCAAGATGACTCATATCCTTTTTGATTCTCGGCTCATTTCCATGCCGGTCTGTAAAGTTCATGGATGAAGCACGCGAGGCGCACACTAACTTGGAACTTGAACATGTAACTCAGCGAATACTTGAACATTTGCACTGTAATCTGGATACGCCGCATCATAGGCATCATGGGCATCGCAGTTGATATATGAATGCTCTCCATTCTTCTATACGAGGTCTTCCATCTCATGGTGATATAGTAAAGAAGTTCAACGTGGCTATGATATTCTTCATCGGTACTGTATCAGTACCCTTGCAACACAGATAACCCAGCTCCAGGCTAAAGTCTTCACAGCGACACAGTCCTATCCATTGTCCGCCTCAGAGCGCTCATTTCCTTCAGTAGCACTAGCAGTGTTACATGAGAGTAGACAAATGTCGTCTTGTGGTCAGTAGACGAGAATAACATCGGAACATGTGCGCGTGCATGCCAGCTCTCCGCCTGATCCTCATCCGCACGTTTCCCACAGTCATCAGTATAATACAAGGAAGCACTCAGCCAAACAGCAGAAATCATCACGGAAGTGGAAGTCGTGGCATAAAGGGGAATGTAGGAACAATGGTAACTGCCAAAAGTGGGAAGGAGAGCCTGGTCGTCGACCCCGGCTAGATTACATATACTATGTATGACATTCGCGGTGCGGCACGAGAAAACGACGATGAGGCCGAACTTATCCATATGGAGGAATTCAGCAAGAAGGTGATAGGAGAGTGACAGGATAGCCACACTAGTGAGCTGCGCTTATAGCTACATATTACTTCGATGTAATGATCCGGGTCTGGCAATCTTCGCCGATTCTATAGCCTGCTCACTCGTTCGTTAGCTAGCCAACTATCCTGTGCCAGCATCTCTCGTGCACAACAGTTAATACTTCCTCACAAGACAGTAGCACGATATGATCTTCGGTAAGTAATAGATCATGTGGATCAGCAGTAGAGTATAAGTAGTGAGTACTATCAGACCAAACACCGAAATATACCCTGAAGATACTCGCAGTTTTCCATGCTACCAGCAAATCATTCATATTAAATCCAACGCCAACAGATCATCCCAGTCTTGATTTTCTGATCTCCGCCTGTAGAGATGTTCCACGAATCGCTTCGACGCCATGGAACCTTTCTTCTCCTCAAACCGCCGAGCCCGTTCGTACTGACTTTCAGGGGGCAATCCAACCTCCAGATCGAGGTTGACATTGTATTGCATCAAAAGCGATATCGTATCAACATGACCCCATTCTGCTGCTGCTTCGAAGGCAGTTCGACCATGGCCTTTGGCAGGCGGGTAATTCGGATCTGCTCCGCGCTCAAGCAGAAATGCCGCAATGCCGCAGAATCCGTTCATTGATGCCAGCTGCAGGGCGGTACCACCAGAGTAGACGTGAATGGTATCAATGCTCGCGCCCTTGTGAACCAGATACTGAACAATGTCGAAGTAACCCAATTCTGCAGCTCTCTGCAAAGGTGTCCGGAGGATATCTGGTCTATGTGTGTAATCCAGCTCGGCCTCATACTTCAACAAAATCTTTGCTATGGGGAGACTTTGTAGCTCGATCGCAGCCAGTAAAGGAGTCACGCGACCAATGCGACTCTCGATGTGCTCCAACATCGTCAAGCCATCAAATGATACGCATGCATCTGGATTGGCATCTTGTTTTAGCAGAAAGTTTACCATGTTGAGATCTTTTGTGATAATTGCTTCGCCTAGGTGGCTAACAGGAGATTCAGACCGTTTGACTTGAAATCCGTCCAGAAACGGCTCAATCTGATCGATATCAACAATTTTGCACAGAATGTCGACTCTGGTGAAGGCACGGTATCGAATCGCCTGACGGAGTGCTGTGATACTATAGGTCCGCTTCATTAGAAGTTTTCTCGTGTTTGCCTTATCTAGAAGAAGACGGATCGTAGCAGCAATTGCCTTGAAACTGATTGCCCGCAACAACGCTGTAGAGTCGACAACAGAAGCGCCTGCGGCGCAAAGGAACTCCATCCACTCTATATGGCTCTGTCCTGCTGCTATGGCGAGGAGGGAGGGGATAGCATTGTTGAAAAAGAGTGAGCAGGATCGATCGGCATTTTCGCAGTACATGAACGGAGTTGTGGAAAATATACAACGATTCTGACCTGAATTATCTTCGTCGTGCAAAAGGAATTCACCAGCATCCATGCCAAGTTCGAAAAGCCATGTACAGAGCTTGAAATCATTCGTTGCTATGGCGCGGAAAGCGATAGTCCGAAAAAGTAGCTGTTGTTGGACTGCCGTTCGGGAGTGTGTAGGACATCTGCCAACTTCTAGATCTCTGAAGAATGTTATGACTGAGTCCTGATAGATGAAAGCCTCTAATGCGTCGAAGTCTTTGTGATCGCTCGCAGCATCTAGCGCAGATCTCCACACAGAGTGGCCTACAAGAAGAGTACTGACTGCTGTAGTCTGGCCATGTTTTAGTAGAGCCTCGAGACATGGGCTTCCGTCACCAAATCTGCCATCTTCCATATTTCTGATCACAGTAATCGCCATATCGATCTGGCCGAGCCTGATTGCGAGTCTGAAGGTTTCAAATCCATATTTGCTCCAGATGTTACGGGTTCTCAATAGGTCGTATGTAAGCATTAGATCCTCATTTTTCAGAGCCTCGCGAATTTGTGAATCTGGAGAGTTGGGCCGCGAACTATGGGAATGAGCCTGTGCCACCGTCAAAGACGCAGCTAAAGCCCAGTCTGTTTCTTCGAATGCCTGTAAAATCGAATTGTCCATGTGGCCAGGTGCACCTATGTGCCTTGCCCAAGCCGTTTCTTCGTAGGGGCTGTACCCAAAACGACTGGATGCTTCCAGAAGTATTTCCACAATCTTTTCGATTTTCTGGTATATAGCAATGCGTAACGCGTTGGAGATTGACGTCTCGAGTCTTGGATCTTCTACCGGGAGATGCTGTTGATACTCGTAAAAGACGAGTTGTAGAACATCGTTGGCCAAACGATTTAGCTCAATTGATGATGGATGTCCATCTCGTTTCGCGATATGATATTCCAAGAGGCCCGCTTCCAGCCATGCGATGATGCCCGATGTTGTAGCGCCAATCATCTGCTTAAGGGAAAATATACAGAATCTAGATCCAAAACATTGTCGACGAGGACTAACTCCGGTAGCAAGGATGGAGCACATCATCTCTATAATCTCTGATTGTGCAAGTCTGGTAGTGCCTCTGAAGTGCCAGTGGAGATTGCTTCCTTGGACAACGTGGTCCAGTAGTTCACCAAGTTGTGACTGAGTCATGATCTGAGACATGTAGGAAATGAGTATTTTTGTAACCACAAAATGACCTGCAGCTACAGCAAACTCTAAAGGGAAGGTTGGTCTGAGATCATTTGGCCATTGCATCATGATTCGCTCGCCAGGGTTCACATTCAACTTCAGCATTGCCGACACAAGGTCCACATCCCCAACCTTGACAGCTGTAGCGAACACTCGTTCTTTGAGAGCGTCCAGAATCGGAGTCGGAAGAGACTCCAAGCTTCTTGTTACAAGATTCAGAGGAAGTGCCTTCAACAGTGCATATGCGTTGTTCGTAATCGTACGGCCGCCCACCAAAGATACGTTGTTGACTAGTGATGTGATCGCACACAACGGAAGTATCGTATCGTGACTTCCATGCGTAGCATCTACAGGCGACTGATGCATCAGATAAAAGATCGCATCGAGTTGCATTTTGGTTGGTTCTTGCCACTTTATCAACTGCTGGGCAGGATAAAGACTTTTCGAAATCGAGTCCAGGTCGACAGAATGCATCCAGGAAAATGGTCTAGCACACTCGGCGAAAAGCGTGAATGCGTTGAAGTTGATACTATCAGTCAGTGGTGAAGTGATCGTAACCAGATCGGGGTCAATTTCAGGTTGTATGAAAGAAGACGATGAGTTTATAGCAGGAGCTTGTGTGATTTGAAGGCCATTCGAGGTATCCATGTTCGGAGCGCGTAATGGTGGTCTTAGGGTAATATCCTTAGGGAGCCTGTTGGAACCTGAGTATGATCAGTATACGATAGAAAGATGTTCAGTACGAACAAACCACTTTGTGATGTGTTGAGCAACGAGCTGCGTCTCGCAATCTCTTGTGTAATTCGTGACGGAGGGATCTCATGCCCCCTGAACAACACTTCGACTTGCTCAAGGCAAATCGAGTTCCTCTTGATATAGCTAATAATAATTCCCCATTCAGGTCCAGTCAGATTCTTCCGTAAATGCCATTTTTTGAAATGTCTTTCGTACTGTGATTTGCTCCTTCTGTGTTAGTGTCTATTTGCTTGTGGCGCAGCGACAATATTACCTCGCAGCAAAACCGTGACGCTCCTTCATCAGCGTATTAATCGTGCTAAGCGAATGTTTCCAGTACATAATATCGATATCCGGACGATGGTGATCCCACACTTTCTCATCGCTACTGTCAGTCTTGATAGCGTTGTTCATTTTGTACAGCGAAATGTGAAGCTGAACGGAAGAGATAGAGAAAAAGACGAACGACCAGGCTAGATGTTATAAGCATACCTAGGCACTTGACCGGTCACGCTTGAATCTAAGACAGTGTCCTACGTATGCTGCGCCTTCGCGCCATATCTCTATGTGTGCCAATAGCACGGCTTCAATCGTCCTGCTTCTGCCAGCCGCATAATAGCTGGCCAATCATACAGAACCTGTCTGCATAGAGTTGCAGCGAGATCTTGTAAACAGCGCAATAAACCATTAGCAGATCAGCCAATCATGCAAAATCTGCGATAGCCTCAGAAGATGAGGTCAGTTACGCAACAGAATCTTGTAGTGTCTGACGAGACCGGTGCGGTCCGATTTGGTTAGCGCAAGATTTGGTAAAGTTGACCCGTTCTCAGACCAGGCTGAAAGAAGGCGGAGCCAATATGCCCAATCATGCAAAACCTGTCAAACTGATGTTGGAGATCCTGGAGAGGCCTCAGTGGCAGATTCTGCTTTTTAAAATGAGATAAAGTCCTGGCAGAGGTCGCGCTCCTTCTTCAATACCACAACCAGAAGCCCTCCTGTTTGCTACGCATCCATCAGACAAACTTTGCTATGTCTTCCTGGTCGGTAGAGGCGATCATCGCTTTTATGACCCTGATAGCCACCTGTATTCCCATTTTGGCATTTTTGTTACGCAAGTTTATGTTGCACCGTCGGGTTGCCCACCCAGAAACTGGTGTGTCCTCCAGTCTTCTCAAATTCGGGCCACTAACGAATAGTAGATGTTGAACTTGGAGACACGAGATAAGATCATGACCATGTCACTATGCCTGTGGAATTCGAGATGCGTAGAAACCGCACACGGTACGTGTTCGAATGACAGCACACTATGCCGGCCTCAATGTCTGACGAGCGTCTGGATTAGTTCAAAAACTTTATGATCAAGTATGGTATTAGTTAGTCGTCATGGAGTAGAGTGGCGCGGAGAGTGAACAGTGATCGTAAATGTCTTCAATGTATCGAAGGAAGGAAGCCTTGGTTCTGAGGCGTTCGAAAGAATAATAGTGTCCAAATTGTTTCATCGCATCCAACTGCAGAGTGCCAGCCTAGTCATGGAGTCAGGCATTTCATACAGATTTCATCCAACCCTTATCATAAACGCCAGGCGCCCAAGCTTGTTGACAGAGAGGACTTCAAAGGGTTCTCATGCGCCTTCTGTCCCTCAAAGAAAGTAGTCTGCTACTGGTTTCTTCGCCGGCATGCCTCGTGAATCCTGGGGAGCAGCCTCAAACACGCGATATCGCCGTCCTGGTCCGTCCCTGTTCTTTTGGAAGCTATCGTTGAGCACCGAACTTAGCCTCCTCTCGCCGTTCGGCCCAGCATTCGAACCTAGCACCCAGCCTCCGCCACCACCTGCTCTGTCGCCATTCGACCTCCGTTGAAAACCAGCGTTTGATCCGTCTTCACCGAGCTCCAAGATGGCAGCTACATTACCGCAGCGATAACAGTAGTTTGGCGCTGACCACACAGTAACAATTGTCGAGTCGAACATCTCCTTAAACCCTTCCATAACCAATTGATGGGCTCTTGCGATGAGACTGAGGTCGTTTTTATGGTTGAACGTCTTGACGATATCAGCTCCAAACAGAAAGCCTGCACCACGCGGTGAAAGGCCCCAACCGTCAATCTCGTCGGGATCAGACCATAGGAGGTCGCACATGGCTCCTTCGTGAGGCACTTCTTGTTTCCGGTCCAGCAATCGAATCTTATCCACTGAGTCAACGAGCGGTGACAAACCTCCGTGTACACATAAAATCGCTCCAGCGTCGTTTCGAGCTGAGCCGTTGGCGGAGGAAGTTGCGCCAGTTCCTGCGGGGCCAACACGACCAGGTGTTGGAGCGACAGGGGATGAAGAGCCCATATTTGCGCTTACTTGTGAGGCGGCACTGGATTGTGAATCTGAGTTGCGCGCATAGCGGTACATGACTTCGCCGTTAGCGTTGAGCGTCTCGATCTCAATGTCTTGATCAACGTCGGGCATGTTTTCAGCATTGCTGGACTCGGCTATGGGGCCATCCGTGGCCTGGAGAGACGTCGCGGCACCTTGAACGAGAGCACCAAGGGCTAGGTAATCGAAGACTTCGCAGCAATACCTGCTCCTGTCAGTATTGGGCTCTACAGAAAGAGCTAGATGGTTATGAGTTACCTCCAGACGTTTGCGCTGCCGTATTTGCGCAGACACTCATCATAGAAACCGTACACAGTGGTGATCTGCCGAGACTCGTGGTTGCCTCTGATGAGCGTTATTCTGTCTGGGTATCGAACTTTGAGGCATAGAAGTAGGAGGAAAGATTCGAGCGAGTAGAAGCCGCGGTCGACGAAGTCGCCTGCATGTAGTTAGTACAGAGGAGCGTGGCGACGATGGGTTAGCTTACCCATAAAGAGGTAATTCGTATCTGGTACATCTCCACCAACGCGGAAGAGCTCCATGAGGTCGTGAAACTGGCCATGGATATCGCCACAGATCTAAGAAGCCGAAACAATTAGCTTCGCCCATGAATTCACACAACAAGCTGCCTACCGTCACTGGCGCATCCACTCCAACCACATTGCCCTCCTCGATCAACAGCTCGCGTGCCTTGTAACATAGCTCTCGGACTTGGTTCTCGGGGATCGGACGACACGCGCGGAGCTGCTGGATCGCCCTGCGGTCGATGTCAGCCCTATGTACTGTATGTATGATAGTAGGCTGAATGGCTAGCCGTACTTGTCGAGGTCGCTACCACCGGCGCTCATGGCGATGGCTATGCGCTACACGCCCGCGCGGGCTTTTCGGGGTGTATAAGGCTTTGTTCCCCAACCGAGTGCGCTGCGACCCAGCCGCAGTGGAAGCTGTTCGTAATTGAAGATTCTGGTGGGCGCGAGTAGTAAAGACAGTGGCGGTACGCGTATAGCGCGTTGCGTGTGCAGTGCTTGCGCGGGTCGTACAATTACGTGCTGGTTGTATAGGACTGCTGGGTGAAGATAGCGACTGTAATATGGCGGTAGCTGTTTGGGAGGTTCTCAAATCAATGTGGTGGGCTGGTGAAGTCGAGGACGAGAGAGATCCACAGCGGGCATGCCGAACGCGCAGGGATCTTGGTTAAGCCGTCCAGCTAGCTCGACCCTCTATGTTCACTCCACCAGAACACCATCACCACCGACAGTCCCGCTTCCCCGCCATTCACACCTGCTCGAGGCATCTCAATTGGCACAGTATGGTCTTCGAGACTACCGCCATCTTGCCTGTCAGTTGCTAACGACTCTCCAGGTCCAGTGATGCCTCCGCAATCCGCTCTCTAATTTCTACACCCACATACATAAAATGCCCCCGCACCTCCACCCGCGGTCGCGCATGACGACTTCGCTCTTTGGAACAACCCTCATGGTTTCCTTTCTCGTCGTCGCCGCGCCACATCTGATCCCCTGCCCAGTCGACCCTCGCACGCTCGCCGATTCCGCAGACCCCACAGGAGAGAAAAGGCGGACAAGGAGACGGAGAATACCGGAAGACGAGAACTGCAATGAAGTCATGAGTGCGGGACGGAGGAGGCAGCGCCTGGTGGAGGAAAAATTGGCGGCGAAAAGAGAATGCCCAGTCCCGAAGCCTGGTGGTCTCATCGGGCAGGTACTGGGTGTGCAAGACGAGGAGAGCAAGGGAGAGCAAGGTCTATCCATCATGCAGAGGGTCGAAAAGGTGGTCTGCAGACCGTGGGGAAAGAACGACAGTCAATAACAGGAGGCTTGCGGGAACGATTCAACGAATTAGACATGTCGCGACTGGGCGTGTTCACGAACGAGGGATGCGGCAGTCACGTCAGTAGGACTCTTGCATCCAAGGCTCTGTACATAAATAGCGGCATTAGGAAGACGATCGCATTAGGCTGTATATAAGGAGGACCAAGCCCTGATCGAATACCCCCACATCCGCTCCTATCTACGTACAGTGAAAGCTCGGTCGTAGCAATATTCTGCACTTGTGAGAACACACACTAGTGTATATCAATGCATCAAAAAGCTATGGCGCTGTCATGCGCATACCGCGACCCTGGATCCTAGCACGGTACGCAGAGTTGCCTGACAAAGGAACGTGATCGCGTGTCGCGTAGCGCGAGCACACTACGTCATGAAGCCTCGCCAACCATGGCCCTTTGTCATAAACATTTCCAGATGCTGAGCACGACACACACTCGACAGGTGCCATCTTAAGATTAAGCGCGTAATCAAAATGCCCTCCGAACCCCTCAAAAAACCCCAGCGGATGGCCTACCGCATCGGACGCGGCGAGACCGGCGTCCTAACATTCGAGCCCTACAAGTCTGAAATCCTCCCTCTGTGGCGTTTCAAGACACCTGCTATCGCCCAAAATTCATCGTCTGATATCTACAAAAAGTTCTTAGAGTACGACAAGAGCGATGATTTCATTGGTATGGATATGTCGCGGAAGTTCTTGCAGATGGGCATGACCAGGGCAAAGAGATATGCAAATCACGCAGGAGGAAGAAAGTATGATAAGAAGACCGGGGAAGAGCTGGAGAAGAGTAAGGGACATGAGGGGCAAGAAGAGAAGCTGGAGGCTAGTGGTATCTTCAGAGAGGTTTGGGAAAGGGCTAAGCTGCACGAGGGGTATGTGGAGAAGAAGGAGAGGTTCATGAAGGAACAGAAAGAGTGGGATAAAGAGAAGAGAAAGGAGGTCAAGACGGAGGTCAAGACGGAGATCAAAACGGAAATCAAGGAGTGAGAATTACTTCGACACTTCAAACCTGCAAGGTTCTCTACGCCTCGCATCCAACGACAAAACAAAAAAGAGTTTGAGCATTCCAAGATTCGAACTTGAGTCTCTCGCCTTTCCCCGCCTCTAACATAGATTTGCACCGACTATAAACAGAGAGGGTCGGAATGAGGTTGTCCCGGGTCCAAGGCACGGTTCAGCGCCAGCTTCTGGAGAACATCAGTGGTTTAGCACGAGCGTCGTACCACGGGACTAAATTGAGGTTCAAGTTCTGACTACGGTGTACAAGCAACGAACATTCAAAAGGCTACTGGGCTCTTTGCGGATCAAAGCCATGTCTCTCCAAAGGTTCACGTCTGCTCTGCTGCAGATCAAGAAGCGAGGACTCTACTCCGGGGCCGGTATGGTGAAACAGACATTACATGACCACCTGTCCGTATCTAGACGGGCATGATCGTATGTAACATTAGGGTGAAGTTCAATGTACCTATTCGTTAGCTCGGATGCGAAACGCTGTTTTGTCTTTATCCGCTCTTCTTTGCATTCCTTCTTCAATCCGCTTTCCTACGCTTCACCTGCGGTGTCTCGAAATTCGGATTCGCACTCATCTCCCCCTCCTCCTCCTTCGCATACGTCTTCTCCACATCCCACTTGATCAGGCCACCCTTCTCTGACAGCTTGATCGCTTGCCCCCTATCCTCCATGCTCATACTGCAGACGTCTTTATGCACAGCCCAATCCCCTTTCTGACAAACATCCGAACAATACGTCGACGTACCACACCTCCCACAACGCTGTAACGCAACATCTGTCTTCTTGCAGACCGTGCAGCTAGAAAGATCAAGAGAGAAATAAAGCCAATGCGGACTCATCGGTATTCCATCACCCCAAACATCCATTGGCGCGTACTCGACAAAGAACCTATGCTTCATCTTCTTCCCAGTCTCCCATCTCTTTTCCCTTACCATCTTCTCTGCAAACTCACAACCTAGTTTCTCAATCTCCTCGGGATCCGTAACATCCGTTTCGCCCAACATGCTCTCTTTAGGATTCGGTATCCACTTTCCTCTGCCATCCCCTTCCAAGACGATGTTGTACGTGAGCATCAGCGTCCAGTTATCTCCGCTGCCATCCAGGCTGCCAAAGGTGATTTGGTTGCCTATCCGACCTATTTCAATTTTCGATCCTTCGGGCGTGCCTTCAGCGATGCTCAACGTCCATGTCAAGGAAAACCAGGCATCCAAATCTAGGAATGCTACTAGAGCGTTTGCATGCCATTTGTACAAAATTGTCGCTAGACCGATTGCTGGAGTGATGGTTCTTGAGGGTTCTGGAGTGAGACTCGAAGGGTCGACTACACTGAGTGGGGAGCCATTGAGGTTTAGTGCAGCGTCAGGGTAGTCGGGTAGCCTGAAATCGGGTAACAATGTGAGCTGAGATTCCATGGTGTGTGCTGTGTGATGTGCTACATGGAGCGAGCGAATTGGAAAGTGGAAAGAGTATGGAAGTGGGGCTAGCGCTTGGATTCTCATTGGTTGGACTAACTAGCACATCCAACGTACAATAGTTCCCGGGTGAATGGTAAGTTCATTCAGAACATAACGAGTAACGGGTGATATTTCAGATAGAACCTCATGAAAATGTAGCTGATGAAGACATGATTTAACCTTTTACATTCATTCGTTCACTTGGCTCAACACTGCGCTATCGTACACGTCTAACAATCAGATGCCATGCTCTTAGTTGCCGCCATGTCCTGTTAGCGGATGAGGCTTAGGTCCCTGCTGTATCGGTACACTGTCCAAAGGCCCAGAATATCTCAGGAGACTAACGTCCGAGCTGGTCATGGTGTTCTTGTATTTCTGACCACCAAACTCGAATAAGAAGGACATTGGGAAGCCCATATCAAAGGGAACGGCAGAGTCAATGTCGTCAATCTCCTGCTCGCTCAGCTCAATTTCTAGCGCCTCGATGTTGCCCCTGAGGTGGTCGATCTTGCGGCCGCCAACGATCGGGTAGACGAAGGGGTACTTGTGTCGTACATACGCCAGCGCGATGCTAGTGATCTGAGTCTTCTTCTGGCTGGCGATAGATTCGAGCTTCTTAGAGATAGTGATATGCTTTTCTGAGGCGGGACCGAAGTTACGCCCTTGCTCGTTGTTCTTGCGCTTCTCTTCAGTGGTGAAATTACCACCACCTAGAGCACCCCACGGGCAGAGCGCCATGCCTTCCTCACGTGCCATTGGGATGATCTCACGCTCGAAGTCGCGCTCGGCTGCGGACCAGCGGCCTTGGTAGACGCTGAAGCCACGTAGGCCGTGATTGCGGGCGTCTAGATTGATCGTTAGTTTCAGACGCTGTATCTTACCACATCAGAATTCTTACATTCGTTCGCCTTGCTGACGACCCAGGCAGGTGTGTCACTGATTCCAAGGTAAAGAACCTTTCCGGAGTTGACAACGGCGTTAAGAGATTGCATCAACTCTGGGATGGATGTTGTGAAGTCCCACCAGTGCACGTACAGCAGGTCTATGTAATCAGTCTGGAGCTTCTTGAGGGATGCCTCGAGCGAAACACGGAGTGACTTTGTGCTGTTACCAGCGTAGTTGATACGTTGGCGAGGAGAGTTGTTTGGGTCGGGAAAGCAGGTGGTAAACTTGGTAGCTACGACCATTTCGTGTCGAACACCTCGCTCTTTCATCCACTCGCCGATCCAGGTCTCGGATTCCTCATTCTGGTAGTTGTTCGCGCTAGTAAACTGTCAGGTTCCATATCGAGATGTTGTTATCCTCATGTGAAAAATTGCCGTGAAATTGGCGCGGGCAGTATAGAAAGACTTACGTGTCAATGAAGTTACCACCTTGCTGGTGAAAGAAATCTAGAATCTCAAAGACAGTCTTCTTGTCGCACTTGCCCATCATCTCCTCCCATGCATCACCGAAGTTCATGGCTCCCAAACAAAGAGGAGAGACGCGAACTCCGGCAGTGGGCGACATGACGCGGTGGAAGTCCAGGAGTGACGCCGCTTTGGGCGCGTCACCGAATGGAGAAGGCATCTTGAATATGAATTTCGTAGAGTCTTGAAAGTATAAGCAAGTCTAGAGGCTAGATGTGGGAGTGTGCGTTATTGCGAAGTGATTAGTGTAGGACGGAGCCTCTTCTTATATCTATGAAGTTTTACACGCGTATGACGTATTAGGCTGGAGTACCTCAGGGTTCATCATCGGTCCCTCTCTCTATTGCGTTCAAGTGCGAGACTACCGAAGGATATCGGGGCCGATCGTTGTCGGATGGCGTTAGGCGGAGGGGTAACATCTTGCGTGTTTGATGTGGAGTGCTTTGGTCATTGTAGATGTTATCTCCGCTAAGCTCCGAGTACATGTGTTGTCGAGCTTCACGTATCGGACGAGTGCAAAATGTGCAAAACTTATCCGCGTCTAGAAGTTTTGGAGAGACTCCGGGAAGTGAAGCAGGCGTTGATTAGACTTGACGATGATTGGCAGTTGACGAATGTTCGGGGCTTTACGATATTAACCAGGTCAGCAATGTGCATGACGCCCCACCTCACAGTGCAACAAAAGCTGGTCATGTTGCTAGCCTCGCATTCGGTCTCGTACTACTAGGAAGCTTAGATGATCATTACTTCTGAAATGGGCCACGAGCGCTCCACTCGCAAAAACGTTATTTACAGGATACAGGTGGGGAAATATTTTGATATATTTCCGACTACAAGAACATCCTTGGCCAAAACTCATGTGAGCTAACAACAATACACAATCCAATAGTAATAATGTACACGTGAACTTTTCAGGGTATCCATACCATGCAAGACTCCATGCAAATGCAGCAAGATCAGAAACAACAACAATCACAAGAGTATCTCACTGTCCACTAGTTCCTCTTCTTTTTCTTCTTTCTATTCCGGGTCTTCTTCTTGGTATCATCACCATCACCAACGTCAGCTTCTGGTCCGACTGCGTCGAGACGGACGTTTCCATACTTGATCCTAATCTCATGCTCGAAACTGTCCTTCTCTAGCCTGAAAAGCGCCATAGTAGCCCTGGCGTCTTCGACCGAGCTATGCGCACCGACCTGAATCTCCACACCCAGCAGTTTCTCGGCCAATAGCTTCAAGCCTGGTGTGCGCCCTGGTATTATGGCCAATTCTCTGAACTTTGAGAACTTGGATGTGTCGCGAATAAAGCGCTTGTCATGCTTCAGGATGAGCACGTCGAGATCGTTCTTCACCGCGTGACCGACGAGTATGCGTCCGGTAAGGAGGATCTTGAGATCGTTTCGTACTTCGTCGAAGGGTCGCGCGACGTCTTTCCGGAGATGCTTCGGCTCGATGCCGGAGACATGTGTTCGGTAGTCGGTGATTTCGATCTGTCGTGGTACCTGAACGTAAGAATCGTAGACTTGGTGGCCGTGAAAGTTGACCAAAGACACCCTTGCCAGCGCAGAGTCACGGTTGGGTTCTGGCCCTACTCCCACCATTTCACAATCCAATGCGACGTATTTGCCGGGCAGCGCTACTTCCGAGACGCCTTCGTTCTCGACATCGGGGAAGTCGGGGTGTGGTTCGAGGATTGAGACGGCAGCAGCAGCATCCCTCGGGTCGCTCAGAAGAGATGTCTTCTTGAGAGAAGGCATCGAGACGCTCTTGGCAAGGGTTTTGGTGTCACGCTGCTTGACTGAAGCGCCTACAGACGCAGGCTCCTCCATCTTTTGCCGCTTTCTCGAGGGTAGAGGCTTGCGCGGAGTGTTCTTCGGTGAGCCGTTTACAGTGTTTTGTGATTCGTCTCTGTGCTTCCCATTGGCGTGCTGTGGTCGCTTGCGCTTGAGAGCGGACGGCTTCTCTTCTTCGCTCCTCTGGCTCTTCGGAGGTGTAGCCGGCGTTGAAGGCCTCAAGCGCTGTTGCAATATCTTCCAGTTGCTGGACAGAGTGTCGAGATGGATGGGTGCCATTTTGTCGTCACCTGCGAGGCATAGCGGGGTGAGAATCGTCCTGCCCGTGGTTGTCGAGAATGCTGGCCGTTTGACTTTCTCCGCTCAGTCCCTGCGAGCAAAAGTTCAAACGCGCGCTAGCACATTCCAGATGTCGGCTCGACGCGACCCAAAGGCCCGATCGGCAGGCGGCAACATCGCGACAACGAACAGCACCCCCAACATCATCGCGACATTATACCTCACAACGTGACCCGATATCTACAAGATCCACAAGTCACGTAGCGCATCACCATGGCGCCTCGAGAAAACTCGCACGAGCCCTCCGGCACGCCGGCGCCCGTGGAAACAGGCTTTGCCACTCTTGCACAGCTGAGGTAAGTGCGACACCATGCGCAAAATTTGATGTCGTATACTGATGCGCTGCGTGCAGAACTGGTGTGAAGGCATGGGTTGAGAAGGTACGTGAATAGCGTGATGCGCGACGCGAGCCCGGCAGCATCACCATCAAGATGGGAACACCAACACTTCTCGGATCCGCCGACTAACACCGCACAGGATGGCGAGAAGCGCAAAGCCGAAATCTTGTCGATTCAAACACGACAGGGCAGGCCAAAGTTTTATGTTCATTACGAAGAATTCAACAAACGTTTGGATGAATGGATCGAGGCCGAAAGGATAGACTTGTCGAGAGAAGTCGAGTGGCCTGCGCCTGAGAAAGCAGACAAGAAGAAGGGCACTGCCGTCAAGACCGACAAGGCGCCCTCCAAGTCGGATCAGAAAAATCTCAAGCGATCACGCAGCAAACTCGATCGCGAGATCTCAGGCACTCCTGAGTCGACGTCTAGCAACTTGCCAGGCAAAGCACCAAGGCCATCCAAAGCAAGCGGCAAGGAGAATCAGGAACTGATAGTCACCAGCGAAGTCACCGACGGCACGCCAAAGCCCGAGGACGAGGAGATAGACCTCGTCGATGTACAGGATGCCGCCGCCGCAGCAAAGGCCATGCCACCCCAGGATTATTCGAGAGAAGATGAAATCGAAAAGCTTCGTACATCGGGATCCATGACGCAGAACCAGACAGAGATCTCGCGAGTGCGCAACCTGGAGAAGATTCAGATGGGCAAGTTCGAGGTCGAGCCTTGGTACTTCTCACCCTACCCAGTCGACTTTGTGGATTCTGATGTAGTCTACATCTGCGAGTTCTGCCTCTCATACTACGGCGAAGTAACGCAATTCGAGCGCCACCGCTCAAAGTGCCATCTCCTCCACCCACCAGGCAACGAGATATACCGAGACGACTATGTATCCTTTTTCGAGATTGACGGTAGGCGGCAGCGAACGTGGTGTCGCAATCTCTGTCTACTCTCAAAACTTTTCCTAGATCATAAGACGCTCTACTACGATGTCGACCCTTTCTTGTTCTACTGCATGTGCACCCGCGACGAGCACGGATGTCACTTTGTAGGCTATTTCTCCAAAGAGAAGGAATCAGCAGAAGGCTACAACGTGGCCTGTATCCTCACGCTCCCTCAATACCAGCGGAAAGGCTTTGGTAAGCTGCTCATCGACTTTTCTTACCTCCTTTCCAAGCGCGAGAACAAGCTCGGATCTCCAGAAAAGCCCTTGTCTGATCTGGGTCTTCTCGGATATCGTGCCTACTGGCAGGAAATTCTCGTCGATATCCTAATGGAGCCCGGCCGCACGGAAGCGAATATCGAAGATTTGGGTGCTGCGACCGCCATGACCACGAATGATGTTCTTCATACCTTGCAGAATCTCAATATGCTGCGATACAGCAAGAATCAGCACGTGGTCGTTCTCACCGATGCAGTTATTGCGCAGCGGGAGAGGCAGAAGGCAAAGGAGAAACTAAAAGGCAAGAGGAGCATCGACCCTGATCGTCTGATTTGGAAGCCACCAGTCTTTTCAGCGGCAAGTCGGACGTGGAACTGGTAGATTTCTCACCCTGTCAAGTTTTTTTCGCATCGTGAGGAATGTTTGGCGCATGGCGTTGATCGTTTAGTCTTTCATAGTATACCCAGACTCGTATTGACATTACTTTAGACTGTCCAGCGCTTTCTCACAGCATTTGGTTTTCTGTCTCTCTCTCTCTCTCTCTCTCTCTCTTTTAGTAATTCAATCTTATCTCGTGCTGTCCAACCACTCAAAGCACATCGTTCTCATTGCCACATCCTCAAATCTCCGTTCCAGCACAACCTCTCTTTGCATGTCCTCTTCAAACTTCACCACCACCTCACTAGGTGTCAATGTGCCCCTCATCTTAACAGCCACATCTCCCAATCGAATCCCTCTTTCCCGTTCGATCTCCACATAACGCTGCTGCCATTCTCTCCTCACTTTTCTGTGCAGTACGTTCCCGTATTCCCGATCTCACACCGCCCCTTTCACACAGTAAACCCCCACACTCCGCATTACAGACCTCGTCAAGTGCGCCTCCATCACTCTCCTCTTTCTGCTCATCTTTTTCTCGCCCTCAATGAACCACTCATCGAAATCTTCAGCACTCAACTTCGTCCTGACACAAATCCCTGGGTGGCAGAAAGGACATGATTTGTATCAAAAGCTCCCGGAGTAAAAAGATGCGATGCATATCGTGGTATACATGGTACCAGTGAACTTGGATTAAAATCTGGCATGAATATGAAGACGGGCTATATGGGACTATTGAATTAGAGGATGAGCCGGAAGCAAGCTGAGACCACTGTCCAGCTATATAATCACTTCAGCTACTTCGGATTCTTTATACAACAAGCAGTAAGCTACCTCACATCAGTTGTGCAACTGATGTCGTGACTGGAAGAAGCATGCAAAATGATTCTTGGGATAAGGCGCAAAGCCCACATTTGGTCATCTCAATACCAGAGCAACCAAGCTTTTATAGTAGTCCTACGCCAACGCAGCGATCAACCCCACAATACCGCCCGAGCCAATAGCCACTGCCCGAAGCATATTGAGCTTACCAAACTTATCCAATAGCTCGTTTACTTCTTTTTCGTCCGCTTCACTACTGTTCTTCTTGGTCTTCTCTTGTGGTACACTCCAGTCCCTCCATTGACTCACATCATCCTTGCTATTCACAGATTCGTCAGCGCTCCGCTCCTTCAATTCAGCCTTCGCTCGGTACTCGGCCGATGCTGCACTCCGGCTCCCACCCAACTCTTCGTTCTTCCTGATAAGGGCGAAGTTGGTCGGTATCATGAAACTGGTGATTGGTGCGATGCTGAGGGAAAGCAGTGCGGCCGCGAGGCAGAGACCTGACTCTCCTTTCAAAGCATACTGGAGCAATGATGATGTGGAGTCCATGGATGACGTGGGAAGAGCGCTGTAAGCGAGATAGATGAAGCCAGAGCCGGAAGTAATGGCGGCGGTTGGGAAGGTGTGAGAGCCACGCGAGAAGAGCCAGCGTATCATCGGAAGAGAGCGAGATGCCGGCTGTGATTGTATCATGATTGTATCGAAAAGGGATACAGCTGCAATACCGCCCGACGCCAGCAACGCCGTGGATATGCTTAGGATTTGTACGGTTTGTGTTGCTGACATATTGTTGGGCTGGTGTGAAACTGGGTTCTTGGGTATGTCGACAAACACAAAAAGAGATGACAGGGGCCCAAGAAAAGCAAAGCTGTTTTCACATATACTCAAGGCGTTGAAGTGGTAGTTTTGTTCGTACGCAAGTAACGCGTTCCGTGGATCCCGTAAGGAAGGTGGTTCGTTGTCGAGATGATGTCATGGTGGCCTAAGACCGACCATCTCGTTTCTCGTACTAGATGAACATCCCGGCCGCGGTGTACACTGACCCCGACATTGTGGAAGGATCGGTAGCTCTACTCAGTCCGCTTGCGCACCTTAGGCAACGCAAACCAGCAAACCATCATAACGGCGTACATTCCAATCGCGACAGGGTGAAGCACCCAAGTACCTGTGGGATCGGTCAGTCGATGTTTGCATCTAGGACAGTGGGAGCTTACCAGAGGCTTGAGCGAGGACACCAGTTGTGAATGGAGCGACTGCACCACCCGAACTTCCTGCTCCACCGATGAATCCGATTGCCGTCGTTTGGACGTTACGAGGCATGAGGCGTGAAAAGATGGTCTGCGCGCAAGGGTAGACAGGGCCCAGCAACAGACCCAGCAAGCACACAGCTACCGCATTTCCGATCAAGTTCGGCGTCAACCATGCCAGAAGCTGAAGGCCTACTGTGCCAATTGTGAGAATGACGACAAAGTTCCTCTCGCCTATCTTGGGTGCAGCATGAGTGAGTACAAAACGACCAAGAGTAATGCCGGCCTATTGAGTGATTAGCATGTCTATCACAGCGTAAAGGCGTTTTGCGTACCCAGAAGCCTGCTGTGACGTATCCAACTTTCGCAGGATCCCCATTACGGTAGTTGATGAGGTACGAGATGAACCAGCCTGAGATGCTCACTTCGGCTCCTTGGTATGCAAAAATGAATAATGCCCCGAAGATGGTCACCTTGTTCTTCAAAGCGAGCTTGAGGTTCTTCAGTTTTGATGCGGCATTCTCCGCAGAGGTTTGCCTGCTGGTCGTGGCCTCCAGGAGTGTCTCCTCAGAGTCTTCCTTGTATGACCAGAAGGACCACGCTGCGAATGCGATGCAGCAAAGTCGCAGTCCGACGGTTAGGAAATAGAAGCGTGACCACAAGACTCCTTGTGAAACGATTGCTGTTCCAATAATGGGTGCAACTATTCCTCCAACGCCATAACTACCATGCGCGAGGCCGAGAATGACGCTTGGGGGATGCGTGTTCGCGCAATACACATTGTTAAGTGCTAGGTTGATGGCGGCACCGAACCCTAGCAGGAAGAAGCTGCTGGCATCAGCAGTTCGTTACTGATATCTCAGACTGCA
Organism: Alternaria brassicae; assembly: GCA_004936725.1. Taxonomy (NCBI): domain Eukaryota; kingdom Fungi; phylum Ascomycota; class Dothideomycetes; order Pleosporales; family Pleosporaceae; genus Alternaria; species Alternaria brassicae. Next base: position 1,090,992 of record CM016505.1, on the reverse strand, counting down.
TACTTACGACACGACAACGAGAGGATAAGGAGGTGTGCACACGAGGATAATGTATGCAGAGAGCTGTATCAGCTCTGCGAAGATCAACGTCTTTGCTCTTCCAAACTGGCCCAGAATCATGTTTGTGAAGAAGGCGGCAGAGATGAAACCGATGGCATTGCCGACGAAGACTAGAGACATGATCGAGTATGAGATGTGGTAGTACGACTCCATGTATGGGATCAAAGCACCAACGACTGTTCACTGGTCAGTGTTTGCTCACATCATGGTACCATGAGCATAGTGTATTAGTACAAGCTTGTGACATTTCTTACCTGAATCGTTCATACCGTTTGAGAAGTAGATCAAGCAGCAGCACAAGATCCTCCATTTGGTCATGGGCTCAGCGTTCCACATTCTCTCTCTGCCAACCGCGTCTTCTCGATTCGGTGTGGCCGGACGACTCATTTCAAGCTCATTGGGAGATTTGGGACTTTCCGCGCCCTTTGGCATATCAAATTCTGAGACCGATGGGTGGCGGCCATTGTCTGTTTTGCGAGCAACGAAATCCGTGAGTTCGACATCTGGCAACACACCTACATCATCAAGTGTCTGGGGTGCTTTTCCCTTGCTCTTTTGGTATGTCGGTTCCGGATTGGTAATGTTCGACGCAGGTTGTATGTCGAAGAACTTATGGAATGCGGACATGTTGCCGATACTCTCGATCTGCGGTGCTCTCTTGCAGCCTTGGAGAGAGGACGTCGAGCTTGCGACTTGGGAACAGTCCCTTTTCAATTGTATGTTTCGGGCTGTAGGGGGTCTCGAAGATTTCACAAAGGTAGAGTCATGGATGAGAAGGTCTGCCGAGCACTGATTGAAAGGAAAACTTAGACCCTTAAACGGTAGTCCACGAAGTGCTCAGCGAAAGCGACTAGCCGAATCAAAGGGCTGAGGGCGCAATCGCTGATAAAGCATGAAGGGCATAATTACCATATCCTACCAGATAAAAAAGCCACCGGCCCCGACTTTGAACCTATCACAGGTGACGGAGTGCGTATCTGTTGGTCGTGCTGCAGCAGTGTGGGGATCGTGAACGGTCACCGAGTCGATCATGAAGCTCGTCAAACGTTCTGCAGCGCGACGGACGCGTCTACTCCTACAGACGGCCGTTCCAACATGGTAACGGGTCCGACAGCTGGAGAAAGATTGGGTCTGGACTTATGAGTGGAAAGAGGCTTTGCCTAGTTGGTCACCAAAGTGCGAGCTTTTTGGAGTCGGAGCGGTGAAAACTTCCCCGTGGGCGGCGCGGCGAACCTTTCCTACTTGGAAATTTCCCAAGCACCCCTCCAATGCTGTACCACAACCATCGCAATCGATAATCACCCCTCATCCTGCTTACTCAAGCTCCATTCCAGCATGGCCCGTCCTAAGCGCAATGTTCTCGCCACAATAGACAGTACCATCACACCGCCTGACGCGCTGTCGCCAAACCACGTCATCGCGCGCATTACCAAAGCTGAAGGAAAGAACATTTACGCCGCCGAGCTACCAGACGGTAAGCCTGTAATTGCAGAGTTAGAAGCAAGGTTCAGGTCGACTGTCTGGATCAAGAGGGGCAGCTATGTGGTTGTAGACACTTCTGCGCTGGCAGACCGGGAGAACAAGCTGGACGGAGAAATTGTGAACGTGGTTCGCGACGAGAAGGCCTGGAGGAAGATGAGCTACTGGTATGTTGTAACTGGGTATCATGTGATATGTGTACAGAGCGCTAACAGCATAATATACAGGCCCAAGGAGTTCGTAAAGAAGTCCACCTATGTCGAGGATAGCGACGAGGAAGAATCGACCGTTGGAAAGATGCCGCCTACCGACTCAGACGAAGACTGAGCCTTCAACCGCACTCAGTCAGCGTGCTCATGGTTTTCCTCGATTACACCCTTCGTCACGCCTTCGTACTCTTTCCTAGTTCCCCACCACACGCCCGCGACCGTAACCGCCAGAACGCCCACAACCGTCGCCGAACTCGCTGGTGTACTCGGGTACACATTCCACGCCCACTCTTGCGCGCCCCATAATGCATATACCACGACGGGATTCAAACCTGCTTTCCACAGCAGGAACGGTGTGCTCCATGCAATATAAGAGTAAAATTGGTAGTGCAGACTCCTTGCGCAGAGTAACCCAATCGTCAGCGCTGTCAGTATTGTCGTCATGATGAAGTCGGGCGTAATCTTGCTAGACATGGTATCTTGGTCCCGGGGCTCAATGGCTGGAAGACAAAGTTTGAGGAACCCGTGGACATTGCGCTTCGAAGGCTTGATCCAGCGGGTTCGCGCATACCAGATGAGGAGGCCAACATGGAGGGCGAGTAGGCTGATAGCAAAAGGCCGAGAGAGAAATGTAGATTCTGGAACGAAGCGCCAGTTGACGGTCCATTTGTAAAGGAAGGCACGGCTGAGTTCGAAAGCACGAGCGAAGTAACTGGGTGCGCTTTTTCTGAAGGGATAGCCAAACAGGACCTGCGCAGTGATCAGTATCGCATTCGAAAGCGATAGACATGGAAATGTGAAGATATACGTACCGAGATTTGCCCAATGATCATAGCCTGCGTCAATGCTTCTCTTCCACCCAACTTCATTACCATCAGAATGCCCATCGCCGGCAATGGTAACAACAAGCTCATCTTGACATTCAGGCCTGTGCTATACAGAGCGCTTCCTAGATGCCATTGGTTGCGTTGGTAGCAGTAAACAGCCCACCAGAAGAACAGTACAGCGAAACAATCATTAAAGCATCGCAGCATAAAAATACTATGCATGCGCTTTGACAGAATCAACAGCGGAAAGATGTAAGGCGGGACCTATCAAGATATTAGCACCAATCCCAACACCTGCATGTTCACGCCAGTCTTCAACCAACAACAACCAAAACAGAAAAGCACTCACCCTAGCCTTCCTATAACATTGAAACACCACACCAAGCGTAAGCAAATAAACCCCCGCGAAGATGTACTGCACAAGGCCTATATCCCGCCCTTGGTCCGTCCACTTGTACAGATGCTTGTAGATCCATACGTGCGCACCAGGATACACAAGCGGACCCGTTGAGCCCGAAATATTCTTATAGTCGCGCTCGCCTTTCAAATAGATGGATATCTGTTGCATATACGTCGTCCAATCAATTTCCGTGTCTAGAAGCAAAGGGGAAAAGTTATCGTTGTTAGGACACGTGGTGATTTCGTGAATATACAGGAGAGCACAAACATGGTATCTTCTCAATTATCACGCCGGAGAGCGCGGCGTCTGCAATGAGCAGCAGAGGCGTCATCCATCGTGCGTGATCGGGGTTGTAGGCCAGGTCTTTGGCGCGGGCGAGGAGTGACATGGCGGGCTGTTGTGGCTCGCGGTTTGGGGAATGGTGAGGTCGCGGGTTGACGATGATGTTATAGTTCGCGTCGCGTGTCACGTGAGAAGGAGGTTTGAGGTTTCAAGGATAACGGTTTCGCGTGACGTGTGTTTCAGGCATCGGTTTTGCTCATGCGAGGTGCATATAAGTGGTGGTTTGATGTGAGGTAGATGGATATGTTATTTTGGGATTGGATAGCGTTGTGCATGCGCGTGTCTGGTGCTTGTGAGGGCAAGGGCGAGATTTGTCCTACTAGGATCCTCGTGTTCATGTTACAATCACCATTCCGCGTAAAATATTCTTGTCAAAGCTTGTCTGCTCGTCTTATTCTGTTCTATATTCTGTTTTCCTACGGGGTTAATGTTTACTCGGTGTCTTGAAAAACTACATGGCGTACATTACGTTGGTGCAAGATCAAGAGAAAACTATAAATGACGCGACAAGTGGTTGAATTAAGTCTAGGTAGCAAAGTTTGTCTAATTCGAACGCGCTAATAATGATGCACAGAAAGGGAAATTGATACATGTGCTAAGCTCGACGTGCTATCTATCGCTTAGTCGTCGTGGGAGTCGTCGTTGTCAATGTCGAGGCCGTCATCGTCGGGGCTGGTGACGAGGGTCATGTAAGCGTCGGCGACACCAGTGCAGACAAAGTCCTGAGGACCGTTGCCGCCAGCGCGGCAGTTGTTGGGAAGAGTGACGGTACCGACGTTGGTGATACTGGAAAAAATGTTAGTATATCTGGTAACGTGGAGTTATCAAAGGTATGGGGATGGCTTACTCGTCGGAGACCTCCTGCCTCAGGAGCAGACCGTTGCGGTCGCTGTTGAAAGCAAACTCTATGAAAGTGTTCACGCCGCAAGAGTACCACTTGCGGTCCTCGAGTCTGGGAGCCGAAGCAGAGCAGGTGAAGTCGAGAGTTCCTCCGTTGGTGGCCTTCATGTTGAAGCTGAGGCTGTTGTAGTAGGTTCCCTCAGGCTTGCGTCCGGAGAACTTGGAGATCTTCCAGACGTAGTCACCCTGGGTGGTGACGGGGCAAGATGCGGTGTCCTGGCGAGACTCGAGAGGAGCAGCGGCAGCGAGGCCGGCCGCGGCGAAGAGAGTGGCGATGGTGGTGAACTGCATGGTGATGGAGTTGTTATGAGGGTTTAGATTGGAAGGTAGAGTGTTGGTAGATGGTAGTTGAGTTGTTGTTGTTGTTGGATGTGAAGGCCGATGTTGGATGATGGGTTGAAAGCAGGATACCTGCCTGGCATTATATATTCATCGCATCTCGTATCTGGGGTATCCTACTGCTGCCACGATCATCATGCCCGTTATGTTCCCAAGGTTCAATACGAGGAGATTGACACCAAGCACCCCCTGTGGCCATACCCACAAAAACACACCAGAAGAGTAATCCATGAAGACCTAGCTAGAAACACGACCGTGGACCCATGCCGCCAGTGCCCAAAAAAGCAATACTGTCCCATTTTTCGAAGCTTAGAAGGCTTGTCAACGGTGTCATTAGCCAGTAGCGGCATCCGGGGTGACCGCATGAGGCGACAGCACCTCCCATCCGGACAGCCGGTAAACCCAACGGCGCTAGAACCGTGCCGAGTATACGAGATGTGACGTTTAGTAGGATGAATTAGGTCTGCACAATAGCATCGTGCGCTGGCCGACTGGCCGTACAAGAACTCGCTTCGGAACGCTAGCTGCATGGCAGTGCATGACGCCCTTGGCTACAGATATTCTAGTTGCTTTTACGATGGGATACGATGGTGAGAGGTGACTGCATCTTCGAGATTCGTATCGTCGCGGTACAGACGGCGATGCTAGGATAGAAACGACTGTAGCTCATCGACACATTCGGAACGTGACAAAGAGGCTTTCGGTGCTGGGATGTCGAGTCAGAGTGGTGTGGATCCTGGGAAATATGGTATGGGGAATATGACAATGTGTATGATGACTTCAATCTCCCAAACTTCCTGTCGGTCCGTCCCCACATTTCGAGCGGTCTCATCATTCAGTGCCTACCATCTGAGTGATCCAAATGCGACTGGTACACTGCGTTCGGTCCATGGAGCCTGAGCAAGTAACATGAAGATGGTTCGTGAAGGCAGGGTCAAAATACGACATGGCTTGGAATTGAGCCGAGAGGATGGAGCCTTGAGCCGTGAATGCATTACATCATACTACATAGAGCGGGCTGTGGCGGATGTGGCTGCTGATCACCTGGGGGCTCGTATTCAGGGTCCACGCTCGATTAGCGGACACTGCCATTGACACTACACGCACTCATGCCTTATCGGAGCTGTTCCGGCGGTACGTTATATTTACTATTTATGGATCCGCAATCGATAACTCAGCCTAATGAAACGCATGCGTCTCACGCTACGAAAGACTCATCTGACCTGAGGGAGATGTACGAGTGGCAACAAACTCTCAGTGGTTGTGCCTACCGTGCACGAAGAGATTATAGATACACTCAGCGATGATGTGAGGCCGGGCACACATTTCCTACCGTTGCTCTCAGTCATTCACAAAGATGTCGTTTTATATTTGGAAACTGACGGCACCCGGCATATCTTCGGTACCTACATACTATGGTCGTAACTAAGTGGGTTCCTGGTCTAATTGGAGAATGACGGAATGATGTCTTTGCACTGGTAGCAACGACATCGGACGTGACATTGAATTGTCAATGCTGACAAGACTTAGGCCAAGCCATTAGAATGCCCGTCCATGACCTATCAGCGATGGGGTACCGACTTGACACTGCGGATCGGTCGTAGAACTTTCAGGAACCGCCGAAAATATGCGGTGACAAAACGCAGATATTTATAGTAGCATATCTCGGCTTTCTGGCGAGAGGCAAGACCAAGAGCCACAGGAGAGGGTCAGCGGATCGAATTTTCTGTGACAAGGACGGTCATCTTTGGGGGCAGTGTTCGTGTGAGTAGGATGTCTACTACTCCATGAAACAAGACTTGAGATGCAGTTGTCAGAGTGCAAGCCTACAACCAGGAGCAAAAGAGTTTGCAGGGTCGCCGACGATATCAGTAGGAATGGAGCCATGAACAAGGTCGCAATGTGGTGGACGCGGAGAAGGCTGCGAAGAAAGGAAATGAACGCAAGTCGATGCCCGTTCTGCTATGATGCCTCACCAGTCAGACCGAAATGTCCACTGTTTGGCCGAGCTTTAATGGGAGCGTGCATACCACGTGGCACGCGGCACAAAGCATACCAATTAGCTCATAACCACGGATGCTTGCATGCAACACGGGTTATTCCAGGCTGTATTGCCGCCGTAACATTCGAAATTGCCGTTGTCAAATGCTCGAAAGCAGCGGTCCTATTGGTGCTCGCTACACTGCTTAGGTTGGGTATTATCTTTCTGACCACGTGTATCTTAATTGGGACTCAATGCCCCCTTATAGCCATGAGGTTCACCTTGAATCGGCGATGACGTGAGTAATGTTGACGATGATTACATAATCAGCAGGGGTGAATGTAGTGACGAAGACCAAGACTCGAGGATGCTTCAGATGATGATGCAGAAAGCGACTCTGGTGAGAATGTGGTGGGAAGGCGAAAGAAACTCAAGACGTGGAAGACTGATGTCTGTGCGAGTACCGTTGTTCGTCCTCTGTAAAAGAGTGTTGTTTTCATTGCATCACAGATCTACTCCCATTGCGTGCCCTTTAGCCGTTGCATGAGATACTCGACTTCGACTTCCTTGGTCAATGGGATGACCCAATCCTGCAGAAGTTGTTAGAGAATGTCAATGGGGAAGGGGCAGCACGAGGTACCTTGTACATGCCAACTACGGCATCAGCATTCACCTTGGACGACCCATTGGCGCCCAGGTCCGGGTCTGTGCCGTATGTCCTCGCCTTTAATCTCAGCCGCTCCAGCACCTTCTGTTCTACGGCAGCGTTTGTGATGGCCTCGTCGATGCCCTTCCTATCGTGGTCCTTGATCAGCTTGACGAAGCGGTCGGTTTCCTGTTGGAACTTGGCTTCGGCAACAAACTTGCCAAAGTGTATGCGCCGCGACAGCGACTGGATGGTCATGACATCACACGTCGCGGAGGACCCGTAGTTCTCCCGCGACTCTCCCCTGTCCTCGCGGCCTGTTGGTGCGCATGCTGCGGGCAGGATGTGCTCGATGTAGCAGTCCTTGAGCTGGGCGTTGACATTGACATTGTTTGGGTGGAGGATCTGGGGGTAGTGGATGGGCTTGAGGATGGGCTCCTGGAGGACGGTGGGGAAGAAGGGGTACTCGTCGGGCGACTGGTAGCGGCGGACGAGGGACTGCAGGCGCTCCTGCTCGCGGAGCATCCAGTCGAACAGGCTGGTGTCGGGCTCGCCAATGTCGACGCCGCCGGGGATATAGATGCTCTGGTTCAGCGGGAACTGGACGCGCTCTATTAGATGGAAGGTGATGGTGTCCTCGAGGCGGCTGTTGGGGCTGTCAGCCTGGCTCAGACGCGCACCGTGGACATGGCATACATGAGCTGGAAGCGGATGTTGGCGAGGTCCAGCGCCTTGGAGGCGTCAGAGAGGTCAATCGCCGCGTCCATGGCTTGTGAATGTGTATGCGGGTGTGTGTGCGGGTGTGTATGCGGGTGGTGTGCGGGTGGTGAGTGTAGCCATGCCGGCGGTGGTGAAGCCAGGAGCATGTCCGTACTGTATCCGACCATCGGGCCTGGGGGGTCCATGACGCAGCCGCCTTGCCGATGGCTGCGCGCTCCACCACCCACAGGCAGCGAACAACACGCCGCACCAGAGACTTGTATATCCGCCGCACCACCACCACCACCACCACCGCCCACCGCCCACCGCCTCCTGGCCTGTTGCACTGAGACGGCAGTGCGAAGAGAGAATGACATAGCGACGTCCCTTGCACTGCGCCGCCCGTTGATTTGCACCCGCCACGCCCGCCTGCCCGCATGGCCCCGTCAACCGCCCGCAATGGATCCCCAGGGCGCGGGAGGTCGACCAGCCCGCGCTCGCCGCCATACTCGCACGCCTTTGACGACGCCGACGAGGGCAGCTACTTGGACGCCCTGCCGGATGTAGCCCCCCCCCCCCGCCCTCTCCAGCCCGCACACGCTGATGCTAATGCTCGCTAGACCCGCCATCTGCAGGCTTTTGGCAAAAAAGTCACTGCGACCGCCGGCAGCTTGATAGGTGCCGAGGGCGTCACACAGCACTACCAGAACGCCCTCGGCGAGCTCCACCGCGAGCTGAAGCGCCCGCTGATGCAGCGCTCCGTCTTTTCCTTCGCCCAGACCACCCCCCGCGAGATTGTGCGCTCGCGCATCTCCGTGCCCGAGATCCAGCAGCGCGCCCTGGCCTACATCCCCAACGACCTCCTGTCCAATATCCCCGAGGACAATAGCGAGTTTTCCCTCTTCCAAGGCTTCGAGGCCTCGCTACCGGACAAGCCCGACAGCCATGCGAACAAACACGGCCGCCACAATGCGAGCGGGCAGCGCCTGATTGGCGGCGGCGGCGGCCACGACGACGACGATGCCAAGGTGCCGCCGTCGATGCAGAAGCTGCGCAAGCAGAGGAACGCCATGGGTCACCGCTTGGAGATGATGGGCGTGCGCAAACACATGTGTGTCGCCGAAATACATGAAATCGACAACAAGATCGCCAACCTCAACACAATGCGGAAGATGGTGCTCGACCGTCTGGCCGGGCTCGAGCTCGAAGAGGGCGAGCTGGAACAGGACCTGCTGACCGTCGACAACCGCCTCGAGGACCTGCAGGAGGAGCTGGACGACGAGGCCGCACTGGCGCCCAAGACGGCCGAGTCGCAAACAAGCGAAGACCAGTCAGAAGGCAAGGGCGAATTCATGTCCGAGTCGATATACCAGAAGATACCCCAATCGCCAAAGACGAAGAACAAGGCCAAGAGGCCTTCCAAGCGCATGTCCATGCCTGTACTCCACGAGCATCTGCAGTCAGGATCCAAGATCAAGGAACTGCCCGCGCACATGGACGCCATCACCGCCATGGACTTTGACGCCCCATGGGGCATGATGGTTACCGCATCGCTGGACGATACGGTACGAGTATGGGATCTGAGCGCCGGTCGGTGCATTGGAATGCTCGACGGTCATCTGTCCTCTGTGCGCTGTCTACAGGTCGAAGAGAACATTGTCGCGACTGGTTCCATGGACGCTTCCATCAAGCTTTGGGATCTGAGCAAGGCCGAGTACGCGCCCATGGACAACCGGATAAACAAGCCTGATGAAGAAAGTGACGACGGCCTGGCATTTGAAAACTCTGACGATGCGCCTCCCGCACCACCATCGACCAGCATGCAAGACTGCCCTCTATTCTCGCTCGAATCCCATGTCGACGAAGTCACTGCGCTGCATTTCCGCGGCGACACTCTGGTTTCTGGTTCCGCGGACAAGACACTACGGCAGTGGGATTTGGTCAAGGGACGATGCGTGCAGACACTTGACGTCCTTTGGGCCGCTGCTCAAGCAACAGCTACAAACACATCCCAAAGCACATGGCGACAGACTGGGCGCTCTGCTGATTCCTCTGCCGACTTTGTAGGCGCTATCCAAGTCTTCGATGCTGCACTCGCATGCGGTACCGCCGACGGCATGGTGCGTTTATGGGATCTACGTAGCGGGCAAGTACACCGAAGTCTCGTCGGCCATACTGGCCCCGTCACGGCTCTGCAGTTCGACGATGTCCACCTTGTGACCGGTAGCGCCGACAGGAGTATACGCGTAAGTTGGCCATCCTTACCTGTGCCTATCCCCTTGCTAACATGAACAGATCTGGGATCTCCGAACCGGCGCCATTGCCGACGCCTATGCGTACGACCATCCCATCACCAGCATGATGTTCGACTCACGCCGCATTGTCTCAGCAGCAGGTGAAGACGTCGTCAAGGTTTACGATAAGACGGACGGAAGGCACTGGAGCTGTGGACTTGGTGCCGACGACAACGACGCGACCAAGTATTCCATCATTGAGCGTGTTAGAATAAAGGATGGCTACCTCGTTGAAGGCCGTAGAGATGGTACTGTTGGTGTATGGTCATGCTAGCAGAAGCATCGAAAAGCAGCATGCAAGGGAGAATTGTATATAAGAACATGACTGGTGCGCACATATGCCAGTCATGGAAATGGCAACGTGTTGTACTATTGCAAAAGGCTTGTTGAGAAGTCACTATTCAAGCAATCGTTCAATCTCCAAGTGGCAAAGAACATCAAGGTAATACACTTCTGACACGGCACGTTACAAGCACGCGTCTAGCGAGGCCAGTGGAAGCTTGGTTGGACGATGCAGGGATGGTCCGCGGCGCTCCGACCTGCCATGGTGACGTAAGGCTGGACACGCCGATGAAACATTTCCGCACTTCCAGGATGCCTGTCCTGCTCTCATGCTATCGTCACATCTCCACAGTACACTCGCTTGTTCTATCTGCCTATGATACTTCAAATCTAATTTTGCGATTGTTGACGCAATTGCTGGCATACCTCCCGCAGGCGCATCCTGCCACCCATTATCCTATCTAGGCCTTCCTGGCTTCCTATCCGCTTGTAGCTGCTTCCCGCAATGCTTCCACGACAAGCCGCGTCACTATCGCGCGGATACAATGCGACTTCGAGAGTTTCAATGCTCTGTAGAAGATGGCCCCGCGCGACGAACACACAATTCCGCACTCCGCTCAGCAATTCAAGTCCCGCTTCCGCCTCGAGACGCGCCGCCTTACAAACCTCGCAATTGAGCAAGCAAACCCCCACCACCATAAGAACGGTCTCGACAAAACCTCTCCATGCTCCGCCATCACGCTTCGCCCGATATGCCTACACAACAGCAGCCATGCTCGGCTCTTTCGTCGCCGTCAGCGGTGTTTTGGTCATCGCCTTCTTCGTCTACGACGCCTACACATACAACGAGGACCCCATCGCGGCCGACATCCCCGTCTCAGAACTCGCACTGAGCCCGAGGAGAGGAGGACCAAAGAACCTGCCCATCGCCGACCACTTCGTTGATGACGATGAATGTCCTGAGAATAAGAAGCTCAAGCACAAGCCAAAGCTGGTCATTCTGGGTACCGGATGGGGCAGCGTGCCACTCTTGAAGCAGTTGAACCCAGACGAATACCACGTCGTCGTCATATCGCCATCCAACACCTTCCTCTTCACACCTATGCTACCGTCTGCCACTGTAGGCACGTTGGAGTTACGATCCCTTGTCGAGCCAGTCCGAAAGATTGTGCGGAGAGTACGCGGACATTTCCTCAAAGCCAAGGCTGACGACGTCGAGTTCTCGGAGAAGCTTGTCGAGTGTTCAGCTGTAGACGCTTATGGCCAGGAGCAAAGATTCTATGTCCCGTACGATAAGCTGGTCATTGGTGTGGGATCTGTCTCAAACTCCCACGGTGTCAAGGGTCTCGAGCATTGCCACTTCCTCAAGGACATCAGCGATGCTAGGCTCATCCGCAACCAGGTGGTGAAGAACCTCGAGCACGCATGCCTGCCTACAACATCAGACGAGGAGAGGCGAAGGCTCCTGTCATTCGTGGTATGTGGAGGCGGACCTACTGGAGTCGAGTTTGCCGCCGAACTCTTCGACATGCTGAACGAGGACCTTTGCAAGCTCTACCCAAGACTTTTGCGCAATGAAATCTCTGTCCACGTCATTCAATCCCGCAGTCACATCCTAAACACCTACGAAGAGGCGCTATCGCAGTACGCTGAGCAACGGTTCGCACACGACTCCGTCGATATTCTCACAAACTCGCGCGTCAAGGAGGTCCAGCCAGACAAGATCCTCTTCTCACAAAAGGATGAGAATGGCAAAGTGATAGTCAAGGAAATTCCCATGGGCTTTTGTCTTTGGTCAACTGGTGTCGCGCAGACCGACCTCTGCAAGCGTCTTGCCGCTAAACTTGACGGCCAGAACAACAAACACGCTCTGGAAACCGACACACATCTTCGTCTCAACGGCTCACCCCTTGGTGACGTCTACGCCATTGGTGACTGCGCCACCGTCCAAAACAACGTCTCTGATCACATCGTGAACTTCCTTCGTACCACCGCTTGGGAAAGAGGCAAGGACCCTGAAAAGCTCCAGATCTCGTACTCGGACTGGCGCGGCATCGCCAAACGCGTCAAGCAACGTTTCCCGCAAGCAGCAAACCACCTTCGCCGCCTAGACAAGCTCTTCGAACAATACGATCTTGACAAGTCTGGTACTTTGGACTTTGGCGAGCTTAGAGAGCTCCTCTACCAGATCGACTCAAAGCTTACCTCCCTACCCGCTACCGCCCAACGTGCGAACCAACAGGGTGAATACCTCGGTCGCAAGTTCAACAGGATCGCTCAAGCAGCTCCCGGCATGGCACTCAATAATGTTGATTACGGCGACCTGGACGATGCAGTATACAAGGCGTTCGAGTACAAGCATCTTGGTAGCTTGGCCTACATTGGTAACGCAGCCATCTTTGACTACAATGGCTATGGCCTGAGTGGTGGCCTATTGGCCGTCTACCTGTGGAGAGGCGTTTACTTTGCGCAAAGTGTTAGTTTCAGGACAAGGTGCTTGCTCGCTATGGACTGGACCAAGAGGGCGCTTTTTGGACGTGGTATGTTACCCCGTTCTTCACTTTGCATGAAAGTGACCAAGCTAACATTGAACAGATTTGATGAACTTCTAAACGATGCATGGCTTGCTTTTGCGCAAGTTCAGAGCGATAGACCGGCATTCGGTTTTTGGTATCTCTTGTCTTCTTGTGTAGATTATTTTTCCCCTTCTGTTTCAAAAGGGTGGCTTGATGCTGCTGTCAATCTTATTTTATATTTTCCGATGATATATGCAAACTTCTAGTGACCTCTTCGCTACTCTTGTCCCTTCTACATGAGCTGATGCCTTGTGTTTTCCTCAATACAGTCTTCGTCTGCGCCGCTAAGAGTTGTGTTGGCAACGAGGAACGGACATTTCGCTGGGGACAACTTTGTGAATACTTCGCCCTTGGAACTCTGTCAAAGTGTTTTACCGTTAGGCTAAAATGTACTCGAACAAGAACGTGTACGGCCATGTTCCGCAGGTCCGCGGAGAAAAAATGAGGAAGAGAGAACGAGATAGAGTCGACTGTGCATGCCGAGGTGCGGATCGTCTTCGTTCCCCTGGTCCCTGTGTGACCGCATCCAAGATGCGCCTTTTGTTTCGCGTTCAGACAAGAATGGTATATACAGCCGAGCCAGCAAAAATATACGTCGCTGATGTATACATGCTTGATGCTGTTTGTAGTCGTCAAATTTGAACCCTCTACAGGACATCACACACCACTTCACGGCTCTTGCTCATCAGTCATGGCTTCGAGCCGTGTTCGGATCATATTAGGATTCGATCGTCCTTGCTCGTCAGTCCAGCATCTCAATACTTCTTCGCGCATGATTCTGCGCGAAGCTCTCTTTCCTGTGAACAGTTCAAACTGCGCGAAGCCTTGTTCAGGCAACAGATCAAGGCCGTCCAAGCAGATCCAAGAGGCCGATGCTTCTTCACGAACTTGTCTCGTCAAGGGCGTATTGAGGGTGCGATAAGCAAGCTCGATGACTACTCCTCCTGATGGCGACTGCATCCAGTGAGAGGGAAGTGTAAAGTCGGGTGATGGCTCCTCGCCAACGGCGTGCGTAGGTATACAGGAAAAGATGGCAGTCGGGGCGCGGAGATCGCTTGGCCAGGCTTCGTCTCTAGACTCAAGTATGCGGAATGTGGGCTATGATCCCTGGACAAACGAGGGGAAAAGCTTGGCTGCGGAAGGGCTTGCAGCTAGTTGAGAAAAGTAACTGACTAGGTTCTGTGCGTTCTTGACTGTTCGGTTGAAGAAAGATTGCAATGTTCTTGATGCCAAGCTGTAGCATGGCATAGATCGCTGCCCTGGCCATGCCTCCCGACCCGATAACAAGACTAGTGGTTGTGGGCCGAACAGCGTTGGCTGGAGAAAGCCCTCTTCGTATGCAAGACCGAATGCCTATTCAATCCGTGTTGTCACCAAACAGTGCATTGACAGGCCCGGATTGATTGCGTTCTTGGTAGAGTCCAACACCGTCCGCATCGGGAATGCTGCCGTCCGCGTTGAGATGGCGCATTGGAAGAAGTATATTGATCGCTCCAATCGCTCGAGCATGTCGACTCAGAGAGTGAGTAAGCGCTATAGCATCTACCTTGAAAGGCTGGCTGACTGCAGTACCACCAAGGTTTGGTGTTCGCAACAACTCTCTTATGTTCTCATCTAGTGTCGCAGTTTGAAGGCGATCGAAATGATGAGGCATGCCACACGCTCGGTATGTCGCATTGTGCATAGCAGGGCTCAAACTGTATCCCGCTGCAGCACCAATAATGTAGAACTCCGTTGGATCATACGTAAAAGAGGCGTAGAGAATATGCGCAGCCTCTGTCACAGTGAGCCATGAGGTTTCCGGGTTTTCATGCGCTCTAGTTTCGGATTCTGCACTCTTTCGTAGCTTTTCCGGTATTACAAGGGTAAGAACTTGGTTGAAGCAAGCGGAACGACGACCAGCACGTCCAGTGTTGTAACATAACATGGGTATCCTCTGTGACTTGGCGTATATAGTATTACGAAACGACTGGATAGCGGCGTTATCGTCCATGAAGTTCGCTGGCCTGGTAAAGCGTACAAGGCTACAGCCCAAGCGCATTGCAGTGTCGTATTTCTCGAGCCAGAAGACGTCGTACCAATCCATAGCTGCGTGAAGGTGACCGCTTATCTTTGTTGAGCCTCTCGATGCAATGATTGCTCGGATGAGCTCTTCATCCAGGGTGAGATCAACAGTGGCGAATTCGGGTCCCATCCGCAGGCCATACCATAAGTTCGCCAAGTAGGAAGATGTGGAGTGGCTGGTACGCTTTGAAGGCGGCATGACGTGGAAGATGATAGGAGTTACTGTGCTTCTCTGCACTCTGAATATGCTCTTACCGATATTTTCCGCGTGATCCGCTGTAAGTTGTGTCGGCTCGATGACTATCTCGAATGCGTCGCAGCCAAATTCCAGCTCTTCAATATCGACTTCCTCTGGCGTGAGATCCGAAAGTTGTACCTGGACGGCGCAGGTGTAGTTTCTCAGCTCCAAATTGACGTAGGATAGTGGGAAATGACCAGGGTCCAGCGTGGGCGCATCGCTCTTGGCATTCCGGTGTGTGTGTTTCGGGGGGACAGCATCAGGGCCAGGAATTTGAAAGAGGCCCCCTCCGCTCGTTTTAGAGTTAGGAACGCAGGAACTGAGGGCTACTGTGCAGGTGCAAACGAAAGATGAGCCGCATTCATTCCGGAGATGTTGTAGAACTCATAGTTGGAGCATCGTCGGAAAACCGGAGTGCTGAGAGCGAGTAACTCTCTAACTTTCGATTCTTCCGTATCAAGGTACTCTTGTACACTACGTACGTCGCGTGTAGTATGAATGACTGAGTGCGATGCTGAGAGTTCGTGCAGCAGAGCCTGGCTGCTGTTATCCAATGGAAATCCTCAGTTACAGACGATGATGGCGCCTCTGCTATAAGTTTGCAATGTGTCGTGTAAGATCTCTTCTTGTCTAAGACTACGATTTGAGGATCCAAACCGTTTGCGATACGCTGCGGTCGAAAAACTTGTTGCAGTTTGGAAGATACTCTCCATGTCAATAACCCTTCGTTGACAGGCTACCAAAGCCATCATAGCTAACGTTGCTTTTCCTGTCCCATGCATTCCAATGAGCACAATAGATGCTCTGGAATCAAATACCCCCCGACATTCATACTGTGAGGGTGCTGGTATTGACCTTGCCGAATTCGGTAACCTTCGATGTTTGGACGCAGGCGGAGATGGTGTTGGCAATGAAGAGCGCCCATTCTCCAATCTGGCTTCAGTGTTCATTGTGGCAAATGAACGTTTGGTGCCAACCGTCATAGAAGCCATTGCTTATAGGATCCGCGATCCGCGATCCGCGATTGTTTCGAGGTGTCGACAGCACGAACCAAAGCATGGCGTTGCAATTGGCAGCGACGAGTGTCCTGACGGCACGTGACAGTGACGAGCCCCGCTTTTCTTCGGGGGTAAAGCTTTATCCTCATACACAGACACTTCCCCGGCTTCTCCACTGCCTTACCTGGTAAGCTCGATGGCTTCTTTCGTAGGTTGTACGGATGAAAGATGTTTGGATACCCGGTACCCGGGCGACTGTCAACTCCTTACTTTGGCAAGGCTTTCTGAGGTGCTTTTGTGCTGTTTCTGCGACGAGAAAGGAGAGCTGTTCGACTTATGTCTTTGCAATCCCAGGAAAAACGCCGCCAGGCTACACAAGGTGTACCGGTAAAACGATTTCGGGTATCAAGAGCTTGCGATCAATGTCGCAACGCTCGCGAGAAGTGTGGCTCAAATTAGCTCGGCTGCTCTCCCTGCCTCGAAGCAAGGCGCACCTGTACCTATACTTCAAACCCTAAGAAGCGAGGGCTACAACCTGGGTATATACGCAGCCTTGAAATGACGCAGGCTTTCGTATTTCAACAGCACTCTGAAATTGAATCTTTGGTACACGACCAACTGGCCCAGCCAAACACAGTCTTGCTAGCGAGGGGTACTAAAGAATCCAACCGATTACATAAGAGCTGGATTAAGAGCAGGTTTTGTCGGAATGCCACCAAAGCGTTATCTGGAGAGCAGATAGGGGCAAGCGAAGACAGGCTACCAAGCTCAGACGACGACAGCAAGATCGATACCGAGGATGCAACACTTCTCCAGATGGCACCAGAACCTCAGTCTCAACATTCGGTATTAATTCCAGATCGAGATACCGATAAGCACTAACTTTAGCAGATTCCATGGCAAAGCAGAACAAACTACATGTCCAAGAGATGGGTCCGCCTTCGCTACCGGATCTTCATTCTCCAAGTCTGCAACATTCCACGGGCCCTTCGTCTCCCACACCATTGCCTGGCGACTGCTGGAGGCTGATTGAGATCTACTGCACGTACACGCAATGCTGGCTTCCCACCGCAGACAAGCTCGAAATCTTGAAGCTATCATATTCCTACCCGGAACGAGGGCTGACCCTGTCCTGCGATATGTCCAACTCGGGAAGCCATGCTGAGATGTAGAGCATTTTCGCGGTCGGCGTTACGCAGGACGACAGCAATATCGCTGGAGACGGCTACCGGCCATGGACGCCTGGAAAACTTTACTACATTACTAGGCAGCTCGTACCCAATGAGTTGGGCAAATTTGAGCTGGATCACGTGAAGGCCCTCCTCAATCTGACATTGTTCAATACGAATAGAAAGTTATTCGATGCTGCTTGGCACCTTGTTGGTGCTGCTTTGCGAATATCATCCATGCTTGCAGAAACATCAGATGTAGCTGCCTCTCGACGAAAGCATGTCATGTCCAGTTGCTTCGTACTTGACAGTCTTCTTTCCTTGCACTTGAAACGACGTCCTTACCTCGACAGGGCTGACTTGATATGGCTGGGAAAGATAGAAGAGGACGGAATGGAAGAATGGCAACCGTGGAGTGGACACCTCAATATCGGTCCAACGCGTCGGTCGAACTCTCCGACACTTGCATCGAGTACTTTCAACGCTCTCCTAGGGTTGGTTGATATCCTTGGGTGTACTTCTAGGGAGCAGATAGCACCAAGCTTCTTACACGAGATGATCAGTCGGCTTGAGATGTGGAAATCAGCGTCACCACAGAAACTTGAGTACATCCGGAAGGACTCTGTCTTTACACCAGCAACACCGCCCGCGTTACTCCTTCGGTTCACATATCTTGTCACTGCGTTCACGCTCGTTCCCTCTCAGGCATGGCTCCAGCAGATCTTAGACATGTTGAGTGTACTGCAACGGCAACTTGGAGTCACGAGGATTCCAGCTATCATCGCTTGCTTATTGCAAAGTATCGGAACAAGCACAGATAGCTTGACTCGGAACCAACCGACCCATACCCGAATCCGCGAGCTGTTTGCTGCTCTCGGTCAAACATCATATGAGCCCTCAGAGGGAGCATCAACAGGGTTACGATCAGTACCGGCCACCCAAAGAGACGCATCCTCAAACAACTCTAGAACTATGCAGACCTCTCCTCAACTTCTTGTGCCACAACTTAGTGGCCCATGCGTCGAGCGATACCAGCAACCATCAAGCCCTTCCAGTGTGGTCCATGGCACAATACCAGACATGAATGGTCATCATCAAGGACATAACGTACCGTCATTCGAACCGAACTTATTCGACTTTGGGATGGCTGGAGCAATCTTCGATTTCCACGACCCTTATAATGCTTTGGTGTCGGGTGATTTAGGAAGCTACCTCGATGACTTTGCTTCGAAACACGGTGCCAAGAAACTTCAGAATCAGCCACAGTTCATGGATAATCTAGGCTTCTCATCGGAAGTCAGCATGGCCGACCTATTAGCAGCGGACTCAAGCCGTTTCATGCCTACCGCGTCGAGTTTGGGCAAAGACAACAGCGAGGAATTACCTCAGTTTCCACTCAACACATTTTATGACGCTGGGTGATGCTATGAACAGCACTTTGAGTTCAAGATATAGAATATGACCTGATGGTACAGTCGAGATGCGTGCGCTTCATCTTCTGGTCGAGATGTTTAAGAACGATCCTCGATTGTTGGGTATATTCTACGTATGAACCATCAAAACGCAAAAACAGGTGGATCGTCAAATTAGAACACAATGCCAGTTGCGACCTTACAACCGCGCATATTCGGCTTGTTCAGTACTATTTCCCTCGTCACGCGTCTTGTCCGCTGATTTCGATGCGTCATATCTTGTTCCTGGATCAAGCTGCAAATCGTAGCACATGGATACCCACGCATTTGCAGCACGCTCCGCTAGCTCTTCGACAACTTCATGATCCTCACTGTTCATGATTCGATTGAACAGTTCCATGCTCACCCAGCCGTCGAATCCAATTTCCTTGATGATGGCGTGTGCCACATCCTTGACGGGCAAATACGCTCCATGGCTACTCTCGCCATAGAAGAGCCTACAGTTCCTGCTCCAAGACATGCGTGCTGGTTGTTCGGCGTTATAAAAGGGGTGACCGGGTTTCAGGGGATGTTTGAGACGTTCGGCATCGACGATCTGAATGAAGAATATCTTTTCTTTGTAAGGTTTGATTTGGGCGACCAGCCGTTGTATTGACTCGCGAACTTCCTGATCGGCACATGCGACCTCTCCAGTTTCCGAGGTAGGGTCTGCATATATTCTGCCCAAGATGTTGAAACTGTCTAAGCAGATGCCAAAGTTCGTTCGATCAACTCGTTGTACGATATCCCAGAACATCTCCCATTTGTCAACGTGTGTTCCCCAGCTCAGGCTTTCATACGCGAACCGGATGATCGGTGTCTGCTGTAGCCCAAGATCTGCGATTTCTTGGAGGTCGCTTACGATGAGATTGGTGTCGGAAGAGCACTGTTCGCGCGACAGGAAGGATGAGGGCACTTGAACAATATCGGTCTGGAGGACTTGTGCCAGCTGCATCCAAAGCTCCATCTCTTCGACTCGCTCGGCGTGTCTCTTTCTGTCCGAAAGACCCTTGTAGTGCATGAATGGCTGCAAGCATATGATTTCGAGGCCTAACGAAGAGCACAGCTCACGGACCGAGGCAGCGCCTGCCAGAAGATCAGATGGAGAATCGGACCCGGAGTGATCCACCATGTCCTCGTAGGAGAGCTCGATTCCCTCTAGTCCATATTTCGCAGCCATAGAGAGCTTGTGTTCGAGGCTGTGGCCAGCGTAGCACCGGCCTAGAGACATGGAGGAGATACCCGGACGGCACGGCATGATGTGATGCTGATCGGAGACGGGTGCGGAAGTCTATGGAGTGCGTAGTATGTAGTATTATATTGTGAAGATATAACTATAGAATTGAGTACTATAAAGCTAGCAGTCGTAGTTATTCGACTGATAAGACGTCTAGAAGGTGCATGGCGTATATCTAAGACCGTTCACAACCGACCGAGATCCTAATCAACACACACTCTATCGCTGCTTCCTACCGTGTAAATACGCGGTGCATTCTACTGATCCAGAATAGCTCGGCGAGTACCTGACGCTCAACATCCCGGAGTAATTCTAGAAAATGTGATACGGTGCCTTTCACAACCGTGCTATTCCGTCGCAAGCACTAAGAGTACACGCCTTGATGACAGTGCAGATGAGGTTTGGCGCTGGCCGAGGGAAAAAGAACTTATACCCCGATCACGGCACCACTTCGGTCACCGATTGTTGTTCCCGAGGTATGTCTGCGAGCTCTGCACAGAAGGAATGTGGAGATGACAACGAGGGTGTCGTTCCTGTTGGTAACGATTGGTGGTTTGAAGCCGACATGGTCGTTGGTCCTGAAGGAATTGACAGTCGCTTCATGAAAGGTGACAACACTTTGTATGCTGAAGGGTCTATGATGACATTGTGGTCACTTATGGGACTTGCTGTTTCTGATCAAATCATGATCCCAAAATACGCCGAGATTTCCAGAGTGATAGCTTACGCGGGTGCTGTGTCGGCAACTTGTAGAAGGAACTGCCTTGGACTAAAATGTTGATACACAAGGTACGGAGAGGTCATTTCTATTATTGTTGGTTTGTTGAAGGACCATAACAGACAAAATTCTCATGGCTCACGTTGATATGGTTTGAAAGTGACTTTCGGTGGAATCGATTCACTCATTGCTGTACGCAATGATGCGCGTCTGTCCGAGTACCAAGCGCTTAAGCCATCTCTTTGTGTTGCCCCGCTCTCGCTTTCTCATCTCTAATTATCAAGTTTACCTCTTCGTTCTCATTCATACTCTCAACCAGGACACGGTGGGCCTTGAATGTAGGCTCGATGGTGAAGAGCTCGTCCATGCGCTCAAGCGGAATACCCTTGGTCTCGGGAACCAAGAAGAAAACAAACGGTATGCTGAGCAGCATGAGGCATGTGAAGAACATGTACACTCCGTAGCCCATGGTACTGAACATTTGAGGAGTAAGCCTCGAAATGATGAAGTTCCAGAACCAATTGTTGGCTGCAGCGAAAGCTTGACTCAAAGAGCGGGTCTGCTGGCTATACACCTCGGAGTTGATGACCCATGGAGTACCGTCCCATGAGGGGGGTGTAGAAAGCGTTCCAGAGGTAGAAGAAGAAGAAGACTGCACTGATTTCACCGGAGGAGAGGTTGCCTGAGGGGCTGGGGTTGTTTGCCAGATCTGCGATTTTGATGTAGATAGCGATGTACCACATGCCGAGAGAGCCACCCAGACCGCCGTACATAAGGAGCTTGGTGCGACCGAGACGATCGATTAACCAAATGAGCCAGATAAAAGTCAAAACGCACTTGATGACACCGAAGATACCAGTGGTAAGGAAACCTTCAGTGACACCAAGACTCTTAAAGACGGTTGGAGAGTAGTAGTTGATCGCGTTGATTCCAGATCCGTTCTGCCAAAGGAACAACATGCCACCGTGGAAGAGGCGGTATCGTACCTTGCGTTGTTTGAGCGCAAGGAACGGCTTCCAAAACCCGGATCCAACAGTAAGTCTGTCATGTTCGACCTGAACGTCTATGGCCTCAAGCTCTTCCATGATGTATGAGTGGTCCTCGGGGAGATTACGGATCCAGCAGAGATTCTTTAGTGCTTGCTCGTGCTTTCCCTTGCTCAAACACCAGCGAGGTGATTCCCGCATCCAGAAAGCACCGATCAGCAGGCAACCAGCAGAGATAAGTTGTACGGCGAAAGGAATGACCCATTGCTTGTGAGAAGGCATCATGGTCTCCTGAAGACCGTAATTGATCCAGCTAGCCGTGAGTTAGCATGTAATGTTCGCGGATAATGATTGTGCTTGACCTACAATCCAGCGAGACCTCCCATCTGCCATCCATGCTCGTAGATTCCAACAAGCTGTCCACGGACAGCTGGCGGTGACAATTCGGAAATGTAAATTAGGACCATGTTACTGCATCCACCTACTCCCAGGCCTGCTACTGTAGCGGGAGACGTTGAGTTTCGTTGTAGAAGGCGCCGCGACCAGCGCAAGACGAGAAGAATTGCTGTGCAAATGGTGCGTATATGACACCAATAAGCGGTTTGGACTTGTGAATGAAGACGATGCTGACGCAAAACACGGGGACGAGGTGGATGTAGTTTACTGTTCTGTTGAGAGGGTCGACACACCAAGTTGGAGAGGCGCCAATTAGGTAGTTGCGGGAGGAGCCTTTGCTGTAGGATTCTTCGCCGACAAATTTATCAACAATTAACACATAATCATGTTGTTGAATGGAGGAATACATGCTTGTGCTCGGGATACTTCTCGGCCATCGCCTTTTTGATGAAAGCCTCAACATCCTCATCCGTCTCCGTAACTAAATCGACAGCATTCTCTTTCTGAACATGTTCCCTCTCTTCGGCTGTTGCATTCCCACCATCAATTCTCAACTGCGCGGCATCCATGAGCATTGTACCCGCCTGCCGCCCCAGCTGCACAGCAAGCGCATAGATATCATCTAGTTCTTCTCTTGAGATGTCCGTCATGTTGATTGCGCGTTGTTGTGTATACAAAGAGTATTGAATTGGAATGGCGGAAACGCCATAGCGAATCTACACGCGCCGAAAGCGATCGCGTCGCACACCTTCCATCTACCGGTAAAGCCGTATCGGCTAGGGACGGGAAGCGTTCTGATAGCTACATCTAGGGAAGTAGGACATCACTCTGAGGGATTGGAGTCAAGAAGGCCGATCGTAGGGGTGGGGGTAAGGACTTTTCCCTTTCCGAAAGCCATCGGAATCTCGGAATGCACGTGCATTGAGAACCCACGCGACGCCAAAGACAGATCAATTCTGTCGCCGTTATCGTCAGCACAGTTTTAAACGCATCCAAATTGACTTGTTGAGTCAAAGCCTCCCGGCTATTGCTTTCTCAGGACATCTTCTCTAGCCCTACAGCCAAATATGACAAAATCTATTCTCCTGATAAACGGCCCAAACCTCAACCTCTGTGCGCACCCAATGCACGTCACACTCTATAAACTTCTCGCACATCCAATCAAATCATGAAGGGGTACTCGTTGGTCGCATACACGAAGCGCGCGGTAGTGTTGACTTCGTCGTGATAAATCTTGGCGCGCTCACACATACGAGCGTGGCACTTAGGGATGCGTTGGCTGGCGTGGAGATACCTTTTGTGGAAGTGCATATCAGTAACATACACAAGAGAGAGGCATTTAGACATCACAGCTATCTGAGTGATAAGGCTGAGGCGGTGATTTGTGGGTTAGGAGTTTTTGGATATGAAGCTGCAATTGAGTTTGCGGTCAGGTATCTTGGAGAGAATGAAGTGAACAAGGCAAAGCTATAGGATAACGTATGTATAGCTATTATGCCAGCGGATAATTCTTTGACCCAGCGACCAATATTCAAGGGCACCCAATTTTAATCGTGTGTTCCAGTGAAGCCCTTCTTAATATCTTGCCGTGCTTCGAGGTACGTCTGTAATGCCGTGATAGCCGGTAACAGAAGCATGACAACACTCAATGTCTGTCCAAACCCCCAGACATTTTCCTCGTTATCCTGAAGACCACAGAAATGCTTCGCATCATCTGGCGCCGCAAACTTCTGTGTCAGGACCAGAGTAGCGGACAAGATTGCGAGCAAGATCTGGACTACGAACGCAATCGCTGGATTGAGGAAGAGAAAGTATATGAGACGCAAACCAAGACGCGCTGGACACATGATACGTACTGAGTACACTTTCTCCTTTTGTGTAGAGTCGGTCAAGCGGCGTACAAGGGCTTGTATGGAATTTTCCGAACAGGATGATGGTGTGTCCAGACTTTTGCCTTCCGGGTCATACAGGATACACACCAATGCTGTTGAGAAGCCGATCAGGATGAGAAACAGCGGCGCGAGGAACGACAGCCGTTGTACACAACTGCGCACTATGGGCGTACCATCATCGCCTTCGATAAGACTAGGCGGCATTGCGATGGCGGTGATCATGGAAGTGAGAAGAAATAGGGCGAAGCATACAACAAGCGTAAGGCGGCTCTTGGCGATAAGCTTGTATTTTCGAAAGTACTTTCGAAGCGTTATCAAAGCAGCGAGATGGGATGATGACGAGAGAGCGCAGATGTAGAGGATAAGGACGAAGTGAGCACCTTGGACTCGAAATGAGCCCTGCGCCACCTGGAAATACATGGTTAGTACCGGAAGTACGAGAGAAATCCAAGCATACTTTGATCCACCCACTCAGAAGCACAGCGTAACCTGTGATGAGTTGCTGATCACCGAATCCAATGATGAGCGGGTCTAAGAACGGACGCCACGCATAATGTTTCTTCCACTCATTTTCCAGGAAGCGTTCACGGATGTATGTGAGCGGCGCCCGGGGCGTGAAGTGACCTTTGGTATCGAAAGCTTGGTCGAGAAGCATAGCGAGGATGGAGGCAAATGTGGTCATGAAGCTTGCGATGACAAATGACAAGACGACCTGCAACACTATTAGATTAGTCACGAAGGAAGTAGTATTAGGATCTTACGCCGACACCAGCGATGTCTGGCTCTGCTCCATTGGCACAGTTTCCATTCCAGGCTACAATGCTATCAAATGTGACCCATGGTGGTGCCATGCACTAGCAATAGGCCGGAAGCTGAACCGGGTGTGAGAAGCTTCGAGAGATGCAACAGGTGAAATATGTACGCGAAGATGGTAGGATGGAACGTAGGTGAGAAATCAAGAAGAGTAAAGACGAGTGGCGGCCGATGTGTTTGGAGTGATTCGGAATTGCGATGTCGCCGGGTTTCGCACGTGTCGTCGCACATGGTAGGAGTCAAGAAAGAAAGAGCTACCATTAAAGCTCGCGCATGGCACCATGTGGAAACTTTCATACAACAGGACGCAAAGGCGCAGGCGCGAATTCTGTATAGTTCAGGTAGTATAAGCTAGTTCGCTGGGTATCAAGTACTATTTAGACAGCCTACTTCACTTTTGCTTGCTCTTTGCCTTGACACGAGCAGCCAGCTTCTTGATGTCGTCCTCACCCTCAGCAGCATCTTGTCTGGATTTCTTCGTCTCTCGTTGAGGGTCTGGCTCATCTCCGTCCTTGCCTTGCTTCCGCTTCTTGCGGCCCTCCTCTAGCAGCGCCTTCATACCCGACGTCTCTTTGAATCTAGGGTTTGTAGGATCAATGGCGAATTCATGGCTCTCGTATAGCTTCGCGAAACGGGGATCGGTGGTGTCGATCTTGAAGTTGTCCTCTATGATGGGAGCATTCTTCTTAGCCTTCTTTCCCTTCTTTTTGGCCTTCTCCGACTTGACGATTGCACTCATGTCGAAGTGACGCAATTTAGAATCGTCCTCATCCGCCATGAGCAGCTCCAGATTCGCGCGCTCAGCCGCAGCTGCCTGATCCTGTTGCTCTTGTTCCGCCTTCTTCTTTGCTTTCTCAGACTTTTTCGATTTGGGCTTGGAGGCCTTTGCAGCTTCTTCAGGATCAGAGGCAAAGAATGGGTCGTTGAATGGATCGTCATCGTTCGCATCTGCTGGTGCATCCGCCTCTTGCTCCACTGGAGCATCCGGATCTCGGCCGGCCTTCTTGGCCTCCCATCTTTCCTTACGTTTGGCCTTCCTTTCCTTCTCTTTTCGAACGTACTTCTCCATTGTAGTCTCTTGCAGCGGGATATCGTTCTCGAACACGTCACCGTTGCCAGCGCCGTTGGATAGTCCTCCTGTGAAGGTGATCTGCATCTCGCTGTCCGGCTTCGGAAAGTCGCGATCCCGTTTCGCAGAGGCCTTCTTCTTGGTCTTTGAGGATTTTCCAGGAGCCTCTAGTCCCAGAGCTGCTCTAAGACTTGCGGCCTTGTCTGCCTTGGCTACCTCTTCTTCATCCTCGGAAGATGAAGAATCTGTGCCCAGGTATGCTTGTAGCTCGTTCTCGTCAATCTCCTTGCGCGAGAAAGCACGCTTCTGCACTTCCTTCCGTGTCGCATCATCAGCGTCCCAGGTCAGCTTGACCTTTGAGTGTGTGAGCGCATCCGTCGAAAACTCGTTAGGTTTGTAACCATCGGGCAGCTTTGCGCATTCGTCGTGGGCATCTTGATCGAAGGTCGTACCGTCGGGAACAAATCGTAGGTCGAAGAAGTTGGCGCTTGTCAGGTACTCGCGGCCATCGAGATTATCGTAGATGGCCTTTGCGACGTTGGCAGAAGAGCATGTGATGACGGCGTAGTAATATCGCAGCCTGTCAAGCTGGTAGGCTCGCAACTTGGTTGAGTCGAACTCCTCGCCTGTTTCGTCACCTTGCAGGTCTGCCCTGTTTTGTTCCTCATCGTCCCTGTCTGAAGCGTCAGAGTCGCCGTCGTCGTCCAGTACGCCAATGTTGTTCTTGTCTCTATTGGATGTCGATGCGAAGATGTCACGGGGCGGTCCCTCGATCTCTTCACGCTGTAGTCGCTCCATACCAAACTCGCTAGGATATATGACAACGTTGAGGATGCGCCCGTCAGCTGGAACGAACGAGTTTGCTACGGCCATGATGTCGGTCGCCCGTATGTTGTCCCAGTCCATGTTGACAGCAGCTAGGCGCGCAGAGATGTCGCCGGTGGGAACTTCGTTGTCGTCGCCCGCAAGCTCTGTTTGCTCTTCCATCTCAGCTTCATCCTCTTCTTCGCTAGAGCTTTCGTCCGATGAAGACTCCAGTCCACCGTCTCTGATAGGATCAAAGCCTTGTTGCTGCACCCTCTGCATCTCTTTCTTGACGGCCTTGTCTCGCTTCTTGTCAGCCGGGCGCTCTAGCTCTGGCTCGTCGTTGTCGTCGTCGTCGTCGTCGTCGTCTTGGTTGTCGCTGTCGGCATCGTATAACCTGTCTACGGCCTTTTTGCCAGCTTCCTTGGATACCTTGCGACCATACTTGTCGACTGTCGCCTTGTTGTAGAAGTCTGGATCGCTTCGCAGTCGCGAAAAGCGGGGATCAAGCTTGGTCTTGGTGTGCTTCTTGGAGGGAAGTCTGAACTTGGGGTCGGTTTCGAAGTTTGCGAAGCGCGAGTCGCCTGTAGGAGGTTTAGCGCATTGCCCAGTTGTCGCCTTTCATGCACGTGCGACTTACCGGTAGGCGCGCTGGCCTTGGCGTCCTTTACAGGTATCGTCTGTCGTTTGGGCAGAGGCATTGTGGGATCGGGGTGTTGGTGTAGGCCGTGGTGGACAGGCGCGCGGCACTGGACTGGGAGGCTGAACTTTTTCTGGGGCGGTGGCAGATCGGCGGCGGCGGGATTTGATTGGATGTCGCCTCGGAGGTGATCGACGGGTAGGGATGTGACAGCCGATCTGGGGAAGCTTTAGCTGCGTCACCCCAAGAGGGGAAATACATCACACGATGGCCCCCAGCACCGCTCCGGCTGTCCCAACAACTTGTCCTGCTCTTGCTCAGCTTACCAGTCTACTTCCTGCTTCTACAATACGCGTCTCAGCCGAACATATTCCAGACAAAACACCATGGCTTACTCCAGACTCCTCACGTAAGTCGACCGTCTTCCAAGAGCTGTACACTCATCTGGCTTGAGCTTATGCCTCGCGTTCCAAGACGTAGCTGATGCTGACCGCTTGCAGTCCCCGCAACATGACGTTGATCTCTCTGGCTTCACTCGGCAGTGGCTACTTCATGCTCAAGTCAAAGGCATTCGCCGACAAGCAGAGGGACCGCGCTGTGGGCGACTACACTGTCACAGTCGATAGGTCAGGTACGAGTTCCCGGACTGCCTGCATGTTCTAGATGAGGCATCCCTGTCCCAGGACCATCTACCAATGCGGCATGTACATAGTGTATCGCGCTGACTACAGACCATAGGAGGTGGAATCTGAGCATGTCAACGATCTAGCGACGGCTGCCATGCTGCAGCTCCAGCATATGACCAGCGGTGTGCAGCCTTTTCTTCCATGATGCACTGGCCTTCATCATGTTTACAGCATTTCAGGCTTGGCGTCCTTCTTTACCATATCAAATACCATCAGCGGGTCTCGCTCCGTGCCGACACGACACTCATTCGTGTACCTGTAGATCACTGTAAAAAACATGAGCATTGAGCAATTTACACCATGTTTTGTCTCAAGTGATGTGTATCAAAACCTCGAGCTGCTGACACCGCATACTGTATGCAGGATTACTTCCCTACCCACTATACTTATATCCAGCGCGCAACTCCAACAACGACATGCCATACGAACAACATGCCTGATCCGCGCCGAAAAAAGATGGTATGCGCCGAGCATTTGTTTCAATCTTGCTCGTACTCGGGCGACCCGCATCCGTTGGCTGCTACGATTGGCCGACTCATCCGATGCTAAATATAACCACTCAGCCCCAATCAAAAATGGCCGGAAAAGCGACTACAGAGATGAAAATAGTATGACGACCTTACGAACCGTCCGAGTGCCCAAGACCCGCCGTTACGAACATCACCTCCACTTTGTCCAGTGATTACGACTTCCTTGTCGAGGGCCCACTTCTCAGCTTTTTGGCTCAGCCTTTGCGGGCGTCCTGGTCAGCTCTCGCTAGGATTTCAGCCAATGACGTCGCAGCTCATCAGCATTGAATATAGGGATCCTTGAATACGGGATCAGCAGAGCCGTCCAGCTTCATGACACCGTAGTCGCGTATAGCATGATCCTCCACTCGTGCACCAGCACGACGAAGCCGCAAAAAGATGACCCAGGCCCGCTGCCTTGCTAACAATCTACTCCATCACTCTTGAGTCTTGTTTGTGCGTCTTCGCATAACTGTTGGATCTCATCCATTTCCTCGCTTTCTCATCTGGGAACTTGCCCATGTTCTGTACTAATCCTTACTGTTTTTGATCTGATCGCGCAACACGACTACCAACATGGGATACCACGATGTCGCTGAACACGGAAAACAACAAACCAGGCATGGGAAGGAGATGCGAATACCGCCTCAAGCAAATGTATTAGCGGCGGCCAGCCATATCCGTCAACTGTTTGAGAACAAAAGGCTCACCTATGCCATCATGGGTGAACTCGCGATACTTTGTCTGGGACATAGATGCGAGGTACGGGATGTGTTCATTGCGTATGACGATAAAGATTACAACCGGATTAAAAAGAAACTCGAGTCCGATCGACGGTATGCTAGACGCGCCCGCTCTAATGATGACCGGCTAACAGAGACAGTATTCGACTGCCTGAGGGCATGAATCCTTTGTTTCCCACCAAGATGGTGATACAAACTGGGCCCAGCTTCCTTGACACAGCATGTACAGGTCCAGCGACAATAGAAGTAATCTTGGTACCTTCTGGTCAGTCGCACGCGGGTCTGTTATGATATCAGCTAACGGTGCTTAGGCTCGTATGAAACGCCATCGAATGGAGCCCTTGGGAAGAACGTCGTCTTGCTGAACCTCAGGACTGGCGGTGTGTTGAGAACATTCTACGCATTGAACATACTATACCTCATTAGGACCCTACTTCACTTCTGCCAGATCCGCGGCTTAGCTTGGGAACCACGAAAACACATTCACTTCCTGTGTCAACACTACGGAGATCAACTACAGTCGAATCGCAGTCTTTTGAACCCGGATTTCATTGAACGGAAGTTTTTACGGACGGCTTTCGTCAGCCAGCTTCCTTTCCAAGAACAGCGAAGATGCTATCGCACATTATTAGGTCGAGAACCTCCATCAACCACCATGCTGGCCCCACCGACAGCGGAGGGAAGTCAAGTTCGGTCGCAGTCCGCTTCTGGGATACCAAGAGCCCAGGGAATATCCCGCGCCTCATTACCAGACTTCTTATGTCCACCAGAGTCTCAGAAGAACAAATCATCTCACCCGCGTGCAGTACACACGACCTCGGCGCTCATGAAACGTCCTGGACTTTCCCCTCATACTACGTCTTCTCCTAGAGATTCACGGTCCAGGTACCGTGTGTTCAGTCTCCCAAGCAGTAGACGCACCAGCCCCACGGATCCCCAGTCTGGATCTAATCCACCAGAGCAGTTATTAAACATACGATGTCCGTCCAAGCAAGCTTTGTTACTTTCTCACCACGAGCGTGCAGCTTCTTATTCGACACCAAACCTCGCTCCAAGGCAGCAGTGTTTGAACATGCAGCCTGGCGTCTCAAGCCCACGCGTAGCGCAATCACCAGCAGATAATACGCCAAGTGCTAATTCGCTGCGACTTGATACTGAGACTACGCATCAAATCCCCCGGAAAGCCCCTCCACAGAGCTCTAGAACACCTATGCCAGAGCAGCGATTGAGCAGACTTCGCATAGTCAATCCCGATGGTGAGACGGTATCAGGCACACAGTGCAATGCAGAAACAGAGGAGAAGGCGCACAACCTGCATCTTGTGGGCCCTCAAGGAGTCTATGAAGCACCGCAATATCCCCACAACCCATCATCAACTGCCAATGAGGCTACCACAGTGCCGCAAAACCCACCTCCAATCTTCGAACTCGACACGACGCCACCGCAAAACAATATCCTTGCCGAGCTCTCCGCAAATATCGATGCTGCACTTCAAGTCAGCAACCACCCTTGCACCTCTCCACCACCCGCTTTACCACAACCACACAACTCATACAGACATTCCGTCCCTTGCACACAGTCCGCTCCATTCAGTCCACTACCAGCAAGCCTGAAGATTGGCAGTGCGCCTCCCACTCCACCACAAGACACTTGTTTCGCCAGTCCAATGACACAAACGAAGGAATTAAGGTATTCGAAGCAGTACTTCCTTCCTTTCTTCTCACAGGCACCCAACGGCATTCCTGCATCTCCGCCTCTAACACCAGCACCGCTTTCGGTATACAAGGCGTATCAATCTACCACCGTACCTACTTCAGGCCAAGAAAATCCTGTTTCACCACCCGATAGCGCTGGTGCTGAACACTGTGCTCGGCCGACAAGCTTCACGCAAGTAAAAGATGTTGACGGCATGGGTCACTATTTTGCTACGCATAACCGTCATGCTTCACAACATGTGCAAAAAGTGAGTCAGAATCTGGATTCCAGTATATTAGCAATGCAGTATCGGGCAGCATTACCAGAGTTTGACAAAGGGTATGGAGGAGGATAACCCTAGACTCTGTCTACACCCATGTTCATACCGAAAAGCGCCCCCATAAACGTTGTAATGACATAACCATAATAGTGAAGAACGGTAACGCTCAATCAGATACTGGAGAGGGGTATATACCGTATTCAACAACATTTACAAGCACCATGATTACAGTGGTACATCCTCCATCATCTGCATGGCGCCTTCCCTTCCAACCGTGATGATAACATCTCCGAGCGTCTTCGTCGAAAAGCCTGCTTCCGAGTACCTGAAGTAGTAGTCCCACTTCCTCTTGAATATTTCTGCACCCTCGTCGTCCATGCCCTCCTCACTCTTCTCCTTGATAAGCTGCGGCTTGATTTTTCCTTCCCAATTGTCCAGGAACTCTTCCCGCCATAAACGCAGCGCTTTCGCATAGTGGGGTCCGATATTTTCTATGCTGTCGACAACTAGCGATCCACCTGATGCGGTTTGTATGCTAGCGACGAGCTCGGAGACGGCGGGAAGGTGGCCGCCAGGGAAGATGTACCGACGGATGAAGTCGTCGGATTTGGCGTAGGCTTCGTAGCGGGCATCGGGCATGGTAATGCATTGGAAACATGCTATACCACCCTTCTGCTTGAGCAGTTTGTTGATGCATTTGAAGTATGTAACCAAGTATTCTTTGCCCACCGCCTCCAGCATCTCGATTGAGACGGCCTTGTCGAAGAGCCCTGTTGCCGGGACCTCCAAACTTCGGTAATCGCATAAGAGGACTTTGATCTTGTCTGACATGCCTGCTTCTCGTATCCGCTCTTCAGCCAGCTCTTTTTGCTCAATCGAAAGGGTCAGAGATGTGACTCTGCAGCCAGTCCGTTGTACGGCGCGCATGGCGAAGCTTCCCCATCCAGTACCAATCTCCAGAACATGGTCTGTGCCCTGGATATGTGTATTGTCGATGAAGCGATCGAGTTTTCGCATTTGCGCATCATAGAGGCTCTCGTTGCCAGATTCCGGGTTCGATTTCGGTAGCCATATCGGGCACGAGTACGTCATGTCTTGGGAGAGGAAGGCGGCAAACATTTCGTTGGAAATGTCGTAATGTGCGGAGATGTTGAGGCGCGCGTTTTTGAGGTTGTTGCTGCCTCTTACCAGGCCGGCGAGGCCAGTAGAGATGGCGGAGGTGAAAGTTGAGCCATTTGATAGATTGTCGCGATTCAGGATGAAGAGCTATGAACGTAAGCTGGAAGCGTCCTTTGGTGGTTACTGGATGTGGAGGCTCACCTCGAAAAATTTGGTCAGGTCAGGTGTTGTAAACTCTCCCAACATGTAGCTCTCTGCAAAACCCTAAAACCAATCAGCCCTTGTTCTTTTCAATCTTGTTGAATGTACCGGAGCGCACCATGTCTGCGAAGAGCGCCAATCGCACCCAGAACTTCTCGTCGAGCACGTTTAGGAAAGCAATTGGGAGACCCTCTTTGTCAGAACCAAACGCAGCAGTAGCCTTGCTCGCGCCGCCTTCAAACAGTACCAGCTTGCCATGCTTCAAATTCAGAAATTGGGAAAGTGTGCCATTTTTGCATAGAGTGACGAGTGGTCCCCAGGCTTGTGATGTGACGGGACTGAGCAATGAAGACACAGCTCCCGTCACAGAGCTATAGATTGCCATAATCCCGAGGTATGTCTTGTGAGATGGAGGTAGTTTGGCTGGCGCAAACCCGAAATGTTCAATCCAAGGAGCCTTGAGCTATGAGGTAGGAGACTGTCGAAGTGCTAGATCAGAGGAGCGCAGCTTCACCACGAGTAAGGAGGCAGGGCTGCTGTTGCGTCTCAATCTGCTTGAGCTTGCTTGTGCGATACGATGCTGTACGGTCCGCCGGCGGTCGTGGAGGTGAATTCGTGCGACAATGGTATCGTGGACGCACCGGAAGAAGAGGGGAACGAAGTCGGACAACGGTAGCTAGTCGGTCAACACATAGCACCAGAGCCCATTTCAAAAGTCCAGATAGCTCGCCATCATATCGCCGGGACGGCCGAAAGCGGACACGGTGGATCTGGTTGCGCCGTTTTGAAGCCATGCTTATTGCATTCTGTCTGAGGTGCAGTATCGGGCAAGGAAACCTTGCCAATTCGAGTGATCTATGACGCCGTCGATCCGCCTAACCATCGCGAATGGCGCGAGGTCAGTGCGATTTTTACATGTCGGCGGAGGTTGAGGCCATGCAAAGCATATAAAATGTGTGGAAATCCGTGTTTGTTTCCTTCTCTGGCCTCTAGTGTGAGTTTCCAGGCGATGTTTGGACGGAAGATTTGCATGTGAGGATGAGCCGCATGTCAGGGTCCACACAATTGTTTCGTGGGATGTGTGAAAGTGGCAAGTTATGCAGGGACATACACAACCCATTGTGCATCTCAGCCTTGCAGTTGCGGGTCTATCTCGGATCCAAAGAGGCCGGTGATAATAACTCGTGTGTATCCTTGGGCTCTCCATGAGGGCATGGAGAGGCAATGCGGGCGTAAGCATGGTAGGCAGCATCCATCCGATTGGCGTGCAGCGGCGGCCGCGGGCTCCGGACGGTGTCTCCGGATGGTGTCTCCGGACGATGTCTCCGGACGGTGTCAAATGGCCTGGAAGGCGTGGACTTTTGCGATGGGTATTCTACTATGTATAGTGATGGGCAAAGGAGGGAAGATGGACATGGTGTTGGTATTAGTCAAGTCAAGACCCTGTGCTTGCTCATGCTCTCGTCGTCATCTTGAGCCTGTCAACGCCGTATCGGGAACATGTCCGTGCCTCCGCGGAGTCACGCTGCGACGCGTCGACGCGTGTTCCGTAAACCACCTTCACATGCTTGCACGCCCACACCGTCCCATACAATCCAATCAAGCATCAGGTCGAGGTCCGCTCTGGACCTTTGGTTCCTATTCGACACAGCACTTAGCTTGGACGTCGACATCTCACAAACATGCTGTCGGTTCAGCCCTCCAAACCTCAAAAATGCACGCCAAACCTGCTCCCGGCGCGGATAAACCACAACGGCCCTGTCAACGATGCAGAACGATACTGGAAGCCTGAGACAGACGACAAAGGTGTTCCATGGCCATGCATCCAACAACATAGACATGAATTCTGACATACCATCAGGAAAGCGACACTCATATTTCCGCGGTCGACACCTGCATGGCACGCCGCTCCCTCTTCCTAGGAACTACACCGGCGCCATCTTACACGTTACCGATGAGCATGTACCGCAAAGCCGGACACAGCCACAACCACGGTCTGCAGACGAGGACGACGAGGATGTCGAGGTGGAAGAGAGCATACCTGTGGAAGTCAAGGTTGCGGAGCAAGTAGGGGAGTTTGACCAAGTCATTGTCTGGGGACATGGAGGTGAGGTGGGTGGAAGTGGGGACGCATTCATCAGGGGAATGAATGAATGGGTTGGGTTTGCAGAGAGCATGCATGTCGATGAAGAGGCAGAAGCTGAGAACACAAAGCCGGAGAGTAGCAGCGTCTAAGACATAGTCTGGAGAATGTACTGCATCTGGATCTGGCGAGGTGAGATGGCCAAGTACTGTATATCTGAGCGACAGGTGTAGGACGATGGCTAGGCCAAGAGGCCGGTAGAAGAGGGGTGATGCCCCGCGTCATGGTAATGGCGTTTTGGTGAGACAATGCATTTCTTGTCTCTATGCCAGAACTGTTCCCTGCAGTTCAACACTACCCTCTTCGCTCGTTCAGGGTAGCTTTCGGTTCGGCGCGATGCGCCCCGCTCCCACAGCTTTTTACCGCGCGGCGAACTCACATCTGGGTTCAAAACATCCCACGTGCTCGCTGCACCGTTGCGCAAACCCAACATTGGGTCTGCAAAACGTGCAGTTGGAACCGTGCGTCGGGCATAGGCCGGTAAATTATTGTCGCTACCTGGTGGACGGGAACGCTTGATTCCATGAACTGGGAATGGGGAAAGATCAGACGTCACAGTATCTGGTAAGCCCATACAAGGAGCGATGAATGAGACACGATAACCTCCTGCCCAGAGGGTGTATTTCTCTGCGTATCTTTTGAGATCCAATACAGCAACCAAAGTTTCAGGGAATGCAACAACTGCTGTCGTTGCTCTACCATCTGGCGACCAGGCAAGCAATCGTCGCATCCCATCTCTTGGAAGCGAGAAGGCATTCCTTTTTTTTTCTTCACAATTTCGAGCTTCCCTCGCCTTTCGCACCACTGTCTGAGAAGTCGACGAAGCTCTCCTCACCACTAAAATGCCTGCCATCATCGCTCGTTAGTCACTTGCCGTGACGAAAGGCTGAAGGGTCATGGTGAGAAGATGACCAAAGGGAGAAGGTCGCAAAGACATGTTGAGAGGAGCAAATGCGACACTCCAGCCACACGTTGTAGGTTCTGCCTTTACCCAGTCTTTCCCGTGGCAAGGGAAGAATGTGTATGCTGTACAACGCAGCGCGATATGGATACGGAAAGAGAAAGACTGCACTTACCAGCCTCTCTCGGCTCCGCCCGAAAGATACGACGTCTCAGAGTTCAGCTCGCAGTCCCAGTTTCCAGCGACGCCCTTGCTGGGATCGGCTGATCTTCTTACATACTTGGACAGCCCGGCCGTGAAGCACTGGAAGTCATCTTCGTCGGGGTTCTCCGGCACCTGTCCCGTGAGCACTCGGCCAGCTGCTATCATAGTCGCGGCGTGGGTGCATAGCAAGACAGTCTTGGGCTGCTCAGGGTCGTTGTCCAATGTGATGACGATGTGGTTTAGTGCGTTTCTGACACGCTTGTGTAGCTCCACGATCATCTCGCCATTGGAGCCTGGCATGTGTACAGACGCATACTCGTCGTCTAGGTTCTGAAAATGACGAGTCAGAAGTTCGAGATGAGGTGGAATAGGATGCTCAAAATGTGCGCGTCCAAAAAACTCTCTGTCGTCCAGGCATCAGCACGTGACTTACCTTTGCATTACTCAACATGCACATACCCAATTCCACGATCGATCCTTATCCTCCCCTTTGCCTTGCCCTCCTCAAACAGCTTATCACTAAACGGCTTGAGGGTCTGTAGACACCGATAGAAAGGGCTTGAATAGATTCTCTCAACAGGGGGTTCGATCTTGCTTAGGTACTCGGCCAACTCATTACTCTGGTCCACACCTTTGGACGTCAGAGGCGGGTCAGTGGGTATCCCGGTCGGAGTCCTTGCCATGGACGCCGTGTAGATACCCGTTTGGGCATCTACGGACCAACTGGCGCGAAACTAGACACGCAGGAGGCAACGTTAGGAGCAATACCATTCCAGGGATTAGGGTATCTGCATGGGGGAGAGTGTAAGGAGTGGCGTGTCATGTGACACACGCGGACATGTAGACACGCGAGATGTGTATGGAAGCAATGCGAGGACAGAAACGGCTGGGAAGATAGCTTCCCGAAACGGAAGGCTGTCCTCGTCTGTGCCTCGAGGCATCCGAGGGCGTAGAGCCCGCCGACCGAGGTTGAGCTTTATACGTACCGCGTGCCGGACAATGTAGATGACTTCTATCATGGTTCCGTCGCCTCGTTACCCCGAGAGAATTTCTGCGACGTGAAGGTTGCCTGTGCGTGCAGTGGTTGCTGTTGGGACTGCGGGGTGTTGGTGGAATGAAAGGGTGTAGGCGTTTGCAACTTACCTCGGCAATTTTACCTCTTCGGGCGGCTCTTTCAAGGCTTCCATTATTATGGTAGTTGCTCGTTCGCAGATAGCTGGGTGTTGTATCCTAGCACGTGCTGCACACTTGCGCAAACGTAGCCATGGCCATCCCTGCCTCTCCACAATCTGTGAGGTTTCAGCCTTCACATGCTGTCTGTAGCCAGAAACTAGTGGCATCTTGCCCGGGGGCGGGAGGCTACTGTAGATGACAGCGGCATAGAAAGCAAGGTAAGAGACAAGGGGGCTACGATCCTTCAAGAGAAAGTGTATATTAGTTGGACGCGGGATTAGAGATAACAGATAGGCCTGACGGTCGAACACGTGTAGACTATGATGGGACAAGAGACGTTGCGGAGCAATCAGCAAATGAATCCTGCAAGATTCTCCCACGTGTGTTTCTAGAGTATGCACATGGCACAGTCCTGACCAAAGCAGAACAGTTGGCCTTGACAACCATCCGAGACTGGAAACAAAGGCACACGATCCGCGCTTGCCTGAACAATATAGCACCTACCATGTTGAATCGCATCCGAAACCTCAGAGTCCTGATCCTGGTGATGATGCTGCAAGCCATGGATGATGACTGTATCATCACGACGACGTTATTGCCGCAGTGCCCTCCGGGGTCCGCCTACATGGTAGTTACTGTGGATACAGTGCAGCAGGTATATTTCTCGGAATGAATACGTTCGCAGACTGGGGATGATCGGCGTCACACTCGACTACTGGACGAAATTAGGGGCTGTCCCGTCTCCATCGGCTTGGATCTCAGGGTTCCTTCGGTAAGAACGCGTCTGTGCGACCAACTGGTACCCTTCTGCCAGAAGGATACAACTCCGGCCAGTCCCGACATACCGCAGAGAGACCGCTTCTCGGGGGT
Organism: Alternaria brassicae; assembly: GCA_004936725.1. NCBI lineage: Eukaryota > Fungi > Ascomycota > Dothideomycetes > Pleosporales > Pleosporaceae > Alternaria > Alternaria brassicae. Next base: position 1,052,959 of record CM016505.1, on the reverse strand, counting down.
CGGGGGTGGGGGCGGGAATCCAGGAATTTACACGTAATAAATGTTCACGCGCGCTATGAGAAGCACGCATGTGATTAGGTCTACGGCAATCGAGTACCTAGGTAGTGCGACGCATACTCGGATATGTCGTCGGAACGGCACTTGCAGCCAATGAGCGATGCAGCACATCTTCCCTGCTAATAGTCGCTCACGTGTGAGGTTGGTTGGCTAAGACTTACTCATGTGGGCGTTCCATTGGCTGTGAATGTCGCAGTGCCAATGCACAACCAAGTCGCATGGGTGGCTGACGTCCAGGCATATGATTGACGCGAAGCATCGGATGGGGGGTGTCTGTCTCTCAGTCTTTACGGCACCTTCCAACCGCTGCAGCCAATCGTCCCACATTCGAAAGACACGAGCATCTCGTAGATCCCACTCCAGAGCTAAAATGATGTGGTTACTTGGAAGAGCCGCAGCAAAAGCAATTTGCTGGCACCCATGTCGAGGAGCTGAGCGTGGGATAGTAGAGGCAATCCAAGGTTTGCCCTATGTTCTCAAGCCTCATAGCTCGGTACTACTTTATTGTCACTCCGATAATAGGGAATAACGTGACACAGACTATGATAGTCACCATCCGGTGGGTGTGCAGAGTCAGGAAGAAGCAAGCACCAGAAAGTGTAGGGGTTACACTGTTGAAGATAGGATGTGATTGGTAGGCCACACAAACTCATGCCAGCGTAGCGACCATAACATGCTCAACTAGTAGCTGATAGTGTCGGGAGATAGTCTATTCGATCGAGGTTGAGGGCAGATAAAGAGATGATACGAAGGAGGTTCCAGAAGATTATTGTACAGCGTATTAAAAAGTGAAGAGGCATACAGGTAACGAACAAGGTCGAATGACCGACATGTAACACGTCGGAGACATCTCCGCTATCTCGGCATGGTACTGTGTAAATGATACTCGTCAGCGACTACCACCATTTGACGTGTCGAATTCTTCGCAGTCATGCTGAGCTTCTGCTCCGTGATCCAAACACGCAGTGCGATGAGATACCTCACTATGAGGAAAATGATGATCGCGGCGACTAAAATACCCACTATGTAAGCCCCGACTATTCCAGAAGAGTTCCTCTGAAGATCAAGGAAAGGATACACGTAGAAGCCTTGCGTGGCATGTGTGACATAGGCCAAGCCAAGATACAGAGCCAACAGGATGATAATTGGGATTAGATTCAGCCATGGAAGTCGCTCGGTTCGAGGAAACACCATCTCGAAAAGGGCATACGCTGAGTTGAGAGCGTGCTGTGAGGTGTTCGACCACAGAGCAAAGGTGGTGGGAAATTGACCCGCAAGAAGCGTCCAGTAAACAACTTTACAAATTAGCCTTGTGCGCCCAAAGGACCCATGGCCGCGGCTGTAACAGAACGACGCGGTAAGGGTGTTGGCGTATCATGGCGAAATTCTTGTGCACGTCGATAGCAAAGCCGACTAGATGGGTTGACTTACTGGTCACTATCCACGGATACACTACAATCGTAGAATAAAACATGCTGTGCGCTACCTGCAGCGCTTTGGGCCACCGGGCCAAGAATGGAGTCCCAGTAAACCAGTAGCTGCCGGTATGCACAGCGGCAAAGGCATAGTAGAAGGCGAGACCCCAGTACGTCAGCACCGTAAAGAAGGAGAAAGACTGTCGCGATGCCTCGGACCTGCCATGGGTACCGTTCCAGCCGAAGATGAAAAAGAGGGTGGTGAAGGCGTAAAGGGCCAATAGCGCGCGGATGGCGAAGAGGGCGCCTGGTGGGAGAACCCACGACGTAACAAATCGCGTGGGATCGAAAAGGCCGGCGTAGGGTGCCGTTATTCGTCGGCCAATCGCCATGTCGAGGCTATCAACTGGGATCCTTGTCGAGTGCCACCAGATTGGGTTCTCAGACTCTCGGCACGTGGCGGCGTCGTGGAAGCTGGGTCGTGGGAGTGCGTGATAGATGACGCGCGATTCTCCGCGATGGTGATGATGCGACGTGGTGTTGCGAGACAGCCGCAAAACTCGCCCAGCACAATATCCGAGGCTGAAGCTGAAAAGGGCAGAGACACGGAAAGCAGGGCATGTGGTTAGCGTGCTGCACTACTCCGCGTCCGGCCTAGCCTTGGTGGCCCAGAGAACAGACCGGAGCCCCCGCGTGTTTGTAACATTACTGTACACTCTATCCCGGTCTACCATCACGCCTCTGGGTCCGTCCGATTGACTCTCCCACGCTTGTAATCCTGGTTGCAGAGTCGAGACATGCTATCGCCTACATCCTTACCTTTCAGACGCGGGCCATCCAGGATGAGGCCTGCGCCGCGCTTGGGTACAAGTGGCTTGCTCGTCCCTATGGCACTGCCTTCTTCTTTAAGACTACAGGATGCCATCAGTTTGAACTTGTACTGCTCAGAATGACCACGCAGCTGAATCCCCATCTTTCCTGCCCATCCAATACTAAATTCTACTCTGTCCGTCTGCTTCGTATCAAACATCACCATGAGTGACATCAGAGTATCCGTACGCAGATAACCATCATTACTCAGAAACTCTACTGACGACTGCCAGCAGAAAACACAGAATCTCGCTCGGATTAGAGACAACCAGCGTGAGTATCTCTCCCGTCAATTACTGCTGTTGTTCCCACCATCTTCCGCTTCGAGTGTGAAGAGTGACGATACTTTGAGTCATCCAACCAACTCAACAACGCATATCCATCTGATCTACTGAGAGTGCTTGCTAACGATACCCGTGGTAGGCCGATCACGCGCCCGACGCAAAGAATATCTGCAGGAGCTGGAGGCAAAGCTGCGCAGCTATGAACAGACAGGCATCGAGGCCTCTTCAGAGATTCAGACTGCTGCCAGGAGAGTGTTGGATGAGAACCGAAAACTCAGATCGTTGCTCTATGGAAGAGGAGCATCCGAGTCCGAGGTTGCGGCAGCACTAGATGGGATGTCTGATCGACAATACCAGCACGACACTGCAGCTTCCAGATTGCATGCAATGCTTGAACGAAGGGTTAACACCCACGTAACATCCTCCACAAAGTCGCCTGTAACTTCGTACACGAGGGCTGCTTCAATGCCCTGGCAGAAACCATTGGTGCCACCCGTTACCATCCCACCTACGCAGCCAACAGTACTCAGCTACAACGATTCACCTAGCCCCGGATCCATGGCGTCAAGTATGGGTACGCCACCACCGACGTCATATCCGGCAGCTCTCTACACTACGCCTATGACTCCATCAGCTGCTCAGATCAAGTCAGAGCATGTTCACCATGACTACCATTACGACCAGCCATACAGCAGTGCATGGGCCTACTCGAGCGATTGCAACTATGCTGCAGAGCCGGTCTCCTACTACAACAGTTCCTCCTGCGTCGACGCTGCTAACATCGTTCGCACGATGCGAGCTGCTATCGGTCCTGAGCTGGAGGTCGACATGGGGTGTCACGCATCTGACCGTAATTGTTATGTTAATAACGCAACGGTATTCAATGTCATGGATCGATAAAACCCAACACGATGCGACAACATGAAAAGAAGAGATGATAATCTCAGTACATAAGCGTGAAGCTCATCGGCAATCAGTCTACCTAGATCGTAGCAGGCGTACCGGAGATTGGCTGAACTATGAGAGCCGAGTCGCAGAGCTTATTGCAGACGACACGAGCAGGGCATCATTACACATCATTGGCTTAATATGCGCTGTCAATCTCGATGCGATTACGTGTACGGCGGAGTGTTGAGGCGAGACAATCACCTGGAGGAGCTGCATGCCACATCACTGCATCATGCGCAATTGCCACATATACAGCAGATCCACCGTTAGACACTACTCTCGACATGTGTCAGGCCTCTTAAATACTTCGCCTAAGGTCACGATTATCATGAAAGAAGGTCGTCTCGTTCACGTACGCGTTCGATAGACAAGGTAGGCCGCCTACAAACCCTTCCTTTGTACACCACCGTTCGCATGAGCTTCTACGTCATTGGATCTATTCTCTTCGAAGAAGTCATCATATCACAGTCTTCGAGTATGAGATCTTCGAGTATTTCGAAACGACCGATGGAGGTCGGTACGCTACGCGCGAGAATCTTCCTGGGCGGCTTCAACTGATGATGACAAGCCTCATGCTGACAACATCGTCACGATTCTCCAGATCTTCACCGACTCCCATTCGTTTGCAGCACCACGTTCATCCTTACGCTTCAACTGCTGCATAGAGTATTCTGATGTTGTCAAGGTTTTCTTTCAGTTGGCGTGTTACTGGGTTCAAGGGATCTGTGTGATATCCTTTGTCCTTCCGGCTAACATAGCACGCGATATGTCAGCAGAACCAGCACCTGTTTCTTGTTCTCCATAGACAAAGACCCGTTCCTGAAAGAACACACTCGTAGCATACATCCTATGCGACACTCTTGTGCATCATAATGTCGGGTTTCTACCGACGGTTGGTACGCTCATCCAACACATCATCGACTACAGAGTAGCATACCACCACAATGCATCCAAAACAATGGATGACCGCAAATATGAACGACCTGCGATCGATGTCAACTGGGCTATACCAAAGGAGAAGCGTAAGCCCGTCTTCAAAGCGGAATGCGCGACTGAATATGCCCAATCACTATACCAGAGGGCTCGAGAAGAAGTAAATCCGCAGCAGACACCTCTACCAGACCCGCAGCTCAGAACACCTGTCTATAAAAGCAAGACTCCCAATGGCTTGCTAGCCGGGAATCCAAATAAGCCCAATATGTCAAAGTTAAAAGTTGCTGGGAACGTGACGTCTACCATGAAGGAATAGCATTGGAATGTCGGTTGGAAGGAATATATGGTGACCTCAATACTCAAACCTTGGACAGATTCAAAGATATACTTCCTCGCTACAGGGGATTTTTAAACCGACTACACTCGCCTGGGCTCAACAAGCAACTGGATCTCGATCCGTGTGTCTGGAGACATGACTCTATGAATTTGTACGACTATATCCTCGAGCATGGATCACTGCAGCACAGCTTCTAAGGAAGTTCGTCGAAAGATGGAATTTCTAGAGTGTCAGGCCTGGGAAGCGAATATGGCCATTGCTGCCGTAGTCGAAGCCATCGATGACAAGCAGAGAGAGTTTTATAAAGCGAACACCCCTAATGATAGCCCGCCATTTGCTGGAGGCTTCTCAATAGCTCCAAATGCAGTGTTCAATGAGGCACTGCTTCAAGAGCCACACGCAGGTCATGATATCGCATCGAGGCCTAGGAGATGCTGGTTGATGCCTCTCAATGTCAGTGGGGAACTCTTGGAAGGGGCCAACGCATGGAGAGATAAAAGAACAAACATTACAGAAAGCCAAAACAAGGCGAAGCCCAAGGATATACATTGCTTGTGGTGGTTCAAGAACAAGAAGTACAACCAGAGCTGGGAAAATTACGAGTCGATATGCTTTTCCTTGATAGCAATCCGGAGATCCTAAGCACCGCCTATGGGTACCTCGTGCAAGTCGTCAAGAATGCAGCAAAACGTCTTGGTTGGACGTCGCATCGAAACACGGCTAATCTCTGTGTCGTTCCACAAGTATATCCTGTACCAGCGCAGCAGCGCGGCGGATACCAATGTGGCTACCACACATTTGTGAACGCCTGGATCCTCGCTATGGGTCTCACACCAGAAAAAACCGGGGGAGAATACACGAGCGAGTTGTGCGACGAAGCATGGAAACTTACTAGAGCTGCAATAGCTGGATTGCTTGACTGGAAGGCATTGGTCGCTTGGTTCTTCTGCCGTGAATTGACAGAGGAAAGTAGCTTCGAAGCTGTGCCCGATAATAGGCGTTTTAAGACCACTGTTCCTCAAGTGCCAGAAACGCTTGGTACTGAGGAAGCACTTGGGGATGGCGATGTGCGAGATCATGCACGAGAACGATACGAAAGAGATGACAGGCCTTTGGAGTCGCTATCGATCGCTGAAGCACCATATGACTTGTCTAACAATGTTGCACTGCCCACTTCTAGGACGACCAACAGCAATGACATGAACGAGAGTCTGAAGAGGAGTCATGATGACGCAGGCCTGGACTTTCTCCATGGCCGTGTGGATACCAAGCGAAAGTCGTGCGAGGATGTTGACGACGGGATTGACTTCCTACGCCGCTCAGAAATGTATTGTGACATGGCGGCAGAAGACTCCACTCATCCAATGCCTTCCTGGAAGAAGCAACGATTAGGCAATGGCTTATCTTTCCTTGACATGTATTGATCTGAGTATTATTGTTGTATTTGTATCCAAGGAGGGAGTATATCTTGTTTCCTTGTCGCGCTGTTTAAGATCAAATCTAAAAGAAGGCGGTTCTCATGAGCATTTCATGGTGATGTTGTTCGTACTAGGTAGCGAAGACGCAATGATATACCCCAAGTTCTTGGCAACCGATGACGTACCGTAATCCCAAGACCTTCACGCGTCAACCTGACCCGCCAAAGCCCAGACATTCACCATCTCCAACCTCACACCTGCAGTTCCACCCAATAATCCGTTAAAATGATACGACCGACCCTCCTTTCCGCTTTCCGCCTCAATTGCATCCCAATCACCCCCAAACGCGCCTTCTCGCTCCTAAATCCCAAATCTAGCTCGCACACAAATCGCGTCTTCGACCCCATCCGCCAACCCAACGACCTACATAGCCTGACCCTCCTCAACGCTGCTGACAATCGCTCTTTAATAACCTTCTGGACCGCATCCTGGTGTCCAACTTGTCAAGCCATCAAACCCTTGATCAGACAACTGATTGAAGTAGAGAAGATTGGAGAGCGGGAAGGCGGGCTAGGCTTTGTGGAGGTATTGATGGATAGCACGTTGATTGAGGATCTACCTATAAAATACCGTATCAGCAGTATGCCAACGTTGTTGGCGTTTTCGCGACAGGAGCCGCAGTTCGATACCAGATTGACGAGGCCAGAGGAAATGCGGAATAAGGACTTTTTGAGGGAGTGGTTGGTCAAGGAGGCGCACAGGGGTGGGAGAATGGGTGGAGGCGGAGGAAGCATGTTTGGTTAGTCGCACAAGCTCTCTGAAGACTCTTGGACGAGAAGGTGGGTCTGATCGTGCTCAGGTACGAAGGAAGACGGGGATGAAGGGAAAGGGGGCGAAGAAAAGTGAGGAGAGAACGTGGGATATCAGAAGGCGGGCTGTACAGGTAGGTTTGCCAAGTGAAGTTTCAAAGAGCGGCTGCTAACAGCTTCACAAGCCTGTTCGATACCCAGAGCAGAAGAATTAATCACGACATTTACTGTGAATTCTACCAGAAATTACATTATTATCGCTGTATGTTACGCTGGTGGGCTACACTCATAGCGTGCGTCAGACAATCGTTTCAACCATAGCTCGTACGACTAGTGTACCAACTGGTCTCAACGATGCTGGAGCTTTGAACGCCGAGGGGTATATCCATCAAGATGCCAATTGAAGCTCCCAAACGCCCTCGAAATGCCCAAGACACGACTGTTACAAATCCTCCCATACCAAGAACCATATCATTAACGATACCTGAACTGGTCTTTCCAACAAGCCGAGGCTGTGTCGCTTAGTGCTTCCGACCCTTTGACGTCTTCACACCCTGCATAAGTGGGTCCTCATCCATAGTCCAAGCCTGTGCATCCAGTCGGGCCCGCTTCTCCTCGCGCGTCTCACCGAATGCCTCACCTCTCTTGTTGGACTTGTTGCTGTTCTGCCTAGGCTCAGTATACATGGGTGTACTGATGCGAGAGCCTTCAAGCGCGGGAGTGGGTAGTGAAGTATCAGTAAGAGCAGGTGGCGAAGTGACATCATCGTCGTCGATGCATATTTCGCCCTCATGCTTGACGGGATATTTGACAAGCTGGGGGAGGCCGTTGTTGATTTGCGCATTGATCGAGCTCACCTTGGAATGTTCTTCCTCCTGCTCGCCGTTTGTATCGCGCTCGTTCAATTGACGTTGCACCTCGTCACGTTCCTGCAACCAGACATCATGTTGATCTTTGTACTCCTTCTCCTTGTTCTCTACCCACTCTTTCTGCTCATCACTCTCATTGATGCAAGTAGAACACTTGATGTAGAAGCCGCCAGTCGTAGACTCCTCGCCCATGAAATCAAATTCAGGAAGGTTTTCACCAACAAGCTCAGTCTCATCCCATTCGAGACAGTCCTCACAGAAACCCTGCGGACACCAACGGCAGCGGAAAATGAGACCTCCAGCATCCGAGGTGGATTTGCCACAGTCGGCGCAGTTATGCTGAGGGCATTGGAAGCCACTCAAGCCCTTGACCTTGGCCTTGTACTCAGGGTCAAGACAGTCGAAATGATAAGCACGAGGGCAACCCTTGCACTCGACCATGTGACCAGCATCCACATCATCGAAGCAGCTTAGACAATGCTCCTCGTGGCCGAATTGGCGCCGCTTCTCGCGGACCGGCTCAGCAAGACGAGGGTCTTTGCCAGCGTACGTTGGCACAGCCTCCCAATCACCACAGTTCATGGACTCCTTGTTGACAGCAAAGCCGTCCACCATGACTGTAGTGTTCTTCCCTTTGCGGCGATCTTGGCGCGTGATGGTGTCCGGAAGGATGTTTGCGGCCGAGGTGTTAGCCTTCCAGGTTGTGTCAAGCTGGCGTTGATGATGCTTGCCCTCAAACACGGCGCATTCGACACGCTCCATGGTAGAAAGCCATCTGTCCTCGTCAACCTCGGAGTGTGTCGCTGTTTCGGTCATGTCGGCAGGATTGTCGCGACACTTGGCCATCATCGTCTCCAGATCCCAAGACACCATTTCTTTGACGTCAACCTCCGGGTGTGACAGTGTCTGCGCGCCTCGTCGTACAAGTGTCTTCAGTTGGGTGGTGTCCATCTGGGGTAGGTCTTCAGCAAGGGACGGACGTCCGGCCTTGTTACTGATAGTTGACTGCTTGCCGTGCACACTCTGCATAGACTCTGTGATCTTTGCCGACAAGTAAAGCTTCTTGCGAATACGACCCATCATCTGCTCTTCGACAGTACCCTGGGTGCAGAGCTTGTATATGGTTACCTTTTTGGTCTGTCCAATGCGATGAGCTCGGGCTTCAGCTTGAAGTGTAATCTGCGGATTCCAGTCTTCGTCAAGGAAGATGACGTCCTGGGCGCTCGTGAGATTGATACCCAGGCCGCCTGCGCGTGTAGAGAGAAGCATAACCTTGTAATCCGAGTCCTTCTGGTTAAAGAGGCGGATATCCAGGTTGCGGCGAGCTCGCGCTGTGCTACCGTCCAGGCGAAGGGCCTTGAAACGCTCTCCGTGATTGCTAATGAGAGACAAGAGATCCTCGCAATAGTCGAGTGTGCGAGTGAAGCCAGAGAAGATGAGGACTTTCTTGCCTCCGTCCAGGACCGTGTGCTTGAGGAGTTTCTCTAGAAGTATGAACTTGCCAGATGCACGGATGATGTGGTCACCGAGGTAGTACGGATCAGGCGCGACACCCGGGAGTAGATATGGGTGTGAACAGCACTTGCGCAATTGCATGACGAGGTTCATGAGCTTCTTCCAAGCGCCCTTGTTGCTGTCGGTATCGGTCTGCTCCTTGGCCACGGCTTCTTGCAGGATCTTGGTGGTTTCCTCCCAATCGCCTTCGGCGCCGCCAGAGCTGACCACCTTCTCTACCTGAGCCATGTTTCCAAGTAGCTTGTTCTCTTCAATGTCTTGTTCGATGGCGGCTTTCTCCTTGGACTTGCCGTCTGCGAAGAGCTCGTCGAGCATGCCATCGTCAATACGTGTCAAGAGACGAGTGTACCAGAACTTCTGCATGGGAGTCAAGGGCACGTATAGCAGGACTTCTTCCTTGGGAGGAAGGCCAAGATTGACTGAGGGAGAATCTTTCATGCGACGTAGCATGATGAGTTCGAGCAAGCGACGGGCATCTGCCATGGTCTGCTTGTTCGCTTTGCCCTTGCTCAGGTCGAAAGACTCTTTGAACAGCGTATCGGTCTTGTCGTCGAAGACGTTGGGGTAAAGCCATGTCAGAAGCGACCACATCTCGACCAAGTTGTTCTGGAGTGGTGTTCCGGTCAGGATGAGACGGTACTCGGCGCCGATGCTTTTGAGTGCAGTGGAGATGTTGGTGACGCTGCTCTTGATCTTATGCCCTTCATCGAGAACGACGTAGCGCCAAGCCAGAGAGTGCTTGAACCAGGACTGCTCGGCCTGGAATGTCTCATAGGTGGTGACAACGATCTTGTAAGCGTCGGACCCTTGGTTGCTAGGGGAGAGGCCTGGAGGCTTTCGGCCAGCCTTGCGCGACGCCTTTTTGTTTTTGGCGCGTGAAGTCTCATTTCCCTTCATGTCCTCCATGCCAGCTGCAACGCGCTTCAGGCGAGTTCGCTCCGTTACGGCGCCGTGGAAGCGCATGACCTTCAGCTGCGGTACCCATTTCTGGGCTTCGGTGACCCATGAATTGAGAACACTGAGAGGGCAGATGACGAGATATGGGCGGAGTTCCTCTGACCTGACGCCATTCTTCTCATCCAGCTCTTCGAGATACTGGAAGAGCGACAAGGTCTGGAGCGTCTTTCCAAGACCCATCTCGTCACCGAGTATGCCAGAGAAGCCGTTGTGGTATAAATGCGCCAGGTACGACAGCCCAGACAGCTGGTAGGGCTTCATGACGGCCGTGACACCTTTGGGCTGCTCCGAGAGCTCTTCGTATTCGACAATGGGCTGTGCTTTGCCCTCGGCCACGAGCTTCGCGACCTGGTTGTTCTTGGGCAGCAGCGGGAGGAAGACGTCTTTGTTGGCGACAAGGTAGTTGTTCGCCCTTGCCTTGGTCTTGTTGGTGATGTCGTCGCGCAGACGGGCACGGGCGGTATCGAGGTTTGGGGGTGGCCGTGCTGCGCGGCGGCGGGGTGGTGACGGCGTGGGCATGGTGTCGGACTCGAGGATAGTGCTCTTCCTGTCGCGGCCACTCCGCCGCAGACCCTCTGTCCGCTGGCGGTGCTTGCTGTGCTTCTCCATCTTCAGCTCTTCCGTGTATGCAGAGATCCTGGCGCTTGTCTTGCGCTTCGGGCGGGCGGACGGGGCAAGTTCGTCTTCGCTGCTCCCCGCGTCGACGTCTGCTTTTCGTGCAGTGGGGGCGCGGGTGCTCTTGCCTGTGGCTACGGGCTTGGGCTTGTAGTCGGGCGTGGACGGGGAGACTTCGTTTGCGGATGAGTCGGAGGCGACATAGTTTGGGGTCGGCTGCGCTCGCAAGCTGCGTTTGCCGTTGCTTGTCGCGTCTTGCCTGGTCTCTTGTTGCGAAGAAATGCGTCGTCTCTTGGTCGCCGACTGCGCTGAACTCTGAGATGCAAACTGTACGAGGAGGTCTTGCAGCTGGCCACCTTGTCTCTTGGGGGTGACGGGCTGAGGGGAGGCCAACGCCATGGCCGGCTGTGCGGCCATTGTGCAGGGTGTGGGGTATCCTGTGGGCGAGGGAGTTGGGCGGTGGATCAGAGTAGTAGGGGTGATGTACAGTACAGGTCGAGGGTAGCTGGAAACGCGTTGGAGGAGAAGACGGCAAGGACTTTGTGCGCGGCAGGTGACGGTGAAAGGAGAGCCAGGTGACGGTGAAAGGAGAGCCAGATGACGGTAAAAGGAGAGACAGATGACGGTAAAAGGAGAGACAGATGACGGTGAAAGGAGGGACAGATGACAAGGGAAAAATAGCCAGACGACAAGGCGCGTCCCAAAGAGCGTGTTGCGACGACGGGGCGTCTTCACGGTGAAGCAAAGGCTCGCGGCGTCGTCAGGTCCCCGGGAGGCGGCGATACGTCAATCTCAGCCGACGCGTCCTAGCGCGACTTGTACCTGACGCCCAGTGCTGCTCTCTTCCGGAACCATTCCGAGCTTTCAACTGTCCACCCTCGCACGTCGACATTCCTGCCCCTCGCCGCGCAGCCGGCGCAATCGTGTCGCACACCATGGCCCAGCAGCCCATGACGCCCTTCTTCCCCATCTTCGCTTCCAAGTCGGACGGCCAGCACATTGTCAACCTCAAAGGTCGCCCGTTGCGCAATGGCCCGACCGAGGAACAGCTCAACACGACGCCCAACGACCACGGCCAGCGCGACTTCTACCGCCTCATAGACAAGGACGACCCGAAGCACCAGGACTGGCGCAAGAAACTGGGCGGCATGCTGCTGCGCGAGATTGGCGGCAAGCAGCAAGAGGGTAGGCAGCGTGTGCGGCGCATCGACTGCTCCCGGCTGACACGTGACAGACAAGTGGCAGCAGTGCATCCTGTGGGAGCTGCCGGAAAACTACGTCCTGTACGAGCATATCAAGACCAAGGCAGACGGGCAGCTCAAGACGGTCAAGAACCACTCGGGCGGCGGCCACGACAGACAGGATGCATACCTCTACGGCTACCCCAAGGGCCCCAAGAAGCGTTTCCGGAGCCCCGTCGAGTTCTTCCCCCCATCTGCTGTGGCTGTGCACCGACGAGCACAGCGACATGGCCAACTGCACGTGCAAGATGTGCTCGCCCGCCGGCGACGTCGACAAGGCCCCAGTCAGGGTCGAGGTCAAGCCAGAACAGCCCGTGGCCCTCAAGCGCGAGAACAGCTCGAGCGGGGCGGTACCAAACACCATCGTCATCGGACGCAACCCCATAGTCCAGATCCCCGCCCGAGCCGCTTCGACGGGCGCGCCTGTCCCGAGCCCCATCATCAAACCCTCGACGCCCGTGGCCGCCCCGAGGCCTGCATCCACATCCAGTGCGCCACACATCAGACCTCCTCCCACGCTGCAGTCGACACCGCTTCCCCAGCCGTGCTCTTTCGAACAGCAGGTCGACTTGTCATACAACAAGTTCCTCTGCCGCACTGGAGAGGTCGTGTGGTTTTTCAGGCCCAAGACGTCAGCCTGGGGTCTGGGACTCGTCGCGCGAAGATGGGCTGTCAAAGAACAGCCCATGAACAGATCGTACCTCATCCAACCGCTATCGCACCCCTTTGAGTCGCCTCCACACGAGGTCGTCCACACAGACGAGCACGTCAAGCCCTGGCTGGCGTGGTCTGCACCCAGCTGTACATTTCCCTTTCTACAACAAAATCCGCAATTTGAATACGCCAACACCGACTGGCGGGCACTCATAAGTGGGCAGGGAGGCGAGGGCATCGCCTCTGTCGATGCCTCCATTCTCGCTGCAAAAGCCATCGACACGACATATACTCTTTTCGAGCTGCTCAAGACGTCCAAGGACGACAAGGGAAACGAAGCTCGCCAGTACAACGGCCTGTACCTAGGCGCTGAGAAGATCTGGAAAGGGGAGGCCGTCCGCCTGCGTATTGGCGCCACTGGAACTGACCTCATGGTCGTCACGGACATCGTCGAGCAAGTCTATGCCAACCCACCGCCCAACCAGCCCAAGAGCAAGGTCATCGCAGTCGGTGACATCTACAGTTACGCCACTTTGGATGCACCAGACGCTAACCTTCCTCCAAAACCGCCTCAGCAAAACGCAAACGTTCCCTCACGCATGGTGCATGACATGGTATGGCGAAACCGAATGCTCGTACCCATAACCCGCACGGCGGCCTGGTGGAAGCTCATCCAGCCGTCATACAAGATAGACATTGACGACATCAAAGGTCGTTGGTACGAGACAAGTCTCGTCTTCCAAGACCCCTTTGCTAAAGCTGTCAAGAATGGCGAGGGCGGTAATGGCATTTGGATGAACTCGCGTGGCGATGCCACGGGCAAGGGCAAGGGAGCCAGCGTGGCCCATACTGATCGGATCGGCGCCTTCGGGGCCTCTGTGCCCAAGGGAACGCGCATCGTCGAGGGCTTCGATCCTCCGAGCCAACCCATCGGTCAGCAACAGCAGTCCCATGACGGCATGGACATGAATATGGGAGTCGGTACTATGGCGGATCCCTTTTCTATTGATGAATTCATGAATGTGGATCATCTAGGAGATGATGCTGGCATGGAGTACGCTTCCAACAACAACTTTGCATTCTAGCATATCCAGACATGGCACTGGTGGCGTATGGCATGGCGTAATTGGGAAACTCTGAGGGGATATTCATCTGTTCAAAAGCATTTGTGGCATACGGTTCACGCATTCCTTCTATTCACACGGGAGATATCCAAGTCGTTGTTCGACCATGTTTAATTCGCGAGCTTGGGTGGATACAAGGGTTAGATGTAGTACAGTCTGTGCAGGAGGAGTAAGAGTCGATGCACATTGACTCAATCCGACCAATGATACCGCATTCTAGTTTAATAAAGGCAAGGTTCACGTCTACCTAGGATGCTGATCTTTCGACATTGATGATACTCCCAAGCCGCCTTGTTCCATGTCGCCGGACTCATGCGAAAGCCTCAGGTCCGAGTGTGCACGATGATAGCCTTGCCTGTTCTGCTCTCCATCCTGCCCGTGTGACCCCGTCTGTGCACTACTACGCACCGGCTCTGGCTCCAAGATTGGAGTTTCTGAGCCGTGACCCTCTTCATCGCTCACCCGACCCGCTGTTTCGTTTTGCTGATAAACTTGCGACGGCCTTTGTACACTTATGAGGGGTGTGGAAGAGTCGCTGCTTGTGCGGGGCCGACCTGGCAGGTCTAGTGGACCGAGAGAAGCGTCGCTCTCGTTGCGTGTCCGACGCCGTGTGGTCGCTGGCGGAAACAAAGAGTGGGCCATGGCTGGAGTTTCCAAGACAGCGTCAAGCAGTCTATCGTCGTAAAGTGTCAGTTCAATCGATGGTGCTGCACGGAAATGGTCTTTTCCTGGCAGGGAAGCCTGGCAGGAAACATTCGGATCCCACGTGTGATCCCTCGTCCACATGAGCGTCTTCTGACGTTTCTTGATGAGACCAATGGCAAGAGCGAGCTTTTCTACCTGCGACAACGTGGCGCGAGACGTGCGTCGAGCGAACAACGTCCAATTTCGGTAGGCGCGAGTCATCTGTAATCCGCTCATGGCGTCTTCGTAATTCTCCGTCGATAGAAAGGATTGCTGACACCATTCAACGGTAATGTAGAACATGGATAGCCCCATTACTGTCGCTGTCAAGATGGTCCCTGAGATCCAACACCACGCGACAAAGAGGCTATTTGACTGATCTTGCTGACTGAAATCAAGGTAGCCGCCTCCCCAAGCCCAGTTGCTCGCCATGCACTTGCAGGTCTTATACCAACCCAAGACTTGAGCCATGACGATATATATCTGCGGCCATGGTTAGTCAGTGCTTCTGTTGCTGCCAGGAAGATACATGCATGACTTACCAGCCATATGGTATTGAATGTCTCTATCGGCCGGAAAAAGAAGACTTCCCACCTTCTCTGCGTAGACATTTCACGCAGGTTGACTCTCATTTTCTCCAATCTACTCTCGACTCTTTCTTTAGTAGCCGTCTTGTTCGTCCAAGGCGCTATAAGAGCCATGTAGACTATGCAACGAACTAAGAAGCTGCCCGTGGCGTCAATCATTCGTGAAGTTCTTCGCTTTAGTCGTCCCCATCCCTCCTGCGCATCTTCTTCCCAGTGATTGAACGTGACATGGCTTTGTAGGCGACTTCCAACTCTGTCTAGCCACGGTGAACATAGTGCATCAACTTCGTATGGCGAAAGGAACATCCAGACGGTCATCTCGACAATGAGAAGTCCCAATGCGACAGAGAAGAAGATGATGTACCCTCCACTGCGGCAGCCGAGACCTACAGTAGGCGTGAAGTAACTCAAGACAAATGCACCTCCACAACTTCCGCCTACAACGATGATAGCGCTTAGCACCTGCCAGAACTCCCGGACATCGAACCAGACTAACCCTTCCTCGTTGACAGGCCCCAACACAAGACTTGCTCGTGCTTCACGTTCGTTAGCCAGCCAGTTACGACCTTTCTTTTCGATATAGCAGTCCTCAATGTCGGACAGAATTGCATGTGCGGCACCATAATGCCACCGAACGCGCGCCTGGCCAGCAAACTCTACGAAAAACTCTTCCATGTGCTCGCCTTTATTCGCCACACTCTCAATCCGACACTTGAGCTCATGGTAGTCAGGCTGATCTCTAAAAGTCTCAATAAACTCGTCGCGGTGTTGTCCATCACGTAGTGCGTGACGGACATGATCGACCAGGGTGCTGAGCTTTTTGCGGATCGCCTCTGCTGCTATGGGATTACGATCGACGATAGAGCCCATAATGAGGACCGGAAACCAGGCTAGTAAACAGCCCAAGGCCAGATCATGGGCAGTTGAGTTGGCGCCCAGGTCGGCGAAA
The DNA here is from genome assembly GCA_004936725.1 of Alternaria brassicae. Lineage (NCBI taxonomy): Eukaryota > Fungi > Ascomycota > Dothideomycetes > Pleosporales > Pleosporaceae > Alternaria > Alternaria brassicae. Next base: position 1,036,693 of record CM016505.1, on the reverse strand, counting down.
GCATCTTGTATAGACAGTGCAAACGCGAACAAGAACCACATGATGGACACGAAAACTACATAGACAAGGATTAGCTGGTAAAGTGGTGTCGAAGAAGAGCAAATACCAGGTACAGTCCCTCTTCTTCTCATCTCACGCACCTCCCGGGCCAGTATGCGTCTCATCTGACGGAGCGTCTTGTCGGTATCTGTCAACACCAAGTCTTTGCTAAATAGGGTGATGCGCAACAAGCCCTCGGCTTCTTTCTGAACATCTTTCGACATGGCTGTGGGCTTCAGCGTGTACTGGTTCATAACCAGCAAGAGGTACATGGAATCCCGCATGCTACCAAAGTCGGTCTTGCGATGGGGCGTCTCGTCGTACTTGACAGCCATATCAACCATCATGGCCGCTTTGGCGGACACTTTGATATTCCATAGTACGTAGGACAGCGATGCGATTGGTGAACCCACCCATCGTGTGATGGCCAACAAGGTCCGTCCAAATGCGTTGCTCTCAAAGGGTGCTTGTAAGAGTACACCAATGACAGGTAGTATCCAAGTGGTGATTACACCTGAGACATCTTTCCATGGGTATAAGTTCATGCCTGAGCCACACATGTTTTGGCACCCTTCTAGACTTATCTGGGATGTGTAGTTGCGTTGGACGCCGATGATAGGACGATTCCCCCAACCATACTTCTTCTGCAAGTCGATATCGTTTGCGAATCGACGACCACACTCATCAAAGCTGATAGTCATGTCGACTGAAGGGTGCGCAAGGCAGAGTTCGCTGTGCAGTTGGCATAGCGGGCGCGCCTCGGCTTTAACATGCAGCCGCTAGGCTGCAAGGCCCTCGTATACCTCGTAGCGACTGTCTCTCAGTGGCATGACCAATGGGATTGTGGTTGTTTAGGATTCCGTGGGAGGCGCTTTAATGCAGATGCCGAGCCTGGTTGTGTACCGGTGAGCTTTCGAGTACCAGCGTCCGGCACCACCGCACCTACCGCTCCCGTGTCCCATATTTGGCCTGGCCCGTGTCTGCCACGTTGTGATTGAACGAGACGAGCCGGCCCAAGATGTTGGTGGCTACCAAATGTCCAGCCGACACTGAGCATCATGGTAGTGGTAAATTGATGGAGTTGCTGGGTGGGGGCGGTCCATGGTCGCAATGACGAGTGCGCTACTTGGCGGCGGCGGCAACCGCGCCCCGCGATGCCCACCTGCCTCCTCCATGTGCCTTGCCATCACTGGGGACGACGCCGCGTTAAAAATTCATTGAGATGCAGAGGTTGAAGTCGTCAATACTCAGTACAACAGGACTGGTGGGTACAGTACTCTAGCTCATAAACATACATGGGGTATCGTTCCCCTTCTTACAAAGCTTTACACCAAGCAGGGTTTCCCAGTATCCAACCCAACCAAAACACCAAACGACGCAGAACCCTATAGATAAACCCACGATGCCGCTAATCGCAAAGTAATCATCGAAAACCTCATCAATAACCCTTCCTCTTCCTCCCTCTCTTCTCTCCGTCCTTTCTCTTCCGTCCCTCTCTTGTCGAACTACCAGGATGATGCTCCCTCCACCAGGAATGATAGCTAACGGGAACATTCCAGCCGCATTCTTCTTCGTTCAGGACCTTTAGGGCACTGTCGCGAATCTTCGGTGTTGCCGTGATAGGCACCGAGCTGCGTTCATCTGCCGCGAAGAACTCGCGTTCAGCATCGCCCCGAAGCGCTGGACTGAGTCAGGAGAAGAAGTATTTGGATTCGCGCAGACGTGATACGTCCCAACCGCCTTTCTGCGGAACGGGCGGGAAGCTAAGCGGAATCCATACTTGGATCGTGCCCTGGTCGGCGGCAACACGAGACGCCGTTTTCTTCCTGGTTACACCGCCGCTCTGTGGGTTCTTTGCAAGATCTTGGGCCTCGTCCTCCACGATATCCATCGTGGATTCAGTAGTGGTGAAAGCGTCAGTCTCATCACCCAAGGCCTCATCCTTGACTTGGATCTCCCGCTCTGCCGATTGCTTGTCTTTGGACTCACCAAGGAGATTGAGTCTGAACGAATGAAGTGCCTTGGGATCTTGGTTCGCAAGCCAGATGCTGGTCGGCGTGACCATTGCCTCGCCCTGCTTCCTCTCGTCAGGATCTTCACTCTTCAGGAGCTCCTGCCGTTTAGCCTCCAGCGCAACTTCCTCAAACGAGGCATCTCCGTGTCGCCCAGCAGTGCCCTTCGCGGTAAGATCCTTGGCCTGGCGACGCTCATATCTCCACAGCGTGATCCTCCGGCTAACTTCCGCTCCCAGGTGAAGACTCGCTCGGTACATAGCACCTGCATAACGTGCGGAAAACTCGGCAGCAAGACGATCGACGATATCTTCTGAATGCATGCGCACGAATGCGTCGCGAAGAATGATGTTTAGATTCGGGATATCAGAAGCGTGTGTCCAGAAACTGTCGTGAACAGCGGCGAAGTCGAGACCCATCTCGCTGGCCTTCAATGCTGAAAGCAGCATATGGCTCGCATCGAGAGAATGGATGAAATTGGGCGGGAATGCCTGCAGCTGCTTACGTTTGTCCACCTCATCGTGCTGAGATCTCTTTGACACCGTAATCTCCTGGATCTTGGTCTTGATCGTCTGGGTACCTTCCTTCCTATAGGGCTGCACGATTGGCATCTTGAGCGGCGTAGTCCAAATGATGCTAGTCTGGAAGTTCTCCATGCCTTTATTGAGCTTGGCAAGCTGGGCTGTAGAGACCTTCTTTGGTTCCGTAAACTTGGGGTCATACAATGCTTTCGTAGGATCTAGTCCTTCGAAGCGGTCTTTGATCCTTTTGATTTGCTCAGCAGTGATGGATGTCGTTATGCGGTCGCCACATTCTCCAAGCCAGTATTGAATCTCCTGAGCACCGTTGAAGATTTTGCCCAGCGCGTCGAAGATCTTGTAAGCAACATACAAAGCAACGACACCAAGCCCCGAGACCTGTTCTGTAGGCTCGAATCGGGGAAACAGGTTTCGTAGCTCATCTTGCACTTGCTGTTTCGCACCCATAAAGGTAACTCCATAAACATTGGTCATGACCGTTCGCTTTACAACTTTTCGCGTAATGTGACCGTCGATGAAACACGCCACTGGAAGGCCTTCAGCGGCGTCTTTTGCGACCATCTCTTGCACGAGGTCGGCAACTCCAGTGTAGATATCCTGTGGCCTGTCTGAGGGCTCAAGATTGACCTGACGAGCACCAGCATAGTCACCACCCAAGGCTGCATAATGCTGAAGTCCATTACATGTTCCATCCTGGTGGACCGGTAACTGTGATAGAAATCGAGTCGGATCGGGCGAGTCGAAGGCTTTCTTCAGTTCCATGCAACAGGCCAAACATTGCCAAGGATCTTCTGCCTTCATCCACCACCGTCTACCGTTCAGTGGGTTCGTCGCAGAATCGTAAACCTCGTCGATGTTGTCCATTGTGAATTGTTCGCGTTCGCGTAGGCTGGCCTTGTCGTAACCGTAAAGATTGGCTAAGTGGATCTTAAGCCATTGTAGACCTACCGTACCGAGCTCTTTGCCATGCGCAAACTTGAGAAGTCCTCTCGAAATGTCAGACCCGATATGATTGAGGATAGGTGGGATCGGATATGCGCGGCCTCGGAAGTCGACGCTATGCGGGAAGAAGATTTTCTTCTCGTTCAAGTATGCTCGCGCCGTCTCCAGCTGGAAGTTTTGAAAACATCGCTGCGAGTGAAGCCCGCCGATGTGATTTTCGTACTCCTTGAGAGCCTTGCCCCATTTGGATCGTTCCTGAGGTGTCGCATCCGCTGGTGGTTCCTGGGGTCGCCTGAGGTTGGTGACGGAGTCTTTCCCTATGAGAGCCCCAATAGTCTGTCCCTCGTTCCACGCACAAGCCATGACTTCGAATACAGGGGCATTGATCTGCCAAGGGACTCGACCGAGCACGTCTAGACCAGCCATGACCTTGGACATGTCGCCGTTCTCTATGGCCGACTGGGCATAAGCTTTCTGTGCACTGTCACCAGATTTCTGACGAACGACCTTTTGCGGAATGGTGTAGTATCCGCCGTCTTCGAAACTAGACCATGGTTTCGGTTCGATCACCATTGGCAGCTTGACTGTCTGGATGCTATGGACAGGATCGGTTCGCAGCTTGGCGTTGAGCTCATGGTGGGGCACAAGGTAACCCAGCTTCTTGCCCTGATGGTAACCGATTGAGTGGTGGAAGGCGGCCATACTGCGAGATAGCTGCTTACCTGTCCTTGGGTCGCTCGCGGTGACGACAAGGGTAGCAGATTGAAGCAAAAGCTCCAAGCAGAGGGCTCCAAGCCTTGTTCGTGCTGCTAGTGGTATGTCGGCCTTTTCGAATAGATGAGACGTCGTTGCGGGTAGCGGGCCTGAAGGTGCCTCGGGCAGTTGAGACGTCGTCGCTGGTAGCGGGCCGGAAGGTGCCTCTCGAGTCTCTTTGGTAAGTTCATGGACCAGATTCGTCCGCGTTTGCTTCCGCTGCTTTCTAAGGAAAGCATCTCGCCGAGTCTGCGCCTCGGCGTTGAGGGTATCCTGAATATCGGTACCAATGGCAATGGACAGGGCCGAGATCTTGTAGGCAGAGTTGTCCTCGTTTTTGCCCCTGACTGCAGCCTGGGTGGCCCGAGCAACAGTGATTGCCGCCAGCTTCTCAGGCTTGCACCTCTCCAGCCAGATACCGTAGGCGACGGCATCGTCACGCGACGTGGACTTGACGGGATCAGACAGAACCTCCTTGGCGTTTTCAATACGCTGTTTGAACAGCGGTACGAGGGCCGAGTACCAGCCGTACATGATGGCCTGGATAGGTTTGCTGTTCATGACGCCATGGATGCCAATCTCTTGCAGTTTCTGGTCCTCGACCTTCCACCGCTCAACAGCCGCTTCCATGCCATCCTGTTCCATCTGTAATTGGCGTGCATATGCAAAAGCATTGTCCTTTTCTTCCTGGGTACCTTGCATGTCGTGCGGGTATGGGACTCTGGCCTCGTCGTCGAAAACGGTCAGAGCTTGCTTCAGCGAATCCAAACCCAAACCCCTCTGCGGAACTGGTTCAATGGATTGCAATGGGTGGGATACCAGGCCGTGTTCGATGAGGTTCTTGCGACCAGCGGGTGTGCTGACGTGGAGATGCTGAACATGCTCAACGGACGGAGGTTCGTTGAAGGATTCTGGTTGCAGGCGGATCAACAGATCCCACTCCTCATCAGAGAACTCAGGAGAGGCGTTGATTTGGTCGACAATGTGTTGGCCGGGTTCGCGTGCTGTTGCGATGTATCCTCGTACTGCAGCCTCACGCTGCCCATCGTCCAGGAAGTTCATGGCCGACCGGATCAGCGTAACAAACGTCTGGGCGTTTGCTTGGACGCCTTTGGCTAGCATTTTATTCTTGTACCAGCTCTGGACGGTGTCCATGCTCTTGGCGCTTGGGTCCATGTGGCCAACATCGAAGGCAGTCTGCAAGTAGACATTGTGTGCGTCGAGGAGTTCTGGCGCATCCTTGTTGTAGACGGTCGCAAGGCGGTCGACGATGATGGCAGCCCGATCCAGTCGCCCAACACGCAGACATGCGTATAGATTCTGGTGTAGCTCCACCGGGTCACCGCCTATGCCATGGATGGTGCGGACCATGGGCGACGCCGCCAGCGAGTCGCGGATGACGAGGGCATCCTGAGGGTCCCACACCGGAAGGCGAGAGACGTCGGGTGATTGGAACTGGCGCCCGTACGAGTGGGCAAAGGAGTGAAAGGGCAGCGCTGAAGGTGGTGGGAGGTGCAGTTCGGCCGACGTGGCGAGGGAGCGTGTGTCGTGCCGCATGGACAGTGACGACAGCGATGAGGGCCGTTGCCGCTGCCGTCGACCCGAGTCGTGTGTGCTTGTGCATGAGCTGGAAGACGCGTGGGAGCTTCTCCGAAGTAACGCTGGACACAGCCATGTCAGCATTAGTTGGCCTGGCAGCGTCGTGGGCGTCCGGCATGCCTGCCTGCGGAGTTTCCGGCCTGCTGCTCGCGAGAGCATTTTCGCAATAGTGTGAGGCGAAAAGTCTATGGGGTATTAAACGAGCAAAAAGAAAGAAGAAAGAAAGAAAGAAAGAAGGATAGAAAGAAAGACAGAAAGGAAGAAAGAGATAAAGGCAGGAGTCGGCAGCGCCAGGAGACAGCCACAGGGAGGCGTGCAGGCGGATTGAGGCTGTTTGGGCGGGCGTCAAGTTGCCTCGAGGTTGAAGATTCTCCATGGAAATTTTGGCTGACCATCGGACCCATGCTCGCGTCATGACCAAAGAGGCATCGCTAGCCTTGGCGACCTTTTCGCCACCCGAGGTGCACCATCCTAGAACTAGTGCATGTCGAGTGTCCACTTTGCCTACACAACACATCGGCCGCACGTCACGGCTCCAAGCATCGATACGGTCGAATGGAAATGCAACATATACAAAATATACAGACGGCGCAAATCACCCACCGTCACCCTAGGCTCCATCAGCCACAGCAGTGGGTTTTGCAATGGTCCACTCTCTCGTCGACGTCGCCACAGCAGGCAGTGCGTCCTCGATCACCTTTTTCAATTCATCATCAATGGGCGCGTCAAACAGTTCCACTTCTCTGCTTTCATCGTCCACCCAGTCGCTGTCGTCTTCGTCTCCGAAACAGAACAAGTCGCCCGCTTCACCCGTCATCAACTTTCTATGCTTGCCTCTGGGTATCTTGCAGCCGCCAACCTCTTTGCGGAACATGTCTGCGTATTCCTCCGCCACGCTGGATATGTTGGCCGGAACAATCTGCTGTCCGTCGTAGAGAAGTTGGGGCAGATGGTGAATTTCGGGAAGATCGCCGTCGAAAGGTAGTGCCTGGTGCAGCGGCACCGACTTTGGAATGACGGCCGTTTCGGGGCTTCGCCGCAGCCTGGGTGGTGTATCGGCACGCAGAAATGCCGTGTCCATCTCCAATGGCAACGCCGACGTCTCTTGACCGTCCTTGCGGGGCACTACCGAGAATTCCTCAGGCGCGTGGTACAACTCGTTATGAATCGTGACCAGTGCATTCGACGTCGTCGCAGGATACAACAGCGAATAACCCCGCGCGCGCATGAACTCAAGCATGTACTCGGTCCATGCTGGCAGCGTCTCGGATACCAACTTCACCCGAGACGTTGGTTCGACCGACTGCTGACGCTTTACCACACGGTTACCGAGGAACGAGTGGAACTCCGCCCACTTATCTCCCAACACCAATGTCGCATGACTGTTTGGAGCCTGCCACATAAAAGGTACGCTTTTGGTGCCTGGGTACAGCTTCTTGTATCGCTCAGTGTGCATGTCGCTCGTCGACAGAGGATCCAACTTCGCCTTGCCATCCAGGAGCACTGTTGGCAACTCCAGGCTCATACCCATAAGACTTCCATTATCCTCTGCCCCGTAAGTTGAGTACTTGTACTCCAACAACGCATACTTGACAAAATGGAAGTATTGTGGCGATAGCTGCGCCTGTGGCGACAGCAGTAATACGTGTGAATAGGCTGCATTTGTGGGGTAGAACAGCTCTAGGAAGCGAATTGCAGACTCCTCTTGATCATGGCCGTGGTTTGAGATGCGGCGCCTGATGTCAAGTCCGCTTCCCGCCTTTGGGTTGTCATCATGTGGGGGCCATTTGAAGCTTTCCATGTGCTCTTTTACTGAATTGTCAAGCTCAGCTGGTAGCTCAATCGTGATGCGAGGCGGTTTCAGGCCACTGTAATCAGCGTCTGTGATTGACTTGAGCAACCCTAGAACGCTCGACGAGTCTGGTGGTACCTGGATCAGAATGTCTACGGTGAGATCGTGCCAGTGCCTCAGCGAGCCAGCGTCGAGCCGCGAGACCCAGGCAAAGTCCTCCAATCTATCTTTTGGTATTTCCATCAGAGGCATCTTCAACACTCTAGTCTTAGTTTGCATGCCTCGGACAAAGAACGGGTCTTCTGAGATGGAATCGTCGATGATGGCTGCTTGAGGATGAAGAAAGCCGTTGATGTGTTGCATGGCACCCATCACCGCAGTCTCAGCCCGTACATCGGTACTATACCTGTAGGCAGTGTTTGGGTTAGCCATGACCATTGACACACGAGTTTCGGAGCTCCGAGCTGCTCGTGTGATTGCCATACAAGCCTGAGATACTCGAGATGAAGAAAACAAGCTAACGTACGTACTCCATGTAATCCGGTCGCGCGTCGTGCCATACGGCAGGACACTTGGCCTTGTCGATGCCGTTAATTTCCAGCAGATCCTCTACCGGTATATCTTCCCTGCCCATGAAAGCCGCGTGCACATGGTTCCTGTTCCATTGCGACATTTCGCATACCATGGGCAAAAGAGTCGACACACTCTTCAGGCTCGACATTGCGAATAGTATATTTCTGTTTTTCTTCTCATAGCCACCCATTGTCGAGGCGGATGAGCGCAGCGAGCTGGCGAGACGGAAGAAGCGTATCTGCCCATCGTATGTACGGGGGACTGCCTCTCCGCGCCTTGGCTCTTGTATGCCCGGTGGCGGTCCTGTAGGTTCGTCGTCGTCGTTTGCGCTTGGCTTCTGGTATGTCGATGTGATTGGCCGTCCTCGATATCGTGGTTCGTCTGGTTCCTCATAGCCGCTGGAGCCGCCGAGGAAGCAGTAGTATACCAGGAACAAGCCCGCTATCGCGAGTAGTAGCCTTCTCCGTCGCCAGCGAAATGTGTGATTCCAACCTGGCCAGCCAGAGGGCCGTGCGGGTTTGTACCTGTGGTCGTCGTCTTTTTTGCCCAACTCTTCGTCGCCCGGGAGCATCGCCTTCCGATACATGCTGCCAGGAATGAAGCTATCTTGCAACCGCCTTTTGTCTGTGGCGCGTCTTGTCGCTACCATGCAGCGTAGTCGGTCATGGCGATACAGGCAAAGATGTCGCGTGCGGTTCTACGTGCGGATGATGCGGGTGTGATCTTTGGGCCTCAGATACAAGGACGTTGCGGGATATGCCAACTCAAAGACAAAAGAATTCACCAATCGTGTAATCATCAGAAGGATGTAACGGAGCTCTGAGCAACAACCAAGCGCGTGTCAAGGCAATGGAAGAGGACATGTTGGAGATGCGATAACCCCGACTGTCCTTTCGGAAAGCACATCCCTGTAGGTAACGCATCATTCCGCTCGCCTACCACTGCCGTTCTGGCTACGGTCTCCCATCCACACACCATCCTCTCCACCCCACGCTTCATCAATCTACAAGTACCGCTCCTTAGGCCTTCTCAAACTCGGCCAATCGCTCATCTGCCGCTTCAAGAGCCTTGCGCAGTACCTGCTCGTTGCGAGGTTTGAAGAGAATCTCGTAAGGTCGACACATGGTCACCAAACTGGTAGGGTCTGAGCTGCCCCGGACAGGATGCACGTCCACGTCCGAGTTCTGCACTAGTTCAAAACTGTTCAGCGTTCGTAGGAAGACGAGATACAGTTCGCGGTTGGCCAGTAGCGAGCCTGCGCACATTCTATAGCCCAAGCCGTATGTGTGCAATGTGGCGTCTGGTTGCTCTAGCCAACGCTCAGGACGAAACTCGTCTGGGTCGCTCCAAACTTCAGGATCTGTTCGGTGGTCAGCACGCCATCTTCAGTGTAGGCGAAACACGGTCGAGGATGACATACCCATATTGCACGCCCATGCGTTGAGATATACCGTACTACCAGCGGGGATGAGCTTGCCCTCATACAAGACATCCTTGACCGTCGCACGTGGAAGCGCTAGACGTAGTACGGTGTAGTATCGCAAGCACTCTCTGACCAGTGCAACAATGTATCCACACTTCTGGTCGTCATACGCATCAGCCAGCGGTTCGTCCTCCGAGTACAACTTTCTGATCTCCTTGATGGCTTTTTCTTGTATATCCGGCCTTTGAGCGAGCAACGCAACACTCCACTGAACGAGGGTGGTGATGGTATCAAGACCACCGGACAACATTGTTAAGCTGATGGACGTCAACTCCTCCTTGTTCAGTGCGGCTTCCTTGTCCTGGATAATGTTTGCCTGGATACATGTCTTGTGGGTACCCTTCGCCATTCGTTCGTCCAAGTCGCGGTTCAGCTTCTTTAGGTACACATCTCGTCGGTTTCGATACTCTTTCGCAGTCCTGGTGCCGATGCTGAATGGGTTTAGTCTCAAGATCGGGATGTAGTCCTGCAGGTTCCCAGTCGTACTACGAAATTTCGAGATGGCGGCTTCAACCTCGCAGATTTCGTGAAACATTGGATCATGTCGACTGCTCATACGTGTGCCCCAATTGAGGGTCAGAGCGAGTGAAAGAGAAAGGCGCTCAATCATGGGCATGGGGTTCACGCCAACGGTACCAGCATGGCCCGACTCAAATCCGTCTTTTACAAATTCCTTTGTTTCCAAGATCAAGATGGTCGATGTATGTCGCAATCGAAGGCTTGTTAAGTGCGGATGCAGCACCCTTTCTTCTGCGCTTGAGCGAATCATTGAATGGCGAAGTCCCGATTGTCGTACCGGCCGTGTTCGAAAGCACCTGGTCTCGGTCAGCCATGTACCAAGGCTATCTCGCTGTTCAGCTCACCTTGTGGAAGGTCCAAAACACGGGTCTTGAACTCAGTGCCTGGCTGTTTCCACCGAAAATCTTCCTCGCAGCTTCCGCGCTGTTGACCACAATGACGGGCTCGTTTCCAAGCTGTATCTGGTACACAGCTCCAAACGTCCTGCTCCATTCACGATACTTCTCCGCCGCGTTGACCTTGATGTCTGGGATATTGCCCACCAATGGCCAGTTTGTCGGTCCACGAAAGCCCTTGATTCGCCGTGAGTATCGCACATATTCATTTCCAATGACATACGATATGGGAACGAGTATCAATAATAAGAACAGGGAGCGAGTTGGATCATCTGCAAACTGCGACGATAGCAGCGGGAGGATAATGGAGGTCATGGTGTTCGCTGGTATGTAGCTCCTTGCGGTTTCCCGAAAACAACAAAATGAACACAAGGTTGGTTCGAGCCACAACTCAACGGTACGCTCCACACAATGAACAGCGGAGGGTCGAACTTTGCATCTATCTAGTTTTCTCCTCCAAAGGCAGTCCCTCCAGGTTTTGCTAGAAGCGAGGCCGGCTCATGCGGGGAAGTGATATTGTTCGTTGGGGCTCGCGGAATCAGGCGACGAATAGTGCGGAACAAGACCGCGGCACCGTCGTCATGCCAATGTTGGTTGCTGTCGACGTCCCCCCACGGATTTTTGAGGCTATCACACATACAGTTCGGTACAAGAAGAAAGACTCCGAACAGTCCAAGTCCAACTATCGCGCAACATGGTCAACGCCTGCTACCTTACTTCGGCCCCCCTCGCCCCGTCCTGCTTTCTAGCTCTCTGTTTCCTTATGACCGCGATGCTCATGGCTCACCAATAACCTTCCTCAAGCGCAACATTCCTAGAATAGTCTTGATGATATTGACTATTCGACATGATTGCTGAGCAAGACAAGCAGAAGCATTGATACTCAGGGATACAATACATGCTTGCCAGGGCAGCAACTGTGACGACACGTGAGCTGCGAATGAACAGTCACACTCCGTAGCTGGTATACTTGCACATGCTCGAGGGTGATTTCATGTCACATCGAGGCTATGCAAATAGTGAATACCGCAGCTGAGTAGTCCCACGCACCTCACAAAGAATGGCAAGTACGGAATAGAGACCTAATGAGACTACCACAGCGAATCACGAGGGCCCTGTTTGCAAAGTGGCATCGCCGCTCCAAAGGACGGCCCGCAGCACGTGAGTGAGGCGGTACCGGGAAGAGCTGATGTTCAAACACGTACCTGAACCGCACATGGCACATGCAACAAACGTCGTGGGGGTTGGAGGCTGCCGTCGCGAACGCATTCCATAGCCCGAATGACCCACGAACTCCCAACGCATAGCCTGATCACAGGACACTGCGAGTTCTTATCAATATCAATGGATACTTTGAGTGACAGACCGAGGTAGCGGTTGCGATGGGCGTTCGCCAAACATATAAGACGCAGCTCTTCACGATAGATATAAGAACATTCAAATGAACGAATTACGTCTCCGGCCCTTCTTCACAGTCTGTTGAATCATACTTTGCTAATAATTTGCACCAATACATACCCTCCCTCCTCATCTTTCAAACTATCCAGCACGAATAAGTTTTGGACCTCCTAGAAGCATCAGTAATTACATGAAGAACACTCCGCCTCAGGCGGCGCCCTCACTCCATCAAATCGAGCACGACCCAGGTGATAGCTTTGCCGAGCGACATTCCTATATTCCGTCGAATGTAGATGACAATCACGATTACATTGAGGGAGCCATGCAAGGTCCCAGAGGTCTGGGACTCTCGCATGGCTACCATCAGTCTTACGGCCAGCATTACGGGAATGCAAACGAATTTAGCCAATCCCACATGCTGGATGTTGGATTCGGTGCGGAAGGGACCGCATCGCATGATCCACGTTCCTCGATGCAGACAACGCGATATGCTCACAGCGACAACGACTTCCAGTTTCCACGTGGCGTCAAAGACTACGTTGAATTGGCCAGCCCAAGCTGTCTTAAAGGCGAAGTCGGAAAGGAAGGTCCCCCTCATGCATATATGGTGCACCACCGATCCATCTCCACAGACGGTTCCTCGCTCGCGCCCATGCAACTGTCCAGAAACAGCAGCGCACCACCGCAGGCAGCAGGTCAGCGTTATGAGCCATTCCGCGGTTACTTTCAGAATTCCGAAAAAGCGAAGGAGTACCGTCGTAACAAAATGCGATTCAACCGTGATCCTTGGAGAGATCCTGCTAATGATCCAACTATCGAGACCGTTGAGCGTAATCGTAACGTCAACGTAGAACGCATCTACAATGCCATGATTTGCGGCGATCACGCCAGAGACAACACTGGATCCACCGCACTCAAGAGATGGGTTGAAGAGCCACACTATCAGTCAGATCTAGTGGAAGCATACGCTCACAAGGTATTCGATTGTTTAATCGAGCAAGTCAAGAAGGGCTTCCGCGGGTGGCAGCAGAATGACTATGTCAACGACGAACGCAAAGGCGAGGATGAAGACAAAGATGTCGACTGCGCCGGCCGCCTAGATAACATTGTCGAAGCCCTCCGGCTAGAGAAGACGATCTGCGAGAACGTCATGTGCTCAGCATGGCAAATTCGCATGTTTGTCAACGCGCCTAAGGCATATTCCAAGCGCAAGGACCAGAACCGGGTGGGCAATAGCAAGAGACCGAACGCTAAGGGTAACTGTGCGGTGGGAGATAATCCCCGTCCATCGAAGAGGCCTCGAACCGCCGCTACTTCACGTAGTAGACACACACGAGATCACTCTTCAGCAGCTTCCGAGATACCATTGTTACATGGCACCACACCACAACAGGCTTTCGAACCAGATGGGCTGCCGTACTTCACAACACCAACTGTGCAGCGCGTCGCTTCCTTGAGCCCTCCGTCTGGTTTCCTGGCACCTCAGGCGCCATCGATGCGGCCCTCACCTCGATCACACCAGGCCTCGTTTGACCAGCACCACAAATCTGTGCTTTCACTGTCTAGACTCTCATCGCAGGCGCAGCCACATACTTCTCCAACTAAGCACAGCTCCCGGTCACTGTCAATCTCGCCGGTCCATCGGTCGTCCTTACCACCCCCATCGAAGCCACTGGACAGCTTTTTGGTGTCTGACAGCCACGATGAGACGAAGTCGACGAACAAAAACACGTCCTCACGTCTCAGTACCTGGGGACATGCTCAGTCATCGTCGAGTGTAGCTCCATCCGGCACTTTCGCACAAGCGAACCCAATGGACATCCCAGAGTATACGGGAATTGAGTACTGGCAGCAGAGTGGGGATCCATGCTCCTCACACAATGCATTTAACAATGCAGATCTGCTCGCACAACCTCCCGATATAGGCGTTTGTCTCGCCGATATGGAACTTTCACCAGCATATGCCATAATTGATACTGCGGATGAGGACCTCTTTGGTTTCTGGCAGCAAGACGGTGTGCAGAAAATGCCAAATACCTCCAGCATCCGCCGGAATCTGTCTTGAGACTGGAGAAGAGTACTGTCATTGGTACCTGTGGCCATCCATCTTTGTGATCACAGGCGCCAGAAATCGCGTTTGGGCATGTAATTCCACCACACTACGTTGGCCACCTGGTTAGTGTGGCGACCGGCTTTCATTACTTGTTGTTCAGTCCACGCTCACGCTATGTATGCTTGTGGTTGATCTTTCTGTATGTATGCAATCCTCAATCGATGTTCATCTGGTAGTGGAGCCTGAGGAGCTTCAACGGCGTCAAATCTGATGTGCGAATTATGGTGGTGCAAACGTCATTTGTGGAGCTGTGGAAGCTCTATTCTTATGTTGGACCCTATTGTTAGCATGTACTATAATAGATTTTGTATATCGTATTCATGGCCTCCAAATGTAACATACGGGCAGTGCATGTCAGAAGGACAGCGAACGCGAAGCCCACCGATATCTGGATAGAGCCACCCATGCCGTAGGACAATTGTGGCAGTGCTCGAGAAAATGAGCATGTCAGGTTTGTGCTTTAGTAGCTCCTGGGTAAATTCGGTACAATTGGCACATTGGTGTATGTGTATGTTCCCTGATCGTGCGTTCAGTTTGATATTGCGGAGGAGTGGTTTCTTGCCATGTGCAACTGGCACGGACTCCGGCAGCTTCTTGACCTTATGCCTGGTATTAAGGGCGTCATCAGTATACATAACTTGAGCCAGCCATTATTAATGTCACGTTGCAAACGCGAAAGAAAGTCAAGCACACCCAGTAAGATCATGGTGCTATTGGCTATGTACAAGGCATGAACATCATAGGTCAGGGATGATCGAAGAGTCTTCCAGCTCCGCTCACGGAGAGCAATTAACGTACATCGTTTAATGGTATATTTACATCGGAATGGAACAGTAAGTCTGACCGTCATGTCCTCCCAAAACTGAAGGGCTTGTCTCCCATACTTGTGGTACATATCGTATGTCTACACAATTTAGACGCGGAAAGCACGGGGATGGGCACGCTGAGCGGCTACCATACGGCGGACCTTGTCGGCGACGCCAGTACCGGCGTTGGCGCGGAGCCAGGTGATGAAGGTGTCCATGGTGAAAGATTCAGGAAGGCTGGAGTCGGAGCCAGAGTCGGAACTACTGGTGGCGACGGGAGTAACGACCTCCTCAGCGGCAGTAGGGGTGGGGGTGGCCTCAGGAACGGTGCTGGAGGGGGCAGCAGAGGTGGCGGTCGGAGCAGAAGAAGCGACGGGAGAGGCAGAAGCAGTGGGCTTAGCTGAAGCTGAGGGAGCGGGGGCAGACTCGTTGCCGGGGCCAGAGCCACCACCCATAGTGAAGTCAATGCAGGCCTCGTAGGTCTGGTCGATCGAGGGAGCGTCCCAGAACCACTGAATGACACAGTCACCTTTGTTGGCACAGTCGGCGCTGACGTCGGGCATGGTGATATCGAAAGAGGTCCAGTCAGGGTGCTCGGAAAGGGGGGAGGAGGTCAGACCGTACTCGTCCCAGCTCATGAGGGGCTCACCGATGACCTTGTCGGTGGCGGTGTTGACGATGGAAACGTTGGCATAACCATCGTGGGGAGCGCGGATCTCGACCTTCATGGGGATGACCTGGCCAGCGGTGTACTCGAAGATCTCGCCAGCGTCGGAGAGCGGAACACCCTTGCACTGCCACATGCGGCAGTCGGGGTGGTCACCCTGGAGGTTCTGGAGAGATCCCTGAACGTTTCCGAAGTGGTCCGAGAACTGGGTGTTGTAGACCTGTTCACCACAAGCAGCCTTGAGGCCATCACCGGGCATACGGGGAGCAGGCTCGCTGATGTAGCCATGGGCAGCGACGGAAGAGGCAAAGCCGGCAATGGCGGCGGCGACAGTGTAGGACTTCATTGTGATGGTTGATGGGGGATTTTGATTCTGGGAAGAGCGGGAGTTGCTGTAAATATTGACGGAAGCCTAGCTTCTGTGAACGAGTGTAATGAATGAGTGTGGTGTTGAAAGAACGAATGTGTGAGGTCTCAGACCTAAGATGCACAAAGAAGCTGTGGTTGGAAATGAAGAAACTGTTGTTCGATGAGAAGAAAATGCAGAGTACAAAGATAGCTATATACAAGACGGCGGCATGGCACTATTCCTCTTCACTACTCATCCTGTGGGCCGTGTCATTAAACATGCGAAACAAGTTCCCGGTGGATTGCAGCCTCTGACAGCGCTTGACTGTGCCCCCGAATCAACACGACTCCTACGCCCGGCCTGTTCCTAAGATGCCAGACGAGGCGTGGGTCTTTTTCTCATGCTTGGATCATGGCTCCACCAATCACGAAGCGCCTTGGTGAGACTAAGATCGCAGGGTGCTGTTCGATACTGCAGGCCAAGCAAACCTGTTCCCGCGACGGCGGCCACTATGCCTGTTGACAGGACACCGACCGGTTCCCGTAGCTGTCTAGCTCTAGACAGCAGTATAGGCGAGCCGGCTTCCCTGGCTGAAGCGCCCTTGATCCCGGGTTGAAACGGTCGCGAACGTACGGTGGGTTTCAGGTGTCCCGAGGCTTAATGCAAGGAGCGGAAACGAGATTGTCGCGTGTCTCCACCAGCCTGGTCGGCCATATTGCAGGAGCTTCAATTGCGTCATACATAGCAGTACCGCGCGCTACCTGGTCGGCGATGCATTGAGCATTGTTCGAGGCGTTCGAGAGCTTCTCTTCGAGGTTGATGAGGACTGCAAAGTCGCAGTAAGCTGGAACGGAATGCGGCACCAATCAGCTCTACTGTAGCCTATCGGAGATTGATGGAGCCGCTCAATCTCGCATGTCGTGGTGCTGAGTCAGCGACATTCTTCCTCAACACCAGTCCATGTCCGATTCAGAGGTCACGGCGCCGTATGCCTCTGGTCTGTGGATGTTGGTTAGCCTTGGAACTGTACCCAGGCAGGCCCATCACAAACGTTGATGAGATGAATCACCGTGGAATTGCCCCGTCACTCAACCGAACAGGAATGTTAGACTCGTGTCCAACTCATACAATCGCGCAACGATGAATGTGCGGAGTGGCTTGAGAACGCGTACGTTGTTCTCCGGTAAGGTTCTATGCCAACCGAGACCTTGGCCAGTATGAGCCTTCCGTACCATCCGACCGGATGCTGCCCCTCTGCCTACGGACATCCACTCGTTGCGAACTACTCGTCAACATTCACAAGCGCTTGTCTCCGCGCAGTGTCTTGCGAGATGCCGGAAAACTTGAGACTAAGAAAACTTGACTACAGCCTATTGTAGTCCCACGCCCACCTGTATACTGTCGACTCCTATCGGAGAGTAAGACGCATAGCAACGGTCCTGAGGCTTGATTAACTTCCGTTTCTAGTACTGGCCTGTGTAGGAGAGCAAATCTAGAACATCGTTCGCAAAGATAGAAACTCTCTATACAGTGTTCTTTAAGGATCAGTCAAGGGATACGGTGATGACCAAAGTTGTGAACCTTCACATGGAACGCATACGTACATACCGGCCTTGCTCTTCACATTAAATACCTAGGTTCCGTCAGATTCCTTAGCCGTACCGGCGGAAGTTCATCTGTAGTATCGTGCTAGTAACCAAACCGTGGGAATCTCGCGATACCGTGGCCTCGACTGAATGCGGAGTCGGAGTCATAGTTGACAGAAACACATATCGAACACGTAATCGAGCCGTTAACCAACTCACGCGCCATACTCGCCGCGTCTGTGCCACAATTCTCTAACTCGTTGAATCGATTGTATATTGTGCAAGAGATGCCGCCATACGATGCGCGCAATCTCATCCCTGGCAGCTCAAAATGTCAACAGCGTTCTTCACAATGACCAGTCATGGTCGATCTTCTACTACCATAGACCGAAATTGAGATGCCCATCATGACTCGGAAGAAAAGCTGCGTTATGAGCTTACCAAAACAATTGAGCTCACTCCAGAACTTTACGAGTACTTGTTCCTCGTTGTAAAGACGCGGGTAGCAGGTGACTTTCGTTCACGATTTGGGAATCCAGCGCCAGTAGGTGTGCTGGGCTTCACAGTTGCTGTTACGCAGCTTGTGTGTGCCTTTATTACGTCTCTTACCATCCAAATACACTCCCGTGGTGCTTTCATATGGCTAACCATACTTGCAGTGGGTTGGTAGGGCTTCAGCGGTATTAACATCGCGACTGAGACAATCAACATATTTTGCGTTGGCATACTCTTCATCCCTGCGGGTACAGGCAAGTTCAAGCCCGGTAACACATTTTCCAAGCTCGTTTCCTCGGATACGGTACCCAATTCTTTCCATATGAGACCACGTTCATGTCCGCCTTCAACGAGACTGAGTACTTTACCCCAAATGGGAGTGGTATCGGCAGTCCTGGCGGGTCAAATCAGATACCAGCGTTCCTCACCATTTATAGTACGTGTGCTCCAGTCTGTCGAACTGTATTAAATTGACTGGATACTCAAGAGCATTCCATCCTTCTTCTTCTTCTTCTTCTTCTTCTTCTTCTTCTTCTTCTTCTTCTTCTTCTTCTTCTTCTTCTTCTTCTTCTTCTGGCTTGCGCATCAACGTCATATTCGTTTCGATTTCTGCATTCTCAACACTCGAGCTTGGTCTCAGCGCGCTGGAGCCTTTTCACTCTTTCCAATGATGTTCGTGGTGATTGAAAGCGCTAGCAAATATTTCCAAAGAGGGCTTGGATTCTTGTTTGGGTCAAATCGCACTTATCTTGATTACCGAGAGAAGGCACACCAATCATCACTGAAAGGTTTGGTCCTGGAATTGGGTGGCGGTGTCTGAAGGGGTAAAGAAGGCTTCGGCATATGCTATGCGATGGCATTACTTTGTTCGTCAGTACAATTCGCTGTATGGCATCATGCGAGGTTGGCTGTGTCCAGCTACCATGTTAGAGCGAGTTCCTTGTGCTTGCAGCATTTCTCGTTCACGAGGATTTTGAAATTGTGAATGGCTCGTCTACTTTACGTCATCGCAGTACCAGTGGATCAAATGGACAGTAAACATGGTTCAGCGACTGACTTCCACAACACGAAGTTCACGAGCACAGAAGACATTAGAAGGGGTTGAGTATAAATTTCTGCTCATATCTCTCTTTTTCTTCTAACACATCTGATACAACATTCACTCACGTCCAAACTCAACTTGTCTTACGAAAGGTAAATCTTCCGACCAGAGACCGTCCCACGACGACATAAATCATGAGGTACTTCGCACAGCCTTTTCCAGTTCAAAGCAGTGCCTGTTATCACCTGACCGAAAAACGCCGTAACGACATCACCGTTGGTCTCCAAAGCCCCGAAACGATCTCTGGATGCACTTCTCGTCAAAAACCCACTCAAAAGAGCGACGACATGTTCATCCAGAGGATTGAAGAGAAAAATGCTAGGGAGTCAAGTAAAACACTTGTCAAGTGCGGCGACTTGGAACGAGCTATGGTTAAGAGCATGAAGAAATGGATAAAAAGGACGTCGCAATTTCTACGTAAGGAGCGAAAGAAAGCCACCGAAGCATTGAGAGCAGAACAGAAAGAATCTTGGTTTGGCCAATACTCACAGCCATACGTTTTCTGGTGAACCACAAGCTAAATGTGATTATTAGCTCCCAGTGTTGTTCGCTACCAAACGCCACACACTACTACTCCTAATATGGTATCCTGGATACGACAGCCATTCGGGCTTAGCGTGCGGTATTTCCATACAGCACAGACAAACATGTCTTAATCAAATTGGGGAAGACAAACACTCTGGAAGGGATTGCGCTGTCATCCCATCGGTTGACAACCAAACCTCTGGCCCCGCTGGAGCATCCGGTCAAAGTCAGACAACATGCAAGCCGTCACGAAGGGACAGGACAGCACCCCAAAGGCACACATACGCCCATAAACAGACACAAACATCACCGAAATCCTGGAAAATTCCGCCATTCAATGTCTCAATGCGCGCATCATCAATCAACTCAACGTTTACCACCCGAACCTCTTTAGATGCTACCAGCGTTGGACTCAGCACCTGTTATCAAGTCTACCCAGAACACTTCAGACTTTCCAAACATCCCGAAACCTGTCCTTCAATCGACAGCGCCGTCGAACTACAAACGTTCATACCCACACATCCGCGTCGCTACCCGCCCGGCGTCATCGTCATCAAAATGCTCGACGAACAAGACATCGAAGTACTCGAAGAGACGGATCTCACGCATCAAGAAACTTCTTTCATTGACATTAAGCATAGCGTAATCACAAAAGCCGAGCACACTGGTGTGGTCCAAAGAATAAGGAGGGCTGGATTACTGGAGAGAACCTTAGAGAGGATCGTCGATGCATTGGGATGAGATGACGAGTGAGAGATGGATTAAGGATGAAAATAAACACGCGCGACCCAGTGCCTGACGCTGATATCAATCCCATGTGCAAGACGTGTTGCTGGCTCACGACGATGTCGCCGCTTAGATACTACTGAGCAGCCATATTGTGCTATGAAACATCCGTGTCCAGCTGAACAGAAGCTGACACAGCCTTAATTCTATCAACCCCGACGCACATGAGCATCAGTACCTGCCTACGGTTATCGCTATGATCAGGCAGATGAAGGAAAATACTTCACAACTGAAGATTGAGATATGGACAGTTCGCCAAGTATATTCACTGTGAGCGGATTAGCGTTGATGCATGGGTTGTTAAGAGATGTATGCGTTGAATATTTCGGTTCGTCGGGGATTTGTGGATGTGGGTTGCGCGTTAGTAAGACGTTTTAGCGGCCGACGGTTGGGACATGGAATTGAGGATAAAAAAGAGCATATTTTGCAAGCACATAGTTCTGTTACTTTGATGAAAGTAAGGAATCCCACTGCCGGTTCCACCCATACATTCCTTGCAATCCTCCAGTCACAATTTGTTTCCATCTATCCCTCCGTAGTCTGCTTCTTTACAGCTCAGGTGTGCATCTCCAGTACAACACCGTGTGGACCTCCATCCGCAGCGTCATAGTTCAGCTCGAACCAGAAAACTTCCAAATCTCTCTTGCTAGCAGGATGAATAACGAATTGCGCTACATCTCCTTTGGGACATTGAAACCACTTGCTGATAACTTCACTCGCGCCGTCGTTTGATAGCAAGTATGTATCGTAGTGTTCGGTGATAGGAGGCTTGTTGTTCCAGGTAGTACGACCATTGACAAGCTTGGGGTCGATGCGTGAGATATTGATGGCGAAGGGAGCTTCACCTTTGAGACTCAGTGGGGCATTTTTAGAGGTGTCTGTGTTGATGAGGAATCGAAGACGACATGTGTTTGCGGCGTTGTCGGGAACGTCATAGTTGACAGCCGTCCATTGTTCATCAAGGGCCTTGCCCTGATGAAGGTAAGTATCATCTAGACGATTGCGTGTGTGCATATCTTTTTGTATACATACGTTGTAGCTAACGGTTGCATTGTTCTGGGTGGGAAAAGCGGCATCTGGCTGAGACTTTTTGAGAGGCAGAAGCATGTGTGGAAACTGTGTGTCAACCAAGGTTGCAAAAGCTGGGAGGCCAAAGATAACGGGAAGCAAAGCGGAAGCGCGCATATTGGATGATTGAAGATCGATGAAGGCTGTCGATGTATGGGAGCTGAATCTGTCGACTTTGAGGTATGAATACTTCGTCGTTGATGTTCTTATACTTGATAACGAAGCACAACCATGTTCGTCGTGCAACATTCCCCTGGCAAATAAGAAGTCAACATTACAGGCGTGCCGCCCTTGCATAGATTCTCGTGAGAGGTAAGCAACTGCCTACATGCAATACAGAAGCTGCACTTGCTTTCGCTGAGGGAGTAGCAAGCGGCCATACATGGGCATTATAGAGTAGAGTAGAATAGACCCTAATTCTACTCTGCACTGTAGAATAGACACTGATTCTATTCTACCCTGTAGAGTGTGTAGAACGCTCTATCCGATTAGTAATCGCACTAGTTCTAGTGAGGGGGAGGGGGAGAGAATAACATTGTGATCGCTTTACTATTAAAAACGCGACATCCTTAATACATACAGGGTCTTATCTGTGTCTCTAATCCGTATCCCTCATCCGTATCCCTCATCCGTGTCCCTCGTCGATGTTCTTTATCTCCCATCTGTGTCCTCCAAACCCGATTCATCCTTATACTCATCCTCATCCTCCTCTGTATCCGTGTCCGTCTCCATCTCGTCGTTTATCGCTGTGGGCACTGTGAGAATGTCCTGAATACTGACAAGCTTATTCCTTAGCCAGTTGCCCGTACATTCTAATCGCTCAAGGTTCTTTGCGGATAGCCGTAGCCTATCAAATGACTGGGTACGACGGGCGCCCGAGAACGTGACTTCTGGCTCTGCAGATGAGGGAGGAATAGAGAGGATATCGAGGGCCATCCGATGAAGACGAGGATATCGTTGACGTTGAGCTGGTTCTGACCACCATTGTAGAGGCGTTAATGGTTCTATATCAATAGGACAGCCTTCAATAAACGATAAAAGATCATCGTCATCGCGCTTCGCGGTCGCAACCTTCAATTTCTGCTTTATTCGATCAAACGCGTTTTTAGGTGGTTTAGGGCCATTTGGCGGGAATACAGCTGTATCCACGTTATCCGATGTTAAGGATAGTGGAAGAAGCTTGTATTTACCAGCCCATAATGCCTGAGAAGTATTCACAGTCCTTTCATGCCATTCTGAAGGCCAGTTTTGCTCAATATAGGACTTCCGCTTTGAGGGATCGAGGAGGAGAGCAGCAGCGACAACTGGAGTCTCATCAATAAGCATATAATACTTATTAAGGATAAACCAGCCCATTTCGATAGAATGGACCATTCGTGGGTCATCGACAAACTCATCATGATTTGGAGAAGAGTATTTGGCCTGGCTAGGCATTAGTATAATATCGCAAAATAAGGGAATAGTGGATACAACCTTCTGATCTTCAAAATAAGTAAGTATAACATCCATCATCTCTAAACTTTGTGACAGAGATGCTTTATGGCCCTCAACCCACAAGGTTCCACTATTGAAAACAGATAGGAACTCTTCTGTACGTTCCAGTATATCCCAATCACGATTCTGGAGTCGGAATGGTTCACATTCATCGTGTTTTGCGATAAATTCCTTGATTTCATCCCTCTTTTTGTTCGCACGCTTAATGACCTGGAACCACGATGACCATCTTGTATCATTATCGATGCCTAAAGTGATTCCGACTTCTAGCATCCACAGATCGTGATGGTTCGTACTATAACGAAGCCAAACAGCAAGATTATGAAGCTTCTCTAAAGCAAGAGTTGCTCCCCAGCCTTCGAATCCTTTCTGCTTGCCTTTATCCTTATCCTTTGATTTCTGTACGTGATCCCTACACTGTACAGACTGTAGGTTATCGTCAGCTGTAGGTATGCTAAGAGAGGTAGAGAGGACCTCGTATGGATCTACATCTGCATGTCGATCAATCGCTTGAAGGGCGGCTTGAAGGGCTTCTTTTGAGCGAGCAAGGAGGAAGGCCTGAAGGGCGAGATTGAGAATATGATCAAGGCATCGAACACGGCGGGCTTTCGGATCAAAATCAATCTAATAGTGTTAATATAAACCACACTAGAGATGAAGACATACCTGGTATTCTTGTTTTAAAAGCCGTGCAAGCTCTTGTAGAAGCGTATCGTTTGATGTCGCGTTATCACCAGTATGGAAGCCGAGTTTTGTGAGGATCCCGTACGACCGTAGGACGTTGATGATGTGGATAGCTTGTGTTTGACCAGAGTGGCTAAATAGAATCTGTGGGAGGGCAAGAAGTCCGTGTCGAAGCCTGTAGGTATGATCTATCCAGCGTGCGCAGATAGCGAGATACGCTCTACGAGCCGGAGATGACCACATGTCCGTTGAGATGTGAATATCGCCAATAGCCTCCTGGAGGTTATTTTGAAGCTGTTTCTTGTATTTCTTGAAGTTTAGTTTTAGAAGACGATCAAGGCTTCTTCTACTAAACGGTGCGAGATCGTCAATCTCTGGATTAACAGACAAGAGTAGTTCATGAAGCTCTGGCCAGCCAATAGCACTCAGAGGGAGTCGTCGTCGTGCGCAAAGAGCTATCATCGCTTGAATATGTCGTTGTTTGTTGTACGCCTGTCGCAAAACTAATTCCCGAGCGGTATTAGTATTTGACAAAGCAAACTTCTCAATAAGAATCTGGCGGGGATCGTGGCCCAAAGAAGAGCGCTCTTCTTTAGTCGGTTGCTTAAATTCCTTCCATTGAGCCTTATGTTTTGTTTTGACGTGATGCTGAGCGGCCGAAGTATAGACAGTATGCCATACTTTAGGCTTTGGTTCATTCGAACAGGAAATACAGTAATGGAGCGTCTTTTGTCGACGCTTCCCATTTTGTACAACCTCTCCAGTCTGTGCCTCTGTACCCCTTGCAAGCCGAAAGTATACCCATATCGATTTCTGGGCTGTTTGAGGTATAGAGGACTCTGTAGACACGCTGCGAAGGGAGGGAGGGCTAGAGGACAGAGGGATGAGGGTAGAAGGGCCGGATTGTGAGATACAGGGTATAGAAGGAGTAGAAAGAGTATCTAAAAGCGATGACGAGGCTTGGGATACAGACATGTTGATTCGCAAAGTGATAATATTGATACAGAGCTGGATACTCTGAAGAGGTGGAGAAGAAGGGATGATAACTGGGTTGATTGCTATAGATGGTCGCGGACTAGTTCTTGTAGTTGCGCTGTGGACCAGGGCATGTCTCAGGTGCACGGAAAGTCCAGTTTCACGTACAAAAAGCAAACACTCCATAACACCACTACTCACACGATGCCAGCAGTCATGGAGCCAGCTCCATAAATGGCTCAACGGTATCCAGCGTCACGTGATAGGTCAATAGATACTAGTATGAAAGCCTGTAGAATTTGTAGAAATCCAATCAAAAGATAAGATAAAATTGACCAATCAGAAAGTGTGTAGAGTGGTAGAGTGCTCTACTCCTCTACAGGATAGAAACTTGTAGAATAGAGTAGAGTAGAATAACCACTATTCTATTCTATCGTGTAGAGTGCTGTAGAGTGGATGTAGAGCGCTCCACAATGCCCATGTATGCAAGCGGCGCCACAATCACCAGTACTGATGCGCGGAGTGACCAATAACGAAAGGGCCAATCTGAGTCAGTAACACTGTAACCTGGCCAGTGTGTTCAACAATGCAGCAGTTAGTCCAGCGTTCCCAGGAGCATAAGGTGTGATGCAGCTGTCATTCGCGTGTCGGTACAGTATGCTCGTGTTGTATACCAAGGCCTGGGTAGTATTGAAGTACCAGACGGGTAGCTGCAGAGACGGGATGACGCGTTCGGCATTCTGGGGTAATCGTTACCTCATATCTACTCCTGATCTTTAGCAATACGTCAAGCTAAGTTTGACGATATATCGGAGTCGTACACTATGTCGTTTTGAAGGACCATCATCATCAGCTAGGCACATACTCTACATTGTTCTGGGCAACTGTGAATACTAGTTCTACCATGCGTCCCCTTTGATCGTATGTAGTATCAGAACAGGCTGGCCTACCTGAAGCTAAGCGTAAGGAAAAATAGAGGAAGGCGATGACGAAAAAGCGCGTGATACGGACGCCAGTACTCGTGATGCAGCTCTCGATCTTTGATCACACCGCTTTGTCCCCAACAAACGACGCCATTTGTACTGTCATCGCATTGTGGCTTTGGCGTGATAATATGGGAGTCATGATATCGATTACCCAGGATACGTGAGATATTGGCAGGATGGTAACGTGATACGGAGCGGGGAAAGTCAGAAATGGGTCGCTGTTCGCATGAACAGTCATGTGTCACGCATGGCTTCTGGTTTTGGTCTCGATCGAGCTCAATGGGCAAGGTGAAAGCGTGGAAAATGGCGAGGTTGGTGGAGAGGTGATGTTTCGGGATAGAGCGGCTTTACCTACAGTATCCGTGCGCCAGATGCACATGGTCGCCAGTTGCACACCCTAACAACAATAATATAATTAAAAAGATAAAGTTGTACAGACTTAACAAATTATAATAAAATTGCGTAAAGTTAGAATTAAACTATATAAAGGCCTACAGAAGTTTTAGCTTATTTAGATATTTTCTTAGAGAGTGTTATTAGTTATTGCTATTAGCTACGCAGCAGAGCAGCTCGTGCAACCTATATAGCTACTACTATAGCTAGAGTAATACTACTACACTTTTAACACTTTATAGCTAGCTTATAAGGTTTTAAAGCTTTGCGCTTATCTAATTAGGGCAATTTTATAACTGTAGCAGCGTTATAGAGGCTTCTATAATAGTCTCTTTTAGCTTTCTTTATAGCCTGTAGAAAAGAGGGAGTAGAGATCTAATAGAGCTTGCTAGCAGATCTCTTTCCTCTTTTGGTATAGAGGAGACTATTACAATATATAATATATAATATAATAGTTACAACAGAAGTAGGGTAAGAGAAAGAAATAATAGTGTTATATTAAAGATTAAAGGATTAGACACAGAACTAATAAAGAAGATACAGCCTTTTTATATATAAGAGATAGAGGTTCTAGTACTTTCTATATTACTAATAATTAGTAATAGCTAGAAAGCTTTAGAGTATATTTTAAAGTTTTGTATAGTCTATTACGTAATAGTAATATAACAATAATATAGTAGTAACGTTATAGTAACGTTATATATAATGTTATTCTCTATTACTTATCTAGTATTAGATAAGCTATAATAACATTATTAGCCTTATAAAAGCTTATAGCTTTACATAGCCTTCTACTTTCTAGTCTTCTTTTAACCCTTCTTCTACTTAATACAGGCTGCTTTATTAAGTTAAAGCTTACAATTGCGTGCTGCATTCTTAATCTTAGCTTACTTAGCTTTTTGAAGATTTTTAAGCTTATTATTATTGTAATATCTAATAATCATAAGCTTATTATATACTCTTAACCGACTATAGTTTAGCTTCTCTATAGTAAACCTTATTTTTATTAAGCTAGAGGGTAAAGAACTGCTTTAGTTGCCTCTTCTTAATAGCTAGAGACTGCCTAAAGCCTCTAATCTTTTTATAAAGTATACTATTTAAAGCTAAGATATAGTATAAGCTTTATTAAAGCTTCTTAATATTTTTACTACTCTAATTCTTTACTGTAAAGCTATAAGCTTTTATAAGGCTAATAATGTTATTATAGATTATCTAATACTAAATAAGCAATAGAGAATAACGTTATATATAACATTACTATAACGTTACTACCACATTATTGTTATATTACTATTACGTAATAGACTATACAAAACTTTAAAATATACTCTAAAGCTTTCTAGCTATTACTAATTATTAGTAATATAGAAAGTACTAGAACCTCTATCTCTTATATATAAAAAGGCTGTATCTTCTTTATTAGTTCTGTGTCTAATCCTTTAATCTTTAATATAACACTATTATTTCTTTCTCTTACCCTACTTCTGTTGTAACTATTATATTATATATTATATATTGTAATAGTCTCCTCTATACCAAAAGAGGAAAGAGATCTGCTAGCAAGCTCTATTAGATCTCTACTCCCTCTTTTCTACAGGCTATAAAGAAAGCTAAAAGAGACTATTATAGAAGCCTCTATAACGCTGCTACAGTTATAAAATTGCCCTAATTAGATAAGCGCAAAGCTTTAAAACCTTATAAGCTAGCTATAAAGTGTTAAAAGTGTAGTAGTATTACTCTAGCTATAGTAGTAGCTATATAGGTTGCACGAGCTGCTCTGCTGCGTAGCTAATAGCAATAACTAATAACACTCTCTAAGAAAATATCTAAATAAGCTAAAACTTCTGTAGGCCTTTATATAGTTTAATTCTAACTTTACGCAATTTTATTATAATTTGTTAAGTCTGTACAACTTTATCTTTTTAATTATATTATTGTTGTTAGGGTGTGCAACTGGCGACCATGTGCAACTGGCGCACGGATACTGCACTGTGGGTACCGTATACATTGCTCGTGCGCAGAATAAGCCAGTTCAGCCCATGAGCCACCTAAATATTATAATATTAAAATCCTATAGACTTTAACGAGGTATAACTATACTATTACTATATTAATTTAAAAAATAATTTAATGTTTACAATTGTATAGAGATATAGAAGATATTTTGTACTAGATAGCGTTAGGAAAACTTAAGAGGCTGCTAGTAGGGCGATGTAAGGACTTGCTTTTACTAGGCTTTGTAAGAGACAAACACGCTGTGGTAGAGCAACTAGGGCATAGCGGGCCGGACGGCGGGCAAACCTCGGAAGGGTAGAAAAAGAGCTTAGCAGTTGTCTGAAGGGACATCAGATACAACACTTACTAAAAAACACAATAACAAGAATTTAATTCTATTTAATCTACCTCTGCATCGAGCACCTGTTCTCATAGAAAACTTACAGAATACTCTACTACAACGCTAGTGCAAAGAAGTATTACTACACCTATGTAGTAGCAGGCTGTAATTATATAAAAATCCTATAAAATACGTAAAGAATTTAAGTAAAAAGAATTCTATAAAGATATAAGCAATATGATAGAGTACTATTATAGTATACGTTAGGGAAAGTTAGAAAAAACCTCTGTTAAAAGACTGTTAAAAACTGGCAAATCTTGCAAATCTAGCGAAAACCTGTTAAAGACTAGCGAATCTAGCAAATCTAGCTAATAGCGTAAATAGCAGATATTAAAATAAGTATAAGACTATAAAAAGGGCGTTAGAAAGGCAAATAGCTCTACTAGCTCTATTATAGCTACTAGAGCTACTAGTACAATTAGAGCTAGTAGACAATATAAAATTACCTGATTAGGAAATTCCTAATTAGCAAACTCCTAATTAGGTAAAGTGCTCACTAAAAATAATATAGTTAGGAAATAGCTTAACATATAGAGAAATAGAAGAATTATTAATTTCCTTATTAGAGATGGCGCTTACAATAAAATATTATCTCTAAGTAATACTCTTTTCTAGAGAAGTTAAGGAAGTAGGAAGTTTCCTATTCAGGTATAGTGCTTACTAAGCATAATACAACCAATATATTACTTTAGAATCTTAAAAAATAGATAAAATAAAAAGTTTTAGATTTCTAATGCTAAGACTTATTTCTAAAAATAGTAATATTTAAAGTTGTAGTATCTAGCTATCTTAGCTACTATTCAAATACCTTTTAAGATTCTATAGATAGATTCTATAGTTTATTATTATTTTAAAGCTAAATAACTTATTTCCAAGCTATAGTTAGCTAGTTAGCTCTACTTTTATAAAGCACGCTAATGGAGACTAGCGTACTATAATTCTCGCTTAGCTTCTAGCTAGCTAAAATAGCAACATTTTTAAAATATCTTTAAAGAATACCTTCTAAACCGCTTATTTTCACTAGTATACTTGCCTATTTAGGGAATATTATATTATCTACTAACTGAATAGACTAGATTCTATACCAATCTACTAGCTAGAATTATCTTCAACTATTTAAATAGACTATAAACTAAAGTAGTTGACTACTATTCTAGTAGCTATTCTAGCTATTTTACCTATTCTAGCTAATCTGGTGAATTTAGCGAATCTAGCGAATCTAGTGAATACTGGCGAACAGCGCGAATAGCCTTCTATAGAACGTGAGTGTGGCGAATTTGGTGAATTGGCGTATCGCGCTACGGGCGCTGTACGTTGGCGGGTCGCTGGCTAGTCGCGCTACTAGCAGCCTCTCAAGTTTTCCTGACGTAGCTCTATAAAGGCGTATTATCATTTAACCCTAACCCACGTCTTCTCTAATTATAATTACTAAGAGCGACCGCAGTAGCACATTACTAACAGAATATTAGTAGTAGAAAAGATGCGCCAGCCTGTATATAGTAATATACCAAGAAATATCGCCTCATGATTCTAGTCGTCCCATGTTGGTGGGGTAGCTTATCGGCTGGACTGGCTCATCCTGCGCACGGGCACTGTAGCGTCGGCCAATGATGTTGTCGTCACTCGCCCGCGCTGTAGCATCGCATGTGCAACCACAGCATCTCGATGCAGGGCCCAATGTCACGTATCAGCAACTGGTCCATTGGATGATCGCTTCAAGCTTGCCGAAATGGCACTCTTCTCGAGACTGCGACCCGCCTTGAAGCCGACAGTTGCTACGCGGCCGTCCCTGCACGTCGAGCGCGTATCCTTCAAGCGAAGCCTCTACCTCGCGCCGCCATACCTGCTCGATGAGTACATACCGCGCTATCGGCTGTTATCCTCTGTAGATGCAGCGAAGAAACGGTCACTAGCGTATGCGCATCTGCATAAATGTAACCTGTGTCCTAGGCTTTGCGGCGTCAACCGTTATAAGACGACGGGCATGTGCTTGATAGGGGCTGAGAGTGTCAAAGTAAACACAATTGCACCCCATTTTGGCGGTAAGTTGAAGCCATGAACGTCCAGGGTTGCACACGCTGACACAGGCCAGAGGAGCCCTGTTTTCAGGGACACAATGGCAGTCGATCAGTCTTCTTCTTGGGGTGCAACCTGAGATGTGTTTTTTGCCAAGCATGTTGTTTGCGTGTTCCGTCGTTGTACGTGCGCTAATGCTGTATTCAGAACCACGACATAGCACACCAGCGAAACGGATTCGATCTTACGCCAGAAGAGCTCGCCGAGTGGTTCATGAAGCTGCAGGACGTGGGCCGGGTCCACAACATCAACCTCGTTACACCCGAGCATGTCGTACCTCAGGTTTGCTTGTCGATTCTGCACGCGCGCGAGCTCGGCTTGCGCATTCTCATCATTCACAAGACGTCGTCGTTTGATTCGCTCCAGAGCATACAATCGATGCATGGCCTGGTGGACATTTACCTCCCAGAATTTCAGGTCTGGAGTGACATGACAAGCCGTCGGTAGCTCAAGGCCGACGGCTACACAAAGGCCGCTATGGAAAGCATCAAGGCTATGCACGAGCAGGTCGGTGACCTCTGCTTTACTGCAGACGGTATCGCCAAAAAGGGGGTGCTTGTACGCAATCTGGTCATGCTGGGCAAGAAGGACGAAGGTAGGGATATCATGAAGTGGCTCGCGGACAATGTGAGCAAAGACATCATGGTTCACATCATAGAACAGTATTTCCGAAGAGCTCATGTGGGTAGAGAGCGAGGTAGCCGTGTAAGTCAAGATGTCGTGAAGTCAGAGGGTGTTGAAGCATCAGCTTCGACTAAGAAAGACGTTAGGTATGCCGACCTAAGCCGGCCCGTTGATATAGATGAAGTGGCGTCAGTCAAGAAAGCTGCTGAAGAAGCTGGCCTTTGAAGGTTTGTTGAAGTATCGAGGCATGGTGGCTTCAACATCTGAACGAACGACAATCGCATACTGTACCCTCATCATCAGACACTATGGAGTTCTGCGGCCTCCATCCATTTATAAGATTGCCGTGCAAGACCAGTGACTACATCATGAGGAACGCATTTCTGGCCAGTTCCCACTCGCGGCTGCCGATCGCAAGTCGCGCTTGCTTCAGACACAATTCAGACACGATTTCGTCAGTGGCCACTAAACGATTTCGTCACCTCGGACAACAACGCAAACACGCTGCATATTGATTCGCGTATTACTGCAATGTCTCTGATCACCATGGACAATATTGCCGACATCGCACAACTCGTTCATGACCTCAAGATCGACCGAGACACTTGGCAGGCTGTGGCGCTTCGATACAAAGACGCCTTCGAGGCTCAAACAACCCGCTTCCAACAGCTGCAGGACGTGTGCTTTGCTGCGCAAGCTGAGTTGGAGAACGAACGGGCCCAACATCAACATCTCCAGGCTGTTTCTGACGAGCGCGCAAATTACCACCCTGCCTCTCTCGATGGTGTTGAAGATCTCCAAGTCAATCTTACTTTTGGTACCGCGGCTGTGTACTCACCAACCAGGACCGAATACGATCAACCATACTTTTCCGAAGACCGTACCAATCCGTTATTCAAGCGCGTGCAGGACTGCACTACTCAGCGGAACTACGGCACCGCCTTGGTCGAGGTTGAGCGGCTTTTACGCGGTCCGCTTAGCTACAAAGCTCGCGCTGAAGGCTTGCTCCTGAAGAGCAACATCCTGCGAGCTTCAGGTCCTGATGAGCTTCTCGATGCACTAGCTGCTTGTAGCGAAGCTGTAGAGCTATGCGACCGTCTCTCCGAACTCCAAAACTTCTTACCACGAATAAAATACCAGCGCGGCCTGCTGTATCATGAGCTGCACCTGCTTCATCAAGCCCGAGAGGCTTTCAGTACCGTCAGCGACGACGAACTATTTTCTGCTAAAGCCAGCGAGTTTCGCAAGTCTTACAATGATGAGCTGGACCTGCTGCGCTGTACTACGCGTCGGTCGGGCTTTGATGAGAGCCGCACCATGGAAGGCTTGCTTGCCCGATTGGAAGACAAGAACAAAGAGGTTTTTCTGTCTTGATATTGGAAACCCTGTGGCATGCTGATCTCCGTAGAACAAACGCAGACGTACGAGTGCGCAACTTAGGCAACGCGCCGCCGCAAAGGCGAGACGGGTGTCTTTGCCTTACCGCTGGGTCAAGCCAAAGAGTGAACAGCATCATTGAGTGTAATGCCACATAGTCGGGCTGGTCTGTTATCATGGAAAGCATAGCGAACGTTACGAGTAGTCAGGTATGTAGTGAGCAATGACACAGGAGCGCCCCTGGTCAGATGTAGTTCATTGTTGTTACATCAAACTTTCGTGATCATGGCGTTGAAGATCTTCAGGGTCTTTGTCGCTATCTTCCCTTTTCGGAGCAAGCTGCATATCACTAACAAAGACCTCTCGGCATGTATTGGTGGTAGCGGAGTACCTTCCCAGTGTAAAAAAACTCTTATATTGAATCACTGCGCTGATGTGTTGTTACAATAACAAATCAACCGACAACATTGGGAGCTCGCCCCCTTTACGTCAAATCTCAAATGTCCATACATACTACACAAATGCTGTGCGTCCATGCCATGCACAACGAACCCCCCAAGCAGACCAAATCTCCCACAGAGGACGTTCGCGCATTCATCGCCAATCTACCTTTACCAACCGTAAAAAGTGGATCTTCCGATGGCGTGCCACCATCAAGTCTTCCCTTTCGGGGAGATGAAGAAGCTCTTAGCATCGATGACTCAGCGTATGAGTCCATCCTTGACGATGTCCCTATCAGATCGATAGAGATTGATCAACATAAGAATAGCATGCGCATAAATCAGTGTCATCTATACTTGTTGCGTTGCGAGGTCTTGCAGTCTATAGCTAATGCTGTTGAACGAAATCCTTGGGCCGAGCATCCAGCTGTATCTGCCCATTCCCATTATAACAAGATTCTGAAGTGTGCCAGAATGGCGCAGCATCTCGCCGAAGCCATACCCAGCCGCGATTTACAAGCACGCTCGCAATACTGGACTGGACGAGGATGGGGCGGATTGTGCCACTGGGAAGCTGCTATTAGCCATTTCTCAGCTGCCATTAAGCTGCAGGTAACAAACGACAACTCAAGGAACAGACCTAACCAGCAAAACTATGTGTTACAACCAAAGAAAGACGACGTCGAGTTTCTCTTGAGGAGTGTGACTCGCCACTATAATGAATGCAGCAAAAGGAAAGAGGAGGCGTGTGATGCTGAGGCTAGAGTCGAGGCGCGTCACAGATCACCTTGGTTGCCCTACTACGAGTGTATGATTCATCAAGCCAAGGAGAAATCTAGAAGAGGACTAAAACAGCTCCTCTCGGGTGACACTGAGTTCATGCTCAGTGAAGAAGAGGAATTCATCATTGAGCAAAGGCAGAGTTTGAATGACGGCAAGCGAGAAATTAGGGAGATGTTCGATGCAAAAGAATGGATGTACATTCTACACGGCTACGAGACTACGGCTAGCCGAGGCAACAGCGGCAAACAGAACGGCATTAGCAGTTGAGATATTAGAACTGATAACCGTATTGATCGTTACCGTGAGTCGACTCGAGTCTTATCATCCCCTACGTCTATAAACACTTCGCAAATTTCTCTAGAGGAAACTCATTTAGAAGCCTCTATATACTATTCACAAGCCCCTAACAGATTGGTCAGAAGGAAATAGGTGGCAAAGTTCTTTTGAATATAGCAAAACAGTTTCATCCTACTCTACATCAGGAAAAGCTAGAAAATGATTGTGCGAACAAGCTGCAAATTTAACAAAATGAACAAACAGCGCGAATGCTGTAGCTTTTATTGAAACAGTGTAAGGCAGGCTTCACGCACAAAGAAGGCGAACTACTATTGAAGTAGATAGCTTTTAGTTAGAATAGAATAGTGGACAAAAAGTAAAAAAGAGAAGAAGAATGCTACTTTTAATATACCATTAAAAAGGTAAACTAGATCAGGAGAACTTGAGAGGCTGCGGGTAGCGCGACCAGCTATTGTACGCCAGCGTACAGCGCCTGTAGCGCGACACGCTAATTCGGCAATTTTGCTAGTCTAACTTCTAAATAAGGCTGTTCGCGCTGTGAGCTAGCTGTAGCTAGATTTGCCAGACTCGCTAGACTCGCTAGATTAGCTAGGTTTGCTAGAATAGCTAGAATAGTAGTTAACTCGTTTAATATATAGTCTTTTAATTTGTTGAAAGTGCTGCTGCTAACATGAAGGCACTAGGCTTTTGATTACACTATATTTAATTATACTATTAGTGTTTTTCCTAAGCACATTCTTTCACTGTAACGTAAAGCACCAGTAAGCCGGCTACCCTAGTAAGCCGGCTACCTTTTCTTGGTATCGCGAACACCACGTATAAAGTACAATATAATCTTAAAATAAGCCTAACTTATTATATAAAAAAGGCAGAATTAATCTTACTTTTTAAGCCTATAAGTTAGATTAATTTAAGAGCCTGCAACGCGCTACTGCAGCCTTTAGCGTATAATATTAGCAGCTCTCTAATTAGCTTTATAGAATTATAAATTAACGCTAAATACAGCTTAGAATCTTAAAGCTTACTATAATAGAGAAGCAAACTATTCTATAATACATTCTTAACCTAAACGCTTAAGGATTTGCTAACTAGCTTTATAAAGTAGTAGATATTGCAGATAAACTACTAGCTGCACGTAGTAGAATACTTATTAGTAAGAACTAGGCAGAGCGCTTTATTTAGCGTATAGAAGAGCTTAAGATAGCCTTTAACTAAGCAAAGGATTACTAGAGAATACTCTAAGAAGACCTAGAGGTTATTAGCGCTTAGTTTAAGCTTATATAAAAGATAAAAGCTAAGTATAAGGTTCTTAATAATAATATCTATAACTTTAATAAGATAGGCTTCTAGATAGGCGTTATTAGCTTAATAAAAGTAGTTATAGGTTTAGAGTGTTATATAAGACTAAACCTTATCTAGCTAGGCAATTATAAGTAGGTTATAGTTATCTAGAGTATCTGCGCTACTAGGTACGTAACTCTACCCTTTATTATCTATAAGAAACGCGTCTATATCTTAGTATAGTATAAGAAGGCTTAAATACTATATAACTAGAAGCTCTCTATATCTTACAATAGCTAGATAAATAAATAGCTTAGTCTTAAGTAGTTAAAGCACTTTAATAAGTATATGAAGTTGTATTAAGTAGAGTTATATAGACTGCTTATCTTAGATAGTTATAAAAGCTACTTTAACTAGAATTTTAAAGACTTCTACCTTATATAAAAGATTCTAACCTTTTATATACCTACTTACTTATTGCACGTACTTTAGCTACTTAATGTAGTGTATTTCTCGCTATTAAAACTAAAGTATTTCTAATATATATAAGGCTTAGCATTATAACGCGTCTTCTATATTAATAAAGAATGCTTTCTTCTAGCCTTTAAAGACGCTTTTTTTAACGTGTTTATATATAAAAGCTATAAGAAGGCCTTTAAAGTAGTAAGGCTAGTTCCTCTTAACGCGTAGAGAGTTCTTAATTGCCTTAAAGTCTATCTTTATACGCTACTACTTATAGCTTTACTAGAATTGCTTTAGCAGTCTTTAATACTAAGCAATATATATAACTTTAGCTTATAAGCAAGGCTTATAAGCAATACTATTATATAATTACTAAAAAAAAGCTAGAAGAGGCTTATTAAAGCTTATTAAAGAAGCTAAAAAGATACTATATAAAAATATTCTTATTAAGGCCTACGTATAAAAGCTTAAAGAGCAAGTAGTAGTAATTATAAGGCGTAAAAGGTGTAAAAGGAAGCAAATTTAGACAGGCAGTATAATAGAGTTTAGTATAGGCACATTATAAGTAGCTAAAAGTGCTTTTACTACTTATATAACGTTTAAGAAAGGTAGTAGTAAAGGTAGTTAAGAAAGAACCTAGCTAGCTTAATAACACTATAGTAATTATAAGAGAGTTAGATATAATACTTATACGTATTAGAAGGATATAAAAGAAGATTCTAAATCTAATATAGCTACGTTATATGAAGAATCTATAAAGAATATAGAGTAATTTTATATTTTGTACGTAGTGTTTGCGATGCTAAGAAAAAGTAGCTAGCTTACTAGGGTGGCTGGCTTACTGGTGCTTTACGTTACTTATTACTATAGTATTTTCTAGAAGCGTTACTATTATACACGTTCTTTATTTCTACCTTATAGGTAGTAGAGTTTTACACAACTTTCCTGTAGCAGCCGCAGCGTTTCTCTACGCGCACCCTTTTTATAGGTATCTTACTGTTCTTATACTTACTAATCTCGCTTCTAGTACTTCAGTTAAATACTTCACTAACTGTTAGAGTTCTCTTTACATATACATGCTACTTTTTATAAGTCTCACGCTTTATAAGCGTGTTAAAAGCGTTTTAAAAGCAGGTTATATTATTCCATACTGATACTATATTATAAGCTATCTACTAAGCGCCTTTACTTAGCTACTTAACCTGCTTACTTAATAAGTTTACTAGTAAAGTAAAGTAGTTTTATTTATAACTTTGAATTAGCGTAGATTACGCCTCTATCTTGTAGGCGTTACACAGTGTTTACGCCTTCCAAGTAATAGTATCAAGTATACATAGTATTAGCGTACGTAGCTAAATATCTAGCTTTAATAATATAGCCTCTAGATTACATAGAACTAGCCTAACACCTTACAACTCTACGCAAATATTCTCTAATATAATTATTTTCTTATATACTACTTTAGAAGCTAGTAAAGAGGTTTCTCTATTAATATAGTAAACATAGCTGCGTACTAAAAGCAAGATTCTATTACTATACTAGCGCTTGAATAGTAAGTAAGAGACAATGTTAAGATGCTGCAAAAGGTATAATAAGTAAGATAGTATATAAAGAGTAATAATCATATTCTCTTTATAGTAGTTCTAGAAAGCTATTAAGCAGTAGCTCTTATAGCTATTAATAATAAGCAGCTTATAGGCTTTAATAGAAGACGCCATTATATAGGTATTAAAGTGCTTAAGCTACGCTAGCACAAGGTTGATGTTAATCTAGCTAGTAAAAGAGATAGTAATAATCTAATGACAAAGTAGATAACGTGAAGCACCAGTAAGCCAGCCACCCTAGTAAGCTAGCTACTTTTTCTTAGCATCGCAAACACTACGTACAAAATATAAAATTACTCTATATTCTTTATAGATTCTTCATATAACGTAGCTATATTAGATTTAGAATCTTCTTTTATAT
Organism: Alternaria brassicae; assembly: GCA_004936725.1. Taxonomy (NCBI): domain Eukaryota; kingdom Fungi; phylum Ascomycota; class Dothideomycetes; order Pleosporales; family Pleosporaceae; genus Alternaria; species Alternaria brassicae. The sequence continues at coordinate 998,920 of CM016505.1, read as the reverse complement.
CCTTCTAATACGTATAAGTATTATATCTAACTCTCTTATAATTACTATAGTGTTATTAAGCTAGCTAGGTTCTTTCTTAACTACCTTTACTACTACCTTTCTTAAACGTTATATAAGTAGTAAAAGCACTTTTAGCTACTTATAATGTGCCTATACTAAACTCTATTATACTGCCTGTCTAAATTTGCTTCCTTTTACACCTTTTACGCCTTATAATTACTACTACTTGCTCTTTAAGCTTTTATACGTAGGCCTTAATAAGAATATTTTTATATAGTATCTTTTTAGCTTCTTTAATAAGCTTTAATAAGCCTCTTCTAGCTTTTTTTTAGTAATTATATAATAGTATTGCTTATAAGCCTTGCTTATAAGCTAAAGTTATATATATTGCTTAGTATTAAAGACTGCTAAAGCAATTCTAGTAAAGCTATAAGTAGTAGCGTATAAAGATAGACTTTAAGGCAATTAAGAACTCTCTACGCGTTAAGAGGAACTAGCCTTACTACTTTAAAGGCCTTCTTATAGCTTTTATATATAAACACGTTAAAAAAAGCGTCTTTAAAGGCTAGAAGAAAGCATTCTTTATTAATATAGAAGACGCGTTATAATGCTAAGCCTTATATATATTAGAAATACTTTAGTTTTAATAGCGAGAAATACACTACATTAAGTAGCTAAAGTACGTGCAATAAGTAAGTAGGTATATAAAAGGTTAGAATCTTTTATATAAGGTAGAAGTCTTTAAAATTCTAGTTAAAGTAGCTTTTATAACTATCTAAGATAAGCAGTCTATATAACTCTACTTAATACAACTTCATATACTTATTAAAGTGCTTTAACTACTTAAGACTAAGCTATTTATTTATCTAGCTATTGTAAGATATAGAGAGCTTCTAGTTATATAGTATTTAAGCCTTCTTATACTATACTAAGATATAGACGCGTTTCTTATAGATAATAAAGGGTAGAGTTACGTACCTAGTAGCGCAGATACTCTAGATAACTATAACCTACTTATAATTGCCTAGCTAGATAAGGTTTAGTCTTATATAACACTCTAAACCTATAACTACTTTTATTAAGCTAATAACGCCTATCTAGAAGCCTATCTTATTAAAGTTATAGATATTATTATTAAGAACCTTATACTTAGCTTTTATCTTTTATATAAGCTTAAACTAAGCGCTAATAACCTCTAGGTCTTCTTAGAGTATTCTCTAGTAATCCTTTGCTTAGTTAAAGGCTATCTTAAGCTCTTCTATACGCTAAATAAAGCGCTCTGCCTAGTTCTTACTAATAAGTATTCTACTACGTGCAGCTAGTAGTTTATCTGCAATATCTACTACTTTATAAAGCTAGTTAGCAAATCCTTAAGCGTTTAGGTTAAGAATGTATTATAGAATAGTTTGCTTCTCTATTATAGTAAGCTTTAAGATTCTAAGCTGTATTTAGCGTTAATTTATAATTCTATAAAGCTAATTAGAGAGCTGCTAATATTATACGCTAAAGGCTGCAGTAGCGCGTTGCAGGCTCTTAAATTAATCTAATTTATAGGCTTAAAAAGTAAGATTAATTCTGCCTTTTTTATATAATAAGTTAGGCTTATTTTAAGATTGCATTAGACTTTGTACGTCGTGTTCGCGATGCTAAGAAAAAAGTAGCCGGCTTACTAGAGTGGCCGGCTCACTAGTGCTTTACGTTATAGTATAGTAATTTATTATAAAATTGCGCTGCATTAGTGCGCAGTTATCGCGCTAGTGTTAGGTAGGCTGCTTGATATGATAAGCAGCTTAGTGGCACACCACGTTAATTCTTATTTATTAGACTTTTATCTTGTATCTTAGAAGCCTACGTAGGTTTTACTAGACTCTTTTAGTTTTGAAATATAACTATATTATACCTGTATATCTTTCTCTCTTTAGATATGCTAAGAAGATGCGTTAAAATTTTTATAGTAGTGTTTTGATATACTTTATTACTAACATAGATAGCAAAGCCTGTAGAGATACTATATAAATTAGTAAAAAAGTAAAACTAATGCGTAGCTAATTTAACTAGTTATCTTGTAAAGAGATAACTAAAACCCTATTACTACTAGGCTTACTAGAAGATCTTATTTAAGAAAATACAGTACTAATAGATTTATACTTCTATGAGACGAATATACAGCTATTATTATAAGCACTATACAAGACTAAGATTTATTCTTATCTAATTATGTACTAAAAGTAATTATCAATTTGTTAGGCTAGATAGTAGTTTCTCTTGATTATTAAATATAGAAGTCTATCTAGAAAATGCCAAGCTAATAGACCTAGAGGGTAACTTACTAGTATTATAGAAAGAATATACTAGAGAAGTAATTAAGAGAGACATTATAGAAGGGCAGGAGAGATACTAGCTACACTACTTATATTATTAAGGCGTACACCTATTCTTAGAGAATACTAACTTATTTAACTTAAGAAGAACTACTTTAAACCTATTATGATAGTGCGTAATACTAAAAAGAGCTAAATGGCAGTTTAAGATAACGAGAGTCTTAATTAGCTACCTCCTTTATATTGTTATCTATAAAACCTTTAGAAGCTACTCTAGAAGCTTTATCTATGATAGCTAGTGCTAGTAAAGATAATATAACTACTTTTAGCAACCTGTTTATATCTATAGCCTATTCTAGACACACTACTCTTGTCTTTATTCAAAAGGACGTTACTATGTTTCTTAAAGTCTTCAACTTATAAGCTTATAATAGAAATATCTCTAAACATATAATAGTTTTTATTCTACTAGACTGTTATTTAGTACAAATTATTTTATCATTTATATTTTAAAACGCTGAACTAGTCATATTAATATGAACTAGGCTTAGCTTTAAGAAAGTAAAAAAGATTAGTAGTAGAATATAGATACTGCTATTATAATAGTTAAGCGGTATTACTTATAAGCGTATATATACTTATACCTTTAGAACTAGCTAGTTTTTATAGAGCATTATAACGTAGGTGCATGCTTCGCGTGCTATATATGCTATAACCCTACTAAAACTACCCCTATTTTAGCCTATTACAACCTACTTTAGCTTAATATAGTATAATAGACTTAAGAATACTAATAAGAGGCTAATTCTACTCTATAGTTACACGTTCGCGCGTTATGCCTAGTCTTATTACAGCGTCTACAGCGTCTTTAGAACAGTTTACCCTCTTTAGCGCGCACCTGCCTCTTTGCCTTATTTCTATTACTGCGCGCTCTAAATTTCTATAAAGTAGTTCTGTGCTAGCTATTCTCTATTATTATAAACTCTTCTATATTAACCTGCTTTTTTTTTTATAATTTGCGACGCGTAACAGCCTTATTAGCTGCTTAAAGCTTAGTAATCTTCTTTTAGACTAATACTAGCTTATGCGTTATTATTGCTGCGCCCTTTAAGACTTTCTTAAAGGCCTTTACTATAGAAGTTAGTAAGCTATCTATATATAAGTAAATTCTCTACTTTACTAGCGATAATTACGACCTTATTTTAAGAGTGTTACTAATAGGTAGTAGTAATAGGGTGCGCAACTAGACGTTAAGGGCTCCTATAACCTATTCTAGATTAAATAGAACTAATCTAGCGCCTCTAAACACTTCTTAGATATTACTAAGAGTAATTGCAGTATTAAAGGCGCGCTCAAAGTTTAGTAGAAATTTTAGCTTTATAATTTAGCTAATCTAGTTACACATTAGATTCTTAGCTTAGCGGCTATATACCTTCTTTAATAGCCTAAAATAACCTATATTAAGTAGCTATAGTAGGTAGGATAAGTGTAGAGGCATACAGAGAGTAATGATCTTCTTCTTTTTACAGTATTGCTAGAACTAATAGGCGTTATAGCTCTTATATCTATTAATAATAAGTAGCTAGTGCTATTCTATAGTACGCTTCTCTGTATAGGTATTAAAGTGCTCTAGCTACTAGAAACTAATCTTATTCATAGTCTAACTATTCTTAAAGACTAATATAAGCTAGTCCTAAGGTATAGTATTCTTCTTATACTAGGCATAGAGGTAATAGCGCCCTTTAAAGACAATATAGAGTAGAATAGCCTATTCTATTAGATTAATACTCTAAATAACTATAGTCTACTTGCGATTCCCTAGCTAGACTAATTTTAGCTGTCCTTGCTTCTCTAAAGCTGTAATGACAGCCCTAGTTAATATTATATTTATTATAAAGCTAGTCTTATTGAAATTATAAGTGTCTTTATTCTACATACTATACTTAGCTTTAGTATTAGCTACTAGCTAGAACTAGGCTTAGATAGCTGCAGGGTCTTCGCAGAAGGCTCTCTTATAGTTATACTTATAATTAAACTTTACTTAGAGCTTTATTTAGCGCTTAATAAATATACTACGCTATCTTAAGCTAACTTAGGCTAGATTACATCTAGCACGTAAGAAATTATCTATATTAGCTATATTTACAAGGGGAGAAGAGAATTCTTACTTAACTAGACTAAGTATATACTAGATAATTACCCCCTCTCCAGTCTTATTTAAGCTTATAATTATTAGCTTACTATCTGCCTGTAAGGGTCGTCTAGCGCGTTAATAGCGTAGTGTTATTTAATAGATATTGTGAATAGCTGCAGCGCGTCGCAATAAGAGAGGTACGTATTGTTTAATAGCTTAAAGCGCAGTCTGTATTTTAGCCTCTTTTCATTATTCTATCTAGTGTAGTTAAGAGGTTATTGTAGGGTAGAGGTAGTTTTAGTAGGGTCTTAGCATAGGTGGCACGCGAAGCATGCTGGCACGCGAAGCATGCACCTACGTTACTTATATTTTTTTAAGCAGCAGATATTGTGCTAGTGCAAGAAGTGCTTAGTTAATACTAAGGAGTATGTCCTAGGTGATTCAGACGCTTCTCTAAAAATACAGAATATGTAACTTACTAGTAAACACCTAAACGTAATATATATAACTATAAAAACACAACTTAATATAGAATTCAATACTTAACTTATGGAATTTTTATTACTTAGTCTTTACTTTTTCTCTTGTATCTTCGCAGCCTATATAGGTAACACTACACTTCCTTAGTTCTTAAATATAACTATATAACACCTGTATACCCTTTATACTTTAGCTGTGCTAAGAAAATAAATTAACATCCTAGTAATAGTGTCTTTATACACTCTAACACCCGTACAATATATGCTTCACTAATAAGTAAGTTTTTAAAAGTAAAGTAAAGATTATATTCTTTAAAGAACTAATTTATATGAACTAAGCGTTGGTTATATACTATATAACTAGCGCACCTAATAGTAATAATCAGGCTATATATAGTAAAGATAAGATATAGTCCTAGAAGAGAGGTAATATAGATGCAGAAATACAGCGCGTTATACTATTAAATTAAATAGCTACTTTTACTTTTCAGATTTTAAACCAAGCTATAGCTGACATCACGAAGATAGCAGCTACTCTCTCCAGTCTAAGAAACATAAATATAAAGGCTAAAAACTTTACTAAGTCTCTAAAAGATAAAAATTTAAGCTAGCTATAATAAGTATACTGATAGCTTATCTAAGCACGTCTAATTTGCTTAAAATGCTTTGTAACTATATATACTTCTTAATAAAATTAATAACTATAAGCTTTATATAAAAAGGAAATAATAGTTTATTTATGACTGTAGTACTAAGAGACACTAGTTCAAATCAAGGTAGTACTAATCATAGAACTCGAGAGTGTTGTAATACTTATAATATATATAATAAGTAAAAATACTAGGTTAAGAGCAGTAAATTATAAAACTATGTAAAGAAGATAGAATAGATTAGCTTTAAGTAGAATCTATATACTAAGAAGAGTACATACTACTTTAGGTCTCTTTAAGAGACTTAGAGAGATCCTGAGAATAATCTCTTCTAGTTTTATAATATAACAGTTAAGAGCTATAATTAGAGAGTTCATTATTATAACTAATGATATACTTAATTAACTAGTATATAATGTTAATTTAGATGTATTCTTAGGTAAAGACTCTAAGCTAACTATAAAGTATCTTAAGCTAAGAAACTTTATAATAACTTTAAATAATACTACTTTATTAGGCTACTATAGAGAGAAGTAAGCTGCATTACTCAAACTCTATAATTCTTAGATTATATATTCAACTTAGCTCTATTGTACAAGTACTACCTACTAGATATTATTAAATCTAAGAATATTATTCTAGGTTAAGGTAGATAAGCGCTGTTAAACTTTATAGAGTTTAATACTACTATATAACCTGGAGTTGATTAGGAACCTAGCTGCCAAGATTTAAATAGTGTATAAAGAAGTAATATGTGTAAATATAGTTAGCTAGTAAAAAATAGTAAAGTCTATAATATTAATGAAGCTCTTTAAGAAGACGACTTTCGAATTAGTAATACTTAGAATATTCACGAGTAACTTGTAGAGACTTTATATAAATCCTAAAAGAAGTAGAATAATAAAGACTTATTCTCTATTATTAAGCTACCTTATCTAGCTACTATAGATAATAGAATGTTATTAAATCTGAAGTATCTATAATAAGAAAAGAAGAAAAAATGCTGTTGAGTTTTTAGACGCTTTACCTAATATTAAGCTGCATTATATACTAAGAACCAAATTTAATTATATTATAGTAGCTCTACTAAAGAAAAAAGTGAGAACTATTACTATATTAGACTTTAGTAGCTAAAAAGGTATTATGAATAATTACGTAAACTTCTAGAAGAAGACATTAAAGTTGTAGAGAGTAAAGAAACTGTATATATATTAATAGTAAGTAAAGGTATAGAATCTAGGTGCTTTAGATTACACCTAGATCCTATATAGCCTTCTAATTAGCTAGTCTTAATAGACCCTACTAAGCTATTTCTATTAGTGAATAGCTGCACACTCTATACAATATTAAACGCTAATAATACTTAATACAATATATTAAACCTGTATAATACCAGTGCGCAGACTAGACACTGTGCGACTAGTAAAGGTGACACTTAGATTAAGGAATTTACAGTTCATGTGCGCAAGAAAAGCTAGTGCACAGAATTAGCTACCTAAACATTATAATATTCAAATCCTATAAACTTTAACGCTATATAACTCTACCACTATTATATTAACTTAAGAAGCGATTAAATATTCAGAATTATGTAGAGATAAGGAAGATAATTTGTACTCGACAGTTGCAAAAAGATTTAATATCAATTCAACTACGATACTAGAACACTATAAAGACAAATTAAGCTTATATATAGCCTTTAGAGCTGCTTAAAAGTTACTTAGCCTATAACAGAAGTTAGAGCTTATAAGATATATTTAAAGGCTACCAATGACTAGCTTACTACCTGCTAGGGAGATAACATAAAGTTAAAGTAGTACTATTACAGACTTAAAGTTTTTAAAACTTAGATAACTTACCTCTAGATAGAGCTATAGCATTGACTGTAAGAGGCACAACGCGAACAATAGAGGTTAATACAGACTTTATTTTAACATGCTTTACCCTAAGATAAAGGACTATAATATAAAGCTTTATAATACCAATACTATAGATAGAATAAGATTTTCTATTAGCTAAATAATATTATTAAAACGCGTCTTTAGTAAGGCTTCTTTAGCTTAGAAAGAGCGTACAGCGGCGTTTTAGAATAGCAATAGATAATAGGTAACGCTACCAGCTTATATGTGCGCTTCTACAAATGTATTACTCTCTACTATAATATACTAGGGCGTTGCTAGGATGTTATTAATCGAGATAAACAGCTTAGTTGCTAAATAATACTGAATTTTGATTTTATACTTAACGTAGAGCATCACCGAGCCGGATATATCACTAAGCTGGCCACTTTGTCTTAGCATCACAAACACTACGTACAAAATATAAAATTACTCTACATTCTCTATAGATTCTTTATATAATAGAGCTGTATTAGATTTAGAATCCTCTTCTATATCTTTCTAACACGTATAAGCGTTATATTTAATCTCTTTATAATTGCTACAGCGTTGTTAAGCTAGCTAGGTTCTTTCTTAACTACCTTTACTACTACTCTTTTGAGATATTGTATAAGTAGTAGAAGAACTTTTAGCTACCTGTAATACGCCTATACTAAACTTTATTATACTGCCTGTCTAAATTCGCTTCTTTTTACGCCCTTTACGCCTCATTAACTCTGCTAATTACTTTTTAAGCTTTTATACGCAGGCCTTAATAAGAATATTTTTATATAGTATCTCTTTAGCTTCTTTAATAAGATTTAAAAAGCCTTTCTTAGGTTTTTCTAGCAGTTATATAATAGTATTACTTATAAGCCTTACTTCTAAGCTAAATTTATGTGTATTACTTAGTGTTTAAGACTGCTAAAGTAACTCTAGTAGAGCTACAGGTAGTAGCGTATAAAGACAGACTTTAAGGCGATTAAGAACCCTCTGTGCGTTAAGAGGAACTAGCCTTGCTGCCTTAAAGGCTTTCTTATAGTTTTTATACGTAAATACGTTAAAAAACACGTCCTTAAAGGCTAGAAGAAAGCATTCTTTATTAATATAGAAGACGCGTTATAATGCTAAGCCCTATATATATTAGAAATACTTTAGTTTTAATAGCGAGAAATACACTACATTAAGTAGCTAAAGTACGTATAATAAGTAAGCAGGTATATAAAGGGTTAGAATCTTCTATATAAGGCAGAATTTCTTAAAATTCTAGTTAAGGTAGCTCTTATAGCTATCTAAGATAAGCAGCCTATACAACTCTACCTAACGCAACTTTATATGCTTATTAAAGTGCTTTAACTACTTAAAACTAAGCTAATTATTTGTCTAGCTATTCTAAGATATAGAGAGCTTCTAGTTATATAGTATTAAAGCCTCTTTATACTATACTAAGATATAAACGCGTCTCTTATAGATAATAAAGGGTAGAGTTACGTACCTAGTAGCGCAGATACTCTAGATAACTATAACCTACTTATAATTACCTAGCTAGATAAGGTTTAGTCTTGTATAACGCTCTAAACCTGTAACTACTTTTATTAAGCTAATAACGCCTATCTAGAAGCCTATCTTATTAAAGTTATAGATATTATTATTAAGAACTTTATACTTAGCTTTTGTCTCTTGTATAAGCTTAAACTAAGCGCTAACAACCTCTAGGTCTTTCTAGAGTATTCTCTAGCGATTCTTTGCTTAATTAAAAGCTATTTTAAGCTTCTCCATATAAGGAATAAAGCGTCTAGGCTATAGCTTGCCTACTAGTTTTATACTACATACAGCTAATAGCTTATTAGCTATATCTGCTACCTTATAAAGCTAGAGAGTAAATTCTCGCGCGTCTAGGTTAAGAATATATTGTATAATAGTTTGCTCTTCTACTAGAGAAAGCTTCTAACAGTTTAGAGCTACTTAGCGTTAATTTATAATTCTGCGCAGCTAATTAGAGAGCTACTAATATTATATGCTAAAGGCTGCTGCAGCGCGTCGCAGGGTCTAAAATTAATACAAGGTATAAGTATAAAGAGTAAGTTTAATTCTACCTTCTTTATATAATAAATTAATATTATCTTAAAATAGCATTCTATTGCGTACGTAGTGTTTGTGATGCTAAGACAAAGTGGCCGGCTCGGTGATATAGCCGGCTCGGTGATGCTTTACGTTAGTCTTAAAATAAGGTAATAATAACTTAAGCCTCACCTAGCTTTAGCAGGTATTTAAATGCAATACTAGAGCACAGGCGTGCTATAAATAGCGTCTTCTCATTCTTAATAGCTATAGCAGTTATATATTATCTAATTGCATTTACTTTTGCAACTCTGAATCGCATCCTTCCAGTTATATATCCCTCTTGTTAGACCTATAGCCTATAGCTTCTAGATATAGTGCTTTTCTTGTCGCTTTCGCGCAACTATATAGTAGGACTTAACTATAGAACTTAGCGATTAAAGAGTATTATAAAGATTTTAAAGAAAGATTTCTTGATCAACCTTTAAGCTGTCTAAAACTCTATAATAAGGCTTAATATAATTCTAAAGAGATTTTAAGCTATAGGAGTATAGCTAATAGATGCAGACGTTATGCTAAAGAGCTTCAAACCTTACCTACTACTATATAATTGTAATCTAGAAATTAGAGAGTAAGGTGATAGTAATAATAAGAGTTAGCTGCGTAAGACTTTTAATGCTGCAGGAACTGACAGGGTGAAATTTAAAGCTAAACGCTTATTATAAGAAATATACTCTCTCTAAATCAATATTAGCTTGCTATATAACTAAAATAAACGATTATATTATAAGCTTAATCCTATAAAGTAGCTGACTATTCTGCTAATAACAATACATATATAGGATAGTAATAAGTAGTATAGTAGCGTAACCTTTAAGAGTTTAAAGCAGCTCTATTAAGTGAGCAAGTATAAAGAAAGATAATAGAATAAAGTTAAGCAACTATAACTCTAAGAAACTTAGAATAGGGAAATAAAGGTAGCTGCTACAGCCTATAGAAAGCAGCAGAATAAAGCAGTATAGAAGGCTTATCAATATGCTGCATAGCAGCGTTATATACCAAGGAAATTATTAGCTAAACAGTCTGCTGCAGAAATGGCTCTTTAAAAGTAATAGTAGTAGGCTATAACTATATACGAATCTTATTATACACTAAAAAAACTTGATAGAACAGCCATATACAGAGACATAAGTAATAAAATAAAACATTATTATATTACAGCTCTGTAAAGGCATGTTGTTAATAAACCTTAAGGTGCCTTTCTTCAATTTTCAATTACTAAGGGCAGCTGCAGTAGTAGGCTACTACTTGGATATTAATAGCAGAAAAGACGCTTAAGCCTCTGTTTAGTAGTACGATAAGGAATATCGCGATAATAGCATTTGAAGGTGGCTCTGTACCATTATGTTTCGAGTCGTTCTATATTAGTAGGGTGGCTTATTATGTAAACTGGATTATCTTGCGCACAGGCACTGTAATAACTTGCCTGCTAAAGCTGTTTACAATGCTTACTAAAGAAATAGACTTGTGTATGTGCAATCTAACTTACTAAAGTGCTAGATTATAGTTGAAAGTGACTCTATAAAGTGCCTTATTAAAAAACTAATGCTTGAATTGATATTCTATAGCTTAGTGCAGCGCGCGCAATGAAGATACTATATAAGGCTGTATAATAGAAGCTTAGTAAGTTACCTTAAAAGGGTAATTAAGCTAACAGCATATATAAATCTTTTATAGAAATAGTAATTAATATTTTCATCTATGTTAAATCTATTACTACCCTTAAAACCTTTTATTTAGTAGCTAATACTACTTAATTAGTTAATCTTAGAGGTTCATAGTGTGCGTGCGCAAAGATTTCTTCATAGTATAAGATATTTAGAAGAGTTATATGCAAGATACTCTTAGAGCATAGCTCTAGTAATATAGTCTTTAAGCCTTCTAACCTAGCTTCTTACTACCTGTTACAGATATCTGCAGATAAAGATAAAGAAACTGATTTGAGATGAGTTATACGTATATATATTAGCGAATCAAATCTACTAATTACTAATACTGTAGCTTTAGCTATAGTTAAACCTCTCCTAGTAAATGCGCACTCCTCTTTCAGTGTTACTAAGTTAAAGTATATATGAGAATTAGTATAGTTAGACCTAACTGTTAGTCTAGAGGAATACAGTATACTCTACATAAAACAAGATATAGAGAAGTAGATATATTAGATAACTAAAGCCTACTTAACTAACGCTAGCAGACTAGAAGACTTAGAAGAGTTACTAGAACTTATGTAGTTTTTCATTATACACAAACTTAATTAAAAATGAATGCGCTAATACTAGCTGCTCTTCCATTAAAAGAATGATATATAAGACATGATATATAAGACAATTAGTAATAAAGTTTGGCCTTATAAATATACTTAGATGGGAAGCATGTATAGAGTTTAAATATAAAGATTAGAAAGTAAGAGCGACTAAGTAACAGCAACTTCCTCCAAATGTTAGAGACTGTAATCCTAGTCCATATAGTAACTTGTTTAAGCAGCGCTATACAGCTTTTCCAAGTGGGACAACTGTCTAGTACAGAAGGAAATTATAATGCTTATAAGATCTAACACAGCTTCTATTAGCAAAGTTATCAGCACTTATCAGGCTTACGTTATTACGCAGAATAAGAAACTATAGAAGCCATAATAAGGCTTAGAGAAGAAGGGTTTTAAGGCTGATTTGAAGACTAGTACTTCTTATTAGTCTTATTTTAATACTAGGAAAGTAAATATTAGAGTAGAGAGTATATAAGCAGAATAGGACACTGACTACACATAGAGTAATATATTGTTATACTTGGAAGATAAGCTTAGTCTAGAGCTGTGAAGGCGTAACTGTAGGCAGTAGTGCTTGCTTCACGTTACTTAAGATAGTAAGAGATAGCTTAGATATTAATACTACAAAGTGTAGATTATTAGAAGAATTATTCTTGCCTCTTACTATAGAGTAAGGCGCATCTTATAAGCAGGTTAAGCGCACGTCCCTATACTAGAAGCGGCATGTGTCTCGCATTCCTTTTAGCCTAAGGCACTTCTGGAGTATCCGTTACAAGAACTAGATAAGCTACACTATTTCTGGAATAATGCAGGCCTAACTATCAGTTCTCTTACTGATATTTCACCTTATCCCTATTCTTTATAAAATATAATACTTGCTACTAATATAGCAGCTTTCTCTACTCCTACTTCTGTTGCTTACTGTAGTAAGAGGGTAAAAGAGTAAGAATAGAAAATGTAAGGTATTTAGCCTAGAATTATAGAGTTTAGATATGTACTATTATACCTAGATCATGTGCGTACACACAGTTACTAAATATAAAAAGCTTCCTAATAAATAGATCTCCTTTATTCATACCTTTGCCTCCTTTAATTTAGTATTATGCTGCTGCTATTCACTTAAGATACTTATTTATGGAATCTTATTTATACTGATTTTAAAGAATTACTGAAGAGCTATAATAAGACTATAACTTAAGGAACAGAGAATCTTAACTAGTATATGAAGTGCTTAGTTAATGCTAAGAGGTATATTCTTAGTGTTTTATAAATACTTCTGAAAAAGTTTAACCTAACCTTTGATAACAACTATTAAGAAGGACAAACTTTATGCAATTCTTATTAATAAGTCTTCATTCTTTATTTTGTATCTATGTTACTAATATAGGTGTTATTACACTCCTTAAGTTCTTAAATATAAGTATACAACACCTGTATAACCTTTCTCCTGTTCGCTGTGCTATAAAGTTGTATTAATACCCTTTGAATAGTGTCTTTATACACTCTTGCAACTGTGCAATAGTGTCTTAGATATAGCTATAAGATTATAATGAGCTTGGCAGATCTTCTTATCGATGATTACAACTAGAATTTCTATCTAACTGTAGCGTACTACAATAAACTATAATGAATAGTACGTTGCACGTGGGTAGCTAAGCTAGTTAAGCTGTAAGTGAATTTAGAACTTGTTATCTGCACTATACCTTAATTATATAGTATTTTAATCTACCCTCCTTCTAGATGCATAAAAGAGTTCTCTTCTAGCTAGTGATAGTTATTATTTTATACTTTTAATAGCCTCCATAAAGCCTTAAAAAGCTCTTTTAACGCTAGCAAATATATTCTAGAAATATATTATGGAAGCTTAAGTAGACTTTGGTAGAGTTATTACTTTTCTTATTATTCTTATCATTTAAGAAGACTAATTCTTAAATGGTTGTACAACCAGCTTCTCTACAGTAAACTTATTCCAGATCATGATTAACGTGAAGCACCAGTGAGCCGGCCACTCTAGTAAGCCGGCTACTTTTTCTTAGCATCGCGAACACGACGTACAAAGTGTAATGCAATCTTAAAATAAGCCTAACTTATTATATAAAAAAGGCAGAATTAATTTTACTCTTTAAGCTTATAAATTAGGCTAATTTAAGAACCTGCAACGCGCTACTGCAGCCTTTAGCGTATAATATTAGCAGATCTCTAATTAGCTTTATAGAATTATAAATTAACGCTAAATATAGCTTAGAATCTTAAAGCTTACTATAATAGAGAAGCAAACTACTCTATAATACATTCTTAACCTAAACGCTTAAGGACTTGCTAACTAGCTTTATAAAGTAGTAGATATTGCAGATAAACTACTAGCTGCACGTAGTAGAATACTTATTAGTAAGAACTAGGCAGAGCACTTTATTTAGCGTATAGAAGAGCTTAAGATAGCCTTTAACTAAGCAAAGGATTACTAGAGAATACTCTAAGAAGACCTAGAGGTTATTAGCGCTTAGTTTAAGCTTATATAAAAGATAAAAGCTAAGTATAAGGTTCTTAATAATAATATCTATAACTTTAATAAGATAGGCTTCTAGATAGGCGTTATTAGCTTAATAAAAGTAGTTATAGGTTTAGAGTGTTATATAAGACTAAACCTTATCTAGCTAGGCAATTATAAGTAGGTTATAGTTATCTAGAGTATCTGCGCTACTAGGTACGTAACTCTACCCTTTATTATCTATAAGAAACGCGTCTATATCTTAGTATAGTATAAGAAGGCTTAAATACTATATAACTAGAAGCTCTCTATATCTTACAATAGCTAGATAAATAAATAGCTTAGTCTTAAGTAGTTAAAGCAATTTAATAAGTATATGAAGTTGTATTAAGTAGAGTTATATAGACTGCTTATCTTAGATAGTTATAAAAGCTACTTTAACTAGAATTTTAAAGACTTCTACCTTATATAAAAGATTCTAACCTTTTATATACCTACTTACTTATTGCACGTACTTTAGCTACTTAATGTAGTGTATTTCTCGCTATTAAAACTAAAGTATTTCTAATATATATAAGGCTTAGCATTATAACGCGTCTTCTATATTAATAAAGAATGCTTTCTTCTAGCCTTTAAAGACGCTTTTTTTTAACGTGTTTATATATAAAAGCTATAAGAAGGCCTTTAAAGTAGTAAGGCTAGTTCCTCTTAACGCGTAGAGAGTTCTTAATTGCCTTAAAGTCTATCTTTATACGCTACTACTTATAGCTTTACTAGAATTGCTTTAGCAGTCTTTAATACTAAGCAATATATATAACTTTAGCTTATAAGCAAGGCTTATAAGCAATACTATTATATAATTACTAAAAAAAAGCTAGAAGAGGCTTATTAAAGCTTATTAAAGAAGCTAAAAAAATACTATATAAAAATATTCTTATTAAGGCCTGCGTATAAAAGCTTAAAAAAGCAAGTAGTAGAGTTAATAAGGCGTAGAGGGCACAAAAAGAAGCGAATTTAGACAGGCAGTATAATAGAGTTTAGTGTAGACGTATTATAAGTAGCTAAAAGTGCTTCTACTGCTTATATAACGTTTAAAAAGAGCAGTAGTAAAGGTAGTTACGAAAGAACTTAGCAAGCTTAATAACGCTGTAGTAATTATAGAAGGATTAGATATAATACTTATAGGTGTTAGAAAGATGCAGAAGAAGATTCTAAATCTAATATTACTACGTTATATAAAGAATTTTTAGAGATTGTAGAGTAATTTTATATTTTGTACGTGGTGTTCGCGATGCTAAGAAAAGGTGGGCGGCTCACTGGGGTGGCCGGCTCACCGGTGCTTTACGTTATGAAATAAAGATACTTCTAGTCTTATATCTATATAAACTTGTCGTTAATCTAGTTAGATATAGCTATGCGTAGTAGTATAACTTAGTCAAGAATGTAAAAGGTGTCATAAGCAACTATACGCTATAGATTAAAAAATATATCTATTATTTCTGCAAAGCTTGACAGCACTTAAGGTAAAGTTTGAGAAATATACTGCTGAATTAAGCTTAGTTAATTATTTCTTATACTTTCTGTAGCACTAATCATTCTATTATTCTACTTCTTCTTAAGAGTAGTAACTTGTTATACGATGCTACAAGCAGCGAATTTAGAGCTTACTTTAAAAGCCTTATTATTTTGCTAAATATAACTTAGGTATAACACAGAATGTTGCGTCAAGGAACAGAAGTTAAGATCAAACTAGTATAAAGTTAATAGATAAAGCCTGAGCGCGAAGCTTGGGCTCCACTCTTAGCTAGCTAACAACATCTAGTTACTCAATAGATTATCTAGATTCTATAGTATTGTCAGGTGTTAAGGCAGCTACAGCAGTTACTATGATAGTACCTCTCTCTTAGTTCTAAGCTCATGGAAGCGTTAATTAAAAGAATTTAAGTTTAAAGATATCAGGGATTCTGTAATGAAAAGTGGCTGTAGCTGCGTTGTATCTTAGATTCTGAGCAGGCTCCTAGGTTCACTTATTATAACCTTTCTATTTAATATTGTTGATAACTTTTACTACACTTATTAAAGCAGACACCTTTAATACTATTAACAAAGTATTCTTCTTCATTAGTTATAGCTAAAGGTTTAGGTGGTAGTGCTTTCTAGCTAAGAATATACTTTTTCTTCTTGCCTGTAAGGCATAGAGAAGATATATAAAATGTAGAATATATTTAAATAAATCTAGGTACTTTAAGGCAGTACGCGTAAAAGATGACACTCTTACTAATCTAGCAGAGTTTGAAGTTATTCTGACTAAGCTTCTTTAATGGTTACTATATTTAGATATTATGCGTATCTAGCTATACCTTACTACTAATCTGAAAAGCTAGTGCGTGTTACTTTTTACAGCTTACATACCTCTACTATAGAGCTTATTATTATATTAGTTCTTTATGAATAAACTGAGTAATACTTGATATCTTCTTATCTATTATACTTACTTTTTAGGATTATAATACTTAATAATTAGAGTGTGTTATGCTTATAGGCAGCTTAAAGCCTATTTAAATGCTCTAAGTATAGTAAGCTAGTAATAAAAAGACTGTTATTGATTTTCATACAAAGTTAATAGCTGTAAACTACACTATAGGAAGTCAATATACTTAGTCATCCTACTTGTAATTTATTTACGCGCGTAGAACTAATTTCACTACTATATTAGTGTTCTTGGTATGTCTATTGGTTTTAAAATGAGAGCTAGTTGAAAAGTCTAAGTTATCCTTTAGCTAGCTACACAACTTATTCTACAAAATAGATAAAAATTATCTACCTCGATTAAAGTTAATTATGCTAAAAAGGCCATAGCTATACTAGATATAGCAAAGGTATATACGCGGTATATTGGGTGCTTCAATCTTGCTATTAATATAAAGTAGTAGTATTTAGATAGGCAATATACTACAATTACTACGTTCCTAAGTCCTTCTAATTTAGGTAGTTTCACTACAAAGTTATCAAGAATATCTACCTATTATTGTTCTAGAACAGGCAGCAGCTTTAGTAACTTAAAGTACTTATTCCATAATACTTTAGAGTAGTAGTACGTGTAGCAGCAGACTACGTGGTGTTAGACAGTCTTAAGTAATTAAGGGTAGTAGTATTCTTATTAAATTAATTTAAGTGTCTTTCCTTGGCTTAAGTAGCTGATAGAAGTAGCGCAATAGACTACTTAAAGAATCTTAACTTTTAGTTTGTCATTATTAGAAATGATAAGCCCATTCTCATAGCATAAAAAACTATTGCAGGTCTTGAAGTTACTTAAAGTAATAGTTTTTAATCATGAAATACCGTTATATATCAGCTATGGAGCCATATATATATAAAATTTTCTTAGACACCTGATAAGTATTAGTAAGTATCCTTTACTTATAATCTTTGAGGTAGAATTATTAGTCTTAACTAATTTGATTATAGAAGTGTTCTAGAAAAGCTTAAGACAAAGTAGTGTCTGCTTATAAGCTTCTTATGCTTCTTCTTATATAGGCTAGTCTTAGAAATAATAAGTAAGAGTATAAGGCTTCTCACTATGCTTGCTGGTCTTATATATAATTATAAACTAGAATCAAAAGAGGTCTTCAGACTAGCAAGCTTTATAGTAGCTGAGCTACCTTATAGCTATAAAGTACTGTAAGTTCCTATTGTTGCTAAGTATAGTAATTAGAAAAAATGAGCCTTCTAGTTCAAGTCTCTACTGTTGAAAGCAGCAGATGATACCAAGTAGCTTCTTAATATAGATCTTATTAGTAATTTCCTACTAAATTCATTCTCTTCCAGTAATAGGATACCAGGCAAAGAGTAATGTTGAGGATTATATAAAAGGTTACTTCTAAAGTAATATGATTAGAAGCGTATACTTCTTCATTAACTAAAAGATTAATATTAAAGTAAAATAGTATTAAATTTATTATAAAAACGTAGTTTCAGAAATTAAAAGCCTTCTAGTAGTTATTACGAAAGAGAAATTTAGTATCCTTCATTATAAAAGCTATAAGCAGTGCAGCTAGATATAAGAAGCTATCTATAAACTACTAGTAGAAGCTTATAGATCTAAGAAATACTATGATATTCTGAATATCATTTATGTATTTTTAGTTCATAATAGCTTATACCCTTTTGCAGTCTTTTTATATTTTATCTACTCTAAATATATAGCTAAGGTAAGTAACTTCACTCTGGTATAATTCGCACTTATCTATATCTAATCAGAGTCTAGCTTCTTAGAAAGAGTTCAGAATAGATTATACATACTCCCTATATTTTTTTGAAGATTCTTACTATAGATTAAATTATTATTAAGATAAGCAGTATAGAAGATGTTTCAAGATATATATATAGTATATTATTTCTAAAATGCTAGGATATATTTAGTACATTAGCTAGCCTACAAAGTATTTTAAGATATTTAAAGAGTCAATATAAGATATAGAAGGCTGCTAACTGCTTATCTTCTTTAGCAATCTAATCTCAATTAAAGGTAGCAATAATAACAAACTTCATATAATACTTTGCCTTTCTTAGTCAGCTTAATGTCTGTTAGATTAGTAGAATTAGGTACTAGTTCACCGTAGTAGCAGCGTTTAGAGTATAGTAATTAACCAAAACTATAAGCTGCTACCAAGTTTCTTAATGGAGATAATAAAGAACGTAACTAAGAAGAAGCTTCCGCATAAAAATGTGTTTAACAATCAGTCTTCAAGGCATTATTATGGTATCTTAAGTTTGCTGTCAAATATGCTATATAGCAGACTAAACTTGTACCACTTACTAGGTATTAAGATAATCATATAGTTATGGAATTATTATATAAACAGCTTATTTGAATCCTCTTCTAAGAAAATATTTATTAGATTATGATGCTTAGAGAGAGAACCTTTATAAGTAGATTAGTATGCTTTTTCTTCGCTAGCGCCTTATGAATATCGGTAATATTAATAGTATAGATATAATAGCCTCTTATGCGTGCTAGTCTGATAAATAGAGTAGCAATTATATAATAGGTACTAAGCTTTAGCTATAAATCTGATAAATTCTTCTATTATAAATCAATATAGCGTAGTCAGAGCCAGAGTTAAATTTAAGTGCAGGTTTAAGTGTAAGTTAATTTAACCAGCGCTTTTTCTTAGGTAGCTGGTAGTGATATTGCGAATATAGCACATGCTTAAGCTTTAGAGTTTAAGTATACATTCTATTATTATTACTACTCTACTATATATTAGAAGAAAAGTTGAAAGCTTAAGTAGCTCGAAGGCAGGGTCCTACATTACTCAGTAGTAAAGACTAGCTTCTTCTTGATCTAGTCTAAGTTTACCTAATACTTATCTATTTTTAGCTAGCTAAAGATTAATTTATAAATGCTAGTATTTATGTCGTAAAGCTATATAAACTTTCCATAGCTATTATTTTGTAGTTTTAAAGTAATAGTATAAGACACTTCCCTACTTTTAAGTATAGTACTAGTAAGTTTGGTAGAGTAAATAATATAAAGTAGTAGTTCTTAACAGAGGTTTAGGTGGCGCGCGATATTTCTATAATCATATCTACTACTCATAGCTCTAGTATCAATAAAGGCCTTAAAATTACTCTTAGCGTTGCCTTATTGAACTGTGTAAAGTAACATAATATACTATTTCTAAGTGTCATGTTAAGCTTTACATTAAAGTTTCGTAAAGATCTAATAAATACGCAGTCTAAAAAGGCAATTTATCTCTAAGATAATACTTATTGTTTTTCAAACTTGCTATAGAAGCTACGTTCTTTAGACTTTAATGATTATATAGATTTTGAGGTATTTAATCTAGCAGACTAGGTATAGGTGTAATTACGCGTTCTATATCATTGGAATTATAGGCTAGGAGATGGGTATGACAGTTTTCTAATACATAGCCTTTCTAGTTTTTCATGAAGTAGTAGCTATTCTTATTTTTCCTGTGATATTCTATAGAGCTAGCAGGAGCGTAGTTTAAAGTGTTAAGTTCTATTTTATTAAGAAACCTACTTAAAGGCAGTATAATCGACTAGGTAAGAAGTATAGATTATTAATATATATTCAAATAAGATTAGCGTAGCTATTGAGTTTATTAGGCAGTACTTCTCTAACTATTATATATTGCAGTTTACAAGACAGAAAGTGATGAAGAAAAGTGATAAGACTAATCCCATTTAGCCTAGTATTAGCAACTGGTTATTAAAATTTAGTAAAGTAGAAGGTAAAGCTACGCTTCTCTTAGTAGAGTCTACTTAGTTAGCTTAAAGCTATTACTTTCTTATTAGAGTCTCTATATGTAGCCTGATGAAAGGTAATAAGTGAGTCTATATCATAAATATCTGTATCTATAAGCAGATTAATAAAAGCTATAGTACCCCTCTCTTGTTAAGAGCAAGTATATAGTAGCGAGGATTGCTTATTTAGATATCAATTAGTGTTACCTTTTAGCCCATATTCAAGCTTGTAGATAAATGCAAAGAGGTTCTATTATCAGCTATTAAATAGAGTAGTGCTAAGTTGGTACATAGTTCAAAGAAAGTCTTCAACGTTCTTAGTGAGCGGCGTTGCAGTATTTAATCGAATCCTCAATAGTATATTTACGCTAACAATATTGCACTTAGCATTAGTCATATAGATAATAAGGCTTAGAACAAGCTTTATTTCACCAATCTTTCGCTCTTATTCAATTTCTTCCAATTGTTAATAGTAATAAGCCTCTCAATTAGTAAGGGTCTTAGTTAGACTAGCTATCTACTACAGTATTAACTACAGCGTGTTGCTTATATCATTTAAAGGTACTCTAAGGTTAATATATTATCATATTATAAGAGGCTATAAGTAGTACATTTAGTCCTTACTTTAGAATCTTCATTATAATACTACGTATTATACTAAGGTGTATTCAGAATGTTGCGTAAGGAAATAGAAGTTTAGATAAAAGCAGTAGGTAATTTGTATTGAAGGCTTGAGCGCGACGCATAGGCATCTCTCTTAGCTAACTAACAGAATCTAGGTGCTTAGCAGAGCACGTGGATTCTGAATTGTTGTTAGGTGTTAAGGCAACTACAGTAGGTACCGTAACATTACTTTCTTGAAGATTAAGTAGTAGCTGCAGAAAAGTTTTACTCTATTTAATTCATCTATTAGTAGTTGTATAGTTATACAGTTTTTCTCTCTACTAATAATAAGATTATAACCTCTCTTAAGATTAGCTCATACATTAGAAAGCTAAATATTTAAGATATAACGCTGCTCGAGTAGAGCCTTCAAAATCAAGTTTTAGATTAAGTACTTAAAGATATTTTTCATTATTAGAGAGTGTTTACTAGCAAGATTACTTCTTCTCTAGAATATATGAGGGCTTAGCTTAGTATTACAATATAATTCTTCTCAGGTATCTTAGAGTCTTAAAACGTAGGATTACTAAAGCCTTTTAATAGTCTTAGTATTCATAAACTTATAGCTCATTATGATAGTTTGAGTTTATAACATCTTTTATTATTGTTCTTCCTTAAAGCTATCCTTCACTAGGTTTTGCGCAATGCAGGTACCTTTCTTATAGCATCCTAAACTGAGTCTTAGAAGAATACTCTTACTAAATTACTTATAGTATAAAACTAATAATCTTGAAAGTAGTTATAAAGAATAAGTTATATATATCTAAGTGTGCGCTGCTTTGCTTATTATTGTATCTTAATACATTAAAGTAGACTAGGTAGGTAGTGAAGAGCTTAACACTCTTAATGAGTAATAAGTATATAGAGTTATAAAGAATGGAAAAGAAGTAAACTAGCTTTAATATCCTATGGAATAACGATGTGTGTAAAGTAGTTAAAGACAAACTAACTAGTAAGTGTGTAGGTTTAAGTAAGAGAGAAAGTAGAAGTAGTGTTAGAATGACTAGCTTTCAAGTTTTAGTCTTATCTGTCGGCGTAGCAGTATTCATATAGCTTCTCATAGCTAATATTACGCAGGCGTTAGTAAGAGTAGAGCTTGTACGTAAAAGTAAAAGTAGCTACCTAATCTAGATTGCGCGATCAATATGTCTATATTGATCAATAAAGAAATACCATATAATCTACTTATAGGTAGGTATAGATAGGTTCTCTGAGAACTAATAGCTTTTTAATTAGCTTACCTCTAGCGCTAAGAATTCTAGGTTTACAACAATAGTAAATATTTTAAATAGAATATTTATACTTCTCTATAAGAAATCTCTACTTCTTCTAGGTAGAAGATATAGGCGAATAGTTGCAGTTGTAGTAGTAGTTGAAATACTTATCTATCACTAGTCTACAGAATCTGATTATAACTTTAAGGATCAAGATTCTTTGCTTTTACAGCAATCTAGCGCTATAACTATAACCTATCAATTTAGAAGCGTTTATAGAACTAAGCTATTATATCCACTAGGACTCTACCTTCTTTTTCTAAAAGAAATATACTATCTTATAGTTTATTTAGAGGTAAACAAGTTAGATATTACAAAATCTAAATTTACCTAGTCCTATATATAAGCGCAGCATTCATCTTTAGTTAGACACTTTATGATTGTAACTCTTAGTACTATTCTTGCATCTTTTTATTAGTGTACGGGTGTGAAAGTGTATAAAGATACTATTACAAGGATGTCGATGCTTCTTCTTGACATAGATAAAGCGAGAAGGATGTACAGGTATTATATAGTTATATTTAAGAACTAAAGAAGTGTAGCAATACCCGCTTAAGCTGCTAAGATCCAAGTGAAAGAATAAAGAGTAACTGATAAGAATTAAATAAAGTTTGTTCTTTTCAAGTGTGTACGAGTGTTAGAGTGTATGAAGACACTTTCACTAGAATATTAACGAATTTTCTTAGCATAGCCAAAGCAAGAAGAGTATGCAGGTGTTAAAAAGTTATAATTAAGAACTAAAAGAGTGTATTGTTATCTATATAGGCTGCTAAAATAGAAGATGAAGAGTAAAGACTAAGTAATAAGAATTCTAGAAGTTAAATGTTAAGTTTTGTTATAACTTTTGTAAGATAAAGTTATATCTATTAAGATGTTTAATGTTATTTGGAAAAGAATTTGAAACAACAAGGATATACTTCTTAGCAATAACTAAGCACTTCTTGCACTAGCACAAAACTTCTCTTCCATAAGTTATAGTTTTATTACAACTCTTTAGCAATTTGTTATAAGCAGTATAATGAAGACTATATAAACAAGTAACTTTACTATACAGTAGTAAGTTAGAAACTTAAAAATAAACAAAGGTATAAACAAAATAGATATATGTGTGAGGAAGCTTCCTGTAGTTAGTAGTTGTGTATATACGCAGATTCTAGGTATAATAGCAAGCACCTAGATTCTCCAGTCCTAAGCTGCTACCTTACTGCTTCTATTCTTGCTTTATTACCCTCTTACTACAGTAAGCAGCCGAAAAAGATGTAGAAGAAACTACTATCTTAGTAGAAAGTATTGTATCCAATTGAAAAGAAGAATAGAGTTCAGTGTTAGTAGAAAAACTTACAGTTAGGCCTACATTATTCTAGAAATAGTGTAGCTTACCTAGTTCTAGACAAAGCTAGTCTTCTAAGTATAATAACGTATTACTCTAAGTATAGTTAGCATTCTTTTCTACTTATATACTCTCTAGTTTAGGATGTACTTCTTTAGTATCAAAGTATAACTCATAAGAAGTACTAGTCTCAGAATTAGTTTTAAAGGACTTTCTCTTGAAGCTTTATTATAGTTTCTATAATCTTCTAATCTGCTTAGTAATATAAGCTTAATAAGTACTAATAAACTTACGAATAGTAGTTATATTAGACCTTGTAAGCATTATAAGCTCTTATTATACTAGATAGTCATTCTACTGATATTATCTAACTCAAGCTTTCGAGATTTAGAAATTATAGTTAAGATGTTTATTAGCTAGAAACGCCTACTTAATTTTACTATACTTATTATAGAGGCTAGACAGTGTCTTAGGTAAAGCTATAAGATTATAACAATCTTTATATATCTCTTTATAAGTACGTATTACTAGAATCTCTATTTCATTATTATATACTTTAACAAACTATAGAAGAATAGTATATTACACTTTAGTAGCTAGGCTAGTTAAACTATAAGATTGTCTAAAATTACTTATCTAGACTATATTGTTGTTATATAGTATCTCAGTCTACTTTACTTATAGATGCTTTAAAGCAATCTGATTAATCTAGTATTTCTTATAATTTTATTTCTTAATTAGTCAATATAAAGCTTTTAAAAGGCTCTTTTACGCAAGCAAACATAGTCTAAAAGTATATTATAGAGGCTTTTAGGCAATTTATTGTAGTTATCTTTCTTCTTATCATCTAAAAAGGCTAATTTTTATATATTGTACAGGTGTTATAGGGTGTAAAAACACTATTACTAGAATAATAATGCATATCTTTATCACAGCTAAAGCAAGAAGAGTTGTATAAGTATGATACAGTTGTGTTTAAGAATTAAAGGAGTATAGTATGACCTGTATAGGCTGCTAAAATATAAGAGAAAATGTAAAGACTAAGCAATAAGAATTCTCTAAGTGAAGTTATTAAGTTGTATTTTCATATTTTTCTGTATTTTATTAGAGCAAATATTTAATGTCTTAACTTGCGTTCAAAGTCGTTAAGATTAATTTTGATAAGTATTTAGTAAAGTATCTAAAATACTAAGGATAAAGTTGTTAGCAATAACTAGGCACTTCTTGCACTAGCATAATAGTATTACAAATAGTTTACTCGCAATAAATTTATTTTAGATTATAACCTATATGTAAGAAGTAAATACAGTTTTCAGAGACTATATACTTAGTATAGTATAAGTAAGTACTTATATTATACTCTTCCTAAAAAGCTGCATAAAGCATCTAATAAGTAAGATGAGTATAAGGAGCTTGCTAGACTAATAAGTAATATATGTTCTCGAGCTAGCCTGAATTTAGTCATCCTCTAATCTTAGGGACTTAGTACTGATATATATTAAAGCTTTGATTAGTAATTTCAATAGTTTCTAGGTTGTTAAACAGGTAGCTAAGCATATTAGCCTTAATAGTGCTATGCTTTCCAAACCTATGATAGAAGTCTACTATTTCTATCTTTATTCTAAATTTCAGCTTGTCTATAGCAGCTATATTTAGTATATTGGAATACTAGGAATAGCTTAGCATATTATCTTCTAGACAGGTAGAGCGGAGTCGCTAAATAAATAAAATAGACTCTGCCTAATAGGACTACATAGACTTCTACCTAGTATAGCATTTATATAATATCATAAGTACTCTATTGATAGGCCTAGCGTTTATTACTTTTGAATTTACCCTTATGATAGAAATAATACCTTCTTAATATAAGAAGCAAACTTAGCTAAGCTTGACAACAGCTTTGCTCTGCTTCTCTATATAGACTTTATAATACTATTCTTTAATAGTCGAGAAATAAAATATATACTTATTAGTTAACTTTATTAGATATATCTTGTTTATTATTTTTAGTAATATGCAATAGATACTGTAAAAGTATCTTAGGTTAGAAGGGATAAAAGACACTTACTGCTTCTAGTATAGAAGCGTGTGCTTAAACTACTTATAAGATACACCTTACTCTATAGTAAGAGATAAGAAAAATACTCTTTATTAATTATACTTTGAAGTATTAATATCTCAACTATCTCTCACTATTATAAGTAATGTTAAGTAAGCAGTATTGCATTTACTTACGCCTTTATAAAATCATTCTTCTTCTACAGCTAATAGTTTAGAGATAGCTTTATTTACCTAATTAGAATAATAAGCCTGCTCTTGATGTTAAAATTTAGAGTAAGCCTTGTTACTATATATTTCAAGCGCTAAGCTACTTTTCTATTAGCAAAGCGTTACTATATTAATTAAGAAGCATATTGAAGTAGTATAAATGTGATAAAGTAATCTCCTCAACTTATAATAATAAGCTAAGTAATATTAACTAGAGAAGAGAATTCTTTAGCTAGAAGAATTCAAATATGGTGAAAATATAGTCGTATTAGACAATCTTCTAAGTTTCTACTGTTAAAATAGATTTATAATCAACGGTAATATAGCGCCTAGTATAATATATACTTGGTGCACATTAAAACTAAAGAATCTAGTAAGGGAACTAGGGTAAGAATATCTAGAAATATTAGAAGTTTATCTGATTCTGTAGAATAGCTTTTCGCCTATTACTTAAAGTGTTAAGAGAAGATAAAAATAGAAAAATATAGTTAATATAAGACCTTATAGGTAACTCAAAAGAGCTTTAGTACGCACACTTTAAATGCAGCTCTGAAGCTTAGAAAAAGATTATTATCTAGAACTACAACAAGTAGTATATACTTAATTTGCTAGCAGACTCTATAAACTACAGCTTTAGAGTAGCTAGAGCGCACAGCTAGTCTTTCTAGTAAAAAGATTAGACTGTTAGATCTTTTACTAGATATTTAGAAGTTGTAAAAGTTTAGTTAACCTCTTATGCTAAAATATAAATAGTCTAATGCTTATTTATAAAGCTAAGACCTAAGCTATAGTAGTTTATTACTAATTACTACTAAATTTTAGTAACCTGTAAAACCTTAATAGCATCAGCCTCTATACTTAAAAGAAATTTCAAAAAAATAATTACTATATAAATATTAGTTTTGAGGCGTACTCTAAAGGAAATAGAAGTAAAGTTCTTCTACTTTTCTATCAAGTTAGTATAGTAAACTATAGGATAAGTACCTAGTTACATGCTATGAATCCAAGAAGAAGGGCTACTACACTAATAATTACCAAAGTAGTAACTTAAACTAGCTACTTATTAGTGTTAAATATCTGAAAAAAAATTAAGCTTCTCTAAAACTCTAGAATTAATAAGGCGTATACTTATAGATTTTTTACTAGGTATAAGTTGTATATATCACGCAGGGGTAGGCACTGCCTTAGAATATAAGCTGGAAATAGTTCTAGACTTATAAGCAAATACTAGCTTAGTTAGCTAAACAAGTGCTATAGAAATAGGTCTTACTTTAATCAAGAGCGCTAAGCTTCTTAAGCTAAGATAGATAAGTTTATAATATTAAGAAACTTATACCACTTATATATTATATCTACGCATTACTAATAGTAATATTGTAGAGCGCTGCGCTAACGTTACTTTATATAGAGTAGATAAGGAAGGTCTTTGTAAGGGGCTACGCTCAGGGAGCTATTGCACAGGTATACTAAGGTTGTATTTGATGGAGGACAGATGGGAAGGTAGCTACAGTCCGAAGGTTATTTAGAGGGCAGCGGCTTAGAATAACGTTTACCTAGCGCGCTAGTGCAGAATCTAGGTAGCTAGCAGCTTAATTAGATCCTGTAAGCAGTGCGCCCTGCGTACGTAATTAAGATCCTATTAAGAAATAAGCTAACTAGGCTTTAGCCGATTACAATACCTTTCTTCTCTCTTCTGCTTAAGAGTATAATCTGCTGAAAACGCTCTAGCAGGCGTCTCTTGCTATTCTAAAAGCTCTTTATATAGGCTAACTACTATTCTAGCGCTTCTGTCTCCTCTAGCAGTTCTGCTAGATCAAAGGACGTTTAGTAATATTCTTTTTACTTAATATTATAGTATAGCTTCTATCTACGCCCTTATCATTTAAGCTGCTTAGTAATAATATCCTCTATAACGTACTTCTTCTATCTATCTACTTATAATAGTAGTAGCTAGTAGTTATCTTATACTTAACTTAGTAGCGGGTCTGTGTTAGTAGGGCGGAGTTAATTAACGTTGAAAACAGGTTAGTAACCTAGTAAAGTATCTAGCTTTACTAAATAGCTATTAACTACCTTCATTACTATATACTTATCACATTTCTAATTAAGCTTGCGAGACTCGCAGCTAATTCTATACTGCTTATTAAGCCTTAGCTAGACTTTGTTACTAGCCTTATAGTTTCTAGCCTCTTCATAGTGCTTATTTGCTAATTTATTCTGTTTAACCTAGGCTTTAGCTATGCTAGCTTAAACTAAGTTTAGTATATTTTAGAGCTTAGCTATAATTGTCTTAGCCTTTTTACGTTCTAAACACGCTTTAGCACTATACTTCTTATAATTAGCGCTATAGAGGACCTCTAGCTGTAGCAGGTCTACATAATAGCTGTATTATAAGAAGAATAGAGATACTTCTATTAACGTTACATCTCTGCTATTAATTGCTACTTAAGCTATAGGGTGAAGAGGCGCCTAATTATTTTGTGCTAAGCTAATAAACGCTTAGATGTACGCTTTCTATACGCTATTTATCTGCTCTATTAACCTATCTATCTGCGGGTAAAAAGCTGGTAACAATTACTACTTAATCTTTAGAATCTTGCAAAGACACTTTTATAATAAGCTTATAAACTAGCTGCCTAAGTTAGAGGTAATTGCGTTAGATAGCTAGTAGTAAGCAACTATATACCTAAGGGATGCTTAGACTACTATCTCTATTATTATGTTAAGTAGCAGAATAAAGGTAGAATCTTTTTCTAGATAGTTAGTTACTACATTAAAGTTCTTTATGCCTTTACTAGCAGGTAGGCCTTTAATAAAGTCTATTAAGATTTCCTTTTAGAGGTAATTAGGGATAAGTAGTAGCTTAAGTAGTTTCTAGACTTCTTCTATCTAAGGCTTTATTCTTCTACACACGTTGCAGTTCTATATATAGTACCTAATACTATCTTTTATACTTAGGTAGAAGAAATTGTAAGCAAGTATTGTGGTGGAGCAACTAGGGCATAGCGAGCCGGACAACGGGCAAACACCGGAAAGGTAAAAAAAGAGCTCAGCAGCCGTCTAAAGGGACATCAGATAACTACATATATACACAAAAAAAAGACAAGAACAAAGAATTAAATTCTATTTAACCTAACTCTGCATCAAGCACCCGTTCTAATAGAGAACTTACAGAATACTCTACTATATATAGCGACCAACTAAAACTCAAACTATTACAACTACAGCCTTAGAAAGGCTAAGCGCTCTAACAAATGCGCGAAAACAATACTGTAAAGGTAACTTAGCAGTAGCCTTAGATAGAAACTAAAGATACAGAAAAGAAGAAAATAAAACAAACAAAAGTAATTTAATTAATAGGAAGAAAATAATAATACAATATAGTTGCAACAGCGCAAAAAAATAAAGAGTTTAAGATAATAAAACTAAAGCAACACAAGTAATTAAGAAAGAAAAAGAAGAGGGATACTAGAAAACCCTAAATAGCAGTTAGTACTAACAGAAATAATAAAGGCACTAGAGTGCCTCTAATAATTATAATAATAGCTAGTTTACTGCCTGCGTATAAAAAAAGAAGACGCTTACAAAGAGTAAGAATTAAGATAAAGGTAGCTTAGATAGAGGTATAGATAGAAAACAATATAATAGGAAATGCGCAAAACTGCTCTCTAAAGAGCAATTAGCAGCTACTATGTAATAAAAGTACTAACGTAGTTAAAAAACGCGGCGAAAGACTTTATAGAGACAGAACAGTGCAAGCGCAGCTAGGCGCGCTGTCTCTTACAGCCTATATAAATAATAGAGTAATAGCCTTTCTAGCAGACAATACTAAGCTTTATAACAAAGTATAAGAATAGCTTTACACTCTACTCTAGTTAGTATTTTCGCTTCTACTAGTATTGCTTCTAATACTTCTTTAGCACACTGCACGAATAAGCGACAGCTACTAGGTAAAACGCAAACTAGAAAAAAGAACTCTCTTAGTTACTAAATTATCTTTAAGAATCTAAGATAGCCTTTATTTACTAGCTTAAACTACTAAGCAACCTGCCTAGATATTAGCGGCAATACTAATCTCTAAAGATAGCAGCACTCTAGTAGTAGCTACTCTAGAAGAATTATTAACTTAGGATTAGCTAACTAGTTAAACGTATAAATCTAATATAGCAAAGGCTCTTTAGATAATAGCCTTATCCCTCTAATAAATTAGTAGTTGTAACCTAGCGTACACTAGCTAACTTCTACTATACCTAGCTAAAATAGTCCCTATATTTAATACAACTAATGTTACAGTCTATCTTAAACGCTTTAAAGACATATTAAAGTACTATAAGTTTACTAATAAAATAAAAATTAATCGCCTTTTAGCCTACTATAAGCCTAAACAGCGCGCTATTATTTAAGCCTTAAGCAAATACGCAACTGCTCTTATAAACAAATCTTAGAAGAACTTCTTAGACTTCTTTAGAAAGCTCTTCCGCACAAATAATAAAGACTAGCAAGAAGCTTAGGCGGAGTACTTTAAGCACTAGCTTCTCTAATACTAATCTAGAACTAATCTTAATATTAAAGAGTACCTACAGAAGTTTTAAATAAAAAGCAAACGCTATATTAAAGTATCTACTATTAATAAAGACTGCTAAGAATTTAATCTTATAAAAGAATTACTTTTTAGACAAGCTACTAAGGTTTTTAAACGCTTTACACTCTAAACTAATAATCTAAAAGCGTTTAACTATAATAAGATTAGAAGTTATTTTAGTACCTACCTTAAAGTTAAAGAAGAAGCTTATATACTTAACTCTTCTAAAGCAGTTAAAGAGTTAATCTCTAAAGTAGAGCTTATCCCGCTGCTATCAAATAGTGTTTAGTATACGCAACTAATAACCTAAGTACACTAGGCCCTTTATACTTAATAGTACTAACCTTTCTAACCCTCTAAGCTTAATATAGCCCTAAAAGAAGATTAAACTAGACGTTAGTAAACTAAATTACCTTCTAGAAAGGCCTCTACTAATATAGAAGTAGATAATTTAGTTAGTAAAATGCTTAACCTAAAGATTAATTAGGCTAACGTAGTTTACAAGCGAGTCGCCCGTACAAGCGAGGCGCCCACCCCACCAACTTTGATCACCTACCTTGCCTTTGCGTACAATGCCCTAACCCTACTACATTGTATTACGCTTATCTAAAGCTAATATACAGCTAACTATCTTGTCTCTTAACAAGCATTAGATTAAGACTGTACGAGCAGCTGCTTAGGCCTTTGATGTCCCTCGTACGACGCTACGCGACCGACGCGCTGGCAAGCCTCCACGACGCGATTGCTAGTCTAACTCGAAGAAGCTCACCCAGCTAGAGGAGGAGGTAATTGTTAGCCATATACTAAGCCTAGATCAACGTGGATTTGCGCCTACGTACGCAGCTGTACGTGATATAGATAATAAGCTGCTAGCTGCGCGCGGCGCAGGCTAGGTTAGCGTTTACTAGCCGCGCAACTTCGTTAAGCGTACAGACAGGCTTATAACACGTTTTAACTAAGCGTACAATAGGCAGAGAGCTCTATGTAAGGACCCTGTGTTAATTAGAGGCTGGTTTAAGCTTGTAGAGTAGACAAAGGCGAAGTACGGCATCTGCGATAAGGACGTCTATAACTTCGACGAGGCAGGCTTTATAATAGGCAAGATCAAGACCTAGCTTGTCGTGACAGGGTTAGAGAGGAGAGGCAGGCTAAAGGCTATCTAGCCTAGCGACTGTAAGTGGGTGACAGCGATAGCTGCGATTAACGCTGCTGGCTGGTTAGTCCCACCATTCCTTATCTTCGCTGGCCAGTATTACCTGTCTGCCTAGTATAAGGAGGCAGATATCCCACGCGACTGGGCGATCGCAGTTAGCGACAACAGATAGACAACTAACAAGCTAGAAGTTAAGTAGTTAAAGCACTTTATTAAGCATACAGAGGGGAAGGTTGTTAGAGCACGTTAGCTGCTTATCCTTAATAGCCACGAGAGCTACTAGTCTCTTAAGTTTTAAGAGCTCTGCAAGGAGAATAATATCTACACGCTCTGTATGCTACCTTACTTATCTTACCTACTTTAGCCTCTTGACGTTAGCTGCTTCTCGCCGTTAAAGCGAGCGTACAGCCGTGAGATTGAGAGCCTGATCTGCCATCAGATTAACCACATTACTAAGCTTGAATTCCTGCCAGCGTTTAAGGCAGCCTTTGATCGCTCGTTTACTACAGCTAATATCTGCTCAGCTTTTCGAGGTGCAGGCCTTGTTTCTCTCCAGCCAGACGCTGTCCTATCAAAGCTAGACGTGCAGCTGCGTACGCCTACTCCAGCTGCTCTACCAGAGGCTCTCTGGGAGGCTCGTACGCCGAGCAACGTACGTGAGCTTAAGGCTTAATTAACATTAATACGTGATCGCGTGCGACAGCACAAGAGCTTATTACTAGCTTTAATTATTAAGGCGATTAACTAGCTTAAGAAGGGGGCTGAGGTGATAATGCTCTCAGCTAAGCTAATGCGTGATCAGATTGCCAGCCTTAAGAAGGCTAATAAGGCAGCCTTAGCGCGTAAACAGCGTAAGAAAAAGCGTTTACAGAAGCGAGGAGTCTTAATAAAGGGAGAGGGAGAGGATATACTCGCTTAACGTAAGGCTAATTAGTAGATTACTTGTAAAGAGCGTTAAGAAGGAGAGCGATTAGGCCTTAGCCGCTAGGCTTAGGCGCGCTGCAGCAGGTGCAAAGAGACTAGGCACAACTTACGTATATGCAAAAAAGAATACTTTATATACTGCTTAATCTACTCTATTAATATCTATTTATAATCTTAAAGGGTGGTTGAGTTGCATAGTTAGATAGGTGATCAAAGTTGGTGGGGTGGGCGCCTCGCTTGTACGGGCGACTCGCTTGTAAACTACGTTAGTTTAAAACTAAAGCTGTAGAAACTTTAGTAGTCTTTCTGTAAAATAAAGCTTATAACTAACCCTAATATTTAAAGTAAGGTTAATCGCCGCGCTAGCGACAAGGCAAAGTTTCTTTAGCTACTCCCTAGCCAGAACCCTAGGTACTAATAGCTAGATAACTAATATTATTTCTAATAATATAATATAGGTTACTAGCAAAATAGAAACTAGGTATACTAGAACAACGCTTAGAACTTCTAGAGCTAACCGCCTTAGTACAACTAAGAAAGAGAATAAGAATAATTATTTAATATAATAATAAACTGCTAAGTTTATAATAAGCTAAACTATTAAAAAAACAACTACTTTAATCTAAAAGCCTTTATAAAGAAAGAATAGGTCTACCTAGATAAGCAATTAGCACTGTAATAGGGAATAGAGAATAACCCTTAGAGTAGAGTACTTAACCTTAGACAGAGGCTTTAGGCTAAAAACCTTTTAGCCTAAATCAAGAGAAGGTTCCTTAAATAAGACGTTAACTCTCTAACAGTTACTGCACTGTTAAAAAAGAAACTAGCTCTTAGTACTATTAAGAATAACGCTATCTTAGTCTAACTTATTCTAGATTCCACTAGAAGCATTTCTAACAACAAAGCTAAACAATACTAGAAGCTGTTAAGTATCTTTACTAAAGCGGAGTTAGACTTTAGACTGTAGATAAGATAATAGTGCAATAATATCGCATTAGCTACTATTACTAGAGCGCAACTAGAATAGAAAATTTATTTAAGCTAAGACTAGTTTAAGGTATAGAAGACGACCTAGAAGACAGTCCTGCGCAAGCTAAGTAGAGAATATATTCCCCACTTAAAGGGATATAAGAGCTAGTTTAAAGCGCTCTTAAACAACAGTAGGTTTAACAAGAATAAAGTAGTCTAATTTAATTTACTACCTAAGATAATAGACTAGAACAACACTTCTTATAATTAGACCTAAGAAGAGATACTAGATTATAGGGCAGGCCTAAATAATAAGCATGTAACAGGTAGAACCTGTGTTGGGCCTCGGTCGGGACGACCTCGAAACTTAATCACAGCCTCGGAAACTATCCAGAGTCTTACCAGAACTTACCTAGAGTTCGCTTACAAGGCTATGATAATAAAACCCTATCTCTAGCCTTAGGCTGTTTAATAGTAAATTTATCCTAATTATTTACAGCAAATATCTCTTAATTAGCCCGCTATATTTAAATTTACTCCCTTTTTACTCTAACTAGTATAAAGGCAAAAGGTTTTAAGAGGGAACTATTAGAATCTCTCTAGAAGAAAGACAGAATCTCTTTCTTACAGCGAGCTAGTTTATGCTAATCTATTACTATCTAGCAGTACTACTAGAGTTTTCTAGGAAACCTGTATAAAAGAAAGCTTATAAACCTAAGAAAGTTAGGGTTAGAAGCTGTACTATACGCATAGTCTAGAATAATACCACCGCGTAAAAGAAAGCCTAGAACCTCTTTAGTTCCTAGTTATACTACACACACAGTAACTATAAGAAACCTAAGTTCTCTCCCTCTATAATAAGCAACTCTATAGCTGTCGCGCTAGCAGCGCGACAAGTAGATAAGTTAAGATAAAATAGGCAAAGTAAGAACGCTGTTACCTAGAACTTATAAGAGTATCTCTAGAATTAGCAACTTATAGTAGATAAGATCTATAATAAGGTTATACTTATCGCGGACTTTATATAGAATAGAGAAGAAGGACTAGATACTAACACCTACCTCTATACAAGACCCTCTAGCATTCTAGCTAATAGTAGAGTTTATACCTAAGAATCTATAATAAGACCCTCTCTAGAGAAAGAAGTTAAGACACTCTGCAAGCTTATAGTGCGTATATTACGCTGCCTAGACAATATAACTACCTCGCACGTAAACTCTATAACCTCTTCCTCCCTATTACAGGCCGCCTTTAGCTATTATACTAAGTTCTCTAATTTAGAACTATTTAGAGGCGACTGCAAGTCCTACTACTACTAGAAAATCTAGATCTAGAATAAGGTACTGCAGGAGCAAGCCTAGGGCAGCATAATAGACCCTAAGGCTTATATATTTAGCTGGTTAAAGGGAGACGCTGCACGAGCGGGTATTACGTACATAGAACGCGGTGCCTCTTAAAGGCTAGAAGGACTGTAAAACTTCTTAAATATCTAATACTTAGACCTAATTCTAGATAAGAAAGCCTAAGATAAGCTCTACACTTTTAAGTAGAGGAAAGCGTTGCTTACAGAATATATTTAAGAATTTAACTATTTGATATATAAGGCGGACAAATAAGAAAACACCCTTGCGTTAAAGAGTTGCTTCTGTATAAGCCTCTAGGAAGACCTCTGCAATAAGATAGTTGCGGTAAAAATTCCCTAAAACTAGTCTTTAGAAAGACTCTAAAAAAGAGTATAAGAAGTTAAAAGAATATATTCTATAATAGAATAAGCTATTACTTAGAGAGATCTAGGTACTAGAAAGACTGCAGGGACTTTATAGAGAACGTTTAGCCCCGCCTCTATAAGACTAGAATAAGACTTAAGAATAGCAGGCGAAAGGCAGAATAGGTCTAGCTAGAAGTCTTAGAGAACAGGAAAGCTTAGAACTTATACCTTTATTGTAAAAAGAATAGTTATAAAGCGCAAGAATGCAAGCTTGCTAAAGTAGTTAGGCTAGTTTAGATCTACTCTCTTTCTTTAAGCTTAAGAAGAATTAGAGGAAGAGACAATAACCTATCTTCTTTAGAATCTAACTTAGAAAACTAATCCCTTATTCCTATAGGCCTAGAAATAAGAGCGAAAGTAGTACTAGAATAGCAGGTAACTTCTAAGACTTTCAAAGGCGCTAGCTAGATAGAAACCTATTTACTATTTACGCTCTTATAAATAAGATAACTTTTAGATCTGCTATAATTAATAGTAGGTATCTAACCTTTACTTTTATAAGCTTAGCCTTTGTCTAGAAGGCCTAACTAAAGAAACTAGAAATTAGGCGGAGAATAGTTAACACTACTACAGAACTTAGGGTGATTACCTATATAGTCTATCTATACCTAGATCTTAAAGGACATTAGGAAGTCCTCTAGGCCTATATCCTGTAGGGTCTCTAGGTATATAACCTTATCCTTAGCAGGCTCTAGTTAGACAAAAACGATATCTAGGTAGACTTCTAGAGAAAGCTTATCTACGTAGGACAAGCGTAATAGGAGATCTAGAATAACGATTAAAAGCAGAGAAGAGGAATTGCCTCTACCTAATCTTGCGGAGATTAGCGCCTTATAATACCTAGAGTATGCGAAGCGTAGCTGCGAGCCTAGGCAAGAAGTAGAAAGGATCTAGCTCTTCTCTGCGTTTCTAAGAGATATCTAAGAGGCTTTAGAATCTAAGCCTAAAGACGTAGTAAGGGATATACTACTAGAGTTTGTTTATAACCTATACTACTACTTTTTCTGTATAGAGGCTAATAAGCTCGCCTCTTATTAGCTAGGCATAGACTATAGTATTCCCTTAGTTAAAAAAGAATAGGAAGAACTTAGAAGTACTATAGGGACTGTTATACAGGATATCTAGAGAAGAGCTATTAGCACTTTAAAAAGAGCTTACTTCCTTATTAGATAGAGGGTTTATATAAGTTAGCTAGTTAAGTGCTGCTGCTTCTATACTCTTTATAAAGAAGCCTAAAAGAGGGCTGCGATTCTATGTAGACTATTAAGCGCTAAACACTATATCTAAGAAAGACTAATACCCTCTTCTATTAATTTTAGAAACACTATCCTAGATTAGTAGAGCTAAGTAGTTTACTAAACTAGATATGGTCTAAGCATTCTATAAGATCTAGTTTGCTTCTAGAGAAGAATAAAAGACAGCCTTCTAAACCTAGTATAGTCTATATAAATAGATAGTCTGCTTATTTAGCCTCGCTAACGCCCTAAGCATGTTCTAGAGGTATATTAATCACGTTCTTAGAGAATACCTTAAGATTAATACCTTAGCTTATGTTAATAATATTCTAATTTATTCTAAGAAAAGTTAGCAAGATTACTAGAAGAGGGTCCGCGCTATTATTTAGAAACTAGAAGAGGCAGAACTATAGCTAGACCATAAGAAATCCAAATTCTGTATTAAGAAAACAAAATACTTAGAATTTATTATAGAAGCTAAGAAAGAAATCTCTATAGACTCTAAGAAGATTTAGGCTATTATAAAGTAGAAATCTCTAAAGTTAGTTAAGAGAGTTTTTAGCTTCTTAGGCTTTGTAACTTCTACTAGAACTTTATTAGGAACTTCTTCTAGCTTACTAGCCTTCTTATAAAGCTTACTAGAAAAGAAGTAGAATTTATATAAGGTAAGAAATAGAAATAAGCATTCTAAGACCTTAAGACAGTATTGAGTATAGAACTAGCGCTAGCCTACTTTAACCTAGAACTAGAGACCTACCTAAAGACAGATGCCTCTAGATAGGCGTTAGAAAGGGTCCTTATATAAAGCGGCCCTAAGGGCAGTCTCTAAGTAATTGCTTTCTTCTCTGCAAAGCATATGCCTGCAGAATACAACTATAACGTGTATAATAAGGAACTTTTAGTAGTAATTAAGTGTCTTCTATAATAGCGAAATAAGCTGTAATTAGTCCAGACTTTTAAGGTATTTACTAACTATAAAGACCTAGAATTCTTCTTAAAGGTGAGGCTACTCTAGAAACGCTACGTAAAGTAGTTAAGCTTAATTAGTTCTTTTAACTGTACCTTTAAATACTAGCCTAGCTCTATAAATAGTATAGCTAACGCACTCTTCTACTAAAAAAGCGACGTACCTTTTAGAGACAGCAATAAATAAGTACAAAGTTGTTTCTTCTAGTTGTTAAGGCCCGCCAGGTCGCCAGACAACACACTAGAGCATATTCTAATAATAGCTACTAAAGTAAAGAGAGGCTAAGCACTAATACAATAACCTACTTTAGTTTCTCTAGAGGAAGAAATAGAGCAGAGCAGCACATAGAAGACCCCTAGTACTAGCAGGCGCTTAAAGTAGTACAGTTAGAAAGAAGAAAGTTCCTTCTTAAAACTAAAGCTAAAAACCTTAATATTAGAATATAATATACTATATAGAAAACTTTAGTACAGGGAACGCTTATAGGTACTAGATATAGTAGAGCTAAAAGCCTAGTTAATCTCTAACGCCTATAATAGGTTGTCTACAAGACACCTAGGAAGAGAGAACATATATAAGATTCTAGCCTAAGACTTCTTCTAGCCTAGAATATTAATAGATATACATTAATATATACGCAACTGTAACACTTACAGGCAAGTAAAACTATAGAGAGACCTAAAGCAAGGCCTTCTTAAACTACTTCTTATTCTAGACTAGATTTAGAAGGAAATCTTAATAGACTTTATTACTAGCCTACCTCTAAGCAAAGGGTGTACAGCTCTTATAGTAATTACAGACCGCCTTAGGAAAGGACGTGGTCCTTATACTGCTGCAGTTACTAGATATAAAATTAGTAGCAAAGAAGTTCTTAGAGTAAGTAGTCTTATATTACTAGATTCTAGATTTTATTATCTCTAACCGCGGAGCCTAGTTTACTAGAGATTTCTAGTAGAGACTATGCTAGATGCTTTATATTAAGTAGCGTCTTTCTACAGTATTTTACCTCTAAACTAATAAGCCTACTAAAAGGATAAATAGTATAGTAGAAACCTACCTATAGGCCTATATAAACTAGGCGCAAGATAATTAGGCTACCCTATACCTAGCCGCACAAATCGCAATTAAAGAACGCGTTACAGAGTTTACTAAGGTTAGTCTATTCTTCTTCTAGTATAGCTACAAGATAGACCTAATCTACCTACTTAATAAGAAAGAAGATCTTCTACTGCTCCACGACTTATCTAGAAAAGTTAGCTAAACTTCTTATTAAGAAGTTTAAGAAAACTATTAAGTTTGTTTAAGCAACTATAGCAGATTTCTAGCAAGAACAAAAGCGCTAAGCAAACTATTACAGAACTAAGGCACCAGTTCTTAGAGAAGAAGATTATGTGTAGCTATAGTACAGCCTGCAGTTCTTCTATAGAAGACTAAGTAAGAAGCTAGACTAGAAAAACTCTAAGTTTAGGGTAATAGAACTTATAGATAACAGGAACGTGAAGCTTAATACCCTTAAGGGAGTCTATCTAGTCTTCTATAGAGACAGGCTGCGCCTGGTTTTTAGCAACCTAATGCTAGGCTAAGCCTAAAGCAACTAGCAACCTAATAGCATTAAGGTTAAAGAATAGAAAGAATAGTTAGTAGACTCTATACTTCGCGAAAAGTATAAAGAAAGGTCGCGGAAATACCTTAGTGCAATAGGTAGGTTATAATAGTCTAACCTAGAAACCTGCGGAATTACTGCAGAATATAGAAGCTTTATATAAATAGTTAGAAGTTATAACTATACTAAGAGATAACAAGGGAAATCTCCCTAAAAGAATTTTCTCTAACCTAGAAAGAATAAAAATATTAGGAAGTTATAAATGTAATTTTTATTTAATAGCCTAGAGGCTTAGAAACTACACTAGAATCTACCTATAAAAAACTAGAAAACTTCTCTTTCTTCTTAATACCTCTAAGCTTACTAGCGTCTTTACCTAAGCGCTTAATCTTAGGCATTAAGAATAGAGCCTTAGTAGTTAAGCGCGCAGACTAGCTAGAATCTAGATAGAGCTTCTAAGGAAGTTAATAATAGTAGGGCCTAGAGGTAGAACTGTTAAAGGCATCCTTATTATTATTATTACTACTACTCTTAGTATATCTAACTAGGCTAGCACTAATTGCGAGGCCGCCTATATTAAGTAGGAATTAAGGCGGAGGAGATAAGACTTTGCGGCGCTAAAAATATAAGGTTAGTAAAAAACTCTAACTTAAGCCTAGAAAACTTACGCGATAACCTGCAGCCTAAGCAGGCGAGCTGTTATCCTTCTTAACTGCAGACTTACGCTAGGTCTGCTACTGCTGCTGCTGCTGCT
This sequence comes from Alternaria brassicae, assembly GCA_004936725.1. Lineage (NCBI taxonomy): Eukaryota > Fungi > Ascomycota > Dothideomycetes > Pleosporales > Pleosporaceae > Alternaria > Alternaria brassicae. The sequence continues at coordinate 958,824 of CM016505.1, read as the reverse complement.
GCGCAATAGCTAGCTAAACCTAGACCTTATCTAGCTTAGCCTTAGTGTACCTATAAGAGCTAGCCCTAAAGTTATTATTTTAAGCAACTAGCTAGTTAATAGTCTTAAGGGGTAGTCTAGTAGCCTATCTAAGAATTAGTAAGAACTAATAGAATAGAGCTAGAGGCAGAACTTACTATAACGCAGCCTAGGTTTTTATAGTAATAGCGCTTATAAGCCTTCTCTCTTAAACTCTTATACGCAAAGGTACACTAAACTCTCTTTCTAATATACTTACTACACTTATAATACTAAAGATTCTTAGCAAGTTTCTTTATAGCTATATTTAGAGAGCGCGGAGTATAACTAGAGGGAGAGAAAGGCATAAGGTTATTATTATTATTAGGCGGCAGAATAACAGCCTTAGCCTTGCCTTTACTAGGAAAGGCGGGCGTAGAGGGCGAGAAAGAAGCGTTGTCTTAGCTACTCTTAAAAAACTATGCTATATTAGTATTTAGTTATAGAAATTAAGTAGAAGAAAGTTAGAATTCTTTATATATATAAAAGATGCTTTTAGAAACTAAACAACATTACTACAGTCTTAGCGGAAGTAAGAGACACGCATAGCGAAGCAAATACAGCTCTAGGCAGATACGCGGTTTCCTTAGAAAGAAGAGGAAATTTAGGCGCGTCCGCAATTAGCTCTTACTAGATAAGAGCGTAATAAAAAGCAAGTAGTCTAGCAATTATAGAAATATGCTAGAATTACCTTAGGCAGTAAGCTAAGTTATTAGCACCTAAAAATAGATACTAGAGTTTAAAAAGAATATACAAACAGAGTATTTGCTGTTGCGTTAAAGCCCTTAGGAATAGAGGCAAGTATTTACAAGCAACGCAGAAGATAAACTAGAGTTAGAATAGACTTATAAATGCGCAAACAAAATATAATAGCAATAATAGAAGAATACTAGTTATAAAATAGTAAGAAGCTAAAGTAGACTGTGTAATTAAATTGTATAAATAATATCTTTGTTTATTGCAGAAATAAGTTAAGACAATAAACGCGGTCTTTACAGGAATCGCGAAGAACCTTAGAAGTAGCGCAGGCCTAGGCTGTGCACAAACTACAGAAATAGTAGAGCGACACTAACTGTCGCAGGACACCTTAGAGCAGATAATTCTAAGACTGCTAGAATTACAGTAATAAAGTAACAGACACTATAGAAAATTCTTATAACATAAAAGGCTTCGCCTTAAGGGAGAGAGAGGGTTATAACAGGTAGAACCTATATTAGGCCTTAGTTAGAATAACCTTAGAACTTAATTATAGCCTTAGAAACTATCTAGAGTCTTACTAGAACTTACCTAGAGTTCGCTTATAAGGCTATAATAACAAAACCCTATCTCCAGCCTTAGGCTGTTTAATAGTAAATTCATCCTAATTATTCACGGCAAATATCTCTTGATCAGCCCGTTACAAAGCAGGTCTAAAAGCGCAAACTTATTAATAAGTTATAACTAGACTTACAGTTAGTCATCTAAAGCATACTTAGCACTATAATACTACTCTTAATTACTATACTAATTAGAAATATGCTAGAGGTTAAGAAGAGCCTGTTCTATTTAAACTACTTAACAGAAGAACTAGTTAAGTTTGATATTACTTCCTTAGAAATAGAGAACTAGACTACTATAGAGAAGAAGGAGTCTAATAGCGAGCCTGCTATTAGAATATTAGTTAGCGCAATAACGCTAAGCACGCTGCCTAACTACGTGCTAATTAAGGCTAAAGATAGAGAAGTTGTTAATTGCTATAGCCTTAAGGCTAAGTACTAGTTAGATCTAGAAATAAACTATATCTAGCAGCATATTATTGCAGACTAAGGCTAAGATAAAAATAACTTAAAGAATAATAAGAACTCTTACCTAAATAACTATTAGCGTTTATATAATAAACTAATAGAAATTAAATATCTCTGCTAAAACTACCTAAACGTATCTATTAATGTTAGGGGCAGCTTCGTTCTCGCGCTACTTAACTTAGAGGCTAAGCTTAACACTATTAAGCAGGAATTAGTAGAAAACGTAATGCTACTAATTATATTACTTCCTAGAAGTATAAAGGCTGCTTAAATAGTTCTAGTAAATAGAAGCACTGCTAGCTTTAAAGGGATTATATAGAGTATACTAATAGTGATAAGCTAAATTTAAGTACAAATAAACTTCTTTATAGTAGAATCCTATACTAACCTAATTATTTTAGAAAACCTATTCCTAATAGACTTTTAGGCCTATATTAAGTATATAACTAATAGACTAATATACTACTATATCTTTAGTATTAATAGGCAGTTTAATACAAGGTTTATGTACGCAAGAAGTAATAGGCTTAGCGCACCTAATCTATATATAGGCTCTATAGCAGAAAAAAGGGCTAGAAGTGTAGCTGCTAGCGTATTACTCCTATATCTACTAGAAGGACTAGCAGAAGTCTATGTAAAGCTAAGTGCGGGCGTATGCTTAGTATAAGTAGGGCTTATTATTAAAGGCCTAAAAAAGGATTAGCTGCTAATAAAACTAGTTAGCTAGTAGAGAAGAAGAAAAGGCAGAAAGAAGACAAAGCGCTAATTATACCTTTCTTAGAAAGAAGAAGACTTAATAAGAGTCTTCTCTAACAGAAGCTTATTAGTGCGTAATAAAGACAGACTATATGTGTTTATAATAAAGAGTTATAATACCCTCTTAGAGGACATTCTTGCAGCAATAATAGAGCTAGCAACTAAAGACTGTGTAACAGAAATAATAGAGGAAGCGTTCTAGCATAAGAGCTTAGCACACGTTAATTAAGAAGGCGCCTTATCTATTAAGGTAATATTAGTACTTCTAATCCTAAAACACTAACGCGCTAACGCAAATAGTCTAAATAACGCTTAGGTTAATATAGCCTATAAGTAAAAGAGAGTAAAAGTTAAACCTATTAATAACTCTAGTTAACTATTAAAAACAATTAAAAAAAGACTTAACTAGAAGAAAAGAGCTGCTGCACACTAGAAACCTAACAATAATAGCAGCATAGCTTCTTTCGCGAAATACTTTAAGCTAGAATATGCTACCTTCTTTAGAGGCACGTAGCTTACGCCTAAACGCATTTTAGAAATAAAGATCTTATCTAAACTATAACCTTAGGAAAAGAATATGCTTATATAGGTTTTATACTAAAGAGAAGCTACTCTAGTATAGAATTTCTGTAGATTAGGCTAAGTTAGTAGAGAGATTATCCCACCTATAGTAATTAATATAATTAAGCATTAGGCATAGAGAGCAGGTTAGTTTCTAGTGTTAAGAAAGCTTTAGCAGATTATAATTAATATAATTTAGGATTTTATTAATTAAGAAACTCTTAAGCTCTGTAAAGGCTAATATTATAACTTCTAATTCTTAGTAGCTAAGAAGAATAAAGTCTATTAGCTTATTAATAATGCCTAAAAGCTAAATAGAGTTACTATCCGCAATACTAATTCTCTACTAAATTCTAATAGGTTTTTAGAAGAATTTGCAGGATTCGTTATTATAAGCCTCTTAGATTTTTTCTTATAATACAGCTAGGTTAAGCTATACAAGAATTCTCGCGATATAAATGCCTTTTCTACCCCTCTAAGGCTTATTTAGTAATGTATATTACTAATAAGAATAATAAAATTAGTAACTAAGTTTATTTAGGATATAATAAAGATTTATAAAGAGTATATATTAGATAGGTATATACAATGCTTAGACAATGTTTATATTAAAGGCCTAAAATCTAGATACAATAATAGAGAAGTTAAACTAGGTATTAGGCAGTTTGTTACTAAACACATTTTTAATATTAATAAGATACTAGCAGACATTAAGAGGGCAGAAGCTACTATATTAGGCTATAAATCTAATTTCTATTACTTCTCTATAATTATAGTAGGCTACAGAATAGATAAGTATAGCCTCTACCTAGATAAGAAGAAGATTAATAAGATACTTAACTAGCCTAAATGCCGCAACACTAAGAAAGTCTAAATATTTATTAGAATATGTGTCTACTATTAGATATAGATATAAGGATTCGCTATAATAGCAGCCCTGCTATTCTAGCTGCTACGCAAGAACGCATTATTTAAATAGACTAATCTTTAGGCCTAGTCTATAAGCTAACTTAAGAAAGCACTTATAATAGTATCTGCACTTATTTCTATTAACTATATAGAACCTATACAGCTAGTAATCCTTATAGTAGACAGCAGTAAAAAGGGATAAGAAGCTGTTATTATGCAAGAAGATCTAAACAGTTATTAGCACCTAATCTGCTATAAAAGTAGGGTATAGTTAGCTACTAAACGTAACTAGGATTCTAGCAAATATAAGTGTAAGGCACTTCTGCTAGCTTTAAAGAAGTTTAGATTCTATATTTATAGATTACGCTTTATTATAGAAACAGACGCCAAAATACTTATAGCTTAACTTTAGCGTAGTGCGACAGACCTTCTAGAAGCCCTAGTTACGAGATAGCTTACCTTATTAAATATATAGGAATTTAATATTGTCTACGTAGCTAGCAAGAAAAATGTAGTAGCTAATACTCTCTCTTATAAACTAAAGCTTAATAGCTAGAAGCTACTAAGTAAACTAGAGAAAGATATAGAAGACTTTATTAACGCCTACCTAAACGCAGTTTAGCTTATTATAGATACAACCCCCGCTCTTGCATATAGTATAAGTACTATAGATTTGTCTTTTAACTAGAACCTACTAAATAAGAGATATAGTAATAAGTTACAAGCTATTATATCCTAGATTCTATTCTGCAGAAAGCTAGAGCAGTTATCTAAATTAGAAATGTAGAAGTTTAAGTAAAAAGCACTCTAAATAATAGTTAAGAAGCTACACCTCTTTACTCTACTTAGAGGATGACGCCTACTTGAAAGAGTAGTTAATAATTCATGTTAATAATAAGAGATTATTCGCTCCCTTTATAATAACTCTAGCTACTAAGGCAAAGAAGGTACGTGGCGTAAAGTATAAGCCTAATATTATTAGAAAAACTAGTATAAATAAGTTAAAAAGTACGTTTAATTGTGCCTTAAATGCTAATCGCACGCAGCTGCAACAGTATAAGAGGAACTTTAGCTAATAGAACTACCTAATTTATTATTTAGATAGATAATAATAGACGTGGTTTATATGCTACTAGGACGTAATAGTAAAAGATTTCTAATAGTTGCTTAAGACTATGTCTTCCAATAGGTTAAGGCTAAGGCCTTAGCAAGAAACAACTCTGCTAGTGTGCTAAAGTTTCTTTAGAATAACGTGTTCTGTAGATAGGGACTTCTACTTAAGATATTAGCTAATAGAGAACCTAAGAATAAAGGTATAGTAGAGGCACTGTAAAGAGAATAAGGAATAAACAGGGTTATTTCTAGCGCGTATTACCTATAAAGCTAGAGCGTTATAGAATGCGGTTACGCCCTACTCGTCACAGCTTTAAAGAAGCTTCTAGGGAACTAGGTTAATAATCTGTCTAATATACTCTAGGCAGACTAAATAATAGTTAAGCTTTCTACTAATAAGATACTAGCGTATATAGTCGCAGGTTAACAGCATATTCTACTAATTAAACTGTTAATACTAATCTAGTAAACGCTGCCTTAGCAAGAAGTTACTAATACTGCGTTACTTTTAGCTATAAGAGCAAGACAGTTTAATCGCCAAGATAAGCGTTTCTAGAAGGTAATTAATAGGATAGTACGACTATGTTACGAGAACAAGAACTATTTTAATAATACAAAAGTTCTTTAGCTAACTAGGCTAGCTGCTAGCGACCTGGTTCTGCTGAGGGACTTATTCTATAAGAATGACTAATTAGTACTAATAAAGTTTCTCCCTAAATAGACAGGCCTATTCTAAATTTAATACGTTAATAAGAAAGGCTAGTACTAGCTTAAAGAACTTAATAGCACTAAATTTTTAAGTTATATACTAGGAAATTGTCTAAAGGCTTTTTATTAGCGCACTCTTGCAGATTTAGTATAAATTAACAGTAATAAAGCAGTAGTAGATTAGGCTTAAGATTAGGCTAAGAATACTAACCCTAAGGATAGCTTAGCTTCTGAAGGCTAAGAACCTAGCTATTACTAGCTAATATATAGATAGAATACTTCTATACCTTGAGCTAGGCAGGAATTAGCGTAAAGAAGAAGCTAACGCTTATAAGAATAATAATAATACTAGCAGACTAAAGAAGTTAAAGAGCGTTAAGATATTAACTGCGTAAATTCTAAACTATAAACTCTAGTAGCAGTAATTCCTTAAACTAGGCCTCGCTTTAACCTAAAAAACTATTAGTATATAAGGTTGTAAAACATTCTCTAGACTTAGGTAGTTTTACGCAGAGAGATGATATTTAAGTAACTTATAAATTATATTATAAAGTATAGAATAGCTATAGTAGTGTTAGCAGCTTAGAAAGTGCAAAAGATATAGTAAGCTATAGAGATTACTTCCTTCTAGACCTCTTGCTAGAACTCTTGTATTCTAAAATATTATTAGACTTCTTATTAGCCTAAAATTTGCTACTAGCAAAATTATCTTTAAGAATATTATTAGCATCTTTCTTAATATTAATAATAGCAGGCTTATAAGCTTTACTAGCAGGTTTCTTAGCCTTTTTTGAAGAGTAACGTATAATAGACTTTGTAGGACTAGACTGCGCAGAAACCTTAGACTTAGTAGACTTGCGCTAGAAGAGAGTGCGCGACAGAATAGCATTTAGACTGTCTATAGTATCTTATAAAATCTTAAGGCGCTTAGCGCGCTGATAATTAGTAATACTGTTCTTATAGTTGCTAATATTAATTAGCTAGATTTTCTTCTTAAGGCTAAAATCTAAATTAGCTTAAGAATTCTTTTCTTAGAAGTTACTGTAAACTATACTATGCTTATTATAAGTTTAAAGGGCTTTTAGTAGGTTAGGTTTAATAAGAGAACTCTTAAAGCAAGATAAACGCGAAGGAAGATTAAAGCAAGGTAGAAGCAGTAGAGGGCTAGCAGCAGACTTTAGCAAAGACAAGTTAGCAAACTTCTTAGTCACACTTAAAAGAATTTAGTTAGTAAGAATTTAATTAGTAAGAAGCTAAGAATATCTAAATAATATTTAAAAACTTACTAGTTATAAACTATTACAAGAACTTAGATTTACTATAGCAGTTTGTATAAGTACTACCTATTATCCTCTTACTATCCAAAATAATAGTATAATAAGTCTTAAAGTACAGACTAGACGCTTTTGCGCAGTAACTATATATATTATTAGCGCTATCTATAAGAGAATCTTTACTAGAAGCAGAAGAGTGTTTAGTAAGTTTAGTAAGGTAGTAGCAGAGTAGAGCGGCAATCTAAGGCTTAAAAATTGTGCGCTTCTAAGTGCTATTTAGAGAGAAGAAATTACTAATAATAGTATTCTTAGCTACTAGATTAAGATTTGGGTTAAGTAGATAACGCTAGAATAGATCCCTTATATTACAAGACATAATAGCGGCAGATAATAGAAGACTAAATAGCTTATTTAAACTTAGAATGCTAAAAATAAAAGCCTAAAAATTATTAATAAACTTAGTATTAAGCTTATAGTTAGCCTGCTTATAAACTAGAAAAGGCAGATATTAGAAGAATATTTAGTATATTATATTAGAGAATGGGTTTACTTACTCTACTTAGTAATATAATTACTAGCAGACTTAACCTTAGAAAAAGTGTATAACTCTAAATACTTATCGCCTAATAGCTTAGGTATTAGCTTTAATATAATAGACAAATTAATAATAAGAAGGGTATTAGTAATAGTAGCAGGAAGCTTCTTAAGCTAAATAGGCGGAGCATTATTAAGCTTAAGACTAGAACCCTTAACCTTAGCCTTCTGCTTAGATCTGCTATAACTAGAGACTATAAATAATATTAGCAGAGGTGCCTTGTTATCTACAGCCTGATCTAAACATTCTTTAGAATATATAGGCAGTCTATCTATAGCATTTACAGACTCCTTAAGCTAAATCTATAAAGTGTATAACTTAGTATTAATAGAGAACGCGTTATTAGTAAACCTCTTAAAAATAGACTTATTAATATTATTATTGCTTAGGGCGCGTAATAGCTAAAAGCAGAAAAAGAACAAAATAGTGCGTAATAGGATTTAAGGATTAGTTAGCGCAGTATATATATTAACGCTATTAGCGCTAGTAATAGGAGGACTAGAGAGAGGAAGCGATGCAGCAGGCTCTTTAGGTAATCTAGCGGGAGTTTTAGCAGACTTAGCGTTAGCAGTAGCAGGCTTAACCTTAGAAGCTAGCGCAGTTGCAGAAGCTAGTACAGGCTTAGAAGGCGCTTTAAGAAGAGTATTAATAGCAGTAAAGAAGAATATAGGAAAGATTATAAAAGCAGTGCGCGAGATAAGACAGTAAAAGCTAAAAGTAAGACTAGAGCAGGCGCAAGAAGAAGATAGAGTAGAAGTAGAAGTAGAAGTTAATATTAAGTAGAGAAGAAGGGCAGTAATGTTAACCTAAAAAGCAGTTAAAGCTATAGCAACAGACCTACTCTAGCCACGCAATAGCTAGGCACTAGCTACACTAGAAGATAAGATAGCTATTAGTAAAAGAGAAGTCTAGAATACAGCTAAGATATTAAGAAAAGAGTAGAATCTTAAAAGCTAAAGAATTCTAAGCATTCTAAAGTATGTAAGGCCTATCTAAGAGACTGTTAGAAAAGCGGGATAGAGGTATTCTAAAAATCTAGATTAAAAGATAATGCTTTACCGCTAAACTTTAAGCTAAAATTATAGAGTTAAGCTAAGAACTTATTAGAAGAGGCCTAGAAGATGCAGATTATCTTAGGAAAGACACTAGATATATAGAGGGTATAAGATAAATCCTTCTATTTTAGCTAGCAATATTAACAGCTAAAATAGATAGAAAACCTAGTTTGCTATAACACCCTTACAGCCCTAAGATACTAGTACTAATAGAATATATAGCTTAGAGAAAAGAAGATAAAGATAAGAGAATAAGAAGATAATATCTAAAGATATTTAGAAGCTTAAGAAACTTAAAGAAGAGAAGGCCTTCTTTATAAGTAAGAGAGGGAATAAGGCAAGCTAAACAGCTATTATAATATTAGTAGGTTAAGTAAAAGTAAAAAAAAAAATAGAATAAAAAGAATTAGAAGTATAAGAATTATAATTAGGTTATATAAACTATAGCTAGACTATCTAAGATCCCTTTAGAACTTCTAATAAGAAGAAATTGCCTAATTAAGAAGAGAAGGAAATAGGGTAACAGTATTAGAAGTTAGCGCTAGCAGCATTATCTGCAACAGTACTAACATCCTCCACAACAGTATCTCTAAGACTACTAGAAGAACTATTAGTATCAGCTAGATTAGTATTAATAGAAGTAGTAGTACTAGCTAAATAAGCATGCTTAGAAACTAAAACTACAAAACTCTTCTAACGCGCAGACAGAGGCCTACTAAGAGAAAAATGCTCTAGCGTAATAAGAGAAGAGAGAATAGAAGAAGACTTGCGACTAACACTATTATTAGCGCTAACTAAAGCAGACTTAGCAGAAATAATAGTAGAAATACTATAAAACTAAAGATTAAAATCTAAGCAACAACTGCAATTCTAATTAGCTAGATAGTAACTATACTTAGTTACATTAAATAGAGAATCTTAGGTAAAGAAAGAAAGATTATTAAAACGCTTAGTAGGCTTAATTAGAGTACTAGACTTAGTCTAAGTTAAGACTAAATTACTCTTAGATAAAAGAATATTAGTATAAGAGAGAGTAGTATTAATACCTAAGGCCTAGATACTACAATAAACTGTAGCGTTCTCTGCAAAAAATAAAGTTAGTAAGAGCTTAATTATTTATAAGTTTAGTATATCTAAAGAGTATTTAAAAACTTATAGTAGAATAAATAAGCTTAAAGCTTACTAGAGTATAGGCAATTAGTGTAAATACTACTCTTTAGTAACTTACTATTTATATATGCGACAGTATAAGTACTGTAATACTTGCTATAATAAAGAGAAGCGTAATAACTGTTAATCTAGCTAATATTACCTACTAAGTCTTTATTAGGAATATGCCTATAGATTCTAGCACTAATAGTATAGAAAAGTAGAAGGGCCTTAATATTAGTATTAAAAAGTTAGCGCTTACTCTTACTATTAAATTAGAAATACTATCTAATAGTAGTATAGCTAGGCAGAAGATTAACTTACTAATTAAGCTTAATATGTAAAGATAAACTTTTAGCATTCTAAACGTAAGTAAGTAGTAATATTATTAGACTAAAGAATATTCTGCAAGCCTTAATAAGATAAAGAGCTTCTTCAAGTTGCGAGAGCTAAGCAATATTAATTACCTAGTTAGGGATGTTATAAACTAAGAAGAATAGATATTAGAAGAATATTTAGTAAGTTTAAAAAAGAAAAGTAAGAACTTACAAATATCTACAACTAAATAACGCCTAGACAAAGAAGTAGAAAGGGTATATAGCTAGACACTAGCATAGCCTAGACCTCTAGAAATAACCTTCTTAATAGAAGATATTGCTAGACTAAAGAAGGTAGCTAGCTAGTAAGAAGAGAACTTATAACGCTTGTAATAAGCAGACTAAGAGATAATTAGCGCATTCTTAGACTTAGACTAAAAACTAATAAGCTTAACTTCTTACTCTAGACTACTAGACTTGCAGATAGAGTAGAATAGCGTATAAAGCGCATTATTAGAAGTATTCTAGTCTTAATTATTACTAGTAGACTTAGCTCTATTATTATTATTATTAAGAACCTAGCTATTGCTAGGTTAAGTTTCGCAAGCGTTCTTAAAACTAAATATTATTCTATCTATAGTAGCTAAGTTAATACGCTAATAGGCATAATAAGCGCGCTAAGATGCAGACTAGGAAAAGTAAAGTAAGAGGGTAGTCTTACGCAGTAAGCTCTAAAGGCTAGTTAGCGCAGAGTATCTATTAGCGCGTTTACGCTTAGAAGTCTAAAGTAGAGAAGTAAAAAGTAATATAGCTAGCTCTTTACCTAATTTACGCGATAACTTAGGCAGCGCTATAAGATAAGAAAAAGTAAGAAAAGTGCGGCAAGTACGCAGAGAAGGTAAAGGTACTAAAGACTTATTAAATAGAAGAAGAGGCGGCATAGTAACAGCAAATTAGGAGTAGTACAGTAAGTATAATAATAAAGTAGCTAAAAGCTAAGCAAGAAAAAAAGCGAAAGTAGAAGAATATATAAGAATATACGCAAGAACTAAAGAAGTAGTAGTTAAGGGGGAGAGTAGGGTAATATTATAATAGCAAAATAAGAGTCTAGTTATTATACACCTAAAGGCTACTTAGTAAGCGTAGTAGTATAAAATCTAGAGTCTAGCCGCAGAAATTCTTACTAAATCTATTCTAGAGATGCTATTAGAATATTCTTTAGAAGTATAGAGACTTAAACCTAGAAAGCGCAGGTATTAGAGGGTATATTACTTATCTCTAGAAAACTATAGTAGAGTAAAGAATAAATCTTTTAAGAAAGAAGTTATTTTACTTCTAAATCTTTGCATAGAACTAAGAAACTCTTAGAAGAATATCTAGAAAAACTTAAAAAATAAAGTATTAAATAATAGAAAGTAGATAGATAGTTAAGAGGAAGAAATTAAATTATATTATTAGAAAAGAGAATAAAGTATTATAGAAAAGAAAAAACAGATTATTTTATTAGAGTATAAGAGTAGTTCTTACTAATTAGCTTTTAGAAAGCATTTAGAGAGAGTAGAATAGAAATAGGCAATATCTTAAAAGAATAGCTATATCTTGAGCGCATTCTTGTAGAGGTGTAGCCTAAAGAAGAGAAGGCCTTCTTTATAAGTAAGGAAGAGATATAGTAGAGTAACTAGGGTATAGCGGGCTAGACAACGGGCGAATACTAGAAAGGTAGAAAAAGAGCTTAGCAGCTGTCTAAAGGGAGATTAGACAACCACATACACACACAAAAATAAAAAAAAAAGATAAGAACAAACAATTTAATTCTATTTAACCTAACTCTGCATCAAGCACCCGTTCCAATGGAGAACCTACAGAATACTCCACTACATACTTAACGTAACTTTATATACTTATTAAAGTGCTTTAACTACTTAAGGCTAAGCTAATTATTAGTTTAGCTATTCTTAGATACTAATAGCTTCTAGTTATATAGTATTTCTTTCTTCTTATACTATGCAGAGATATATATGCGTTCTTTATAGATAATAAATAGTAAGGTTATATACCTAGCAGCGTATATACTCTAGATATTTATAATCTACTCTCTATTACCTAGCTAGATAAGGTTTAGTCTTATATAATGTTTTAAGCCTATAACTACCTTTATTAAGCTAATAATTTCTATCTAGAAGCTTATTTTATCAAAGTGATAAATATTATTATCTAGAACTTTATACTTAGCTTTTATCTCTTATATAAGCTTAAACTAGGCGCTAATAACCTCTAGATCTTTCTAGAGTATTCTCTAGTAATCTTTTACTTAATTAAAAGCTATCTTAAGCTTCTCTATATAAGAAATAAAGCGTTTAGGCTATAGCTTGCCTACTAGTATTCTACTATATACAGCTAACAGCTTATTAGCTATATCTACTACCTTATAAAGCTAGAATGCAAATTCTCGCGCGTCTAGGTTAAGAATATATTATATAATAGTTTACTTTTCTACTAGAGAAAGCTTCTAACAGTTTAAAGCTGCTTAGCGTTAATTTATAATTCTGCGCAGCTAATTAGAGAGCTGCTAATATTATATACTAAAGACTGTAGCAGCGCGTTATAGGGTCTAAAATTAATATAAAATATAAGTATAAAAAGTAAGTTTAATTCTACCTTCTTTATATAATAAGTTAATATTATCTTAAGATAGTATTTTATTGCGTACGTAGTGTTCGTAATACTAAGACAAAGTGGCTAGCTTAGTGATATAGCTGGCTCAGTAATGCTTTACGTTATATATATATATATATATAGTAGATAGTAGGAAGATGTTAAGCGTGTAAAGGATATAGAGAATAACAGTAATATATACTATAATAAAAACTATTTGCTTCTATAATAAGTAAGCAAAAGTTTTCTGCCTTACTTTAATATTAAAGAATTTTTTTGTAATAATAAAGTAATAGTCTCTACAACTCTTCTATTATATCTTTATCTTATAAGTTAAGTTAGAAGCACTCTACTAGCTACTTAAGTATAACGTAAGAGAGCTATAAGTGTAATAAATTTAAAGCGTATAGTAGAAGATACTTTTTTCTTACTCTTAAATAATAGAAAAGATTTTTATTAAGGCTACTACTATTAAAGACACTAGCCTAGAGAGAGAGGTTCTATAATAGATACTTTAGAAGTGCCTTAGGCTAAAAAAGATATAAAACATATACTACTTCTAGTATAAGATCGTGCGGTTAACCTACTTATAAGATATGCCTTACTCTATAGTAAAAGATAAAAATAATTCTTCTAATAACTTATACTTTGCAGTGTTAATATCTAAGCTATCTCTTACTATCTTGGGTAACGTGAAGCAAGCACTATTGCCTACAGTTACGCCTTCACAGATTGATGTTTTATATTTGCAGAAATCTTCTTCTGGCACATAACCGATAGAAACAGTAATTATCTCGTGACTTACTATTATAAATGATTACGGCTACTTGTGTACCGAAGCAATTGCGTTGCAGTGTGTTATTCTACTCTACTATTCATATCTCGCTACTGAGATAAGTCCTCTTTGTAACACGACTTGATACTAGTCAAGCATGGCAGCTAAAGCTGCACATCCTGTTCGTTCAGTTCGTTGGTCTCATGTTCAGTCCTCGTCCTCTTCTCTGTTCCCTCCTTGACATCGCCGTCCTTACCATCCTCTCGTTTGCGCTTCTCGCCCCGCTCCTCGACGTTCTCATCTCGGTTGGGCCAGAAGCGATGTTGCAAAACCTCTCCATCCGCTATCTCGGCCTCACTAATTTCCCTCTCCTCTTTCTGCTTCTCGGACAATCCTAAAGGTCGACACCGCAGATCTAATGGTTTATTGTCGAGCCTGAAGAACACTCGCTGGACAAACCCGGTTCTAGTACGCCGATGCGACAGATTTTTCCGCAAAACTGACGATGAACCACTGCCACTGAACAGGAAATGGTTTGCAAAGATGCCGTGATCGTGTTTGTCCTCGACCTCGAGCATCTGCCATCGTTCAGCGTCCAAGATATTGGTGAGTCTGCTTTTGCCCCAGTCCTCGTAGATGTTGTTGGGAACATTCGCAGTCAACTTCTTGAGGTTTTTAAATTGGGAAGCATAGCGAGCCCAGAAGCGTCTCCAACCGACCATCTCGCGTTGCATAAGAGCCACCTCCGCAGGGGTAGGGCGCTTCGCGTTGCGAAGCCAGCCTGACACGCCAGGAACGTCGGCAGGGTATTGGATAGTGAGTTCATCAACCATGGAAGCAATGGGTGTAAGACTAAAGACAGCTTGTGTGGGGAGCAAAACCTCGCGCTTGTTCTCGTTCTCTCCAACGAAGGTTTTGTAGTCACCAAAGTATAGGCTACCATCGAGACCGGACGAAGGACACATATTTGTGCGGTCACCAATCGAAATACGGATTGGAATGTTGAGGCTTCGCAAGGTCGATACCATGGTCTTTATACGTGAAAGCACGTCTTGTTTTGGAAGAAAGGTTCGGTTGGGCTCGAGATTAGCAGGAAAGACGTCGCACATCATGCTTTCCCAAGCAAGTATCGGTTTCCAGTCGCACTTGTCGGCGAGCCACTGCAGCGCTTCCTGTACCTCAGGCTTGGAGCTGGGGTCACTGAGTGCTTGATCGTTGTTTTGCTGTGTGGTATGACCGAAGTGATGCCGCCGTTGCATGACATTGACGAGGTGAAAGGGATGAAGTATAATGTTCTGCAGGTTTCGAATGGGCTTGATGTTGATGTTTGGATACTTTCTGGAAATAGTCTGGAGGCTCTGGAGCAAGTCCTCGAACGAGGCTCCCACGCCCTGCACGACATGGTTTCCGAGCACCATGTGGTCGCGCCCGCATGTCTCGAATGTCTTGTCGTCGAATGCCTCCTCTTCATCGCGATGGTGATGTCCCTGAGTTATGCGGTATGGGATGGGACCGATGACGTCGCGGTCACGACGGTCCTCCATCCACGAATATAGGCCAATCTCGACGTCTTTGATACGCGACCAAGCCGTCGCATCGGTCGAGAACAGGGATCGATATGGAGCGTAATCATGTACCCTTAGCTTCGTCATGGTCTCCGGGCAGTACTTTTGAACGCCATCGACAAGGCAGCAAACGCGCTGGTGAACCTCCCATTCGTTCCAGGTGCTATGCTTGTGTTAGTATTTGACTTGGCGAAGTTGTCTTCACGTGAGACTTACTGGAAGCCCGAATTCCGCTCTCGTATTGCCAGCGTCTTTAGTTGCTTGCATATTGGGAAGAGGGCATTTGCGACGGAACCTCCATCGCGTCTCCTCGATATTCTGAAGCTCTGCTTGAAGCGATAGTCCTGATATGAGTAACTGTACTCAATGCGAGAGTGCGCAGTATAGTCGGCCCAATTGGCTACCTCGAGCTCTTCCAGACGTCCAAACAGCTTGGGGCAAGCCTCGGCCATAATTTTCCATGTCCATGTCTCTTCCGGTGTCCATACGAAGTCCTTGATGGCGGAGATATCCAAGCTCGTCAAACAAGGCAGATTCCGCTCTATCCACTTGAAGTCGTCTATGCTCGCCCAGTGTGACATGGCCAGCTTGTGTACGTGTCGGCGGTTCCCGTCGTTGATGCTCTCCTTGAACCTTATCCACCGTATGCTGCCCAGACTCCTGTACTTCCAGTCGCCCAGCCTGATGTCGCGCACATCGTTGAGCTGAATGGGGTACTTGTAGAGGAGCTGGTTGACAGTCACGCTGCTTGCCATGCCTTTGCAGAGCCTCTTCAGACTCCACGCAGCGTCGCGATCGAGGTAGTCCATGACACACTTGAAGATGTCGTCGGGCAGCTTGAGCAGCATGCTATTCTGGGCCGCGGCGGCTTTGGGCGTAGGCTGGGTGGGCGCATCGAGAGCGGCAGGGCTACACTCGCGGCTTGAGGTGAGGTCGGGCATGTCGGGCGAGAGGCAGTCCAGCTCGTACAGACTGAACAGGTTCATCAAGTAGCGATCGTAGCTCATCGGGGAGGCGATGGAGATGTAAGGCTGGGGCGGCGGCGGCAGGCTGGGGCGCAGTAAGTGTACGGGGATGTGCGCCTAGGCAGCTCTTCGCGTGCAAGAGAGTAGCGATAGGGTACATGTATCAGGAGACGAGTGGGTCGTATTCCCATCAGCAAAGCACAATCGCGGACAAAGTGCGACGACGTGGTAGTGACGATGCGGAGCGGGCCCGGAGGTAACGACGCCGCCAAGACATGCCCGCGCTCTGACCGTTTCTGGCTGCAGGCTTTCTTTTGTCCTCGCAACACCCACGGGCTGGCCTGCACAACTGTCGCAATACCTCCCCACCATGGCCGACGCCCAGGTCTTCGAAGAGAGCTTCAGCATCACCTCGGTCAACAACGAGAAATACGACCGCGTCTCCCGTCTCCATGGCACTTCGACCGACAGCCAGATCACCATGTCGCTCGACATCAACCACGAGCTGTTTCCCGTTGAGGTCGGCCAGACCATCAGCCTGGTCCTGGCGACGACACTCGCGCTCGACGGCAGCGCAAAGGGCGACAACGATTCCATGTGGAGGAGCGTGGGCAAGCAGGGTGTGACAACACTAGCAGACATGTACGACTACGTCTGCTACGGCAAGAACTACCGCATGGAGGGCGGCGACGGCGACATCATGTGAGTGCAGCCTGCGCAGCGCACAGGCGACCAATCAAGGCTAATGGTCCGCACAGAAAGTACTTTGCCAGTTTCGGCGGGCTGCTGCTATACATGGAGGGCCCCCACAGGAAGCTCAGCGGCCTCAAGATCGACGACATCTACATGCTCATCAAGCACTCATAATACTACATAGCACCTTTGCCCGTCCCAGAGGATATAAAAAGCAAGCATACAACAGGCGTTATAGCGGCATGTGTCGTGGTATTGGTATCATCTCGTCTAAAAGTTTCGGCACGGCGTCTGGATACCCCCAACCGACTCGTTGGTCCCGCTCGCAGCTTTTGCGAGGGAATGCCACCTTGTCCCTCTCCTTCTCATAGTGTAGGAAACTCGAGCTTCCTGTGCAGCCGACTTACAATCTCAATGTAGTCTTTCTCGCTCTCAGCTGTAAGGATGCTGTGTCGAATGAGGAAGTCCAGCACGACCAGAGCGCAGTTGGGCTTGAACTCGCCCTTCCGCATAGCTTCTTGCACCTCCTCCACACTCCACAGGTAGAACTCCTCAACTTCGTCGTCGCCGGGCTTTGGTATCGTGTCTTCGGCAAGTTCGAGATCGTAAACGTATTGAACTTCTGGCTGCATCAAGTTGGTCTCACCTCCCGCCCTCTCTTCTCGAATGTACCAGTATGTGACTGTGCCACATGCTTTTGCCTTTGACCGAACCAACTCTTCGTCGAGCGAAGCTTCCTCTCCACACTCTCTCACAAGACTTTCAAACGGCGACTCGCCCGATGCAATACCGCCCGCTACCGCATTGTCTAGCATCCCACCGTACGTCTGCTTCGTACGGGCCCGTCTCGGTGTCCAGATCTTCAACTCTCCGTCTTTCCTTGTGAAAGCTGTGAGATGCACTCCATACGTGACTACGCCGAATAGGCAGCTGGCGCTCCTCTCCACGTTGAACAGTAATTCTTTACCGAGCCCATACACGGCATATAGTTCGCCTCGCCATTTGTCCAGAACCTTAAAGTGACCCGTCTGTCGCATAGCCAACAGCGTCAGTCCTACCACTTTCGATCGCTCGTCTGCGTTGGAACCGCCGTTGAGGTAAAGGATGCGAGCGTCGTCGTCGACCTCCCAGTGAGGTACCCCACGGAACACCTCCACGACCGATGGAAGCATGTAACCCAGTGCATATTTGTAGCCTGAGATGCGCAACTGGAAATAAGTGTTTATCGATGCAAGATATGCTTCCGAGTTTAAATCGGGGTATGGGAAGCTATCGCATTGGTTCACCAGGTCGAGGTTTGTGAGAGCCATTGTGGGTGAAAATGTCATGTATGTTGAGTTTCCGTACGACAGCAAATGCATGTTCCGCGAGTTGCGTCACATGCTTACTTGGCTCCGAGCAGGTGGGGGCGGGGTGCTGAATCGGCAACAACTATCTCGAGCTTCCCTCCAGATTTGTGCTAACGCCCCGTCCTTCTCATGACTTGTATACTCATTAATGAATCTTGACCGGGTCACCAGGCGCGATCTCGTAATGCTTTTTGCACTTGCAAAACGCGTGTCGTACTCGTGTGCAGTTGCCTGAAGCTAGCAACATTGGATAAATTTCATACGATGCCCCGTTCACGCCTCTACATCCCCTGATCACCCGTGTCGACCCTGCCTTGCTGACCTTGCAGTGATAAGACAAGCATGGAGCATGCCTCAAGCTCAAACATCATTTTTGTTGTACCAAAACGGCACGTCAAGACTGTCAAAGAAGCGCTCGAACGGACCGGCAAGCTTGACAGAAACCGCAAGATCACTCCCGAGTCACAGAATAAAGAAGATGACCATTTCATCAGGAGTCCAGTTGTATCGAGGCACGATGACAACCATCTCGAGTCTGCCCAGTCTTCGACAGGCAGTCCAGTGGCTACATCAGTAGTCATACAGGCACTGCCAAGCGCCATACAACACATGCAACTCCCAAGGCTACATCGAGAAGCAATATATGAAGATACAGATCAGCAGCGCATGTGCGTTCCCACAACCATCCCGTATTCACTGGAGATGAAAGAATCAGCCGGAATACTAGAAGCAGATGAGGCTGATGATCTCAAGCTCAGAGTACTGCAGGATCTTGCTCTGAGCGCGCTATCCCATATTATATCAGTTTCACACCACGCCCTGGTCAAGACCTCGGCTGTGAAACGACTGCACCAGAAACCAATTCACAAAGCATTGGAGAAAGCCCTTACTCTCGTAGTAAACCAGTTGCCATCATCAGCTACACTCACAGTTGAGTCGCTCGTGTCCGCTTTTCCAGACGGGTATTCAGTCTACAGGCCTATGCTTCTACTACCTCACAATGCCTTTTCCTCCGCACTATGGAAGAGCCTCATCGCTACACATCCGGTAGACTCGGTCGCGATGAAGTCAGTATGGCGGAGTATGGCAGAAGTGGTAGGCGCAACACATGTCGCCATCAATTCTCCCATACCACTTTCAACCACATCCAAGTCAGCATCACCAGCCAATATAGCCAACAAAGAAAACATACTTCGCAGTCCTGTCAACTTGACTCCTCTACACGGAGACTTTGGGATTTCACCAACGCCTCAAACTATCTATACACCCACCGCAACCGACTTTGCCAACGCCGTGTGGGTGACCACACGACAGAACGGAATTTGGCAGACCTGGGCGCCACTCTACACTATGTTCAGCCGTGGTAACATCCGTGAGAAGACACGAATCTTGAATCTGCCTTCTGTTACCACCGGTCTTGACGCTGCATCGGCGGCTGTCGACCTCTATGCTGGAATCGGCTACTTCGCCTTCTCTTACAGGAAGAGTAATGAAGCATTCGAGAAGAGCATCAAGCAAGTTTTGTGCTGGGAGCTAAATCCCTGGAGCGTTGAAGGGCTGCGGAGGGGTGCAGAGCTGAATGGATGGACATGCCAAGTACTCCAACAAACCGATATCTTGCAACTGCGACGAATGGACCAAGTCAATGATAACTACTCAATGCTCCAGGACACAGACTTTGTCGTCTTCCAGACAAGCAACGAGGGCGCTGATCTGGATTACTCATTGCTTCCATCGCCAAGGTTACCGGTTCGACATGTCAATCTTGGCTTGCTACCTTCTTCCCAACTTTCCTGGCGTGTCGCGATCGCTATGCTTGACCGAAAGCGAGGAGGATGGATTCACGTACACGAAAACGTCGGTGTCAACCATGTCAAGACCATGCAAAAGAATGTAGAGAGGAGATTCCAGGACTTGGTGTACGCAGTTGACAGCATACGTGGGGGCAAGGTCTCTGTGGTTCATGTAGAGAGGGTGAAGATGTACGCCCCTGGTGTTGTGCATTGTGTGTTTGATGTATGTATAGAAGGCGACGCATAAGACTCTGATCATCCATTGCATTGCCATGTCCGACAGAATCATACATGTGTCTTGTTGATTTGCATCGCGTTTCAAGCTCTTGCCCCGACCATGCTTTGCAGCCAGGCCACGAGGAGCTTGACGTGTACAAATTGATTGAACCACCTAGGCTACTATCGGGTCTTTGATTCAGATAGATTATGTACCTCAGCTGAACTTGTATGAGATGTCCGATCATTCTATCATTGGTATCATCCTTTCCGCATAATCCCACGACTCGCTTCAATAATGTTCGTGCTCCAATGATGCAATCTCTCCAGTCGTTACCACAGCAAAAGTCCACCTAAATGGACGACACGACCGTCGTACCCCGCTCCGAAAACACTTCAACGCCCGCTCAAGCGCAGCAAAGCCCACAGAATACACACTTGAAAGATATAATACATGCATACGAGAATTTTACGTTGTTTGGACAGAAGAAAAGCGCAAAGGACCTGTTGCTACGATCACTCGACCTCTGTCAACCATCTGCGGATACCCTCCTTCAGAGAGGAGTCATTCTCGGTCCTCGGGTGAGCAACCTTTGTCGTCTTCCTTGGGTCACCTTCTTTGGTAGATTGTCTACCACCGCGCTCAGCGGCCACATCTTTGACGACGATCTCTAGCGCTTCGAAGAGCATACTCTTGCAATCCACATGTGGAACCTCAACATGTGGAATTGCGTCCGATTCCGCCCTGGTGTCGTGACGACCCCTTCTGCTGCTTGATCGAGACGACTGGGCAGAGTTTACGCGGGTCACTTCTCCAGACTGCGCCAGTACGCGATCCACGCCATCGATGAGAGTAGAATCAAAATCCATGATGGTTTCGGTGATGAATTTCTCAGCAAGATGCACTTCGGTCATCATCGGAGCAGCGGCGCCGGAAGTGTACGGATTACCGTACCGTGAGTGGGCAGGAGCCATACCAGTAAACCCCGGTGTCATAGCCGAGGATTGGTATGTAGGCGTAGGAATGAGCTTCACAAGACGCCGTAGGCTGATACGTTTGATTGAGAAGTTGCTCGTGTCAGCGATGAGAGCGGAACAGATGTCCATCCAACGTTCAAGTGGGCCAGACTCCAGGCTTGGGCTAGCCACTGTACTTAAAGGTGTAGGCTCGGCACTCATCGCTCGCTTGATGTCGCGTTCAAGCTCGCGATAAGGCTTTATAGCTTGAACGACGAAGTCAGGATGGAACTGACTTAGCCATCCCGCCACATTGACAGACTGCTCTGGCTCACAGTGAGGCGTCGATAGAATGGAAGAATCGCCGAGGCTGGAGCCTGGTTGACTTGAAGCTGACCCAAAACCCCCTAGCAGGGGAGACTGAAGAGGTGAGTCAAAGTCGGGCAGTGGAAGGTCGACGTCGATGACGCCATCTTTTTCGTTGACAGATAACTTCAAGTGGCTCTCGTAAGTCTTCTGGCGCTCTGGAATCGGCCTTGCAGCAGACACAGGAACGCCAGGGCAGCCAGCATTGGAGTACATGTCGGGAGAGGCTTTCTCGCCTGGATCTTGTGGAAGTAGGGAATCAGCAACATCACTCTCAAAGACGCGGTCCATGGAGAGCTCCTGCACCATCTGTTCGAGCTGCGATCGAGGGCGCTCTTGCCCACGGTATCCCACGCCATCGTCTGTCGTCTGGAAGTATTCACTTTGGTCCGTCGAGGATGAACGACGGCCGCTCCAGAAGTTCATGAAACCACTCCAGCGACTCGTATTACTGGAATCATTACTAGCAAGACTGGTCTGACCGGTGCCACTTCTTTGCAGGGTACTAATCAGGTTCGTGGAAGCCAGGCTATCACTACTCTCAGGCCTCATATCAGGCATAGTCCCAGACGACTTTGTCCTAGGGAAGGTAAAGTGAGCGATAGGCATCGCATCTTGTGTGTTGGCTGTTGAAGTGGTAGCAGTGCTACCTGTTGTGACCGGGCCTTCGGACATTGATGGGACTACTAGAGTGGTGCGAACTGAATGCGCAGAAGAACGCCGAGAGTGACCAAGCGGGCGAACAGGCTCTTGGGTCTCGATCAAGACCGACTCGGAACGCGCATCTGCAACATGCGTAGGTGGCAGATGTACGCTCTGGAACTTGGGTGGCTGTAAAAGGATATTGGACATGCTTTGCTTGCCCCGCGGTCCTCGTTTAATCTGTCGCCGTAGAGACGGCTGCCTTGACGGTGGCATGTTGGTCGGGGGTGATTGTGAGTAGGCACGAAGGGACGCTGAGGTGCCCGGGCGCGCGTACGTGCTTTCACCCATGGCAGACGCATTGGGAGGCAGAAAGGCAGCGAGGAGGAAGATGAGTCGACGTGCAGTCATCTTGTCTGGGGAGACAATGACGGTGCGGTTAGGTATTGTTAGATTCTCACCAGCAGTCGCCCTTTGCTGCTCGCGATGACGCTTCCGGTGCCATTTGGGCCCCAAGACGTTGAGCCACTCGGTGTGGTTGCCGAGAAAGGCAGTGAGCAGGTTGAAGAAGAAGAAGTTCTGCTCTCGCCGACCTGCCCAGCGCCCAAGCCATCTGGCCTCTTCGCGCCAGACACCCCACTTGCCCTGACCGGTCATAACACGTGGGATCCTCATGCCGCTCACGACGCGATTCCCGGTCAGCTCTGCCGCCTTTTGTATTTCCTTGTCCATGGCGAGGGCGTTGGACTGCAATCTCAAGGCTCGCCGGCTAGCGTGGAGAGAAGTGTCGCGCAGACTGGTCCGCGAAGGCTGGTTTCGCTGATGGTGGGCCGTAGGCGTAGGCGTAGGCATGCCTTCCGGCGACCTCGGTGCCTTGAAGTGGGCCGATATCCTCTCTTGTACCACGTGTTGGAGACTACTGAGGGCACGCATGATGACGTCCCAGTGTTGGCCCACAACATCCACACGGTCATCAACATCACTGCACAGCGATGAGGATAGGAGCGAATCGGCGCCCAGGTTGGAGTCGATAAAGGCCCATCCTGCGCGTCGTTCCGAGTCGAGGGAAGAAGCGAGCGAGTCCTGTCCAGGAGCAGAGGTAGAAAGATGAAGGGGAGTTCTGATATTGGCACTCCTGGAAGACGGTCTCATACTGGGTGACGTATTTGATATGGGAAGATGGAGGATGATGGTAATGGCATACATGGGGCTCTTTCGCACGTGCGAAGGGCATGGCGGCTTGGAGGCACCGGGTTTCGTGGATGGTGCTGGGAACGGGAAGCCATTGCCCTTTGGCAGTGAGCCCTGCGGGGTCGGGGTGCGGTTGTCATGCTCCTCTTCTGGTATCGTGACTGAGAACATGCGCGTGATGAAGATTGTGCGTCGCTTGGGTTCCTTTGGTATGCTCTCGTTGGAGTCGGCGCGGGGTAGGTCGGTCGGAAGGTTGGCGGGTGTGAAGGATTTGGCGAGATGACTTCTTCTGCGCAGGCCCTCGGCGCCCCCCAGGGAGTTTGTCGCGTCCTGGACGCTGGTGCTCCATAGAGAGGCATCGGCTGGCCTTGTGTCGAGTGGCACAATGTGTATCTTGTTCGAGTTGCCGCGGTAGTTCATGGCCAGGTTGCCGAACATGCAGTCGAGGCAGATGTTGGCCAGGTCGGTCGACTCCTTGGCCCTTGCCTGGGCTTTGGCCTGTCCGTGGGCGTGCTCGTCGATGTTGGGCATGGACGAGATGGAGCTGCCGCGAGTGCGTATGCGCGCAAAGCCGCCGACCGTGGGCGAACGTGGCGGCGGCGTGGGCTCTGTGACGAGCGATGCTCTGCGGGCGTGCAGGCCCCCAAACGTCGGGCCTGCCGTGCCAGCGCTACCGGCAGTGCTGCCACCGAATGCTCGCGTGCGGGGGGTCGGGGGCGAGGGAGTGTCGATGCGTGGCGGGGCAGGCTTGGAGTCGAACAGGATCGTCTTGGGCATGGCGGGCGTCTCGTCCTGGGCGATGATGATGCGGCAGTCGCGCGGGTAGTCGAGGTCTATCTCCGGCAGGGGGCCCGTCGTGGGCGCTCCCCGGGGTTAGGGGCGCGGCATGCAAGGGATACGGCTGGCCGTCGGGGTGGGGGAGCGTGTTGGACTCCAGGATACAGCAGATGGCGCGTGTGGCTCTCTTCCGTGGCCGAGTCGAGCATCGTCGGTGGCGGCGCGTGAGACGCGCCGGAGCCTTTACGGCTGCTGAACAGGTGTCCGATCATGTCCGGCATTGGGCGCATTCCTCCATGGAAGCGCGCCCGTCGTCTTAGCAGTGGGCGAGAGAAGCGTCGTGGGATGGGCAGGCTCGAGCAGGGCGATGTGCTGGTGGACCCATGGCAGTCGGAGGCGCTTCTGCGTTGCGGGGGAGGGGGGTAGATAAGAGAGAGAGAGAGAGAGAGAGAGAGAGAGACAGATGGGCGTTTGCGAGCGGGTCGAGGCGGGCGAAAGTGGACTGCTGGGTGAGGGTGATGGCGTCACAAGATGGCCTCTGGAGTACGTGAGGCAGCAGTTGCAAGGCGGGCCTCTGCAGCGGGGTGCTTCAGCTTCAGAGAGGAAGCGTGTCGCGTGGGTTAGTGAGGGGAGCGCGCTGTAAGGCAGTGGATTTGCTGCTAGTGTCTGGGTTTAGTCGACGCCCGTTGTTGCTTAGCTACAGAAGGGCGGTGAGACGACTCGCAGCTATCGTGAACAGGATCGACCCACGACGCACATCACAGCTGCACGTCACCCCTCTACTACGTCCCCACCCAGGAATCCTCATCATCACACATCCGACAAGTGGGACCCAGATTCGCCTTTCACCATGGCCATGGCCTTCCTCACTGGCAGTGCTCCATTGTCTTCTGTTCATCATCATCATCATCATCATCATCATGGCACATATCGTCCCACCGTCAGTCATCAACGACTACGGCTGCCGATCTCCCGGGGTACCCCAGACCATGATATCCGTGTCTTTCCAAACCGTCCTGGTGCAATTATCCACCTCTCTTTGGCAGGCTGACGCGCGCCAACCCGCACTTTCGATATCAACAACTTGCTCTGCGTCGGGCTACTGCCTCGGCTCTGCTATAGGGAGAAGGATGCTGCCCAGCAAGCAACAGATCATCTTCCTCCTCATCCACGTCCTCCTCGTCATCATCAACAACACCGTTACCGCATGGGTCGACGGAATTGTCGAAATTGTGTACCCATGTCAGCTCAGGATAAGACCAGGCCAAGACAACAAGCGGTGTAGTGCCATCCAAGACAGGAACACGACCCCGCTGGACGCCTCTGTTTGCGCGTTAAACGCTCGGGAGATCCTCGTTGGAACAAGATGCGTCCGTCTCTCCTAGGTCGCCTCACTATGCATCAGTCTGCACCAAGGACAGACTCTAGGATCATCATCCGATACCGGCAACGACTTCCTGCAGCAGAAGGAGTCTCGGGGTTTCGCCTCAACTTTGCGCCGGAAAGTTCAACACACGGCCATCTATTCCTCTCTAGACACGGCGCATGTTGCGGCAAGCATCATTATAGGGAATCAACCATGATAAGTCAACAACACTACCTAGTCTGTCCGCGTGTTCCATCAATACTGTCTCTTCAGTATATGTCTGCCCAATACATGTCTCTCGACGTAGCGATGCCTCCAGCTACCTACTGTCCTATACTCACTCTCGCATCCTCTCACAAAACACCTCTCATGTTTGACGTCAGTTGCATGGTATGCTATATCGTCGGGCTTCAAGCAGACGCGGCACTGCTCACAACCATATCGGAACTCATCTTGGTGATGCTCCAGCTTGTAGTGATCTGGAAACCACTTGCGACAAATGGTGCACTGTTCGCGATGGAGATTTGCCTGGGCGGAGAAGGAATAATCGCCAGTAGTTGGATTGGCCGAGTATTGCACAGATGCGATGGCGTGGGTGTCGCTAAAGGTATCGAAAACCTGCACGAGCGGTCTTGACAGTTGATTGGAACGAGCGTTTGAATTGTATGCGTTTTCGTGCGTCCTATCGCGTACTAGAGCGTTTCTATTGTCATACTGTGCGTGTACATCATGGCTTCCGGCCAAGTGCGCATGGCGGTGACGAGTGCGGGTGCGTGTGCGGTAGTGGATGCTCCTGGGGTCTGTCGAGTCACTACTGTAGTTGTGTTGGTCGTATGTGCGACTGGGATAGCGGTGCTGCGCGCATCAGTTTGCCCGACTTCTGGTCCGCCCACTGTATACACTACATACCGGCATGTTCAATCCGCTCGAGACGTGACGAGGCTAGGTTGGTTCAAAGAACAGGTTGACAGCGCCAAACTGTCATGTTATACACGACGTCGAGCCGCCACAGAACACGCCGGGCTACATACACGAATGGTCCTGATGGACCGCAGCATTCACCGGAATCACGACAAAGTCGAGAGAGGCCATATGGCGCCCTCACCGGTTTGCTGGGATATGTGAATCAGGCAGTGTGTGGCTGCTGATTCTTCGAGTCCAGCCTTGTGGGAGCTGGAGAGTGTTGATGTGTGGCTAGCATGTAGACTGTAGTGAGCGTGTCCAATCAAAATAGTAAATGCATAAGCCGAACCATGCTAGGAGCAGTTTCTAGCATTGTAGCACAAGACTAGCATACACATCTGCAGAAGCTGTAAATAGGCTGTATGCGACCGCGTTGGCTGTGCAAGTGTTGACGACTGCCATGGTAGATTCCGTGAATATGCAACAAGACCGATTTCGCGCATGGTGGAGCGGGAGTTTCAATGGCCAAGTTTGGAACTTGAAGTGACGAGGAGCGGGAAATCGCGCTAGTGGGGACCTTCTTGGCGCTCCATGAATTTCAGTAGAAGCTCCAGCTGCGCGGCCAACCGTTGCGATCCCGCGCAAAGAAACAGTCGATATCCCGGCTCGCTGCAACCCTCTGCCACCGCCCTTGCGCCTGATAGTTGAGCAGAACCAACCGCCAACATGAGGTTAACGACCGACCTGATCACCAATTCCCTCTCCTTCATCAACTGTCTCACGGAGCGTGAACTCGATCTGCGAGGTGCGTTGAAAAGAACAGATACTACACTCGAGAGCTGCGTTGATATCAATATCGTATAATATAGGTCACAAGATTTCCACCATCGAGAACATGGGCGCAGCGAGAGTGAGTTGGCCCATCCGCCCATCCGCCCCGTCTGCATCACCATGTTGACAGGACTCCAGGACAACGACGCCATAGACCTCACCGACAACGACATAGCACAACTCGGCAACTTCCCCCTCCAGCCTCGTCTCCGAAGCCTCTCCCTCGCGCAAAACCGCATCTCCAACATCCAACCGAACCTCTCCTCGAGCATACCCAACCTCCAAACGCTAGTCCTCACCAAGAACAAGGTGGCAGAGCTGGCCGACTTGGACCCGCTGGCGGGGTTCAAGCATCTGGTGTACTTGTCATTGATGGGCAACCCCGTCACACGCAAAGAGGTATGTAGCAGACGTCTTGAACCATGAATCTTCGAGCCTAATGGTGCAAGCACACTTGAGCCCGAGGAGCAGAGATGATGCAGGGTGAGCCACTCACGGCGATTTGGCCGGCTCGGGATCGCATTGCGGAATATGATCATGTGCAGCGTGCTGACTTTGCGTAGAACTACCGCTACTGGCTCATCTGGCGCTGTCCTACGGTGCGATTCCTTGACTTTGTCAAGGTGCGCGATGCTGAGCGCAAGACGGCCAAGGAGCTGTTCGGAACTCCAGAGGAGCCCACAGAGCTTGCGAGCCAGGTATGTCCATACACTGCTTCTCCCTCGCATCGCATACTGATTCTGCCAGATCTCCAGCAACACGTCTAAAGGCTTCGTCGTCCCCACATTCACAAACGGTCCCGACTCGGGCAAAGACCGCATCTACACCGACGAGGAGAAGAAGCGCATGCGGGCTGCCATCCTCAACGCAAGCAGCCTAGCGGAGATGGCGAGGCTGGAGAAGGACTTTGCTGAAGGACGGATACCAGCACACATCCTCCAAGGTGGGGAACTCATGGAGACTTAGCCACTATATTCTTTGAGAGTTAGGATTCGGACGGAAACACGTGCAAGCAGGCGGACAGTGCAGCTCACGACTGCGTAAAATCCTACGCCTACAGTGTAATTAGGGACACGCACAACCACCGTGACGCACAGCAAGCGTCGCTCTGCACTGCGTAGGGCTTCCAAGGAGCGCGCACCAGCGTGTAATATTCAAGGCAAGATTTGGTGACTTGACGACAGACATGGAGACATATGTACTGAAGCGCTCGAGTTGGAAGTAAATTGATCTGTACGAATTAAAACAGACTGCTTTGCGCCAGAAGGCTTTCCCCACCCATGGTATCGTAGTAATACACGCAGAACGCCGTGATGCCAAGTACCATGATCACTCGACCCTATCCCATGCTGTCATCCAGATCAGACATGAATCATCTTCTCTGTGTTACCATCCCCTTCCCCTACCACCGCGTCCACCTCTCCCACCGCCTTGATGACCTTGCTGGAAGCCGCCGCCTTGTTGGCCTCCAGGTCCACCGCCGAAGCCACCCATGCCCTGGCCCGCCATCTGCATGAAGGATGCAAAATCCATCTGGCTGGGGTCCATTCCCTGCGCCATCATATCCTGCATCATCATCTGCATCTGCTGTTCATTCATACCTCCAGGTCCCATAGCACCACCGCCACCTGGTCCGCCGCCGCCGCCGCCGCCTCCAGGCCCTGTTGGCGGCGCACCACCTGGTCCGCCGTTGCCCTGTGGACCAGCGCCCATGCCAGGCATGCCCGGCATCGGCCCACCCCCCATCATAGCTTGCATCTGTGCCATGTCGTTCTTCTGTCCTTGCAGGGTGTTGGCCATGTTGACTTGTCTCTGCCGATACAACTCCCAGGTAAACTCGTCGAACCCATAGTTGAAGTAATCCGACTGGTCTTCACCTGGTCGGCGCCAGATCTTTTGCTCTTCCGCCAAATCAGCATCAATGTCTACGCTGAGGATCTCTTTGCCTTGGGGAGGGTACACAGGGTTCCCGTTCACATCGATGGTCGAGGTGCGTTGCGCGGGGAAGGCGGTGCCTGAAAGGGCTGAGGCTGACAGTTGGGGCACAGTGCCGCCCGTCGTGGCCACAGTTTTGGGGGCTACTTGTTGCGAGGGGGTAGTGGACGATGCTGGTGGTGCTTCGATCTTTATGGCCTTGCTTTCTTGGGGTGCTTGCGCGCTGCATGAGCGTGTCAGTGGGCGTATCGCTGTTGGGAGCTGGCTAGAAGCTTACGCTGCGGGTTTGGAAGGTGCCGGCGCCTTCTCGATAATGATATCGATATCCTACAGCTACGTTAGAATAACAGCTACATAGCTATTCGCAGGCTTCCTGTTCAGCGTACCGAGTCGCTTTCTTCTTCATCGCCCGACTCTTCGTCCATTGGCTCGTCACCACTGGAGACGTCCTCCTCTTTCTTCGCGTCCTTATTCTGTTGCGTCGTGGTCTCGTCCCCGTAGAGATCATC
This sequence comes from Alternaria brassicae, assembly GCA_004936725.1. NCBI lineage: Eukaryota > Fungi > Ascomycota > Dothideomycetes > Pleosporales > Pleosporaceae > Alternaria > Alternaria brassicae. The sequence continues at coordinate 929,058 of CM016505.1, read as the reverse complement.
GTCGGATTCGTCTGCCATATTGCCGTTCTCTTCAGTCTACCGGTCGCAGAGAACTTGAGCTCTTTGAGTTGCTGGTTGAGGGAATGATTAGCCGAGTAGAAGGGACGCGTTCGGGTCTGTGCTTGTTGCTGGCGCGCAGCCAAACAGACGTAGACGCTCTTTATCACTTACAGACGCAGCCTCTGCACCTCCAGAAACGCGTATTGATATAGGCCCTCTTTCGCAATCTCATCAACAATTCTCGCGCACTTTTCACCGGAGAGATCTGGCTCGCTGTTGCGACCCTGTTATTGTGAATCCATTGCAGGCGACTTGATACACACAGCGAAGCGACTAAACATAACGAGGGAAGCCGGCACGAAATGACAGGCTTTGGACGCTCAAACTCGTTGAGTATCAACACTGGTGGTGGTGGTGGTGGTAGTTTATTGTATGTATTCACGCATCCTCGACTAAACGCTGCTGCTCGGCAGCTACCAGCGATATTGCCGTGCTTGGTGCGCGCGTCGCAGCTTAACTGGCAATGTCGACATATCGATGCAGTATACTGACAACCGCAGTGGAAACAATGCGAACCAAGGGCAGCAGGCCAGCCAGCCTCCCAGCAGTGGAGGGCTCTTCGGCTCTACACAGCAACCACAACAAGCACAGTCAGGTTCGCTCTTCGGCGGCCAAACCCAAACGTCCCAACCTGCAAACAGCGGTCTCTTTGGCAGTTTGAACAAGCCTGCGACGGCAACGCCGGCGAGCGGAGGTCTCTTCGGCTCATCTACTGCGCAATCGACACAGCCACAGAACGGAGGCCTGTTCGGTGGCGCGTTGGGCGCAAGCACCCAAAACCAGACTCAGAACACACCCCAAGCCGGTGGACTTTTCGGAGGCGCCCAGTCGAAACCATCGCTATTGTAGGTGGAGACCACTGTCCGCGGTGACGCAAAGGCTGACTGCATGTTCTAGCGCCTCTTCAACACAGCAGACAACAACAACACCCTCTTTGTTCGGAAATAACACGTCGACTCAGCAAAACCAAACATCTACTCCGTTACTCTTCGGCTCGACCCAACAGCAAGCTCAGCCGCAACAGCAGAACAGTCTGTTCGGCGGCACCAACACACAGAACAGATCGAATACACTCGGTGGCTCTACGCTGGGAGGGACCCAGATGGGCTCCAGCGCCCAGCCAGTTCAAATGACGCTGGACTCATTACGAGGGACTACGCGCTTCAACGACCTGCACCCCGAACTACAAGCCCTCATCCAGCAATTCGACGAGGGTATTCAGCGCAAGGTCAACTACTGCAGCCAGATCCGTGAGGCTCTTCCCGGCAGTGAAGGTGACATTGCCACCATTGCGCCCGACGTAGCATATATCGAGACCGTCCTCTCCACCGTCGAGGTTGGCCTGGACAACGATTCCGCCAATATTGCACACCTGAAAAGTCTTGTCAAGAAGGACGCCGACGACGCGACGCTCAGCTTCCGTGCCATCGAGAACCAGCGACTGCCCGCACAATTTCACTACCGCAATAATGCAAACCTTACAGCGTCAAGCACAAAGGCCCCTGCGACGAGCGCTCTGGACGACGATGATCCGACCAAGCCTGTCGACCTAATGGGCTATTTTAATCGCCGCACCGACGAACTCGGCAGCACTCTGGACGTGTACCAGCGCCAGATCCGCGAGATCGAAGCACATCTACGAACAATGGAAGCTGGCACGATGGAGAAGGCCCAGCAACTGACTGGCAGCCGAAGTGCACCCCGCGACCAGCGCCGTGAGCTGGTTGAGGCTCTCAAGGCCATCGAGGGTGCTATTCTCGACTCGGCCAAGAAGGTGGGCAAGGTCCGGGATGATGTGACGAAACAGACATTAGGAAACGTAGGCGCCACCCTGCTCTGAGGCGCACAGGCTCGACCATCATCTACCTGTGTGTAGGAAGACGTAGCCTGTGCGCAGGTCACTGTACAATATGGCTCAGGCGTAATAAGTTTCGGAGACAGCTCTTCTACATGTATACATTGGACGGACTAGTAAAAGCGTTAGATACCCCTTAGACTTGGAGTGTTCCACCTTCCTGGTTGTATTATTCGTTCCGAAGGCTTGTCTAGACTGCTTGATATGCGCCGAGTTGAACGGACAGTCCTTGCAGTCGATGCGGAATACCATCACTAAATGCTTCGTCACGAGCGATGTTAGTCAAGCTGTGCAATGCTGAGTAAACTCAACCCTCGGAACGTGCGCCCCACCAAATCGGAACCAAGAGAAGCTATGACGTCTGCATCTCAGTATAGCTGCGAGCTTCCAATGATAGCTATATAGCCGTAACGTATCCGTGTGTAATCTCAAGCTGTTGTTTTATGTGCTCTCATATTCTGCGATCCAGGGCAGTTTCGAAGACTTTTTCCGTTGCGATACGACATAGACAGCCGTTTTCTGTTATTACAAGCCGCGCAGCCATGGACAAAGTGCCTCAGCAAGATGGCAAGGATGACAAGGGATCGATTACTGACTGGGTGAGTGTCCATGGAGGGAGAAGGGTTGCATGTACGGGATCTTGTGTCCAATGCCCATGGCATTGGACAAACGGAAATCCCAGCACCAACATACTGATTACGGCAACAGGTCAAACCCAGTGACAAGAGCGGCGAATTCAAACGCCAAACCTCCGTCTTCAGGAACTGGATTCAGAACAAACCTGGTGCTGAATTCCCACCCGACAAAGGTCGATACCATCTCTACGTCTCTTACGCCTGCCCCTGGGCCCACCGCACACTCATTGTCCGCCACCTGAAGGGCCTCGAAGACATCATCTCCTACAACAGCGTGCACTGGCACATGGCAGAGAAGAGCTGGCGATTCGCAACTCCCAACGACAAGGTTTCGGGTAACACAACACCAGATCTGGCTCACGAGGGATACACCCATTTGCGGGACATCTACTTTGAGCAGAACCCAGACTACGAGGGCCGGTTCACTGTACCGACACTGTACGACAAGAAAGTCAAGAAGATTGTCAGCAATGAGAGTGCGGAGATTATTAGGATGTTGTACACTGAGTTTGACGACCTCATCGACGAGAAGTACAGGAAGGTGGATCTCTTCCCCAAGGATCTACAGAAGGATATCGAGGCTATGAATGAATGGGTATACAACGATGTGAACAATGGTGTCTACAAGTCAGGATTCGCTACGTATGCTACCCTATACTGTTGATCCGAGATTGACTGCAACGTACTAATCATGGTACAGCACCGAAGAGGCCTACGCAAAAGCCGTGACACAGCTCTTCGAGTCCCTTGACTGCCTAGAGGAGTCGTTATCCAAGTCATCGACACCATATCTTCTTTCAAGCCCACATGTAACCGAGGCTGACGTCCGTCTCTTCACAACCATCATCCGCTTCGATGCCGTCTACGTCCAGCACTTCAAATGCAACATCCGCGACATCAGGTCGGGATATCCTCTGCTCCATAAGTGGATGCGTCACTTGTATTGGGTACGTTACCATGTCTACATGGTTCTTGTCAATTCATGATTGTTCTGCTAACATGACTGAAACAGGACTACCCCGCTTTCAAAGAGACCACAGACTTTGAACACATCAAGAAACACTATACCAAGAGCCATGGTCAGATCAACAAATTCCAGATTACGCCCATTGGTCCTTTGCCGGATATCCTTTCGAAGGATGACGAAGTGCCCAGTGTCAAGGCTGTCATGAAGAAATAGGTTACAGCAGAGATATTACAAACTTGATTCGACGCCTTGCTCAAATATCAAATGTCTCTGGAACATGCCTGCTTCACTGTGTTACTACGAGCGTAGATTACAGCCATGAGTGAGATGATGGGAGAAGTAGACTCGCTAATTGATAACAGTTCATTACTGCTCGAGAACACACGGTTATCGTTTCAGCGCTAGTACCATGCTCGCAGCAGCCAGGGCACCCATCAAGCCTACAGCCATTATGACTGCAGCAAATGGGATCAGTGGCGGGCGAACCCTTTTCTGCATCATGGCACGGACTTCGGTTTCCAGTCGCTCCGCCAGCTTCTCTTTGGAGAATTCTGCCACGACTCTGTCCCTACCCCACTTTCCCATCTCCTTTAGCCTTTCCTCGCCTTCGCCATCTTCGAGCGCAATGCGCATGACCTCGGTCCAGTCTTGTACCTTGGTAACGTCTCGCAGCCAGCCCGTCTGTCCGCTGATGACTGTCTCAGTGGGCCCGCCCTCGTTGGCGGCTAGAACCGGTGTGCCGACCAGCATGGCTTCTAGTGGTACGATGCCGAAGTGCTCATGTAAGGGAGTGTATACGAGGAGGCGCGAAGTAGATAGTAGCGTGGCTTTCAAGGCGTGCGGGACAGAGTGCAGGAAGAGGACCGAGATGTCGTTGGGGATGGCTTGGGCAGTGATGACGGTCTTGGCAGTTGCGTGTTTCAGCCTGAGTGAATCTGCCAGTTCACACAGCTCAGTGTAAGTAGAGACGTTCTCGGCTACTCTAGGATCATAGCCACCCGCGATTACCAGTCGTGCATCCTCACGCTCCTTGGGCGACAAGCCCGCGAATGCCCTGATTGCAAGCCCCACGTCCTTCTTCTTCTCAAAGCGGTTAATACTCAGCAGCATCTTTTTGTTTTTCCATAATGGCGTGACTTCCTGGACCGGCTCGCCTGCGTTGATATCTACGCAAGGGTAAACAACGCCCGGCTCGCGGTGTTTCAGGCGAGGGAAGGCCTCGCCGAAAATGCTCTTGGTAAAGTTGCTGTTGACGACAATGGTGTCGCTGCATCCCGTGCTCCAGCTCTCCAGCCAGTCAAAGGGCGCACGGTACAACGCCTTCAGTAGCCCGCCCTTTTTCGCGAGCAGTTTGTCCGGGAAGTGGCAGTAGAAGATGACGCGCGGGCGGGGCTGTAGCAGTCGCAGGAGCGGAATGCCAGCGCTGAGCTGGTCGACAAAGAACGAGGAGGGCGCGAGTTTCGGTAGCTCGTTGGACAACAGCGCGACCTGGAGTATCAGGTGCACCTGTCGCAGGATGGCACATAGTATGGCGAAGCGGCCGAGCACGGTGGAGGGCACCATGGTGTTTCCGCGCACTCGCACGTCGAGGGTTCCTTTGGGTATGGGTCAGGTCTCAGCTGCGCGGCCACGCATACGCAGCGGGTGGTCCGAGGTGCTGTAGTAGAGGCTTACCATCGCGCGCCTCATCGAAGCAGTGTTGCGGGTCGCAGTGCGATGTGAAGATGGTGACCTTGTGCCCGCGGTTCTGGAGGCCGACGGCGGCATCGATTACCAAGCGCTCCGCCCCGCCAATGCCCAGGTCCGGGTGGAAGAAGACGACGTGCTCATTCTCTTCCGCCATGGTGTGTTCAGGTAGAGACGACCGTTGCGAGTTGCGTGTTGCGACGCACGACATCAAGTGGGCTGCGCTTGGCCTTTCCGCTTCGGACCTAGTGTTGAGGCGGGCGCGACAGGTGAACGATGACCTGGAATGCTGCACCTGACGCGCGCAGACGCGCATCCAGACACTACGCGTACGATCTCGTCTGATAAGACACCATCCTGCACAGAATCGACGCCAAGTGTATACAGTGGAAGACGTGCATCACACTCTCCAACATGTCCGTCGCCACGCATCAGCCTTGCTCAACATCCTAACACCACCACTACCACCACCGCCACCATGGGTCAGGGCTTTTCCCTCACTACGCTTTCGGCCGGCTCGGCCAACATCGACGTACCTGAGCTAGCTGATCTGCAGTATGAAAAGTCGCTGGGCGCCGCTCGTTTTATGAAAGCCGTACGCGCCCGCCACAAGGACGGTCTTGTCGTAGCGCGAGTAGTGATGAAGCCGTATGCTCAATTCGACTTCCAGGAACATGTCAAACGGCTACTCCGTGAGCTTCACACAAGAGGTATCCTCCTCCAGCTGCATGACTAACATTTATAAGATGAACGCAAAGTGCTAGCAGATGTGCCAAATGCTGTCCCATATCACCGCGTTATTGAGACGGCTGCTTGCGGTTATCTCGTACGCCAATACGTCCACAGTTCCCTGTACGATCGTTTGAGGTACGTGATTGTATCTCCCCATTCATGCCACCCTCTCAACACCGTATAGCACACGTCCATTTCTAGAAGAGATAGAGAAGAAATGGCTTTCATTCCAGCTCCTCTGCGCTGTGCGAGACTGTCACGCCAGAAACATCTATCATGGTGACATCAAGACTGAAAATGTCCTTGTCACATCCTGGAACTGGCTGTATCTCGCCGACTTTTCCTCGTCGTACAAGCCAGCGCATCTGCCGGAAGATAATCCTGCCGATTTCTCCTTCTACTTCGATCTTTCCGGTCGTCGCACTTGCTACCTTGCACCGGAGAGGTTCCTGGCTGCTGGACAGCAACCCGAAGGTGAAGGCGATGTCAACTGGGCTATGGACATCTTCAGCGTCGGCTGCGTCATCGCTGAACTATTTCTGGAAGCACCCATCTTCTCCCTCAGTCAGCTCTTCAAATACCGACAGGGTGAATACAACCCCGAACATTCCCATCTCAACAAAATCCAGGATGCTAGCGTACGAGAATTGATCTTGCACATGATACAAGTGGACCCTAATTCGCGGATGACTGCTGAAGACTATCTGACGCACTGGAAGGGCAAAGTGTTCCCAACGTACTTCTATGGTTTTCTACAACAGTACATGTACTCAATTACCGACCCATCCTCAGGGCGCAAGCCTGTTACTACTGGTTCGGAACATCTTGGTGAACCTGATGAGCGCATAGACCAAATATACAGCGACTACGACAAGATCTCGCATCTGCTCTCCAACGAGGAAGGAAAGGAGCTCGCTAGACCAGAGTTTTCTCCTCCAAAGCCGAACGCCAAGCTCTTTCCCCTCTTCGTCAACATACCGAATTACCAGCATCAAGCGTCTCCAGCCCGGAGTCTGGCCGTGGATGACGGCAATTTGGTCTTTCTGACCATAGTTGTGTCCTGTCTACGCGGGACAGCTAGAGCTTCCGCCCGCGTTCGCGGCCTCGAGTTACTCCTTGCATTCTCAGAGCGCTTAACAGACGAAGCAAAACTGGACCGAGTGATCCCCTACGTGGCTCAGTTGCTAGTCGACAAGTCTCGACAAGTCAAGATTGCTGCACTACGCACGTTAACACAAATCCTTGCTATGGTGCAGGTTGTCTCTCCTATCAACGCCTACATCTTTCCAGAGTATGTCCTGCCACGACTAGAGGCCTATCTTCCCGATTCTTCCACCAACGTTGGCTCTCTTGTTCGTATGCAGTATGCTTTCTGCATTAGCACACTAGCAACTACTGCAGCTAGATATCTGGACATGATCCAAGCTTTACGTGCAGAAGGATCCTTGCCCACTGCAGATCACGAAACGGAAGATGACATGTCTCCATCCGCTCACCGGAACCAGTTCGACTCGGATCGTCGCATTCTCGTAGAAGCCTTCGAGAAGCACACGAAGGCTCTCCTTACTGACAGCGACGCTTCAGTTCGTCGAGCCATGCTTAAATCTGTCTCTGACCTTTGTGTGTTCTTCGGCAGCCCCAAGGCAGACGATGTCGTTCTCAGTCATCTTAATACATACTTGAATGATCCAGATTGGATGCTCAAGTGTGCTTTCTTTGAGGGTATCGTCGGCGTAGCCGTATTCGTGGGCGGTGCTAGCTTGGAAGGCTACATTCTACCGCTTATGGTTCAAGCCTTAACAGATCCGGAAGAGTTTGTGGTAGAGAAGGTCATTCGAGCGCTTTCATCCATGGCAGAGCTTGGTTTGTTCCAGCGCTCTAAAACTTGGGAACTGGTGGACATTCTTGCCCGCCTTACAATGCACCCCAATTCGTGGATACGAGAGGCATCTGCACAGTTCGTCTCGGCTGTCTCTCGCCATCTATCAGTGGCCGATACACACAGCATTTTGGTCAACCTTATACGACCGTATCTTAAAGTTATACCTTCGGAATTCTCTGAACTACGGATTCTGGAGTCTTTGAAATTACCCATGTCACGTTTACTCCTGGAGATGGCCTCAAACTGGGCACTACAGTCGCAGAAGGGACAGTTCTGGGTTGCGGCCAGGCACCTGCAGACCTTCACTTTTGGGTCATCAGACGATAGCCTTCCAACGATTTCTGGGCGTGAACTAGACCAAAAGGTACTACTGCGACTACCAAAAAATGAGGAAGACGAGCTATGGCTGCGAAAGCTTCGCAATGCAGGCATGACAATAGAGGATGATTTCAAACTCGTTGCCCTGCGGGAGTTCATCTGGAGAGTAAGCCATCGACGGCGCTCTGACAGTCTCTCCACCCCGAATACAAAATTTAACAGCGTTGTGTTGTTGCACGATCTTGGTATCAAGGCCCAGACTGTGCTCTTCGATGAAGATGTCCGTCAAGTCATGGAACAGACCAGGAAACCGAATGCTCCTGAGGAACACATGCAGCCTCGAACGATCAAGGACGCCCTGTTGGATGCATCGACTACTGAGGCCAGTGGGCTGGCTGACCGTATGCCCCATTTTGAGAGTCAAGCGGGACGACTTATACGCGAAGAGAGGGGCATGACTATTCCGATACGATCAAATATGTCTTCCTCTCACGATGCGCGCTCACGTGTGGGCTCGCCACCTTCCGAGACCGATACGCGACGAAGGTCATTACAAATCACGAAGTCGTCTCTCTCGCCATCAAACTCTGTCGGCTCGACTGATTACCCAAGTAGCCTCCGTCATCGCAATAGTGCGTTGGGACTGCTCGGCAAAGGAGAGAACAAAGCCTTGGCGGAGATTGGTACTACATCTGCAAACGCTTTCGGAAAGGTTGATGGAACCCACGTCAGAGATTCTTCACGATCCCGGCCGCCGAACTCCCCTCTCATCATTGATGGACAGGAGCGAAGCCCAATGCGGATCCGATTTAGGAATGCACATAATTACACGGGCAACGATCCAACAATTCTCAAGCTCTTGGATTCCATGCTCCTAGAGCGCTTCCCAACAGATGAGATCGAGTTTGGCCCTCGCATACAGCCACCAGCCCGGCGACAACCCATCAGGCATAAGGATACTCACCAGTCGCCGGCTGGCATACCATGGAGACCAGAAGGTACCTTGGTGGCCAGTTTCGGGGAGCACACCGCCGCAGTAACGCGAATCTTGGTATCTCCAGACCAAGGTTTTTTTATTAGTGGGTCAGATGACGGTACTGTAAAGATCTGGGACACGTCGCGTCTCGAGCGTAACATCACTCGGAGATCGCGACAGACTTACAGATTGGGTGAGGGTGTCAAGGTCACAAGTCTAGTATTTGTAGAACAGACCTATTCTTTTGTCGCAACGGGAAGTGACGGGAGTGTACATGTGGTACGTGTAGACTACATCCAGAGCCAGGATGGCAATGCCAAATTTGGACGACCTCGACTTCTGCGCGAATATCAGCTTCCTAAGGGCGATTGTGCCGTATGGTCAGAGCATTACAATGGAGACAACAGGTCGGTGTTTCTGTTAGCCACCAACACCTCCAAGGTCATCGCGCTAAACTTGAGAACCATGGAATTGCTGTACACCCTCAACAACCCCCTGGATCACGGAATACCTACTTGCTTCTGCGTGGATAAGAGAGCACATTGGCTGCTGTTGGGGACTTCCCACGGCGTACTTGATCTCTGGGATCTCCGCTTCAAGCTTCGTCTCAAAGCTTGGGTATACCACGGAGCATCGCCTATACACCGTCTTTCTCAAGTTTTCTTCCCCAAGCTGAAAAAGACACGATTGTACATTGCCGGTGGTAGCGATCAAGGAGAGGTCACAGTGTGGGACTTTGAGAAGTACGTTTGCAAGGAAGTATATCGTACGGGAACGTGCAAAGACATGGGCAACAAAAGCACTACGCTCATCGACCTTGATGAGGAGAAACCTGGCGGTATGCTTGGCCGCTTTGCTACCAGCGTCGAACCGACGGCTAGCTCGACGGCTGATCGCGGTATTCATGGACTAGCCATACACACACAGGCCACCGACGAGAAAGGCGAGCCAAAACACACATTCCTCCTCACCGCAGGGCCGGACTGGAAGGTTCGGTATTGGGATACTAGTCGAGCAGAATCATCAATGGTTGTGAGTGGCCTAGAGCTTGATGAAGTCAAACCAACGTATGCCGCTTCGCAACCAAGCCCGGATACCATCGTCATTACGGAGAGCTTACAGCAGTCTACCAACCAACTGAGTAACGGAAGGGACAGCAGGGCGAGTAACTCAGCCAAGAAGGTACCGGGCAAGTCGTCCAGGTCAGGAGCTATCGCGTTGCAGCAGCAGTACTTGCTTAAGAGTCATGTGGACCGTATAATGGATGTGGCCTTGATTGAGCAACCGTATGGCATGGTCATCTCAGCAGATCGGGCTGGGGTCATCAACCTGTTCATGTAGAGGTTTCTCTGAATAGAGCACAACAAGTCATCGCCATCACACTCACTCATATCTGAGATGTACAATTTTCAAAAGTAGCTCGATCGAACACTTTTTCAGTCGCTTTATCGAGTTCAGATGTATGCCCAAAAGATGGTGCCTTTCAAGGTATGACAAGACGCTAGAACAGCAGCTCCGACCGATTCAGCGTGTAAGGTCTGCTGCTCGTTCTTTATCAGCATTGATATGTTTGTGGGATTATCGTGCTGGAAACATCAGCTCTCAGTACATTTCACGCGAAATCTTGTTCAGAAGGCCTTGCATTCTCCGTACTACAATGCATCCTGCGTCTTATCCTGGCACGCGTGACCTCTTTCCCAATCTGTCTTAGCCGGCCATGAGGGCGTTCCGCGTGTCTTTATCGACGTCGAATTAGAACGCGGCCTGAGCATAGGTGAGAGCTCGACGCGAAATCGGGTATTCCAAGTTCTTGGTACTGGTTCCTGTCCCTGCAGCAATCATGATTCAAGGTGCTCAGAGATAGGTCTAATGTAGTGTGGTCGACATGCGCGTGGCGTAAGCGAAAGCTGGCATCGGTTCAGCCGGAACAGGTCGCTGAGTGCGTATATAAAGTGTGGCTTCTCGAGTATTGATCATACGCGGGGAAAGTTGTACGAAGCTTCTTCAAATTGCAAGGCTTATACATTGTCTTTCCTGTCAATCACTAAACATGCGCCTTTGTCTGAATGCCGCACTCGCAGTAGCGCTGGGTCTTGCCTCATCCTCAGATGCACTCAAGATCCTCATGGGTAACGATGATGGATTTGGTAGCGGAAACCTAAGAGCGCTGTACAAGTTGCTGGTCGATGCAGGCCACGAACGTAGCATCTTTGGTCAACTTCAGCTGTAACCCTAAATGCTAATTCTGCACCAGTTCTTGTCGCCGCTCCTGCGCAGCAGCAGTCCGGTAATGGCAGCACCGTTATCTGGGCCGAGTCAGCAAACCTCACTATGCCATCTCAATACGACATCATTCCTGCAGGCGCACCAGCAGTCGGCCGCGATCCAAACATCGACAACATCTGGTACTATGACGGTACACATGCTGCGTGTACCTTCGTGGCGCTCGGCTACGTACTTCCACGCCACTACCCCGACTGGCACCAGACAGCTGATCTCTTCATTGCCGGACCGAACTACGGCACGAACCTCGGTCCCTTCGTGATGGGTTTGAGTGGAACCGTAGGGGCAACGTTTGCCGCTATATCGCGCTCCATCCCTGGAATCGCCACAAGCGCGAGCAACAAAGCAGTGCCTTACTTTAACGTAACAAGGACTTCGGACCCTGCCGTTTTGGCAGCCAAAGTCTCCTTCGAAGTTGTGAATGAGTTTATTAAGAACACAGCAGAGGGGCGAAAAGTTCTTCCTTTGGGCTTTGGCGTAAATGTCAATATACCCGACCTTGTCAATAGCACCATGCCCCCGGTGATCAAGACCAGGCTCACAGGCGAGGCCAACACAGATGTGGCAGTTTACAACGAGACGAGTGGCCTATTCACCTGGGACAACATCGACCCTCTAGCTGCTGGCATCAATGCCGCGTACAACGGCGACACAAGTCTGCCTGGGGAGACGTTCGTAGTCGCTGGAGGTGGTGTTAGTGTTAGTGTTTTCACCATGGACTTCTCTGCGCCGAGCATCGAGCACACGGAAGCAGTGTACGGCAAAGCCGAGAGCTTCTTTAGCGCCAGTTCTGGTGTGAATACGACTGGTTACAGCGAAAGGATGGTCGAGGAGCGTATACGCAAGAGGGGTGCGATGTTGAGTGGACGCGACGGTGGAGCGTAGAAACCTCGTGTTCCTCTAGCCAAAGTTATGTCATCACTACAGTAGATCACGCTACTGTAATGGCGGAAGCCATCTGACAGTGCCCCACAACAACCGTTCCCATCAGCATCACGAACCATACTCAAACGCCAACACAAGTAATCATCTCTTCTCCAAACGCCATCAAACAGTCGCGCATCGCGGGCGTCAGACTGTATTTCGTAACGTGACAGGCGCCTACAGACCAAGCTTTTGCCAAGCTCATGCACAGCGGTGCCACAGTAGCAGCTTCTGACATCCGGACGGTTTCACAGCCTTGTTGTTTAGCAACAGCATCCAACTCAGGCTGTGCAGGATTGTGCGATCCATTGTTTGGCGACGCGTAACGTTTGTAGCTCCAGGCAAAATTCTCCTACTCGTGGGAACTTGTTCACAGCCGCTGAATTGAGGTGCTCGTGCGCTCTGCGCATAGAGTCTGACGCTCCAGGTCGCGTATGAGATGGCGCCTTGGAAGGCGCTCAGGCGGGATAGCTCGGCATGCACGAAACCTCAGGATCGGACGTGTTGCTTCGGATGTGTCTAGCCTACAATAACGCTGCACAGAGGATATGTATAAGAACGCATTGCAAACGTCCATGTTAAGTTTCTTACTATCATCAAGCGCTTTCATTCACCCTCTTGTAACTTTTAAACATATCCAGCTTGACGCTGTGACTTCAATTCTTACCTTATCCATCTCCAACTTCAGCTGTGCTGTTCCTACCAATTACTTTTTACTACTTTAAACAACACGTCCTTGTATCCTCATCATGTACTTCCAATCCTTTGCTGTGCTTTCGCTTGCCGCGTTCTCCGTCGCTGCACCCACTTCCAACAAGCGCGCAGTGGTTGCCCGTCAAAGCGGACCAGTTCTCGCAGACACAACTTACAACGACATCTCCATCTCAGGCGGACAGGCTGGAGATGCCCAAGCTGAGGCTATGGCAGTATTCTCAGCGTTGGACCTCCAGAACCCTGAAAATATCGACCCCGCAGACCTTAGCTTCTTGAACGAAGTCAACCAAGTCGCCAATGATGCGGAAAAGGAGGCTTTCAACCCAGCAGTGGAAGCTGCTACGGGTGATGAAGCCGACCAGATCCAGGTAAGTGTCTTTAGATAACCACAACATAGCAAAACCTGACAATCTGGTAGAACGGAAAGATCAAGAACAAGGTCTTGAAACTCATGGCCACTGTCATCAAGCTCCAGGCTCAGCAAGCCCAAGGCGACGATTCAGTCGCCGACAAGCTTGCGGAGGAGATGACGAAGCTCAATAACAACATCGAGCAAGACACAGCGGCTGCCGGTCAGGTCTCCATTGCCGAGCCTTTCGATGCCACCATCTCTGGCGGAGGCAACTAAGGGAGGGAAGAAGGGCGAGGGTGATTTGATGGTGAGAGCCTCGAGGCGTGGAACACCATGGTACGACGCGAGATTATAGCATTATCGCATCCTGTTGTGTCTGTTACCAGGTATCAATACATCTATATTCTCTTCATAACTCCATCTTCGGACCAACAATGGCAAGATACCTCTCGAACCTAGTTGTCGTGAACTCGGCAAGGCTCAAGGTTTTTTGGGCATTGTCGTTGGAAGCACGCTGCTGGCTTAGCCACGCCAGTATGGCGAGAACATGTGACGCGAAGTCAGAATGTGTGGGGGTTGGAGCTTGGCAGCAGTGTGGCTTGCACGAGAGTTTCTCCACTTATACAGTAGCGTGGCCTCATGTCCGGAACTTGAAGAACTGCCGAGTACGGGAACCTCGGAACGGCGTCGGCATCGCGTCATGGCATCTTGGTCGACCTTAAATGCTCCCGCCCTGATAACACGGCCATACAGCGTGGTACCCGTTGGCACTGACATTGCGACTGCTGCTTCTTCGGTAATTTCTGTTGACTCATTGTTCTTGCGGTCCTCGCAGTCGCACCACCATGTCGAAGCTATCACCCACACTCAAGTCGCTCATCAACGCCGCGCATTCGCGCCCAGGCCCCGTGCCAGCGCCTCCAAGGATCCAGGCGGTATACAGACGAATCGAGCAAGAAGAGGCTTGGACGACCATCATGGCTAGCCATCTCCACAGCCGCGACAATGACGATGAACTCGCCCGAGTCCATGCTCGCTTTGTACCACAGCTCGAGTACCTCGAGACCAGAGGCCGAAGGCGTTGCGATAGCAGAATTTATGCGCGAGATTGGCCTCAAGTGCATAGGCTTCAATGGCGCAAGTACTCGGCCTCGCAGACGAGAAAAGATAGTGGACTAATCCGCCGTGCAGATTCCGCGCACCATCAACATGTTGAACGCCTTCCGCGCCGACCTCCCCTCGTCAATCGCGTCCTCCCTAAACACGAAACCCACGCGCTTCCCAGATCCCTCCAACATCCAGCACATAAACAAACGCGGTCGCGCTCTCTGGGATGCCATCTACCGCCCACTGGAGACCAAACTCGAACACAAGCTTGGCGATGCGCATCCCGATCTACCCGTCTTCATCATCAATAATGAATACGGCGGCCTCTTCACCGACCCCCCTCGTCAAGAAGGAGCCACGGTGGGCCGCATCACAACCAGCTTGATTGCCATTACATGTCTGAGGGCGCAACAGGGAGTTGGACCACAAGTGCTTAGCCATGTGTTTGGACTGAGAAAGGCTTGGGAAGATGGAACCTGGAAGCAAGAGCCCGAGGCCGGCGAAGAGGACGGCATTAGATGGTTGGTCAGTGACGAAGGGTGTACATGGGTGCTGAACAAGGTCGATGAGCTTGTTGAAGCCCTCGGGGGAGGGCAGGGAAGCACCTTTGCGCCCGTCAAATCTAAGCTATAAGAGTCATATGGACACGTCATCAAGACATGGAAGGAATGGAAGACATTCCGCAGCAAGAGACTGCTGCTCAACTATGAAGCATCGCCAGCTTCGATCAGCTGCTAAACAGAGACAAAAAATCCATGCAGGGTCGGATGCCGAGCACGTATTTGCACGCGAAACTTCCACTGTGCCCATGCATATTCTTCGCGTTATGTCTCTAGCACATCTCCCATCTTCGTCTTGCGTATACCTAACTAAACTAATATCGGTAGCAGTGCTTGACACCGACGTAGATAATATTGCCTACTGCTTGTCCGTCCATCATACCGAGCTCCTTATTGAAGTCTACCGGTTCAAATCCCTATGCTTCTTGGTAGATCAGCCAAGCCACGCTTATCTCCAAGCTTTTCTCCGCTATGTAAACGTCCCGCAAAGCTTGACTTCAACCCCACCTTCTCCGACATATTGGACTAGCGCCTAGCGCTACTTAAGGCCTGACATCCAACGACCCGATGGAACCTCACGTCACTCCGCAAAAGCGACGGGCTAGAGAATGCGACATTCGTAGCGAGGTTACCCTAGGTCCGTACTTGCTGAATAAATGTGGTGTGCCGCGATTATCGTGTCGTCATCAATGGGAGCGCGCTCAAGACTGTCTCGTTCCGTCTTAGGGGACTTCGGTTAATAGGACATGGAGACTTCATAAGAGAGGCCTGCAGGTAGGGCTTTATCCAAGCGTTCTAGGCATATCGACGAAGATATGGCAAAGACAGCTGCGACATCCCTACTTCCACTGCTTTATGCAAGTGGGAGGTACGCTCAATATGTTCCTGTACCATGGGCATACACACAGAACGAGCCTCCCGTGAAGGTCACCGTTGATGCTATGGTCCGATATCAAACTATGATCCGAGGTGGCTGCTCTGGAGCCTTTGGCGTCGCTTGCGATCAGACTGGATCCCACGGACTTTCGCCCTCGAATCAACAACTCGTCAGCGACTACCTGTTCAATGAAGATTTTGAGGGTCTCTCCGTTCTACGTAACCGAGTCGGTTCGAGCTCTACCGATGGCATCCTTGGTAGCTGTCCGCCGACACCTTCAGCACCGGCCAACTATTCAGGCTTAGGGACGAACGATTCCACAGCTGACGGCTGCCAACTTAAGCTCACACAACAAGCTATGAATGCCAATCCAGATCTTTTCATTTACGCCGATGCTTGGTCTGCTCTGAATTGCTTTAAACCTGATGCCACGGACATCAACGGCAGATTGATCTGCGGGGTGCGGGGGACCAATTGTACGCATGATTGGAGACGGGCATATGCTGACTACCTCGTCGAGTACGTCATGTTGTACGAAGAGAAGGGTATCAATGCCTGCTTGATTGGCGCTTATAACGAGCAGGTGCTCCTGTACGAAATGAATGTAACATACACTGACATCGTACACCTACACATAGACCAGATTTCAATCCCGTCAACTACGTTAGCATGGATTCCGACGGATACCAGGCCGCAGGCTTTTTGGAGGTACTATATCCTACCGCCAAGAAGTATCGCGAAGACTTGCAGGTTTCCTGCTGTGATGCTATTGGTGCTCGTCAAGAACGCAATCTCCTCCACGAGCTGGACCAAGCTGGTGGCGGCAAGAACTACGACATAGCGACATGGCACAACTACCAAAGCATGCCAGAGCGCCCCTTAAACACGCAAGGTTAGCCAAACATGGAGACGGAGAGGTCAGACGGCAGCGGCCCTTTTAATACGACCTGGGATACGACAGGCCAGCTCACGGAGGGCTTGCAATGGACCATCTACCTTTAAGTCAGATATTTAACCAAGCTTAAACTTTGTCGACACTAACAACATACACAGGCATCAAGCCTTTGTCTACAGCGACACGTCTGGATACCTCCACTGGTGGTGCGCGCAAGACAACCCGGGAAATACTACTGGTAGCGATGCCATGCTCGTCCGCCTGGATGGGGACATCTTTGAAGTATCTTGCCGTCTCTGGGCCTTCGCCGGCTACTTCCGTTTCGCACGCCCAGGATCGGTTCGCATCGATTTTATTAGCCCTGCGAAAAACCTCAAAGTAACGGCATTTGAGAACAAGAATGGTACGCTGGCTATTCCTGTCATCAACGAGGCGCATTTTGAGAGGCAGGTAGAGATAAATATCAAGGGTTGTAGATTGGCTTTAGGTGTTGCAAGTACGTTTCTGACAGACAACGAACATAACAATACGATGGTTGGGACGTTTGGAGTGAACGGGTCAGCGTTCTTGGCTACTGTGCCGCCGAGAAGTATGACCACTTTCTTTCTAGAGTGAATGTCGATTCTAGAAGCTTCAGCCCCGACAACTCCAATGACATGACGTTTCACTAGAGAATCTTTGAAAAACTACTCACACTGCGACCAGCGAGTTGAACGCGTGACTGACGCGAAACATTGCTCCGTCTGCCGTGTTCCACCGTTATTCCAGGCATTCATCAGTGCGCTTTTCACCACTCACTGCGGCACGTCACCGCCTTTCGGCTCTTCTTATACAGTCAAAGTACTTGCGAGAACTTGCTTGCTTACGCCATCAGTAATCATAGCCCAACCTATCTAGGTTGCCACCCGCTCATCAAATTCGGCTTGCCACGCAGTGGCTTCAGGACCACACAGGAACCAGAGAAGAGACCGGACACGGTGAAAAGAACTCGTTTAGCGATGACAGACCCAGACCTTCCTCTGCGACCTCATCAGGAGGAACCTGCACAAAGTTTGAATCCGGGACAGACTCAGATGATGGTGCCTATGGGGTTCGCAGCGCAGCTCCGGGCCGTACAAGAAACGCAGCAAGAGCAGGCAGAGCGCACGGCCAAGTTGGAGCAAGAAAACGCTGATCTCAAGGTTTTCGTACATAACGTTATCGATATCACTGATCTCATTCGAGCACTTGAGCAGCACAAGGCCTACGTTGCTGCGAGACGTAGGGAGGCGGTCGGTCAGCTTTCCAATATGCGCACCCTACATCAAGAAGCCGACAATGCATTTCAACTGCGTACATCGGACATGCAATCAGATGACCTCGAAGGCATGTTGGGAGTATATGGCACCATGTTGACCACCACAATAAACAACCATCAACGTGTGCTTGGCCAGATGTGTGCGAACGGCCATTGACGACAATTTGTAAATTCTTTAGGCACTCTATATACCGACACTGGTGCTCCACGAATCCATCATAACCCTGAGTCGAGAAGTCACCCCTCATGAGTAAGGTGCAGCGAAGTACCAAGTTGGAAAGGAAGTTGGCAAAGTTGGCGCACGCTTGGTTTGGAGGCGTTGCTACACGATCTCAATTGAAAGCAATGCGGGGTTTAGGCTGGGTCATTGAATCGGTATCGCGTTGTGCGTTATTATTTATCTGGACGTTTGATGCGATAATTCAGGCAGAGTCGAGAAGATTATTGGCGTACTTAGAGACTCATCAGTCTTGTACACTTGTTTGACTGTACTTATAACGCTTTCTCAGGGCCATGAAGTAATGACATAGTTGGCTGGCAGAGACACTCGGTATGCAGCGACAAATTTTCACGCGTTCAAAAGAAAGGCCTTGTGCAGGCCATGCTCGCAAGAAGATGGCTGTGATGTTACAATCAAGGGTCAGTGAGTAAAGAAGGACGACGACGCCATCACGTTGCGACGCGACCTGTTTCGCTAATACAAATTAGGCTAGATTAGCTTGCACCAGACTGCTCACTTGCCAGCCTTCCTCGCGTTCCACCATCGCGACGCCGGAGTCTTCCCATCAGCGGTGCTTCGCCGTGATCATCTCCATGGCTTTCTCTGCGATGCCGTAAATAGCTGTCGGGTTATGTGCAGAGATGATCATCAAAATCACACTCGCGTCCACGACCCGGAGGTTCTCCACGCCGTAAACCCTTAGTTCTAGGTCTACCACACCACCGTCTTTCTTCGACAACATCACCCAAGTACCTAGTGGGTGGTAGGCTGTAAAGGAGTTATTTCTGATCTACGTGTTCCACTCTGCGTCCGTGCCGGTATCTATACCAGGGTCGTATCTGGACACCCAGACGTTCTTGAAAGGGGCGGTTTCGGCCATCTTTCGCGTATACTTTGCGGCTGATATTGAAGCCCCTAGATCACAACGCGTACCGAGATATCTTGGGTCCACGAGAGGCTTTCCACAAGTTCAGATCCATCGATGTGGACTGATCCTCTGGCGAGCGGGTGCTAGACACCAGCAAGAAGTGTCGCATACTGCTTACCGTAACCAGCTGTGCCGTTCTTCGGGTAAAAGTTCGTTCCAATACAATCATCGCAAAACATGGCCTCGAGATTTGGTGCTCCGAGTTCAGGGTTCGTGAGCAGCTTAAGCTTCTTTCAGTCCACAGAATTTGAGATGATCGCTGATTGCATCGCTGGGTCGACAAGCTTGCTATCATTACCAAGGGCCTGTTTTCATTTCAGGAAGCCATAGCGGCTGCCCACATACTGGTACAAAGATGTCTGGCCACGTTTCCACAGCTCCAGTTCAACAACCGTTAACGTCGTGTTATACTTCGGAATACCTACTCCAAGAATGTCGGGTTTGAGTTCGCATTTCGGTTTATCCGGAGATAATCTTGCAGGTTCTCGTTGATACCGGGAAGATCGACATTTGCTTGATACCAGCGTTACTCAATGCGGTTTTCTGACCTATGCCGGAAAGCTCCAAGACCTTTGGAGAAAGTAGCCTCCCAGCTGCGACAATCACCTCCTTCCTGGCTTTGACTGAGGTGTCGTCCGTGAGCACGACGCCAGTCGCCTTAGACCCTCTCTTGTCGAGGTGAACTCTGTGGGAAGTATTGTTAAACATGAGAACCAGGTTATCGTCTGTCCCCGAGGTGTATTCCACTGAGTAAGATCGTGTGTGATCGGATACACGATACGTGGCCGGCTGGTACGTGGCGCGAAGGTTGTTGCCATTCAACGATTCGAGGTTTTCTTGTAGGTTAAGACTGGCCAGAGTCGGGATAGATACAAGCTTGGAGTTGGGGCGGTGGATTCTCGGTTAAATTGACTTGGATGGGACCTCCATTCCCAACACCGTCGACGCAGTACTGCGCAGTACCATCCCGCCGTTGAAAGTTCTGCAGATGCGCAGGTACCAATTTAATAAGTCTCACATACGTTTCGTACAACCACGACTTACCTCGCTTTTCAGCATACTTGGGTATATGTTCTCCGATTCCCACCTCGTATTCCCTATCTCTTCCCAAGCATCATATTCCTTGATGATGCCACGATTCCAGAAAAGCAGATTCAGGGCTGAAGTGCCACCAAGTACCTTGCCACGGTTGTGACTTATAGTCCGGTTGTTTGCTGCAGCCTATGGTACAGTCGGAGAACTCCGATTATAAGAGCAGCCAAAGAACGAATCGCGTAGCCTGGGTATATTAATTCGTTGCTCGTTGCGTCCATCCGGTCCAACTTCGATTATCAATACACAATGACTTGGCAGAGCCTTGCTGAGTCTAGCGGCTAAGGCAAGACTAGCTGTTCCACCTCTAATAATAATCTTAACAAATAGTCAACTCTGTCACGAGCATTTTATCACGGTTAAGAAGGTACATACGAAGTCGAAGCTGACGTCAGGCAGCTGACATAGTTTTGCACTAGCTACAGGTACGAGACCCAGCACAGCTATGTGAGAAAGAGCCAAGATAAGCCGCATAGACGATCGGCTTCCCAAGTACGAGATATGTAGTCGCAACGGGACTTCTACATAGCGGGTGTATTAGATAGAGAATATGTAACGACGGAACACACGTAGCGACTAGAGCATTATTTGGAGCCCAGAATCTTAAGATACCGTACAGTCCAACCGGCCGTTGCAGGGCCCACGTTGCCCGCGAATCAGATAGATCTACCTTTCATACATGTTTAAGCAAAGGCGGGCTGCAGTAGAGAACACTCAGTACACACCATGCGAACACAGCAGTCAAGTAAAGAATAGTTTGTAGAAGATCTCTGTCGTGCGGAAGCCATCGCTAGGAGGCGACCAACATTCAAATTCGAGATTCGAAATCATCTCGCCTAGTCAACAATGATAATTCAAAAAGATCATCTTGGGCTTGTCATTGGACAGCATTACGCCTGAGTGTTCCTGACGGCTGGTTTCTGCATGCCACTCACGCAGGTGTAAGTTCTTATTACCAGGCAGCTTCAACAATCTGTACACCCAACAATATCAGAACACAACCCTATCATCGTCTTTGTAAACAAGTACGTCGAGGCTAAGGTAAAGCCGTCAGTACAATACAGTAGGATTCGGGCGCGGGTCAAGTGTGGGTCAGGTAGAGGCGGCTGCTGACGGCACCCGCCCTTCGAGCCAGAGCCTATCAAGAATTAGGCCGGCGATTCCTGACAGTCATATATCGCTATGATCCCCATTGGACTCACAGAACTCGGACAGATCGGGAAGCATCGCGGTCTAGATAAAAAAAATCTTGTGTGTGATCTGAGGATCGCGAAGAGGATCAGTTGGTGTTAACTCATACTCCGTGTATAAAGGTACTAGATTGTTGTTGTTCTCCATAGACTAGAAAGTGGAAGTTGAGCTGTGCCACGACAACTCAAAGCCTCGTTTGTGCTGTTCTCTCGCGACGACTATCCTCAGGTCCTTCATGGCCTCGTCCTTGATGTTCTCTCTCAAAGAGTTTCTTCCAATTCTGTTCATGACTTGGCTCGTCACCTCACCAATTCACCGAGAGAGGAGTGAAGGAAGAACCTGTATAATCTAAACTGTTTATCGGGTATATAAGGACGCGCATCACGCTCGTTGCTCGCTTACAGTCTGCTGAGCATAGGCCCTGAACAGCTGTGTAAAAACTAGTATACAATAATCGATCATCCCTCATGTGTTCATGCTGTGACTATGCAAATCGCTAAACGCCTCAGTAATTATGCTGATGGGTATGTAGAATCGTAACGCCGTAATAATTCCAAAATCTCAAACCGTAGGCTCTTCGGATGTCTTGCACGCGCGTTCGCTCCCAGCCTCTGGGCTCTTGGGCTCAAGCTTGATATCTTTTTCTGTATCTTCGCTCGTGGCTTCGTTCGCGTCTGTCTCTTTATCGGTAGCACCAACGACTTCCTCGATCATGGCGGCAAAGTCGACAGTCATACCACCGACATTCATCTTGAGCAGCGTAGCGGCATCTGGGTCGTCGCTTGCATCTCCACTGCCACGCCTAGAGCCATTCTCCATATCCAATATTATGGTCTCATTGTCGAATATATTGTCCCCGCTCCAAAGACCCACAGTAGACGTGTTGGGATCTTCGTAGAGGTCGAAACCAAGCCCTAGTGAGCCGCTCTTCAATGGCGAGCTGCTCACAGGCATGTCGCTAGACAGAAAGTCTTCAGTCAAAAACTCGGTAAATTGAGCATCAGTGCGACCGGGCGTGGTGAATGTGGCGAAGGCTGAGAAGTCAATAATAGCCTGAGAAGGCGACGAGATTGGGTGGTCAGACAACAGCGCGTTCAGTTGACGTGTGAACGGCGTGTCGGGTGCAGCTGTTGTCGCACGCGTGGCACGAGGAGTCAAGATGTTACGAGATGGCGTTAAAGATGCATCTCCATTTCCCGCACCTCGTCTCGGCGTCAGAGCAATGCGTTTGCGCGTGCTTGGAGTAGGGGTCTTCAAGGGGTCTTGGACGAGCTGGTCCTTTTTAGGTGTGCTCTTCGGCGTCGTCTGTGGTAGGGCGGAATCCTCAAAAAGATGAGCCAGGTCATCTGCTTCCATGGTAGGGGGCGGGCAGTTCTCCTTGTCAGGGTTCTCTTGATCAGCGGTAGCCACTTGTACCACAGGCTGCTCGAACCAATATGTTTGCTTTGTTACACATGGAATGCAGCCGTCGTAACCTATACCAGCGTTTGCGCAACGGCCACATGGTCGCTCGCGGTCACAGCCTCTTTTGAGTTCCTTGCATCGTTGACAACGAGGCTTCTTGGGTGCGTCGTCGTCAGGGATATACATTGGAGTAGCGACTGGCTCGGCGACAGGGAGAGGTGATGGTTCAGCCAGAGTCTTGCGCCGACCTTGCTTCCTAGGCGAAGGGAAAAGCAGTCGCCTTGTGGGCTTCGGCGTGAGATCTTGGTCGATTTCGATGGGAGAGGCCTTGCTTCCCCTGACTCCGGCTGGGCTAGACTCGAGAGCTCGCTCCAGAGCAGCCTGTGCGGCTTCAGAATCGAGTTCACATGCGCTAGGTGCGACAGCTGGTGGTGCCATAGACCCATCATGAGTCCTATCGATGGATGAAGCACTCTGCTCTTGTTCAGCTGGCATGGCAGATTCAGACTCAGGCAGAACAGCGTCAGACATAAGATCGTCACCGCCACTCATAGACTTGGAGCGCGCCTCCTTCTGCTGCCTCTTTCGGTTCGCGAGGCGCGCAGCCCTATCCCATACCTTTTGTGGCCTCATCGAAAACTTCTTAATAAGCCAGAGTCCGCATGGGTTGCACAGATTGAGTTCCTCGAACGCATCAGAAGACTTTGCGGCTACAACGTCCTTGTCTTCGCGAGTCAGGTTGTTCTTAAAGATGCGGTATTTTGGGTCGCCATCCTCAGATGTCGGTTCGATTACTTCGTATGCAATAATGTCGGTACCAGCTGAGTCAGTAGATAGCTCGATATCTTTGGGTGAGCCTTTCTCCACACGTGTATAAGCTTTCCTCCATGTGACTGTGTCGATCTCTCCGCAGTTTACACAATGGGTTGGCATTTCGCCTTTCCGGATAGCTGCATCTAGTTTGTTTTTGATGATTCTTTTCCTCTTCGCCCCTGATCCACTTCGGGGGCACCCATACTCTGACGGTGTGGGTGCATCAGACATGGGCTCAGCTCCTGACCATGTATGAGACCTGGGAAGTCCTCTTGGCTTGGACGGTTTTGTTTGCTTCGGAGGAGGATTTGGGGTAGCAGAGCGACTGTAGACTGGTACTTCGCTCTCTGCTGTGGGTGAAATATGCGACACCATGTCATCAGGCGAGTCAGCCGTCGACACTGTAGCTCGTGACTTTTGGAAGGCATGAGTGTTCTTACTCTCGAGGTTGTCGTCCTGTTGTACCATTGACAGTCTTGCGATCAGATCACTATCATCATTCGTGTCTTGACCCTGGAAGTAAACAGAGTTGAAGATATCCTGGTCCATAGTTTCGAAATCGAACGCCTGAGCAGTTCCCATATCCATCTCGATACTCTCAGTGACTGGCTGTGTAACGGAGTTGCGGCGTTGCTCTTGTGATTCTCCATCCTGCCAAAGCTTATCAAGTTTCATGCCATCGCCGTCTCGACTTGTTGGCATATCGCTAACGAAACCGGAGTCGTTTAGGGGTAGTGTTGGCAGATTCGGGCTTGAACCATCGGGCGATACTGTTCGCTTTGGTCGAATAGGTGGCGATGACGGCATTGGAGTATCTCCAGGGCTTCCATCTCTTTCATCCGCTGAATCCAGTGCGTTATCCGAGAAGGCGCTAGACTCGTAAGGAGACATGTACGGTCGTCCTCCATCCATAGATGCATGTCTCAAAGCACTAGGGGCTGGTAGGCGGCGCGATCCTCGCTGACCAATTTTCTCGCCAGGGTGAGGGGTTGGGGCACGGGGCACCATATCTGAAGCAGCTCCTGAGGTGCCAAGAGCAGGTTTGAGGAGACGTACGGATGCTGCTGTGCTGGCCGTGACCCGCAGTGATTCGTTATGGGCGTTCAGAGGCGTGTTCCTAGGCCTTGTGGTTTGCGTGATTCGAGCCCTCTTCTTTGGGGGTCCGTCCTCCTGCTGCTCGATGACATAAGGATCGCTGGACTGGAACTGCTGAGGCGGCGGGGCGGCTTCACTTCTTACAGAGGCCCGTGACGTTGGCCGTGACGGAGGGTTGTACTGGTAGTGGTGGAATGAGAGAGTACTCATAGCAGGACTGGATGCTCTAGTTGGCTGAGAGATGAAAGACATGTTGGACTGATCATAAAAGGAGTCGTTCCGGGATAGTTCCTGTGACGGGCTCTGACGGGTAAGCATTTGGTGGAACGGCTCAACACCACCCATGGAAGGGTGTGGCGAAGGATGTGCGGGGTATGGGCTTGGTTGGGCCAGACGACCTAGCGTTGGGTTCTCTTTGAGGAAGTCGGACCAGGCGTTGTAGTCGAAACCTTCGGGCATCAGCTGACTGAGGCTGTGATACCGCTCCATGTTCTCCACGTATTCCTTTTGCAAGCATGTCGGAACAGGCACCAGTTTCAGTTTGACCTCCAAAGTCTCTTTGACCCCGTTCGAAAAGATGCCAAGAATATTTTTGCACACGCGACCTGTGACCATAGTTTGAGAATCTTTGGCGGGGGCATTGGGAGTAGGCGATGCTGAGGCAAGAATCCATGATAGCATACCCTGGCCTACCAGCGGCGTTTCGTACTCGGAGAAATCGTAAGCGTATACGGTGAAGTCATGACCTAGTTTGGCTACAAGCTCAGGGCTGCAATGGTGAGCACTGTCTCTTGCAACCGATAAGCGGAAAAGGTGACACACCTTGCGGCTACAATAGCCTGAATGCAGGTCTTGAGTTCGATGACTCCTACTTCGGTATTTTCGTCCAGCGATACGACAGGCACGTTCAGCACGCTTGGCAGACGGGCCAGGCAATTTGACTTGTTCTGATCGTCGAAAGTATAGAGTACCTTGACTGTAGTGCAGCTGTGTTAGATCAAGACGTGATGAATGGGCACATGTGCTTGCCTCGCATTTGCCTGCGCGGTATTTTGTCCATTGTGCTCTCCTCAGTAGCAGAGGGCGTGTATTCCTGCTGTGCAGCACCAAGGTCCGGCATAGTACCGGATGGCGTCGACATGGCTGCCTGTGGGGTTGACAAAGGATAGGCAGGCCCTGTTGAAGAGGAGATGGAAATGTTGGCGTGGACAGACGGGTGGTGGTCAATGTTATATCGCGATCGGTGGTTGGCGTGCGATCATCGCGAACGCGTTGTAGGTGAACTCAGAAGCGAGACTAAAAGCGGCTGGAAGACGAATTGGCGGGCTAAACGGGTCGTTGGGTATGTTCGCATGCAAGGGGGCTTCAAAATAGGCAGCAGCACGCGTACAAGAACAGGAGAAAAGGAACGTGGGGAGCGTCGTTAATGATGTCGTGAGGTGAAAGTGAGGGATGGACGCACGAGCTCGGAGGTTTGACGCTATCCGCGGCGCGCTAACGCGGGGGGGACAAAGACGCGTGACGCACCTTCCATGCGAAAGTCCTAGTCCCACATGCGACGCGTTGATTGGCTCGGCAGCGGAAAAAGTGCAGCTCCAGCTCCAGTTGTGCCAAGCTCGCTCACTTCATCGCCCTGCTTCATACCATCGCCGACCGATCCACCTCATCAAAGCGCGTTGCCGTGGTGTCGTCCTCCTTTCTCACACTAGGTCAGCCAACCTACTCCTGGTCTGTGCATATCTTTTGCCGGACCTCATCCTTGCGCGCTGTCTCTTCGAGCAGTATATCAAAATTCGCAGACAGAAGCTCAAGAGCTAGAAGTTGACTGAAGTAGTTTCAAGCTCACCCCTCCTCGCCCGATACTCAAGTCGACAAAATGGTGGACGCAAAGATTCAGTACGTATCACTGCCAGAGCATTCACCGCTACATGAGCTAACGTTGCGCAGAGAGCTTCTGTCCAAGCCCCGTTCTGAGTTGACGTATGTGCGCCCTTACACATTCAGCTTCTAGACATACTGACATTGCTGCCAAGCGAGTACGAAGTTGCTCAGGTCGAAGAACATGAGCTCACAACCGGCCCCCTCTCCATCCTCCAGACCGCCGTCCGCTCGCGCACGCAAGTCCTAATCTCGTGCCGAAACAACCGCAAGATCCTCGCACGTGTCAAGGCTTTCGACCGTCATTGCAACATGGTTCTCGAGAACGCGAAAGAAATGTGGACTGAGACTCCCCGGTTAGCCAACGGCAGCTATGGAAGGAAGGTTAATAAGGATCGCTTCATCTCTAAGCTGTGCGTTCACATGCTACCCATATTTGCGCATTCGCTGACCTATCTAGCTTCCTACGAGGTGACTCTGTCATCCTTGTTTTGCTATCGTAAGAGCTCGGACGCATTTGGGTGTTTGGGACGGTAGTGCCAGACCGAGGCACACGAAATGGAGTTGGAATGAATTAAAAGTTACATAACCGTCGCAACGGCGATGGACACGGAACGAATCAAACAACGATACCCCAACTTCTACTTCTTCAGCCCGTCACTCAGGCCCAAAAGGAGTTCGGCAAGGCCATGCGCGCCTGGGTCTGGCACTTCTTGGAATCCCTCGCCTCCAACATACACCGTTCGTCCCAAGCTCGCTTTCATACCCTTCGTCCCTTGCGCACCACCTTTTGCCGCTGCAGCCGCTTTTTCGATACTCTCCGTCTTGGACAATGTCTCAGCGAACGGATAGAGCGCGTCCATCAGTGTTCGGTCTCCAGGTTTGGCAGGCGTGTATTTGCCAAGTGCCTTCAGTGATGAGTCAAGCGCTTTGGCCCAGATTACGGGTGTGACAGGCTGTGGTGTTGAAGGCGCGTTCTGTCGCAACCCATGGGCCAGCGCATTCAAGAAGATGGCATAGATTGCGCCTGACGTGCCGTCCATAGCCAGTTCCACCACTTGAATGATGTGATTCATGAGGATCAGCAGATCATCCGTTTCCTTTGCCGTTTCGAGCATCTTCAGAATTGCTGCTGGGTGTCAGCCCTAGGCAACAATGTACACGTGACGATACCTACCTTCTGCGCCGCGCTTGAGTCCGATGCCGCAATCGCCATCCCCTACTATAGTATCGTATCTGGTGACGTCTGGTTCAGCCTCAATGAGCCTGTTCAGTGCGACAGTCAAGGTTGATTTAGCTTGAGCATAGTTGACTGTCCAAGTTAGCACACGTCCTGCGCAAGGCGGCGAGTACCCACCCTTCAGATCACTTGGTTGGACCTCTTCTTCGTCCACGTGCTCCTCGCCCTTTTTCGCTTCTCCATGTCGTGCCCATGTGCTGGTACTGATCGCCGCTGACCATCCATTCGCCTCTGCAGGCGCATCGAGCAGTTCAAGCATGGAAGCGTCGGCGACTCTTAGCAAGCTGATGCTGAATCCCAGCCCGTTCAGACTGGTCATGAAGGTACCGGCCAGAACGCGCACCGGTTTAATCTTGAAGCTACCCGCTAGTTGCTCGATGACTTCGTTTGTGATTCCGCTTAGCTCAAGTGGACTAACGCCTCCTAGGTTGTTGACTAGAAGCACTACATCGTCCTTGTCGGCGATGTTGGAGAAACTACGATCTTGGTCCGCGACGTCTAAGCAGTGCGATAGCATCGTCTTTACAAGGCCAGGGAGATCGATCGACTTGCGCTCAGAGCCGGCTTCGTTGTGGATGCCCATTCCAATTTCGACTAAGCCCTCCGCCAGCTCATCTTCCTCTGCCTCTCGGCGACCTGGGACATGCACATGCGCCAGAGAAGATCCGATCGAGACGGTGTTGTCTGCGACGAGTTGCGCCATGCGCGTTGTATCCTTGAGACTCGCTCTACGATAACGTTAGCTATCGTTGAACCGTACTCCATAAAATCAGTATGGTTCCGCACCCTTTCGCGGCGAGCGCACCAGCGATCTTTTGTACAAGTACTGTTCCCGCAATACCTCTCCGTCCGACTTTTCCTCCCTTTGCGCGCCCTACACCTGCATCGTCGCCGACCACCACCATGTCGACTTCAATCCCTGCGACGCGTGCCTTTTCGACGGCCATCCCGAAGTTCAACACATCGCCAGTGTAGTTCATTACTATCACGAGTACACCCTTTTCTTTGTGGATGCGATGCAAGATACATCTTCGCACTTGCTCTGCGCTTGGAGACGCGAAGATTGTGCCTGCGACTGCCCCAGACAGTAGGCCAGCACCAACAAAAGATGCGAAAGAGGGCTCATGACCGCTGCCGCCTCCTGAAACTATGCTGACTTGTGATGCGCCGTCTTTACGATAGATGATCTTATTATTGATGTCGCATTGCACCGAAGGGTTTGTTTGCGGGATGCTGAGAAGCGCAGTTTCGACGAGGTGTGTTGGGTCGTGAATGAAGTGTCTCGCTGGGTGTGTTAGTCTGACAAGCTGGGTGCATGTAAGGCAAGGACACTTACATGACATTATGACTGTGATTTATTCAGATCAATGAAATGCGCAGAAGGTGTAACAGACTGCACAGGATGCAGATGGGCTTTGAAGAAGTAGCATGATGAGGAACCGAGTAATCCTTCGATACCCGACCCAACGACACGTAAATCACATCACCCATTCCCTCGTGTCATTTGACAGATGCCGCGCTGCCGTGGCCACACGGAAACGTGTACGTGTTCCGTCTTGATTCTAGGCATTTGGATAGTACCAGAGCTCTAAGTGGGGTTGCATGATAGGCCGTGAGGGGTAGTTCTGGATACGGTGGGGTCGCTCCCACCCCCGAACTCCGAGATGTCAGCAGAAGTACCAACCTGCTCTTCTAGGCGGTGCTGTAGGAGCTGTTAGTCTTCCTAAACACTCCTACAACACGTATTGATAACTACGACGAGCCTCACAAGGTGCAAGGTGGTGTATGTTGAAGTTGTTGCGTGTGGATACGCTTGCTTCTTCAGCTATTGCTATCGGATGACCGGAGCGCCTACAACCCAATCATCGATCTTGGGCATGGGTAACCTTCTGTACCGCCGCAATGATGGTCTACTTATAAGAATCGTTTCGTCGGTTAGAAGGCACGGAGAATACATTCTGGATTTGGGATGGACGTCATCCGTGACCTGGGCAAGCTAACGGGCGAGGACAATCCGGTACGGCGGGCTCATCTTCAGGAGCGGCAATGGGAAGTACCGTGGAATCAGGGCTATATGACTTGGATTGAGTTTCCCCGGCTTCTATGCTATATGTGAAAGCTAGAGTAAGTTGGGGAGAGAGCTCAGGCGGAGGATTCCCGGCAATAGAGAAGTTACCCCGCCATCTGATAAGATCTGATCTGCACCCCCACCAAGCGTCGCGTCAAGCTCCATCGACGCGCTTGTCGTTTGCTCGCGATTGTTGTTTGCTTACTTTAATCCACCATCTATTCATACTGGAATGGCTTCTTCTGACTCGCAATCAGATATTGCGATAATGGCACACTACGGCATCGCCCATAAATACTCCAAACGTCTCGTCGCTTTCGAGCACAACCCTCGCCCACTGGCCAGCGTAGAACCACACACCCTCCTCTGGGTCGGTGGCCTAACAGATGGTCTCCTCACCGTCCCATACCCCTCCGAGATCGCAAGGGAAATTCCATCCAATTGGGTGATCGCCGAAGTTCTTATTTCCTCGTCATACAGAGGCTGGGGCACTGGTAGCCTCGCTCGCGATGCTCGTGAGCTCGGCGAATGCGTGGCATACTTCAGGAAGTTGCGACCAGGGACCAAGATTGTGATCATGGGTCATTCGACGGGATGTCAGGATATCATGGAGTACCTGCTTGGGAAAGAACACGAGGAAAGAGAGGCATTGGACGGTATTATACTGCAGGGTGGCGTCAGTGACCGAGAGGCATGGGAGGACTACTTCAAAGAAGGGGAGAAGAGGAGAGAGCTGGAGGAAGCAATTAAGATTTCCAAAGACTTCATCAACGCTGGAAAAGGCAAGGAAATCCTGTCGCCGAAGAGCAACGCTGTGATTAATGACATGGGGGGACCGCTCAATGCTTACCGGACATACTCCCTCCTCGCAAAGGGTGGAGACGACGACTACTTCTCAAGCGACCTTTCCGACGAACACTTTGCGACAACATTTGGCAAAATCCCACAAACTACACCAGTATGCTTTCTGTTAGGATCTGAGGACCCTTATGTACCTGCTCCCATCGACAGAGCAGCGTTGCTTCAGCGCTGGACAAGGATAATTCGTAAAGGTGGTGGAATTGTAGATGACGAAGATGGTGGCGTAATTCCAGGGGCACACCACAATCTTGACGATGACCCGGAGGAAGTAGTCCAGGACCTTGTCAAGAGGGTATGCGCTTTTATTACCGGGCTGGCTGAGGACAAGAGCCCTGAGTGGAAAAAGGCCGAGTCTCACCTTTAATTCCGCTGGAATTACTGCATGGTAATCTAGTATTTGGCGATGCTTCAATCTGCACACATGCTAGCGTTTGTGATCTGGTGTAGCATTCACGCCCCTGACAACAAAGGACGCTCTGTGCCATGGGAGTAGATCATTACCCCTCACATGTGCTGTGGTCCTGCCCTGTCCTGCCCTGTCCCCAAAACTCTAGTTGAGCCGACATGGGGCGTAGAAAGCGAGCGATACCTCACCTAGACTGTGTAAACGCTTGTTACTTGGGAATATGACATCAATAGACGACGAATACACGGCCACAGACTTGTTCAATGCCATATATCGTCGCGTGCTGTTGGCACCGTCGCCACTCGGCGAATAGCTTTTGGTATCCCATAATGTCGTTGATCATCCTACAACCCATGGAGGAAGCATCCAAAGCTCCTCACCTATAACAAACGCCCACGCAATGCATCTAGAACCATGGATCCGCCGACTTGGACACAACTGTCCATTCTCCACTCCTTTGTCAGGGACCTTCTGCGTTGCCTCGAATCAAACCCTTGTGCGTAAAAAGGAGCTCCTTCGTACTGCACCTCGCCGTCCCTGCTGACGCCGTCGCTTAGCGATGTCTTCTCCTGGACTCTTCTCAACTTCTGACGCAAAGACACCCTAAGCCCGTCCGCCATCCGCCAAAGCTGGTTCCTCAAACTGCGCCTGTACAACCCATTGCTCGCCGAATTTAACGCCTTTTCCACCACTGATACCAGCATTGCGCCAGGGTCTGTTGACACCAATGTCCACAATCCAAATTAGCCATTGTGGGTCGCGTCCGGCACCGTTCTGAAGTGCTTTGACAAGACCGGTTCGTGGTGCACCGAGACACACAATGTACTTTGCCCGGACTTCTAGCGGCTCGCCTTCCAGGATGGAGACTTCTCCCGTCAAGCCACCGACTCCAGACGGCGTTTCGACAGCGAGACAGGCTGCTCTTGACTTGTTTGCCCAGCCAACAATATTGAGAACCACTCGTTGATCTTCGTCGCCAAGTGCCTCAAACTCCTTGTGACGGCCGAGTAGCGCGTCTATGATAAGTTCAGGCGGTGCCTGCAGACGCTTTAGAGCTTCCTCCGTATCCTTCCACGCGCGGACGGAGCCACCAAACTTCCGAAAAAGCTCAACTTGACGCCGAATATCCTTATCCCAGTCGGCATTGCGTTCAAACCCGAGTAGTGCAACCATAACCTTCGGTCCGCGTTGAGCAAGATGCCGCGCTGCTGCTACGGCGCGTGCACCTCCACGGTGGTTGCCAGCTAAGACGACAATGACCGGGTTGGCGTTGGGGTTGTCGCGTGCGAGACGTCTGCCACCTGGATTTATCGCGGTCAAAGCGACTTCCGCGATACCTCTTCCTGAACTTTCTGCCATGATGTCTTCGTTTAGACCAAACTCGACTTCAGCAGTCTCCTCCACTGCCAGCATGGCGCCAGGAGTGATAGCGAAGCACTTGCGGTTGTTTGATACGAGACGTAAGCAGCCCTTGGCGCTGGACTCGACAGGTGAATCTGGTGGTGAAGCAACGCGGCCCGGCCTAGGGCTACCTGTAGCGTGTGAGGAAGCGTAAGGTCGATTCAGGACGAACGAACGGTTGGTGCGAGACAATACACCTGAGCCCATCATATCCAAGTCAGCCTGAACGCCGCTGCCTTGCCCTGTTGGTGCCCTCTTGACCGAGGCTCTGGACATTGCACGTCTAGAGTTGCGTCCACTGCCGAATTCCTCCTCCTCTTCCTCAGAGCTTGTGTTGGTCGTGCTTTTCAGCTTCCGATCTAGCACATTTTCCGTAGGATGCAGGTTCTTCCCGCCATGTGTCCCAGGCCTTGCTAGGCGGTTAAAGCTGACCAGACGATCCTCATCTGCGGTTGTGTCCTCGTTCCTGATTTGATTGAACACGGTGCGCTTGTCGAACTTGGAAAGGTTGCTCTGAAAGTCGAACTCGGGCATGTCCTGGATGTCTGTCGCGTCTTCCGTAGCCCAGCCGTTTGTGGCTTCGAGCGCCTGCTGCCGTTTCGTCTTACGATTTGAAGCGTTTGCGGCTGCAAGGCCGACTCTGCCGCCTATAACTCCGGGTGTTCGTGCCTGTGGCTGTTCGGCGGCTTGTAGCATGGGAGTGTTTCTCCAACCATTGCCTTTGCTAGCACAAGTTAGTTTCTGTAGATGCAACGAGTGGCCTCTAGATCTGAATTCCACATACCCTTTCTTAACGATGTCGACGTCACCGTTCTTCCTCTCTTGAGCAGCAAGTTCTTTCTTACGAGACTTGCCCCCTCTTCGAGTCTTTTTGCCACTGTCATCATTCTTCTGCGGACTTGGATCATCCATTGGCTTGCCGGTCCTGGTCTTGGTGATGCTCGCCCTGCGCGCGGCTACCTGCCCTGTCCGTGTCTCACTATCGGCCTCTTCAGCATCCGCAATGTCCAGCGACGAAAATGGACCCTCCAAAGTGGCCGCACTTGGCTTTCGGACGTTGATTTTCTTTGCGTGGCCCACGAACGGAGACGAGTTTTCCGGTAAAGTCGCAGCGGTCGCAGCAACCATGGGCTTGATAGGCGTGGCAGGAGCTTCTTGAGGAGGCGCAGCAACAGCAGGGCCCAAGGAAGGAACTGTGGAGGTGCGCTTCCCCATGCTAAGAATCGCGGGATCGACGAACGGTGCAGCTGGAGCAGGCTGAGGAGCAGGCTGGCGGGGCGCTTGACGAGCGTTTTGGTAGGCAGGTGCGCTTACAGGCGGGTTTGACGGAGGTTGGCTGGCGAGGAGCGGAGCCTGTTGTCCCCTATGCGGTGGCGGGTGCTGAACATGGTTCTGAGGATATCGCGGGTATGTAGGAGGCTCAGATGGCGGTGGGAGAGGTTGACGAGCCGGCGCAGAGGGGGTGACTTTGATATCGGCAATCATATGTCCTTCGACGTTGTACGAAGGCACACGGTGGCCAGAGTTTGGAAAGAAGACTGTAGCCATTAGCGCACGCCGATAAACAATGCCCTCGACCAGAATGTACCATCTTGAAGCGTCAAAGTAGCCGTATGCTGGTCAACACCACCGACCACACCTAGCACGACAGCACCTGGAGGGCTCTGCAGCGTCACTGCGACCGATAAGCCGACGAAATTGGAAGCCATATTGGCGGTGCAGAGCGCGGGCGAGGGAGGTTCCCCACAGCCCTGGGACAAGGCGAAAGTTCTTGGGCAAGCGATATTTGCCGGGAGCCGGGCGGAAGGCGAGATATATGTACAGGCGATTTCGCGGGCAGTCCTGAAGGATGTTAACAAAGATGCGACCCCCAGATCAGGCGAGTTTGGAGGTGGAGAGCACTCGGGGACGAGTCCGTACCCCAGCTGCACTATTTCGCGGATCGTGCCCAGGCGCTAGCCGTCAGCCACAGCCCTGGAGTCCAGCCGCCAACGGCTGTTGATCTAGGGCTGCATCTTCACATGCGCGAACGCGGCTCGTCTAAATTCCCTGCTCTACGAGCCTCTTCGTAATAGGAGACAAACGGAAAAAGAATTATTGTTCATTACGCGTCTTGGTCTACTTAAACCTGCATCATCGCCCGGAAGCAAACCGAGTCCAGGGTATCCATACAAGAGCTCCATCATCGCGAGTGACTTCAGCGTCGTCTTAGTCGCCATGTTGCCATGTCTCATCAAACGAGCTCCCATTGGGCCACACCCCCAAACTTGCACGAGTAGGCCGTCTTGCTGTTCCAAGTAGCAACGCTCATACCACGGGCGTCCTTGTCATTAAAAACCGTGATCGCATTGAGGGAAATCTTCTGGCCCGGCGCGCCGAGGTCGATGCGCGGCACGTCGAGCCACCAAGTGCGCCCGTCCGTATTGAACGGCTTGTAGTCTGGTTTCCGACCATCCCTGCCAGCGATACTCAGGAGCATGATGTAGGGCGAGCCTTTTCCATGGCGCTGGCCGTCCCAATGCGGACATGCGTACGAGAACTGGAACCGAACGACCGCTGGTGCATATGGGTCGTTGACTTTGATCTGTGCCTGCGATGGCTCAAAGTTTCGCTCACCAAAGCCGTGTTCCTTGAAGGCGTCACCGTAGACATTGACGCGTCCGCCCTGATCATCTCGCATAAACTCTTCGTATGAGACGATGCGTCCGTCAGTACGGAATTGATGAGAGGCTTCTCCCGGGTAGTGCTTCAGTCCGAACTGGTTGTTGTCCATGGTGAATTCGCGAGGATTGAAAGATCTTACGTACCTAGCAGGCGTTAGTCATTCATGTAGCCTTGCAACTGACCAAAGAGTGTTTTTGTGAATACGTACCCTTCACCACGATTCTGGCACCCAAGATGTCCTGCTCCCCAGCAGGGATCAACCAGCTTCCATTCTCCGTTGTCAATCTTGACAGCATTCCAGGCATGCGTCGATTCGTAAGGCG
Source organism: Alternaria brassicae (assembly GCA_004936725.1). Taxonomy (NCBI): domain Eukaryota; kingdom Fungi; phylum Ascomycota; class Dothideomycetes; order Pleosporales; family Pleosporaceae; genus Alternaria; species Alternaria brassicae. Next base: position 893,354 of record CM016505.1, on the reverse strand, counting down.
GCACAGCTTGTCCAGGCTCCAGGGGTGAGTGCCCATAGCCCTTGCACGCACCGGAACATACCATAGCCTCCAAACCAGCTTTCAGAGCTAGAGCAGCGAACAGGCCGGCGTAACCTTCGCACACTGCCAGACCCGATGCGATGGTCTTTTCAGGGGTAGTAGGCGATACAGTACCGTTGAAGAAAGAGTGAGCATCGTAGTCAACATTATGATGCAGCCAGGTAAATATCGCTCGCGCTTTGTCAGTAGGCGAGGGGAACTGAGAGCACAGTTGATGAGCAAGCCAGCCCACGTCTGAAGAGGGAAGCTGAGCGCGAGGAAACTGCGCAGCATGCTTGTCTGGATCTGAAAAGTCTCGACACACGAGGCAATTTGCAACTGCACCTGGTTTCGGCTTGGAAGCCATGATTGCGCTGAGGTTTGGTCTGGACGACAATGGGACTGGTGGTGGTGCTCCAAGGTCCGGTGCTGACTCGGATGTAGCCGCTGGTGGCCGAGTTGAAGGCGCAGGAGGGGGCGACGTCGCCTTGTTATTAAAGCCCATATCCAGCGCCGATTGCCGTGGTGGTGGTAGTGGTGGTGCGGTCGCTCTGTTCGTTCGGGAGGTGTCGTTTGGAGATTGCCTCGGTAGCAGCGCTGGCACAGGCTGAGGTGATCTTTCGCGGATGATGGATTGTCTAGGGGGTAGAGGGGGTCTGGCTGGAAGATCTAGCACGTTTCCATCAGCCATGTTCTAGCAGAATCTCTTTCTATGTACTCACCAGGAGTCTTCAGTTGAGGTGGCAGCGCCTGAGCTGGCACATAGTCTCGTGTACTCCGCATTGCGCTTAGTGTCGCCTTGCTTTGCTTAGAGTCTTGGGGCGCTTTCTTGGGTGGCAGTGGTGGCAGCTTGGACGGGTCGTAGGCCGGAGCCCTGACCTGATAAAGCGTGCTGGTACTTCCATTGCTGTGACTTGTCCCATTTGTCTTCACAGAACCCAGTGACAGTGTTGATATGCCTGACGCGACTGTGGAAATTGACTCGGAGGACTCGCGCCGCCTCACGCTGGGGTCAGACGCCTTGCGTGGTGGCAGTGCTGGTGTCGGCCGAGGCGTGGTGGCATTGCGCGGAGGCGGGCGTGGAGGCAGCACGGGCGAGACTTTGGGTTTTCCGGACTCGCTCGCTACCATGGGCTGGTTGCCGAGTTGTCGCGCAGACGTGGGCGCATTGCTGAGAACTGGTGGGTTGTTGACTGTCTGGCGAGAGTAGGCGGGCGGGCGCGAGCTGGGCAGAGGTGGAGGCGACTTCCTCTTGGCAGTCGAGGCATCATAGGAATAGGTTGGTTTGGCTCCCGGCACCGGGGTATGGACTTCTTCGAGGTTCAAGGCCGCAATCCGCGACTTGATTGACCCTTGAGCCATCGCGGGCGCGTCCTGTGGGGTGATCGACGGTCGGAGCGTCAGCTGTGGCTGGTGACAAGTCAACAGGAGGCTCAGGAGCAGCAATGGATGGCGTCCGTCGACGTGCAATCTCTCATTGCGTGGTGATGGAGAGGCTGGAACCACGGCGCTGAGGGCAGGTAGGTGAGATGAGGCAAGCAGGACGAGACAAGGCTGTCCTCGCAACGGAGGCACGCCCTACTGCCGGCATAATTGCAGGCAGACGAGCACAGCCTCTGACCTTGGTTCGCGCTAACCCCCTGCAAAGCCACACACGACCCCACTTGATCCCGTTCCTGCCGATGCAGAGGTAAGCTTTGTCCCTCGTCTCAAAATAGTCCGGTCCGATCCCTACGGCGGGCACGCTGGTGCTGTCCTAGTGGTAGATGGCTCGTGGCATTCTCAGACCATGCAGTGACATCAGTGTACCTCGGTGGTCACAACTGACATCTGTCGTAGCATGTGGCGCTGACGAGGAGCATGACGCTTCAGACTGCATCGCATGCCATGTCATGTCGTGCACCCCGTTACCCAGTCCTCACCGGTGCAAGGGTTCGTGCCGCACATGTACATGCAGATGACATAAGTGGCATCAACGACATGTTTGTGGATTTTTTTGTCATTGAATGCCTCGCACTAAATTCGCTACTGTATCAAACAAGCTGCAAGTAGAACATATGGAGTCGCCAAAGCGTGCAACATGGACAGTCCACACTCCATTCCCAACCTCTACCCAGCCGTGCCTCCCATACCCCAGCCTGTCCAGCCCATCTCTAACCTATAACACCATAACAATTTCAACTTCGGCTCCCTCATCGCTGCGCAACAGTAAGAATGACTGCGAAAAGACACTTTTAGTCTTGCTGAAAGGAAGGGACGGGCAGTCGCTGAGGACACCACCCAATAATGCAATGCGAAAGGCTTGCTATCCAGAACGCCAGAGAAGGGTGTGGGTCTTGGGTTGAGTTGATGTTTGATACCACGGTAAACGAGCTGATAATCGCTACCTCTTGCGCTTCTTGCTCTTGTCCAGCGCCGTGCTCATCGAGTAGCCTTCCATCGGCATATGATAGTCGTGCATGGGAGGAGGCGCCATCGACGTTGCCGACGAAATTGAGTTCTTCTTGACAGAGACCCCCATATGACGTCCATAGCGTCCCTTCCTGCCGTTGCCTTCGTCTTCGCTGACACATCCGTCGGCGCCGATACCAGCATCTTTGCAGCGCTGGCACGGTCGCTGACGATCGCAGCCCTTCTTGCTCTTGCGGCAGCGTTGGCAGCGTGGCTTGCTCGAGAGGTCCTCTTCATCCACGCCGAGCTGATGCTGGAAGTTCAAAGACGCATTCGAAGTCTTGCGCGACTGCGAGGGGAGAGAAGATGGCGACATTGGTGTCTTGCTGGTGCCATTGACCTTGGACTTGCTCTTGAACATGGCACGAGGCTTGCTGGCTTTGCCAGACTTGCTCGACACAGAACGGGCCTTGATGATGCCCGAGTGCACACGGTGGTTGTGCTCGCCGGGAGCCATCTCGTCACTGTGACCCTTGAACGACTCATCTCGGTCGTCCTCGTAGTCCTCACCGCTGCTCTCCGCGTCGTCGTAAACACGAGTGTGGTCATTCATTGCCCGAGCCATGTTGTATGGGAGTGAAGGAAGCTCACTCTCATCCGCGCTACCGTCGGCGCTCTCGTCACTTGAGGATGCTGCGGCTTTCCCGCTAAAGGCATCGTCGAGCGTGGAAGTAGAAGTGCGACCATGTGTCGAAAAGTTGGACGCATCACCCAGGCGCATGAGCTGACGAGCGACATCCTCGTCAGAGATGACGCTGATACTCGCAAGAGTAGTGTCAGGGGTGGGCAGGGCTCCACCGCTTCCAGAGTAGCGATAGTGGGAATGCTGCGCTGAGCCGCGCGCCCGAGACTTGTATCCCTGAGCTTGACCACTGGATGCAGAGTAGGGAGTGACCAGTCCTTGCATGTACGAACTGTCCCCCTGACCATGACTCTGCGGCGAGGGCAGCGGGTGTGGGTATGAGAATGTCTGCTGGTTGACAGAGTATGGCGAGCCAGCAGTGTTTCCGCTGATACGTCGCTGAGGGGATACGGATGACTGTGAAGCAGTCATGGGGACCTGAGGCGGTACGAACAGAGGCAGCTCCTATGGAAGGAACGAGTGTCAGACTAATGCACGATACATGCCCACTGTAGGTACTTACCGAGCTGTCGAATTTTGCACGCTTTCGGCGGCCACCTTCAACAATATTGTCAACGCTGATCTCAGCGCTCGCCAATGGCTCTTTCCTTGAACGTCGCGAGCTGCTGACAGAGCCATGCTCCTCATCGCTGTCGCTGTAGCCATCGCCATTGGCGTCAGCGAAGCTGCCATGCGAACTGTTCCCGCGACTCTTCATGGACGGACGCATGCGCTTGCTGACTGAGGCGCTTCTTCGCCCACGACCTGGGTGTGGGGAGTGGCTTTGGCGTGCATGGCGGGACCCCGCTCTCGAGCCTTGGTGGTGCTGGATCGGTGGGAGCATCTGGAAGGCTTCGTCGAGATGGGGTCGCGCGCGACGCGGCGAGATGGTCTGCTGGTGGGGATCAGGAGAGTACTCATCCGTGTCGAGAGTGTCTGGTGAGACCCGGACGAAGACAGTCATGCTGTGTTCGAAGTTCTCGAACCGCGCAATGAGCGTGTTGCCATGGCGGTCCTCGAAGATGACGCCTCGACGCTCATACAGACCATAGAAGTTCTTAACTGTGGTGATGATGGAGTCTGTTGTATCGTGAGGGTATATGTCCACCCGCATGGGCAGTCGGGCCTTGTGGGCTGGGGACTGGGGCAGGAGCAGCTCGAAGCTGACGTGCTTCTTGGGCGTCTGCTTCGAGGGCGACATAGACTCATGCGCAGAGACCGTCTCGGTGCTTGGGTAGATGTCCATGATGCTAGAGTCTTCTCTCTGGGGCATCATGTCGTAGCCAGACACGGCATGCATGGCGTCGTGGTGTCGACCCGCTAGGAGCTCTTCCACCTCGGGGCAGCGTTGTGCGCCAGCGACCCGCGGTTCCGCAAGCATATTGGAAACTTGCATTCCAATGTCTCGGGTGCCGCGTGTGTATTCCAAAGCCCCTAGTATGAGCTTCTGTATGTGTGTGTGTGTGTGTGTGGCGGAGCGGCGCACCGATCCTGCCCGCGTCGCAAGGGCTTGGGACGAGCGGCGGTCGGAGAAGGATAAACGGGCGTCGGGTCTGGGAGGCGACATGTTAGCAGATGGTCGCTGATGAGGTTTGATGGCATGCTGCGTGTCTCCTGTCCTGTTTGACCAAGCCTGTGCGGCGCTGGCGGCGGTTGGGGAACTCGTCACCGCTGGCCATTTGCGGACTACAGGGAGGATGTGACGACAGCGCGGAAGACCCAGGGGCGGCGTCGCAACCAAGTGTGGAGCCCAACGCGGTCGCAAGGAGCTGTGGAGACATTTACATACCAGCAGTTGTGTCTAGAAAGCCAGATGGGCAGTGGATGCTTCGATCCGGTTCCGTGAGTCTGCCGCCGCTGGCTGCGGATGGCAGGTTAGCGACCGGAATGCGCAGAGCAGGATTGACCCGGTCTGAGTGCCAGATTGCGATCTCAGATGGATCGGGAGCTTGATGGGAAGGTTGTAGGCTTACAAGGAAGAGGTGATGTGGGACTGAGGAGAATGGTGTGGAGGGTGGGTTGCAGATGAGAGATGTCGCAAGCGAACTACAGAGACACCGACTAGGACCACGCAAGGTCACGACGCACTTTCCAAATGCGCTTCGAACCACGAAATAGCGGTCGCCTTTGCATCCACAGCCTCTTGGAATCAAATTCGTATCATCAGATGCGTCTCAACAGTACAGCGCATCCTCCCTGCTGCATGTATGCGATTGCGCCTCCATTGGTAGCTAGCATATACACTACCGCGAAGAACAGCCCACCCTCACTCACGCCAAAGGGCTACGATTGTAATGCAGCTGGGAAATGCCCCAGCTTTCATCCCATCTTGTGTGCTTGTCTTTGTAGTCGAAACATGGGACAGCTCGGCGGCAGCCATGCGCCCAATGGTTGAAGGGGACTAGAATGCATGCCACAGGACAACTCAATCGCTTGTCGACTACACATGCGCAACAGAGCCGATCTCAACAACGTCAGACATGGCCAATGGGCGGGTACGCTGCTTCGTGTCGACACCATGCGTACTTTCCATGTGAACAGGAACAGGACGACGTTTAGCACCCTGATACCCGATTTGCCCTCCTGGGCACATAGGCGTCCTCGAACACCGCGTTCCGGCTCGCCTTGACACACAATTCTAGCCAGAATGCTAAGGAAGCTGCCGGTCCCGAAAGTGGGTGAAGCGCTGTGGATTCGTTGACAAGTGGTGCCAGGCGTCTATTGGAGAGATCTCCGTGCGACAATCAATGCCACACACCTGCTTCCGTAGTTCCCCTTTGCAGACAACCGTCACTGAACGAGTCGCCACAAGATTCCCTGGAGGCTCGTGCTACTTATGAATTACGCGACCAAGGAATTATGTCTACATGTGCTCCCGCAATCGTCTGATGATCTCGGACCCACACCATCATGACGATGGTAGCGCGAAGCCCAGTAATCAGTCTGCGGATAGTCTACTCACCCGCTCTGGTGTGGGAGCCATGTTTGGACCGGATTATGGCCGTTTGTTATCTTGTTCCCAAAGTTCCGACCCTGCATGTGCGCCAGCGATCGTGGCAGAAGTACATATGTAGCGCGGCATGCGACTTCGCGAAATCGCGGCTTGGAGCTCGGACGACCACTTTAAGTGATGAGGGGTCGATCAAGAACTGTGTCTCCCGCAGTTTGCGCAAAGACGTTTCAGTAGGCACCCTGGTCGCGGACCTTTTCAAAAGACGTTGTGCGCATTTTTGGCTGCATGCGATCTCGCTACGGATGTCATCGGTCCACAGTTAGTCGGTGAGGCACTCGGCCTATACAGCGCCGCGGGGGCAAAGCAAAAGACAAACGCGACAAGGGCGCCGGTTTCAGGACATCTAGCGTTTCCCAGACGCAGTGTATTCCTCTATACTGCCTGGGACAACGGCGGCGCAACAAAGACAAGCGTAGGCTGCCGTTTGATATCTGGTGGCAGTGTGCTGATCGACAGGCCGTGGGCGCCCGACAGCGGGTCGTATCTGCGAGTCCCAGACCACCTTTATGATCGCAACCACATTTGAGGCCATCTAAAGTCACTGGAAGGTTGACTCTGTGTGTTGTTATGGCAATAGAGCAGGTAAACAAGATGTTTGGAACAAGGTCGTTGTAGACAGGCCACCACGTGAGCTCGCGTGGTGTCGCTGACTCATCCCAGGACTAGCGCGTTGAGCCTTGGGTTTTGGCGGGGTACGTGTAAAAGCCGATGCAGGTATCCAAAACGGCCGAAACTACTCACATGCAGTTCAAAAGAGGTGATGATACTTCTGACAGGGTTGAAGCTCAGCATAACCACCATGTGCGTGGGCGCAATAGAAGGACGTCTTTGTGATGGTGTTTGGGTCCCGCGTTCGCCTCGGTTAATGACGTGCCTGGCATCTTCGGGAAAGAGCGTACCGTGCACGGTCGCCAGAGCGTCTCGGGCCAGCATCCTTGTCCCAAGGCTCGAACTAGTGTAAATAAACATTGAATCCAACGCGCATAGCTCCAGGCTTCCATATAAGTTTACAAGCTCTTGTTGTCGTCAACACCACTCCTCGTGCCATCCGACATCGTCGACCCATCTATCTCATCGCTGCCAACTTAGATGGAGAGTTTCTTTATACCGGCCACTGTTTTGTAGCGCTCGACCTCCGCTGCCCCTATCGTCCGCTTCGCAACCGTCGCTGTCATCACAACATACATTCCGAGACTATCGTCTTTAATCGACAGACCGAGAACATAATGGACGCAAAGGTAAGACTGCCCTCTCTTTGTTTACCTAACCTTTGTTGACGCAGTCCTGCGCGGACGCGTTCCCATCTTTATGCCTATCTGGGGTCACCCAGACTGTCTTCCCTACACATCCGCTGACAGAGTTTTCCGCAGCCGCAACGCCCGGCCAGGGCTCTCCGTGTACGCGGCGACGAGAACGCGCTGCCCCAACTACCTGTGGGAAAAGCTCTGCACTCGCGCGGCAAGTCAACACCAGCGCTATCCACACTGATGCAGCTCGGAGGCATCAAGGCGACCGCAGCCAAGCGGACCGTGTTTGGCGATGTCAGCAATACGACACGACAACCTGTAGCAAAGGACGACATGCAGGTTACCGGGAAGAAGAAGGGCCTTGAAGTGCTCAAGGAGACTTCTGCGGTCACAGTGAAGGAAATCACAAAGCCTGGTGCGTTAGCACGGCCGGCACAACGCCCTCTGGCAAACATCACAGCAAAGGCGAACGCGTCAGTTGAGACGAGCGAGGTCGCATCTGCCATTCCCAAGCATGTCATCGTTAACGCCAGCCAACCGACAGCCGACATCCGCAAGACTCTGTCTAAGAAGTCCTCAACAGCCGTCTTCAACGAGTCGCAGCCGGAACCCCTTAGCGACACAACACTGGTAAATGTACCTGCTCGCCAACCTCTCCCTTCCCAGCCATCTTCATTTCCCGACGTGGACCGTGCCCCAGCACAGTCCCAGCAAGCAGTGACCATCCCTGAAGAAGAAGACAAGGCCGCGTCAAAAAATGGGGGCGGACGACAGATACGAATACCTGGATGCTCTAGAGGATCAGGCACGCGTTCTAGAACAAGAACGCAACGAAGAGCTCGCCAAGATCAACGACCTCGACCAAGAAGAGTACTGGGACGAGGAAGAAGACGACGAGTACTACGATGCTGATGGCTACACTACTGCTCGGTCTCTGCGATCGCGTGGCGACAACACGACTGGCGGTGTCACCTTGGTCCTTGCGCCTAGGATCACTGCAAAGACAAAGCGCGAGCTAGAGGCTGCGATGATGTTCGTTGAGGCGAACCGAAGTGCCGAAGATGTTGAAGACGAGCAGTGGGACACCTCCATGGTTGCTGAATACGGTGATGAAATCTTCGAATACATGCACTCCCTTGAGGAGCGCATGAAGCCCAACGCCTCTTACATGGATCACCAAGCCGAGATACAATGGTCGATGCGATCGGTATTGATGGACTGGCTCGTTCAGGTCCACAACCGCTTCACTCTTCTTCCTGAGACACTTTTCCTCGCTGTCAACTATGTCGACCGTTTCCTCTCATGTAAAGTCGTCTCGCTTGGCAAGCTTCAGCTGGTCGGCGCCACTGCTCTCTTCGTTGCTGCCAAGTACGAGGAGATCAACTGTCCTTCAGTGCAGGAGATTGTATACATGGTCGACGGTGCTTACACTGCCGACGAGGTGCTAAAAGCTGAGCGCTTCATGCTTAGCATGCTTCAGTTCGAGCTGGGCTGGCCTGGCCCAATGAGCTTCCTTCGCCGTATCAGCAAAGCAGACGACTACGACCTAGAAACTCGCACCCTATCAAAGTACTTCTTGGAGATCACCGTCATGGATGAGCGCTTCGTTGGTTGCGCTCCCAGCTTTCTGTCCGCCGGTGCTCACTGTCTCGCCCGCTTCATGCTGAAGAAGGGTGACTGGGTAAGCTGACACGCGTATATTTGGTCAAGCCACGCTAACAACTCTCAGTCGCAAGCACACGTACACTACTCCGGATACACATTGACCCAACTCCGACAACTCATCTCGGTTATCCTCGAGTGCTGCGACAACCCACAAAAGCATCACGCTGCTGTGTACGAGAAGTACACGGACAAGCGCTATAAGCGCGCTTCAATCTTCGTCGAGGCAGAGGTCTCCAAGGGCTTCTCTCTGCCCTTCGTGTCTAGAGACAGCCTGGCGAGCCAAACCTGGAGGCGAAAGTGAATACACTTGTCTCCACCTGGTTCTGACTTGACTGTGTTCTAACGTGGATCAGGGGTCGTGTGACAGCGCAACTCCTGGGGGCTATCCACCAACACCCACCAATCAAGAGTCCGGCAGTTCAGGTCAACCGGTCTGCTACAACTCAGCATCAGCACCAACATGGTCACCATCGAAATCTTCTCCATTCTTGCTTATTGTTCACGGATACACGGCGCTTTGGCGGTTTCTTGGAACAGGGTCAACACCAGCAACCTTCCCAGTCTACATTAGTCCAACCTTCGTTCGGACACGCGGTACATGGAGTTTACGGTTATGCGGCCTGAGTGTTTTCATCACCATCAATGATGTCCCTCGTCACTGGTCTTCTACTCTCGTCACCGTTCTTAGGCAGCGGACAAACTTCCCTTCGACTGTATTTACTTCCATTGGAAAGCGTTTCCGGATCTCCATCACGATGAAACGAGGTCATGACCCGCTCACATTAGTCTAATTCTCTCACTCCCGCGGCATTGCGTTCATGGTGGCGGTTCTTTTTCCCCTTTCCCTTTTTGTCACTCCTCTTTGGTCGGGTTTCCAACGATCAGTCACTTTTCGATACATAGGAGTTTACACGGACATCGCACCATGTGCATATGGGTCCTCTGTCTGCGTTTTGCCTGGCACAATGAAGTTCTTAGTTTGGGCTTTCTCGTAGAGTCAAGAGAAGCGCTTAATACTTGCATCTTCAAATGACATTTACTTGAGTGATGAGTGCGAGGTCTTGCAGTGAATGTGTTTGGAGTTTACGGCCTGTGTTTGATGATTGATCTTGACGATGGTATTTGCTTGGTAGGCGCCTCCTCAGCTGGACCTGAGGGAGCTTCAGAGGATATGACCAAGCCTGCGCTGGATGTCTTGATATTTCGACATGCACATGCTGGTATCTCGCATCCTGGAATCTGCCCCAGCGAATGCGCCCTGTAACCTCAACATCTGGGTATCTCAATCGTGACTGCATAATTTTCATCCCGCCATCGCTTTTTAGTTTAAACCCCAGCGAGCCAATACCGCCCACGCAATATCGAATTCTTATTCGTGCGAGAAACCGCGAAATACTGATCATTGCGATGCTCCCTCTGCCGGTGCCATCAAGACTACTGAGTCGCCTGGTTAATCGTTAGCTTCGTGCAATCCCTCTGCTTGACCATGTCTCTGACCTCTTACGAACAGCATCTCGCTCTGCTTCTTGACCGTCCGTACGCGGGGCTCCTGCTCGTCATCCTCCTCCTCTGCAATGTATATGGTTTCTTCGACGTCGCCGAGTACGAGGTTGCAATGCGAGTCGTATGCCTGAATATGGTATCAGCTTGGCTATGTACATGGGCAAGCTACGGCTTCGCGACGCACATGCAGTCTGCCCTTCAGCTCGCGGTCGCCGCGCAGTTTTACAATGACAACCTCGTCAATGCAGAGGCGCACAAGGTCGAGGGGCTCGTTGGTCTCTTCTTTCTCGTCCATGGCGGGCAAGGTGGCGTGGATGCGATTCGTGGTGTCGAAGCTACGAGCGCCTCCGCGGTGAACTTTGGCAAGAGCGATCGTCTTGGCGGAAGCGGGGACTAGCGTGCACGCGAATCCAGTGGTGGGCTGGCAGGCATTGCGTCAGGGCCCAGCCCCATCCAACGTTTCCAGGTACACTTACTCTCAACACTACACTTTCCACCGCTTGACTCCCCATCACGGTCTGTTCGCTCCAAACTTCCTGGGCAGATAGGACACGCGACCCGAACGCTCGACAAAAGCCACGAGTCATGGCCGACATGCAGGCTCCTGTCCAGAAGGACCAACATCCGCTTCTGGCCTCACGCCCGCCAGTCACCGATGCCATCACCTACCTTACCATTATTGAATACAACTTGTCCGAGGAGAATCTACCTGTCCTACATCAAGTTCTTCAAGATGCCGAACTCACAGCAACTATTGGTTGGGATCTGATCCATTTACTTCTGCCGCTGTTACCACTCTCGGAAGACTGTTTGCAAGATATCGCCGCAAAAGGCAACCCCAGAGAGTGTGTTCTAAAAGTGACAGAAGCACTGCGACTCCTAGAGTTTGAAGGCCCACACGACCACACCGACGATGAGGAGGACGATACAGAGACGAGCGAACGTAAGAAAGCGGCAGAGGTCGGCATGGGCGAGTCGAGCACAAGTCCCGCGTTCCAACCAGGCATAGTGCCACCACTTCCGGTACTAAAATTCGAGGTACTCTTGACTATACTAGCAACGTTACACCTAAGGGTCAAGACGAAATATCCAAGCCGGTTTCTCTCCACTAGCCTCCAGGCCGCACTGCTCGCATACAACAGGGCAAACACGCACATTGAAGACCTCACCCTATCCGCTGTCAAATTCGTCAAGACACTGTCCGGCACTAAGAGGCCGCATCTACCCTCAAGACGGAGCAGCGGAAACCTGTTGCGTGTGAATACCAATCAGTCGGAGCCAGATCCGGAGGCACAGAGCGACGCGCCAAGCAGTGATGAGAATGACCTTGTCAATCGCCTGCTCCAGTCGTTCCTTACGCATATCCTAGAAGAATATGTTCTATCTCTGACATCGGACGATGACGTTCCAGGTCTGGCATGGGCAAGCAGGCTGATGGAACGATACGAGCCCGAGCGGATACCGAACAAGCCTAACTATGAAAAATATGCAGATCGCTTTGCAAATGACGAGGACCTGACCTCTAGGGTCGCCATTCTTGGGCAGATTGTAGCCTTGTGCCAGGACCTTGGGTTAAAGTACGAAGAGCTGCTGCGGACTGTCTTGGACACGGAGGACGAGAAGCGAGGTATCCCTGGGACAGAAGACGAGCCACCAGCCACAGCCGCCGACATACCACTTTCACGAACAGGAGCTTTGATTCTCCTTGCTGCGCAAAGCGTAAAACAAGAACTATATGCATCAGCCACACAACATCAGTCGTTGTCTATTGACATCTTCCCCGAACATGCCACCATCCTCAGCAACTTCATCGGCACTCTCGGCCAGCAAACTGTCGGCATGGAACCCGAGGCGTTGCTTGACACGGTTCTTACATTCGGTCTCACAGCACTTCAGCGTAACAACATTGGTGAGCCAAAAGACGACGAGTCATTCGCCCAGTACCTACAGACGATATCGCTCATCTCTGCAAACTCGCCCTCGCCCAGCTTGCGTGGCCATGCGCACTATCTCACCAGTACTGTGCTGCGCTCACATCCCCATGATCTCGTTCGTCTAACCTTCATCCGCGACACACTGGAACACTGTCCATACGAGAACCTCAAAGCAAGCGCGGTATCATGGTTGAAGGGCGAGACTCTCGAAGCTAACGCCCCACTTCCACAGTCATCAGATGATGAGCATGAAGAGACGAACATTTTTGCCACACCTGTCGCGCTGTCTACTGTCGCGCCCTTCTTATGGCCGGACCTCACAAAGCAATATGCCGTCGACACAAGCCTAGAAGACTCTTGGATGCAGTTCCGTCACGAACTTGGTTTCTATGTTGCAGCGCTCAACTTCTACTACCTTCTATTGCAGGCTAAACACTTGCATGAAGCTCTCGGTATCAAGGAATTGAACAGGAGCCATAGCATCCAGTCGCATTATTTGGACGTACTGAAGCAGACAGCTGCGCGATTCCAGAAGGAGCTGACAACGGGCGGCGGCGCACTTGTGGTAGAAGGGGAAGAGGCACTAGAGCAGGCCAAGGCTGATGTTGGGTTGCTCGAAAAGGTAGTCGAATGGGTAGAGGGCGGACTGAAGAAACTGTAGATAGTTGATTTACCTTTGATGGATGATGTTTCCCAACAGACATTTAAAACTTTGGTCCCATTCACAATACCATTGTCAATGTTCACGCTAGTAGAGGAGATGTGATCCGATTCATCTTCGAAACTTCAAAACCCATGGCTATTCATTCCTCCAAATCCCGCATGACCATAGGTTCCACCCTGTGGAACCCAACCACCAAAATTGTCTGCCGTCATGTCGTTCCATAAATACAAATCTCCATTCTGAAACGCCGCTGAGAAGTCGCCCATGTCGGGCGAGAAGGTTGTTTGATCGTTGATGGGCTGAGCCTGTGTACTCGTATCAAGGCCTGGTTCGTTCGCAGTCCATGGTGTCGGCGTAGAATAAGCGTTACCCATAGCGAAATTTGACATGGGCATTGGGTGTGCTTGGTGTTGCGCAGCGACTTGTGACGGATCTATAGCGGATGCCGCAACCTGCGAGGTTGGTTCCGCAACCGTGGATGTCTGATTTCTTGTCGCAGTACTGCTGTTCTCGCCGTTGCTCGTCTTCCTCCTCTTCAAATGTCTCCCTTCTTCCTTCCACTCTTGATATTCGTCCCACCAACTTTTCAGCTTTTCGTGAAGCAAGAAGTTCCAATGGCTTGGGACTCTCACCGTGCACTCTGGAGGTCCTCCGGCCTCGTTCGTCTTTTTCAGTACCGTATCAAGGTAAAAGCTCACTTTGAGACTCTGGCTTTCTAGAAGCTCGCCCATCTCGGCGTCTGTTCCGACTGCGTACTCGGCTTTCATCAGCGTCACTAGAGAGTAGACGGCACGAACATAGAGGTTGTTGGGCGACTTTCGTAGTTTGTCGACAGGAACAGCAATGAAGAAGTCTAGTATGGTGTGTGCTGCGCTTATACATTTCGTCGTTGCGTTGATCTGTAGTGATGAGTGGGAGAGGAGGGACTCGGGTTGTACGCAGTCGTCGTCCAACGCAGGCAAAGTTATGTGACGATTCCGAAACTCGATAACTCTACGATGTTAGCTAGACCATATACAGCCTATTAGGATCGACTTACCGTCGTAGCGACCCCCATCCATCCCAAACTCCCACATGGACAGCATATCTGCGTAGTACTCTAGCTGGAGATTCAGCGTCATCACATCATCGGGGATTGCTTTTCTCCAGTCTTGCATTCGCCTATCGAAGATTCGCAAGATGATTTGCATGCGTAGCTCTGAGAGACTGAAATTGGTACTCGCGTCGTCGAACCCAAAGGCTGTATTCGCCTCATCAGCTATCCTCTGAAGTTTCAACCACGCAACTATCCTCTTGTCGTCCAAGACTTTTGATTTCTCTAGAATGTTGAAACACTCTCCCATCCAGCTGTTGAATAGCAGTATATTAGGTCGTTTCAGTCTCATCGAGAAACCTGCGCTGATAATGTAAAGCAGCAAGATAGTGCGACAGTGCTCGAGCAGCTCTTCCGGCGATGATATCTTCTGGAGTGACCGGATCGCACGCTTGGGTAGTTGTTCATGCGTTCTGGGTTTCGATGTCAAGCCTAGTTCGAGAGCCATCGATGCGGCCATATTGACCCACTGATAGATCTGAAGCTGTCCCGGTGTCTTTGAAGGTGAATAGTATGTGACAGTAACGATGAGCGCTTGTATAGCCTGAACTGATTTCTCGCCCTTGATGAATGCGGATCGTGCGTAGAGAAGGACAGTCTCTTCATGTAATCTGTCCGACAAAGCGGAGCCTTTTGAGTGAGCAGCTGCAGCCATAATCGCATGGAAGAGTGCAGGTTTGTTCGCCCGTAGATCGAAGACATCCCAATGCTTAGGAATCGTGATGCCTGGACATGCAGCGACGAGCTCGGTGCGCCATATGCTCAAGAGTTCCCGGGCCATGTCTTCCGGAATAACACCACGGTCTATGATATCATGGTCGGAAGACCCTAGGAAGTTTGTAGGTGCACTGGTGATGACGGGGTCGACTGAGGGTGGCTTGTTGACGGGTGCTGTAAGCTTTGATGTCGCTGTTATGCTACCCAGGTGACTTGGTACTCTAGGGGGCGTGTCCTGCTCTCGTGCATGTCCTTGGTCGTCGGAGTCATCGTCTCCCGATCCTTGGTCGCTGACATCGTTGGATGATTGTCTGTTGGTTCTCAAAAGGCTACGCATCTGTTGTATCTCCTTCTCCAACTCTGTCACTCGCACGTCTGTTCTCTTCCGTTGTCTTCTCTTAGCTGGTGGCGCAAAAACACATGTTCTATTCGCCTTCGCGCATCGCTGGCACTGCGTAGAGCTTGCATCCGGGTTCACAAGACATCGGACCTTGGAGATGCGACACGCTTCGCAGGCGCGATTTAGTGGTTGGTCTTGAGGCTTTTTGACCTGCTCCGAGTCTGGGCTATTGACAACTTGGTTCGCCATCATCCAGGGGTTCTGCGACCTGCCATCATCTCCTCGGTTCGCCATCCTTCTTCAGCGTATGTGCCGGCAAAGTTGCCGCTTATTGTGGGATAGTACACTCGTTCGATTAGGGGCCTTGTGGATGCTCACACACAACGTCTCTGATTCGCTCTTGCTAACTGTGCAGTTCCATGTTGGTACCATGTAATCACTTGGAGATCGACTAGCGCAAACGATAACCGGTGGATGTTTTGGAATGATGTGTAGGGATTGTGCAACGAAGTATGACGGTCGCGGAACACGAGCGACAGTTTTCCCAGGGCGATTGGAGCGCTGAAGTTAGCAAGGACGTTGATGCCTTGGAAACCGTTGGTTGAAGGTCGCCAGCATGACAGGGTCTGACATCCTGCATTACTAATTGGGAAGATATGTGGGTCTAGTGGCAAATTCCGTGGCTAAACATTGAACCAGCAAGGTGCAACATGCGACCTCGTTCAAGCCTTCATCTCAACACTCGAAGCGGTTTCTCTGGAGTCAGAAAGCTTACGCGGATTCTCAGAGTGTTGGAATTCCATGTTTGCCTCTCCTACGACTTGCCGCAGGATGTACTCAGGCATCTTAGTCATTAAGGACTCGAAGAAGAAGCCAGGATTTCACGTACGCGTCAGCCACCCAATACTCTCCTCCTCATATGCGCGACTCGTGGTGAGGTCGAAAAGAAGCAAAAGGATAAGACGGAAGAATTGCGCGAGTACCGCCTTGTGGGTTAGTTCATTAGCCGTGTGCGCATCATCATCATCATCATCATCATCAAGACAATTGATTATAGTCGCGTCGAGCGCTACGATGATCCACGATTGAGGTACTCTGTGAAGAGCATCGCGCCTGCGTGGCTGGTAAGGCGTCCATGCTTTACCCGACGACAAACCTCCATGACCGTAGGGCGCAAGTAGCGCGACAGGGGGTACAACGGTTCATACCATCTACATCTGAATTTGCTGTCACTCTAAAACTTATTGGAATTATCAAGACGATCTATCCAGCGTGTCATGCAGTATCTGTGACTGCAGACATCTCTTATTTAACCATGGACCTCGACGGTCCAAGACATTACTCAAGCGCATACCGCCAGCATCCACTTAGCAAAGCCAGAACCAGAACTTCTCGACCCAGTTACGCGGGATCTGCTCGCGCCAAACCTCTGCATCAAGTGCCGCCTTACCGCTCCAAAGATCCGCTTCCGCCGGGTTGACCATCTTAGTTCGCTTGAAGATCTTCCAGAAAGCGTAGAGGAGACCATAGATCGCAACACCAACGTAGGCCGTGAAGAAAGAGGTGAGCTCATCGGATCCCCAAGGACGGGTAGTGAAGACCTTAAAGCCGTTGAAGATGATAATAAGGGCGAAGTAGGTAAAGGCAGACCAAGCGACATAGGGCTGCCATTTGCTCACGAAGACCATGTTGCTGCGGTCGACGTTCTGGGCAATACATGCCTTGCGGAACCGGGTGTATGTATAGGTAACGGTGCACCAAGTGAAGAGCGAGGCGATTGTGACCAGGCTCTGGAACCACGTGAATACCTTGTTGGCACCAGCGCTGACGCTCATGTATGTGAGCAGGGAGAAGGAGGCTGTGATTGCGACAGCATAGACCGGTACACCCTGCTTGTTGCACTTGAGAAGGAACTGTGGAGCCTGGCCGTTTTGGGCGATACCGAAAAGATAACGCGATCCGGTGTACAGGAAAGCATTGCCGGAGGAGGTGGCCGAGGTCAAGACGACGGCGTTGACGATGTGGGGAAGAACTGGAATACCAGCGTTCTTCATCGCGATGACCCAGGGCGATGACTGGGCACCTTTGGCGTTCTCGTTGGTGAGTTGAGGGTCGTTCGAGCTAATGGTGGTACCGATGATGAACGATCCTAGAACGTAGAAGAACAGGATACGCCAGAAAACACGTCGAACGGCTTTGGGAACTAGTGGACGCACCAGGTCAATGTCTGTCATATGGGTTCAACACAAAGGCAATGCTTACTGTTCTTGCGAGGGTTGGCGGCTTCACCAGCAGCGACTGCAACCATCTCAACACCACCGTAAGAGAATGCTGCGTTGACAAGTGTAGACCAGAGACCAGTGAAGCGACCGGTGTTACCAGTGCCAACATACTCCTTCATAGCGCCCTCTTTCCAGTAGCGGAATCCCCGCCTGTCATGGTCAGGACCTCCACCGAGCATAATGACCAGGCCGGCAATGAGCAGTCCCAGGATCGTTATAATCTTTATGGACGCGAATATGAACTCGGCTTCTCCGTAAATCGAAACGGCGAAGATGTTCAGAAAGACGATGATGACAATGATGATGGTGATCCATATAGCAGGGTTGTACCTAGTGGGGAGTTAGTGTGTATGGCACTCCAAGTAAGACTGCTACCTACTTCTCTTCTTGGTCCCAGAAGTTGATCAGCAGAGCGGCAGCAGATATTTCTGCGCAGAGCGTGATAGCACTGTTATACCAGTTGTTCCAACCGACGGCAAAACCAAGAGCGGGATCCGCATAGCGAGCAGCGTACTGTGGAATAGCACCTGGTAGCGGAAGCCAAGTGGCCATCTCACCAAGACACTGCATCATACCGAAGACTGCGATGCCCGTAATGGTGTAACCAAGGAGGACAGAGACAGGACCAGCATTGGAGAAAGCAGTACCGATACCGAGGAACAAGCCAGTACCGATTGTACCCCCAAGTGCGATGAACTGGATGTGGCGCGACTTGAGACCTCTTTGGACGTAGCCATAGTCCTCGGCTTTCTGAACCGAGCCGTAGACACCCGCGGCCTCATTGATGGCATTGCCTTTGGGGTCGGTGACGTCTCCAACAGCATGGTCAGCGGGCGTCTCACCGGCAACGTACTGCTGCTTATCGTAGTCGGTGACCGACATGGTAGGTGTACTGTGGCGACAGATCTGGGATAACAGGCGGATGGAAGCACCAGGGAGGCGTACCCGACAAAGTAGAGGACTGAGCCTGAATCTATCAGGGACAATGAGCCCAGAGGGGGTACAGCAGAGGTGGAGGCGTGAAAGATTATAGCCTTGCAAGCCGGGTGAATGGGGGTACGAGAACGATCTTTATACCTGCACGCCTGCGACAGCCTCCTCTCAACTCTGCAGCATATATATCCCAACTCGCGGGTACCACACACAAAATCAGAGCATGGGCCACAACAGCGACTGTCTTCCTGCAGGCTAGTCGCGGCGTAGCTCCGGAAATCCTGCTCGCCAAAGGTGTGATTGAGAGCAAATGAGACGAACGAGTGGCAGACGGCGTTGCCGTGCAAACACGCTATATCGCCATTGACTGCCTAAAGCTCATCCGGGGGCTGATAAGAATGGCACCACGATACTCGGGTAGAGGCTTGGGTGACAAGCTTCGATACAAGCCTTGTCTGCTTCAAGTGGGGCACTGCCCCTTGTGCAGCTTGTCTATTTGCGAAATCCCGTACGACGACTTATTTACCGGCGCTGTTGATACTCTGCAAGTACCGTTTGTACAACATTTGTCAAAGGCACAGCCTTGGATTTACCTGAAAGACTTCGAATAGCACGCGACCGCGGGATGGGGCGTCGGGTGTTCCAACTCGCTCAAGGTATGATTTGGCATTGAGACAAGCCTCAGGATGCAGCTATCGCGATGTTTTGGCACGCGCTAAGCATTTCTCGGCAGGTGGATCTAAGCTACAGCCCATTATAACCCATTACAGCAGTTTATACTATCGTGGGATTACCAGGAATGTCGCAAGGAATGTCGTCCGAATCGGATGCATTTCTAGAACACCTTCTAGCGCGGGATACTACGGCGGTATCGCCACGCCTCCCCGTTCGCGCAATCCATCCCAACTCTGGCAGGACGAATGTGTCAAGACAGCCCAGCCGACAGCGACTCCTACGATGCGCGTCCTTCAATGCCTCTTCGATCGATGCCGAGAAACAGGCTGGCATTGAGTGTAACAGTGCCCCGTGACCCTCCGCACTGATGGGGTCATTGCACGGACAATCTGCGCAATTTACCTTGCGAGGTGTATCGCCAGACTGCAGTGCAAGGGTTTGGTTGGAGTTGTAAGCCTGCAGATAACCGTGGCAATTCATATATTGTTCCCGTTTGATGGGACGAGGCTTGCATAGAACCAATTATATGGAAGATATTGTAGACACAAAGACCAGAGTACTATGCGGTGACCCGAGCATCATCCTAGGTGCTCTTTTGGGCAGGTGCGTGTATTCGAGGTGTGGTGCTTGCACATGTGATCCATTTCGCGAGCGTAAGGATTGTGTGCTCGTAAGGCTATGTGCACTGGAAAGGCTAGACGCGGATCACGACATCCAATGGAACGGTATTCTAGAAGGTTTTAGGTGCCTAGACGCGGTGAGCATACGCCCTGTCAAAGCTACTAGTTCCCAGCCACGCCTAGGAGCTTGACCAGATAGCCTGAATGGGCCCCTGCACTAGTCGCACTGATGTAGAACCAATTGGCCGTCCTTATCGAGGACTGGGGAAAGCTTTGGCCTTTGCGGTGTGATACCATGCAACAGTTCAAGTCTGTGAAGTAGAGCTCGCGTGAAGATTCAGATATCTAGTACATGTATCAGGGTCTGAGTTTGTTTCACCATGGTATAGATACACACAATCGTATAGGTCGTCGGAAGAAAACATCCATTGTCCTGAACATATTTCCATATTGCATTGCGAAATCGCAAGCACCTTCCAAAATCCTATATGCGCATAACGAGGCAAAGGGATGTCGTTTTTCTTGAAGCGATTGGTTCTTCGAATCCGAGGATTACGGTATAGTGGTTGCTGTGAAGATAAGTCCGATGGGCTGATAGACGAGATGGCGTCGCATTCACCCATCTCAAGCGCGTCTTAGCCTGGCCCGATTTTGGGCATATCGTGGTGCTCGCTCAAGCCACTCAGATACTTGTTGAGCTCCTCCACCTTCTCCTTGTGGGTCTTGACTCCTTCCTTCTTCATCCTCTCTTCTAGCCGCTTCCTTCGCATCTCGTCGTGTCGCCTTTCAGCCTCCGTCTTCTGCCTGCCGCCGCCCTCTCGTATCGATCGCTCTGCAATCTCGGGCGATATTGAGCGGCCAGTTGTGCCTGAAGGTGACTCACGCGCGTCTTCGTTGGTAGTTGATCGTTTCACAACGTTGGTAGAAGTGTCTTCGGACGGTTTTGTAGATTCGGTAGTCTTCGGCTTCTTCTTCTTCTTCTTTTTGTCGACGCCGCCACCTTTGAGCTTCAGCGCGCCGCCGCTGGCCGCTGTATATTCCGAGGATGGCATCGTGGTGACGCGACGATGTGTGGTTTGTGGGCAGCTCTACGTTGAGCGCGACAATGATCAACGGGCCCGCACGTGACACCTTAAAAGTGGGGAAAGCGCTGTCGTCAACGTCGACAGATAACACTCTCGTGCATCTGCAGCCTACTCATCAAAACATCATAGAGTATGCCGTGATAAAGACTATCCTTTGCTGGGGCTCCCTTGTGAGCTGCGCTTGCGTATTTACGATGAGATTATTTTGCAAGGTCCTGCGACCCTTTGAACAACATTGAAACTAAAGAC
Organism: Alternaria brassicae; assembly: GCA_004936725.1. Taxonomy (NCBI): domain Eukaryota; kingdom Fungi; phylum Ascomycota; class Dothideomycetes; order Pleosporales; family Pleosporaceae; genus Alternaria; species Alternaria brassicae. The sequence continues at coordinate 872,222 of CM016505.1, read as the reverse complement.
AGGGAAAGGATATTTAGGGCTGTAAAAGGAACACAAATGTTCAACATAATGGGGTGGAAGATGGCTATACGAAGATTATATTCCACAATCGGTAGAGAGCATGCCGTAAGGAGTAGGCTCTGAAGATTTTAGTCGCGATTTGCATCCATGGTTTGAGGAGGAGGGCTCTGTAAAGAAGGAGAAAGCGAAAATAATGCATTGGCTCAAGAGGAAGATTCAACCAAAGGATGAGAACCTCATGAAGAGTAGCCATACAGAACTACAAAGATCCAAAGCCTTTCATCATGACGTATCGATAGACTGCCGTATGGGTATAGCACTCCATTTTCCATGGCTGTCTGTGGCTGCCCATTCTACAGCGGCTATCCGGTACCACGTTCATACTTCAAAAATCGCAAGACTGCGCCAATAACTCCGCCAACTCCTCCAAAGCTTCCTGGTCCTCTGTAGTAAAGCCATTAATTTCGGCACAGTCGATGTCAATAATCGCCACAACCTGTTATCGCGTCGGTACTTCCAGCAATTCGAGACCAAGAAGCCAGCACATACCTTACCACCCTGTACAACGGGAACAACAATCTCACTCCGACTGGCTCCATCACACGCGATGTGTCCTGGAAACTTCTCCACATCCTCAACCAACTGCGTCTTTGCTTCTTTTGCCGCAGTCCCGCAAACACCGCGACCAAATTTAATGACCTGACATGCTACTTGTCCCTGGAAAGGGCCCAGCAGGAGTTGTGAGGTATTCGTAGGCGATGTGAAATAGAAGCCCGCCCAGTTGACTGCTGAGGATGGAAAGGGCAGAGAGTGATATGCGTGCCAAAGCAGTGACGCTGTGTTTGAGAAGTTGCTGTTTCACGACATGTTAGGAATATCGTGGGTAGGTAGAGAAGAAGCAAGATGAGCGTACCAAACCTACTCAGTATTAGCACTAGGATCTTATCCTCTCTTACAGCAGGTATTACTTACCCAGTTTCTCTGCCCATCAAACAACGCTCTCGCTTGTTCAATCACCTGTGAATAAACTTCTTTCTTACTCATTCCATTGGCGAAATTCGATGAATCGGCGTGCACCTAATGCCACTCCTAAATCAGCCACCATTTCGACTACGTTTTTAGCACAGGTTACGCCAAAGAATTCTCTACATACCATGACTGTTGATGTTGTTATACTTTTTTTTCTTCAGTTTCGCAATTCTTTCTCAAAATGCTTTTGCTTGTGTGTCACAGAAACGGGGATGGTTGCTAGAATGAACAGTCGCCGATGCTTGCCGGAAAGCAGAGATCGTGAATCCACACAAAGATTATTACGACTTCTATATTCCACGAGGATATTCTTGTTTTGTAAGCGAGTGGTTCTCTGGATGTAAATTGAGGACTAATATTTCATGAATGCTACTGTTCCCAGGCCGCAAGGGGCTTAGGTTACCAAAAATTGCGATCGCGTCATCGTTGTCTAATCTTATCTAGGCGTGTGCAACTGAAACACCAAATGTCGTTGTTACCATCGTGCACATACAGTAACAGATATCGTTAGAATAGGACATATGAACTCTTGCATTCGAAGGTAACAATTCGTCGGACTAAGATCCATATATATATATATATATATATATATATATTCCTTTCAGCTTTGCTCCGAAATCTCGGCCAAATAGGTCTCTACAACAGTTTGCTCCCCTCCACTTCGTCTGTAAAAACTTCACAGACGCTAGATGCGATGCATCTATTGTAGATGAATTTACGTACTCAGTGATGGCCTTTGTCGTAGCAGATTCGATGTGAGTTCACTTCATTCAGCGAAAAGGACTCTTGATATTCATTGAACAGTAGTACTCACCTTTTTGGTCTCGGTATCGAGCCGCCTGACTCAGCCCGTTGTTCCATCTCAGTCGCTACGTTCCTTGATGCATTCATGCATAGGTATGTTCGATAGTGGTCGAATGCATCGGAGTCGTTGTGGGAGTGGACGGTGAGAATGCCAGACCAAGAATTCTTGAACGCGAGGAATAGGTCGCCCTCTGGGAACATGTCATGCCACGTACGACAGCATATGATCACACTGAGCCAGCCACCGAATATAGTAGGCCGCGTATATACTATCCAGACCAAGCCTCTACGTCGAATGCATGGTAACTATTAGCTTCCGAGTATGCTGCAAGATCTACACGTGGTTTGACGGCTATATATATATTCCTTTAGCAAGCAACATGCTTCATGGAATCTGGTCGGTTGGCGCAATGGTAGCGCGTGCGCCTCCTAAGCGCAAGGCTGCGAGTTCGAGTCTCGTGCTGATCGAGAGGTTTGTCTGCTACACTCGGTAGTAGACAAGGAGAAGTTTTGGGAGAGTGGGGAATCAGGTGCACATTTTTTGCGTCGTCGAAGCTTACTAAGCTCACTCTTTCTTCTTGGTCCCTCGTCTCACCAGTAGTAACCTTTCGAAAAGTTGACTGCGTGATTGGCGCAATAGAGCAAATTTTTGAATCACAGGCGGAGAAGAGATTTTGTGTTGTCAAAGAGGGTTTACGAGGCAGGTGGTATACTTATATGTGGCCGCATATATGAACTGGTTATCTAACCGGCATTTGCAACTCTGGTCACATGTACAGTACGGTACTCAATATTCAGGCCAGCAATCGAGATGACGTAGGATTAGTGCGTCCAAGGGATTGCAGATATGGGTAATTATATTGACGTGCTCGTTTACCCTTTTGTAGGCATCGTCTTTCGTGCGCGCTGACAGGAACGCATTCTGTTTAATTAATGTGCTTCACGTAATGCTAATAAAAAGTCCTGTTCCCGGTCTATGTGTCTCGGCGCACAAAGCGTTCTGACAACATGTCTTCAAGCGTACCGATACATGCTTCCGTAGTGCTGGCGCTGTGATCTGGTCCGCCCTTGCCATAGAACCTCTTATCCGACTGAGAGTTGTTAGTGGTGTATTTGATGTGTGCAAACGGGCATGAAGATCGATCAAGTGCTTCGAGCGCGGATTCGTCTAGGTGAGAAAACAGACCAAATGATGGTACCTCTTCCTTGGATAGCGTCGATCCCGTGGGGGGTTGACGCTTAGTGAGTGCATTAGAAAGATGTAACCTCGTATCGTAGTTGCACGACCTGATTTCATGTAGTGCGAACCAATTGGAAGAGAGAATGCCATTGTTTTTGAACAATTAGATGTAGTCATCAACTCATACACGTCATGAACATATCCGCAGCCAGATTACCGCGAAAAGGGACAAGACTAAAGTAAAGACGCAGCAACAGTGACTGGTAATGGGACAGTGAAAAGAGAAGAGACATTAGCACCATGCGCCCCCAGTAACTCCCTGAATGATGACCCAACACCGTTATGCGCTCTTTGGTGGTCCGAAACGCCCGCCTGCAGACGACATGTGTAGCGCCGAGCCTGATGGTATGCTGTGCGACGAAGAATTGACCGAGACAAGAAACGGAGAGAGGATGAAAGTCGTGTCCCAAGACGCCATGCCAGAACTCCCGGAATGAAGATGGAGGTTCAGAAACTCAAAATCCAGGGATGTTGCTCATGACTTTGGGCGGGAGATGGCATTGCCCAAACTCCCAACACGACCACTGGTCTTCCGTACGGAAGACTTGCCGTCGGTGCTCCTGCGCGAAGGGCTCGACCGGATCTTGCCCATGTTGATGCTGCCACTGCCGCTCTTCTCCTTGGGTGTCTTTGGCCGAATGCCAGTCGGTGCAGTGTTCTCGAGGTCGCTCTCCTCACCAAAACCGAAAGAAGTATGTGTTACAGATGTCTGGACGACGGATGTGGTGCTGAAAGCGCGGCGCTGCTTGTCTTTGAGGGTTGGCGAGCGCTGAGGGGAGCGTGATGATGTTCGTCGCGCGATCTGGCGGAGATGAAATTCCTCGTCTGACTCGCCATCGAAGCGTGTGATATCTGCTCTGACCTCTGTGTGCGACTTGGTGAAGGGCTCGTTCTCGTCGATGCGCTGTGGTGACCGGCCGTTCCCGTAGAGCTTGCTAGTCTTTCGCGGTTGGCCTGGTGTCGGCGCAGGCAGGTTGTCCTCTAATACTCCAATATGGCCCGAGTTGCTTCGCTCGTTGGACTCGATCTCACCGAGCGCAGCACGCTTCGAAGATCCGTTGGGTGGTGTAAAGGTTTGCCCGTTGCTAGCAAGGCGCTGCTTGTGCGGTGACTTGGTAGGCGTCGATGGCATCATCTGTGCGTACTTGGCCTTGATAGTGTCCTCGAACCACCACTCTCGGAAAGTACCCTGGTTGAGGTGGAGCCAGTGCTGTTGGGGACCGACAACCATTCCCGGACGCATGAAGCGCATGTAGGCGATGATCTCGTTGGCGGTGAAGCCGTGCTTGTAGATTAGGTACGCTCCGATGAGGCAGCCAGTTCGTCCCAGTCCAGCTTTGCAGTGAACTGCGATGCCGCGCTTTTGTACCGTAATCATCTCATGTGCGAGGTTGACGAACTTGCGTACAAGGGAAAGCGGTGGGCATGTTCCGTCATCGAAGATCATGTTCAAATGCTGGATGCCGAGCTTGGTGAAGTAGGATGAGGAGTACAGCTCAGAGTTCAATCGTACGACAAGGCCGACATTGCGCGCGCAAAAGTGCGAGAGTACATTCTTGAAGGGACCGGGAAGTCCAGATCGCTGGACCTCGGCGATGTTGGAAGGAAGCGTCGCGTACATTGGCGATGAGGTTGGGATCTCGTGTGTGGGCTGTTGTTGTGGTGAGGCAAAGGCCAGGAAGTTGGGAGTGACCCAGTTGAAGTCGCCCATGTCTACGCGCTCAAACTTCTCGTACCTAGGACTGTTAGCACTTGTTGTTGCTGTGGTGGGGAGATGCGGTTGGCTTGGACATACTCCTCGAGACTAAAGTCCTTCAGACCACAGAGGCCTTCTTCCTTGGCCTTCCATACGCCGTAGATGACGTCCTGGATGTTCAGGACATAGTCGGCCTGGCTGTAACCGGCGTCGCGGAAGGGCATGCAGGGCGGGTCCATCTGCGCAATGGGCGCCAGGGCAAGATGCGGTGGCCACGACTGGATGAGCACCATGTAGCATGCGAGAATGCAGGCGGCGTTTGCGCGACCTAGGCATGTTAATTTGTGCAACTGAGGGAAAAGAGCGGAGTATTCTCACTCCTCGAGTCGGCGCTGCTCCAGAAGACGACAGCGCGGTCCTCGTTGGCCGGGTCGCCCAAGACCTCATGCAGCTGTACAGCGAATCGGTAGAGGTGGCCAATGTGCAGCGGGCCAAAGTCGCCGTGGAAGGCGTTGTACAGGAGCGTCTTGTCGATGCTAAAGTAGACGGGAGGGTGCGCCTTGGGCCCGGCGGCAGTAGGACCTGTCTGGGCGCGCGACGAGCGCTTGGAAGGCGACTGGCTCTGCTTGGGGTATGGGAACGGCGTGTTGGCGTCTGGCGGGCAGGTGTAGGATGCCAGGTAGAGCCGGTCTTGGATGTACTAGGAGAGGATGGTCAGAAGGGGGTCTGCCGTTGCTTTGTTTTGGTGTGTATGTGTGTGTGTGTGTGTGTGTATATACATATATATATATATACATGTGTTGGATGCTCACCTCAATCACCTGACCGTAGCTGGTCGTGGATGCGCGAGACATCTTGGCTGCTCGGTCGCGTGGTGAAGCCATGGCGAGGAAGGCGCGACCCGCGGGTGTTGATTACAGCTGGGCAAGGACGGGATGTCGACTTGGGACGAAAGCGGCGATGTCGACAGCGCAGCGCAGAGCAAGATGTGTCGTCGGTGTGGAGCTGGAGGCGGGAGTGCCGTCTGCGTCTGCTGGCGCTGCTGCGGTCGGAGTAAGGAATAACAGTAAAGATGTGTGACGGGCGGATGGTTGGAGGTTTAAGCACATCCTCCACCTGGTTGTTGTTGTTGTTTACAGGTGCACGGGCCCGTCCGCTAGTTCCACTCCGCGGTTTCGGGATGCCCGTCAGCGCCATCACAACCACTCCAGACGGCGTGGCCCAAGCACCACAACAACACAACAACAACAACAACTGCTGAGGCCCTCCCTGTTGTTTATCCCTCGCATGGCCTGTACGTGACCTGAGACACATGTTCTCGTTTGCCCGCCTCTCCGGTCCCGCCGGCTACCACTCTGTCTGCTTTCCGTCTCTGAGGAAACCAGCATCGTCGAGCCTTGGACCTGCAGCTGTCGTCGTCTTCTGCATGACCTCACAGGGTCCAATGTACGCGCTGCTAGAGGCTGCCTGCATCTCGATTGCTGCCAGCCATCGCGGACAATTTTTCTGCGACTTGCACTAGAGCCCGGCGCCATCGCCATCGCCATCGCCATGGCCTCGCCCCATATCGCCGTCTAGCCGTTGTCATTTCTTTTGTGCTGCTTGGACGGTCAACAGTAAGCAGTTATCGTCCAACTCCGCACACCTGAAGCCCTGTCCAAGGAGATATCCTTGGCGACCCACAAATCTTGTGTGTGTGGCAGAGGAGGAGTGGGCCGCGGCCGTGCGTTGTAAAGCCTCATCTAACCTTTCAAGCTTACAATGATCCGACGAGGCAGAGCAGAGGGCTGGCTCAGAGAGCCCATCCATGTCCTACCTGCATGGGCAACATTCAACGGCGTTAGCTTTGGTGGTGTCAAGGTAGGCCCACTACAGGGCCATGAGGAGAGAGGATCAACCGTCATCGCAGACGAGAGGCTCCAAGGCGGTGTCGCTAAGCCTATGCTAGTCGTGCCAAAGGAGTTGATCATCTCTCGTCAGAACATTCAACTCCTCGCAAAGTCCGATCACCATCTCCGGGAAATCCTCGAAACTCTTGGACACTTCGGAAGGGTGTGACAACCCCGTAGAGGACATCCAGATATCCACAACACTAACGTAGTACAGACGACACGAGGCGCCGTACTCACGTTTCTACTCCTGCAAGCTACCATCTGCTGCCCCGAGACCAAGGAAGTTGGCCTTCTGAATCCTCTCACAGAATATGTCAAGTTTCTTCCAGATGAACTGCTTCCCACATTCTGGACCCAAGAAGAACAGGAGCTTCTGGTGGGAACCACCCTCAAACCTGCAGTCAGCGCCAAGTTGAACGGTCTGCTGCGCGAATTCGAGATTTTGCGAACTTCGACAGAGTCAATCGGCTGGTGTAAAAAGCACTGGTGGGATGAAGACAGTGGTATGTTGACCTTCGACGACTGGATGCGCGTCGATGCCATGTACCGGTCTAGAGCCCTGGAGTTTCCAGGTACTGGCGACTGCATGGTGCCTTGCGTGGACATGGCAAACCACGCATCAGGGGATGCGACAGCCGCATTATACGAGACTGACGAGAACGGAAATGGCCTATTACTACTTCGAGAGGGCAAACATGTCGAACCTGGCCAAGAGGTTACAATCACGTAAGTCAGCACGGTGAATTACATGAAGCTCGCTCACTAGAATAGATATGGCGACGATAAAGGCGCATGTGAGAATATCTTTTCGTATGGATTTATCGAAGATGCAATGACTTCTGCGAAAGTCATGTTCCTGGACCTCGATATCCCAGACGACGACCCCCTCAGGCCTGCAAAGATTCATGTTTCAAAAGTCGCACCTGGCTTCCGCATCTTTGAGAAACACGGCACTATAGAGTGGGAAAGTGACTTCATATGGCTTGTTGTAGTCAATGAAGAAGACGGTCTAGACTTCAAAATCAGACAAACGACGGACGGCAAGAGAGAAATCCAATCTTTTTGGAAGGAGCAGGAACTCGATACCGTCAAATTGCGGGAGCATCTCGAGCAAGATCCAGCATGGGACGTTTTCCGACTACGTGCCACAGTACTCCTGAAAAACCGCATGGACGCACAGATCGACACGCTCAAGGAAGCAAAGGGCGTCAGACGAGAGAGCACTATACGGGACATGCCGTGGAGACTTGCGAAGCGGCTCCGAAATCTGGAGCTAGATATGCTCGAACGTGCTGCATCCACACTTGACAGCCAGGTAAGACTATTGTCTCTTGCTACCCCGCATCAAGAGCTACATCATACTATGTTTCGCACACAATACCATCTGAAGTCATGTGTCACACAGGCACTCCGACACTCGTTTGCCTAGAGTGTTATCGCACCAAGGTTGGCACCATGCGCTTGCTGAGCTAGACTGCTAGACCGCCAAACGGTTGAACTGCTGTTCCTGCGTCTCTTCCGCGGAATCATACTGACTGCACACAGAAATCTACACTACTAGACACTGAAGCTGTCATCCATTATCTTGGCCTGGGTGAGGGAGGAGAGGATGGAGAGGATGGAGAAGAGGATTTCTCTTGAAACGCAAAGACCCCACATGGATTAGACGAGGTCATCTAACGCCGTGGAACTCATGTAATCTATTACCTCCCCACGCGCCCTGCATTCGCGACGGAAGCAGCGCGTCTATGATGGAAGATCAATAGAAGCATCGGCTCTCCGCCATCCATAACACGCCTCTTAATCATCTAACGTACATGTTCACCCACAGTGTGCGCCCCAACACATAGAAACCGACGCTGCAGCCGCGTTGTCCACATTCATCCGCCCCTGGTCGATACAAGCAGCTTTTAAGCCCATCAATGACAGAATGCAGGTTGCGCGTTCCGTGTCCACAAGGACATTGATCGCCTCCTGTCTTCTAGAATGTGCCACATAGATTACGCTGATTAGTAGCAGTCATATTTGTCACCATACCTTGTTGCTCTCAGCGAATGGCTGCCTGTCGAGCTTCCCTTTCATTCAGACGTTACTCATCCGGTCAAGACAGGCGCAATGTTTGGTCGCTACACAGGTCCAGAGTATGTTACCGTTAACAGAGTGCTGGGTGGCTCAATCACAGCATTCGGACCGACCTCCAAGCACGATCTGAGCGTGGGTGTTCTCACTGTCCCTGAAGGCTGAAGCCACCACCCCGCAGAATGCTCCCAGTCATCGACGTGAGAGGCTGCTGAGGAGCGCCGAGGAAGCCCGTCGTACAGTACCAGTAAATCTGAACAAGCAGGCATGCTGATCGCAACAAGGCAAGCTTTAAAGTTTAGTCACCAACGGTGGAGGAGAAGGCACTGGCGAAGATGTGCTGCGCCTGTTTTCCCTTGTGGGATGGCGCTTGTCGCCCCGCAGCCGCCCACAAATTCCCCAGAGCAAGACTAAGCCAGGGTGGCAGGTGGCAGCTTACCGGTACATGTGCCAGGCCGCCCCCAATTCTTCCATCAATCCTTTTCCCTCGTGCATCCTACTCATCCGCCCCTGGCTGTTATTGCTTCACTGTTGGAAAGTTGCCTTGTCACACGCCTGGCGACAAGAAGGTTAGATTTTACCAAGGATACGCGGACGATACTCCAACACCGGAGCACCGGATGACAGAACGTGACACGACCTATCAGTGACCGCCCATTGGGCCTTGGACGAATACTCCCACATCACTCACGACGCGCAACCAACGACGCCCAAAATGCCTGGAATACTACCCATGAAAGTGATCAAAGTCGGCTCAAGCTGCCAGAGCCGCATCGCTCAAGCCTGCGACCGATGTCGCTCAAAGAAGATACGATGCGACGGCATCCGCCCCAGCTGCACGCAATGTACAAATGTCGGATTCGAGTGCAAGACGAGTGACAAACTCAGCCGTCGTGCATTTCCCAGAGGATACACCGAGTCGTTGGAAGAGCGGGTACGAATACTGGAGGCAGAGGTTCGCGACCTGAAGGAGTTACTGGACGAGAAGGACGAGAAGATTGATATGTTGGCACGTATGCATACGCGCTCCCCTGCAGCATATTCTACTGCCAGACGACCTTCGGTACAATCACCGGGTTCCTCGGAGGCTCGTGAGGAATCGCAAGAAAAAGACGACACGTTCAAGGTGCAGCAGGCACCGCTCCTACTGGACGACCTAAACAAAGATTCGTATTTCGTGGGCAGCTCGAGTGGACGCACACTTGTTGGTAAGGCGTATGACTGCTGACATGGAGCACAACTGACACTTCACAGAGGCATTCAAGCAAAAGGCACAGGAGACAGGTAGACTGTCCACGGACATTAATTCGAGCGTCTTCTTCGGCGCGGGGACTCGACTTGGTGCTACTCATCCCAAGCGCATCGTTTCCTTCAAGGCTCCTCCACGTCTGGTTTCGGATCAGATGATCAACATCTTCTTCCAAGAATGGGCGCCTCTCTTCCCGATTCTCCATCGCCCGACTTTCTTGTCGCTCTACGAGCAGTATGTGTCCAGCCCCGATACCATGAGCGACAAGAAGTCGATTGCACAGCTCAACCTGGTTTTTGGAATTGCCGCGTTATCCAGCGACGTATGTATACCTCACGATGCATGTCTAGCTGCATACTGACCTTGTCAGCCCCGCGACGGGCAAGACATCGAGTCATTCGAGGCTCAGTGGCAGAGCGCTATCGAGAGCTTCTTGATGGAAAATGACATCGCAACGCTGCAATGTCTCGTCCTCGCCCAGATGTTCTGTCTGCTGAGGGCTGACTATGCTCGCGTGCTCAAGTACAAGGGATTGGCCGTCGGCCTGTCGCAGCGCCTTGGCTTGCATCAGTCCCAGAAGCGCTTCGCACTCGATGCATTGACGAGTGAAACGAGAAAGAAGCTGTTCTGGTCGTTGTACACAGTTGACTGGTAAGCGTCTTCCCGCCGAACCCCGCCCGTTGCAGTACATACTGACCGTTCCTAGTCTCTCCGCTGCACACCTCGGACTCCCGAAGCTGATCCGAGAGGAAGACGTGCACTGCGAGTATCCGGTAGATGCCGACGACGAGTACGTCACCGAGAAGGGATTCCTGCCGACCCTGCCCGGCGAGTACACCAAGCTCTCCAGCGCGCTGGCTCTCTTCCGCCTGCTGCGCATCTTGTCCAAGGTGCTGACGGAACTCTATCCCGGATCTGCATCACATGACATCTCCTTCCGCACCATTGCCTCGCTCTCCGACGAGCTGGAAGACTGGCAAAGCAACCTCGCGCCCCACCTCAAACTGACGTTTGCGCAAGACAAGCCAAGCACCAACATCACTAGCAGCAGATCCCCTGTTCTGGTATGTGAATCCTGATTCCATGTGCACTTTTACCAATGCTGACAAGACTAGTCTCTCGCCTACCACCACATTAGGGCGCTGGTACACCGCCCAGCCGTCGTTGCTAATCTTGGCGACAAGGGCTCGTCAGCCGTGGTAGCCGTTGGCGATGCATGCAAGCACATTGTGCAAATTGTCCAACTTCTCGACGAGCGCAAGCTGAGCTTCTCTTTCTGCCTCAACCGTAATGAGGTGCTTGTACAGGCTGGCTTTGGTCTGCTTTTCCAGACCTTGACACTCGCTCGCGAGGGCAAGCTGATCAAGGACAGTAACCGCCTCGTATGCTCCGTCATGGACATGCTTGAGGGTGGGAATGCCACGGGCTATGCTGAGTTCCGTCGTGTGGGTTGCGGCATCGTGGCCGTTCCTCGTGTGGAACAGATGCCAGCCCCACCACTGTCACGACACAACTCAGATAGTAACATGGGAGCACCTCTGGACACCTTCCGCGCTACTCAAAAGTCGCTCAAGGCTCTGGCAGCTTGCTTCTCACCGAGCGCCATGAAGGCTGCTCGACACGATCAAGAGCCCCGTCGTGCAACCCTGCCTGCTCTCTCACCCAACGTAGGCATGCATGCCAACTCTTCGTTGACAAGCTTGTCTTCCCTCCGATCTGAGCTTCCTGTTGCCCGTTCGGAACCTACATTGAGCCCGCTGTCACATCGCGCATCCTTCTCGATGCCGAATAAGCGTCGCCCAAGCCAGCCAACCCCTCGGCAACAGCAGCAGCAGCAGCACAATATCGACTATTTGTCGTTTGCCACTGACCCACTAGCTAGCCATGCACAACAAAACAATCAAGGCATCAAGACCGAGGTCTCACCGTCCGACTGGGAGCGTCTCCTTTCTTCGCTAGACAGCGGGCAGACAAATATTTACGACACAATCTACGGTGGAACACCAGCAGATGTCCTCGTCGACGTTGCCCCTCAGTCAGCCAGTACCGACAGCAACGTCACTTGGTCACCAAACGTCTGGAACTGGAGCAGCTACAGCTCGGAGGCACCACCACCTCAAAGCGTTCTCAGTTTTAGTGATGAGAGCCTGACCAGTGGAGAGGAGTTCGGCTCCGGTGCGTGCGAATATGGCTCCACGCCTGGCAGTGATAGACTCTACCCTGGTATCATGATTCCAGGCGACTACGACAGCACAACGAGTCTTACGGGCTTGGACCCTACTTATTGCGGTTTGTAAACTGGTAGGCCGATGACATGACGACGATACGATGGGTGTGCATATTGAGAACAGGTGTCTGGCGCATAGGCTATCATCTAGGGTGACACACTGTTGGCTGCTTTTGAGATACCACGCTTCTTGCAAGAGCGAAAGAGACAGGAATGGGATGGGGGAAACAAGAAGTTTTGATTTATAAATATGCGTACATGGTTTTGTTAATTCCAATCCTTTACCTTGCATAGTATTTCCTTGGACTTTTTATTTTATATCTATTTACCCATACTTCCTCATTCGTTGCACATCCATCACCATCTGCTCAGCTCAATAACTATTATGCCCGGCAAATTCCATTCAACACCCACGTCGGATGAGAGGAGGTAACTTTCCACATTTCAGCCACACACTCCCCGCATCCTAGCTAGCGTATCAGCACGGCAATAAAAGACCCACATGGTTCGCACGTGGAGATTATGCGGGGTAGCCCGTTTCGTTGGGAGTGGAAACTCTTAGGAATTTCGCGATCGAGCCATCGGTGGACAGTGTCACGGGGAGATGCAAATAGACGGTGTGGCGACGCGCTAGAGGTACATCAAGGGTAGAACGGAGTACATTACTCGTCAGGACTGTTGGTCTGTGACACGTCTTGTCGCGGCAGTTGAGAACAAGTGATGATTTTGTGAGACATCACGATCTCTGTCCCATGATGGAAATTGTTATTGGAGGTTGAAGCCAATCGAGCGATTGCATCCAATCATAATTATGCACAGCTATTGTTTTTCCATCCCTTTGCAGATGCGCAAGTTTGAGTGACGCCGAAGTGTCTCCTGCGGTCTGCTCCGGGTAGTGTGCAGACGTTGGGACGCGGGGTGATCAGACTAGGTCACACCATGGCATCGGAAGTGCAAGGACTGGGACACCAATGACCACTACAAACGTGGTTATGGCGTATGAGGGGTATGAAGGGCCGGGAGGATTCGGAGAGGTAGCGTGGAGGTCCTTGTCGCAAGAAGATTCAAGCATGCTGCAAGCATCTTGTGTTCATCACGTTGTTGATACCCAATCTATTCCACCCATCCTTCAATGTTCCTTTGCAGTGATGCATGAGCATGAGTCGGTAGAAAACCGCTTAGACGAGACACTGCTACCGTACAACTCCGATGTCGCCATCCTAGCGCAGAAACTCGGCGTTCAGGTAGTCGACAAAGACCTCCTTTAGCCGTGCTTTGGAAAGGCTATGTTGACGGTTCATGGTGATGAACTGACGGCGAATGCGCTGGAGTTGTGGCAGGGTCATTGGCGTGGCAGAGAGCTCGATTGGCTTCTGGACATCGGCAACAGTTATCTCTCCACCTCCCTCGCCAGGGTGATCCTGCTGGTATACCATTATCTGGGCGAGGATGTCGGACGTGGTCTTGTCGAGCTCGTAGAGGTAGTTCTGTTCCGTCGCCGGTTTCTACTACGCGTCAGACGGCATTTCTCGATGCATCTGGGGTACGTACCAGCACTGTCGCAAGGTTCGGCTTGACAGTCTTCATCTTGCCGTCGCTGCCCACCATGGCGTCCCATATCTGGTCACACGGCGGCTTCTCGTCTTCCTCGACCACGATGAACAGCGGGCTGTCCCATCGCGTCATGCCATTGGGCTCTTCGTAGCGGAAGATGAGGTTCTCAAAGTCGTCGTCGTCATAGCCACCGTCGTCGTCCCTGTCCGCGAGGAGCTTCTTGTTGTTTTGGCGACATGTTTCGGCTGGCGTCCCTACGTGCAGCTCTAGGACTGTCAGTGGCATGCTGCTGATACGGACATGGTGTACTGACAACGCAGCTCGGGGTCTGGAGGGCCTTGGCTTCGCAGTACAACTGGTAGCGGAAGCCCTTGATGTAGTTTAAGCCATCGGCGATAACGATGTCATCGCGCGACAGGACTCGTTTGACGGCGGAATATTCTTCCGCACGTGCATCCTTCTCGGCTTTTGCGGTATGGTAGACAGAGCGCGACACACCCAGCGTCTGGTCGTTGATGAGGTGGACCTTCAGACGCGAAGTGCGCGCATCGGGGGGCGAGTTGGCGACCTTGGACTCGAAGCATGCCTTGAGCTGGACGGCCCTGGTGGTCTTGCCCGCGGAAGGGAAGCCTTGGGGATAGGTTAGCGACACATGGCGGGGGACATGATGGAGGGGAAGGTGGAACCTGAGATCACAACGAGCTGCCCATGTCAGTGGGCGAGTCTGGGGAAGGTTCAACGAGCACTTACGGGCATGTTGCGCGTAGGGCGAGCAATTCTTTGCCTGCAAGTGGTAATCCGCGTAAAACTAGAGAAAACTGGCGCCTCGATGCCATGGCAGGCGTCGGCAGATCAGATTGGTCTGTGACGAAATTCACGAGCTAACAATTCCCGAGCCGCGGTCCAAGTAGTACCGATGCCTTGTGCCCTTCCCTATCTTGCAGGCCATTTCTGCTTCCTTTTGCCAGTCTCCTGCTTTTTCCTCCTTCTCCTCCTCCTGCTCCTCTTTTTCCTCTTCCGACTTCACCCTTTATTGCTCCACGTCTAGACGAGCACGCAGTAATTGTGTGAGGTGCGCGCTGAAGATTGCCAATACAGGGCAATATCGAGCTACCACGGGACTACCATCTACTTTACCCATCCCCTCGCCTCACCCGCCGTTGCAACCTCTGTACCCCTTTGTTGTTTGCGACTCGCCTTAGGACGGTTACCTATCAGTTACTCGCCGATTATATATCAGCTTCTCGCCGACTATACATCACCTCCTCGCCGACGACATCTCAATCACTCGCCAACATGTCCAACTACTCGCAACAGCAATATGGTGCGCCTAGTCGACCAGCCTTCTCTTCGCTCCAGTCCTCCAACACGCCTACCGCCAGCTACATCAGCACCTCCACTTCCAGCCTCGCCTCACGGTCTTCGACCCAGTCTGCACCGCCTGTCTCGCCGTCCACAAGTCCCCAAAACCACCAGTACTTTGGCTCCCTGAACCAGCAGTCGCAACAAGCCCAGCAACAGCCTCGTCTCCAAGCACAACGACATCCCAGCTTCGAGTACCAACCAAACAGAAACGGAGCCGGCCAGACTGCAGCTGAGACTACAAACTACCTCAACCAGGCTGCGCTGCTTGCTGAGGCCGCGAAACGGGCACAGATGGCTTGTGTTATGCGAGATCTCGACGGCATGGAACTTTAACCTTACTACAAGAGTTGGCAACCACTTCGTCTTACTCTCATCAACGGTTTCGTGACATCGTGAGCAAGTATGGACATACCGCGAGACCAATTTGCCGGTGAAAGTCGGCCGTGAGCGGTCACTCCATCTGCATCTCCAAACGGAGTGGGTCCGGGACATCAAAGTCTTCAAAACTCACGAGGTCATCACTCCACCATTTTCACCGGAACATCGCAAATCTTTCTCTTGGGCTTGCGGTGAAGCAGAGCGTCTCTGCTGCCTTACATCATACTGCCCGATATTCCTACCGTGGCAACTTCATTTCGACTGTACATACTTCCCCACTATCGGACCGACTTATGGTCTGTTCACCTTGCACGTTTCCTAAACTACTTCTCATAGCTTGGAGTTAGATGGCGAAACGAACATCACACTGGCGCCCTTTCCATTCTCACATGCTGAGCCGTCAAGTCGAGAATCTTCAGGGGGATTCTAATTGCGAGTGCATTGGGCATGCTCTTTTTTTTGTTGTAGATGGAACATGCATGCGCATGCGGCACACAGATCAATGAAGACACTTGTCCGATATTGTCCGCGTTATCTACACTCTGCTTCGTATCCGTACCGAAACGCACGGTCATGCCGTATTTGGAGACTATTTTGGCTTGTAATGTATCAGTGAAAGAGGTCATTCGTCACAGTACTACAGGTTTAAGACGTGCAAGCGAGTTATGTAACAAGTTTCCAGTATTACTATAGAAAAAAGATAAAAGAAGTAGACTTTGAAAGCGATGAGAGATTATGGCGTGCTTGAAGGACCACGTATAGTAGTCTTATCTACAACGCAGCCTTGTGTGCGGGGTTCACGCATAGGTCTCACCGGCCGCCTCAATCTGAGATGCAGGGAGGCTTGCATCATGCACATGTACATGGATCTTAACACACTCGCATCGCTGCGCAGCGAGGCAAAAGAATGAAGCAATAAAAGGTCTGCGCACCACTTTTCATCTGCCCTATATGAGGCTCAACAACACTCATTCGACGTTCGATCCTTCAAACCTCTTCACTGCCTACGGACACGGTTACCGTACCCTACCACTCACTGACACGTCTTGCCCCGGCAATGCCCCTTTGAATCTGACGACCAATGCCATGCCCGCGGATCAATATGAACGTCCACATCTCGGTCGATCTCACTATCGCATCGTGAAAGCGACTGTGGCTGCGATGCCGAGGGCGCATGCGCCGTGGACATGTTAGGGCCGGCAAAGTCCACCGCAACAATGGTGCCTAATGTATTGTCATCGTTGGAGCCGTATGAGCGCCTTGGTTTGACTATGAAGACTAGACGCTGCTCGTCCAGTACACCGGTGACGCTTCTTGTGTGCGACGGAGAGTTGGACAGTAGTGATGGGTTGAGTATGTTGTGCAGACGCTTTGAGCAGGGGCAGCGGGACGCTGGAGGGGGCCACATGCGGATGGGTGAATGTCGGTATCGTGTTTGCGTGTCCAAAAAGCTGGGCTTCATCTCATCGACTGGCGCTTTTCCTTTGCAGCTTATGGCGGCGTCATCGAGACCTAATTCGCGTCGTGAGCCTATTCGGAGCCTAAGGCAGGGTGGCTGGGAAGGATTATTGCAGCATCGGTCATCTTCTACGAGATCGACAAACGAAGTGCATGCGTAGTTGTACGCTCTGAACTTTGTTCTCGCAAGGATGAAGGACCGGGGCGACGGATCGGTATGGGAAAACTCAGGATGTTGGCTCCAGCTGTAGAGATCTGGTGTGGGTTTCCAGTGAGCGTTGTTCGAGGAGTCTAGGAGGGGGACGTAGAGGTCATCCTCGGGCAGAAGCGGCTCTTCAGAGAACTCTTCAGTATCATCCTGTTCTCTAAAGTCTAATTTAGTCACGTAAAACGTGCGGGATTGGCGAGAGGACGCTTGAGCCCACTCCCGCCGCGATTCCACGATTACCGTCTCATTCGTGCGCTCATCAGTTTGTAGTGTAAGATCGGTCCACGAGTCGTGAATGGGCCCCTGTTTATGTTGGCGACGATAGAGACGCTCATCTTTTTGAATATGATCCGATAATAGCGAGTTGAGCGGAAAGCGAACCACGTGATAGAAAGACGTGTAGTCGATCTCTTCGACTTCGAAGGTGCCCTGGTTGGAAACAGCGTAGAAGAAGTCATCATGTATCTCGAACGCGATCGTAGAGCCAACATCAGATCCGTGGAACTTGTCGAGTAGTACTGGTCTTTCGCGTTCTATTAGCTTAAAGTCCTCATCAAGCGAGATGCCATCAATTTCCCATTTAGAGTGACCATCATCTCCCAATCCAGTATGTGTGCCATAGTAAAGGCAGTGGGCATTGTGTCTGGCAAAAAGCTTAGAACATCTAGCCACTTGCACCGATTTGATTACTCTCTGATTAATCGGAAGGTTCGCCCCTGTCTTGATGGCAAATATGTAGCTGTGGCCTGAACTATACTTCGTTCTGACGTGCACAGAAAGTATCTTGTCTGCATAATGGAGTAAGCGCAAACTGAAGTTGCCAGATACTCTAAACTTCGACTGTAGAACAGGCTGAACAATAGCGAGGAGATCGAGAGGGACCGGTTCCAGCCGGAAGCGGAGATCTGAGACATGGACCGTCCCAGCATCGAACACACATATGGTCCCTTGACGGTACACAAAGCTTTCGCCGTGTCCCAAGACGCGAGCTGAAAAAGGGTGGGCAGTTGATAAAGCATTCCTTCTGTCATAGATAGCATTGAAGGCTTGCTTGTAGGTGACGTTGTCTTTTCTGGCTGATGAAGCTTCTTCTGTATATGGATATTCGATCTATCAGCAGCGTCAGCATGTACATGCAAGCATGATGACTATTTTGCATCAGCTTACCTCGACGGCGCGCCTGCAAACTGTCCTTTCGTCTGCTAAAGCCCTCAGTTGCCGACATGTTTGATGAATATGAACAATGTCTTCGAGATCCAAATGGAAGGTGACACAGAAGAGTATGTCAAAAGGAAGTTGGTCGAGAGAAGTAGTCATAAAAAGTGATTGAACCTTGTAGCGCTACTCGGAGACAGGGTGGTGAGGGCACGTGAGCAGAGTTCCATGCGAGTAATAGGCCAAGAAAAACGCAACAAGCTCTTGAGATGTACGACTAGAGAAGACGGCTCGAGCTAACGATGGGTGGCGTTGATCAGCTGGGGGATGCTTCTCGACGCATGTGCAGCAAGCACGGGTGCCTTTGAATGTTCAGGTTGCAGAGCCTCATTCTTGGCGATGAGTGTCTCTAGCAAGGACCTAGCCTAAAATGATCTAAGGGTGTGTATTCAAGCGACGGCTCTGGTAGTGTCTACCGTAGTTGTACCGCACCTGCATCAGGCTGAGAGCTCTGAAGCTGGAAACTTTCGCACAATGGTGTTTTGCAGGGTTGTATCGGATTGGGGCCACGATGTGCGACATCACTGTACCGATGAGCAAGATGCGATTTGTCCAGTTGTATAGGTTCTGAGATATGGCGATGCTTTGTGTGACCATGGTGTGGACGATGGCTTATGCCATGCGTTACGTTGTTAAGCCGCATTTTTTTTTGCCCCGGGGACCGATTGCACTTAGCGCAGTGTAAACGTGCGGCTCTGCACGCAAGGTACCCCACAGGCTTACTCTCATCTTACTGTCGAAATCTGCCACAGATTTTCACACCTGTGAACTAACAGGCCAAGTATCAGTGCTAGGTAGCTAGATGATGAATTGACACGCTCCGCGAGGTTGCTCCGATTCCACCGGATAGTTTTAGCCCCAATCATGCTGTGTACACCCATGTCATCTCGATGATTGCTCAGCCTCGCTTTGCAACCCGTTACGTCTTCGACTACAGCACTTGGATCCGCCAGCCTGATTCTAAACTCGGTCGAAACTTCTTCCTTCAGGTCCAGTGCCGTACTCATGCATATTGGATCAAGGTTTCGTATGTGGTCCGTTCTCATGCATTCTCCACGCCCCAAGACCCGCTCGAGTAAGGTTTTGTTCAGGATCGCGGAAGCGGAACACCTGCAGAGCAATTTAAAGCCTACTCAATACGTGCTACTGGTCGGTATGCATAAGAGCCTAAAAATCCAGGATGCTATCCAAGAGCTGGGCCAATCTTTGGCTGAGTCGTATGCCACCAAGGAGCATGTACATACGGTTCTCCATGCGATCAACGTCTGCAACGAGCTGCGCTCTTCCTGTTCGGAGCGACAAGACATCGGAAGGCTGGTTGCGGAAATCCTCCGTCATGGGTTCATCTAAACGAAGGCCGAGTGACCATTCTTGAAGCTTAGCCTCTTTGCCGGCGAATGAATTATGTGCATCGCTGTTCTGATGGCGTTCGTAGCGGGGCTGAAAGGGCGTATCGTTAGTTTGCGCTTCTTGCGCTTCTCAGAGTTGTATGACCAGTTCCTGCCGTGATCCAGCTAATTCGTCCCTCGCAAACTTTGTGGCACGTTACGACGTGTGCAGGCGCGCATGACCGATTACCATGGCTGCTCGTGGCTCGTAGTATCAGGCTAAGAGGCACTATTGTACCAGTGAACCGAAGCGGAAAAGTGAAGCTTCGAGGCTGAGTACTTCGACCAGTGGAGGTGGATGTTTGTACATGAAAACGAAAGACAGAAACACATTAGCTTGAAGATAAGCGCACGCGTTTGATCATCACTGCTCAGAAGCAGCGCGCTGGCGTTCTTTGCCCTCCCACCCCACGTAGGGCCATCCCTTTGGTAGGCTCGAATAAGGCGGCAGAGTGTAGCGTCCTTCACAACTTCCTTGATTTGGGCATGTCAAGTTGCATATGCCAAACACTTTGCAGTAGCAATCTTCCGCGCGCGGGCAGTGGATGGCAGGCTTACCGAAGATCACTACCGATGGTGTTAGCACATGGTCCACGCCACCTGAAAAAGTGAAGACGAGCAGAGCCTCATCATGCGCAGGGGTGGTGGGGTGATGCGCGATATGCCGGAGGATGGAGACTTACTATGCCAGGAGTACTCAAAGACTCTGCCGCTGATAGCATCACCTAGATCCGTCTCCATGATCCAGTCGCGATACTTTTCGTACTGCTCCTTGGTTCTTTCTCTAATCTTCTCTCTGGTTGCGGCGAATTGCGCACAGCAGCTCACGCCTACCACGGCGGGTACTTTCTCTCCAGGAAACAGCTGCTCAAAGGCCTTCTTATACTGTCCCCCGGCATGCACGGCCTCTCTGTGCTCGCCTTCTTCGGCGAGCGGCTTAATCTCGCTCGGGCAGCCCAAGGACCATGCGCAGCGTATGTTGACGTAGCCTTCTTTCTCGAGGTGAGGCAACTGAAAGTGGCGGAGCATGGGGAGGCCGTCATAGTCAGGGTCGTCGTTGTGCCATTGGTAGCGGTTTGGGTGGATGAAGAGGACGTTATCAGGAAGCGATGCGTAATGATCGATGATGTAGCTGAGCAGGCATCCGACATTAGCTTGCAACGCATTCAAGGTGGTGGACATGGCCCAGTACATACGTCAGATACACCATACTCTCTCTACCCTTGTTCTTGGGCACCGCAAGCGGCGCGTTCGCGTCATCTACGCGATAGATGTTCTTCTCCCACTCTGGAAAATACTCTTCCAGCCACGTCGCATTTTCAGAACTCTGGCTCGCGACAACTACGGCAGTCCGACGCGCTTTGATACCAGTGTGAGCCTTGAGCGGCTTCTCGTGTGGGTCGTGCGATGACTCGTCTGGCTGTTGCTCGTCGTAGAGTTCGTCGGGAAGGTGTGTCAGAGTGGCCGATGCAGCTGCAGCGGCGCTCTTGTCCCAGAGCGCAGACTTCACATGGACGACCAGCGCAGTGAGGAGTAGGACATTAACGAATATCACAGCATTGCGAGCTGTCATTAGACGAGGCATGGCGCCACAAAACAAAGTACACTCGATGTCTGTACAACCACTTCGCGCAAATCTGGGGGATATCACATGCGGACGTAGCAGCACAAGGGGGCGATCGGCGCTAATCAAACACCCGCCGCTATGAGGCTGGTCAGGGTCCACCATCCACCATCCACCATCTATTCATCCTTCTTCTCTTTATTTATCCTTACTCATGCATGCACTGGGACAAGATGCTGCAATCGTCTGAGTCGGTTACTTGGCATTTGTGCCTAGGCCCTGTCTACTTGCGTGGAACCTACGTGTAGAGCTCTTCCGTGACGGCGTTCAATCCCATGCCCTCCTGCGCAATGTCTTCTTCTTTCAAGAAGAGCAGTGGCATCTCCACCAGGTTGCCCTTGATAGTGCTGAGTACCTCCTTGACCTCGCGCACACCTTGCTCGCCCTGCCCAAAGTTCTCTGCGACCACATGGCCCCATTTGTACAAGGAAGGCTTCTTGTTCTCCTTGGCCTTCTGGTCTTGTCCGAAGAACCGGGAGTAGTATTCGTCGTACTGCTTCCAATTCTTCACCTCGTCGCTCGGTACAGGATGGAACACCTTTCCGAAAGCTTGCGTGTTGGTGTGTGCTCTCCAGTTCCACAGGCCCTGGAAATCATCCGACAACGGGTCCATAACTTGCCGGTCTTCGTTTGAGCCCCAGTCGTACTGGTTGGGAACGCCAATAGGTTGGTAGTTGGCATCCGGACGCTCCATGTCCTGAGGCTTGAGCAGGCCGAGGTGCTTTCTGAAGAGTTCCCTTCGTAGACTAGCAGCAAATTCGGATGCGCGGTACGGTCGTCCGTCCATGTATGAGTCGACCGAGGTCGGGTCCTGGATGATGACCGCGATCTCAGAGTCATGGTCGCCGAGCTGGGAGCGGTCGTTGAGGTTTGCAGAGCCGCAGATGACAATCTGATCATCGGCGATCAAAAGCTTGCTGTGGATGTACAGCTCCTCAGAAACAAACGCGTCCATCTCATCTGCAGCACTACCCTCCCAAGGCACACTGCGGATGTCTTCTCCACCAAGCATATAACACTCGCTAACAGTGTCCCAGCGCCCGTCGCCGAGTCCTTGACGACCACCAATCTTAGCTGCTTCCTGCTGGTAGCGATCGTAATCACCTGGTCTGCCCTGACTCTGTGGGCCAGCATCGGGACGGCCTTGAGAAGGAGGACGACCGGAGCCGTCCATCTCATATACTCCATACTCGTCGGAAGGCGGTGGACGATAAGCCTGGTAACCGCGGGCGTTGTCATGTGCCGCATCGTAGCCCTCTGAAGCTTGGTTGTACGAGACGCCACTGCGCTGCTCTGCCTCCTTCATGATCTGGCTGGAGTTGATGCGGTCGTAGCTACGGAGGTTGTAGAATCGAATGTAATCCATAGGGTTGAACCCAGCCCTAGCAATCTCTTCGTAGATTGAGTGTCCGCCGCGGTTTATTGAGTCGTACTGGACTGTGGTATGATCGTCAGCAGAAGACCCGCAGAAGAGCTACATGTGACCTACACTCCATGATAGCGCGAGTACCCAGGGCCTCATCAAGCTTCAAGTCGCCAGCGAACGCCGGTACTGCAGGAATCATGACAATCATCTTGTACTTTTCGCCATTGCGCGCTGCGCGAACGATACGCTCAACCATAGCAGCACCGATCTTGTTCTTGATCGGCTTCTGTTGATCGCCAGTAGCGGTAATGAAGAACTGGTTTTCAATATAGATGAAGTGCTTGCTGTTCCGAATGATCTCACAGTAGGCGTTTTGGATAGAGTGCTGATAGAGTTGTCAGTTGGTCTCTTTTCAGTCGAGTGTGTCCCTCACCTCGGTAGTGACCAAGTTATGGCTCCATTTGGCAGAGCTACGAGCAATCTGGCAATCCACACCACCTTGCTGGGAGCTGTGTTCCACGTGTGACTGTTGCTGGCCATGTTCTTGACCGTACTGTTCGAACTTGCTCTGCATCTTCTGGCGAAGATGTCCGCCAGCACCGTGTCCGAACAGCCCTCGCTCGCCTTCCTCTTCACCTTCGAGCCCTCGCTGTTGCATTGGAGCTTGTTGTGCTCCGCTGCTAGTCTCCGGTAACCTGGCGTATCTAGTAGCTTTCTTGCTGTACTTCTCGTCGTAGATGAAATTCCAGCGTTGCGCAAAATGAGTACGGAGATCTTGCACGACTGGGCCAGAAATACACAAAGCTACGTCGGACCATCCCATACGAGAGCTCTGCGCCCTGTCGAGCTTGTTGTTCTCCCAATTGGTAACATCTTGGAAGTCTATGTATTGTTAGCACATGGCCGCACGTGTGTCGTCCCACCATTCTCACGGACATGGCAAGAGGAGTGGGCTTACCTAGCATGCGGGCATTGTTAAAATCCTGACCTGGGAACACAATGCGGTCGATGTTACCAGGATGCGCGTCCGCGATTGCGTGCTGGTTGGTATCCCAGCGACCGTAACAAAGATCCAGCCCACCCATGAACGCGGTGTGGCCGTCAATCAAGCAGAGCTTCTCGTGATGTGCCCAGTACATGACAGTGCCCTCGTGGGCACCGTAAATCGCCTTGAGACCGTCTCCGGGAAGCTGGGCGAGTTTCGCTGGGGTGAAGGACATGTTTTTCATGGCAGCGAAGAAAGACGACTGTAGTACCGCCGCATCTGGCAGATGGTCGGGATGTCGGAAAACACCAATGTTGGGATGGAGGTCTTCCAGGTGGTGTTTGGTATGAGCTGAGGAGACTGTAATAGGAGGGGCAATCAGCGGATCTGTCTTTTCCCACTCTTCGAGACTTTTGAAGATAACATCTAGGCCGACCCGCGTGAGGCCTTTGGTGAACTTATCCGTCGAACTCGGTAGGAGAGAATGAAGATAGTCGGGTAAGGTTGGATTCAAAAACTTACGAGTCAGAGCTTGGGTAACCTCCTTGTACACAATGATGTTGACCTTGACGCCGCGTTCTGCTGCGGCCTGCAGCATTCGGTCGACGCGGTACTGTTGGTTCTTTGCTGGCGGTCGGCGAAGGTACAGCTCTGGAGAAAGCCACCAGTCAAGTATCCATACCGACTCTTTGGCGCGCTCCAAAGCTATGGAGACGGCGTACATGTAGCTACACATGGCAAATTAATTACTTGTGTGGAGTACCGGGACGCATGAAACTTACCTGCATCCGTCGACATACCACTTGGTCTCGTTGCCATGTCGTTCGGGCGCGAAGCTCAAGAAGCGATGCTGCTCATGGTACTCTTGCCCTGGCTGTGTCTGCCCTGCTTGTTGTTCGAATGTACCCGGCGGGGGCTTCTGTGCGTTGTCGTCTCCGGATATGGCATCCTTGAGGTCGGAGACGAAGCCGTGAAGAGGGTCGTGGATCTTCTTGAAGAAGGACATACCGCCGCTGCCCTGGTGTGAGGATGATGAAGATGCGGGTTGGTTGTTCTGTCGTGTCAAAGTCAGGACTCGGAAGACCCGAGTTAAGCCTCCAGATACGCGTCTTGTCCCTGCAGCAAGCTAGGCGGTGAGGAAATAGAGATAGAAGCACCAGATAGGCGAGGATAGTGAATGACGGGACCAGCACAGCGCTATGACAGTGGCTGGTGGGGCAGTTCGGCTTTCCCAACAGCTCGACACACGTGAAGCGTACCATGACAGCATGGCGTTTCAAGAGAATGTACTGACCTCTTTTCTGCCAAAGCCAAAACGCCGACCCATGTCACCTATCAGGCCGCGATCGCCCTCGTCGCCTCCCCTGCCCATGGTAGTCGCCATATGCGAGATCGTCGTCTCGGCGAGACATGGTGCCGGACTGAAGCTTTCGGCTGTTTACCAGTCGCGCAGAGGGTGGTGTAGAGTCGATGGGGTGCTGCTAGCCAAAAGCTGTGGAGCTGGAGTTGAAGGTCGCAACGACCCCGCATCATGGATACTACATAGATAGCACACGAGCTGGCCTGTAACCCCTCATCCCACCCCCACCATGAAGCTTGCCCCTCTTCCTGCGCACTCTCTCCAGACGGTACAAAGCGCTCGCGCTATAGTTGACACAACCTGTGGGTCGTGTATGGAGATGCGGCAGCGCGCACCGGTAGTGTACGGATGACGTACCCTGGTATCATCGGCTGTTGTTCGGCAGCTGGAGAGCTCCTTATCTCGTCTCTCCACGCCGTTGCACAGCATCATTGACATAGCAGTTTATCCAATTCGTCACATCCTTCACAATGGCCCTCTCTTCTCGTCTTGCAGTTTCTGCCAAATTGGCCTCGAGTACGTTTGCATCTACACGACCTGCTGCACCTCCGACAGCTACCCGGTGCTTCCACTCAACGCCCATCGCCATGGCGCAACACCCAATTGCCACTTTGAACGTAAGGAGTGTGTGGCGACGCCTTGGATGATACTAAAAGCCTTACAGGAAGAGCTCATTCCTCGCCTTCCTCGTTCCTCTCCAACCCTCTTCGATGCAAAGAAGAAAAAGAATCTGTCCTTCGAGGCGATCGCAAAGCACGTCGGGCGTGATGAAGTGGCAATCGCCGCTCTCTTCTACGGCCAAGCAATGGCCTCTGCCGAAGACATGAAAAAGCTATCGGAAATCCTAGAACTCGACGCTGGTATGCTTGAATCGCAGCTGTCAGGCTTCCCCAACCGAGGCAGCACGCTTGACATGCCACCAAAAGATCCCACCATCTACCGTCTATACGAGATTGTGCAGAACTATGGACAGGCATACAAGGCGGTCATGCATGAAAAGTTTGGTGACGGCATCATGAGTGCCATCTCGTTTAGCACAAAGGTAGAGAAGGAGACGGACGACAAGGGCGAGTGGGCCAAGATTACACTGAGGGGCAAATGGTATGTTGATATGGATGCTTTCGGGCAAGCTACTGACAAATGTCTAGGCTGCCATACTCGCGATTCTAGTTGCATCATATTATGAGACAACGCAGTGTTCCGGGCTTACCGCTAACACGTGACGGGCGATTTGGGTAGGCAGAGATTCGCCTGAGTTAAACACTGTTGGTATTCTTCCTTCATATTGTTGAAATTGCTAGTCATTGCTGTTGGATATCGTATCGTGTGCGAAGATTGAATTTCTCATGTCAAAGTCATGTTTGTTGCCGTCTAGCCGTGTGTTTGTTGTTGGCAAAGACGGCAGCTTCCTGAGTGAGAGCGCAAGCCAACCGTTCTTGCCTCCCAAGGTTGCCCAAAGCCTCCTTCACCTGTGATATCCCATGCCTGCCTACTCCGACCCACACCACCCTCATTGTCAGCTGTCTCCCGACTACATAAATACCCTCAACTACAGACTTCGGCCCGTTCTACACCACATCTTCAGCACATGTTCCGGACGGACACACGCTCGCTCCTTAGCATACATTCGGTCGAGAGTAAGCGTACGCGTAACGTTGCGATGCTCGACTGCATGAAGACTGACTATCGGCATTTAGAAGTCTGCTCATCCCGCCAGGAATAGTCGCACGAACCCAGTCAAAATGCCTGCCGCACTCGAACACATTCGACGCGTCAAGTGTACGTACGCGGATTGCAACATGTCTTTTGACACAGAGAAGATGATGAAGAACCACAAGAAGAACTCTGACGATCACGAGTACTGTCACAAGTGTGACGACGACTTCGACACCTTCGAGGATTATACCATGCACAAGATCACACGCCCAGAGGAGCATGGACTAGCATGTCGCGTCTGCGGCGACGAGTTCAAGAGCACATCTGGCTTGAAGCGCCACATTGAGCTTAATCACAAGGTGGACCAGAAACTTACCTGCATCGGCTGTCAGAAGTCCTTCTACCGCGCATGCCTTTTCATCGAGCATCTCGAGTTTAATCACTGTGAGGTCATTTCGGCTTCTCAATTCCAGGGCCACGTTGTCCACAAACATCTCGTCGCTGAATTATTGAAGGATGATCCAGCACGTCATCGGTTGTCGCAGAAGATGTCCAAGTACGAGGCAACTATTGATGCCGACGAGGAAGGTGGGGTTCAACTCAGTGACGATCCCATCGACGACGAAGCAGATATCGAGGATGTTGAGTTCAAGGCGATCAAGCCTGACGCCATCCCTGATGAGCCAGCTCCGATCTTCCACGGCCAGTACCCACCTCTCCTTACTCAGCTCGGATTCATTCCAGATGTGGACATGGAAGTCGCATCCATGATAGGCGGCATGTCTCTCAACAGAGATGCTGATGTCGACTCTGATGGTTCGACGGTCATTGGGTCTTCTCGTACAACTGCTTTCCCTGCAATTCTTTCCTCTCCTTCCAGACGCGACTCTTCCATTCAGGGCAATTCTGAAGTTCAGGGCTCTATTCGCGGGACCAAGGTCTGGGGCTCTCGCAAGGGCAAATCGGTAGCTTCTGTGCTGTTCCCCAACGCTAAGCCTAAAGCTCCTCCCAGCGACTTCTCCATCTCTGCGTACGATGAGGCTATGGAGCATGAACACAGTCCCAATCTTTTTCGTGAGCGCTTTTGGGATCCGTTGAGCACTCAGTGGAACCCCGAGAAGTTCTATGACTCCATCATCAACAAGTACTATTGCCCATTCGTTTGCGAGTAAGTATTGTTTTCCAGCTCGTTCATTGTCTCTT
The DNA here is from genome assembly GCA_004936725.1 of Alternaria brassicae. Lineage (NCBI taxonomy): Eukaryota > Fungi > Ascomycota > Dothideomycetes > Pleosporales > Pleosporaceae > Alternaria > Alternaria brassicae. The sequence continues at coordinate 844,246 of CM016505.1, read as the reverse complement.
CACTAATGTAGCTACAGGCAAAGCTTCGATATCCGCCAGGATCTCAGCAACCACATCCTTGTCGACCACCGCATAACACGTATCAAGTGCCCCAAATGTCTCAAGTATTTCAAGTCTGCCACAGCACTCATGGCTCACTGCGAGTCCCGTGGCGCGCGCTGCAGCATCAACCATGCCGACAACTTCGGCATCTTCTTGGACAAGATGTCTGGTGGCTTCCTTGGTGTGGAAAAGAAGATCCGCCCTGATCATCTCAACACCCGCCCAACCATGCTGAGGAACGCGGAGACGGGACACATGGAAATTTACAAGCCACCCGTTGCTAGTTATCTGCAATACACAGTTACAACCCCTCCAGACTGGAAGGATCCTGTTCGCTCAACCGTACAGATTGGTGGAGCGCCTAGGAAGTCGGAGTGGTAGAATAGGACTTGATTGCCTATGGCAAGTATACAGGATGCGAGATCGGATTGAAGGATATTGTCAGCACCCATGTCGTCCTCATGATTGGCTTTGGGAGAAGGTGAGATAGCTTTCATGGACAGACAGTGTATGAGTATGGGTGAAAAAGATGCACTTCTTTAATAGTAATGTGTGGTATCTATGCTTCGCCTCCCATGTATGCTAGACCGTTGATAAGATTCCTGTGCCTAATGACTCATATATCTGCTCCATGGCAACACTGTTTCTTTACAGTACGCTTGCAACGCGCTTCCCTCTAGAGTATGCTCGCAACCGTTGCTTCGCCCATAAAGTTCGCCAAATTGGCCGGGTTTAAGCTCCTTTTGTTGGGAGTCTCAGTCGTGGTGAGATTCAGACTACCCATGTCGCACCATGACACACCCTTTGTGGTAATAGGCTAGACAAGGGCAGTTAGTGAACCAGACTCTTTCAAAGGTATAAAGGCAAGGATAGACTCACCAAGCAAGACAAGTGCTTGCACCAACTACAAGTATTCCTCCACTCATAAAAGTTTCTCAACAGCAGAATAAAACCTATAAAGACTGCGACGAGACCTCCAGCACGCACAAGCCACCACGCCCACCACAGCGGCTTGCGGCCCTTGAAGAAGCCCACTGGTTGTTTGGCAAAAGCGGTAATCTTGCTTTTGGGCTCTCTAGCAGCTGGTTCGTGAGCCAGAGGTTGCGTATCTACCGTCGCATATGGCGGTTCACTCTGTCCCGTTCTAGCGCGCAGCGACTCGGGTGAATGCATAATGCAGATACCCAGTACGATTCCCATCAAGAAACCACCAATGTGCGAGAAGTTGTCTAGACCGGGGAGTAGACCGAGGACGAACGCAATGGCCATGTCGAGGAGCAGGAAGAGTAGATCTTTGACTGGGCTACGGCGGGTGGACCAGTTGTACAGCAGATCGAGCAGGGTGAGGGCTAGGATGCCGAAGAGGGATCCGGAAGCGCCGACGGATGTGATGCCATCAGGTGCGTAGTTGCCGCCAAGTACGAAACCGAAGATACCGGCGGAAAAGTATACGAGAGCGAAACGGAGGGGGCCAATTTCCTTCTCCATATCCCGGCCTAGTGTCCACTGGAGGAGCATGTTGAAACCAATGTGAATGATTCCAGCGTGCAGAAATATGGGAGTGATGAAGCGCCACCATTGGTTCGGCTCGTGGCTTCTGTCCCTGAACTCTGTAATGCCCTCTTGGTTGGGGACGCCACTGCCCATGCCGCAGAGTTCGGCCAGCGAGCACCTGTTATCGGTAAGGGAGGTTGTGTTGGGGCATGGCCATTGTAGGACGGGGTCGGGCTTGGCTTCAATGACCTTCTGGATGTTGTGCATGCAGGGTGTAAAGCGAGCGCCCATGTTGATGAGGACGTAGGGCGAAGGACCGATCATGATGTTGAAGTTTGGCTTGGTTTGGATGGGGCTGCCTGTCAAGATGCCTACGCGCTGTTAGTCCACGCCCGGCACGTACCGCCAAAGCTCTGGTCCTGCAATGTCTCGACGTACCGTTCTTGGCCAATTCTCCAACAAACACGCCAACCTGCACCGCCGTAAGGATATACACTACCCACGTCACTCGTCCACTGAACCAGCCTTGCTTTTTTTTACTCTTTCTCCGCTTGGGCTCTACGCCCATTCCGTAATACTCTGGGTCGCCATGATACCGTGCCGGACTGCTGTCGTCCATCTTGGGTTGATGCTGAAGCGGTATCGCGTTCTGGTCGGCAAACGGGTCTGGTTGCCGTGCGTACGGGTCGTTGATGTGTGCGGTCGAGCTGTGTTGTGAGGGGGGTTGGTACGAGGTGTTCGAATACGAGGTATCGATGGGATAGCCGCCGAGCGCGCCGCTGCTCGCTGTGTGTGTGGGTAGGGTCGGTCGTGCAAGGGCGAGCTGATGGGCGAGACGACATGTTGTGTGTGGCTGCTGGGGACTGGAGGCAGAGGCGCATCGTTCCTGTCGTTGGAGTGTGCCGGGTGGGAGTTGGCGTAGTAGTCGTTGGCCGCCATGGTGGGCAAGCACTGGAGGAGATATCAGGAAGTCGCCAAGTCGCACAGTGAGATGCGCACTGCAGCAGCAGTGGTATGCGGTATCGACGGGCGAAATGTATGTGATGTCGGCTATGTACAACAACAAGCTGGGGCGGGCGACGCGACGAGGGCTCAGGGCGGGCTGCGAACAAGCTTTGTGCCAGTCCAGGGGCGTCGTTTGGTGTCTCGGAAATGCGGAAGAGGACAAGAGCAGGCACTGGGAAACGAGGCAGCGTTTGTTATATGCCAACGCGTCACGCAAATGCAGCAAAGAAGCGAAGGATGCGCAACTCCGCCCCAGCTGTGGACCGGTAAGGAATCCCAGGATGCGTGCCATAGCGACTAAGCGTCGATCTGTGGCGTAGGCATACTATTAATAGGTGCCGTCCCTAGTTCCAACCACCGACAACGACATGGAATTTGACGTCGAGTGTGGCCGTGTGTGCATCTGCGCTTCTACGCCGTCTTCTGCGCTTCATCTTTGCCTGACTGCGCGCCAGTACAGAACCACACGCATGCATGGCCGTTGCCTCCCACTAAACAAGGTGGAGCTGTAAGATGCGCCAAGGGACCCACTTGTCACGCGGACAGCAAGACATGCGTCACTAATGCGTGGCAGAAGATACTCTCCGTTTAGAGAAAACCTCACTGTACTATACATAGTAGTCTATGGCTCTATAACGGCGGTAGGCTCTCTCTGCAGTTTGGACACATCAACCGATACCTCATCCACCCTTCAAGACAGCCAGTGTGGAAGATGTGCCGACAAGGCGTTACCATGTACTGTCGCCTTTGCAAAATCATGCTCGTTCCACCCATGCCAGCCATACTACTGTCATCAGCCCCCGCAGCTATGACTGGTACTTCGATCTCGTTGGCACAGATACTGCAGTCGAACACCTTGTTGCCTTTGGATTTGCATTCGCCCCATGCTTTGCTTGATTCGCCCTCCGCTGCCAGAGATGCTGAAGCGTCAATCGTGCGTGGTAGATCGGACCAAGTCGTCATGTTGAGCGGCAGTGATGCGCCCTCTTCATCTTCGCGTAGAATGGGATGGTAGTCGTATGCTGGCGGCGCCCATCCATCTCGAACCAAGAATCGTGGGCCGAGCACCTCTTGGCTTACCAACACCACTAAGCTGGGCGCCCTAGTTTGCGGCCACCCCTAGTTTGCGGCCACCGTGCGCGAAGGCGCGCCCTCCGCTCAACACGCGATAACTCAACAACGCCGTACTTAATATGGATCCTCATGAGGAGGCTCTACAAGGCGCCATTCGCGATCTCGAATCAGGTGTTTTTACAAGCCAGAGGGCAGCTGCTAAGGCCTGGGCAGTTCCTCGAACCTCAATTCAGCGCAGGCTGCAGGGCAGCGTTCCACACGCGATAGCTCACCAGCAGCAGCAGCGATTGACCCCAGAACAAGAGAGTTTTATAGTTGATTGGATACTTGAGGAGGATGCGCGATCTCTACCTCCATCTCATGCGCGTGTACGTGAGATGGCGACTCGGATATTAAAGCTCGGCGGCGACCACGAGCCTCTCGGCCAGCGATGGATATCCTCCTTCCTCACCCGTCAACCTCGAGTTGCAAGCATTGTCGGACGATCGATCGAGGCCTCGAGGGCCGAGGCTGCGACTCCTGATCAGATCCTAGCGTTCCTTGAGCTCTTCCACAGGACTCGGATTGAGCTCAATATACGGGTGGAAGATATATGGAATATGGATGAGACTGGCATCGCACTAGGAGTATGTACAAACTCTCAGGTGATCGCACGGGCTGGCAAGCGTAAGACTTACGTGAAAACTCCAGGCGATCGTGAGTGGGTATCAATCCTTGAGACAGTCTCAGCGGCTGGGCGGAAACTCAGGTGTATGGTGATTTTCAAGGGACAGAGCCTACAAACAACGTGGTTTCCATCCAGATTAGTGCCAGACTGGTTATATACTACCTCTAAGAATGGATGGACCTCGCATAAGATAGGATCTGAGTGGCTAAGGAGTATATTCATCCCAGAGACTCAGCCTGATGGAAATCGATGGAGGATACTTATACTTGATGGCCACGGGTCTCACGTCGATATTGAGTTCATGCTACTCTGCCGTCAGCACAGAATATGGACTATATATCTCCCTCCTCACGCCTCTCATGTCCTGCAGCCTCTGGACCTAGCTCCTTTTAGCGTACTTAAGTCAGGATATAGAGCTAAGATTAGAGCTCTATCTGCTCTTGATGATGCAGCTCCTGTCAAGAAGGAGCGCTTTATATCATCATACTATCATGCGCGAGAGATAGGCCTATCTGAGCGTGTGATTCGAGCTGGTTGGAGAGCTACAGGCATATGCCCATACAACCCTAGTGTAGTCATTCACTCCTCTCAGGTTTCTGCACGTCCAATCACTCCTCCACCACCTACACAGCATCAATCTTCTACAGATCTACTCTTCTCAACCCCGAAGAGAGCTCAGGATGTATATCAAGCTCAACAGCAGCTCCTACAGTCAGAATCCCTCTCTCGGAGCACACGTCTAGTGCTAGGCAAGGTAGGCAAGGCTATCTCCTTGTCAAGTGCGTACTCAGCTCAACTAGAGGCAGAGGTTCAATGCTTAAAACATCAACTAGAGCAACTCCAGGGTACAGAGACAAGAAAGAGAATTAGAGTTGATCCAAATGAGCGCTTTAGCAATGCTGAGAGTGTTAAGGCTGCAATAGATAAAGCAGCAGCTCAAGCTGCGCAGGCATCAACAAAGAAGACTGAGAAGGCTGCAAAAGCTGCTGCAGCTCAAGCTGCAGCTCATACCCTAGCATCTATGTGTACACAGTTTCAAATATAAGCGCTGTTGTTGAGTTATCGCGTGTTGAGCGGAGGGCGCGCCTTCGCGCACGGTGGCCGCAAACTAGGGGTGGCCGCAAACTAGGGCGCCCAGCTTAGTTGCAGCCATACCCAGCCTGCCAAGAATCCCATGGCTCTCCAGTCCGTTTTCGAAAACAGCACATTATCTTCCTTCATGTAAAAGTACGCTACAGGTGCCATGCGCGCCACGCTTGTGCCAACAACATAATCCCATCGCAGTGCGCGCCGACAGTTGCGCATAACGTTGCGGTAGATTTGCGGTACCCAGAAGGACAGATAGAGGAACGTCATGACATCGAAGTAGACAGCACGGTATGTCGTGCGAGCGGTACCAAAGTGGATAGTCACAAAGAACAGCACTATAAGCATGAGGCAGAAGCGGCTGTACAGTGCACCAAGCTCAGCTCTAGGATTCGCATTTGTAGTCGTAGTACCAGCTGGCGTGGGCGCATTGTTTGGTCCTGGAGCAACGTCTTCGTCCGGATCGTCTTGATCTGGTGCAATGATGATGGGAGTAGGTGGCCGTGGTGGCCGAGTCGCCGTGGCTGGCAAGGGCAGACCGGCATCAGTAGATGGTGCTGGTAAAGCAGCCTCAGGAGCTGGAGCCGGTGTCGCAGTGGTGGCAGTGGTGGCTGTGAGCGTTCTTTGTCGCTCCTGACGGGCTCTCTCTGCCGCTTGTACAGACCAGATGTCCATCAGAAAGCGGAGGTGGGTCAGTACAGAAAATAGCGCTATGAACGCGATACTGTACAACGCCAACTGTGCTGTGCCGAGGAAAAAATACATGAAGATGAGGATCAGAAAGGTGAAGCCATCACCCAAAGCCATCATAGCCATAGTATAAAAGCTGACACGACTCTGCATTGACGGTGTTGCTGTCTCCTTCATCTGCTTGAGAGTGAAGGAAAGCTGGAAAGCAAGACTGATGGCGAAAGCGAGGATGCCGTGTCGCGCGCGAACATTGAAGTCTTCTGTCTTGGATCCGACCAGATGCATAGCTTCGGACGGCGGGAAATCTGGAGGACCTTTTGACTCAATAACGAAACCGCAATCCGGCGAGAAGCCAACCATAGACATGGCATGTGGAACATCATGTGGAACAGGGGCTCCAGTAGGAAACCGGAGCTCGTGCTCGAGCCAGTCCATATCGATGTTGGATTGACTTGGAAACTCTTGAAGATACAAGACGAATTCGCAATGGTGTCCTTGGAACATGCCCTCATTGCTACCTTCTGGAGCAGATGTCCAGGGGTTCCAGACCGGGAAAGCTCTCTTCTCTTGTCGTTCGATGGTCTCGTGTATTGTCCAGTTCAGGAATTCTTGTGACGTCGAGTAAAAGTAGCGTGTAAGCTGTAGATGAGGCAAAGCGAAGATGCCCGCGAACCGATCGCTCGTAGTAGTCAGAACCGCAGTCCCGCTCTTCATGAAATGGACACCATGTGCCACAAATTCCCACCAGTTCCCTCCAAAGCTATCTTTATCTCCGATTACCACCTTGGCGCTGATCTCGGATATGGTCTTGTTCTCGTTCCTCCTCATCCTGTCTTCCAGCTCCGTGATATGCATCCGCAATGGTCCGCCTGCACCAGTCAGGTTTCTGTCATATTCCAACAGATTTCCAAAGGGGTCAGGAATGGCCGAGGCGTTGCCCATGTCGCTGGGGTGGCGTATACGACTCAGCGGCGAGCGCGTCCACTCTCCCTGGATATAACCAGACAGGTTCTTGTATACCGGCATGACAGCCTCCCCCTCGTGCAGTGGTCCGTCGAGCATGCCCTTCCATCCATCTCCTAGAAGCCGCTCTGACTGCGCCTTTGCTTTCTGCCTCACAGGGTCCAGCAGCTCCCACGCAAAACCATCTTCATCCCGGAGCCCAGTGACATTCAGCCAATTATCTTTCTTTTGATTGAAATCGCCGTATCGCGTCCGATTCAAGAGGTCCAGTTGGTAGTATTCGCGCTCGATGAGCTCTCGGTAGCGTGAGCGCGCATTGAACGTCGGCTGTTGCGGTTCGGGCGAGTTAATGAGCAGCAGGAGGATTATGAAGAAGAGAAAGGATCTGGGGTCCCTTCTAGTTTCCATCAGTGTGGTTTCGGGCGTGCATGAGCCGCCATGGAGCGGGTATGCTGGAAGGCGGGAATGCAACGTTCGGTACAGTAGCGTTGGAGGGATGACGTGCGCAGATCCGAGGTCGCGATTCAGTCTTGCAGGCGTCAGCGCCCAGCGTCCAACACACGACAGCTGGCCAAAGTATAGCTTTCACAACCATGTTCAAGTCACTTGTTCAGATTTCGGATGTATCTATCTATCGATTTCGACCAAAGAGGCAAGAGGGGTATTGGGTCAATTGTATGTACACCGAGAAAACGAGATTACTTGGTCGTGACCTATCCTAAACACCTGCGAACGCCTCCATGCTTGGACCTTTTGTTCGTACGCGTAAGCCGTGATTCTTTGAAATAGCATAAAGACATGAATTGCATCTACTGCATCGGACCGCTGATCACTGGTGGCGCAGCCTCCAGGTCAACGCGTTGGACCGTCTGGCGCAAGTCGTTGCTGCTGCGGACAAGGTTGCCAAAGTACTTGCGTGCGACTTCAGTTTCCGCCTTGAGCTTGGTTGTCTCTTCCTTCTGCAGCTGCAGCTTCTCGACGTTCCTCTGCAGACCGATGCGGACATCGTTAGCAGGGCCTTTGAGTGCGCGGCGAACCTCGGAGCTGATACGAAGGGCGTTGGAGTGTGTGTAATCGATCGCCGCTAGTTGTTGAGATAGCTTGGCGCTGAGTCTGTGAGGTAGTGATTTAGGGACGGATGCTAGTACATATGATACTCCGAGGGCGACTATTCTAGTTAGCATGGAGCATTTCATACTCAGATGATTGACTTACCACCAGCGATGAGACCAGGGATTATCAGTCTCCTCATGTTGCTGGTGCCCATGACCTTTGCAGCACCAAGAGCACCGTCTAGCCAACCAACACCACCGACCAACCTGCCCCCTACTACACCGGCAACAGTCATGGCCATACCAGCACCGGCGGCCTTCTCTTGACGTTCCCACAGACTGGCCACATCGAAGAAGTCCCACAGATCAATGTCGATGTCCACTTGTCGGGCGAGAGCATGCACTGACTTCCTGAACATCCTCTCGGGGCGGAACATGACGTCGGCATACAAGTTATTGCCGAGATGCAGGACACCCAAGTTCTTGATGCCATTGTAGCCCTGCACAGCTTGGGTCCGCGCATGTTCTTCGCACAAACGGACGCTCTCGGTGACCTCGTGGAGCATCGAGTCTCTAATGTCTTCGGCGTACTGGTATGCTGAGAAAAGGCCAGGATAATCGATGCCTAGATCCTGCTCGGCAACTCTGGCGATGCAGTTGTTGAGCGTGTCCCGAGTGTAGCCATAGACATCTGACGTTGTATCCTCCACCATACGATCCACGGCCTCTCCAGCTTCTGTCCGTGACTTCTTGGACTCTTCAAACTCGGGCTCGAGCGCTTCGATTTCCTTCTTGACACGGTCCAATTCGCTCTGAGACACATCTCGGTTAACTGTGGCAAGGTTGTTCATGTCTCCCAATACGTTAAGAAGATAGGTCTTGGCCGGTGCAAGTTTAGACCTGGCCCTCTTCTCCAGCACGAAACGCCGTAGCGAAGCCTCCAGGTCAGCAAAGTCGCGCTGCTTCTCTGCCTCCTTGCCCTTTCCTTTGTCGGATGGGTCGTCGCCGCCGTCGTCATCAGGGGGGCTCCCACCTGCACCCATAGGGATGGCGTTACTAGAGACGAAATGCACTAGCTCGCTGGATTCCTTGAAGGTGGCAGGACTGAGGTTGGCAACTTGTTTTAAGATCATCTCTTGGCAACGGTTCTGATCACGAATGGTATCGAAGCCGTTGACCACCATGAACATGTATGCCTTTTCGCGCGCTGCGGTGAAGATGAAGTTCTTGGCGGACTCGGTGAAGTGGTTCGCGGCGGAGACGACAAAGACAACGACGTCAATCTCTTCCTGGCGAGCGAAGACGGCGGTGGTCTTGAGAGAGTCGGCGTTCAGGCCCGGGGCGTCAATGAGAGCAATGTCGACCACTCCGTTGTTCAGAAGTGATTCATCGACATCTCGGATGTCTTTGATGTAGATCTTGCACTGGGCGAAATGGTCGTTATCGATGACGATTTTCTCTAGATCCTTGATGTCGAAGACGACGTACGTGCTCTCGTCGTTGCGGTTGTACGTGGAGCCGATGGGGATCGCGTGGACCTCTTCAACACCGCCGTTCTCCCGAAAGTCAAGAACCTCGCAGAATATGCTTGTGCAGGGCTGCTGGTCTTCGGGTAGGACCTTGCGTCGGAGGAGGGCATTACAGAAGGTCGACTTTCCAGCGTTCAAATCTCCAGTGACTAGGACCTTGCTCGATGTGTCTTCGATGCGCTCCTTGAGAGAGAAGAGGTGTCGTATGCTCTGCTGGATCTGGCCGTCGAGGAGAGACGCGACGGAATTCTTCTCCAGCGAATGTACCAAATCTGTCTGTGTGCGGCCGCCCATGCGCAGTTCCAGCTTTAGGACGGAGAAGTCGTGGGCAAGCTGCGGCGTGACCAGTCGGGGCTCTTCTCTGCGCTTTTGCTCGGCCGCGGCGCTCGACTCGGCGGCGTGATCGTCGCCAATCGTCGTGCCCGCTCGGCGGGGTCCTCGAGGTCGTTCGGGGGAGCGCATGTCGGGGTCGAAGTTGGCTAGCGCAGACTGCGTGTGGTGCAGTCCCGGCCGTGATTCGCTGCGAAGGTGTGCCTTTTGCTTCTCGGCCACCTGCACGGAGGGGTAATGGGCCGGCCATTTCAGGTTCATGTCCTGGAAACCCTTGAGTGTCTCGATGGTGCCGGCAATCGCCCGACCGAGAGCGTTCTTGTTCTGGTTGTATCGCAATTGGAGGACATGGCTGCGCTGCTTCTCGACTTCGGCGTTTCCTGACCCGGTGAAAGACATGGGGGATGGTCTATCTTCGCCAATGTTAGACCGCCAGTTCATCCCGCTGCTTTCGCCGTCTTGCATACTTCCGCCGTAGCCAGAGTCCTCGTCCAGCATGGATACGAGACGGGCTGCGGCGTCGCTCGTGGTGCTGCCGCCGCCCACCGTCATATATCCAGGCCGGGCATTCTGTCGCGGAACGAAGTCATCTGACCCGCCACGACGGCTGCCGGAGGACTCCCCAGACGAGGAGGGCCGGCCGTTTCGTCGATCGGGATTCATCGGGGTGTTGTCGTGGTTTGCGCTATAAGGAGGGGCGCATGTCGTGTTAGATGCGGAAGGGGGGGGTGTGGTTGTAGAGCGGGAGGCGGTGTCGAGAAAAGAATGCTGGGACAACGTCAGAATTGGTGGTGCACACGCCACCACGCAAGCAAACAGGGATTGGCTGTCCGTGACAGCTACGAGTTCACTGCCGCGGCTATACACGTCTACGTCTCGTCTGCGTCTAATGTCTGGGCGTTGTTTCGATGCAGTAGTCCCACTCGAAATTCACATGATTGAGTTACCTTGATAGTGCGACTGCTCAGAGGCGGCCAAATCATAGTCAATTTCCCCAAGGCTCGGCATCGCCATACCTGCGTATCTTGCCCTCCAACCCGGCAGAACATCAAATGACATAATCGGGCAAAGCAACACCCTTTGCAACCCTGACCTCTCTTGGGTCTTGCAATACCACTCCTCGCCCAACGTAGAGCTGGTCTCTATCATCTACTCTCTCCAGTCTAGACCAAGTAGCCGTACCTATCTGACGCTACCCGCTGCACCCACCTCCAAGTCTACCCAGCTATCTTCACCCACCGTCCTGCAGTCTAATCGCGACCATGAATGTACGTATACCTTGTCCTGGGCATTTCCGTGTTTGACAGCCATATCAGATCGTAGAATGGGCCTTCGGAAAGCGCATGACGCCGGCGGAACGATTGCGGAAACACCAGCGCGCACTCGAGAAGACGCAACGGGAGCTGGACCGCGAGCGCGTGAAACTTGAGAACCAGGAGAAGAAGCTAGTGGCCGACATCAAGAAGAGCGCGAAGAATGGGCAAATGGGGCCTCTGCGCATCCAGGCAAAGGACTTGGTGCGGACACGACGGTATGCTGAGCCGCTGTCTGTCGCATGGCTGCTAGCACATGGCTGACACTTACGCAAGATACATCCAGAAGTTCTACCAGATGCGCACACAACTGCAGGCCATCTCGTTGCGGATACAGGTACGGGCCGTCACACAGTAGCGTCAGGGCACACGGCTGACATTGGGCAGACAGTACGTAGTAACGAGCAGATGATGCAGTCTATGAAGGGCGCAACGAGTAGGTTTGCCTATGTTGATTCCTGCCAGATACATGCTAATAAGCCTCAGCACTGCTTGGCAGCATGAACAGGCAGATGAACCTTCCCGCGCTTCAACGTATTGCCATGGAGTTTGAAAAGGAGAACGACATCATGGACCAGAGGCAGGAGATGATGGACGACGCCATTGATGATGCCACTGGCATGGAAGACGAGGAGGAGAGTGAGGACGTTGTCAACCAGGTCCTCGACGAAATAGGCATTGATCTTGGCCAGGCCGTGAGTACTCGTCCCTCACCGAGGGGGCATGCACTAACGTCGCATAGCTTGGCGAGACACCCAGCGGACTGCAGAAGAACACAGTGCCTGAAGCTAGGGTGGCGCAGGCGATTGGTGGTGGTGCTGGTGGTGGAGCTGATCCGGATGACGACGACCTTCAGGCACGCTTGGACAGCTTGAGGAGATGAGGGTGAAGCGCTAGCATAAGAAGCAAGACTAGAACGCCAGTGCAGCGCTCTTGGCTCCGTGTCAGCATTCATGGACCTCAGCTTGGGCATTTGAGTAGAGCACGCGACGTTGTCCACGTCCGAGAAACATCATGTGTCCTTTTGCGCACCCCAGATATGCCGAACATTTTCGACGTCCAGATTGTCGTGACCGGCGGCCGTAGATGGAGAGTTTAGTCAGTCAAGGCCGGCTCCACCGTACGCGCCGGCCTGCATGCGCTTGAGTCTAGATCGTGCGGATCGTAGCCCCAAACCCTGGAATTGGCTCTGGGTATCTTAGTGTTGGTGATATATCAGAGTCACAAGACCGTGTATCTGTCCTGCTCCACCGCCTCCCAATTCACAGCACCCAGCGCGGTATACGTAGGCGGTGCTGCCTTGTGCGACCAACTACCTGAGATCCCCCGCACCTCCGCGACAAGAGCAGTCGGCATCGACAAGTTCCCACTGCACACTTGTACCCAGCAGCTCACTGCCTACTCCAACCACGCTACACCGACGATCGTCCAACCTCAACCCTGGAACGTGCCCAAGCCTTGTCATCCTCTCCCAGCGTCAAGCCGTCTTCTCGCGCCAATTGATATTTCCGGTTGCTCGCCCCGCCATACACCTCCGACGTCATCACACCTAGCAACTCCATCTCCCACGGCTCTTCCCCTTGCGTCTGCCTACATCTTCCTAACACATTCTTGTCCCTCGAGCCCCGCTTATCACGTCTCTCCGAACCCGCCGCCACCACCACCACCACCACCACCACCCAGCCAGCAAGCGCCAGCGCCATCAATCAAGCTGGCAGGCAACAGGCGCCGGAGCGCCCAGGGAGGCCTGCTCTCGAAAATGTTTGGGAATGCAAAGGACGACGAGAGTTCCACCATTGGCACCCCTGCAGGCAACGACGCGACCCAGCCCACTGCAGCCCCGGCGACGGACAACGGAGCTGCAGGAGCAACAAACACGACCAGCAACGGCTCCGCTTCGATAGATCGCAAGCCCAGTGACGCTTCCGTCCCCACGGAGAGGAAACGACGGAGTAGTGGCGTGTCGCGTGCCCGCGACATGTTCTCGAGCGCAAAACAGTCGCTGCATCTCGGCGGCTCCTCAGGCTCGCCCACGTCCAGCACCTCCGCCATGTCCGAAAAGGCCGCCCCCCAGACCCCAATGCAGAAGCTGGGCAAGTCGGATGCTGCTCTCAGCGTCCCCCAGGGCTCTCTCAACAATTCTGCCGGCGAGTCGGCGCCTGGCCCGCGCTCCACCTTCCGCGTCGGTGTCACAGAAGATAAGAACAAGAAGTGCAGACGAACGATGGAGGACACCCATGCATACCTGTACAACTTCCTGAGCACCCCGGCCCCCTCGTATGGCGCCGACAAGACACGCGCCATCTCCGACGCCAGCTCGACTCAGTCTGACGCTTTGTCGCAAGCCGTCGTCGAGACGGACAACGGATACTTTGCCATCTTCGACGGACACGCCGGAACGTTTGCTGCCGACTGGTGTGGGAAGAAGCTCCACTTGATTCTGGAAGAGACGATCCGGAAGAACCCAAATACCCCGATACCGGAACTACTCGACCAGACCTTCACCGTAGTCGATCAGCAACTGGAAAAGCTTCCCTTGAAGAACAGTGGTTGCACTGCCGTCATTGCAGTTTTGAGGTGGGAGGACCGAGTGCCCAATGCACAGTCGTCCACGGGCTCGGTCCTCTTCGCACCCGCGGCCGTGTCGGCTATCAAGCATGCTGGTGAAGGCGAGGCCAAGGACGGTGCCAATTCCGCTGTGGAGCCTACATCTGAACAGCAAGTGGAGGCGAGGTTACGCAACGAGGCCAGCCGACAGCGCGTGCTGTATACGGCCAACGTGGGTGATGCGCGTATCGTTCTCTGTCGTAATGGCCGAGCCCTTCGCCTTTCTTACGACCACAAGGGTAGCGACGAGAACGAGGGCCGCCGAGTTGCCAGCGCTGGTGGTTTGATTCTCAACAACCGCGTCAATGGCGTCCTTGCTGTTACACGAGCACTCGGCGATGCCTATATGAAGGACCTGGTTACTGGACACCCGTACACCACCGAGACAGTTATCCAGGCCGAGCAGGATGAATTCCTCATCCTTGCTTGCGACGGCGTGAGTAATTCACTGCCGAATGTGCAACATGTGCTAACGAAGACAGCTTTGGGATGTCTGCTCCGATCAAGAAGCCGTCGATCTAGTCCGCCAAGTCCACGATCCCCAAGAAGCGTCCAAGAAGCTCGTTGACTACGCGCTGGCTCGCTTCTCTACCGACAACCTGTCCTGCATGGTAGTTCGGTTCGATAACAGGGCACTCCGACAGCGCAAGAATGACGCGGCCATGGGTGTAGACGGTGACCAGTCAACCATGAAGGGCGGTATCACCGAGGCAGACGCCATTGTAGCACAAGCGAAGAAGTCGATTGGCGAGCCAGAAATGCCGGTCGAAGCTGCGGCGAAAGAGATCATCATGGAGGAGGCGGAGACAGAGCCAGGCCCCGAGCTAAGCATGGACGCTGCAAAGGCAGCTAGGAAAAACGACGCATAGTTTTGGATGATGATGATGATCTGGCACATGGATACTACAGCTCGAGAGGGCATTTTGGGAGGGACAGGGGTGGTGTGCAATGTTTACGAGCAGATGGCGGCAGTGTATGGAATTCCAGCGTACCTGAGCATCTCTTTTCGGGATCAGGTCTCTTTTGGGTGCATCCCCCAAGGTTAGCCGTGTCTCACAACTGAGCGCTCCAATTCAAATGAGAGCAAATTCAGGCGTACACCAAGCTTATGAAACGTGCCTGTTTGCTGCCTTGCTTGCCCACATCACGGCTTGCCCCGCATGTTTGCGCATTGACTTGCCAGGTCCACGATGCGCTAATGACGATCGTGGGGCGTCTACCTGCATCTTCTTTCACCGCATTCGACAAATCCTGCCTCTACTAGCCCCCGTCTCCGCTGTTTCTGTCTCCGAAGCTTGGATTACTGGAGTCCGACGCTCCATGCGGCTCCGAGGAGCAACGCGATAATCATGTCGGGCGTCGACACGGCAGACTCTACGACCAACGCCCTCGCCAGCGATGCGCGACCCGCCTTTGTGACGCCGAGGGACCTGCTCCAGCAATCCCGGGCGCCTCTGCCCCCGAAAGAGCAGCCACGCCAGCTTTCAGCGGTCGACCGCGAGCAACTAGACGGCCTGGTGCGGCACCTTGTACTGCGTATCCTCGCCGCGGCAGCTAACAAGAGCCAGAGAACCATCCGGGCTTTCCTCAAGGCCAGGACCAGCTATGACGTGCTGCCCATAAGCTACCGCCTGATCGTATTTGACACGGCGCTGCTGGTGAAGAAGAGCCTGAACATCCTGAACCAGAATGGTGAGCTTGGAGTGTTGTGTACAGAGGCACCATCTAATGGCTGTCTGCAGGAATCGTCTCCGCGCCGCTATGGGACTCCAAGTCGTCGACATTCGCGGGACTACTCACAACATCCGACTATATAAACGTCATACAGTACTACTGGCAGAACCCAGACGCTCTGGCGCGGGTAGACCAGTTCCGCCTGAACAGTCTTCGAGGTAAGCGCGTTGCTTGCACACCAAGCACCAACTTATGCGTACAGACATCGAGAAAGCGCTGGGCGTCAAGCCTATAGAGACGATCTCTATACACCCCGACCGACCCGTGTACGAAGCTTGCCGCAAGATGCTCGAGTCGCGCGCGCGCCGCATACCCATCGTCGACAGCGATGACGAGACACGTAGAACAATGGTCGTCAGCGTCATCACACAGTACCGCATATTGAAGTTCATCGCCGTGAATGTCAAGGAGACACAGAAACTACGGAAGCCGCTGAAGGAGCTGAACGTGGGTACATACGAGGATCTTGCGACTGCATCCATGGACACCCCAGTAATGGACGTTATCCACATGCTTGTTAAAAAGAGCATATCAAGTGTACCCATCTTGGATAGAGCAGGTACCGTACTGAATGTTTTCGAGGCTGTCGACGTCATTGCACTCATCAAAGGCGGTGTATACGATGACTTGAACCTGACGGTCGGCGACGCGCTGTTGAAGCGCTCAGATGTGGGTATTCGCTCTCTTAATGTCTACACAGTTCTCACAATCACAGGACTTCCCTGGCATTTTCACCTGTTCGCTGAACGACAACATGTCCACCCTGTACGACACGATCCGTAGGTCGCGCGTACATCGTTTCGTCGTGATAGACGAGAACAGCAAACTCAAGGGCATGGTGACCTTAAGCGATGTTCTCGAACATACACTACTCGAAGGCATGGAGGACGAGTAGAACGATGCCATCCTAGACCACTTTTCAGCTTCACACGCAACGTCACTCGGAGTGCACGAGCAGAAAATGAGGCGATGCGACGACTGAACAACCCACTGATTAGGTGTCAGACTCACGATTGATTCTTCAGGTGTATCTCATCGCGGACTAGGGTTATTCTAAGGAACTAAATATTCATAGAAGGAAAGCTGTTTAAGATTGGTGCACGATGGCGAGTTGTGGTAGACATTTTACGAATACTCGAATCATCATGTTTAAGAGTTCATCCTGAACATCTTTACCATACTCTCGTTTTGCGTATTTACTTTGGTAATATTTTGAATAGTTTGAGGTTCCGTCTCAACAATACGAACCAACTGCTCTCAGGCTTTCGAATATGTTTAGGAATCCTGAACCCAAGGGAGCATCCTGCATTATCTGCACCCAGCAGACTACACGCACCCCTTAGCAAACTCCATCATCTTCAGCAAGCGCCAGAATCTGCGTCGCACGCGCCTTAGACAACTCCTTCGCAACAACCGTCTGACGAATGTATGCAGCAAGCGCTTCCATTGGCATCGCCTCATCACTATCCTCGGCGAGCAACTGCACCGACACCTTTTCCACCAAATCTCCAGGTATACGCCCAGCGACTTTTTGAACTTGCAGGCCGAGGATCAACCGTGTTTTCCTGACCAGATTTCGTTCTAATCCGTTGTAATGTAAAGAAGCCGAAGGTACGTCAGTGCTAGATATTTCTTGATACATTTTGAGTATGAAGATTTGAGACTCCACATGGCCGTGTACAGCATGGTGAGCAATTTCATGAAAATTCTGCACCTCCCTTGGTGCCTTGGGAGGCTGGTTTGCAGCTCTAGAATGTCGTATGCGAATCCTGGTGGGCAAGACTTGTACGATGGGCACAGCGGTTGCTGGCACGTTCACCTCTAGCACCTCACTACTTTCTGTGCTTCGAGGGCTAGGTGTCGAGTCTTTGCTTTTGGTGACTACAATGGGTCTTGGGCATGGCGTTGATGTGTTGTGGTTGTGGGTGGGCAGATACGGGGGGGCACTGAGCGAGTAGTCCGTTGGGCTGGAGAATGGCTCTGGTGTGGTGTAGGGTGTTGGGCTTGATTCGAGGAATGAGTCGAAAGAGAGGTCCGTGGATGAAATACTGCTTCTGGATACACGGTCGCTGGTATCGTATATGTGTTGGGCGATGGGTATGAAGTCGATGGGCTACAACAGTGAGACGTTAGAGATGCGCGGAGTATGAGGGAGTGGAAGACATACCCCGATCTGTGGTGCTTCATCTGAGATGGTCAATCTCCTTCTAGTGCTTACAGCTGAAGTATCGGCATACAGCAAAGATGCCACGATACTTGATTGTATACGCAGAGGCTATTCACATTTAGTAACCCTACACGAGCCTTTTGAGATATTACTCACAGCAACACGCAAATCCTCGTCCGAACCGTAAGTATCGTAAAATAACATTGACATACAATCACTACACCCTTCACATCCATCCTCCTTGCAATGAAAACCCGCTTGCAATACCCCCAAAGTTGGTAGTATGGCTTCAGGAAGATCGCACTTCTTGCACCGGCCGTAATGGAACTTGTGGCTACATGTCTTGATCACCGTGGTATCGGGGTGAAGGCTGAAGAGGGCGATAAGGAAAGTTTTGATGCGGCAGTAGAGACCGTGGTGTTTTTCGACGAGCAAAGGCGTAAGCGCCGAGTGGGAGCTTGTCACATGTTCGGTCTTGGGGATCTCTTCGAAGATTGGAGGGGGAGGATGTGAAGACGGGGATGTCGGAGGGGATGGCTCGGGGGACAGTGAACATAATATTCGAGCACTCGCAACGGGGAACGCGCTGTTTCGATCTCGTCTACCTCGAAGCGGTTTGAAGCTTGTGTCTCGACGGTCAAAGTCGCTGCCGAACCTGAAGTCGTATCGTAACTCGCCTTTTCTATCATCCAACTCGTCATCGAATGTGGTTGAGTCGGAGACCATACGGCTGTGCTTCGCAGCAGTGTCATTATAAAGGGCAATGATGTCATGGTAGTCCAGGTCTGCAAGACTTCCAGAGCGTAGGTCAGACATTCTTCGAATTTCAACACTACGGCGATGGGGAGTTGGGGCTTGGTAGACGGTCTCCTGGATAGCGTCTACGGGTAGGAGATGAGGTTATGTCGAGAGCTGGTGGGTTGTCGACTCCATAGAAAGGGGGGGGGAGCCTGCTTGGGAGTGTGGTGCAAGGTTGCAGTAGGTACCTAAGTAGTGATTGGAGAGTGTGAGTGTGTGAATTTCTCATTACAGAGCACACTAAAAGATACCAAGTGCCTAGTGAAGATCGTTATGATTTCATTTGGTCTGATCGCGTGTTGCCTGATATCGCATCACTACAGTGACTACACTAACGGTTGCAGCAAAGTAGACACTTTCACTCCCTTCATGGTTCTTTCAATAGCATGAGATGCTGCTATGACGTACACATTCAAGACATTCAACTATTAATAAGCTTACAAAGCCAACACCTCTTTTCTGTATTGTTGATTTGTCGAGATAAAAGCGACAGAGCTCCGAGGTCTTTGTTCGCATGCTTTACGTAGCGGAAGGATGGTCGAACAACGAGTTTGTCAAGCTATAGCCCTGGTAATACAAGTCACTCTTTTGGCTTGTAGAGATGCGAAGACGTTTCTGTTTTTTGCGCTATATTATCTTAGTCCGCAAGAGGCGGGCGTACTGTGATATGGTGATGCAACATTCCACGAAGAAATATGCGTAAATTTGATCTGCTCCACCTAACTTGAATCTTTTGAAAGCCTTGAATGCGCTACCTGTTATTCGACTAGAACCTAGGGAATTGGTCTCTTTTGTCGATTGGTCGTTAGTTTCTTGCAGGTTACAGGCCACGCTTCCAACGCCTACGAACCACTTCACTTTGCACCTCGAAAGTAGCACATTCCTCTCTTGTATGGCTTGCAAAACCATACATGGCTCGTCTTTAGTTGTAGGTGATGGAAGGGTCGCTCTGTGGCCGCAACAATGACGAGAACACGCTAAACTCAATGTTTGGCGTGTTTGCAGCATGACGCAGGCCCAGCCACGTTCCTGTTAACTAGCACGGCCGAGATGTGAGCTTCCAACATGCGCGTCAGAGCTGATCACAATTACGAATATCAAGATCCGAGGTGGTGTGCCTTGACCTAGACTCGGATATCCGCACATGACCAGCCATTCAAAGTACCTGGACGCAGCTCTGCCTACTATGTTCCTGAGACCGATTGGTGGGTTGACGGCATTCTCGAGCCTGCGTGAGGTTACACCAAGGTATACGCTTCGATCGAGCCCCACATTAGTACTTGCTATAGATTGTCCCGTTGGTGTACATGTCCCGTAACACGGACTGTGGCTGAATGATGGGTAGAACAGGGACAAACGTAGGAACCTACGTCACTGCCCGCGTGCCTTCATAACACGCCAACACGGGCACTGACTCCCGATACCTAGTTCCCTCCCCCACTTCATACCCTCTACTACTGCAATTGACCTTCATAAATCACAACCAGCATGGAGACGATTACCAACCTCGCTACCACTGCTGCTAATACAGCCTCGAAGCTCATCTACGGCGAACCCAAGACCGAAGAGGCGGTTGACCAGACCAAAAACAACGAAACCGCAGGCAAGGAGCCTATCTCGGGCGTGCAGGGTCAGGGCACTGCCACTCAGCCCTTTGACCAAGGCAACCTTGGTGAGACCCTACGAACACTTGTGTTAGGTTATTTATGCTGACCCCGCTTCGCAGCAACCCCTCTAGCGACCGCAGACAAGGGAACCTTCCTTGACTACCAAAACAATGAGACCGCGGGCAAGGAGCCTGTTTCTGGGGAGCTGGGCAAGGGTACTGTCACGGAGCCTTTTGACCAGGGCAACGATGGTGAGTGCTCAACGTTCCGCACTCGGCACACGGCCATTGATAGGGCAGGATGCTAACTGCCCGAAAGCCAGGGCAACCGAGAAGGCAGCTGAGAAGACCTCTGGCTCAGATGAGTTCCTGAAGCTGAATCCCACTACCCAGGGACCAGCCGAGACCAAGACCGAGACATCGACCGACCCCAAGATCTACTCGGACAGCAAGGACCCGTCCTACGTTGGCATGAACATCGTTCCCCTCAACCCCGACGTTGCTACATCCAACACTGGTGCCTCTTCGACGACTCAGAGCACTGCTGTTACAGACAAGGCTGGAGTCACCGACAAGATCTGGAAGGAGACACCACTTGACGACATCAGTCGTTCAGGTGCGCCAGGCGCTGGTCCTACTGCTACTGACTCTACGACAACCACCAACACCACCACCAGTCCTGATCCCACCATCAAGACCCCCGCCCCCGACTCTGCAACAGCCGCTACAAGCACATACGGAACTGACGTTGGTTCAAGTACCACGACTGCTACTGAGAAGCTCTTTGAGAACCGTGACACTCCAGGCTGGACATCAACAGGCGTTCCTTCCGATAGCAGCAACTTCGACGCAGCTACTGCTAAGCAAAACGCTGCTTCGAGTGGATTGGAGTCCAAGGGTTTGTGGACACGGCAACCTGGAAATAGTCGGGGTAGTACTGACGGCGTTGCAGGTTTGGCTGGAGAGCGTGTAGGTCGCAAGTCTGAGTCTACCGACTTGACCTCATCCCCGAGCAACGAGGAAAAGAGTGGCAAGATGTCGCATTTGAAAGAGAAGATGAAGAACAAGCTTCACATCGGTTCCAAGGACAAGTAGGTGTGACGCTGACGATCTTGAATGAACATGGACGAGATATGATACCACGGCAGTAAAATGCCACCTTGTACGAGAACAATGCTCGTAATGCACTCTTCACATAGCCATTTAAAGGGTTGACTTCAAATTTGTCTCTGTCGCTTTGTCCAATCATGTTCATAGTAGACCCTCGTGGCACTAACTAAAGTTAGCGTCGGACCTGCCGTTCGCTATCTGACGTGCATACGCGTGATAGCGTACAACACCCATTTAATCACATGCGTCATTTGCAACCTAAACATCGTGTTGGCATTGCATGCGTAAGTTAGGTTGGCCTTCGTAACCATCACAAGACCAGATCGCATCGAGGTTATCATCTCTTTCCAGCCTAGACGAATATTTCAAGGTATGTGACCGGTTATCCGCGCCCGAGGTGCTGTGCCGCCTTTCCTTCTCATATTAGCATACGCGCCAACAAAAATCCCTCTGTAACCACCGTAGCCCCGTTTCCGCCCGATCTTTCCTAGTTGTCGCTATGGTTCACTCAGTAGCACGAAATATGGGTTGCCACTAGCGCGGGAACCACGCCGCCCGCACTTTCATCCTGTGAACCACGTTTCGCTAGGACGGATCTGTCGACCATACTTGTCAACATATGCTTGGCTAAGCTACAGCGCCGAAACTCTGACATAGCCCTCTCTCTTCCTTCTCGGCCTTTGACTCTGTTGCTGACTAGCCATCTCTCAACATGGGAAATATCGGCAACGAGAACGCAATCCGTAGAGCTGACAGTCTGAATGACAGAACGACCCCTGAAGGAGAGACTCGAATCTCGAAAGATTTGTTTAGTTCGCCACACAAGCAAGGCTACATGGACGAGACCAACATGATCCGAAGAGCGGCAGGCAAGATGCCGCATGTCTGTGTCGTCGGCGCTGGCGTTGCTGGACTGCGATGTGCGGATCTGCTGCTGAAGCAGGGGGTTAAGGTTACGTTACTAGAGGGGAGAAGCAGGGTCGGCGGAAGGGTCGGTCTACCAAGTTGTGTGAATTCATGCATGCTAACGTTTCGACAGCTATGCCAGAGCAATGCACTAGGCCATTTGGTTGATCTGTAAGCCTACAACTTTCAACATAATCTAGTATATTCGAACTAACGGTCTATCAGCGGCCCAAACTGGATACACGGCACCGATGACAACCCCATCTTAGACCTCGTAAAAGAGACCAAGACTATCAGTATGAACTGGGATGGTCGTCAATCAGTCTTCGACAGCCAGGGAAACCACATGTCTGACGAAGACGCGGCAAAAAACACTGAGCATGTCTGGACTATCATAGAGCAAGCGATGAAGCTTTCGAATGAGAAATCGGCCACGATAGCTGCAGAGAAGAGTTTGTACAACTATTTTCAAGAGCAGGTTGTAGAGATGTTTCCAGGCCAGGATGCCGAAGCGAAGAATCGACAGAAAATCATTCTCCAAATGGCGGAGATGTGGGGGGCCTTTGTTGGTTCGCCTGTTCAGAGGCAAAGCCTGAAGTTTTTCTGGCTCGAAGAGTGTATCGATGGCGAGAACCTTTTCGTCGCATCTACATATGACAAGGTGCTGAAGAAAATCGCTGAACCAGCATTGGAGAATGCGACCATGCTTTTTGAGCATAGAGTGAAGCGAATCATATCGAGAGAGGGGGAAGAATATGCCAGTGTCACTGTCGAACTTGAAGGCCGGAAAAGTATGACCTTCGATGAAGTGATTATGACGGCCCCACTGGGCTGGCTGAAGCGCAATATCAATGCTTTCGTCCCAGCATTGCCGAATCGATTAGCGGAAGCTGTTGGAAGTCTCGGATATGGGCATCTAGACAAAGTCTACATCACCTTCCCAACTGCCTTCTGGAACGAGACAAAAAGCTGCGATCCAGAATCATCCTCTGCATCCCGTTATCTCAGTAAGCCAGATGTTACAGCAACAACAGCGCCAGTACACCAAACGACAGACTCACCAATCAACCCAACACATTACCCAGGTTTCACGCATTGGACACATCCTACTTATGCATCTGAAACGAATCCAGAAGCCTGGGACCAAGAAGCCGTAAATCTCGCCGCCCTCCCAGGAGGAACAGCGCATCCAACTCTCCTCTTCTACACCTTTGGACCAACAAGCTTGCACATTGCCAAGCTTCTCGCAACCAACCCACCAGAGAAGCACAACGACCTTCTTACTTCCTTCTTCGCACCCTACTACTCTAAACTCCCAAATTACAAGAAAGAGAGCAGTGATTGTGTCCCACTTGCCGTCCTGGCAACGGCCTGGGCTAACGACGACCTCGCCGGCTATGGTTCATACTGTAATTTCCAAATTGGGCTTGAGAAGGGTGATGAAGATGTGGAGACGTTACGGAAGGGCATGCCTGAACGAGGTGTTTGGTTGGCTGGAGAGCATTGCGCGCCATTTGTCGCGTTGGGAACGGTTACTGGGGCATATTGGAGTGGCGAGGGTGTTGCGAAACGGGTACTTCAAGCCTATGGATTGGGTGAGAAACAGTAGGGTAGGCCTACCTGTTTTCCATTCCTAGATCTCCAATCATGCTTCAGCTTGTGTTCTTTACCTAGCTACCTAGACTGCGTTGTTATGTTCGCACCGAATGCAAAGTACAAGTGGGGGGTTTGTCGCTCATCTCCGTGTTTCAGCTTCCTCTTTGCTTTTTCTCATGTTCCGACGAATGGGCTTTAGCGGAGCAGGCTGTTAGGCACGAAAGAGACAAGATGGTTCGCATTGGATCACACGTCGAATCGATAGAGGAATAAAGTTTCTGTAGAATGCTGGGTCGGATGGGGAACGATCAGCAGGTGCCTGGGACTGACGATCAACCAAAGTTGACCCAGCCTCGATGTTAGCTTGGTGTGTATATATTCTGGCGCATCACTGCGTTGTGTGGTATTCATCAAGTCACTCTTTATCCTATGACTCTCTCTATTACTGCAGCCAGGTCGCTTCGTTTAACTTGTATATCGAATGAAAAACACACACACGTACATAAGTAAATCACTCGCTACACAAAATGGAACGCATATCTACATACAGCTCAACATCTTCGAACAGACCACAGATCTTAATCGGGGAGCGCATTGGAAAGCCGAGTAGAGTATGTAGCTTAAGTGAATTGAAGGCCATAGAGTGCTAATGTCAAGCAGTATTTGTGGCAGGTCCTGAAGCAGTGCAAGATTCTATGAACTGTCGGCTGGGCTGAACAGAGCAGATGTGTGAGACTAGAGCAGGAATAAGGAGTGAGGAGGAAACGGGGGAAAATACTCCATTGCTGCTGGTCAGTCGGATTATAGCAGGCTGCTATACCACCTTACTCATGTCTTCATAATTTCCTCTTCATTCTACTTCCATGAGAATCTCATTCGTCGCAAGCCTCTACCCGCTGAAAGGACTCTCTGCATACGCGTACAGCTCTTCCCTTATAACTTCATGTCCGTACTTTCCCCAAACGCCTTTCCATACTCCTTTAGCCTGAACCCTGTACTTCGCTGGGTTGCACTTTGGCATCCACGGCTTGTCGAATACGATCTCAACTTCTTCTTCCGTGCCCGGTGCAAGCGTGACGAGTGATTCCTGCGGGGGAGGCATCTTGCGATTGATCTGCAAGACAGTTTGCTTGACCTCTTTTCCACTTTCCGCGGTGATGGTGAAGACACCGCTGTTGAGTGCGGAAGAGTCAAGTAGTGTATTCCACTTCAAGACTGTGTAGGGAGTGTCTGGGCTAGTGTTCCTGAGCGCAATGAGTACAATCGGAGGAGAGCGAAGCGTTTGGCTCAGTGTAAATTTTAGACCGTGTATGCTCACACGACTGGACGTTGGATGGGGCATGCTAAAGTTGAGTGGCGTAGGAGATTGATACACATAGAAGACGCCGAGGAGAGAGACAATAAGGCCCGTCAGAAGGGCGTTACGGGCAGTGCAGATGCTTGCCGTGATGATGAAAAGAGAGTAATGGAATCGAAGCCATGGGGTCGTTGTCGTGAGGACTGATAGTCGCAAGTCTGCTTCCGCGACATCGAACTATTTGGAGAAGATGTTGCATGGTAATCAACATACGAACGAATCATCTTGTAGGAGATGATATGAATTGCTATCAGCCGTGGTGCTTCCTACCTACCCTAGTTAAGAGCGAGGTGTGCGGCGCTAGCTGCATCCAGCTATGTACCGGAAGGAGCGCAAAATATACTCTAAGATAGCTCCGTAATAGGAGTGTACATCTCGGACACGGATGCTCTTGAAGTCGACTCCCAGAATGATCGAGTTTGTTGCAGCCCGATGACTTTCATCTCTACGGGTAGTGTAATTTTAGCGTCTTAGCACTCGGGTGTACCTTCGAAGATCATCGAGAGTCTATGATTCTATTACCGCACTCCTCTACACCACGGAGAACGCTCATTGCCGAATATCGCACGGATGTCAACCTTCTTTCATCTACGCACATTTTTTTTTGCGTAACATAGCACGCTCCCACGGCCACCTTCATGGGATGCGCACTTTCATCTAGCCTGGTTGCCGAGCTACCGAGTGCATCAGCGAACTCGTGTAATGTATTGCGCATCTCAGGTTCTACCGACAGTACCACCAGGTCCTCAACTCTTGCACGATGAGAAGCCGGCTCCTATTGGTAGACATTTAGCCCCCAAGTGCGGGTGCTGCGCCTCACTTGGCTTCATGGAAATCCCCGGCCAAAGTCGAAAGAGCTGCAGGACGCCTGAAAGCAGGCCTGAAACAAGCCATCTCAAGTATTTCGGGCATTGCCACGCACGCACTTCGTTTCTTCGATATGCATAGCGTCCTGCTGTGCTTCAGCCATGAAGACCTCAACGCAATTCTCCGCTGTTCGCCAGGAACCTGATGACGATGCACGAAGAGGCGTCGAATTGCTTACCATGGCGAATCACCACAGCGACACAAAGTCTGATACGCCTCGCCAATGGCCACAAAAAGATCGCAGGGCTACCTTCCAGGAGAAATGGTCGCCGTTTCCTTGGCGAGTGAGTTCTGTTCTGCTGGCGCTCCCTCTTGCGCTCGCTGGTATAGTCGTCCTTGCAGCCGCGGCGGAAATGGCGTCGCAGAGTTACATCATGGGGCGAGACTGTTACCCGAATGGTCTGTGGAAAGAAGCTACTGGAGCTACATGGCGCATCATGGATTCCTCCTACTTCTTCACGCCAAACCTGAGTTTTGGAGCAATGACCTTTACACAGGTAAAAGTCATTGATATTGCCTGGGATCTAATCATTGGAAGAGGCGGACAGCTCTTATTAGCATGGGCAAACTACCGCGTCTTCAATGAGTGGTTGGTCTATCACATGGAGATGCATCATACGTCGTACAAATTGTATGCCGCTGTAGCCTTCGAGACAACAACTATGGGTACGCTCGGCGTTCTAGGGAAAGAATTCTTGACTTTTGGGGCGGGTACATGGAAGCGCTTGTTTCGTTGGCTGGCGATACTCTCAATGCTGCTATCCACCCTCTATGTAATCTCGTTCCCGACTTTGATGGCAGCTATGACAGGTTACATCTCGGATTACAAACCATATGTTGAAGATTCCGATCAGAACCTCCTTGAATGGAGCCAGGCGAAACAGGTGGCTTACATTATCAACGACGCGCATAGGCTGGACGGTTTCGACGGACCGCTTATTGCTACAAGCGATGACCAGCCGCTTGTCGATGCTATCGATGGTTGTACGTTTATCAAAAATATCCCTCATCTCAACTGACGTGCTATAGATTTTGGGCAGTTCGAGCATTGGAGTACCGCATGGAAGGTAGACGGAGTACCCCAAGGCATTTTCGGCTGGAATGGAACCAACAACGTCAATATAACCTCTCGTTTCGTGCTGGAAGGCGTGGAAACTACGTTATACCGAAGCCTCAATATCACAGTATTTGATCAGCTGAACACCGACATTCCGTTGAAGGAAAATCTCGGATTTCAATACGCTTTCGAAGAGCGCCCTGATGCAAATCACGCCTACAACGCGACTTACTTGCTGGAACATGGATCCTGCAAACCTAGTGAGACGTACCAATGGGGGTTCTCATACATTTTCTTATTCATGGTTTCCATCTTCAACTTCCTCTGGGTCTGCATCACGGTCGGCATGTGGCTCGATACACGACGAGGATCTATAATGTATAGGAGTGGTAGGAGACCTGGGCTTTTGCGCAGCGTCATGGATTACTCTACTGCGATACGAGAGGAATTGGGTACAGAAGCTGAATACTTGGAGGAGGAGGAGCTGCGGAAACGTCTGACACAGAGTAACGGAGCGCTGGTTGTGGAGACGACTGAACTCAGGGTGACCCGTACGAGCACGAGTACTGGAGTGGAAACGAAGAAAGGAAGTTGGAAGCGGAGTTTTACGAAGGGAAGCACGTTTTGAGTCTGTAAATTTCATGAACAATGAACTTATCATAAGTAACGTTTCTCGACTATCAATCCTTTTTTAGACTGGATAGCATGTTTCAACCCCACTGAAACCTCTCCTCGTCCAACATAGTGCCTTCCTCCCAGCACTTCTCTACCCACGCGACACCCACAATTCTGGTGAGTCCAGTGACCTTAGCCTTCCCACTCTTCGTCGAGAAATGTTCGTGTGGTACAACAACATGTGTAACTCCTTCCTCAACTACCTTATCAGTTACTAGACCACCGCCGAATCGAGTATAGCTCTTCGCTAGCTGAACTCTGAGCATCCCGGCAGAATCATTGGGATCACTATGAAAGGCGGCTTTCACTGTTCCAAACATGTGTGTCTTGAGATGTGCAAATGACTCTCCGTGGTCCTCTAGTTGATCCAGAAAACCTTGTGGTTCAAATATTGAATGGTTAGCTGTCTCTGCTACTACACCAGCTAACAGCTTCCGCATATCATCGACATCTGCGATGTCGCGTGCATACGGGTCTCCATGCTCATCGATGTTGTTCTCAAAGTCTAGCTGATCGTCATCGTGGAGGTAGAACATGTGTCTGTTCGGCTCGAATGGGAGCACGTATGGCAGAGGAGCATCGTCTATTTCGTTCTGTTTGATACAGTCCTGGATCCAGACAGGCTTGATAATGTTGTTTGTAGCGCGTTTTTCGAGTGATGCAACTTTGATCAACCTCTTGTCCGCTACGATGACAAGATTTTTGTCCATCGAATCGCGCTGCACAATCTTGCCACCGTTGGCTTTGACCAATGCTTCTAGATCGGCTTTCGACTTTCTCGTTGGGTGGATTTGTTCGGTCATTATGAAAAAGCTCAGACCCTCGAATACCTTCGATGCCAGGCCCGCATAAGGTGTAGTAACGGTATCGTTGCCGACCACTGTCAGAGGCTTCTTTGATGTTCTCGCCTTCTTCCTGCGCGATCGCTCAATCTTGAACTCCTTCTCCTTTTCAAACTTCTCCATTTCTGCTCTGCTTTTTACTTCAAGAAACTCCTGTACCGAGAGTGCCTGATCCCAGCGTTTGTCATTTTTGAGTCCCTTGAAGCGGGGAAAGCGAAGCGTCAGGGAGAAGCGAAATTTGTCGCTGCCTTCCACACTTGCTGCTTTGCATTCCAGTACGACGGAATCTCTGGGTCTGATCCATTGATCTGGTCGCTCGTGTTGCCGATTCTGCTCATGACCACCGAGCTCAATAAATGGAGGCGGCCGTCGAGGATCCCAGTCGTGCCACTTGCCTTCCGTTCGGCCTCGTATGTTAGCGTAGTCCTGTTGAGCAAATCCACCTCCGACCTTGAAGAACGACCAACAATGTTCGTACTTCGGGTCACCTCTCTTAGCATCCTTGTTTGTCAGCAGTGCGCAAAGAAAAGAAGAGTGAGCGCCACCGCGATGTCCGGAACCAAAGTATCCACCAACGACTATGCAGTCAAGCGACTCGCCGAACTCGGACATGTACTCTGGCTTGACTTTCATCCAGTCGTTGTTACGTTGATTTAGACAGTACATAGAACGCGGGTTCTTCAGTACTAGACCTTCAGAGGAATCGGCGACCACCTTTCGTAATGCTGGTTCAATTTCGGTATGCGAGTGTGCCTCAATATAAGGGTGTATCTCCAGACGACGATGTACGCCTTTGACGGCACTCTCAAGAGCTCGACGGCGATCGCGTAGCGTGTACTGCGTGAGCAGTTTGTCATTCAGATACACGCAGTCAAATACCCGAAACAGAGGTCGCTGGCCAGTGTTCTTATCCGCCTTGTTTTCTTTCTCGGATATAGCTGCCGTCTTGAGAGTGCCAAAGCCGACAATGTGATCGCGGTCCATATCCCAGGTAATCATCTCACCATCGAGGATGATGTTTCGCACATTCTTCCCAAATGCGTCTGTTATGAAGCGTGTGAGTGCACCAGCTTCGTCGCCCTGGAAGTGTTTACCGTAGAGGTACGCGTAATCTTTGGCCTTCCGCGACCAGAAGCCGAAAAGTCTACCACCTGGTGCCTCAGGATCCTCGATCATGTGGATCTGCATACGTTCTCCATCAAGCTTCTCTTCAATCCAAAATGTATTGTCATCCGTGTTCCCTTGGAATCGTGTGACCAGTTTCTCAAAGGTACCTACTTTGTCCTGAAACTGAGCTAGCTGTGGCTGGAAGCATTGCATCAAGCTCAACCCGATATCTTCGCCTGCCAGACGAATCTCAGGGTCGGATAGTTCCCAGCACACTCGCCGAAGATTTGAGGAGACGTTGAACAAAGTCTCCGCATCGGGATGCCAGATGTCTAAGAAGGTCTTCTCGGTAGCTCCTATCTTCATCTCGCGAAGGACCATGCGAATGAGCCATGTCATCTCCTCGGCGTTCATCCTCCGATAGAATCGCTGGAAGATCTTGACTTGCTCGTCTTCGACACCAATCTGCGATAGCTTATCCAGAGCGTTGTTGATCTCAGCGATACTCATGTCGCTGTATTCGGTCTTGAGTTGCCGAGTCGACAGGATCTCGTAACATCGTCCAGCGAAATCGCCGGCAGTTGATGCTGAAGCCTTATTTAGCTGACCGGGCAGCTTCCAGTTCAGCATATGTTTGGCACCGTCAGAGTTCGGGTCAATTCTTGTAAGCTTGATCAAGACTTTGGCGATTGTCTTCTCTTTCAGACCGTACATGGCTCGCTCTCTGTCCTTTTCCGGGATGATGAGACGCATTGCGGGATAGAAATCATTACCGACTTGCTTGCGCCAACTCGCAATGAACCTCTCAATGGTGTTACGCTTCGCTTCATGAGGCGACATGTTAGAGTGTCCATGTGGTCCGAATCCCCGACGAGCTCCCACGGGTTGCTTCCTTCTTTGTATTTCCATCAGAGGATTGAATAGTTCTGTGAAGAGGGTATGAAAGGGAAGTGTTTTGTGAAGGTTTATCGGCCGCGTCGGGTACTTGTCGTCGAGCTCATCATCGTGGCCGTACATGAGCGTGTTCTCCCTGACCGCATCGGCATCCGGCATTGATGTGTCTTCGGCCATGATGAATGCATTGGATGAGCGAGGTAGTTCTGATGGCAGTCATTTTGTACACGAGGACGAGGTCGTGGTTGCCTGGAGAGTCGCGTTACGCGTGATCACGTGGCTATCAGGCTGCAAGAGGCTAGCGCACTTCCCAAGCCCTCACCCATGCCTTGTGGGTACACACGCCGTGTCATTCACAGGGCTGACGATACTAATCTTGGAAGCCTGGCACTGCAACTCCACACCACTCGTTTCTGCGCAGTCGTTCGTTTCCTTGCTTTCATGTTGCGCAGAAGCATGTGCACTTCTGCCCCCTAATTGTCCGTATCCGTCATTATTGCTCATCATCCATCCAATGGACCGCAGATGAGCGCTGCACGCAATCAGGGCTGGGTCCCGCAGTCAGCCGGCGATACCCAGCACAACGTGCGAGATGCTGCACTACGAGGCGCCTCGAAAGCCTTTTCTAAACCTCCCACGAAGCCAAGGCCTTTGGTGAACACATATACCGGGGGCGACAATGGGGCTTTGCTGGCTGCAACCAAGGTCGGAACTGGCAGCCCGGCATCCTTGCGCAGCCATCATACTGGCGGCTCAGTGGGCGTCAGCAAGCCGAAGCTGTCCAAGTCGAACAGCTCCAACTCGCTGAGCATGCCTGACGACCATCCTGACCGCGTCTCGTCGCCTTCGAACATTGCAGCCCGGCTTGCGGCAGCTCGACACAGCCCTCTGCGGCCGATCCCCCAGGCCGCTGTTCCGCCCGCCATGAGCGAACGCCAGCCCACCAAGGGGGATGTACTGCCTCCCTCGGGCAGCGTGGGAAACGTGCTTGCGAGGCTCGAGTCTAAGAAACCCAGCCAGCAGCCGCAGAAGAGGAAAGACAGCCTCGAATCGCACTCAGCTGTGAGCAGTGCCCGACGGCTAGAGCCACAACACCGGCCTACCGACGACACTCCTATACCGCCAACCAACTCGCTTGTCAAAATGTTTGAGCAAGCTCGACCTAGCACACCCACTAAGTCGCCCACCGCTCCTATACATGTTACGAACAACTCTCCACCCCCTGTACGATCGCCCAAGCCGCAGCGTGCGTTTAGGCTTCCTCCCGAGCCAAAAGACGATGCGCCATTGCAGAGAGCCAAGACGCAAACACCACCGCCTGTCAAACCAAAGCCGGAGCACAAGATCACGCTGCCTCCACAGTATGTCGATGGCAGCAGCGAGCAAGCCTACTTCAATACACCCAAGAAGGACCCTCTGAAGTCTCCCTTGATTAAGCAAAAGCCAGTGCAATTAGCAACAATCAACACGTCAGTTTCTCCGCCCTCGAGGCCGCCGCAGAGGCGTTCTCGGAAAACACGACCAAAGTCTCAGGATATGACACAGTTGACGCCCTTCCAGCGGCGTAGAGTATCTGCGTCTGTGGAGAGTCAACAGTCCCCGTCGACACCTTCATCTTTCAAGTCAGCCAAAGAAGAACAGGAAGAGGACGACAAAATTAGGCCTGCTCTGCCTCCGCCGCGACTATCTACCGCGCAGAAAGCAGACCCTGTGCTGGCTGCCAACAGACTTCAGTCTTCAGCCCCAATACAGATCAAACCTCGCACCCAAAGCCAAAATCCAGCTTCGATGGCTCCGTTGCAGAGATTTTCGCCTCCTCATCGGCCAACGTCAAAAAGCGGAACAGGGTCACCTTCAGTGTATCATAATAATTATCAGCGAGAATCGGTCAAGCAGATTACCCAGCACATGACTGGCGAGTCTCTGTCGAGCGCCATAATGGGCGCCGCCCTAGCCTCGCATTCTCGCAACGTCTCGCCCGCACCTCGCCCCATGTCTATCGAACCTCTTTTCCCGCCGCGCAAACAGCATCACCACCATTCGCCGTTCCACCGATCGCCCTCACCGCCTAAACAATCACCCCCGAAAAGCGCTGGGAAGATGCGAACCACCATGCGCAAGGAACCATCGTCGTCCGATGAAGAAGACAACAAGGCCGACAAATACAGGAAGAAGGGTACACGCATCATGGGAATCAAGGGGCGCAAACACCCAAACAAACATCATGAGGGCACACGAAAGCGATGGCGCGATCAAATAACCGAACGGGAGCGGAAACGCTACGAGGGTGTATGGGCAGCCAACAAGGGTCGGCACATCCCTTCACCTAACAACGCAACGCCTGATGACGAACCACCGGCCGATGTACTTAATCTTCTTGTCAAAGAGATCTGGACGAGGAGTCGACTGCCTATACATGTGTTGGAGGAAGTCTGGGATCTCGTAGACGGTAGAGGTATTGGAAGGTTGAGCAGATACGAATTCGTTGTGGGTCTGTGGCTGATTGACCAGACGTTGAAGGGGAGAAAGCTGCCAGTCAAGGTTAGTGACAGTGTGTGGCAGAGCGCCAGGGGCGTTAACATCAAAGTAAAGATCCGGAGTTAGTAGTGAACGGAGGGCCAAAGCATTGCCAAGACGTTGGAATTGTTTGTCACTGTAAATCTTAGAGATACCCATAATCGTAGTACAGCTATTTCTTTTGTTGATGCAAACATCAATCACCCTCATCCTTTCCTTGCATGCTCAGCAACCCGGTGCTCCTCACGAAGTTCGCGGTACTCCAGAACCCGCCGCTGAAGTCGAGGTCGTACCAGTAGTTTACTGCGCAACAGACTCCTTCCTCGTTGCAACTTTGGCTTACTTTGTGATACCAAAGTGCCGGTAGGTATAGCATATCGCCTTCTTCTAGTGTTACTCTGAGTGGCTGCGAGTGCTGAGAGTAAGGCGTAGTATCAGAGGTTGGCTGATCAGGGTCCCATGTTGCAAATGGTACGTACTCCTGCGGCTCATCGACCTTGATTACCAGATCATCCCGTTTAAGCGCATCGGAGGATGAGCCGTCCTCATCTCTCGGTATATACGTCGCAGCCAAGATACTTTTCTCATTGACACAAGCTGCCTCCACGGGCGGTAAGAGAACAAAGTGCTTTCGGCCGAGGATCTGGACGTATATGTTCTCGTAGTTGTCTTTGTGTAGAGCAGTTGTGGAATACGAGTTCCCAAGCCAGAAGTTGATTGCGTCAGGATCCTGCTCTAACGCTATACGCGCGAACGGTATACTTTTAGGCACATCGGCGAAGAGCATGGAGTACTCGTTACGAAGATTATCGTTCTGGGTCTGCGCGTAGCGTGTTGGGCCTTCGTAGCCTTCCTCCTGCTCTTGCCGTTGGATCTTCTCTAAAACATTTTGGAAGGGTTCTTCTGTCTCATATGGCTTGACGAACACTGAGCCACCTGATTGTAGCGAGACGACTGAATCGGCGTTTCCATGAGGTGTGATTGCTACGTTGACGTTCTGACCACGCATGACACCGCTCAAGTACTCTGCCTTCCAAGTCTTTCTAGCTTTGAAGTCTTCGGCTCCGTTCCGGACTACAAAGGGTCGGTTGCGCGCGACATGGCGCATAAACTCTAATGGAGATGGTTCGGATTTGAACGTGTCGATTACTGTTGAGGAATTCAGGTCGTGGTAGGATGTTATTAGATCTGCATAGAGGTTTTAGTACTGATCATGAAGAAGAAGGCTATAAGATCCGAACACAGCTCCATGTTTGAATGGAAGTTACCCAAAGCTGAGACAGAAAGATCAAGGAGCATGGCATCAGCGTAGGGAACGTCCACACGCTTCACGGGCATGCTTCTGGAAAAGCCAAACTGAAAAGAATTGGAGAAAAAACAAATATGCGAGTGATAGTATTAAGAAAGACGAAAGCACCTCTTACAGCATCTTGCAAGATTCCCCTACCCTCGAGGTCGGGCGGTGCAGGCCTGGACAGATGATCAGCAAGGGACCATACGACTATCATACAAGTCATTTACCGCAAAGTGGCCTGCTCTGAACTCTGCAGTCCCACCACTTCATCATTAATATGAATCATGTTTGCACGTTCATATGAGAGTCGCGCAAAGTTAGTGAAGTGGGATGGCTTCAGCGGATTTAAGATGTTAGCGTCGGAGATATCACATCATCGTGGATTCCACACTTGGTCGTTCTTTCACTTTCACGATGCTCTTGCGATAATAACTCCGCATCGGCATCGCGAACGCTCCCAGGCATATACTCACAAGAAGAAAGATGCTAGAGCGATAGTAAAGCTCAGGATTCGATTGTAATGCCGCCACCATGGACCTCCCTCAACCGCTTCCCAAATGTGTTTGGCCGTAAGTCTTTTCGAGCACTACGCTCCAAACCACTTACTAACACATCTTCAGGTAGCGCGCTCATCGTTGCGAAAGGCTTCGTATTTCTCCACGTGTTCTACTCCTACATTGGCGGTGTAGGTGCTACCAGCGGAATCTCAATGGTTCCTACAATTCCCCACGATTACCTATCTCGCCCATGGATCCTCTACTCCTCGCTCCATCGCCGCGGCCGCAATCTCCGCGTTGGCGACGTAATAACTTACACCAATCCTAACTTTCCGAAAGAAAGCGGGTGTAAGCGCATCATTGGAATGCCAGGCGACTTCGTCAGTGTAGTCACGCCTGGACGCCATGACACCGATTTTCAGGCAGTGGATATTGAAGGGAAATGGGCGAGCTTAAGAGAAGAAGTTATAAGAGTGCCTGAGGGGCATTGCTGGGTGCAAGGAGATAATCTGGAATGGAGTCGGGACAGTAGGCTCTTTGGGCCACTACCGCTGGGGTTGGTCAAGTCAAAGGTGCTGGCTGTTATCCTGCCATTCAGAGAGGCAAAATGGCTTGGAAGTGAGCGTGATGTCTTGGATCCGAGAGAGAGTGACAAAGAGTGGGTAGTGAAGTAAATGATCAGGTGGCATTGAAGTGACGACAGATTGCGTTCAGGCTATGAGATAACTCAAGACTCTCCTTTGTTCGATTGGAAGAGTATGACTGCAGAGCTTTCGTGTATGTGAAGCTAGTCAGTAGACCACCAGCATCTTGTTAACTTGCTTAGATAATAAGCACACGGAGATATGGTATCTCCCACGATGTCAGAAGTTGCATACTAGCAGATGATTTATGTCCAACACAAGAGCTTCGCGGGCTGTTTGCAGCTCGTCAAGGTGTATCTTCAATCTCACAATCTCAGCACTTATTTCGCGAGCCATAATAGACTCTGCGTCCGAGTTCGACGATGCACTTGCTGGTGCCGCATACAGCTCACAGCGGCAGTTTGAGCAAGTCCGATTTTGTCTTGTTCGGTACAAATCAAACAGTCTGAACCTTCAGGTTGAGTACGTACGGGTACGACAATGGCCATGAAGAATTCGCCCTGACTGCGGAGGGCGAGACTTTGGAAAAGCTCGCCACGCCTCAAAGCAATGGTACGAGTAGACAAGTTGAAGGAAGACGTTGGGTGCACGAAGTCTAAACTTATCATTTTACTGAACTAATATGATATCATGTACCAAACTGCTAGTTCATTCGCTTGAAGGTCATTATATCCGAGCAGCTGGCCTCCCACCGATAGCTCATAGTCTACCGCGGATGTCTTCTCAATCCAAGGGAGTCACAGAATATCCGAAAGAGCTGTCCATTGTACTGACCCTGAACGTCAGCCTTTTCTGAACTACACTCCTTCCAACCAGCTGAGTCGTTGTCGCAACGAGACGGGTCTACTCTCGTGTCTCAGGAGCATTATCGTCCATGAGTATATTTTCAAAAGACTGCGCAAAAGAGACACCATTCGATACGAGCCTCCTCAACTCGGTCTGATGAAGTTGTAATTCCTGCATTTGCTGGTCAGCTTCCGAAAGCGACCTAGGATTTTCTGCTGGAGCAGGCTGTTCAACTGACGAGGTCTCAGAAAATGTGCTCACGGGGGACAACAGGATTCTATCATCGCTGTCGGTTACCCCGGTAGGCGGGCCAGCGGTCGGCCTAGGGCTGAGGCGGCTTGGGAGTGGAGAAACGTGTCGCCCATGAGGTGCTTGTGTTTGGGTAGTACGTTCAATTGGGGTAGCATAGTCAGCGGACCATATACTAGTTCCGAAGCCTATCGCCGTTGGATCTAGGAACTCGCGAGCCGATCGCAAGTCAGAAATTGCTGGATTGGCGATGTAAGGAATCGTAATTGGTGGTGGCCGTCGATTTGACGAATCGTTCAGTGTTCCATGCGGCAAACGATGCTGTGTGAGTCGGAGCACTACGTTCGCTCTACGCGCTCCATTGTCATCTGATTCTTGTAGGTGCCGGTCTAAGTGGTTTTGGACCTCACGAAGACGATCCAACAACACATTCTGTTCGTGTTGAAGATCACGAATAATGCGCTCAGCTGGAGTTGGAATTCGTCGAGAGCCACGGGTTCTATCGGCTATCGTGGATTGAGCATTCGAAGCTGGACCCTGTACGGATTGTGCAGGATCTGCAGCTCCGTTGTTCAGGCCCGGTTCCGATGATAGAGGGCGACGCTGTGCTATAGCACGTGCTGCCAGGGTGGCACGAGACTCCCGTGGCTGCACTAGGCTTCCATTTACTGTTGTTATTGACGCACTAGGACGTTCCAGCGGCATCGAAGATGTGGCTGAGCCTAACCGTTCATCCCCAGAATGCGAATTTCCAGGAGACGCAGTAACCCGCAATGCATCAGTCATGATATGGCTAGCCTGCTGACGGCGAATAGCTCCCCCACGAGGAAGACTTGATGTCCTTGTGGGAAGACTAAGCGCATCTTCTTGGGCCGAAGGATCATCTCTTGCACGATCCACGGCATCAGCCAGGTTTCCACTAGTGAGTTCGCTCCGCGCTCGTGGTGCTCGACGAATGGTAAGTTGTCGCTGTGAAGTGACCGCTTCACGCTGGACAGTTTCGGCGACTGGTTCGGCGCGCTCCTGTTGCGCCAGATTCCTTTGCAACTGGACGACAAACTCACGGTGGCGAACGGCCCTTGACGGTGCTATAGTATTAGTTGCTTCTACAGGGCGGCCGAATGATTCGCCCCTGGAAGAAGCAAGAGGTCGGGCAACACCAAACATTCCCCGGTCGATATCCTGAGATGGTGCCGTATGTCCATATTGCGGGTCTGGCTCATATAGTTCGTGTCGACAGTTGGGACAAGTACCTCGCTTATGGCCCGTACGCGGTGCGCTTTGATCGAACCAACTTTGTACACAGACTGTGTGAAACATGTGGCCACAAGCCTGGAACTTGATCACATCGTCTAGGAGAGGTTCAAGACATATCGTACATTCGGCTTCATCGGCGAGAGGCTCCGCTGTGGTGTTGACATTCGTCACCCCTGTCATGTAGAACTCAGGTTGAGATCGAAGAGAGGGCATATAGCCCTGAGTCTGACCACGCTGGGCCAATTGTTGAGATGAGTTTAGCAGCGCATCTTGACCAAGGGCCAGCGCTGGACCAGGCTGTAATATCGCGTCCAGTGTTCCAATTCGTTCTCGGGAAAGCATGATACGTTGAGCTTGTAAATCTGTGATTCTCTGTTGCTGACGCTGTACTTGGTACTCTAGAGAAGCTCGAAGATACCCTGGATTAGAACCAGGATCCTCTGCATCTTCAAGACGCTGCTCTGACGGCGGCGGTGGCGATTCCGTCCGAAACCCCAGACCAGTACTTCCGCTGATATTGTCAGACAACCTTTGTCTAGCAACGAGCACGTGTTCGGTTCTTGGGCCATCCACTAGCCTGATAGCTTGCGGCGAGTTGTTGTGATTAAGGTCGCTTGCAGAAGCCGTCCTCCAAGGCTGGGCTAGATCGCGCTCTTGAGTGTCATTTTGAGGTTGCGAATCACTTCGATCCGGCGATTGATTTGGCGGCGCCATGGCCACAGTCCAGTTGAGTTGGTTTGAATTGACAGTGGAGTGGTGGGGTGGATTATCAGCGTTTGGCGAGAAGAACAACAATTAGAAACAAAGACGGTGGAGGGTGCTACAAGTCTAGGTAAGATATAGTCGCCTAGCGTACTGAAGCACAAACGCGCCAAGCGACGAACGAAAGAGGGAGAAGGCAAGGGAAAGACAAAGTTGCAAGGTGTGGATTCCTAGAATTGCCTAACTACGGTACTCGCTGGTTTGTGATGTCAGCTAGGTCTTCGCATACTGTAGGTCGGTAGAAGAGTGAGCGAGACATACCATTGCGCAGTCACAGGCTCACTATTTGTCCCTCATTATCAATGCGATCTTCTCCAGATCAATGGCGCGGTTTACAAGATTGGAAAATAATATATTTGCATACTTACAAAGTCCCGCATATGATTCCCATATCGCCATGCCCTGAACGCCGTGGAATGCACCTTCCTTGCTACTGAACTCTCTCCTCTAATCCCAACTCTGCTTCTCAACAGACGGCGTACCCAGGACACCAACGCCATCGCCTCTTCTCCTCCTCTTACCCAGAACCTCACTACCCCAGTCAAACATCTGCCACGCCCAGCTACCAGCCACCATAACCCCACTCACTACGTTGACGAGTCTGACAATTAACCTCCAAAAGCCTCCCCACTCTTCCACTATCGCTAGCATGATCGGCTCGATATCAAACTTGACAAACACGCCCGGTACGTAGACATCCGGGACCGTGTGGGACTGGGAAGTGACGGCGTATTGGTTGGTCTTGATGGCGTGTGTAGTGTGGAAGATGTTCGAGGCCGGGTGATCCTGCGTCGACGTGATGGCTTGGAGGAGAGGGATCATCGAGGCGTCGTCGGTGTAGATGGTAGGCACGACGGAGATGTAGTATTGGAACTTGTAGAATTTGTCATCGGGTGTTGGCGTTACAGCGATGGTAGAGTCGAGCGGGTTGACGAGGGAGGGATAATACGGGCCGAAGGACATTTCGCGGATGATGTGAGAGAAGTTGAATGCTAGTGATTGTTAATAATCATAGCTTCGCAGGTCGCAACTCCCTCAACTTACTAGAATGGTCCAAATGTTCTCCAAACTCCATATAGCCATGGCCCCTAGCCGTGATATGAAAATCACCTTGCACCTTGTTGCCGATCAGACTTCCGTAGATGCGACAACTATCAGTCTGACCACGCACGCGCGGTGTCTTGTTGAACTTCCTCTTGCGCGCCTTGCCTAACTGCTCGTGTACATCCGAAATCTCTTCCCATCCAGGTGCTTGTTTCCCTCCTTCTTTGCCCAACTCATGCGTTCCACTTTCAATGTTCTTGCCGGTCCACTGCGACCATGACGTTGGATCCTTGCGCAGAAGTTCGCCAGCTAGGGTGCGGTCACCGGCAGCGTCTTGCATATTGACGTGAAGGTCGGCGCAGCGCATGGCTACTATCACGTCGAGATTTATTTGCATTTCGTGGGATACGCCCTTCTCGACGGCGAATGACTGTGTGGTTGTGCCAGCGAGCCAGCGCGATATCTCGGACCAGGAGAGGTAGATGCATGTCAGAATAAGCGTGACTGTCCATGCGGAGGAGTTGCGACCTTGGACAAGGTATGTCTTTTTGGTTTTGGCTATAGATGACCGTTAGCTGGGGGCGGTGGGTTCTATATTGGCTAGGTGTGCTGTCGCATGAGCCTGAGAAGTCGCATCGCTGGACATGTTGCCGTATCGAGACCATGGTACTACTGGTACATTCCCCCTCCTTCTTGAAAGCCGTATACAAGATGACACTTACGAAATGCATCGAAACTTGACACAATGCCGCCCTTGGAAGGCCCAAATGGATCCTCCTCGTGCCCATGGTCGTCGTAGCCGTTCATGGTGGGCGCTCAACTGTGCAATCGGGGTACTGCAGACCTAATCTCTGCTTGGCGAACAGTCAGATAAAGGAAAGAAGCGTAGGTGGGTTAATGAACGACATTAACAGTCGGGGCTCATGCCGCGTCGCGAAAGGCCACCTTGAGGTGCTGCAACGGCCCGCGTCCGTGCCCCCGGAAGAGGCCCGATTAGGAACCCCCGCCACGGCTGCTTTCACTCCTCGACTTTGTTGCAATCACAGCACCATACTTCGTGTCGAAGCTCGTGTATCATTATTTGTCATTCATTATGCTTCGTAGTTGTATTTTACATGTACCTCGCCGTGCATAGATCGTCCTCTAAGCGCTGGTATTGCCCAGGCCGCTGAACTTGCTGTCACCACTCTGGGCCATGTCCTTGTTGTCAACCGCAGCACTCGCCGCGTCCGCCTTTGCAAACTTGAGCTCCGCTTGCCTAGAGGGATCGTCCTTTGTACCGATCTCGCCGAACTTTGTGTTGCCGCTCATGTTGTGGTCCTCTGTCAAGTTGGCGCCCTTGGGCTGGAGAACGCTTGGGTCGATGTTGGTTCCAGCAACACCGGTAGGTGCTGTGCCAGCAGCGCCTCCTGACGACTTACCCAGGCCCTTGCCTGAGTTCATGATCTTTTCCTCATTCCATCCTTCTTGCGCGCCGCGTGCCTCGGCGTCAACGGCGGCGTCGAGCTTGGTGGCGTTGGATGTGTCGTGAGTGTTTGTCGTGGTTGATGAAGAGGGCTGTTGGCTTGCTGCGGCCTTTGGGTTGCCCTCGCCAAAGGAGCCGGAGCCCTTCAGAGACTCGCCTGCTAGAGAGTCTAATGTTACGGTGCCAACGCCCTCATGGATAGGGATCTTGGACGCAGGGTCGGTGGTGACCTGGAAACAACAAGTCAGCGAGAGTTTCTTGCATCTCGCATGTCCGACGAGGTCATCACAAATCCACAGAAAACGGAGTATGGAAGCGTAAAACACAAAGCATACCTTCTGTCCGTGTGAAGACGACATTTTGATGTTACGCGCAGTTTCTTGAATTGTGACTATTAGGATATGAAGTGATTCAATTAATTAGATGAGAGGAGTTGTGGTTGTTTGAGTGAGATGAGTAGCTTGGTCCAGTGCAAGCCGTCCCATGTATACCCTCACCCTTCGCGCCCCAATATACTTGCGTCATAACCTCGTCACATTGAAACATACCACCTTGCTTCAGCCTTACCCGAACGACCGTAGAGCAGAAAGCGGCAGAGGATCCGCTTCACATATCCTAGAAATGGGCATGCGTGCATGCTGCCGCTTGAATGGCGTCATGAACGGGTACTACTCGACAAGGCGCTATTGCTGCACTTGGCGCACGCGAGCGGTTGTCGTGACCGCGTCTTGCTGGCGTCAACATCAAGCATAGTATGATGGGGTTGATCAACGTGGTCGTCAGTCTGAGGATATCACAGGACGAAGATGTTGAAATATTGATTCGTTGATTCGTGTCATCCATTGGTTATTGTAAGGCAGCTCTTGCAGTCTGGCTACTAAACGCAGTGATAGTGGCCATCATAATCGTGAAATCCTTCACGCCCATTATGCTTCAGGTATCTCATTACTCTCCCTCGTACAGTACTCTATTGCTTGCCAGTAGTGTCGGCAAGACCAAAGTGATCCTTCGCCTCGCGTGAGACAGCGTCGTTGGGGATGCCACCAAGTCCATCCTTGGCCTCACGTCCAGCAACGCCGCCAGCGCCAACAGCGGGATCACGGAGAGCGCCGCTGCCGGAGGAAAAAGAGGCTTCTTGGCCACCAGAGCCAACGTTCACGGTGCGAGCGTCGGAGGAGTTGAAGTCGGAGGCGACGGGTGGCTGCTCGGGGAGAGGGAGGTTGGACTGAGCCTCGTTGACAGCCTGGGTGTTGCCCTTCATGTCGGTGGTGGTGTTGGAGTAGCCTTGCTGAGAAGAAACCATTTTGAATGTGTTTGTGTGCTACATATATGTTAATGGATGAAAAACAGACGCGTGCATGCTGGGGGGTTTAGGGTCTCGCGCCGGTAACGACTTCGAAGCTGTCCACCACACCATTTGGAGGAAACAAACTCACGTTGTTGGTATGGAAAGCGAGATAAATGCGTAGAAAAGTTGAACTCGGGGTTCGAAATGTGATTGAAGTTGTGGTTGTTATACTGGAAACAAAACAGTGTTCAGGCGCATTGGAATTTTATTATGGTAGCGGGGAGCTGAAGCCCCACCAGTGACGTCGGGTTGATGTAATTCTTTATCGAAGAAGATTCATGTCAAACTCTGACCAGGCCCTTCTCACATCATTGCAGATCGGATATGTTTTGGTAAATTCGGTTAGCGCCGTCTATGCTTCGGAAGGAGCGAGCCGCAAAGTGTCGCGTGTGGTGTCTCAGGCGTAAGCGACACCAACCTTGCAATGGAACGAAGACGACACTAATTTGCCGCTCTGAGACGATGAAGAACAGATGTGTATTGCAAGCGGCAGAGTGAAGCTCAAAATCAATACATCCTCGATTTCAGTACAATACGAAGAGTTCTGTCCATTCAAGCTCCAAAACCGTGGATAACACAGTCTCAAGAACGAAGACAAGTGCTGAGGAAGTGAAGAGAACGGTGTGTGGAGCTTCATAGTACGTTGTCGAACTTCCTAGGGTCGATGGCCTGCATGCGTTTCAAGGATATCCAGTATTGCGCGGATATTCTTCGGCCCCGGAAGTCTCGTCAACTGTTTAGATGGCTCTCGCTAGAGCAGCTGCTCACGGGATCGAGGCCCAGTTGCGCAAAAACCAATCTTGAAAGCGAGTTACCTGGATGTCTGGATAGACGGAGTTGAGGTAGGCGGGCACCACGAAATCGTAGCGCCCCTCTGCTGTTGCAAGGAGGGGTGCGAGTCGCCTCTGTCCAGCAGTGTCTCCTCCCAATTGCGCCATCGTCATTTGATATTCAAGGTCTGTAGTGTTAGCTAATGATTGTATAGATATGTTCAAGAGTGTTTGCATACTTGCGGGGGCTTGATAATCAATGCTAGCCCACGGCCGGTCTGACGATATGTTAGCAAGCTGTATCTTCAGTTCAAAATTGAGCATATTTACTTCTACACGCCCTGATGGTCTCGACCAGAGTATGGACAGTCATGCGTTCGCCGCACATGGTCATCTCCGATGGCCAAGTGGGCATATCGAGGGCACGAACCACAAATTGTGCCACATCGTATGCGGAGGTCAAGCATATCGATGCGAGGTTGTTAGCTGCGCCATAGATTGGCGCCATAGAAGTCATCTGCCGGGGGTCGGCAATGAAATCTCTCTCGTTGCCATGCCCGCTGTAGACCCCGAGGCGATGAGATATCATCCCATTTGCGGAGAAACGCTCATATAGTATGCCACAGACGAAGACCGTATACTGTATGTGGCCACGGTAATGATGCAACAAGGCCAACGCGGAGCTGCGTCCCCGGTCAAGTAGCGCGTTCTGGCCTCGCAGAGCTGGCTGACCTTCAAACTCTGCAGGTACAAAGCGACATACCCGGCATTGTACAGCGGCTTCTATGAGGCGGAGTTGTGGATTGCCCATGACTGTCGAAATAACAGTGTCAACGCCCACCAATGCATGTTGAAGAGAAGCGGAGTTGTTGTAGTCGACGATTTGACAGTTGTAGCCGGATGATATGAGGCTTGTTTGATGCTGACGAATTTTAGTGTGGCTTCAGAGCTAGGGAATAATGGCATCCCCAGGGGGGAGGGGGGGGCACTTACAGTCCGTGACAGAATGATCAAGTGGTGGCTTGTCGAGTTGTTGATCTCCTGGGCGATCAAGAGTGCTAGGCCAGACGTACCTGTGTATGTCAGAGGGGAGTCTGTATAAGTGGTGTACTTGCTTGTTGGATGGCTGCCTT
Source organism: Alternaria brassicae (assembly GCA_004936725.1). Classification (NCBI taxonomy): domain Eukaryota; kingdom Fungi; phylum Ascomycota; class Dothideomycetes; order Pleosporales; family Pleosporaceae; genus Alternaria; species Alternaria brassicae. The sequence goes on along the minus strand of CM016505.1, from coordinate 799,912 downwards.
ACCTGCTATTGCGATGCGCATATTGCTGGACATTGCTTCTTCGAAATTGATCCAGTTGGATGAGGATTCTGGGAGATATGGGCTTATGACTTCAAATCTGTATGTTCTGTTCCACAGAGCTTAGACGTAAGTTGGGCTTCAAGATTGTAGCCATCGACACCCTCATCACTATGATATAGAGGTCCGTGACTCACAGGGGTGGCATTGCATTAGTGAAGACGGTAGGCAGAACGTTCAGGCCATGGTGGTCGGCCTGAAATCTTCCAATAACGCTGGAGACGGCGCCCATTGGGGTATCGCTTACAATGCAAACCTATGTGGAAGTGACGTTACCAATGAACATGTTTTGCGGCGTAAAGTAACAGACGCAAAGCCTGTTGTGTCAGAGAATCTCCTCAAGCCTAGTCTAGTGCTAGCATCGTGGGAGAATGACTGCCACCGTCTTCTGTAATATTCAAGGATGTTCAGAGGTAGGCATGGCAAGATATGGTGAAGGGCTGACAGTGGATTTCTTAGCCTCTTTGGAACAGTTGCCTGCTTTCAACGCCTCTTCCACTGGAACGCTGGTTACCAGCCGGTTCAAAGGGGCCGAGTCACTGGTCTGATGTGTATGAAGGTCTCCGTGACTCCTGGTTGAACATGTGATACAGTGGAGACGCCATGCTTGTTGCGGGCGTGGGATAGACTCCGAAAAGAGGGGAATAGTAGCCTGAGGCATGCATCGCGCCAGAGAACTAGAGATGGAACCGATAAAGTAAAGCACTAGCCTCGACGAATGGAAGCTAGCCGGGCATTGGCACCGTATGTAGTGATATCCTGCGACCATACCACTAGGAAGTGAGCTCCAATCAATCGCGGTGTTAGCTCAACGTTCAGTCATGGCCCACATCCCGGTAGTAGAGAGACGGATCGCATTGTATGAAATAATCCCAAGTCCCGGAATTCTCGCAGCGGAGGCGAAGTCTACCTGTGAAAGTGGGCCCGTAGGGCTAGCCCTACATGGGGACGCGACCACACCTATCGCCAAACTGCAGTTTCTCGGGTGCGAAGGCCTCGTGCGAGGCTCTCGGTGCAGTAGCTCGGCTACACGAATGAGAGTCTAGCGGTCGGGTGGTGTTGCTTTGCAGGACCATCAGAGCGACACACCGCTGGTAATTGGATTTTGGGTAGGGGAGGCCTCCACCAATCACTCATCGTAGCAGATGGCTGAAAGGTAACAGGGAGATGACAAAATAGGGAAATGGGGCCAAAACCGGTGAGGCTCAAGGGTTGCGCGAAGGCCACAGGAACCAGGCTGCGTCTTCATCGTTAAAGGCGCAAGCATTGGATCTCCAGAAGTGCCGTATGCGTCGCGGAAAGATGGGATAGTAGGCTACTGACGAATGTTTTCTCCCGGCTTCGGTCCGAAGGGCGTGGTTTTACTCATCGCCCTAGGTGGAGACATGGTCGGCATGCACTGTGTAGGCAGAAAGGTACCGATCAGCGTTTACGCAAGACAATCGTGTCTCTAGGTTACGGACAACTCCGACTTTTACTCCCAAACCTTCTGCCTTGTATGAAACGTCTTCACCGGTGGATGTGGGGTAGCAGGAAAATCGAACAATGAGCGTAGAACCAGACAAATGTGTATGCAAAGGGTCAGACACTTAAGACGGACAAGTGAGTAGGCGCATCTGCGGGAATAGACATGGAGTGGTGGTTGAGCGTCGCGTCGTGCATGTTACGGTGAAGGTTGCCGCCAAGGTTGTGAGGATGCAGGCTGGACCTGGATAGTCGTTGGGTAGCGTGTCGCTGCCTAGACTGTACAGTAGTCGCGATGATGCATATGGGCCATCGGAGGATACCGACCATGGAGAGTTGGTGTGAAAGCGTGGGCATGACTGGAATCGTGAGGCGTTTGTCTCGTGTTTCGCGGATGTGGCGGGCACGGTCGAAAGTGCTAGCGCATCACGTGCCGACGCGCTTCACCGCGTTCTTTTCGAGTAGTACATAGTAACTTCTTTGGCCTTGGGCGCTTGCAAATAGAAAGTATCATCTGATCACGTCTCCTTCGCGTTTGCATCCCGCGTAGGAGCAGATGAGCTCTGGAAAGGGGCCGTGATTGACGACGACGAACCACGAGAATGATGAGCAAGCCCAGGAGATGCACGCGTTTCTTGTCAGATACGCTTCGACTCGACATGAATTGGACACATTGTCTGCTCAAGCTCGTACCTACGTGCCGAGCTGCAGTATGCATCATGGGCAGACATGAGGCTGGCGACAGTGTGACTGTGTGCACAGACAACAGGTTCAGGCAAGTGGTATGCACGACATAGGCAAGCGCCCGGCTCGGACCAATCTGATACGTACGCGCCTGGAGACGCGCCTCGCACACTACTTTCCTGCCACCATATTGCACGCGTTACTCTTCCTACTATAACATTCGTACTCATGGTCTTTCTTCTTTGACTACGCAAAGTCCAGTTTCCAGTATTCGTCCTTGTCATCCCATCATGTCCGCCTCGTCGCCCCTCCCATGCTTCTCGTCACCTGCGTCATCGCGTCTTCCCGCTGCCAGACGCGCCAGTTTTAGTGGTCAATTGGCCTTCCTTGTGCATTCGCAGGAAACTGTCGCAAACCATATGCCACCGGATGTCGACAACAAAGCTCTTGCCCGCCAAAAGAGAAGGCGCACCAGGTATGCTTCCTGCTTCCATCCCGTTCAAGTCGTGCCTTTCCCATCGCATTCGTGTCGACCCATGTTCAACGCGTTGGTTCGTGCTCAACCTACTGTACCTTCGGGAACTACTTCGGCCTACCCCGCGGGCAAGCGAACCTCCAGCACCCCATCAGCGCTGACCACGACATCTTGCAGCAAGGAAGACGAAGACGTCCTAAAATCCGAATATCTCAAAAATCCGAAGCCAGACAAGGCCGCACGTCTCGAAATCGTCCGAAAAGTCGCGCTTGGCGAGAAGGAAGTTCAGGTAAGACGCCAATTTTGCTCCACGTCACGAGTGCGCGCGCCCCTGCTAACATGGCGTCCTAGATCTGGTTTCAAAGTAAGTAATACCGTCTGCTATACGCGTCGCTGCTGCTTGCTGTTCGTCCGCCTTTTGCTGCGTCGCTTCGATATGTCGCGCCTGGCTTTACGTACGCATCATTTTCGAAACACGGTCTGATCACGCTCTGCTTTAGATAAACGCCAAAACGACCGGCGCCGCTCACGGCCTCTTGATCCATCTTCCACGGCATCGCTGATGTCTTCTTCTTCCACCATGTCGGACCCGCCCACCGAGGACGAGACGATGGTCATGGCGCGCAATATCGATAACGCGCCGGAGCCGAAAGAGTCGGACGAGTGCCCAAAGTCCGACCCACCAGAGCAGCCCGCAACGCCAGAACTCACTTCAGACGAAACCATTCCAGAACCGCACACCATCGACACTATCATTTCCGCGCTCGAACGAGAAAACACCAATGACGCAGTTGTAGAACCATCGACCGAGGCCCCAAGTACAGAAACTGCTTCCGCTGAAGTAAGCAACTCGCAACAGAATGCGCCATCTTCACAAGGCGCCGCACAACAACGCACATCATGGATCTCCAACCGTCGCAGCGCGTCGTTTGTCCGATATCTCGAAGATTACACGCCCGAAGTCATCACCTTTCCGAACCCCCCTCCTAAGCCTTCTGTATCGCCTGACCATGCAACAAAGACCCCTTCCCGACCACTGAAGCGCAAGCATTCTTTCGTACGGATATCGACCAACGAGGACGGCACAGCACGCATCGTCACTGATCTTGACAAAACCCCGTCACCGCCCAAGTCGAAGAAGACGCCATCCTCCTTTTCGCGTGCCGCTGCTGGCCTGCGACGAAGCTACAGTGCAGCTGGCTTAAACGACCGCCTAGCCGCCGCCGCCCGAGGCGAGCCTAGCCCAAAGGTACCAAGGACTACTTCCAACATAGGCAGGAGTAGGGATTCACGCGCTTGGGAGTTTTGGTGTGATCCGGAGAGTCGGTCAACAACCAGCCTGACAACACGTGCGGAGCAAGAAGAGAGTGGCAGTGCAGCTGACGCGATTGGAATCCTGCGTGCGAACCGAAGAATATTAGCACAAAACCAGGCACGCCAAAACAGCAGCCCGCTGATGGCACGCCACAGCTCGCACAAGGTACAGGGCAGTCCGCTTGTCAACAAGTCTCGCGGTGCCATGCAACGCGCCTCGACAATCAACGGCCGCTTTTTTTAACAATGACTACGCCGATTACAAGAAGGGCGGCGAAAGTACTGAGTCGGACGAGTTCCCGCATACAGAGAGCGACAAGGAGAACTGGGAGCCTGACGCGCCCAAGTCCGTGCGACGCGACCGTCAGGTCGCTGCTACGCCTCCTGCTTCCCGTGCAGCTCGTCGGATACTGGGAGAGAACACAGACCTGATGTCACAGACGTCAAGTCTCGGCGCAATGTTAGCCAAGGACAAGCGGAAAGGTGGCAAGAGTATCGTCGACCCGGAGCAAGATGATGAGCTACGGCAGTTCATGCACGGTGACGACGCGAGTGGTCGTTCGAGCATAAACTCGGCAGAAGAAGCAGGGTGCGTAGAGGGCCTACTGAAGCTGAGCCAGGGCCAATGGAGATGATCAAAGCACCTTGTTGCAGCGAATGGTTGCATACATTTCTAACGCACTTGACGATGGGTTGGCGCAACACTGGTTTCTGATTCTTTATTCTCATCATCGCATTTCAGCGCCGCAACATTTGTGTTTGCGTGGTTTAGACTAGGGGAGGCCTATCATGATGGCTAAAGGCGTTTGGGGTAAGAGGTATCTAGTGTTGCATGTCAACAAGTTAGTATCTGTCTGTCAAGCTTCCGCAAGGCCAAGCGGCTTTCTGAAATAGAAATCATATCATTCTTCAGCTTTTGTTCCTTGATGGGAAATCTCTGGAGGCAGAACCACGAAAGGAAACAAAGGAAATGCATAAAAAATGGGGAAGACGAAGAGAAGTAGTCGAGACTGAAGGATTAGCACCACGTAACCACCCGTAGCCACAACATTGTCATATGACGGATGAATCAGTTCAGTTCGCTTGTGCTATAAACAGAGACCAGCCAGCCACCCAGCTTCGGATACAAAGATCTACACTTTGTATAATCCATAGCTGTACAAATACACACACACACACACACATACACAAAAAAGACGTCCCCAAAAGACTACTCGTCCGAGTAGTCAGAAATTAGAAGATTACAAGGCGGTAAAAGTGACATTAAGTTGTATAAATAGGAAAACCGGGTATATGCAGGAAGAGCCAGAGCAAGTAGTGTGGAGTGCATGCAAGTCGTTCAGGTATCGGAGGAGGGGAGGCGCAATCGGGAGCAGGCGTCTAGTACTACTTGGCGCCTGGTGGGAGCTTGACGTTGTTGGAGAGCCAGGCCTGGTGGATGTTAGTGGGTGGAGCGCAAGTAGTTTTGAACAAGGCCAAACGTACCAATCCCTCAAAGATACCCTCTCCTGTTGTCGCGCAGCTAGGCTCGACCTTCCATACGTGGTCTTTGGCGATCTTGTCTAATTGGAGACGGTCCGAGACTTCCTTTGGTCGCATAGCTATGCGATGTTAGCGCAATATCCCCGGCAGTTGGGTTGTGTGTGTAGGCACCTCCGCTGAGATCCTGCTTGTTCGCAAATACCAACAGCAGCGCATCCTTCATCTCCCTATCTTGGATAATCCTTGTGAGTTCCGTCTTGGCCTCGTCGATGCGGGCGCGGTCGTTGGAGTCGATGACGAAGATAAGACCTTGGGTACCTGTGGTCGCGGTTAGCGTGTGACTCGAATTGGAGACATGGGAGAGGGTGGGAAGAGGTAGGGAGGGCCATGCGCGGTGCAGTCGCGTGCACACATGTCAACTCGCGTACCCGGAACGGTGCCCCCACGCGCCAACATACCAGAGAAGTAGTGTCTCCAGAGCGGACGGATCTTGTCCTGGCCGCCGACATCCCAGACGTTGAACTTGGTGTTCTTGTATGTGACGGTCTCGACGTTGAAGCCGACGGTCGGGATGGTGGTGACGTCTTGGTCAAGCTTGAGCTTGTACAGGATAGCTGCGGGGGAGTTAGCGATGGAATGTGGGACTGCCGGGTCGGGCTGCGTGGCATACTGGTCTTGCCGGCGGCGTCGAGGCCCAGCATCAACAGGCGCATCTCCTTGGACCCAAAGACCTTGGCCATCATCTTGGATATCGAGGCTCCCATGATGTCGGCTATTTGCTGTACGTTTGCTGGGATGAGGGTCTGGGGCTCCAACACTTGCGGGTCGTCGTGGAGAGTAGGCGGTATATCGGCGATGGCGAAGCTGTAGCTAGTGCGCGATTGGGTGCGAGCACAGGAGACGGCGGGCGACTGTGTGGCGAAGCGAGGCGAGGTGAAGTGAGGTGTGAGATGAGGTGAGGTTTGTGGGAGAAGATGTGAAGACGAGCAAGGACGGCAGGGACGGCAAGGAGGCTATCAGTAGCGACTCGGGTCAGGGTCTCGCATGGGCGCTGGCGCTGTTCTTGAAATGAGGTTTCATGCTGCTCAGGACTCAGGAGTGAAACGCAGCAGGCGCATTGCAGATCTCAGCAGCCCGTCGTCTGTGCGCGCCCAACGGCTTGATCGTGACAGGCTCCTCCTATGTAGGTACACGCCAACCACACCACCACCACCACCACCTCTCCTGCTTTTTGCGAGACAGAAAAGGGGCCGCATGGGTAAGATGAAGCAAAGGGACCGCGCATGCGTTACTCGCTGCGCGTACATACGTGCCAGCTGCAGGAAATCTGCAGCTAGAGCTGTAGTTTACTCCAGGGCTCCATGCCGTGTGACTTTACCGCCGCCGTTTGCATTACCACATGCCGGTAAACCCAGACATGCAGGTACGCGGCGCTACTCCTGACATTGATGAAGCCGTGGCCTTGTTCGCCGTTTGCGCGGAACAATGCAGTCGTTCACCATGCACGCTGCCTGTACCGCACGGCGTTACCGTGGCGCATGTCCATCTTCCCATCCTACTGGCAGTAGCACTACTCGGCTCTCTACCGTACGCCCTGCTATGACCGAGTCAATATCGTCAAGGCCTGAGAGGCCGGGCCAAGTAAGCCAATGTACCAAGTTTCTCCATGACAAGTCATTCAGATCTTCCGTGACGTCCATCCAAATGCCCGAGCATTACCGGAATCCCTCAATCCTCGGCCCGCATACAGAGTGCTTCGGTGCAAGGCTTGTACAATACCCATGCAAATTTACTACCATCAATCATGACGTGTTACACCGTGCGGGAGAAGGGTCGAAAGAAGCACATGTACCGAGCCTGAGGCATTGCTAATTCGGGGACGAACCCTGCCACCAAGCCTAAAGGAAATGTGGAAAAGCACTAAGCTCAGCCGGCAAGAGCGGTACCATGTACTAGAAAGAAAGGTGTTTGAAACTCTTGGATAACACGTAAGCTTCTTCATACTACCTGTGGAATGCACCATCTTTTCCCCGAGCACCCTCTACTCTACAGCCGTCTACGTCCAATCATGAATCTCTCTAAAATCCGTCGTCAACACCCTTGCTATTCTCCGCCTCCCGCCTCTCATTATTCACGGTCCACCACCATTCATGTATCTCCTGACTACACTTCCCTGCCTGCTCATCCCACGGCTTCGGGCTCAAGATGTAATGTACGTTCTTGACCTCTTCGTCCCTCCAAATCGCATCGTGCACGCCCTTTGACCGCAAAGTCTTCAACGCATTGTAGGTATAAGGCAGCGTGACCCAGCGACCGTTGAACAGGTCACCAAGTAGCGATTGGTCGGCGAAATCGTAGTTCATGGATGTCTCATTGGAGAGCTGCTCGAGAATCAGATTGTAGGTAGCGAGCGAAGGGTTTACCACTTGAAGACCGCCGTTGGGCATACGGAGACCGGCGGTTGAAGGCGCGCCGGTTTTTTGCGCAGCATCAGGGTTGGAGTGTTGGGATGTGAATGCACAGTTCTCGGGGATCCTGAATTCGTGTCAGTAGTGTCGCGTGAAGATGCAAGTTGGAGAGACGTACCAGTCCTTGGGGTAATGCGGCTTCTTCAGCGGATTGCACACGCAGGCATGGCTCGCAGCAAACACCCTGTCGCCCTTGCCGCCCGTACTTGGCGCATCCAGCTCCAAGTCCATGAGCTCATCCATATTCTTCAGGACCAACATGTCGCTGTCTAACTGTACCACCCTGTCATACTTCTCCAGCGAGAAGGGCGTCAGCTTGCTCCAGCAATCGTAGAATCGCGGGTCGTTGCTGAAGTCCTTTGAGATCTTTGGCAGCAAGTACTTGACATGCTGCTTTGGTATGCCGCGCTCATCAAGCGCCTTGTGGCCTTCTTCGGGGAAGGTATCGGTATAGAGAGCGATGAGGGGGTATTTCGAGCCGTGCTTCTTGAGCGCGTAGTCGAGGGTGAGGAGGCCGGTAAGGTATGCCGTGTTGGTGATGAGAGTCGTCCATACTGCGCCGACATCAGCATCTGTCTTTCAACTGCGCCCCGCCAAACTTGCAATATACCTTTCTTCGACTGTACACCCGCCGGCTCCGTATTCGCACTTGTAGTTGCCTGCATGTCGCTTACATGTACATCAATCCAGTCGCGCGCCAACTTAGTGTCACACAGTATCCGCGGTCAGTGGAAGGAACACTGTGTCAACAACAGAATCGAATCGCGCCATCTTCGGTCGCATATTACGGCGTTTGTCAAGAGAGGGGTCGGGCAACAGCGCGCTAATCTACGAATGAACGATCGCACCCATCTAGGTGTAGAAACCAATCTGGACCCTGGAAAAAGCCACTAAAATGTCTTCGGAGGTCCGAGCGAGTGTGCGCCGATCTTGCGTCCCTGTCGACATCGTCACCACATGCGATCGCGGACGCTATCACGTTTCCGATATGCGCGTCTACTGACCGCTGCTGACTGTTCCTACGAAAAATAATGGGTTGACTGTTTTTCACAACGCATCTGCATCGTCTGTATTGCTGTAGTTGTACATTGTGTTGAATGCTCTTTCTTGGGCTAGAGGCATGATTCCGATATTGTATTGGAGAACAGCGACGCGACAATGGCCACCTCAGCCCTGAACCTGAAGTCTGGTGACTCGATGCCGGCGGCTACTGCGCTGATAGCTACATCTGATGAGCCGAAAGAGTCACCCAAGCACTATCGCGGCTTTGTCGCTGGTGTTTTCAGCGGCATTGCTAAGTTATCTGGTAGATATACTGGTCCCCGATATCAGCCTTGAGCATGGCTAACAAAAGCAGTGGGCCATCCATTCGATACCGTTAAAGTCCGTCTACAAACGACTGAGAAATCACGTTTCCGAGGCCCTGTAGACTGCCTTATGCAGACGTTGAGGAAGGAGGGGTTTGCGGGGCTATACAAGGGTGCTACGCCGCCGTTGGTAGGATGGATGTTCATGGACTCGATGTAAGAGAATGCTCGCTCCCAAACGGTAGCCATCTACCCGTGTGCTAATATTGCAAAGTATGCTAGGGTCACTAAGCGTCTATCGCCGTGTCCTCAACGATCGAGTCTTTAACCCACCCTCACACCTCCGATTCGGCGAACAGCAGAGTAAACTGCCTGTATATGGTCACGCATTAGCAGGAACCATGGCAGGATGGACAGTCTCCTTTGTCGCTGCGCCGGTTGAGCACATCAAAGCACGCCTCCAAGTACAATACGCCGCCGACAAGAGTGCCCGTCTGTACTCCGGACCAATCGACTGCCTAAAGAAGATATACACCGGGCACGGAATGAGGGGTTTGTACCACGGTCTCAGTGCAACACTCCTCTTCCGCACATTCTTCTGCTTCTGGTGGGGAACGTATGATCTCTTCACACGACAACTACAACAACATACCTCGCTCTCAGCACCAGCCGTCAATTTCTGGGCTGGAGGCTTGTCAGCGCAGGTCTTCTGGTTGACGAGTTATCCGAGTGATGTGATCAAGCAGCGCATCATGACAGATCCGCTTGCGCAAAGAAGATTCCCAACATGGAGAGACGCTGCGAAAGCGGTATACACAGAGCAAGGCTTGAAGGGATACTGGCGCGGTTTCGTGCCATGCTTCCTGAGAGCATTCCCGGCAAATGCCATGGCCTTGGTTGCGTTTGAAGGAGTCATGAGGAGCTTGCCGGAATGAAGCAACGCTTCCTCAAGCTTGCATTCTCTTAACATTTTGGACTTAGCGAATTTATAGCAATGTGATACCATTACAAACGACACATGTATTATATGGTCAGATCTCATTCAGCAAGAACATGAAAATTCTCCTTGTCATATATCATCAAGTCGTTGTCGTAGCTTTTGTAGTATCTCATAGCTTGCCCTTGCTGTCCTCGAGCTCGCAGAATGCCTTGAATGTTACCAAGCCCTCTGCGTCCTCCTTATCTTCAGCATCAACATCGCTCTTGATGACCACCTCAGCTGTGGCACCAACAAAGTAGACAAAGCCCTCCTTTAGCACTTCCTCCTTGGGTCCCACACTAATCTTTCCCTTGCCCTTGGTGCAGAGGATGATGCTTGGTCCATCAACCGGATCAAATGTCGCCTTGCCACCGGTTCGGTTGAGGGCAGTCCGTACCACGGCAAACTCGGGAATCGGTGGGTTGTAGAGCTTGTTGCTGCTGTTGGAACTATACGCCGGCGCATTCAGCCTAACCTGTGAGTAGTCCCTAGGCTCCATCTTTTGCTCGCTAATTGGCGCATAGCTATACGTCAGCATCTTGGTCAGATTGTCGACGTCCTTGAACTTTGGCGTAAAGCCCGCGCGGACCACGTTGTCGGAGCTCGCCATGCACTCGATGATGTCGCCAGAGAGATAGGCGTGAATGTCGTCAGCCTTCAGGAACATTGCTTCGCCGACCTCTAGCTTCACGTAGTTGAGGAAGAATTGAACGAAAAGACCAATGTCGCCGGGGAATTGCGAGTTGAGGCGGACAACAAGGTCTGCGAGCTCTTTGCCATCGTTGGAGGGTGGGCCGCCGCCCGCAAACTTCTCGCCCTCAGACTTCGCTGACTCGACAAGCTCCTCGCTGGCAGAAGATAGCGCGTCCTTGTTCGTGTTCATAAGCTTTGTGAAGGCGGATTGTAGTGCCTTCTTGTTCTCTTGCATATCCTCTTCTTTGTCGGAAGTTTCCTTGCCGCTGATGGTATCCTCGAACTTCTTAGCTTCTTCCTCGCTAATAAGCTTGCGTAATGAAGGAACAGTCTTCAGGAAGTGGGCGATCTCAGCGAGGGGTCGGAAGCCGCAAAGGCCATCGAAGGGAGTGACCGCGATGGTCATTTCAGGCTTGTGGTTGTCATCTAGCGAGACATGAGTAATCATGCGTAAAAGTTTTGTGGTGATACTGACCTGGATAGTTCTTGGGGTCGCTCGCATGTAGTTGCTCGGCGAGCTTCTTGTTCGGGTGTGCTTGGATGCTCAAGGCCTTGTTGATGGACAGAACCTTGAACAGGAAAGGGAGTTTGTTATCATATTTCTCGGCGATTTCTGTGGACAGCAGGGCTTGGTTTTCTTGGACGAGGTCTAGAAGTGTTCGCTGGGTCTCGAGGTCTTTGGAAGGAAGTGAAGGGTGCGTGCCCATCCATAGCTGGGAGTGTCAACGACGTGTCAATCGAATATTCCGTGTTGCATACCTCGGCATATGGCTTCTCCTCTTCGATCGAGAAGTCTGATGCTGTCGCAGCGTGGAATTTGGCGGCTGCGGAGTCTTTACCGACTTTGCCTGGGTTGGTTAAGCATACTGCTGGCGCGAATGTGGGTGATGACGCGGGGCAGCGTACCCCAGTCGTAGCTGTTTACGCCTGGAGATGGTCAATTGATGTTCTTTCCCGTCTTTGTTGCCGCTTTCACTTACCGCATTCTAGTCTGATAAGAGGGTTCCGCATCTCAAAGCCAATTTTTGTGGGATGTGGATGTTGTGTTGGTATAGCGATGCCGCGATTTGGCGGGTGAGCTCTCGGCGGGGATCCACTTCTTCGGTCCCGCATAATCGTCACCCTTGCCGTTTGATTAAGCTCATGGAACCAACCCCTCTTCCGTAGCTAGCGTGTTCTACCCTGCATTCAGCGGAGTACATGCCCCCGACGTTGATCGCCTGCAGCAGCCTCTCCCTCCTCTGTCTCACTTCGCCACTCTCGCGCCGACACATGAGCTACCTGCAGCGCTCCAGGTAACACGGGAAGAGCTGGGGAGTTGACGGGCCACAACTTCCGTCAAGATGGCAGCCCGCAGCAGGCCTCGTGGTCAATTGAAGGAAGAGTTCGACGAGGAAAGGGTCATCTGGAACTCGATCAAAACTGACGGACGGCGCGTTGATCAACTCATGGTACGAGACATACTTTCTTGATCATCATTGGCATTGTCACCAATACCTCCACTCTCGCCTGCCATCGTTTGCTCATTATGAGCGAAGCACCGCCGGATCCTCGTGATTTCGATCGGTTATGGTTTATCTTGGCCACAACCTAGGTGATGATGGAGGTCCTGAGGGAGAAGACCCAACAGAGCCGGATATGTGGCAAGACCTCCAAGCGCGGTCCATTGTCTGGGGCGCAATTCCAAGCTCTATCGCATGCTTTACCCTATTATTGACTACACAAATATATGTTCCTTTGCTGACGTACCGCAGAAAGAGTCCAATGCCTTGCAAGAGAAGATTTCCGCTCTTGTCGCAGAACAATCTGCTCGTATCGGTTCGTCAACATCTCACCGACTATCATCTATCCATCGTTGAGCTAACACCATTAGACCGTGGCGAAGAAACCTCAGCCCGCATTGACGATGAACTCGAAGATCTTCTGCGCGACAACATCCGTAATCTCAACGAGGCACAAACCCTTCTGCAACCTGTCGAAGGTGGCAATGATGTCCATACCCAGATGACGCTACTGGCCGCCCTCCGCATGTCGGAAGAGGCCCCACCTTCAGCATCACGAGCCACCAGCGTTGGACATGGAAAGTCTGGACGTGACCGCCAAGGCAAGCGAAAGCTGACCGATAGCATCGATGACCGCGATAGCATGGCTGCGGACAGTCCTGGAGGCCCTAGTCCAAAGGTCGTTATCAGCAGCCAAAAAGATCGACTGGTAGCCAAGTCAGGCGGTAGCAGAGCAGGATCGGTACCTGTTGCGAGAGAGGGAAGCGTCAAGATGGATGAGGACGATTCGGGTAAGGGTAAGATGGTTCTTCCTTCTTCCAAAACCAAGCCCACAATCAAGTACAAGACCAAGCGTTGAGCTGTACTTCACTATTGGCGTTCTTCTTAGACGGCAGATGATACCCACTCTGGCAAATTCCCTTTCGGCTTGTTCGAGGTTTGTAGTCGGATAGGCAAGCTCATAATCCCACCTCATCTGATCTCATACGTCCTTTTCAAGTGCTCATGCCACATGTATTATTCTTCCTATCCTAGCGCCCGCTTCATGTTTCCGTCACCATCCCATCTCCCTTCAGACATCACGACAGCTGACGACCAAAATACAGAAGTCCGACCACGTCTATCACCGCAGACTGAGGTCCTCTATCGAAATAACGCGAAGAACCGCTCTTCATCGTCCTCCATGTCATTCGAGGGTGAAGGCATCCTCTGTCGCGTGACGTCGGTCATCGGTGAAGGAAAGCAACGTCGGTACGAGATCATCGATGCTGATCCGGACCCCCCGACACCATCAGTACCGTACCGTGCTTCTGTAAACCACCTAATACCCATCCCTCCCCTATCCTCCAACACCACACTGCCGGACCTTAGCAAGGGGAAGAATGTGCTCGCTCTATACCCTGGTACTACAACCTTCTATAAGGCGGAAGTGGTGGCTGTATGGAGACAAATCGACGGCAAGGTCAAGAAAGAGGATGGAGGCAAAGAAGGAGAGACTGTGGATAACCTCGTCAGATTGAGGTTTGAGGGTGAAGACGAGGCAGATCGCGAGATGAGTGTCGAGAGAAGGTATGTACTGCCTGATCGATGAGTGGGCAGCACTTGGGTTCATCGAATAAGTCGATGGACTCTATTCAGGTGGGCTTTATATGGGATTTGAATACCGAGGATTGGATAATGGTGGGCGGAGGATGTCGATTGGGATGGACTGAAGATACCGCATGTGATGCATTTTTGGTTATAAGACTTTGCATACTGGAGTTGCGCTTCTGGAGCTCAATACCATCTTTACTTTACTCACGGAAACTTCCATTCATCTTGCAATCGTTCGCGGTGTAGTCCACCTGGGCACTGGGCAGTCATAGAGCACAGCCAAGCCACTAGCACCTAAAGCGGCTCGACCCCAGGGTGCTGTCCATGGATGGCAAACTTGAAGCCCTCCCAACGACCCAACGACCCAACTCAAGTCGACGCGACCCCGCACACGACACAATACGTACTCTGACCAAGGATCAAATGTCGCGTCACTAAGAAGAAATCGGCGTGCGCCTACCATCCCACCCACAAGCTTGCAACCCAATCACACACGCGGCTATCGAACGCCTCTGACCCGCGCCGCACGCCAACTCCACCAATATCCGCAGCTACCTAATCTCCACCACCCGCACACACCGACATCGCCATGAACAACTACTCTTTCCTCGAGTCCTCCCAGCAACAAGCCGCCCAACAGCAGCATAATCAAAACCGCCCACCCCCATCTCCCTCACATTCACAAGCCGGCAGTATAGCAGGTTCGCAAGCTAACGGCGGCGGCCAGAACGGCATTCCAATGGTCAATGGCTTGCCGAGCGGGGGCCAGCAGACGGACATGAACCATCTGTGGGCGGTGGTGCAGCAGTTGAGTCAATTATTAGAGGAAAACAAGGCGCAGACGAGGGGTATCGTGGAAGGTGTCGCTGCGATACAAGGGAGGGCTGCACAAGAAGAGGGAGGTGAAGTCGGTGGTGGGCTCAATCTGAGAGGTGGAGGAGGCGTGGGCGTGAGGGAGGTCAACGGAGAGATAAATGGTACGTTAGATCTGCCTTGGGGAGGTTCCAACGACCGCATACATCTGATCTCCAACGAGCACATACTGACATCTCTCATAGCAGCGACAGTATCGCACCTACAATCACAGCTGACGGCCGCGCAATCCACCATCGCCTCCCTCACCTCCTCCAACGCATCGCTCTCCGCCCTCCTTACCGACTACGAATCCGCTTTAACTCTTCTCCTCGACAAACTACGTCCTTACGCCTACTCTCAAACCTCTGCCATGCTCGCATTGCACAAGTACTACCGAGGACTTCTTGACCAAGAGCGCTCGATATCTATGGGGCTGCGGCTCGAACATGCAGACTGGCAAGCAGGGTTGAGTCGCGTGGCAGAGAACGCGAGGAACGCACTACGATGCCAGAGCGAAATTGAACAAGGTTTGAGAGGCAGATGCAAAGAGCTGGGCGAAGAGAACCGAGTGTTGAGACGCATGGTCGGGTGGGAAGAGAGGGAAAGCAGTGACGACGAGGCCGAGGGGAAGGCGTAAATGAATTACTATGAGGTTATCATGGGGGGCTGCATGCTTGGAGTATGTTTCTTATGCATAGCGTCGGCGTTTGGGGCCTCACGAGGCACCCACGGTTCTTGCGTTCCGTTTATCCACTGCTGGGAACATTTCTATGCTAATAAAACGACGGAAATATCAATACCATCGAGCTACACAAGTGCGATCTCGGCGGCTGATAGAGACGTGGACAGTTCGTCTTCTTTGGACCTGGAGCTACCTTCTTCATAGTTTGGGGTGTCTGCGATTGAAGGTGAATTGGTTGGCTTGCGACTTTGTTCGCCACAGAACTCTCGCATCGCGTACAATGGATACCAAGTCTGGGCGTTCTTTATTCCTTTCTTTCTCATATAGTAAGTCGGACTGTATACGAAGCCCAGAGTAAGCCTCGGAGTAATAATCTGCAACATCGACCGTAACAAGGTTCAGAGGTTCACTGCATGCTCGACAAGAAAGGTCTCATGTTCCCGATCTACGAGGTCGCCCAGGCTGCCAAAAGCGTTCCCTGCAACTACAGCAACCACCCACACGTTTCTATCATGCCCGCAATATTCTCCAGCGAGATTGTATCATCGTCGCTGAGCTACGTAATGTCATTTTGGCCAAGATATGTGACGAGCGCATATATCGCGTCAAGCTTCGTTCTAGAGATCTATACGGAGTCATACAGGACGTGGACGGATATAGCAAGGTGGGCAGTCTCCCGATGCTTCGGCGCCATATATATGGTGTTTGCAGATTACAAACGCTGTATCTGTGTTCCAGTCGATAGGCTTTCGGTAGTCTGTCAGCTACGTCCATTTGAAGTTTGTATCCCATGACGTTGGCACGGTCTCACCGAGACAACATAATATTTTGATCAAGTCAATAGCGTCATCAACAAACAATATTGACGCCAACAGAACGTGCTCTACATCACGTAGTCGCTCTCTTCGTTCATCTTACTAACTAGCATCAGTTGGAGGTATAGGTACCCCCGGTTCCCTCTTCTCTTCCCTCAACACATGGAGCTCAGAGTGTCTCTCCAAACATGGCGACCCTCCAATGGGATGTCTGACCAAAAATTACGACTGTTACCAGGTCCTGTGGGCGGGGTGGCTGGTTTTAAAACGAAGCTTTGTGACATCGATCATGCCTCTGCCTGTTTTCGAGAAGGGTTCAAAGTGAATTGCCGTAGCATGGCATTTTCATTTGACATAACCATGTGATATGCGACTTTTGTACTCGGAAAAACAGGAGTTTGTGTACTGGGATGTCGTCGAGGAAAGTTTGTTCGGACTCGAAGTCGAGTTGAGAGTAATCTGAATACTAACACGATACCTTCAGCTGAAATAGATTTAAAGGGAGTCTACAGTATCTCTTGGAGGAATAAGATAATCGGTAAGAGAACAGACAAATAGTCTCACACGCATACCGCCACGGCTTGCCCAGACTCCCGTAGACGACTTCCTCGCTTAGCCCAGTACTAGTTAGCTACCCCAAACTACCTCGGCACAGCTAGTATCCCCCGCAAAACACACCTCACCACCTTGATTCCACGGCTCGCCTGAGGCCTTGTCTAACGCGACGGAGCCAATAGTCTTGCTATCTTGGATTAGCGTGCCGTCTGTGCAGAGATGGATGCCTTGGGCGTATTCGAACCGGTGGGTATTGGATGGACTACATGATGTAGTCCCTTGCAATTTTCCCTCAAGTCCTCCTCATCTCACTTGAACACCACGATAATACTTCAGGGACGAAGACTCTATTGAGTGAGTTACTGTTGTGTATACATATGTACCCGATTGAGTGGGTGCTAATGCTGACTAGAAACTCACTGACGCCTGCTCCTTCCGATTTCGCAGGCATTCAGGAAGGGATACAGTACCAAGCTCGGTATCCAAAGGATTCGTTGGCCAAGCACCAAGAGTAGAAAGACCCTATTTCAAGGGATTCGAGGTGCTGCGCCCTCATCAAAGATTCTACAACGTTACTTCCTTTCCAGCATTCTGTAGATCGAACCGCAAAGATGGTAATCAAGTCCCGGTGGTCATTCCCTATACCAAACGTTTCTTTGCCAACCTATGTTTTCGACTCGCCTACCGCGGAACTACCGAGGACACCACTCTATATTTCTGCAAGCGACCCTGAAAAGTACAACATCTCATTGCACAAGTTTCGGCACGATGCGCAACGTCTCGCTTCGGGTCTGCGGCGCGCTGGTCTTCAACCAGGAGACCGAGTACTGCTCTACTCTGGAAACACGATGTTCTTTCCAACAGTAGTGTTGGGTGTCATCATGGCAGAAGGTATCTTTACAGGTGCAAATCCAACCTACATTGCCCGAGAGCTAGCGTACCAATTGAAGGACAGCGGGGCGCGCTTTATGATTTGCGCGGAAGGCAGTCTAGAGACAGGAATCGCAGCTGCAAAAGAGGCAGGCATGAGTTCTGAGCGCGTTTTCATCTTTGACGACGGTCTTGCAACGTTCGAGGGTCGGAAAGTAGAGAAGAGTACCGAATTGGGACACATCCGCCATTGGACTGAACTTCTTGACACCCCAGAACGCGGTAACGCTTACTCTTGGCCCAATCTACAAACACCAGAAGAACTCGATCGAGTGGTAGCACTCAACTACTCGTCGGGAACGACAGGCGTTGCGAAAGGCGTTATGATAACGCACAGGAACTATGTCGCAAACACCAACCAACAGACCCACATTCAGACACTCGCAGAAAACTACGAAGAGAGTTTGAAGAAGAAGAAATCTCTCTGCTTCCTCCCCATGTACCACGCTATGGCACAAGCTATCTTCTGTTTCGGCGCTGCGAAACAGCGTACACCCGTCTACATGATGCCCAAATTCGACTTCCTAGAGATGCTACAGTATGTGCAGAAGTACCAGATCAGTGACTTGGTGCTGGTCCCACCGGTCGTAGTAGCCATGGCCAAGCATCCAGCAACGAGGAAGTTCGACCTGAGCTCTGTAACCCGTGTATCTTCTGGCGCCGCCCCCCTCGGCCGAGAAGTGATTCAGGAATTCGAGAGTCTATGGCCGAATGGGCAAGTCAACGTCAAGCAAGGCTACGGTATGACAGAGGTCACGTGCGCGGCAACTACGTTTCATCCTTCCATCTACTCTGACAGCTTCTCTGTCGGTGAGATCTTAGCAAACTGCGAGGCGAAGATTGTCTTGGACGATGACGGCAAGGTCGAAGCGCCACAAGGCGAGAGAGGCGAGATCTGGGTTCGCGGACCCAACATAATGAAGGGGTATTGGAACAAACCTGATGCGACGAAGGAGTGCCTGACAGAAGACCAGTGGTTGAAGACGGGGGATGTAGCATATGTGGACGGGCATAACCACTTCTTCATCGTAGACAGAAAGAAGGAGTTGATCAAGGTGAAGGGTCTGCAGGTTGCGCCAGCGGAGTTGGAGGCGCTGCTACTTGATCATCCAGATGTGCAGGATGCTGCCGTCATCGGCATTACAGCGTAAGTTGATCCGGTTCTCTCAATCTGACAACTGCTAACCATAGTAAGTCATGGCGATGAACTGCCTCGCGCGTACATTGTGCCTCAGTCGCAGGACAAGGCAACCCCAGAAACTGCTGAGAACATCAGGAACTGGCTGGCTGAGCGTGTCTCTAGACACAAGCGGTTGGAAGGTGGTGTGCACTTCGTGGATGCGATTCCAAAGAACCCATCTGGAAAGATTATGCGGAGACAATTGAGAGAGAAGGCCGCGCTGAATGATGCAAAGGCGAAATTGTAGATCTGATAGGTTTCGTCTCTCAGAACATAGGCATGTCAATTTACGCCCAGATTGTGAAACTGATGGCTTCGTGGCTCTTGCTGCTTTGATATATACATGCAGCATTCTCCGCTCGTGACTGACATGATCGTAAGCCGTTTGCGCATGAGAACACCCTAGTTGCTTCGCTGTCCGCTCTTGGCTGCCCTCAGCTCGTCCATCTTCTTCACTCGCTCCTTGAACTCGTCGTATTGGCACTTCTCGTACGAGTGTCGCTCGTTCTGGGATTCTGGTCAGCCGCCTGCCCGTGGTCTTCTTTCCAGCCCGGTTCTCTGCATACCTCGCACTTCCACGGTAGGTAGTACTCCTCGTACCGACACCGGTTTAGGGGAATAAGAAGATGTGCGCATGAGTCTCGGTAGGGTAGCGGCAGTTTGGCGGCGCTCATTTCCTCGCGGGTAGCCTCTGCAATGCCGTCAGTCTCTATTCCTCGTGACCAATTGCGTCAACATGATTGGCCGGACGTACTCGCCGGCACGCCGTCAAGGCCGACGGCATGCTTGATTGTATCTGTGACAGTCATACTGGCGGCCCTTGGTGGTGCAAATGTTCAATGGCGCGCGGGGGGAGGGGGGCTGGTGGGCAGAGGGTCGGCTGCGGGCGAGCTTGCTGAGGTTCACTTGCGGTCGGCAAAGGGAAGCTGACCACGGCCGGACCCCGACGCTTGGCAGGGCAGGCGCGAACGCGGCCTTCCAACGCGACTCCCCCCAGGCCCGACGCGAACTGCAGACACGCCCTCACGAAATCACTTGACACGCCTCCGACACACGTTGTTACTGCTCATCGAATGGTCAAAATGCCCCCCGCGCCCGATGGCAAGATTTATTCGGCAACATACAGTAATGTGCGTAGTAGCCACCGCTTGCGACACGGCAACCACGGCTTTGCGACGATGCGCTGACAAAGCTCAGGTTCCTGTCTACGAGTGCAATGTCAACGGCAACCATGTCATGCGCCGCCGCGCCGACGACTGGATCAACGCCACCCACATCCTCAAGGTAGCCGACTACGACAAGCCCGCCCGAACCCGCATCCTCGAGCGCGAGGTCCAAAAGGGCGTGCACGAGAAGGTCCAAGGTGGATATGGCAAATACCAAGGCACATGGATACCGCTGGAGGAGGGCCGGCACCTGGCCGAGCGTAATGGCGTGCTGGACAAGATGCGCGCCATCTTCGACTATGTCCCTGGCGACAGGAGCCCTCCGCCTGCGCCAAAGCATGCCACCGCTGCCTCGAATCGCATGAAGCCCCCCAAGCAAACTGCTGCTGCCGCTGCCGCTGCCGCCCGGAATGGTAAAAACGTCTATTCGCTTGAGTCCATGCAGTGTACGAGGTCACTCTCATTGATCATCGTTCAAGCTTCCGTGAAAGAGAGGTGAAGCTGACTTGTATCGCAGCACTTGTAACTACCTCCGCGCAGTCGCAAGTTAGCGAAGAGCCGTACGAGGCCTCCCAGATCAGGTCGCAGATCTTCCGTGAGGAGACGCCGGACAACGAGACTGTGATTTCCGAGTCTATGCTGGGCGACGCCGACATGTTGGATTCCTACTCAACGGGCGGCGGCAGAAAGCGCAAGAGAGGGATGGACCAAATGTCTCTTCTGGACCAGCAACATCAAATATGGGCCGATCAGCTACTGGACTACTTCATGTTGTTGGACCACGAATCCGCCGTCTCATGGCCCGAACCACCACAGAGCATAAACTTGGACCGACCGATCGACGAGAAGGGACATGCAGCCATGCATTGGGCCGCGGCAATGGGTGACGTCGGCGTAGTGAAGGAGCTGATACATCGGGGAGCGCGCATCGATTGTCTGTCCAACAACCTGGAGACACCACTGATGCGCGCCGTCATGTTCACTAACAACTTCGACAAGGAGACCATGCCCAGTATGGTCAAGATTTTCCAGCAGACGGTCCACAGGACAGATTGGTTCGGTAGCACCGTATTTCATCACATCGCGGCGACCACCAGCAGTTCGAACAAGTATGTTTGCGCAAGATGGTACCTTGACTGCATCATCAACAAGCTCTCGGAAACGTGGATACCGGAAGAGGTCACGAGGCTACTCAATTCAGCAGACCAGAATGGAGACACGGCCATCATGATCGCCGCGCGAAACGGGGCGAGGAAATGCGTGCGAAGTTTGCTGGGGCGCAATGTTACAGTAGATATCCCAAACAAGAAGGGCGAGACGGCAGACGACCTTATCCGAGAACTCAACCAACGACGACGAATGCATGGACGAACACGGCAAGCCTCATCGTCACCTTTTGCGCCACCGCCAGAACACCGACTCAACGGACACGTACCGCATCTAGATGGAGGGCCGCTGATTGCAGTGCCCTTCCCCAGCATGGCTGTTCGAGAACCTGTCCAGTACCGCTCACAGACGGCTTCACACCTCATGACCAAAGTCGCGCCAACACTGCTGGAAAAGTGCGAAGAGCTAGCCGCAGCATACGAGTCGGAACTTCAGGAGAAGGAGGCTGAATCTTTCGACGCAGAACGTGTTGTGAAGCGACGCCAAGCCGAGCTTGAAGCCGTACGAAAACAGGTAGCAGAGTTACAGGACACGTCAATTGGCTTACATGTTGACCTCAACGATGACGAAGCAGACCGGCTGCAAGAAGAGGAACTGCGGTTGCTGGTGGAAGAAGCCGAGTCACTCCTAGAGATTGAACAAAAGGCCGAGCTCCGTCGACTGTGCAGCAGTATGCCACAACAAAATGCGGATAGTTCGCCCGTGGATGTCACAGAAAAGATGCGACTGGCACTACTACTACATCGTGCGCAACTCGAGCGGAGAGAGCTGGTCAGAGAAGTCGTGGGTAATTTGGGTGTAGCAGGTATGAGCGAGAAGCAAGGCACATACAAGAAGCTTATTGCGAAAGCGCTGGGTGAGCGGGAGGAAGACGTCGAGTCCATGTTGCCTGAGATCCTGCAAGAGTTGGAAGAGGCGGAGACACAGGAACGAGCTGAGGGGCTGGATGGAAGTCCGTTATAGGTGTTGTTACTTGTCAATAAAGCCATGGCGTTGGCACTGTGACGACGAGAGTATTTACGACCGAGATGGCGAACATGTACCTCTTAATGCATACACGTTTCTTGCTGCCGTCGCTCCAACGACAGCCCGATTTACCCAAGGCTGGCGCGTGTATCTCAAAAACATCCGGCCGCGCTCATGGGATTCATGATGGTGGTCTCCACACGACTAATGCGTGTCAGTTGCTTGTGCATGCGTGGGGTTAACGACTTCCAGATGACCTTGGTACGCACGGCGGCTGGATGTGACTGGATCACGCATGGGGCTAAGCTATGACGTGCTCCAGACGGACCGGTCGACACCCAGCTCTCCGCACCTCGAGATGCCGGGCTTGATGGAGCCGGAGACGATTTCTCGACGACATGGCGAGGAGGAAAGGGGGAAATTTGGTAGTCTCCAGGCTGCGGGTGCTGGGACGCGTAGCCCGGAGGTGAGCTTGGCCGCGATTGGACCCGGTGGCGGGGCGGAAAGCAGGGGCTTGGCTGTAGGGCATTGCACCAAGACCTGAAGACAGATATCAGCAGTTCGCAACTTGTCCAACTGACCAAGACAGCATAGCCTGTCTGCCTGCCGCCGCCTAACCCCAATACCATTACACGCTTGCGGCGGTCCCACCCACCTGCCGTTCGGTACTGTCACTCGCTTGCATCCGTCGCCTTATGCCTGAGTCCATTCCGCTGAGGAAGAAGCCTCCGCCGCCTCCTCGTACCCTCGTCCACACCCTCTCGGAAGACTTCACCCTTGAGCCCCCAAATAGAAGTACTTCGCCCGTTGTTGCCTCTGGTTCCAATTCCCGACAACTTCCCAGGACACGCTCTTCGTCGCGACAACACAGAAAAGCGAACGGCAGAGGTGTTTCTGCCCTCAGAGAACCGGATAGCCCAGGCAATTCAGAAGTCGAGTTCGACGACTGGGATGAACACGACGCTGCCATGCCCTCAGATCTCAGACCGTCAATCGACGTCAGAGATGGACGCGCGAATGCGCCCCTGTTAGGGCGCAAGACCGAGGACGATGGCATGGATGAAGGCTTGTTGGGGAGGAGCACACATCACTTCCACGAGCGGGATCCGGAGACGCAAGCAAAACATGAGACGCGGAAGAAGTACACATATGCGGCCTTTCTACTTGCGCTAAGCTTGGTCAGCTTCACAGTACAGACGGAGACGGCGGTATACATCCAGCATCAGCTGAAATGGGAGAAGCCGTACTGCATGCTCTACATGACCCACGGCTCGTGGGTTGTCTTATGGCCAGCAACTCTTTTCTTACTACGTCTCCAGCACTGGAGCGAGCCATGGCCGACCTTTTGGCGACGACACGTCCAGCTCCTCCGCCAAACCGCCCTCATGGTCCAGCATCAAAACCTCCACCCCACGCCCCGCCAATCGCAGGTCTCGCCCGTACGATACATGCTCAAGATGACGGCCTTCATCACATGCGCCCTGACACTGGCGGGAGGAAGTTGGTACGTGGCTGTAAACCAGACCACGGCGAGCGACCTGACAGCCATCTACAACTGCTCCGCCTTCTTCGCCTACGCCTTCAGCATTCCCATTCTCCACGAGAAAGTCCGCGCCAGCAAGATCATCGCCGTAGCCATCGCTATCGTAGGCGTCTTCGTCGTCGCATACGGCGATACCTCACCCGCGAAACACGGCTCCAAGTCTGGAGGCGGAGCCGGCGGTGACAAAGCGCCCTCATCGCATGAGGCTGAGAACCGCGCTTTTGGTAACCTCGTCATTGGTATCGGAAGTGTCTTGTATGGTCTCTATGAAGTGCTGTACAAGAGACTTGCCTGTCCACCTGAAGGCGCAGCACCCAACAAGGGCGTTATTTTCGCGAATCTGTTTGGAAGCTTGATCGGTGCTTTCACTCTATCGGTGCTGTGGATTCCGTTGCCTATTTTACATTACACGGGCTGGGAGTTGTTTGAGCTGCCGCAAGGGGAGCAGGCGTGGATGATGGCTATCAGTGTGTTGGCTAATGCTAGTATGTTCTCCCTTGTCCCTTCCTACACACCACAAGAAAACTTTACAGAATGCTAACTCCGTACCAGCCTTCTCCGGAGCTTTCCTGGCACTCATTTCCCTCACCTCACCTGTCCTCTCCTCCGTTGCAGCACTCCTCACCATTTTCATCGTCGCGCTCGTCGATCAGCTTCTCCCTCCGCCGCTCAACTCGCCTCTTACACCCGCTGCTATCGTCGGTGGCCTTCTTATCATTGGTGCATTCACTTTGTTATCATACGCGTCATACAAGGAGATGGATGAGGAGAGGAGACATAAGCTTGAAGATGCACCTAGTGAAATGGATGACTAGGTGTTATCTGGGCATGTAGACAGTCTTCTTTCGCCATCGAAAATTCTTCGTTTGTTGGAACTCTTTGGCTACACACAACATCTAGGGTGGTTTGTCTGGGCGGACTTTCACGCAGACCCTTTTTTCGGGTTTTGTCTATGCGGAGACAGGCCGAGATGGTTAGGGTATTTGGTATTGCGTGCTTTGACTCGCATTAGCATGGCGTGCATAGATGGCGTCACTGGCGTTGTATAGGGTGGACCGAATGGTCATCCTGATGTTAGAATGAATCTTGGTCGTTTTACTGCTCTTGGAACTCGATGCTTTTGGGCATCGAACGTATTTGCTACAGTGTGATTTATGTGCTCGAAGGGGAGACGTTATGCCGAATGCACTAACCGCGAAAGAAGAGAGGTCAGCGTGCAGTGGAAGAATCATGGTGATACGGGACAAAGACTATGCGAAGGCCAAACAGATATTTACCCGGATATCATTACAAGTAGAATACAGTGTTGTAAGAGAAACAACACCATTCAGATGTCGTTGTAATGGGGTTCTGGAATGGTCGTAGTGGTATTGGTCGACCCTCGGTAAGTGGTGGAGACAGAAGGAAGGAGAAAGGGTCCCGCTCAAGAGGATCTGCGAGGGGAGAGTATGTATATCAGTAAGTGTTCCGCCGCCATGTTCAGCTTTCAAATGACTCTCTCCATTTAGCAAGGTAGTTCGTTGTGATGCTCTTTGTCGTGTCACATGAGACGTCTTATCTAGGTAGGAAGTTCAGTGTCGTTGATTTACGTCGACGGCCGAGATCAAGAACAGCTTCTGTTGAAAGGCACAGAAGCCGCAATGGCATTGGAAGCTACTCCACGTGTGAACAGGAAATTAGACCCTGTCCCTCAACAGTACCAGATATATCTTCACTGGAAACGGATGTTTGCTCACTCTCAGGGTGTAATAGATGATGGAAGAACACACGTGCGTATTGCAACGAGCAAGAATGACCACCCGAGAGTACCCTAAAAGCCGGGTATCTCTGTCCTATAAGAAGGCGTGTGAACATGGTTCCTAAGTATCCCAACAGACTGCTCGTTTTCAGACACATACAGCCTGCCAGTGTCATTGACCGAGTTTTCAGCGTTTCTATGCCCAGTGCTTTAGCGACTGTTGTCAACACTTTATTTTAGCCATGCCTTTTCTACAGCCTGCATCATCTCCCCATGGAGTCAAAGTACCTAAGTCGTTGCTTAACAACCAGCCGGCAATTTCTGCTTCCTCCTCTTCATCTTCGCCATCACTACAGCAGCCTCGATCAAGAACCAGACCAGTATCAAACCTGCACAACCTGGAATATCCTGAGCCGTTGCGTATAAGAAGGTCAGCGAATACCACCACTACCTTACCTTCGCCATCACCTCGTCCTCGTCCTCCAAAACCTCCCCAGCCATTGCCTACCATCGAGCCATCAATCTCTACTCCTCTACCGCCGACATCAGCTCCATATCAGCGTCGCCGTCTGCAGATCTCTCCCATACCACTACGACCTCGGCTCACTCCGCCATCAAAAGAGAGGCCAGTTGACTCTGCTCATCGAAAGTCTGATCCGAAGACTCTCCGGTAAGTTTCCCTCACTGCCCTCCCTCTTCCAACCCTTTTTCTTCCTTTGGTTTGATCTAACACGAATCCACCAGCACTGCAAACCTGCTCATCAAGCGTAAATCCATATACCACATAACCAACGAACCAGCAACACCCACTCTCCCCCTAGGAAACCATGTCTCGGTAAGAACTGAAAGCACGCCTCCACCACCAAAATCATCCTCTCATTTCCTCTCGATCCCGCTATCGCCCATTCGAGATGAAAAGAAACCACTCATACAAGACAATTTTGACACCGACGCCATCCTCCCAGCACCGCTAGACCAAACGCTCGCCAAACGCAAAGACCTTCTTCCAATCTACCAGTCCCCTTCGTTGCCATCCAAGAGACGGCGCACGGAAATCAAGAGGAAATTGACGGTAACGCGGAGAACCATTTCCTCTCTACTGCCCTGGAAGACTGACCCTTTGCTGAAACAAGATCTCCAGGTAATCGACGAGAAGCTAAGAATGACTGCACAGGCGGTGGACCAGTCAGGAGAGAAGTGGAGACGCTATGCTACTTTTCTGCCCACGAGAAGTGAGTTTGACGGGTTTCAAGAGACCACGAGGGTAGCGTTGAGGGAGGCGTTGGAAAATCACGGGGATCCTGGTAAGAGGGTTGGTGAGAGCCTGGGGGTCGTGGAGAGTGAGGATGAGGATGGAGATGAGGTGGAAGTGCAAGATACTGTTGATCAGATCGTTGCAATCAGAAATTTGACGTTGGGGCATCTAAGGTCCCGCAGGCGGGTTGACATGTCGCGTTAGTCTTGATCAATGAGGTTATGTCTACCTACAGGATTACAGCTGTTAGCCATGATTACATGGGTCGATTCGTGATGATCATCTACGTTGGTATACCCGACGCCGTATATGCCCAGTCTAGTCTTTTTTTCCGAACGCCGTTTGCACACTCTATCCCAGTTCTTCTTCAGTCAAAGGGTACTCTCCGCAATCCCCTAGCACCGCCTTTCCTTGCTTCACCCTCAGCGCCAACCGCAGCCGGCACGCGGATTCCGCAACAATCTCCCCACCCGGCACTTGCGTGTACGTGTCTCTTGCCTGTCTCATCATCGAAGACTTTGACCTCTCCACCATCTTCTTCTTCCTCTTCCTTGTCCACACCCGCCTCCTCTTCGGTACTCATCCCATCCACAGGCGGTACCAAGCTCCCAAACAGGAAGTGCTGCATGACAGGCAACTTCTCCAATATCTCCTTGCGGAACATTTTGCGCATTCCGGATTCAATCTTTAACCAGTTCTTCGCCGAGGATATGTCGTCAAGCATGGGTGAATGCCAGCGCAGTCCCTCGACGTTCTTGACAGAGTTGACAAAGGATATTTGGTCCAAGTAGAGGTATTCCTTGCTCTCCTCCTCTAGTACTAGGGCATTGTGTATGCTTTTCGGTGTGATGTAGGGATGATGGACGAGTTGTGCTGCACCGAATAGGAAGGGGAGGAACTGGTAGTCGTCGAGTCCCCAAACACCATGAGAACCTGCGGGCTCGAGGTAGTATTCTTCTTGTATGCGACGCATGAGGCGGAGGTATGCAGGGAGAATGACGAGGGCGAGCGCGGGAAAGGTGGTGCCAGGGAGTATGCCGATACGATTTAGACAAAGCAGCCAGAGGAAGAAGTTTAGCTCGTGGCCAGATCCGTAGTCTATGCGTCGCCTGTTTCCGAAAGAGTTCTGGAGGTACGTTGCTATCTCACCGACCTGGGCGCTGTCTTCTAACCCTAGCTTCTCGTGCCATAACGGCAATGAGATGTCAACCTCTTCGAGAAACGTGCGAAAGACTGGGTTCCCGAACCGTGAACCCGTGTCTTCCCGTGGACATGTTTTCAACACCTTGTCTGCCTCTGCTAACATCTGGACGACTGTCTTGACGGTGTCTGTGACCTCCTCATCTCTGATGCTCGAGATGCTGCGGTCGCGCACCGAGTCTGCGATGCCGAACACGAAAGCTTCGACCAGTTTGCATGTCTCACTTTTCAAGAAGAGCTGATGGTCTTCTGAGCTCAGTATCCGCCTCGACGGTCGCGTGTACGTATGTTCCTCTAGACTCGGCGGCGCAGGTAACGAGGGCGTCGGTGGGGGAGGGGCAGAAGGCGCTTCTCGCGATGTGGGGGTGCGCTTGCGGGGGATGAGCTTGGGGAGTTTGGCGCTGAGGTCTGGCGGAGGTGACGAAATAGGCGGTGATTGTGCTTGTGTCATCATGTTGTGTGATCTATGTGTCGGTCGTTTAGGTGTAGGAGGTCGAGGCGTTCGGGGTCGACATGCATGGAAAGTGGAGGGGCGCGCCGCAGCACCGGACGTCCTCGGCGACTTTCACGGAACACCTTGTTACACGAAATGATTCTATCCGGGCTTCTATGAAATCGAGGGACCGAAGATCAAACAGGTATACGAGCATCTCGATGTCTTGTCCGATATGTTCGGGTCCTTCATGTTCAGGCAGAATGCATCTCCAGCCTTGCGACTACTATGGGACCCTATGCACCGCATATCTATCTACTTTGATGGAATCTGTGATGAATACTTCGTCTTTACGGCGTCATTGACATCATGTATTGCTCAAAGTCTCGCATGAACGCCCATTCATGCCTGCACTATCGGGATCAAGGGACGCCTCCGTCGTACCAGCTTTCTGGGCAGAGCTCAGCTGCGATGTCAGCACATTGCAAATTTACTTCATTACATGGAGTGTACCATGCATGTCTCGGCTTGATAAGTATTGAACAAGTTGCAAGGGTCTTGATTTCGTCATCCTCGGGAGTCCTTCTGGCATCATGGAGAGTATTACGCTATGCAGAGCTTACATTTGATTTATATATTAGTTCGCACTCCTCGCGGGTAATTTCCATGTCTTCAATCGCGTCATCCATCTCTTTCCTCCAAGTGATTAGTCTTCACTTCACATCAATATTTCAAGTTATCATCCGTTCCTGATGATGCTGTTGTCTCTGTATCACGTCACAATACTTGCATGGTTCTCGAATATGCGTATTGGATCTCTTTTGAACCCGAAAGAGGCCTGACGCCCGTGGTTCTTCAAGTGATAAGCAATGTACTGCGACGGCTTTGGGGCAAAGATAGCTCCATTCTTTATCATATACAAATTATTCGAACACATGCCAGCTCCTATATATACTGTAGTAGCGTACTTGTCCACCAGTTTCCATTCATCCAACCCATGGGTATCAACATCTTCCAAATGCGACGGCCTTGAACATCTCTCCAGCCCTCCAAGTCATCCGCTGTGAACCTACACAAGAGTAGACCAACTACGCCTTTACATAACCGTGCAGCACTTGAGCATCTTGAGCAACTTGGGCAAGCCCTTCTTGACCATCTGCTCAACCTCGTCGTTGTTATCCTGCTGTTGACCGTGATGTTGTTGACCACCATGCTGTTGACCACCATGCTGCGGCTGACCTCCATGGTATTGACCGCCGTGTTGACCACCATGCTGTCCTGGGTAGCTGCCATAGTTTGGTGCCTGGGGAGGCGGTGGCATCTCGTGGACATCCCCACCTTGGAGGTTCACAAAGATCCTACCCTCGTTCTCCTCGGTGCGGTATTGCAGTCCCAACTCGCGGCACACTTGTTCGACTCTCGGCTTGATCTTCTGGACATGGTTTCTGCTGTGGTTGCCTTTGCCTACAATCACATGCAGGTGACTCTCTCCTCTTTGTCTCGCAACCCTGATCCTCTCTTCCAGGACATCCTCAGCCTCTTCTACGAACAAGCCATGGAGGTCAATGGTATCGCCCGCGACACGGCCCTCGGCGTTGTTTTCCCTGAATATATAGTCGCGCGCCTGATTGTTGTATTGATTCATTTTCGCTGCGTGGGCTTTGCCTTCTTCAGAGAGCTCGTGGGCACGCGCTCCATCGCCGGATTCGTATGCTTGGTGCGCGCGGTCGAAGCATGAGGATCGCTTTGCAGCTTCCTGGCGCGCAAGGTCTCGGAGACGGTCGTACTCGGCTTCGGCATCAGCAGAGGCGTGGTTCAGGGCTGTGATGGTGTGTCAGACAATGCGCATTGTAAGTTACGAGCGATGAAGTCGTGCTTCGCAAACTTGTGTCCCGTATCGGATACGTACAGCGCGAGCCCAACGAGTGCATTTCCATGGTTGCCATCTTGTTGCGACACTAAGTTTACCAACCAAAAATGCGCGTGCAGCGTCAATGATTCTATGTTGTGTTGTGATGGTCGAGCGAGGGCACATATTAAGATGGAGCTCGGAGCCGCTAAGACGGCTGCATGCAGGACGCGAGATGTGCAGGGTCCAGATTCGTGGCTTAGCGGTGAGGATCGGGCGGCCCGATCATGGCTGGAGCGTCCAAGATTGAACAATCGAAGTGGAGAACAATGAGCTGTACTGCATGTGAAGCAGTATGAATATTGCGTGGATTGGTTGTGCCCTAGCTACGGGTGTGACGTTGTTCCTGATGCTAGTACGAGGTACCCACAGAGCTTTGCGCGGTGACTTCGCTATGCGTGCCACGTAGAAAACCGTTCAACAGGTCGTGGTCATGGGCTGATACAATCAATTGACGCCCTAGAACCGAATCTTCGGCCCAACGAAGACGAGCAGGAATGCGATCAACCACAGCCCTGCGATCATGCCATACAGCTTGATCCTGTCCCACCAACCCTTGCCCTCAGTCATCCTCCGCAGTGCCCCCATTCTTCTACTGGCAGCATCCATGTTCAGCGTGTTCTTGTCCAGTCCAGCAAGTGCTCGATCCACTACGCTTTTGTCGCCTTCGAGCGTGTTTCCAAACTGTATTGATTGTTCTTTCAGTTGCCTCGCCATATCGAGCAAGTCTGTTGTGAGCTCCTCTTGTTCGTTGCGTTCGTGGGAGAGCAGCGCCTCTGTTTTTGCGAGAGATGGGTCGCCTGCGGTGGGCTTGGAGGGGAACAAAGAGTTGCCGGATGCTGATTGTGCCCCCGCTGCGTCCGCGTCCGCTTTGCCTCTTCGGCGAAGTTCTGATGCGATGCCTTGTGCTGCATTCTGGAATGCTTCGTTGCCTTCTGTTGCTGTCGATATATCGCGTCCGGCTTCCGTCTTTATTCTTGGTGCGTACGAAGGGAACTGGTCTATGTCTTCGTCGTCAGAATCTACAGACCCCTCCGACTCCGTGTCGTCTAGCTGATTAAGCTCGTATATCCGCTGGTTAAGTTGTTTGATGAGTTCGCGTTTTTGTTGTAGGTCGTTTTGTAGTTCGGCTTTCTTCGACTTGGAGGGTATCGTGGAGGCGGAGTGTTCGAGACTAAGGAGTAAAGTGCGCGCATGTTCAATGTTCTGCGGCATCGTTAGTATATCCAAGGGGATAGAATGATAAAAGCATGAAGTTTACCGCACTGACGCGCGCACGCTCATAAGTTGACTTTCGCAGCTGTGGTGAAGGGTCCAACAGTACTAAGCGATCTAATCTGGACAGCAAGCGGTTGAGATTGATGCTGGTAGTGTCGCCGAAGCCTGGCGAGCGAGATCTGGTAGTCATGTTTGAGTAATCGTGATATGTTCGTACGTTGGCGCAATCAAAGCCGGCGGGAGTGATGGAGATGTGGATGATGGGGGTATCGTGTCGGCCTACGTTGCTTCCTTGGTTGAGGTGATCTCCAAGTCCTGTTTTATCAAAACATTGAAGGAACTGCGATAATGGTACTGTGGGCGGCGCCGGTATGTCGATGTAAGATGTTGTTCATGTGAATTTACGTGTTCTGGCCACAACGTCACTTTGGCGAACGCCAATCGTAATCCGGTGGATATCCCCCGCAGAAGCCTAAGCTTTTGCTAAGACTTATAGCCACACATGTCACGACATCTTGAGAGAGGCGGACAAGGAAATTGTCCGTAATATATTACATCCTCTTGGTAGTGTACATATTGTATGGTTTTGTAAAAACAGACCGAATGCATTGCTATGCTACTCTAGCATATACGCGACAGTGCTAACTTCAAACTCCATGCATCCAAATGACATGCCAAATGTTCCTAACCACAACAGTATTTAAGTGGCTCTGAGGACCCAATGAAACACGAAAACTTTCGATCGATTTACTTCTGGCTGGAGGTATTCACGGGACCGCGAGTAAAGCTAAGCATTGTTAGTTGTACATCGAAACAAGCGGGTTGAATGATACATACTTGTTCCACAGAGTTCCGATGAAACCGGGTTTTCCATAAGCGTCGTGGAATGACTGCCTTCTCGCCAGACTTTCTTCGTCCTGACGACGCTTGAGGGCCTCTAGGTTTCCGAATCGTTGGGCGGCCGATGACTAAGAACGTTAACATGTCTTTATGACGAGGACTCCAGCTATGAGCAACTGTATGACATGCGTACCCTGCGACGTCCATCGTAGTATGAGGAGCCAACTGAAGACTCCGAGGACCGACGGTCGGCCTCCTGCTTGGGTGCCTCTGGCATGGCTGGCGTGGTGTTGTCTCCGAAAACCTTGTGGTTCTGGGAAGAGTACTTCTGCTGGAATGGGGAAGGCATTGTGTAGAATAAAGAGTAATTGGGGTATAGGTTTGTGTGAAGATTGGAGTTTGTCGGTTGAAGGTTGTTGGTTGTATGATGAAGATGGGAAATCAAAGGAAATCAATAGCTTCATATAATGCTTCTCGAGCTGAGTGTCTTCCAAAGTACGATCGCTCGTGGCCTGACCATTACGCAGACGATTTGTGATCGTGCCAATCAGAACAACGCTGAAAATCCCCCGCATTCCAAACGTGCAGCTTTGGACCCTGAAATCTGTAACGATGACATGAAAGGGTAACCGACGAACGCCAACCTGCTTCTGACCTCGTGGATCAAAGCTAAGAGTTGATATCACAGCGAATGAGGGCTTCATGATTCATACGCATCATGTACGTCTCGGGGTTCCCCAGCTTGAATCGCTGATAACATGCACTCTAGAGCATGACGTCGATCTATGCTGATAGTCGTTGACAGTCGTGGTCTCGAAGACAGCCTGCAAGAGTCCAAACCCGGATAGTTTGTCGGGGAACGGTGGCTCGTGAGGCACATGTTTATGCCTTTTTCCTAGTATATCGATCGCGCTAGCTTTTCGAGGTAGATCGGGACAAGACCAAGATCCGGGGAAGGCCAGGCCCATGACGGTGTGGTTGACGGTGTGGTTGACGGTGTGTTTGAAGATGGAGTCGTCAACAAGCCACGCGCGTTGCCTTATATCGCAGGTCGCCTTCCCCGATAGACACAGCCAGATCCTCCAGCTGCAGAGCCTCGACAAGCAGACAATGTCTGATCGCCATAGGGACGCTTGACATTGTACCTGCCTAGCTGGCCCAGGAGAGAATCAATTGGACTCTCAGAAAATATTGTTTTTGATTTGCTTTTCGGACGTCGTTGATGTCATTTCCAAGTGTTTCTCGAACTGCTCACCGTGCATTGTGTTGCTTCGTACCAAACCCTGCAGGTCGTTGAGCCCACGGTCAAGGAGCGGGTGGGATGCCGCAGGAATTTGTAGCGTCACGTGCATGACGTCAGGCACTAACTAATAAGTGCGCGTTACCCCTTTTGATAAGCGAAGATGGAAGAAATATTTTTCGCTCTTGCACCGCAGAGCTCCTTCTTACCATCCAAGTCCACTCGATTCTTCGATATAGGCATCCGCCAATCTTTCCGCCTTTGATGCAACCTGAGTCAACCTGAGTCAACGTGGCTGCGTCCGGAAGGACACGCGTCCTGTGCCGTGTCTTTAGAGTTTGAGGCTCCCCGCTCTTGGGTAGCAAGCTGTTTCTTCGAGGTGAAGATTGGCAGGTACTGATGCAGATCCCTCGGGCAGAGAAAAGCCGGGCCGATGGGAGAAAATCTCATCCGCTCCGTCTTGTTGCACATGTTGCGGCTCATCCTCCCTTCTCTTCAATGCAGCTCCAGACAACGTTGGCACAAACATGATGTGTGTCATCGACACTGCGCCGTCTCAACGTCCGCTCGAAGTCGACGACTGCCAGATGACAGTTCTCAAATACGCAAATACTCAGCAAAGGTACGTTAAGCAAAGATTTTGATCGCCGACCCCTTTCCTCTTTCCTGATGATACCACAAATTTCAAAGCATAGTTCATCTTAGTCTTCGGACAATGAGGAACGAATATAGCAAATGTCTTTCGCTCCTATCTGATATCAAATCTCGCGCTTGCATATGTTTCATTCGCAGTCGAAACATGTTCTAACAATGAATAGACTTTCCGAGCATTGCACATTGCTTTGAGCTCTGTACCACAAAGTAGGTCATAGTTACTCTGCAGCGCCTGGCGGAAACCGCCTGCGTGGCAAGCGACGCATCGGTTCGCGACATGCTAAGGCTAAATGCTGTGCTCGGTTTCCTACACGCAGCCGGCTACGAGATGTGTGATACGGAACACGCTTGATGAGGCAACCACAGTGGGGTTGTATCACTGTGATGTATGCAGGTGCCGCCGTAATCTGTCGTGAAGCCATGTCAGATGTAGCCCTATCGGTGTCTACATGCATACTGTTACGCGCGGACGCGGCACTCTCCTTTGCGAGTGAATAAGATTCAAGGAGACAGTCAGTGCGGAGCGTTGCGGGTGAGCCGGCTGAAGGGGAGGGACGCCGTTGTCCCATAGCCTTCATCGGATTCGTATCAATCAGAGGTACCGGGCTATTGCGCGTTCGCTATGAGCCGCGCAAGGCTCAATCTCTCCTGTCTCGTTGCAAATCGCCTCATTTATTTGTGAGCATTTGTGCCGCGGCAGAGTTTATTTCTGTTGATCGCGGGACTACTTGAGAACGCAATCGATCCTGTGCACCACTGGCTGCCAGAGTCCCTGATTTTACAGGTTTGACGGCGCTGTCAAGCCGCCCTCCAGCGTCGCGGTTGGCGGTTGGCGGTTGGCGGCGGCGATCGCTTCCCACTTTGCAAAGCCGGCAATCCCCCGGCTGCAACTCACTTTAGATTCCCACATTTCTACCCATGAACGACGACAATATTTCGCCGACTCGGAACACTGTCCTCCCATTGTAAGTTGCGAAGGGCGCAGGGTCACTGGAGAACCGAGCTCTACGTCTGTGACGTTAGCGTTTGACGCAAATTGATAAGAAGTGCACCCGTCCCTACCCAGCCGCAATTGAATTTTGGCCCATTGGATTTGGAACCGCCGAAGCACCGCAACAGGATTTTACTCGTGGGATACGCGTGTGGGGCTCTCTCTATGCGTTGGCACTCGAACTAAGCCACCAATCGGTCAGCACTCGTGCCCGCCCACACACATTCTTGTCCCGCTCGTTTCCTCCCTCCCTCCTTAACACCACACCACCAACACCCAGAGACGACAATCGCATTTGCACACAAGCAAACCCCAGCGACTTTTCTTGCACAATTTGCTAGAAACCCACATCAAAGTCGACGAACAAACAAGAGCCCTTGCTCAGGATGACAATTCGGAGCCCAGACGGAGCCCTATCCAGGTACTTACTGCCCAATGGTTTCCCCCAACTCATGTTCTGCTTTACGCGTTTCCTTACGTTAGACTACCACGACATCCTGTGTTCCTGATTCATGTGTTTCTTTCATACTCTTGTTTGCTTTTTGTTCTGCCGCCATTACAGCCCACACATGGATACCCGAAGGATGCCACAGGATAACCTATCCAAGGATCTACCACCACGGTAATGGAATCCCACATGGCCACTTTTCTTCAGTTACCAAGTCCGGATGCTTCCTGGATCAGCCCTCTAGGATTCGAGAGACGTAGCACACTGCCCTTGCGGTGTTTGTAGACACGACAACCACGAGGCCTCGATGCCCCGACTTCAGAGCAATGATGTAATGCTCTCGAAACGGCGGTGAACAGACATGAGTGGACCCTCGCGCTAGTCACATGCGCTACGACGCACTTTTACCAAGATGATCTACGATAAAGGCATGCAGCTTGCATCGCTTCAGGACAACGTAGGCAACTCTCGGCAACGTCGTTCAATTTATGTTACTGTTCGACTGCGCTAAGCGACAAACGACTGGTAGTATTACTGCACGCAATCCACTCCAGAGGAACCCACAACCTTGATGAAGCCATTACGGATCAGCCCGAGGAACTTCTCTGCCAAGAAGAACAGTCACATGGATACCCTGTCTTGGACCGCCCTCAGGACGCTAATGAGGACCTCCCATGGTCATGGAGTTGATTTGGAGACATGAAGTTACGAAGTACGTACTGCAGGCTAAAGTTCTAGCCTATCCACATCGACCTATTGATCCGAAACTAATTTGAGTGTTGTCAAAGGAGCACAAGCTGTTCTGGATGATCTTTCCTGTGCCATTGTTACTGGCCCCGTTCTGGATAATACTGGATCGGATCCTGGCCCATCACTTTCTCGCTTCTAGGACTCTCGGATGAAGCCCAACTCACCATGCTTGGTGTTAGTCCCTACTCCAGGAACCTGGTCGCCACTGCGGTAATCTTGAACACTACTGGTATCCTCGAGGTGTGTGCTAACCAACATGCTCTTTGCTGCTTGTGCTGACTTGTTGCTCATAGGTCTTTCCAGGAATATACTAACATGGCGTTTTCTTTTGTCCATCTTCACGAACATGTCAGGTTTGCAGTGCGAATGCATGGGTACTAACTTTGGTGTCCAGCGACTCTTTCTTCGATTCACCACCGGAGACTGCTTTCTACATCTCAAACATCACTGAGTGGCGAAAGGAAATTCCTGCCCCAGTTGTTTCCGCACCAGACTTTCCTTTCTCTTCAGACTTCCAGGACATGCACACTTCAGACATCTTCGAACTAAAAGACACTGCTTCTGAGTGCAGCATGGACAGCGCATACCAGAGCCAGAGTGGCGCCAGCCGGCGCGGAGCCCAGAAGCCAGAGCTACACCGCCAGGACAGCCGGAGCCGGACGAGCAACCAATTCGTTGGTAGCGATATTTACTCGCCGACCATGAGCTCCGATAACTATAACGGATTTCCAGAGACCCTGGACATGAGCCACATGCATCAGCCAACCACATCCGGAACATGGAATGCCACAGAGGGACCCCTCTCGTATGCTAACTATTCTACTGCTCAGGACTACACACACTACCCCACGGCGAACATGCCCCGCTTCGGGCCGCCCACCCTCAACGACTCACTACAGTGGGCTACATCCGAGAACAACTTCCAGAGTAACCCATTCACCTTCACATCGTGGCCAACGAACGACAACATGTTCAGCACGGCCCAACGGAACTGGCATAGTGTCTCTTTCGATGCTTCAGAGCGTCCTGCCACTCTCCGCAACTCATCATCATACTCGCTTCACGAAGAGTCACGGCGAGCTTCGGCCCAAGATGCCGGCTTCGGCGCATTTGTCGGTACTCCGACCAGCACTACCAGTGTCCACTTCCCTCAGGCAGTGAACAACATCGAAGACACGAAACCTGCGTCCGTGGCTCAATCAGTTGACGACAACGAGGACGTTCTTTCTCAGTCTGAGGCGGCAGAGACGAAGCTTGAAGAAGAGCGTACCAAGGTCGCGCGCAGCCACCCACTCTACCAGCAGACACCAGACAAGGATGGCAAGTACCACTGCCCCGAAGAGGGCAAGGCAGGATGCACACACAAGCCCACCGTCTTGAAGTGCAACTACGAGTAAGTTGTTCACATTTCGCCTCTTGCATCACAACATGATCTGACCTCTTTTATAGCAAGTACGTGGACTCTCACCTAAAGCCATTTCGCTGCAACAAGAAGACGTGCGTTGGCGTGCAATTCTCTTCTACAGCATGTCTTCTCCGTCACGAGCGGGAGGCACACGGTATGCATGGCCACGGAGCCAGGCCTCATCTGTGCCACTTCCGTGACTGTGAGCGAGCGGTTCCAGGTCACGGTTTCCCTCGTCGCTACAACCTCTTTGACCATATGAAGCGTGTGCATCAGTACGACGGGCCCACTACTGAGCCCTCGCCACCAGTCCAAGGACAAGCACCTCGAAAGTCGGCGTCTCGCAAGCGCAAGGCGTCAGCTGAGGAGACTGGCGAGAAGCGCATCAAAGTCGTCAAGCTCACTGCCGAGCAACAACGTCAGCAGCGCCGCGAGGCTCTCATTAAGGAGTTCTTGGGCAAGAAGCAACACATCATTGATGTCTTGACGAACCTCAGCACTCCTAGTGACCTTGGGGATGACATTCAGTTGACAAAGGAAGTTGTCGGCCTTCACGACATCTGCACCCAGTACCGAGATGTCTTCGGCGGCTGAATGAAGCACACATGTCTGGTAGACTCTGTCTGCTGAGACAGCCGCAAGCAGGTTTGTCATCACACAACCGGATCTCTACCCTTGTCTTTCCAAATACATACATATCGCGTTTGATTTTCAGCGTTCTCCGAACCCGGATGGATTCCCGCGTGCCAGCGGATGAAGGACCATGACTTCCCACAAGTCTCGGATGGATGCCACCCGCCCTGGAAGGCCACAACTCAGGAAAGGAACTCAGGATACAGTGCCAAGGACATGTCCCAGCCGTGGACTGGATGCCGAAGGATCGCTAGTCGACTCTTAGAGCGACAGCAACCCCGCTGAGGGGAGATGGACTGAGGTAATACTCATTGCAATATGGTTGGCATGAGTTGGTCGATGTATCAGATTGATCTATTGTTAATGGAGGAGTGTAATTGGTGAAGTTGTATTTCTTTGGATGTAGAGTCTTGTTTGGATACGGAGAAGGATGACCATGGAGTGAGGTCTGTCATGTATGGCCACCATTACCCGCCGCGCGGACGTTGGTGGCTGAAGCAGGGAACTGTTTTTGTATACAGTGTCGTTATTGATTTAGCTGTTCAACGCGTACATCTCTTAGCATAAAGCGGACAAATGCTCGCCAATGTGGTGGTGATGAAAGAGTGAGCACGCAAGATGCCTCTTCGTAGACCGCTTGAACAAACTTGGGCACACTTTGGTAGCCCCTCCATGCTTCCGGACACCTCCCAAGGTAGGACCAATCGCGTCACTCCCAAAAGTAGCAAGCAATCACCGACGTGGTGAACGCAGCCCCACCATCAGTTGGGTTTTCGGCCGCAAGACGCGGTGGGCGGGACAAGCCGAGGTTCTGCAGCAGCTGTCAGCGCCCCAACCACCGAAGCCCAGAGCCAAAGATCACCTCTCCATCGGGGTCTGATTTCGTAAGCGGCACACTATCAGCCAGAGGCCAGACCAGTGCGTCACGAGTAAGCAAGAAAAACGATCAACGGAGCTCCGTGTTTTGCCAGTGCAGGATTGCAATCACATGTCATGATTCGATTGGGAGGGGCGACAAGCACAGCCCCGCGCATCGCGACGAACTTCAGGCCTGTTTTGCGACACAACTTAAAACTCGGAAGCTTTACCGCCACTTTTGCACCTTTGACTTACTCGACTTCGACACGATCCTACATACCCAGTACCGCAAAGAAGGTTGGCTACATAACAAGAGAAGTAACAGCAAGAAGAGCGTTTTGCACCACCATGGCTTCGGCAACCAGCTTCTACGAATTCAAGCCCAAGGACAGTACGTCTACTCATCACCTCGCCTCTCCTGACGCGCTCTATCCGCTGACAAGTTACAGAGAAGGGCGCCGCCTACGACCTCAAGAAGCTCGACGGCAAAGTCGTCCTCGTTGTCAACACGGCCTCGAAATGCGGTTTCACACCCCAATTCGAAGGTCTGGAGAAGCTATACAAGGAGGTCAAGGGCAAATACCCAAACGACTTTGAGATTATCGGTTTCCCCTGCAACCAGTTTGGTGGCCAGGACCCAGGCTCCAACGACGAGATCCAGGAGTTCTGCCAGATCAACTATGGCGTTAGCTTCCCAGTCCTCGGAAAGATTGATGTAAGTACCAGTATAGTCCTCTCGCACCTTGTTCTCCCAGTCCACACACAAACCACGCACCGAACAATGACTGGACACTGGTTAACCCTCTCCTCTTCCAATAGGTCAACGGCGCACAGGCAGACCCCGCATTCGAATGGCTCAAGAACGAGAAGCCTGGCCTCATGGGCCTCAAGCGCGTAAAGTGGAATTTTGAAAAGTTCCTGATCGGCCGTGACGGCAAGGTCAAGGGCAGGTGGGCAAGCACCAAGAAGCCCGAGGACCTCAAGGCGGACATTGAGAAGGAGTTGGGCGGCAAATAAACGCTGGCTGTGAGCGTGTGATGAATGCGCGGTAACCAAGATGCGGTTCGCGCCGGGATACATGATGGAGTATTGATACCACTTGCATTGAATGGACCTGATGGCACTATTCCCAAGCTGGCTGTACATGGTTGATGATCGTGCCAGGCAAATCCTATGAGTGGTTCCAGCCCCTAGCGAACGAAGTGATGTAAAAGAGAAGAAAGAAGACAATCGCTCGAAGCGGAACTCCTTTGTATGGTGAATGATGTGCGGCCGTTACTGAAAAGCAAAGGATGCTGTTTGATGGGCTTTTTGTTCTCCAAAACTCGGACAAAACGACATCGTTGAAATGGTCGTCATGGAAAATGGTAGGAATGATCGTCATCATCTCTAGTATACGTATGGCAACAAACCCTAATCTGTGGATTGCGAGATGGAACAAGGCGTAAAGCAAATGTGTCATGATTCTCTAGCAACAACTGAAGTATGGTTTTCTCCCCTTTTCTACGTACAAGAACTGTGATAAGCCCAGGAGGCAACAATGAGTGTGAAGAATTGAATTCTGCTTCTTCAAGATACCTCATGAAGCCCTCCGCACTACAGCTGGGGTTACCTGTCTTGCATCATGCCCCCTATATAACTCTGCACGGTCCACGTCGGAGTGCGGAATCTCGGAGTCATACGCTTGTCGGCATACGACCGTGTGTTGGCACGAATGCATGCGTAATGGCGACTGAAGGATAGGTGCCAAGTTGAGCTGCAGTACGGACTGGATCCAATATCGGTATCGGTGCTAACGCACTGGCAGTCGCCTCCTCTGGCCCTGCCAACGGAGCGCACTGTGGGCCGTCCGACCCACGGTGAAGCATGTCTTGCCCCGTCGGGTGGAAGAGAGGCACGCAGCCAAAACGTGGAACGGAACCAGTATAAATAGTTCCCACTGTATCATGAGATA
Organism: Alternaria brassicae; assembly: GCA_004936725.1. Lineage (NCBI taxonomy): Eukaryota > Fungi > Ascomycota > Dothideomycetes > Pleosporales > Pleosporaceae > Alternaria > Alternaria brassicae. Next base: position 758,509 of record CM016505.1, on the reverse strand, counting down.
TGAAATCAGTCGTAACCGTTGTTGCCAGTGCCAATCTGGCTAGCGAAGGCTGTAGAGACGCTACGAGCATCGTCGTCCTCAAAGCCACCAAGGCCAGTGCGCAGACCACGGCCGGCACCGAAGCCAGTTCCAACGTTGGGCCCCTGACGGGTGGTCTCTACATAGCGGCTGAGACGGTCGGACTGGCTGAGTGACGTAGGCTTGTTGTAATCATTCAAGCTCAATCCAGATAGACTAATGCCGCCAGGTGCATCACTGCGAGTATCGGTAAGCTCACTAGCGGCGACTGACTCACCAGCAACGCTTTGAGGTGCGCCATTCTTGCCCTTGGCGTTCGGACGACCAGGAAGAGGCCATGACTCCTGGAAGTTGGAAAACATAGGAGGGTAGTTGGACGGGACACCAACACCACCAATGGCAGAAGAGTGGACCGAAGAGACGTCGTCTGGGATGTAGCCAACAATCGAACCGTTATCATTGTACTCCTGGCGAGGCTTGTTGCCGTTGAAGCCAGCCTGGCGACCAGAAGTCATAGCGTTGGCATGCTGGTAGGCCATCTGGTAGCGCTGAGGTCCGCGGTAGGTCTGCTTCGGGCGGCTGAACTGCAGGAGCGAGACCTGCAAATTGGTCAAGGGACCTTCAACGAGGCAATTGCGCTCCTTGAAATGGAGAAGGAGGTAGTGCCATAACGGGTGCTTCGAGAGGACCTTTGGGTTACCGAGGATGACAAGACCGTACTTGGCACGGGTCAGAGCGACGTTGAGACGACGAGGATCGCTCAAGAAACCAATACCCTGGTGGTCGTTGGAACGAACACAAGACAAGATGATAAAGTCTTTTTCACGACCCTGGAAAGCGTCGACGGAGGCGACCTCGACTTCCTTGTAGTTCTCCTTCTTGAAGCTGCCTGTTGCCTGCATAGAGCTGACAACATAGCTGCGCTGACCTTCGTATGGAGTGATGATGCCGATACCGCCAGGTTGTACACCAGCCTTGAAGAAGCGAGTGACGATCTTCTCGACGTTCTGGGCCTCGGTACGGTTGAGGTAGGACGTACCAGATGCTGAGATTTCTTCTGCACCGAGGTTGGACCAGAACATCATGGGGCTGTCAACAACAGGCCAGGGGAAGTCGACGTCGCGACGGATGCGTTCTTGCATCGTGACACCGTTCTGGAGGGAACCCTCGTAGAACATGTTCGAAGGGAACTCGGACAGACAGGGATGCATACGATACTGGACCTGAAGGCGGATAGGAGAGCATCCGAGAATGACAAGACGCTCGAACAGAGACTGGTTGAGACCAGCTGTCGCGGCCTTCTTGTTCATAATGACAGGCCCAAGTTGCTGGTGATCACCAACAAGCACGACTTGCTTGCATCCAAGAACCAAGGGGATCATGCACTCTGGCTCGGCTGACTGAGTCGATTCATCGATGAGGACAGTGCGGAACTTCATCTTGGAGAGACGAGGATCACCGGCACCAACACAAGTACAGCAGATGACATCGGCTGCATTGAGAATCTCGCGCTCAGCTGCACGGGTGAGCTGCTTAAACTTCTTCTCATCTTGGCTCGACAGTTCACCAACATCACTCTTCAGTTGGTTCAACTTGTTGAGCTCAACATTAGTGTCGTTCATGCGGACTTGCTCGTGGAGGGAGAGGAAGCCAACAGGAGATTCAACATCCTCCCTAGACTTGGCGGTGACACGAACGGTCTTCAGCCCAGTAAGATGAATACGTTCGCACAGCTGGTCAACTGCGACGTTAGATGGCGCGCAAACCAGAACTCCACTACCACTAATCTTGCAGAGATGGTAGATGATGGTGGCTGAGGTAACGGTCTTTCCAGTACCAGGAGGGCCCTGGATTAAGCTAAGTGGTTTTTGAAGCACGCTCTTCACAGCGTTGATCTGACTGTTGTTCAATTCGGGGAGACCTGGAACGCTGAACTTGCGGGGAATCTGGATCTTCATGGGTGCAGAAGCAACCTCATGGCCGAGAAGACGGTGGAAGATGTAGCCTGACACACTCATCTCATCGATAGCGAACGTCTTCATGGCGTGTTGCATGCGGTCGAATGAGGTGGCCTTCCAGACGTAGTCGGCGCTGAAGTTGTGTGTGCACTCGGTGGGGACGGACTTGTGATCACCCTTAGTGCGCAGCTCAATCGTCACCTCGTCAGACTGGTTGTTTGGAATCTTGATAACGTATCCGACACCTTCCCAGTGTGGGCGGAGTTCTCCTGTGTAGCGCAGTCGCATCTCGTCCCCGACTGCGAGTTTGACGTCGCCCAACTCGAGCTTGGGGAGAATAAAGCTAGCCGTGTGCTTGTTGTTCAGGGCCATATCCCAGCGAACCACGAGGTTGTCCTGCGACTGCGACTCCTTCAACTTGCGGTCGTAGTCGGCCTCGATCTTGACTAGGGGACCAAAAACGTTCTGATACTGGAAGGCGTCATCATATCGGAGCAAGACCTTGGCAATGACCTCCTCTTGACCAGCACCCTTCTCCAAATCAGCAATGGTGGCATTTGCGTTGTCTTTCCATAGCTCCTCGAGTTTCGCGATGGTCTGGGGACTAAGGTGGCGGGCGCGCAGTTGTTCTTGGTCGGTCGGGGCAGGTACAAGCCAGGGAAGAAAGGAGCGATCCTCAATCAGCGGCTGCCAACGCGACGTGTCCCAGTTCATGTCCTTTTGGGAAGGCATAGCGGCGCATGGCTGGCGACACAGGAGGACAACGACCGTGTCTGATTTGGCGGGGATGAAGCCGAGGAGGAAGACGTTCTTGGTGCCGCAGTTGTAGCATTCGAGCGTCGTGTCGCCGAGCGAGGAGGCGGGGTGGAGCTGGACTTCCTTGTGACGGGCGCGAACAAGGTGGTTGATGATGTGCGAGGACGAAGAGTTGCCGCGGGCGCTGCAGAACCACTTGCTGCAGGCGAGACACTTGACGACGCTGCCGGCGTTGTGGATGCCGCAGTATGCGCCTACCCAGGAGATTAGTATGCCTCACATATCCACCTAGCCCATCTCCACGTACAGGCATGTGCTGGTAGTTCGACCTCGGCGTCTTCCGCCCGCATAGCAGACTGGCCATTGCGTCCACCAACTGGCATACTGGCCATGCTCTCCAGGTCGTCTTCATCGTACTCTTCGTCATCTGCGCGTCGCCTCCGGGAAAGACGGCCGCGGGCAAGGTCGCCGTCTAGGATGCCCTCGTCCACGTCTCCGGCGTTAATGGTGGCGGCTGAGTCGGACACCAGGTGGTTGCCCATGTGCGTAAAGGCGCCCTCCATAGTGAAGGTCCGCGCCGAAGCCTCCCTCGTCGATTCGAAATTCGTGGGGTTGTGATGAGGGTTTCGAGGGCAGTTGCTGCTCGAGGTGTCGAGAGGGGAGTGTGGACAGGTCTGCTGCTCACACCATTTCCAGCGGGGCGATTTTGTTGTTGCGCTTGGCGTGTTTGCGCGCGAAAGTGGTTGGTGTGGCGGAGAAAGATTGTGTCTCAAGGTCACAGCAATTCAGCGGGGGTCGGAATGTCGGAGCACACGGCTTAGCGCACTTCCACCTGAGGCAAGTCGCGACTTCCTGCGCAAAACACTCACTCCATATCTTACCCAAGGGAACCTCGTTCGAGTCCCCTCTCTCCTCTTTCTTCCTTTTGCCAACTGAACATTGCCATGCCCCAAACCAGAGTCCGTGGCAGTCGCTCTGCTGCATGTCACAATGAACCTCGAGACTCAGCAGTAGTACTATGTCCTGCAGCAGAGCCGCATTTGTGGATCGTCTATCCTAGTGCCAACGTCTTTCGTTTGAGGATAACCAGAAGAATAATCCTTCATGCAGATCACCTCATGAACCTTTGAGCCGCAAGATTCTGGCTAGAGGTTTCCTCAAATTCCTTCTCAAACGGAACGCTGTTAGATATATCCGCAGTAACGGCTCGTGACTCTCACGTACTACCAGCCTGGAAAATCTTCCCAGCCACGCCAGCCCTTGAGCTCACTCTGCTTAAGTAAAGATGGTTGGGTTATGTTATCAGGATTTCTCATGTTGCACAAAGACCATACTGAGCCTAGAACTTGCCGAACGACCTTCTCCGTATCTGGAGCACCCGATAGAATCATACCATTAGCGAAGTGAGCCCGCAGGTTAGTAATACACCACTGGCGAAGGATATGATATCTAACCCCCACGACTGTGGAGCCAGACAACAGCAATGTACCGGTACGTGACGATATATCCAACCCTCTATTTATCAAGGATGAGTACTGCCGACGCAACACTACTCTGCCCAAGGGCTGAGCACTGTCGCCGGAGAGCACCCGAGAGGCCCACAATTACCTATTGGCAGTTGTTGTTGCTGCAACTGCTGCAACCACATGGGCAAGCTCGTTGGTTCCAGAAAACAAGGGAGTTACGTGCCGCACGGGACTGGCCGAATGATCGATCAACGCTTGTTTATTTTATGCGGGGTACAGACTTGCGACACGACTTGCATGCACTGTCCACCACTAACATCGTCTTCGAAGCAGCCTGCACATAATATATCAGCCGTCCTACCATATGGTCCTAGAAGTGGTGACGTTTGCTCAGGCTACAAGCCGCACTCACAGCTCCGATAGTATGGCGATCCGTTTGGTAAGCAGGAAGATAAGCCACGCGGTTATGGCGGTCTGCGCCTATTCCACGGTCGGAATCTCCAGAAGCAAAGGAACATTGCATTCGTACCCAAAAGACATGAAGTGGATGTATCTCCACAGGTTTTGCGGATGAGGATACCACGCTATGACGTCGCATGGCTACGTGTACACGTTTTGGTCCACCCGGAGCTCGCCTCATCACTTCGCTGGATGAATTGATTCTCGACTACAGAATTTCAAGGCACCGGACAAGTGAAGCAAGATGATCAGCTGGAACGCGCCAATAGCACCCAAATACTTCAAACACCATGCCATGCAACTGGCACGAAACGATCGCTCTAGGAAAATTTCCGTCAATCTAGTGGAACGAGCGCCATCCTTAAAGATGTCGATCGCTGCTTAGACTGTGGGGATAAAGCACTGTACGTTGGCTTGTATGCTCTTCGCGGTACTTGCGGCTATGGTCGTGACGCGATATGCCGACTCTGTCAACATATCTTAGTAAGCTTTTTCACTCTTCCGATTTACCGAGATAACAGGCATGGGATCGTAAAGAGTATCAATTCATGCTGCAGCTCGAAGAGAATCAGGTCTTCTGATCAGCATTGCATTACATACACCGCATGTCTGCAAGCCTCTTACTACCAGGGTAGTGAGCAGCTTGTGTTGTACGCTAATCTCGCAATTCAGACATAGTCGACAACTCGAAGCGAAATATAGCACTGTCAAACCTCAGGCTTGCACGCGCTTGCACATGCATATACGGTCTTACTCGGACCTTGTCAGACGACAGCTTCTTGCACTTCGAAATCTTCCGGTGAGCTGCTCAGCTTGCGAACGCGGCGTCCTGCATAATGGAAGCTGACATACAGTCGGCTATCAGTTCATGCGCAACCCCACAAGAAGTACCGCGTTATTCAGAATCCGATTTGCAGAGTCACCGCATGTCAGTTGCCTGACAGTGGATCCATAGTTTGTGACGACTTTGATAATGGAATCTTGAGCAACCACCACTTGCGCCTACAGAAAGACCCTCGGTAAACCGGCATACAGGGGAAGAAGCATGCAGCCTCATCACATAGCGACTTGATGTTCAGTCATAGGCATGACGCCACGTGCGGAAGAAAGCATATGCACGCTTGTAGCCTCGCAGTCAAGGCACATGGTGGATACTTGGTCCTTGACACCGAGTCGAGCGCGCTTGTCCTACAAATGATAGAGTGTTACCAAATCCGCAAGGTCCTTACATATGGAAGTTTTTACGCCCCACAGAAGCGAGGTGCCCCCACAACAGCGCCCTGACGCTCTTGCGACCGAGGAGCTCAGCTTACCATCATCTTCACCGATAAACGACGGTGATACAATCTGATATGAACCAGTTTACCGAACCTTCTCTTATGCAACGAACGTCTACTTCCAGCCTCGTGCATGCTGCAACCTCCGTTCCGTACGTGCGACATGACATGCAAATAGCCATAGATAATGCAATCGGCCCTACTCCATGCCGTACAGCATCGTAAACGCAAGGCACACCACCGCCTTCCGCTGCTAAGTCACTTTCAACATCACATGCATATTCCTTCACGCAAGAAGAGCCTCGGACAACCATCTGAACAAATAGACTTTCGTTAACCGCGCATCGCGTCCTTCTCAACTCCGCATCTGCCCGTTCTCACAGGGCAGTCGTACAAGGTCATCGGCCCCGCAATCCTTTTCAAGGTTTTCTCAGCCGATCAGATCAGTAGCTCATGAACAGGCGAGCCATTCATGTGGTCTGAAAGAGACATCACTCTCAATGTCTCGCATATGTTCTGCATACCTCCCCTCCGTCTCCGATGCCCAATGTCATCATCCTCATGCCCAAAACATTATGCCCGAAACGCTGTGAGCGCAATCTTCTTCTTACGCGCTACATGCACGCGCTACGTTGCGTATCTTGTTGCGTGCAGCTACGCGCGGGCGCGAAAGAAAGCCAAGTTGCCAACAAGACACATGGAGTTGGCAAAGGCGCGAAAGCAGCGCTCGGACTCCATGTATTGCGTGCATACTGTGTAACATACATATATGGGGAGTGTAGGTAGCTGCGTAGCCTGACTCGGTACATGTACAAGGTCAAAGCTGCTAACGCACTGCTCCGTAGTAATTCCGCGTCGATAGGTCACGGAAATAGGAAGGAAGGAAGGAAGACGCGAAGGATCAGGCAGAGCACAGCCGCAAAGGATCAGAGTTCACGTCATACAGCACAGCCGCAGAACTATTGATTGTGGTTGATGCATTGGATACAATACGTATATGTACAGCTGTGTAACGTTACTACGGTGATGGGATCGTGCCGTGAGGTTCCCCGTCATGAATTTGCTCAACCGTTCCTTCATGGCGAAATTGTCCGTCGTCCAAAGCGCGCATTTGGACACAATCGTCAGTAAATACCATCTATGAAGTAATCCCATCTTTCAGCGCAACTCCGTCTCCAATCTCCCTGTCGGCCTCATGTCTCTAAGCAAGAGCCAAAAGCCGAGTCCAGCCTATCCGCCATCTCCCGCAAGACCGGATGGTGGCTTTTGCTCTGTGGGGAACCCTCAACCCATTTGCCCTACCCGTCCGTCTGCTGCAAATAGAGCCAGCGAGCGCCCGTTCCGTTGACGCCACCATGGTCCAGATCGACGCAGGCTTTCCTCCTTTACTTTTTTCCCCATCTCTTACAGACTAGACATTTTCTCCGCACGTTAGCATCGTCAACTCTACGCGCATAAAATTCACGACATCATGACAATTCGAAACAGACAAGATGCGGAGTAAGTGCATGAGTAATATGTGAAGTGTGGGGTTAGGCGGGCGCCAGAGGAGAGAGGGAGAGAGAGAGAGAGAGCATGTGTTGGCAGACGTCGACAGATCATTTTGCAAGCTAAGACACTGTAAGTGCGGAAAGTAAGGAGGTTAGAACGGAAGCTAGCCACGTCAACGTGGCGAGCAGGTTTAGCTAAATGTCATGTTTGATTACCATGCTACCGTGCCAAGTGTGCGGCGTTGGGGCTCCGAGGAAATGGTTCGAGGCAACGTAGCGCGTGCTCTCGAGGCGAAGATCGTGAACGGCAGCGTCGATCGGACTGCAAGGCAAGCCGCTTCAACCCATCGCCCCCTTTCCGCCGGTATCCTCTCCTGAGGCGGAAAAGGTTTTCATCACGGTGGCTAAAGCATAGAAGGATCGAGAATGTGTATGTGTGGAAATTTAACTTCCAAATTCGCGCAATCGGAGCGCTGAAGCCGTATCGTATCATTTCTAAATGTTTGTTGAGTGGTATCTTCCTGATGATTAACCTAGGTAACCCACGCCATGCCATGCTCATAATCCACACCAAGCCAAAGAGGTGAGCATTAGCCAATGCAAAACCCTTCTCCTCCTTGCAAGACTAGCATGCAAGCCGGGCCGGCCCACGTATAGAAGAGAGGAGAAAAAGTTTCACCAAACCATGTCCTGCATTGAAGCGAAATTGATCGTCCTCCCAACCGCCCACAGGCGACCGCCGGAAGGAGGAGACGAAAGAAACAAAACAAACGAACCGAAAATCAACGGCCAACCTCCCACGCGAGAAACCCCGCACTGCAGGCCCTCGGCAATTGAAAACAATGCTATGCAAAACAGGCTTATCTTGTCGTAGCGTCGTTAAAAAGTTGCTAACAAAGGAAACAAGAGAAAACAGCTGGAAACTTTGTACAGGGTGCTGACCGAGCAATGAAGCTCAAGAAGCAAGTCTATGGGATATCGCCAAGATGCAGTTACTGAGGTCAAAGTTTGCGCGCCGGCAAACAATCCCTGTTGATCCTCCATGGTTGAGATTGCGCCGATGACGGATGGGAAAACAAAGCATTGGTTGAAGAAAGGGTATATGCTAGAAGAAGAGTGTAATGAAACGATCGACGTCCAACAGGACAGATGATCAACGATAACTTTTGAGTGCCGAGGCCATGTTGCGGTTCGATGAGTATTCGATAGCCGTCGGAAGCGAGCTTGCCAACAATGCGGTTGAACAAGGATGCGGTTGCGGTTTTCTGTTCGAGGATAGGGTGCGGGATTACGTGCCGTGGCCTCCACTAATGGAAGAAGCCGAACCGAAACGCTGCAGGACACCAGAGTAGAGGTCCGTAGGAAATGGAAATGTATAGTACAATTGCAGCCGACAATACGAGTCGAATTGACGCATGGCGGCGTCACCAGCGACAAAAAGTGGTGTCATACTACAAGCTCGCACTATCGCTCGAATGTGCTGGAGCGACTGATAGAGTCTAGGTCGGATTCGCGCGACTCGCTACCCGTGCGTTGCAGCTCTTCTTTGCGCTTCCTGCGCTCGCTGGGTGCACGGCTGATCAAGCGCCGGACGAAGCTGCGGCTCGCTTTGGTGTTTGTGGGTTCTTGAAGCGGGCTAGTAGGCTCAATAGAGGATCCGCAAGAAGTGCTGGCGGAAGGCTCGGGCGCATCGACAACGTCTTGCTTCTTGATCTTGCAGAAGAGGGTGGAGAAGAGGTATTGCTCGCCATTGCTATCGTAAAGCGGAAGATGACGATAGCCTTGCTGGATGCTGTTGAGCTTGGCCGTGAAGGTAGCAAGAGGGGCGTGGTTCGTGGTTCGTGCATCGAGCGAGTTCCAAACCGTCCAGCGTACGAAGACGAGACTTGGGTACCGGGTGGTAACCGTCATGTCGATCTCATTGCCGAACTCAGGGTTGTAGCCATTGCCCTCGACGATACGTGTTCGTTTGCGTAGAGGATTGCCGATACCAGAGTGACCGTTGCGAGCCGATGCGTCTTGTCCACCAATTCCTGTGGCATTCGCACCCATGTCCTCGGCGCAGTACATCTCAAACTCGACGTATGGGTTGATGTTGGCTTCTTGTCCAAGACCGCGGGGCCGCGGCAGCTGTTGAGCGGAGATGATTTGCACAGTGAACTTGACTTCTTTCTTGGGTGCCTTTCTGTAGCTAGTGGCTGGGGCCTCTGGGTTAAGGCGAAGCGCCGCTGGCTTCAGCACGTAGCCTGTGCGGTCCTCGCCACCAGCAAACATGGCTTCATTCAACTGCTGACCGAGATCGTAAGTTTGCCAGTTCAGTGCAGCCATCTGGACGCCGCGGCGCCAGAACTTGAGGGGATCGAAGTTGGATGAGTTGATTCGGAAGGCGTGAGGATAGACGCGCATCAGGCAACGCATATTGTGGGCCTCGAGCAAGTGCTTCTCGCGAGCTCCGGGCTTGGTGAGTTTCTCGAAAGCGCGCTCGTTGATAGAGAAGACGTGGTTGAATGTATTTGCATCCATGCTGCCAAAGTCTGTAAACTTGACTCCGCGTGTGTAGACACCAAGGTTGCCAAGCTCTTTCGTGATGTTGCTGGTCTTGGTCTTCTTCGGCTTGCGGCGATCGTCCACTACCTCTGTTGTCTCGGCAGTGGTCGCATTAGGGCTATCGCTGTCTTCAGCTGAGCTCACAGCTGCAGATGTGGGTAGCGTATTGTTTGAGGTTCGCGGTGTTGCCCAGAACGATTGGGATCGCTCGGGTGGACTCATTGAAGGTGGGCTAGAAATAAGAGGCGAGTCTGGTACAAGCTTGTCGTTTAGGATCACGGGGCGCGACCAAGGAGAGCTGAAGCTGCGCTGCCTTCGTGAGGTGATCTCGCCCATGAGAGCCCTGGTGTCGATCTCATCACCAGCAGCACGCTTTACCTTGATGAGAATTCGGTGCTTCAGCTCTTCTGGTGTTGGTAGCGACTGTGATTCAAAGTCTAGCGGTTGGAGCACCAGCTTGTCGCCAAACTCGTGCATCATGATCTTGACCATGGCAGATTGTTGGATCGGAGAACAATGTACCTCAAGCGAGAGGATGACTGGGTAAGGTGACTCTGTGAAGGCATACTTGTTGATGACCTTGATGGTGTCTTGGAAAAGGATGCTCTTGGTCAGAGTTCGGCCGTGCATAACAACAGGAATGTTATCGGCACCATCCCAACAATCGATCTCAAGGCACCGGCAGCCTTTCTGAAGCGCAGTGATATACGCCTCGGTGCTTGATTCGCCTGCGACCTGGCGGCCAAGCAGGTAAGTGTTGTGGGAACTGGAGATGAAGTACTCATTCAACGGTCGATTGAGTTCCTTTGGCTGACCGACTGGCTTGAGGATGGAGTTTGCGGCAGATGTCAGATAAGTCTGGAAGGCAGGGAAGTTCATGGCCAAGGGCAATGGAATATCTCCACCTTCGTTCGGAGTAGCAGCCATCCTGGGCCTTGTTGCACGCGCAAACTTTTCGAAAGTGTTTGTCCAGTATTCAAGATCTTGGTTCACGTCTACACCTTGGTCCTGTCGCAGAAAGGTGAAGAAGGTGAACTTGTCCATCTCGATTTTCGAGCCAGACGTGTAGGTCTTGTAGATAGCCTTGATGTCTTTGCGCTCCTTGAGGCGTCGGACAAAGCACAGGAATTGCTGCTGGTTTAGTTTTCCAGCGTTTAGAGTATCGGCCTTTGAGAAGTAGGCGCGAAGGGTGGCTTCGGTACAGTTGATGTGCAAGCTTCGGCACAGCTCAACAGTGCTTGGGAAGTCGAGGGACTCGTCGCCTTCTCCGCGCTTCTTCATTGCGCGTTGCCAGACAAGCTTTGCGCTCTTGTCGGCGAAGCCCAGTAAGCCGGCCATAAGGTCGATGCGGTTGCGCGACACAGACTCGAGTGTTTGAGTCCACATGTTGAAGATGCCGACGTCAGGCGCAATCAGGTGCATTGTTCGTATCCGACCCTTGGAACGAGTTGTGTCGGTGTAGACAATGGTGAACCAGTAGGGTGCCCAGTTCTCGGATAGACCGCACTCCTCGCGGTAGTGCTTCGCTTCCGGGCCTGAGCGGATCTCCTTGACATCATCAATGTAGAAGGCTTTGGAGGGTCGCGATGGATCCCAGAAAACCTTGGCCGATTCCAGATCGAGCCGTAGGTTAATCTCCTTCTTTTGCTTATTGGTAATCTTCCTCAACACGGTGCCTTGCTCGAGGCGGGAGTTGCGTACTGGGGCAACAGCCGCGGCATCTGGTATTGAGCTGAAGCTGGGGGTCGGGTTGGAGATGCCAAGGCCGTGGATGGGTTCAAAGTCTTCTACTGCTTCCTCCTCTTCAAAGGCGTCAAAGTCGGATATGCCAGTGTCGGCGTCAGCGGCAGTCCTGCTGTCGCTGCGGCGGCGCATGATGACAGGGCCGGAGCTCTTGTCGCGTAGTGCTGAGGTGTTGCCTCGGCGGAAGCGGCCTGGATGTTTTGCGCGCCCCGGCTCAATGCGAATCAAGCCCGGTCCCTTTCCCAGGGCCTCGGCCATGGCCGAAGGGGACGAGGTAGGCGGTGACTGGACTGGTAGTGGTGGTGGTGGTGGTGGTGGGGGGAGGAGCGACTCTGGCAGGGTGTAGGAGGGAATGGCGGGTAGCGACGACGAGACGGGCACCATGCCTTCGGGAGTGGATTGCAGGGAACCATTGCGGTACGAGGCCGTGAGGGCGGGACTGTGCCTGGGGGGGATGCTGATGGCGCGGACGAAGCTGGGTTGGGGCGAAGGCATGCGCGGTCGCGAGTAGGCGTCGTGTAGCAGCGACATGGTGGTAGTAGTGTCACGTACAATCAGATGGAATCGGGGCGGGCTAGTAAATCTTCATGGCGCGGGCAATGGTAGGTGATAAGGAGCGTAACGGCGAGCGGGCGCCACTGGGTAATAAAAGCAGACAGGATCAACAGCCTGCTGGGTCCTGGTGGAAAAGCTCAGGCTAGGAGCTGCTTCGCATCGTGAGACTGACGGATGCGTTCGGACTATGACGAGTTGGGACTGGCAAGCGCGCGCTGCGCGAAAGATGCAGACACAGGTCAGCTGGGATTACTGGAGAATTGACTTGCATGCACGATGCATGGATGCTGTGGGATTCCTGAGTACTCCGGAGCAGTCAGTCGTGTGGGGGTTGCACGCGATTCGGCAGACCAGGGCGGGCGAAAATCAAGCAGCGCGTGGATTCGGTGCTGCAGGAAATGCGGAGGAGGGTGTGGTTAGGCAGCGTATCGTCAGCGTCAGCGTCGTCTGCTCGGTCGGCGGCGGTGGTGGTGGTGGTGGTGGTGTGAGTGTGCGAGGGCTTGACGTGGACGAAACGTTTCTCTGTAATTGGTGGTGGTGCTGGATAGTGCGAGGGAGGAGTGGGCTGTAGGGCAGTGAGCGTAGCATATGGGCAACGGCTGCGCTTGGCGGCCTTCTTTGATCCAGGAACAGACAAGGCGCACACCGAATTTTCAGCTAAATCTTACAAGCACACCATTATCCCTTGACTCCTAGTCATTCGGGCTTCCATCCGCCTCCGCTCCATTCGGGCTCCGAGGGCACTTCCCTGTTTGTCTCCTGTGCTAGCGCTCGACGATGAGAGCCGCGACACTGGTCAAGGCCCCACTGAGCAACGGTGTCCTGTATGACGCAGCCCGTGGTTGTAACTACGGGGTCCGCCAATCATGGCCTAAGCACGCAGCGCCGTCACGGTCCTGGCCTGAGAATCATCAGGCATCCAGGAAGGCGATGGAAGCACTGAGGAAGCCTTGTCCTGAGACAATCAACAGGAAAAGCGCATGCACTGCCTTGCCGTCTGCTCCATCGCCCGTTACACTGCACCACGCCCATTTTCAACATGCCGTGCCTTCCGGCGAGGGGATGCAAGCAAGGCTGCCTCAGCAGAAGCAAGCTCAAAGGCCCTGATGTTGTTCGGTTCGTTGTCGTCGATCCGTCCATGGACTCACCAGTCCTATTGCGCTGGTCTGACCATGGCCCTGTTGCGAAACCTTGAAGCGTACAGGCCGGCTTGGTAGCATTGGTTATACCACAGGTCGTCATATTTGCGACATGGTGTGTCCGAGTAGCACGAAGAAGCAACGGGGTGTACTGCACTGCACTGTACTCTTGTCCGCTCACATGTCTCGCTCGCCACGTAGCGGTCGTGGCAGACGGGCTGTCCAGCGCGTCGCATCCGCCCAGCAGACGCCCCCCATATGTGGCGGTGACAATCCCTATCGCATCGTCTCACACGTGGCGCGCGGGCAAGTGAAACCCAAGTGCGAAGCCGGCACGACGGTACCACCATCATAGGCGGCTTCTGACGGCGCAAAGTCAGGGATCCGTCGTCCACTCTCTCTTCAAGTTTCCGTTGGCCCCTCAATTTGCTGCAGCCGACTCGGCTGCTTCACAATTCCAGCACGTACCGCTTTTTTCACGCAGCATGGCGCGACAATGCTGTCCGCCCAATGCTCGTGTCCGCATCGACCTGCCCACTGCGAGTCGCGTGATTGTCCCATGGCTGTACTCCAAAGTTTCCACGCCTTCGAGAAGGAAGGATTCTTGCCCCTGACGCCCTCACGCCAATCATACCACCGTGCCCCCGCACATCAACCGTAGTGCCAATGTGCCGGGCTTTCCAGCTCATCAGTCATGTCCATGTGACTTGCGGGCGGTGTGATGCATCTTTGTTCATCGTTGCGCTTTGTCCAATCGTTTCTTTGTTGCAGCTGTATTTGGAGCGACCTCTCTCAAATCTTGACTGTGTCTCCAGCGCCGCATTCGGCCCTTGGGCACCAGCGACTGTCCGTAGCTCGTCGGCCGCATATCCGGTAGGCTCGCCGTTGTCAGCGATTGCCGTTCGCTAAGTAGGGATGGCCGGCACTGTGTTGTCACAAACTCATAGGGCTCACCTGAAATAGTGCTGCACGTAGCCCCGCCTGCTCCGAGCCACGCTCGAAACATTTGTAATCGACGACATGCATGTACCCATCACCCCGTACGAGCGCGTCATGCCTGTGCATATTCTTTCGTCGTCTTCATGTGTCATTCTGCATTGAGCGTCTGCATTGAGCCCATTCACCTGCCTGCGGCTCCAGTCGTGCTGTAATGCCGTTCACAGTGTAATCAACGCAGACGATCGGAATCTTATCCTGCGTACGAGCTGTACGATCGGACTGCAACACGAACTGCGCATCTCATACCATTTGCGCCAATGAGAACCTGTATGCCCCATAAAAATGTCTGATTCGCTAATGGCAGTAGGTTGTACGCCGTTGGATTAGCCTACCACGGCACTGCGATGCCATATGGATAGGCAGGAAAAGGCGAAACTATGTTACAAGAGGTGCCGAAACTGCCATCAAAATCTCAGCCTCAGGTAATCAGCCGCAGGTGTTCCGCGTCTGCACTGAGACAGCCATCCAGCATGTACCCTGCCAACGTTTGTTAGGATCGACGAGGTGGAGTGCCCCCCATCATGGCTGGTTGGGATATCGCAGCCAGAGGAAGACCCTTTGAAATTTCGGCTCAATTTGCGTCCACTCGCGCTCGTTGGTTCCTGTGCAGATACAATGTTAGTCCGGACTGCGGGACGTTATTCTGTTACCAAACACCCTTGAGGAGATGACATCTGAAGATGCGTTGTTTTGTAGAGCTGCATGGGTCACCCACTGCTCGTTGGAAACTTTGCATTCTAACATCTCATCACCCTATTCACTTTCGGTCAATCTCTCAACAAATCCACGGAAGAGCAGTGGACTGGCGTTACGGGATCCTGATGGTAGCGCAAAGGTCCTTGGATCTGGGCCGTCGTAGCTTGCGTCAGAAGCAAGTACAGATCCATATTCGTACGCCACAGGGCTGACTGCGCGGTATAGTGATAGATACCCTGAGGATACATTTTCCGAGTACTTCGAAATCAGTGGGCATGTCTTGCGTGCATGATCCTGCATCCCTGGCAACGAGAGATTATCATCACTCTGGAACACGAATGCTCGCCAATTCTTCTCGTCCTCATCCAGGCTTCGCAAAGCTGTGGGTACTGGTCTCTCTCGACGAATAGCGGTCACTCCAGAGGGACGCGTTGGTATTGGCTCTCTAACACCTCTCTTCAAAGAAGGCAAAGAGGCGGAGATTGAGGACGAGCTAATGCGGCTCTGATCACCCTGGCCGTGAGTGGCTTGCTGTGACCAGTTCGTTGTAGCTTCATTATTGTGCCTCTTGGTGGGGTCGTCATGCAAGAAGCTGCTTCTGGGTTGAATGGCTGTATCGGAGTGGCTTGAACCATGGGAAATTGCGAGATATGTCTTCCAGCGTCCTTCATCGACGATTGCGTGGCCTGCCGAAAGCCCAACATCAACTGATTGCTCCGTATCAATATTGTCCTGATGCACATGCTCTATCTTGGACGCGAGTTCCGATCCTGGATTGCAAAGAGGCTGTGTCTCACCGATGTGGTGGTCGTCCGGTGCAGTACAACCATGGCTATCTGCAGCAGAATTGGAGCCGCTGGAGGCGAGACGGAAAGCGCGCTCACCGCTATGAACATGGCGTGTGAGTCGAATGTCATGCGCGAAGCTCCCGTTCTGTCGCGAGGCCGATGTTGTAGAATAGCACTGCAGTTCAAGCAGGTCACCGATCATGCTCCCTTGCTCAGAAGCACCTGAAGACAGACTAGCTACATTGCACCGAGAAACACTATAGCGTTGAGGCTGCTCACCGATCGACGGCGCATGGGAAGTAAGACGAGCTTGTTCAGAAGCACTAGTTGCTGCATGAAGCTGAAGGTTGACAGGTGGCTTCTCTGAGCGCTGCTTCGCAAAAGGTTCTTCCTGGTCGAAGAGCATTGATTCGGAGGAAGCATGCGACTGCGCATATTGGTCTAGGTGTGTAGAGTAAGTGTTTGTCATCGCATCTGTACCAATCCGAATTCGAACATCGTCAACACTTTGGTGTGGACCGATGCCTCCGAGCATGTGGGCAAAGTTGTCGTTTGCAAGGTCGAGGTTCTCATCTTTGATTTCATCATTGTCACTGCGTCTTGGAACTGCACCGGATCGTCTTGTCCGTCTGCGCTTACCCATCTTGCTCTTCTCCCTGCTCGGTTGGAATCGTAGACTGACCGGTTTCGATGGGTCAATGCCGACCCAATCTTGCTGTGTCAAAAGCCTTTTTCTATTTGCTTCCAGCAACTGTAGGTTCATATCCGCTCCAGAGGCCTTGCGTTTCCTGTCACACAAATCTGCTAGGTCGTTAGTCTGTCTTCACGTCACTTAGGCACGTGAGTAGCAAGTCACCACTACTACTTTTATGGATGCGAATCTGGGCATTTGATTTTGAAGGAGAAGGACGTAAAGGACTCGTTGGAAGTTCTTCATACGGCATCGTCTGGCGGCGGCTTGTTGTCGGCAGCCACTTGTCTGGCGTAAGTTCAAGCTGCGTTCTCCCCCCAGCGCGCTTTGCTGCGTGCCTCGTATGTCGCGCTGGGCCTGAGCCAAACGGGCTCAAACCCCAGACGCCGGAGTCATCATGATCGCGTAGGTAGCTGGGGCGGAAAGGCGCGACAGATGATTCAATAGTATTCTGGAGCTGTGTGCGCGCTTTTGCAAAGTACGCTTTCTGCTGTTGGAGTACGCCTGTGTTGGCTCTCTTGGTGCGCTGCAGGGAGCCACCCGTCCAATTCATGTAGAGGACGTGTCGGTTATGTCTTACGATTGTACGAGCTGAAGGAGAAGGATGCGTGCAGAGGTACCTGGCAGAAGGTGGATTTTGCTGGTTGAAGCTGCTGCGCGCGCTTGCCTGCTGGAGACGGGCAGCGCCTTCCCCAGCTGCGTCTCGCTCCCCTCTGTCTCCCCCGATCCCTACATTGTAACACGATGGCAGCAATTCACTCTTCGCATCCCGCACTCGACCCTTTGCAGCGCTGGCCAACCCATCTTCCTCGGTTGCCACGCAGCGAACGTCCTCGGCGACTCATGCTCGGATCTGTCGTGCCGTCAGAAAAACAAAGACTCCCTTCTCCAGAAACAGTGGAACGCCGGAGAGGCACCGAGACCCTGCGACGGGATCCCCGTGGGTGTGGGAAATCTTCTACATTCATGGCGATAGGGGTGTGGAGGAGGCGACTCGAATGATGCATCGCGCTGCTACACCGCAATCGACGAGTATAGCAGGATATGCGAAGCCCACCAGTTCTGTAGGGCCGTTTCCAGAGTTATCCACAAGTCAAATTTTGGGGTTACATCTGGGGAAATCGTGGAGACGTGGAGAAGAATGGGGTTGACAACCATAACCCCGTGCCCGATCCACCACCGTTCCCAACCACACTCCATTCATCTGTCTCTTCAAATTCCAAGCTTGAATGCCATCCGCGACAAGTGCGCTTCGTACATGTCGCTGTCTTCTCGGCAGCCGCGTCAGATCATTGCTGCTTGCAGCCTCGAGTCCGGTCCTGAACAGGTCCTGAACGGGTCTTGCGGCATCTGAAAGCAGGCGTGTACACAAGAGGCGCGACTTGACTGGTCGCTACATGCAGTCTTTCAGGTCGGCCAGGCACCGGTATTGCATTCTTACCCAAATGCCTCAATTCACGTTCCCCGCTACTCGTAGTCGTTTGGGTCGTCCTTCTGAAAGGGTTTGGGAAGCGCATATTGGCTCTTGTTTATGGCGCGACACACGCCAGCCCATATTCACACTCACAGCCTGATCCTATGATGCGGAGTCATGGCACACGTGCCGCCGCAGTCGATACTGCAGCTGCCCCGTAAGTTGCGGTGTATCTTCATGTACAGTTACGTCAAGCGCCACGACCTGAGACTCTTGCTGTGGGTACTGGTTCTACTGGTGACCCACAACATGTAAGCTGGGAAGATATCGCTCAATGCACGCGCCTACAACCGGAACGAGGGTGCGTCAGTTGTTGCGTTCAACATGCGAAAGGTAGCGAGCGATAAGGACCCCACCTATAGTACAGCAGCTTTGTCAGGTTTCTATCCAAGACATTACACTTAGTTGGCTGGATACAATCTTTCTTACATGTGGTGACGGTAGACAAAGGCTAAGAGCCCAAGACGCATTGGCATGTCTGCCGAGATAGCCTACGTTTGAGGCTCAAGTTGCCTCATCTAGCTTCCGACCGTTACTTGGCGAGAATTGTCGGCCGGCTTGTTCTCGCCGGAAACGAGGAACTATCGATCGGAACTCGTGGTAAGCTTCATAGGGTCTCATCACCAAGACACGCCGTGAATCCTCAAGGCTGTTCATTTGCCGTCGCGTTCAGCCAGTTCCAATATTCGGACTGTAGCGCCGAAGCGATATGCGAGCTAATCGCATATGACATCACTAGCGCAGAAGGCCTCAAAACTCTGCAACACTGTTCCACAGCGACACCAGCCGCGGCCGTCTACCACATGGCGCGCATGGGATAGCAATGGTCCAAGACTGCCTGAGATGCCGGAGGCCCTGTACCGTGACTGTCATACCCACTCTTGCTGCAACATTACCAGACTACGCGTCGAATGGGAATCGAGAAACATGCCACAATCTCTCACCACATGTCGGAAGCGCACACCGGGCACTTTCTTACCACTATCGACTTTGGTGTTGCAGAAGTGTTCCTTGCTCTCAATCTGACCGAGTGACGCCATGGATCTACGCAATGCCATCCAACAGAATCCTAAGCCATACCCTTATCGCTCAAGGTCCGGCATATCGACGTGGAAGTGCATTGTACCTGGCCGCTAAACTTGCAGTGTATTTCTGAGTAGTGTAGGGGGGCGAAGTAACGACTACTGCATCTCTTCGGTATAAATGTCTCGGTACTCTTCGCACAAACCAACCATGTATCATTAAACCCACCTCCACATATTCCCATGCCCACTTACCCACAATTCTCTCCGCTTCTTTTGAGGGGTTGCCTGGAGATACGACCTGTCCATCCGTCTCATACACTATAAAAGCTATCAGAATCTCAACTTTTCCAGATTCTATCAAACCACAGTCCAACAACCTCCTCTGCTCGCAGCAAACAACACAAGTTGCAAACTTCTCCACTCGAAGATCAGCCGTCAAATCCTCCTTCACCATGTCGGCACCTTCTCTCGCAGTCCCTTCGACGGGAAACCGCTTCGTGCGACGCCTCTCGTCTACCGAAGCCACCCGCGAGAATATCAAAATGGGTCCAACTGTCGTCGTCCCCCCACAACATCTCATGGCTCCATCAAAAGCATCAGAAATTGCCAGCGCCTTCGAGACTGCCAGACACCACATTGAGTCAGCCGCGAGTCCTGGCTCACCTGGTTACACCCCTCCAGAGACTTCAGTTACTGACAAATATGCCTTCGCTTTTGGTAAGTAAGGCCTGATCAGATTGAAGTAACCCTCCTTTAACATGTTTCAGATATCGATGGTGTTCTTATTCGAGGTGGTCGACCTATTCCAGAAGCGGTTGAGGCCATGAAGATGCTCAACGGTGAGAACGAGTACGGCGTTGTAGTACCATACATCTTCGTCACAAACGGTGGTGGTAAGACCGAAGCCGAGCGTTGCGTGCAACTCAGCAAGCAGATGGAGATCGAAGTATCACCCGGACAATTCATCTGTGGACACACACCCATGAGGGAGATGGCAGAAAAGTACAAGACCGTTCTCGTCGTTGGAGGTGAGGGCGAGAAGTGCCGCATCGTTGCTGAGGGTTACGGCTTCAAGGATGTGTAAGTTTATTCACGATGTAATGTTCAGAAACATAGACTAACATTTCCCAGTGTTACCCCAGGAGACATTATCAAAGACAACCAGGACACTACACCATTTCGCAAGCTCACAGAGGAGGAGTACAAGAATTCGCGAGCACGGAACTTTGCTGAGGTCGAAATCGAAGCCATCTTCGTCTTTGCCGATTCTCGCGATTGGGCCTCGGATCAGCAGATCATCCTGGACCTGCTAATGTCCAAGAAAGGTCGTCTTGGAACCCGATCTGCCAACTTCGACGAGGGTCCACCAGTCTTCTTCTCGCACAACGACGTCGTTTGGAGTGCTTCGCACGACCTTACCCGCATTGGCATGGGCGCCCTCCGTGTTTCACTCGAGGCCATGTTCAAGGCAGTCACTGGCCGAGAGCTCAAGACTACCGCCTTTGGAAAACCTCAAATCGGTACTTTCGAGTTTGCTACTCGCCTTCTCACGGAGTGGCGTAGAGACACTCACGGTATCAACTCGGCCCCCTCAACTGTCTACTTTGTTGGCGACACACCCGAGTCCGACATCAGGGGCACAAATGAGTATAATGCGCACACCGACTCAGCAAACTGGTACTCTATCTTGGTAGAGACAGGTGTTTACCAACACGGTACCATACCTCGCTTCGAGCCCAAGGCTATCGTGCAAAATGTCCTCGACGCCGTCAAGCATGGTATGGAGCGTGAGTACAAGAAGGCTCTACGGGAGAGCATGATGAGCACTGGTGTGCTTGAGGAGTAAGAAGGACATTCTCTTCTTCCTTTCTTTTCATTTGATTTTTTGCATAGCATGGCGCATGGGTAATACCTCATTTGATTTCATTACATCGCTCGCGATAATGGCCAATGATCATGGACTTTAGCTAGATCACACGATGGTAGGTATGCAAACACAATACTATGATACCAGCCAGGCATAAACAGCCTTGTGACATCACTTACACTCTCGCAATCGTTCCTTCTCATGTTGATGGAGACTAAAATATGTTTCAAAAGCGGGCGACAGCTACTCTGATCAACTACCGACATCTGCATTGTCGAACAAGTCGATCCGACCATATTCAGGCCATATGCTCTTCTCCAAATGCCTCACATCGACAGAGCATACCAATACCAGCGTGAGCGGGAAACCCCGATTTCAATCATTCACTGTTGGAATAACGAACGTTACGTACGCCGCGTTACCCGATACTTTCCACGCGGCACACCACGCGAAGCCTGTACATATTGCGAACCGCCTGAGTCGGGCCGAGAAACTCACAAGTCGCCGGTTTAGTGGCGACCAGCAACACTTACGAATACAACGGCCAACCACACCGATATCAGCCCACCTAAGCAACGAAAAACGGCCGAGAATAGGCTTGCCAATGGAATCGCGATGAAGAGGTGTAAACTGTGGGTTGTGTGATTAAGCAAGGTGTGATTTGAGGTTGTGGGAAGTTATTTGTGGGTAGGTGGGTTGAGAGGATTGTTGTAAGAGGATCGATCTGTGATACATGTTGCAATCCTAGCGGAACATGTTCCATCACTGTAAGAGGAAGTTACAAAGGCCTTGTCGTGTGCTTTCATCGCGTTTCCTACTCTGGCTCCACTACTACGTGCCTGCTGATATGACGGGCGTGTATCGTCTTCCTCGGTACGAATAACACATCCTCCAACGGTACCGCACAGCAGCCTGCACATGTTTCGAATCGATTGCAAGGTGACATTGCAGTTATGGGACTCTTGTGGGCCCTCATTGCGAGGCATCGCGGTCGACCAAACATCCCACCCTCCGCGCAACCTTATCGAATAGACAGAATGGAACATGTCGGAGTAATCCTGAAACCATCGACACGGCTATTTCCAAACTATTGAGATTCGCCCGAGTACACCGACAAGGCTGCACTCGTTGCTCGAGTCGTTACACAGGACAGGTAACCCTGGACCCCGCGAGTCGTCTGGCAACGGCTGATGATCTGGGGTTGCCTTGCCGCTTGCGGGCTATGCTGGAACCTGGAGGTAAGTGACGGGAATTACCTTGTTCGTGCATCACAGCATGAAAGTTTGGTAATTAAAAGCTTTGTCTGACACTAGAGACCCCGTCTCTTGTGCATTCTCCTTCTGGCATGTGAGCAGACTTCCGCTTTCCCGCTGGAAGAGGCCTGGTTTTAGCGGAACCGCAATGAAGCCAGGCTGCAGGCCGTTTGACCTGCTCCAATGATTATACTGGTCCTTGCAGTCGAGACATGCAGATAGGCGGTCGCTAATGCTTAATGCCGATGCTCCGCTCGGCTTTTGACGTATGTACAATGCGGTACCAAGTCCGTATGGTGTGGTGAAATTCAGCACGGGCATGATGGTCGTAATGAGACGAGTGCACTCTGCGTAAAGTTTTGATCGTAACGAAGATTTTTGTAAACGTTTGTGTAATTATGGTAGGTGTCGTACGTGTTTGATCGCATGCCTCAATTTCGGTTGGCGGTCGTGTATGCACTGCTTACTCATCTGCATTTTGCGGACACACTTCAGCTTGGAGACTGACCCCTTCACTATCTGGGCCCACTGTATCAGTCAACGAAAAGAATCAGATGCTATTGGTATATGACAGAAGTTGAATGGCCGCAAAAGAAGTGATATGTAACCAGATCTAGTCAAGTTCATTGACCATATACGAGAGAACGCTCGTATGTTTATCGGCTACGATCCTCTTTAAACTCTTTCTTGGAGCGTTCATTGTAAGCATTGAGGCTGTAAAACCAGTTTAGCTTACTACGTATGGCCTCTTCTGTGTAATCCGCGGTGTCAACGTTCTTCGGTCGGAACTCTGGCTGCATGGGATCAATAAACACGGTGGTGTTATCATAACCCCATTTCTCGAGGTTCGTGACATTGAAGGCAACCATCATGCTGCTTGCCGTTAGTGTCGAATATATTAAGGCAATTCTCGTTGAGGGACTTACTCATGATCTTCATGGATGAGGTTGTGGCAGTGGAACATGTATACACCCTCCCATGGTGCATACCTAGCTACAACGCGGACAGTTTCACCGGGGGCGATCCAGACGACATCCTTCTCGCCCGCTGCCTCATATGGCATCACCTTGTTACGACCACCCGTGCGAGACAGGACCTGGAAGTCAACGAGATGGATATGAACAGGATGCGAGGCATTGCCACCCCCGTGTCTCAACTCCCAGATCTCATCCTCACCCAGGATAGGCTTTGTCAAGATACGGTTCTCGACATCCTTCCATCCGACTCCATTAATGAGCCATTCGCCGTTGATACGAGAGAAAGTGAAGTTCTTGGACACGTTGGTCTGCGGCGGTGGAGGAATGTAGCGAAGGTCGGACGGAACAGGATCGTTGTTGGGGCAGCCTGTCACGGCATTGCCGACTACGAATCGCATAACACGATCAGTTGCTGCATAGTCGAGATTTCCTGCCATACCGCGCTCGTTGAGCATTGTAATGTTCCTGCCCTTGTAGTTGGCGAAGTCGACGACGACCTCGTAACGTTCGCCTTCCGCGATAGCGAAGCTATTCCCATTTACCGGATGGGAGAATAATCCTATGATATGTCAGGGAAACTCTGAGGTACTATGACGGAAACATACCACTATCCGAGCCGATCATTTCAAAACTCAGTACCTCTTTGGTCTCGTCGTCTTGGAAGTATAGATCGTAAGAACGACTAACAGAACCATCAAGGATGCGGAAACGATATTTGCACGGCTCAACGTTCATGTACGGCCAAGGCTGGCCATTCACATGGATAACATCGCCCCAAAGTCCAGTGTTGTTATGCGTATCGAAGAGGAGTGAGCCATCGTTGGCGTACTGTTTTGCGCTCAAGGCTAATGGGATGTCGTAAACACCAGCTGGCAAGCCGAGGGCTTGTTCATCCTCGTCGGCCAGAAGATAGAAGCCATATAGACCCATGTAAACATTCTCGCCAGTTTCGCGCTCAGTGTGGTCGTGATACCAGATAGATCGTGCATTCTGTGAGTTCGGATAGTAGTAGTCTTTATATTGGCCGGGATGTGCATAATCTGCGGCCCAACCGTCGAAAGGAGCACGATTGTACTGTCCGTGAACGTGAACAGATGAGTTTGTTGGGCTGTTGTTGGTAAAGCGGACCACCGCCTCTAAGAAATAACATCAGTATCGATCCTATCAGCTGAACCAACCCACAGCCTACCTCGCCCTTTTCGCATCATAAACGTTGGTCCTGGTGACAACCCATCATATGTATATAATAAGGTAGCTGGTAGATTGGGGTATATTTGTTTCGTAGCCGACTTGACTTCGACCTCGTAGTAGTCAACGATGGCACCGGTGGTCTCATTAGTGTATGTGCTACTGCTTGTTAGTGCCAGAATTCACTCATAGTACTGTACTGCTTACAATTTAGAACTCTTCACGGGGGGTATAGGTAGAGGGTACTGAAAGATCCATGTGTATTCTGGACTGTCCCATTTTTCCGACTTGTTATTCGGTGGGATGGTATCATATGGTGGCACGCTCGTCTCGCTAGGGAGTGTAATGAGAGACGAAAGAGTTAAACTGGCTAAAGGAGTGGCACGTATACTGTGTGTTGAACAGATAACGAAAAGAAGCGAACGAGTGACTGAGGAAGAAAACATATTGATATGGAAATCCTACCAAATTGACAACGCAGGCCCCACGACATCTTGATACCTTTAAAGAGAACTCGACGAAACCTCGTATGCAGCCACACTAAAGATCTTCATTGACGTATTATACGAGAGCCGGTCCGTTCGATGAGACATGGTCAGTTGATAGATCCTGCGCGTTTGGTAGAACGAAGGACAGACGCAAGGGCGGTTGTGGCTTACTCCCAGGTGTGTGGATCTGTATGTAGCGACTCTTCTAATAGAAACTTGATCCACCATATCGAGAAAGGAAGTTCAAGAAGAGTTCGCCTCATCGAAGATACGTGTTTTGATTGATAGAAGCCAAGAAAAAGGAAGATAAGGGGGATCTGCGACCAGTACGCCACCAAAATGTAGTAAGCATCGTCGGCGTTAGCCGATTTAGATGTGAGAAGATCAGCATGTAGTTTTCTCTATCACTTAACAGATAAGGCGGCTGAGCAGTTACAGCTTGGTGCGTGAGTTGATGTTGTGATAGGGAAGCTGCGATGATCCGTGGACCCTTCCGGCGTGCAGATGGCGTTTACGCCGAAAACGAGCACACTACAGTAATGCTTTCTTTAGCTGCGCTTTCCTCCTTAATCCACGACGTTCCCTTGTGGTAACCACACCCACCACCAACACATACACAAGACGCTGACACTGCCTGTGCATGCGTACTCTTGTCCCTGGTTTGAATCTCATGAAGCTTATGGTCATGTTGTCAATCGCGCCCTCGTGCAATTACATGTCCCTCATCACGACGGGGTTAAAAGAGATGTCTGGAGTTATTGGCATCCCTTGGTCAGTCACATGTGCCACGCCTATGCAATGCTTGTTATTACGCCAAGTGCTTGTGCTTCGGGTGCTGCGTTTTATGTGGTAGCACGGCATGGTCTAGGCACAGGTTTTCGCAGATTGGCACGGTTGTCCAATGCGGTAGATCCATGGAGTAGCAAGCAACCAATATGGGAATTCAAAGCATGGTCGTCAGATACCAAAATTGCCCGGGCGATGAACGTACACCACTATCTTCCGAGTCGATTTTATCAACTTGAGCTATGACATGATAACTACTTGTGTTGAGGTATTGAAAGACATACCTCAATACTGTAGATAAGCACAACCATACGTACTCGTCTAAAGCACCTAATTAGTATATCAAGTTCGGATGAATGGGTAATGAACGTCAGCAATCGGCGATGCAGTTGCTTCTGTTGCTGATGGGTTAGTCGTTTTATTATTTGGCCGCCACCTTCGGACAATATAGGAGAGCCACAGATGTTGTTTCGGTTGGAGACTATTTGGGCAGTGCAGCCTCCATCACGTGTTTGATATGCTTGTGATCACTATGAGTTATTGCTTTCTGCCTCCGCACGCCAAGTAAGCTTTGAGTTGAGCAATTTCTCAGATCATGTACGGAAATCATTACAGCACAAAACAAGTACTATGACATGCCAGCATGCCTATTAGTATCCATAACCTCCGCCATACCACCCACCATATCCACCGCCATAGCCCTCGTCATACTCTCCACCATAGTATCCGCCGCCATTATCCTCATAGCATTGATCGAAAACTTTGTCATATCCTACACCATAACCGCCATGCCCATACAATGCGCAAGGTTCTCGATTAGAACCGGTATCATATCTGCCATACTGATCCCAGTCATCGAAGTAATCCCCACACCCATCATCATACCCTTCCATACCCCCAAGCAGTATGTCATGTCCAAACCCTGTATCCCATGCCTGTACTCCTGATAATGACCACCATACGCTCCGAATCCGCTCGGGAAGCCATCATATCCACCCATGCCAACAATGTAGTCACCATAGTCATTGTAACCACCATAGGCCCCAAATGTGTCGCCATTATCGTCGTAGTCCCTCAAACCATGAATATCATCATAAGCGCCTTCCTAGTAGCCTCCACCGTATCCGTAAAGCTCAGTCTTGTCATATTCATCACAGTATTGACTCCGGTTACCCTGCATCAAGCTATATAGTCCGCCTTGGTTGTAACCGCACTCGAACTTAGCATCAGACATGTGCTACCGTAACAGTAGGCAGTAAACAGCCCAGTGCAGTATTGATGAGAAGAGTTTGGAAAGGTCACTCAATTAGTACGCACCCGTGAACCTGTCCAGCCATACGCGCTTCACACGCCTCGTGATCGAAGCCCTGGCCCCCAGCTTCATCGAAAGTTGGCTGCCGTCTTCCATTGCGAACAACTTCAGGTAGATCGATATATGCTAAGGATTGACGATGACTGCCGTCTTCCATCGTTTCCTGACTCATAATTTAGTCGCGAGGACCATTTTCGCCCCAGTCTGCTAATAGGTTTTCAGGGATATCTCGCTTGCATTCGCGGATATGATGGTTTTTGTGAGGCATATCTGTTATTGTGTTTGTTATTTGGCAGGTAGCAGCTGAAAGTTCTGCAATAATTGAGTATGAGGAAGGAGTTGCTGTGAGAGCTAAGAAGAAGAGAGCATTCGAGCCCACGAGTGTATATAGATTATATATACAATACAACGATAGACATATGTTCACCGAGGGCGAAGTTGTGAGGTTGAAGAAATGGAGGATAGTGCTACATGTACCAATTGGCCATATATCTTTCCCTTCTGACAGACTGAAATCACAGGGGTGCACTTGATGTGTGTATCGAGTAGATGTGTTCATCATAGCTATGGTTATGTGAGGCCTCTCGTGCAATCACTCGAAGGAGTTCCGTGGGTCAGATGCGTTGTTGCCATGTGTTCGCAGTGTCTGAGGCTTCAGATTGAATACACCCACTTTGTGTATGGTCGCCACTATCTGCGTCCGGCTCACTCAAGCGGAAGCTGGCAGAAGTGCTTTGTAACGGCAACAGTACCCACACGCGGCTCCCGCGTCTTCTCTTGATGCCTTAGGATTCTTCCAAATACCCGTGCTGCTGGTATGCTCTTCATTATGCTCAATGTGGAGATACAATCCAACGTCGAGCAATAGTTATCCGCAGAAGAAACAGGCTTGCATCAAGTACGACGCGCGTCGCTGTGCGTCTTGGTTTTGAGGCTGTACATAGTAAAGCACCCCGCGCAATCGTTGCAATGAAAGCGCAAGCCTTGCCGTCGGCCTCTTAACTAAAAGGAAATTATTCCCGAGTGGAAAAAAACGAGAAGCTTGATTCCACGCGTGGTTGCCGCAGATATCCATGTCCCGTTCGTGCAGGCAGGTCTTATGCGGTCCGAATATAAAGGCCCGAGGCGGCTGATCTGTACTGGCGATCTCGATCGTGGAGTCACGATGCATGTGACCTCACGTAGTCCTGCGATCGAAGTTAGTGGATTCATCATACCGAACCGCGGTCGGGCCTTGATGACGATGGTAAGCAGGGTGATACTTGACTTTTTCGATCCTGAATTCTTGTATATCCTTGAGAGAGGAATGATTTGCTTCGATACCTGCCATTTGTGGGCTGTTTCCGTGGTTGCATGCGTGCATGCATTTCCCAGAACGGAACGCCTAGGCAAAACAGTTGCTCTAAATGTTAATTTGACTACATCAGGAGTGAGCATTTATATCCTGTTCTGCCTTGTACCATTTGCCCGGTCAAGGATCCAGATTATACGTTTACCTTGAGAGAGAGTTGAATTTCGTTATCAACCTGGAAGGGCTGAACGGACTTTTGTTGTCAGCAATGACAATACCTAGTCGTTCTACTTTCAACATGGTAGATCACACATCACATAACTTGACTAGCCTTGGAGCACTGTGTGTGTGGTGAGTCGCTGGATCGGTACAACGATAAGTCGGTGAGAAGATTGACCACACCCTCCACAAAACTCTAATACGGCATTGGGAGATTGCACATGGTGCGACTCTCGCATGAGGATGTGAAGGCTCCCCGTCGATGTACATTCATTGCCTTTCTGGTGTGGGGGAATACCGAAGTAGGTATGAGGCGGCTGCGAGTCGACGTGCATGCGTTTTGTAAATGGTACCCTAGCGTAGCGTACTTGTACACTGTCGCGCTTGAACCAATATCCACAATATTTACATGGTGTTCTTGTGTTAATAGAGATCCGTCTCCCAAAGGAGCAGCGGAAAGCAGAGGGTGCCTAGCCTGACGGGGTTGACCTGCGGTACAAATTCCGGCGATGGCGGCCCAACTGCCGCTGACGTAGTTCCTCTCCGTAGTCATGTTGACTTTTCGATCTCCAGCTCTTTTCACATGCGAACCTCATTGGCGTTCCTGAAACTCAATACCGCCATTCCTGGACGTTCCTGAATTACGTTTGGCTTACTACAAATCGTGCAGAATGAAAAGTGGACTTCATTCGCAGCCATCATCGAGTCGATATTCTCCAAGCGATAACCGACGACATGCCGTCTCCTGGGTCATGACGGAGGGAGTCGTCATGCCGCGAGTACTGTTACACTAGCAGTGGTGTGAACCAAACTTCTCCCAATTATAGCGTGAGAAGCGAGATGTAAGGTGAGCGGTGAAAGAGCGGCAGGCCTACGGCCACGTGCATCGTGGGTTGTATGCTAGTAGCTGAGATAGTCTGACGAGTCGAATTGCATAGCCTACGCTAATGGCCTTCGCGACCTGTCGCGCGCTTTGTAAAGTGGACGTGGGCATCGATACGACATAGCGTATTCCGTCATTTGGGAAATTCGCAAAACACCACCGGTCACTCATCATTACCTTGACCGCACGTACTAATGTACTAATCATACTTGGAGCCTTGGAGAGGGTCATCTTACTCATCGTATCATAACCGAACTTAGGGCATTGGGTAGTAGAACGACTTGCAACAAATGTGGAGCATTAGGTACCGCTCCAACGTACTCCTAGGAGCTCATGCAAGTGAGACTGAATGCAGACGAAGGATCAAATGGAAGCTTCGAACAATCGATTGGGTATGGTTTCCCGAATCTTAGTGATCGGCAGGCACGTGACCTGCAACCTTTCTGAAGGTCCACGAGTAAGAGATCCCAAGTGCACCACTCTCACAGTCTCGAGATCTCACTGGCTTTCCTCATGGATACATACAGCGCACTCTGCATCATCTCGGTGAGTGTGTGCTATCAAGATGCCACGACCGGCAGTGCACGACTCATTCAACCATCACTCACAGCACTATCGATGACCGGAACCTCGCAAATAGTCGATGCCGATTCCCTGCATAAGTCTTGACCCACACACATGGCATTTATTCGGCATCTCAGATCCGTGAAGGAAGGGGCACGGGGCACAAACCTACCACACCACATCAACCAACGGCGCTCGCATCAAAAGACGCAGGGAAGCCGAACCCAAAACGAAATAACACGGCGATAAGGAAGACCCTGTTTTTTTGTTTGTGCGGAGTCTCTCTGAGGTCTTGAGCAGGATGTGCAAAAATAGCATGCGCTGTCAAACTAAGCTCAGATGAGTGTTACTTTTATCAACATTTGTGAATTTGTGATGGAGAGGATACGAGTTATCGCTGTGTTGATCGTGTTCGGCATAGCTACCTAGCGCCCTAAATTACAATAACCCAACACCATGCACGACGTGTATGCACATTCCCGCTGAACAAGAAACATGCGCGACACTCAACCAACTGTTCCCTCTACCCCAAAGACCCCTTTCAGCCAAGATCACCACTCGGTACACTTCTCTTAATCCAGCAGCACGTTATGAAGATCCTTCAACCGGCTGCGGGGCTATCAAGCACACAGCGAGTAATTAGCTTGGCAAATGTTCGTTCCAACATACTATGGTAGCAATCAACAAGTACGATATGTCGATCTTTCCATCCTCCAAGGATTCCTCTTTGTTCGACAGTTGTACGCGACCGCCAACGCCGAATGATCACCATCAGAAAATCTCAGCCGATGAGAGTGGTGTGTTGGCGATGATCAAACATGCTGCCAACGGCCCGTCTAAACCTGCTTTTCTCTCTCTCTCTCTCTCTCTCTCTCTCTCTCTCTCTCGCTTTTCGGTCGTGATCAACCTGTATATTTCGTGGCAATTGCCACTAGGAAGCGAAGTGAAGGTGCAACTGCAGCCACAGCGTAGCGCATACGCCTTACGGTAGTCCGTCAAAAGTACGCAGAGTGAAAGTGGATGGGGAATAGGAAGGGAGATTCAGGGTCCACTCGCACGGTGCGCATATGTGCGTTGGTCAACTCTAATAACGTGGAGTGATATGGGGAATGATTTGTGTGTGCTGGATGCATTAGGAAAGCACGGAGAGGGAGGAAAGTCACGTTAGCGGTAGCTGCGACTCGTACAGCACACATCACACCCGCTCTTTTTGACGACTAGCAAATAACAGAGTGTTTCAGAAAAGCGAACGCGGCCTTGCTGGATACGGAGCGCTTTTTTTTAAAAATGGGGCGAAGAATGGGGAAGGCTCTGTTCGGATAGGTCGGCATGGCGCGTGGTACTATCTGGATGCGGCGGAGGGAGAAGGATGAGGTATTTGGCTGCAGTATTGAGCGGAGTGCCGGAGCTGTGGGTGTCGTACTTTGGTGTGCCCATAACGATGGAAGTGTAAGCATTTAGGGGGTTCACAAAGATTTGTAAGGCTACCGGCATGATTTGATGTAAGATGTTGTGAAATAACTGAGTTGAATTGCTAGCTACATGAGAAAAAGGCCCGTCATCTGTCCAGCTCAACACCAACGGTGGAGCGCTTACGGTGAAACTATGGACAGGCGAGATGCTATACGTGTAAACTGTCGGGAAAAAACGTTTTTGGGTATTTGATAAAAGCGACCGGTGCCACACTCCAGCACTTGGAGGTGATTGAAGAAGAAGAAGAAGAATGTGCGAGTTCGTGTTTGCCAGAGCGACCGTTCCATCCGTCTCCGTCCATGTTCTGTTGAATGCGAGTGCTAGTTTTTGTGTTTGTTATGGTGATGAAAAACGCCGTTGATGCTCCATGCAGTGAGGGTAATACAACTCCGTAAATGTTTGACAAAAGGAAGGGCGTAAAACGACTACTTTTCTCGGTGCCGTGTCCGAGCTGCAGTTCTTGAGCGGTTGTGTGTTTGCTGGTGGCCGGCAAGTCAACTGCTACCGACAAAAGTAGCCCGACCAGGAGAGTACTCTCCCCTTCGACGAGCTTCCTCACGGATGTACTTCTCGACGTGCTGGTCGGCCTCGGCTCGGCTTACACCAGCGGTAAGGTAGCCACCAGCATCTTCCTCAAGTTCCAATGGAGTGACTACTCCAGGGCTGGCTAGAGGCTCTAGACGTGGGCTGGTCGGCTTTGGTCCAAAGCCTCTGGTTTGACGGGTGGTGTTGGCGAGAAGCTGTTGCTGGTAGAGGTACATCTGTCTCTGAACCTCATACTGCCTGTTGCTTGATCGAGGCGACGCGGGCGAGTTGGGGCTGTCAGGGCCGGCAACAGGTGTATTTGCCTGACTTGAACCTTGAGAGGAAGCGTAGTTTGCTGGGTGGAAGCGGGGCAGAGAAGGAAGCCTCAGATGTGCA
Source organism: Alternaria brassicae (assembly GCA_004936725.1). Lineage (NCBI taxonomy): Eukaryota > Fungi > Ascomycota > Dothideomycetes > Pleosporales > Pleosporaceae > Alternaria > Alternaria brassicae. The sequence continues at coordinate 726,206 of CM016505.1, read as the reverse complement.
GCAGGCCCGATGTTGCTGGATTGTCGTGGGTTCATGGCCGGTCGACGTCGAGCCTGGGAGGGAATGTCGAGGGGCTGTGATCTGGGCGAGAGAGGCGAGCTGATAGCAGGCATGCTGCGGTCGGCTGTTCGAGAAGCCATGTTTTGGTGGGAGGTATCGGATCTAAAGATGACTCGTGAAAGAGAAGGCGAAGTTGGCGGAGATCGCATATGACGTGTTGCGAGGAAACCTCGTTTGTGTTTGGGCAACAAAGGGTATACGGGCACCAGGAGGTTCTTATACGAATTCCTCCTAGATGAGTGTAAAGAGGAAAATGATCGAAAGATAAAGTACCGTCTTTTCCGAGCAGGAATGCACAGAGCAGCGGCAGTGTCTGATATATCTAGCAGCGGGAGGATCCAGCAGAGGCTTGGGTCTTGGTGGCAGGCCTCGGGGATGGTAGCCAATCTTATTGGAAAGGTACAGCGTTGATCTTCCGCTTGAAGGCGCGCTGTCGTGCGGTAATCGTTCCTAAGAGGGTAACGACTTGATGCACGGCTCAAGTGGACCCTGTTTCAATGTGGTGGAAGCACAAGCGCTTTTGTTACTGGCAGGACACCACGCCGCTGTCTATCAGTTGCAACAAGGTGGCTGCGGGCCGGCTATGGCGGAGTACATACAGATGGCGCGTGTGCTTTCCCGAAACTTGGGTCCATGATCGAAGTAAGCTAGAGTGTGTCGGCTAGCTGGAGGTTGGCGCAGACGACTGAGAATTGCTGCTGGGTTAGGACTCTTGGGAGTGCTAATCTAACAAGTGAATAGGAATATGTGGTTCAAAGCCACACACCAACGGAGGACAAGGCCGTAGCAACGCGGCGCACCATATTTGCAGGCGCTATTATCTCGTCATTAAACTTTCGCAGGCCTTGGTTTCGCTCTTTGGGCGGGGCGCTCTTTTCTGCCTCGCTAACCATGCGAATCGTCCAACACGCCTTACTTGGGCAGCATGTCCATTATGACGCAGTGCAGCAACCAACTACTTCCCAAGACCGAACACGTGCCAGCCTTGGAATTCCCGGCGCTAAACGCGTCGTGTGTACACAGCATTGCAGAATTCCATCAACTGCCCTGCAGCTCGACCATGGTGTGATAGGGTACCGTTGCATCTGCAGCAGAGCCCTGCGGTAGGTTGCAGAAACGTCTTCTTTCTTTTTCTTTTTCGCATTGGACTTTGCGCGCGTGCTCCCTCAAAGTACGGTCTGATGAATGAGACAAATGGTAGCGCGTACAAGACATGACACCACCACATTGTGGCAGCAACGCCAAGTTGATTCGACCTTGTGCACCGCCCAACACCTGCGCCATTCCTCCAAAACAGCTGTGCAGATATTGGCCTCAATCAAACGGCAAGGAGCACTCATCATCTACTATGCGTCTTTTGCGTTGGCTATCCCGAAGTTACCCCTAGCATGACCGAGAAGACTATATAAGCGATAGTGTTTTGAGGGAGAGCCGCTCGCACGGTGCAAACAAAACTGCACAATCCATATTGACCAACCTCGCAGAAATCCCGGCTGAACCGACAGCCGCCGAAGCCGCTCCGTCACACAATTTTTCCATCGTGTACTGAGCGCTGACCGATGACGCCCATACAGAAACCTTGATGTATATGGTCTTTGCTAGACGGCTCCGGCAATCCTCGCCGCACAACAATGCCGTCACGAAGTCATGTCTCGGGCACAGGAGAAAAGGGCCTAGCGCGGCAACTAAAAGGATCGTCTAATCATCTCATTCATGCATCAACTCGCAATGAGGAAAGTAGTACCTCTAGCCACGGTAAAAGTTGCACCACCTGGTATGTCTCCCGTATGCGGCCAAAGTCTATAAAGCACTGCAGCCACCGGTGTGCCGCGGGCAAATCATGTTGGCACGCGCACTGACATAGGGGTGAGCAAAAGCAATAGAAATTGGGGCTTGATGTGGAACACCGAGGCAAATCTACGGCAAACAAAGACCGCTTTGAGAAGGTGATAAGTGGTGAAGACACCGGCGAAATATCTCGGTCACTCGTGCTATTTGCAAAAGGCCGGTCGTGTCGTGAAGTTGTTCGATTTACTGGTTGGTGTCTGCCGCTGCAAGTCTTTCTTAGTCTCATCTTGCACCCAGCTTCTCCAATGCGCGCGCGCCTTGTTCCTCCCACTCCGCCTTTGATATCCACATGTTCTCTTTGTCAGCCATGATGTTCGCGAGCACAGCTCCACCAAGGAATACCATGTGCCTTCGCCGTGGGGGGTCTTCGATGCGAACCTTGAATTTCTGTTTTTGTGTTAGCACTACTTGACCAGACACGTAGGTGTCTACTCACATTGAGTCGCTCTGGGTTTCCGCCCAGAACCTTGGTGAGCCACAGCTGCTTGAGTTCCTTCTCCAGCCGACTTGGGAGACCCGGGTACATACTGCTACCACCACTGAGCACAATGGCCTTGTATAGACTGCTCCTGACATCGACGTCCGCAGCTTGAATCGTGTTGAACAGAAACTCGGCGATACCGGGCTGTTCAACGTCCACAAGATGCGGCTGGAACAGACATTCGGGAGCCTCGAAACGCTCACTGCCCACTCGAATGACTCGACCGTCGGGTAGGGTGTAGGACTCTACCAGCACAGTTGTGTCCTCGCTAAGGCGCTGGTCCAGCTCAAGGTCGTACGAGACATAGCAGAGCTTCTCCTTGATTTGACGGACGGTCTCGAAGTCAGCGGTTCGGTTGAGGGCGTAGCCTCTCCGTAGCAGAAGGGCGATAAGGTTGCGGGTCACGTCGCGTCCGGCAACATCGAGACGGCGTGTGAGGTGGTTGAGGACGGTGCTCTCGTATACGGGGACAATATGCGTGACACCATCTCCCGAGTCGACAACTACACCGGACGACAATCCTTGCGCGTATAGAGCTAGGACGGCCTGGATTGCCACGTATACACCCCCAAAGCCGTAGCGCTCAAACATGACTTCACACATGGTCTCGCGGTTCTTGAGCGGGTTCATAGGCGGTTCGGTGAGGAGGATCTTGCGGCCGGTAGGGTCGAGGTTCATCTTGTCGTAGAAGGTGTAGTCCCAGACATGCTGCATGTCATCCCAGCGCTTGACGATGCCATTCTCCATCTATTGGGCGAGACAAGGTTAGCCCCAAGATGACTTGCAGAGGTCCTGATAGTGCACATACAGGATACGTGATCTGAAGCATTGAGCGCGCTGCCGCTGCCTCGTCACCACACATTATGTCCTTGAGCTGGATGTCACCGCCATTCTGCTCTTCGGTTCGAAGGATGGGTCGGCCGACTATTGAGGGAAACTGGTGGTCTGGGAAGTTCTAGAGAGTAGTAATACATTAGTTTCTGCCAGATCACGTCTGCCGTGTCCTCTGCAACATACCTGTCCGGCGTAACCCGCCTTGAGGAAACCCGTACCGCCATCGAGAACTAGTTGAAAAGTAAGTAGAGCTTCAAATATGGATGAGGAAGCTGTGCATACCAATGGGAGCTTCAGCCATCCTGTACAAAGCTCGAAAGGGTTGTTGAGGCTGAAGGAGTGGATGTTGGAAGCTGGCCGTAGCTCGTTGTTGCGTGCCTCGAGGTTGACGACGTTGGCGGGGCGCATGGTTGGCCAGGGGTCCGTGAGCACTCAAACAGGCAATGCAAATGCTCCTCTGCAACTTGAGATGCAAACGGCGCCTCGCGAATATCAGAAGCGTTTAAAGGTATCAGAAGCTTTTGAAAGTATCACAAGCTGTGTTTATGGGGACAAGAGAAGTCCTGCGCAAAAGGTACGATATACTACATATTCTAGGGCTGCCGGTCCGATGCACACGTGAGACATGTCTCTACCATTTGCAGCCCACACGTAGGCTCATCAGGGTCACTGCACTTGAAGAACTTTGACTGAAAGGCGTTTGTATGCATCATGTATAGTTGTTCAAGTTTTGTTGTGCAGGACCGACATGGCGGTCATACATCTCATGCCACTCGATGGTCACCCACCTGGGAAGTCGCGACTTGCGCATCGCTTAATGCATGGTCCGAGCGCCAACAGCCCACTCCAATATCGTCTTGCGCCAACACGAACTTTCTCTTCAGCCAGTTCAACTAACAGCAGGTCAAGATGCCTTTCGTAAGTACGCCCTGAGCTACGCCCGCAATGCACCCCTATATACCTCTGCCACAACGGCACCCCGCATCGACGAAAGTCGAGTGGAGTCTCTGCGAGATGCTTCGAATGCGGGTTTGAAGCGCCAATCGCTGACTCTGTCAAAAGTCCAAGCTCCAGAAGAACGACGCCTACTTCTCGCGGTACCAAGTCAAGTACAAGCGCCGCAGGCAGGGAAAGAGTACGTATCCAAGAGTCGTTCAAATCGCGACAGGATTCTAACACTCCGCAGCCGACTACTATGCCCGTAAGAGGTTGATCACCCAGGCCAAGAACAAGTACAATGCGCCCAAGTACCGCCTCGTCGTCCGTTTCACCAATAAGGACATCATCTGCCAAATCGTCCACTCCGAGATTGGCGGTGACAAGGTCTTCTGCGCTGCTTAGTACGTCTCATGCGACTCAGGCCTCATCAAGTCCACAACTAACAAACCCGTAGTGCCCACGAGCTGAAGGCTTACGGCATCACCCACGGTCTTACCAACTGGTCCTCCGCATACGCCACCGGTCTGCTCCTAGCCCGCCGTGTCCTCAAGAAGCTCGAGCTTGACGAGGCCTTCACCGGTGTTGAGGAGGCTGACGGTGAGTTCACTCTCACCGAGGCCGCCGAGGTTGACGGTGAGGAGCGCCGCCCATTCAAGGTCTTCTTGGATGTCGGTCTCACCCGCACCTCCACCGGTGCCCGTGTCTTCGGTGCCATGAAGGGCTGCTCCGACGGTGGTGTCTTTGTTCCCCACTCGGAGAACCGCTTCCCCGGATACGACGTGGAAGGCAAGGAGCTCGACGCCGAGACCCTCCGCAAGTACATCTTCGCTGGTCACGTTGCTGAGTACATGGAGACTCTCGCTGATGACGACGAGGAGCGCTACAAGTCTCAGTTCAGCGGCTACATCGACGACGACATCGAGGCCGACGGTCTGGAAGAGCTCTACCAGGACGCACACAAGCAGATCCGTGAGGACCCCTGGAAGAAGGAGGACGGCGATGCCCCCAAGAAGTCCAAGGACGAGTGGAAGGCCGAGTCCAAGAAGTACAGGAGCAACAAGCTCACCAAGGCCGAGAAGGAGGAGCGCGTCAAGGCCAAGATCGCCGAGATCACCGCTTAAGCTGTTGCTTTCTCTTCTTCATACTTTGTTCTATCATAACAAAAGCACGGCTCTGGCGTCTGGGGATGACATGGGAAGGATGCCTGCCATGGCAGGATGCAGTACTGTACTTAGCCTCACGACCTCAATGAGATGATGAGACGGCACGCCGCAATTGGCTACCACAACAAGATACCCCCCCCCTTAAACAAACGTGCCCCTCGTGTTCGACATGTGTGAAGGTTTCTGAAATAGTAACACGTGATACGCCCATGTGGATCGGAAGCGGCCGACACCACTTGGCGTGTTGTCGCAGGTTTGATGATAGTTGAGAGACAGGCACAAACTGCTATTCATGTGCTCCTATGGCGGTCAGCTGTTTCAGCGACAGCCATAGCACCAGCGACGGACGCTCTGCGGTCGGCGCTCAAGTCAGCGCGGTGCATCAGGCTGGAGGAGAGTGATGCACGTGAATATATGCCGATTCAGGATGTTTCAGAGGAATACGGCGTATATAGGGAATGCTCGCAGTCGGTCATGATGTTCGGCAAAGACGTGATTACTGCTCGGTGTGGAGAGGAGAAGGAGACCCGAAGCAATCAGCCGACACCTTTCGTCATCGCCCGGCTCTCGCAGCTTGTAGTGCACGTTCGCCCATAACACTGCATCGGCCGAACATTGCACAGAGCAACTCTCAGAAATCGCGCAGCAATCTGACGTGAGCGCAACGAGTCGTCCAAGTCGCATCGAGAAGGTGGGAAGCGGCTGTATCTTGAGGCTTTGCAGCATTTCCAATCGGCGGATCCTGGTGGACGCACAGAGACCCCGCTGACTTCCGCGATCTCCTCACGGAGGCCATCTGCAGCCCGGACGCATGGCGAGACCCCTTTATACACAATGACAGCCATTCAGACACCCAGCGACACTGCGTCAGCCATGGAAGACATTCACGGAGTCGATGTATCGTGGTTGCACCACTCAACTAGAGGCGAGTGAGGCCCGCTTGCCCTGGGTGGAGACGTCTCGGCTTTGCGGCGCCAACCCTGAGCTCGAAGACGCGTATTCGTGCTAACATATTGCGCTTGAGTAGACCATCACCATCGCCAGCAGGCTCCATCGTCGCCAGGCCTGAGCAGAGATGCACCTCCCAAGACATCGTCGCACGGCGGACTACCCTCTAGGCCCCGCCACGACGAGCAGCAAACTCACGAGCCGACACCGGCGACTACGGGGCCCGCATCACCGCCGCGACCGCCCCCAGCCGCAGCATCAGGCGCAACTGCTCCTCAGAAGATACCGCCAAAACGCCCAGCGCTGCTGAGCCGAGCCAGTACCGAGAGGAGTGCCAGTGGGACGACGCCACCCGAGTCAAGGAGCAACTCGCGACGCAACTCGTGGATGAACAGCATCAGCTCCAAGTTCTCATCGCAAAACTCACCCGCACAAACGACACACACCCAGGCCCAGGGATCGCCTGCTGCTGCCAATAGCGCGACCAACACTTCTCCCTCGGCCAACGGCGCCCTCAACGGCATACAGGCGGCATCGGGAGGCAGCAATGGCGCCGCTGAGCCCTACGTCCCGCAACAGCCTAAGAGCTCGTTTGTTGGGAACGTACTACGACGCCTATCATCAGGGACGCAGGTTGGCACTGCTGGCAAGGTCTACCCGAACGGAGGCATGTGCCCGCGAAAGGTCATGAACATCGATCCCAACCGCGAGCGATGCCTAGTCCCCGAGCTTGATCAGAACAAGCTGCGCAAGGTCGCCTTTTGCGTCGACGTTGAGATTGCTGGGGGGCCCAAATACAAAGACGACGGGGAAACAAACGATAAGACGATGAAGCGCAAGGACAAAAAGTTGAAGGAGCGCGGCGAGGGTGAGGCACTGAGGAATCCGGGTGCTGTGGCGGAAGAAAAAGACAAGGACGGTGTCGTGGCCATCGCCCACGAAGTTGTCGGCAACGATTCCGAGCCAAACCCCGAGGGCACCGTCTTGGACGAGGACAAGCAGGAGCCAAGTAGGAAGAAAGAGAAGAAGAAGCGATCCGAGGCCGAGCGCAAAGAGCGAAAAGAGAAGAAACGCAAGAAGGCGGAAGAAAACGGAACTATACCCATGGAGCTTACTAGGGACGACGACAGTGCCAGCACCGAAGGAGTATCTGCTGCTACCGGGGCGCCGACTCCTCGCGCCCAGGATCGCCCAACGATTGACCCACTGCGCATCTACCGAAGATGTTGCCAACTTCGCGAATCTCCCATCCTTAAGCGCATCAGCGATCAGCTCGCAGCACCACGAGCGTGTTCGGTTGTTCAACCGGGCGTTATCACTTGTTTAGATCTGACAGGGTCGAGATTGCAGTTGGCTGACGTCTTGACTCTTTCAGACTGGCTCGCCATCGTACCCGTGAAGAAGCTGTTCTTGGAAGACGCCGACTTGAATGATGAGAAGATCCGAGTCATATTCGCAGGTTTACTGGCCGCCAAAGTCCCGGAGCCTCCGAAGCGATGTGATCAGTCAAAGGATGTAACACAGGACGGACTGTGCCAGCAAGGCACATGCGCAGTCAAGAAGCTGGTTCTCAAGAACAACCCAAAGATCACGGCTGAAGGCTGGAAGTACATCGCCTTATTTCTATACATGTGCAAGTCCATAATGGCCATCGACGTATCAATGATACCATTTCCCAAGTCTCGGCCGCAGGTGGCTTCCCCATCCACTAATAGCACACAAGCACCGTCTTCTGCTAAGGACAGTAGGTCGGGGGATGTGGCTGACATCTTCTCCAAGGCCATTTCCGAACGACTAGGCGGTCCAGAGCTCCAAGAATTAGCCATGGCCGAATGCAATCTGACCTCCTCGAGCATCCGGAAGATCATCGATGGCTGCGTTATCAGCGGCATTCAGCGTCTAAGTCTCGCGACAAACGATATCGACGCCGAAGGTCTTGAACATGTTCTGCATTACTTGCGCTCGGGTGTGTGCCAGGGAATTGATCTTGGAGGAAACGACCTACGATCACTGATGGGCAAGATCTGCGACAGCATCAAACACTGTCAGAACAGCCCGCTTTGGGCACTGTGCTTGCAAGACACCGGTCTCACCCCGGAAGAGCTCACGAAACTCATACCAACTCTAATTTCCCTACCATCCTTTAGGTTTTTGGACCTGTCGCATAACAGGGGTCTCTTCTTGGGCCAGACTTCTTTGTGTCTCCTGAGAAAATACATGCCTCAGTTCAAGGAGTTGAAGCGAATACATCTCGTTAATGTCGACATGAAGCCCGAAGATGCCATCGCTATCGCGGAGATTTTGCCGGACTGTCCTCACATCGCACACGTCAACATTCTTGAGAATCCAGAGATAACGCGTGTTGCAACCTCGACAGACGAGGAGACACAAGAAGAAGCTGCTGCATTATATGCATCGCTTACATTGGCTGCCAAGCTATCCAAATCTCTCATATGCATCGACGTGGACATTCCGGCTCCTGAACAAGGCGAAGTGATCAAAGCACTTGCGAAGCAAGTCGTGGCCTACTGCTTACGCAACATTGAGTCCATCAACGAAGTGCCGGAGCTTCGAGCAGCTCCAAAGGAGGTTGAGGTTCCCGAGATTCTCATGCGTCTTGTCGGTCCAGAAGACAGCGATTATAAGGAAACTGACAACGCATTAAACGCTGCGGATAACGACTACATTGTTGGTGGCACAGGCATCGCTAAAGCGCTCAGCTACTGCCTTTCTCACAAGGATACCGACCTTCGCAGGGTATCGGTTCCAGTCAGTGGTACCTCTACTCCGAGAAGCAGAAGCAGGGTACCGGTGCTTGAGGAGCCAAGCAAGGCTAGGGCCATGTCCAAGGATCTTCTTGAGACTGCGCGGAACACGCGAAACAGGATTCAGCCTGCACTGATTAGAGAAGCGAAGGGTGGTAATGACCTGAACTACCGTATGTTTCTTAATCTTTCCTTCGCGCTGACATTGCTAACATCTTGATAGGCCGTTTGCTTTTCCTGGACCAAACACTTCAAGGCATGATCCAACGCTTCGAAGACGAGTACCCAGAAACACGTCTTCAACCGTCCGATGCCGCTTCCACTACAAGCTCCAAGCTCAGCAGCTCACCACCCACATCCGCTGTACCGACTCTTGAGAACAGTGTCTCGACAGACTTCACAGCTGCTGAGTCAGATGAAGACGAGCCTTCTACCCTTCGCTCACGCCACAATTCTGACGTCTCTCTCGCATCACGCCACATGTCACTCGAAGAAGGACGACTCCACCGATTCGGCCACCGTGTACGCACCGGTCTTCTCAACCCGTCACGTCCTACGACTCCCGACGTCTCCGAAAATCACGTTTCCTTCATCTCGGGTACTGCAGACGACCAAGGTCTTCCCGAACATCTTATCGCCATGCGTGCATACTTCCAGAATCACAGCGGTGACGAGATGAGGCATATGATTGAGGGCAAAGGCTGGGAGCAGGCCTTCAACAACGTCGTGGAGAATGCTGAAGAGCTGAGGAATCTCGAGAGAGAAGATCCTCAGCAATTCCAGATGTTCAAGGACAGTCAGATTGCGGCTTTAAAAAATCGGAATCCGGATATCTTTGCGCCTGGTGAGAAGGAGAGGACAAGTACGGAAGGGAACGATGGGAATGACTTTGCTATTGAGGACTGATTTTTGGAGTGCAATTATTGAGGAAGAGCTCATAGGATGGTTGGGGAATACTGGGTAATAGAGTTAGTTTAATCTCTTAAGTATTGACTTGAGCTTAAAGGTTGAGGCGCTGGAGCGCGCTCACTAGCTTAAGTGTTCATTCTTTGTATATTTGTAACATACAGCCACAGTGGCTCACACATCGCCTTGTATGACATGCTGATTCAATAATGATTACTATGGCACAATGTTCTTATTTCGGACAGCTACAACACATCGCAACTGTGTTCAGCTTTTGGTTGGGCCTTTTGAGGTTGTCCCTTTCTGCACTGTCTCGTGACTGGCATCCCAGCTATAAAAGGGTCTTTCTGATTTTCGGTTTCCATTCTGCGTTCGTCATCACACTTGCTAGAGTATCATTGAAACCCAGTTATCGCTCCAAAAACGGGAATTCTGCTTTGTATGAGCAGATTGCGGATCGATAATCATTCCTAGACAACGCGCGTACAGCTGATATTCTCCAGCTGACAGATGCAAAACCCCTCGGTATGGAGGGAGATTTTGTCCCTTTCGATCTAGTAGCAGCATAGCTTGTGGATTATAAAGACTGTCTTTCCGCTGCTCTTCTCCTTCACCCGCTTCCAATGTATTGGCTTGTGCATTTGATGTCAAGAACAGCGCGTCCAACGTAACGTACTACTTCAGCCTACTTTACGTTTATGCGTTGTGAATAAGCCGTACGTACTTGCCTCTTATCAGGTAAGTCCTATAACTGTAGAGAGTAAGGTATAAGAGTTGTATATACGGGATACAGCCTAGAGAAATCGGCCTTAGGCTGTAAGGCTTGTAAGGCCTTACAAGGCTTAAGGAGGCTTGTAAGGAGGCCTAAGGAGGCCTAAGGAGCCTTGTAGAGCCTTATAAGGCTTATAAGAGAGGCCTGTAAGAGAGGCTTATAAGGCTAGAATGTAAGAGCCTAGCTCTAGACCACTAGACTAACACACCTCTAAAAGAGTAGTAATAACTAAGATAGTTATTTCTTGTCTAGAATAGTATATATAGGTATAGTGATACTTCTTTGCACTAGCGTGTTTGTCTCTTACAAAGCCTAGTGAAAGCAAGTCCTTACACTCTTTGTACAAGTCTTCTAGCTTCTCCGAGTTATATCCTAAACCTATTACCATCTGGCACGACACGCATCTAGGCGGTGGATGTTCAGCCATCAAGTCAAGAATCGAATTTGACAAGTTGTTGACGTTTGTGCGGTGGTGTTGGAAGCCACTCGTTCTGAGTTTATAATTCTTCTCGCTGTCGGCGCCGGATTAGTTGGGCAATATAGCAGTTTGTGCCACTTGGGTGGATGGTGTGACAGGTGTCGAGCATCTGCATCATTCTGAGATCCGATATCTCTTGCCGAGCTATAGGTTCCTGAGTAACATATCGAGTGATGAACGTTGTGATGAAGCTTGCTCGTAGTTGTTGCGACAATGGTCGAGGGCGTTCAAAATGCGTGCGCGTCGAAGAAGCGACATCGTGGAAACTCGGACGTTATTCTTGTACGGGCGGGCTCAAGATAGTCCTGGAAAGATGAAGCTAATATGAAGTCTTTGATGTTAGTCAGGCTGCAAGGTTGTACACTGACCCCGTCCGATTCTTGCATCAGCGTACCACTGTTCCAGACCAAGAGACTCCACCCATCTTGAACATCGGACGAGACCGACACCACTAATCCAAATCCCACACTCGACAATTCAGAAGATACGATTCTATTCCGCATCATCAAAGGGAAAATGCGGCATGTACCAAGAGAATAAGCACATATCGTAGGCAAGGGGGGCAAGGCAAAGCGCCAAACCAACAACATCTCCATTTCATCATCACCCCCCAATGTCTACTACTACTACCACCAAAACCATCTACACACTTTCTAAGGATATCATAGCTCGAGCAAGTTACATGCCCATGAACACTCCATCTAAAAGAGAATCGGCAAGCGAACGACGTGAAATAATGCTGGAAAAATGCTTATGTGACGTGTAGAGCTCAACGACCATCATATATAAAGATAAAGAAACCACCGGGACCCGCCCAAGCAGCAGTACGATGCGTGAGTGGATGCCCAGTGGAGGGAAAAAGACAACTTCCTTCACACCATTATACACATCCAGCTCTTTCTTCCAGCGAGGTCAGAAGCCTATAAGAAGGGTAGTACTACACCCTTTCTTATTGGGCTTCCCCTGCCGTCAACAGTACTGCCTTCGGCGCTGTATCCGGAATCGCGATCGACGTCGTCGTTGTCAAAGTCGATATCGAAATCGGGTTCCTTCTCTTCCTCAGCTCCTTCATCGTCATCACCGTCCCAGGCCTTTTGCGTCGCACCACGCGAGTTCCATCGTAGTGTGCGACTGATGCTGTCGAACCATTCGGTGGGTTGCGAGAGCACGGTTGGGAATGGGTACTGAGACGCGGCGATGGTGACGTGGTCGCCTTGACGAAGCTCGACGCGGCCCTTGCCATCGAAGGCGCAGTATGCGGTAGCGCGGGACTTGAGAGGTACCGCGATACGGAGAAGCATGCTATCGTTGAGGAGCATGGGGCGGAAGGAGAGTGTGTGGGGGCAGATGGGTGTCAAGAGGATGGCGGGGATATCCGGGTGCACAAGCGAGCCACCTGCAGAGAGCGAGTATGCTGTTGAACCGGTAGGCGTGGAGAAGATGACGCCATCTGCTTGTACAACGGTGAGTAGGTTATTGTCGCCGTACAGCTCGAGGTTCGAGACGTATGGCGATGGGCCGCGGTCGATGACAAGCTCATTGAGTACCTCGAATTGCTCGGCTTCGATGTGCTGAGGCGATCCTTGTGCAACGTTCTTCTGATAGCGGTATACTGTGCAGGTGAAGCGCATGCGCAGGTTTACGCGCATACCTGTCTCGCACATAATCTTGTCAAGCGCTGGCCTGTACTGCGCGAACTCGAAGTTGGTGAGGAAACCAAGACTGCCGAGCGAAAAAGACAGAATCGGGGGCACGATGCGCTGGAAGAGCCACGAGGTGAAAAGTACGGTGCCATCTCCACCAAGAGTGAGAACAAGGTCGAAGATCTCGGGGGTTTCCCAACAAAGATCTGGTGTCCACCAGCGAAGCATGTTCTCGTAACGCTTGTCCTTGGTCAACAAAGAGGCCGCATCGAAGCGCTTCGATTTGCGCAGCTTGTGGTCTACGTAGACATTCACTCCTACATCCGAACCGTAGCGCGAGGTCGTCATGAGCCATTCTGCCAACTCGCGCGTGAGGTATACGAGGTTGTTGTCGCGAGCCTTTGTGACAATCATAACATTGCGCACCGTCATCTTGATCGGTCGGCGCTGCAACTGCTTCGAGACCTCGCGGACGCTATTTGCAGTCTGCATAAGTCTCGAGTGGGATATTGTATCGTCCTCGGACATCTCTTCCATCACCTTGCCTAGGTTCACAGCCTTATCAAACTTCTTGTGAAAAAAGCATGGCGATGCGAGCGCAGCCATCTTGCTTGCAGAGAGATCTGCCGAGTGCAATTCAAGCTCTGAAAGCGCCTTCGCGAGTTGTGAATGCGTAATGCTTTTTGACCGACCATTCTTCCCCCCGTTCTCTGAGCCATCCATCATGACGGAATCCATGGACTGTGACGCTGACGCAGGCGGAGGCCGAGACTGTAACGCCTTAAGAAGAGTCTGGCGGGGTATCGCGGAGTCGATTGATTGTGCGTTCTTGCGGTGCCTCCGAACGCGACTCTCACCAAAAGACGGGATGCGCGGGAGGACGGAGAGGTTCTCGATGGAGGAGGAAGTGCTGATGGTGGTGGGGTATTCGTTGCGGGAGGATTCGTCGGATGTGAGACTGGCTGGTTGTTGTGTTACAGCGGGCGTACCGCCAATTCCTTTAGTTACTACCGATGCATGATACGGCGCGTCCTGAGGGCAGTGGACGCTGGTCTGCGGAGGCAGTGGAGACTCGAGGCGGGAGGGATTATTAAATGAGGCATCGGCAGCGACGGGATTACCGGTAAGGTCGCGGTCGGAGAAACTTGAACTGGCCGCTTGTGGGGACAGGAGCGGGTGAACCTTGGCCGGAGTAAACGGCTCCCCATTCTGGAATTCTGCCGATAACATTTTACCTTGATTATGTGTTACTGATCGAGCACCCGATAATCGCGCTTTGTCTTTTTGGGTGGCTGGTTGGCGAATACGATATTGATCGGCGCCTTTGTTCGGCTGCGGAGGCAGAAGTATGTACAGCAAAAGATGCACGTATCCAGACGCTTCAGTCGAAGGTAATAAATGCTCCAGGCAGAAACGAAAGGGGGCGAACAAAGGAAGCGATGGATTGTACTACTGCATGGGCGCGAGTCGTAATGTTGTGTCTGTGATAGCTGCCAACGGTGACTGAGGTGATGTGACGACGAGCGAACCGTGTGACCGGAAGTTGAAGATAGAGATTATAATGAAGGAAGAGCCCGGCTCGACCTGGTTGAATAAGAAAGGAATGTACAAGTGTATACGACTGTATGTCGTGTGGCCGAATGAGCGAAGGCGCAAATGAGGGAAAGACAGTGGTGCAGCTTGAGGCAGGTGCTAGGCACGATGCGAGACCTACTATATTCAGTCCGCATCTGCAAGACATCTCTGCCACCGCCATTACGGAGCATTGCAACATCACGATCCAATGCGCCAGCCTCAAACGAAGGGTACCGCCCATCTGTAGCGGCTAGCCCGCCATGAACGTTGTGACACTTCGAATGTCACAAACTCGTGGGTCCACGCCGGAGCATCTACCAAACATAGAACGAAGCTTCATTCCATTCCGCGATCTTGACACAGATTACAACGGTCTAGGCGGCCCAGAAGTTCCTTTCAGTCTGTCTTCAAAGGCACGCCCCACAGCATGGTCACTACGTGCAACTGTCAGAATCCTTCGATGACCCTGAGCGTTCATGGTCGACAAGCGCTCGCTCATGGAGAAGTCTCAGTTATCGGCTCATACCGACACTCTCCACGTTTGATCCACACCTCGTTTAAAAAAAATCCACAGCGGGCATTACGATCAGGAGCAAACCGTCTTCGAGATTCAGTATGAATCGCATCGCCGCAAAGTTATGCCACCTGCCGGCTGGACTAGCAGAGATGAACGAAACAAACCAAAAGTGGACTGATCTCCCTGGAACCATACCTGTCTGCTTCGAACTTCGACCTGGTACAGGAGAAGTTTAGGCGAGACAGCTTGCTCCTCGCCAACTATAGACCTTTGCGACACACCCACTAGGTGGATAAGTACTGCATGAACTCGCTGCCGTTAGTACCGACGGCCCACAGACATCAGACGCCACGCAAGGCTGTTACACGGAGTTGAGATATGGCAAGCGTTTACGGTAATTGTCGTATGGGACGTGGAGTGAAGTGGGCTCATACTCGCTACCGAGATGGTTGCAATGCCCGTCTCCACGTCGTTTCCGTCCACTCACAGCGGATAACTGTGTGTTTACCTTCAGGCTCAAGTTGGATGCTGAAACTCGCGCACGTCACTGGTCTAGCATGTGCCATTTTCCCTTGAAAACCACCCGGAAGCTCCCGAGAGCTTCAACTGCCGGAGAATTATTGCGCATTGGCATGTTGGGGTTACAGTTCGAAGCGCAAGAAGTAAATAGGCGCCTGCAACTGTCTTGGGGCCGTCTTGGCTGGGTTTCTGGCATGCGTCGAGAACGTAGCCGAAGTGAAACCTTCGTACTGTACTACAACGATGGCCATATTAGAGAGCGCCCGGTTGAATGGCGCGGCGCACGAGGAAAGCAGGATTGTAATGCTGTGACTGGGTGCGGTAAAATTTGCCTATCAAGCAGAAGTTTAGAAGCGTAAAAGTTTGCGAAAAGATCGTGGCATGTAGTCGGGGCGAAATCTGAAATCGTTTTGGGTGAAGGTACATGACTTTACAGTCTTTTGGTATTCATCACATATCGTGGTATCTAGTGAAGTCGTAACGAAAAGTAAATCGACAAGCCAGACACTTATTGAAGAGCCTTGCGAGCGAAGGTAGGCAGGACGAAGGATGCCTCGTGGATCTCCTTGCTGTAGTATCTGCAAAGTTGCTCCTCCTCCTCGGTGGACCAGCTGCGAAGGGGCTTCTTGAGGTCGCGGTTGGCGTCCTTGCTGCAGACCATGAAGCCGATTTGGCCGGAGGGGTAGGTGGGGATGGTGGTGTAGGCGTACTCGACGTTGGGGAAGACCTCCTTGCAAGCCTTCTTGAGGTTGACAATGAGGGGCATGTGAAGCCATTGGTTCTCAGCTATATGAAAACGTTAGCCATTGACCAAGGTAGCACCTTTCCGGCGCATGAAAGTCTTGGAAAAGTGAGTTGATAACGAGTGGACAAGGAGAGGGCTTACAACCTTGGGTGGTAATGACACCGCCTTCACGGAGCGCGCCGTTAAGCAGCTCGAAGTATGACTTCTGGAAAAGAGCCTCAGCGGGACCCTCTGGGTCACTGGAGTCGGTGATGATGATGTCGAATTCGCCCTTCTTGTCCTCGAGGAACTTGAAGCCGTCACCAATGATGGTAGTGGTCTTGGGGTGCTCAAAGCCGACCGACATGCCGGGGAGGTATTGCTTGGAGAGACGGATGACAGCCTCGTCAATGTCGCAGAGGGTCGCCTCCTTGACACAGTCGTGCTTGACGATCTCACGGAGGACACCGCCGTCACCACCGCCGATGACCAAAACCTTCTCAGGGTTGGGGTGGGCGTTCATGGCAAGGTGAGTGATCATCTCCTGGTAGCTGCTCTATTGTCAGCCATTGTTCGTGCCTTCCCATTGCGGTGTGACATACGAGAACTCGTCGCGCTCGGTGCATTGGATGACGTTGTCGAGAACAAGGACAGTGCCGTAGTTGGTGGACTCGAAGATGAGGACGTCCTGGTACTTGCTCTTCTCGTGGTGAAGAACCTCCTTGACCTGGAGGGTCATGGCCTGACCGGGCCACATGCCGGACATCTCGCTAAACCAGCCATCTAAACCGGAACAGTTAGTCATTGAGTCCTCATGGGGCGGGATGTACAATTGGCAAGTGTTCTTGCAAAACGCGTCCTCACTTACCCTTGATGGTAGGGTGTTCAATAGCAGGCATCTTGAAAGATTTGTGGGTAGAAAAAGGAGGGTAGAGTAGCGAAGGTGATATTTTACGGAAGTAAACAGAAGATTGACAGAGCTGTCGCCGGATATATATGGGGACCTTCAGGTTTGCGGAGTTTTTCCTTGTGTTTGCGTTGGGCACAATTTTCTAGGTCTATGCACGTCACTGGTCGCGCGCCGTACCTGCCCCGCCATCCCCCACCATCATCCTAGGAAGGTCCAGCCGCAGGGCATCTATATCGGGTAGCATTATTTCTACGTTGGCGGAACACGATCTGCACTTCACGGCCCACATCGGATATGTCTTTTTTGTGTAGTTGCCACGGACAGCCGGCGTAGTTGTAAAGCCGAGCTGATGTTGAGGGAGATTGTTGCCTGAGAACGAGGGCGGCCGTATGCCTGGTACCATCACGAAACCGGGTACAGACTGCATGTATGAAGAACATAAAGAGACAGCTAGCGATGAGTGTAGAGGAATCAATGAGAAGTATTAATTCCACTACATTTCGTCCAAGATCATACGAGCAGCGCAGCCATGACCGAAGCCGCGCCGACACCAGATCCCGCCCAGGACGAGCGCAGTTCTGTAGAGCAGATTATCGCAACCAAAGCATATGAAAAGAACCCTGAGCTATTACCTTGGTACACCAAAGAGCTTGAGGAGCCAAGTTCCGCCACGAGAAGACTTTTTGAGAAATACAGCAAGATCCCGCCGGCGGATATAACCGCCCATATCAAACGCGTGAGAGATGACGCGTTTACGGTTGTGAGTTTGGGTAGCCATTGAGCAACAAGAGTGCAGCTGTACTGACAATGGAACAGTTCCCATATCCGTGTCTTGGTAACTGAGGCTTCTTGAATTTTTCATTTGGAGTGAACTCGGCCTACCAAAAGGTCCTCAATCGCGTCAAGGATGGGGAGAAATTCCTTGACCTGGGGTGTTGTATGGGCCAGGACATTCGCAAGCTGGTTCATGATGGTGCCCCCTCTGAACATACATATGCGTCCGACCTCAACAAGAAGTTCTGGTGCCTTGGCTATGATATGTTTTTGGACGAGTCCACTCTGCAGACATAGTTCATGGAAGCTGACATCTTCGACGCGAATTCTGGGTTGAAGCAGGTAGATGGCAAGATCGACATGATCAATGCTGCCTCGTTCTTTCATCTGTTCGACTGCGACGAACAGGTGAAGGCGGCCAAGCGTGTTGTTCGGTTGTTGAAGCCAGTGCCTGGAAGCCTCATCGTTGGAAGACAAGGTGGCAAGGTTGAAGCTGGCAGTTTCGCACACATCAAGAAGGAAATGACTGCGTTCTGGCACAACTCTGAGTCTTGGACAAATATGTGGAGGCGGGTTGGAGAAGAGACTGGAACAGAGTGGAAGACTGAAGCCGTGCTTGGTGAGGAGGACGTTTCAAAGAGAATGAAGACGAGCCTTGTACCTGTCGGTACGAGATTCATGACCTTTACCGTCCGTAGAGTGTAGAAGGGGTATTGAAGACACTTTTGGTCAGTATTGAGAGAGTATACACGTTCACAGTCTACTTCCTTGGTTCACATATGCTTGTGATGCTGAATCTGCAGTTTCCGTACATTGGTTGACATGGATGGCATCTTGGCTGCAATATGCGGATGTGCGGAGCAGCAGCCAATGAACGTCGTCCAGGGTCCGAGCAAGGAAGCCAAACCTAATCTGGCGTCAACACCACGATTGCATCTTCAATCCAGAACCCATTGCTACGAAACGTTGCAGTCGCTCACTATACAAAGCCGTGCCACAGATATCTGCAATCATGGACCCCTACTCGCCCGAAGGAGGTGCGCTGAACCAGCCTCACGAGCTCATCACCCCACTAACGCCTGTCCAGAGCTCATAAACATCCACTCGGCCTTCCACGCCGGCGCCTACCAACAGGTCGTCGACTTTGACACTTCGAATTTCTCCGCATCGAATGCGCTCCCCGTTCGCGTCCTCAAACTCCGCAGCCAAATCGCGCTTGGCCAAGCACAGGCTGTCTCTAGCGAACTCGCATCCGAGAAGACACCAGATCTGGTCGCCGTGAAGCTACTAGCCGACTACGAGCAAGGCAAAGACGTAGCGAGCCAGGCAAAGGAGCTGGCAGAGCAACATGGCCAGGAAAACTTGGCGGTGCAGCTTTGCGTGGGCATGATACTGGAGAGGGCTGGCGAGACCGAGGCCGCCCTTGATTTGTTGATCAAGCACCAGGGCAGTTTGGACGCGTATGTCATACGACTCTCCCCGCATAGACTACACTGTGGCAGAGCCAATGGCTGACATACAGGCAGTGTCGCACTCATCATACAAATCCACCTCCAACAAAACCGCACAGATCTCGCCGCAAAAGAGGCTCAGCGCGCACGGAAATGGGCACAAGATAGTCTGCTAGTCAACATCGCCGAGAGCTGGGTTGGCATGCGAGAGGTACCTTCTTCGAGACACAGCCGTCACTTGTTAGACCTACTAACACCACATCTAGGGAGGCGAAAAGTACCAGTCCGCGTTCTACGTCTTCGAAGAACTAGCCACCTCCTCTCAATCCACCTCCCCGCACTCTCTGGTCGCACAGGCCGTGTCGGAACTCCACCTCGGCCGCCTCCCAGAAGCCGAAGCCGCTCTACAGCAAGCGCTTTCCATCGACGGCACTTCCGCCGACACATTGGCAAACCTCATTGTCCTCAACACGCTGCTTGGCAAGCAGCAAGAAGCGGCGCAACTCAAGTCACAACTACAATCCTCTGCCCCACAGCACAGAGCTGTTGCAGACTGGGCGAGCAAGAAGGAAGAGTTTGCAAAGGCTGCGGCAAAGTACACGCCAAAGTTTGAGGTTGCTTCATAGGAGGAGCAAGCTGCTGCGCCAGAGGAGGTGCATGTTGAGGGGGATGCTTTCGCGCATCTAGTGTCTACGGGGGTAGCTCAAGATTAGGTCTTGGGAAATACGATTCGATGGCGCTACTTAGGACGAGCGGGATATACTAAGATCGCGCAACAAAAGATAGAGGCACTACGAATATACCATACTTATACCATACTCTAAAGGTATATATATGGTATCTTACGTTGAAAAGCTAACAAGGAACTAACAGTGTGCACCTCAGGAACAACAGACATTCCGAGGTCTTTGTATACCCCCATGTGATGGAGGTAGGACCAAAGTAGACGCATTTTGGTTTCTATGGTGAAATAAGATTCGTCGAGACCACGAATGGCTCAAGACAAAGTAGCGAGGATCGCAAGTCGTTCTCGGGCACTGTCCAGATCTTAGGGATGCTTATTACTAGTGCTACCCATACATCTATCTAGAGCTGGAGGCTACAAACCTCCATCACCAACGGGCACCAAGTATCCCGCTGCATGTATCCCACTCCTCCTACGGCTTGCCTACACCCGAAGGCGGCACACGCTATGCTGTATGGCTGGCCCTACAGACCGCCTGCGATCATCGTGCAGTTGGGAGATTACCATGTCGACAAGCGTGCATGACAAGCATAAAGCGGTCAACGGTATGGCCAGCCTTGAAAGACTCGCATGCATGCATGCAGACAGGAGGTCATCTTCCTCCTGACAGCCATGCGCAAGCTTAAAGCAAGGACCTGATCGGCGCGCCACGCGCACTTAGCGGCAGATCAACCACGGCACCGGATCTGATGGAATTTCACCACTTCTTCTTCCATCACAGTAGCGCTACACGTGCTATCAGTTTAGCTTCTCTTTCCAGCGGCCAAGTCTGCATGAAAGCGCGTAGAGGCATCATCCTTCTTTGATAATCCACAAAGATTCACGTTATACGTTGCCGTGGCTGACACGTCGAATGCGTGGGAAAGAATGCATGCTGCAACTCCAACTGTCTACAGTAGTGGCGCCGGGAGCTGATACATCCGGGACTCATGGAGACCATCTTGGATCGAGGCTTAGCTAGGCCCACCAGCCAATACGGGACACACTCTTCTCCATCGGTCTGCGCTTTCCAGCCTACCATGCCCTTTGCGGCAACATGGGTGACTGGTTTTGGAACAGATTCGGTGTCCTCTCGAGTGTGGGTTGGGCGAGGGTCCTGCACGGCGCTTAAGAGATGTTGCGGCGCGAGAGTGCGCGTTCGGCGGCATCCCGCGATGATCGATGGAACGGTTTCTGAGATGCCGTGCCGCAAATTTGCCTTGCGGGTGTGTAATGTGGAGATGGGAGATTGGCAGTGATTGCCCGTGTGGATATTTGTAACCTGCGCCCTGACGCTGAACCTGCGCATACGTTTGCTCGTTATCCTTTCTTGTGCATTTTCTCGACCACGCTATTCTTATTCCCGAAAATTCCGCTCCTGTCCGCTTTCGGAACAGCCGGGCCAGAAGCATTTGATCATGTGTAAGGTCAGGACGGACGTTGGCAGCGTGGACAGCGCGTTCGACGTACAAACACCAATTCTCGAAAACATGGTTGTAGGAGTACCGCCAGTATTTGAAGGGCTCACGAAGCAGCTCGACAAGATTGTTGAGCAGCCCCTACTCGGTCCGAAAACCAAGTTCCCCGCAGGTTAGGAGACATACGGTAGTCCCGAGTTGCGACTGTGTTGACCAGCTGTACAGCTACATTGGCATTTGCGCGTAAAGATGTGTCAGGCAGACGGTTGCCACAGGCTATTGCCCACCGAGGGTATAAGGCTAAGTTTCCCGAGAACACTATGGGCGCGTTCAAGGGAGCAGTCAAAGTAGGCGCAGAGGGTCTGGAGACAGACGTACATTTGACCAAAGATGGTGTAGTTGTATTATCTCATGTGAGTCTACCCGACGGCTGTATGTTGATCGTCGACTGATTCTTGTGCAGGACAAGGACCTGAAGAGATGCTTTGGCCGGGACGAGAAGGTTATAGACTGCGACTATGAGTTCGTAAGTAAGCTGAGAACGCTGAAAGAACCCCATGAGAAGATGCCTCGTCTTGCGGATCTGCTCGAGTATCTTGCACAGCCTGGATTGGAGGACATCTGGGTCTTGCTCGATATCAAGGTATGCGGTTCTGGTCGTTTTGTACAACCTCATACTAATACCGCACAGCTTGACAACAACGCGGACGATGTGATGCGCTTGATTGGTGACACAATCCGAAGCGTACCGCCATCACCGTCTAGGTCATGGCAGGAGCGTATTGTCCTCGGGTGCTGGGCAGCCAAGTATCTTCCGTTATGCTCACGGTATCTGCCTGGCTTCCCAATCTCCCATATTGGCTTCTCGACGCTGATTGCGTCATACTTCTTTGCCGTACCGAACATCTCTTTCAACATAGCACAGGCCATTCTCATGACGCCGTGGGGTCGGCTGTTTGTACGGAAAGCTCAGCGCGACGGTCGGCCCGTGTATGCATGGACGGTGAACGAGGAGAGCCGGATGCGATGGGACATACGGCAGGGCCTTGATGGCGTCGTGACGGACGACCCGAAACTATTTCTCGAGGTTCGGAAGTCATGGCATGAGAGAACGAAGGACGGCGTGACGATGATGACATGGCTGGACGTGCTGCGGATCAACTTGTTCTGTCTGATATACACTGTCTTATTCCAGTGTATGTTTGGGTTCCAACGCAAGTCGCTGGTCAGAATAAGAGAAGAGGAAGAGGAGGAACAATAGATTATGCAATACTATTAAACGTCAACCACTCTGAATATGCCTTTTGTAAAGAGATTTGATATTGTCCACAACTCGCATAGTGGAGTCAAGTGTGGTGGTGTTGGGACAAGCTATGACGGCAGGGTCCAAATACTTAGCGACCGTACGACGCGTGCACCCCGCCGAAAGCGCGTGTTCGCAGCCCACCACGTCGCTGACCAAGACGACAATGCCTAGGTACGCTCGCGTGTATACTAGACTGCGCTCACATGTTGTAGCTAATCCGTACCAGAGAAATAATAACACTGCAGGCTGGCCAGTGCGGCAACAGCGTCGGGCAGCAGTTCTGGCAACAGCTGTGTCAAGAACACGGTATTAATCGCGACGGTAACCTCGAGGATTTCGCGACAGAGGGCGGTGACCGCAAGGACGTATTCTTCTATCAGTCAGATGACACGCGCTATATCCCACGCGCCATTCTTTTGGATCTTGAGCCCAGAGTCCTCAATTCCATCCAGTCGAGCGCCTACAAGAACATCTACAATCCCGAAAACTTCTATATACACAAGGATGGCACCGGCGCGGGCAACAACTGGGGTATGGGCTACAGCATGGGTGAGCAGGTGCATGAAGATATCTTGGACATGATTGATCGCGAGGCAGACGGCTCAGACTCGCTTGAGGGCTTCATGATGCTGCACTCAATCGCTGGTGGTACTGGATCAGGCCTCGGCTCATACATGCTCGAGCGACTGAATGACAGGTTTCCAAAGAAGCTTATCCAGACATACAGTGTCTTTCCCAACACACAGGAAGGCGACATCGTGGTCCAGCCATACAACAGCTTGCTGAGTATGAGACGGTTGACGCAAAACGCAGACTCCGTGGTAAGTACACCCCTAGTAACATTGCAATGTATACTCACTGACTGCCCAGGTTGTCCTCGACAACGGAGCCCTGACTAGGATTGCCGCAGACCGATTGCACGTTATGAACCCCTCGTTCGAGCAGACCAACCAGTTGGTATCCACCGTCATGTCCGCCAGCACCACGACCCTTCGATATCCCGGATACATGCACAACGATCTCGTTGGTATTGTCGCTTCGCTCATTCCTACACCACGCTGTCACTTCCTGATGACTTCATACACCCCCTTCTCCGGCGAGAACGTAGAGCAAGCCAAGACTGTTCGCAAGACAACCGTCTTGGATGTCATGAGACGACTGTTGCAGCCTAAGAACCGTATGGTCTCTACGAACCCTACCAAGAAGAGCTGCTACATGTCTATCCTGAACATCATTCAAGGAGAGGCTGATCCTTCAGATGTACGTCTCTGCCCATTGCTCACCAGAAAATAGCTTATTGACTACACAGGTGCACAAATCGCTTATGCGCATTCGCGAACGACGTCTTGCTACCTTTATCCCATGGGGCCCCGCCTCCATTCAAGTCGCCTTGACCAAGAAGTCGCCCTACGTGACCTCCTCACACCGAGTTTCTGGACTTATGCTTGCAAATCACACGGGCATCGCTACGCTCTTCAAGCGGATAGTCGCGCAATACTCCACGCTCAGAAAACGTAACGCTTTCCTTGAAAGCTACAAACGCGAAGTGCCCTTCAAAGACGGTCTCGGCGAGTTCGACGAAGCCAAGGAAGTTGTCCAAAGTCTGATTGCAGAATACGAGGATGCCGAAAATGCCGACTACCTGACCAAAGAGACGGCGCTGCCGGAGGATGAAGCTGCTGATCAGAGAGTGGGCTAGAAGTCACCTGAGCGATATTTTGAATTGCATCGGCGCCATTGGACGGTGTAGCGGAGTCAAGGGTAGCCCAACTTTGAGGTTTGTTTTGCGGCGTTGGCGGATATGCAACCACGGTCACCAACCTTCAGCGATTCTGGGAGTCTTTCGCCTTCAACCCGCACAAATCGCTATTACAATCACGGCCAACATGCCGTGAAGTAGTACTGGTATTGCAGTTTCTGCAAGGGCTGAATTCTCCGACGAAGGCATCAGGAGTTTTGTATGGTAGCGAGCGTAAGACAATCGACCCACTGAGCTTTATCAATAACCACCTATCCGAGGACGTAATTCCGTAAATTATATGCTTGTAAGGTCCGTAACAAACGGAACTTGGCACCGTGACGAGGAAGGTAGTTTGTGATTGTCGTTCCACTGCTCCTCTTTCGCTGACTTGAATCACTTCGGTGGGACAACTACATTGAATACCAATACTGAACCAAGGCTTGCCTCTCTGCTTGAATGTACAAATTGAGCACACAGTTTCTCTTTCCTTCTACAATTTACCCTCGTAGCAAGTCAACCCGTTCCTCTAAGTCTGCGACAGCATTGCTAAACCAACCAACCCAAAGATACCTCGAAGAGCTCCAGAACTGATTCTCAGCATGTTCCCGTCAAACTTCCGCTCCATTACCAATATGCGACCTGTTGGTCGTCCAACACCCTTCACTCTCTCCACACAAACTCGATCCCTCTACTTCTGCGGCCCCAAGCCCGGTGATCACGATCCAGACCTCCCCATATCGCAGCACTATCACGCGCGCTCCCGGACAACAGGCCCAGACGCTACCCAACTTACTGCCTCTGCTCAGTGTGCCACCACCACCATAACAGCAACAAAACCAGTAATTCTCACTATGAGGATTCCCGTCACCCACATATCCTCTCTACCAGAGCGGCACACCATGCCCTCTACCAACAAACTAGAGACCATTAGGAAAGCCATTATGCAGCTAGAGGCGGCAACTCATGACGATACTACAACTTATACTACGGCCATCGTTATCGTCAGGCAGATTGCTAGGCTGGAAGTTATGCTTACGAGGGGTGAAGCCGAGGGTAAGCAACCGCAGGAATTGCAGTGGATTAAGGGGGATATTGAGGAGTTGAAGAACTTATGGCAAAGGATGGAGAGAAAGATCTCTAGGGACTAATGTTATATAGTCTTTGGGGAGAAAGTATTCATGTTAGTTTCTATGCCACCACTAGACAGTGATAGCCTTTCTTCGAAACTACTTGAATTACAAAACAATGAGTGGTATATAGCATATCTCACACTTCTCCCTTCCCACGCTAAAATAAATCAAGCCTGGCCCCCTTGTCCCGCCCCTTCGCAACACTGCCACTACGCTCCATTTGTATAATTCAATCCACCAGCCTTGACGTCGAACTCGATCAGCTCGTTCAATCCACACACCTGAAACAATTCCCTAGGTCCATATCTCTTCCCGTCTTCCTCGACGCTCTTGACGCGACCCTGCTTCATCTGTTGAATCGCCTTTCTAACTGCCGGGTACACGACCTCGCACGCCAACAAGGGGAAGATGACGAGCTTGTATCCCATCTGCTTGCACTCCTCAACTGAGAAATCGGGGGATACACCACCAGCAACGCTGTTAAAAAGACAAGGTGTAGGAGCCATATCAACACATATCCTCTTTGCATCTTCAACCGTCGTGACACCTTCGAGGAATGTCACATCCGCGCCTTGAGCAACTGCAGCACGGAGACGACGTAAAGCCTCATCATAACCAAAACCCTGCAGGGCATCTGTTCTCGCGATAATCACAATATCGCCGCCAGACTCTTCTCTTGCTAACCTCGCGGCCCGGATCCTGGCTTCGAATTCTTCCACGTCGACGACCTGTTTGCCGTTTAGATGACCACAGCGCTTGCTCACTATTTGGTCTTCTAGGTGCAGACCCGCGACGCCTGCGCGGATGTAGGATGTTACTGTGCGGCCGACCATTACGGGCCCGCCGTAACCTGTGTCGGCGTCGGCGATTAGTGGCGTGCTGGGGGAGATGGAGGCCAGCATTGTGGCGTTTTGGAGCATGTCGGTAAAGGTTGCTACGCCCATGTCTGCGGCGCCTAGGCGGGACATTGTTGTCCCTGCGCCAGTCTAGGTATAGGCGTTAGTTGTGGTGTTGCGGGATGCTGACATTGACTCGCAAGACATACCATGTATAAGCAGTCTACACCTTCTTGAAGGGCTATCCTTGCTGTAAAGCCATCATAAACTCCGGGACAGGAAAGGAACCTGTCCGGATCCGCCAGCATACTCCTCAATTTCTCGACTGCCGTCATCCTACTTTCGGGGGCTTTGCTGTCTCCCATGTTTTCCTTCTCTTCTTTTCGCTTCGGGGGATATCAGTGAATAACGATGACCAGGCTCTTGTTCATATACGTTGCGTTCTACTCTTTCTCAATGACAAGTCGCGCCAAGTCTAGTCCGTTTAAGAAGGCCGTGTAAGAAGTACAGTGTCGTCGCAGAATACAATGTCCTCAGAAGCAGACACTCGGTGGCCTCACTTTTGCCGGCTGAGTATCGGCGTCTTGCGTATACACTGTGGCGGGCCGCAACAAGTAAGGCTGTATCCACGAATAATATGCCAGATCCGGTAGTGAGAGTTACCTATCCGTCGCGATTAGCAGGCCTGTCAACCCGAAAAGAGACCGGTGATTTTCATCAAGTATAGTGTAATCACCAACCGGAGCAAACTCCTTGCCTTGTATAGAATCTAAATAGCTAGTCCTAAATAAGTACCAAAGCAACATAGTAGTAACCGCACCCTCGTGAAAGAGAAAACTACACTGTATGTCTATGTCTGTCTAACCCCGATCTTTCTCGGCCAAGTCCTCCGAAGGATTCTGGTTTGTGAGAAGGCTCTTTTTTTTTGCGATGGCGAAAAAGGTTCAGTTGAACATTTACGAGCTCTACACAACTCAGAATTGTGAAAATCACCCATTCACGTCATAACACCCAAGAGATGCGTAAACACCGGGGAAAAGCTGTTGTGGTAACACCCCGCAATGCCCTGTTCCTCCTACTGACATGGTGTCATCTGCCGATGTTCGCCGGCCGTTTGACCGGCAGAAGCGCCTCACTCGTCCTACTCCACTGGTCA
This sequence comes from Alternaria brassicae, assembly GCA_004936725.1. Taxonomy (NCBI): domain Eukaryota; kingdom Fungi; phylum Ascomycota; class Dothideomycetes; order Pleosporales; family Pleosporaceae; genus Alternaria; species Alternaria brassicae. The sequence goes on along the minus strand of CM016505.1, from coordinate 698,588 downwards.
GACAGCTGCAGGGTAAGGGTTCGCCGAATTCGTGGTCGGCTTGTCGTGAGCAGGAGGCAATATCGTATGCGAAGATGAAGGATGCGATGCCCCGTTCGGTATGCTGGCCGATGCCGAAGTCCTGGGTAGGCGAGTGCATGGGGGGGTGATGATGGGAGTAGACTGGGATTTAAAGTGAGCCGGGGGCCAGCACAATGATTTTCTGGTGTTGTGATCCGAGTTCCCTTTCTTCTTCCACACGCCTTCAGGATTGAGCATCTAGCGCAAGGGAGCGCTAGTGGGCATCAGGGTCGGGTTGCTGACTATAGTGCAGACAATGCTAAGCAGGTTCTTTCGCCGTAAGATCCGTCATGGGCTCGTCCCCACCAGAAAGAAGACCCTCCGTTATTATGTGCGTCTTCGAAATGGTCGCAAATCGGATTCGGATATCTTTCGGTTTTCCTCGGTTTGGCTGAACACCGTTTCAGCAACTCTTAGGCGTCGCACCTGTTCCGAGGTGCAGCCCGCATCGATCTGATTGAGAAATTTTCCGACATCGCGATCATCTTCCGCCGCATCTGCACGTAGCCAACCGGTCCTCGCAACAGTAGTCTTGTATTTGGAGGTCTGTCTTTGGTGGTGCATAGTAGACAGAATCTGACTTCCTTAGATGGTTGAAAAGTCTTTCCATGGCATTGCGTATCTGAGTAGGCATACGGTATCTGAACACTTCATTTCTCGCACCAGGCGAGAACCCGTAGTCATCACTCTTTCCTTGCATCCAAATCATTCTCTCTCACGCGGACACCGAACACTCAACGTCTAACCGTAGGTATACCCCATATTTGGCCCACCTCCGGGTCCTGGTGCTGTCATCATGGGATTCATGGCTCCAACAGGTACATTGGGCATCTCAGCATTTGAGAACTCAAAGCCCGCTGCCCAGTCGTAATCAGGAAACTGATCGAGCATTGGCGGGACGCCATAATCTGGACCCTCCCACGCATCGAAGTTCATTACAGACGGATCCGGTTGCATCTGGGGATTAACCAAGCTGGGGTCGAATTTGGTTACTGGAAGTTGCTGCCTCATCGATGGATCCAGTTGTTGTTGTTGTTGGTGGTGTTGTTGGTGTTGTTGGTGCTGCTGCTGCTGCTGCTGCTGCTGCTGTTGCTGTTGCTGTTGCTGTTGCTGTTGCTGCTGTGGATGCTGCTGTTGTGGCAGGTATTCTTGGCCTGTTGGTCAGCTAAGGGCTGACAAAAGTTGATGGTAAGATGCTTACGAGGTGTGTTCTGCTGAGCATTTTCGAGCGTCGCTTCGTCGCCGCTGTAGGGGTTTTGCATGTTGCTGAATTCCTCTCGCCAGTACCAGAACATGTCGTAAGTAACGCTCATGCTCAATCTCGTCCTCAGCCTCAAATATAGCGATTCCACACGACCGTTCTTCTTGCGGAACACTTTGTCACTACTCCACAAATCTTTCATGATGTGCGCAGTCCGGAAGTGTATGTCTCCTGGTTGCAAAGACACATTTTTAAGAAAATCATAAGCTTGGGAAAAGGCTCGTTCGCCCGCAAGTATATCGAGGTGTTGAGCAAGCGGACTTCGAACAAGCCTCAAAATGGTAAAACCGGCCAGGGCGATGGTACGATCAACAAATGACTGCGAGACGGAAGGTAAGTGAATCTTTTGTGTCGTTTGCGTGGCCGCCGCGGATTGAATGACTGAAACGCATAAAGAGTAGAATCGTGAAAGACCCTCTGCATCGGGCCCAGGATTCGTGGGGTGGGCGAAGAAATGGAACGCCATGACATGTATACGTGCACAGCTGAGTTGCAGGGCATCTACTTCGTCAGTTGGAGTTTCGCATGATCTTCGTAAAACTTACCGAGTTCACTTGGGGAAGACGGAGCCAGGCTGAGAAGCTGCGAGTCGAATATACCGATCAATGATCGTAGTACGCGAACGTCGCAGTGAATGGATTGTAGATGGGTTTTGCCCATAGCGACCATGGCACGCATGAGGATGATGTAGACTTTGTGCAAGAACTGCAGATCAGAAGGCAGATATGGAACCATGTCCTCTCGGTCTTGTTCATCTCCATCGAAGAAGGATTCAGCAAGAGGTGGTATGCCTTCAACGCAACTCGTTCTAAATGTGGTTAGCGCAAGTTGTGATACCGTATCCAGAGGCGTTACCTTATGGAAACGATGACGCAACACAGCCAAAGTCTGGCGCGTTGCACCTTGAGCGACTGATCTTTCTCGAGTGGGGTCCTAGCAAAATCCTGGCCTACACCTGCTATATGGAGACCAATTTGCGTTGCTAGATGTACTGCGGAACCGCACATGAGGTGCGTCGTATCTTTGTACATTGAGTTTGTAGGTAGTCGCCAGGTGCAAAGAATTAGAAGGCCTTGGATGATTGGCACTTGCGAGGTGCGTAACGCCATTGAGGCGAATGCTAGTTGAGTGATGGGCTGGCTCGTCCTTTCAAGGACTTCATGGTCAGAGTACCGCCGCGATCCCGTGACCACGATGGTCCAGAATAGGAAGGGCGATTGATCATAATAATCATTGGGCCCTATTGATGGGTCCAAGATAGGGAATAGTGGGTGGTATTGTGTAAAGTAACTACATGGCTGTTAGTATACATGGAGAATAATGCCCTGGGATAACTTACAGAGTGAAGCAATCGTCGATGCGCTTCGAATTGAGTAAGTAGCCATCTATCACACGCGGTAGGGTGCCATGGTGATCGGAACCTTTTCGTGTCGGTGGCCTCGAGTCGAAAGCTGGAGACAGTGAATCTGATGCATCGGTCCTTCCCGAGGGATCCGAATATGTGCCTGAAGCATGTTCAAGCGGGGTGTAATTTTGCATATCGACGGTTGGTGATGCTGTCGAGTGAGGGTAGTTTGGATCGCCGGGGTTCTGCCCTTGTCTCATATTCCATCGTAACTCCTCTAGCTCTCGTCGCATCTCTGCCTTTGTCTGGCGCAAATTCCTGGTTGATGTGGGAAGGATGCGACATTCCAAGCCCATCTTCTTACAGCGCCCGCATGGGTCATGCGGTACCTTGTGCTGCTCGACATCACATCGAATCTGTACAATATAGGATCAGTAAACCATTGAGACCATGGTCGGACGGTGTCGCGTCCCGTTGGGGGGGGAAGTACCTTTTGCTGGCGGCATTCGACACATGCTTTCCGTCGTGGAGTGGTCATGCTGGCCTGATTCATCTAGTAGGTATCCACAGGGTGTTGGCGAACCGCAAGCATAGACTATAGTGGTAATGCGCGTCTCAATCGGCGAAAAAAGGCATGTGAGAAGGTATAAGGTAGGAATTTGGCCATGAGTTGAAGAACCACATTCACATTTAGCACCTACGTCGTCATCAAGGCCTGTTGCAGCGGTGCGAATCGGATGGCGGGGGAATGGGACCGAGTAAAGGACCGATGGTGATCCTTTTCTCAGCAAGCAGGTCTCAAAGTTTTTTTTTCCTCAGCTTCCCTTGGCTTCTCGCCCTGTGCTAAACGATTCTCTTAATAATGTGCCATGCTAGACCAAGCTCGTGCGCAATGAGGCTAACAGGCTTTGTTGTCTGTGTGGAATGGCTTGCAAATCGACGACACGCGATTTTCTCCCGTGCATGACCCGCCTACCGCACTAAGTCCTTCTGGCTAGCATGTTTTGCGTAATGCTGTCTGAGCACTGCATCACTTGCATGGGTCGCCGCCATGTCATGTCGAGTGAACGCATCTCTTACATTGTCACCCAAACATTGCATCTGTTGAGCAATCAAGCTTTTTGAGATCTCCGTGGCGCAGCCCGTTTTGCCACACCTTGTTGGATACGGACCTTGCGGGCCTTCTCCCAAGCGCTCCGCTCAGCCTCAACCAGCACTTCACCTCCCTTCCCTCAAACGTGTTTGGTGGGTCGAGTCAATGCAGTCGTACCTGATCCTCATCTTGCACGAGCCGCCTTGCCTCGATGCGGCCTAGCAGTCACGAAACGTCCCCAGTAGCTTCACTTCACGGGCGGGCACTATCCGTCCGGTGTCGACGGCTCAGCTTAAACCATCATAGTTCGTACGAAGCCAACTAGCCAGGTATTCGAGACCGGTATTTTACACGTTGCGCCACATCAATACGAATGCGGCGAGAGTTATACTGTGCCCATCCATGGCTTTGCCTCTGTGGCTTCGGCCTGATTCAGCCTCAAAAGCAAGCAACGACAGCGGGATTTACTGACTCTAGCACCTTCACACGTGGACTTTGCAAGCTCAGTCCTGCCTTGGCCGCCTGCACTTCCCAATGATCGTCCAACACATGACCGCTGTGTGCCAGCCGCTTGCTCGGAAAGGCAAAGCTGCATCGCCATCATAACCAGCTCACGACACTCGTCTCGCTGGCCTAAACAGCTCACAACTTCACCGACTCTAAGCGTGCATGGCTCCCCTGATCCTGGCTGTCTTGACCATCTCCACACGCACACGAACACACACACACACACACACACCCCCCTTCCTTTCTTCCTTCCTTCCATGCCTTCTAGCTCAGGGTCTCTCCGCAAGCCACATCATCTCCGTAGGCAAATCAAGCGTCCATCTAGGACCCTCCCATCCCCCCACCAGCTCCACGGAAGTTACACTTGCAGCGCAGATCGCAACGGACTTGCAGATCAGCCACACCAGGTCGAACCTCATGTTACCCATGGCCAATGAATGCGTGATTCCACCATCTACTTCGTATCATGTACTAAGAGTTAGTAGCACGTGATTGTGAAGGCGGAAACATGTGCGGGCATTCCGAGGAGGATTCTCGGAACAGGAAGTATCCATCCTCGATGCATTAGGTCCAAGCACAGCCTGTGTGGTGAAGACGCTCGGGCGGGTACTGCTGCCTTCACACCTGCACCCATGGATGCAGCTTGCGACCGCGGAGATTTCTGGTGATGCTGTCTAGCCACGTTCGTTTCCTTTCTTTTTCGGGGCGGGCACACGGAAGTCGGACGATGGATCGAATCCACAACGTAGGGAACGGTACAGCTTGCTTTTCCCCCAGTTCTGGGCTCACTACTTTGCCATTCCTACAACTATCGTGTGCATGCTGGAGAAAGGAGAATAATCCTGTCGACCGAGGAGAAACACAGATGCCGATCGTATATCCAGTGTGGCAGGAGAATACCGCAAGCCAATGCAGATGACAGTTCGGAACGTGTTCCAGTCGGCCTTGTACCAAGATTGTAGCACACCAGGAATGGCGGAAATCTCCGCATGCGCTATTGTGCGGACGTACAGGTGCATCAGCTGCCACAGATGAGTTTGGCCGAAGGAGCGGTTGCAGCTTATCCGGTGGCTCGACCGGCCTTCCACAACACAAGAAAGTGAGTCCAACACCAACGTGTGCATGTGAAAAATACTCCCTCGCCAAACGCCGCTGGCTTCAGAAGTCACTGGACCGATTCGCGAATGGGACTGCTACATCAAGCCAAGGAAAGGAGAACATCGGTAGCAGTGTGATATTAGGGGGCTCGAAGGTGTGTCTAAGCATCACAAAAGACATCAAGAGACACACGGTATTATCGCACGGCCTAGAAAATGTACTTACCAATAATGAAGATGCAGGTTGCTAATTCTAACAGATTTGTTCATCGATATCAAGCTAATCGTCGTTCCGCCAAAGGCAAACGCTGTGGAATAAGAATACAGTACAAAAAAAAAAGGAAAGTTCGAGCAACTTTTTGACAGTAAGCATCCAGCTAGATGTGTACTGTTCATCCACCCCATCTCAATCAAGCACATTCCCATCCCCTTGTTTTACTTCATTCCACATCTCATCTCCTCTTTACATCCTAAGTCCCCTGCGCATCTTCCTCGCCTTAGCAGCACCGGCAGTGCCCGCACCGGCAGCAGCGACATCCTCAGGTCCACCATCAGGGTTCGTAACCGCACCAGCAAAGCCAATGAGGCTATTGAACTCATCAGCCAAAGCCTTGTTCCTAGTTCCACCCTGAACAGCGGCAGCGGCACTCTCGCATGTGGCAACAGCTGCGTCGTTTGCCTCGCAGACGTTGGTGAGTTGGTTGCAGAGAGCGTTGGTAATAATGTCTGGGTTGAGGGCTTCGCCTTGGCCGCCGCGGGCTAGGGGGTCGGCGATCTGGAAAGTGAATTCATCGGCTGCACGGCCGTTCTCACCACCTTGGAAGGTGATTGTTGGGGTGCATAGGCCAAAGTCTTCGCCTCCGGCCCCAGCTGCGTTGCCAGCTGCGTTGCCAGCGTCGGCACCAGCACCTGCATCAGCGCCAGCATCAGCACCGGCGTTGTTGTTATTGTTGTTGTTGTTGTTGCCGTTTCCTGCTGCGGCATCTTGCTGATTGTTGTTCTGGTTGTTGGCGTTGTCACCGGCATTGTTATTTCCGTTTTGCTGATTGCCGTTCTGGTTATTGGCGTTGTTGTTCTGGTTGTTGCCATTGCCGTTCTGGTTATCAGCCGCATTGTCGTTGCCGGCATTGGCATTGTTGTTCTGGTTGTTGTTACCAGCAGCGGCATCATTACCAGCATCATCCATAGCATTATCGGAGCCTTGTTGTTGGTTGTCATTCGCGTTGCCGTTGTTGTTACCAGCAGCGGCACCGTTACCAGCATCGTCCATAGCGTTGTCGGAGCCTTGTTGTTGGTTGTTGTTTGCGTTGTCGTTGTTAGCAGCATTGTCGTTGCCCGTGTTGCCCGCGTTGCCCGCGTTGCCCGCGTTGCCGTTAGCAGCAGCCTGGTTTCCACCTTGAGCAGCACCACCACCACCAGCCTGGCTGACAACAAGGTCACCAAGACCAGCCTGGTCCATGAGATCAAAGACACTCAGACCATCAGCAGCAAGAGGAGAAGCAGCACTGCTCTGACTGAGGGCCGCGGCATCACCGTTGGCATCAACATCAGGGTCGATAAGAGGGGTGATACCACGGAGCTCAGGAGTGACAGGGAGCGAAGCATCGCCACAGACGTTTTGGGCGTTGCCGCCAGCAAAGGGGTTTGTGTTCTTCTCTGCGGTAACCATGCCAATAGCGGCAGTGAGCGCATCGGCACCTCCGCCAAGTTCGGTGAAGATCTGGTCAGCACGGACGAGCTGTTTTACTCGTTAGTCGAAGACCGGGGGAGTCGAGGGTGCAGTGGAGAACAACATACCTTATCGCAAGAGTTTGCTCCACCAAGAAGGTCAGAGATGGCCGCGCCGGCAATAGTAGCAGCCGCACCGGCATCGCCACCCTGGACACTGCTGATAGCAGTGATGGGAACTTGCTCCTGACCGAAACGTGCCTCGACGTAGGCGATCATCGCCGCAATGATGAAAGTCTTGGAAACCATGTTTACTGATATGTGTGATTTGGAATCGACCAAAGAAGAAAGAAGTTGTAATGCGTTAAAAGGTTGATGTGGAAACGAGAGACTAGCTCCTGGAAAAGTGAGTAGTAAGAGGGTAGAAGTTAAAATTGCCGACCTGGGCGAAAGAATGGAAAAAGTGCTAAAAAGCGAAAGGAAGAGTTTGCTGGATGCTACTGTAGACTTGCTGTTGTCGAAGTTGCTGGCCTTTGAATTGTGGGTGAGGTATAGCAGACTTATATATCACCATCTCAGATGCCTCTCTCTCTCCCCCAAGGAACATACTTCCAAGCGCCATAGCTGGGGTGACGCCACCAAGGATCACTTACACGTCTCAACCATGCGTCCAAGACCTGTATCCAGCCTTCGATCCGTCGCCCAGAACACAGCGGAGTCTAGCAAACGTGATGGAAATATGACTGAGGGGTGTTCCTGCCAAGGCGTCATGCGCTCTTTGGCGTGCTGGAACGTATGATTGCCGGGCTGCGACTTCGCTACGCCTTAACACCCGTCTACTAAGGCTCGCGTGCGGGGCATCGACTCAAGGTACCGACGTTGCCAATGCCTGATGTTGGGGGGTGTTGTGACGGCCTCAGTCGCGGTGGGGTTTCATGTGACTTTGCGACACGGAGCTACGCCTATAGCCGCCGTTGGCAAACGTTACTTGACAGCGCCGATCATCAATGAGTTCTATCTTGAACTTCCATTCGATTTCTTAAAGACCTTTTGCGATGCATGAGAGAACAGCGAGATGCGCGGGTAGAAACGCAATGCAAGGAAAATGCACGTAGTGATGGATATTGGACCGTGATATTGGGAAAGAAGACGCAGCGGCCCTGTCTGGCGCCAAATGCGATCAAAACAACCTGCTCAAAACCGCGAGAAGGTGGGCAGGGATTGAAAAATGAGTCGGGTAGATTCGTAATGCCTTGTGTCCACCAAGAGACTATAGGGAGGCGACTGTTCAAGCCGCACGTGTCACTCGTGGCATGGCGACCCGTTTCGCATGTGCGTAGGCAACATCGAAGGCCCAAGTCCGGCACTCCGCAGGTCCATGAGGCGTGTCTCTTCGACCTGGTCATGCATGCTTATAACGCCACTCTATATACTCACTATGTCCTATCCAGCTTCCTCCGCTCCAACCTTGTCCTCTTCATGAGTTTCTTGTACTTGTGCTTCTTCATCTTGAGCTTCCGTTGCCTCTTTACACTAATCATGTACATGCCATATCTTCGCCTCGCAACGTGCTCGCGGAATGTGCTCGGTCGGCTCTCTTCCGGAGGGAGCGGGACTTCGGTTATGCGTTGGTTGATGCTAGCGGAGAGGCCTTCGGCAGAGTAGGACTCGGCCTCGGTCGCGCTTACTAGTGTAGCATGCGGCTGCGGTGCCGGTGGTGGGTGGAAGGGAACGAGGCGGTCGGCCCAGTCTTCGACGTTCTCTTTTGTGGGCTGGACATCGACGTGGATAACGTGCTGTTGTAATTGTACTGCGTCGGCTCGTTGCTCCTCTTGTGCATCTATCTCGGCGTGTACGCGGTCCAAGAAGCCACCAAGGACGTTCTTGGTGGCTTCCATTCTTTGGACGTCGTTTGCGCGGTTCACGTCGAAGAAGGCGTCGAACTCAGCCGTCGACGTGGAGTTGGGGAAGGAGCGCGAGATGGAGATGGGACGGTGGAGGCCGAAGAAGGCGGATAGTTTGACATCTAGTTCATATTAGCATATGCATAGCTACACGTGTACCGCCGCATCTTACCGTCCTCCCGGAGGTGGTTTGTCGGTGGTACAAAGGGCACGTTGTTGCCTGTGGTAGCCGTCGAGGGCTCCTTCAGCTTCTTCGTCTCCCTGGCCCTCTTCCCCGCAGCCCGGAGCTCTGCCGTGGCATTCTGATCTAGTTCCGCGGGCTTCTTCTTGCTATTCGGGGGTGTTGCAGGCTTCGAGGACGAGTAGCGCCGCTGGCTGGGTCGGAAGGGTTGTTGCGACGCAGTGTTGGTGCTCAGCGCAGAGCGGGCGCAGCGGGGGAAGCCGAAGGAAGTCGCCGGCGCAGCAGAGAAAGCGTTTGCAGAGCGGGCGACTCTGCCAACAGCGGGCGAGAACATGGCCAGCTGGGTGGAGGGGTATTGGGGTATGACGATGGTGTTGATGAGGCTCAAGTCGGTCGGCTATCAGGACTTGCTGCAGGTCACCACGCGCCGATGTTTCCCCGAGTCGCACTAGCGCTACCACTGGCACATGTCACGCCCGTCTACATGTCACCAGATCATGTCGGAACCCAGATACCGACTCGGCATAAGCGGTTGATAATACGGTCAGTGTGTTCACCCATGTCTCATGACGAGTCATCGGTGAGTGGCCTGGACTGACCTTTTTTCTGTTCATCTCACACCTATATGTTGTTCAGGCACCTTGACATTCGATTCACCATCTTTGGCATTTGCTATCTGTGACATGGGTAGGGTCATCTCCTTGTGATGAAGCGCTGTTTTCTATAACCAACTCTATTCACTTGTTCCTTTGCATGTCATACAGCCTAACATGATACGTGTCTTGCAAATCGGTACTCACATGCGTGTCTCTGCCCTGGTGGCTACAGCTCTCCGTTAACAATCATGGCGAATAACAACCGCCTGGATATACTCGGTCATTCTACAACTGTTCGAGATGTAGTACAAAACCAACAGCACCCTCGTATTCAACGCCATCCTGCAACGCCATGTCCGGACATGCTCGGTCAGGCTATCTGTGGCAAAGCTTGAACATCACGAGACTGTGGTGATGCTTTGCACTTGCAGAGAACATGTGTTTACGGTGTTATAGCAAGCACGCCATCTTCCACTCAAATGTCATCGTATTCCTTTCTTCTTGGTGAAGGTAGTACTATGTTTTGTGGAGGGGGTGCGTGAAGTGAAGTAGTGAGAATACGTTCATCTCTAGCTCCAATACCAATCATTCACTCACTCGCACTACTTTCCCTTCCCCATCAACGCCACAAGTCTTGAGCCAAGCAGCCGGATTCAGCCACACCCACCCTCACGAAGGGATATACCCTCCTCCAAATTTTGGGAGGTCGCGAGTCACACTCGCTCGCGGAAAGAAGCGGCACGGTCCGAGAGACGACTGATAGGTGTGGATTCAACCACGCCCTAATCGCGCATGCATGGCGTACGTTGGAACCCCGCGGGATTGCGGGATTACTATACTTCTAATACTACTTACTTCTTGGGGGTCTCCTTCGCTTAGAGGGGAGGCTGGGTAAATGGAGGGTAAATATGATGCAGGCGGCTACAAGTGTTTCTTTGTGGACATGGTGCTGAGGAAGTGCTTACGCAATGATACCGGTAATCAAGTATTCGGAAACCAGACTCTCGGAGCTGGGTAGATGGTATGTGATATTAGGCTGCAGCCGCAAAATGTAACTTGCTCGCATCTCCTCTGTACGTCAGATACCATGTAATATACTCTCGTACATGACGTTATCTGGCCCCAATCTGTGACCCTCTTACTCCTAATGAGCTGCCAGGCAAGATGTCCAGACAGGTACCCAACGTCCATTGGACGCTACGTGTCCAGCCTGTATCTTCCAACAGTCCAGTTCCAAGACACGCTCATCTCTCAGATCTGCATACAGTATTCAATCTACAAAAATGCGTGTCCGCTTACTAGAACAAAACAAGAAAAAGACCAAGATCAAGACTAGAACCAAAACCAAGAGATTATGTCGTGAGATCGTCATGTATTGGCGAAGATACAGAAGTGGAGAAAGGGATATCGGGGGTATAAAATGGAATGGGCCGTGGAAGTCGTCTCCTCGTCCCCTAAAAGTCCGTTATTACTCCGGGTCCCGCCAGGTGGACTATCCAGTTCTAGGGCAGGCAGGTCGACGGCGCGAGTGGGTGGGCGCCCTGGCTTTCGCTTGGGCGAGCGAGCGCTTTTCCCGGCTGCGTGTACAAGGCCACAGCCGTGGCTCTGCGCAAGGCGACCATTAGTGATTATTATAGTATCAGGGCGTTGAGGTTGCGCTGGACGATCATGTCTTGTACGGATGCCATGGTGATCTTGAGCAGATTCGTGTCGGTCGCGTTGGTGTAGTGGACGTAGACCTCCTTCTTGGGCTGCCGTACGAGGTTGCGGAATTTGTTTGCGAAGAACTCTTTGCCTGCCTCGACATCTCTTTCTCCGCCAGTGTAGTCGGAGAAGGTCCTCCTGATGGGGCTCATGCCGCCTGCGATCTTCTCGGTGAAGAGATCGATCTTGTTGAGGAAGAGGATGAGGGCGGACTTTTCAAAGTACTTGGAATTGGATATGGATTCGAATAGCATCAAGGCTTCGTGCATTTGGTTCTGGCTGTGTTAGTGAATATAGATGAATGTGCTGAAAAGGGGACTTACGCCATTCCGGTCTTCCACCAGCACGTGGTCGTATCCGCTGATGGCCACGAGGAAGAGCACGACTTGCACGTTGTCGAAGACGTGAATCCACTTCTTTCGCTCTGAGCGCTGGCCACCTACGTCGACCATCTTGTATGTCAGGTTGCCCAACTCGAAGATGGTCTCGGAGATGCCGGTTGTCCGTAATCGCGTGCGCAGGATGTCTTGGTCGGTGGGAAGGAAGTCCTTTTGGAACAGGCGATCAATGTTTTGGAAGAAGCTGGGCTTGTTAGTTTGGGGAAGTAGAGTAGGGAGTGGATGACGCACTAGTTCAAGTTGTCGTGCAGCGCATACTGGTTGCCCTTGAGTATCGTGAGCTGCACGCCCTTGTCTGCCCAAAGAGAATTGAAGGCTGTGTAGAAGTCTTCGGGCATTGGCTCCTCGGTGCCAATGTCGGGCGCAGAGTTGACCATTTCGGAGTACCGCTGTCGTCTGTTAGTATTGTTCTTGGGCGAGCGAGGGGCGGACAAACAATGTTATCGTCGTCCTCAAAGTCTATGTCGTCTTCTTGCATGGCCGCGTAGATGGTCTGGAAGGCCGAGACCAGGTTGTTGAAGATGGTGGCCCGCCATGTCTTGCGCTCAAGGCTCTGGAATCCGCCCGCGTTGATGATGCGCATCTGCTTGAGAACCGTGGATTTGCCGCTCTCGCCGGCACCTGCGCATTTGTCTCAGTCAGGCTGTATCACCGGGGTGGTCATCATCATGCATACCGAGTAGCAGCAGCTTTACCTCGCGCTCTGCCCGCTTCCGGTCTCCTCGGAGATTCTTTTCGATTTCGGCATTCTTCCTCGACTCCGGGTCGGTAGCAGAGGGTTTTCGTCCGAAGCACATTGTTGCCGGTGCCATGTACTAGCAGAGAGTAACGTGGTGGAGGAAGCTGGAGGCGGCTGCAACGGGGGAGGAGGAAGTTGCTACACGCTAGAGATGGGCTCGAGCATACAGGGAGCAGCGAGCGAGGTAGCGAGGCTGCAGTCGAGGCCTACTTCAGGTGTCAGCTATGGGCTTGGCGGGCGTGACTCGCGTGTGTAATTGGAATCAAGGAGGGCGACGCTACCGGATGTTGGGGAAGGGGGGTGCAGTCGAGTGGTGTTGTGGAGGATGCTAGCTGTTGCAGCTAGGCAATGCGAGGAGCGCGACAGAACGAGGGATGAAGAAGCAAAAAAAAACCAATGTCCATCAACACGCACCGCAATCGATGCACAATGCAGCACTAAGAGGCTAACAGGATGACAGAACAGCCGAGAGGGTATTGGGACTGGTCCAAGCAATAACGTGCGCAGGTGGTTTGCCGAAGAATCCCTGATCTGCACCGTTCGCGGGCCCAGCTGGGCGGGCAGGGTGATATTAATTGTCCCCCGCGACACGGCAGCCAAGGGCAGGTTGAGTGTGCGCAAGCCCGACGCGTTCGGATGTCCGTCCTGCTTGGGAATGCGATCGGCGGCAGCAACGTGATGGTCGACGTGAAAGCCACGAGACAGCACGTCGGCGTGACGATCGATTCCCGCTGCATTAGCACTATCAGCCGGGCTAGGAAGCCTGTTGCCGTCGTATTGAAACACGACCAGAATTTCTCTCCTGGTCCGCGGCAGAGGGCACAGCCGAGTACAAGATAAGTAGCCGTTTCTGCCGGCTCGTGCTCTGTCTGCTTGCCCTCCCTCGACTCGTTTGTTCTTCCATGCCGGCCTTGAGGCTGCAGCTGCAGGGCAGGCGAGCAGATGCCTAGGTACACATGTCGACTTGGTTTCAGGCACTGGATGGCGGCTCTTTCCGCAACCATACCTCCGAAAGTGGACCCACCCCCAACCCTCCAAATGCTTGACCAAGACGCCACCCCTCGGCCTTTCTCTCCACCTGATTCGTCATGGGTGATGAGTGATCGTGACGAGTGACGAGTGATTCTGCAGTACGGCCCTATTCACCTCAACTCACCACCCTCCTCACTTCAACTTGTCAGGCTAGCATCCTCCACAGCCCCACTCGCATGCTTCAACCGGCCGTTCGCCCATGCCTGGGTGGATAAATACTGTAGCCAAGAGCCCCTCATTGACCCACTGCTCACTGCAGCACATTCCACGAGCCCGACCAAAACCACGCTGAGCTAGCCCCCTTCCAACAATGCTCAAAGGGGCGGACCGTGTTTGGTGCGGGTACTCGGGAGCCTGGGTGTCTCCAACTCGCATCTTCCACCGTGAACCGACTCGATCAAGATCGAAATGTGCCCTCTCAACCCGACGTGACCGTCACACAATCAACGGCGAATGGGAATTTCACCCGTCTTCCTGCTTGCACAGGTGAGCCTCATGACGGGCCTTTTGCTTTTTGCGCTCAGCCCAGTAACCGAGGCTTAAGCCGTGTCTTGTCATCAGCTCCATCAGCGTTTTTTTGTTTCTTTGAGGGCAAGTTGGTCACGTTTTGAGTCAGACATAGTGCTATCCTAGTGTTACATACTAGGTTCCACACGCAGCTTGGCACGTTGTGGAGACGACGAGAAAAAGCCTCGGAGGAGACTGCGCGTCTTGCTCTCTCCACAGGTTATGCCTTCTAGTCAGCATTCTATGCTTTCCAACCCCATCATACTTGCTTGGTAATACCCAGTCTGTAAATCCAGAGGCTTGACATTACCAACAGATGCTCGATGCTGAGCGTATTCGGTAATGCCATCAGTTAGCCGCATCGAGAACCAGGGCAGCAATAGTACATGTCTCTTATCATCATACATCAATTTTCGTACATTCACCAGTATTCACCTCTCGCTCTCTTCTGCTTCTCGTCACGTCTTCTGTTGTTCCAAATTCTCATTCTCCTGCCTGGCTGTCAGTCAAGCATACTTTCAATATCGCAATCTCGCAAAACAACATGCTGTCTTTAATGTCTTCCCTATGAGCTTCGTGGTCTAAACTCAGATACGTACTGAGAATCGTTGTGCTAGCGTGAGAGAGGGTGAAGCCAGTCTCACCTTCCTCTGCTAGCACGTGACAATATGAAATCGTAGTTGATGCATGTATTTCCTTCGGTCGCTGCTTCAACGCAAGAACACATGTCTTGATTAGGTCGATATCACTCTCACCAGTCCGCTTAGGTGACGGGAGCACCTACTTGCGTTATTGCCCTGACGTCGAGCGCGACTGCCGTCTATTTTCTATCCACAAACACCGTACCAGCTTCACCCCCCCACTGACACCAGGACCGCAACCCCCAACCTTGCGAACTGAGTCGTCTCGACCTCTTAAAATCTCCCACCATCCGTTGGAAATCATATACCAGCTCTCCAGGTACGTCATCCGTGGGTGATACCACTGTAAGTTCTCAGCTGAGCATTGCGTCTAGCAATACCTCCAACGATGGCGTCCGCACAGTCGTACAGCGGCCCCATCTCCCTCGGAAGCTCCAAGCATGCTGATCCTCAGCGGAGGAAAGCAGCATTGGCCGCGTCCGCATCCGTCGCTCCTGTTCCCGCTGCCGATACCGCCGTGGCCACCAAGGAGCAGATCGCCGCCTCAAATATCGGTCATGTCGTTCTCAATGTAGCTCAGTACAACCCCGATGCGCAACTCGCCATTTCCCAGGGTAACGTCTTGAAGGAAGAAGTTGCCAAACACACAAAAGAATTCTCCAGGACTGTCTCAACCACCATCACCAACACGCGCCGACTGCTAGAGCTGATCCGTGAGGCATCGCCAGATGCGACCAGCCCGACCATCAATGACCTCTGGGATGAGCTGGAACAGCTTTTTTCTGCAGCAAACGAGGCCAAGGAAGCGCTGCCCGAGTTCCTTGAGAAACAGCGCGACAACATGAGCCTGTACCACAGCTCAATGATGAATGAGGCCATCAAGGACACGCGAGATGAACTCAACATTCAGCACAAGAAGGTCAGTGACACTCAGAATACTCTCCGTATCTGTGAGATACCAACTAACATTGTACACCACAGGTCAACATCCAGCACAACCTGATACTTGAGCACCAAGAGGCTTTCCTTGCACACAAGGAGCTGACTTCCGACAAGCTGAAGCAGCTCGAAGACCTCCAGGAGCGCATCTCGCGTCTCACACTCGAGAAGGGCAACTTTCGCACGGAGATCGACAAGTACATGCAACTGCTGGAGGAGGAGCGCTTGACAAAGGTTGAAGATCTCCGCGCAGTTGCTGATCTGGAGGAGGAGCTTGAGACTCTTGCAGACTCCAAGAAGCAGCTTCTCACCGAGATTGACATGCTACGCAAAGCGCTTCAGGACCTTCAAGCTAAGATGAGGTCTTCCGAGCAGGAGATTACCGACCGGTTCACTTTCCAGCTGAAGTCGACAGCCAATCTATTAGCAAATGAGACTCACAAGACGACCGCTCTCAATGCCATGATCAGCCAGTTGAAGGAAGTTGAGAACACTGCCAGGCTCGACGCGGATAAGGTGAAGAAGGAGAACAAGGCGCTGAATGAGAAATACAGCAACCAGGCGGCTGAGCATGCAAAGGCCTTTGCTGTAAGTGACCATGCCATAAAAAGTCTACCGCCAATCATACTAATATGCTTACAGAAACTCAACGAACAAAGCAAGCAATTCGAAGGCCTAAAGACGGATCTCGAACGTCACCAAAGGGAGAATGCCGAGCTGAAGCAGCGTCTCGCTAAGCTTGCCAACCTTGAGGAACAGATTACTGGGCTCACTCGAGATAAGTCGACTTTGTCTGAACAAGTCAACAGTCTCAGCACTGAGTTGGATGCTAGCAAAAAGGAGGCAAGCGAGGCCGATACCAAAGTGGAGAGTCTTCTGAAGAAAATCAAAGGTCTGGATCAGGAAGCTGAGCAGCTGGAATCAGCTCACAACAAGCTTCTAAGCAAGATGAAAGAGAACAAGATGGCTGTCCAGACCTCCGAGCTCCTCAAGAATGAGAACAGCAAACTCAAGGCAATGATCGACGAGCTCAAGGCTTCCAAGAGCATTTCATTGGCTGTGGGCGGCTCTCCGTCCCCAAAGGATGAGAAGGCAATTCATGATCAGGAAACCAGGATTGCTGAGCTCGAAATCGCTCTACAGGAGTGGACTGATTTGGCCAAGGTAAGTAGCCGAATAGCAGGCGATTATCAACCCATGCTGACTTATCATGCAGCGCTCTTACAAGGAGTACAAGGACATGCTTCCCACCTACAAGAAGGCCGATCAGTTTCGTCAGGACGTTGCCGATAGGGATGCTACTATCAAGAACCTGGAAGTCGAGCTTGCTGAGGCCAAAGTCTCAAAGACTAACGGTGTAGGAGCTGCTGGTCACAGTAGCAGTGATGTCCGTTACTGGAAGCAGAAGTATGAGACCCTTCTGCTTTCCGTTGACAACTAGGTGTGATGGAGTCTCAAACCTACTGAGAACGTGGATGACGGGTCTGTGACAGCCAGCGGGCGTGTCGAGGTGCTTGATGAGGTTAGTTTCCATCAAGTATCATCGAACATAGCTGCTATGTGAACTAGTTACCAGCAATGGGAATCAAACGTTTACACTAGGAAAGTGTCCTGGAGTTATTTGTCGTGCTTCCTATCGAGATACTTGCAAATCACAACGAGTGTACACCTTTAGGGTATTCTCTAAGGATGAGGTACAACTCTGAGACAAATGAGCTCATGTATATTGAAGCGAGCATCTGAGGGGCCAGTCTCAGCTTTCTAAGCCCGATGATTTCTTACTAGCTTGTCTGTTTTTACAAAGCATGAAACCTGGCCGTCCTCGGCACAGTCATTATGAACGACGATACCAAGGAAGGTCACGGTATTGAAATCCGAGCCATAAAGGTTCCTTCCCGCAACAACAACTGCAAGGCCAATCTTACTGGTCTAGGTCGTTGTATGGTCTGAAAACTGTCTTGTTCACATTCAATAATTATCGTCGTTGAGTGGACGGATTTCTACGGCCAGCTCTGCGTGCGTAGATTCATCCCAATCTGTGACTTCTATTGTGAATAAGGGGATCCGAGTATCCAGCATGCCAGCCAATACAATACCTGTTGAATCAACAGTAGCCAGCTCGATACTATGGCCATTAAGCTGAATATATGTTGTTGTCAATAGACACTTTCCATAGGTCATTCGTCCCTTGTGACAAACGGACGACCAGGAAGGGGCGAGAAAACCGTTCTACGTCTAAATATAAAACTAATGGATCTGCTTGGATATCAAAGTAGATCGTACGACAATTCCGAGAGCCATGGACCAGCCATATCAACTTCTTGGATTTTCTGTCGCACAATAGCAGCGAGACCAGATAGAGCAGGAAGCCTGTCGGTCCACTTGGTAAGGTTCAACCCAGAATACTGGTAGACAACGATATCTTGCCACCAGTGATTGATCTCTGCCTCGGATGTACTTGCATTCA
The DNA here is from genome assembly GCA_004936725.1 of Alternaria brassicae. NCBI lineage: Eukaryota > Fungi > Ascomycota > Dothideomycetes > Pleosporales > Pleosporaceae > Alternaria > Alternaria brassicae. The sequence goes on along the minus strand of CM016505.1, from coordinate 680,449 downwards.
AGAAATTATACGCTGTACGGAGTGACTCAGGTTGGAGTTGATTGCGTAGAGGCGGAATATCTGATCCATACGCACACATTTGTGCTGTACGGTATCCACAGATGGACTCTTCCTTTTCAAAATGAAGAATTCAACCCGAAAAGAAGCCATTCTTGAGATGCCCATCCCCCGCTTATTGAGAAGGATCCTAGGATAGCCAATCGCTGCATGAAGGTCTTTCCAGATGTGTAGAGGCAGGTCCTTCTTTGCTAAGGTTTTTGTATCCTCCTTTTGACTATGCTGCACCCCAAGGAAGCTTTGTGTGGCGTACTTTGCAGCAGATGTGGCGATTGCTAAAACCGCGTTGGCACAAACGTTAGACATCTTAGCTGACTCTTCTGCCCAATCATCAATGTCGTCCTGTACGATACATAATGAATCAAACTATATAAGTCTGAGACCCAGCCGGCGAGTTACAATGATCCCGCCGCAAAAGGTGTTAGGAATGCTGGTCAAGGGTATATATACTAAGTTCTAGTTGACGGTATGTGTTTGTGTCACACGAAGCTTCGGCGAATTTGGATTTCTCCAACAGTGCGATAGCGTGGCATACGAAACAGCGGCCGCTACAACGTTAGGAGTTTCAGAAAGACGAACACATTCAGAACCTTTTGCGTCGATGAGTCGTTTCGGAAGCTCTAGTTGAGAGTTATCGTGTATTCGACACAATAGGTGGTCGTTTTGGCAGTCGTGTAAATAATCTCTCCATCGGAGAAAGCACATAACCGAATCTGAACCTTGTACGATGTCCGGTTTTCGACTAATCTACGGATCTGAGTCCGAGCGAATGATAGTCTAGAAATCACATAGCTCTCGAGGACAGTTCGAAGATGATGTTGCATTCGAGATAGCGGATTGTTTGAGCTCTTGATTGATATTAGTTTACAGGCCGCCATGTCGTACATATACCATATCTTGCATGGGGAGGTATATGTCCTAAGTAGCCTCGAAGAAGTGGATGCGAACGATAGGGTTGTCTCCAATCGAGAGACCAATTTGTATGCGATGAGATGAGTCGGGTTTGACCGTTTCAGAAAACATCTCGTCCTCGACTGTATCAAGAGCACCGTGCAGGAGCTCAAAAAAGCTGTGACCAACTTTGCAACATCGGAAGACAGTGTTCGCGACAATATAGCGCCCATTGTTGATACAAGAAGACGTCTCATACTCGAGATCATTGCTAGAGGTCTTGGGATCATGATTTTGGTGTTTGTTGGCAGAACTTCCCGAATGAAGGAATCCACAGAAAGCCGAATTTTCATAAACAAGTCTGCAACAAGAATTACGGAATAGGAAGACTGGATGTGTAAGGGCGAGATGAGAGAGAGTTCAGGTTGAGCGCACCAGGTACACCGTTATCAGTACAAGCTCACCCCACAATTTTGATCTTCTTCGCGACTGTGGTGCAGACCATGTCTTCGAACAAAGCAACCCTCCAACCGTTGGCGCAATCCGTGATCCCTTTATTGTTCATCATTGGTTTGATACCATCGCACTCAAGCCCTCACCTTTTGCTCTCATCAGGAAACTCGCACCAGTAGATGAGCCAGTTATGAAGGCAAGCATCCTTACCTTACTGCCGCTGGTAATTACGAGATTGAAGATGAGGACTTTCCTGAAGGAGTTACGAGGCAATTCTATCGTTTCTCTACACATGTATCGGAAGCCGCGGAGTGGCATGGGCATTTCCTCGTGCGTGGCAGGTATACAGAAAAGGCTACCAAGAATGGAGTGATGAATCGTGTTCCGGCGGAGGTTATTGGTGGCTTACACGAGGCCGCCGAGGGTATTGAGAAAGTGCACAGTGGGGTTAGTGGCAAGAAGATTGCTATCCAGTCATGGGCGTGATAGTTGGACAACGCAGCTACGCTGAGGTATGTCTGGGACCAAAGCTCTTTAGATATGTACGAAAATAAGAATTTGAATGTCGTCCATGCTTACTTGGGTAATTCTTCTTGTTTCCATGACTATGAGGCTCATGGAAGCAAGCCAGTTGGCTGAGAAATCACGAATTGCAGGAACTACAATACGGAACAAACTCGGGAGAAGCTAGCAGAAAAGCAGGAAGAGAGCACGAGACCAAACAGGACTGAAATACGGGGTAACAGGCTCCATAACACACGCGATAGTCTTCCCTTCAAGCGTCGGGTGAGGGGGGGAGGAATCATCACTGCGCACTTTCTTCCGATTGGAATCTCCCCGCAATTGGAGTGTCACTAGGCACACCTTCCAGAGCACCATCATGTTGGAGCCTTGTCCCCACCAATCGCATGTTGATACTGGATGTGTTCGTCAAAGTATGCCATGCAACCAAGACGTCGGGCGTAGAGAGATGTTCGCAGCGAGCACGATTCAATGACGTTCATCTTCATGCCTTCGGATATACCTTACCCGTTTCGGAGTAGCGCATCGGCTGTTGTGCTTGGCACCTGTCAAGTTGAAACAAATCCCCCTCCCCTTCCTCGCGATCCCTTCCTCGCGTTTTATCGAACTCACATCCATCATTGTCAAATATCCCAACAGCAAAGTCTGCGCGCTGGGCATGCTAGTCATCACTGAACGGCATAACTGCGGGCTCCCTGGTGGCTTCTTGGTGGCTTCCTATCCCTTACCATTGTCCTGGCGCAGCGGACAATTTAATCTCAAGCCGCCCTAGGGGCTATTCAGGGTTGCGAATTCTCCGCCAGTACACGATTGAAGTGGCGCATCCGGCACATGGCCAGTTCGAAGCAGCGTTCGCACATTATTGTGATCTCTACACGTCGTTCTTCATGTTTCGCATGTGTGTGTCTGTGTGTGTGTGAAACCTTGTCTACCGCGTGGCAGTAGCTATGGCCAACGCTGATCTATATGTCAAACCATAGCTTTAGAACTGTTCCCGTTTCTTCTCCCAGGACCCAACGGGCCTCAATGACGGGGAGCTTCCGCGTCAGCCCACACCGGCTGAGCCTCACAAACTAGTTTCTATTTCAGTTAGCAAACACGACCTTCCCCAGAATTCATCGGATTTCATAGCTGTTATCGTGCGACGGCACCCGAGGCTTGACTACTACCGGGATAGTGGTTCCACCAATTGTCCTTCTGGACGGGACTCATTTCAAAACCTCCGAGTCTGGATTCTCAAGCAGATTGATGCTGGCTGGGCCATGATTGATACTAACAACAAGAAAGCCGTGTAATCCTTGCACGGGGATGTGCAAAGGTTGATCTAGGTTCTGTGCCGCCACGCACTTTGCGGCGCTTCTTGTCTGTCGTTCCTTCTCTTCACCACCCCGGTCATTCAGTGCAGAGTGCCGGAGGCATTCGTTCGTTCCTTCTTTAAACTTTGTAGGTCTGCGACTACATTACACTCTTTTTTGATTTTCTTCATTTCGCTTCTATGCCGTATCCCGTTCCGACCCTTGGGTAAAAGATGATCTCCCGTCGAAACCACGAAGATTCGCCTCACCACTACGTGGATCCCTCGCTCCAGGTGAACATTGGACTGTGGACACTCTTCGCTGGCGCATCAGTATTTCTAGCCCTACGGATATGGATCAAGATCACTCGTCGCCATGGTCTCTGGTGGGATGACCACATCCTCCTTGTCTCATGGGTAAGCATATGTCTTGTCTCTAGATGGTGGTAGCTGACAGTATCACAGGTCATACTAGCTGTCAACAACGCCATAATAACCACTGAGTTCGCCACGGGCTATGTGGCCGACGTATGGGACGATCGCATGCACATACTCATCAGTGTTACTTCCTGTGGAACCCTGATCAACCAGTCGCTTACGAAAACCGCCTTTGCCGTTACTTTGCTCAAACTGACGAAGAACTGGGGCCAATGGATATTGTGGTTCATCATCGGCAGTATGAACGCATACATGGTCGCCAAGGTCATCCTGCAATGGGCGAAAGTCTGTGGGAAACCAACCTACGACGTCTGGTACCGCTTCGACCTTTGCCTCGAGCCGCAGTTTAGAGAGGACTTCAAAGAAGGTGGTAATGTGTACAACATCATTATGGACTTTATGCTCGCTGTCTTCCCTTGGGTCATCACATGGAACCTCGACATGCGCAAAGTGGAGAAGATTGGGCTTTGCGTTGCCATGAGCTTGGTACGTTATGTTAGTCCGATCTTAAACGCAATCACTGACTTTCGAATAGGGAATGTTGGTCGCAGTCGTATCTGCTGTACGCACAGGTTGGAAAGACGAGGGCAACGAAAAGGACGAGTGGTACTTTTGGCGCAACGCGCACTCCAACATCTGGTATTCCTCTGAAATCGTCGGCACCATTATCGTTCAATGCATACCCGTCTTGAGACCTCTCCTGCGGGATATCAAAACGTCCCTCACATCAAAGAAGCTGGTGTCTACTACGGAAGGAACACAGCGATGCAGCCGGTACGTCTTCGCTTGCTATCCTCATCATCACAAAACCACTAACAGCACACAGAGTTCCATCTCTCTTCGGCTTCGGCTTCGGTCCAGGCCCAACTATCGGCACTAAATCCACACATAAAGCGCACATCTACTCTAACGTACGAAGCACTGTTGACACGAAGAGCGAGGTGAACCCCGACTCTTGGGATTCTCAAGGTATCTACCAGAAGAGAGAGTTCGAGTTGACTACTATGGAGGTCAAAGCTCAAAAGAACAACGAGATGGTGTAGACTGTAATAGATAAAACCATTATATACGGGTCTTGGGCACCAACTAGGATAGAGAATGGAAACGCTTCGCTGCGATCGATGTATGCGCCACGTGCACTGGAGTGATGTCGGCGGCAAAGATGTTACGATTCGGTTGAAGGCGGGGCAGCGATGTTGATCGATTCAGTCGGGGTTTCGTCTTATCTCGCATAGACTAGTACAGTATAATCATAGGATGATCACAATCTTGGTAACGTCAAAACTGTGACCGCAAACCACAACGGGAAGAAGACCAGCAGGCTCAAATTGGCGATGGACCCTTGTGATCGGATCTTTCCATACTCTTTCATTCGTCATATCAGTGCAACCCAACGTCTTACGCCCACTTCACGAGGAAGAAACCGCCAGTGGGCCATGTCTGGAAGATAGGATAGTACGTCGATGGGAATTAGCCAACGAAACATGCTGTTAAAAACTCGCAAGAAATGCCAGATGCCATGTCGTATCCTGACTTACTCAATCATTCCCTGCTTACCGAATTGAGAGAAGCAGATCCCCTCAAATGTCAGTCTCTCAGTTTGCAGACACCGCACATAACATGTTGATGCCCAAATAAAACACACTCCATCATACGGATATCGTCTCGACCATCTCTTCGCTCCAATCACCTTTTACCCTCCCCACACTTCGCACAGCTCTGCTCCTGTCCCATTATCTAATACTCCTAACCAACTCTCTCAGATCGCCACCTTCAACCCACTTCTCCTCGCCACCGCCTCCTACACCCAATCCACTACCTCCTCCTCCACTAACACCCCATCCTTCTCCTACATCACCTACCACCCTCGCCGGCTGTCCACCAACCACAGAACCCGACGCGATGACCATATTTGGTGGCACGACGGTATGTGGTAGTATCTTGACATTCTCCTTGATGATCGCAAAGGCACCGATACTGCAGTGTTGACCGATGTACACATGTGAAGATATGGAGATGGCTTGAATAGTTGAGTAGGGTCCTGCACGGCATGCTTAGCATACCACAGAGCACAAGATGATAATTGAGAGAAGTGAAAGTGTCAATGAACATACCAACGAAAACATTGTCCCCAATCTTCATGGGGTAATAATGCACCTGGCCCCTACTAACTCGACTCGGGGGCTTGATCATGCTTCCCTGGCTAATTACTGTACACCGACCGATGCTGATGCTGGTCGGCGTCACGTCTTTTCCTGACGAAGAGGGCGCAGAGCGTGTGGGGTGAAGGTCGCCACGTAGTTGTACGTCAGCCATGATGACGGTGCGACCTCCGAGTGTGATGTTGGCTGTTCCGGTGATGGCGCTCCGCCTAGATACTTTGTTGCCGGAGTCCTGTAGGGAAAGGTTAGTAAGAGACGAAGGAATTGTGATGAGATGAGAATGACCCAGTTCAACAAAGATAGTGACAATGGCGAAGAGCATCGAATATATGATATCTTTTCTAGTACGTTTGTTTACTAGGAGAGTCTTACAGTCTCGATGTATTCCCCCTTGGGCGCGGCTTTTCGCGCTGCTGGTCGTGACATGATCGCGATAGATACTATGAGCTTCTTTGCTGCACTCGGTCTTTTACTTAAACTCGATGATAAGCGAGCTGTTGAGATGGTAACACGACCGTGGTTGTCGTGAAAGGATGATTCAGAGTGGAAGGTGCACGCGACCCGAGCTCCCAAACTGGCCAATCAACGCATCGCGCATTCTCCTGCACATTCTCGCGGCAGGTACTCGCGGACGATGCTTCTTACACCTCATTCTTTGCTGACACAGGATTTGTAAGAGACAAGAGATGGTCACTACGGGTCCGTGTGATGAGTTCTGACATGAAGTTGTCGCGACTAGTCATCGTGCAGTCCACCAAGCCGATCGCATGCTTGAGGATATTCCCATACTTTGCGCACACAAAAGCCCATACCACGACACGGGCAAAGGGACAGATATCCGCCCATCTGACCATCTGGCCATCTTCCTACCCCATCCCATACACCATTACATTCCCGCTATCCCTGCGCTGCCCGGTGCCGTTCGCTTCCCACTCCGCCTCCGCGCCCCATGGTCACGCAAACCCATCGGCCCTACCCACACCCACGATGAAACATGAAGAAACACCAAGCCGGCCTCTCAATCCAGGAACAGCGCGGTTCTCCATCAGACCTTGACCCTGACCCTGTTCCCCACTATCCCCCAAAACTATTCCAGCCCCATGATCAGCATTCTAATCCGGAGAAGACTCCGATGTACATGCGGCGGCGCCGGCGTCACCCAGATCGACCATCCGAGCGCATCCGCCGGTGTCCGTAAGAGGCTGCTGAGTGTGAAATCCTACGAAGCCCACTGTCTCGGACACGTGTTGCCGACTATGACTGCTTGATTGGGTCAGGCTCAATCTATGTACGAGCGGGTTTTTCTTTAGTTTGGTGGTTACAGTTCGGGCTAGGAGTGTGAGGCTGTGAGGCTCAGGCTGGGATGAGGGTGGTAATGGAGTGGTTGGCCCATGTAGAGGGAAGATCGTAGAGTATACACGTGCAGTGGAAGAGTTTGTGTCCGTGGTTCATGGTCTTGAGACACAAGACTTGAGATTGGACAAAGCAACCATTTGACGGATAGTCGATCTGGCTATTATGCCGTAGATGGGTTCCAGATCTCATCTCTGCTCAGGAGGCTTCTGGCTATGTTTAGGTCCAAGCAGCGTCGCCGTGCTGCCGTGAAAGAATCTGGTTCGAGAACAACGCCAGAAGCCATAGTTATCAGCCACCCGCTAGCGGAACGGCGTCAACGTTTGGGGAGCGTGCACACAGTATTGAGCGTAACGCGGAAAAGCGTTGCCGAAGCACCAGTGGCACGTCACGAAGGGACTATGCATGCAAGAGGCGTGCAATGAGTGATTTGTCTTTTTCATTCGTCTGAAGCAACTCTCTTCCAGCTGCATGATCAAAATTGACTTTTTGACCCATTGTCCCTTGTGCGCCGCCCATACCCTATACCCAAATTCGAAGTTGACATAATGATTGTTCGTAGCATCGTCTCTTAGTGTAGTACAACCTTGGCCGCTTGAGCCGCCATTGCTCACCAGCAATGCGACTCCGTATATAGCACCCTTGATACAGAAAATTCTTCGTGAAGGTCCGAAAGATCCAGAGTAAAGTGATGCGCCACGCATCCTGTGCAAAACGCCCCACAAAGAAAGAAAGAGAAAGAAAGAGCAACATTGGTAACGATGTTGGAGAGAGAGAGGGAGAGTAGACGTTACCGTAACTGCGCATATCCGAGAGATCGTTTACATCATAACAATATATCCCTGAGACGTGCGACTGCAAGTATCGCCAAGCGGCGAAAGCAGTGCAGCCAAATCCAAAGTAGGCAAGTAAGCTGTACAAGGAGACCCGTCGAAGAAATCAGGCTGTGGTAGTCGGCGGAAACATCGTGGTGAAGACCGACAGCTGAAGGAAGTATACTACTATACAGGTCCAGAACGGACAGATATTTACTGTAGATGGAGCGAATTTTCCGCACGTTGGCTGATGTGGTGGGCGTGTGATTCGAGTGCGCGGGCTTGAACATGTGTGACTACGACATCATTAGCAAGTATTATGAATACTTCAAGGTGGTGCACTTACCAGGCCAGACAGCGGCCTTTGACAGCATGTAAGCCGTCACCATCAACAACTTGGTACCATAACCGCAATGCCCGAGGTTGGAAAGACCACCAAGCATCGGGAGATTGTTGGAGGAGATGTCATAAGCCAGCTTCATGTCGGCGTGATGAAGGATGTCGGAAATCTTCTGTAGCAGCTTGATGTCCTCTTCCTCGAGCAATACCACCGCTGGCACGATGGAAAAGTCAATTTCGTCTCTGCCAAGCACACCCATATGACGACCAACGCGATCTTGAACAGTTGCAACCCATTCGGCAAGAACCTGAGCGCAATCGAAAGTGCACAACGCGGACGAGTTTGGTAGTTCTCGAGCTGTAAAGTCGGCATACGAAGCACCCAGCTTGTCTGCCATGGAAAGGGAGTCGGCAGCGTAGAAAGCTGCCTTTCGCAAATGTCTCTCGCGTTTTGAAGACTGTGAGTTGGAAAAGCCGTTTGCATGTCCGGGAATGATATGATCCTGCGAACCCATCTGGCCGGGAGAGCCTCTATTGATATCCATGGATGCAAACCTCTCCGGTGTCCCATCAGCTTGGCCGATGATGTCGATGCCTCGCGCGAGCTCATTCGCCATGCCGTCAAAATCACGTTGCCACAAAAGCTCCTTGGCGCGACCAAGGTTCACAAAGAGCCTGACATAGGCCAAGTCCAGTAGTGGTATGCAATCAGCGGAAAGAGGACCGAATGGGCTAGGCCTCTCAATGCTGTGGTTCGGGTTCGCCCTCCAAGCGACTTGCCAGGCCTTGAGAGCCGGCTCGACTTGGGCATGCATGGCCTCAGTCTCCTGTGCCTTCCACAAACGTCCATTGTGGCGGTTCCTAGTTTCCCAGATGTAGACGTGCATGGCGTTGATCAATACATAGCAGCCGAACGTGCTAGGCCGGATATCACTCTCAGAAGGTCCGTTCATTGGCTGACCGCTGGCGAAAGCTTGAGGGTAAGAACTTCGCATTCGCGATGTGGTGTTTCGTGAGCTAGCCTCGAGAAGGTAAGTCATGGCCGAAATGAAGGACAATCCGCGAGTCTGCGCAATCATCGGTCCTCCCATGGCGACCCACGTTTGAGGGTTGTCGACAGACCAGAGATCCTCTTCACATGGGAGATCTAGATGTATCTCCGAGTTCAATATACGTGGCGAATGCGCGTAAGCGGAAACAAGCAGGCTCGACATGGAGAAGATGGCAAAGTACGTTCTCTTACGCTCTTCAATCTTCTTCCACTGAATCCATTGAGCGTGCTCGTCCACGCTATCAGACTTTTGGTCATACTGCGAGGGCGAGCCATTGGAAATATCGTGGTTGTCGGCATTTGCATGGTTGGGCGGACTAGAAGAAGTTTGCTCTAGAGCAGTTGGTTTGTCCAGCCCAGCAGCTTTCGCAAGGCTTACGAGTGCCGCACAATGAGTGCTCGCAACCTCAGCAGCCTGTCGATCGCCACAGTTGTGGCCGAAGATTAGGTTGAGCAACATGGCCTGCACCAACCAGAGTGGTGGTTTGTTGATGTGGTCATTTGCAGCGTTGGATCCATTGACAGCGGAAAGGCCAGCTTTACGGCGCTCATCAAGATAGAATAAAATCAACTTCTTGGCAGCCTCGAAGAGTTCTTTTGCGATATTTTGCTCAAACTCGTACAAAGCGCCAATGGCCGCCATTGCGAGGATGAGACAGCCACCGCCTCCAACCATGGTGTCTTGGTTGTAGTTTCCGGCCGAGCGAAGTTGGTATGTGTATGCTGGGGTATCAAAGGAAAGTGTGGGGATGTGCAAGAAAGGCATGTGGGGGTGGAAATAGTGGATGTAGGCATTGACGTAGCGCTGGATATCGACAGTGCTTGGTAGGATACCGGCCTGTGCTGAAGGCTTCGCGGAGCCATTTGACAGGGGTGAACTGATGGCAGGTTGGGAGAATCTCCGTTGAGCTCCGTGGCCGTAGCCCATAGCCTGAGTCAAGTTGAACATCATAGCTTGCCTCGTAGAGTCTGTGATGGTTTCGGTAGAAAATGATGAGACAGAGCTGTTTCTTGCGCTCCCGTTGATGGAGGAAGATGATATGCTGCGGGCATCAGAAGCGAATGTCATGGGCGTCTGGAAATACTGATTCGGCATACCGGGTATACCAGCTGAAGGGCTCATGGCCACTAGAGGAGGTGGTGTAGAGGAATAAAAGTCATTCTGAACGCAAGGGTGCCGAGCTCTTGTGGGGTGTTGTTGTCCATCATGAGCTCAGGAAAGACGGGGGCCATTGCATCGAGCGTGAAGGCGGTTGGGTTGATGCTGGCGTGGGTGACTAGAGGGTTATGCCACATGGCTGCCGAGTTTGGCTGACTTGAGCCGTCTAGCATCATGTCATTGAAGCCACCCTGGCTCGCGGTGCTGATGGCTGATGGTGAGGAGCCGTCGAGAGCTGACTCGTTGGCGCCAGAGAAGACCATGGAGCTGTCCATACCCATGCCCCAACCGAAATCGTCCTCCTCAATAGGGTTGTTTCCTGCAAAGGGGTTGGCGAATTGCTTAAAGGGCGAGTGTGGAAGTGCAATGCCTCCGTTGAAGTGATGCAGCTGGTTGGGGTTGATGGTAGAAGCCGCCGACGGACCGAAGAACTTCTCAAGCTCGTGGTCGTCAGGCCCAGCGGCCATTCCTGGGACGGGAGCTGTGCGGAGACCGCCACCCATAGCAAATCCCAAATGGGTGTCTAGTCTTGGTAGACCTGAATGCTGGCCATGGTTACCGACAGCTGTGGACATGCCTCTGTAGTCGAACTGACTTATGCCGGAGAGACTTGACTGTTGTGAATGGGCTGGATGGCCGGCCCTGCCGCCAGCTATTGAAGTTCCATGCGTGGCCAGGAAGCTGTTGAGGGCGCTTGGGTCGATGTGACTGATGGTGTTGGCGCGCGGCCTCATGACGTTGGCTACGCCCTTGATACCGCCGGCGCTGCTCGATATGGAGTTTTTGCGTATTCTGGCGGTGGAATTGGGGGGCAGGCCGGTCGTGCTTTCCCTACGTCCATTTCGGGGTCGGGTGTTGGTCGCGCCCTGCTGGTGGAGCTTCTGCTGGTGGCGGAGGAGAAGATCGCGGCGGGCGAAGCACCTCGTGCATTGGGGACACTCGAACGGCTTCTCTTTGGTGTGGGATCGCTCGTGTCGCTTGAGGTGCTCTAGTCGCGCAAAGGACCGCGTGCATGTCGCGCAGACGTGAGGCCGTGGCTTGTCGTTTTTGGGTGGAGGGAAGGACTGGACGGGGGGCGAGGTTTCGGGCTTTGCGGTAGGTGCTGAAGCTGGGATTAGCGGCTGCCATTAGCTGCCGTGGTGTTGTTGAACATTGGCGCCTACTCACAACTGCTGGTGTTGGCTGAGCCGTTGGAGGAGTCGCCGCCCGGCGAGTTCGCGGGGCCTGGCAGGCTCGTGCTTTCTACTTTGGCCATGATCATGTATGGTATGGGTGACACGCCAACCACGTCCACAACAAGACAATCAGCTCTGCGAAGCTTGCGGAGGAACAAAAGGATGTATGAATGAATACAAAGAGGCTGTCAAGACACACACACACACAGATACGTCAGCGGGTGATGCTACATGATGGGGCAGAAGAGTGAAGACAGTACCTTGCACCGGCCTCTCAGAGCGAGCGTCTAGGAGCTGGTCTACGCAGCGGGTCGGATGCGAAGCTCGTAGTAAGGGGATATTAAAGATGGAATTGAAGCGTGGGACGACAGTGCCAATCCACGGCAAAGGTCAATGGCCAGGTGTGGCAGGGCTTTGGTGAAGGCCGGGATAGTGGCAAGGGCTCGCAGCAAGAGCGAGAGCAAGCGGAGGGTGGGTAAAGGAAGAAGTCAGGGGAAAGGACGTGTGGATTGGTTGGATCGGTCGGTACATAGGTCGGCGGCGTACGTACGTGTTGTACCGCTGGTGCCGGAGGTGCGTAGAGCCAGTGCAGGAGCTGTGGTAAGCAGTGGCAGTGGCAGCTGGTGGAGCGGTTGAGCACGAGGGTCCAGCCTTGATGTAAGCGTCTGTACCAGCGGTGCTGCTGGAGGCGCCGGCGGCTTTTTGCTGGTACGGCCCTGCAGGCTAGATTACAGCGCAGACACAACCTTGGGTCCCGGGCAGAGCAATTGGGCGACGGCGCAAGGATGGGTCGGACATGCACCAGAGGGCCGAGTCTGGGGAATGGGGCACGGGCCAAGGTTCACGGGCTCAACAGCAGGAGACGCGCAGCGAGAGTCGGCAAGTAGACGCAGCAAGTTGAACGCTGGCAGGCTGTGTGGCGACGATGTCTGTTGGAGGTGTGCAGAGCAACAGGCACGACGGACGGGGCGGCGTTATACAACTGCAGGCAGATCTCCAGACCTGACGGCTCGTAAAAGCTTTGGAGCTAGGCGGCGAGCGTGTCATGCCACTGGCCAGCGCCCCAGGTCGTTGGACGGGCGTGCAAGCACCAGGGCCTCTGCGAAGGTGGATCCGCGAGCAAACGGCCTCTCTGGCACAGGGGTCTCGTCCGGAGTAGTTCCGATGCTTCTGCCCTCCTCGCCTCTAAGCTGGGCGCCCTAGTTTGCGGCCACCCCTAGTTTGCGGCCACCGTGCGCGAAGGCGCGCCCTCCGCTCAACACGCGATAACTCAACAACAGCGCTTATATTTGAAACTGTGTACACATAGATGCTAGGGTATGAGCTGCAGCTTGAGCTGCAGCAGCTTTTGCAGCCTTCTCAGTCTTCTTTGTTGATGCCTGCGCAGCTTGAGCTGCTGCTTTATCTATTGCAGCCTTAACACTCTCAGCATTGCTAAAGCGCTCATTTGGATCAACTCTAATTCTCTTTCTTGTCTCTGTACCCTGGAGTTGCTCTAGTTGATGTTTTAAGCATTGAACCTCTGCCTCTAGTTGAGCTGAGTACGCACTTGACAAGGAGATAGCCTTGCCTACCTTGCCTAGCACTAGACGTGTGCTCCGAGAGAGGGATTCTGACTGTAGGAGCTGCTGTTGAGCTTGATATACATCCTGAGCTCTCTTCGGGGTTGAGAAGAGTAGATCTGTAGAAGATTGATGCTGTGTAGGTGGTGGAGGAGTGATTGGACGTGCAGAAACCTGAGAGGAGTGAATGACTACACTAGGGTTGTATGGGCATATGCCTGTAGCTCTCCAACCAGCTCGAATCACACGCTCAGATAGGCCTATCTCTCGCGCATGATAGTATGATGATATAAAGCGCTCCTTCTTGACAGGAGCTGCATCATCAAGAGCAGATAGAGCTCTAATCTTAGCTCTATATCCTGACTTAAGTACGCTAAAAGGAGCTAGGTCCAGAGGCTGCAGGACATGAGAGGCGTGAGGAGGGAGATATATAGTCCATATTCTGTGCTGACGGCAGAGTAGCATGAACTCAATATCGACGTGAGACCCGTGGCCATCAAGTATAAGTATCCTCCATCGATTTCCATCAGGCTGAGTCTCTGGGATGAATATACTCCTTAGCCACTCAGATCCTATCTTATGCGAGGTCCATCCATTCTTAGAGGTAGTATATAACCAGTCTGGCACTAATCTGGATGGAAACCACGTTGTTTGTAGGCTCTGTCCCTTGAAAATCACCATACACCTGAGTTTCCGCCCAGCCGCTGAGACTGTCTCAAGGATTGATACCCACTCACGATCGCCTGGAGTTTTCACGTAAGTCTTACGCTTGCCAGCCCGTGCGATCACCTGAGAGTTTGTACATACTCCTAGTGCGATGCCAGTCTCATCCATATTCCATATATCTTCCACCCGTATATTGAGCTCAATCCGAGTCCTGTGGAAGAGCTCAAGGAACGCTAGGATCTGATCAGGAGTCGCAGCCTCGGCCCTCGAGGCCTCGATCGATCGTCCGACAATGCTTGCAACTCGAGGTTGACGGGTGAGGAAGGAGGATATCCATCGCTGGCCGAGAGGCTCGTGGTCGCCGCCGAGCTTTAATATCCGAGTCGCCATCTCACGTACACGCGCATGAGATGGAGGTAGAGATCGCGCATCCTCCTCAAGTATCCAATCAACTATAAAACTCTCTTGTTCTGGGGTCAATCGCTGCTGCTGCTGGTGAGCTATCGCGTGTGGAACGCTGCCCTGCAGCCTGCGCTGAATTGAGGTTCGAGGAACTGCCCAGGCCTTAGCAGCTGCCCTCTGGCTTGTAAAAACACCTGATTCGAGATCGCGAATGGCGCCTTGTAGAGCCTCCTCATGAGGATCCATATTAAGTACGGCGTTGTTGAGTTATCGCGTGTTGAGCGGAGGGCGCGCCTTCGCGCACGGTGGCCGCAAACTAGGGGTGGCCGCAAACTAGGGCGCCCAGCTTATACCTGCGCGTCTGCCATCAGCAGCGTCGTCTTCACCTCGCTCCGCTGCTTGGCTGGCTGCACGCCCTGCGCCAAGGGGGCCCACAGCTGTGGCCTCGGCTCGGTATACTATCAGGTTACTCATCCGCTCCACTGTCCAGACTCGACACATTGCCTACTTTATTTCGCCTGCCGGGCATACATGGTAGATTATCGAGGTCCAATCGCCTGCCGGTTCCCCCATATTAACGAGCAAAAGACAATATTACCATGGCTGCCCGTTCCTGAACACGGCACGGGTCTAGGCATGCTCTGCCTTCCGACCTGGAGTTTCAAGAGCCTGTCACAGACACGGACGAACCGTGATGATGATGATGATGATGATGAGGATGGTGATGATGATGATGATGATGGTGCTGCGAGATGTGAGATGCGAGATGCGCGCACAACAATGGGGCTCGCATACATGACCCATGTATCTGCGCCCGTCAAAGCGCCCAGCTATAGCAACGGGCGACTACTGACAGCCACTTGAATTGCTTTTGGCACAGACGGGTAGCTGCTTGCGCGGACATGGGTGAGGATGGCAGTGTTGCAACAAGTGCAAACTTCCCCAGGAAATTCAAGCTTGAGCCTGCAGAGCTTGGACGGCGGCAGCAAACGAGGCTAGCTGCTTCGAGATCCGGGGTAGGCAGCTAGCCTCGACACTAGGCGCTGGCATGGGTCGCCGAAGGTCCAGGACGCCATGCACACATAGCGCCGCATGACCATGGCTGGCAAAGCCCCCATGGCCGTCTTTCTGGCCCTTGTCTGCTGTATGTACGAGTACAGTATGCTGCTCGACCCGCACACACATGACCCGCACACAGCGTTGATCCTGTCGTCTTTCGCCTGCGCTGCTGAGTACATTGCCCGCATGCTGATCCGCCTTCAGCAGCAACACCAGCGCATGTAGATGGAATCAGCCCGTGGCAGCAAAGACAAACTCTCCCACGCCCTGGTCTTGTCCCAGCGCGCACTTGCGGTGGGTATGCTACTCTTGCGTGGGTATGCTACTGCACCTGACCTTCGGCAGCCCAGGACCCTGACGCTCTCCATATCTCGCGCCCGCCATACAGCTCACGCCGCACTCGTCCTGCTACACGCACTGGACCGGCAACGACGCATGACGGCATTGCCAGCCTGCTATCGCACTTTCGGCCATCCGCTGTTCTCGCTTCGGCCTAACCCTCCAGCTACCTCGCCAGTCGGGTCTACATTGCCACATTCAAACTTCGGCTATGACCACGCTGCTATCTCGCACTTCAGATGCTGCACGAAACCCTAGCCAGTGACGTTGCCTCTTGTGGCAATCAAGATCGCCTGTCAGTGTGCATGAAGCTCGTCGCACATCTACAGCCGAACCTCCGTCAGGTGGAGCAATCCTTCAGCGACACCAAAGCCATCTACGTCAATCGAAGCACTGTAGAAGAATTGTCGAACCATCACGAACTGCTGCATGCCTTGTCGAGCTCCAACTGCTGATCGTTGCTGAGCCACTTGAGATCGTCACTATGGAGGACTCGGCATGGCAATGCGATTGTCAACGCACATACCACTCGATCTGCGCCATCCCAGTCCTTGCCCGTCCTCTGTCGTTTTGAGGCATCGCTTGCCAAATGCAAGGTTTGCTGATCGATAAAATTTCCGGCGACAACATTCGCATACTGCTCACGTCACCTTGGTCCTTGGGCAGGATTAGCAAACGAACCAGCATGGGATAGCTTGTCCGTGTACCAGCCTTACCATGACTATGATATGTTCGCATCTATAAGCGCAGCATGGATCCCTCTCTCTTCCTCTCTCTTGGGGGGCATCATGCTCGCAGCTGCGCAACGACGATACATTTGACTGCTCGTGCAGACATGACGTGCGTCCTTTGTACAACCATCGGGACGAGTCTACAGCGCAACGCAGAAAAAAAAATCATGTCGACCGAGGCGGAAGCACATGCAGATTACTTGGTGACGAGCGTCTGCCTCCCGTTCGCTTCAAGTGACAGCCCGCTCGAACCGATGGCGCACGCTAACTCAATGAGGATATCCGAACGCACTCCCCCAGACACTTGCCCCTCGCACTTCATCTCGAGGCCTGCGAACCGCCAGAACTGTTGCGCCCTGCAGCTCCACCTATCACACTCCTGCGTCTGGGAGGCATGAGTTGTTCCCCATTACCATTCGTACAGAGAGCTGCACGGCGAAACAGAGCGAAAGCCTGGTCTGGAAGCACCGTAAACACAAATTCACTACAGATCAGCGTGCATGTAACGCAAAAGCATGGCATGGCATTCCACTCTAGCTACACGCAACATTACAACATCCTGGATAAAGAATAGTAATCCTGTGTTCCACCTTCGAATTGCTACCCTTCCCAATTCTAGTTTTCATTTCGCTTCTAGCAGTCGCTGGTGACACCCAAAATCACCCCATGTCGTAGCAGTCGTTCGAAGCTTGACGTTGCGCGCCCAAATATAACGCAATCTTGCTTTCGCCCAGCCCTGTAAACACCGCGCACCACCCGAAGAAGCTAGGTCTGGTGGGTTTTGACGCGCGATTGCAGCGACACTAAAGTTGCAGTAGTCTGCGTCTCACGTGCACGCTTGGTACGTACCTCGCCGCTTCCTACGATCCACTGCTGCTTCGCGATTGGAATTTTGTACCTTGGACTCTAGACGCAACTGATGGGTTAGACTCAATTCTATCCGTTCTGTTGGCAGACAGTCAGAAGATACAGAATCGATAGTGTCGACGTCATGCGCCAAGCAAGCGTACTCAAGATGCCCGCGATCCCGCGGGAATGTGCAGTCCTTTTCACCACCACCAGTGGATGCCGCTTACCCTTCATCGCTATTCCCCGATAGGTCAATGTTGGACCTCTTCCGCGGTAGCCGATACAACGTCTCAAGTCCGCAAGTTGATGTGCTTGTGACACCTCCAATCCTAGCAAGCTTTCGGTCTTTCACTCGCCCGGTTCCGACATGCATCTTCAACATTCGAGATCAGCTGTCAAGGCAAGCGTTGAGAATCCTTCTTCAGCTTAAATAGCGCGTCCGTCCATGTCCGAGCATACAGGTGGCTGTTCCTGCGAATTCACATTCGCTATAGCATGCAGATGGGGCCAATGTCAGCGCTTCGTCGCGAGCTCTTCCTGTAGAAAAGCCACTCAACATTCTAGCGTTCTATCCTAGTATCCTGATATGACACTCCCGACCATGTGGCTTAATACGCCTCTTCTTGTCCCTATATTTCCAGTTCATTGCGCAGCTGGGTTTAACTTTGCACCAGACAGTTGCAAATTATCTTCGAATTGTCTCATTCTTTCATGTAAACTCAGTTTGCCTCACGAACATATACTCTTTTCCATAGCGGCACTAAATCTTCTCATCCCGCATCTCAACACCCCACGCCCGTCGGGTAAAACCCTTCTCCTCCGTGCCCCAGAACATCTCCACTCATTATCCACCCATCTATACCAGGAAAAGAGGCACACGGCTCAACAGCGGCAGATGAACAAGCTACTAGCTTTCCGTGAACCCACTAAGTGGGTCTATCACCGTGGCTATGTAACCTCACGGCGCTGCATTCCGCGCTTCCATGACAAACGGCAATTCGACTCGTCGCGAACAGGTACTCCGAGCCCTTCCCCTATAACACATGTTTTAAGTCTGTGGCAATTCGAAGAGAAGGGAGATCCTCGGAACAGAGACTCGATTTACGGCTTACCAGTCGCAGCTCCTGCATGCTGCTGTATGACTTGCATAATGTTACGCAGCTGCTGACGCAACACCAAATCCTCTTTATGCGCAGATTTCAAGCTTCACACGACCGGTATTGAGTATGTATGCGAGAACGTGTATGCCGATGTTCGGGCGAGAGTTGGGGTTTCGATCTGGGGTGTAGAGGTTATGCCCGATTGATCGAGCCGAGGAGCAGGCGATGGTATGACGGCATGGCTTGGAAGCGGAAGTGGCCGCACATCTTACGGAGCGAGTCGCTACCCTTGCTGTTCAGGATTGTCTATGCAAAGCAGAATAGATTTCTTGCGTGTGCTTCTAGACTGATGTGAAGAAGGAGGACCTGACTGAGAAGTATAACTCGCATTAATGACTTCGGCATTCGGAATACAGCGCTTTGTGAGGCGGTGTATACGAGATAGACTAGATGTGCCTAGTACGTTGTGGTCAGCCATACGGGTATATAATGCAGATCTTCGTGCAACCTCTCTGTTTTCTCCCACACACTCGAGATCATCTCACAGAGATATCACAGACATGTCCATGGTTGCGAGAGCTTCGGCTGCGCCTGCTTTGACGCAATAGCTTCAGGGTATGAGCTCAAAAATTTAAAATCATGTCTGCTCTGGACTCGAATAAAAAGCTCCACGGCAGAATGCATTCGAGGTTGTTCCGCCTCTGCCTGATAAATGATCAAGGTATATAGGAAGCCGTCATGACTGGCATTGTTGCTAGCATGTAGAGAGAAGTGCTCTAAAAATTTACAGACAACGCCTGCTCCTGTATGATGTGGTATGAACTTTTATAAATATATATCCCCGCTGCATCACCTTCTTTACTCCTTGTTACACTTTGCTCTTGATCTCACTAAAAGCATCACTAGCCAATGCTATGCTTGCAAACCCGTCAGAACAACATGCGACAACTCTGCCTGTTCTCCCCTTCCGCTCTCTCCCGCGAATGCATCCAAAGTCGTCAAGCATGCCCTTTATGAGAAGTTGGAAGAACCATTTTCGATCTTCAAAAAATCGGAGATGTAGATGTCATGTTTTTGAGCAATTCAACAACTATGTTTGTGTACGATGAGTTACTGTGTATCTCAATCCAAGGCCCGTAGGGTAAACAAAAGAGACAACATCCATCACATGGAGCCGGGAAGCGTGTTTATAACTCCATCGTATATCTCTCTTCCCCAGAAAGAGACGCATCCATCAGCGAAAATCTAGTTACATACTGTCAGCCTCGTATATATAACCCACCTCTTCCTTCGACCTCCTTGCATTTCCATCGCGCTTGTTCTGATCAGTGTACCAAGAAAACAACCATGACTACGTATGCTTCGGAGAGTGCGTGCCAAAAACCCCAAAGTGTTATTGTATGTAGCGCTTCCAAGATCCACAAACAACTTTCCATGACGGTAGAGAAGCAGGTCCGGTAACTTATTCGGCGAAGACATTACTTCAAAAGCATGAGCACAACGGCATCACTGAGGATACAAACTCCTCGAGCCTGTCTCCTCCTTTCGTTGTTTTTCACCATCATGTTCATGCTGCTTCTTCTTCAAAACTGGTATCCAATGAGTGGCTTCTCTCTCTCTCTCTCTCTCTCTCTCTTACTCTCATACGGAGTCAATGAGATATAAAAAAAACTATAAACTGCAACCCGATTCATGTCTCCGTCGCGCTTCTCCCAGTGCCAGTATGTCAAAGCACCTGCATATGCCGTCCATGAGGAAAGCGACAGTCTTGCAAACTACAAAATCAGTACGACATGATTCTGCCAGAAAAGACAAATCCACTGACGTGAGCCCGGTCATGGCTTTCTACGCCGTATGCGAAGCCCTCCTTAACCAAGTTTTCGAATCTGCACCCAACTCTTCTTGCTCCAAAGACCTTGGTCTTCTGGGCGATGGGTCCAGGGTTCACTACTGGCCCGAGTCATATCGTGAGTCTTCTATGCGAGAAAGTGATCATGTGCCGTCTTTTGGTACCCCGGAAAGCTGAAGAAACGTGTGCACGTCTAGCGATTGACACGCCATCTCAAAAACGGCGCTTGTGATCATATATGCATTTCTTCCGCAACTAATCGCAGCCCTCATCATACATCATCTCTACAACCACGTATCTACAAACGAAGTCTCATATCTCAAAAACACCACCCATCCCCACCCTAACGTCCACGAAATCCGGTCTCCACCCCTTGTACTGGACCAGCCCCCTCTTAACTTCCCTGATCCTCTCAAGCCTCTTCTTAGCCTCCTCTTCTTGCGCCTGCCTAAACGCATCTTCGTCGATTTCAAACTCATCCAGACTACCTAGACTTTCCTGTCGCGGCTTCGGCTTACTCGCTGCATCGCTTCGTCGATGCGCCGGGTTCTGGCCGGTGAAGGCTGAGATGCCTGATTGAATGACGTCTTGGAAGGAGGAGTGGGTGCGGTTGGGCAGGGCTTGGCGAGATGGCGCTCCAGAAAGGTCGATGTCGTCGAAGCTGTTGGAATTATTGTAGGGGTGTGAGGCGTCTGCTTGGTCATCGATGGGAGGTTGCATCTGTTGGCGACGGTCGCGCCATACGCCTCGGCGTAGTTCGAAATTCTCTTCTTCTAGTTCGCGGACCTTGGCGAGGAGGCGGTCGCGCTCCTCGTCTAGGAGCTCTTGCACGCTGGAATCTTCGATAGAGCCGAGATCCGCCTTGCGACGGCGCTGCTCTGCCTCTCGGAGACGCGCGTTCTCGTTGCTGAGGCCTGTTATGCGGGTTCGTAGCTCTGTTGCTTCTCGCTCGATCTTCTTATGCTCTTGTACACGTGTCTGATTCCGTGAGTCGTTGTCGCGGTGTAGCTGCGTGAGGGTTTCAATCTTCTTCTCCAATAACTCAGCGCGCGAGACCGAGTCTGAGGCCTTGCGGTTCGCCGTACCCAACTCAGCCTCCAGTTGCGCAATGCGTGTCTGCGCAGAGTCACGATCTGAGCCGTCCTTCTCTGCCTGATCTCCAGCTTTGTCCAGGCTCGCCTTGAGTTCTTCTAGCTCAGTCTTCGTTGAGCTAGCCTCTTGTTCTGCCTTTTGTACTGCGGTTTCCAGGCTTGAAACATTTGACTGAAGCTCGTTATTCTTGCTGGTCTGTTCTGACAACTGCCTATTGACGTTTGATATCTCCAGCTCGAGTGACTCGATAGTCGCAGACTTTGAAGCGACTTGCGCATTCAGATCGTCGGTAGATACGCTCTGACTTGGCGATGCAGTCGATGTACGGCGGATGGATTTGTTGCTCTGCGTCTGCACCTGCGCGAGCTGTCTCTTCAACGATTCAACTTCGGCTTTCTACGCTGCATGTCAGTATCCTGTCCCACTTCTCAAAACCTTCAAGATGCATACCAGCTTATCAGCCTCCTTGCCTTTCTCGACCGCGAGCGCAACGTCCCCTCTGCCTTCTCGCAGCTCCTCCAATTCTTCCTCGCCCTTCTTCCATCTGTTCTGGTTCTCTTCGACTTCACTTGCGAGTCTTTTGTTCTCCTTCTCGAGCTCCTCAATCTTCTGTGCTTGTTCCCGGTAGACCTCGCTTGTAACCCCTCCTGGCGACAAAGGCCCACCGGCCGCTCCCGAGCGATAGAAAGATTCAGATCGCTGTCGCGACTCGACGGCGACTGAAGGCTTGCGGCCGTGTGATGACTTAGGTACAGCTAGCTCCGACGGCTCGTCATCGTCCTCCTCTGGCGGCGGCGCTGCGCTTGTAGCTTCTACGAGTTCTGGCACGACTTGTTCGGGTTGATCTTCGGTAGTTGTCGCTTCGGTAGAGGCTTCTGTAGAGGCTTCAGTTTCAGCGGGTGCCTCAGTCTTGTCTTCCTTCTTCTTTCCACCGCCCGCCTTCTTTGTCTTCTTCTTCAGTTGCTCGTACTATCGCACATGTGTTAGCTTGTATTCCAGTTCCAAGAGTGATCCCATTGTAACTGCGACGACGAAGAAAATCCATATCCAACTGCATCTGAGCGATGGTAACCGTCTTGAGAGTTGTAAGACATGTAGGGGAAGTACCTACACGTTTCTTCGCTGCTGCAATCTTCTCTGCCTTTTCTTTCTCTTCGTCTGCCATGCTGTGTCGCGACCGTGTTTATTAGGTTGAAGATTCGGATGTAGCTGTGGAGCTGTGGAGCTGTCGAATAGCTGTTGCGGGGAGCTCGAGTACTCCTGCTCGGTGATGCCAACTTGCCCGCACTGTGAAAGCACGCTAACACAGACCCGGACTAGTCACATTGAGATGCACTCAAGGAAGATGTACAACTACAGCACAATGTCTCCACGATGAGAAAGTGGTGCTGCATGAGAAACCACCTGAGCACATGAGATCAAAGACTGATGGTTGGATGTGTACGAGAGCCCATGGTCCTCTAAGTCGACTTCTAAATGACTTCCTGGAATATCTACAATATACATACAGGATGAACACATAGATCTTTCAATTACGCAGTTCGACATCTTGAGGCTCCAGAGATACTCGATGAGAGCTCCGATAGGCCACATTGTGTTCAACCTAGAACTTCATCATAGTCAACTGTACCTTGGTATACCAGTCAAGCACCATACCGCCTTTCATGACTCTTCTCTCCACGCTACATCATGCAATCACAACTCACACCCATCACAATCTCCCCTAGTAACACTCGGCCGAATATCAGTCTTGCACAACCTCATCCACTCCTTCGCTTCCACCAGGTAAAACGCCCTCCACATGAACTACACATCCCGCCTCCACAATCTGAAACACCAACCCGCCTCGCTTGACTCGTACCTGCATACGTCGCAGGCCGCGTCCTTACCTCAGAGGCTCGACTCAGGCTCGCTACATGTAGTAATGTATACAAATTAACGATCATCAGTGCAGCCGCCGACCCTGCATACCCTGCTGCACAACCCATGATAAATGAAAAACGGTCAACGGTCCTGCATAATACCGGTCATGTTATAATGAACTGCGACCCTTGTCATGCAATGATGATCGCACGGAGGTTTCATCATGATGGAGACCACGCAATGGCAGTTGCATGACTAAAGGGAGAGCGGTTGGTCCGCTTCTGAACGGTCAGGTGGTGACGAAGAAAGTGCGGGATATGCAAGTGCGGCGGCTCGCTCGGGGCAGATAGATGAACCTTCTCGTCCCGCTGTGACATGGTGCCGATTTGATTGTGAAAAAAGAGGCCAGTGCGCGATGACGGCTCCCCACGAGCTGGTGGCCAGTTCTCTCCCTGAAGGTCGGGGTAGGGATTGATAGCAAATGGTGGTAGGCAGGCATGTTGGCGTCAGACACGTATTACAACGGCTCGAGTTATTGATGAATGGAGTGAGATTAACCCTGTTATAATAGGACGAGCTTCTTCAGGAAAACTCATAGCATAGTGAGTTACAAGAGCCACAAAAACGCTGCAAAAGAAGATGTGAGTAATTCAGGGTTTGATTGTTTTTTTTCCCCAAGATTGCAGCCATTTATCCAGCTCAATCCACTATCTATCCTTTCAAAAGCTCAGGGTACAGATTGCCCAACGAGATTTGCCTTCATGTTCAGAATACATGTCCCACCATCTCAGTTTACTACAGCATACGGTGGTGTATGTACTGTTTCATAATAACGACTGTCAAGAAAATAGAGGAAAGAGTGCTGTCGTGCCATAGAGGTATCAACGTCTCTGAGGGAGTGTGTAGACGGTATAAACAAGTGTTTACCATCGCATGAGTTTGTGTAAAGGAAAGAAAAACACGGTCGGTGTGTGTATGTGTGTACCGCCGCATAAGAAACCAGTCGAAGTATGCCAGATGATATCCCTTTTCCATACAGAGACGCAAATCACAGGATTCCTAGATACCCGTCCTCCTAGTCGTCATAATACAAGAGATGCTGTTCAATGAGAGTAAAAAAGTCCGGTTCGCGTATGCATCGCAGGTTGGTAATGCGCCATTAAGAAAAAATCATCGCTTGTAAACTCCGTGGTCATGCGAGAGAAAAGGAGGGATGTTTGCGCTCATTGATGCAAAGCCATAATATCATATGAACAAGATACTGGTACTGGAGAGCAAACTGTAAGTCGTTGGATTGAGGCAAAAGCCAAATATGTGCAAGCCGTAACGATAGTGCTGGCACTTCAGGTCTTCGACGGGGAAGGGTCTCTGGTGTACTGAAAGAACTTCTTCAGTCTGCTTCCAATGTTGTTCTTCTTTTTGGCCTTGGTAGGCTCGCGGTGTTCCGATTGTGGACGCTGCTCGATGGACAGCTTGCTCCGCTCGCTCAAGGAAGACGACGAGGTTCCCATCAGCCTAGAAAGGCTGGCAATACTGGAGCGCTTGCGACGGCGTGACTCGATCTCACTGGGATCAGAAGAAAGAGACGACGTGCGGTCACCAAACCGACGAGGGCTGGGAAGCGGAAAAGCGTTTTGCATTGCGCTGGTCATCGTCGACCTAGAAGAAGTTAGAGACGGCACCTCTGTAGACATGCGAACTTCAGGTCCAGGCTCGCCAAAGCGAGGAGAAGGCATCACAGGGTAATCCGTTACTGAGGAAGCCGCGGTGCCTCCACGGCCAGTATCGAATGAGATCTGACTGGATCGGCAATCTGGCGATGAAAACGAGGAAGTGACGGTGTCAGGTGTCATGAGACTCTGTTGACCTAGGGGAAGGGACAGGTTCATGACAGGCTGGTGATGCTTTGGCGAATCCTCGATCGGCTGAGCGGTAACGGTAGAGTCGGAAGAATGTGTGAGCGATGATGTCCGGGGCTCCTCGTGATCTTCGACGACCTCAACAGGTTCTGATGCTTGTGTTTGCTGAGGTGAATTCTCGCTCGATTCAACAGGCGGAACTGCTCGAGGAGACAATGGCTCTGATGATTCAACTTTGCTTTGCTTAGCAGTACGCTTGATGCCGAGGCCGTCGTTGAAGTTCCAGTTGATAGCAGTTCCTACCTGCTTCGCATCTGTCTCAACAACCGATATCTTCGGCTCTTCAGCGTCAGCAACAGCAGGCGCCGCCTTCGCACGCTTTGCTGGAAAAGCAAGAGTTAAACCGTCGTCTTCTGGTTCCTCTTCTTCGAACACGTCGGCCATGGGAGAAGCGTTGGCAATCGCTGATGGTCGATGTT
Organism: Alternaria brassicae; assembly: GCA_004936725.1. Lineage (NCBI taxonomy): Eukaryota > Fungi > Ascomycota > Dothideomycetes > Pleosporales > Pleosporaceae > Alternaria > Alternaria brassicae. The sequence continues at coordinate 654,890 of CM016505.1, read as the reverse complement.
CGAACGGCACCAGTTCGGGCGCGCTCTCGGTCCTTCTATGTGAGGGTGCAATGCCACCAGCACTGTGCATTGCTCGTCTATGAGCCGAAAAACCCCGCTGGTGGTTCCGGGGGCTGGTTCCATTAGGGGTGTTGAAAGGTCCGAGCGCGGCATCGAGATCGATCACTGGGCTCATAATGTCAGAATCGACACGCTTCAGCTCACGTGGTTGCCAAGAGGCATAGGTGGTATCAATCTTGGGCCGCGGAACTGGATTCTCAGTCGGGGAAACAATGGTAACAGTTGTGTCTTCGTCAAAATTGGGCTCAAAGTCCATTTCCTCTGACTCGTCGGAGTCTTCAGAATCCATAGCCACATTTGGTGGTGGTGTAGGAGACCTTGCCTTTGCCTTTTTGCTGTGTTTTCTCTTCTTCGTAATAATCGAGTTTGCCCATGATTTGACCTTGCGAGGCTTGCGACCACTCTTGCGTGAAGCTGCTTTCGACTTGTTGTCGATTTCTACTAACTGGTCGTCTTTGGCGGGCGGAGCTAGGGGTGTGTCGAATGACTTGGAGAGTGCAGGATCGGAAGCGCTGGTAGGAAGAGTGGGAACTGAGTTATCACTGCGGCGAGAATCCTTCTGAAAGAGACTTCGTCGCTTGGCCTGAACTTTCGGAGTAGGCGCAGTTGACGAGATGGGCGAGATGGCAGACATGGGCCGCTTGCGTTCCTGGACCTCGTCATTCAGACGACCGCCAATGAACTGGTCCAACACCTTTCCGGCTGTGCTTGGTCGGTCTTCGTCTCCAATTGTGTTGAGTGGTGTCGGGCGTCCTGGTCGAACGGGTGCTGGACTGTTGCCGCTGACAATGGAGGAGAGGCTGTTAGCGGCAGAGTGTCCTCTGAGAGTAGAGATTTCGGTCTCTGAAGAAATGGTTGAGAGCGGACGGATGGTCTCGATTCTATCAGAGAACGTAACCCGGGCCCTTGAGGGTGGTCGCGCACTCGAGTCATCCTCTGCACTGTTTTCGCGTAGCGATGGTTGCGAGACAGATCTGTTGAACTTGTGGCCGAATGCGAACTGGTTGCCCTCAGAGGGTGTATTGGGCGCGCTGCCAGTCCGCGCTGGAGCAGGCGGGTTCATGATCGAAGTCAGGTCGTGAGAAGAGATGGCACCCGAACGACGGTGAACGTGTCCGCGACGACCTGCCGGGGGGCCAGGACGTAGTGTCGAGCTTGGTGCAGGTAGAGCATCCTCTCCCTTTGTCGGGCTGCTGCTCATCAACGCGGTACCACCAGGTCGCACGTCACCGCCAATGAATTCGCTCCCGCCCCTCCTGTGGCCATGTGCCGGTTTTGATGGAGATACCGGCGCAGGTAACGTCGCTGGCGACTGTGGTGGTGACGATTCTGCGGCTGCCTTGGCTGGTCCTGCAGGATTGAACGAGAAGTCTGGCAAAGCGTTGATTGACTTTTGTCTGTGGTGCGGCATGGAGCCTCGACGGCCAGCTGGATATGCTTGCAGTGACATTGGGCGCGAGGTGTTTGGCGCTGGCTCTGAAGAGGTGGTGTCTGGTCCTCGCATGGGGAAGGAAAATTCCGGGTTGGGAATGAGCTCGATGGGGCCGGCATTGGAGTGTTGGCGGCGCTGGTAGAGCGGTGAGCCGACACCAGACTGCGACTGTGTAGCGCGGTGTCGTGGCATGGCGATTTCGGCCATTGTGAATTTGTTAGCTGCCTTGGTGGACGCAGCGATCTGCGACGATGGAGCTTTACGAGATTAGGGATGGTACCGCCAACGGACGCGCAGCACAATGCTTGGTCTGCGAGCTAGACTGGCGGCGTGTGTGTCCCAGGGACAGCTCGCCGGAACCGGGAAGGCAGGGTGTGGTTGGATGGATGATGGTCGAGGTGCCACAGGTGCGAGCACAGCGGGCGTGAGACGAAACAAGCGCGGTCGAGGTACAAGAGCCGACGCGATTACTATGGCACATACAGTCAGCACGCGCAAAGCCGATTGCAGACGACTCGGAGAGGCTGTGCGAGGCAGCTGGTGTGCGTACAATAGAGGTCGAGGTGGTGCTGAGCGCGGGACAGGCAAGTCGGTAGGCTGCCGTGGGCGTAGTCGGAGTGAGTGAAGCCAGTACACCCAAGATTAAGGAATGACAGGGGAAATGAGCGGACAGATGCCTAGAGTCGCCTCAATTAGAGTGAGTAACGACAGTGGGCTCCAGAGTGAGGTTGAAGGGGGGCGCGACGGGGACGACGGCGAGGTGGTGACGGTGAATAGGCGGCGGTGGGTGAGAGACGAGCACCAGGGCAACTGTCGCTTTTGTCGGTCGTTCCTTCCCAGGCGGGCTCCACGCTAGCACGGGCCACCACCCTGCGCAGGGATCCCCGGTTCGTGGTTTTGCCCATGCCAATCGCTGTCTCCCTCGTAATTTCACGCCTAATCCACACCATGTCGGGACGCGCTGCCAGGTACCGGCGACGGACGGTACGTACCATACGCAGTTGCTTTTTACACATGGCACATGGCGACGCGCTGCCACATAGTAGTCTTGCAACGCGGCAGTGATGCGAACGCAGCCGTTATCCCTCCAGCTTGCACGTGTCTACAGCCTCACATCACGAGACTGCAGATGGCCAACAACCCCACTCCAGCTGTCTGCACAATCATGATGTAGCAATGCCCCTCGGCTAGCCATTGCCTGCCGATAGTCAACTTAACGTCGGCCGATGCCTGCTTAGTCCCGTGTGGTTTGCAGGATCCCACCCAGTTCCAAGTATCCGAAACAGCACGCACAGCGTCACAGCCCTAGCAACAGCAAGACACAATTTCTCTAAGAGTGTGCGTAACCATCGTCTGTAATTGCGTGCCATGTCCGTGTATGTGACTCTGTTGTTGCCATTGCTGCCGTCGCTGCCGTGAAGAATCTGCCCGCTGCAGGCATCGCTCGAATCGTCAACCCTTACGCGCTACAAGACCCCTCGCCATTGAGGCGGCTGCACGCGGTATGCATCTTCTTCGCTCTGCTTGTCCATCTTCTCTGAGTGCGTCTTGGCTACATGCCGCCAGCCGACCCCTCTCCACTGACGGGATGCGTTTCCACGACCAACCATCGGACAGCGCGGCTAGCAAACAAATCGCAGCCTTGCTGATCCGCTGCATGTCCCGCTGCTGACGCCACCTGCCTACGCCCGAGACTCTTGCTATCCGAACTGCCTGACAGCTTCATCCATCCTCGGCCTCGAGACATGAAGGATGAGCACTGAATGTTTCACAGCACCCGTTCGAGGTGGGGCTGCGCATCCCGACACATGTATGGCCAAGCGTGAGTTTGATAGGTAACTCGGTCCAATTGACTAGACTACGCTCGTTTGATCCCAGCTATGCAGGGGCAACAACGCCCTCACTATCCCCCTTTGGAACCACAACGGAGAAGCTCATCCTCGCCACCGTAAATAGGATGTGATAGACGAAATGCGGAGAAGTGGGATGGCAGAGGCAAACTGCAAGGCCTGGTCGCCATCTGGTTCTGATGCCCACATCGTGCTGACGAGGAAGGTACAGCGCAAGAAAGTCGGGAAATCGCCCCCATCTACGATGCTGATCCGGTCATGTGACGTGAGGCAAGCCATACCGTATACCAGCACCAGCCCTTGCTGCAGCCCCGTCCGGGTACGAGAAAACCACAGGGCAGATACATAATTACTCTTCCCATCGCCACGCGATGCACACGATCTTTGCTCCATTACCGATGCGACCGGCATCTGGCCAACGGGAGCGCATCAAGTCCAACACCATGCGTGTCTCATGCCGTCACAATGGGGTTGGCAGACGTTCGTGCCACATGGCCTTGGGCCTCCCTCGTCCCGGTCGTCTTCAGATAAGAGATTGTTAATTCTCCATCACATTCGGGTCGGGACAACTGTAGTCAACATGTCCCCTGCATGCGCGATGCATTGCTGCCCCATACGACGCATCGACACTGCAACTCCTTGCGCTTTCTAGACAGCGTTCCGTTTGCGCACCTGCATGTGGAGAGTTCAATGTGTTACTTCGCACGCTCCAAGCTTTGTGCAATCTGGACATGCTCGGCCTCTTCGTCATCCATCGCTTCCGATCAAGCAAACGCACCGATCCGTTTCGCGATATCCTCCGACGTCATGAACATGGAGTACCATGTCTCCCGCTGACTGCATCATCTCAAATGATCTCCAGGGTCCATTTCTCATCGGCGCAACGCGCCGAGCTACGTCCCGTACTACAAAAACTCGACTTCATTTTTTCTTGATCCACTACCTCCTGCCGTTTGTAGATAGAAAATATTGCTTGCCAAGTCGTCCGATATTGAGCCTGATTAAGAAGATACGACGATAGCAGAATATTGAAACAAGTCCGAGAGCTACCAACCGTCGCGCCGCTTTGAACTAGCAACCCTATCTATGGAGCGCAGTGCACACAACGGCTGCCCTTGTGACGTCCATCTCCACACTGGCATGCACCATCAAACTTAGATTAATCTTCTTTCCTTCTAATCGGGATCAGGCGGTGTAGGAAAAAGAATCTGTCCCACAGAGTCCATATCCACATGGTTGGACACAGAACCCGACAGTACTGTGTACCACCTGACAGCCTCGGGCCGCAACTCTACTTTTCCCAATAATTTAATCGAGATCGTGTGGTATCATTCCTGGACTTTGCACATGCGCAAGCGCGAACACGGTACACGAGCTTCGGCACTGCACAGCCACGGTGCTGCTCCACACGTTGCAAACGTCTCCGTGCCAGCCCATTGGTTCCCAAGTGCCAAACCATCTGCGTCCAAATCTTCCGCTGGCGTCCACGCGTCGTTACTTGTCAGTGTCAACAACATCCACAACGACGGCTCCTATGACGCGCAGCTACCCAACTTCATTCAGGGGCAAGGTCGCGCTGTCCGATGTGGCATAGAGGGTCTGACGGATGTTGCATCATCCGGGTAACAATTTTTCCCAGCATACATAGTAGTCGGCTTCTTGGAAGTATTGTTTACGGTGGCCAGGTTGCGAGGCGTATGGCTACCCAAAATTGCGAATTTTGTTTCGAGTCTGTTTTGATCCTCACGAAGGACGAAATTGGCAATCTCCGGCTTCTATTTTGCTCCATCGACAAATGGGGAAGGCGCGGTGAGCATTATTGCAATTACAGCCAATGACAGCACCGCAGCCACCACTGCGCCTGCCCTGCTGGGATACCACCTGACAGTCTCACAGACATGCCTCATACCCGAGCGATGCGGGCACTATTTCTTTCTTTCGAGCAATCGTCATAATGACTTCAAGCACTTTCACTGGCTTGACGTGGCCGCAGCAACAAGGCAATGTGTACATCTGGGAGATTGCGTTGCAAGGTGGGCCGGGTAATTTGCTGCTTGTACGCGAATGCGCTCACGCAGCGACGTGTACACAGCGAAGGAGCGCCGCCTGGATCCGCAGAGCCGCAGTCGACATGTTTCCAGCCAACCGCTCGCTTTCCCAACAGAAGAGAGTTCATGATGCTGTAAACCACTCAGCTGGTTGTCTAAGGCGACTCCAAATGTCGTTCGCTGCCTCCCGCTCGCTTCCGGCTGTTCGCTGGTGCAAAGCCTAGGCCGCCATCTTCCCCAGACGAACCAGACGCTCCAACCCCACACCCAGCTATCACATCTGAAACCATCGCCTATTTACCGGCAGTTCCAGATGCTGTCTTCAGACCACTGCTTATCGGTCGGCGAGCGAATTTCAACGATCGCTACCAGAAGGTCTAGACAATGTCAGCATGCGCGTTGTTTCTTTGATCTCTACTCGCCCACCTGCCACCAAGAGCCGGGGGCAGATCCCGCAGTAGCTGATCTCTCAATTTCAGCTACTAGCAAGATGCTCGACTGCCCCTCTCTCGCTAGCCGATACTGCAAAGAGCTGAAGTTGAGAGCTGTGATGGCTGGCTAAGCGATGCCGGACGCCGCGCCATTTCGCGATAACATCCGCAGCCCTCCACCCCACCACCAAGTGTCCGCCGCCTCTTGATCTATCGTCGCTCAGATGCCTCATTGGTCGATTCCATTGTCTGCACACAGTTAGGAGGAGAACGCTCGCTGCATTTTGGTACCGCTAAGCCTGTCACACTATGCGCTTCTTGAGCGTTAAGTCTGCGATAAGCTGGTCGCTGAACTTGACTACACAAGCGAACATGAACCTCGTTACCTAAAGGATATGCAAGGGCACAACAACGCGACCGAGATCCGCGCGCTCAGTCAGCACCACGTTCCGTACGACTTCCTCCAGCTCTTCTGCATGCCTACGAGCCGCAGGAATGCATGCTGACCTCATTTGCGACGTGCGCGCGGAAGAGTCTCTTTTCGCGCACCGAAGACATAATGGTTGTCTGCTCGACTAAACTGAGAGGCTGCCTTTCAAAGCCCTTCTGGACAAACATGTTGATATTGTCGATACTGCAGCTCACTTTAGTGCATGTAAGACACGATCCTTTTTCCTTCATGGAGGATTGATCAGAGTCTCCATTGGACCCTTTGGCCCCTTGCGTCAACTGCGCTCGGGCGGGAACCAATAGCCAACAGGGTCATCAATTATCGCCTGGACACTAAGGAACCGCACTTTGCTCAAGCGCTCCCGGATATCGAAGCGGGTCACAGCGGCTGAGGTTTGGCTACAAACGAGAGGGTACCTTTGTTTGTATGTGAAGAGCCAGCATCAATGCGGTTGTGCCGCAAAGACACCATGGATGTCGAGCTCGGTGCAGTAATTTCAATTCGCTTTGCCAACTAATAACAACCACCCTCCAAAGCGTCTATAAGCATGGTATGCTTCCTTCGGTTTCATCATAGCGATATTGCCTGGTGGGTGTACTGCACCAGATCATAACTGGCAGGACTTCTTGTTGCCGTAGCGCTGGGACTGGACTCGCTTGCCCTTTTTCATCGGTCCAAAGAAGCAGACATGCGGCACAGCAAACCTAGTTTCTATCGATAAGGCGAACTCGTGGTTATCCCTCATGATCGGTGAACAATAAAGTCCGTGGGACTTGTTCTTGAGCCCGGGCGTGCCGCCACCAACTTTGAGTTCGTCGCTGACCTCAAAGACGATGAGTATCTGCATGTGATGAGCTCCTCCACTGTTCCAACACATGCTAACAACCTTGGAGACGCTAACGCATCTCGACACACATTCCACTAAACGGGCGATTGCCCTAGGGCATACTACCGTATGCGGACAGATCAAGAATCAAATCGCGCACCTGATAGCATGGCGCCTTGTCACTATCCACCATGGGTTCGCTTGAGCAGATGAGCCGATACGCGGATACGATGGACCATTGGCACTCACTACCAGGCGAGAATACGAAGCGCTTCAGACTCAAAGTCTTCAAGTCATGGAGGACACTTCGACTCCTACCTTCTGCATACTTGGTCGAAAGGATCGATTGTCATAATGTCTGCGTCTTCTGGGCCTCAACACCCGTTGGATGAGGAGAAGGGATTTCCTCACTTGGATGTCGCTTGGATGAACGGCCTTCCTTCCCAAGCGCTTACTCCCGCTAGGTCCGCGCCTCTAGTCAACACATCACGTTCCCAACTGCCGTCTAACTGGGATGGGGAAGACGATGGGATTTCCTAGATTGCGATAGTCTACTTTGACGTCATAGCGGCTGGTAGTACATGTGTCACCGTCGCCGTAGCTTGATCAGTGCGCCCACAACGAGATTGAGGCGTCCAGATACTTATAGGATAATTCATGTCTAACGTCGTTGAGTTTTGTCATGACTGAGTGATTCTATAGTGATGAATACTCTACAGGACTGAAATGTGGAAAGTCGAATCGTTGTACACAACCAAGTCACTAGCACTTTAGAAAGTAAACCAACCGGTCAAGCCGCTTTTAGGGGACTTTATCGACATACGGATATAATTTCTAGATACTATTCATCCTTTGTCTCCCAAGTCTCGTGACCCTGAAACTGATATGCCAAAAGTTACAAACTAATCACGAGCTCACGCTCTGTTCGAGCTCTACATATTTACATTTTCCAAATCTTTTCTTTCAAGCCCCTTCTTCGCACGTTTCTCCTCTGTTTTTCTCCCGCCACCTTTGACCCTTTATCTAAAATCACTTTCCCTCTATCTAACATTCGACTCTTACTGCAAATCTCCACATCCCTGACAGACCATCAACCACTGCCCTTTTGTCGCCTGAACTACCTTTCCCGCCGCATTCCTTACACGGTTCCTTGGTAGCGGTTATCACACTTCTGTTCTTGTCTTTTTTCCCTTCGTCTGTGTAGCGGATTCCTCGTCAGTTTTTTGTGTAAGCGGAAGAGGACGAGGAAGGTGTTGATGCGCCACTGCTAGACGGAGTTGGTGTTTGCGGTAAGAGGTGCTGAGCTGTTGGGGTAGGAGTGGAAGTGGGAATAGGCGTAGAAGCAGAAGTAGCAGTAGAAGCAAGAGTAGGAGTAGAAGTAGAAATTAGGAGATGAAAATAAAAGGTAAAAGATAAAAGATGTAAGATAGGAGCTGAACGTATGTGTCTGAGTAAGGTTATGAGTAATTTGGAGCAGATATCTTTATCTAATAACAATGTAACAGAGAAGAGTGTAAGGCGTCTGCAGAAGATGCGGAAGAAGCGAATTTTTCATTGAAAAAAAAGCCAACTGACTGCTAAGCTAAGATAGAGATGAATACATACATTGTTCTGAACCATATCTTTCATTACCGATACCTAGGTATACACCAAAACTCGATCTGGTCAACGAATACACTACAGCCTGCCGCGATATTTCTTTTAATCAATCGGCTTGAGCATCTTACTCCTCCAACAAGTGCGCAGTCTTAATTAGGGAACCGACACTCGCGGCACTCGACGCCAGATTCAGAAGAGGTAGGGAGAGGGAGAGGAGCACTACAGTTCCAGCAGTGGTCAAAAGATGTAGTTTCGTTGTCGGTATCAGAGTCATCATCATCAGAGACGTAAGGAATAAGGAGTTTGGTTTCTGATTCGAAACTCTGCTCCTTCTTTGATGATTTGTTTGTTTTGGTAGTGGTGCGTCGTTTGTCGGGAGGACTAGTCTTAGTTGCCATTCGAGAGATAAGCGGGTGTATATGGTGTAGAGGGCTATTAGCTTGGCGATCAGGATAGCGAGAGACAGAGAGACAGGATTATGTAGGTGGAGCTTGAGGTTGATTCACAATGTCAAGTTGACGTTCAGAAAGTAACTATATCTTCACAGGTATCAGCTACTACGTACTATTCACCCACTTACGCTATTCCAAACTGAGAGCTCATCGTGTCAGAATCCATTACCAACTCAAGACCATGACTAATCTGCATGTGTCACTAGAACGCCGCAAGGTCAATACAGGGTCATGGGGTTCATGGTGACATACTAAAGGTGCTGCCTCAGCAGACGTCAGTGCGCGGTGGAGGGATAACGGTGAGGTACACAATAGCTGATCAGCAGAGTCCACAGTGAATGGGCTCGGCTATGTATATAAACCCCAAACACTTGCTCTCCATACGCTGAACACTACGCTTCCAAACAACCTGAACGCCCTCTAAAGACTCTGGTGCCTGCACCCAACGAACCACCATGACCAAGTCCACCAAACCCACGGACAAGAAGGGCAAGACGGCCGCAATTGGGTTTCCCAGCCTGCCATCACAACACGTTGAGATCAGCAACAAGGACGTCCTTCAGCCAAAATGCAAGAGGTGTGGCCATCCATTACTAGCAGCGAACCTTGGGTATGGCGGAATGTCCTTGAGTTGTAAAGAGTGCGGCGTAGTGTGACCATTTGGAGAACATGTGCACGCTACACAGAAGAAGAAGTAGTAGGGAGATAGCAGTCAACGTAGGCATATCAATTGTCCGGGGAGTAGGTAAATAGACCTCGACAAATGTACACACATGAAATGCAATGACTGGAGAGATTCAAGTCGTGTAATGGATTTGTATGATTATGTTTCGTCGTAAGAGTGTATCTTCATGAGTCGCTCAACTCTGCCACGGCAAAGTAGCCCTTACTTTCTACCACACCCCTGTCTTTGACAACGGCGGTGTACTTGACTACCCACTGCGGCTCTACGTCACCCTTGAGCCCGTCTTCGTTTCCGTTTCCTGCCAAGACAGCTGAACCGTCTTCCCCCGATCCAAGTATCTGCCGTAGTGTCCCGCGCGGTAAAATGTTGGTGCAGTCGTTGTGCGTCAGGAGCTCGACTTGCTGTTGCTTGGCGTATAGTATCAAGGGTTTGGGCACAACACAGCAGTCCCTGACGTTGATCTGATTCACACTTGGTTTTGACTTTGTTTGCTCGAGGAACTTGGTCAAGCGCGCGACGCCGAATTCTGCAATTCCAAGTTTGGACACGAGACCTTCTGCGTGGAGTTTCTCGAGCGAGCGCCATGTTCTCACCATGGTTTCCATGTCTTCTGGTGGTGCGCCGGCTTCTTCACAGCCACCCGCCGTGTTCTCAGAGGTGGACTGTGTTGCGGATGGGGGCGAGGGCGCGTCATCGTCGTCGTCGTCGTCGTCATCGAGATCGGAGTCTTCATCGTCGGCATCAAAGGATACTCCGGGAAAGCTCACGATCAGAAGGTCTATGGATGATGTTCCCAACTCTTTCAGCACTAGTTCTATCGCTTCTCGTGTTTGCGCGCAGCGTCTATCCAAGGGTATATCGGGCAGGTAGAAGAGCTTGACTGTGATGTCGTAGGACTCTCGGGGCTCAGTGAGAGGCGAGGGCGTATGCGCGGGTATGTATAGGGCGGAATCGGTCTTGGTGGTCCATGTTGCGTAGTTGGGCTTGGACGGTCTTGGAGAAGGCTGGTGGGCAGCGAAGTTTGCGCGAAGGGAGGAGGTAAGTTCGGTGTTTGACTTCTCGAAGAAGGGTCGCCTTATCACGGAAGGACCACCGGACATGGTATTCCTGGGCTGTTAGGCAGGGTCTTGGGTGTGTCTGAGGAAAACATACGAGGTAGACAGTATGAGCTTCATGATGGCGGCTGGCTGGCGCAAGAGGATGGGCAATCGCGCAGGATAGACGACGGAAGTGTATTGTATGTGTCCCGGGGAGGGGACTCTTCGGGCTTATTCGCGCTGCGCGACGGAGACAGTGAAGGGACGTTTGTCAGCGAGTGGGCCGACTTGGGAAAGCAGTCGCGTCGGGCTTCAGTAGCGCAGACAGTGTGGATCGCAGAGTCGACGAGGACACAAAGGAAGTCAGAGTCGGAGCCAGAGCTATCTGCGCATTCAGCCCGTTGGATATCTACAAATTTGGAGGGTCATGGCGGGGACGTGGACGGGGGCGCATTGACGTCTCTGGTCTCTCTCTGGTCTCCAAGTCGCGGGGCTGGCCTGTGACCGCCGACGGCCGAACCAAGCCAACATCTTTCGCAAGCGCACCAGACACGACGCTACCGGCATCTTCTCCTCACACGACAACCATGACGATCAAGTAAGAGCGCCGCCGTGCTGTTGCATGCAATCAACGGCAGATGCTAACAGCCACAGATACCTCATCTTGCTGTCCCGGCAGGGCAAAGTGGTTGGTCCCTCACCCTAGAATCCCAAGTCCCCTGCTGAAGCCCGTAGCGCCTGGCCAAGTGGTTCACCACACTCGCGCCCAAGGACAAGGCCAAGATTGTCAAAGACGTCTCGCAGCTCGTCCTCGCCCGCCGCACGCGCATGTGCAACTTCCTAGAGTACAAAGGTCAGTGGGTCCGGCAGGGGTAATGGCTTCGCTAGCTCACACAGTCTTCCAGACACCAAGATCGTCTATCGCCGATATGCCTCGCTCTTCTTCATCGCCGGCTGCGACTCGACCGACAACGAGCTGATCACGCTCGAAATCGTCCACCGCTACGTCGAGCAGATGGACAAGTACTACGGCAACGTGTGCGAGCTCGACATCATCTTCAACTTCCAAAAGGCCTACTTCATCCTCGACGAGTTACTGCTTGCGGGGGAGATGCAAGAGAGCAGCAAGAAGAACGTGTTACGGTGCATAGGACAGCAAGACAGCCTTGAAGATATGGAGGTGAGTGAAGTGTGATGACTTTCGGGTCCGCTTCGCCACACACCCATAGCACCAGCTGGCTGACGCGCCGTGTCGTCGCGCTGAGGACGATATCGTTACCAAGACTATGTAAAACGCGTACGGAACGCACCATTGCACTCTTCATCTTCTGGTCCTCTGCCACCGACCGTCCCAAGACCCTCACTGACCGCGCCTGATGGCTTCCAGGATGCGGATGACCTCAAAGGCCGACTTCGAGAGAGCGGCGTCTTATAGGACCCAAACCTGGTATCTGCATACAAGCATGTATTGTACGGCGTTATTGGAGTATGGGAGCACGCACCACGACACACAGGCATCCGTTGCGACACGCTTCATTTGGTTCATGCTAAAGATCTCCTCAAGGGCAGGCGTCAGAGCGAAACGATAACACACGGCGTAGGGTGTCGGATCATCTGGAGAACGCACTACCTGCCATCCTGCCTTGTGGAGCGGATGGCGGTAGCTGTACTCTATCTACTACAATTCAAACACCTTGGACTGGCGGGCTTGCTCGACACAGTTAGGTTTGACACAAGCGGCTCATGGACTCGAACGTGATTACACATCATGATATCGAGACTTTACCCTTGATAGACTCGATCACTCTCTCTCTCTCTGCACTTTTCTTTTCTTTTCTTTTTACGCTGGTTTACTTACCTTATCCATTTAGCTACAGGTCTCCACACCACCCACGCATTGCGCACTTGCACCTTCGTGACAGCAATTGGTTCGGATCAGCGTTTGATCCTTCATTCAGAGCCTTGACATGCATACATCAAATGATACGTTGCCGAATTCATCTGGATTCACTGCCAGGCAGCTTCCTGTCCTCCTTCACGTGCTCGATCAACATCAGATGACATGCCCAGACAAACTCGGTACCGAACACAGCTAACATCTTCGCTCTACACCAGTCGCCTCCTGCCAACTACCCATTCGGTCATATCGGCAGCTGTTGTTGGTTGAGGGCTTGGTTTCGCATCGACCAATCAGGAATCATGGCCCGACACACATGCCGCTGTTAGCTCGGCGACACCGCCAAGCTGACCTTCTCCGCAATCGCGACCACGTCGTAAGAGCGACACCGACATCTCACACCACATCTCCGCCAAAGCCACACATATGTCCACTGCCTGCTAGACGACTGTCTGGCTGAACAACAGTACTCTCTCCTCTGCAGCCAGCCTAGAGTCGTGTTTACTCGTTGTATCGGTTCGCGTAGGCTACCCCCTCCCGGCCAACACATCACCAATACCAGCAGCTACTCCACGCTGAACCGCGCTCTGATCTTGAAGATCCCGGGTCATACGCGGCATATTCTACAAGGAACACTCAGACAAAAGGAGCCCAGATCAAGCGCAATGAAGGTATGTACACGATGCGATAAGGCTGGAGGTGATGACGCAGCTAACCCGGTGGGACTGCAGTACCTTGATTTGTGCGCCCTCCATGAGGTCAACCTCGCCCTCAATTTCGATACGCAGGATACAGCGATTATCGGCGGATGCGATCTATGGACGATAAAAGCAGCTGGTAGCGACAAGAAACTATACAAGCGCATCGAGAGGACGCTCGAGGAGCGACACAAGGACCTGTTATCAGCGGTGGCAGGGCTCTCCGAGCAATCTGCTGCTCAGTTCGCAGACCAACTCGACATCTCTAGAGACACACCATTCGGCACCTTCAGCGAAGCCGCGAACCGTCACACATTTGCCTACCTTATCGCAACGCTGAACGCAACCCATATCGATTACGATTTCGCCAACACACTGAACCCTGATGAGTTCCGTCGCGAGACGATACACAGCTTCATGCACAAGATCGATACAACCATGTACTACCTTCGTCCACAGGTCTACTCTGCAGGACTACCGGCAGGCGCAGTCACACCACTTGGCTCACCGATTTGGAGTCCGCGGAGTTGGCACCTGCTTAACAGCGAGATGGACATGTCAAACTGTGAATACTATGCATGGGAGCCGTCAGATGACCCATTTGCTGATGATGGGGCGATTTGGAGTCACCACTTTTTCCTATACAACAAGGAGCGTAAGCGAGTCGCATACTTCTACCTCCGCGGGGTATCTGCCCTGTCCAACTCGCCTAGTATCGCCATGTCGCTCATGTCCAAGTTCAAGGCATCGAAATACGAATCCAGCGCCAACGCGGGCAGTAGGAAGCGTGCGGAATACTGGCTCGGTGATCGTGCTAGGAAGGGACTCGAGGCATATGGAGACAGTGACGAGCTCGACAACATGGTCATTGATCACCCCGGCGATGTCGTCGACGCAGAACAACAACGGTACTTGCCAGCCAGAGAGATGAGCATGGATGCTGAATATTACGAGAGTGAGGACGACAGCGATGTTGAGTCACTAGTCGACCGAGAGAGGGCTGTGAGTAAGATACGGTCGATGAGCGAGTGCGCTATGGAGAGGATGGAGGTCTGAGCTCCCTCCATCTTCGACGGGCGCCACCTCGAACCAGGTAATTGATGGCACTCAACATGCCAAATGATTCACAACGAGTTGGGCTTTCTTCATCTGTTTTGCAATGCGGCATTCTAGGCGTTTTGTGGAGTTTGCTTGTCTGTTTTACAGTTGTCTGGCATCTCTTCACCGGCTCGTGAGAAGACGACCATGACTGACACAAGGCGTTACGGTCGGTGGGAGCGATCGCGTGATAACGTCCTTGTTGCATATCGTCTGAGTCTTGAGATACCCCCCTGTTTGTGTTCCTTTCTGTTCAACTGGTCTAGTTTGTTAATGTTTGCGTATTCAATAGAGGGGATGGTGATGGGTCACTATGAATGATGGGATGACAGGATCGTTCAATGAAGCTCTGTACGTGATGTCACAATTCCAATGTTATACTACAATGTTCGTCAATTATACTTGCAATACTTTGTAAGTTCATTGTGCTGTCTCAATCAAGTGATATGTGGGAGATACTGCAGCCAGCTAGGGACCACGAACACGGACCGGATTCCTCCAAATACGTCAAACAGGTGGCCGAACACTACATGGACGAGCTTACCAGAGTCTAATTTCAAAAGTGCCTCTAAGCGACTCGTCTTTGTCACCACCAACAATGAATGGCCCATCACCATCGTCACACAAAAACAACAGTTTATCCAACCATGACACAAACCCAAGCGTGATTTTGCCGCCACTCGATGTCATTTTTGGAGTCCACTTGGCGGATTCCTCTGCAGATCCACCCATCTGGAATCCGTCGGCAATCATGGTCCAGCCCCAATATCTCGAGTCTCCAGATGACTGAGCAACCATGTACTTCCTCTTGTAGGGTTGATCGTCGTCGAGGGGCCGGTAAATGTAGAATTCGTTCCTGATGGTCTTGTCGTTCAAGTCGCTGGGTCCGACGAGCTTGGTCTTTGGCCGTAGAATCCACCGATCAGGCGATTTGCTACTGTGCGGGCAATCTCTCACGTATCCCATGCTACCTAACTGATGGGGCTGGACAATGACACCGCCGTTAGCAGCACCACCAGACTTGACAGACGCCCAGTTGATGCTCAAGGGCTGGTCAGGCTGCAACGATAGCTTCGCACATACATCCGCGATCGGTTTCGGGAACAAGGAATAGAAGTGTTCTTCCTGCTTCTTGATGCGGGTGTTCACCTCTCCAATCAACTTTTGTCCCTCGGTGAAGTTGACGTTGGGATCAGCAACGACCGTCTCAAACAGAGCGATAGCGCGCGATTGTAGCAGAAAGTAATGGACAAGTACCGCGCGGAACTTGCAATAATGCACAAACATGTCGTCGTTGTCCTTGATCGACTGCTGACTCACGAGACTGAGCAGCGAGTCGGCGCCCTGCTCGGCGAGAAGGACGTGGATCTGTTTGAGCGCCAGGTACACCTCGTTGCTCACTCGTCGGCCAAGCTCTTGATTGCGTTCCTGGCAACGTTGCAGCAGTTTCGTCTTTGCATCCCCGGCTTCCATCTTCGACGCATCGCCCAGCGCTGCCGTGGCCTGCCAGTACTGGTCGTCCAAAGCCTCGATAACTGTAACAAATTCTTCGATCTTGTCTTTCTTTAAGCTGAACTGTAGGTTCGCGATTTGGTTACTAGTATTCGCGATATCAGCGCGAATCGCGGAGAGCCTCTGGAGAGCCTCGTCTACGCTCTTCCTCAAGCTGGGGTCCGGCATTGAGGCCGTGGACGACGATGTAATCGCATTGAAGGCTTTAGTGGCTGCAGCGCCAGCGACTGCAAGACCGACTTGCTTCCCCAGCTCCGCAAGCGTGATACCAAGGATTCCTGCAACAAACGCCATGATGGGAGATGGTGGAGGATATGAGCGGCCGACAAGCTTGGACCAAGATATAGAATGGCCAGAAAATAGGATCAGATAGTAATTATGACTGACTTTGCTTAGAGGTCGAGAATCTGACTGATCACTAACGGCTCGACCTGGGTATTAAATAACAAAAGGCTGGAAGTAGTTCCTACGCGCGAAGTTGTTTTGAGGATCCCATATTTGCTTTACTAGTTGGTATAGAGTAGAGCTTCAGCTGAAGTGGGTTATAGCTTCAGCTCGAACGAGGGTAGAACTTCAGCTCGAGGAGAGTAGTTTCAGAAAGCTAGCCCTTCCGGGAGAGCGCCGAGCTGAAATAGGAAGTTCTAGGCTATCAAGAACATAGCCTCGGCCACACGAACTTCCACATCGAACGATTGGTTCTAATAACAAAAACTCGACGCGTGCGCCATGCATGATATGTCTCCGCATGGTCCAACACACAAGGCTGTCGGAGAAGGTGGAATCGAGACATAGGTTACTTTGTCCAGTGTGACCGTCAAGCGTTTGTACCGATGAGATGTCGAACCTAGGGGGCATTGTGGACAGGTTATAACGCGATATCAGAGCCTCTTCAGAGGTCCGGTCCGAGCATACAAGAAGCCAGGTCATTTGTGAAGGCCTAACGGAACAAATTATCGGCCAACTGATGTGACGAGACTATCTTTCTGGACGACATGATTCTAGCAAAGTTACAACAAGCATGGCTGTAGTTACGGCCCTAGTTGTTTGGGACGAGGCTGTTGGGTTGCTTTGAAGTGAGAAGGAGAAGGCTGGGGTGGAAGAGCGTATCATGAGGGTGTCCTGGGCGAACGCATCGACTACCGGTACCGTAGGCTAAGCGATACCGGTAGCGTGCCCCACTTCCTAGCAGACAGAAAGGGAAACTGCACTCAGCCGTCGCAGTACTTGCAAGGTTCTTTGTTCATTATCTAGGCTCTTAGTTTCAAAGGTCTACTTTACAAGAATGTCTTCTCTCAAGAAGCCTACCACGCTCATCGACCAAGAGTTGGGCGACTCGATTTCGACTTATAGGAAGGCGTTCCAACGTGTGCCGATGAGAAAGTGACAGGCTAACTTTCAGGAGGAAGTGGGAGTTGTGGAGTAGATGAGAGCGTTGACAGGTGCGACGATGCAGTGTCGCCTCCAGACATGTATACCCAAAAGAGCCAAAGTCAAACTTTCGAGAGTCTTGAAGTCGTTAGATTTACAGACTTGAATACATGTGCATGGTACGGGAGCAATGTCGAAGAGCCCAGAACTCAGGCTCCGGCAAAGTCGCATGAGTTTCCCTCCCGTTCGTTTTTAGAAGATTGGGGAAGAAAAAGGGTATTCCTGCAAAGCTCGGTTCGTGGTATTTTATACTTGTCGGAAGCTCCGGGTGAACGTCAAATCATAAGATGTACACGCAATAGATCGTAGTGTCTGTATGAGACAGGGCGGGAAGACAAACATGTAAAGGTTGTTTCTGTGTTTGAGTCGCTTTCTCACTAACACAGAACATATCTTCCCACTGTTTTTTTTTCAGGTTTGAGGGTATTCAGCAAGCTTTTTTTTTTCATAAGTGCCAAGGTAGTCGTAGTGCCGATGTGTATACTTTTTGGTATCCAGTCGAACATAAGAACTGGGGTGTAGAAAAATGCTTCAGTTTTGAGAAGACGAAGGAAAGAGCATGTGTGAATGAGTGTAGGTTTCAGAAAGACAAGTACACATCCTAGGGTCTTCGTCCCCTTTCTTGATGATATACGGAAGGGGGTGAAAGGGAGAGAATGATCGAAATCCAGAAGGCGTTTTTATACGGCAGCTCGCTCATGGAAGCGCGCATTTGGTCGTTTGATATTTGATCCGGCCTGCTCGGAAGAAACTCTCATGATTGGCCGCTGGCCAGCTTTCGAGCAGTCCGCGACATGAGGTTTTGACAAATAGGTTTTTGGCGTTTTAGATTTCTGGAAGAAACCTTGCAAGGTAGAGAGGTACAAGGAGTTGAATGCTCGGCTTCTTGTACTGTAAAGAGTGAAGTAGAAGGCTTTTTGCAACAAATATGAGCAGTTACATCTCTACTGCGGCGACATTTTGAGAAGCATGAGTCTGGGTAGGGTCCATGGCAATTCCGCAAGTGTTTTTGGTCGTGTAGTTTGACGATGGGCCAAAAGACATGTTTTGTGAATGGCGGATCATAAGAGCAGAAGCACCGAGATTCAGCCTCCTTGACCGCATTTTGGAGAGAGTGGACACATAAAGAATTCATGTGTAGATTTTGGAGAATGCAGAGAGCTGGTTCATGCAAGGAAGAACGGGCAGAGTAGGAAAAGCTTTATACAAGCACTAGAAAGTCTTAGCGCCGAAGCTGACATTGAACACACCATCACGGCCAGACGCAAAATAACAGCCCAACCATATTGACAGAATTCAACACCCAGTGTTTTCAATGTACTTGGATTTCTTGATATATATAGTGAGATACTCAAAGAAAGCAGACAGCAAAAAAAAAAAAGCAGGACGCCAGGCAGAACAAGAGTTTAACCAACTCCCATCAAGGAAAAGAGGTTTCAAAACAACCATGGTATTTGGAAAAACAAGAAGCCAAATCTATCCCGATAACGTTGCCCGCGCTGGGTCGTTGCATTACATCGATCCGACCAAAAACCCCCAAAAAGGGCATAAATTCTGAAGCGGAAAGAAGTCACTCGACGCTCTATCTAGCGAATACTCTTACAAGATGAGAGCACCGCCGAAGAGCGACGAGGCGAGGACAACGGCACCGCAGACGAGAGGAGCGAAGCTGAACTCGGGGCGGATGGAAGCAGCCGCACCGGCAGAAGTACTGGCGCCACCGGTGGAGCTGGGAACGACACCGCCAGAGGTGACAGCACCGTCACCAGCACCGGCGAGGTTGGTATCGGAAGAACCAGCCTGCTGGGAGCCAGAGCCGGCGAGACCAGGACCGTCACCAGCACCCTTCTGGAAGAGGTCGTTGGCACCGGAGGGAACAGCGGGGAGCTGATCGGACTTCATTGTAACATCCCAGGTCTTGGACTGATCGGGACAAGTGGCGGGCTGACCGTTGGACTTGTAACCACCGTCGCCCTGAGGGTTTTTGGTGGAAGAGAAAGCCTCCTTGAGGGCCTTGAAGTCATCGC
Source organism: Alternaria brassicae (assembly GCA_004936725.1). Taxonomy (NCBI): domain Eukaryota; kingdom Fungi; phylum Ascomycota; class Dothideomycetes; order Pleosporales; family Pleosporaceae; genus Alternaria; species Alternaria brassicae. Next base: position 635,359 of record CM016505.1, on the reverse strand, counting down.
GTTCGGTGACGGAGTCGCCATCAATCTTAACAAGTCCGTAGTTGGAGTCTTCCTGAGAGTATTCGTAAACGAGGCCTCCAGAGTAGACGCCGGTCATGTCGGTGCTGTAGAGGGACTTGACCTCCTCAAACTTTCGGGTTCCCTTGTTGCAACCGTACTCAGATAGGCTGGGTGTGTTAGCTGGAAGCCATGTGAAGTAGTGGTAGGTAGGACTTACAAGATAGGAATGCTGTAGTTGGCAAACTTCTCAACCTTCTGGTCCCAACCAGAAGTGGTGTAGGAAGATGGGTCGCACCAAGAGTAGTCGTTGAAACCGAAGAAGTCGCTGCGGGCGGCATCGTCACCACAGTTCATGTAGTCGGCCATCTCGTAGCGGTTGCTCTCAACGTCTGCGGCAGAGTAACCAACAGGAATCTTGCGGAGACCGCGAGCGTTCATGTAGGACTTGATGTCACGGGTGACAGCCTTGACGTAAGGAGCACAGTTGGTGGTCTTGTCGTCGTTGATGACCTCGTTGGCGGAGAAGAACAACAGTGTGTTGTCGTACTTGGCAAACATTTCGACGGTAGCGAAGATGCTCTGCAGGTAGACCTTGTTGTACGACTTCTGGGGCTCGGCGCGGTTAATGGAGTACTTGGGGGTGTTGAGGTCGAGAGCGAGGTAGATGCCGGCATCGGCGAGGAGACCCATGCAGGTGTCGTGGTTGGCGCTGTTGTCGACAGTGTAGATACGGACGGTGTTGATACCGAGCTCCTTGAACTTTTCAATGTCGCGCTTGCAGCCATTTTCATCGGCAATGGGGTCCTTCGCATCGGAAGCACCACCGGGCTGGTAGTCAACACCACGGATGTAGAAACGCTCGTTGCCAGCAAAGAAGGCTGAGGAATGTTAGTAGACGATCTCGATGTCATCGTCGTAGGTTTGACATACCATTTCCCTTGACAGTGACAGGGGTGATGGCGCGCTTCTGGTTGGCGGCAGTAGGAGTGGCGGCAGCGGAAGCCGCGAGAACAGCGGCAATGGCAAAGGTCTTCATGATGGTCGTGTGAGTGAGTTGATGATGATTACGGTTGGCGAGTGAGCAATTGGTGTGAATAATTGGTGTGAGCGACCGTTATAAAGCGACTGTCGTCAAGTAGACAAATGAATTGTCTAAGAGTGAAGAATGCAACTCCCGTGAAACGAGTGTGAGAAGTTGCGATTAGAAAAAAGGTATGCAAGAAGCACTTGGTTCGTGAGAGGAAGAAGAAAGGTCAATGCAAGACTGCTTGGGGGAAACAAGCAGGTTAAGCAGTGCTGAAAGAGGGAGGCGACGCGTCCAATTTCTTAGTCTCGAGCGCCTTGCCGTTCTGATTCGCTGCAAGTCGTGGTGGGGATTGCCTCAGTGCGTAGCGAGAAGCAAGCAGCGCCAACCCCTGAACAAGCCGCACCAAGGCTATGTCCAAGGAGCCGCCAATACCCACCGACCCGCCTACAAGCCTAGCTAAGAAGAATGGCTCGCCGTGGCGATCGTGCTTGGATGGACTGCAGTCAAGGTTGCTGAAACACGCGTCTGCCGTCAATCATCCACTGCGCCTGTCGCGCAGACGCCGGCCAGCTGTATCGAACGCTTCAACGCATGCCATTGCCCCCCACAGCTCTTGTTACGCAGTCTTTGCCGCCGAAATAACGGCCCACGGCTAAGCTTGGGTTGATGACGACATGTGGGTGCATCGTATAGCTGCAGCTGCTGCAGCATGGCTGGCAGGCTCGTCGCTGTTTGCTTCCGAAACGGCGATATTCTGCCCACGGTTTCTCGTGAAACAAGGTAGACGGTCACCTGACTATCTAGTGCGCCATCGTATTATTAGAACATCCGTCAGCCTCCTCAACACGACGTCCAGCCGCAACGTATGAGAAGGATTTGAAGCATGAAAGCACAACCTTCCAGCAGTCGGACTCTTCCACTGCACTGTCGTCATCTCTGTTCAGAGTACCCGCGCCAGCATGTTGATGGCGTTTGCGCCAACCCATTTGACAGGACTTGCGCCATCGGGATCTAGAAGATCCTTAGTGGTTCAGCCTCAACATGTTGGGAACGCCGTCTTTCTCTTACGAGCTTCTTTGCCTTCATTCAATTAGCGCTAATTAATACCCATCTCGTGCCGTCTCCCGTTTACACACATGCGTTGCTGTCGAGTGCAGCTCCGGATCATTACTAGTAATAAAGAAAAAAACCGTCCAGTCATCGACTTGCCCATACAGATGCAGAACGATAGTCCCAACATGACATCACATCCCTTCCTCTTAGATCACTACGATGCTCTTGCTCCCAACGTGCTCTATCTGTTGCGGTCCCTCAATCCAAAGTGCAATCCAAGTCCCAGCGCAATAGCGGCCAGAATCAGGACGACCGTCAGGAGGATCCACCATTTGAGCCTTCTCGCGCGCCGAGCAGACTTGATGCCCTCGTCCAACTGCTTGTTTGCATTCTCGGTATCGTCCTTGACCTGCACGGTTTGCTCCTCGGTCCGTTGGATGATGGGCTCTTGGTAGACGACCTGCTCGTTGAGCTGGGTAAAGAGCAGGGCAAGCTCGCCCATGGTCTTCTCGATGCGCTGGATATCGTTGTGGCGGGCGCGGACGGCGCCAAGAACACTCGAGGCCTGGCCGCTGCGATTGGACTTGAGCTGTTGGCTTGTTAGTCATGTCCTTGACATGCGCGTGAGTCTTGTCAACGTACAGCTTGTGTGAAGATGCCCTCGTCGCCCAGGTCCGAGTTTGCAATCTCGTTGACTTCGGCATCCGTCGCATCCGGGTTGATGATGCGGTACTGGCGCCCGACAGCCTCGCGGTACCTCCTGGAGTATTCCGCCTCCTCTTTCTGGAAGTCCTCCAGCTGCGTCTTGAACGTCTTCTTCAGCGCCTCGACCTGTGTCCTTTTCATCTTGTCGTTGGGGTCGCGCACGGCATCTCTCTCCAGAAACTTGATCTCGTCCTTGATTTGCGTGTTCCTGATCTGCGTGTTTGTTACGATGCTCTCGAGTTCGGCGGTGGAGCGGTTGTCGGGCGACGACAGCATGCGCTGGTGGACGCTCGCAATGGCTTGGATGTCCGCGGTGAGCTGACCGATGCGCCCCTTTGCGCCCTCGATGCGCGCAAAGAAATCATCGCGGTTGAGAGGCTGAGGGCCCGGTGCCTCGATGCCGGGGTTTGCGCCGCCGCCGTACACACCCGCATTGCTCAGTGGCACGTCGGTGTGGGGGACGTTGTGCTGCTGCGTGTGTGCGGGCCCAGCGCGCCGGCTTGCGAGTATTGCGACGGCTGCGAGTAGTTGGAATCACCATGACGTTGGAGCGGCGCCGGAGGATGGAGCTGTTGCTGCGGCTCGTCATACTGTGTGGTCGCGTCAGTCTTGCCGCTCCCCGCCGCGCGATTGCAGCTACTTACTCCTCCGCCGTAGGGGTTGGATGAGCCGTAGCCGGTGCCTCCATACGGGTTTGCTTGACCGCCGTAGCCTGCCTCGGCCTGGCCATACGGGTTGCCGCCGTATTGATCGTAGTTTTGCGACATGTTTGGTGTGGGCTGGGATGGATTGACAGCGCTGGGGCGAAGGTTTCGGAATGCCGCAGTGGAGCTGGAGCTTGGAGAACAGCCGCGGAAGCCCCGGAATCTTGCGCTGCCTGACGGAAGTGCGCACGGCGAGCGATCCAACAATTGTTCCGTGCACCGAGGCTAGCAATGGTAGATGAACTGCGGATGCGTGTGCTTGGGCTCAGGCAGTGCTCAAAGGCGATTGATTGCAGCTTGCCGTGACCTTGTTTTGATGCGGGTTGCGAGGGAAATTAAATCGAGACCCTGCTGAATCAGCCCAGCTCTGAGCCGCGAAGCCAAACGTCACCAATGGGACGAGAACCGCTTTAGTCATCGCTAGCGACCATAGCGTGTCCAGAACGTGCACTCCCGCGAGGCGCAGCTCCATCGTCTCCATCACCATCCGGCTCCGCAGCAAGGCAGCCGGGTTTTGAGGAACCTCATTGTATGCTTTCCTTCTTCCAATATCGTGTGCTGGTCGCGCCATTGACCTGTGAGTACACCTAGCCATGTACGAGGCTCTAGTGTAGCTAGTCCCCCGCCTTGTCGCCCAAGGCAATACACCGAAATAGGCAATGTCCGATGCAACTTATCCATTCCCATGCTTACCGGATATTTGATGGTAATGTTCACATGTAAAGTGGCGCTCAAAGGCGACAGTCGAGCAGGCAAAACCAAACAGCAGTCTGGGAACGTGCAGAACAAAGACCAAACATCAGAGTATAGGCATGCAATTTAGGCGACACAAGGAAATGAAACACACCAGCAGACTTGCAGCACCTGTCACCAATTGCCAATCACCGCGCCTCTCAAGCCTGCGTCAATCCCAGTACTCACATCCAGAACGTCGTGTCTCTCAGACACGGATCCCAAGGATTGAGCCAAGACTTTCCGTCGACATTCGTATCCTCGAACTTGTAGACGTCTGCTTCGACCCTCTGAAACACGTACCTCCTCCTCAGCCCAAGCACGATCTCATTTTGATGATCAGCCTCTGTCGCTTTCTTGTTCTTGAAGAACTTCTTCTCCTCTTCCTTATTATTGAACCTAGAATCCTTCGGCTAAAGCGCACGGAGACGTAAATCATAGTCGTCCTCTAGGCGCTTCTTCTCCAACCTGAGAGCTGCTTCAAGGTTACCTGCGCCTGCGATGTCTTCAGTCTTGACAAAGTACCGACGCATGTAAGTGCGAGCACGTTCGCACAAACGGTCAGAGTAATAGGTAGGCGACGCATAAGATACACCGACTGTCCCACGTACGTAGGAGAAGCAGATGGCGTGAGTCTAGAACTAGTTAGTCATACTTCAGAACAAGGGGTCCAGAGAGCATCTTACCAAATCGCGCAACCGCTTTAGATCCATGTCCTTGATCCCAGCTTCAAGGACAAAGTAATGGGTAGGTTTGGCTGTTCCTTTGATAGCAGAATGAGACTGCAGGAAGAAGTCTTGGTAATAGGGAGAAGTGACGAGCTGATCCACGAAGAGTCCAGGCTTGGTGTTGTAGTTACCGAACGTGTCGCAGTCAAAGTACACTGCCTTCTGCTGATCTGAGCCTTGATCGGGGTCTGGCCTTTTCTCCGACATTGGGAAGAAGCGAGTGTGATGGCGCTTTGTGACTACTACCGCTGTGAGATTTACATCGGGACTCGTACGATGCTTCTTTGCCAGCTTGCTGTAAGCGTCACGGATGGCCTGCAGTTCCTTCGTCTTGACCTGTTCGTACTGAGTCGCACTGACGCCATCCCTGAAGTATAGAATGTTCTTGGGCAAGGACTTTTTCTCACTAAGACGAATCCAGTCTTCAAGACGCTCGGTAACCATCGCCTCTGCTTCTTGAATGATCTGTCAAGTCAGTCGAACACTCAATCAAAGCAGAGAGAGAAGATACTTTACCTCTCGATCTGTAATCTGATCACGTCTCACAACTCTCTTGTCGTCTTTCATCTCCTTCTCGATACGCTGCAGGCGTGCGGGACCAAGGCATCTGGCCGCGGAATAATCCACAGATCCGACAATAGATGCAATGGATTGGCAGCCGTTAAACGCACTTAGTCCAGCATGAACAACGTCTGCGCCAAGTATCATGATATCGCTCTGCGAAAGATAAGACTGGACACTCTCTACTGAATATGTGAAGCCGCCTAGCTTGAGATTGACTTTCATCATGACGTTGGTCATGTATTATGAGAAAAGCCTGGGATTCGATTCGTACATGAATTTTTTGCTCACAAGACAGACTGATTGCAAGCCGAATGTTCTCTCTGCCAGGGTCTTGAAGAGTGAGTATATGCCTACGCTCGGCTTTTCCAACATGAGTACGAGTAGATCATAGCCGTTGTCTTTGGCGCCCTGTAGAGCGACTTCTAGGCAACCTCTTTCAAGACTTTCGAGAGGAATAGCGGGTTGATGGTCAATGTTACCGTGGACAAGTCCACACCTGTTCAGCTGACTGTTGGACATTTTGGAACACTCCGTTACCAGTTTTTCTTCCGGAGCATATTCGTCGTGACGTCGTCTTTCGTCTTTCGCTAATATCAGCCCCGGGTTCTTTTGAATGTGGAAGAAGCCAAATTTCAAAGGCTTTGGCTTGGTGGAGAAGAAAGCAGAATCTTTGGGAACCTTCCAACGAGATCCACCGTCCGGTCCAAGTTTGACCGAAATGGCTTGATCTTGGATATTGTAGCAAGGGACCGGATATTTGAGTATTTGGCAAGGAACTTGCATCATGCTGGGAACAAGTTTTATCGGTACGTCCTCACAGTCACCCTGTCAAACAAGATTAGTTCGTCCGCAACCCAAGATGTCACGCACCTACGATGCTCCCGAATAGAGCTTCCGTGGCACTTTGCCGATGGAACCCCAGACTAGAAAGTCCTTCCTTTTCGATGAGGGCTCGGGTGGCGTCTGGACCTTTCGCAGCCTCACTAACCATCCCACTCGTGAAATTCTCTGGAACTGGCCGTCAATATATCTGCCAGGGAAGAATCTGCAGTTGTTCTTGGGCATACCATATCGGCCCTTCCTCTGTAGCGCAGTTGATAGCTTTTTGCTCTGGGTCGGCTGAGTGACCGAACGCTTCGAATGATCAGTCTTTGTTTATTGGAGATCTGGGGTACTTACCGTCTCTCAGATAGCCCACAACCCTGATGTGGCTTCCCACCTTCCTGTAAGATTCGTCGGTGTTTTCGGCAAACGTGCCATCGAGATTCTTGACCCTCTTTTGGAACGTTAGGTTTTTGATGAGAGAGCCGATGAAATTGACCTTTTTGGTGCGGCTACTGTCACTATTGAGCTTTTCGTAGTTTGCCTCTTCGCCTGGAATCCTGCATCTCTCGGTAACGACATACACCCGTAGACCCCTGAGGTTGTCTTCTTGGTGATTACTAAAAGTCTGCTCATCTGCAAGGAGCGTGCTGACCAGGATGGGCTTGTAGAAAGCGCTGGTCACGAGGTTGAAATTGAGGATGAGGCATCCTGTGCCAGGTTTAACTGTATAGTAATAGCCACGTACAATCTCGAGAGAATGGGACGGCCCTCCTTTCGAATAGAGCTGCGACCTCGCGTCTTTGACGAAGAACTTGTTGGCAGCCTGCCGATAAAGCTTGTTCTCATCAAAAGTCTTCGATATGACAAAATTCAAGCACCGAGAAATTTTGTCGAAGTTCTCTTTCTCACACTGAGGCTCTGCGTTTGGAGTACTGTTGGAGGGCCGTGGTATCAATCTTTCTTACGAGCTCAAAGTCAAGATTGAGGGTACTGTTTTCGTCTTGGACAGTCATCTTCCAAAGGCCAGTATCTTTCTTGTCACCTCTGACCGGCTCCTCCCAGATATGTTGATGGAGATCCTCCCAAGCGACGATTGTGTCGAGGTTGTTTGTGGCGAATTTACTCTGGTGAGACTTGAGGAACTCCCAAGATTCGATGGCCTTCTGGTAAACTAACTTCGTTCTCTTCTTAGCTTTGCTTCCAATGTTATCGATCTTGTACTCGTAGAAAACTCTTGCTGCAACAGAGTACTCAAAGTGGTTTATAAGGACTGTGCTCTTTAGGCTAAGATCGATGAATTTTTGACGCGTCGGATAAGCGGGCGATTCCATCGTACTTAGGGCTTTCGCGGCATGCTTCAATGCATCTGGGAGACTCCATTTCCTGCCCTCACTTTGTGGGGTTGTGTCGTGGTAATTTCAATTCCTGTGTGTAGGATAGCTTAGCTCACTACTGTAGTAAACGTCGTTGGCCCGATCACACTTGTCCTTCCACCATATCCTCCGCGACCGCGACCGCGTCCACGTTGATCAGGATTAGACCTTCCTCCAAATCTACCCTGACTTGATACTGAGGTGTTCTGATCGTGGCTGTTGGGGAATGCGTTTGATCGCCAAGACGATGCATTAGCTGCGGGGCTGCCGAGACCAGCGTTCAGAATGGTGGGCGGCGTGAAAGCTCCGGTTGAACCTGTGTTCGCTTGAGGCGCTAGGTATGAAGTTGAATCATTTGCTCTTCCCTGCAGTGAGCTAATGTGACTATTTGCTTGTGCAGTGGCGTTGATGGCTATAATCTTCTGCCAAAGCCAGGTTGGAAATCTCGGGTCGGTCCGTATGCACTGTAGGAGACTTTGTTGGTTATCGCCGCACCTCTCACACGGAAAACTCGCTTGGAATGTATCGAGGATCTGTGTAAGGTTGAACTGATCTACTTGTTGGATGTCAGCTTGCGAGGGTCTTCGTGATGAGGTGAATCCGCCTGCTCCACCGCGTCCGCCTCGTCCGTGACCTCTACCCCTACCACGTCCACGCCCAGGGCTTTCAGACATGTCTGGGATGCTCTGATGATCGAGTACTTGTCAGAGATAGGTAGCAATGAAGAATTTCGAATGTTGTTAATGAAGTGGAAGGAGGATGTGAGAACGAAACGTTGATACATGTACCACTTCTTCCATCTCTAGCAAACGTATCCTCGATTTGCCATCCTTGCAGCGCTGTTTACCAGCAATCCAACCATCCTCACAACATACCCATTGTTATCATCATAGAGCGACCTCAAACCTACATCCAGTCACGTCTTGATCAGAAACAGCAAGCATTGCGCAATTCTAGAGCGACTTCTCCAGCGGTTTCTAGCCATATGTCATCTCGTGCAAGCACACACAATGCTGCTTGGTATCTTTGACCCGATGGCCTTCATGCACAGATCGACATTAAGCCGCTTGCTAGCAAGCAATCCTGCTTTGCGCAAGTCAGGGTCTTGCACGATCCCTGCATTGATGGCAGGTACTTTGGAAAGCATGAGTAGTGCGTATTGTAAGGTAGTGGGTCGAGAGCGCAGTGGGGGTGAAAGGGAAGAAGAAGCCTGGGACGGGGACGAGAGGTTTGCCCTGGTCATATGACACGAGTGATATTGGGTTAGCGTATTACTTTATCTAGCAGCATTCGGGGCTCCTGGGCACTCTGATGCAAGTTACTGACACGCGTAATAAGATCTGGTTATCCGGAAGATAGTCATTCTAGATTTTTAGATCATGCCAATTGGTATGCCGAGTATCGGAAGTCCCTAACGCTGATGACCCCAATCTTACTCTAGAACCTTTGCAACCACCAGCCAAAGTAGCAAATCGCAATGACACCATAGGAACCAAAGCCGACCCATCACCCTGATCGTCTACCGTCACCCTTCTCCAACTCAATCATACCTCTCACTCGGGAACGGCCTCATATCCCTCCTCCTCCCACCCGCCAACAAATGCGCAAATTTCGGTGCCACAAACCCCCTATTACTCACCCCACTACCACCAACCGGCATCGAAACAGTATACTTCCTATACTCTCCATTCCCTCCATAACTGATATGCTGCCCATACGCATCAACCGTCGGCCTACCCATCGGTCCATTGAACATGGGCCGATTATGATTGACTCTCATACTCCTAGCTTGCAATAGGCCCTTGCTCCTCTTCTCAGCTTCCTCCTTGTCCTTGATCTTTTGTGGACGCGCTCCTTCGCGTTCCTGCAAGTCTTCCGCGTCACGGCGGATAGAGCCACCGATGATACCGTTCTTGGTCAGGGGAGCATTGATAGATGGGAGGTTCGAAGCACCACGGATATAGCCATCGTCGATATCGCCACGGACTTCTAGGCTAGTCGTATTACCAGTCAACATACCCATTTCCTGCGGCAGCAAACCTATTGGCATTCCCATTTTGGGTTTCCCGTACCAGAAAGGTTCGATATTGAGGTATTGAGCGCGCGCTTTTTGGAGGGTTTTGTCGGCATCGAAACGTTCTTCCCAGGACAGGAGAGTCAGGTCGCGGAAGGCATGGCGGAAGGAGCGGCATGCGGTTGCGAAGTCACTGTTTCGAGGACAGAGCTCGCCGTTGTAAGGGACTTCTGGGGTTGGGGCCGCTTTGGTGATGAGGGAGAGGAGGCGGGTGGCTTCAGGGTGCTGGGTAGTGGAGGCGGGGGATGGCGCTTGTTGCTGTACACCTTCGTTGTTTGCTTCCGGTGGCGCGAGTTTGGCAGCCTTGTACTGCACAAGTGCCCAATATATATGCGGCTTGGTATGGCTCTCCAACATTCCGATGTGATAGTTTGCTATTGTCATGGAAGACTCGCCGCCGCGTACAAGGATAATCTTGTACTCGAAGCCGGTGACGTCTTGATAGTAGTGATAGTCCTCTTTCCAGTGAGAGATCTTAGCTTGTGATACTTTCTTGGAAGAAGAATGGACAGGGTTGGGGTTCTTTGGGCTTGGCTTGGTAAGAGTGGCAAGCTTTGAAATGGAAGAGCTTAGAGTTCGGTTAGCTGGGCTTGGGGAGTCATCAATGATCTCGATGGGACTACTCTCCTTCCCCTCGCGAGCTACAGCATCATCTGCCAGCGCAGTCTCCCTTTCAGCCCTCCTACGCAAGAGATCTTTCTTGGCGGAAACAAAAGAAATAGGCGGAACCACCATTGTGGGCGTAGAAAAGAAGAAGCTCTTGCTCTTCCTCGGCTTTCTTGTGACAACAGGAGAGTTCTTCGACGTACCTGATCCAGTCAACTCTTTGATCTTCTCGCATCCTTTCCTGAACTTACTGCCATCTACTGCGGTACCCAGCCTCTTGAGCTCTTTCTTCTTTCTCCTCTCTTTCATCAACACCTTCCAGGTATACTTCTTAGCGCCCAACTTCCTCCTTCCTTGCAATGAGTCATCGAACCAGTCATAGCTGACTACATGGATGTTCAAATCGATGGCTTGTTGAACGGCATCGGCGGGCTGCTTGTATGCTTCCTTGCTGGTAATGAGGTGTGTGACGCTCTTAGTGATCTTAGCAGAGTACTTGCCGCCGTTTCGCTCAATCCAGGACCTGATCTGCTTAATGTCATGAGGATGTGTGCCAACAACGGCGACAGTGAGCTTGTCTAGTACACCCATTGTAGGATTGTATAGTCGCAGACGTGGGGTGTAGGAGTAGTAGTATATAGACCTGATTGACAACGAGAACAAGGTCTTGTGATACCCGGATCTGGGGTCCAGAATTGGCGCGACGCAGGCCAGTCTTACTTTTGGGTGGCACGCGGCAGTCCAAGTGATATAGCGCTTGCCGGGACCGTGCGACTCTTTTCGCGAGGTAAGAGACATTGATTGTGGTGCCTCTAGAGGCCGCTGTTTCTGGAGACACAACCTAACCTTTTCGAAGCATGGGGTTACTAAATTAGGGAAAAGATGGAAACTAAGTTGAAGTATTCAGTGAGGGATCATGGAGATTACGAACAGGGTGCGTTGTATTCTAGATGTCTGACCGGATGCAACAAATCTACTGTTGGTTCTTGGCCGCCTTTATAAAGACACGGATCTTGTCTAAACTTTGCTGCCCATCTTCTTCGACACCGCTGCTGACATCCACTGCGTGAACACGATCCCGATACTCGTCGAGAGCAGCGAGCATAGACTGTACGTTATCAGAGTTCAGCCCGCCTGCTAATACGACCTTGATACCATCGTCTTTTGCAAACACTGCTTTTACATCAGAGAGGTCTAACTGCTGGCCTGAGCCTCCGGAACCTGCATCTAGAAGCGGTAGGGCATGATACCCTCTTGAACCAATCCCAGTATCTTGTGGATTGAAAGCTCGCAGAACCGGAACGGGAACCAACTTCGCCCACTCTAATGGCTCCTGACCATGAAACTGTACAACATCTAGATTGAGCAATTGCTGCTGCTCGAGAACGTACTCCAGTGATTGGTTCCGGAAGACTCCTACGAGGAGTGCACGACTGTCGTTCGACACAAACCGTGACGCTCCATGCTCAAAGAAATCGGATGCAGCCTTTGAGTCAGCAAGCAACCCCGACTTCGAGACAGTGGGCTTTCTGGTCTTATGTACCGTTTCTGAGATGGCAAGCGCTGTCTCGGCTGTTACTGTTCGTTTGAGTCCCGGTGCCAATATCATGCCGATGAGATCAGCTCCTGCATCGACTGCGGCTTTTGCGGCCTCTGCGCTGCGAGTTCCGCATATCTTTACCATTGGGCTTGAGGCTGTTTGTGTCTTCTTTGTGGATGAGCCACCTAAGAGCTCGGCGATGAATTGAGCAGTGTCTGATGCGCGCATCAATGCTTCACCCACCAATACTGCGCCAACTCCACTCTTGATGTATGGTTCGACATCCTTGGGTCCAGCAATACCGCTTAGCGCACACAAGATGGTCTCTTTAGGAACCATGTTGATTAGTCGATTGGTAGTCTCCATGTCAACCTCGAAATTAACCAGGTTGCGGTTGTTCACACCAATGACTTGTGCGCCCAGTTTCACCGCGATCTCCGTTTCTTCAGCGTTCTGGACCTCGACAAGGGGCTCCATTCCGAGTGACTGGGAGTAGTTGTAGAGCTTCTCCAGCACTGCTTCGTCAAGCATCTTGACAATGAGCAGCACCGTATCGGCACCAGCGAGTCTAGCTTCTAAAATTTGATATTCCTCGAAGATGAACTCCTTGCGTAAGACAGCAGGTCTGTTCGGCATGCCTTCCAAGCTTTGACGGACTGCTTTCAGATCGTCAACGCTTCCCTTGAACCACTCTGGCTCTGTGAGTACAGATATCGTGCTTGCGCCAGCCTTGGCATACAGCCTTGCTTGAGCAGGAGCGCATGCAGACAGGGAGATTATGCCTTTGGAGGGCGATGCGCGCTTGATCTCAGCCATGAGCGACAACCGGAAAGGTGATTGTCGAAGACGCTGTGGGAAGTTGATTTGAGGTGGCGCCAGGTCGAGGTCGTAAGAGGCCTGTAAGTCGCTAGGCCGTTGAGAGGGAATCTTCTTCTGCTCCGCGACGGATGCCCTACGATGATCGTAGATCTTTTCCAGTATAGATGTCTGCTTGTCCTTGTTTGCGCCAGTTGCAGCGTTGGCAGTAGCTCCGACGGCCTGAGCATGCGCCTCCTTTTGTAGCCGATCGTTTTCGGCCCAGGTACCTCCTTGCATCTTGAGGAAGTTCCTCACCATGAGGCGCCCGTCTTCAGTCAAGATACTCTCCGGGTGAAACTGTACACCTTCGATGACGTATTCCTTGTGTCGCACGCCCATGATGACCTCCTTGACTTGGGCATCTTCGTTTGCGGGTATGGTAGCAGTGATCTCGAGGCAGTCTGGGAGCGTTCCGTGTGTGCCGGCGAGTGAATGGTAGCGCGTGACGGGGACATTCTGCGAGACGTCTGCAAAGACGCCTTTACCGTCGTGCTTGAGAGGCGACGTCTTTCCGTGCAGGACCTGACCTGTAACGTCTACAGCGCCGCCGTAGCTATAGAAGATGCACTGTCTATGTCGTGTCAGCGTGGACATTCAGCTCCTCAATGTCCGGAAACAGAATGCGACGAATCCTCCACCAACAGAAATATGCAGGCGACTTACTCTCCCATGCACACACCTAAGATGGGAATCTTGCCGCTATAGTGCTTGATGGCTGCATTGCTCATGCCTGCATCCCTCTCTGGGTGTCCTGGTCCTGGACTGATTACCAGCTGTGTAGGATTCTTTGCGATCAAATCTTCGAGGGTAATCTCATCGTTTCGGTATACAGTCACTTGCGCGCCTTCGAAGACGAGGTACTGGTACACGTTCCAGGTGAAGGAATCATAGTTGTCAATGAGTACAACGTTGGACGCGGTTGGTATAGGCGGGGAGGGTGTGGGGTTGCTGGGCGAGTGATCGATCAATTCGAGAGAAGGCATGTTGGGTCGTGTATTGCGCCAATGCTCTGTCGAAGCCCGGTGGCAGCTGTATAGCTTTGTCTGAGTACCTTTGCGACGGTAAGATGACGGGAAGATTGCCGGCCCTTTGACGGCGAGGCAGTTGGAGATATATTACGCGCCGATTAACGGAGCATGCGCCGGGCAGTATGTATGTATGTGGACTTGGTGACGGGAAGGTGGAAGAGAGCGAACGTCTACCAGAGTAGTGGGGTGACTCAATGATGCACTCTTCAGATATTGAGGATGCGGAGTTAACACGGAGGTGGCATAATCGGTGCTTAGTGCGTGGCAGAAGCTACCAGGTACACCGTCATGAAGTGCAACAGTATGGACTAGTAATTAAGTATTTTGCTCAGAAGATGCGTCGAGGGAGCCTCTACGTAGGCTCTCGGTATAAAGAGAGAGTCACCCGTACATATACGCAGCAAGCGGTAGAAAATCCTTCACGCATCTGGCGGAACAGAGCACTTGGACGCCGGATGCCTCCCATGAGAGCCAGTATGCCAAAAACACGGTAATCATGTTGTGATGGATTGCTTGTTAGGTCTGGTCTGTTGTCGCAAGCATGCAACAGGCGGCGTCCTGCGCAGTCGGCGATGAAAGAGCCCTTGTGATGATCCCTGCACGTACTAACCACTGTCCGGTAGCTTGACTTTCGCGTGAGCTTTGGCTTTCGCGACTTTCGTAGACATTCGCTCCAAACATTCGGCAACACCACCCCCACGCCTCCGCAGTCCCCAGCACCTTCATGGCCTTTGGTTAGCTGACATTCACCTCGCGCACCGCAGCGCAACCATGGCCCCCATCCAGTCCCCCGAGTTTGACCTTGGCAAGTGCCTCAACGGCGAGCAGCAGCTTGTGTATGTTTCCCTGCAACAGGCGCCAGAAAACTCTCTAACCATACCAGGACCTGGGACATCGCATATCGCGCCCTCTGCGACCCCGAAACCGCGTCGAGAAGCGAAACCCTACGCGCCTTCCTCGCCGACAACGACAACAGAGATATCCTCAGTCACCCATGGAAGCCCTTCGCCGACCCATCGTCGCAAGAGAAGGCCAAGTTCGAATCCAACACAGCGCCTATCAACGTCACCCCTCCCCAGAGCCAACACTACAATGTAGAAGAAATAAAGCAAGACAGTCTGTGGCTGTCCCAAGAGGCGCGAATATCGGAATATGCAGCCTTGCAGCTGGTCGTCCAGGAGTGGCAGGGCAGGCCGACCGCACAGCTGCTGAGTGGACTCACTGAAGAGGAGGCCCTCAGCGTGCAGGAAGCTGCGGGCATGGGAAATCTAGGAGCCTCGACTTTCGTCCCAAACTCATCCATCCTGGCCTCACCGCTCGCCTCCAAGATCGCGCATCTCGATGCAAACGACCAGCGCCGCCTCCATATTCTTGACGTCTACCATTCTACATGCGCTTCCATCATACGAATAAGCCAACTTCTCGTCTCGTGGGGCTGCGCATCCAACTTGCGCAGCCAAACCATCTACGGCAACGACTACCTTAGCATTGGCGCAGGTTGGATTGAAGAACTTGGACAGGCCATTGCAGCTGCACAAGACGGCAGCACAGGCGGAAAAGCGCTGGACGAATGCTTGAAAGCACTCTCTAAGAGATGTGATTCCCTGGACACCGGTTATGGCTGGAGCGTCGACGATTCCATACTGGAGGCTGCGTCGGAGAAATGGGTCGTTGCGCAAACCACAGAGATGTTGCACATTCTGCATCTCGCTCTGGTGCACGCCGATCTGGTTGCCAAAGACTTCCTCCCCGCGGCCACTATCGAGGACTGGCTCAAGGCCTTCAGCTTCCGCGGCTTCTTCCGCGAGTTCCCTGCAGTCACGGCTCGCCAGGAGCCTCTCATTCCAGTCATACAACTGCTGACTTCCCTCATGTCTCTGACTATCTTGAAGGTAGACAAAATCATGGACGATCTCGAATCCGGCGATTGCAATACCTGGGACTCCTCGTCGTACATTCTGAACACCTCTGTTGTAGAGAGCATCACCACTATATTCGGAGAGGCCAAGTTACTGGGTGCCAGCCCGGCTACACCGCCGACATTCGCTTGGGCCATCCTTACCTGGAAGCTCACAAGTCGTGCGAGCTACGAGGAACAGGAGCGTGATCGTTTACTCGAATCATCAAACAATACGGGACACCCGGAACCTCAAACTTCCCCACTTGAGGAGGCTGCTCTGGTCGTTGCTAGACTCGAAACCCACGAGCTCTTCGACGGTAAGATGCCTTATGAGGAGCTTGCCAACGCCAGCTCAGCAGTGGGCGTGTTGGCTATCATCAACCAGTTGGTCGAAACGAGTTTGCCTGCATTCGGAACACCCATCGACCAGATATCACAGGATAGGTTTCGTCTGCTGTTCCTCCAGCTTATCCGCGCTGCTGTCGGCAGTGACATCGTTGCGTACAGCCCGGACTTGATAGTAACAACATACACTATCCTGACCGGTGACAACTCCTTCCGCAGATGGGAAAATGGAGATATGTCTCGCCACGCCGATCCGATCGTTGCATACTTTCTCGAAGATGAATACGTCCTCAGGCCACTGCTGCTCAATGAAGCTCGCCTACGCTATCCCTACGAGATGACACCTTTCTTGAAGTTTTGCAGTGCATTGACTCGTGGCGACAAGACGCTGCAGAACGGCTTGCCCACGTTCATTGAAAAGCTTGGGAACCACAACCGTCTGATGCAACAATTGCCAGAAGGATTTAGAGACTACGCGTTGACACGCGAGGAGGAGAACGCCAACTGGGTTGAACTTACAGGCAACCTTCCGCTCTTCTCATCTGGAGTATCTTCGAGTTTCCGCGGACAACGTCGTTTGTTGACCTCCGGCACATCGACACAGTCGGACGGACTATCTGGAATACCCGCTGGCACTGAAGGAATTATCGTTGATGACAATGCACAGCCTTACGTGGCAGTATGGCATCATCAGCACTCTACCTTGTCGTATCTAGTCGAACTCCTCTCAACATATCCTGTGGGGAGCAGCACGGTCGAGACCGCCACGCAGCAGCCTGCGCCTCGCGAGAGTGTCATCGAGATCATCGGGCTCTTCGCTGATTTGATGCATTCTTCTTTACATGCATCCGAAGGCATTTGCTCGCCCGAGCTCTTGGAGGCCATTGGGATCGATGCCGAGGGCAGCCAGGATACTGTCAATCTCGTGCTCGCGATTTTCGAGGAAGAGCTCCTGCACCTCTGTCAGGGGCCGAGCAATGAAGCGTGTTTGGAGCTGTTGGTCAACTGCACCCACTTCTTAGAGGCTTTGATTATTGTTTCCCCACATCGGGTATGGCCTTGGCTCGCCAGGAGTCGATTGCTTGAAGGCGACGGAAATGGCAGCTTAGCGACTATCCTCATCGGCACTGAAATGGTTCTGGGGCGATATGACTTCCTTATAGGTTGTATTCGACTCTACAGAGGACTCGTCAAAGATGCTGTCGAGCGATCGGTATCCCGCAAAGTCCCAATAAAAGCACTGAGTCGCTTCAACGCTGCAGCGCCCTCAGAAAGCGGAACTTCGGATAAGATCATGAGCACCATTCTCTTCACATTCGGTCGAACACTCGCCAGCATATATGAGAGCTCATTAAACTGGAAATACTCTCATCCCAATCATCGGCCTGAGATCAACATCGCCATCTGCGAAGTATTCACGACGATACTAAATCTTGCGTACAGCGTAGACGATGAGCCAAAGCTATCTGCTAAGCTGGCCAAATCTATCGCGCCTATCGCCGAGTACATCACTCAGCTATACCTTACCCGATCTGGTGCAGATCTTCCAACGAATCCGCTGATGACTTCCCTGATCACCAGTGTCAGTCCCAGCGACATCACGTTGCTCACCACTTCGAGTGCATTGTGGATGCAGCAGACGCAGACTACTCTGGCTTTCGCCGACATCCTCGTCCGGGTTGCGGTACTCTTGAACAAGCCCTGGACACACTTGGAGCAACAACTCTTCAAGGCTACGCCATTGTTAGCACGACTATACGCAACCAGTGATAAGTGGAAGTCGCAGGTCGTGCTGCTGTTGGAAGCTCTTGTCCGTGGCGCTGTGCGTGTCGCCGGACAAGAAGACTCGACAATGGCAGACGAAGACCATAAGCAGTCCATACGAAAACAGCAAGAGCAGCAAGAGCCGCCTTCGCTACTTGGTCACCTCGGACCGCGGACTGCGAAGAACTTCTTGAGCGTACTCTCGCAGCTCGATGAGCCTTTACAAATAGTGGATATTCAGACTAACGTCTGGAATTTGCTTTCGGCTGTAGTGACATGCAAACAGCAATGGTTCTCCTTGTATCTGCTCACTGGTAGCACGCCTCGCGAGTCTATTCGATCCAAGAAAGACGCGACTCACGACTCAAGGAACAAAGCGCTACTTACGCGAGCCCTCGATGCGCTGTCCAACATGGCTCTACCAGACCAAGCTGCGAGTGGGCTCTCATGGCCTCTATACACCGCAATGCTCGAGTTCGTTTCGTCGGCGCAGAACAACTGGTCATGGGCAATGGGCGACTTGCGGCAACGCAAACACTTGATTCAAAAGCTGCTCGTCTTCATGAAGTGGATGGCAAAGCAGCCGAAGCAACCGAGGATGAGCAACAACAATGAGACACTTGAACGCTCATTTCAAAATCGGTTTGCATCATTGGCCTGCGAAGTCATTGCCATGTACCTGCACCACTCACGGCAAGTGGGCGATATCACCGTGCTCAAAGATGTTGTGCCAAGTCTGACGTACCTGGAAGACACTGCTTTGGACCTACCATCCTACAGTACGTCTCTGCATGGCTATCTTAAGCAGAACCTGGAGAAACAATACCCTGGAGTCACGCTAGGGAACATTAAGCGAACCACACTGTACCCGGAGACCTTCGGGAGGGCATTCTTTTACGACATCGACCTTGCCCAGCGGCTCTTGGGTTTCAACAGTAAGTGGACAGGTCCTAGAGAAGGCACTGGCTTCGCTGCTGAAGTCGAGAAAGCCAACTACAATCTCGGACTGGTTGAGTCTCAGGTCCTACTGCTTCAAGGCTGGAAATTGTTGGCTCTGGAGTTGAGCCAAGTCGTAGTAAAGGATGAGCGAATAGTCAAGGTACTCGTCGGCGTCATCCAGAAGTGTATGGTCGCCAATGAACAATCGAATCTGCCGGAGGCGCTGTTTGGTCAGCTCATGGTTCTGCGAGCAGATTTAGCCTTTGCACTGTTGAACAAACTGGTTGAGGCAAAGGTACGAACGACTGAGGCACGTCAGCTGCTCGCTCCAGTGTGGAATGCTATCCGCACCTCTACGCCCGACTTTGAAAACGTGTTTTCGACAGACGCGGTGCACTATTACCGCTCTTTACTGCGAATCCTCTACCTTGCTCTTCACTTCCATCTCATTGAAGACTCGGATACTTCGGATGACGCATCCTTCCGCTCTTCATTCCGTGGTACAATGCCCACGAGCCACAACAAATACGCCGAGCCCATCTCCACCCAGCTCCTTGAAATTCTTTCCGATACGGTCGCAAAGGGCTTCCGCAGCCTTGCCAACCAACTTCACGCTGAACCTTCATCCGTTTTGCCATCTGACTTCGCCCTCATCACTGCACTCCTCCAGCGTATCATTGCGATACCAGAGATGTCCAAATGGCAACAACAAGCAGCTCTCCTCTTCGCTAACAGCAACACCGTACGCTATGCTGTTAGCCTCTTCTCATGGGCTGACCGCCTAACAATATCTCACAATGGTATCGATGATCCCATCTACGGTGAGCTCAGCGTACTATTTCTGCTCTCCCTGTCAAGCATACAAGCACTAGCAGAAACCATGGCCGTGGAAGGCATACTTAGCCAACTCAACACCGCAAACATCATGAATTACTACCGTCGCGTCAACGGCATGGGTCCCTTTGACAATCCTGCACGCATGTACAACATCTGGACAAAAGGCATCTTACCGCTCTGCCTCAACCTCCTACTTTCAGTCGGCCCGCCCATCGCACCGGAAATCTCATCCTTCTTGAACCAGTTCCCAGAACAGCTCGCTCGCTCGGCTCTGAGCATAAACTCGAACCCTTCATCCCGCACTTCGGCTACGAAGATGACGCTTGCTGTCGCTTCAGAAGTCCATTCTTTGTCGCTCATCTCCAGTATTCTGGAGAATGTGCGCAAGCAAGGTCCTAAACTGGGCATCCAGGCCAACGACGTTGCACTTCTTGACTGGGACAAAGAGAACATCAAGGAAGATGTGGAGAGCTGGTTGAGTCGCAAGAGCGCGTTGCGTGAACGCATTGTAGCAGTTGACGAGCGCGAGTTGGAGATGCTGAGTAGCAGGAAGGGACAGGGCGAGGATGCACTGAGCGAGCTTGAGATGAGGGTTCTCAATGAGCTGGGAGATGCGGGGCGGTGTCTGGGCGTGGGCAATGGAAATGGAAATGGGAATGGAGATGGGAAGAAATAGAGGACACCGGGGTGGTGACGAGTGGGTGCTAGGATGATGTATTTGAAAAGCGCTGGAGTTTAGGAGCGTTTTTGGCTTAGCTTGCTCCTTGTCACGTGCATGAACGTTAGATCTTGCGGGTGGTAGTGTACTTCTAATGTTACTTTCTCGATTCGAGTATATCATGTTCTATGGTTCGCGGTGTGTGTGATTTTTTAGGTTCGCCAAAGTGAAGTTGTGTATCAGCATAGTTTTGCTTCCCATCTTCCTTCCATCTCATCCTCCATCAAGCTCCTTCCCAAACAAGTAACTTGACGAAAAAAGTATGGAATGTAGTGAGTTGCGTAAGCCCAGCAGCAGTCTGGCCGTATACCTCGTAAGCATATCAAAATCATCCCGATCGGGCAAGTCCCCCAAAAGATGTAGATTGCAGTAGCTTTCACAACGCTCCTACTAGTCACGCCGTCGTCTGAACTATTTAATCGGTCTGACAAGCTGTGTGCTATGTTGTCCCGATTAGGCAGGTTACAAGTTTTACACAAGTGTGGATTGCAGCAACTTTCACAACGCTCCGACGTATGGTAAAGCAAATAGCGGCTTTTGCGAGCATTGTAGTCACAAAGAGAAGAGGGGAGGGCATACACTTGACCATACATATTTATCTGAGACTAGTAGTAGTACCGACTGTGATTCGTACGCCGACCCGTTGGCATATAGAAGATTGTACGCCCTTGTGTACACATCATGTTCACGCCAAACATGCTACGCTAAATAGATCTACTACTGGCATGCCTGGTCGCGTTCCTGTATCGCCTGGCCCGCATGCCATGACACAATAGTGTATCACCTTCCATGCCACATATCCATGAAACTTTACGCATCCACCATAGACCAGCCGGATCCCATGTCCGTAAGTTGAGGGGTGACGCCGCCAGCCAGGTCGACAAAATCGCTGTTTTCAGTGTCAGGCTCGGTATCAGACTCGGTATCGACGTCAGTACCATAATCAGACTGCACGTCAGATTCATCAGCCTGCTGCGTCTTTGTCCCTGTGTGGAAGCTCTTTTTGTAAGCCTTGATCTCTTCTCGATGCGAGGTTGTCGGAGAGGCTGAGTGGTGGTGCGTTTGCAGTGACTGGGGATATTGACGGTGGTCAACTAAAGAAGAGTCTGTTTCTGTGGCTGTTGGTGAGCCTTCGGGAGCTTCTGCTTCAGGAGTACCCGTGTTAATGACATATCCGAGAGAAAGCTTCGGATGAGTATCCTCCCCGCCAGGTACTTCGCGACCCTGTACAATGCAATAAAGCTCCTTGATCAGCTCACTGAGTTGGAACATATCTGGAAGACTTGAAATGGAAACGAGGAAGAATTGAACAACCATGCTGGAGCCCAGGAGCAACATGAACATGCCGAAGCACACCACCAGCTCGTCGTACGGAAGAAAAGTTGCGTATTTGATGTACAGATCGAGCACCGTCCTCTGGACATAAAAGACGCCCAAGTACTTCAGGAAGGACTTTTCGCTCTCATCCAATCTGCGGAGAATCCGAGGAATCCGAGGAACGGGTCTAGACATGGCGATGATGTAAATTACCACAGCCACTTGAGTCGCAATACAGGGTCCCAAAAGAGTGTAGTTGACGAAGTCCAGTACACTCGCCAATTGCCATGTAGTTGATAGGCCTATCTGGAGACTGGCCTTGAAGGCTGCCAGCTGTTTAATCCGGCGTTCGAGTTTCGCGATGACCTTGGGTGAAGTGTTCACTTTATCGGATTGCAGAGAAGAAACGAGCGGAAAGATAAGAGAACATGGCCGGGAGGGCTCGCACCTCAGAGCGAAACCAAACGGTACTTTGGGAAAAGATCCATCAGATGGGGGCATTTTGTCGGTGTTGACATCAGTGGAAACATGCTCGGTGAGTATGGAAGCATCCGGGGTGAAGATAGCACTCCAGAGGTGGTGCCAGATCCAACGGGCGTGCCGCGGCACAACGCCCAGGGTCCCCTCGAGCATGCGACGAGAGCGATAGCTCATGCCGGTCCAATACGCTAACACGGCTTCTTTTGGAGTTGGATCCTGTATCACCACCTGCGGCGTGTACTGAAGCCGACCGCAGTTCTCCATCGTCCATTCCATGACTTGTACCCGCATATCGGGGTACTGCAACCCAAGCCCAAGGAGTTCATCGTTGGCCTGCCTTAGACCGCGAACGAGACAGTCTTCATGGGTCTCCATGAAGCCACGGCTTAGCCGGCTAGAGAGAAGCTTATCCAAACGACCGTACAGAATTTGCTCCTTGTGCAGGTTGCTTGACTGCGCTTGAAACTCGTCTACCGCTCGGTCAAATAGAGGCTCCACGAAGCTATTGATGCTGAAGAGTCCGACGTTGACGGCAAAGAGGGCGGAACTGAGGTAGAAGAGACATGTCACCAAGAGCAGGACGCGCATGCTGGCCTGTTGGATTCTAGTGATGCATGTAGTCGTCGTCTTGATGGGCTCGGATATGACGGATGGGTTCTTCTGTTCTGACTGACCTCTGACAGGCGTAACGTTGCGCTCTGTTTGAGGAACCGTGCCGTTGACGACCACCGTGGTGGGCAGCATCATAGCGTATGCTGAGTCTTGAGCTTCGTCGTAAGTGAATTTTACGTGAGAGGTACGATGCTGTGTTACGCGTCTGTGAGCGCTGAACTCTTGAGAATTCGTCTTGGAGGTGTGGCGAAGGGTCCGACTGGGCCAATCGTGGGTTCTAGAGTAAGTTTGTGTGGAGAGGGAACCACTGATGAGGTCGGAAGGGACCAGGGACTGCACGTGCCCAGTCAGGCAGCACTTGAGCGAAATGCGGTGAAACCGCACGCAGATAATGGTATGAGGGAAGTGCAGTGAGTAGTGGTTTCCAGGTCACTGTTAGCGGGCAAGTGAGAGAAATGGTGATGAAAGCTCCGTCACATTCTGTTGCCTGGCATAGGCTGGAACGCACGATGTGGTCATGGCGACGGGGTCCAGATTCCGTTGTCGGAATACCATACTGAAGCGACACAACGTGGCACTGTGTTCGGGTTATGCATGTGTCTGATATAGCAGGTCAGACATTACGGCTTCAAGATTGGAAGACAACATACACCACATTACGACTACTTACTACTTCTTCCTCTGTGTCCTTTTGCGTGGCGGTTGCCCAATGTCCTCCATGTCTATTGCGCCTTCCAAATCTTCAGCTTTGATCTCACCAGCATCAGCAACCACCGTCTCTTCCTCCACTACCGCCTCTTGGTCGCCGTTGGGTACTTCGACTTTGACGACAGCTTCTTCTTTTTTGACTTTCGTTTTTTTGGCTACAGCTGCTGAAGGACATAGACCTCTGTCTGCCAATTTGCAGTCACCACACTTTCTGCCCACAGGCAAGCATATCGTCTGCCCAAAGCCCACAAGTAGGTTGTTGATGTCATGCCACTTGTCCTTGGGTAGCCATGACTCTAGTGCTGCACGCGTCTGCTCTGGTTGCTGAGTCTTATGCCAGCCCCATAGGTTGGTAATCCGGTGGACATGAACATCGACTCCAATACCTTCAGTCTTACCCCACGCTGCGCTCAAGGTGAGGTACCCCATCTTAGGTCCGACGCCAGGTAACGATACCAACCCTTCAATAGTGTCTGGTATATCAGAATTCCACTTTTCTCTCAATATCTCCGCGGTTTGCTTAATGTACTTGGTCTTGAGATTGTGGAAACCCACTTTGTTGATGAAGGCGTTCAGTGCAGGGGGTTCTAGTGCGAGGACAGATTCGAGATTGAACCCCTGGATTGCGTTAGCTGTGAATAAACAGTCATCCTCAGATGAACATACTCCAGGCATGTTCTCCTGCATGCCTCGCATGACAGGTGCTGTGACGGTGTCTTTCGTCTGACTACTCAGCATCAAAGCTATGAGTGTCTGAAACCGTCGATCTCGAGGCGACCTGTTCTTCTCCGCCAAACTCTCGCATCCCATAGTATCCACCGGCGCGATGTTTTCGTTCCGCATCTCCCTCGTCAAAGTGTATATCTCCTCCCAGTTGGCTGGCGGCTCCATCTTCACAGATCCATCGCTGCCCTTGATTTTCTTCGCAGGCGCGCGACGGGCTTTCTTGAACTTTTCGACTTTCTTCGGCGATGCAATTCCAGCAATCGTTGTCTCTTCTATCTCCTGCTTTACGACAACTGGCTTCTCATGACCCCTTTTCCTCTTCGTAGACACAGGTCGCGCCTCTCCGCCTGAAGCTGAGTCTGCTGGTACTGAGCTGAGATCCGAGCTTGCCGCAGTATTCTCGTCGGTGCCCATCTCTTGTTTGATCAGGTTTGGCGCATTGGTCGCGCTTCGGGTCTGGCGCAGCGCTTGTTGCGAGAGACTCGCGGCGACGATACGGGATGCGTCGCGGGATACTCGTGAAGTCCGCATTGGAGATGATAATTGAGAGATAGAGATAGTGTAGGACAAGCGAGGGATGCTTGCGATAGCCTCGCGCGTTGATGTTCAGCGCACAGTCATGACGATGACGAAGACGCGACGCAGCAAGCAGCCAATGAGCGCGCATCGATTTGGGGGCTCAACGCGACGGCACGTGAACGACGGCTCCCACGATGACATAAGAGAAGACTGGACCAGAAGTTCGATTGGAAATACAATTGCCGCGATCCACACTCTAATAACTTACCTGATTCGGAAATCTGTCATTTGAACAAACGGGAGACTGTTGATGGATATGTCAACTCCACTTCCTCCCGAGTCAGACCCTGCGCCATGGGTGGTGGCCATCATTTCCATGATGCTAGAACAGATATAGTGCTCGCTTTCGGTTGAGAATACGACGCTCTTGCAACCTCGGAGCCTTAGATTATGCAGGCTTCCGTTCAATGAACACACCGTCGACATGGTTGCGCCGAACGGGTGGCTCGTGCAGAATGCAAGCCAATTTAGTCCGTGCGGAAACGTCACGATTCCATACAGCTACCTGGGTACCTCTGTCTCTGTCACCTGCGAATTGAACTTCTCCCCAATATAACATTCTGCGCAATCTGCTCTCTGAACACAGCGCAAATTCTGCACCACCGCTCAATTGAAAATGCTACGCGAACAAATGAAAGAGGTGGACCTTCTGATACTGGGTGCCGGATGGACGTCCACTTTTCTGATCCCCCAATTAGATGAGACCAACATAAGCTATGCAGCGACCACTACTACTGGAAGAGATAATACGATACCATTCCAGTTCGACCCTGACTCTGGCGATGCGGATCCATACAAGCGCCTTCCCGCGGCGCAGACCGTAATCATCACGTTCCCGCTGGTTGGACACACGCAGTCAAAGACCATTGTCGGTCTCTACCGCTCCGTTCATGGCGCGAAAAACAGCTGGGTGCAGCTAGGCTCAACAGGTATCTTCAACAAGGTGCCCGATGACTGGAGCGCTGATGATGCGCCGTACGATAAGGAGGACAAGCGAGCGATCGCGGAGGACGAATTGCTCTCGCTTCACGGTTGTGTGCTGAATCTATCGGGTCTATACGGAGGCGAACGCGTTCCTGCCAGATGGCTCCCTCGCCTCGGCCAGTCGAAAGACGATGTACGAAAGCGAGGAGCTGTGCATTTCATCCATGGAGAGGATGTTGCGCGCGCTATTATCGCAACTCATCGGAAGTTTACTCCAGGTAAACGATGGATCATTGCTGACTTGCGCGTCTACGACTGGTATGATCTCATCATGAGTTTCAGCGTTATGACTGAGTCATCCATGACTAAAGAAGAGTTGGAGACTCGTCAAGAATTCGCCAAATGGGTGGGAGAGCTCATGGAAGAGGAGGGAATTCGCGCCTTACCACGGGACATGCACACCTTAGGCAGGAAGTTAGACTCTAGGGGTTTCTGGTACCATCATGGGCTCTGGCCTCGACACAAGCGGTTAGCATAGTGGGTCGGACACTCGAAAGCTCCACGCTGGAATCACATGTCTGTGATGTTCAGCATAACGCGAATTTTTCGATTGGCTTGACATCTCAGTCACGTTATTTGGAAGGTGTCAACTCTGGTACAGCCGAGGAAGTCCCAAGTTCTTTCAACAGCCTCGATGGTCTCTGCTGACTTCAACACCATCGTATGGCTGATACGTAGTCTCGCTGCCCCATCCATAGCATTCTTCATGAAAATATGCGCTCAGATGAACCAAGTTCACAGTATTCCTCGGTTCCAATCTTCTCATCTCTGCAGTATAAAAAACCTCCATTCATTCCATGACTCTATTCATTTCTTTCCACTCCAGATCATACTTCGTTCACTATCCCAAGTCTTCGAAGCAGCTGCAGCGACGTGATTCTCATACCATTTCAACCCTATTCACCCTCACCACACCCAATTCCCTCCACTTTCATCAACATGTTCCTTTCCAACAACTTTGCAGGCCAGAGCGACATGCGCCAGCCCATCAACATCAGCGGCTTGAGGCACCTCTCCAACCAGCAACAGGCGAGCAGGCCACAACCCCCTTCTCACCAGTTCATGGGCATGTCACAGCCTCCCGTTCAAAATGGCTTCGGTCCTCATGGATGTTTCCCCTCCTCAGCTGTATCCCAACAACAGCCTTTCTCTTTTTCTTCTCCTGGCGTCGCTGCCACTAATTGCTATCTTGCTGGTTTCGTCCCCAACCAGCAACACTCTTACAACCAGGGTAGGTCACAACCCGTCTTTCCTGCTCCCAGCGTCGCTGCTACTAATTGCCCTCCTGCTGGTACCGTCCCCTACCCGAAACAACAACTTTTTTAACTCTCAGGGTAGGTCACAACCCGCGTTTACTCCTGGCGTCGCTGCCACTAACAGCTTTTCTGCTGGTGTCTTCCCCCACCAGCAACAATTCAATCCTCAAGCTCAGGCCACTGGAGAACAATACAGCCAGAAAGCCTTCACGGCACTGGTGCAGGGCCCCGGTGTGGCTCAGAATGTTGCGAGTACCTCGGAGTACATTGATCTCACCGGAGATGACGGACAAGAGGTGCAAACAGCAGCACCAGCACCAGCACCACCTGACGTCCCCGTCTCCGCTGCCCGAAAAACAGGTCTTGTCACCCCTAACCCCACTCCCTCTCCGCCAAGGGAAGCCTCTACGAAAAGGGAAGCCGCCTCGCCAAGGGAACACCCTCCGCCAAAGGAAGTCTCTCCGCCAAAGCAAGCCTCGCTGCCGAAGGAACTCTCCGCCCCCGAGGCACCCAGCCACCTCCATGAACGAGTCAACTACCTAAAGTTGGCCATCAGAGAGAGAGACAACCCTTGCGCTTTCCGCCTCCTCCGTAGCTTCACGTTTATGAAGCCAAAGCAGCAGCGCCACTACTGCAGCTTGTTTTGGCCTTCGAATGAAGCCGCTCATGAAGAAATCCTCGAGACAGCCAAGCTCTCTCTAGATTTCACGACCATATACTACCATCGCATCTGGTGCCACGCAAAGAGTGCGGAGCCAATGACCTCAGCACAGCGCGAAGAGTTCGAAGAAAAGAACGAAGTAATTTGCGCTGAGATGGCGAGAACTTGCAAAGCCAGATTGCAAGATAGGCGAGACGAGGAGAATTTGAGCGAACTTCACCAGGCCCTCACCACCACCAAGGGTAAGAAGAAGGACAAGAAGATCGTGACAGCACAATTGAAGCTGTACAAAGAGGAAAAAGAGAGAGTAGAGGAGCAGAAGCGGAACAGATGGGGGAGGGTGAATGGCAAGCAAGCCTCAAACCAGCTTGCCGGACAAAAGAGAAAGGAAAGGGTTGAGGAGCAGCCCGCCCTGCTCCTAAGAAGAGGGGGAGACCTCCAAAGGTCAGGGCCATGGAGGAGGAAGGGGTTGTGAAGGTGAAGAGGAAGCTTGGGAGGCCTCGGAAGGTGCCTGTGGTTCAGGAGCCGACTCCTGACCACACCGACGAGGCAGTGGATGACGGGGCGTTGGAAGCAGCGCTCCTTGCTGGCTTGTCTGAGGATATCGTTGAAGATCCCGTCGAGCAGGACGAGTTTGATGCGGCGTTGGAAGCAGAACTCGCTGCTAGCTTTGCTGAAGACGACCACGATGTCGTCAATGCGGGTGCTGCTGTGGAGCCCTCCGGGCGGCTACAAGAGCATGAGGAGGAGGGTCGTGTTGCCGCAGCTATTTTCGAGGATCCTTCGGCTGCATATTCGGAGGAGGCTCCTGTGGATGAGGGTGCTGCGGTACTTGCCAGCTCGTTTCAAGAGCAAGGACAAGAGAAGGAGGGTTGTGACACGGACTCCCTCTTCGGAGATGATTCTGTGGCTGTTGACGATGTCGCCGTGGAAGAAGACGACGACAAGGACTCGCTGTTTGACCACTCCGATTCCATTGACGGTGCTGTGGTAGAAGCCAGCCTGCCTCAGGAGGAAGCGTACGAAGCGCCAACTGACGCTATCAACCTCCTGGATGGCTTTGACGCGGTCGACTCTGGAGATCTTGGCGAGTTTGGATGGGAAAGCCTCATGACTTCGAATGGGGCGAATGATATTGGTGCGAAGCTAGACAGTCTACTAGACTTCTAGTCATGTATACGAAATGGGTAGTTCTAAGAACAATGCTACCTATGCCCCCAAACTCTTGAACTCCACGCTATGCTAATATACTTAAAAAATGCCATGAAGGCGAATACAAGGGTAGTAGAAAATCACACCAAAAGGCTTCATGCTCCACCCGGGCGACGGTATCGACACAAGAGAGCCATGGCAGACAATGTAGCCGCCTACTTAAATCTCGATATTCTCAAAAGGATCCCGGTCTGGCGGCAGTCCTCTGTAAATGACGCTGCCGCCTGCGTCCAGCCTTGCATTCACGCTGGTGATCCACACACGCTTGGTAAACGCACTGGTCCTCTGAATTTCGTCCCTAGCGACACCCAGGTCATCGTGCGGAATCCAGACGGCCGGCTGGATGGCGCGTGTCGCTGGATGCTGGAAGGAGCGTTTGATAAGCTTCTGGCGAGCCTCGGGTTCAATATCGGCGAGCTCATCGTCAACTTCGTCGAAAAGATTGCCAGCGGGCAGAACCTGCGCTTCGGCATCGCGGATGGGTCGCGCAACATCGTCGAGACCCTTCTTGAGCGTGTTGGCGATTATATCCAGAGGATCTTTGTGTTTGTTGCGCTGCGCGTGGTGAGATTGCGAGCGCGAGTTGGAGCTACGGCGGGAGCGGTCCGCCCAACTGGTGTTGCGACCGCGGTTACCGGGTCGCGGTGAATGCCCCAAGCCAGCAGATTGTATGTTGCCATCCATGTTGCTCAACTCATAGGTTCCCGATTGTTTCCTTTCCTCGAGGCAGTTCTGCTCGCGCTCTTCGGCCGTCTGCTGTGCGTCTTGCTGGGCAGTGAGAGATTGATGCTCGTCGTCGCGTTCCCACTTGCTGGCCTGTGCTCGCTGCCACTCCTGGTCTCGTAAGACCGCCTCGTCTTCGAAAGTGATTGGCAAATAGGTGAAGAGAGGCCCAAACGCTCTGTTCAGTATGACTTGGAACAGAACAGTAAAGACGCCCATAATAATCATGATAATACCTTGAGGAAAACAAGACTGGTTTCCTTGCTCGTCTTCTTGTAAGAAGAACAAGCCAACCATGCATAGTTCGAGGAAGTACAACCCGGTGAACAGCTGGTTGACAGCTTTTGGGAAGATGAGACCGTTGGTTTCGGCCTTAGCGTAACTAACGTAGATCATCTGGTAACGGTAGGTGAACCAGAAGAGGCAGAATGTGATCAACATCATGATCAGAATCAAGGGTGCGACGACGGCATAGATGAGACCTGCGTTTTGTTAGCTTTGGTAGGTACCATAACGTACCTTAGAGGTGTACACCAAGTATTATATAAGCTCTCGAAGGAGCAAGACTCAGTGTATACCTTACGCTTCCAGGGAGAGCTTTTACTTACCAATGGCGGCAAAGTTGGTGTAAACAGGGATCATAGTTCCCCAGTTGATACCAGGTCTCTGCAACACCCTTGAAACCTTCTCTCGTGGTGTCGTGTCGAGGAAGCGGAGGAATATGATGACGACAACAGCACCGATCTGTAGCAAAGTACCCGAACTAATACTGAGCGCTTGCAGAATCATGTAAGAGAAGAAGTAGTTGGCGGCTTTGGGGAGGTTCTGCGCCAGTGTCTGCGGGACACTTAGAGGATCGTTGACCAGTTTGTCAATCGTCGACGTGATACCTGTCGAGATGGACACTACTAGAAACAACTGGACAAAAACGAAGGCGAAGTAGAAGTTCTGCACGAGCAACTCGCGTTCACCCGATGTAGTCGTACCGGTTAGGCCAGCAAGGAAGCGCAGGAGTAGGGGTAACACAGCAAAGAGAATGGCCAACAAGGCTGGTGGCAGCACACCCTGTACCAGACTTACTACCCAGTCTGGAAGCTTGTTAATGAAGCCTAGCCATGGCAACGTCCTGGTCAGGCTGTCAACCTGGGACAAAGCTCCTGTAAAACTGACGGGAATACCCCAGAAGACAATCAGACCGACGATGAGCAGGATGATGCCAAACATGCGCAAGTAACGCTCCCACCACTTCATAGTCAAGTTGTCCCAGAGCACGTAGTTGGGGTTGACTTCCACAGTTCGCGGGTTCATTTGCCTTGGGATATGGTAACTCAATGACTGACAAGCCATATGTGCCGCAACCTGATGATTAAATTGGATAAAGGCCGAGTTCATCAGCGGGAAGCGTTCTGGGTGAGCCTGGTCGTCGGCGATTTCTGCGTTGAGTCGAGCGAGTTCCTTGCGGCAGTGGTAGATAGTGTCCACCTTCTTGCCGATCAACGGTAGGGCTGGCCACCACGACCAGCTGAAGATTGGTAGGCGCATCGTTTCTCGGTCCTTTGGCTTAAGGTACTTTCTCCAGAGAGCGTCCTCGCCATCCTCTTCGATGGACTCGTCGTATAATCCCGACAGGTCATACTTGATTTTACTGGGGTCCTTGAGCTCTAGAGGCAGCTGTTCTCCTGGTTTCTGGTAAGGCTTTGGACTTATAAAGTCACCCTGGCCGACGTAGACAGCCTTTAGCTTATTGAAAGGGTGCTTCCATCCAGGCGTGATAGGCTTCTTCTCGTTCTCGGCCGTAGCTGCAGGCGCTTTCAGATCTGCCTGGGGAGAATTCGGCTCAGTGATAGTGCCATCGGAGGCATAAGTTTCCTTGTTGGCCAGGGGAGTATGAGTATCAGAACTAGTCCCTCTGTGGTGAAAGTCGGCAGAGGTTGGCGATGATCCTGGCACCTCTTCGGCACCATCGAGATTTGCTTGAGTTTGCTCTTGTGTCTGCGCTTGACCAGCCTCACGGGGCTTTCCGCCAAAAACACCGCGGACTCCGCCGTAGACCTTTTTGTTGAAGCGATCGACACCATGGCCGACATCGCGGAAGCCTTCACCAACAGCGTGCATGCCGTCACCCAGGAATTGTATCGGCATCATGCCGCGCTTGCGATCGGGTGACGTCGATCGCGAGGAAGAGGAGGAAGACGAGGGTGACTCTTCGAGAACTTTCTGCAGTTGTTGTTCGATCTCGTGGGGGTTACCAGCGTCCACACCTTGATCGTGAGTCTCCTGGTTGATTGCGTGGTTTTCCATGGCCATGTCCTGCTTCTTTTCTTTTCTCGACCTCTTCTTTCCTGCTTCCTTGGCTGTCTTTTCCTCCATCTTCTTGTGCTTCTTGGTGCATGCAATAATAAGGTTCGTTTCAGCGGATTCGAGGGCCCTTGCGATCTTGGTTCGATCGTTGATCTTGTCCATCAGGTCGTCATAGTTGCGGTTTATCCAGATATCCTTGATACCACCAGGGAAGACATCGAAGAGGGCATCGAGAGCTGGGGCGGTAAGCCATTTCGCGGGGATGCTTTGCACAAGAATGGTTGTGGCGGATGCTCGAATGCGATGTTCGGGTCTGGTGAGGACGGTCTGCCTGAGACGCACGAATTGCCTCAGCGCCAGGTAAAAATTGAAGCATGCCCAGCATATGACGCCCACGGAGACAAGGCAGTGCGCCCATAAGCGGTGCCTTTTGTTGGGAAAGGCCACATTAGGCCAGGCGAACGAGTCCAAGCCAGAGACGCCGGGTTCGTCGCCCTTGCGATTTATAGGAAGCAGGATAGGTAGAATGATGATTGCCATGGGTATGAATATGCGGAGCAGGAGCTGCAGATATTGGAGGAAAAGGTAGCCGTCGACGCCAGCGATACGGATGAGTTCTTTGTCGCTAATCGTAAAGACATTTCGAAAGGACTGGATGGCGGTCGTGGGGGCTGCGATGCGCTTTGCTACGGGCACGAAGGCGGTCTTGTAGTAGCTGTTTGCAGTTAGTGCGTGCCCGTTGTGTTGCGACAGACTTTGTGCTGGACATGTCCCCCAAAGGTACAGTATACCCTAGGGTTGTTTACGAGTACTGCAACACACAGTACAGCGAATCTCTTTGGAATCTTGTTACATACTAGATTTTGTGGAACAGACCCTGTCGCGCGGCCGCCTTGTCGTCGCCCTCGACGGGCTTCTGGCCTGTTCCTTTGTGGAGCTTCCAATTGCCGCTGAGGATCAAGAATGCACCGATCTGGACGCCGAAGATGATGGCTGCAGTTGACAGCGAGGCGGCGAAGTTCTCAATACTCTGATTCTGCCTCCCCCCAGCAGAGCCGGTGCCGGTCGTAGGCGACGGCGAAGGCGAGGCGTCGGACATGGCTCAGAGTGGTGGTGCAGGTCGCGTATGTGGTCAAGTTGTGAATCGAAACCCCTGCCTTAACGTCTGGGTGCCATGGAAGAAGGGTGGCGAGCAACACTACCGTGTGCGGTTGTAATGGAAGGAAGGAATACTATTAAGGTCGCGAACAATGGTGAATTAAGACAACGAAAAGAAGGCGCGAAATGCATTCATTACTGATTCGCAGGTGACTGGGATGGTCGACGTGTTTCAAGCCTTGCTTTCCCTGATGCGCGGTCAGTCGGGGGCTTGGCGGCGTCACTGGCGTCGACTGGAGCGCCAACTCATGTGCTAGCCGCCCGCCGTTTGAGCCAAACAACCGCTGGCTTTGTAGTTATCTGAAACGGCGGGTAGATGTTTGGTGAGTGGTCGCGTCTTTCTTCGCAGCTGGTACACACTAGATGCGTTGCGCTTACAATGACGACACATCTTTCAACCTGAGCTTTATTACTATGTACGACCCGCCATGGTGGGTAAGGGGACAAGGGACATGAGGATTGTGGCACTGTGGCACCGACGTGGATCCGATCTGAGC
This sequence comes from Alternaria brassicae, assembly GCA_004936725.1. NCBI lineage: Eukaryota > Fungi > Ascomycota > Dothideomycetes > Pleosporales > Pleosporaceae > Alternaria > Alternaria brassicae. Next base: position 601,825 of record CM016505.1, on the reverse strand, counting down.
ATCAAACCCCGTACTATGACGTTCTGGCTACCAGGAATCCGCTCAGGTGCATACATGCCAGGTAACCATGGGTGTGACGAGAGTTGGCATAGACTAACTGTATGTAGAAAGTGATCTACGTTAGCATGCAATCTGCATGCTAACTTTATAAAATAAATTAAATTAACTTAGAATTAATTTAGAGTATTGTTAAGTATATATAGCTTTAGCTTCTTAAATACAAGAAATATAAGAAAACTTTATATAGAAATAATATAGTTATTATCTAGCTCTATAATTCTTCTTTATAAAGTTTTTCTATATCTTTTATATTTAAGAAGCTAGAGCTATATACATCTTAAAGGGCTCTTAATTAATTCTAAATTAATTTATTTTATTTTATAAAGTTAGCATGCTAAGACCTTGCTAACTGAGAGAAATCTTCTACCTAGACTAGCGCATGCCAGCTCTTGGCACGCATGGTCACTCGGGTTGCATCCTGCCGCTTATTGCCGTATTAGCTGTGTGCACGTGCCAGCCCGTTCCCACCTTCCACGAAGAGCTACGCCACAGCCAAGCCTCACGACAACTCACAGCTCGAGTCATTTGGCCGAACTTCAAAAATCTCGACCCCACCACTTCTGCGAATTGCAAACAAACGATTCAGTACGCAGTCCCCAGCGCTTATTATTACTCGACCTGGTCGGATGCGAGGAATAACTTGAGTCGTCTGGAAATGCCAGGACTGCTTCGCCCACGGACGATCGAGGACGTGACCTACATGCAATATGAGCATTCCTACCGTGAGGAGCGTTCAGCCACGAGTCGCCAGCTTGAGAAGAGGTTTTAGATTACATATGGGCTCGGGACGATTCTCGGTGGCGCACGGTGTTGTCATCATTCGAGATGCTCATGTTCTGTAGAGCAATGCATGTAGACATCTCGATGATGTGGATTGCACGCCGGCTGCGCGCTGTCTTAATGGGGTATAGTCCGAACCTAACGCGTCGCGCTAGTCCCAGCGATCCAATGGACCTGTCCGCTATATTCGTCACCCAACGCATTCAACAACCTCAACAATGGATGAACGCGTGCCAACAGCAAGGTCGAAGCAAGGCACCGTCGTTGTGCAAAAGCAACGGTTCCTCCAGACTAGGAAACATATCCTATCACGTGGCATACCGCCGTCGGAGCGTCTGCGTGCACTTGCGCAAGATGGTGGAATCGAGCTCAGTGTCATGAAAGGAGTGCTAGACAAAGGTTCGTGTGTCATACCGCTTATGGTAGACTATGTGGCTCAATACTGATACCTTGCAGTCAACCGCGACCTCAAACAGCACTCCCGAAAAGTCTACAGCCGCCAAATGATCGAACACGTCGTTGAGCAGATAGACATTTTATACTGGGAGTCTGGCGCGCAACACGTCGACGACGATGAAGATGCAAACCCTCCATCTGATATTCACGAAGAAGACACGCACATACTATACCAGAACGACGACTTGACACTCGACGAGAACATTGTGAAACTACCCACGACATGGCCTGATCGCGACGCTACAATCACACAAGACGAATACCTCTCATCTGTCTCCCAACTCCAAGAACTCTCCGCACGCCGTCAAACGCTCCAAAATCGGCTTGACACATATCGCACGCTGTTATCGTTACTAGAACCATATCGCAAGCCCACGGAGAATATACAACCAAACCTTGTGTGGAAGGATGCGCCGCTTGCGCCAGAGCTGGCAAAGACACGAACATTAGCGATCCGTGTTGCTGCGCGTGTGGAAGAGAAGTTTGGCAATGTCCAGGTACCTTCTACGGCGGAAGACGACGGAGATGTTGATATGGAGGGACTGGACAACGAAGGGAGGCGGAAAGTGGAAAAGGTCTTGGAGAGCTGGTACCATTAAACACTGTGGTTGAGTTTCTTCTTCGGCTTTGATTTGGCGTTTGGATATGATACCCCAGGTTTTGAAATTCGCACAGTAGCATGCATGTCGTTTACAATCAACACGGCTTCCATTAGTGTGCGTACTGTGCGGTCGTCCTCATGAATAACACGTCTCCATCCACTCCCAACTACCCTTAGCACTATTGAGCTTGCGCGCTGACCATTCTCCCCACCGCACTTTCAGCCTCCCTCTCAAACTTCTTCCCCCCGACCTCAACTCCAACCTTGACCCTAACCTTATATGCCCTCATGATAGCAAAGCTACGAAAACTAGGCACCGTCACACCCGGGATTCTCGCCGTAAACCATTGCTCACAAGTCCTTCTCGCTTGTTCCTCCATAACCCCACTGTGCTTTTCCCCCGACGAGCCAGCAATAACGGAATATCCAGGCAACCCAGCAGTAAGTTCCAATGTCGCTGACTCCAGGCAAGGCGTTGAGAGGCGTCTTCCTCTCTATAAACTCCTCATGTTCCTGCCCGGCTACGGCGTACAGCTGGTCTGGCGGCGGCCAGCTTTCATATTTGTTACTCCTGTGCGTGCCCTCTCTCCAGCTATTCGCGTCTCTGTCTCGGGGCGCGCGAAAGAAGGTAAAGTCCAGCAGATTCAATTTTAGAACGGTGAAGGTGAGGGTGGGAGGAATGTGCAGTGCGTTGGAACTTTGCGAAAGCGTGTTGAACGAGGCGCGGAAGCGGAATTCTGCGCCGCTGGTAAAGCTCTCTGGAATCTCCAGGGCGACTTCGAAATCCAGCTTGGGTGTAGAAGAGGAAAACCGGTCGCGGATGCTTTGTCGGATACCGATCTGCGTGTTGCCAGCTAGTAAGGAAGACTGGAGGGTGAAGGTCTTGGGGTAGCGACTTAATGTCATGTGTGGGCCAAAGGGGAGTATGGAGCTTGTAGATTGGAAGAGAACGATTGATGTAGTTGTTAGATCTACTAGGGATTTGCCTTGAACGACACCGATGCCGGGACATATCAGCGTGGCCCTTAGGCCGTATTCGATCTTTGCAAAGTCCGCATCTGTGCCGTCGTCGGTTGGTCTGTTGGAACGAGTATATAGGAAGGTAGGAGGTAGTTCATGTGGTCCGATATCGTATTTCTGGTCGGTGTCGTCTTTGTATTGACCATATCGCGTGTTGCCAGTTCCAGCGGGGAATGTGAATTGAAAGGGAAACATGTAGGTCTGGCCGGGCTCGAACTTCGAGATCGCCTGCTGTTTCTCCTTCTTATCCTTGTTGATGTTGGTGGTTGCTGCATGTAAGATTTCCTGAAATACCTCGAATAACGGTGCGTTGTCCCGCCAATGATGGTAATCAGAGTTTACATTATCACTGGAACTGACATCCTTTCGGTACCATACAAAGGACTGCCCAAAGAGTGAGATTTTCAGCGCCTCGGGCTCGGTCAATGCGATGGGCGTCAGTACAACATGGCCCCTAACGACATCTTCTAGCCTATAGACCTTGTCCGCGGCGTCATATAAATGTATTGTGAAATCAGGAAGTGGCGGTTGAGGGATCTTGCTAGAGCTAAAGAGGCCCATCTCGACGATAGACTATTTGAGATGTCTTAGATGGAGGGCTACTTCATGTGTTGTCTGGGTCCTAGAAGTAGGCAAAAGTATGAAATTGCCTTCGGGTGATGTTTGAATTATGCACTGTCGTGTTGCGCCGTTAGAACAGGACTATCAATGCTAGGCGACAGCTCCATCTGCACAGCCACGTCTGACTTTCAGGCCGACTGACCTCGTGGCACCGGACTCAATATATCAGTAATTACCGCTTACGGTTGCCTGTCATGACTTTTGAGCTGGATCAATCGCAGGTTCGGATTCGATGTGTCGTTCAGTTGTCGCAACCGGATTTGCTAGGTAAGTTGCGGTCGGGTATATTTTTGGAAGAGGGACTTTGAATTTCAGAGCTCGCGAGCCAATCACATCATACCTATTTAGTTATCAAGGTCTACGGACACTACAAGTACGAGAATGTTGCATTTAGCAACCTGCGGTAGTGCTCGCTAACAGAGTAGCACACAGGTCCTCTAGTCTCGAGCCTAGCGAGCGCGTGTCATTTGAAGCGAAAGCGTAGTTCTGTAAGACTGATAGTTTCCACAGTCTGCTTGCTCAGCGAGGGCTGATTCCATCATGTATCGCATCAGAGGGTGCGTGCGTCATACCGAACGACGTGTTTGGGCAGGAGGTTCGCATTTCGGTGGGGTGGGTTCCAATGCGGCAGGTACAAGCGATAGGCCCCCCACCCATGGTATACCATCGTCATCACCCTTTAGTCCAGGCTCGATAATTGCACTCGCTGCTACTCACCAACCTGCGTATACACCATATTGAATTTCGCTAATAATTGCCCCGAAGAGTTGGCACACGACGACAATGTCTTCTAACTGGGAGCAGCTTGCTGCAGACAAACGAACTCGTATCGCCAGCACGATACCTTCGGAATGGTTAATCCGAGACCTTCCAAGCGATGATGATGTTTTCGGATTCCCAAAAGCGTCAGGACTGCTTTCAGCCCGAGAGATCGAGCTGACCGAATCCTCGGCGACTGAACTCGTTGCACAAATGGCCGAAGGGAAGCTAAAGTCGGTCGATGTTACACTCGCTTTCTGCAAGAGAGCTGCTCTAGCACAGCAATTGGTGAGGTTAATAACGTGATGATAAAACAGACACCGCTTAACGGGTGACTAGACAAACTGTGTGCATGAGTTCTTCCCCGAGGAGGCTCTCGCACAGGCTCGAAGTCTGGACGACTATTATGCCGAGCACAATACCACTGTTGGACCTCTACATGGTCTTCCCATCTCGCTGAAAGACCAAATACGAGTCAAGGTACGATGTCCTTCTCTCATTCTCGATGCAATCAAATCTTCACAAGCACACTACGAGCCACGAATCTGACACGGCCGGATCAGGGAAAAGAGACCTCCATGGGTTACGTTTCCTGGTTAGGCAAGTACGACGAAAAAGATTCCATCCTTACAGAACTTCTTCGCAAGGCAGGTGCTGTCTTTTACGTCAAGACAAGTGTTCCCCAGACTTTGATGGTCTGCGAAACTGTCAACAACATCATCGGAAGAACCACAAATCCGCGCAACAAAAACTGGTCGTGCGGTGGAAGTTCAGGTGGAGAGGGGGCTATGATAGGCCTTCGTGGAGGAATCATCGGTGTTGGAACCGACATTGGTGGCTCTATAAGAATCCCATCCGCCTTCAACTTTCTATATGGCATTCGCCCCAGTCATGGTCGGATGCCCTACGCGAACATGGCAAACAGCATGGAAGGACAAGAGACCATCCACAGCGTCGTTGGACCGATCGCTCACTCTGCGGCTGGTAAGTGAATAATATGCACGTCAGTGCTCTCGTCCCAAGAAGCTGACCTTCAAGACCTGAGGCTCTTCCTCAAATCGGTACTCCGCGAAGAGCCCTGGAATTACGATTCCAAAGTCATCCCATTACCTTGGAGATATAACTTGGAGGATGCTCTCAAAGCAAAGCTAAATGCGTCCGGTCTTACCATTGGATACTATACGTGCGATGGCAACGTAAGTTTTCACCCGAAATGCGGCATGGTTGCTTTCTCTAAGAGCACAGGTTCTCCCACATCCTCCGATCCTACGTGGAATCGAACGCGTAATGGATGTCTTGGAACGAAGCCAGCACAAGGTTTTGCCCTGGACTCCATACAAGCATGAGTTTGCAGTTGATCTCGCTAACAAAATTTATGCTGCGGATGGCTCTTCAGTAAGATCTCCCACATTCTGCTCTTACGCAGCTGCATGTAGGTATACGACATCAACTGACAGTCATACAGGATGTGATGAAGGCCATCGGCGCCTCTGGAGAGCCAGCAATCCCGAACATCAGGGATCTCCTTAGCCCAGATATGCCCAAGGCTGACTTGAACGATGTATGGGACATTCATCTACAAAAGTGGGACTATCAGATGCAGTATCTAGCCAGATGGCGGGAGGTCGAGGCCGAGCTTGGTTGCGAGCTTGACTGCATAATTGCTCCCATCAGTCCAACGGCTGCTATCCGGCACAACCAGTTCAAGTACTATGGCTACGCGTCTGCCATCAATCTGCTTGACTTCACAAGCGTCGTCGTCCCTGTCTGCTTTGCCGACAGCAAGATCGATGGTAAGCGTACGGACTACGAACCCTTGAATGATATGGACGCAGCTGTGCAAGCTGAATACGACCCCGACGCGTATCACGGTGCTCCGGTGGCTGTCCAAGTTATCGGGAAACGGCTCAGCGAGGAGAAGACACTCGCGATTGCTGAGGAAATAGGAAGATTGCTAGGAAATTCAGTGACATCTTGAACCATAGTCAAATGCGAGCTTTCTTGAGCATGCGAGAATGATGCAAAAAGTATCACAAGGATGTAAGCTATGTGTTTGTTCAGCAAGGTCAAGTATTGGTTGTATAGGTGGCGTGAAGTGGACCCGGGAATTCCGCCGCTAGCTGCGCAAGGATCCACTCTACCTAATTTGAGCTCGTCACTGCTTCGACCCGTCTCATCTGCCATCACACCAGCAATGCTTCTCCTTGTAGCAGTCCTGTTGGTCATTCTACCGGCACTGACTTACTATGTCTCCACAAAGCTGTTCTACCAAAATGCGAAGAGCACCACGTTGGGAAAAATGCCGCCAACGATTCCGTATCTAGTCCCAGGGGCTTTCCATGCTTTCAGTTTAGCGTATGATGGACCGCAGAAGTACTTTGCGAGGTTACTGTACGACCCTCCATGTAATAGCTACATTGCGAATACTAATATCTCTCAGCAAGGACTATGGCAGCTTCGCACCCTTCGCCGTCAAGGCAGGCCTGCAGCCGTTCATTGTTCTTCGAGACCCTGAGCAAATGAAAAAAGCTATCCAGGCATATGAGCAGCGAAATCCAATTACCACCGGAAAGAACATGCACGAGATCATTTTGGGCTCTCCCCAAGCGGTTGCAAATGCGTACGCGAATGCAGCTATTGATAAAGGAGCTATCGAGCGTGCGCGCGTAGCATCCGCGAGAAAGTACCTAGAGGGTGACTCGTTGACAGCCATAACCAACCTCTACGTTGCAACTCTTTCGCGCAACTTGAATGACAAAATGTTCCAAGTCGGCAGCTGGACCCAGATAGAAGACGTCTGGTCATTCTTTCAGCAAGTCCTCACAAGGTGTTCGATGGAGACCCTCTTCGGATCAGCAATCTTCAAGCAGTATCCTGGGCTCATCAAGGACTATTGGAAGTTTGAAGACGCTATTGAGGGGTTTGTACCGGGAATGCCATGGTTTACGAATTCGACTGCATACAAGGAGCCGCGCGATCGGCTATGCAAAGGTGTTGAGAAGTGGTTGAAAGCTAATCACAGTGGTACTGAATTTGCTAAGATTGGTAGTGACGACGCGGAATGGGATGAACACAAGGGGTTGAAGTTCGTTCAAGAACGCGATGATTTACTTGCAAAAGCCTCCTTACCTCTTGAGGCTAGGACAGCGGAGATGTTGGACATCATGCACTGGTAAGCACCATCTGGAGAAGTGCTATCCGCATAGTTCCAAGAGGTCCTGACACACTTACAGCTCGAACGCGGACCTGATTCCTTCCGCTGTGTGGACAATTATAGAGATCTTACGCAAGCCATATCTAGTAGACCGCATCACTACCATCGTCTCTGAGCAACGAGCATCAAAAGCGACCGCGTACGATGTCAACGGAGTTGCAGCTTTGCCCCTCGTTCGATCTCTACAAGCGGAGGTCAGCCGCCTCCGTGTTGCACAGTATATGACATGTGCCAACGACTTTAGCGAAGTTTCCGTCGGCAGCCAATGGAAACTCCCCAAAGCGTGCAATACAATTTCTTTCTCGCATGATATCGGGTTAGACACCAAAGCGTGGGCAAAGGCCCGGCCATATACTGTTGAGAAACCGTTAGATGAGTTCTGGCCTGAACGCTTCTTGATCCCTGACGATAATGATCCGAAGGCGCGAGGCCAACAGAAGAGCGGAAATAGCGTCGAGGGTGGGAGGTTCGATGCGCAGAATCTCGAGCTGCTGGCCCCTGTCTTTTACGACCAGCAGAGTTTTGGACTTGCTAGCGACTATGCCAGAGCCGTACAAGCAGCAACACTGGCTGTCCTGCTGAGTGAGTTTGAGATGCAGTTATGCGACCCGGACGCGACGGATGCCGCGATGCCTGCGCTGCGAGAGTCCGCTTTTGGGCAGCTACGACCGCAGGAACGAATAGCCGTGCGCATACGCAAACGCCCTTTTGGTAAGGGAAAATGAACGTACCCCGCTTTCCCAAGAGGTGGCACGCCTTGTCAGCAAGGAGTTGGTCATGTAGGCAATGTAAACCATCAGATAAGCTCACTCCACCCTCATTACCACGTTCGTGCAAACCTCGTTTATCCCCCTGGCCACCGTCGAACCGTTACTGCAGTAGCGACTACCAACACCCCTTCATATATGGAGGCAAGTAAGCTCACCATGGTCGCGGGCTTTTTCGCGCTCGTCTCTACATACTGGCTTACCAAGGCTATCTACACCCTCTTCTTCCACCCTTTAGTTGGCTTTCCTGGTCCGCGCTGGGCAGCTGGGTCGTACCTCCCTCAGTTCTACTACGACATCGTGCAAGGTGGGCGATATTACAAGAAGGTCATCCATATGCACGAGGTGTATGATGGGTATTCGCGATCACGCGCAGTCCGCTAATAAGCATGTGCTCACGACATGCAGGACCACTTGTACGAGTCAATCCTAATGAACTCTCTTTCAACGACCCCTTCTTCTACGACAAAGTTTACTCAAGCGGCGGACAGAAGCGCAACAAGAACTCAGATTTAGCAACTACCATGCTTACGTCTCTTATCTCCACCGGCGACCATGAACTACATCGCCAACGACGCGGCTATATCGCCAACATGTTCTCCAAGAAATCAATTTCGGATCTGGAATGGGTCATTCAGTCCAAAGTCAACAAGTTGGTCACGCATATGAAGGAAGCCTGTCGTACCGGGGAGATGCTCATTGGGACTCTCATGTTTGGCAGTCTAGCGGTTGACGTCGTCTCGCATTATGCGTACAGTGAGAGTTTTGGACACTCAAACGCACACTCATCCCCACACCACGTTTGCTGTTTACTAATCGCACACTTTCATGCTCCAGGACAACCAGTAACGGGGTGACGGCATCTCTGTGTCCATGTCAGCTTCTTTGCCTCCTTTCATTATTACATCCCAAGGAAACTGGCTTGATATGCACTTCAACATGTGCTATATTAAAACCCAGCAGACTCACCCTAGTGTACTTGCATCGAACGCACTTGTTCGCCTCTATCTTCCGATCGTCGCGTTGTTCATGCGCGTTGCGTCTGGCAGGAGACAAGGCCGATGGCTTGTGATAGATGGGTGGGAAAGGCGGAGGGTTGGCAATAGTTTGGTCGAGGGGAGGTGATGCTGCAAGTGCGTGCGTGGCGAGAAACCCAAAGACAACGAAGAGAAAGACGGTCAAGGCTGTGCGTAGAGGTTGGTGAGTCATGTTGGGAATGAGAGTTCTCAATGGCCAAGTCACAAACCGTGAAGATGGAAGAAAAGAGCTGTTTTTTCAGATTCGCGATATGAGCTTTTGTAAAGGAAGAAAGGCAACAGGCAAGGACATGGACAAGATGAATAATTGACACGTTGGCTCGTATTGAATTTCCCTATCATCACTATCACATCACTTGACGCCCCATAAGAAAATAGCGTATCCTGCTAACAAACCACGTCTACCAAACAATGCAAGGACCGTGATTGTTACATACGTCGCCCATGCCGTTAGAAGCTAAAACCAATATACATGTGTTACGCCCCCCGTACCACCACACCCGACCCTTCCCAATGAACAACAAAGCCCACCAGTTCACATTTTAATCACGCCTCCATATCCCAATCCAGCCCCGCACAAACCGCCGCCACCCATTTCACTTTGTCGTTGTCCCCCACTCGTAGAGTGAGTTTTGATTGCGTAGGTGACGCAGTACTCGTGAACGCCCCGTCTAGTCTACAGTGAGTTACCCACGGCATTGCATTCCGCAAGCCGTCGCACACAGCATGTTTTCCTTAGCGGCCTTGCATTCACACCAGTTGTGGCAGATTTTCGTCATCCGACAGAAAAACCCCTGTTTCGAATTAGTTCCATCGTGCGGTGAAATGAATTATCAGTGGCCTTGGGAGAAAAGGGAGAATTACTGCCTCGCATCTAGTCATCGATGCGTTACAACCATTACAGATTTTTGTGGGGTTGTCGGTCATGATGCCTCCTCTGCGCTCCATTGGGGATACGAGAGGGGAGGCGCTGGCCACAGCGATGAGCGTGCTTAGGAGGAGGGTTGTGAGTTTCATGATGATTGGTAGCTGGCTTGGTTTGGAGAAGTGGTATAAGAGTGGTGTTTCTTATTTGCGTAGATGGTCGACTGCGTGAGACAAAGTAGAAACATAGGGATGGTGTTTCGAATATTTATCAACATTGAGAGAGAAGTAGAATCGCGTTTTGGTTGCCTGTATTGGTCAGTGGTGAGTTCTTTCATGTTCAATCTGCGACTGTGTGGTGTAGTATTTCCTTGTCGTCCCTTGCATGCTGTTCAGTGGACGGACGGCGGGGCAAAAATAGAGCCGATACGACGATGGAGACTACCCATTCAAGGTGAACCTTCTGATCTAGAATGTTGATAATGCGTACTGTGGTTAGCCAACCCCTTAGATCAACAGATCATCATGGTAAGGTCGCCGGATTTGGCAACAGCTCCTTTGCATTATGTCAAATCGCCGACCGGATAGGCCTTAGATCCTGAGCAATACAGTATGCCTTCCTTACCACTCTGGCTATCCAATACTGCTCCTTTGTATGCACCTACATGCCCTTAACCACCGCGTCCACCTCTCTCGTCCTGCATGCCAATGGCTGGGTCTGGTGCCTCGGGGAACTCTTTCTTCGCCTTCTCCATTCCGCCAGCCGAGTCCCTTCCCTCAGTCGCGTGACCACCACTGTCCTCCTTTTGTGCGCTGCTGAATGTTATTAGCCGGATGTTGCGAGCAGGCACCCTTGTTTCCTTCATCCCCTGCACAAGCACTATGTATAACGTTGGAGATGACTTACTCCATGCCGGCCTTTGCGTTGCTCTCTTGGATGTTGTGCGTGTCGCCCTGTTGGACCTTGTCTTGTACGGCGTGGGGGGTGTCGCTGTCGTATTTGTCCGTCTTGGTCTTTGAATTGGTGCTCAAGTCGTTCGGGTACTGCTTAACCCTTCTTGAGGTAGACAAGGAGAAAGGACGTGCGGATGGCGCGACGAAGCGAAGGGTTCTCGTAGATCGGACCATGGTATTGCGAAACATGGTCGTTCACTTGGCAGCTTCAAGCTGTAGAATACGTAGAAAGGGCGGGTATGTCGTGTATGTGTCGATTGGATCGATTGGACGTATGATGTTAGAGTGGGTGAATGCAAGGAAACAAATGTTCGGCAGAGACCGATGCATGCAAGAGCGAATGACGCATGACGCGTTTGCACATTTCAGCTAACAGACGCAGATGATGATGATGTATGATGATGTATGACGCTGAACTGTACCTGGCATGGATCCCGGCGGTCATAGCTTTCCTTGTCGCGTCTTACCGCATGGGGATGGCATGCTGCCCCTCCCCCACACTTTTGCTATTTGAGCCTCACCGCGAACATTGGGCTAGTGTCTTCGAGCGCAAATTGAGCCCTGTTCATATCAACAAGTGTCAGATGATACACTCACATGAACGAAAACTTTCCACCGCTTCGTCCCCACCTTCAGCATCGGACGTCTTGCGCGAGAGAACAACACGACAGCGACACAACGAGAACATCGACAGCATGGCGGAACACAAAGACTGGAAACCAGAGGACTTTCCCTGTACCCTGTACGTATTATTCTACACCATATGTTTTCATACACGCTAATGTATCTCCAGCACCCTCAACATACCCTTTCCGTCCGCGCACCTCGCCCAAACCGCTCAGCGCGCCCTCTCGGTCGACGCGGAACTCTCGCCCCTCGTCCGCCGCGCCTTTTCCACCACCACGTCTTCTGAACCCTTAGAACAAATCACCCTCCAAGTAGATTACGCCGCAACCACGAATCGCATGCTCCGCGTTGCCGTCAACGGATTCATCGAGAGCATAGGTGTCGTAATAGGCGTTATGAAGGAGCTAGACACGGATATCGTCTATGAACCCACACAAGAGGGACTGGAAGGCGTGCAGGGGTTGGATGCGGCGAAGGTAGGATGACGGGGAACGAAAGAGAGACAGATAATCCTGTGAAACGACAGGGGAAGCCAACGAATCCACAAAGGAGGAAGCCGAGCTGTGGTACATGTCGAGAGAAAGAGGCAAGTAAGTTACGAAGGAGTCGATCAGAGGAACAGCATAAGCTATTCTGCTGTTCGCAGGAGGGTGTAGAGTAAGCGGAGTGGGACACAGAGCGGGCAAGCCATACATGGACCAAAGATGTGGAGATGCACAATCTGTGCTCGATACTGGGCGTCACCGTCCTGGAAAATGGGCGGACGGACGCAAGGAAGGGAACATGTTGTACTCCCCGGTCGAAATGGGTCTCTGATTGCCATGATACAGATCGGACATGAACTTTGCCCGACAACAGTTAAACGCCCGAATGCAACGCCGTTACGTCTTCTGCTTGTACATACATCAATGTCGAATTTCCATGCAAAGAACCTCCGCTTTCGGCATGGCGTATTCTTTCCTCCATTTCGGGTGCATATCCTATTGCTGCATCTTTGCTGGAAGCTCTTCCTCCCCACCATCCTCCCCACTATTGTCGTCCTCAAACTTCCTCTTAGGCGCTGGATTTTCTTCAAGAACCGCCATCTTCGCTTCTAGAATCATCGACGGCGCGGTCGGGGCGTGCTCTGGCGGCTTTTCCGTCGGCACAGGCGGGTAAACACCGTCGTCTCTAATCTGCCAGCCATCGATCTTCAGAAGCTTCCACTTCTCTTTGATCTTGCATCTGACCAGCTCGCCTGTTGTACGCGCATCCTCGTAGCTGTCGTGGCCAGCGGCGCCTCCTTGCTGGATCTGCTCACCAAGGTAATCTGATGCCAATTTGCGCAAGCCAAACCGAAAGGGTAGGCCACTGGGGTTTGGGTAGAGGAGCACCGTGTCGATGATAGTTGGGTGAACGAGACGGATAGTGTTGAGGTCGTTTTCAAGAGCATGGCCAAGAACTGGGGTGGTAGGTGAGACGTGGGAGAGAAATAGATGTCTTGCGGCATGGGGTGAGTCGACAATACGAAGGTCTTTACGAACGGGCTTCGTATTTGCTGGGTCGTACGGTTTCGCATTCAGAAATTGATCTGCAGTAATGCCAGAGAAACGGGTGTTGAAGTCCAACATGTGTCCAAGGGGCCGCACCAGCACATCAACCAGAGGCTTGTGTTGTGGCCATGTTATGACTGTGAGACGAAGCATCTCAAGACCGTTGGTGGTATAGCCCATCTCGCAGTCGAAGCACACAGCGGTATCCTTCGGGACTTTGTCGTTTTCCGGTGTTTCGATAAATGGCATGACGATCGAAAGACGATTTGCATCCTTGACATTATACACGTGAGTATTGTGTGTAGTACAACCCTCTGATCCTACCTCCCCGTTGCAACAACTGAACTTTGTAGGCTCTGCTGCAACGCCTTTTGATTTCCTAGGGAAGATTCGCCTGCCCCAGTGGTGTTTACACTGCCCTCCGGTGGTAAGTGCTCCGTCCTCTTCTCGGCGCTCTGAGAAGACTTGGAAACGAGTGTTGCAGCGGTCGCATTGTTCCCAGCCGCCAGCTGCTTCGAGCGCTAGTTTTGTCTCATTGAGATCGGCGTCGGCAGGTAATCTGGTCACATAGCCATGCTTATCCAATCCCTCTTGTGGGCACACAAGCCTGGGGAGGAATATGATCTCTTCCTTCGGTGTAAGGCCAGTATCGAGCTTCTTGGGCGGTGCTTTCTTTGGTGGCTCTCCACTCTCCTTGGCCATGGCCTCGCGCCGTTCCTTGACCCAATCTTCCGCTGGCATTGTCTTCAGCTTGACCAGTCTCTGTTTAAGTATGTTCTCGTATACTGAGCCATTTGATGTGGCGAGCTTTTCCTCTTCATCGACCGCCAATTTGTTGAGTTGATTAGGTGATAGGTGCAATGCTTTGATCTCAGGTTTGACTGCTTTGAGAAGCTTATCGTTTTGCGGCTTCATATAGGCGTGTAATGCTTTAAGCAGAGTAACTCGCTTAGTGAATGTCGCCGGTTCTTTGTTGAGTTTTCGTGGCATCAAGGCAACAGGAGCATCAGATTTGGCAGCGACCTTGGGTGTAGCTGCGGCCGACGGTGGTGATACTGGTCGCGTAGCGGATACTGGGAGAGGGGCGGACACTTTAGGCGGTGCGGTGTTAGTGGCCTTGGGTCCGTTGTTTGTTGTCGGCCCCTCGGTCTTGGGTGTGCCTGAGTTTATAAGGACGTTGAGATTTGGCGGGGCTGGTAATGGAGCAACCCGCACGGTGGGTGTCTCTCTGCTGTCGTCGAGTTTCAGCCTCTTCGCAATCGGCTCTGAATCATGTGTTGCTGCGATTGGCGATGGAGACGGTCGCGTTGTATATGGCTTTGGCGTGTCGTGATTGAAGATGCAATGAGGTAACTCGCACTTTGCACCAGAAGGACATGCGATATTGGCAAAGCTCCTGTAAGCTGGTATTGAAGGCCACATGTTTGTCCCGAATGCCGTGCGTTCTCTTCTGCAAGTAGGTACAGCGACAAGCTTGATACGTCCTCAACCTACCAGGCTAGAGCAGTTGAGTGGCTATGCGCTGATGGACGCAGTTGTATAGAATCTGGTCGTGCAACTGACGAAGGTCCCACGCCTGACTGCACAGTTCTGCAATGGTATGAGCGAGTAGCGTCTAAGCAATCAACATCTCAATGCGCAGAAGGTTGACGTAGATGCAACGGCGGCTGGTGAAATGGCCGTCGCGATGAGATTAGCCTTGGGATCTCATCAACTTCATCGAGAGTAGTACGACAGAAGCGTGCTGCAACCAAGATTACCAACAAGCTCGAGTACGAGTCTCAGCTGTCCCAAAGAAGCTAGAGTGGGCCAGACGGTGAAGGTGAGTGACGAAGTGAGATGCGCGTCTCAGCCCTGTAGATTCTTTAGCGCCAAATACCGGTACAGGGTCCACGGGCCACGGGCCACGGGCCACGGGCATGTAGTCGTTCATTCCGTCATGACGCGATGATGCAATTCATCTGTCTTTCACCTGTCTGGGGCAAATGATATATGCGCAAGCGCGTTCAGAGTGAATCTGCATACCTATACACCAGTCCAAGACGGTCGTGCTACTTTATCGCGCCATCACTGGTGTCCTCATCGCAGGTGACTTGCTTTCGAGGCTGCGCGCGTCCCGGTCAGACTTGCGCCCTTCACGGACGACTTCTGGCCGCTGGGGCGATATACATATACTGCGCCCTTTGTCCTAGTCCTCAGGCCAGCTACACTTCACACCTTCCACCATGTCTTCCGCTGTCAACACCACCAAGAAAGCTGACCACCTTTGTGTCCTTGTCCACGGGTACGTCTCGGGCCGCCTTATCGCCTCCTTTCATGTCAAGCAGAAGCACTTCCGCTGACCGCAACTAGCCTCTGGGGTAACCCTGAGCATCTAAAATACGTCAGTACTACTCTGGGCGAGAGGTTCCCAGAGGACAAACTGCATGTCCTAGTGGCCAAGCGCAACGCTGGCAGCTTCACATACGATGGCGTCGATACTGGTGGCGAGCGCGTCGCAGAAGAGGTCGAAGGCAAGATAGAGGAACTGGCCGCCGCTGGTCACGACATAACTAAGATCAGTGTCGCTGGTTATTCGCTAGGAGGCTTGATCGCACGCTATGCTATCGGTCTGCTCTATCACAGAGGCATTTTCGAAAAGATACAGCCAGTCGTATGCATCTCCACGACCCGCGAGTACCTCGCACTAACTCTCGTAGAACTTCACGACTTTCGCGACCCCACATCTCGGCGTGCGGACACCTCTCAAAGGCTACCACAGCCACATATGGAACGTCTTGGGATCGCGAACGCTTTCTATGAGCGGGAGGCAACTCTTTGGGGTCGACAAGCTCAGGGACACAGGCCGATCACTTCTAGCCGTGCTCGCAGACCCCGAGAGCATCTTCATACAAGGCCTCGCGCAGTTCAAACACCGAAGTCTATACGCGAACGTCGTCAACGACCGAACAGTCACGTACTACACCGCCAGCATCTCACAAACCGACCCTTTTGTCGACCCAGACGACATCAAGATAAACTATATTCCAGAGTACGAGGATGTTGTTGTCGATGGCGAGCATCCAGTCTCGCCAAAGGAGCCAGAAGAGCCCCCAGCGTTCACACAGCGGTTGGCACAGGGCACAAAAACGATACTTGGACGAGCGACAATTGTCGTAGTTTTGACAGTCTTCATACCATTCGGTGTGTCGGCCTTTCTCATCAACTCGGCAGTCCAAACGATCCGCAGTGGTCAACGCATAAGGCTACACGAGGAAGGCAGATCTGGCATCGATTACGCGCGCTATCGCATACCGCTCATGATCAACGCCGTAAGACGGGAGGCCGAGGGCATGTACGAGAACGCGAACCATGCTCAGGGTCAAGACTATCTGAGCGAGGGCTTTGAACATGTGGCCTCTCCCACCCAACCTACCAAATCCGATGTCGATTCGATACAGGAGCAGAAGAACAGTGTGAAGCTTAACTTCCCCACGCTGGCCCTCACCGAGGATCAATTTAAGATGATCGAGGCGCTGGACAATGTGGGCTTCACGAAGCACCCAGTCTACATCCACAACCACCGACACTCTCACGCGGCCATTGTCGTGCGCATGAACAAGGCCTCTTTCAACGAGGGCAAGGTAGTCATCAAGCACTGGCTGGATAACTTCGAACTGTAGTTCATCTTCTAGCATGTTTTCTGTTTGCATTTATAGCGCGGCGTATGGCGTATCTAGACACAGAGTCTGCTTTCTTATCAGTCGAGTTATACCTCTGTCAACCTATTTACATAGATTCTTCTCATCTACAAATGCTTAATACGTTCCTATACTGCGCTATGTCTTTGTTGCAAAGTTTATCGAGGAAATAAGACGCCTCAGTCCAGCTCAAACTGCTGTCCCGCAAAACAGAACATACATCCTTTCACTACACACCGTCCGCCATTATGCCTACCCAGGTCAATATCCGCTCTCACCACTTCATACTTGGCCGTCTCATACATGCACAACGCATCCTCTTGCTCCTGCGAAACGACCTCGTATGTCCGCCCCTCTACTCGTGACTTAGGGCTGTCGTCGACCAGGGCGTTGTACTTCCCACCCCAAGTCCTCAGCTTCCCTCCATATATCACTGCCGGGACCAGCATATGTTCTTCAGGCCGCGAGCCAAACAGCTCAGCTAGAAACGAAGCATCCGCCAGTGTGCCGTAGAAGAAGTACCATGCAGGGTACTGATCCTGTTTCGGGAGATACTCACACGTGTTGTCAGGGCGGTGATGCGGCAGCATGGTGTCGTACCCTAGAGTCGGGTACGCGGAATCTGGCAAAAGGACCTTGCGTGCCTTGTTGATCGGCGCAAAGACTGGGCAGAGCGTGGGATACGTTTTGACCAGCCATTCTTTGATGGTCGGGATGTCAAGGGCGCGGATCTGGCAGAACTGTGCGATGCCGTCTTCGCCTTTTCCTTGGATGATACGGGGTTGAGAAGGGAGGATGGCGGCGGAAGCGAGGGATTGGTGAGGTGATGGGGTCGCTGATCTTAAATAGGTAGTCTATGTTGCTGGGCTTGCGCGTAGGTACTCCTTTACTTGGACTCTTTTTGGTTAATAGGAGGAGATTTTCTAGTTCGGGTGGCAGTTGGGGTACAGAGGTCTGATCAACTGGCGCGATGTCATCGTTTAATTCGCTGAATGCGTTCATGGCTTCTTGGTCTAGGTCGTCGAGATATTCCATATTATTGTTGATTGTTTGCTTGTCAAAGGTGTTCAGGTGTAGTTGAGTTGTGTGATAGAGAAGAAGAGAAGATAGGATATAATGTGACAAAACATATGAGGTGTGCCCGCTGGAAATATCGTGACTCGACACTGGGCATTTTGACGATAAAAACCATCTGGTACAGAGCCATGGTCGGTGAACTGATTGTACCTATCGTGAATCAGACGATGTTCAAATGGAACAATATACGTGGATGCTTTGGATCAAGGACCACACGATCGTAGAAATGGTAGCAAATGAGTCACTCCAACCTAGTGGGACCATCAAAAGCAATACCCATCGGTATAGAAGCAGGACGTGGAACAAGTCACAGAGATGGCTGCGGTCGCGGTTGTAGATAAAAATGAACTATTCATGTGTCACTCTTGTGCTAATTAGGCGACGCGTGCGACGGTCGAGCAGTAGGTAGAGGGCCCCATCAAACCATACTCAAGGAACAGCCTTGTTGTGTCAACTCTGGAAACACTGCACTGGCACTAATCACACTATTGGATGCTACTCCGACTAAAATTTCAGTTACGGAAGCTTCATCTTCTCCGAATCTACCCAGCACATCGACATCCAGAAAGATAACCACTCTACCAACACTACCAAATCTGCTCCCATCGTCTCGTAAAAGCAATGCTACTAGAGCTACTACCACAATGTCTTCTCCAGAATCACCACCCCCAGAAAAGACTCCAAAACTAGCTACACCAGTATCACAGCTTCCTCCCGACCTTGCTCGCCTAAGCCTGCCCTTAACCGCGCAGCAATTGCTAAAAACTTACATACACACGGGTCAGATCTGTCACCCATGCTACATATCCTTCTATGGCTCGCTTGTAGATTCCGAATTCATGCAAGCAATTCTAAACCTTGCGGCACTCCCGGCCACCAGGCCTGCGACGATCTCTGGCTTCTAAATTAAGATGTAAAGCATATACCTAATACTGGTACCTGGCGAGGGTAGAGTATTAGGGGTGATGTAGGAGATGCAAGAGGAAGATCAGCTTACACGTTTGCAGACTTACGAGACTGCTGCTTACAAGTAGACTAGGTGTGAAGCGACTCACTCACGTCTTACCGAAATGGCTTGACAATTGATATTGTGCTCCAATATTGAGCTACATTCGCCACTTCCATAATGTCCGATGAGTTTGCTTAGATCGTGAGTATTTGCTCTCAATTTCCAACTCGCATGTAGTCTAAGAACGCCAACGCGTGAACACACCCTCCTGTCATTTGCCCCTTAACCCACCCACGTGAGATCGGAACGAAGCGGCCTTGGAAAAAAGCTTGTTTCATGTCAACCACCAAAGTGCAGGGTTGTTTAGCTTCTTGGAAACCCCGAGGCCGAAGATCGACATGGGGATCCTCGGTGCTGGGAATGTGCTTACTTTGACGGTGTTTGGGATCTAACTGGGCGCATGGGCAGATCGTGAAACGTTGTTAGCATATGAGGGTAGTTTTTTTTTTCAACTTCGTTTTTAGATTTCTGTAGCTGATGCGGCATGGTCTTTGTATAGTATGTTTAGTGTTGGTGAATATCAATACGCGTTCGCCTTGGAGTTCGCTGTGACGTCGGTGATTGCGCGGTATTAACTACGGCCCCACCTAATTTGAAAGGGGAAAGATAGGACCAAGACTTATTGTGCTGGTCTTCGTGTTATAGTCTTGAAGAACCAAAGTGTGCATTTTGTAACAGATTTTTCAATCCAAAAGTAAAAAGTATACAAGGACGAACAACGTAAATATGTCTCACAGTAACGCTCAAAGCTACCTATACTGATAATCTGTCATAAGGTGAGGAAAAAAGTGGCCTCCAAACCATGCTCTCGCACACATACGCCATGATTGCTGAAATTCGCCGTTATGGTATATTGCCCCCAAAAGTTGTGAAATCCAAATCGTCTTGAAACCGGTGCTCATGAAATCCTACTTCGTACTCCTACAAAACGCCCGTAAATCCTACATGGTGTTGAAAAGCCGGATATTTCGCTAAGTTGCTGCTCGCCGTGAAATCTAATATGTATATGAGAGTGTCATGTGGTGGTGGTGGTGGTGGTGGTGCTGTGTCGAGGTGGTCTCATATCGAATCTATAGCTTCCTGAGGCGGATGCTTGACCCCTTTCTTCGGGTTGCCTTCTTTGAGACATATCCCTTGTTTTCCGACTTTCTCTTGTAGGTAGTGGAGCCGGTCGGTATCGTTCTCGTCGAAGGCGAAGGCGCCGCTCCAAAATCCGCAGTCGATGTTGGTGGTCTCGTTTCGGAATAGGACCTGGGCTTGTGCTGCTAAGTCTACTGGTGGAACTCCATGTTCGGATTCGCCAGATTTCTCGCCGACCAAGTCAATCTCGCTGTGACCCGGCATGTGGTGGAAAAGCTCCGAATTCAGCGTCCAGCAGCGTAGTCCGCGACTGGGGTATTTGCTTCGGGTCAGAGGGTTCTCGTTCTGCCACTCTGGCGTAGGAGACGGGGTGTTCTCTCCCTTGTTGCATGCGTGGAGAAGGGCAACATCGAATGCGCGAGGTCCCGACTTCCTCAATTTCGGTGGAGCGAGGTCGTTGAGAAGGCGTTCGGCGCCGCGGCGAGTGATGGCGTATCCGAAAGAGCAGAGTGGGAATTTGGATCGGTGCATGACGCGCGCTCCCTCGGGCATGCCCAACAGGCGGAACAAATCCCGTGTGAAGGGATGTAGGTCAGGCCATGCGGGCAGGGTAGGGTCCTGGTATAGGATGTGTGGCATAGCGGTCAGATTAAAGGACTGGCGGTCGGTCTTGGGCCCGTCCTCGTTGACGATATCGAAGTAGTCGCCGCAATGGCCGAGATAGAGGAGGTCCCAGGCATCCTGGTCGCCCCAGTACTGTGTGCGGTTGCTGGCGGCGTTGACATAGGGGTGCTGGGAGCGCGGTGGAGGAAGGAGCTGGCGGGCAGCGCTTGCCGCCAGAGGAATCTGAACACTGCGCAGACGGATGTCCCAGTCGACGTCGTCCTCGAGAATGAGGGCCGTCTCGAGGCCGGAATCGAGAAACCTGGATAAGCGAGTTAGCAGCAGCGCTGAAGAGACGGATGCACGCCAAGACGGCTGCCAGGCAACATGGATAGCTTACCACTTGAGCGCGTTGTGGTGCCCTAACCACGCTAGTATGGATCCTTTCTGGACCTGCTCTTGCCCGTTGATGAAGCGCTGGACATCGCCTTCGGTCCATTCTGGCTGTGGCGGGATGGTGAGGTCAATGTCGGTAACGTTGGCGGCCTGGATGAGCGGCTGGCGGCGCGAGGAGCCTTCCTTGGAAACGACGACGACGGCGCCGAAGCCCAATGTCCTGTTGGAGGGTGCTTTTGCAGGTCGCGACTCAGCAGACGACATCCATTGCAAATATATGTGGTCAGTGTCTCTGCTGTGGTACCATGTTCCAATGAGGACGAGGACGAAGAGCAGCAGCAGCGGTGTGGGCCGTTTCCTGGATGCAAGCATGCCGGGCTATATTGTGTTGCGAAAAGTTGTTGTTGGAAGAGTGTTATCAGACATGTCCGCGAAGACTCGAGGTGGAGGGGGGAAGCAGGTTAGGACAGTGGCTGGCACTGGCAGGACCGAAGCACATCTGTTTGGGCGACGGCTATCTCTAAATGTCGCAGGTCGCGGCGGGAGCAATACGGGTACGTACCAGGGTGTGGCACCGACATTGCGTCTGGTAAGGTGTATGTTACCGTGTACATAAACACCGTATCAGGCTACGTTGGATTATTGCGCATGCAGCCGGGATTACCATCATTTCACCACGGGCCAGGTGGGCGCTGTGGTTGCAGGCTGATTGTGCGACTTGCCAGCTGAAACTGGCCAAAAGCCTCCCCAAAAGAAAAGGCACGTCTGACCGGTCCCATGGACATTAGCTTGCGCGCTTAGATTGCGCTTGAGCCTTGCACTTGGCGTGTTGTGTCTTGTACAATGTATCCGAAATTATCCATGGTTCCCCAAGAACGGGCCGTATCACGTGCACGGCATCGGCGCCGAGCTCCACGGGCGATCATAGCAGGCAAGCCGCGCCACATGCTTGGCTCAGGGACACGCTACCCGTGATGCGCCTCATTCGACACGCCTACGGGTCTACGACGACGACGACGACACTTCCGGGCCCGAGTTCTGCATCTCCAGCACGACGACGACGACGACGACGGGCCGTGACTATTGTGCGACTTTGTTTCTGTAGCCCTGTCCATCCTGTTCTGCCGTCTCCTGCCCTCTTACTTGCTAGTTTGTGCCATGCTGTGCGCCGCTGCACCCTGAAACTAGTCGCGCACCGGCTTCTTGTCCTCCGCATCCTCCCCTTCTCCAGCCCGCCCATCCTCGATCTGCGCCATACACGGCCGACCCAAGGCAGAGACACATCCATCCGCTCCTCGGCCGCACCACATGCCCCTCCACTCGCTGCGCCCATAGTTATGGCCACGTTGGGCTCGCCCTCGCCCCCAAATTCCCCCTCGAGAACCATGCGCCGTCGCGGCTGGGCCAGAAAGGTTGAGCGATACTGCTGCACCGCCGTCACCTACTTCCCGCTGGTCTTCGTCTACGGCCTGACGTCGTGGGCCGTATGGGTCCAGGCAGGCATTGGCTTCGTGCCCTCGAAGAATGTCTGGACGGGTGCGTCTCCCTTCAATTTACATGTCCCAACGCACATTTATCTCGTGTCCAATGAGACCACGTTACGTGAGGATGGGCATCGCAATTACTAACACGTTGGACAGGCAAGTCCTCGTCCGCCCTCGGCATCTTCTTCTTTCTCATGCTCAACTGGAGCTACACCACCGCCGTCTTCACCGACCCCGGATCACCGCTCAACATCAAAAATGGCTACAGCCACCTGCCGTCGCAAGAAGGAGGGGATATGCAGTATACGTCCTTTACCGTCAAGGCTTCCACGGGTGAACTGCGCTTCTGCAACAAATGCCAGTCCAAGAAGCCTGACCGATCACACCACTGCTCCACGTGCAAGCGTTGTGTCCTGAAAATGGACCATCACTGCCCGTGGCTCGCGACGTGCGTTGGTCTCCGCAACTACAAGGCTTTTGTGCTTTTCCTGCTATATCTCTCCCTCTTCTGCTGGGTGTGTTTTGCGACATCTGCGACATGGGTCTGGAGTGAGATACTCAGTGATGGACAATACACCGAGTCCTTCATGCCCGTCAACTATGTCCTGCTTGCCGTGCTATCCGGTATCATCGGCCTAGTCATCACAGGCTTCACTGCATGGCATCTCTGGCTTACAGTCAGGGGCCAGACTACTATCGAAAGCTTGGAGAAGACGCGCTACCTCTCACCACTCCGGAACACGATGAAGCACCAGCTCAACGACCGAAACTACGTCGACGCACAAGCCAACGGGCGCCTGAGCGTTGGTGACCAGTTGCGCGAGATCCACGCCAACGCTCTTCCGGGAGTAACCAGACCTGAGGAGGGCGAGTCGCCTTCGCGCTCTACGCAGCGCTCCCCCGTACCAGGCCATGCGAATGGCTACTCGCACCCTCACTACCAATCCTACGAGTACCGAGAACGCCAGCAGAACCAAGACCGCTACGACAGCTATCTTGACGAGCGCGATAACGAGATGCTACCAAATGCATTCGATCTTGGCTGGAAACGCAATGTTGCACATGTCTTTGGCTCTTCGCCGTTCAAGTGGTTCGTGCCGCTTGTAACCACAACAGGAGACGGATGGTCATGGGAGCCCAGTCCGAAGTGGCTGGCAGCGCGAGAACGAATCAAACGGGACAGGGAAAGGGAAGAGCAGACACAGAAGCAGCGTGAGCGCGCTGCGGGTTGGGGCGTCGATACTCCTACTGAAGCTGAGTTTAGGGGTCCCACTCGCGCACCAAACGGATGGATGCCCGGCCAATACAGTCAGCCTCCCCCGCGAGCCACAAGACAACCAGAATGGCAAGCTCCCCTCAGTCGTGGCGAGCAGACCCAATACCTCACCACCTCCAACGGCATCGCAAAAGGCCCAATCGACGGACGAAGAAGCCCGAACAAAGCCGACCAGATACTAGGAAGAGAACGCGGCATGTACGCCGATGGTGACGTACAGCTCCAGACTATCGATAGGAGGAAGTTTGACCAATACAACTACATATCTGAGGATGAAGACGACGATTACGATTACGAAGTGTCTAGCGACGAGCAAGCGGTCGACCACCGGAAAGCGCAAAAAGTGCAAACCATAACTGCACCACCAAAAGGAACGCATAATTGGAATGACATACCAGATGGGTTCCTAGACCCAGCGCCCAAGGACAGGAAGAAGAGCACGAGCCGGGAACGGTCACGGAAAAATGGGGAGTGGGATGACTGGGGGACATGACACGTTGAACGCAATGGATACGATGGCATGTTGATATGTTGATATGTACATTCGGGTGTTGCATAGCATGGCGTTCATCTGTGGCGTTTTTTGGTGTTGCATAGGAATGGAGTTGTTTAGATACTGTCATTCTGACAAATCAAGAGATATTCCTACCCCATGGCTTTTTCATCTCCACAATATGCGATATCCTGGTGGCCGTACGACGTTGGATGATTGATTGACGAATCATCTTTTCCAGCCAAGCTTTGACCCCGAGTTCTCAAGGTTCGGTGATAAGTTTCGATAGTATCCGCCACCAACACCTCATTTCCCGGCATGTCCCGCGCCTCTCAAGATACGACTGGGAAGGTGGATACACACTGCCTTGGCGTGCGAGTTGTCTGCATTCTAGACCTCGTGCATGCTGGTAATTCCAATGCTGCGGCACACCCGTAGCGCTTACTTGTTCTCCTTCCTACATAGCCAAACAACCGATCTCACCCCTTCCCTTCATCTCCAGCGGTGGTCTGCGCTCCCCTGAACTCCAATCTCTCAATCACCTTCATGATTTATCATCGCCTCCCTCTTGTGGTTAGGTCTGGATGAACATTCGTGCCTTCCTTGGGTGTGTTTGCGTTCTCATTCTTAACCCCTATTATATTACTGCGTGTGGGTTGAGTGGCCGCGCCATGTTGCTCAATATGTAGACGGATGTTCTCCTTGATGTAGAAGTACGTGATGATGGTGATGTATAGTCTTCGTGACATATCATATTTTGAGCTTGTCTTAACACGCAACCACTCGCGCCAACGTTATGAGACTGGCTACGAGTAGGTCAAGCGACGGCGTCTTTTGTTATTAATGCGGCAAGTAAATATCATTCTTCCACTTGTGTATCTTTGCGCACTCGCATGCTTGCCGTAATAGAACTACATTTCAACCACCATTCGGGAAGCTGACCTAGACATCACGAAACCGATATCTGCACATATGCCCGCCACGAAAAGCCATGTGCGGGTCGTATATTCGAGACTTGTCTTCCGTGATTCTCCTTCTACGCCTCAAGAGTTTGAAGCTTTGATTGCGACTGGAATTTGGTAGACTGTTTCACGCGTCAGTGGTATCTGCCATGGCAAACAAACCATTGGATCAAACCATTGGATCGTTCCCACTATATGATGATCATACTCTTGCTCACACCGTCAAATCCACCAAGACCTTAATCCAAGATGAGCGTCAATTCCGGACTCAGAGCCCAAGGCCTAGCCGAAGCTGACCTCCCCATTCTTCGCTACATTCACATGCTCGCCGACAGTACTCTTGCGCCCGAATACAAAGTATCCGTCCTGGTCCACCCAAGTTATTTCGACGACGATGAATTTCTGGCTACGCTTATTGCTCGATCTACCACAACTGAGTCAAAGGTCTTCGATCTTGGACTGCATGAGGGCAAGACGAGAGAAGAAGCATTGTTGGGGCTCCTGCACCAGCTGGAAGAGACGGCAGCCAAAAAGAGCCAAAACAGCACGATGGACATTTGGGAAGAGTGTTATAGGTTGAAGATGGCCAAACAAGAAGGGCTGGAGCAACTCGTACGAGCGAGCAGCAAAGATTGTGGACCAGGATGAATACAGGATGTAATCAAAATTAGGACACATAGTATGATAAACAAACTGACTTCATGATCAGGTCAAAAAATAGAAAATGAACATGATAGTGATCGTCAGCCTGACATGTGCTTCTTTTGCAACATAGTGTCGTTCAACTCGGAGGAACCAACCACTAATTATGTCTAATTACAGTCATCCACTGAAAGTGCCTCTGAT
Organism: Alternaria brassicae; assembly: GCA_004936725.1. Lineage (NCBI taxonomy): Eukaryota > Fungi > Ascomycota > Dothideomycetes > Pleosporales > Pleosporaceae > Alternaria > Alternaria brassicae. The sequence goes on along the minus strand of CM016505.1, from coordinate 575,627 downwards.
GAATTCATACAGCTGAAAGCGTGGCACTCATCTCCCGAACCTGTTCCTCGCACCTTGCATTGTCACAAAAAGTTTGCTTGCTCGAATAATACCACTTTCTCGCTTTTCCCGCCTCACTGTACGACCAAACAAACATACTCTCGTACTCCACAGGTCCCAGCAGGTGACACTAACCTTCACCGGTTTCTCGCCATATAGACCCCCACCGATCGCTATTTCTCAATGCATCCCGGTGGTGAAGACTGCAGATGGATTCCCTGGCGGCAAACATGCCGGAGCGCTTAAGCCGATCCCGTGAACCGCTTCCAAACTTACGAGGTGAAGATGAGGCGGAGATCCGATACCTCGTTGACCTGGTCGAGAGTAAGTAGCAGGACGACCATACCATCACCTCTTGCATTCGCTGAATGGCATCTTCCCAGCGCAATCATGGATCCTATCACCCCTCAAACCACCCTCCTGCATCCTCGGCCGCCACCCACCACCCAAAGACCCCAACGCCTCCAAACAAAAGGCCATTGACCCTTCTCTCGCTTTCTGTGCATCACTCTACAGTATCGGCCAAGGAGGCATCAGAAGCTTAGAAGTAGGTCCTGAAGTGGGTAGGAACAGGAAGGAAGCATTAGAGCGATTATTGGAAGTTGTGGAATTAGAGATTGGCCGTATGATGTTGAATGACGATTATCATGCGCGCAAGGCGGCAAAGGATGTCAGTGGTTCTACTGGGGGTGGTGGCGTTAGCAGGAGTGAGAGAGGATGAACATTCTTTAGGATAGAAAAAGGATGGTTTTGCGACGTACTTATCATGACCTACTGGCCATGGATAATTCAAGAATTTACCTTGTTCTTACGCTACACGTCGGAAACGTTACTCTCTCCGCTCTGTCAAGTGACCGTTATCGGCGCGAGCCTTCCCTTTGCCCTTGTTCATTTTTTTGGTACTCTGAATCTTTGGCCTTGGCATCTGGATCAAACACTGCGGACTGATTTCGCCTCAGGAAGGGTCAGATCGTAAAAGTGTACTGATGGCTGTGGTTAGATTAGTAGAAGACAAGGCACACAAGAGAATGATAGATTTGAAAGGCAAGAATGCAGGATTCATATGACGCATGTCCATCTTCATAGCTTGGCTTTATCGTCCAACAACGGTATGCCAACCGCCTCTTCCAGCTCTTTAACAGCGTCTTTTGTCTTGCCCAGGTTCACTTTGATCGTTCTCAGCCCGGTCTTCTTCGCGAACTTCAAATTTATTCCGATATCGTCCAGGAAGAGCGTGTCACCTTCTGTGACTCCTCCCATCCCCTTCTTCCTTGCAATCTTGTCCATTTCCCGTACCGCCAGCTTATACGCCTCCGGATCAGGCTTCCTAACGCCAACCGCCGCCGAACCGAGGAAAATGTCAAAGCACGTCGTGATATCTGTGGAATCATTTGCGTAGGGATTTGGACTTGGTGGGTGGACAAGCTCTTTAGTGAAGAGCTTCCCTTCGTCGTCGAGGATACCCGTGGGGAATGTAACGTTGTTGCTGAACGCGCCCAAGACGAATTTTCCACTCTCGCCTAGCTTTCGTAGCGCAGGATACATGTAAGGATCCGGTGCTCGACTAATCTTCATCATGCGCCAGAACAGCTTCTTCGCGTCAATATCCGGCACCTGTGGCTTCCCACCCTCAATGGCCTGTCCATCGCCGACGCTCTCCTGTTGCGCAAGCTTCTGAAGCCATTGTGACCAGACTTCTGGGCGCATAAGCTGTTGCCTGAAAGAGGCGAACCAGTCGTCATTGAGTTCGACTTCGCCGCGCTCGATGAGTTGCCATGCGCCTGTATCGTGAGGCCCTTTCTGGATCGCGTAGTTTATGTAGCCGATAGGAATCTTGTTCGCGATTTCATAATCAAGTATCGCTTGGAAGGGACTTATTACCTGAAGATGAGAAAGTCAGCCATACTAGTCTTGTCGAGCGTGGTGATGAAGGACGGTATGAACTGTGTTTGGGAGGCACATACGACTACTCCACCAATATCGAACAGGATGGCTTTTGGCGGCTTGTATGAGGAGGCCATGATGGTTGCAAGTTGACAAAGTTGACAAGCATCGCTATGCAAATATCACGGCGTCCTGTATGACGTCGTCATGGTCGGCATTGTAGGAGTCGTGAAGTGTCGAGATACCTCGGCAACGGATAAGCTCTATCGATGGCGCTACCTAGTCCCCGTAAACAGTTCAACCTCAATATCTTTCGCACATCACACATCATCTCGAGTTGTATAAGTGTTTAGTAAATTGCAAGATCCTTAACGAACAATTTTAAAATGCCAGTCTGGAGTACACTATCTTGTATATTCTTATGTTACCACTATCTACACAAAGAAGAAACACCGCGATCAATAAATTCAAAGTATGAAGAGCATCTTATATTTGATCGAAGCTGCGAACCCCCCTCATCCAAAACTGCCTTCTGTTCCGGTGTCTCTTACTCTTTGGCGGCAACGTGGAAGCGATATCGCTCATCTCATGGGTCGCATGAGCACAGGCAAAATTCTGAGCCAAAGGCACAGGTTCGTTAGGCATAAGATTTATGACAATCTCTCCTTTTTGCTTTTTTCCAAACAATGAGTTGGAAGTGGATTCACTCTTCACCAAACAGTAGTCATACTCAGCCCTCGTACTCATATTCAGCACTAGTAGGTTGGGGGTTGCGTTGACTTGCCGCGTGTCGTTTTGCGGCAGCCGGACCTTGGGACACTTCCGATCCGTTAGCCCTGGGCCATTGTGCAGTCGCGTACGCGAAAAGTCGCCAATTGTCTCACCGTGCTGAACACTGTCAATCATAATGTCCGTCTCGCCGGCGTTCTTGACCCATTCTCGGTGGATGACATGCTCGAAGTACTGACGGCGCCTGCGTTCAAACTCAACGCAGGCCCTTGTTGCCTCGTACAAGTAATTTTGATCATCCCCAGCAGCAAGGAGGTGTATGAGCATGCGCTCAAGGGTCAGGAGACGAAATGAGCCCGTATGCGTTAAAGTAGCCAATATTTACGAACAGCTGATTCATGATGTCGCGGCTCTTGATGAGTGCAGGGACAAGAGCCTCAACATCAGCTAGGGTAACTGAGTACCAGAAGAGGTATTCTAGAAGAGGACGCTCGCCTGTAGCTGGTAGATCATTCAACATCTGCTCCATAAGCGCCGAAAGTGGGAGTGAAGCGTCTACTTCGACGCTGTATGTCGAATCAGCTTCATCGTCCAACGTATGGTCAAACTCTGATGCTTCAGAAGTTGGAGATGAACAAATAGAAGACTCTGACGATGCTAGATCGATACAACACTACCATGGGACGTGACCGCCCAGGCTTGGGGGTGTAACTTGTGACTCAAACTTGGACATTTCCAGGAGATTGTATGGCCGGAAGTGTGTCAAAACTACGGCGAGACTAGACTATTGACAATGATTTGTGTCAGAAGATGCGGCTCAACCCGTAATAATTGGAATGTTGATGATGATCTATGCTGGAAATAATTCATCCGAGGCTATGTTGAACGAAGCGTGGCAATACCTGGGACATTGTGTTGACACCTAGCAGCGCATTGATGGAGAATGAATCTATTGTCGACCGGGTCGAGTATGATGTGCATTGTGAGACTGAACTTCATACATACACAATGTCTCGTAAAGAGCAGATATCCCCGGAAGTTTTGACATGATACATAGACAAGAGTAGAATTAGAACCCGATATTTCTTGTGCATCCCACGGGATGGTCCAAGTTGAGACAGCTGATCTCGTACGTGGGTAGCCTGCATCTTCAACTGCAGGGAAGCAGCTGCACTCGCAAAGACTGATACTTGAATTGTTGCAAGTCAGTGCAGACCAATACGCTTGATGATCCGGGGAAAGCGCCCTACTAGCGAAGCTTTCGCTGCTTCAAGAAACGCGCGCTTGTGTTGTTGGTACATGGTGATGACAGTCTCAGCACGTTCGTCGTTGTTCCGCAACACCTCGGTCTCAACGGAGAGTTCAATGTTACCCCCAGCCGGCTGTGTGTTCACGATATCGAAAGTGACAGTGTTGTATAGAACTGCATCAACCCAGCAAGGGCAACCAAAGTTTGACCAGATCGCATCAGACTATGATAGATCTTGATATATTCGCTGATTGTCTGCGGCCTTGTGTGTTTAAGACTGGCAAGCTGGTTGTGACACGTTGGGTCCGTGTCTGGTGAAAGCCCGATATCAGTATGGGTTGTTAATAGGTAGAACTATGTACGTTGTGCAGAACCCTTACTCATACTCCGACGAGATGACGTTCACTCGCGTAGTTGTTGAGAGTTTAACTCGTCCTCAAAGCGCGATGGTGCAGTAGCGTAGAAGGATGTGCATATTTGAAGGTTTCCATCTGCTCATGGCGGATGGGTAATATAATGTGTACTTCGCCATGCACGCGACTTGTTATCTTGCTTGCTGCTGCTACGAGAATGAAGCCTCAAGCCTCCCAACTAAGCTCGTAGCCGAAGACAGTCCGGCGAAGAAGCTCGTCCTATTTTCGGTGAGTGATGTCTCGAGTCACATTATTCAAAGCACTCACCCCTGGATCTTCCTCGAACATGACCTTCTCCATGACCTTTTCGAACATCTTGGTAACGGTGAATCCCACTTCTTTGGCCAGATGGAAGAAAGCCAGATCCTTTTCGTATAACCACGGGCGGTATGGTGTAAAGAAGACGTATGCTCGGGATGCCGGCGACTTCTTGAGAGTCAGCTGCACGGTCTTGATGAGTTTGGCATGTTCCGAGTGGTTGAACAGAAGATCGGCCAGAATGAGAACATCAAAGCCCGACCTATCAGGCAGATGCTTCATCAAGTCTTCAGTAGGCGCTCCCCAGAGATAGCCCTGTGCGCATATTAGTGACGTCCGCTAATTCTGAGCACAGTCACAAACCTCCGCTACTATCTTCGGTGGCTTGGAGAGTAATTTGCAATGGTCAGCATTGTAATGTAGGTTTTCGACCAGCTCGGCATCGGGATAGTCCGTGACGACGGTTTGAGCGGCACCGTTGATAGCACAGACAAGGCTCGGAAGTCCAGCTCCAGCACCAAGCTCAAGCACCGTTCTATCCTTTACCAGTTTATCTGCATGCTCCTCAAGGTAATCGGATATGGTTCGCCCTGCGTTCCATAGAAAGTGGCCCTGAATAAGTCAGTGAGCGTGCTGAGATGGTGCATGGCCATCAGAAGTCAGATAAGGGCAGATGCGGTTCTACGGTCCTTCTAGAAAACTTCCAGAAGGTTGGTCGAGGATCAAATGCATAACTTACCCACAAAGGGTTATGACCAACCAATCGAACAGTGAGCTCCTTGCCGGAAAGCAGCTGATGAGACGCGAATGTTGCCTGCTTCTGTGGTGCATAGAAATCAGTAGGCTCCTGGAACAGGTCCAAGCTCTCTTCACCGGTCTCGGAAGACATGGTGGAAGGCAAGGCGTGACGAAGAGATGGTCTTGGCGAAGGTTGTATTTTGGGTGTTTCGAAGAGAGCAGGCACCACACACATGGCACGTGCGCGGTCAACCAGCCATCGCTACCGCTACACCTGTCCAAGTCGCGTCCCAGATAAAGTCTACCTTGGAATGAACGGACCGTGGTCATCAATGACATTCGAAAGCTGGCACATTGACTGGGTCTACGGCGCTTTCGTCGGCTGTGGTGGCGGGGGGTTCCACCAGCCCTATGGCGTGGAAGTGCCTCAGGTGGCTGCAGAGCCAGGTGACTCGACAACACCAATGGCGCCCACACTGGCTGCAATCATCGTGGTACTCACATGCCTGAAGCGAGCCAAGAAGGGTCCAGCCGGCGCAAGATTCCCCACGCCGGGCACGCTCCAATGATATACCCGGCGGCCGCAGCGGTTCTCCTGACCACGAAGCACGCAGGCGCGGGCGCTGCTCTCCGTAGATCACGTTCGCTTCTTTCACACTGCGCATACTCTTTATACCGCGACACTTGCTCCGCTTAACCTCCCTGCTGAGGTCACAATCTTTGCTGTCCAGCTCCAAGTTCTCACGTGCTAACTTGTGCCGATTCGAGGCGACCAACACTGCTTAGTAAGAAACTTGCTCAACGCTAAGCCACTAAGCCTAATCCAACTCTCCGCCAAACGTCGCACCCATTCAGTTCACCACAAACCTTCGAGCGCCGACCAGCAGATCCCACGCCTTAACGCCTGAAGTTCCGAGTCACCCATCCTTCTAGTGGGGAGCTGTGACAGCTTGTGTTTTCTCGACGTGTCCAACTGGAGTTGCACTTCCCACCAGCCGCCGAGCCTGGTCAAGTTGTCATTTCTCCAGACCGCATCCTGGGTGATAATCTAGTGGAACGAGCGCTTTGATTCCGCTGGCCTTTGACTGAGGACCCCAAGGGTCTGCATGTCCGACGTTCCCCCGGGCATACGATCCACTCTTCGTCCGTTCCAGCTCAAGATCGCTACTGCGTCAACCAACGCTTGTGCTGATATAGTATTATCACCGACACTGCGGGAAGCCGACGCCAACTATCAGACTTATCAACGCTCCAGCCGCCTGGAGCTGGACCCTCTACAGATCACTTAGGCCAAGCCGGGTACCAAGTCTACCTTCTCTTTTGGACACCCACGTCGGACCACATTCGAGCCTGAAGGCTGTCGGCTACTTTCCCATGTGGCGAGGGTCATACGTATAGCCTAGGATCTTGCCTCTCCAATTTTCGCCCTGCGCGCCACTGCACCTTTGGGCAATACTCTTACGTGCGCAGTGTACAGTAAGCTTGGACTTAAGCTCTTTCTCACCAGCAGTCTTACTTTGTCCCAGATACACGGCGCAGTTGATGGCTATATAATGTGGATTGAGCAAGTTATTTTGGCCTCATCATAGCCCCGCATCATGTGGGCCGAAGTCAACGGAGAGCGCAAGAAGGTCGCCTGGTAGGTTCACCCATCTGTTTGTCTCACCCCTCGTTCAATCCTGTCCTACTATCCTCTTTGTTATTTGTTGCGCACACACTGCATCTGCCCGGAAAATCCTTTAGCGACTGCGACTTGCATTGAACTGTCCAGGGTTTTTATTCGCTATATTCTTTGACTGACATTGGATAGCGGCCCGTGCATCCGCGGTCATCGCTCGTCGAAATGCGATCACAGAGATCGAGTGTTGGTTGAGGTCCGAAAGCCTGGTCGGCCGTTGAGCAGCTGTCCACATCCTACTGGATCTTGTAGTTGCGAGCGTGTTGTCATCAACTACACGATCCCCAAGGCATCAGAATGCGCTTGTCCGTCAGAACGAGCTTCGCCCACGGCTACCGTTGCGGGAAACAGTCGAATCACGAAAACTAGGCGTAAATCTGCAGCACCTACCCCATACAACCTCGAGAAGGCCATCCAGGCTGGCTTCGACGCCAAGACCGAAACCTCGTCATCAATCACCTACACACCCTCCGAAGCGAGCAACAGCAACGGTGCATCACTCCCTTCAAGTGCAAGCTCAACGCCACGTTTACTTCCTGCGCAGCATGAGCCTGTCTCAAGTTGCTGCAAGCCTAGACCGATTCTATCGCCAGTCCAGGAAGGGGGGTGCTGCGGTAGCAAACCGAAGCCAGTTGTAGAGCCGCCAATACAAAAGAAGTCTTGTTGCTCATCACGCAAACAGGAAGATCCGCCTGTAAATGGCCAGTCCCACGGCTATCAATATGTGGGACACCAATTTCAGTATCCACCCCAAGCGGTGATCCCACAGTATCCAAACTTCCATCCACAAACACCGTCTGCTGTAACGAATCCCTTTGGCCTTGGCACCCCAATCTACAATCATGCGGCAGCAGCCTACCATCAGTACAACCCTGTATCTATGAGCCCGGCCACGAACAACTCCATGTCTCCGTCCGTTGCCAGTCCGCAAATCGGGCCACACGTCCCCGAACACAACTGTCGTTGTGGGGAGTCATGTAGCTGTTTCGGGTGTGCAGCCCATCCGAACAATCCAACAATGATGGAGTATATCAGGATCATGGCACATTTCCAATACAATGGCGGGTTCGGAGGCATGGCTCCACCTCTCTATGACATGCCTACGTATCCTCATCAACCAGGATACGGAGCGGAAGCTGGCATGAGCTTCAATACCATGCCACAAGGTTTAACAACATCTCCACCGGCGCAAATGAGCTTTCAACAGAGCGCGGATATGCCAAACATGGTGCAGGTACCAATAGCCTTGCCTGGGAATTGGCCACAACAACTAACTCCTTTACCAAGCCAATCCCAGGCCCAGTTTTCGAATTCGAGCAGCCATAGTTACAACACGCCATCGATACCAGCGCCAAGTGACATACTGCGCACACCTGCCGATGCCATGCATTCTCCTGCAGCCAGTAGTTCAAGCGATACCAAAGATGAAGATACAGTGACGTTGTCGCCATCATCCTACTTCTGGAATGAGATGACCTTGCCAAGCTGTTCGGACGCTTCCGGCACCTGCCAATGTGGAGACGGCTGCACATGCGTTGGATGTCAAACACACGGCGGGCATACCGATGCATCTCTCGACGACGCTGCATCGACGGCGGAACACGACCCTTTCCTCGGTTTCGATTCAAACCTTGCGCTCAACATGAACGATGCCGCAGACTACCTCGGCTTTAACCAAAGTCCAAGTTGAGACACTCAACCAAAAGGCTTTTCTCCCTTGTGCCAATAACAACAACCATCAATTTGCGTTACTCGAAAGCGAAGCGCACTCGCGCGAAGATTACCGATACAGACTACCGAACATGCACCAGCATCATGCATGCCTGCCCTGTATGCTCCAAGAAAGTGATACAGGCGGCGGGCGTTCCGTCCTTTACCATAACAACCCCGCCCGCGCACCCCGCTGCTTACCCACAGCGATTATACAGCGTTGTACTCGCCATGCGCTGCAGCTTCTATGTGTCTCATTTGTACATGTTCTGTGTCGCCAACAGTGCGACAATGGATCAGATGCTTTTGTATGGGCACGGGAGGACAGGAACTTGTTTTGGCGTGGTAAGAGAAGGGCAGTCTGGCATATCAGGAAGGCAGCCTCTGAGAGTTGTGATTCTTTCAATCGGTGTATTTGTACGATACCCCTGCATCGGCAGATAGGTGACCTTGTTTAGCGCTTGATAGCATAGTGAATCAAGCCTTAGTCCTTATGCTGCTCATATACTTACTGCTGTCCCATTTTGTTGATCTCATGTTGGCATTCGAAGATGTCATAATGTACTGTTACCATTCATGACTCAGAGTGACTGAATTACAAAGAATTCCATTCGGGAGTTGAGTCAGAAAAGACCGTCCACCACCAACTCGTTTGTAGAACAACAGCTGTAAAGATCTCGGTGAATATCCCTGGGAGAAGAGAGGATTATCTACATGTCCGAAGGAAGGTAGTTGGTAATCCGTTCAAGAAATCCGAAACCTCCACCAAAAGTTCCATCGAGATCGTTGCCGCAGTCCGCCAGGCCTTCGACATTGTGAAAGTATTGACCAGGAATACATGAGCCTATTGAGATAGGCTGACGTGGAAGTGGGAAATAATACAAACAGTGCCGTGAGAGCCGAAGATCTAGTACGAACACATGGAAGAAAGAGATAGAACACTGAGGAACATGAGTCTGACACTAGACGAGGCGCGGCTGTGCTACCCGTCCGAGAGTACAACCAAGAGGTCGCCATGCGTGATAGCAGCCTACTCGTATTAGCGGTTGTGTTTTTCGTGAGAATATACGACGAAATACAGTGCAGCCCCGATCGGGGTCTTCCCAGCAGATGTCACCTTCACACCACTGGTTCGTAGCGCTCTTGTATCTGCAAGGAGAGACGACACCATCACCAACGAAAGTGATGTCGTATCCGAGTCGCTCTTTCTTGCACAGTTCGTTCTGCTTTATGCTGGAGAAGCCTTCGTGCACTGGGCCGTCGTCGAAAGATGTTCCGAAGACCGCCGGGGCCCAATTACCCTTTCCCCCCATCTCTGTGCCCCAAGTGCAGGCCTCATTTTCTGGTACACCTTGCTTATTGACGTAGTACTGGGCCGATGTTTTCTTGCCTTGCCAGAAGAAGTATGTCTGTTGGTCAGGATTGGCTAGGAAGCCAGTCTCGCCAGGTCCAACAGTGACCGGGAACGTCATGGACTCAGTGCCTACTGCATGTAAGTAATTAGATTTAGTTTATGAACAAACGGCATACCTGGATAGTCTGTGCGGCAAAAAGAGACAGACTTCGACAGCTTGTTTTGAACCTTTACACCCATATGCTTTGAACCCTGTACGCAGAGTGTATTCGCGATCTTGCCGTCGGCCATCTCTAGAAATCCTTCTTTGTTGCAGTGCAACCCACCGACGCTCTGACCTGTTCTGCCTTGAATTGAAGGAAATGAAGCCTTGAGATAGGGGTTAGGGCAGCCATAGGAACAGAAGCTACCAGTCGTGCAGCAAGTGCCGTCTATGCATGACCCTTTCACAACAGTCGTTATATCATCGAATCCATCTGCTCCAGCGTAATGGGGATCTTGGATACCTGACCAGCCTCCCAGTCCCTCTTGAGCGGTAGGCAGGGCGCCATAGCCGTAGGGAAACTCGGCGCAAGGTATAATACCATTCGGAAACTCTTTATCACACTCGGCACAGTGTCCGTCCCTGTTGACCATGTCTGCCCAGGGTCTCAATGAAGTGCCGGATTGTTGTACGGGCGGCGCGTTCTGGGAAGGACTCGGTGAAGAGTCGACTGGCGGTGTCTCAGGTGGCGGCGCAGGCTTCTGAGATTCGGGCGCGATAGACTTAGGCCCGTCCACGGGCTTCTCGGGAGTAGGCCCTGGTGTCGGCTTGGCGACCTGAATCTGATGCTTGGAAGCTGGAGGCGGAGTAGGCAATGCGACAGGACTACTAGTAGATGTTGACAGAACACCACCGCTGCCCCACATCAAAGTACCGTTGATGATACCCTCGCGAGCTTCTGCTTGTGAAATTGCATGACCTTCGAACCAATACACAATCTCAGTTTCGACTGCCGCAGGTGCGAAGATGGTGCCGCGCTTGATTGAACCATGAGCATGGGCGCGACGGTGCAAGTGGTGCGGTTTAGCCACGGTGACTACCGCAAGTGCAGTAGCCGTAATGACGTACTGAATCTTCATGATAGGCTGGAGCCTTTGAACAACACTTGTGTAGAAAATCGCTAACAACTTGACCCATGGTCAGTCAGCGCGGCAGAGTATGAGGCGGGAGAGTGACTGACTTGTTATCCCCGTACAAACAAGTACTTTCTCAAGGCTTTTTACAGACGATCGAGTAATGCGGTGCTTCTTTCGCTTTTGTTGGCGTGCGCTGTAAGGTGCACAAGGAAGTGGCAGAGAAGTATGCTGGCAGTGCCTAATGAGTGAAATGGGGATAGATAAAACCCCGGGTGGAGACACGAAAGAATGACAAGTGAAACGTGAGGGCGGCTGAATCGATTTTGGGTTGCAAAGTCTTTAACGAGGGTAGTACGAAGATACAAGAGCGAGAGTGAGGGTGAGTGTTGTTTGTACTGAGATGCCAAGATAGGCTCTCGCTAGCGTGGCTGCTCTGTTTGCGCAGGAAGGAGCAAAGAATTGGGACATGTGCCTGCTGAGTTCTGGACGTCTGAATCAAGAGGCGAGTATCGATTGCTCGAAGAGGAAAGAGCGTTGGGTATGATCAAAAAGAGCGCACACACGGTCCAAGCGTGTCTTGAGAGAGAGAGAAAGAGAGGAAGACAGCGTGACAGAGAGTGAGTGTGAAGATGGCAAGCAGTCCAATGACTTGAAGAGGGAAAGAAACTATCAACAAGAGTAATTGCCGATTCCACAGGAGGCGGGCGCACTAATTATGACCATTCTGAGTAGTGACACCATTGCGTGGCATAGGTACCTGAATACTCTCAGCGCAGACTATCAGCCTGTACCACGCCTATAAGTGTACGAAGGAAACCACAGTGCACCTTCACGGCTAACCTGCTACAAGTCCAGAAGCAAACAAGGTTGAAATCTGATACGAAGAGCGCTTCGTCCTTATGAGCATGGCGTTGATCGACCGGGGACCGTTGGGTGCCGGAGAATGTCTTGATTTGCACATGGCCTTGGTCTTTGCACGAACCCGTCGTTCTTGTCAGCGTGTCGTGCAACGTCAGAATCCCGCCAGACCATAAACAGCCATATGCGCCCATATCTCAGGAGGTCAGGCCCCTCGCGCAAGAACAGAGTGAGAGTGCGTGAAAGCCAAAACATTTCCAAGTGGCTTCTCCAGTGTACCGAAATCAGCCCAAGCGCGCTCTTGACCAAAGTGCTTGCCACGCTATAAGTAGTCTATGGCTTGCTCTGAAGCCTTGATATGTGGTACCTCTGCCCCGATGTTACTGTCATATGGTACTCTAATGTATACAGGATGTATATACACTCACGATAAGTCGCGCAACCTGGTCGAACAATGATTGACCTCGAGAAGGGGGCGAATGTGTGTGGTTAAGCTGGTAAATCACCCGGAGTTCGTGCTCCATGCAGCCCTGTTGTCGGGTGTTACGAACCCAGGCGCAGCAGCCCGGATTAGTTATAATATAGTCATGAGACGTGCAGTAGGAAGTAACGTTCATGCGACGATATGTGATGGTGTTGATGAAAGAAAGATAAAGGAAGCGGCGCGATGATATGTGAGGGTTGTGCGCTGATCATCGGAGCCCCCACATGCAGGGCTGATGATGTGCCACCAACATGACGAGCCATGTTTCGTGACTGCAAAAACGTTATCTGCGTATTGTTCACAGGTGCACAGCAACAGCATTGGTAAAAATGGCTGCTTTAGTTATGTACAGACTCTAGTGATACGCCATGTAGGTGGCTCCTCTCCAGCATCATCCACGGTAAAGGTACAACGGACTATCCAATCAGAAAAAACTCATCTCTCGAACTGCTGCTAGACAAGTGACCTAGACTTGCTGAACATAGTTGGCTGGTACACTACGTACTATTCCATCTTTCTCAACGTCTGCCCAACCGTCGCCGGCCTCCATGTTGATGAGAACAAGGCGATCTCCTTCTGACATGGAGTGTTCTGCGTCGCTTTGCGCTGTGTAATCATACAAGGCTTCCACGTACTTCAGCTTCTTTGCGCCGCGCTTTGGCGCAACGGCGGGTCCCTTCTTCTTACCGGGAGCGGCAGCCGCAGTGAAGTTGGTAGTTGATGCTGATGATGCAGAGTATGTCGAGTCCGGCCTTGTTGATGAGAATGTGGAGGCCGTAGTGGGTGGTGTTGCCACCGTCATCTCAACATACGCTGCCGGAACAAGACCCTCTTTGACGCCAGCACGAACTTTCATCCACCCAGAACCATCTGTGGCAATGTGTTAGCTAATCAACCAATGACTACAAGGACGTGGGTGACATCTAGTTACATACCATCTGGTTCTATGATGGCCACGTCCATGCCGTCCGCGACTGTCAGCTCGCCCTCACCGTTCTCTTGATAAGCGTAAAGCATTCTACCCCTCGCTTCTGCAGACTTGGGTGGTGGTGGAGGAGCGTCCTCGTCAATTTTGACATATTGCGTAGGTGGTGGTGCGACTAGCCGGTTCTTCCTGGCACCCGGTACCATGGGCGCCTTTTTCTCTGGTGGGGGAGTCTCTTCGACAGTAGGCGACATACCTCCGGATATTGACCGGTGTGCCGTCGCTGAATAGCCAGAGCTAAGCGTGTTCATGGAGTTCACCGTATCGCTCCTTCCAAGTCGGGGCATGTCCGCATTGGAGCCTGTCGCAGTGCCATTTGTCGCAGTTACTGTATGTGCAACCTTTTGTCGTTCCTCCTTCAATTTCTTCTTCTACCTTGGACTGTTCACCAGGACAGTCGGCGGGGACCTTCATCTCGCACTTGCTGTGACACGTATAGCCGCAGTCTTGACAGTCGTACCCTTTTGCCGATAGTCCCCATATCCGATCTCCACATAGATCACAGTTGGTAGGTATCTTGAACGTCTGCGACTTGAAATTGTGGTTCCTTGCGCCAATGCTCAGGTCACCGACAACTGTAGTGATGGTCGAGACTTCCACCTCCGCGCTCACCTTCTGACGTTCTACTTCATGCATCTGCTCCTGTATAGCAAAAACTGCGCGAACAATGTCCACTTCGTCCCTTTTATCTTTTCCATCCCTTATATTCTGCCGTACCGTTTTGGCATTCTCAACTTCTTTGCGCTTCTTCTCAAGTTCCCGTTTATATTCTCCCAGTGAAGTCTTTGATTTGGTGAGGACATTGCGCAAGAATATCGTTGCAGAATCGTCGACGGCGATACTACTGTCATCTAGCCAGACCGGACTGGGCTCGAATTGGAAGTCGCCAGGCTCCTGGAACGAGCCAGCGTTGTGCCGTACAAACATCATCGAATCGAGCAGAGGGTTGTTGCGCGGAATTTCGCCAGAAAGGTGCTTCAGGTACTCGGTGCTTCGCGTAAGTGTCTGGGTCTCGATTTGTGCAGCGAGTGACCATATCAAATTCAGCTTGTTGACTCGTGTTTCCGAAAGATCTTGGAGGCTATCGAGCAGCTCAGGGACGTACTCGTGGTAGTACATTTCCTTTTGCTTATTGGTTACGTTGATGCTGATGAGATAGGTGTTCTTGACGTTGCGCATTTCGATCTGCTGCTGTTCGAAAGCATTTCGCGCCTTGCCTTTGCCGTGGTCAAATGCGCCATCTACCTTCTTGCGCCGGCTCTCGACCTCCTGACAGACGCTGTCATACTTGCCCTTTTGTTTGCGTAACTCGCCATACTGGTTGTCGCGCTCCTTCTCCAGCTTAGCAGCATAGTCTCCGTGCAATTTGCGCAACTCTTCGGTCCGTGTACCAAGGACCTTCAAGGGATCTGCAAGCTGGGTGATGAGAGCACCAGCGAATTGCTCGTGTTCGGCGGCGCGGGATTCGAGAGTGCTTAATTGGACACCCCATGTGGTCATGGAAGCGCTACACGGACGTGTCAGTGAGGCCCAACTTTATGCGACGGCAGCCGTACCTCTCGAGCGAGCCTGGAGTAACGGTAGGGGTGTCACCAACACTCAGGCTGCTCTGCTTCTTCGCCTTCTTTTCATAGTATTTCTTCGCAAGCGCGCTGAGTTTTGCCGAGTATTCCTTCTCTATGGCGCTCCGTTCCCGGTAGAATGCCTGGATGTCGTCCAGCCAGGAGATACCACCCGAGACCTGCAGTCGCGTACATCAGCAACATGAAGCGCAATACACGTATCCAATAGCGTCTGTGCCAGGACATCTTGGAAAACCATGACATAGGTGTATGACGTACCCAAGCGTTGACTGTCTTGAAGCCATCCTGTAAATATCCGTCAGCGCATGCTCGGTGGTGCCGCACCAACTCCGCATACCTTCAATTCAGCGCCGAAGTGGGGCGCAATGTCGACTTCCATGATTCTGAAGTATGTATGGGCTGAACACTTGGAGGGAGGGGACTAGGACCCCAGACATGGAAGGAGAAGGACTTCTGGGGCGCGGACGGGAAGGGTTACGCGGAGTACACAGGTGTCTTGGTTACCGGCTGCCCAATTAGTGGGGCAGGAGGAATGGCAGCGAGGCGGTGCGTGCCGAGGAGGGAAAGCCGGGATCTGGGCCGGTGATGCTGAACTGGATCTTGGTATTCTTCTGTTCTTCTGCTATTGTGTGGTGTTGTGAAGTAGCAGTACCCGCGGACTACCACGGCATGCAGGAACAGGGCTATGGAGCGCTTTCACTCGGTCGCGCCTGCACACATGCTCGGGGCCTGTTCATGCGGCTCGCGCGCTAAACCTGGCTAGCGCCTCAGCCCCGCCAAAGTCGACTGCTGGAGCTCTCACAATTTCCGACGCAGAACGCGTTCTTGGTAACTGCAACAACACGGCTACGACCTCGCCTCACACGACCCTATCCCAGTCCAGACGAGCCTCAAGTTTGCATTCACAGCAAGTCGCCCTACCCGGAAAACCACCGCGACTATTCCCAACGTCGCAGCTTCCTCAACCTCACCGCCCGCAACGCGACCCGCAATCGCCTACCATGTCGACTGCTGAAGAAACGCCCATCAAGCAAGAACCCGTCGAGGAAACTCCTGCGCAAGAGCCTGTCAAGGACAGTCCTACGCAAGAGCCCGTCGGGAACACTCCCGCGCAAGAACCCCAAGAACCCCAGGAGAACTCGCTCGAAGGGGCCCAAACCGATGGCAGCGGCCCACAAGGAAATGGCTCTGCCTTGGCTGAGCCCGAATTCAAGGTTGAGGTCAAGCTGGCCGACTTGCAGGCAGACCCCAACAACCCACTTTACTCCGTCAAGTCGTTCGAGGAGCTTAATCTGTAAGAGACGCGCTCCCATAAACGGAACGAGCTAACAACGACAGCTCCCAGGAACTGCTCAAGGGCATTCGCAACATGAACTTCAGCAAGCCTTCCAAAGTCCAGGAGAAAGCCCTGCCTCTACTTCTGATGGAGCCGCCTACCAACATGATTGCGCAGTCGCAGTCAGGAACTGGCAAGACCGCCGCCTTCTCGCTAAACATTCTCTCCCGTGTCGACCTGTCGAACCCCGAGCCGCAAGCATTGGCACTCGCGCCTAGCCGAGAACTCGCTCGTCAGATTCTTGGTGTCATTACACATATGGGCCAATTTATGGAAGGCCTCACCACCATGGCTGCCATTCCCGATCCGTCGCGAAGGGGACAACAGTTCAACGCTCAGATCCTTGTCGGCACCCCAGGAACTGTTCAGGATATGCTAAGACGGCGTCTTATCAACTCAAAGACCATCAGGATTCTGGTCCTAGACGAGGCCGACAACATGTTAGACCAGCAGGGCATGGGCGAGCAATGTACTCGTGTCAAATCACTGCTGAACAAGGACATCCAGACAGTCTTGTTTTCAGCCACCTTCCCGCCAAACGTCATCGGATTCGCCAAGCGCTTCGCACCAAACGCGAACACGCTTACCCTAGCGCACGAAGAGCTGACCATCGAGGGCATCAAGCAGCTGTATATTGACATCGACAAGGACAATGACAAGTACGCGACATTGCTCAAATTCTACGGGCTGATGACACAAGCATCTTCCATCATTTTCGTCAGGACCCGAAGGACGGCTGAGGAGCTCGAGACGCGTATGATTGCCGAAGGCCACAAGGTCGCACAGTTGAGTGGTGCACTCGAAGGGCCTGAGCGTGATCGCATTATCGACCAGTTCCGCTCCGGAGAGGCCAAGGTACTCATCACTACTAATGTCCTTGCCCGTGGTATCGATGTGCAGTCTGTCACCATGGTTATCAACTACGTAAGTTACATCCCAGAAATATATATACCAGACATACTAATCTTCCAACAGGACGTTCCAACCATGGCGAACGGCAAAGACGCAGACCCCGAGACATACCTCCACCGCATTGGTCGTACCGGTCGTTTCGGACGTGTCGGTGTCGCTCTCACCTTTGTTCACGACAAGGATAGCTGGCAACAACTGAACTTCATCGCAAATTATTTCAAGACCGACCTGCACCCCATTGATACCTCAGACTGGGACGCTGTCGAAGATATGATTCAGACGATTATCAAGTCGTCGCGAGCGGGCAAAACTACGGAGGAGATGACGAAGGCGATTGCTGGATAGAGGTAGTTGGAATAGCCTCGTAGAAGCAGATTTCTCCAAGGCCTTTATATCGTCATTGGTGGATGATCTATTTGAGGGAGCTGGCTTCTGAATGATAGCGGGCATATGGCAGAGGACAACGCGGCCGTTGACCTCTACGAAAAGATAAAAGAACCACATACGATGGAAATGCATCAAAGATACCCAAGCTTAGCAACAAAGTTAAACTCTTCCTCTTCTTCTTCATGTCTCAAACGCCCCAGGCGCAGTAACCACTATAATAATAAGTGAACTCGCTATCAGCGCACCCGCTATCGCACTAACTATGATGATACTCCCCCTCGATGCGGGAAATTTACCCCGGATAACATAATGCTGAGCTTCGAAATACCGATGGAAACCTATCAGGAGCATCAAGATGGCAATGCCGATAAAGGTTGCGCCGAGCGGTTTCCCCAAATGCCGGAGTTTTGCCTGAGGCGTGGTAGTATGCGACGCGTCTGGCGAGTTTGAGAGAGAGGTGTTTAGGCGGAAGAGCTGAGTTATTGCGATGCCGATGGAGGCAAAGGAGAGGGATGTGCGGAGCCAGGCTAGGAAGGTACGTTCTGTTGAATGCTGTTAGTACCGGTATCATCTTGGCTGGTATGGATCGAGTGTGCTTTGTTACGTACCCAAGGCTAAATGGTCTCTTGCGACACTCCCCTTGTTGTCTAATTCCACGCTGCCGTACTTTTCCCAAAACCCGCTCCACCGCCCTTTCTCCCGTCGTTCTACCGCTGCGGCTTCCCTCTCTGCGCTTCTTGCACGACCGGTAGTTGTGTATTCAGTCGGTTGTCTCGGGTCGGTTGCTGGTTGTAAAGTACCGGCTGTGCCTTCTTGTGGTGCACCGGATTTCGTGGCTGCGGGTCCCTGGGGTATGGAAGACGCGCCATTTGGGTCTTGAGATGGGTTCGCGGCTTCACTGTTGGAGATGGTGGTTCGGGAGTGTTCGCGCGCACGCATGTCGGGGGATATGGAGTGATAGTCCTGGTTACGAGATTGCGAACTCGTGACTATGGGCGAGGTTTCGTCGGCGCTGAATGTTCGTGGTGATAGGGCGTTATGATCAGAGGTGCGTTTGCGCGGGCCGGCTATGTCTGCCATGGTTTCCTCTTCTCCTTCAATCCGTGGTAATCAAAATACTAATCTTCGTGCGACGTTTCTGTTATTCCAGTGAATTCGTATAAACCGAGTACTGGTAGTTGTTGCGGCGGAAGGATGAATGTCGTAGGAAGCGTCATCCGCACCGACCGAGGTGGATTCGGGCGAGTATCGGTGTCGCACGCGATGAGCCGTTCCCCGCGGGGGTGACCAGTGTCGTCTGTATACATATCGCATGTCGATGCATGATGCACTTAAGTCTTGGATGCTTAAAGACAGCCTAAATTAAGCATGTCAGAGCTTGAGATGGACGTAGCGTGATTGTGCTTGGAAGTCACGTAAGACCCCATTCGCGACTGGCCTATAGAACCGAAGCGTGTTCCGCAGCCCACATAATTGAGGCTAAGTTTTAAGAACAGCTTGGACAGTTTGCATCATGCTGCGTTATTTTTATATTGAGGTAAAGCGCAAAATATCGTAGTACAAACTTTCATGTTTCAATTCAAAAGATGTCGCTGGTATATCCTTGCCAGCAAGCCTTCTATACCTCCTATACATGCCTTTTTCGTATATGCAACGCTCATGATAACAGTGTGGCTATAATATGCCCCTCTCAACGCCACCCAAGACCGCCCAAGGAAGCAGCCTGCAAATAAATTGTACATCGCCTCCGAACTTCTTATTCGTTGTAGTGGTACACCTTGGGTCAAAGTTAGCAAGCAGTAATCGGCAAGCACGGTCGAAGGTAACTTACGAGGTAGTTTGGCAGCCCAAAACTTTCCCAATTCAACCGGTTCGCCATCTTGGCAAAACCCTCCGTTTCGATGAGGTGGTAGAAGGCGAACGGCGGGAACATGGCGCCGTCTCGGTGTACCTCGGCCTTGACGAGTAGAGTAGCACCACCTACACCGTCGAGCTTAATCTTCGCCTTGGGGTCCGCAGATGTATCGTGCATCTTAGCCATGAGGCTACGGTAGGTAGCCATCTCAGCATAACCTTCCAACAGGATATCGTCTTTGCCCATTTTAGAGGCAAGGTCTTTCGCCGTAGGACTGTCGATCCAGTTGTTGAAATCGTATTCGCGAATATCCATAGCCTTCTTTTCTTCGTTGTAGTATCGCTGGAAGCAGTTGGGGACGATAATGGGCACATCATAGTCGGCGAGATCCTGGATCAGCGTGGGTGGGGTCTCGACAATATCCGCATCCATCCACAGAACCCACGAGGTGGTAGGACCTAGCGTCGTGAACAAGAGCGAATTGCGTGCCTTGGCCATAGCCGCCCGTCGTGCCTTCTGGTTCTCCATCTTGTGGCGCTCGGCCTCGCTCTGCGACTGGAGTGGGGACTCGGTGTCCTGACGGAGGATGGTGATGGTGGCGAAGCGGTTTTTCTTGGATCCAGTTTGTGTCTTGGTGACCTGTGCCTGCAGCGCAGCGTATGCGGCATTGCCTTCCTTTGTTTTTGGTATTATGAAGCCCAGCGAGATGAGGTTGTGTGGGTAGCTGAGCTTGAGGAGGTTGTCCCAGTACTCCTGATAGAACTTGGCCAATGGCGTGAGGATGAGAACCGTCTCTTCATTCTCGATTGGCGTGCGCGTGTTGGTCACGTTGTTCATGAAGTAATGTACGACGGGCGGCGCGGCCTGTGGGGCGTTCTCTTTCGACTTGCGGAACGGTAGCGATGGTGGAGAGGGGGGTTCGAGGCTACCTCACCCCCTTCCTTTCTGGTAATCGACGGCACATCGCTACCAGAGAAGAAGAAAACGAAGAAGCCAATGCAGAGGATGCCGGCAAGGATTATGGTAATGGGATTCGAGCGTCGAAACGAGCGTGACATTGTGGATGGACACTGGGAAGGAAGGCGAACCGCGGCTGCCAGAATAGGAGGGGCCTATGAATGGCGCATCAGAAGAAGCAGGACAGGTGGTGGTGAGGTTGCGGGCGTGGTTCGGCGCCAGGAGGTGTGCGAGACGTGGCACCAAAAAGTGGCAGCGGCGTATACGGACACGAAGGCGGCTCTTGAGCGTCCTTTTGGCTCCCAGGGCGTATGGACACGGCTGGTTTGACAGGCTCAATGCGTGGGTTGGCAGGTGACAGGTGTGCTTGCCATGCTACCATGGCCGTGGTCGCGAGATGCGGCTCTCTGCTTACGTACTCATCTCATTTCCAGGGCCTGTCGGCGTCTTTGGTAGTGCCATCTGCTAGCTTGCGATGGTGCGTCATGACCATCTGCACATCTTCAACACCATTCCTGCCCTTCACTATGGTCAATTGAGCCTCGACAAATGCCTCTACTGGTCACGCGACAATGGCCAGTCCTGAGGCGTGCCGCTGCCGCCACTCGCACTCTGCGCTGTCTACCCAGCACATCTGGTAGATGGAGAGCGACCGATCAACTCAGCACGTCTCGTTCTGCATCTCCATTAGGACTGCGGTTTCTCCACTGCGGCATAATCGTACCAAAAACCCTTGAGACCCATGTAAGACCATCAATTCAATTCGCCGACACTTCTTAACGACATACCCAGCCAAACGAACTTATCAAGCGTATCAATCCCCCGAAACTACGAGTAGCCCTCCAAAAGACCTTTTGTGTCTTGTTCGTTACGCCGTCTTATGCCCACTACCTGCTGGATGATGACGCCTTTCTCCGCAAAGCTCTCCTGCATGCATACCAGGAGGCGAGCCACCAAGAAGGTCTCCACATAGAGGCGCTGTGTGCCGTCGTAGACAAGCTTCCCACCCGCAGAATTAAAAGCGGATCCCGAGATGAAGAGCTATTGCGACGCGCCACCGAGCCGTCCGTCGCTGGAACTGGGCTCGAGGGAATTGCCTACGCCTTTCTTCCGCCCGCTAATTCTGTGTCGTCTCAAGAGCTCTCGCCGTCAGACAAGGGCGCTATCGACTTCGTATTTGCGCAAAACGCCATCAACGACACTGTCTATCGTAACACATTACGACTGCCTCTTTCGAATACTGTCTTTCAGACGGGTACGCCATCGACCATGATCCTTTCAACCTGGAAGACTCCTGGCGAGGGTCGTGAGTTGGCTCTGGTATCCAGGACGAATATTTCTCATCATGGAATCCGTTTGATGGCTCGAGAAGGCCGCTCACAACTTCCTCCCGTTCTGAATGTGCCGCTCCTCCCGCTGACTATGCCTCGCATAGTCGAAGGGTGCATGGGCAACATCATTCGCGGGGTTATCGGGCCTGAAGGTAAAACTTTGCAGGCCTCTTCGGAACTTGAAAACGTCGTTCCCCGATTTTTCAGATCGCGGGGACAGCCGGCGCAAGCAACGGTGGCTTGGGCACTGGTGATCCCTGGAGAATTGAGAGCTGTGATTGCCGCTAGAACAGATGAGCTTCTCTCCAGCTTGCCAACGGACAGCGAAGGTATGGCCTCTGAACAAGGAGATACCTGGGAACGTTTATGGCGCAGTGATCCCCCTCTATGGAATACGCTCGTGTCAAAAGCGATTACTGATGGGGCACGTCTTCATCGGGTCTTGAGTGGTGGGGGCGGATGGGGAAAGAAAGCTGGTCTATTATCGTTGGATCCCGTTCCAACCAATCAGGCTGCGGAATCATCAAAAGATGGCGATTTCCTCGGCATGGTTAATGACCCAGAAGATTTCGAATCGACCCTCACGCGAGTTGTGCAAGACGGAGACTCGATACAGTTTTTCATCTCGCCAAAATCAGACCTCGAACAAATGGCTCAGAAGTCCAGTAGCTACAAGAGCATAAGACTCCTTTCTCAATCTCCTTGGGGTTGGGAGCTAGGCACTGTTCCTAGCACTATTGACTCGGTTCCTGGAGAGTCCTGGCAACACCGTCCATCTAAATCGAAGAGAATCCATACCTTCCATGGCTTTGGTGCGCTGACTGAAGGGCCAATGACACTCACAAGACACTCTCAGGTGAGCGGGAGCGAGGGCAGCACCGTCAATATTACTACAATCGACGTTCCCTTCTCTCGCCTCTCCGCATCGATTACTAGTGCTAAGGAGGTCGGCAAGAAAGCGGACGTAGGTGAGCCTATTGTGGACTAGCTTCTCCTTTTAATGTATTCTGATAATCCAAGTAGTCAATGTATGAGCCAAATACACTGAAATCCGAGCCGTCCACCAGTGCGCAAAATCCAACTAACAGCTGGTCAACTCTACATGTGACCAGTTTATCTTCGTCTCAGAAGCGTGGCTTCCAACATGCTTCAATTCCCAAGATCCTTGCCACTGTGCGCGAGTTCTCCAGTACCGCTACCGTCAAAGAGCGGCCACGATCCCCTCCAAAACTAACAGTGTTAGAACTGGTTCGCAAGCTCAAAATAGAAGGTCATTCTGCTGCCGATCGACTCCGGGTCCGAACAGCGAAAGCTATACTGCGCAGATTTGAGAAGTTCGTCGACAAACAGAAGATGCGACACAAAGCGGTCATGTCAGCGATTCAACAAAGGAATTCTCGGTTCAGAGGTGTGAAATTTAGGAAGGTCGCGGCTGGAGCAGCGAATCTGGTGGGGGAGCGTAATTCTGTTTTGCACGATACACGTCGTAGCACTGTGAGGAGAGTTTCGTCCAAGGAGAGAAGAAAGTCAAAGAGAGAAAGACTTGAGAGAAATGCGGAAAAGAGAGAGAAGAAGAAGGCTCAATCAAGATCACGAAAGGAGAACAGGAATCAGTCGGTGTCATCTACGAATACCGGAGTGCCCATTCGCAGATTCCCTTCTTTCGGCACGGCTATATCTAGCGAAACCGACAAAAGAGCGCAATCTACAGTTCTAGAAGTCTCCCGTCTGACCGAAGAAGCCAGGATCGTCTTGGCTGCCGTTCGGCAGTATAGACCAAGGATTCGCAGGATGCCTGTCTCGAAGCTGGCAACATCGCAAGCTCTGAATCAGACGCTGGGTTATGCTATTCAAGAAGTCTTACGTCTGACGGAAGAGGCAAGGACCGTCATGGTCAATATTCGACAACGCAAACGGCAAAGTTCATGGCGATTCACTAGACGATGGGGGCGTGGTACCGATCTTCTGCCTGTCGGCCAGGGTATCCCACCCAGGGATCTATCCACATATGCGCGCAGGAACTTCCGATCATGGCGAATAGGCATTCTGTACTTTGTAAAGGAAGTCACCGGTATCCGCACTCTTATCCGCCAGCGCAAACGCTTACACCGCAAACGCTTACAACGCAGATCCGTCACCAGCAAACTGCGTATCATAAAATATGAGCGCTTACGCGTGCGACGGGTGAAATTTCACACTATCAACGCTTTCAATTACCCATCGCGCAGCTGGGTAGTACGGAAAGCGCTGGTCAATCGGGAATCTAGGGAGGCTAGGCTGTCGAGATTACGCCGGACGATTGAGGAGAAGAAGCGTCATAGAAAGGGGCTTGCACTGATGGTGGAGCAGTGGCTTCAAGGAAGTGAGAGCCATGGTGATTCAGATGGCAATGGTCACAGTGAAAGCAAAAGGGAAGAGAAAAGTGGTCTTGAGTTGTTGATGGAGACGGCAGAAGGGCAAGAAGGAAGAAGTGGTAGGAGGAGGCGGGGGTAAAAGTGTTGTGTGTGGGCTAGAAGGAGAGTACGTTGGTGGATGTAAGTTTCGCTGGATGAGCAAGTCAAGGGCCAGAAGAGCAGGGTGATAATGATGCTCAACGTACGCCATTTCAATGCGTGTGTAGCATATCCTCACGATTTTACTGCCGGGCCTTCTATGGTTCATCTTGTGTTCCCCCAGCTCATCTCGCCAGCATTAATCACGTGTAAATCCCGAAATTTGCCCTAACAACGTACAAGTTTTCTATCTTCTTCGGAAACTGTTTTTTTTCTGCCTTGATCATGCCATCCTGCTCCCAACATGACTTCTCCAGGTCTCGTCGCCTGGTACGAAATGAGGGCGTAGGTTAGGACATGGATAAAGTGATCAAGGTCTCAGAGTCGCGTCTTGGGGAAGTGTGGGAGTTGATACGGGTATCGGTATGCAGCATCGTCCACGAAGAGACATCAAGGTAGAAGATCAAGAATTAAATACCCTCTTTGCTCTCCCATGCATAATCCCACCACCTATGATAAGCCCGCGATCCTCTCGTCAGCGCCAATCAATTCAAAAGACTGCCAATTATGCATAGCCGCATCCAGCCTTTGCCCTTTGAAACTCCGAGGCTCATGAACACAGGGACACGAAAAGGACGCAAAAACATGGTGGATGTATCGTTAGATGTTGTCCAAGCATGAGAATTAAAAAAATTCAGGACCTGGAAACGCACAAAAACCTCCGCCATGAGAGTGGAAGTAAGCATGATGCTCTACTACGCACTCTTTTAGCACAGCTGCGCTGGAAAGGGTTGTGGAACGCACAAACGTGATATCGGGTATGGTCGTCGCTGAGAAAGGGATCGAAGGAAAGACAGAACATGGTCAGACAGCGATCAAACCATTCTATAATTCAACCTTGGAAGCCGTAAATTCCCAGAGCATCTTGACAAGGGAATCAGGCAGGGTGTAGAGATCGACATGGAACTCGCCGTCTGCTCGGTTGTTAGCATATGCCATTACAAACTGTGATATAGTGACCATAACATACTCTCAACGTCGTTCTTGGTGTACGTCTCACTTGTCTTGTTGTCGTGTACCAGGGTGACGACGTGTAGCAGATCATCCTCGCCCAGCTTCTGCAGTCCATCGGCAAGCTTTTCCATGTCTACGTTCTTGTCCCTTCGGCTCTTCTTCTTGGCCGCGTCCTTGTTGCGCACACCGTTTGATTCGGCGGGGCCAGACTCTGCGAGGAGGGCGAGGAGCTCGGGCTTGGGGTTGCGGAAAGTCTGCAATGAATTGGTGAGCGATCTCTCGGGTGGAATGTATTTCCTGTCGCCGTTGTGGTGACTTACGACTTGGTGCTTGGCCTCGTAATCCTCTGACTGGAAGTTCAGGTCGTGGTCGAGCGTGTGGTCGCCGCCCTTGCCAACAGCGGTCAGGACGATGGTCATGTCGAACTCACCCCAACCCTTCTCGTCGATGCGGAACGGCGGCTTCTTGATGACTGTTTGGATTTATTAGCAAGGCGCTCACAAATGGCGCATTGCCCAGCGCATTATGTGGTGCACTCACCGTGCTTGTTCTTCTCGAATGAAGGGTGCAGGTTGTAAACGGCCTTCTCGAAGACGTTGGGCATGACTTCGTTGCCCTGGTCATCCAGCAGCCAGATCTCTATGCTCCATCCTCGCATGGGGTAGCCCTCATGGGGCGAAGGCTCCGCGCTGTGGGTTTTCATTAGCGACTGATGGCATATGGACGCGTGACTTGGACAGGCGCATGCGATTGCGCGTGAAGTGTACGTACAGGGGCTTCTGGTGAGTGACGAGCTTGACCCATCGCTTGACCTGGGGCGAGTATTAGTGTTTCCGCGATGACTTTTGGGGTAGCTCTAGGTTGCAACTTACGTCAGGCATCTTGTTTGGTATGCGCCGCGAGGACGGACTACTGCGAAGGTAATTTGTTTTGGCCGGCTCGAAGAATATACACTGTCGGTATGGAGAGCGAGTTCAAGTTGCGCGCGATCTCGCGTGGCTGACTCTTGCGACAAAGACTGTGCGCGTGTGGTAAAGGCAACGGTCTGGAGATGCGCGGTGGCTGGTCTTGGGTCGCGAGCTCTGATTTGGCGAGTTGACTGAGAGAG
Source organism: Alternaria brassicae (assembly GCA_004936725.1). Taxonomy (NCBI): domain Eukaryota; kingdom Fungi; phylum Ascomycota; class Dothideomycetes; order Pleosporales; family Pleosporaceae; genus Alternaria; species Alternaria brassicae. The sequence continues at coordinate 549,154 of CM016505.1, read as the reverse complement.
ATGGTCGCGGGGCGGCGGAGACGGAGACTAGGTAATTGCTTCGGTCTTGGCGCAAACCATCAAGCTCTTTGAGACGCTGCACGAGCACGATAGCCTGCCTGACAGGGGACTAGCCACTTTTTGCCATACTCACAGCAGGTAAGAGACGCGCTACAGTGTTAACCTAGGCGTTTGCGTTGCCCGTGGGGCTGCCGGTAAGAGAACGACCAGCCTCACTTCACGACAACTGAATGCCATCACTACAGAAACGCATGTCGAGTCAAGTCTCGCGTGGGGGGGACGCCGTTGACTACAGTAGTCGGGCCATTTAGTTACTATCTAGTCACATGCAGCGTGTGGGTAATCTCTTCTCCCACCGTCATGTGATACCGCCCCAAACCATGCTTGACTGTTCGTGCAATCCGTCTTCTTTTCGTATCCCATCCCATCGTCCAACTCACTATTATCCAACGCATCTACTGCTCCGACTTGCCGAAAAGCGCCTCGTTCTCCTGCTGGGCCTTGATGAATGCCTCCTTGAACTGGTTGGCGTCTGCAAAAGCGTCGTTAGTATATTGCCGTCTAGTTGTAGCCATCTTCCAGCACTCACTCTCGCTGTTGGCGAAACGGATGGCCAGGGTCTGCGCCTCAGGCTCGCCCTCACTGACATCGGCGGCGGCGTTCCAGACCCAGCTGCGGTCGCTGCCTACGTTGGGCGACAGCTTCATGTCGGGGACAACTATGCACTTCTTAGTATTCGCTCCCATGTCCGTGCTCCATGTATCATACCGTAGTGGTTGGCGCAGACCTTGAGTGTCTTGTCTCGTCGCATGACAAGACGCGTCTTGCCATTCTCCTTGTGCTTCAGTAATCGGACGTCACCAGTGCCTCGCTCCTTCCACTCCCGCGATTCCCTATCGAACTTGAACAGCTTGGCGCGCATCTTGAAAACTTGCTCCTCGAGTTCCTCGTTGGTCTTGGTGTCGACCTTCTCGGTGAGGTGGACAACGGGCTGGAAATCGACATCAGGCTCCTCGTTCTCGGGGTCTTCGTCCTGTTGCCGTATTAGCACGTCCTGCATAGCGTCCGGTGGTATGCGTACGTCGCCCTTGGGCTTGGAAGCACCTGATGGCTCATCGACATCATCGGCCTCCTCCTTCTTGACCTTTGCGGGGCCGCCACCAAACATGGAGAAGACGTTGTCCTTGACTGCGGCCGCTGCCTCTGTCGCCTTCTCAGTGATGGGCTTGTCATCCTTGCTCTCTGTGGCGGTGCTGGTCTCAGCCTTGTCGGCAGCCTTATCTGTGGTGACCTTTGCGGTCTCGTCCTGAACAAGAGTCGCCGCAGGGTTGGCGACCTGCTCGGCGGCGGGGTCGGGCTTGGCTGCTTCAGACATTTTCGACTATGGATGAGCGGTATCTGCGTCTGCGTGTGAGAAGAAGGGAAGCGTGTTTGTGGGAAGAGGTGTGTTGTTTGTGGGTTCCTGTGTCTACACCCTGCCTGGAAATTGAGGAAGTGGGATGCCCCTCCAGAACGCGCCTTGCCCCCTTCGGCTCAGGGACGTGCGTGGCATCCCTGCCCAACGCGCCGTCATAACTGACACATGCTTCACCAGCTCATGTTGACTTCCAGTCGGCATGTTAGCGACTCACATGATGCAGAGATACATGTCATGTGCGTGTAATTGCAACAATTGTAGGCCAATGGTTTATGCGAGCCTACAAGCTACCGTAAACCCACCGTGGAATATGATGAATTTGACAAGCCTTATAACTCCTACTCACCCCGCCATAGTACATTCCAGTATCCCAATCAAGTCCCATGGGTATAACTCTGCACCTTCGCCTTTGTCTCCGAGTCCTACATACGCCGCATAAGCAAAACAAAACAGTACAGGAAGCGACATGAAATCTTCCACTGCTTGCCATCCCCCTTATGCCCCGCCTTGCACCTTCGCACAGGCCCAGCTCTGCTTCTCACCGACTTCCTTGGCAGAGAGACCTGCTGCCATTTCCATCCTGCATCTGACACGAAGTGCATTCATCCTAGCCCTCTTCATTGCTGACGAGGTCCGTACTGGTGCAGTTACCTCTCGTAGTCCCATCCATGTAGCAGCTGGGATTTGTCTTGCCCGCCGAGCCTTCATCTCCAGTCGGCTCCCAGTCTCTTGGAGTTGCCTCAAAGCGTATGCGTCTAAGCCGGCCATGTATACCTGTATAGCATGGGCGGCTGTAGCCGAGACGTTCACAAGGGCGACTTGTGCATCGAACATGTTCAACTTGGCAGTGTCGAGAATTTGGTCAAGCGCTGATTTGTTATGTCCCAGCATAACCTCAAATGATTGCCTCAGCAGAGGCTTCGAGTGAGTAGCAATACTAACGTTGAACTTGTCGAATCTATATTGCTGTTCCAGATCGACAATATACTCGCCAGTGATTGTTCGGTTGTAGCGAGCTGGAACCTCTGCCGACTGGTGAGAGACTTGGATCTGAAGCTGGGGCTTCTTCCGCCTTGAACTGAACGCCTTTGATGGACGAAGAACGAACTGGTGATCCCCGGTGGCCTGGATCTCAAACCCTCCAACCTGATCGCTCTTCATCTTTGGATTTCGGCTGGACTGCTTCTGCTGAGGAGGTATGATGGTGAGCCCACCTTGGAGTACTGCTGGTGTTGCAGTGGAAGACGATAACGGGGAGTGTGTCGCGCTTGAAGACACTGCCGCTATATTTGTGATTGTGGACATGATGTTCTGTGTCTCAGACACGGCTGGTGATACCGATTGAATCTGTGATACTTTCTGGTAGAGCATAGGAAGGTAGGCTGTACGCTGAAGAAGTGCAGGAACGAGGGCGAATAGAACAATGGCAGATGCTAGCAACCTAGCCCAATGTAACTGCGGGCCAATCTTCTTTGCATGGGCTTTGGTCTCTTCGCCGAACCACGATCTACGGGCACCCGGAGCCTTCGTGCCTTGGGCCGTCGCTAGATGAGGGCTGATCAGTGCGAGATGGCGGTTTAGCTGGGATGGCTCGAGTTGATCAAACTGGTGGATGTCAAGAGGCATCACTTCCTTCAGCTCGTAGTCAGTGTTTGGGCTATCCCGGCCTTCTACGCATATCCGCAACGACGTGTTCTCATCAACAGAAGACCCAGCTCCGAATGGATTTGTCTCGGCAAGTTCGATGCATGGTATTGCTTCGCGGTCAAATACTTCCTTAACAGATGCAAGATCTTGCTTGTCAGCAGTGTGGTCAAGGACGCTTGGATGGCATAAGACGACAAGATCTGGTCGATCTCCAGGGCCAGTAGACACGCCAGAACCGAGCATGAGCTGGCGTCCATCCTCCATCATCGCAAGAATATGTGACTTCTGGCCCGAGGTGTGGATCTCGATCTTGACACAACGGTCAGCGTGCGGGACCGGAGCGTATGGCTCGATCTGGCCGCGGACCATGACCGTCTTCGAGGCGTTGGGGTAAGCAGCGAGTGCCGCGCCGATCTTAGACGTGATGGTACCTTGTGCCCATTTCCCGCTACCGATGTACAGTATTCGGTACGCGTCTGGGGTGGTGAGGGGTTGTTGAGACAAGGCTGCTTTGACCGACAATCTAATCTCTTTGCAACCATAACGCTCAAACACCAGTGGGAGCTCGTCTGTGTAGCCCGCTGAACTCTTTATGACACTGATTCCTTGAGCTACGTTGGCGTTGCTTGTGGCTCGCTCGTGGAGTATGAAATGCCTTGAGCTCATGCTGCCACTTAGGTACGGCGGCACCTCTGTCAGACTAGAGTCCTCCTCGGACAGTATAGGGTGTACTTGGGCTTGGTGCTCGGGGAGCTCGCCGTGCGAGGAGTAGGCGCTATCTTGTAAGCCCCGTCCACCGGTCTCATACTCGACGTCGTCATCACTAAAGTCGTCAGACGTGTCATCGGGCGTCGGACCGTCTGTGGACGCGATAGATTCGGTATGTGCCTCGTCGTCGGACATATCCATGATGCCGTCACCGAGAAGATCATAACTGCTGTCGTCGAGAGTGCTGCCCGCCTCTTCTGGCAGTCGGCGATGTGTGGACCTCATCATGAGTGTTTCAAGATCAAGCTTGGTGAGTGAGCGAGCAACTTGGACCGGAGGGAACTTGAGATCTTGAGACTGCTTGGGCTCGCTGGTAGACATGTCAGCTGGTTTTCATGGAATTCTCAGTATGTGTGTGCAGAGGTCCAGAGAGTTCAGAGTGTGGTGGAAGGAGGGCAGACGGAGGGGCCAGGGTGATGTGGGCACCAGGTGGCCGCTGCCTAACTAGCTGCGGGCGAGGCGCGTATGGGTCTTCGGTAGGAGTGGAGACGACCTGCACGCGGGACAGATAGGAGTAGCTGCACATACCAAGTCGGGCACTGTCGATGAATCAACGGCTGTCAAGATGTTGCCCGTGAATGCGAGAGAGTGGGCAAACAAATGCGCGTCGTAGTGGCGACAAGGTGCCGATGGACGATAGAGCTTAGATGCTTAGGTGGGATTGCCAATGGGGGTAATACCCCGCATGCCATGTAGTAAGCGATAAGATACGGAACATGGTTCACATGTCCATACGTTAGAGCGGGCGACCTCCGAATGCGGGCCATCACGAAGTCACGTATAGCAAGTGATTCGTTCACGGCAGCCGACCAGACGATAATGTTTTCAACTTGTTCGTGTTCGCTTTCGTGTGCTGCGTCCTCCATTGCGCAGCATGTAAGCGCTTCTACGACGCCCCCGTAACTGTCGTCCTGATGCTCTAGTGAGGGGCGGCCCAACCCGTATGCAATGCCAACACCTGACGCCTTACTGGAAAGAGGAGTACATGTTTATGCTCCCGCAAAATGCTAGCATGAAGCTGATATAATACCACGCGAGAAGAAGATGGCTTTCATGGTCCGTCTGGCCCTGGCGACGCCCAGCCACCAGCCACTTCCACCCACTCCGTAAGGCAGGACCCTTCTTTGCCTTCTACGTCAACAATGTCTGTGTCACATTTGCAGCGACAGCCGACGCCGTTTTCTTTGACTGGGTCATATTGCGCCCAATACTTGTCTTCTTCCAGCCGCTCCTCCTCATCGAGTGTCGTCTTCTCTAGGTATGGCTCTCGGGCGAGTTGTCGTGCGGGTGCGTTAGCGGGACAGTGTTGGATCGTGGTGTGCCGGTATCCGAAATCGCGGAAGTAATGAATATCCTCAGGGCCAAGTAGTGCTCCAACGGCCAGCGAGTGGATAGGCGCATCTCCCCATCTTTCCATCCAGAAGCCGCCGCTGCGATCCATCAACTCGAAAAAGTCGTCATATTCCTTGCTCCGGAACCAGTTAAGATTGGCAATCTCGAAGTTGCTCCAGAAATGGCACATGTTGTATGATTCACCGTCCATGTTCTCGGGATGGATCTCCGGCATGGCCTCCGTGCCGAACTCGGCGTCCATGATATCCTGTGGGAAGAAATTCTTCTTCTTCTTGGGCTCCGTCTTGACTTTCTCGTCCTCTTCTTTCGGCTTCTCCACAAACATCTCCCACATGCCTTTGGAGGTTAGATTGCTATTCCGCTTGTACGCCGACGCATATCTCCAGATGTTGGGTACGGTCTCCCGCAGCTCCTTCACCGCAATAGTGAACCCGTATGTCTTCTTGTTTCGAATCATATGGATGAACGGATCGTATGTTATGTCGCAGAAGAATTTGATTTCAGGCTCGAGACGCCAGTACCACTCATACTTGGCGAGTAGCTCGTGTTTGTAGAATTTACTGCAGATGTTAGTAGAAGCCAGAACACGTTATGCTCGAAAACATACCCTGAGTAGAACCGGCACATATGATGGTAGCTCTCCATACCACCGTACATGATGGCCCGGTCACCCTGCTTGGCGATGCCCTCTTTTACAACATCAGGATCTGCCCAGTCGGGGAAGCCCCATTGCTCTGGAGGTATCTTGCCGAACTCCACTGAACCGCTGACGTGACTTAAGACAGTCTCTTTGAACGTCTCGTTGAAATCTCCGTCGTTGAGAAAGACATATGGATAGTGAAACCATCGGTTGAAATGTCTCTCGAGCGACTTGACGGACTGTATGACACCATCTAGCTCCTTGTTCCTCGCCAGGACTACGATTGCGGCGTTTGCCCGGGGTCCATTGACCTGCGGCTCGAGGCAGCCTACTGCGAATGGCTTATCGTACTTTTCGCTTATCCGTCTGCGCATTGTTAGTCGCTGATTACATATTGTGGGGGAGGAAATACTCTTACCTTATTGATGGTGGGCCGCCGGCGGGCATGTTCATAATGCCCTGCGAGTCTGGCGACTTTACGAAAAGAATTATGATTATTATTATAACAAGACATGGAAACAGAAGCACCAGGCCCAGAGGTATCGAGACGGACGAGCTTCCCTTCAGTCGTATCCTACGTCGAAAGAAGGACAATCGTGACGAGGTCTTTTCTTTGCGGCGCGGTAGGTCGTCCAACTTGTCTACATCGTCTTTCGAGGTTGGTAGCCTCCGCGTCATATCTTGCAAGAAGCCCATGGTGGTGTCCTAGTGGTGGCGGCTCCTTATATGTGGTCCTCTGCCAATGGCAGTCCTTGCCTTCTGTGGTCCAGTCGCGGACGATGCAAAGTAAATTCTGGGCGATTTATAGAGCGGCAGATGAGTGCGACGGTTGCAGACGAAAAGAAGGCGACGTGTTCAACACCAGGAGCTTGATTGATAACGAGCGTGTGGGTCGTGGCCCCAGATAGGCGTACGACAATCGCGATCGGTTGGTGACTTGCAAAACAGGCTCAAGATGGTAACCCTGACGGAGTGAAAGGAGGGATCAGGGTCGTGGAATGTAAATTATTAGCGGCCGACGATTGCGTATGCGTTTCGAGATCTGCTAGTCGACATGTTCCCTGTCGGATGTGACGTGCCAAGCACTTTAGCACAGACGCTGATAGCAGGTGCAGCGGGCCAATACATTCTGGAACATCAACCTCCACGCGCAAGATTAAACCAAGTCGCTTGACGGGGTGAATCTGCACTGGGACGGAGCGTAGACTGGAAACACAACTTAACCCAAGCATCTCCACAGCCAAGACGTTGGAGGAGCCGCACGGAAAGTTGCCGCTAAGCGATCGACACGACATCCAGCCAGGCGCCCAATCTAGGCCTTACGTGCATGTCGTGTCAGCGTCCCTTGCACTACCATCACCATGAGCTTCAAAGCAAAGGACCTCCATTTCGGTAGGCGTCTCCATTGCAGCGCCATGACACTCACTAACTAGCTACAGACAACTCAGAGCCAGCTTTTTTTGCAGCGCCTGCGTGGGCAGCTTACCAGTGGAGACACAGCTCGTCATGAACATCCAATCGCCAGGAATAAGAGGATGAAGAAAGACGAGGACGAGGACGATGCACCTACTTATGTCATGGAAGAAACAAATCAGTCATTGAGCAAAGAGGAGTATGATGCGTTTATCTCGGGCAAAGACGACAAGAATGAGGAGTCTACTGTGGACGAAGCTGAGAAGAAGAAAGATAGTGACGCTAAATCAAAATCCAAGGACAAGATTGCCGAAGTTGGCGCAAATGCAAAGAAGCGCAAGGCGGCAAAGATCATCGGCGACGACCAAGACGAGAGCAAAGAGGGAGCAGAGAAACACGTGAAGAAGCCGAACGCCAAACCTGCAAACAAGTCGAAGAAGAAGGCCAAGGCTGTCAAGCTCACCTTTGGCGAGGACGAAGGTTGAAGATGGCCAGATCGTAGCGCCCATCTTGTACCTGCTTTCTGATGGCGGCACGTCGGTTCATACAGCTATCCCGATCCTCTCCCTCAGCATCATCATCAAAACTGTCCAAGTAAGAACATCTGATTTGCCAAGCATGAGAGGACAGCGACCGCTGTGCATCGCTAGCGACTCGCTTCCACGGACTTGGAAACATCACCTAACAGAGAGCGACGATGATGCGATGCAGATGACGCGAAAAAGAAGTTGAAGCTCCGTCTCGTTAGTAGAATGAGGGATCATCTAGAGCGGAAGGCCACATCACAGCATACGATATCATGCATAATGGCTACGAGTGCATGTGTACCTGTGCAAACGCTATGAGCCATACGGACACATGACGATAAATTTAGTCGATATCAATCTCAATCGTGATAGTACAAAATCAACCCTCAATGACCTGAATCCTACGTCGACTAGCGTTATGCATATGTCTACCTCTGGCCTACCACGTTGCCCCTTCGTGGTCAAGAGGTATGATCCCAAGATGCTCGTTCCGCTTCCGATCGGAACTGGGTGGGGGGGGTCTAAGTGTTCGGGACTCCGCGACTAATGTTGAAGCCTCCTGCATGCGTCTTCCTTTGTCCATCTGCATAATTCCGCCGTACAATATGGCGAAGCTATCGCTTGAGGTAACTCACACAATCACCCATTCAATCACGTTTCTCATCCATTCTCCAGGACTTTGACAAACACATCGAGACTCTCCGCGCACAACTACTATTTCTCAATGAGACGCTCGATGCGACAGATCACAATGCGCCCGACTGGCTCGCCACGGATCTTATATCGCTGCGAAACAAATCAGGAAGACTGCAGGACGACATGAAGAGATTCAGAGATCAGCTTGGAGACGAAGACCTTGTGGAAAAGAAGAAGGTTCGCTATGGCATCTGCGCTCGAAACGTTACGGCCTAACACGCGACAGGTCAAGACATCAAACAAGCGCCTCAGTATCGAAGGCGCGAAGCGTCCCTTGGAGACACCGACTGCGCAGCCTCCAAATCCCAACCCCCAAGCTATTTCTCCTCTCGTAGGCCAATCGCCAACGCCACGCGCAAAGCGAACAAAGACCGACGACGCATACGTTGTTCAACATGTCGATGTCACAGAGGAGGTGAATAGGCGGCTACAAGAGAACCGCTTACGGCGCTTGATGCAGACTCCGAGCACTGCGCAGAAGCGAAAGTTCGATTCATACGAGGAGGAGCCCAAGCCAGAAGGGCCAGTCAGCACGGACGAAGAAGGCTCAAGAGGCGGTTTTAGTGCGAGTGAGCATGAGAGAACCCCAACCAAACGATTGAGGAGTAGCGGGACTTTTGAGAGGCTTGGTAAGAGGAGAGAAGATGGAGACGTGAGGGGACATGATCAACGATTCGAAGACAGAGTGGATGTGAAGAGGCGGAAGTTCCAACGATAACAATGCATAGAGTCTATGGAGGCGTGTATTGTACCATGCCGGTTGTGCATGAGTGAACAAGGTCAGAAAAATGGTGCCACAAACTTGGGACTCGAGCGACCGCGCATTGTTAGGTGTGCCTGGATTACACACAGTTCTAGCGCGTATTTCTTATGTACTGGACACAGTTCGCGTTTGCTCCAACTTCTCCGCAGCACCTCCGCCCCGAAGAGGAAGCTGCAGCCGAGGCGCGAGCTAGCCGCCGTCTCTGCATCATTGAACTTTTTGACATCGCGATCACCCAGCTACCCTGGCGTAACTCTTTCAGCCGTCTGCTCGAACCCTGCCACACGTGCAAAATACTGCTCAACTTCAGTTTTGCATGTAAACTTGACTGCGCAACCACAAATCCCAAGATGACGACACCAACTCCCATACAAAATATGCCCATCCCGCCAGAAGAACGCCTGGCCCTCGAACAACAAGCCCGCTACCAACGCATAACACGCAACTTAGCCATCGGCGGTCTTGTGTTGTGTCCAATCATAGCCGCCCTTCCACCTCGAAAACTAGACCTTTACACATTCTCCCTGGGAGTCGGTTTCTACCTCTCAGCCGACCACCTCATGACCCTACGCACAGGCCGCGGCCTCGTACAGAATCTCAGCCCAATGCGAACAATGGAGCTGCCAACTGAACGCGCCAAGGAGATGCAGAAAATACTGCAGGAAGAGAGAGAGAAGAATAGGAAGACATTAGAGCGAAAGGAAGGACAAGAGAAGGGCATACTAGGGAAACTGTGGATGGGTGATGAGGAGGAGGGGTGGAAAGAAAGGCGGTTGGAGGAAGAGAAGAAGGCGATTGAGGAAGGGAAGAGTTATGGGGACATGATTTTTGAACAGATTTGGGAGGTTTGGAATTGGGATAAGAAGGGAAAGGGCGATGAGGGAAAGAAGGAGTGAATATGAATCTCAGTCTCGAGAGCCAGTTTTTGTCTGTATATTATACATGTGCGATATCGTGCGATGTCACGCTATGAGCGACGGTCGAAATGCTTCAACGAATACAGAAGTGCCGAGAGTTTGGAAACATGTCACGACTGCAAGAAAGAAAGGTAATCGGTCAAACGTCTCTGATACATATGCCTCAGCCCTGTGACCGTGCTGGAAGACAGTGTATGCGCAGTGTGGCTGACTGACAAACCATAGTGTGCACTGCCGAATGTCTTCGTAATGTCGCAGCTGATCCTTTCTACCGCATACATAACAAATAACTCCTTCTCTTACATGACGGCGAACGAGTAACTGTTTCATCTTGGCACTGACCTCCATGCATAGCAGCCGTGATTGTCCAGCGATCACGATCTGCACGCGAGTATCCGTTTATTCGCATATGCCAGCGCCTCCATCTGCGCTCACCAAACTCCCTACGTCCATCTGTCTCAGCGCAGACCAACACAAGGACGAAACAGTAATTATATTTGGCCATCGTTTACGCAGCCTCCCATCTCCTGTGTAACATCCTTCGCGTACCGACAGGACCACGGATTGTGGTTGACCATATGCGCTTTACTCAATATTGTAAATCTACTAGGATCCAGCGAGCACAACAGGATGTCTCAGACAAGCACGCCGCTCAGTTGCACAGCAGCCGATCCGTTCCTTCCGTCGATAAATCAGGATCAACAGCTCTCCCAAACCGACTTCGAGGAACTGTTTGGATCAGCTGCTCCATCACAGCCTTTCTTCTTGTCAAACAATAACAATGTACTTGATGAGCTCGACTTTAGATACCAAGATGGCGCTATTTTCCCGACCAACTCCTCGAACCTCTCCACGACTTCAACGCCCGACTTCACCAGTTACAACTTCGACCAGGGCGCACCGGCATACCCAACCCCAGGGCCAAACTCACCACACCCGTATCCGCTAGATCTGCGGCGAGCCTACCCAGCAACCTCCGATCAGCAAGCCTTCAGTCACCGTCTTCGACCTATACGATCTCAAACGAACAACGCCCATATTCACTCAGCACAGTTGGCACAAGGCTACGGTCATCGTCGTCGATCGTTGAGTACCAGCGACAAGGATCGAATCGCCGCAGTCAACAGTATCAGCAACCCGACTTTCATTCGTCTTCAAGCACCGCGCGCGAGATCAAATACACTGGAAGACAGGAGGAGGAACGGTTTATATCCCCAACATGGAAGGAGTGCAAGTCAAGGCCCTGCGCTGAGAGGCAAGCCAATGAACTCAACTAGTACACCGTACCATGTGTATAGTGATTCGTTGGTAGGTGGCCTGTTGCCGACACCTATTGGTACGCCGCTGAATGAGATGACGGAAGCTCAGGGATTAAGTTATGGCACTGGCTACAACAGTGCTGGCACGACTGGTCGTGCGATCTACTCGGAAGAGCCATTATTCCGACACATGACACGCTCTGATGAGCTTGCGCGAAGCAGGCACATCATCGAGGTTGGTGCTCTAGTCGTCTCCAATCGCTCTAAGCTGGACCCTAGACTTGACCCACAAAGTCCAATTACAGACCGTGCTCGAATCCTCGAGAAGCTGGGCGATATCGAAGAACATCTGAGGAACAAGGAAGGCGAAGAAGCGCTCCCAGCGTGTATGATGATCCGTGTCACGCTGTCAAGGAATATGGACGCTGAGGTCGATGTAGCAGACGAGGTTGGAGAAGGTTATGCGGATGGGCTTAGTGAGGATCATACGGAATCTCAATGCGATATGCACGACGACCACGATGACAACGATATTATGGAAATGTTGATGAGGGAGAATAGCGTTCATGACCATGAGGAGGAAGGGAGTGGAACGAAGTAATGAACACTAGATAAACTGAGCGAAGGGTAACATGGCGATGGCGTTAAGAATTTGAAACGGGCGTGTACATGGTTGATGGAAAGGGAAGGGTTACCTCCGGTGCATAAGGGGCGGGAACTCGAGAACAGTTTTGTATATCGACGAGTGCACTGAATACCGACCAAAACGGCTCTTTGAGCTATTATTTTAGAGAAATTCAACTTATATCTGAAATTACCCGTTTGGTACAGAGCTGGAATACGGACGATGCAGCTCTTATTCCAAACACGCTAACTCGCGCCTTCACATGATCCAGGATGCCGCCCCATCCGCTCGGCTTACCACTCCGCTCAAACGTGTCAACACTTGCAACAACACAACAACCCGGTCTTCACATCACCAATCATGATATTCCGGATAGCACCTCTAGTAGCGGCTTCCGTAATCGCACATTACGTAGCTGCAGAGGTTGCGCCGGAGATTACCACCGTTGCGGAAGGCTACAATGTGATTGCCAAGATCCCTTGCATTGGCTGCCCATTTCTATACCAGGACACATCGCAAGGCAGTGATGCGCCATGGACTGAGAGGAAAGATGGTAATGCTCTGGTAGATGAATCTAACCCTCGTACAAACAGTCCTGCATGCTGACGTCCTCCAGCTGCTAAACATCTCCCTTCCCTACGACTCGGCGCACTTGATCATCAATAACGCCCCACTCCTAGCAGACTCAAGGATTCTACCGCGGATATACGTTAACCAAGTTTTGTTGGACACATCGAAAGATGATATCGACAAGCTTGTTGCTTCGAACCAGCTCGACAACATTGGAGGTGCCTACTTTGGCGCTTCGTACTCCTACTCCTTGCGTCATCTCAAAGGCTCCAACGCATTGGTGTTCTTCTTCGATGTCATGGAGGTTTGGACCGATTTGACCTCTCCGCATTTTACCATAGTCATGGATAGGGATGAACAGAAGATTTTGGAAGTCATACTTCTACCGCGCCCTTTGCTCTCAGCTGGTGACCCTGCGAGTGCATATGAGATTATCCATGCTTCGCTCGTTTTGCGCAAAGATGTCAAGAAACCGATGAAGATGCACATGTGGTTTCACGATTGGGACGCCAATGGCAGGAAAGGCACGGCGACACATATAGTCAACTCTGCTTCTTCATCCTTCATCGACTACATCAGCTCTGGTGTCTGGTCTTTATTCATTTTCATTCTCGGAGTCCTAGCGCTGTTTGTTCTTGTGTGCCTGTTCATCATCTTTGGGTGTGGCTGGCATAAGGACGACTATGACCAGGCCCAGCATGGCAAACGCAAAAGTGGCGGTGGGAAGGGTGCTTGGGGTGCTAACGATATTGAGGCCGTGCGGAGATTCATGACGCCGGAAGAGCTGGGACTTGGAGGCAGTGGGAGAGTTGTGGGGGTTGGAAAGAGTGATTGATGGTTGGTGTATGAAGAGGCCTTTAGCTCGTCATCCATCTTGGAGTATTTGCTGACTTGCGCGCTTGAACTTGGTGCACTCGATGCACACGAACTTTGGCTATTGTGGTCTTTCTCTTGATAGTCTTGAAAATCCTGCTTCGAAGTTCATCACGCATCATATTCCCACTAGCTAGCGCGTCAACAAGCAAGAAAACCCCTGGGCAGATCATGCCGCCAGCGAACACATCTCCCGCGCTCCCGTCTCCACCACGATGACCACATCACGAGCGCGCTGATCTTCGATGTCCAAGCAAGACAACTCAAATGGAGGGTTCGAATAAAAAAGCGATCAGCTACGATAATGGTGTTGCTTTTGCCAACAGACAGATACGTCATTCCGAACTCCTCCGCGCCGCTAAACGTCATGTGCCCAAGCTCAGCGCAACATCGCGACTCGCACCGTACCCATTAATTACACGATCTATGCAGAAGCTACGGTTAGTCACATGGCTAGATACTAGGCCAGAAGGTTGTTACGTCTCGATGCACGTCAATATGTCTAGTGTTTGACAGCAACACATCATCGTGGCCTAGGCCTATGAGGTATGACCGCATAGGTTTGGTTGACGTGATAAAATCCCTCGTGTTTGCATTCAGAGATATATGATTATTCTACTAACATAATCCTAACATCTAATCTTGACCAGGCGCTGTCCTGTGCATCCATCCAGCTCGCACAATGGCCATCACAAACACCACCAGCACCGTTCAGGCGATATTCTCCCTCCATGTTGTTACAGCAGGAAGTTCGATCATCCTCCTCTTGGCCGCTCTTGCGCTGTTCGGTCGCCAACTCGTCAGCGGACCAGGCCGCCCACGCAAATTCAGGAAGTTTACCAGATCAACTGAGAAGGGACACAGGTATAACTTACTATTGCTTCTTATCCAACATTACACTTGCTAACATGCAAACCAGCTCCATGGGCACCCAAATCTTCCTCATCACTGGTCTCTTCACCCTAATGGTAGCCTATGCCACTCAATCCTCCATCGTGGCCCTCCAATCTCGTATAAACTCCCCTTTCTACATCACCTCCGCGTACTCATACCCTCAATACACCGCACCCTCCGGAAGTAGTGACTCCAACTATGGAAAGATCATCTCCATCCTCTCCTTCCTTCATCAGTGTGCCGTAATCATCATGAACGCCTGCATCGTAGGTGCCATCTGGATCCACGCCAACCACGTTCAGAACAACGGCACCGGAATCAAGGAACCTGGTTTCCTATCTTGGATTTGGAACGGGTTCTGGATTCTGGCTATCCTTGCTCTCGGATTCGCGAGCTGGGCGGTTGGTCTTGCTAGGCACGGAAGTGGAAACAGCGCGGTTGCGTACCCAAGCCTGATCAGTTTTGATTACCTTATCCGGACACTGTACGTCACCTACGTCGCTGTCGTTGTTGCGGCTTCGACTAGTGCAACGCTTGAGGCAGTGCTGTGCTGGCTCGGTACTAAGAAGAACGTATTCGCTGGCGTAAGTCCATCCCACTCTTTTTGCGCATGAACGTGTGCTGACAACTTCTAGAACCGCTCCAAATCTGCTCTTACTCGCTTTGTCTTCTTCGTTACACCCATTGTATGGGCCCGCAACGCTTTCTCTATTGCGCAGCTCGTACTCATCTACAAGAACGTGAACAGCTACTCTCGCACTACAAATCAGGCCCTCGCCTTCCTCTTCATCATCTTTGGCGAGCTGTGCGATCTAGGTATTTTCGCTTTAGTGCTCCTGGGCGCCTTGAGCTATGGTCGCAAGGGCGATCAGAGACCGGAGGTCGTCAAGGATGTGAGGTACAGTGAGAGCATGAGGGATAGCTCTTACGTGGGTAACCACGGGAGCACTTACCTTGATGGGCCTGTTGGACCCGCTTTCGAAGAGGGTAGGGGTCCCACCTATATTCCCCACGTTAACTAGTGGGTAATATTAATGGTTGTACGAGAAGTGTTCAATGTTGGGAGGAAATGATTGTGAAGCGTTACGAGCGTGGCAAATGATTCTTCAAGTACGTAATGATTAACTTAAGGGATTGATTCAAACTTGCTTCCACTCTTACACCGTTTGGCATAAGGCTCGGTACATGAGGACCACGACAGAGGCGTGTTCAAGAACATTACATGAGTGTGAAAAGAAAAACGATTGATCATACCATTTGACAAGCGGGAGCCGCGTTGTGAGTGTGTCCGTAAACTACACAATGTATCTCTAAAGGTATTCCTGCTTACATTATGTGTACGTCATCCTGCATCCTGTACCCCACTTCTGCTGTGGATCATGGGAAACAGGATACGTCGCGCATCGTTCCGGATGCCCCAGTTTTGTCAAAGACAGTGACAAAAGTAACCGACCGGAACCAGGGCGACGAGATGGCCGAAAAACTTGTGATGATTCTCAAACCAGAAGGCATAGTCTGTGCTCCAGACAGTGATGTCCGTGATGAACTTTTAAAATGGATCGTTCACCAGCTACTACTTCTTCAGAAAACAGCGGGACTCATTCATCGATATCTGGCGTAGCTTACATCTAGTCAAAGAATCTATAAGATTGTCTCTGTATGTCACATCTTCGAGGCGGTGGCCAAGAAGATAACCCTTGATGAGATTGAAAGTGGTGACGAGGTGGAATGCACCATGCGTTGGTGACAGAGTCTTTTATAAGGAAGGGAAGGAGTGCCCAGCGACTCTCACCATTTCCCACCTCTCACTCGACTACATGGCCCCAGAATCGTCTGCATCCAAACATGGATGAGCCTCATGACCCGTGATTTCTCCAGGCACCATCACACTTCCATCACGACTACAATGTCCAAATAATGTCGCCCCTGAACGTTATCGATCACTGCCAGCCGTCACCCACTGATGCAATTGTATTCCTCAAGTTTGTTTCTTTGCGGTCGGCAACTCAGCGTCATCCGCAACCGAGCGCTTTTTGGTAAGGTTGGAGGACCTGGATTCCGTCAGCTGCAGTTGCATAGTTAGTTGGAGAGATGATGTACATTCTAGCTTTCTTCCTGTAGCAAGGCTTCTCGTCGCCGTGACAATGGTACTTGCAGTTCGTCTTCCAACCAACAAGTGGTGACTTGTTAGGCGGTTTAGACACGTGTCTTCTAGCCATAGCAAAGACGAGATCCCTTGCATAGTCCGGATGCATTGGATCACGCATTTTCGCCATATTCGCGAGGCAGAGATCATCCATGGTCCAAGCAGTGAGGTCTGCGACGAGCATTCTGGTAGGAGATCCGTATGGTATTCTGAGATAGAAACTCGTACCGAAAGCTGGTGAAAATGGAACAGTGCTACTCTGCAGTTCGCTTATGCATTGCATAAGGGCATCGCTTAGAGAATCTCTGAAATCGGTGTCAAGCAAGTAGTGACCCAGCTCGAACAGCGAAGATAGCAGCAGTATCTCTTCAATCAACGCACCCCGTAGATTACCTTTGCTGTGAACAACACCTGTGAGAAGCCAATGGAGGTATATACCGAAGGCTAGTTTGTTGAAGTCCGGTAGTGCGATGGAACGTTCTTGCGACTCCTTCCACGGCCCTCTCATTGCTGTATCAACGAACTCGGACGAACCGCGGATACGGTCTTCAGGAACCATGAAGACGTCTGTGCCGGAACAACCAACTTTGATGGTGAGCATGTTCTCGTGAGCACTGCGCACTGTTAGTTTGTTGGCGCTTGCGACTCTACGTGGTACTGACAAGGCGGTATCAGCTTCGAAGCCCCTCTGCACCATAGTTTGTGCCATTGCTGAATTGCCGTGTGCGAGTTGGTGGAGAAGATATCGAAGTGTCTCTGCACAATATAAAGTGTGCTGCTCTACGTTTCCATAAGTGGGCACGGGCCCCACGAGGTGAGAGAGTGTCGCACCTTCTACTCGTGAACTTACCTCGCCCACTCTCGCCTCACCTGGCTTACAGCAAACCCGTCATCATGTTTTCCACATATATGGAAATATACTTGAGTGATCGATAAAACATGTATTTCCATACGCTCACTCGCTAGATCAAACCTCAAACACAAGAAAATAAGTCGCTCAACAAAGAGAAGCGTGCGCGCCATATTAACGCCTACGCTGGGTATCTTACAAACATGCAAAGTTCATGCCATACCTGGACGTATCCGGAGGAAAGAAAACCTTGCCAATCATTCCACGTCTCAAACCCACATCAAGCGATCTAAAAGCCTCAAGCATATCTTCTTACCCTATCCTCACCACAGAAGAAACCGCTTCCACCGAATCCTTCTTCCTTAGGTGTCGCCCACACGTCTGGCGTCGCGACGTCATCGTAGCTCGGCTTCCGTGCCAGATCCTCAGAGTAGACGCTCGCATCGTCGTTTCCCCATCGTTGGTTCCTGTCGTGGTTAGTCTGGCCGTAAATCACATTTCTGTCATGCGTCGGAGCTCGTGGCGTAGAACAACTTATCCGCTGATCTCCCTCACTCGAAATGATCAACGTGTCGGGTGATGGAGTCGGATACGATGATGAGGTAGCGGTCGCCGAAGCGATGAGCTTGTTGACCAGAGCATGCAAATCTGAGACGTCGTGTTGAAGATTGCGGATTTGTGATTCTAATGCCTTCCTAGCGCCTCTCTCGTGTCCGAGCGCTTCATACACATTTCGTAGCGCTCGCGCATTCTCCTCGTTGCTGCCCGTACTGGAAACGGGAGGTACCGCTAGACCTGGGGAACCAGGCGCAGGCGCAGGCTCAGGATCAAGAGTCTCGCTACTTGATTGATGGATAGGTTCTTGGTGGATGCTCGGGGCTGATCTGGAGTGAGACCGTGATCCAGAAGCGGCAGACGAACTACGGTTCCTTGATCGTAAGTTGCGAGGTGCGTTTTCAAGAATGATGGTTTGCCGGCTGTTGCGGGATGACATTCGGCGCGCGAGTGATTCGAGGTTAGAGTACCTGTGTTCAAGATCTTGGACGCGGTCCTCAATGGGCAAGCGAGGTTGACTTTTTACTGGTTGCGGAGGTGGTGGGGAGATGTCTCTGACTTGAGGCGACTCTGGAATGGTCTCCTCTTTGGGTCCAAACAGCGTATTCTTCAGGTCACCAAAGTTGAAGGCCGAGACTTGAGGTTGCCCATCGTGCTTCTGCTCATGCTTCGGTTCTTCTGTGATTGGAGTGGAGGTCTGCGAGTCGTCCACCTGGACGAGCGTCGCGCTCATCTCGTTAAAAGACTCGTTGTCTGGTTCACGAATTATAGGCTCCTGCATCGGCACGGTACGAACGGTCTCCATGGTCTTCGCCGTTTGCGGTCTACTGTAGATGCTGCCGGACATATAGCTCTCCCGCCAGAACTTAATCTCCGCACTTCGTCCCCTCTCCGTCGACGCGCGTTCTTTGGCAAGATTATGAAGAGCATCCGCACTTCTCGATCGCCGTCTGTCGTGCTTGGAGGTTACTGTTTGTGTAGGACTGGACACTGCGATACCAATACCTGGAGACATCTCATCTTCTTCAGCCTTCTCATCCCATGCCGACAGCTTCTCTCGAGGCTCGTCCAGACTGTGCCGATGAGTGATAGCACTTGGAACAGTGGGTAGTGTCGCTCTCCGACGGCCGAGATCGGGCCTATCCATGTCGAAAGTGAGATACTCCTTGGGTGGACTCGCCGGTGGGGCATTCACGTTCATGGGATACGGAAGATGCTGGCCTAGCGGGTGCAATGGCCGTAACTCTTCTACTGGCAGATCTGATATCCGAGGACCAGCAGGTGGTGTCCTTGGTTCCCTCGGTGGCGTTGATCTCAGTAGACCAGGATCCTGTTCACCGTCAGAATTCATTCGTCACACTGTTATCGCAGACTTACGCTATGGTGATAGCTATGACCACGCTGCATTTGTTCTCCTTCGTGATCTTCACGGTCCGGGCTCTTTCGTCCGAACATTTTCCGGATCACGTTTCTAAGCCCGCTCTTGCGCTTCTTCTTTTGGGCAGCCTTACTGGCGCTCTCTGGCGTTGAGCGAAACGGCGTCGGGGATGCGATCGAAGTCGAGGGCACAACGCTCTCACGCTGTACTTCGTTCAACTGTCGCACCTGTGGTGGGGATCTTGGAGAGATCGGACGCTCAGGAACAGTATCATCGCGTTGTGCTTGCTCGCTGATCGGATTCGACCGCAACGCTGCCATGTGCTGTTCATGCACAGGCGGTGGAGACTGCAATGGTCTTGGCGGAGTTTGCGGCCGTTCATACTGATAATCGTCCGGTCCGTCCTGCGGCTGCAATGTTCGGACCAGCACGCCATTCTCTGCGTACTCTTTCTCTTCTTCTTCATTCAACGGCACATCCTCGGTGATTGGGATCGGCCCACTAATCTTCAAGTTCCCTCTCCTGATAGCCTCAGCCTTCCAGCTAGAGCGCTGCAAAGGCGACGGCGTCGGCGTCGACGCACTCATATCGGCGACGACAAATCCTTCTCGTTGAAGCATATGGATGCAAGGCGACGATTCTGATTTTGGATGCTGACGGATGCAGTTGTGCGCACGAGACCTGGAGATTGCGCTTGGGCGAAGATTACCGGGATGGCCCAGTGACTGTGCGATTCTCGACTACCATCACCGATGTTGCGGAATCAATTGATGGGAAAGAAGCAAAGCAAATGCGGACCGGAGCGACAAACGCGGCAAATGTTCCTGGTCCCAAAATAGATGAAAGCGAAGTGTAGGCAATAAATAATTAACAACGATAGCCTCCAAGAGTCAGAAGAAGCGAACTCGATCAGAAAGAGCGACGAGGTTAAACAATAGAGACGTGCCACAGACGACGCAACAAGAAGAGCAGCAAAAGAACGGGGGGGCGAGGCGTTCTTAGGTCTATGTATCAGACCGAGAGCGTCATGTACCCTTTGGACAAGGGTGCTAATAGAGTGGGGAGGGTCTGTTGGATGGGGGGGGGGGGAGGGGGGCGTGTCGGGAAGGAGGAGGCTATTATTGATGGCGCATTTGCGAATCGAGCAGTATGACCGGCATTACCTTTGAACACAACACAACGGGGGCTGGCGGGCTGCAGCATCGAATAAAGGCCTGATTGCTGCAGCACAAGCGTCGCATGCGAGGTCACCAAGTCGGTCCACGGAACGACGTGCATGTTGTTGGCTATGGGGCCGTGGGGTTTTGGGTACAGTACTGCTGCTGCATGCTTTCGCCAGAGCGGTACTGTTGCAATCGATACACGTCCGTTGGATGCATGCGCGCGCAGGCGCGCTCGGCCATGATCCTCTTCAGCCCGTCTGAAACATTCTGCTAACACGTCTTCGACCTCAGCTACCCTGTACAGTGTAGGCCTCCCAGACCTACCACTTGTCGAGAGAAACGCCGTTGGGAATCCTAGTCAAGCCCGTCGCAGTGCTAATCCTCCTGCATCTAGAAATAGCGGCTTACTGCACTGACCAAGGCGTTCCACGAACCCTCCTCTTGTCGCGTCAGGTCTGAGCGCCAGAATGCATGGGGATGCCAGGACGCATGTCATGGACCCTCGGCCGTACCGACTAGCAATTATCCTTGCACCAGTCTGCATTAATGTGTTTGAGACTGTCTGCGGACCAACTCCGACCATGGGCTGATGAGGGCACGTCGTTCTAGCCCACACAACACCGTCTATCACGGATGTCTGGTACTCTACTGCACGCGTTACTGTTGGCGACATGTATTGATGTAAACGTGATTAATAGGGGAGGCTGGTCGGCAGTAAGCGAACGATTCTGGAACACGTCGAGAGTAACGACGTGGCAGTACTGGGCGCCGTTCTGATCATCAAGACTTTTTCTGCTCGCGCGCATTACATCGATAGTCATTGCGCCATGTATTGATGGTCACGAGTCGCAACCACATACCCTTTATTTTACACGACACCGTCCACGTTAAGAGTGTGAGGAAGAATGAGCGCATTACTCGCCATCTGCCTACTCGGTTGTGCGCCTCGGAGCCTTCTCTCCTCTCTTATGCGCATGTAGACGCATGCAAACCTTACTCCGCCTTCTTACCATCATAGTCTCCTGCCGGATGCCACTTTTGTGAACGACATTCGGCGTTGGTGTTTTGGCGCGAGCTTGCCTGTCTCGACTCGCGCTTTGATGCGGAACTACTGCAGCTAGAGTCACGCCGCATATCACAGCTGCAGCATCGCGCTTCGCTTGCGAACCAAATCATAGCGCCAGCGCTGAGACCATCTCCTCCCCACACCCATCCAAACGTAGTAGCGAACCACGACTCAGACACTGTTTGTCTGGGAGCCCGCGGCGACAGCGCATTGTTACAGCCTCGCCTACTCATACCCCTCATCCGCCGTTCTCTTGGTCCACGTAAACGTCTGCCAAGTTCGGATACCTAAGATCGGCGTAATCTTCTAAATGCTGCATCCAAGCCTTCAGAAACTTGGACCCCCTATGAATCCATCAAGTCAGTAACAATGCAAGCCACTCTTGTACAACAAGCGTATAGAATCCTCCGCCACACAACAGGATGCCGAGGGTGTGGTCTGACCCTCTGAGTGTCAGCGACGAGGAGTTCCCGTGTGATATAGCAGGCGAGTGTGTCACGGCAGTTTCGAGTTACACGGGTTTCAGATTTGCTTGTTCGCAGAAAACATACCCCGACGCCCACGTTCTCGGGTATGACCGAAATACGCGATGATGAGGAGGGGAATCGATTGTGCGAAGAACAGGGAAGGCGAGCGTTGCTGGGGGCATGAACTGGGAATCGAGTGTATACGTACTTGCTTATTGTGTCCGAGTCTCCGATCACACAAAGATGTCGCTTTGGACGTGTCATTGCAACTGCGTCCTTCATTAGCCCATCTGCAGATACGTGGAGCCGCATCTTCATGCGTGAATATTGCCGCGAGTCGGTAGGATTGACGTTAACGTACCGTTGAGTCGCCGCTTCTCGCCCAAGAAGCCCACCTCATGCTCCGGGTTGCTCCGTACCGTGCTGACAATGACAGCTTCCTTCTCGCGACCCTGAAAACCATCGACTGAACCTAGTTCAATGCCAGGATACGCTTCTTTGAGCATTCCAGCAAGTAATGCGAGCTGCCAACGTTAATATCTAACCTCACAATTCACATGAGTATCTGAATCCATGCGTAATATACGCACGAAGTATGAACAAGGGTGAGAGTCGCGTACCTGTGCATTGTATGGCGTAACCACCGCAATGTCTTCCGCCTTAACGCCAGCGTTGATCAGATTACCGACGTGCATCTTTGCCAACGCTGCCTCTGCTTCGTTAGATTTACTATCGCCAAGACTCATGCCTTTTCCGCCCTTGCCTATTACACCCTCGTCTTCGAGCTTCTCGGGGAAGTCGCCGCCTTGTGTGTCCCAGAAGACTAGCGGTTCTTGCGTATCTTCAGTGTCTTCGACATGGTACTTTAAATCCTTCAACAAACGGTCCTTGACGAGATCGGCTGCAGTAAGTTTCGAATCGTATAGCTCATCGGATGGAAATCGCATGATCTTCTCATGCATGCGGTACTGTACAGTCAGCATACGCTTGACTGACGGGCCATGCAAAGTCAGTAGCCGGTCGAAAAGCGTTATTTCTAGCGTCATGCCATCGATCGGCTTGCCAGTGGGCTTCTCTGCGTTGTTCTTCTTGACGTCTTTCGATTGCTTCGAGTTGAGAGACTTGATAGTAGGAGGTAATTGTAGATGGTCACCGGCCAACACTAGCTTGCTTGCCTTGACCCAGAGCAAAGGCACCCAGCATTGTGCTTCCAAAGCCTGGCTGGCTTCATCTATGATAATGACGTCAAATTCTTGGCCCTTCAGGTGGAAGCCTCCTGCGCCATGCAGCGTCGCCAGAACAACTTTGCTGCCGGTCACGAGGTTGTTCACACATCCTCTCTCTCGCTCCCTGTACTCTTGCCGAAGCGCTTTCAGCTCGGTATAGATCTGACGGCGTTCTTTGGCGTTGCGTGTCTTGCGAATAGACGATTGCTTGTCATCCATTTCTTTGCGGACGTCTTGAACTAAGGCAGCTGCTTCTGAAGTTCTTGTGAGAACGTCAAGAGAGTGGTTCAAAACGGATGGTAATAGGCGTGCTGGATGCCCTAAGCGCACCATAGGTACCTTGTGAGAGGCTAGTCGCTCGACAATATTGTCTACAGATATGTTCGATGGTCCACATACTAGCAAACGGAGCTTCTGTTTGAGCAATTGCAAGATAAGCTCGATGAGGGTATGTGTTTTGCCAGTCCCGGGAGGACCGTGGATCAGCGCGACTTCTCGTGAAGCCAGCGCAAACTTGATCGCCTCTTTTTGGCTGTCATTGAGTCCTGGATCATTCCATTCGAGTTTGTGGAGAGGGTTTGAAGGGTCGTTCAGGTCAGAGGGTAAAGGTGTAGGCGATGCTTGGCCAAAGAGTACGCGTATGAAGGGTGTGTACTCTTGATCCCCGAGCTTCTGTAGCCTGTTCATCGTTTGATTCATCCTATCACGTATAAGTTCAAGTGGATACACAAAGAATGCATTCATCAGAGACGTACCTCTTGTAGGTGACGTCGTTCGCCAATTTGACTCTAGTACATATATCAGCCCTGTTGCGCCCAGTATGACGTTCCACGACGCGTAGACTGACATCCATAGCTTGTTGCCAGTAGGCACGTCCGCATCCTCTTTGTCCAGTACTATCTCTACATTCTCCCTGCGCAACCTCAGCACGACCCCTTCAACGCCCTTCTTCTCCAGCTCTTTCTTCTCTGTCTTCTTTGCGCTCCCGCTCGGCTGATCCTGGACCGCGACTATATCACCCACGCGTATGCCATGCTCCGGGATGTCGGGCTTCTCGCCTTTAGCCACGATTGCCGAATCTAACCCCAGCTCGATTACAGTCTTGCCGCCCAGCCCTGTCCGTATAGAGGACACATTAAGGTTCAGGATCGCGAGACCGGCGCGTGAGAGAGCGGCAGGCGTATGTGAGGAGAGGAGCGCGTTCGTTTCAGAAAGCTCGGCTTGGAGTTCGGCGGAGAGGAGCGTGAGCTGCGAGGCAGCGAAGGAGGGAATATCTGTGTGCTTTGGCATGGTTGCTGAGGGCTGAGTATGTAGAAGTGGGGGTGTAAATAGTTAGAGGTGATGAATTGCTGGTCTGAAAGCCCTAGATGGGGTGGTGGGGTCTCGCGACGATTTAAGCAGAAATCGACATCGCAAATCTTCTAGCAAGCTGCGCGACAGGAGAGAGGCGACGAGAGTACCGCAACGTTTGCGGGTACATTTGCAGCGGGTGAACACTGGTAAGCTCAATCCATCTAGATAATCCGACTGTTTCAGGCCAGGTGCCATTACGTCATGACACTAGACCGTTTTGGTTCATCATCAAAAGTCCTCAACATACACATGTCTGGTCAATACGGCTTTGATCTTAAGCATTGGATAATCTTGATGGCAAAAAAATCTATAAAGCCACAGACTGCATTGAGAACACAGTATACAGTCAACATCTCAAATGTCTTTGAAATTTCCAATGCACATACCCGTGAAATTATACAGCCAGAACTCCTCCTGCAACTCCGCTTCCTGCAAGCTCTTTACCAGCAGGCTAGTTTGGTTCCAGTTCTCCTCTAGTTTCTTGTCTGTCACAAGTCCCATCCACCGATCGGAAAGTGGTAATGGCAGCCACCACTGACTTCCTATTGAGTCTGCACATGCCGCTTTTACGGCCAACTCCTGACTGGTATATATCCCAGTTGGGGTCCTATTCGTCTCAATGCTTGCAATTACGATGAGAGCTAACATGAGATCCATGAGAAGGAGGGTATAGAGTCTGTACCACATGCTAGAGATGCAGGGCAAAATAGTGGTCGTGGTTTGACCACGGAAGAAGTAGAAAGTGTACAGAATCAGGGTTACAGTGAATGACAAGAGATAGAACACACTGAGTAAAAAGGTCGTCGCGGTGTACCAAGTGTTTCCCCAAAATGGAATGGCGATGAGAGGAACTATCGTGTAAACACTTCCGAGCAAGAGCAGGAAGAGCATACGAAATAGACGGCTTCCCCATGAATGTGCAGG
This sequence comes from Alternaria brassicae, assembly GCA_004936725.1. Classification (NCBI taxonomy): domain Eukaryota; kingdom Fungi; phylum Ascomycota; class Dothideomycetes; order Pleosporales; family Pleosporaceae; genus Alternaria; species Alternaria brassicae. The sequence continues at coordinate 523,664 of CM016505.1, read as the reverse complement.
AGATCCAAAGCTACTTGTTCCAAGTCGCGTTGCTATTAGCGGATCTAGCGCCCTGGAGGTGTCGTTGAGTTCCATGTCGTTATCGTCTGTCGTAAACTGCGTTGCGGTCTCTATTGTCGAGATTATCCTCATGCTATCTCGCTGGTACACAAAGTCCTCCGTGAGCCATGCTGCAGCACATAATCGCAAGAGGCCCAAGATGGCTAGAGGGAAGAACAGTGTGTCAACACCAAATCTAATAGCACCACCAGGAAGTGCATCTGGGGACATGATACCGATAAGGATGTAGAGTGCAGACGCCCCCTGAAGTGTTGTGATGACAGTCTTCAACATCGTCAACGAGACTACCTCCACATGGGTGCCCTCTGGGTAGCGTAAGCAGTGCGAAGCAGAGGTCGTGACCATGATTTCCCCACCGTTCCATCCGTTCGAGGTCCCGAATATTGCGTTGGTGGCTGCTAAGTTATGACGACTCCACTGGATAGCTCGGATATGCCGATCGGTAATCGCAGCATATCTCCAGATTATGGATGTCGGATTGTAGCTACATAGTCGATCTTACCATCTTGGGCGTCGATCGGTAAGATACGAGACTGTGGGTGTTCCAGATATGAGATGCTGAGGCAAGACAATCATCAACGTTTTGGTGCTGAAGATTGTGGCTCAAGAACAACTTACGGCAATCAACGGAGCAAGATACAAAGTAAATAGTGAAACCCATTCGGGGGAAACTGACACATCGACTGTTATAGTGAATGGGGTCAACTTGAGTGTTGAGACGAAACATTGGCAATGATGTAGCTAACGAGTACGTAGAGAAAAAGTTGAGGGGAATATCCGGATCTATGTTGTAGGCCCCCAGCAACAGGGCGTTTCATTATGCACATGCAGCCACGCGATACGATTATTGCGCAACACTGGATAAGCGTAAGCGCTGACATGCACCTTTCATCGTAAGTTCGCCATACTTTTTCAGCTCGTCTGAATCATGGTAGTCTTGGGGCGTTAAATAAGGCCTAAAAACGTGCTGAAAACCGGAGCTGAAGGTGATGAAACGGACTGCGCTTATGCCGAATGCTTGTTCAAGGCCTCCGCCGTGAGAGAACGGAATGCGAAATTGTACGGCCCAAGAAAGTACTAGTACTCGAGGCTGTCTCTTTAGCAGAGGTAATAGCACTATACATAGTACTGCGCGATGCGCCTGAATGCGGAGATGTTGTCTACGTTCGTTCTTGTCGTGCTGGCAGCATGTGACGAACCCGTTTGTGTACCGTCTTGTGGCTGAGCTGGTGTGCCGGAGACGAGGCTACCTGGTCAGCTCAACTCGAAGGCATCTTGGTGTTAACTTGCGCACTATCTACAGCTGAATGTAGCATTTTTACGTTCTATATCGACTTTGTTGCAAATGTAGACAACCTGCGCCAAAACTCCGCAAGTCGTGATTGAAGTATGCATAGTAAGTTCGAGCGTCCCTGCCGCGTTGATTGTACAGTATCGCTTAGTAATACCATACTGCGCGAGCTTATTTTGGAGACACAATCTCTAGGCGCCAGAGCATTAAACATATCAATCCCACTACTAGTACGCGCACTCTCAATATCAAAAAATCGAGATCATTCTTTTCAATCATTGCATACTTATTCAACGAGCTTGCAGAATGTGGGCCGACGACATAGCACTCGTTCTGATATTTTCACCCAATCTCGGAGAGCACACCTCCGTATCAAAACCACGGCAACTCCCGTTGACTATGAGTGTGAAAGCGTTCAATACGGAAAAGACGCCCCACTGGTACTAAGGACTATTATCGGGTCCAAGGCTATCGGCCACCAGACTGTACCTAGGTATACCAAGGTTGATGCAGTGCGCTGAGTCCTCCAGACCATCCATAGCATTCTCACATGTAATCTGTTGTTGCGCAAACTTTGCAGCGCACCGAGGTTCTACTTTGGTTAGTAAGGCGTCGAAGAGGAATGCATCGAGCGATAGATTGGCCGCAATCGTTGGGAATTCATCCTTGATACCCCGCATTTTGTTCACGCGCGACTAAGTAATCACCCCTGAACGGTAGAATCTCCGTCAACATGATACGAGCCAACGGCTTCCGGCTGGTCTCCGGAAATATCGAAGACGATGATTCAGTCGATACACCATGGACCGGGAAAATGCATCCGTCCAGTCCCGGCAATTAATATCACACTTGGCATCTCTTACACCAGGCGCCTCTGTAGTACGCATTTGAGGGATAGCGTATTCGGATCAGTTCGCGTACCAGTGAAGATGCGGAAAGGAAAGATCAAACGAGCGGCTTTTGTAACAGTCGGTGTGGCTACAAAAATATAAACTATGATTTGTGTAGTACGACTCGTCCGCTAGATGCGCCGATACTCTATGATCCACCACCTAGTGGATAGGCGCCGCAAGTCAACTACCAAGAACCCAAGCCTATTCAGGCCCTTTCCCCTGGCTGAGATTCTGAATTGCGTCTTCTAATAGGTCGGAATTGATTAACTCTACACACCACACTACTCATACAAGGCTACTGGGGCTTGCTTCCACCATAAAAAGTGCGATCTGCGACCCAAGAACCCAGAAGAATGTTATTGGAGCATGGGTTCATCTGCACCTACGGCGAACTTCGAGCCAGTGTTGATTCTTTCCGATAGACTCATCGACCGGACGCAGTCGACGTGGGTACCGTCCGAGGTTCGTCGAGAAAAAAGCTGTTCCTGGCTTGTGACATCTGCTCGACCGAGATGGTTAAGTATCGCGTGTTGGACAGTGGTGGTAGAAGCAGTCATCAAGAGCGGAATCTTCGTTTGATTCAACTAACAGGAGTTGAATGTATACTCACTTCAACATGAAGCTCACAACACTCTTGTCATTGCTTCCTTTGGCTCTTGCAATCCCAGCACCCCTGGAAAAGCGTGCAAACCCCACCGTTATTGCTCCTTCACCTCAAGCTACAGTTGCCGGTATCAACATCGCAAATGTTGAGTCTTTCAAAGGAATCCCTTATGCTCAGCCACCGGTTGATCAGCTGCGACTGAAACCGCCTCAGCCATTGACTTCTTCCTTAGGAATGGTCGATGGTACTGGCGTTCCGAAAGCATGCCCACAATTCTTCTTCAGCATAGATGAGAGGAACATTCCGACCAACGTACTAGGAACCATACTGAATCTGCCACTCTTCCAAACGATTACCAATGCCGGAGAAGACTGTCTCACCATCAATGTCCAACGGCCATCTGGTACAAAGGCTGACGCCAAGCTTCCCGTCTTATTCTGGATCTTCGGTGGTGGCTTCGAACTTGGGTCTACTGCGATGTACGACGGTACCAGCCTTATAGCCGAGTCAGTCGCACAAGGCAAGCCCATCATCTTTGTTGCGGTCAACTATCGCGTGGGTGGATTTGGTTTCATGCCCGGAAAAGAGGTGTTACAAGACGGCTCCGCCAACCTGGGACTTCTCGACCAAAGGCTGGGCCTGCAGTGGGTCGCAGACAACATCGCTGCATTCGGAGGTGATCCCGAGAAGGTAACAATCTGGGGTGAGAGTGCAGGTGCTATCTCTGTGCTGGATCAAATGATGCTGTACGATGGCGACAACAGCTACAAGGGCAAGCCGCTCTTCAGAGCTGGTATCATGAACTCTGGCTCGATAGTGCCAGCCGATCCTGTGGACTGCCCGAAGGGACAGGCTATCTACGATAGAGTAAGCTCTTAGTATTATTGAAAGCAACAAAGGACCAATGCTAACCACCACAGGTCGTTGAAGCAGCTGGGTGCGCTAGCTCTGCCGATACTTTGGCGTGTCTCCGCACAGTCCCATACACGACATTTCTCAATGCCGCAAATACCGTCCCTGGTATCTTGGGCTACTTTACAGTCAATCTTTCTTACCTACCACGACCGGATGGAAGAGCCCTCACAGCATCTCCCGATGCCCTTATCAAGGCTGGAAAGTACGCCAAGGTACCGTTCATTGTCGGCGATCAAGAGGATGAGGGTACTCTCTTTGGTCTCTTCACTTCGAACCTTACCACTACCAGCGAGGTCACGACGTACCTTTCAACCATCTTCTTCCAAAATGCTTCACCAGCGCAAGTCCAGCAACTAGTTGGTAGTTACCAAACTATCACGGAGGACGGCTCACCTTTCCGAACTAGTATCCTCAATAACTTTTACCCGCAGTTTAAGCGCGTCTCCGCTGTCCTGGGCGACGTGACGTTCACTCTTACACGTCGCCTATATCTAGAAATCGCTGCGCAAGTCAGCCCTGATGTGCCGTCATGGTCCTACCTTGCGACATACAACTATGGTACGCCCATTCTAGGAACTTTCCATGCTTCAGATCTCATCCAAGTCTTCAACGGCATATTGCCAAACAATGCCGCAAGATCCATCAGAGGATACTACTACTCTTTTATCTACAACCTGGATCCCAATGAAGGAAGTGGGCTGATGAATTGGCCAAGGTGGAGTGAGAGCAAGAAGTTGGTGAACTTTGGAGCGAACAGCAACAGTTACCTCGATGATGATTTCCGAGGTGATACGTATGGGTTCTTAAAGGAGAATGTGGCGAGCTTGAGAGTTTGATTTAAAGTCTGGTATTCAACCGACACAACCACTTCAAAGTTGACCATGGCGGCAAACGAAGTAAATGAAATGAGTCATTATCTTACACGTTACCGCCGCAGGCAGGCGAGGGCCTGCTCGTTTCGTGATTTTATTCATGGGTGCGCACAAGTCAATTGTGCTACAACTACAGTAGTGGACGTCAATTCAAATGATCTCATGTATCACTAGCCGTTACCACTGTAAATACTTGCGGTGCCCTCTTCGCCGTCGGCATATTAAAGGGAATTTTCTCAAAGACACCCAGAGCTTAGCCAGAGATAGCGCAGATGGGCGGGTTGCGGTCTTCTGGAGCATGCTTGCTGCTGATAACTATAGATGACTATGCTACGCGACGCGGCGTGCGCGTTAAAAGTCGCTCGAACGCGGCTGACTGGGATCACGATTGTGGCCAGGATGATTGGGCGAGCCCCATCGGACTTATTATGGAGATGGCACGGATTTGTGGTGGAGCTAGATTAGAGTCACCTGCACGCCCCTTAGCTGGGTCGGCTTCTTTGTTCTGCAAGTAGAACATCACGAGCAATCACACAATCAACTGTAGAACAAAAAAAATTAATTCGAAGTAAACAGATCTCTGCCCTCAAGCTCGTCCGGGCTCTATTTATAATGCTAAGAAGAGAGTTGAAAGGGCAAGAACGCTACAACACCGGCACGCGCCGGCGCGCACCACGTATCCTATTCCTCACACGCCAGAGTCATCCCGCAAGATACCCACAGACTGACCATGAGACTTCCAGCCGTCGCAGTTTCCTTCCAATGCATCTTTATCGGTCAACCCTGCAATCTTGTCATGCTGCTCGACGAACTGCATCGCAAATCCTTCGGATGTATGCCAGCCTGTATGGATGTTAGTACAGCGATGTGATGGCAAAAGGAGAGAAAACCATACCAATATGACAATGCATCAGCCATGCGCCTGGATTTTCCGTCTGGAAAGCCATGACTAGGTAACCCAAAGCTGGTAGCATGGCGGTGTCGCGACGCGGCGGGTTATCAAGCTTAAGAGAAACATCATCGCTGTATTCTCCTGTGCCCTGGGCGATGACGGAGAAGTCGTGGCCGTGCAAATGAATGGGATGAGGTACTCCGATAGTAGTGCTGACGACTACGTAGACGAATTCGTTCTCACGGGGTAGATGAAAGACCGCATCCGAGGCCTCGAACTTGGTTTCGTTTCGCATGACTTGCATGAGCGTGGAGTCTAATATGCGTGTACGAAGTCAGTATGTGTATCACATGCAGTTTGTACAGACGTATTGCTTACCATATCAATATACTACCATGGATGTGCTGTTGAGAGCCCACTTGAAGAGGTTCTCTTTGTTACGGTTGACAGATACAGGCTCATCGGCTGTGGAAGATGTCGACCCTACAGTCTTTGGGATGTGCGGTACAATGTTTCTCGTCTCATCTGAGCAGCTATCTTCATAGTCATATCCGGAAGTAGTTGGCGTTCCAGCTGAGTTACTATAGTAGACTATGCCACGGATGTCATCCTCGTTGTCGTTCTCGGAGCATGCAGACTGTGGAATAGCGCGCATCCAGAAGTTGTCGGCCAAGCCTTTTTGATCAGTTGTTACGATGACGTCGTATCGTTGGCCCATACCAATGCTGACAACAGTAGCTTCATAAGGCTTGATGGGGGCAAGGTCAGACGCGATGACAGTCATGGTGTGGTTGTCGATCATGAACTTCCAGTGGGTATCAACAGCAGCATTTATGAGTCGTATGCGATAAAAAGTTCCGGATGTGAACGAAACATTGTAGCGATGGCCACCATCTTCGAAGGTGTTGGTACCGTTGACCAAGCCATTGTCAAGAACTGGCGGGCCTTCGCTTTCAGCATACATGTACAGCTCATTAACAGTCTGGTGGTCCCAATCTTTGATGAAGAGCATGCCCAAGTCCTCATCATAGTTCTTCGTCGCAGGTCCATTGATCACGATACCGCCGAAGACGCCTTGCCAAGCCTGTAGCGCAAAATGTGAGTGGTACCACGTCGATCCATGCTGTGTGGCTCTCCAGGTATAAGTCATTAATTCGCCCGGAGAGGTCGGTCATTGTGTGATGGAGCTCACGTCATCCTGATCGTTGTTGTTCTTCTGCCAGAGACCGTGGAAGTGAATACTGGTGCCATTGTTAGATGTCGTAAGGGAGTTTGTCACGTGGACAATGACTATGTCGCCCCAATCTGCAATCAGAGTCGGCCCGGGTATGGAGCCGTTGATAGCCATCGCCGTCCGGGATACACCATCAGGCGCAATAACAACATCCGTAAGTTCAAGCCAGTACTCGCTAGTTACTCCAGTGTTTGGAATCCCAACGGTCGGGTCGGTATCAATAGAGTGACCACACCACGCCGAGCATGTCGAAGCAGTATTGCCACCGCATGCTGTTCTAGGCACTGCTCATGTCAGTTGGAGTTCGTTCTAGAATGGAGACCAGCACGTTGAGCAGATCATATCGATGGTTATATCTACCAAGACAAAAGCGGTGGAGAACTTACTCAAGTTGGGAACGAAAGGGGAAGCGACCGCAAGATCAGTTAAGGTGGCAAGACCGAAAGTGCCCTGTAAGAGCATGATGTGAGAGATGTTCAAAACCAAAAGGAGGTTAAGGTATAGCAATTGTGAGCGGTAGTCGCGCGATGAACGGACAAGAGGCCTAGAGAAATGATACGATGCTAAAGACTTCCGAATGAAGCTCTTGAGCAAAGTGATGTGGGGTCGACCAAGAGAATGTGAAGATGAGCTGATGATACTCAACAGTCCAGGGCCCCCGCGACTTTTATGCTGCTTCTCATCTTCAGTTCATCGACCAGTCCAACTCAAGCAATCTGTTAGTGGTAACATCAGTATTCATTCCAGCAACTCTAGGACGTCATGAGAAAATCAAAATCTTCACTCATGCTCTTCTTTCGTGATGCTCCGTTGATAGTCTGATTACCTATCGTGGGTCACGGCTACCATATCTCCACTTCAGGCATCGGACGCTCCGACAAAACAGTGGTTTTGCTCAAGCCTGGTACTCGGTATCCTTCTAGCGCTGTTGTACGTCTAAAAAAGGCGTGGGGTTCCTGAGTAATGTGCGCCAAGTCTATCAATATACCGTATAAGCCCCACTTGATCGGTGACGATCCGACACTTGCGTTCATGGCAATCTCAGATCTTGAAAAACTTTCCGGATGCTCGTTCCTTTCTGACTTGAAACTGGATGAACGAAGTGCCGCAAAAGGGCCGTCGAAGATGGAAGGCCGCCACAACATTCTCGCCGGGATGTTCCACGTCTTGAGTGGAGCCAGGAACAGCAATGTGATTTGATGAACACCCAAAGTATCCGCTCTTCAACGGGTGGAATCTGTGGAATCTGCTATCAGACGGTTCGGTCGGTACAGATACGCGACAGTGGATACAACAAGCATTTTCTTAGCTTGAGCTTGGAGACGTCAAAACAAGAGTCTTTACGATCGCACCGATCGTCATTTCTGTATTTCAAGTGGATTATCTTATGTTTGGACTTGCAATTTCATCAGGAGAACCCAGGTAGGATGGAATTGTTCATAGTGCATCTTCCGACGTGCTGATGCGGGTCTTCGTAGCCCATCGGGGACGTCCCAATGTAGTACGCCAAGATGTTTAGTTTTTGATTGAAGTGTAATGGTTGTACGCAAAGACATTAGGGAGCGCTTACGAAGATTAGGTGATCTAGGGAATAGACTAATCTAGCTGTTGTGCCGAACATGACAAGGCGTTGGAGCTGCTGGTCGTCGACCTTCGCCATCTGCCGCACATTCGTATTCTTGACACTCTTCAATACCATTTCAACACTCACTCCTTAATCATGCGTACTACCATGCGTAGCATACTGCTGTGTCTACTTCCCCTCGCGGTTGTGGGTGCGCGCAAACGCGACTTTGCATCCACGGCCTTCCAGCTATATGCATATAACGAGGATATTGGTGGCTTTCCACTCTTTTATGCCGATGGTCTTGCATATATTGGAGAATCCGCCCTTTCCAACAGCACTGATGCCGTTGTGGTAACTTGTGATTTTAGCTACTTGTTTTCCATTACAAGCCTGGGTTCGTTTTACTAACATACCTAGTCACCATTGATGCCGATAAGAACTTCATTGGAAACCCCAACACGGCCACCGCTGCCAGCGAATCCACCTGGTCAAACGTAGCTCTCTTCGTTCCCTCTTCTCAAGCGGGTAACGGACGCATTGGCTTTCTTCCATCCAACCACGACACAGGCAATGTCACAACTCCAACGTCCGGTTCCACTTTCTACAGTTCCACGGCTATGCTGTACGGGGAAGACGGTTCGGCTGCCACATCCTTCTTTGGTATGAAAGCGGAGAGCGGTGTGTATGAGTTGCATTGGAATGATACCGAGGGGAAGGTGCCATTGACACTTAGGAGTATGGCGCCTAGCAATGAGAGGCCAAAGCGTCGTTGAACGCAGTATTGCTGCGGCGGCTCGAAGTCAGCGAGGCTGTCACCTAAAAGTGCGTCTGACAGGAAAGCTGTAAGTAGTAGTCATTGAATGTCAGTGGATTTCAAAGGCTACCGAGCATAAACAAACTTGTCATTTCACGCAAAAGTCCAATCCTCATCGAGTGATATGGAATCTATGACTCAATGTTCACAGAAGCTGTAAGTCTGTTGCGACTATCCTTTCTCAGAGGTCTGGACAAATGCACCCCTTTCTCGCATCAGCTTCTTGCGATGGTTATTTGCCTCTTCGGAACTCATGGGAAGTAAGTGTTTGTCGTCATCGAAATATCTACGCACGGTTTCCATGAGCTCCGCAGGAAGTTGAGCCTCTCTAGAAGCAGGAACACTAGCAACACCTTTCTCCACGGGCAAGTCTATGAGCTCTGGGAGTAGCTTTGACAATGCATCTTGACGTGCCCCGTCGTTTGATCCAAGTAGCGAATCGACATACCAGCTCATCTGTTGGGGTGGGATATTTGCCGTCGAGATGATGCGTCTTCTGGGATCGACGAGCCATAGTGCGATGAAGCGACGGTGTCCGGGCTTCGTAGGATCGATGAGCTGGAAAGGTGAAACACAATGTTCGCTGGCACAAGCGTTAGTCAAGCTATATCTGAGCATAATTATGACCAACCTACAAGACATTTGGAAAGGCCAACAGTCTTCCTTGACGCGTCTGAAACTTTCCATAGTTTTGCAAACGTGGCGAATTGTCACATCCCAGGCTGGTGCCATACACCTGCTCCATCCAATGATAGCTGTCTTGTCCAACGGGGTATTCGTCGTCGTCATTCAAGTATGTAGAGGCCTGCATGCGGAACGAGAGGCTGTTGTCTGTGATGTTCTCGCTGTCCAAGTAGTATAGGGCCGTAGCGCAGATGTTCTCGTTCATTTGTCCCTCAATGTGCCATCCGCCCACGGGGAACTCAGGCTTCTCGGGTGTGAGTTTAATTGAAGCCATCTTGAAAATGATCTGAAGTCCCGAATTGGAATATCGGTCAGCAAGACTCTTGCTTGATGGTGGAGTGTAAGACACGTCCTTGAAAGGAACTGTCATCATGCGGGGTTTGCGAACAACCTTCCACTTGGCTCCGACCTTTGCATCAGTGCACGCTTCCTTGTGATCGGGAATCCAGTTTTCCTTGTTCTCATCGCTATTAAGGCGATGGATCAGCAGCCACATGAGTGTCAGATGTACAATTAACTTACTCCGGATCAACTGGTCTACCGGTACGAGAATCCATGCGGCCGACCCCTTCAAACGTTTTGTAGCCGATTGCCAGTCTCAAGCACTGATCACACATGGGTATCGATGTCTCGACCAGATTTTCGATGGTAGGGTATATTTTGGAACATCTTGTAGGGTGTAGATTATTGACGTAGCTGGTAAACCTCACGCTGCCATCGTTCTGGAAAGCTAAGTTGGCTGGCAGCCGTTGATATGTATTCGACCAGTATTCAGGCGGAATTTCAGAGCCCCCAATACCGTAATTGTAGGGGTTGCTGTTTGGACGCTCTACAGGGGACTGTTGCGGAATGATCTCGCCCCTGCCAGCCCAGCATTCGATGGCGTCCGCCACACCGACGTGCTCTTCGCGAAAGTCACAACTGCGGCCGTACACTAGCGGATACGTAAATGGGTGTACTAGATCCTGCACCATATTGTTCGAGTCGGGATGCCAGTCAGGAGAAGCAGCGTGGACCGACTTCAGCTTGTCAAAGGCTTTGCGCAGACTTGTGTGTAGTTCGCTCGTGACAAGCGTGTCAGGCTTGGCCACAGAAGCAAACACATCTAGAGATGGAGTAATGCCGGACTGTTCGAAGTACTTGGCTTTGCTACGAAGTTCTTGAACGCACTGCAAGAGATTTAGTAATGAATACAAAACGTAGGCAAGGAGTAACAAACAGTGTCAAATGTGTCCTCGTCTAAAATATTCTCTAACTTGCAATCGCGCTGATCGTCTTCAAGCTCGATCCGGCCCTCGCTACGTGTCCAATACTGCTTCTTTGCACTAATGGCCAGTTGCCAAAAGTGATCATCAGGAATGGAGAGTGCCTCCTTGCGCCACTTAGCGATGATATCGTCATCGAACACCTTTGTGTGCCAGTCGATTTTGTCGGTGAGCTTCTCCATAACGTCCATCATGGCGAGCTCTCGAACGGGAATAATATCTGATTCGCTTCCATAGCAGTTGTGATGGGAACCAATAAAATAAAGCCGTAGTCTCGCCAACTCCAATTACGCAGAGGTAGCCCAAGGCCGCGATGTTAATTCTTCGGTTCGCTAGAGGTCTCAGCCATTGTTGTCATTGAGCGAGCGAAGAGTCGTGTTGTTCAGACAGATCTGTGTACAGTGTGTGCTGAAGCAGAAGTTGGAAGCCATAGCGCTTTATACAAGTCACGATTGACGACCATATTGCGGAACTGTAAGAGTTGTCAATGTGCTAGCTCAAGCAAACTCGTGCTGACTGGCATAGTAAAGCGAAAGGGAAGGGTTTGGGCGCGTTGGAGGCCTACATAGCCTTTGCCTGTCTGGGATACGCCACAAAAGGGCTGGGAACTCTGTGCGAGGGGATCCGCATCTGATGTCATCGAGGCGTCGCAGATAAGACGTTTGCATGAGCTCGCTGACAGTATTGAGAGCACTTTGGGGAGGATGCGAAGATGGTGGCTTCGCGTCAGAACGCGTCCACGGGTACACTACGGTAGGTATGTACTGGCCCCACCTCGTCATAGCGCCGTCCCGAGGTCGCGTCACCACAATACGCTTGTCTCATAGAGCGTTTAGCATCGTTCACGCTATTTCAAACGTTACGAGTATGAGAGATGATGCATCAAAGATATGAAAAGATTGTCCACAAGAGGATGAAATACGCGTCACCCAGTTAAATAGGGTGCATACGCCGGCAGTACTACCTATACAGTTCGGTGACTGTGGCCAATAGATAGCACACAGGAACGCATCGAGCACCAGCTTCCCTGCATGGTACTCAATCGTGCTTCGTGTGTAACTTGACATACTTGACATGCTCATTGCCCTCAGCATCTTCGTAGCGTTCACTGACAATTTGATATCCACCAAGTTTGGGCCAGATCTTCGTCCAGCATACCCAGTAGAGTCCACCCAGAAGCAGAACGCTGACACCGACAATCGGAAACACATAGTATGGGTAACCATCTGCGTTCCAGTCGCCGTCTGGAGGAATGAAGGGGACGAGCGCGAGGAAGATGTTTACGGCCAGGTAAAGAACAGCAATAGGAAGGTGGGTATGCCATGGTGACTCCCAGCTCTCACGTTTATTATAGTGTAGGTAGATGAGACCCGCGGTGACGAAACCGTTGATCCATGCGCCAGGGTAGGTATATAGGTCGGTAATGAAGTTGTACGCAGGACCAGCGGGGGGTGCAACAAGTACGATGACTGTAATTAGCCAGTGGAGGAACAACGCCGATGCGGGAGCATTGAATGGCTTGTTTGATGCCCTGTAGATTTAAGGTGCGCAGTCAGTGCATGTTTCACGTGCATTCCGCACAGTTACAACTCACCAGAATCGGCTCCAAGGTAGCAGACCCTCCTTCGCGAATTCTTGGTTGAGGCGCGAGTGAGCAAAGCTAACTGCAAGTACGTTGCCCAAGTTGCTGAGGGCAACAAAAGCCGGAAGACTGCGCGCTCCAGCGCTGTTGCCGAAGACATTGCGGAAGAAGAGGCCAGCCACGATTACTTCACTTTTAGCAAGGTCGGATTTGGGAATCGCAGCGAAGTAGGCCACATTCGCGAGGACGTATAGGATGGTTGTTCCACCGATTGCTAAGGGTGCTGACCAAGCTAGGGTCTTCTTTGGGTTTCGGATCTCGCCCAACACATAGTTGGCGTTTTCCCAACCTTTGTACGAGTAGACGATACGAAGCAGGGCTTGACAGTATTCGTAGGAGCCGCCGCCACCATAGCCATCGCCAATCTCCAGTCCGAACGCGTTGTCGAAATTGTTCGGCTTTTCGATCTTCAGATGGCCTGCCAGTGCAGCGAAGCCCGAAAAGACGATGAAGAGGAGAACGAAGACCTTGAAGACGCCAAGCACGCTAAAGAGGCGGATACCCCATTTCGGGAACGTGGCATGAAGGCCGACAGAGAAGGTAACGCAAACAATTGCTATGCCACGCGCCGCCCAACCATCGGGTGCTTCCGAGCCAGCAGCGAAGAGCACGTAGCGTCCGAACGCCAAGGAGTTACCAGATGAGAAGCCGAGCAGAAGCATCTGTGCGGCAAGAATACATGTCGCAAGATACTTGGGGTGACGATAGACTCGCTCTAAATAGTTCTTTTCGCCGCCGGAACGTGGAATCGCGAGTCCGAATTCTAGAAACACGGACAGTCCACAAAAGGTAAGAATACCGCCAATGATCCAGAGGAAGAGTGATACCCCGACCGATCCCGTCACAGCGAAGATACCGGAAGGAGTAGAGAAGACTGTACACATTTAAGCAGCTACCCAAGCACATGTGCGTGAGAATACGTACTGCCAGTACCGATCATTTTGTTCAGGATAACGAAGATCGTGGCTGTGTAGCCGAGCTTTTGAGAGTCTTCGTACACATAAGCATTGTCATCTTGTACACTGCCGTCCTGGTAGACTGGTGGAGGAGGTGAGGTCTCATCGTTGGTATACCGCGCAACCTTTGCGTCATTGTCAGGAATGGCGGCCATGCTTAGCCTTTTCTAGGAGCACCCTTGGCTCGCGTCAGTCCGATGTTCAAAGTATAGCCGATGGCCTCTAGGAAGAGGTTGTGCGAGCGATTGACGACCACTCGGCAGCCGGGATCTTGTAGGTTCATATAGCCGTCTGTAATGGCGCGATAACAATGTTGTAGCATGCCACGCGAAGTTCATTGCGAATCCACTCTTACCATGTCGCGATCAGCAGGCGTTGTAACATTTCGAGGCTTGAGTCGCTTGTGGTGTCCAAAGCTGACCAGTTCCAAGAGCCCTGAACAGGAAGGTGAAGCAAATGGTTGGTTCGATTGTCTTGGTAGACCCTCTCAACGATGCGCATAGAGGCCAAGGGCGATGTCGTGATCGCTGGGCATTATTAGCCTATCACCAACGCACTTGGCGCAGACCGAGGGCTTTGAATAGCACTCATGTTCGCGACAGGTACGGCTTCCCAAGAACGCCAGGACAATCTCATAGAGCAGGGCAAGGATAGCGCGCGGGAGGGTGCGTTTAAATCTCACGGGTGGCGTTTGCAGTGCAGGGTTGATAGTCTCTGGTAAGCCACGATGTCGCTGGAGGGTTAAGTATCAAAAAACGAAGTGCGCAGGCCATTGCAATGAGTCGAGATGCTCAGTCGTCAAAAAGGAATGAGGTTTGACGATGCAGTTGAGGGTGGAGGGCTGCCGGCGGGGCCTTTGCGTGTCTCCTGGCGACCCGTATTTTCCTTTCTAGCGCCAACTCCAGATGAGTACTAGAAGATCACTCCTCGTCAACACCATAAACCGTCTGCTGACTCTGTTTTCTGGAATGTCATGACCTATACCTCAAGTTTGCAACGGCGCGTCAAAGTTCCTGCTTTCATTGAATTCCCAATGTCATTTCCGTTGCGCTTGATATCATCATGAACCTCGGCTAAGAAGAGGTTGGCTCTGTCCGAGGAACGACGCTCGCGTCATCACGCTCGCGACGCAGCTATGCATCAACATCTATTCTACATATGTCATATGCACGCTTCTTGTCGCGGTATACACGACCACTTTACGCTATGTCGCGTTACTGCATATGTTCATGGACTGGACGCGTCATCGTGTCATCCGAGATTAAGCTTCCGCAAGACCTGTACCGAAGCTTGACCGACGCCACGGAAGCCTCACCGACGGCAACTATCATACCTACGTAACGATGTTTGACCACGGTTCGTCCTTGCACTCCGCAACTCGGGTTTGCGGCTGTTTTGACGACATGAGATCATTTCCGAGGCTTGTCAGTGTCCAGGCTAATTGGTGGATAATGTTCCTCCATTCTCCCCACGTTCTCCGGATTCCTCCATGTGGATACTCCCCGCGTTCGATATACCTGATAGCGGTGCTGATTGGAGGCATCGAACGGATAATTGATACTATAGGCGTACTTGCGGCTGATAATGATGCCAAGAGCATACCGGTAACCGGGGATTGCGGGTGACATGAGCCACATGGAAGCCCAGCCCTGAGAACGCCGGATGCGCTGCAACGATATAAAGAGCCGGCCAAGACTCTTCACTCACAGAATCGACGTCAAGCTTTTCATCGCTGAATCGGCCATCGTGAGACATCTCGGCTCATCACTATGCATTGGGCTACGCTTCTCCTTGGCCTGTTCGAGACATGCGCTGCTCTCTCGACAGTAAACCGCAAAGCGTGCCAGTATCCCACTAAGAAACCACTGGACGGATGCCCCGCGAGCACTATTCTGGTTGGTCCTGGTCGGAACTTCTCTACGATCCAGTCAGCAGTACTCAGCTTGCCAAACGATACGACACCGCATCACATCCTGATCCTTCCTGGAAACTATACTGAGCAAGTGAATGTCACTCGGCCTGGCCCCGTATATCTCTTTGGCCAAACGAAAGCACCAAACGACCAGAGCAAGAACACTGTCAACGTGATATGGCGTAATGCTACCGGTGGAACTCTATCAACATTAGACAACGCCTACACTTCCGTTCTCACAGTCGCACCGACTTTCAACGCGAGTACGACCGGCTCAGGACCGACCGGCAACCCCGTACCAGCGGACACACCTTTTGGAAACTCTGACTTCCGCGCGTACAACATAGACTTCAGCAATCGATACGCGCCATACTCAGCTGGCCCGGCCCTAGCAGTCTCAGTGAGCTACGCAAACACAGGCTTCTACTACTGCGGGTTCTATTCGTACCAAGACACCGTATACGTCGGCAAACTTGGAAACGCATACTTCTACAAGAACGAAATCGCTGGACAGACAGACTTTTTCTACGGTTTCGGTACAGCATGGGTCCAGTCTAGTCTCGTCTCCCTCCGCAGCTGCGGCGGTGGCATCACAGCGTGGAAGGGCACGAACACGACCTTTGTCAACAAGTACGGCGTCTACATCCACGACTCCGACGTAAAGAAAGCCAATTCTTCTCTCTCCATAACCGGGAAATGCGCGCTCGGCCGCCCTTGGAATTCTCAGCATCGCTCCATCTTTGCAAACAGCTATTTTGACGATTCGATCCAACCAAATGGGTACATTCAGTGGGGTACCACCGATAAGAGAGTGGATTTCAACACTATGATGGCTGTGTACAAGGATTATGGGCCTGGGTGGAAAGAGACTGCTCTGCTGGCGAGCAATGTTACTATTGTTATGGATCGGAAGCAGTATGAGCCGTATTCGACGCCGGAGAAGGTATTCCAGCATCCTTTCTCAGGAAAACCTGGAAATACGGCGTGGATCGATCAAAATCCTGAGAGATGATGTATTAAGCGCGGTATTAAAAAGTACAAATCCAAAGCATTGGCG
Source organism: Alternaria brassicae (assembly GCA_004936725.1). Classification (NCBI taxonomy): domain Eukaryota; kingdom Fungi; phylum Ascomycota; class Dothideomycetes; order Pleosporales; family Pleosporaceae; genus Alternaria; species Alternaria brassicae. Next base: position 507,006 of record CM016505.1, on the reverse strand, counting down.
TTCTCGCAGAAGACTCAGTCTTACGGAGAAAGTACATTGAAACTTGTGTAATACTGTCTACCAGTCTGCAATCATCGCCATATCGTCCACAAAGAGAGGCTACGTTCTTCTACATCGTCTGGGGTTTGCGGTCTCTTTCTTCCGAAAATCTGCTCTGGTCCGTGTAGAAACTGAAAAGGTTCACCGCACTCAGCGAGATCGAGCTATGTCTTTCCCTCCAGACCGTGCCTCTTCAGGAACTTTCTCATTCTAGAAACATGTCCTCCGGATCTTACAAAGCTTCAAGCTTGTCTACTACCAAGTATACCTTCTTGGTAGCCTAAACCAACCCATGCACCCACACCGTTACTCTACTAGAAGATCAGATCATCATGTTGAAACGGAGGCGAACAAATGATGCCACGGCCCCAAGAAAAAAGAAGCTAGCGCCGGTCTTCCGCTACGATTGCCTTACATGTAGCGAGTCCAAACATGAGAAGTACTTCCCTGACTACAACCCTACGGAAGACTGCGAACATTTCATAAACACTTGTAGCGCTTGCCTCCAGAGGTATGTAGACGAACAGATCGAGAACGCAAACATAAAGATGGACGGCGAGGATAACAAGACATTCGGCATCCAGTGTCCAGAATGTCCGAGACTCATGAAGGCTATCGACATTGAAATCGCCACTTCGGAAAAAATGTCGGCGCGGTACAACCACCTCGAGCGCGTGTACATTAGCAACAATACACCGGAATGGCGCTGGTGTCTGTCACCGTCTTGCGATGCAGGGCAAATCCACAACAGCGCACCAGACAAAGATGGAGAATCTGATTTGACGGACATGTGCCAGTGTCACAAGTGCAAAGCACGGGCCTGCGTGCCTTGCGATAGACCGTCCCATGAGAACGAGTCGTGCGAAGCATACCAACTACGCATCAAAGACGGCATCGAAGAGGAAGACGAAGCACTGCGGGTCATCGCGTCAACTACTCGACCCTGTCCCTATTGCAGGACAAGGATACAAAAACACGGTGGCTGTGACAACATGTGCTGTAAGTAGCTACGTCCAGGCTTTGGATGTTTTTGACTGACCCCGACCAGGTACGGCCTGCTTGAAACATTCCAGCTGGACTGATGGCAAACGTTATTCGGCTCCCCCCGGACGCTATTCAGCTCCCCCTAATGTACGATCGAGAGGTCAGACGATGCCTAGGTTAGGTCCTCGTTCTTGAGCTGTACCCCTGTGCTGGAGGAGGTACCCTAGGGGTATACGCTTTTACTTTCTCTATGGATTGTCAACTTGGGATCCTATGTTTGTTCTCTAAAATAGAAGTATAGGAGGGATGTAGTTCATTTAAAACGAGCTCAATGCAGCCGGTCATCGTGAACCTCCTCCGTTTCCAATGTACTCTCCAACTTCATGCCGTCTTGGCAGCATTATCATACTCCCTCCAAATCAGCCCCTCAGGCAGCACCTTCCACTGCAACTCCTCATCCAGCAAACTCCCCATCTTATCCCATTCCTCCCTCACCACCCTCGCCTTTTTCTCATTCCTCGGAACAATGCTTGCTAAGAACGGCTTCGGCTGGACCAAAAACCCTTCCGTCAAGTCATTTGCATTGGGCATAACAACATTCCCATCCGTGCCTTTTGCAGGCTCAAAGTCAAACGCCCAAAGCGACCGCGAAATAGCCAGGAACAAGGATCGCTCCGCAATATGCATACCCTGACACAAGCGGCGTCCCGCTCCAAAAAGAAAATGGTCCCGTTTCGACGCATCGGAGTTATTCGCTGCTTCAGCGGCAGTCTGCGTATCGTGGTAATACCGCTGGGGGTTAAATCTCCTTGGATCAGGATAATGTTTAGGATCATTGTGTATAGTCCAGACATTCAACATTACGCCCGCGTTCTTCGGAATCTTGTAGCCCGTGTATTCGTCTTCGCGGATGACGGCGTGCGGGACGCCCAGGATGGCCGTGGGCATCCAGCGCATGCTTTCTTTTACGCAGCCGCGCACATAAGGCAGGTTTGGCGCGTCGTCCAGCGTCGGGAAACGATCGCCGCATACTCGGCCAAGCTCTTCGCGGGCAGCTTTTGCTACTTCTGGGAAGAGAACCATTGCTTGGATGACTTTGGGCGAGAGTGATTAGTGCAGGCTCTGGGAGTATAGGATTGGATATAGTTTACTGACAGCCGATGAGTGTTGCGGCCGTCGTGTCCGATCCTGCCTCGAGCAAGGAACCGCTCACGTAGCCGGCAAGTGCATCTGAGAAGTTTTCTTCGTCTTGTGCTCGCACTAGATCAAGACATAAGCATGGCTTTGAAGTACCATTCTTGATGGCTTTCTTCACGTTTAGCCAATGACCGGTGTACAGCTCACGCTCCTTGTCGTGGAGTTTCTTTGCATATCTCCGCAGAGGAAGCGCCCAGTCAGGCAATGCTCGGAGAATGGGATATAGATCGAGAAGCGCTGCAGTTGTCTTACCCGAGAGTTCTGAAAACTTTTCGAATCCCTAGTATGCGTGTTAGAAAGGTAGGTAAGAGGCCCTTGGGAACAATGGACTCACAGAATAGAGTTGCTTCAACTTGGGGTCATCGATGCTTGTGGTACGAAAGCCAAAGATCATTTGCGTGGTTAGCGAGTTGGTATAGCGACGGAGATGGTCGACGAAGAGATCTGGAGTCTCCAAGAACCCGACGAGCATAGCCTTGTTCTCCAGCTCTTGGTATGGGACATATGTCCTGGCTGCCTTGATGTTGAGGTTGTTGTGCACGATCTTCCGGATCATGCGCCATGTGTCCCCGTACGGCTACGTGCAATTAGTCCCATGTACAGGCAAATTGCACCAAGTAACTTGCCATGAACAGCATTCGCAATCCACCGCTCACTTCAGACCCACCGCTTGCAATCTGACCCAGATACAGATCCGGCCGAGATGAGTAGATTCCACTCCGCTTGTCCAGCAGATCTTTCACAGCCTGACCCGACGACAGCACAATCATGACCTTTGTGCCAAGGATGAGTGAATATACCGGTCCATATTCCTCGGCCCACTTCTGGAACTGGAGATGCGGCTTCTCCTTCGGCATCAGGAGTAGATTTCCGATAAGTGGTAGTGTAGGCGGCCCTGGAGGGTAGTCTGCTGGTCTTCGACCCACGTTACGAAGGCTGTAGGCAGCTACAGCTACCAGGGTAGCCAGTACAGCGTAAAACACAAGGGACATTGTGGCGAGAGAAGAAAGGTGTTAAACAACCACAGGATGCTCCTTGGCCATCGTAGGAAGCGCAGGACGTGACAATTCCTCAGGACGCATGTCGAGTTTAAAACCACTCCATCAGCCAAGCAGACATGATGCAAAGACTGGCATTTGACAAGTCCTACCCAGACCGATATCCTCATACAGCCCATCTCGGCCGTAGACGAGGCTGCAGTCATCAACATGGTAATATAAAGCTCGCAGGAAAACTCCACTAAACTTGCTCAGTGTGAGCCTGATGCTACTGGAGCGTCGTTTCGTAGCGCTTACAGGTTACCCTGACTTTGGATACTGTTTCGGCAATTGTATGGAGGATTGTTATGCCCGTATCCACATCTGCGCGGGCATGCATGTAGTTCCCGGGAAAAACCAATGGACCTTCCGCAACGGCTGGCGGCTGCTTTCCGTGATGCAGCAGTACCGGATATAGATTTAGTTCATCGCTACTACGGTCGGTAGTTACACCCCCGTGCCACTCGTCCTGCGTGATCGGATCCAAATACTCCGCGTCCACGGTCGTGACGAAAAGCACAGTTATTCATACTCAAATACAACAATGATTGAGAATTACAATTTGTATTGTATCAAACACATTTGACGAGGTAAAAGAAATATTGTGACAGCAAGACTGTACAGACAAAAAGGAAATGTATGCACTATACACAAGCGACGGGGGGGACTGTGCACCCAGGCTCCCAATGAGTACGCAAAAACACAGGTATCAAACTCCAAAAACCAGACAGGCATAAATCGTAATGCGGCTACAACGCCATTAGACCGGCGATAGCGACAACGATAGCAAAGACCGAGACGCCCATGCAACCCAGACGAGGCTGAACAACGGATCCAGCACCGGTGCTACCAGTGCCACCCTGAACGAATTGACCTTCAGAGGTAACACCACCAGAAGAACCAGTTTCGGCGGCGGGAGAGTCTGGATTCGCGGCCGTTGACGTCTGTTCGACTTCTCGGCCAGCACCACCTCCAGGATTACCACCAGGCACCATGGCAACATTGGTAGCCTTTGAGTCGTCCTTGTCTTTGGCCTCGCCGGGGTTCTCGCCTGTGCCCGTGAGTGAGCCCAGAACGACTACGTCGTCGGTGATGGCGACGGTGTTGTTAGTGCCGGCCTCATCCGTGTACTTGTAGGTCTTTTTGCCCTTGATTTGTGCGCCCTCGGGTGGATCATAGCACTCGACAGTGACTTCAGAGAAGCGGGCAGCGTAGTATCCATTGGTCATGTAGGGCGAGTTCCAGTCGATTTCACCTCCTGCCCAGTCGATTGTTCCCTTTTCGTTGGTGGGCAGACCGGCGGGCCAGAGGGAAAGCATGATGCGCGCGGGTGTCTGAGGGTAGGAGTAGCGGCCGGACGTCTTGTTCCATGTCGACTCGCGCTCCAGTGTGCGTTGGGTTTCGCCGTTGATAGACCATGTGAGGGTGTCTTCCTTCCAGTCGATGCAGTATTCGTGCATGGTCTCAACAGTGTTGGCGTCGGGTACAGTGAGGTTTTCGCCATTGGTGTCTGGATTCATGTTAGTGTTGCAAGAGGCAGCTTGGCCGGATCGTGAGTCTACTTACAGACTGTGACACCCTGGGAGTAATAGTTGGACTGGACGTGGCCTGTGTCGACACCAACCCATTCGAAATCAATCTCGTCCTTGACATCCGACATGAGAATGAAGGCGGTGACAACACCCTTGCCCTGGGCTGTGCTAAGCTTGGAGCAGATCTTGCCGTACCACACGTAGTAGGTGGATGCCAGGAGGGTCCCAACTGTGCCTTGTGCCATGGTCAAGAGTGTCGCCTTCTCCTTGGTGTCGGGGTCTGTGTATATGGTGGGCATGCCCTGCGACTGCCAGTTGATCTTGGAGGCATCTCCCAGGTACTTGTCGATGGTCTGCACATCGTCGAGACTGTCTAGCGAGTATCTTCCAGACTTGCACACGGGACCGGGAACGCACGAGTCGAATGAGTGCGACATGAGGGGATCGCAGCCACCGAGGCAGAAAGCGCCGACACCGCAGTCGCCATATACTGCGCACCCGTTAGCACCATTCTCGGCACAACGCAGCTTGGCCATACGTACGAGAGCAGCAGGGAGAGTCCTGCGGGCAGTGGCTATCCTTTGTGCATTTTGCTCCCGCCAGCGCTGTGCCTGCGAGTATTGTTACCGCAAAGGCGGCAGACAATAGACTTTGTACCATGGCTCCGGACCGTTTGCGGGAGGGTTGATGTTGTGTAAGCACTTTATTGTCGGCAGTGTAAGCACTGTACCATGGACAAGGGGCGTCGCGTTGCGATCAAGACAGTGGTATCACGGCGTCTCTCAGTTATCGCGAGTCGTTCCTGTTCCTTGCGGCCTGGTTGGATGAAACGGCAGGTGTAGGGATCCGGGCTGTTGTGCGGCGAAGCAAAAAGAAGGTGCACGCGTGAAATTCCGTTGTGTGTGTGTGTGTGTGTGTGTTCCCCTGGAACCGGAAGACGCAGTTTCGGAAAGCGAGTGTAGTGAGGAAACCAGAAATCAGGCTGCCGGGTTAGTAAAGCGAAGGTGGTCCCGAAAGGATAAGGAACTTGTACATACTGGAGAGATGGGGAAAGGCAGGAGCAGCGGGCGGCGACACTCGTCTTCTACAAGGGGGTAGCGCCGAGAACAGATACGGGGCGCCTTCCGCCTACGATCACACTAGCCCGCAGGCCGACGGAAGGACTAACCATAAGTGTCGCGTGATAAATGCATTCGCGGGACAGCGTCACCCACAAACAGTCGTTCCAGTATCCTCGCGAGCACTTTCACTTTGGCCAAAACTCATGACACAATTCTGAAATTCTTACCCGCGAAAAACAATTCCTACACCTACCACTGCCCTGCATGGACTGGCCCTGACGATCCTGGTGTTGCGCACCGCCATCGCCACCCTGCATCCGTCCGCGACCGCTAGGGGCTATTATTGGCTCACCCTACAGGACCCTTGTGCCCCACGTGCTTTCTTGCCCCATGAAAACCCTGCTATGTCGCCGTCATACTTCAAGCCCGAGCGTCTACAGTACACTGCAATGCAGTACTGCTGTTGTACGTTGCGCCGTCACCGGTACTGTGCGACTTTACTGCTGTTTGCGGGGTGCCACCCGCCAGTCTGGGACAGACTCCGACTCGGACAGTGCGGACAACACGAACAAATTGCACGTCGCCTGACCATCAACATCTGCATCGTCATCACGCTACATGTATACGCCGACCGATTACAGCCGTCGTCCTATGAAGATCACTTCGACGACAGACTTGGCTATCGACCTAGCGACAAAGGCGAAACATTGTACAGTAAAAACAAGCCCCGGCTAGAATCATTCCGAGCCTGCGCTTACGCGTACTGCTATATACCGAGGCTCATGGCCACCTCCTCGTGGCTTCCAAAGGCACGTCGCATCAAGTAGAAGACATCTTGGACACTATTCAAGCACAAGAATACTGCATTATCTATGTTTTTACACCGGGTGTTACTACACAGTATCGTCTTTGAACTTGGCTACTTTCCGACTCTAGAAACCTGACCGAACGCAAGAGGATGTGTGCATACGACCCACATGACCATATGCGTGCCAAGACTTAAGCGCTAGCATGCGCTAGCCTGACTAGGTAATATTCTCAAGGTAGCATGCTAAGCCTATGCTATTTTATCCTAGACAAGACAAATGTAAGGAGTTGCTGGATAGGCACTAAGATATAACCGTATAGGCTTGTGTCAAGGCGAATCCCTACAGTTCTTCTCCCAGCCATCAAGCAGTCATTCCGCTCTTGTCCTCTACCGACTTGTCGTTCCATGGCTCAGCGACGAGCTTGACACCTTGGTGTGGTAATCTCAGATATACCTTGTCTTTGCAGTCTTCCTCAAGTTGTGCCACCGAATCTTCCTTGATCCAAACCCACTGCTTTCCGTATTCAGGTCCCACACCTTCACGTTCAGCCCCCACACGCTTGATGGTGTCTTTGGGGGGGAGAGTTGGCGATGTCATTGTGGTAGATGTCGCTCAAGAATTCATACCGTGGTTGCATTCCGATTCAACCCCACATGGTTGCAATGGCCCAAAATCAACGAGCCACTCATGGCTTTTGCAATTCATATGCTTTATTTGCAGAGCGAGGCTTCTCCAATAAGAATTGCCGCCAATACAAGTAACTCAAAGTGACCAGTCCCTTCTAAGCTTCACCCACGGTAGGCATCTGCGTTCGCGGCAGAACGCGGCAGTGTCGCACAATATCAACCTACCCTCACCCCCAACCCATGGTCGAGATGTAGACTGAAAATGCATACATCTCAAAGATGTTAGGCTTCTCTTCCACGTATGAACGTGACCTAGCTTTGCACTGGGACTGTCATCCTTTCTCTGGGTGATGGAAATACGCATGATATGAAAAGATAGGAAAGTCGTGGAAACGCTCATAGGCATGACAGCCAGTGCAGAAAACCAGAAGCAGAAGTCTGATATGTTCGGTTGCTAATAAAAACCTGCACACGATAATCCATATGCCTTATACCTGGTGTCAAGTGAGTTAATATCCATGCTTCTGTTGACTCGATCGCCTCGCGTTGACGTCATGTCATGTCCAGGTGCGCCAGTAGGAGCATCGTGGCAGTCTGATATCAATTTGCGCAGATGAAGACAAACCTGACGGTGCGTGTATACTGCATCTCCAACATCGAAAGTTGCGCGATAGTCTCGTTGCGTGAGCATGGTGATGGCCGGTGGATGCTGTGACGTTTGACGCAGGTCAGAGAAGGCGCGTCAGCCCACGCTACCGGTACATAGCTCTCGACGCATGTTGGGCTGTCTCCCTACGTTCATCATTAACCACACTTCTCACACAATGTCTTTTCAATATTGCGACACAGAGCTTTGTAGCGTCAGAATAAGAGAACCGGAATGAGAAACGAACAATACAGATTCATGCAGCAGTGACGTACAGGGGCCTAAGCAGCAACGTAGTCATCGTACCTCGGTATCTTCTCCGCCCTCTTTACTCTTCGTCGTGGACATAGCCAGCACCCACTACCGTCGCACAGCCCATCACCTTACCCAATAACTACCTTTCCTGCCTAACGCCATCCTTTCAAATCTGTACTGATTCCGTGTTTTCATGTCCTTTCTCCTCCACGGCAGCACAGGACACACAGGCATGGGCTGGGTCGACCTCGTCCCCCGCGCCGGGAAACTTTATATCGGCGGCCTCTACGCCCTATACCAAGGCGACCTGATAGACAAGGCAGGCATAACGCACGTCCTGTCCGTAATAGACTACGACCCATTACTCCAAGAAAAATTCAGGCACTTGAAACATTTCCACATCCGTTCAGAAGACCAGTTAAGTGTCTCTGTACAGTCTGCATGTGAGACCATGTACTGACTTTGTACACCCACACTTAGCCCAAACACAAACCTTCTCCAACACTTTTCGGATGCTGTTGTATACATTGATTCAGCGCTCGAGAAAGAAGACGGAGGCGTGTTTGTCCACTGTGCAATGGGGAAATCTCGGTCTGCGGCGCTAGTCTGCGCGTACCTGATTTGGAAGTACGAATTGACTCCCGAGGCGGCCTTGGAACAGTTATGTCAAGGACGGCCGGTTTGCGATCCTAATCCGGGGTTCAAGGAACAGTTGGAGGTATGGAGGAGTATGTGTGACGCTGGCGGTGAAGGGAAGAGGAAGAGGATATATGAGGAGTGGGAAAAGAGCAGGTTTACTGGGGAGGTATGGGAGTGGGAGGCTCGGCTGAGGGGCCAGGGGAAGGAGAAAGGGCAACGGTCAGAAAATGTGAAAGCGAGATTATGAAGTGTCATCTGATCTTGTTGTTAGAGAGTATACTCTCAAAAGTAATAATCCCCCCTACTCCCTACTTCTTGCACCTCTTAACAAGAAACAACCCTTCCCACGCCCAACTCTATGCATTCCACGGCTTTGAATGGCCCTTCTTCGGCTCATAACAGGGCAACCAACTTGTTAGCGCACTCCTGAACAAGCGCTGACTAACCGGTCCATCCGCGACCGTAACTCCCGTCGTCCTAAAATCAAAACAATGTTCCGCGTCCCTAAGCACCAGCCCGAACAGCTCATGCTTACTAGTCTTCTTCCCACACTTGGGTACATCCTGAATGACCTGCACGCCCTTGGGAGCGAATGGCTCAGCAGAAGCGGGGGACAAGGTGCGCCAGGGGTCGAATTCACCGTTTGACCAGTACGTGTTTGAGGGGCGGATATCCCAGCCTCCAAACACTTTGTTGGTGCGTGAAGTGCTTGGCCAGTCGGGGAAAAGCGAGCGAGGGGCAGTGGGGAATTGGCGGTGGCAGATGTCGTGTTGGTGCTGGAGAGAGTTGTATTTGGAGACGAGCTGCTGGGGGCCAAGGTTGGCAGATTGGAAGTATCCTGGTTACTGTTAGCATGGTTGATGGAAAAGGTGAAGAGAGGACAAGACATACCCCACTGTGTGCAATACTGCCACGTCCAGCTAATCGTCGCCGGATCCGTGAATTTGCGATCCAAATCACAATCACCAGTCGTGTTGAGCTTTCCCGAGCACTCCGTCTCCATGTAGCTGTTGACATTGGGTGCGAAAGCCGGGAAGCTCGCCCAACGGTCCGTCGTCCACTTGGCACCCTTGCTCTTCGCCCAGCCCTCCATAGGCGCAGTTGAGTTCGTCTTGGGATCCGTCTCGATGAAATCACAGAACCGACGGAGACCCGCAGATCCACCCTCCACACCATAAGACTGCCATACGTAGAAGATGGTGGTGAGCGCATCAGCAAAAGTAGCATGCGAGTTCTTCGCCGCTCCCAGACCAAGGAATTGCTCCTTCAGCTTCGCAGCTGCACTCTGGTCAGAATCCATGATCTTGTCCATATAGCGAACGGAAGCCTGGATATCGCGAGAGCAGTTTCCAAATCCCTTGGCGTTCATACCTCGCCACACAGGGTCGAAGTAGAAACTCTGATCAACGGAAGCTTCAACGGGGGCTGAAGAGGCCCAGGACGCGTAAATAGTGTCAGGGTACATGTTACGCATAAACGCAGCTCTCATACCGGGGTATGAACCACCCACAAAAACCCATGGCGTCTTATCAGGCGTAAGGGTAGCATTAATAACCGTCCTCTTGAACTGCTTAGCAAAGCGATCGACATCTGCCAACGACTGCTCCGTCGTCAGGAACTCGAATGCCTCCGGTGGCGTATTGATGTCGATGGGCGTGGGTGTCGAGTTCCCGTAGAAGCGATGCTCCCACACGATTCCAATGCCGCCATATTCATCCACAAGCTGCTTGAAGAAACTCGTCTCGTTTTGCAACCTGAACAGAGCGTTCGGCTCTGCATTCGCCTCACCCACATCGTAGATGAAGACGGGTCCACCGGCCTTGTACCCGCTCGTGGCAACCCAATACCTGTTGAAAAAAGTACCTTGGTATGAATAGTCCTGGTTCTTCTTTTGCGCAAAGTTGTCGATGGGGAGTTGGACATATTCTGGGGTAATGGTTTCGGCTTTCGCAGCAGCCACGACCGAGTTGTCTGCCGTAGTCGCGACCTTGAGAGATTTAAGAGCCGTAATATCGATCGAAGGGTTATCGAGCGTGGCCATGGGCGTACCATCGGGATTCATGCCCATGTCGGCAAGCAGATTAAACTTGCGTTGAATAGCCGCGTTCATGGCATTGGTACCCTGCAGCAGCGCGAGGGCCACCGCCGCGATGGATACTGAAAATCTCATACTGGCGACGAAGGAGCGGACGAGAAACGATAGGATAGCGTATGGATAGCGATCGGCCTATCCAGGTTACCTCGCAGCAGGAGAATCACGCAGGAGAGGTATACGGTATGGCAGAAAAGGAATAGTCTCCAATTCACAGCTCAATCGCAACTGGTCAGACGACAACAACGACTCAAGGAGGAAACGACACGAACCAACGGTCAATCATTTCTCTCAATCCGGGACAGACCATATATACATACCCAAAAGAAAACACGAACGCTATTCCCATTTTGCCTTCCTTCCTCATTACTGGTACAGCGTATTGTGCGCCTTGCTAACCCGCAGATAGCACCAAACTCAGAAAGCTTGGTAGATCTTGTGTACTCGTGGCGTAGCACCGTTGCCAAAGAGAGAAGGAGGTTGGTGTAGTGACCAAGCGCGGTGGATCGAAGCACAGGAAGCTTATCGGGCCTTGGTTCGCGAAGTGGAAGGTCGATAACCGTTCATTGGTGGGGCTGTGCCAAGCGAACAAGCCGGCTTCCTACTTTAGCCTAGGTTTGAGTGTTAGATTAATGCGCGTTGTGCAGGAACTGTAGCACTGAGCCGACGACCGGGTGGTAGAGGAGCCGACAATCTATCTAGATGTGGTCTGGAAGACGGTGGAGGTAGATCTTGTGGCGAGGAGTTCGGCCGATATTTTCCGTTGTAGGAAAAAGACAACATATTGGAGGGAGGTATTGGGGTGATGCAACAGCCATAGTCGTTGAGCAGAAAACTGTTCACTTCTATATTATGATTATTGTTTCATCGTTGCGACCTGATTTCGTTCTTTGCCTGATAGCAATAAGCTCGCACGCCTTCAACGAGAACAACAACAACAGCAGCGACGACAAATCTACAACCAGTTGACCGAGACCGATCCCCTGATTGTGTCGCCATCTCTCTCTCAAAGATCAGAATCTGTCATCTCCAAGCAAAATATCATACACAAAAGAAAAAAACCGCCCCAATTAATATTACGAAAGCGTGCAGCTCGCAGAAGAGCCGCTTCATGTAACCATACATTAATCCCACAAGGTGAACAAGATGCCGGGTATCGAAGGTTGCCGAGTCACGACGCCGAACCGTAAAGTGCCAAATGTCCATGTATATTACTTGAAGGTACACAGCCTTCATTCTTATATAATGCATTGTTCCCAGGCTCAATGTTGAGCCATATGGCTGCTGCCATTAGCGGCATTCGGGAACTGGATTTCTGGCCAATGACTGGGAGCGTGTCCCTGATTGCCAGATGTTTGTACAAGCCCTTGGCCATCACTTCCGGTTCCTTGAGATCCGGAATCTCGACCTAGGGTCATGAGGGTGGTTGCTGTGTTTAGGTATTCGCCAGGCTGACCTTGCTGGGGCTGCATATATGCTCGTGTCCATTGGCTCCAGTCCTGAGCAGCGTACCCATTGGTCGTGTATGCAGCCTGGTGACTGCTGTTGGCAATTTGAGCGTTAGTGTAGGCGTACGCATCGGTTGAAGGCTGCGAAATGCTACCGGAGGCTACTGCTGCTAATGCTGCTGCATGGTTCGCGTGCATGCTTGTCTCGTCACCACTGCTATATGCGTGTTGTTCGTAAGCCCTGTTTGTCTGTTGAGGCATAGACACTGGGGTTCCTAGGTTGTATGGATGTGTGGTGTTTCCTGACAGACTGTTGTATGCTCCCGACTGGGAAGTGAGGGTAGGGTCTGTAGGTCCACTGGATGATGTCGTGTATTGTTCCCGATATGCGCAGTTGTCGTATGTGGGGGCAGTGGACGTCGAGCGAGAAGGTGCCTGCATTGCCACACGAGCGAGGGACTCGGTTGCAGTACGCTTGACGATACTGTCGTTGATATTATCAAGCGACTGATCGATGATCCTTGCGATGGCATGTTTTAGTGTATTTCCGGATCCTAGAAAATGGTCACACTCGCCAAGCACGTTGACCCAAGCCACCATGTCGCCTTTGAGTTTTGTCATCTCTACAGGCGAAATTTGCTCTTGCCTCATAGACGAGATAAACAGGGTCGTGAATGCAGCAGCGATGTAGACGACCGTGTTGATCCAGGGAATGTCCAGACTCTTCTTCTCCATCATCATTGTACAGTTGTGCAACATCTTCTGCGATGCAGTCAAGCACTTGTCTAGGTTGGAACTGAGTATGGCCGGATCGGTGGACCTACAAACACCGGGATGATGCAGGAGCAAGTTGTACGCTTGGTACCAGTACTCCAGATAGAGAGCGAAAATGTGATCGTCCTCGGACGCATGGGATGGGTCGCGCAGCTCGTAGGGGAGATCCTCTTTCCATTGCTGTATGCCGGCTTCGAGGCGTTTCAAGCTCTCCACGTATGCTTTTGGCGAATGCCGCACGGCATATATGGTTTTGTAGAGTTCCATCTCCCAGACGGTGTATTTGGCGACCTGAATGCCCACTTGGAACGAGCATTGGTGAAACGAGTCCAGCTTGGCTTCCTCGCCGGGAAGGCAGTCATTCATAGGTTCGGGGAATTCGACGTCGATGTCATCCTTGCTAATGGGTATTGGCCGTCCCAGTTTCCCATTCAAATTGACGAGTAGGGCGTGTAGGGTCCAGTAGACCCGCTTTCTCATCTCAATGTCCAATTTGCTCATTTCTCCTGCGCCATCTGCCCAGACCTTGACAGACCTATGTAGGCCAAGTTGGACTGCGAACAGATAGACGGTCGAAGTCATGATCCACGCTGCACCGGGCTTGGGAAAGTTTCGGAGATGGTGACATATCATGCCCAGGGCCTGGACGTCCTGCCAACCGTGATCGCCACGGATAAGCTCCTTGTAGAAACTCAAGGCATACAGATAATGAGCATGCGAGTCATCCAGCATAGTGCTACCGCCTTGTTGGTTGTTGCGAGTCGCAATCTGGTAGGTGATGGTGGCGAGCATCAGATGTACCGCTACGATTTGGGGCGCAGAAGGGACGAAGTTGGGGTCGTTGCCAAATCTCCAAATCTGTGTGCGTTAGTGGCATGACTTGCGGTAGCAGGAGCGTATCGTACCAATTCCATAAAGGTAGGCTTGTGCACGAACATTGTGTAGGGGTTCAGCGAGCGCAGATACCAGATGGCGTACTCTTGCAGCTCGCCATATGGGGGCATTGGCGGCTCCTCGACATGTTGACCGCCGACGGCAATGTTGACCAGGGTCGTGTAGGACATGGGCGAGCTCTCGTACTCGGTCTCGTCGGCCATGAAGTCTGTGATGTTGATTTCGGTTCCAAAGATTGACAGTGATGTGCCTTTGATGTGGCTCAAGAGTGAATCCCCAGCCGCAACGCCGAGGTAGTTGTCGCCAATAGAGCCGTGCTTGAATTGAGGCAGTGACTCGATCTTGACCGGAGTGGCCGCGGAGACATGGCCGGGTAGTGGGGAGGGGCTTGTCCGTCGCGACGCATCGTTCCAAGCCTGTCCATCATTAGGAGCCGAAGACCATGGATGGCTGGGTGGTTGTAGGGCGTTGTAGGCAGGCGGCGCGCGAGGTTCAATCTGGTTCTCCTTCAGCTGAGCCTGGAGGTCAGCGATGTGGGCGCGCAGGTACGAGTTCTCCGACTCCATGGCCTCGGCATGGCCGCGTACTGTGGCGCGTCCGGTGATTCGGTCGGTGGTGCGACATGGCGTCCTGTTCTGCTCGCATGGTGTGCATCCTTCGGGGCGGCCATCGCAGCGGATTTTGCGCACCTGTGGTTGTTAGTTTGCTTACTGCACGGCATGTCTGGACTCGGGTCGTTTGGGCAAGTCGCGCGAAGTGTTTGAGCAAGGCGGTCATGAAGCGTGAACAAGGCGCGTCACAATGGTCGCGATGACGTCGCAGGCGCTCGAGATGGTTGTGCGATGCGACTCTTCAATTGACGCCGTCAAGGAGCCATCTCAACTGGCTCCATTGCAACCTGTAAGACTTCAGATACGTACCTTGCACCGATCGCACGCCTGGCCGGTCCGCTTGGAGTCGGCGAGCTTCTTCTTGACGGAGCCGGAAAAGTCGTTGTTGGGCGGGCGCTGTTGTGGACTCAGCGGGGCTTGATGCTCGATTCGCTGGATCTTGGAGACGAGATTGGGGTCATCGTCCGGGGGTCGCTTCGTGGCCATACTTTTCGTAATGCACGTCGAAACAGAAACGAGCCGGGAAATGCCGATGGAGAAGACCGATGCCAGTCAACCCAGCAAAGATGGTGCGCCTCGGGTGGCTTGCGACTATCACCTGTCCAACAAAAGACACATGACTTTTGGCCTCGGGGTTTCTGGCTGCGCGGGGGAATTGGGCGTCGCGGCACTCCAGCGCGATCTCTGAAGCAGTCTGCAGTCTGGTCTGCGAAGAGAATGAGAGAAGAGGTGAGGTTTGGCTGCGCTGGGGAGTGAAAGGGTGCGACTGGAAGCGCGTTTCTCGGCGATGCCTGCACGGGAACAGGCCCATCCTCCGCAAGCACTCCAGCTATCGACTCCAGTCCGCCCTTTATTGGCCACTCACTGCCATCAAACCTTGACCTCTAGACGGCTGCGACGCTGCCTGCCCTGACAGATTCGGCGAATTTAGTTTGTTCTGCTGCCGATCGACACGATGATCCGTCCCCATTCGCCGTAGGTGCTGCTGTCTTTGGGACTGACCCATCGCTCGTCCGTCCCCGCTTCTGCCTAAAGCGGCCGTCGACCTTTAGCCTCACCCACGATCTGGTATCCTTGGAGATTGCCAATGCAAATCGGTCTCACGAACTGACTAGCATCTGTTGGAAGAAATCATCACCACTATCAGCAGCCACAGGCACCAGTACCACGCCACGGGGACCCGACGTTCCCCAAAAAGAAGAAGAAAAAAAAGAAAAAAGAGAGTCCCCCCCCCTCGCCCAGCCAGGCCGGTGGAATTCGACTAGGCTCCATCTCCGACCTCTTGCATGTCAACACCCAAACTCACGCCGACACCCAAATCACGCCAGTACTCAAGGCATATAACATGGCGTCCGTGCGAACCTTTACATTACCGCACTACGAGGCCTATCCTGTCCACGTGGCTCTTTTCAAGGATGTCACAAACGCCTCCTTCCTGAGGCGTCAATTGCTCGACGCTAACCCAGACTACGACTATGCCTTCTTGGATGCATCCATGGTAGGTCATGGTTCACTACCTGTTCATTACTTTTTTTCTCTTTGCGTCGTTCCCAGCTTCATTTTTTTCTTCAACGATGGTGCTAGCCGCCCCCCGCAACCACATGCCAGGGTCGCTGAGTCATTCAAGATACAGCCCTGAACTTTATTCACAATCTTCCGTGACAAGATACCACGTCGCGTTTCCTATTTTCTCACCGTATCAACGTAGATGAAGATGCCTGAGAGGAGCGTTGCAGCATTTGCTAGAGCTAGCTAGAGACGCCATCTCAGCACAGCACTAAACCGCATCAAAACCACAACATGGTATTAACACACTTGCCCCCTTTAGATACTCACACCCCACCACCTGCTCTCCTCCACCTTCCTCGCCCTCCACGCCCACCTGACTCACCGCGCCAAAACACGAACCCCACATTCCGAGTTGGTGTTCCGCCTCTCGCCCAACAACAACATCGGGGAATCTTACAAGAAGTTTGGCATCGCTGATACCACGGCCACACTCATTGCCGTTAAACTACCCCTGTCACTATTACCTACCTCGTCAACAGACGAAAAGTCTATTTATGAGAAAGATGACATTGTTACGAATCAAAGTGTGAGTAGGCATCTAGGAAGTGTGGTAAAGGGGACTAGTGTGGAGTTGGGAGAGACGGGAGAGGAGCTGGGCATGTGGTCTGATGTTGACAAGGTGAGGAAGGTATATAAGTTGGGCGGAGGGGATAGTGGGAACAAGGGGAAGAAGGGCGGTCTTATTAATGGGAGTAGTGGCGATCCAGAGAGGAAGAAGGCGCAAGAGAAGAAAGAGATGGAAAGTGTTGTTCTGGGTATTATTGCTCTGAAGGGGTCGTAAACAGGGCGAGGCGTGATTCGGGCATGATGATGCATCGAGACAAGGTATGCTGGTCCAGTAGCAGTAAGAAATTATGAGTATGCGGGCAACGTGAGACGGACGGGTTGAATGCATACAATGCACGTTTTCAACTCAAGGAAACTTCTCTCCAACTATGCTACACGTTCTTGCGGCCATATAGATATATCTGCACTCCATAATCTACGAGAAAGCCATCCACGCTTATACTTCCATGTACTCGGGCTTGAGGAAGTCGGCCATGTTCTTGGGCCTGGGGTATTGGTTCTCGACGTGGTGGTGGTGATCCGAGTGGGCGTCGTCTGCCGGGCCAACGTACTTCATCTCGTAAACGGATCCGCACTCCATGCAGCGGGACTTGGGCTCTTCACGAGTGAGGGTGATCCAGAGAACGTTGTGCGAGTCGGCGGGATAGCCGGTGCAACCAACGTACTGCTCGTTACCAGCCGAGTTGACGGTGATGGGCTCCTCCATCGTGCCTGTAGTTCATCAGCATCACATGACACCACCGATAGCCCCAACTCGCGCAGATTTGTGTCTTTAGTTCTTCCTGGGGTGGCATCACGTACCCAGACGGCTGGCGTCCAATGGCCTCATGTCGAAGATGTCGATACCCTGCATCTTTCCGAGAATTTCGAGACGCTCGAGACCGGTCGCCTGCTCGGCATCGGTGGGAACGGTACCGGGCTGCGCACCAGGGGGCAGAAGGTCTTCCTCGGTCTTGATTTCTACACAGTGGATCCCGTCAGCAATTGATGGTTTCGGCTTGTCGTAGCCGCGGCGATGCTGATGACGAGGTGCGGGCGCAACATACCGTCGAGCTTTTTGGAAGCCGGCAAGAACGCTGGGAGAGTTGGCTGAGTGACCAGTCTCCTTCTGCGCAATATTGCCGTCCTTGCTCTCGGTCGACTCCCCTGCTATGGTGTCAATGGCACATCATACGATAGTTCCTCGCGAGACATACAGCGGGCAAAAGTGGTGGTGAAGGTGCGGCGCGTGGCGATGGCGCGGGGGGCCACACGTCTTGCTGCGACGATTGCGGAGCGCTGGACGAACATGGCGGGAACGGTTGGGTGGAGTGGAGAGGATGGGCGTGGTTGTCGAGCTCGTGATGTTGCTCAGTCGTGAATTGACGAGCCGACAGCAGAGGCTTGGCGCTGTGATTAGGTAAGGCATGCTGCAGGACGTTACATTGGCCGCCAGATCTGGGAGTTGTTGATTCATCACATGCTCGTTCCTGAACAGACTGCACCAGCACATGCAGCATAGTAAACGCATCATAATGGGCTATGCTCTCTTGATCCTAAACGTTGATGGACGTTTATAAATCGTCTTGTGCGACTGGCTTGTCTTGACTAACCTCCAGACCCCCTATCACCGACTATCAAACAGCTGTTCCTACTAACACCTACTGCTTACCTCTTGACCACCATTCAAGCATGTCTTTTAAACCCGCACTCGTCATCGTCGACGTGCAGGAAGACTTCTGCCCACCAGTAAGTATTAGTGTTTGCTAAAACGACCTCACACTGACAAGCTCAGAACGGGGCGCTGGCAGTGGCAGGGGGACGCGACATCGTGCCGACTATTAACGAGTTTCTCACATATCCGTTCGCGCTCAAAGTCGCGACCAAAGACTTCCATCCTCAAGACCACATCTCATTCGCATCGAACCACGCTCCGCCGAATAACAAGCCCTTCGAATCTACGTTCACCATCAAGAACCCGGGGAACCCAGACGAGACGCAAGAAACGCGACTATGGCCCGACCATTGCGTGCAGGGTACAAAGGGGGCTGAGCTGCTGCCCGAGCTAGATGTCAATAAAGTGGATCACATAGTCGAGAAAGGCCAGGACAAGCGCGTGGAGATGTACTCTGCGTTTGCGGATCCGTTTGAGAGCCATGTAGCCAAGAGTAATCTTGCAGATACACTGCGCAAGGCCGAAATCACCGACGTGTACGTAGTAGGCCTCGCAGGTGATTACTGCGTGAAGTTTACTGCGATTGATGCACAGAAAGAAGGCTTCAAAACGTGGGTAGTCGGCGACGCGACAAGGGCGGTTGATCCGTCAGCGATGGAACAAGTCCACAATGAATACGAAAAGGTTGGAGTCACGGTTATAGCCAAGGACGATGCACAGGTGCGGAAGGTTAAAGCGCAAGTGCAGCGAACTCAGGACCAGGACGCGAAAGACGCAGGCAAGGCGGGCCAGAGTGCGCTGGACTAGACCAAGCACCTGATAGAGAGATAGCAATTTTGAAGTTCCGTGTTTTCTACATGATATCGTGCGATGCGATGCCGTTGCAGGCAGCGCCCAATGTCATCTTGGTCTTCCAGCGTCGGCGGGTACTTGATCCACGTCCAGGAAACACCCGGCCCGGACTCCACCATGTGTCAAGCCACTGTTCCCGGAATTGCCAGGCAGAGACAGTCCAGAAACAAAGACTGCTTCGCGCCGTGCCGCATGCGCGTGGCGCGTATACTTGGTTGGTATGGTGCACTGGCATGTGCCGACTGCGGGGCAGCAGCCATGCAGAACACAGCCTGGCCATCTTGACAGTAGTGCCAGTCACATAGATGCTCAAAAGACTGCATGCAATGTCGCCTTGCTTCCCAGGTCCCCCCCCCCCCCAGTGCATGCCCTTCCACGGTTGAGCGTTGTTGATGTTTATACTTTGCTACCAAACAAGTTCAACGCGCGGGGTCGCTAGTTTTTGTGAAGCCCCCATCGTCATTGCTGAGACTAGAGCTCACCCTCGCCGGCACCCGAAGCACCAAGACAGCCTCTGCTGGTACCTCGCTGCCTGGTCCTAGCCACCTCACCCCCCGGGCCTTGTTCTTCCTTCTCCACCTTCTCCCTTGCTTTGGCGGTGCATAATCACGATGCCGCATCTCCCCATAGTCTCCAAACACCGTAGGTCGTCGGTCAACAGTGCGTCATATCCCATGGTCCGGCCGTACCGAGTCTTCCGACTTTCTTCCAGCACGAACTGAGGCTGATACATGTCGGTGTTTCTAGGCAGCCGCGGGTCCTCGATAGACGAGACACGACGGCACGATGGCGGCGACGAGACGACCAAGGAGGACGAGACTGTCATGGACTCGGAACAAGGCAACATGCTCTCCCACATCATATCGCAACTGCGGCCTGGTGCCGACTTGAGCCGCGTGACGCTGCCCACCTTCATCCTCGAACCGCGATCGATGCTGGAACGCATAACAAAGTGTGTAGCATATCCTACGCGCAACAAGCGGCGCGTATGCTGACTGGTCGGCAGCTTCATGGCACACCCGGAGACGCTTCTTCCTATTACCAAGGTCGAGGACCCTGTGCAGCGATTTGTAGCAGTGACCAAGTTCTACCTCAGTGGCTGGCACATCAAGCCCCCGTATGCATATCCATCGTGTTCTCGCGCCCATAAGCAACAACTGATGTGAGTTAGGGGAGTCAAAAAGCCGCTCAACCCTATCCTGGGTGAAATCTTCACAGGCTACTGGGACTACCCAGACGGTACCAAGGGCTACTACATTTCCGAACAAACATCGCACCACCCGCCCAAGTCGAGCTACTTCTTCATGGCACCTAAACACAACATCCGCATAGACGGTACCCTCAAGCCCCGAAGCAAGTTCTTGGGCAACTCTGCCGCGAGCATGATGGAGGGTATCGCAGTCCTACGACTGCTGAACACAGGCGAACGATTGTAAGTCGAGCAGATGAATGCCAAGTCTTGAAGCTCACTGCAGTCAGCTTCGTCACACAACCTAACATGTACGCGCGCGGCATCCTATTCGGGACGATGAAGTACGAACTCGGCGACCACGCATACATCCGGTGTCCCGAGACAGGACTCACGGCTGATCTCGAATTCAAGACCAAGGGTTACTTCAGTGGAACATACAATGCTATTGGTGGCTACATCAAAGACTCCAGCGGCAAGAACTTGTACGAGCTCTCGGGCCAGTGGAATGAGGAGATGTACATCAAGGACCTGACGGTAAGCTCCTTATGACTGCCCAACTTCGTACTGACTCTTTGTAGACTGGCAAGAAGGAGCTGCTTTTCGACGCGGCACACACCAAACATACACCGCCATCGGCTAGACCTATGGAGGAACAAAACGACCGAGAATCGCAAAAGCTCTGGCATGACGTAACCGAGGCTGTGAAGCGGAGGGATCAGGATGTAGCAACCGATGCCAAAGCCAAAATCGAGGACATGCAAAGACAAGAAGCTGCGAAACGAAACAGCGAAGGCGTGGACTGGCATCCACAACTCTTCAGGCGCGTAAAAGGCGGCCATGGTGGACCTGATGAGGGCGAAGAAGACCTCGACTGGATCATCAACGCTAAGATGTCAGCACCCACCAGATCTTCGGTATGTGATTTGCGCTGACACAATCTAGTGATGGCAAGACACCCGACGAGGTTGTCAAACAGATTCTGCAGATTCACGCTATCTTGCCAGGTCAAAAGCCAGATAGGCAATTCAGTATCCCCTCGCGCGCAAACGATACGCCGTCATCGCAGCCACAAGAGGCGGTACAGGCAGCATCACAAGTGCCAGCCTCACAATCAGCACAGCCTGCAGAAACGTTGCAGCCTGTACCGTTCGAGCCTGTAAGCGTACAGTCACAGCCAGCAGTCATTTCAGGACACCAAGAGCAGAGCGTAGGTCTTCCTAGCAACTTCGACGGAACAACAACAACTCATGCCCCGCTTTCCCAAAACAGCAGCATCCCCAACGATCCTAGCAACCCACCTACGATACCTTTCCAAAAGCCCATATCGCAACCCAGTACCATCTCACCCGAGCACCGCGAGGCCATCTCGCGTGAACTGCCGCCTAGCAAACTCCTCAATTCAAACCCCGAGCCAGAGCCGCGGAAGGATGACCTTTTGCGGAGAACAGATAGTGAGACGCAGCAGGAGGATGAGTTCCATGATGCGCAATCGTGAGTTCCTTTCCCTGGGGCTCTTATAACCGATGCCTGCTCTACCACAATTTGGTGTCTTGTTATATTTTTCGTTGCCAATGATCAAGGCTCATGATAATATCCTATAGAGTTGCTGAATCGAAAGAATTCAAGAATCGTTGTGGCGGTGGATGCTTTTCAACCTGCATTCCGTCCTGAGGCTGTCTTTGTCGCACTTTCCGGTTCTTCTTCTCCCTCCCTGGCTGATAATGCTTTGTGGCCACGCGGCTGTTGATGGCCGCCGGCGTCCAACATTTTGCTGTGTGATGGCTAAATCATGTCTAGGATGGTAAGGCTCTCTAGCGCGAACGCGAAAGCCGGAAGTGAGACCTGCAACGACAACAACAACAACGTCTCTTCTACTTTACGTACTACAACGTAGCAAGTTAAAATATATATAAGTTATAAAAAATATTAATCCAAAGTAGACGTACTCTTTAGATTTTTTTTTACTGCATTTTCGTGTTGTTGTTAAGGCTACCTACTACTATCACGTGTCCGACTTTCGCATTCGCGCTAGAGAGGCTGCAGCGACGCTTTCGGATATAGTGGAGACAGTGGCGGCGAGCCAACGGTGTTTGCCTGACGAGACCCTAATGATCCTCATCTCAACAATTTCCATCTCCAAATCATTAAACTTGAAGGGCAACCGCCTTAACTCGAGTTTTGAAATCTGCCTGTTCAATTCATCGTGTCTTGACCACCTGTCATGGGTTCCTTCGATTGTTACTGCATCCTATGCGCTGTCACCTTAAACATCTATGCTGTCGGCATTGGATCGAGGAAGGGAAAGGGAGCGTTTGGTAGGCAGAGAAAAGAGGGAGACTGCTAGAAGGCGTGTTGGAGACTACCGTTGTTCGCCAGACATCGAGAGTGAAGATGGTGACAGTGGAGCGGAAGATGCGCCTGACCCCGAAGCCATCAAGAAGCGACTCATGAAGCTGCAAGAGCAAGCCGAAGATGATGCAGACTCTGAATTTTGAAGATGGAGACGGATTTAATTCTTCAGACTCCTCTGAGGGCACAGAGTCTATCGAGAGCAACGACTCCGACTTGCTTACAGGATCGTCTGAGATCATCGACGTGGCTATGCGACCTCGCACCCCCGAGCCAGAGCCCGAGAATATGGAAGATATAGACAGTTATAGTTGGTCACAAGCTTCTGAGCTATCCCTCGAGGACCGATACCTCCCCCGTAACATTGACGATCGCGGTGACGAGGATGACACCTTCGACCCCAGACTACTCTAGCGAGAAGACTTGTTATAGCTCAACCGGAGCCGCGCACTGGTACTCGACCAAGAATCCAATGCGGACCACCCGAAAGCTTATTCCTTTGCCAGGGGGAGATATGAGAACTACGTTGCGAGGAGAAAATGGCTGTTCCGTTCCACGAGGCTTGTTTCAACATTCTTGCGAACAGTGTGGGACTCCGAGAAGGGAAGCGAAATTGACAAGGATGTAATGTGGGAGGCCATGATAGCTCAATTGGCATATGAAAGACCAGTTTTGGATGCCGTGGATTATAAGCTTCAAATAGTCCAGGGGCAATTTTGGCGGAATAACCCAGGTGAGGAGTATTCGGTTTGCGATCCTTCTCCCCGGCCCGCTCTCAGAGAAACGATTCCAGATATGTTACCCGCCTGTATCTTGGGTAGAGCCTTGGAGGTGGACTTGTCGAACAAACTGCGCAGCGACCCAAGTCACGCGCTTCCGTACGATATTCTCCTCGAGATCCTTGGATACATGAACACTGAGGACAGGCTATCATTTACGAAAGCCTCCTACCGCGTTAACAGCTCCACTCGCGAAGCGGCCTTCTGGAAACACATGATACGCACTCGTATCTTGCCTTGGTTTGACGAGCTTCGTCACTTCCTCGAGACTACCAGTACCGACGCGCTCGACTATAAAGGCCTCTTTTTCTGGGCCGATGCATTGACTCGTGCCGAACTTGGCAACCAGGGACCGCTTATGTATATAGCGAATCGACGCAGGATCTGGGAGTGCTGTCAGCCACTAGCCACGCTCTACAAGAGAATGGTTGGTCCAGTCGAACCTGCTGAACCGGAAAACTCAGAGGAAGCCAAGGCGATACTAGAAAGTTCGGTATGCTTGCACATGCCGATGACGATGTACCCAGCACCTAGGGACCCGGAGACCATTTCCGTGCAGTTTATCCACGCACGGAATGAGACTAAGCATCGCTCATGCGTCCTTGATACGTACTGGAAAGACAACGGTATACATTACGGTGTGTTCTTGACTAGCATCTCTATTACGTTAGGTGGACAAAGACGATTGTTTGGTAGTGCGGAGGGGGAGTTGGGACATCCATTGCATATTGAAAGTGGCGAATGGATTCAGCACATCATATGCATAACGGATGAGATCGACATGTTAAACAGTAACCAAGACAGGAGCGCGTATCAGGGGCCTGAGGATGCGAAGTCGTTCACGACTGCCTTCGTCAAGAATTTGCAGGTACGTTTCACATTATGTCCACCCAGGAACAGTGATACTAATGGAATGCAGATAAAGGTGACCACCGGGAAAGATAAGTTCGTGACGAATGACCACCGTAGCGACATCCAGAAGCCGTTCTTGGTACTGGATGGTATGCATCTTGTGGGTCTGACAGGCCAGATTGCTCCGGTGAGTCACTAGATGCTATAGTCATTCACTTTCCCATCTACAAGCCGCTACTGACAGCAGTACCAGAACGGCGCCATCTCGCGCCTCGGTCTCCTTCAAGCTTCCAAACCAGACTTAGCGACAGCCCCACTGCTCCAGTATGACCCTGCTCAGCAGCTATCATGGAAGTCTAATGCAAATTATCTTCCCTACAAGCAAAGCCTTCATCCGATATGTTCGCATCCTTCCTACCATTACGATCTCTTTCCTGTATCTACTTACATTTCGCGGCTCGACCCACCTGAGGAAATGATGATGCACAATATTTTCCCGTGGCCCAACACCTGTGTTGAGGTCTTCCAGCCTGTCGGAGCGACCATTCGTCCCGTATCTAATCGGACTTCAGATGGAGAATTAGTGAAAGAATCGGTCCCATCGACTAATGCAAAAATCACTGCCCGTTCTACCCCCGACTCCTTCCCTGGAACAGAAACCTCATCCGCCCAGAAGCCATCCTCATCTTACCAGATTTCACCCGGCCCCGACATCGTTGGCATCTTTACCCGCAGCGAACTGGACTACAGCGGTCGCGGCCGCGGCGTCGGCAGAGAAGAACCTGTCCCAGCCCAACACCCCCGCTGGTCGTTTGGCGTGATGCCCCTCCAAGAAGCACTTTTGGAAATGTGGGAAGAGCTCCACAAACACTCTCGCCAAAATCCAGAGCAACAGATGGGCGCCTTTGGTTCCACCGAACTAAACGACACCATAGTATTTCCCCTCAATGGCGAATCAATCACCGAAGTGCACGTTGAGCAGCAGTACCGCGCTCTCAAACTCGTTACGCAGTCTGGTCGTGTTGGCTACTTTAGTCGACCGCATATGAATGACTGGTGGGTCCGGAGAGCGGTGAAGGAAGAGCGGTTTGTGGGGATCAGTGCGTGTTTCGGGAGCTTAGGCGGGTGGAGTGGGACGGCGATGATGTGGAGTCATTGGAAGTTGAGTCGTGTGGAGGTTATCTTTGAGATGGTCGATGGGGAGGGGAAGTTGATTAGCAAGGAGCAAGAGGTGTTGAAGGGGAAGAATGGGAAAGAGGAGGTGTTCAAGGAGGGGACTATCGAGGCTGTCACGGGTTACAGATAGGATTCTCCATAGTATGGTGGTGGTTCACTCGTGCATCGTGTTTTAGAAACCAGGGACGCTGGTTAGTGTAAGTATCACAACTGATGAGATGGACATAAATTGGATCAAGGGCCACGTGTAGGTATAGTTAATGGTAATATCAAAGTTCACCAACATGACGGTAGTGATGGAAAAGTGTAGCTAAGAATGACTGGCCTTACGTCATGAGAAGCACAGACGCTGCGCGGAGATGAGTCGGAAGAAAAGAATATCACTGCACGTTATCTCGAAGCTTGCTTGCGCAGCTTGGTACAGCACGAAAGGCAAGCACCTTAACTCCACACCGTGTGGGTTAAGCGCGACACAAAGCTGCACAGGAGACGAGGTTGCTGCTTGTGCCTGGAAGTCTCGGCCAGCGGCACCACTTCTGAAACGCGCCGTTGTCTGGCCTGGCATCTCAGGCATCAAGTCCGCCGCCCCTGGTAGTAGATAGCGGAGACTGCACACTGAGCAACGAAGTCTTGTGCTTGTTCTGTTAGTTAACATCACCTGCCAAATTTAAAGCGCACAAGGAATGCGCGCATCTCCAATGGGTATGACCCACGCCTTGCACGAAGAACCATCACCGTTTCGAAACATCCATTTGCGTTACGATACAAGGGGAGAAAACTTGAGATATTAACAGCAGGCATGTCACAATCTACTCGCCTGCCAGCCTCAACGACCAACCGTGCTTCAACACCATGCCTATGCCACCCGGGGCGCGGATCGCAGTGCAGCCGTTGAAGCCAGTCTAACAACCATCAGCCGGATGAACGATCCCGGGTAACGTTGGCGGAAACAACACTGAGAGAGGGTGTGCTGGACATCATGTCAGCCCCTGGATCTTGGAATGAGCAACGCCCTGAAGAGATGGAAACCTTTCACTACAGCCCCCAGAGACGAGACAGACCAAGTGCACCGGGAACAGCACGCACCACGGTGCCGATCGTCTCGGGGAGATTCATCTCAAGCCCAAAATAGCTGGGAATATGGCACTGGAGGCGAGCGTTGCCTATAGCACCCATCGTTAAGTCTCTTAGCCAGCAGCGAACGCACGGTGATATCCACCCAACAATAACGGCCGTCTTATCATGCGGCGAGTGATATATGACAACCCATCAGGAGTGTGCTATCGTCAGCGATGGAGCAATATGGACCGGCCTAGGCTGGAGGGCGAGTGTGTTGGATCACTCGTTACCAGATCAGGTCTGCATCATGCCTCCGGTGAGAGTGTCTCGGTCGTTCCTGACGCGCGTTGGCTCGGGGAGAGTTCTCCATGTCGCTGGATAGGCCATCAGGTATGAGCGACGCTGAGCGAGCATCTCCACAACATTGCTGCTCACGCAGCACTGCAGTATCGTGGGTGCACACCCTCGAACAGTGTTGCATCATGCCTACGACGCTGCTGCTGGCTAGTATGCACACTCGAAGGTCCTGAGACCAGTCATCGTAGCCTTGCCAGCATGCCCGCCCGCCCTTGATCACTAGAGGTCACCATCTTCGGCTGATGGCCGAGTCGGGGGATACCATTAGCCAGCGAGATATATCACCCCCAAAAAAAACAGCAGTTGAGCGTCAGTGCTGGATCTCTGATCCTGGAACTTGGAAAATACAGGACCGATCATGAGGCCGTCGCTCCTTTTCTCAACAGTAGCGGATAGGGCAATCTTGAATCACCTGCCCAGCTGCCGTCTGTGCCAGCACTCGCTGACAATCTCTAGGAATACATGAGGGCCTCTTGTCAAGAGTGCTGTAAGCGGACTGTCACGACTTGGTTCGACTAACTGCCAGTCATTCGACATCCGTCTCTACCAGAGTGTGACCCGTTGTTGCCACTTAGGGCCACAGGGGTTGCCAAACGATGCTGTAATCTAGACAGTGCACTAGATGAACCATAACCCAATGCTCTTGTACGCGAAGCATCTTCGGTGTGTCGACTGTTCGAGGCATCACGTATCTTGCCTTGGGCTGCGAAGTCACTGTCATTATGCATACGCGAGAAATCCTGAAGTCATTTGGTAGCGATTGACTGACAGAAACTGTACTCTCACGATGGATCGAAGCACTAGAATCGCTATATTGAGAAGCTGTTAGCCATCCACTGCTAAATCTCATTTCGAACTGTCATTACAAGAAGAATCTTCCATTCATGATGACATATCATGTGATCGCACCTTCACCATTGTCATAGGCTTCATAAGATCTAGGCTCGCTTGCGTACAAGTTACGAACGGAATTTCCCATGAACCTGAAGAACTTTGCTCGCCAAGCGTTTACGCAAAGACCTTGCCCTGCCGTTGTGGGAAGCGGAGCTATATCAGCTCCGCATATAGCCTATGTACCTCGCCTCGTGCGTGACCCGAAAACAAGCAACTTTCGGCGACACTATTGGCTATGACTCCACTTTCTATTTTTCACATCCGTTCAATAGTATATTTGCGGGCCGTTGGCGGCGGAGCTGGTACGCATACGCCATGTTGTGGTTAATACTGCAACTTTATTGAAGCGCAAGCAGCACTGGACAGTAGTGCGGCCAACAAGACTATAAGCGACACACAAACAGCAACAGGAGCCGGTTGGAAGCTGGAACAATAACGGTCGACCATTTACCGGGCTCTTGGATCTTTCCCTATTCGCTTTGACAGTGCACAAAGATGCAGGATGCGGCGACGGCAGCGGTTGACGGTTCAACGCTCGCCGGAGTATTACTCGCACCCGCGTTCGCGTTCGATATAACTCTTCACCGTTTGACAGGGAACGGCGCACATGCAGGTGTTCACGTCGCCGGTGCAGCATCGCCCAGCAAGGCACCGAGCTAGCTAGTGCTTGCTGTTAATTGCCGCAGTGGTGCGATGCAAATATTGGGTGTCAAGGTGACCGGTCAGGCTCCATCAGTGTGGGTCAACTTCAGGGATCAAAGGGAGCTTGAAGTTCGAGTTGACTGGTGTTTCAGGTATCATGAGCAGCGCAGGATGGTCCAGACATGTTGATATTCGGGAAGTATGGTGTGGCCTATCTGCGCGCAACAACGTTGCCTTCAAGCAAACCACCCCACATCAATCACTACGCTTCACGCGAGATCAGTTGAGACGCCTCTCTGCACGATGAGCTTGTCTAGCACATTCAGCTTCTATCCAGATCGATGGCTGCGGATAAGCGAGGTGATGCTAGACTAGATCTTCACCGGACGACCTAGGTCACCTACCTGTCACGCCCCTGTGGTCCTCCCCACATCCCGATGAACCTACATCCGCGATGCATCTGTAAGCGATGGCCCTTCGGTAGCACAGTTGCTTGCCGATCACGAGTACACAGTCTCCGCCGTCTGCCTCGCTATTGTTTCCTTACCCATCAGCAGAAGGTAAACATAGCAATCGCCACCTCAACATCGAAACGTGAAACATTTTGCCACTGCCACATGGTCGACAGGGATGCTAATACCAGGAAGAGGACACAACGTGAGGCTTTCCAATATCCATTGCAGCGACATGCCAATCCTTGATGCTTCTCTGCCGTTTTCGCCATCGGCGTATTCCGTCGTCCCAGTTTGTGCGCGCCATCCTCATTCGTCGGTTAGAACAACAGCCCCTATCTCCTGAAAGAACGCGGAGTACACGTAAGTAGATGAATGCTATCCCTACCGTGCAGTGATGAGCAGAAAGGCAGCACCCATGGGGGGAAGACGGCAAGGGACTGCACAGCCAGGGTGCACGGGAAGCTCTCAACGAGAAACATGTATCTGCAGCCATCCCGTGGAAGTGGTCATATGGAAAGCTTCTCCATCATTATCAGCCCATAACTACGTATGCCTTTTGGTAGAGATCGTCCTGCAAACGGTCAGCAAAACTTCACTTCGCCCCAAGTCCGCTCTAATCCAGCATATGCCTGTCCGCGGCATGCTCGTTACGTGCGCGTGGCCGCAGCCGAGCGAGTTGCTAAGAACATGGGTAGTCATGGTACGGCGAGTTAACCGATGAGCTGATGGCAGAAGAGACAATCTTATGACAAGGTTCACTGGATCGAGCTGCACAAACCGTCACTACTGGCTCGGGTTTTTGGACGAGTCAGATGCAAACCAGTGCATACTCCTGCCTTCCCAACACGAAAGACTTTTTCTCTTCTGTCATGCGTGTGTACTGGTAGGCAGTAGTAGTCACGTTGGGCGCAAACATACAGCTTAGCGAAACTACGCCTCCTTGTTCCAATCCCTCCATCTCGAACGACCTGCAGTCTTTGTCGCACCTGTTGCACAAAACAAAAGGTCACGTCTTCTCCGTTTCCCGCGCCTGCATCCGCTCTGCATATCCTACTTGGCTGTGTGCGCCATTTGGCGCAGCAGTAGCGAGTTGTGTGCGGGAACAATCTACATATCAACTAACCCGAGTGTTATGAACAAGGCTTTCCACCTTCCCGCACGCGGCATGGTCAGCACGCGCTTTCTTAATATCGAAATTATGGTCGGCTAGCGAGGACGTGTGTGTATCTTGATAATGGGTGATGGTGCCTCGGTGTCATTAGTTTGGGAAGGCTGGGGGGGGGCGTGGGGAAGGGTTGGAAACAAATGGAAGAGCAATGAATGATCGAGGATCTTGAGCTTGGCTGTGGTAGTTGCATAGCGCAGCCTTTTGACTTGTATGAGTAGTTATGGTATGCTTGCTCAGGCCACTGTCCAAGCTTGTAAAGTAGATGGATGCCAGCACAATGGACTTGACATCTGAACACTCATAAATCTGCTGCTACTGTAACTTTCAAATCGTTGTATGCGCAGAGCAGCAACACTAGATGACATGAGAATCTTACCTCGAGCATTGATCTTGTCTTTACCGGCCACCACTCCGATGACACCACCGCTGCTTGTGAAGCATCATGCCCTAAGCCCCCCTCTCGCAATCATTCTGAACATGTGCCATCAAGCTTGATATCCTCCCCTCATATCCGCGGCCATGCGCGTCTCAGACCAAAGTTCGAGATCTGAAACCCAGTTGTTGATGAGACAACACCCCGCAAAAGCCACAATGCTCCGCAATGCCATAGCGTTCATGAACACGATGCGCATAATAGCATTCCAAATTATGATATCAGGTGCGGGTTAAGATTTACATAATTTTGAGAAGCGCGATCGCATATTGTGCGGCGACGCTCGTATAGGTATTTGACATTAAGAGCGGTGGTTATGCCATGTGGCATGTATGCATTACGATAAGACGTACGAGATACAGATGACGACGGATTACAAATACGTGCATCTAGAATAGCGGGCAAGATATACACGCGCTCTTGTTTCAGAGCTCGCAGTCTGCCGAGAAAGTTTAGAGAGATGTCTGCAAAGTAGTGTCGCGAAGCAAGCGATGATTATGTATGGAGAGAAAATATGCAATGCATAATAACGAGCAGCAGTAGATGATGACACCAACAGTGTACAAAGGAAAAGGTGTAGTGGTGGGATAAGAAGAAGATGACAAAAAGACCAATGAAAATGCGCTCCTTCCGACTCTGCCTGGGTATCTTTTCCTTCTCTTTTACTGCCCTAGTCGACATGCCACTCGAGACATCAACTGTGTTCCTCACCGATTTCTCCATCGTAGTTGTGTACTGGAACACTGGCTGAGTCTTTCTCAGTGCCGTCCCCCATCAACTCAAATTCCCAACACCCCCCAGATGATGTTATCCCAGCCCGGACCCAGAATCGTTCCCAACGCCGCCGCAATGCTGGACTCGCTTGTAGTGTGTTGCGCGTCGAAGGAATGATTGCTCGTCGTGTCTAAAGTATGCAGGTGATTGGTCAAAGGAGTGTGTATTGAAGAGGAAGGGTATACCGTTGGCCCAAATCGTGGTACGTCGTAAAGGAAATATACCAAGGGATTAGAATGCTTGTGTGTGTGCCGCTCAAAGGAAGTATTGCAAATGCCGAAATCGACCGCAACGAGGAGAGTTTGTGACCAGCACAAAGCCTGCAATACAGCCTTTCTCCGCATGCGCTCATGCTATCTGTTTAAGTTTTTTTTTCACCATGCACGTAAGCTCTCGAATTGGCCAGCCAACCCATTGCAATTAGAGTCGGCCAGTCACTGGTAACTTGTGCCTGAATTGCTTGTGCCAGTGGTCATTTGCGACGAGGGATAGGTGCCTTGGTGTTGATGTTGTCGGTGTGATTCTTCTTCTTCTTCTTCTTCTTCTTCTTCCTCCTCTTCCTGCGCTGCCAACTCCACAGCCTCAAGTTGCTCGGCCTTGTCTTTGCACGCGGTAGGCGAAAAGCCACTGCCGACCTTTGAGGAAATGATGCGCCAACGATCGTTCTCGTACTCATGCATGGCGTTGCGAAGCTTTACCACCTGTGTTACCGATTATGGTTAGCATGTCGGAGATTGTGGATGCGATACACGACGTCGTGCGTTTCATGACTAGGGTAGAAACTCACCATATCATCCGTCCAGACGGTCGTCTTTGCTTTGAGCTTCGTGCAGTACCGAACCTGGAGTGTGCCCGAGCTTCGGGCAGGGAAGAAGTCGGCGATTTGCTTCCAAGTAAGATTTTTCTTCTCTTTGAGGTCGACAAGTAACTGGTCATCCTCAGGCGTGAACTTGGACTTGGGGCCACGGGGTCGTTGCGCTGGTGGAGGCATCCCCTCTTGACCTACTACGCTAGGAGGGCCATGTTGTTGAGCGGGAGAGGGAGGTGCGCCATCCATTGGATGGTGTCTCTTACTGCGATGTGTGTTTGGTAGATGATGGTGATGTGTGGGAGGTAAAGAAGAATGAGGGTTTGGCGGCGGCGGGTACTGTTGAAGGGAGTAACCCTGCGTCGCGTGCTGTAGTGAGACGCTTCCTGTTGCTTGAGCGTAGGGGTTGAGTTGCTGCTCTAAGCTCGAAGGGAGATCGTGTTGCAGGTCGTCTTGGTGGCTGCGCTTGCGTCCGGCGGTTTGCTGGGGCGGCGGCGGGTAGCTGACGTTGTAGGAAGATGGTGAGTGTTGCGACATGGAGTGATGGCGCAACAGATGGGGCTGATGTAGTGAATGTGTCTCGATGTCTGTGTAGGTGCGATGGTGGCCTGCGCCGGCATGTTGGAGCGTTTGAGACGGGTGTGGCTGCAGGAAGGAGTGAGGGTGGTAACCCGGAGGCAGTCCGGTATGGGAATGGAGTACATTTTGATGTTCGACGTTTGAGGTCGGTATGTGATGTTCTTCCCCGGCATCGCCTGGTACGCTGTAGTCGAGGAAAGGGCCTCGATAGGGACTCGCCAGTGTTGCGATCACGCATGGAGACTACCAGAGCTAGCTTGCTCTGGCAGGCCGCCGCAGTGAGACCTGAGCCAGAAAAAAGGGTGCCTTAGTTTGAGTTGGTGTTCGGAGTTGCGATGGCTGTATCGCACGTGTTTGGGTATTTCGAATCTTTGTTATATTGACAAATGTTGGAGCAAGAAGAGGCTAGGGGAACGCGCCATCGGTCGAAGTGTTATCGCGTGTGTTAAGTGTCTGGGTTATCAGATATAGGTTGTAGCCTTGTAGGGGACAGACGAAAAGTACCTATGGCTGGGGATGCTCGTGGAATATAAGATTCCTGCCTGATGGGAGAAGGCATTAAAAATTTCGGGCAGTACGTCCCTTCAAAAGCCCGGTCCGTCTTGTGCGATTGCCACACGGACACAGTATCCAAGCATGTACAGCAATGGGTCGTCCCCACGAGACGCTCTGTTCCTGAGGAGCACCAAATGAGCTTAGTAGGGAAGGCCCAGGGACTGATTCTACGTCAAGCATAATGCGGTGATCAATGACAAGGAGGGGGTCCCCCGGCACACGATCTGGACGAGTACAATGCTGCAAGCCCTGGATCGTGAGTGGCTGCTGATACAAAATGAGATGGGCATGAAGTGCTCTGCCCGGCTCGCGAGGGCATGTGGGGCCCGGGACGTGCGCGGTCCATGCCATCGTGGTTTATTTCTAGAATACCGCCAGAAAGATCTCCAACGCCGTTCAACGCCGTTGCGGGCGCTGCAGGAGGGATCCTGGCGCAGCGTGGTGGCCAGGAGATGTGCATTGAAGATGTTCCGAATCGGCTAGCGACACGGCAGGGGCTCTGGGCAAGTCCCCAAAGAGGGAGCGCCACGAGCGAGCGCCGTACATATGCCAGATTGATGAGACACAGTTTATCAGACGCGGAGCCAGGACAGCGGGAGAGCTACTCGGGTCATGCTCGGAGGCGAATGGATCAAACGGCCTGTCAGAAGGGGGGGGGGGGGGTATGATGAGATTTTCTTCCATGGCCACTCAATGGCATACAGCGCCATGTGCCTCAGTCGACGGCACTTTATGCCTGGAAGAACCTTACCCGGTTCAGGGCCCCATTGAGCATGATGGTGCTTGCAAAGACGCGGTACTCGGATCAGGGCAGGACAGTTGCCTCTGCCGGCATTTACGCAGCCGTAGCACCCGCTTGTAAGCAGTGGGACCGAGCGATGGCAGGGCTCTCGGTCATGGTTCTCTAACGCATGGGCATGGACGGGCTCAGATTGGCTCATGCGAGGGCCGTTTCAAGGTATAGAGTCAGACCCTGTCCTATATGCGCTTCGTCATCCCCCCCATGAGTTGGGATCTACCAGCCACAGAGATATCCCGACGCCCGCATTGGATGCTGCACTTGGGCGTACTGCAGACGCAGCGGGTGTACGGAGTGTTGGTGGCGAGTAGAGATGGGCACTGCGGAGAATATTGACGGATTATATCTGAGACAGTAGGAAATATGTTGAGGATGGCGACTGAGGCGGTGGTGGGGAAAGGAGCGACCAAGCGACTCGAACTCGACCTGCGACGCTAAGATTCGGGAACGATTCCACTCCAGCGGCCGGGATCTGCCCGCCTTCGAGCCTTGCATACATGTCATCTCTCGACTGCATGGGCGAGACGGCATCGTGAGTCCAGTGCGCCGCCCACACTGTCGCCCTCAGGCACGCCATAGACGGCTGCGCTGACTCCGAGGGTGCTGTCTCATCCTTCGCGTGCTGCCGAGATCACCACCAACCCGCCTCACGTGACGAAGTGCACGACAGACGCACTCCCCGGCTGGCGGCTGGGCTTCCCCTGCCTTTGCAGCCATCGCTATGACCTCACCGCCGCCGCGACGTGTGACTTTCAAGCCTAGCGATGGTCTGCCAACCTTCAAGTACTCGACCAACGGCGCATTAACCATTTAGGCTGATGCAAGCCATTTCGAACCATAGGCTCGTCGGAGATGCACGATGCAGCCCTCACCACGATCCCTCCAACATAGGGCGCAATCCGCGACCATGCTGTCATGTCATCCGGCCAGCGTAGTGAGCAGAGCGCGTGCAGCGCATGTACAAGGTGAGTAGAAGCGCGTCGCGTCGGGCCTTGTGGGTGACCAAACATGCTCGTCGCGTAATCTACCCTCGACATGACGGCTATGCTCAGGCGCGTCTTGACCGAATATCGCGCCCGTTGAGATGGTTCGGTAGCATAGCCGGAGCGTTCGTCTGGTAACTTGCGCCGCCGTTACACGTGGCCATCGCTGCATCGCAACTAAGATCGCCCACAACACGGCTGGTGGCGAAAGAAAAACGGCGATCATCTCTTGCGCCGTTGTTGTACGCAGACAGGCGGAGCGTTGGGGTGTGGCGACGCGATGAAACATCTGGTCGAACCGCTGCAGGCTACCGAAACCAACCGTTTGTTGATGTGAAACGACAACACAAGCAAGATGGTCTAATGGATACGTGAACGAGCCATCCGCTGGGATGATTCCCCCCACGTTTGACAGACGGTTATGTCATGGGTAGTAGTTTGCCCGACTATTGCTACGTAGAGATATTCGATATCGTATGCAGGGTGAAACCACCCTTTGCAAAAAGCATTACCTAATCCTGCAGCCAAAGGACGGCCGGAGAGAGAAAGCGAAAAAACCTTGGCCAGCTTTACCGAAACTCCAAAGCAGCTTTTTTGAGAAGAGGAGGCGACTAATCCCTTGTGTACTCGGCTGCCGAGAAGCACGCCCAGAAAGACCGAGGACGAACGGATGCCCACAGCGGGCTCGCGCATGCGATGCTCGATCAAGACAGGAAAGCTGGTATCATAAAGCGGGCCCCACGGCACTAATCCCGGAAAGATGCAGACTGTGATCATAAGTGTTGTTCAGTACTTGCCGCCAAAATTCTCCTTTGCGTACTGCTCGCATGCCTGTTGCACGTCAGCATGAGCACTTTTACACAAGAGATAAGATGCAGCAACGGTCAAAACGTACTTTTGCAGGTTTGCCGACCTTCTGCCCTATGACCTTCCATTTATTGGCGTCATACTCCTTGATAGCGGCAAGCAGCGCAGCGCTCTTCTTACTCATCAGCACACTCTCGGTTGGACATGAGGGTAGCTTCTAACTCACTTCGTCCTCAGCAAACTCGGCGTAGTGCATGTCCTTGTAGGTCAGTCAGAGCGTGCGCAGTGGAACGATAGTGGTGGAATACCCACCTTGTACCAATGTTTCTTCACACTCCCCTCTGTCCGCTGCGGGAATGTCTACCATGAGTCAAGTCAGCTAACTCTTGTGCAGGAACACGGCAGTGGACTGATACAGTGGGCCTACTCACCTTTGCAATTTCGCTCCAACTGTTTCCAGCGTCTCTCATTTGTTTCAATCTCAACTCTTCCGCTGGCGTCCACGGCGTGTTGGTCCGACTCTTTTTGGTCTTGGGTTCCTGTGCAGCATCGACATGGGCCGTCGGCGGCAGGGCTACACTGCTTGCTTGCGCCTCTGCGCCATCTGCTGTACCTGCCATCTGGTCTTGCGGTTGTCCTAGCGTCACAGACTTGCGCTTTCGGCTCGTGGGAGATGACAGCGGCGGCTGAGGGCCGGCGTGGGCTTCTTGATTCGCCGTAGTGAAGGAGGCCGCGGGCTGCAAAGTGGGCAATTCTGGAGGCGCAGAGTATTGAGGGATGGGTTGGGGATTCGCTGCTATGGGCGAGGGTTTCAGGCTACGCTTGGTGGAGGGTGAAGAGCTGTTGAGGGCCACAACGTCAGCGCGCGCGCGGCAAGGTACATGGTCGAGCGAGAGAAGTATGGCCAAAGTCGCAGGACGGGGGCAAGACTGGACGAGTATAGTGGAAAGACTCACGACATGGCGGCAGACGGGGCGATAAGACGTGGGCCAGGCAGGCGGCAGCAGCACGAGACAGCTTCACTGGGGAGAACAGGATGCGGCTATAGAGTGTAGTGTCATGCTCGTATATTACAGCTTCAGGGCACTTTCAGAGGGTACGACGGGCAAACTGAAGGCAGTCGATCATCATGATATCCAGGGAAGCAGATGGCCTGTCGGTGCGAGCGCTGATCAAGTACAAGGGATACAAGGAGGGTCAGGTTGGCATCCGACGAGCGAATGGGAGAATGACAGAGGCATGACGGTGGAGGACGAGGGCGAGTCTGTGAGGCTAAGTGGCCGAGTGCTAGCGGGGGTGGGCGCGGAAGCTGGGCATGTCAAGTAGTGTCAAGTAGTGGTACTGGTGGGCTAGTGGAGTGAAGGTGGTGGTCGAGGTATAGATACGCGGGGATGGGCTGCAGACAAGAAGCGGGGTAACAGGCTCTAGGGGCCGGCTGTGATGAACAGGTGGCTTTGAGGTTACGGGGACAGTAAGACGAGTGCATAGAGGGCAGCGGAGGGTAGGAGTGCGCAGCGCGTGACAGCTCTATGCGGCCATGATGCGAGTGATGCGGAGCGCCCGCGATCGAGTGGCGCGACATGATGATAGTGGATACAAGATGGGCCAGCAGCGCCGGCGGAGCAGTAGGAGAAGGGAGAGGCCAGTGCATGTTGTCATGAGTGTCATGACAAGTCGCATGCGGAGCCAGGCGACTTTCCCACGAGCATGTCACTGTTCGAGTCGCCACCAAGGCAAGCAGAGTGCCGTCGTACTATGATGTAGATAGACTGTAGACTGTGGCGGTGACGGAGTTGCTGGCAGATGAAGCGGGGCAGCGTGCATTGACCGGGCGCTCTTTCCTCGAGTAGTCGCTCGTGCCTTCCAACCTTCATCGGTCAACACCAACACAGCAGGAAGTCGCGATCGTCATGGCGAGAGTCGCACAAACACGACCACGACCACGACCACGACCACGACCACGACCACGACCACGACTACGACCACGACCACAACCACGTCAGACGTCTCCGCCGCGCGACAATCTATGCCATCTCGCTCAGCACTGCAGAAGCCGTGCTGCAGTGCTGTCCGGTCCGGCCTCAGTCGAGCCATCCCTGTCTTCTCCACACAGCCACTGCAGCAGCGGCTTGCGACAGTCGTGCCAAACAAGCAGCGGCTACGCTCATCACCGCTGCTGAGCGCGGGGCAGCCAAAGCCAATTCACGTGCTGATGCTCCACCACCACCATCCCTCCCTCATGGGCCTGGCTCTGTCCAGCCGCCTGAAGCAGCGCCAGTATCACTCCAAGCCACAAGCGTTTGAGCGAACCGCTCTGCCACAGCCTTACCACTGACGGCCTATAGCAGCACATGTCGCCTGCCAAGCCCTTCGACCTTACGAAGAACCTGACCCGTTGATGCTGTATGCGGAACACGGCCCATCCGAACGTAATCGTTTCGCCCGTCTCACAGCGTCGTCATCTGCACTCTTGTGTGTTGCGAATCCATCTCCACTGGCTGTCTACTCGGCCCTTTTCCCAACGAGCCCATCATCGGCAAAATGTCGAGGCGATTGTCGTTGAAAATGCTCAAAAGCTCGCTGCCAGCATTGTTCGTCTGCTGCGATGGGCGTGCAGCCGGCGCACAGTCCTCCCCGCAGCCTGTCACAGCACCGACTGAGTTAGCGCCCGCCGTCGCTTCGGCACTGGTCGCTGCTTGTTTCCTCCTTTCCAAACATTGTCAAACCTCGCGCTCCGTCAAAACTGCTCCAAGTCCGACGCGCGCTGTTTTGAAACTGCCCCCGTCGGCCCCGATGAGGCTGAGGACCTTATGCATCCCGCTCTAGATCTTCAGGACCCCAGGCAACGATTTCGTATGCGACTTCATGTCCGTTCCACTTCCGGCTTAACATGTCTCGTGTCAAGGTTCTTCTAAACATTTTGGCTGTGAACGCCGTTTTTGCCCCATGATGCTGATCAGAAATCGAGTTGCAGAAGCGACGGTTTGAAAACGTTGCCATGCTCAGAAACTGCCACTGCTAGTCGACCTGGTCTGTGGCCACTGACCGACCCGTTTCTCGACCACTGTCCAAACTCTATAATTGCTCCGCTGCCCCAAGTTTCAAGGCTTCAACCGCTTCTGTTCAATCGGCATCTGTCTTGTGTTTTTCTAGCAGCCTTGTAATACTCTCTTTTACTCCCCACTGGTTTGGGCTGCACTACATTCACTTAATCAACATTGCTGAGCAATTACTTTTTTTACCAACACACCGTGTAATACTTTCTTTTCAGAGCCAGCCTCGACTACGACATACAGACATCCCTAGTGGACACGACTCAACGACTTCTTCTACGCCAAGTACTCCAATCAGCATCCACATCAACAACTACACACCATCAGCTCACCAATCCTATACTCTCATCATGATGCACCACCAGCCTCAGATTCTCTCTCCTCTTCCTGAGATGAACTCGCAATCTCCTGACCCTTCCAGCCTTCGCGCTCGCAAGATGTCGGCCGGTGGTAACAGGTCTTGGTCCGAAGAAGAGGTATGTCGAGTCACTTCGCAAACATCAAACGCAGACTAACAGTGGCTAGGAGAACTACCTTCTTCAGACTCGCATGCAAAAGATGCCCTACAAGCACATTGCAGCACATCTCAAGAAGACCGAGCTTGCATGCCGCCTGCACTACCACCAGCTGTCGCATGGTAGCCATCGCCGCAAGCGTAACAACTCCGTCTCATCCAACGCTTCTTGCAGCTCTTCTGGTACTGCTCCAGTCTACTCCATGGCTGTCGACCAGGACAGCTACTCTCAGTCCTCTCGCCACAGCTCGCCCATGAGTTACTCTAACAGTCCTCATGTTCGCGCCAACTCCATCACCACTTCCCCTGGCCGATCTCAGCACAAGATTCTTCTTCCCAAGCCTCGTACCCTTACTCCTCGTGGATCTCCCGAACCTTACAACGGCCTTCGTATCAACACCAAAGTGGCTCATCAGCCCAAAGTCGTCGATACTGACCGCCTCCGCTCCATCTACGAAGCCCGCCGCCAGCAATTCTGGGCTACCGTTGCTGCCGACTACGGTGCGAATGTCTCCCCCGCCCAGCTCGAGGAGATTTGGCGCAACGGCTCCAATGCTGTTCGCCCTCCTACCCCCGATGCCTCGCCCGACGGCACCATTATGCACAACCCCATGTTCAAGCCCAGCCCCTTCCCGACGTACATCTCGCCGGCACAGAGTGAACCAGCCAAGTACTATAGCCCCATGAAGCCAATCAACAGTAGCGCTGTTTCGGCCCAAGAGCGCATGCCGTATGTGTTGCCTATGCCCGTCCCTTCCTCAGGCCGACCAAGGGCTGGCACTTGGAGCTCGGCGCCGAGAGACAACATGCCTATTGCTAGCCTTCTCAACGATGATAGGAAATAGATATTCATCATCCCCATCTTTCTGTATTTGTTGCGACTCATTTTCTGGCTTGTTGGAACAGTATGATATGGGCGATGAACTTTTTTCCACTTCTCTACTTTCGTTAATCCGCTATTCAATCGATTTTTTCTTCTAGCATCTTCTTAACATCTTGCGTGGTATATGTCGGAACCTGTATGAATGCATGATTATAAGACACTGCGCGTTTCGGACTGCCGACGCAGGAGTTGCTGGCATTTGTCATTTTGCTCTTGGCACGCTTGGATAACTTGCATCTACGCGCCTTATTTTCTCACCATGGTTTAGCATTTATCCTTTGCGGTAGATGGTAGCGGTCGTGAAGGAACAAAAGAATATACACATTTCCAACTCCCCGTATCTCTAGACAACTTGTAGCAGTGTAGGTATTATCGATTACCCTTGCGCATCTCTGGTAGTCCTGACATCTCGCTTGCGGTACTTGCCTTCTTAGTCCGGACTATTAAGCGAAGCATATCAAACACGACCGACCACCTCACCTCCAGTACATTTCATTCACCAGTGACCACGGCAGGATATCACTACTACATTGTGGTGGGCTGGCACTATTCGGATACCATCGATACCAAAGCCATCAGAAAGTTTCAACCTGCTATCTAAACAAACTCGCGCTGAACCTAACATGACAACGTTCAAGCACGCTACGGCAACTGCCATCGATCTCACATACATACTTTAGCCGCTCATCACCCGCTCTTGACAGCGGCAGCAGCAGCCTATGACAGCAAACGGTGCCGCAGACACAAGGCACGTACGCCAGTGCTTTGCGTCTATGAAACACGACCAGAGTATTCCGTTGCGCCGTGTAAAGTGAAGTCGGGCATCTAGACTCACCTTTTTTTTTTCTTTTCCCTTCCTTTTCGACTACTAGTCGGCCGTTGAACATCGTCGCTCCCGTTCATTGCTTTGTTGCCGCTTCGCTGCGCTGCCGTTGCAGTGACCTGACTCGGCGTTTGGCAGTTGAAACGTTTCCCACCGCACGAGATGCTTGTCGTAAAACGGCTTGGTAACGTGCTACGGGTAATCTCGTCAGCTGACATGTCAAATTCGGTAAGGGGGTGCAGATAGAAATCGGGGTTTGCTCCGACGACGATAATTCCAACATTTGGGTGGTTACTGGTGGCGAAACAGCCCAGTCTGATGCGTTTGTG
Organism: Alternaria brassicae; assembly: GCA_004936725.1. Taxonomy (NCBI): domain Eukaryota; kingdom Fungi; phylum Ascomycota; class Dothideomycetes; order Pleosporales; family Pleosporaceae; genus Alternaria; species Alternaria brassicae. Next base: position 465,457 of record CM016505.1, on the reverse strand, counting down.
GTAATTGTTGATGCACACGTGTGAAGGCAAGGTGGATGCAAACGTACGCTGTCAGCTTCTGCGTCCTGCATTGTCGCCAACAGTAATAATAGTAATAATGATGATGATGATAATAGTAATAGTCAGTCGTAGCAGATTATGTAAGAATTACAAATCATCCGTCTTGGTAAAAGAGAGACGTGATTTGGGAAAAAGGTTCGCAGTATGTCCCGTGTTCCTATTCTTTCAACACAGAACCCCCCCATGTCAGCACTGCACATCTCCCGCCGTCCCGCGAACGTCATTTGACTCGCTCCCACCACAGCCCGTCCGTCCGCCTAGCTTCCACCCGTGCGTCTTTTCTCTCTTGCTAATTTCCCAATCCTCAGGAAAATTCATGCCTTGTTACCTGAAAATCGTCCGCATGATCCCTCCCCGTTGACCCCTGCAAAAACACGCCATCTCATGGACCAAAAGATCCTCTCGTTCCATGACGCTTCCCCACCAACTAGTTTAGGGCCAAAGCTGAGTCACTTTCCATGTCCCTGGTCCACTCACATGCCGAGTCCTGATGCAGATCCACGCCCCCAGTGAGCGTGGTTGGGCCCGCCTCTTTGGACACTTGAGGGCGGGTTCGGCGACATTCATGCGAACTGGGGTTGAGACCTGGTGGGGATCTGTGAGCGCCTTAGTTTCGAGGCGCATAAGTGTGCCGTGCGAGCCATGGATGCGCGCGATGGATCAGAAGCCTTGTAGGGCTGATAGAATTTGGCTGTATGCAAGTCTGAGGGGAACATGACGTAGAAGGAACTTGTGAGTTCGGTGATTTCCGTGATGCGTGTGCGTACATGCACGAGTGAGGGCTTCTGGAAGTTTGACCGAAGGTCGAAAGGTATGCATGAGGCGATGGAATAAGTTGGGTCGGTGTAATCGCCGAAAACGTACATAACGTGTTTCTCTGGAAGGATGGTTGTCGGACCGTGTAGTAGTTGGGCCTGTCAGCGCTCGTGACTCTTACACATGACGTAATTGCTGTGACAATCTGAATTCATGTTTGGCCGACAGTACTCCCGAACAATCTTTGAGTTGTGCGGTGTTTGCGGCCCTTCCCATCAGGGGTTGGACTGTGAGACCGTTTCTTGCCCCTCTTCCTGACCATTTTCAATGCTCGGTTGCGACCTTTTCTTATCCTCTGGGTCTTGCTCGCCCTTTGCGGTCTTCGATTGCTGCTCACCACTACTCTCGATATCATCCCTGAGTTCTGCTTCTTCCCGAGGGTCCTCTGTACCTTTTGAGCTGTACTCTTGATCCATACGATGCATGAGCTTCTCGCCAGATAGAAGTATGCTTCGATCGATTGCTAGAGGAAGGCCACGATGTCTGCCACGCAGCATTGCCGCCATCAAGACGATTTTACTCAAGCTCGCAAAGTCGCCGCATAGGCTGTAATTCTTACCTGGTACACCAAGGCTTAGGCCGACGGTACCATATGCCGACGTAACTTCAAACAATATTGAGAAGATGCTAAAACCCGGATCTGCTTTATTGATATGTCCCCTCTCGATGACGCATATCAGGAAGAAGACAAAGAACTGGAACCAAATGTCGTAGGAAAGTTGTTTTTGTAAATGTGACGCGATACCGGCAGCACTACCGTCATTCTCCTCTAATCCAATTGACTTTTCTTCGTATGTGTTCGTCTTGCGCAACACGAGTGTCATCGGGTAGATTGAGACGTACATGATGACTAGATATGCCACCAAGCAGGCTGGTGCGAGTGAACTCATGTTGATGATATACGCGCCGCTGGTACGTAGTCCGCTAGCCATGAAAAGACCATCCACTACCCGAGCACCTGTGGAGAGCTTCGACATCTGGCATGCCAATGTTCAATATCTCGAAGCAAAGCCAGGCGGTAATATCGATCCCAAGCTGGACAGCAAAGAGGTATACTGTTTCGCGTTTCGGGAAAAGGTATATGAAGCAACGTCGTGGATGTTGTAGAAGGAATTGCATCGTGTTCCTCATGCGAGAGTTCTTGGGCAGCAGCTTCTTCATGATCCATATAGTGATGCGGAGTAGAATTGGAAACTGCGTTTGCCCAGCGAATGCCAGACATGCAGCGACAAGTAGGACGTACCAGTTTCCGCTGAATGGGATAAAGTTCGCATTGAGCACATTGAGTCCGCCATTAGCAAACTCGGTGACTGTCGCAAAGAAGCCCCACCATCCGGGATTGAGGCCACCTGCTTGTGCTGTGGAAAACGTGCGCCTGGTGTCGTCTCGATATGCGTACGGCAGCAAGAAAGTAATGCCAAGGACATACCAGAAGACTTGATAGCCGATCAGGATCAGCAGTAGTGCCTGGAGTGCGCGATACTCCACACCTCCAAGTTCCATGCGATCCTGCTCACTGAGTTCTCTGAATCGGCCCTTGGAGTCGAGGTGCGGCTTGAAGGAGATGTAGTCGGGTTTCTCTGGCTTCAGCTCCGTGGAGAAGCGGTCCAAGATGCGGCTAAAAAAGGTGCGAGCGGATTTGATCTCCCATGGCGTTGGTATAAAGCCAAATCCGGTCTCGTAGTGGAACGTCCTTCTTCTAGACACTGGCTTTATTTTTACATGCGGTGACTCATCGCCCTGTGGCTGTGCGCTCTTTCCTGATTTGCTTTGTTTTGCGTTCGCTCGCTTGCGAACGCTCTCGGTACTGCTGCTGTTGCTTTCATTGTGATCTGAGTTGCTGTTCTCAATGTCTCGCACTAGTCGTTGCATTGTGTGAGAATGCTTTACTACATCTGCCATCTTCTTGCGAAACAGCGCTCTTCGGACCAATACCACAGCTGTTGAGACAAATGGTATGTTTCCAATCATAAGCAGAACGGCAAACGTAGCTTGCTGGAAGCCGGAGAGGTCTCCGAGGTCGACCGAGTTGAGCCCTGATCGATTAGCTCACGTTTTCATCTCAACCTCGAAGAAGCCGCTTACCGGTAGTCGTCATAGCACTGCAGCACAGAAACACTGCATCCGTGTAGGTCAAGTGCGCACCTCCAAGCTCTTTCGGTCCATTTGCAAGCCCCTGTCCATACACCATGACCGACGAGATCACGATGACGACGATGAAGTACAGCATATGGGCGCGGTAAAAGTTTAGTCTAAACACCTCCTCTTTCAAATACCTGAGAAAGTCATTCTTGACCTGTCGCGGGTTGCGCAGCTCTTCAATTGGGTCGTACATACTCTCGTCGTTGTCCTCGAGCCGCAGCCACGACGAGCTCATAATCAGCTTTCGTCGCAAAGTATATACGTTGCGTTATTTATCCAAGACTTTCGCTAGAAAAGTAAGGGAATTCGTGGCGTGGTAAGATGGCTGAACCTTGTCGCAAAGAGGCTGTGTTGTTGTGCTGCCCATGCAAATTCGCGGGCCATGATGTCACTCAGCTGTCAACGACAAATCCCGCGTCGGGCGCGACGCATCGTCGTAGGCGCTATCAACGTCGCTTTCGTCCATCTTCAGGTCCGCGGCGTTTTTGATAGGTTGTGGTATTGACAAGTAGGTAAGTGCCAGATTGCACGCTGGCCGCAGACACGATAAGTTTCCGCGCCGGTCCGGTGTTATTGTGATAAGTAAGATGCCGGTTTCCCTGTGCGACGAGGTCTATCCCTAGCATTTTCACCAGGATCATCCATAGTGGTAAGCAGGTAATGTCATTGATTCTTCATGGGTTGTGTCTTCTACTAATTTGTGTGAAAGTACACAACTGTGCGGTACAACGCGATTATGCTATTGTTCAGTCTAAACTACTCGAATGTGCGGATAACTACAAGGACTTCTGGACATTGACTTATCGACTACTCCACTAAAAGCCCATGGAAAGCACTCAGTCAACCACAGAGCGGAAACCTACTGGCTAAAGTCGACGTCAGGACCCCGAACACACTACCCAAGGCCACCGCGTCATGCTCAAATTTCTCGTCATCGTCGAATGGTGGCTTTCTCATACGCGACCACCAGTCCTTTATGTCTTGCACGGAGTGCATATAATCCCATGGAATGTCGAGGGTAAGGTCTCTTGGCTGTTGAGTCAAGCCCGACAGCTGGAACGTCTCGAATAATCTTGGCAATGTGGTAATCCACGAGGGATCCGGCTCACAGGTTAGATGCCCGTAACGACCCTGAGTCCGTTCGAATTGCACGAACCGAAAGTAGTACTGTAATAGCTCTTTCCGTGTGTCCCTGTCTTTGCAGAAGTTTGATGCAAGCATCCGATATATTTGATCCCTACTGCGGTGCTTACACAGGACGCAATCCAGAAGATGTCGGGTTCGAAATCTTCACCGCTTCTCTTCTCATCTGATGCGGAGATACTAACCTGTCCCCGTCTGTCTAGCTCACAAGGAGGTAGCAAGACGCTGCGCGGATAAAGAACTACGTAGTAAGAGCGTGACATCTGATACAGCTCATGGATGCCGTCCTTGGGATTCGACTTGGGCGGAATTTTAGGTAGGTTGGCTCGGTCCATCTCGGGGAATGCTTGCTTGTGGATTTCGAAACAGCAGTCCACGTCTAGCTTTTCTTTGAAGAGCTTCATGTCGATAGTGATGGGGCCCGTTGCCGGTTGAAGCCGCTGGCTCTTGGTAAGCCGATTAGGCAGGTCTGGTCCTGCTGGTTGCTTGCTTGATTTTACTGGCTAGACACCATCGACGTGGCCTCATTGCGGGCTGATTCTCCATGATCGAGGCGCTGTTAAATAAGCTTATGTTTATTGCTGAGATAAACGCTCGCATAGGTAGCGTATATAATCATGCCGTGGTTGATACTATTCATACCACCTTTGATTTACAAGGCCATCGTGGCCACCCGAGCAGGCATATCAAATGCCATTGTGAAGAAGAGACAAAGCCAGAATCTTGTTTTTGGGACTTTTAGATAAGCAGTGGCATTCCATCGGAATTCTGGTTGTTCTAGACGGTGTACAAGCGTAGCATCGTGTATAAACACTCTCGAGGTCTTCGGGTTGTGTATGACAGCCACCGTCAGGGTACTGTTAGGAGAGCAGCGAAGACGTAGTGAAGACGCCTTCGCCTTCGGAAACATACGGAAGAACGGAGGCCGAGTTACTGGTAGTAAATATGCAGATCGATCGCTCACATCCGGGGTCGAAATATGCATGCCGTACATCGATGCCTAGATATGTTGATACCCTTCAGCAAACAGAAGTCGTTGAACGTGTTTACAGAATCTCGTGTGAGGTAAGTGTAAATCGCAAACATAGATGAAAAAAACGTTCCAGCTTTTAGTCATCGCATCAGAACGATACTAATACGAGCTTGATCGGTGTGTCAACACGGGACGGCTGGTTGACCGGTGGTATTCCAGCCATTCCCGTGCTTTAGGCGCCCGACACACTGCAAACCCAAACACCGGCTACTTGCACGACTGTACTATGACGATTGTCAAAGATTGAGTTCCGAATAAGTTCCGATTCTTGCATGCAATTGATGCAGTAAACTGCATTGTGGTGGTGGTGGTGGTGGTGGTTCATGTGAAGAACGTTAGACCCTGAAACTGTTCGTTCGCGGCCTCTTCTCCGCCCAAGCCTCAAGCTGATACATAACGCCAATCGCATCAGCTTGCTTCCCTCATCACAACGTCCAACGCCATGACGGGACGACAAACCTCGTCGCGCATTACCATCGCATCGTTCGGAATTCGGAATAGATAGCAGTGCAACACGGGCACGGAAATAGCTGACTCGTGCTCACCGCAAATAGCGCATGACCATGAGCGGCTAGCCGTGACTGCGGGGTGCGCCCTGGATATGGACTCAGCGTGTGAGCAAGCATAAGAATTCATGGCTGTTCCTGCTCTTCTTCTCTTCGCTTGACATCTCTGAATAGCATGCATCCTTCACAACCGCCGCCGCCATGACAGAACACCGGCTACCAGTCAAACAACTGGTGATTCTCTGTACGTCGACGCGACGCGTCTCCATCTGCAAGCTTGCTAACTTTACGACAGCAATATGCCGCTTTGCCGAGCCCATCGCCCTTACATCCGTCTTCCCTTACGTGCCCGAGCTTATGGAATCGTTTGGCATTCCCCAAAATGATATTGCGCGCTGGGCTGGGATCTCGTCCTCGGCATTCTCGTTATGTCAGGGCTTCACTGGCCTTGTCTGGGGTGCCGCATCCGATCGCTACGGGAGGAAGCCGATTATACTGTTTGGGCTATTCAACACCATGTGGACAATGTTACTATGGGGTTTCTCGCTCAACCTGCCCATGGCTTTGGCTGCACGCGCCCTGGGAGGACTATCAAACGGCAACGTGGGCATTCTGCGTACTACCGTGGCAGAACTGTGCCCATGGAAGGAGCTACAACCGAGAGCATTCAGCATCATGCCCTTGGTCTGGACAGTAGGCGCGACATTTGGACCTACCCTGGGGGGAGCCTTGGCGAACCCGCTGGGCGTCGATCCTCGGAAACCCAGAGGCACTGCTTTTCTGGAAAGATTTCCATATTGCTTGCCAAATATTGTAGCCGCTGCTTTCTTCACGGTAGGTATCATAACAGGCTGGCTGTTCCTCCAAGAGACTCTGGAAAGCAAGAAAAACGCACCGGACCTCGGCGTGAGAACTGGGGCTAGACTGATAGCGTTCGTTCGCAGAACACTACATCTGCCGAATCAAAGGCAGAACAACCACTCAGAACGCGAGCCGCTGCTCAGTCGACAGAAGGTAATCGACGCTGAAGCGACATCGCAGCATGAGGTTACTCATGAGGTAGTCAAAGAGAAGGCACCAAAGTACCGGGATGTGTTGACATACCAAACCTCGCTCAACCTGGTCGTGTACACCTTACTTGCCATGTACACTCAGGCATACGATCAAGTACGCGCTTTCTGGTAGATCAAGACACGATTGCTAACCAAACATAGTTACTTCCAGTGTTCATGCACCACCCCGTTCAACTCTCAGATGACCCCACTGTATCTTTACCGCTGAAATTCGCGGGAGGTTTCGGTATCGAATCTCGTCGCATCGGCATCATCTTCACCATGTTCGCCATCTCGTGCACTATGTGTCAATTCTTGCTGTTCCCACCCATGGCGCGCTATCTTGGTGTCGTCCGTTGCCTCCGAATCGCCTTTCTTATCTTCCCATTTGTCTTTTTCGTCACCCCATTCTTGTCGCTTATTCCTGATGCAACCACTAGGGAAGCTGCCATGGTGCTGCTCCTGATGGTCAGAGGCGTGGGCGGTACATTTGCTTTCCCTACTAGCACCATCATGCTCACGAATAGTGCGCCTAGTCTACGTGTTCTGGGAACCATCAATGGTCTGGCGACGAGTTTCAGTTCTCTTGGCAGGGCGGCAGGTCCCACTTTGGGAGGTGGTTTGTTCACGTGGGGCGTCAAGCGTGGCTATGTCATCGTACCATTCTGGACCATGTCTGCCTTTGCGTTGGCTGCCTCCATACCAACTTTCTGGCTAGTGGAGGGTAAAGGTTTTGGAGATGATCCAGATGTCAACGACGAGGAAAACATCATTGAGACGGAGGAAGAAGAAGAAGAAGAGATGGAAAACGATCAAAGGGTAACCGCAGGAGCGTGGCATCACGATGATGCGGCGATATCGGAGTCGGAGTTTGGAGAATTTGGAGAACCACCAAACATAATGAGCGTTACGACGACGCGGTCGAGCATGGGCATGGCATCCGATGATGAAGATGACGCGTCGGGATCGGTAGGGCAAGGACAATCGATCAATGCCCTGGAGGCGACTAGAAGTGGTTCCCAGAGCAGACGACGGAGGATTGTAAGAAGGACTTCATCGATACCGATTGGCATGGGCAAGGGCTTCAGACGCTACAGCTCCAACTTGGGCAGTACGGGCATTGGGGGTGGTTCTAGCTGGGGAGGCGCATAGACGTTTATAGTAGCATTTACATTCCGTTGGTTTGGGTCCAGCAATGTTCTGTGAACGTGTAACTTCGGGGTACTTTTCAGGGTGAGATACAATCGTAACTAAATAAGCTCCTCCATAAAGTACGATAGAGTACGGGATGACAGAGCGGTAGCCTTCTTACGCACTTGCGTCATCTGGAATTAGAAGTACGCCGAGGTATCCAATGCTCGGTACTCCACACCGTCCTCTAGCTAGCCATCCCTCTAATCATGCAAACCCTATTAAACAAGAACATAATCGGCGTCATCCTCCGCACTACGCATGCTAACAATCTCAAACTCCTCGCCAACGCCACAGTCACCAGGGGGTATACTCAACAAGACAATCCTCACCAGCGTCTCCCTCCTCAGCTTCCACGCAGCCATCCGCGGAAGGACCCTAGACTCAGACTACGAGCCCTGGCCCACGCTCTCCATAGCATTCCTCGGCAAAGCAAAGGAATTGCGATTATCGCTCACGGGCGTGTTATCGTGTTTGTTGATGGCCGCATTGATAGGGCCATTCTGCATGGGAGGACCGTTGATGCTGGCGTTGCGGACAGGGCCGCTCATGTTGTTTCGTCCGTTTGCGGGGTTGCCGTGTATGTTTGTGGGTATGCTGTTGGTGTTCACGCTGGGGCCTGGCATGCTATTGTTGCGATTTGGGGCATGATTGTGTATGCCGCTGCCATTGACTGCGACAGGGAGGCCGTTGGACAGCCCGTTTTGCATGGTCTTCTAGACTTGCGCTCATGGGACCATTCATCTGGGGACCGTGCATCGGGGGACCCATTCTGGCATTTGCACTCTCGTTGTTGTTGCCCATGCTGTCGACTTCGGGCCAGAAACGCTCTTCGAGCCAGCATATTTGTCGGAAAATCTCTTCGCAGCGCAACATTTCTTCCTTGCCGTCGCGTGTAGTTGTGATGTTGGCGAGCTCGTCGACGAGCGTGCGGGTGGCCTCGTCGAACTTGCTGAAGGCGGGGGAGGTCCAGTTCGGGATGAGGGCTTGGTGGAGGGCGACGATGTGCGAATCGCTGGAGGTGTTGGAGAGGGTGCTGGAAAAAGAAGAGGCGTATTGCCAGGCGGAGCGGTAACACTGTCAGACGTTAGCTTTGTGCACCCACTACCGGAAGCGGTTGTAGGTACATGCTCGCTTGCCCATAACACGACCATGCCTTCTAGCAGTGATGCGCTTGCACTGCTCGCGCTTACAAGAAGGTCAAGCATGGCGCGCGTGATGGGTGATGGGGGTTCCATGCCCAGCGCGAGTCCGTACTTGGTCGCGGTGATTTCAAAGAACTGCATCTCTCGGCGCATGTTGTTCAGAGCGGAAATGAGGAGGTCCATGGTGCGGTACATGGGATGGAACTGCGAGTTGTGCGTCTGCGGCAGTCGTATCTTGGCCAGCAGCTGCCCTATGAAGCGTATGTATCCTCGCGCAAAGTGTCCGTCTTGTACGAGCCATTGCGACAACGGGCCTGCCCCTAATGATCCACAACCGGCATGCGACAGAAACGGTCGCTGTGTTGCCTGCGCAAATGGCGCCGCGCAAAGGGTCAAGAGATGGGAGGTCAGAGAAGGCGCAGCACTGGGTGCCATGGCAATGTTCGGCGCGGCAGGCTGTCCATCGCGAGCGCGTTTATTGTTGGGCCCGCGCCGGTTTACTTGCAGGTTTGGATTGGGCTGCTGTCCATTCAGTATCTGGCTGGACACCGCTGCGGGCATGTTCGGATCTACGGGCAATCCATTCTGCTGCGGCTGATACTGCTGCTGCTGCTGCGCGAGGGGATGACCCTGCTGCGCCTCGGGAGATGCGAGATATTGCTGGCAGTCTTGGAGATGCTCAATCTGGCGCGTCGTGTTCTTTGCGCGCACGAAGCCGCAGTGCAGACAGCGTACTTTATTACATTTCGAGGGCGTGTCTTGATCTTGAAACTCTTCAAAGGCTCGCCTTATGTCAGGATTGGCATGCCTGCCCATCGCGGCCTGTCAGGGACGTTAGCCAGATGGCAGCACATGGGAGCACATGGGAGCACATGGGAGCACATGGGAGCACATGGCGTTGTAAAGACGGGGAACAAGTGGAGCTCACCTCGAATCGGGCTGTCTCGTTGGTGATGTATTGTGTATGTATTGTAACAAACCGGGGGGCGGTAAGAAATCGCCCCTCTCTATGCTAGGCGGCCGCAGCTCCCCTTACCTCAGCCACCAGACATGGCGCCTGCCCAACATAAGCGGGCCGAGTGTACGAAGAGTAGCTGTATGCGGAGGTATTCGCTGCGTCCTGCATGACCAGAGCGAAACGTACAAGGCAGCGAACATGTTGGGTACAGTTTTACTGGGTGCATGTATCGTCGGCGTCTTAGTAACCCGGTTCTGTTCGTTACATACAGAGGATGCCGGCGCCGCTGCACGCCAAATCTTTCCGTAACATCAAACGGCCCCTGTTATGCATCAGAGATGAGTCCCCGCATTATCTGTACCATGCTATGGAAACTGAGCGCGTGTAACGCGACACCGGCAACCAAACCTGTGGACGGGTATCATCGTCATCCAGTCTCCATGTTTCGTTGATTGTCTTGAAGTCACGAGGACTGACAGGCCGCCACTACCCGGCCGGCGACTCTCCACCACCATCATACCGATGCTTGACCTAAACTCCCATCTCACGATGCTTCACACTACCCCGCCCACTCGCTCTTGACCTGTTCCAGTCATCGGTCTTGTCCGCGCATCTCCAGATTCAACTGCGCGATGCCATCGTGACCGATGACGCCGCCGTTCGCCTTCGGCAGTCATGTACCTGGTACTTTGGTACTTTGGTACTTTGGTACTTTGGTACCCTAGCACACCGGCAGGCAGATGCTCATCGGGCACATGGACTGCAGCGACCTTGGGCTGCCACGATGGTTACCTCGCGCCCGCTAGCCTGTGTAGAAAACTTGTACGGTCACAAGCACTGTGATGATCACGCCCGTAGATCTACCATAGTACATCCGACTGTCAGACGCGCCGGGAAGGGTATCGTGCGAAGCTCCCCCGCATCAGCCAAGCTTTTCGCCATCGCGCGCCGTTGCGCGTTATACCCGGAAACCGCGACTTCTGAGTCAAGACATTCCCTAGACATACTATACTATGTAGTACGCTGCATAGGCGTCCGCTAAGTTGGGAGGCGAATCTCGTGATGCGCAAAAGAGGTAGTTGGTAATGTGCGGTGAAGAGCAGGTTCGTGATGACGTCGATACACCTCAGCCATCATTCACTCTGCCTTTGTTCCACTGACAAGCTAGAATATCGCGTCTGGCATATCGAAGTTCAGGAGCAAGGAGAGAAGTTGCTTTGGAAATGAATATTACTTTTAGCCAGCTGCCAAGGCTGAGGTACATGCCCCAGGTACCACAATTCACTACATGTAGCAAAGGCCACTGCACGCGGAAGGTGATGACTCAGATAATGCCATCATACCTCGACGCCATGTTGGAAGTACTCCGGTCTTTTGCCTGGTAACAGCGTGTCTAGCATGTGCATGTGTTGCCGATCGCGGGGAAGGTCTGTCTTCCAACCGTCCCCGCGCAACACTGCCGTTTGCCGATCCGTCTGCCTTCCTGAGCAGCCTTGGGTGAAGAATGCACAACATCAGATGCTCAGTACGTACCAAGACTAGGTGTGTGGCACTACTGGGAAGTGGTCCGAAAAACAGTTACACGGACCTCAGCGCATTCCCGTGTCAGTGTCGTCAACCAGCTTCTTTCCAAGTCCATGTTGGCCGACGCCAGCAAACGTTCCAAGAACCCACCGTCCACGTTCCGGTCTATCACCACGTTCCTCGGACACGCTTCCAAGCTGCTCCAAGATCATCCTCTGCGCGTGAGTACCGCCTCGGAAGCTAAGTGGCTGAGACACGCCGATCCCCACATCATCGCCATCAAACACCCCTCCAATCAATACGCTGTACCTGGATACTCGATACATTTTCCGCCAAGCACCAACCCTGCATCTGACCTTTGAGCCGGCTGACCCCACATCTCTTCTTTCATGCTAACACCTGCCGAGGCCTCCAGGGTCCATTTTACCGCAGCTTGCTTGCGGATCTGGTCCTTGTCGTGGTTAGTCAAGCAAGCGGCTTGGGGTAGCTTCTGCTTGCTTCCCCTATTACATAGTAGAGCTGTTGCGTCACTACGTCAGTTGCCAGCAGTGCCTAAGTATCCCGAGTAAGCAACGATGTACACACCGTCCCGATGTAGCCGAGTCGTGACATGTCGGCGGCACTGCGGTTGGTTGCCTTGGGAGGGCCTTTGTAAAGTTTGTAGACACCGCCTTGGTGATGTCTACCATAGCTCTGCCAACTAGCTAGGATGGAGCTCCACGTTGTGGAGATGATCGCTACGTCGTGAAGCAGCGATCGCATGCTTGTGTGGTCAGCATGACTGGGAAGAAAATTGGGGCAACTTGTTGCAGTGTTGGCGGCTTGTAAGCCTTTGGGCTGGGAAGTTAAAGGGAGATCCTTCCCCCGATGCCATGGGTCTGCACAAGTTCTCCCTTGGATCTACCAGCGGGAACAACCTTCTTGTACTCTTCTCGAGTACATTTGCATGTTCTACAACCTTCAGTTCGTTGAGTAACACGCTTCATCTCCCATCATGGTCAGATCCTGGACTACGGCGGCGGCCCTTGGCCTGCTTGCTCTCACAAACGCATCCCCACTACAAAAGCGCGCACCCATGTTCGACTACAACAACCAAAAGGTTCGCGGTGTAAACACAGGCGGATGGTTTGTTCTTGAGCCCTGGATTACGCCTAGCATGTTTGAGGGCAACAGCGCAAAAGACGAGTACACACTCGTAGCAGCCATTGGCAGGGACGAGGCACAGTCAAGACTGCGAAACCACTGGAACTCTTGGATCACCCAAGACGACTTCAACCAGATGGCGGCTGCTGGCCTGAACCACGTTCGAATCCCGATCGGTTACTGGAGCGTCCTCCCACGTGAGGGCGACCCATATCTATCAGGCGCTTATGAAAAGCTCGGAGAGGCGCTCGACTGGGCGTCTGGTGCTGGCCTCAAGGTCATGATCGATCTCCACGGCGCTCCCGAATCTCAGAACGGGTTCGATAACTCTGGCAAATACGGCAACGTCGGCTGGACTCAGGGCGATTCAGTGGCCTACACCATCAGAGTGCTCAACAAGATCCGCGATGATCACGCGTCGCACCCCGCCGTCTCAGCCATCGAGCTTCTCAACGAGCCTCTGGGCCCCGTTCTTGACATGAATACCGTCAGACAGTTTTACATGGATGGCTGGGGCAATCTCAAGGACTCCAACGTTGCCATCACCTTCCATGATGCGTTCCAGGGCGTAACCTCGTGGGGCAACTGGGGCGCAGGAATGTGGAACCTCCTTCTCGATACTCACCACTACGAGATCTTTGATCCCTCTGCTGTTGCCATGAGCATCGACGACCACGTCAAGACAGCTTGCGACTTCGGTAACCAGATGGCATCGACTGGAAAGTGGACCATTTCTGGCGAGTGGACTGGCGCAATCACGGATTGCGCAAAGTGGTTGAACGGAAAGGACAAGGGCGCGCTACGACGGTACCTTTGGCGGCAGCTCAAAGGTCGGTGACTGCACCGGCAAGTCGACTGGCAGTGTTGCTGGCCTGTCAGACGCGGACAAGTACAACGTCGGTCGCTTCATCGAGGCGCAGCTAGATGCCTACGAGAAGGCCACGGGCTGGATTTTCTGGACATGGAAGACCGAGGGCGCACCCGAATGGGATATGCAAGATTTGCTGGCCAACGGCATCTTCCCCCAGCCGCTAACGGCACGAAAGTGTAAGTCTCCCTTGTGATGTCGCATGGAGCATGAAGCTGACAACCTCTAGACCCCGGCCAGTGTGGCTAAGTGCCTCGTTGTTCATGCAACGTCTACTTGGCGACTTCCGTCTCTTTTTTCTTCTTCTTCTTTCCACCACACACTCGCTCCGTCACGACACCCATACTATTCCACCGGCCAGTAATGATGTAACGAATTTCATACCGCTTCGAAGATACCCCGACGCGTTCGCTCGCTAAACGGGATCCCCCTCATTGGGCCATCCCTCCCTGTGTTGTCTCACACGACACAGCTGTCACTGAGTAAGACTACCCGCTCGCACCATAGCCGTTCATCTGCACAGTGACAATGTCATGGTCGAGGCAGGGGCGTAGCCGTACATATCAGACGAGAAACAAACTGTATATCCAACATTGCAATGAAACTCTTGAAACAAAGGCAAAGCATGGTAGCATATGTGAGGCGTGAAGAAGATTGGTTTTCCCACGCTCTCCTGGGGGTGAAGCGGTAATTTTGCGGGCTTGCGGGCTTGTTCGCGCTTGTCGCGCCGGTCAAACTCCAAATCTCACCCGCACCTGCCCCAAGGGGGAAAAGGTAATTGCGTGAACGAGCAGCCTCGCTTGGGCGATGGCGGATAATGTATGCATACATAGCGCAACAGATGCGACAAAGGGCCAAACTAACTCTCTCTTTCTCCTGCCTCGTCCAGGAACCGGTGGCGCTCTAGACAGCCGCCAGCGCAACGGTACCTGAGCTAGGCAGAGCGCGCACGACTCGGGCACAGGCAAGCAGATCGCGTTCCACGCGCTACGGGGATCCGGAGAATCCTCGCCTGCGCATCGCTACACGCGAGTCGCACGACTCTCTGCGCAATTCCAATACAGAAATGAATTGCGATTGCCATCTATTCGGTGCAGAGTCGTCGGCCCTTTTGTGCCTGTGCATAGGTAAGCGCTGACATCACGTGCCGTTCGCCGGCTGACAGGAACAACGCTTCTGACTCCTCAGGCATCCACTGCCCGCCAGAAGCAATCTCCAACAACCCAGAAATAGCGCGTGCCATGGTCCAACAAGCTCACCGGTAAAGCCACCAGACACTCCTGAAGACGCGGCAACCCACTGGGATACGACGAGTCTAATTCTCGTATCGCCATATCATTCGTCGCCCTCGCCCACGCACTGTGCATTCGGCCTAGCGTTAGCCCCAAGGGATATTGCACGAGACTGGACCACCAATCTTAAGTTGCGCCGGCAACAGGGGTACCTGCATTGACCGTTTGAAGAATTGGGAAATCGATATAGTTCGAGTGCCTCCCTCAGCTCGACTGCCTTCTTCCTACCGCCCACCTCGCCCAAGATATCTTGTAGCCTTCAGAAGACTTTTGTTCTTCAGCCCTTCTTTTAACAAAACAAGTCACTCCTTATTTGCCCTCTCCCAACTACATAATACTCTCACCTCCTTTCGGATAATCATCTAATACCACACACAAACCGTCAACATGTACTCCAAGACCGCCATCATCACCTTCTTCGCCGGCTTTGCCGCTGCCCAGATCCACGCTCCCGTCGGCGAGCCCGCTGGTAACCCAATCACCCGTCCCTTGAACGAGGTAAGCTTGCGTCCCAGACTTTGCGCGCGCATGGCAACTCCAAAACAAGACGCACAGAGCTAATACGCCTCACCAGATTGTCCCCAAGTGCGAGGCCTTCACCATCACCTGGCAGCCAACCACCTCCAACACCGTGTCCGTCCTCCTCCTCAAGGGTCCCGCCACCAATGTCGTCAAGTTTGGTCCTTCTCTCGCCGAGGGAATCGCCAACGGCGGTAGCCTCAGCTGGACCCCTGCCTCCACTCTCGATGTCACTGAGGGCCCCAACGGATACGGTATCCAGATCATCGACGATGTCACTGGCCAGTACCAGTACTCCACCCAGTTCGGTCTGTCCAAGGGTAGCTGCGAGGCGGCTGTCTCCTCCTCCATGATCGCGCCCAGCAGCGTCGCTGTCGCTAGCTCCAGCCCTGCCGCCGTTGCCAGCAGCGCCTACGCTCCCGGATACGGTGCCTCCATGCCCCTGGCTAGCCACACCCCCATCCCTCTCCCATCCCCCGTTCACTCCAGCGAGGCTCCTTACCCCACCACCGTCATGACCTCCGCCATGGTCCCTGCCCACGGCACCGGTGTCCCCGGTAACGGTACCGTTCCCATGCCCACTGCCGGCGGCAACGCTACCACCAGCCGTCTCCCCGAGGCCACCACCAACGCCGCGTCTGGTGTCCAGGCCGCGCTCGGCTTCGTGGTGCCGCCGCCGCTTTCGCTTTCATGCTCTAAGTGCATCTCCTATCCCCGGATATGTTATTATGTCATGACTAGCTTTGCGTTCCATACCCTTCTCCAATGATACTCCTGGTGTTTATTCATAGGGTATACACCTCTTTTCTTTTGCTTGGTTTTGTTCGAGTTGGGTGTGTTGTGGTGGGCGGTTGTATCTAAAGTGGAATGAGAGTGTGTGTTGCATATTAGATGATGGCGCTTCCGTGTGCTTTATCCAAAAGGTCTTGATTGTGATGTGTAATGGAATCCATTATATCCCTTAGCTTTTTACCATGGTCATGTTGTGATGGTATGCCGATCGGTCGGTAATTGGTCAGAGTTGATCATGTACGTTAAGTTACCTAGCTATTGCACCTGATGATGTCTGACTTTACGAAACCTCGACCAATTTTCACGCTCCCGCCCCTCTCGTTTGAAACCATGTTGCATCCTCTAACCCCCCTTCACTGTTCATCCCGCAGGCAAACGCTAACTAATGAACTTGACATAATGCTCTTCAACGCCGACCAAGTTTCCTTTCTCGAATTTCATAATGCATGCCAAACAAACCGCCAACGCTCCTAGACGCTTACGTTTCGCAAGCTCCGACTGCGAGGAAACATGCATGAAAGCACCGTAGACTTGCCTTTCTCGCTTTCTTAAGCCGCAAAGATGTGCGATAAGAGATGGTCCAACGTGCTGGCGTAGTTGGAACGCTTGTGTGCGTCTAGACTTGCTCATGCAAAACATGCCTCCATATCCTCGTTCTCTCTGCATACTCTGGACTTTGCTGTTTTACTACATGTACTCGTCGTAAGAGCGGCCAGGGCTCCATGACAAGACACCAAACTTGGAAGAATTGAGCGTCACAATTGCCATGGCGCAAGTGCCTAGGTATGGGGATTGCGGGGCGGTATCGTGTTGGCACACGGCAGTTTAACGTCCTGTGTCTTCTATGGCTTCTCTGGGTAATCTCACGCTGCGAAGTTGTATAGAATATGACGGTCGCGATCTTGTGCTTAACTTGGATCTGCGGGTGGAGTGTAGTATCAACGACGAAGTCGTACGTCGCACTTTTGCTTCGTTTTTCAACAACTTTCTTCGCCGTGGAACTAGGGCGAGTGATTTTGGTTGTATAAGGCGCAGAAGAAGTGGCTACCGAGAAAATAGAGGTATGGTATTGTTGTTGACAAGATCATCGAGAACGAAGAATTCGATAGACAGTGTAGGAATGAGCCATTTGGTCTCTTTGGGTGAGGGCGACGTCGCTCTGGTGGTGGGCAAGATGGAGAGTAAGACGTTCTAGATGGTCAAGAGCGATCCTGCTTCCGTCGATTCTGCCTTTGCAGTGTGATTGGATGAAGCTCATGTACGACCCCTAGGGTAAAAGCCGCTAAGATGCCATGCGGGGCACGACCTTGTTGATGGCATTCCAGATTGCAATTCAACGGTCTCGACCCATTTCAAGTGTTCTCCTTAATTTATCCATGCACGGAAATCACTTCCACCGCTTCCTCCAATAGTCGCATATGTACCATGGGCATATCGCGCCCTGTGGGAATCGCTTCGAGACTTCGCCCGTGCTTTAATGTCGCTGTCTGGGCGGGAAAGCGGGAGGCCCCATTTCACGCCACGACAGAGGGTGATCCGTACATGGAACAGATACTTGCAGTGTTCAACGTCAGAGAATCAAGGTATACTCTTGGGATATGACTACAAATACCAAGTCATACTGTAACAAAGTCCACCCTCGCGGCGCTTCCGGCTTCCGGGACCACGCGATGCGGGTATGCGGCGTGGGCCCTAAGTGACTGGTCGCCTTACGCCTTGCCAAATTCTTACTGCAAACCAAATTTGAAGACCAATCGAGGCGTAGGCCTTTACTCGACGAGTAAAGCCCCTTACTTTGCAGGAAGACGGATTATGAGCGCGATTTTGTGGCGCGAGATTGAGCAAGTGCAACATAGATAGCTCCTTTCAGATTACCTCGTTTATTCATAAAGAATGCGTCAGTTGCCTTTACGGCATCAGTCACCATCTCCAACTCACTCTTCTTGATTCAATCTACACTCGAAAAAGAACATCACAATGAGACTTCAAGCTTCCCTTCTCCTATGTGCGTTGGCATCTGCGGCCAGCGCGTATCTCGTCGAGCCACCAACGACCGCAGCACCAGACACCGTCCCAAACTGCAGTAAATGGCAGATAGCTGAACCCGGGATGACGTCCTGTAACAGCATTGCCAGCGCACATGGCTTGCCTATCTACCAAGTTGGCCCATGGGTGAGTTTTAGGAACGGAGAGTGTTGTGAATACAGGATCGACTGACCACCACTAGAACCCATCTTGTCGCAACACGAACAACTTTGTTATCGGAAACTCTTATTGCATTGAAGTCAATGGTAGAAATTGCCCCGAGATCGGTGAAGGTGCTTGCCAAGGAGGCAATTAGTGGCGGATAATTGCAAATGTTTACATGGTGCGATTCAGGCATGGGCTGGCGCCGAACCGACAAGACTTCCTTGGAAAATTGCACAAGTGGAACTTGGTGGTAAAGGCTGATTGCTTTGCTATGAAACCAATCATCATTGTTCGCGTCGGTGTTTCAGGCCGTGGCAGTGGCATTAGACTGGACTAGATGATCATGGTGCGTTAATAACGTTGTAGCCATCGAAACCTCGGGCTATTTTTCTGAGAATGCAGCTCCCAAGAATCCAATATAACCATTTGACGCACCTCGACATCAGCCAATCAGATACTTGTTCTTGTCCTTTGTCCTGGTGTCGGACAAACTCATCCTCACTCGTTCACTGCCTTGCGCCCCATACGAAACCTATGCAGACCACCAGACATTATACATCACTCTCACCTGCATACAAGAAAATATTCAAGCAGGAAAGATACCAGTGGCTGCTTTCAGTAGATCTATCCAGCAAGCGGATCACAACCGTTCTACATCTAAGGAGCCACAATCGGCTCGATCAGTCCTTGAATGACTGTTATACGGCTAAGCAGAATTGTCGAGTATCAGAATATGATCCATCACCAACACTTTTGATATAGTATTTAGCTAATCAAGTAAGCATGTATAACTGGGCGTAGTGTGTGATTGTTCCGAGGACGACAATCCTGCCGATGTTGAGGTTTGGAGGATGGGCCTTTTGGCTTATCGATGGAGTGATTCGTTTTCGTCGCCACTGTTATGAGTATGGAATGAATCTGGGGCCTGATGCCGGGTTTTGCGCAGTCTTGGCTTACTATCAGGAACGCAACGCTGACTTGCTCGATGCTGATGAACAGTCTGTGGGGGAATGCTACCCTCTATTTACTCTAATGTTGGCTTCTGGTGTGGAAGTTAGTTGGGCTGAGAGATACTGCAAGTCGCACTGCGAGGTTGACGTGACTGTGAATGAGATCATGTCCAACAGCTCAATGTGAGGGTGGCAGTACAGCATGATCTGGCTGATTATCTGATAATCGGTTTGGGGAAAATTACACCTTTAGCTCACGGTCATTGTCATGGACATAGTTTCACACTCCCTTGCAATACAGACATATTTCCTGAATTTGAAGCTCCACAAAAGTCCCATTGGCACTAGGATGCGCCACCCAGTTCAGCTCCTCCTGGCAATTCCCAGATCAAACTCAAACGGCTCGCCCTTCCACGCCGCCTCCACACCACCATGAAGATGTTCATGCGACGGCACTCGACTGATGGGATCATGTTGCACGACAACCTCCTTTGTGCACCATATCTCACCCCTACCCGAACTTGTCTCGTGCGTACTAGCCCGCCACGGCATCTCGTCTTCCGATGCCTCGGTACGTAGCTCCTTCATCTTGAAGCTCGACCCTGCGTCTCCCTCAACAGTAGCAAGGCGACTCTGGCTCTGACTTCGAACATACGTCTTGTCACCGTCAGATTCGTACGTACGCCCGTAGCCGCGGGTAAGCGTGTGCTGTCTGATGCGTACGCTGACCACACCGCAGTATTGGAGTACGCGCTGGAATGGCGAGCGGAGGCATGGTATGCAAATGACGATGAAGCCCACAAGCTCTTCGATGACGGACCACATGCCAATGGTGACGCTTTCGTTTATTTGGTCCCCAGTCTTGCCAAAGTCCATAGCAGCTACGATCTTCAGGATGGATGCTACGCCCGCGAAAAAACCGAGACCCATTAGTGCGCCTACAATGACGCGTTCGCGCATGGGACGCTGGATGCGGCGGAGGAAGGTTATGGGGAGGAGGGCGAGCATGAAGTCGGTGAGAATGTGTATGACGGATACGGTTATTGAGCTTGTTCTGACTGCCTCCCTGCTCCAGCAGCGTCCTGGTACTGTTCCAAGCAGGTCCCACGCTTTGTGCACTGGTACGCACTGGAGGAGTGTCGCTAGTGTGTTGTATATGCCGAGTATAATCTGAAGAACGATCATGGCCCAGAGGAAGCGGCGAAGGAGTATCGAGGGCGAGATGCGGAGAAGCATCAGGGCGAACGACACTTTGACGAAAACCATAGACCATGCCCAGATTGGTTGTGCGACTGACGCTTTGTGGAATGCTTCCTGCGAGTCTGATAAGAAAAAGGCGTCTGGTCGTTGCGTGAAGGCGTAAGGCATAGCCGCGAACAGGAGACTTGAATTGATCACTATCAGGACCTGTTTCCGTTGTATTAGTCGTGAATGTTGTTCGCAAGGTAAGGTCAAGTCGCTACTCACGTATGCTAAAGCACAGGCGTAATCGTCCAATTGCATCCGATATACAGGCCTCCATCGCGACCACATACGTGCCCCAAAAACCATGAGAGCAATGCCATGGAGAGCTAGCGTCGCTCCAGCAAATGTCGTCGCATTCTTCTGGGCTGTTTCTGAAGGGAACGAAGGGATCAGGTGGATGTCCGGTGGCGGTGGTGCCATGGCTTCGTCGCTCGCATACCGTGTTGTGAGCAATGGTTTTTCGATGTCATTTTAGCTAGAATGTTGAGTGGGCGAGGCGGTAGAGTATATCAAGCGTTGACAAGCATTCCCCATGGGGATATGGGGCGCAGGTTGGCAATAATGCTCGAGTATTGAGCTGGAGGATGCCGACCCCAGCTTGTGGAATACTATAGAGCTATATTGTGGCATGTTAGATTCAGAAGCAAGGTTGAGAAGCTCAATGTGATACCTCGAGCATGGAAGACGCGCGTGTGTACCAATGGCAACGTTGTTTATATCTGGCTACAAGCGATCGGACATGTTGCTTTCGTATGTAGGCTGAAGGCGTTCATTCTTCCGGTGCAGGGGGCTTTGTTGAGCTTGTCGATCATGTCGCAAAGGGGTCGAGATGGAGTGGAAGCTGGCATGGTGAAGTATAGCATCTTTCATGATGTCTTGGCTGGCATAAACTGTTTATAGAGTCATACAGAATGACATCTCGTTCGGATATCTACAGTAGCGCCTCGAATATTCTTCTTGTCAGATAGTGAATGTACTGTCATGTCGTCGCTCGTCCGGTAGAGCATCTGCACTGGATTAGGCTAAAGGCGGGATGTCAAGGGCCGTGTATACGCGTGTGACGCCTGTTACGTGCATAATGCAGGCTGAATGCTTTCTGGGACTCTCCGGAAAAATTTGGTAATATTGGGAAAATGGAGATGATGATGCGCGTTAACAAAGTTTGGATGCTGTCGAGTCTTGGTACATAGCTTGGACCCTGACGATCAATGACGATAGCTAATGCCGAGGCGGGTTTCCCGTTCCTGCCGTAAACCTACTGCTGGAACTACATCCCATCGATCTTCACGATGCGCCAAGCCACGTCTCGGACATGACTTTACGCGTTTTTCTCGACAAAACGGCGTCAATGCGCTCGTCTTGGCTCACCATCCTACCATGATCCTGCCACTGGTTGCCTAGCATCTTGTGATTCTCACTGTCGCTTTGGTAGCCACCTTCGTGGCCCTGTTCTACCGTGATTTATCATGGAATACGAGAGGAGATATCAGACAACGCTGCTTCCTTGTATAACCAGCATGTCCAAGGCCAACGTTGGAAATGAGAACGAGCACTAGATCTCTGATGAGGTGATATCTTTGACGGAGGCGATATGTTTATCACCTGTTTTGTGCAGCTGAAGGACTGCATATTTCCTAGACTCGCGGCAATTTGAAACCGCATCTATACTTTGCTCATCTTCCTAGAAGAAAGCGTCCTTGCCATGTATGTGCATGGGCTCGTGCTCCGACAGCCGCATGCTTGGTTTCTTTGACTCTCCAGAATGCGTTAGAGCCAAGGCTTGTTCGAAGCCGAGGAGGCAAGAACTGCTATTCCAGTCGCTTTGGCACACGGCAATGATGATGTGCCGCTGACGAAAAGAAGATGATGGACGAGTTTACTAAGCGAGCTCGAATAGGTAGCACAGCGTATATCGCGTATAGCCTCATATCATCATCAGTGGAGATTGAAGGACCCAACTCGGCGTCGGTGATGGTAACGTCAAAAGCCGCATTGCTGCAGGTAGATACCCCGTGCTACTACAGAGTGTCTGTTTGGCGACGGGTTACCCAATGGCGAGGGTGGAAGGACGTCTTCTGCAGGGGTTGTAGAGACAGTTGTTTGTCCCACCACGAGTCCCGCGTTTCGTAGCTGCAAGTGCAAGGGCAAGGGCGAGACTAGGGCTCACCTCTCTCCACGATTCGCCAGTGTGTGCTGGCCCCAGCGTTGGGCAGGCCCAAGAGGCGGTCCGCCGCCAGAAACAACTCAGCCTCCACCATGTCGCATTGCGCTATCTGGGCTCTAGGGTTGCGCTGAAAGCCAGACACAAGCTAGTGGTGGGAAGGCCTGCGTACGCAACAACAAAGCCTCTAATTAATTTTCTAAAGAGACGGTTATCTTCGTAGTACTCTAAAGTATACTTCTCTATTTTATTAAAGTTTACTAAATACGTTATACTGTATGGTACGAAGAAGAGGCCTCGTTGTTATTAGTCTTACTTCCGGCTTTCTCTGCAACGCTACAGTAGAGCTGGGGTTGACAGAGTGACAGCGTGCCGCGGACCAGCAGACGGGCGGTACCGAGGTTCACGGCTTGTCGTGTGTTGCAGGTCCGACGTGGCGGTCAGCAGATAGAGATTTTGCAGAATCTATCAATACGAAAGGGCGAGAGTTGTGATGCGCCGCGTGTTTCTGTAAATAGACGTCGCAGCATGGCATCAGACTACTGTAGTTGGGAGTTAGCGGTAGATCGGGCTTAGACCAAGCTGGAACGAGGAACGTGACCCCGACCAACCATGTCTGGCTGCAGCAATAGCGCCCTGCTGGGCACCTTTACCTTCCAAGCTGCTGCTCGGCCAGTAACCGCGATGCTGCCGTCTTGCTTTTGTTGCTGCTCAAGACGATACATGCAACCATAGGCACTCTCATGGACATGCGTCCGATGCCCACCTGACGCTCCCTCCGCACCGGCTACCACCTACCACCTACCACCTACCACCTACCACGGACTGAAGGAAGGCGCGACCAGGCTTACGATGGTGGGGGAGACTTCACGGCATCACCACTTGGGACCGCGACTGCAACTCGCTGCCAGGACGCCGACGGCGGACCCGAGGGGCAAGGGCGTCGCCTTCGCCAGCAATGAGGGCAGTGCTCAACCAACACGGGCGGCCTACGACGAGCGTGCGCGCACCACGTCGGTGAGCTCCGAGGACTCGGAAGGATACGAGCACGTGAGCGCACTGCTCTCTGCGTCGTCGATTGCAAACACTGATACCGTGTCTTCGTGTGGTCACTCGACGGCCATGACGTCTGCGACCACCTACGACGAGCGACCCAACGACGGCACTCCAATCGCCGAACCGCCGTACGCGCCTCCCAGCCTGACCCTCCTCGAGCTCGTATCCAATACTGCATCTTCATCTGCGCTTCCCGATAGCTTCGATGTGAATGTGTCGAGAAAAGGTGGCTACGTGGCCGTGTACTCGGCCTCGAATCTGTTTTTGATCAAGACGGTGCAACTGCCGCGGCTATGGACGCGGACACTACAGGTCAAGCGCAAGCCGGTTGCCGTTGATGTCACTGAAGACGGCTTTCTATTGGCAGTACTGTCGAGACCTTCTCAGGTTGACCTATACGAGATACATGGCGAGGGGAACAACCAGATCAAGAAGAGGCGGACCATCATGCTGGTGCACGAAGCTAGCTCCATAGTCATATCTCCGGATGCGCGCATCTTGATCACGGGAAATAAGTTTGGTATCGAGGTTATTGCTATCGGGCCAGAGGTACCCGACACGACACGACGTACGCTTTCCGGGCCCGCCGGTGACGCATTGGAGTTCTCGGACGATGGTCGGACGCTGCTTATTACAGGCTATGCGAGAAAGTCGGACGGCTCGGCCCTGTTTGTTCTACCTGGTCTCTACGACGGTCCGCTCACCGAAGAGGGCGAGCCGATACCACAGCCCCCAGAGGCTGCGTGGACGGGTTCCGTCCTATTTCCCGAGACTGCGAGGATCGCACGACAAGCCACCTTACTTCCTGATGCGGACACGGGGACTTTCAACGAACTCTTCGCCTTCAATGCCGAAGAGGACTCGTGGGGAATCTACGATATTGCATGCCAACGCTTCACGCAGAGGAAGATGTTTCTGCCGGATCACGCGAGATGGACGCGTTCCGAGTTCGTCGATGATGCTATGCCTGCCGTGTCTCCGAATGCCGATCTTGCGGCGGTAGCCTTGCGGATGCGCGGGACGACCAATATCTGGATTTACCAAGTACCAAGTTGGGAGTACAAGCCCAACGAAAAGACCAAGTTGGATGCTCCGATTCAGCCTTGCTTTCGCATTCCTATACCCAACGATAACGCAGGCACACTGCAGGAGATATGTGTGCTAAGATGGGTCAGGCTGAATGCCAATGTACAGCGGCTTGTGGCAGTTGGCAACTCAAACATCCTGCCCGGTGAGAATGATGTGCCAGGGGCGCCGCTAGGTTCGAAAGGTGTTTTGATCGTCCTTGATTTCGACAAGACGAAACCTTTGGGAAGCGCTCCACCGACGCTGCTGAAGACAGAATACGACCTGGACCCTTTTTGTCCGGGCGAGATGCTGCCCGAAGGCTCCATCGACTTTGATCGTGAGGTAGAACTAGTACGAACCAGGACCATGGCACAGCGAAGAGCCGAAGACCGGAATGATATCGTTGCACGAAGACCCTCCAGGATTGGCACTACACCCATCCAACGATCACATACTACTACTAATCCAAACGCGTCCCGGCCCCGATTACCCTCGGATGAGTCTGAGGAGTTGACGCCGGAAGAGGCACAGGCTCTGTTTGAAGCTCCATATGACAATCAGCAACCCCGATCTCAGATGTCTCTAGCTAGAGCTGCCACTGTTGCAGCGGTATCACCCGCGAACCGTCGGCATCTGCGTGCACTACCTTTCAGACCCCTGGATTACCGTCGTGCAGACGGTCATCGAGAGCTACCACACGAAAGCGATGCCGACAATTGGGTGCCACCACCACCAGCTTATACAACCACCGCCAGCAGCAGCAAGCGTCAGCTTAAGCCATCCTGATGCGCCTCCAGTGCCGCGACTACCCCACACATATTCTTCTTCTTCGATACCGACTGTCCCTCTGTTACCGACCAACATGTCCGCGACCATCAACTCCTCCCAAATCTCACCATTACATCCCTACCAGCATCGTCAGCAATCAATCTCTTCCATCGACGTGTCCTCGCCTCCACCCCCAGAGCCAACTCGCCGCCCGTCTCTCCTACACCCGTCCACATACCCCAGCCCCCAATCCTCAGGCTCAATACGGCGTCGACGATCAAGCACCCGCTCGCCGCCAGAACAAACTTCCTACACACCTCTACCACATACTTCGTATACGTCCGCATACCCAAACACATCCTTTCACATGCCTACCCGCCGTCCCACAAACAGCCGTACGCCACAGCGCCTCCCACAACACGACAATCTGGACCTTTACGCTCCACCCACCCCCAGTCTACCGCCCAACACTCGTCGTGGCTCAGCCCCAAATGTAGCTATACAACGCCGTCCTTTGCCCCCGACTAGTTCTCGCATGAGCATGCAGCCTTATCAAGCAGTATCAATAGCACCTAACCCTGCAAATCAACAACCGAGAAACGCGTTACCGCCCCTCGCTCCCCCAAGCCAACACTTTGCAGCCGGTCAAAGGTTTCCGGTTAGTGCGCCGCCGAGGACGACGAGTCAGGACGCGCCGTATGGTACCAGTTCTCCTTATGGACAGCATCCATACGGACAAGGGCAAAGAGGAATAGGGATGCATAGGGCGAGTCAGAGTGTGGGGAATTTATTTAGCGGGAGGAGTTCAAGGATGGATCATACTGGTGTGTTGGTTGAGGATAGGAAGAAAGACAAGGATAAAGAGAAGAAGGGGAAAGGGAGGAGGAAAGCTGGGTGTGTTGTTATGTGATTGCTGGAGGATTGAGGAAATGCACGCGATGGACGGATGAGCCTCTTTTTATGTTTCTACGACGATATTATACCCACGACTTTCGGTTCCTTTGCCTTGGCGTTTGATCTTTGAGAGTGAGCGGAGTGGATCTATGGGTGCTCCTGCAATCGATTGAGCAGTTGAGGAACTTCTTTACACAGCAGGTGGATTGATGAGGGGAGCAATTCAGAGATGCTAGCAATACTGTTTCTTTACCCTCGTCCACGATTTTACATGAGAGACTTCTACATCTCGAGACATGTTATACTTGACGTGTATCAAGATCGCTTGCCGTGGACTCGATGTCGTTACTACTCGAGGTAGACGGTCTTCTTCAATAGTGAAGGGGCAAATGGAGGTCATTGGACATAGCGCCAAGTCAGCTTTGCCCAATCCTTTCTTCGCACCCAGACCGTAGCTTTGGTGTATAGCTCGGGGTAACCAAACGCAGGTACAACGCGTAAGACAAAGAGTGCAGCCTTTAATTCATAATCGACTCAAATTTGCTCCACCAACACAGGAACGAGAACCTGATGGCGAATTCGCCCAACTATCGACTCGATATACGTCCCGATTCGCCATCTCGAATCGAAATGTCGCAAGGCCGAGAAGGCTTCGGCGCCAGCCAGTTGGATTCCGAGGGCGGTCGAGACTCGCCATTCTCTGATATGGTGAGCGTCTTTTTGCGAGATAGTGTCAAAGGTTCTAGCAACTGACTTGTAGCAGTCCGCGAACGACTCCAATATCAACCGCAACTCCAATGGAGATCTCAACAAGCTCTCAATGTTCACAAACTACCATCCTACCCCGCCTGATCACTCTGGTTTCTCTGCGATAGATTCTGATATACTTGGATCGAACGCGCTTGATGCGAGTATTCGTATCAGCAACTCGAGAAGAGTTCCACTGACGCACCAACAAGAAGTCTGGCGTACAATATCAGTACCTAACTTGCATCCCAATGGTTTATCCCACCCTGTCCACATGCACCAGAGCGCTCGTACGCCATCCCCGGATGACTTTATACCATTCCCTAGGATTCCAAGTCCATCTGAATATCAGGAGTTCGACCCAGGCACACCCATCCTCATGGCCTTCTCACCACATGTTCAGCATTTGAAAGTTGTGGAGCAAGCACTTTCGGCTAACGTACCTAGTCAAACCAGCGGCGCATTGCCGCGAGTTCACTTTGGCCATCCATTCCAGCCCCCTGACTTACCACTACTGCCACCTACGCTACCGCAACCGCCACCATCTGGCCCGCCATACACATCATCATCGTTCGATCAATCTCTCCTACCTAATGGCGCTGCCGTCACTGCTCACCTCCGAGTCGTAGTATGGCGACCCTCAATGGGCATGCACGGTGTACCTACAACAGAAGCGCAGAAGAGCTATTACGTGAGGAAGATAAGTCTAAGCCTCGTCAACCTCTACAACCTATGGGATGACCCCAAGGATCTCCTATCCCACGCCGTCAAGTTTGCCGACACTGGCATATGGTCTGGCTCAAAGGACATCGAGTCAGCAGCCCACATCATCGTCAACAACGCCATCCGCATACACAACTTCGGCGTTACGGGCGCGGCTTTTCGTCAATCTGAGCAGTTTGAATCGCTCAACGCAGAGGATATAGACTTTACTTTTCCACAACGTATACACTACCTTGCGCGTCTATTCTATCACTCCAAGGTAGCAGCCGACAACGTCATGTCGGACGGGAACATAGCCAAGTACGTTGCGCTGCCAATCACGTCCCTCCGCCGCCTGCCCATGTTCGAAGACGAGTGGTCGCGTATGTCCAAAGTCGATCGCGTGGTAGAAACTGAGATACTTCCGTATCCGAATGGTTTGGAACATCCGTCTCGGGAGGAGCAAGGTCATCTCATGAAGCGTGTCCGTCTTCTGCCGTCGCTGCTCAATAACTACATGATGACGGGCGGCCATTTGGCTACATTCGGTCAAAAGTATCTTTCCCTCGGTGAACTAGCTTATGCGGGGTCGCTGTCGTCGTTTGGAGCATATCGCAAACGCGCAGTAGACCGGAACCAGGGATCTGGCATGGAACCTGATGCTAAGCGTTCTTGCACCAGCGTACCTGATCCGTTGGACAGCAGCTTCCAAGATTCTCCAGATGAGGAGGGTCCTCGCGCAGACAAGGTGATGGATACTGGTTCTGCGACTAGAGGTTCATGAACAAACTAGACCCAAAGAAAAGTATTGTAGCTAAGGTCTTACTAGTCTCCTTTACGAGTACTAGACGACTCGTTGGACTCTAGAGGTCTGTAAGGAAACGGGGTTTTGATTACATTAGATTGGAGGGGGCTGTGCGATTGGAGGAGATGGCTTGGGAATCAGTCGTCTGGCTCGATTTAAGTCGATATAAATCTGCTTCTCCAGAAAGATGTCTGTCAACATATAACTTCAGTACGTTCAAGACATGTCTTTCTTCGCAGACGCAACGTGTGAACGTAACCTACCCAGTGCTAGGCTGTAACAAGAGTAGCTTCTCTCTGAGAAAAGTAGAAGCCCTAGAGTCGTATCCGAAGTACTCGCCGATCCCGTAGTGATCTTGGCTGATGTGACAGTCATCTTGCATTACTATGGATGTCGCGTTCTGTAACTGCACAGGCTGTGACGATTTTGCGACCATATTCTGCTCACTCCAAAGTGTCAAAGCATCTTAATTCAGTTCTCATGCAGATGAGAGTGAATGACGTGAGAACTCGAGGTGAGTATGGAAAGCTCCTTTCTGCAGTCTTAGGCTATGAATCTCAGTACGGCAAGCACCACTGTCCTTTGCTTCCCTCCACATTGATACCTCCATCGTCCTAACCCTTTCTTCTCTCCATATATTCAAGTGCCAGTACATCGTACATCTAGTGCGATAAAAACTTCGTCGCGGTTCATCACCGACGCCGCTCTTGTCATTCAACGAAAGTCTCGGTAGAGTCCCGTCACTCTTACCTCCCACGCCCAGTAATGTCGCAAGCGCGCATCAAAGACCCGCAACAGCGCCCGATATCGAGCGCAGAAACGACATCGCAACAGCCGCCATTCGTCGGACCTACCCCAAACATGTTGCCCTCCCATCTTCCATCTACATCCGGGAGCAGCGCAGTGGGCGGCCAGGTCTTCTCGCCCACTGTGGTACCCTTCAGCCAATTTGAAGTCGCCGACCCACCAGCTCACTGGCTTTCTTTCCCCCATCTCATATTACCGTCCGCAAATCCATATCCAAACCTGAAAGCTCACCGAGCGCACCATCAATATCCACCTTCGTTCGATATGGCTCACAATGAGCAAGACCCGATGGTATATTCCTCTCAGCACTGTTTAGCGGTGCTTTTCTGCCTACATAGGCAGTCTTGGGATAGCGCTTAGTACTGTCCCGCCTAATTAGCAGGCCAAAATTTGAGACCACGCGTCTTAGGCCCCCCTTCTAGGATGCTGCTCGTGCTAACACCCTAATAGAATTCCAACCCGCCTTCGACCCCTGCGCAAAGTCACAGTCTTACCAAACCTATCGAACAGCGCCATGACTCCCTGACTAGGGAACATGCTACCAATGTCTCCCCCGCTTCCTCAGTTCCTCCGGGTTGGAAAGGTAGTCGCATCCCATCAGGTAACGTTCCGAGGAAGGCACCTCTTGCAGCTCGCTCCTCAGATGAAAGCTCCCCTACCACAGCCCGGAAGATACCAAAAGCGAAGTTGGATAAATCAGCCAGTGGTCGAAAAGTGACTCCCGAGGGCATACGAGCAAACCGGGTCCGTAAACAGAAATCGTTTGAGACGCCATCCGGCATCCCTAGGAAAGGACGTCTGCGACTAGACGACGACAGCGGCCAGGATGTGAACGTCGTAGATGGCCGGCGTGGTGGATACGCAAAACCCCCTATCGGTCTTTTCGCGCCGCCGAAGGTATCAGCTACAATCACGCCACCCAAGCCGAAAAGATTACGTCCGCAGTACAGTTACGAAGTACCCTCTGAGTTATTAGGCACGAAGACCGCTCTAGGTAAGTTCAATGTGCCCACTTACCCACTTACAATCGAACAAGTTTGCTGACAACTATCACTGCGTAGGTCCGGATAACTGGAACGAATACGTATATCTGATGGAGCAGCTGTGGCTTAAAAAAATCACTGCGCACGAGTTCGACAGTCGCGCGAAGCCCATCTTTCAGGTGTTAGACGAGAGGACACGAAAGGAGATGAATAATATTATGGTGCTCAAGATGATAGAGCCGCGGTTGAATGAGTTGCAAGACAGGGGCCAGTCGACTAAGAGTGGTGAAAACATGTAGGCAGGCCGGATAAGGTTTCGGGAGGGCCGATGACCCCGCACGTCTGGGTAGCTTCGCGGAGTATGGGATAGTCATAGTCAAAGTAATTCATGCAGAATTCCCGCACGCATTCTGGAATGTTCTGGAGTGAGGGCAATGTTTCATGGTGGTGGGTGACTTCCAAGGGTCCCTGGTGCTTGGATAAGATGACGCGTGTAGACAGGAAAATAAATTCGTGAGGAGACGAATTACATCCACCCTGCAGCCTACGGCAGAAGAAATCGAGAGATTCCATGGTATTGTAGATCTCTAAGCTGTTTGTATACTCATATGAGCTAACACTAGAGATCTAGATAACTACCTAGTGGCTCTATGTTTGGCACTACGGACCTGATGTCATGCCGGAACTGTTGCGAAGTCACTTCACTTTTCAAAAACCGCCTCCCGCAGCGCTGTTGCATGCATGGTGGAACAAGGTCAGCATTCAGACTTTTTGTGCCCTTTCCCGCCCATGTTGGGTCATTCAATTCCGTCTTTTCTACTCTATTGCCAAGTTTTCAATGCCGGTGAGGAAGGTGGTGACTTTGGAGCGATGATATGCGGGAAATACCCTCGGCGACCTTGAAATCGGACGTGGTCCTCTTGAACCCTACAGGTCAATAGAACATCGGAGAGTTTGGCCGTCGGAATATAGTTCGACAAGGCTGGAGTATGGGATTAGTATCGCGCGGATGATTAGTGTTCCACTCTGGGTAACCCGGAGGTTGTGGCAGTCGACGGCTCCATGTTGTGGGGTATCGCACAATGTCTAGCGCTGGAATCGACCCGAGGCCCACTTGACCAGAGAGCCTCATGGGTTCGAGACGCCACGCGCACATCGCACCTATGTAGCCCGCGGGTGCTTAGCAGACGCTGGCAAGACTAGCGATCCGTTGATAAGTGCATTTCTATGCGCTAGCGAAAGAGCAGGAACGGGCAACGATTTCTCAGAATGCGGCAGTGTGTCGCTCGTGTCACGCGCAGACATAGCCGACCCAGCAGCTCGCGGTAAAAGACTGGGATGCTTGTCGATTGCGTCTTTTGCTTCCAATCTTCTGCGCATTCGAATTTCGAAGTTGCGACGCGAACACGTGAGCAATACCTCTCTCTGCCGTTCATGACTCGTGACCCATTGTTTTCCTGGAGTTGAAGCCTGGAGAAAAATTTGGAGATGTCTCCACCAAGGCGTGTAGCTGCGAATGAGACTCAAGCCCACGATTCTGACAGTTGGGCCGGACTCCAAGTCGACCCAAGCTTTGACGAGGGCTTGGATTGTTGGGACAAGCAGAGTCAAGGTCCCCAAGACGTCGCCGCGCGTACGCTATTGAGTTGGCTGGTTCCGTCAAGGCTTACCGCGAACGTCCTTTGCTGACGATGGAGCTTGCAACCATTTCGAAATCGCTGAACATGTCGTAAGCCTCCTCCCGTGAATTGGAGTCGTAATTTTTTTTTGGCAAGGCTTGGATGGTTAGCCATTTGTACTATGTAAGACGACGGTGATGGACCTTTGGCGGCGTTATGATGGCGGCTTACTCCCTGCTTCGGTGGTCGCGCCAGCATGTGCCGATATGCAGACGGGTGACCGGCAAGGCAACTCCAAGGCCGATCGGAGCTGGGCAGCGTCAGTTTAATAAGGCGCACACGAAGACTGCGCCCAGCATATGCAGCGTGAAGCCTTGTACTGATCACGGGTACACCACGAGTACGGGGCGTAACCGTGAGCGGGATTTGGCCTCGTGCAGCGTCTGACGCAAGATATGACCGGAAGGGCTGTAAGGGTGCGCTGACAGCGCTCTTGACAGTCCATCTACATGGCAACAAAAGGGCCTGAGTATGACGATGGCTCGGAAGTCAGCCGAGCAATGTAACATGGTGGCTTGTGCTAACCGCCAGCTCGTCAATCACATGTGGTCGAGGATGCGGAGGCACGGGGGGTGAGGTCATAGACGTCGGCATGCGCGAAGCCTTGGGGTGACGGCCAAGTCGCAGGACTTAAGCGTGGCTAAGATGGCCGCATGAATCTTGGGGAGGCTTACTCTATGGGG
Source organism: Alternaria brassicae (assembly GCA_004936725.1). Taxonomy (NCBI): domain Eukaryota; kingdom Fungi; phylum Ascomycota; class Dothideomycetes; order Pleosporales; family Pleosporaceae; genus Alternaria; species Alternaria brassicae. The sequence continues at coordinate 432,535 of CM016505.1, read as the reverse complement.
GCATACAGTGGGGATCCTCATGAACGATAGTACTAGCGCCCTCATACCCCTCCTGCAACACTGCGTCTTGTTGGCCGACACAAACCAGGATTCCGGCGTCTTCACTGTCGCCGTGGTCGTGCCAGTGAAAAGGTGTTTGGGTCGATCCAGGGTGCACGTCGCAGCCTCTTACAGCTGTCGTGCGCCGTTGAGGCTCCACTTTTAGGCCTCCCCTTCACTGAGAACTCCCCCAGATATAAGATCGTCTGCGCATCTCCCCCCCCCGCCATTTGCTTTCCACCTCCACTGCTCTACGCCTTTCTTCGCAATACCACTCTCCACCATGGACGGCAAAGACAATGGCGTGAGCCACATTCCCGACAAGGAACTGGCCTATCCTGCTGACAAGGAAGCTGTCTACGACCCGGCTACCGAGAAGCAGATGGACGAAAAGTATGAGCCCGCCACCGAGCACATTGCTGATGCTGGCGCCCGTCGCGAATCTGTCGCGCACAACATCGTCGAGAACCCGCTCACGCGCCAGAGCAAGGCCGAATGTGTCAGCGAGGCTGAGCGATGGGCTGCCACGCATGGCATGGAGGAGCACGCCGCCCTCTTCGGAAAGGCTGCTCTTGTTGCGCGCGACCCAGACCGCTTCGAGATGCTCACCGACCTCACTCAAGAGGAGCGCGATGCTCTCATCTACGAGCGCGACCACAAGTGGCACGGACCCACCATGTTGTGGTATTCGATTGGTCTGTGTGCCATCGGAGCCGCTACCCAGGGCTGGGATCAGACTGGTTCCAACGGAGCCAACTTGTCCTTTCCTCAAGAATTCGGTCTTACCGAGGGCGAGAGGAGTGAATGGATTGTCGGTCTCATCAACTCCATCATCTTCTTGACAGCCGGTCTTATCGGCGCCTTCATCGTCGACCCTCTCAACAAGTACCTTGGTCGTCGCGGAGAGATCTTCCTCACTGCTGTCTGTCTCACTGCAACCCCCATTGGTTCCGCATGCGCGCAATCATGGGAAGGACTCTTCGCTGCACGCTTCATCATGGGTATCGGAATTGGCGCAAAGAATGCCACTGTCCCAATTTACTCTGCTGAAATGGCTCCGCACCGAGTTCGAGGCGCCCTGGTCATGTTTTGGCAATTATGGGTCGTCATTGGTGAGTCTTGTTTATTCGCACCTGTCTCCATCTGCGACTAACTTCCATCCGCAGGTATCTTCTTAGGTTTCTGCGCCAATGTCATTGTCAAAGACACTGGTGACATTTCGTGGCGTCTGCAGCTTGGCTCGGCCTTCATTCCGTCTTTCGTCCTCATGGCCGGCATTTTCTTCTGCCCAGAGTCTCCTCGTTGGCTGATGAAGCATGGCAAGGTGGCCAAAGGCTACCAGTCCATGGCTAAGCTGCGTGCGCACCCCATCATCGCCGCCCGTGATTACTACTACTCCTACGTCATTTACGAGACTGAGCTAGCAGTTGCACGAGGAGCTGGCTACTTCGACCGCATGTGGGACTGCTTCCGTGTGCCCAGAATTAGGCGTGCCAACTACGGTGCTTCTACCGTCATGATTGCCCAGCAGATGTGCGGTATCAACATCATCTCCTTCTACAGTTCAACCATCTTCACGCAGGTCGGTTACAGCCCGACGCAAGCCTTGTACGCTTCTCTCGGCTACGGAGCCATCCAAGTAGTTTTCACAATTCCCACTCTGTTCCTCATCGACACCAAGGGTCGAAGGACCCTTTGCATGTGGGCAAGTCCTCCCAATCCCTTTCAGAACCAAACTCATACTAACCGCTTACTAGACCTTCCCCTTCATGTGCATTTTCTTGTTAGCCGCCGGTTTATCCCTGCTCCAACCAGAGACTGCCAGTCAAGCTGCTCGCATCGGACCCGTCGTCTTGTTCGTCTACCTCTTCACTATCATGTACTCCCTCGGAGAAGGACCTGTTGCGTTCCAGTACTCTGCCGAAGTTTTCCCTACCATCCAACGTGAGCAAGGAATGGCTTGGGCCGTCTGCATCAACAACACCTTTGCCGGTATCTTGTCGCTTACCTTCCCTCGCATGGTATCAGTCATGTCGCAAACTGGTGCTTTCGGATTCTACGCTGGTCTCAACCTAATCGCCTGGTTCATGATCTTCTGTTTCGTTCGCGAAACCAAGCAGCTCACACTGGAAGAATTGGATCAGGTTTTCAGTGTGCCTACCAAGACGTACCTCCACTACGAGATTACAGAGTCAGTACCTTACTTTATCAATCACACGGTCCTTCGCCGGAACGTGCCTAAGCCACCTCCAATCATCGAGAAAGGTTACGCTTCTGGTGCGGTTCCTACTGCATGAGCAGGCCACGGAACAAGAGGAGAGAATTGTGATTCTGGGTTTACCGGCACCTAGGGCTATGTAGTGGGTCTATATAGTGCTTATATCACACGAAGCTCATTGAGCGAATAATGAATATCCCAGTTCGAGCTACTTGCATATTCCATATCACTGAATAATCTGATGTCTCCATTGCTACCAGTGCTACTGTTATATCCATTGCAGCTACAACCAGACTCACGCTTGGATTTGTGGGTCCTTCATTCTCGTATGTGTTTCCAAGTATAATTAGACTTGAACTACTCGTCCCTGCACCGCGTTTTACTCCTCGCCAGTAAGCCATGACATAGTGACGTACCACCATTACCACATCAAAGCACGAGAGTACGCCAAGTACGCGCGTTCCCCACCTGGATCCACCAGAAGCGGAGTTTCACACGTGGGAAGCTTCGGCATGGGTCATTTCTTGACAGTTTTACATGAGCTAGCTGGCGTGGAAAGACCAACTTCACGAGAGTGTGACCGTCAGACGAAAGAGGAGGAGGAGCGAGTGAGAAATGAATCGTCACGCAGCTGAACATGTGCCTCTTACTTGTGCCGAAATGGGCGAGGAAAACCTACAGTGTCTTATTTGACATGACAGCTAGTGAAGGAGGAAAGATCTAGTGAAAGTATAAAAGGGCAGTATTGAAGTGCTCGGTTCGTCATATCACAAGTACATAAACGCAACAACTTAAACAGACCTGGCTGGTCGAGACTGGAGGTTCTGAAAGCACATGTCAATGTCCACACGTCATTGGGTTTCTGACTTGCGCGTGTATCGTTCTAGTAAGGCAAGTCTTTCTGGAAGAAAGGCAGAAAAATTAGAGAAGTGAAGTGGAAAGAAAGTTGTAAAGAGCATTGTGAGACAAACTGACAACCGAATTCAGATATGCAATCAGGCGAGACTGCCCAGTAGACATGATGTAAGAAGTAATAAACTTCATGCAATGATAGAAATTCCTCTTTATATTTATAAGTTGGTATTTTCCACGTATGTTGAATGCGACCTTGACCATTTCCAATGGCGCCATAGACCATGTAGATAGCGAAATCTGCCGAGATGAACTCTTCGTCTGCCTTCGATAGTACCCTAGATTCTTCGTGTCACATCGACGGACGAAGCTCGACCGCCTACCCGCTACGCTCTCGCCTCGCGAGGCTAGCCATACAGTGTCCCCTTCGTCCGCTCACTAGCCTGCGTCTCATTATGCAAATGCTGCGTAACATCCATGGTAGTAGTAATATGCTCCCTACCCAGCTTCTCCTCTTTCCTGCTCGCCAACAACCTAGCAATCTTGAGGATATTCTTAATCTGCCTTCCATTGAGATCCATGCGCGCCAACTCGTTAAGCTGCGCCTTGTCAATACTATGTTCCTGGGAACTTGAATCCAAAAAGTTCTTCCACACCGTCTTGCGGGAGTCGATGGTCAGACCGGGGTAGTCGAGCGAGATGTGGATGCGCGATTGGAAGGCGGGATCGAATGTTTGCACGCGGTTGGTGGTGAGGAACATGGTGCCTTCGTAGTATTCGAGCACGCGCAGGAAGATGGAGACGAGTTTGTTGCGCTCGAGTTCGTGGAGGGAGCGTTGCTCGAGGAAGACGTCGGCTTCGTCGAGGAGTAAGACGGCGTTCCAACGGCTGCACATTTCGAGGATGTCTTGGAGTTTCGATTCGACTCTGCGCGGGTCGAAGCCAAGGTCCCCGGCGCTCATCATGTAGAGAGGAACCTTCATTTCTTCGGCTACGGACTCGCTGGTGAGGGTCTTGCCGACACCTGGTGGGCCGCAGAGGAGAATTATCATGCCTTTTCCTTTTCCTTCGATTACGTCGTCGAAGGTGTCGCGGAACTTGCGCTGGGATTCGGTAAAGCCTAGGATCAGCTCTTTCTGGTTCTTGGGCAATACCAATCTATCAAAGGCGTCGGTCTGCCACTCGATGTCTTTGACGCAGTTGACGAAGAAGTTCAGCCAGAGTTTGTTCTTCAAGCTATAGCCGCGGAGTAGGGGCGAGCAGATGAGCTTTTGCTCGATGGTTAATGGCGGATGTTTGGCCGCGTCGTCTTCGTCCGCGAATGCGCCATCGATTGGCATACCGCTGTCGTCTTCTTCTTCGAACTGTTCCTCACAGTCCTCTTCGTCGCCTTCATTATGTTGGCCGGGAGGTGGCGGTGGAGCAGGCTCCTTCTGGTTCAGTGGTGTAACATAGATCGCTGATGTGGGGTTGAAACGGTTCCAGCCATAGGTATCGATAACGATGCGACCCTTTACGTTGTACTTGTCCTTGTTGCCGAACCCGCCCTGCCTCCACGCAACACCCTGGTACGCCCTATAGTTGGGACCGGCAAGAGCTTCAGCCTTAGCGCCACGTTCGATGAGTCGAGCGCGAATAGCGTCACCTTCGGAGTGGAACTCGATGGGATACACACGCAGAGTAGTAATGGCGCGTGTACCGGCGTAAGCGGCAATGGCGAGATTGATTTTGTTGGAACCAAATTTGGCGCCGTCCCAATCCACGTACTTGCACGTCAGCCAGAAGCAAGGCGCGCCCTTGCAGTCCACGCCGTATTTCGTCTCGACCAGTGTCATGGCGGTCTCTTGGCCATCCTGCCGGGCGAAGACTGTTGAACCTGGCTGAAAAAGTGTCCAGAGGTGTTCGTAAGTCATGACTTTTTTGCTCTTCATGTCTTGAGAGGTGTCGATCATACTCTTGAACTCTGTGGTCAGAACATCTTGAAGTAATGCGGCGTGCTCTTTGGTTGTGCGCTTGTCTTCCGTGTCGTCGCCAAGCTTAGCGATGGCGTCTTGCAACTCAGCCCAGCGATGGATGAGTGGCTCAAACTTGCCTTGGAGCTCGAGACGATTGAGACCGACTGTGACACCCGGGTAGTTCTTAAGCACCCCAGCAAGTAGCTTCTTGAGTAGAGGACTCTGGATTACGATAGAGTGAATAGACAAGACTCGTCGGGGATCGTTGTACACTTTGACGTTTCGCACAAGCAGTGCCCACTTCGCAGTCTCATCGTTCTCGACGGGGTCACCAATATCCTCAGGAATTTCCTCTTGCCACTGAAAACGGCCTTTCTTGTCTTCCTTCCCCGAGTAGAGATGCTTCAGACCGCTCTTCATTCCGGGGTCGCAGGGCTTTTCGTCCTTCTTATCCTTCTCTTCCGCACCTTTGTCATCGGTGATGCTATTCTCAGTCTGCTTTCGACTCCTGCCGTTGACAAGTACATGTTTGACGCCATTGGTCTTGACCTTGGGCTTGATCTTAGAGATGGGGTTGTCTTCCTCTGACGATGAGGAAGAGACAGATGGCGACCGAGCCTCGCGCTTGGCTCTGCTACGTCGCTCTAACGCTATCAGTTCGCGCAAGTAGGCCATTTCCTGAGCGCGTGTCTCCTCTTCAGTAGGTGAGTCGCACATGATGAATCCGGTTCTTGGAAGGTCCTGTAAGAAACGTGCGAGGGCGCGATGTGTTCGTATGGACCTTGACTTGGTATAAGTGATAGAACCGGGTGCTGGATAGACCGGTAAAGAGGAATGGTGTGAAGTAAAAGTAAGAGTGAAGGGGAGCGGCAATCTGAGCTATATATGTGCAAGCAGGAGCTTCCGTGCAGCAGTTACGAAGCAGTGTCTGCGTCCTGACAATAGAGAAGACACTGATTCACCTCGTCTTCCAACTGGGAAGACGACCGTGGAGGATGAGGATGGATCAAATGAGACTTGAGCAGACATAAGTACCTCGCAAGCCGATCTGTAGCCAAGAAGACCGGTCAGCCTTGCCTGTTGCCTGATTCTGCGGCGATACTTGTGGAACGTCTGCCTATTTGTAGTGTGATAGCAAAAAGGCCGCAGACTTGCACTCCTTGACTACTGTGACCGGCCTCAAGATAAGTTCTCATACATGCGAGTCCTATAAGGCGCTATGCGTTGTCAATGTCGTCAGGTCGTACAGGCGTCAGTGGTGGCGTCGCTGACGAAGCGAGGGTGGGAAGAAGGATCGCACCCGAAAGTCGGTCTACGTTCACCAGATCTACCAGATCTAAGGTGTCGTTGTAGCTTTTCATCTTTAGTGCAGTCAATAGCAAAAGTCATGGTCTCACTACCCTCGCGACGGAAGTACTGAGGGTTTGAGTGGTGGCGTCACGGGGACGGTGAGGCTGAGGAGACATGATGAAGTGTGGCGGTGCAATCTGCTACCCCGCCCGCGACTGGCGTCGGCGTTTGAGCCCCACGCTGTCTTTTTCATGACCCTTGCGCTGCGTCGACATTTTTGCGCGGCGACTTCAAGAAGGCATCACGTTAAGCCTCAGGCGCTCCTTGGCCCAACATGACTACTCACATCAAGATACCCTGCTCGTCCGCCAATATTGGCCCTGGCTTCGACGTCATTGGCCTGGCGCTGAATCTTTTCCTTGAACTCGAGGTCACAGTCACCAAGAAAGAGAAATCAGAACACTCACTCAACTGCAAGATAACATATGAGGGTGTAGGCGCAGAAGACGTTCCTCTTGTGGCGCAAGACAATCTCATCACACGAACCGCCGTATACGTACTTCGCTGCCATGGCGTTCGCGACTTCCCCCCGGAGACCCACGTTCACGTCAAGAACCCGATACCACTGGGACGAGGCCTAGGCTCTTCAGCTGCGGCTATCGTGGGAGGTGTATACCTGGCAAATGAGGTCGGAAACCTCAAGCTGTCAAGGGCGCGTATGCTCGACTACTGCTTGATGGAAGAGCGTCATCCAGACAACGTCGCAGCCGCGCTGTATGGAGGTTTCGTCGGTACCTACCTCAACGAACTATCCCCAGAAGATACCGAGCGCCTTGAAATCCCTCTCAGTGAGGTTCTGCCACAACCCGCAGGTGGTGTAGACACGGGTCTGCGCCCACCAGAGCCGCCCCTCAATATCGGACACTACACCAAGTTTGACTGGTCACCCGCGATCAAGTGCATATGCATAATACCACAGTTCGAAGTATCAACCGCAAAGGCGCGTGCGGTATTACCAGAGTCGTACTCGCGCAAAGACGCCATCTTCAACATGCAGCGACTGGCAGTCCTGACCACTGCACTCGGCCAAGCCACACCAGACCCCGACATGATCTACACAGCCATGCAAGACAAGCTCCACCAGCCCTACCGTCGCGGCCTCATCCCCGGTCTTACCGAGATCCTCCAATCCGTTACCCCACAATCACACCCCGGCCTTCTGGGCATCTGTCTCTCAGGCGCAGGGCCCACCATCCTCGCACTTGCGACCAAAAACTTCGACCAGATCGCCGAACACCTGCTACGGCAATTCAGCAAGGAAGGCATAACATGTGACTGGAAGCTCCTTGAGCCGGCCCAGGAAGGCACCACCGTGACACGCCCTTCAACCAGCTCGCAGCCAGCAGGCGAGGCGTTGACGTATGCGTCGTCGGGTGTCAGCATCGATGCAGGCAATCAGCTCGTCAAGCAAATCAAGGCATTAACTGCTAGCACAAAACGTCCTGGAGCAGATGGCAAAATTGGTGGATTTGGCGGCCTGCTAGACTTGCAAGCAGCCGGTTACACAGAGGCACCAATACTTGTGGGCGCCATTGACGGCATCGGCACCAAAGTCAAGATTGCTTTCGAAATGGGCAAGCACGATACTGTTGGTATCGATCTTGTCGCTATGAACGTAAACGATCTCGTTGTACAAGGCGCCGAGCCTCTGATGTTCCTCGACTACTATGCTTGCAGCAAGCTGGATGTAGAAGGCGCTGCCAAGTTCGTCGAGGGCGTTGCGAACGGCTGCCGACAATCCGCGTGTGCACTCGTTGGTGGAGAGACGGCAGAGATGCCCGGCATCTACCAGTCAGGCGAGTATGACGCCGGTGGTGCAGCCATCGGTGCGATCAAGCAGGGCGCGACTATCTTACCGGACACGGCGTCCATGGCCGAGGGGGACGTACTCATCGGCATGGCCTCAAGCGGCGTCCATTCCAACGGCTTCTCTCGTGCGAAGAATTGTCGAGACACAAGGTATCTCATACTCTGACGCATGCCCATGGAGCCCAGGCGAGAACCTAGGAACCGCGCTCCTGACGCCCACCAAGATCTACGTCAAACCACTACTAGCTGCAACCAGGCGGGGCCTGATCAAGGGTATGGCCCACATCACGGGTGGCGGCTTGACGGAGAACATTCCTCGCATGTTGCCCAAGACGCTGGCTGCTGAGCTCGACGCAAAGAGCTGGCCGCTTCTAGACGTGTTCAAATGGCTCAAGAGCGCGGGTCGTTTGGAGAACATGGAGCTTGCGAGAACGTTCAACACGGGTCTTGGTATGGTGCTTGTTGTTAGCCAAGAGAATGTCAGGACGACTATGGACCGACTACAGGAGTATGGTGAGAAGGTCTATGTTGTTGGTAGTCTGAAGAAGAGGACGAATGCGGATGAGGAGTGCATTGTGAACAACATGGATGTCTGGGGCTGAGAAAGCCTTGCTTTGTCGATTTATGCACACATGTATTGGGGAGAAAATACGACATATATCGAGGTCATTTTAGCCTGGGCCATCGGAAGCTTCAGCGGTTGCAGCGGCATCTCAAACAATATATACCCACCTTTTCTCAGGCTTCTAGAGCAACATCGAATCCACTCGAGATATTGCTTTACCATGGTTGTTCAGACAGACACGCGTCTGCTGCCTCGAATGCTCCTTCGTTGTGACTAAGATGTTGTATCACGAAACATTGATATTAGCCGTCGTGCAAACCGAAGAGCCTCACGATTGCGTCATGTGCATTCGGCGCACAGGGATCCAATGAGATGACAGCTGGAGACAGACAAGGCGCTACGCAATACCCTATTTCGCATCTGCCTAGTTTGTATGTATGCATGCACGCCGCGGCTCATTGTGGGGACCGATGGCTGCGAGGACGCGTAAAGTATTTGCTTACCTGGATAATTGAGACTTTCGGAAGCGCTTGAGAGAGTCTAGGACCATGATACACACGCATATCCTTCCGTATGAGTTGGTTTGCTGGCAACTGCTCAGGCAGCGGTGAAACCTGTTGCGCGGGATTCTGCCATGATCGAGATGCTAGAGCTGGCAGATCCGTAGTCGTATACCAGCGTGATACAGACAAGCCGTGCATCCCGGTCGACCTTCTAGAACGTCTCACCGCTGTCACAACGCCTTAGTTGCCTTTCGGTTACTACATCCGTGGGGTATTGCACGTACAAGGGCCGTTACGCCTGCGACGGTGCTGGCTTTGGCCTTTGTTCGCAAGCGAGCAAGTTATAAAGTGTTGACATGTCGTGTTTGTGTAATAGATTGCCGCGAATCGCGATTCCAAGGCTAGAGAGAAGCGATAATCAAGACTACTATAGACGACCAGATACATGGGATCCATGGCGCCGTCAAGGGAAGAGAGAGAACAGCTGGGTGCCGAAGAGTCATACCGCGCTTCCCAACAAATTCTGTTCTCTTCCGTGACATTGACATGTGAGAATGCACGTTCTGTTCGGCGTGCCTTGGTTCCGATAAGGGACTTTCTGGCACACGTTTGGCGCCGCGGATAGTTGTGGGTCAGGGATGAAGCGGTCGACAGGGCCGTGTAACAAGTGCGATACGATGGTTCGTTGCTGTTGAGGGTGATGGAGCTGCCGCATCGAGAAGCGTGGTGGTGTATAGGCAACCAGAAGAGAAGCTGTTGCTGCTTCGTGGCTGAACAAGGGGCGGGGCGCCACGATTTGCCTGACCGTCCCTCTATCCGCCTCTCAGGGTTTCGGTGGCAGTGGGACTAGGCAAGCTGTGTGCGCCTACGGACCGTTCTGCAGACAGACGGGCCTAACTATTTTTTTTTCTCGCAGCGTCCCGGGCCAAGCAAGACTCTCGACGAACAAGGCACGCCCCCCCCTCCCCCCCCAAAATCTGACAGCATTGCAGCGCAGCGCAGCCATAGCCAGCCAGCCAGCCAGCCCAACGCAGCCCAGGACAGCCTTGACCACCCCCTAACCCGGCAACCTACCTAGTCCTATCCTATCTGATCCTATCGCGTCACCCATTCCATCATCTTACCTTGCAGTCCGCTCTGTCCTATATCTTTACGCCGTCCCCCCTCCCCCTCCCTCCAACATGTCCGCTCCCCACGACACGCCCGCCCACGCCACCCACCCCGTCAACACGACGACGTCCGCCAACCCCCCACTCAAAGGCGACGCAACCGCCGCCCACGCACCACCGCAAAAGCCCGATCCCACGCTCGAATCCAACAATCATGGCGCCGCCGAAGGAGGACAGCCCACCCCCCATCCCTCCGCCGCCGCCGAACTCGCCCGTCTTAAAAGCACGCTGAAGGCTTCTCTGCGCCAATTCAAAGACTTCCCCGAACCGGGCATCTTGTTCGAGGACATCCTGCCCATCTTTGCCGATCCCAAACTACATGAGGGACTGCTGCGCGGCCTCGAACTGTCCATTGAGAAGCAGTTCGGCGCGTCGGGAGCCAAGCCTGATGTCGTCGTTGGACTCGATGCGCGTGGCTTCTTGTTCGGACCTAGTCTGGCGCTGAGGCTTGGTGCGAGTTTTGTGCCGGTCAGGAAGAGGGGCAAGTTGCCTGGTCCGTGTGAAACGGCCGAGTACAAGAAGGAGTATGGAAGTGATTTCTTCCAGATGCAGGAGGGTGCTATTAAGAGTGGGCAGAAGGTGCTTATTGTTGATGACATTATCGCGACTGGTGAGGACTTTCCCCTTCGATTGCGCATGTTTGCGTTTAGACATGACGACGACAACGACGTGGATAATGCTAACAAACCATAGGTGGCTCCGCATCCGCAGCTGGCTCTCTGGTGAAGAAACTAGGCGGAACTATCATGGGATACCTTTTCATTCTCGAACTCGACTTCCTCAAGGGCCGCGATCAGCTCGATGCGCCTGTACATACATTGCTTTCAGGCCAAGAGGAGAAGATGGAGCAGTAGATGTGTAACATTGTGATGAATCTCGACTCGATGCCGTAAACAAAAAACCCGATATAGAAGGGTGGTTGGGGGAATTGCATATGGGCGGCGTTGGCGGTTTGTATAGTCATGACGAATGCGCGCTGAGACGAGAAAGCGCTGCGAAGATATCACGATGAACACGTTCAGACATTGCCATCTGCATGCGCACCGTTGAAGAAAGCATCCCTCACAACATATCTATCATCCAGCTTTGTACAAAGCCTACACAACACCCGTCAGAACGACGCACCGCTCTCCGTCGCAAAACTCACGTCTGCCAAAAATTCGGCGCATTACCCCTCCATCCTCGACGACATCCCTGCATCCTGCTGACACATGCAGGCACGAAAGAGGAAAGTGGGGTAGCTTCCAATGCCGGTCCTGGCCCCATTCAAGCCAGAGTAATAGGGCGGACGCGCTCATTGACGTGTTCCCTGGCCGTTGATAGCCTTGGCTTACCTGACGTAGATAAACTGTGCCCATGCTGCTGATACGAAGCGCTATACCGCGAGTTTTGACCACCTCACGACCTACGGCTTACGCGAGACCTGTACTACGGCAACGACGCCAGCTTGACTCCATTGAGACTACGAGAAAGATGTCGGATATCAAGAAGGTTCACACTGCGAATGCTTGTCCTCGTGAGTTTGTCTGTCGTGGCAATATCGTTGTTGTAGAGGTTTGCTGACGCGTGGTGTAGCTGCTGGACCTTATGTACGTCTTTCCTCTTCCCCCACTCAGCTTCCATGAGCTATACAGACGCGCTGCCACTCGCTTTACCCAGTGCTAACCACACACACTATAGACGCAAGCCATCATCGCAGGCCCCAATGTCTTCGTCTCCGGCCAGATCCCCGCTGACACAAAGGGCAACTTGATCGAAGGCAGCATTGCGGACAAGACCAAGATGTGCTGCGAGAACATCAAGGGCATCCTGACCGAGGCGGGTGTTGCCATGGACAGGATCGTCAAGGTCAACGTCTTCCTCGACGACATGGCGAACTTTGCGGAGATGAACGGCATGTACGAGCAGTACTTTTCGCACAAGCCTGCGCGCAGCTGTGTGGCGGTTAAGCAGCTGCCCAAGGGTGTGCCGGTCGAGATTGAGTGCATTGCGTATACTGGTATGAGCTCGAGGCTTTGATGGTGCTGTGCTGTTTGTTGATGATGTATAGGTTGATCGACTGTTTGGGCAAGTCAGGCTGGTTGGAGGTAGAGCTGGTGATTCTGAGAGGTCGGATGTCTGCGGGATACTTGTTCAGTAGGGAGTATATGGATGCTGTAGCTGAACGATTCAAAGTTGAAGCTTACAGCATCTTTCTCAAGGGAGACCCTATAGATTCATTCGACATGGCATCTCTCAAACACATCCATCTCTGTCATATCTTCAACTCAGAACATGCGGTTTCATGTGCTGAGGTTGCCTTTTTCGACCATTTCTCGACCATTTCTCGACTCTTGCAAGCAACGCGACGTTATCCTATTAATCATACCAAGGTAAGTTTTCATATCACCGCAAGCGACCCCCTCTTAAACTCTATCATTATGCATATACCTGCTATCTAAGCACTATCGAGCCTTCTCATGCGTCATGGTCTTGCTGACGTGGCGGCTGGTCGCCCCGTACAGCGAGTGCTTAAAAGATGGTGGTTGGTTGACACGAAAGCAAAATGCCGAGGTAGGCACTAACATGCGACGACATCCTCGCTGTACCGGCCTATTTTAGTGCCTCTTTGATTTATGTCGTACCATTTGTCTGCGGAGTAACCTAGTGTTTGCGTATCCTATAGTATTCTGACCACAACTATTACAGCTCTCAATTGATGCGCCCACATGCGTCTTCTTCAGGCTACACCCGACGACGTTTCCAGCCTTGCCGAATACTTCGATGATGTATCACTTTATTACAAATAGGTGCAAATCATGAGAAAGTCGCTGTCACATGTCCGTGCATGTGGTCCGTGCACGTGGGTCCTCGTATATATACGGGCCATCCCATCTTAGCTTAGCCCCTTAGACTTCTATTACGATTCACTCTACGTCACTATTCCACAGTCACCCTCAAAGATATATACAAGGGCAAGGGCAAAGGCAATTTAAAGCCTGGATACGGAAAGCTGCGGTTCTACCGTATGCATCGCGGGCAGCAGGAGATGAAATGAAGTTCTTCTGAGTTGGTACATGCTGCGTCGACAAGAGTGGTAGCACCGAGCTCTAAGAGGTCAGAATTATCACTGCAGTGCTATCCAAACGATATGTTATCCAGCGCAGCTGGAAGTAAGACTCATGTTACTGCCGTCACTGTTGCTTCCATTGTAGATGGATATCAATACGAGCGTGAAACGAAAAGACAGCGTTGTTTAACGACACCGTCTAAGCTCTTAGGCGACAAGTTTCTGGTAACCGCTTCTCTCGAAGTGTTGTCGCAACTTTGCTCCTATTCGTGAGGATACTGTACCCGTGTATCGCGCAAAGTCCCAAGTTCTTGGGGTCGCAAGGTATGTCTGGGATAAATTTCCGGGTAAAGTTCTGTGACGTATGTCACCGCTCCCGGAGGTATAACACAGCAAACGCTATGGAAATTGAACTGCATTCATAACGATGCTGTTGTAACGAAAAAGAGGTCGGAAGACTTTTATTGTCTTCATAACGCCGCCGCAACGTACTGATCATGCGATTCCTAACTTCAGTAATTGTCGCTGTGGCATTCACATTCCAGTACGCAACTGCGACAATAGGTGTGCTCGACATCGACGACCTCCTACAACCAGATCTACAACAACATGTCCTTGCACCAAGTGAATATCATCCCTACGCGCCCTGGTCACACAAGCCACACTGCACAACCAGCACCTACCTCCCCACCCTCGAACAAAAGTACTGCGTCTACACGTCCAACATAACAGGCCCGCACGGCCTCTCTCTCATCTTTTCCCCATCATCAGCACACTTAGCAACAAGGTATCTGGACGACAATCCACTCGATAGCTTTCTTACGCGGGAAGACGCCGAACGCCTCTACCTCGGCGGCCAACCCTGGAAAGTTGTTGATATACCCGGGAAAGCGAAAGGCGTAGTGGCTACTCGCAAAATCAAGATGTATGAGACGTTTATGATAGACCAGGCAGCGATCGTGGTAGACATGGAAGCGGAAAATGCGTTGAGTGAAGCCGAGAATAAGAAGCTATTGAGAAGAGCAGTGGATCAATTGCTGGTGCCAGGGATGATTCGGGATATGAGTGCTGCGTATGCCGGGGACGGAGGTAAGACTGAGAAGCATGAAGACAACGATGACCAGGAAGGAACGTTAGAAGAAAATATCATGAAGACGAATGCTTTTGGAAGCACCGTGGCTGAGGTCAGCTCGAGGGCGTTGTATCCACTCATCTCGGTAAGTCAAAGAGTGCAAAACACAAAGCACCGCACGATTAACCATACCAGCGTATAAACCACGCCTGCAACCCAAACTCCTTTGTCCTCTTCTCTCGCGCTGGTGTCTCAATGGCTATAAAAGCATACCGTGACATCGAACCCGGCGAGGAAATCACCATCTCCTGTACAATACCCACCCTTTCCCCTCCTCACCCCATACAACCATACTAACACCACCCAGACCTCCTCCTCGGCCTCCCCTCCTCGGAACGCCAGTCGTCGATAAAGCGCTGGGGGTTTAAATGCACATGCGCCCTCTGCAGTCTCCCCATTCACGAACGTCAAGCCTCTGACCTCCGCCGCACAATGATCGGAAAAGCCGAGGAGAAGATCATGGAATTAGCACAAGGCTACAAAATCGACGAAGCCATTGCGCTAGCGGACGAGTCTGTGGAGATGATCAAGGAAGAGGGGATTTGGTCCATGCTGACGGATGAATACGCAATGTTGGCTATGCTGTGGTTGGAGAAAGGGGATAAAGACAAGGCAGAAGTGTATGGTGCGAAGACGCATAGGTTATTGGCGGATCTGGGGTTCTTGGGAATTGGAAAGGAGAGGGAGGCGTGGAAGTTGGAGACGCTGTTGGAGAATATTGGGGGGTTGGGGGGTATGGGGGAAGGGTGGAAGAAGGGGCCTTTGAGGGGTTGAGATTGACCGGGGTTTAGATGAAGATGGTTGATTGAAGACTAAACATGGGTATCGAGATGGGGTGAGTATCACTGGTGCCTAGATGAAGGACAACTACGCACTTCCGTGCTTTCTCCTGTAGTTACCAGCCACCTCTGCAAATCCGGGTTTGCCTCTCTCTACACAGCTGTCTTCGCTGCTTAGACAACCTTGAGGAAGGCGGTGTCGGGGTTTCACCGCGCTCCACCGCCAGGAATGCATTTCTACTTCCTGCGACCTGTGTGCCCACCCCCTGGTATCTAGACACAAGAGCGAGTATAACTGCAGGTTCTCTGCGCGATACCTAGAGTCGCTCGTGAGAGATGCAGCACACGACATAATGATTTCAATATCCAGATGGACTTGTAATTGCCGTGCAAGACCCCCAACCATCGATATCTGCATCGTCATCCTTGTCATCATCCTCGTCATTGTCATCATCTTCATCGTCGACTTTGCCAGCCGACTTGTCGTTGGTCACCTCGACCGCACTGCTGAAGACAAGATTCAAAGTCTGTGCCTCAGCTGTCGTATCGAGCTGGGTTGCATTCTCCATCAGCGGTTCGAACTCGTGGCCGAGTTTCTCGACGAAAGCCCACATCTGGTCGAGGGCCATATACTTTCCTGCTGTACCCCAAGCAAACACTCCTTTCTCTTTTAAAAGTATAGGGAGACCATCACCAGAACTTGCTTCCATCCTCCAAGACAGCCTAAGGATCTGGCAGCAGTAATGAAGTAAAGGTAACGGGCTCTAGGTCTGCCCTTGGAACCTTCTGGAAACTTGAGTTTCCTTCCTTCGAGCTGGCGAAAGGAAATCCATTGACCGTTCTCGTCGGTAGTGGCTTCCCAACTCAACTGCGGTCGGCTGTCGTCGAAAATCTTGAATTTGTATTCGCGGGGTCCTGAATTGACCCATGCTTGTACTTCTGTTTTCGATTTGAGATTCTGCAAAGGTGGAGAGATGAAGTCAGCGCATGTCTCACACGTGTTTTGTAATGTTAGAGATTACCTTGATGTCTGGCACAATAGCTAGCATCCCACTGTCGAACTGCGCCTCGATTTCTGCCGGCAGCAGCAGTCCGTTGCAAGGAGAGAAGAGTTCATTCTTTGCTTCAGAACCTAACAATCGGTGTATGAAGTGAGTAATTTTTTCAAACGTAGTTTTTGCAGGGGAACTACTTACCAAAGACTGCTGTAATCAGCTCCTGACCAATCTTGTAAGGAAACAAGTGCGAAGCTACAAGGCGACTCGCAGGATCTTAATCCCACGATGCAACATTCCAGTAGAAGTCGTGATAGTTCAGAGTATCATGATGTTGCAAACTCTGATATTTCATGATGTTGCCGCGAAAGTTGCTCTGCATGGAGGAGTCTCGCTTGCCAGAAAATGCGTGCTTGATATCCAAACCAAACGGAGAACTTGTGACGAGCTGCATAAATGATCTTCGCAGACTGGGTTCCTTGCTGGTCATCTTGAGATCACCAGAACGCTTGCTGAAGATTTTCTCTTTGACAACCCACGTCTTAGCCTGTTCTTCAAGAGCTCTCGCTTTGTCAGATTGCTCAAACTCGTTCTGAAGACCCTGACCAATTTGGACGTAGATGATTGCAGCCTTTTGGAGTTCAAGCTGCGATACTGATCTGCCCATCACGGCATATTCAGAAGCTCCACTCCAATAGTCGGAGTCGAAACTTTTCGATGGCTTCAAACATTGCTTTTTCTGGTCGAGCTTCTTCCTAGCATTGAGTAGTTCGCTTTCTACTTGTTCCAATGCCCTTTTGCTGCTGGTGCGGATCGAAATAGTAGGAGGCTTGGTAGGAGATCGTGCATTCTTGTTGGGAGACGGCGGGTTCTTTGAAGGAGACGGTGGGTTCTTGGAGGAAGACATGGTGGAGTGTGTAACTTTGAGATGTTGGTATGAGAAAGCAAAAAGAATCAAGAGTTCAATCACAGAAGATAAGCCTTTCGTTTGATCAGGGTGTTTGGTACACCTGCCTCATTCCATGGTACTGCGATGACGCAGAGCAGCTTGAGCCAACCACAACTTCCACAGTGCTCCATTGGCTGCTACTGTTTACCCAAAATACCCCTCAGAAGCTTGATGTGGCTCATTAGCAATGTTACGTAAATCTGAAACCATGACCAACTAACCAATGGCGATTGTGTTTGGTAAACTTCGAGCAAAACTGCGTCTTTCCGGCGCCTGAAAGTCCACATACAATAAAACATTTTTGCTCTGCCTTTACGGGCGGTGATCCACGTTGCTTACGAGACTGGCTCGGTAGCATCTAGCTACGCAAGCTTTCTGCGTAATCTTCACGAACAGTATAAAAGGGATCGACGGGTTTAGGGATATCGAAATGCTCGTTCGTCATCGAGGTGTCGGATGCGGGATTGCGCGCAATATGATTGATTGCAATGTTGAGTTGATTTACGACCGATACGCATTCGATGTTGAAGTCACGGTACGCCGTAGTGTTGGTCGCGACCTAGTATGGAGGTAACGATGTGTGCTGCGTTTCCTCTATCTGACGTCTCATTTCTAGTGGCCACAGTGTTTGGATCTGCTTCTCACGGCGGGGCAACACGCAAGAGCGCAAAATATTCTTTACTTCTTCTTAGACCTAATGGATTCTAGTGGTTCTACTCATGAGCAGTGATTGCGTGGGTTGCCAGGTGCGCAACGAAAACTATGGCACTGACGAGTTACAGTCGGAGCTCGCGGCATTGATACAGCGGACGCGCAACATCGAACAGATTCTTTCAACACAGTTCGAAGGTTCCTAGAACTTACTTCCTTCAGATGACGGAAGGCACTAACATCCGCTACAGACTTCAATCTCGGGCTTCGAGCCAAGCATTTTGCCCCCTCGAGGGGAGGAGGTATCTTCACCCAAGATGGTGCAGCGTGGAAGCATTCGCGGGCGCTTCTCCGGCCTCAGTTCTCTTCCAATCACTTCCAGAACTTCGAACAGATGAAGAAGTCGGTCGAGAACCTCATCGATCAGATTCGTCTCGCCAGCATAGTCGACCTTCAACCATCGTTTTTTTTTCATCGATCTGATGTCCGCTGGCATAATCCTGCTCTATTACTTTGCGTCATTGAGTGTGTTTTCAATGGGTCTGTGTTTCTTTACGACGAAGTGCGATCTCTGTAACTGAACTGGTAATGCCCAAGCATCTCGACCTACTGATGGCAGGCAGGAAGTATGTTATTACTTACTCTGAGCGCCGGTCTAGCGCAGGAATGGTACTTTGCAGATAATGTTGCTTTCGCAGTGTAGAGAATATGGCGGAGGTGTTGTGCAGCGGCTCGATTCGTGGTGACCTAGTGGTGTGTTTTGGGATGAGACTCGGGTAGTAAGGACCGGTCGACGAGCCCGGTGCTTTTGCAATAGTCGGAAGGCACGAGCGGAGGATTTTGAAGATCAAAAAATTGGGATGTATATGTACCAATTGAGCTTGTGGATGACCATAGTCCCTTCCAAGCTCAGTTATGAACGTGAATGGAATTCAGGTCAGCCAGTCGTACCAGCTTATAACGATTCAGACTCAACATTCAATATTTCGCCTGCTATGCATTTCTCTGGTTCCTCCAGAACTTCCTTGCTCCTCATCGCGGTGGCCATTTGTGTCGTTCAGATCGTTTGTGTTGCGAGAACTGTGAGCGGCTCGTCATGCATGGGGTATGATGAATGAAGGACAGATATTGGAGTCCGACATCGTTCGTCCTGACGATGATCGCGGCTATTTATGATTCTCCATATGAATACCGAACTGTTTATGCATTGCTGAGGTATGTGAAGCGGTTCATACAATGATAAACGAGCGCGTCTGGCGACAGGGACATATGCGTAGTCGTGGCGAGTTCGTGTGACTTGTTCGGCTCGGAAAATGGCAAACACGAGTGCTTATATCGCTTTATACAATATTATGAGTACACCTTCAAGTATTATAGCGCGTATATGCGATTGATCGTGCGCGAAGATGCTTGATTGTGAGAATTAGACTTCAGTTTGGAGCCGCGGGCGGTGACGAATCTAGCGCCGGCTCATGGCGCGTCCCGCGCGTATTTTGCCAAGCCTTGCACATCTTCCACAGTGCCGCTCTCTCCAAGGAGCCTCATTCCTTCGTCCACTCATACCTTGCTGCAGCAACACATCGCAATTGTCTTTGACCAACCCCATCACTGCGCATCTGCGGAAATCTTGTGATATCCACCACACACGAGCCTTCCAATCGTCCCAGGCCTCCGTAAACCTCGCGTATCCATGGTTGTCAATTGCCGCATGTGTCGCTTACTGCATCTATACATCAATGCTCAGGCTCCACTCTAGATAGCGTGGCAGGCCCCAAGTAACGTGTCCGCTTGAAACAGGCGTATATTGGGAAAGATTAGCCGTAAGCATATTGCTGTGCATAGCCCGCCTCGTGGAGAAAGAAAGAAGACAGCTCTGGAAATGCATTGATTGTCGCTAATGCATAGCCCACGATACCTCGCTTACTCTTCCCACCAGTTCAACAGTTTTTATCACTGGGTTGCACTGGAGAAACACAATTACGGTCGTGCAGCAACCCGACCACCGCCTATGTGAATATTGCTCCTTCACACAACGGTGATTGGTATCTAGAATCAGCATGCATTGCAGTTGCCTCCATACTGTACCTACAGTAGTGGCATTACTATCTTCGTTTGGATCATCGCTGCGGGCCATCGCACCGAAGTAAACACAACCTTGCAAGAGGACACATGGAAGGATTCACGCTTGTCAGGAAACAAACATCGTTGCGCCAATAAACGCTATGTTGCAGTCTCCCGCCCCACGCTGCCAATGGCATGGGTGAGATGCGAACTAGAGTAGTTCATCTTGAGTTAGCAACTGTGGGGAACCTAGACTCAGCATGGCAGGCCTCCAGGGTCTTGATGGGGTAAACGTACGATAGTGGTAAGTCTTCTCTGCAATCCGCAATCCGAACACCCCGTTCCGCACCTGATGGTCCGGCGGGTACGTTGGTTTTCGCAATTCTTGAAGAAGGGCCGCATCCGTCGCGGGCCTTCTCATCTATCTCCTTCTATCCTGCGCCGTCGTTCTCATGTCTTCCAGCAATAGCAATACCTTCTCCACTAACAAGTATCTGGCTCAAGAGAGGACCCAGAACGTCAGGGTTCCAGGCGGCTGTCGCTCAACTACGCTATCGGGAGTCAACGATGCTGATTTCGTCGCAATCGGCCTTGGGGGCACAAACATGCTGGCGATGCTGTGGGCTGTAGCCATGGGTCGCCGCGCCGTCGGTGTCGAACTTCGTGGGGATCCATTTTTAGGAGTGCACTGGAACATCCGCCAAGATATGTACCACCAGCTTGGGCTTATCGACAAGATGATGTTGGATCGATACGGACTGGACAACCTACCAAAGAGATTAGATGGATCGTTACTAAGCTTGGCCGATCTTTTCTACCATCCAATGACCAAGTCTCGGGATATCATACCAGGAGCCATTATAGAAGGATACGAGAAGGAATTACATATGGTTGGTGAGATCCACAACATCGAGTACATCGACGACCGCTGGAAGGACGGCAAACCGCATCGTACTGTTACCACTGTGGCTCCGCCAAGTATTCCAGACCATCCATGTCCGACCAAGATTCGAACAGACTTGCGGGAAGTTCTCGATGGCCCCTCTACATTCCAGGCCGCAGCGTTATCCATTCAACTCCTTCTCCGCCGTTATCTGGAAGCGCTCGAGAAGATCGATCTGAACGCCGGAAAGACCCCAAGATGTCGCCTGTTCACAAAACATCGCGTGGTACAAGACGGGAGCGGACTGGTCCATCTTCCTTGCGGCAGAGTCCAGATCCGGATCGAAGAAGTTACAGAAGTCCAATACCATAATGATGTGCAGCGAATTCGCACGCCGGGAAGCGATTTCATCGATCTTGGTGTACCCGAACTCTTCAGCATAGCAACGGGCATCAACTGCCGCGAAGCAGAGCAACTAGGCTTCCAGCAACACGACGTCGAAGTCGACCACGGCGATGGTCAAGGCGCCAAAGTAGCACAGGCAGACTTCGTTGCTGGACAGTTCAACATTCTCGTAGACGGACGTTTACGCCGGCGCATCGCTTCAGAGTTTGACCAACACGGCAACGAGTCCTGGGTACGACAAATCACTGTTGGCCATGAAGGCGACCCGCGCGTAGCCTGGACCATCGTCGAGATCCCCGACCACATATCCCTCTGCCCCGTCTCTCGCGGCCTCGTCAGCGCCTCCACAAGCAAAGACTCGGCCCAATACTTCGCCGCCTACCAACTCCTGCTATACGACTACTACATCTCGCAAGCCTCTCTCGTTCTCGAAATCCCCCCCGACGAGCTCCGCCGCGTAGCCATGATCTACGGCCCCAAACCCTTCAGCCTCGTCGAGCGCATCGGCACCAACGCCCGCATCGCCACAAACGGCATCGTAGCCGGCGACTCGTTCGGCAACGGCCATTTTCTCCATTCCGCAGGCGCAATGTGCGGTATGCTCGGGCACGCCTACCGTTTCTTGGAGTACTGGCAACGCCGCGCTGCGTCGCACTGCGCCGAGTCTTCGATCCGCTTGCTTGCAGAGCGTGTCAAGGCGGATACGGAGGCGCTGCTCGAGGTCAGTGCGAAGGAATTCAGTCAAGCGGTTCCGAGCAACTTTGGTGCAGAGAGGGGGAGGAAAGTCGCAGCTGCTAGTGGGATTGCAGAGGGGAAGAGGGCGAAAGTCAATGCGAAGAGGGAGAGAGGCAGGAGGTGGGACCAGGCGCCGTTGGATCCGACGGATTGGAGGAGGGTTTTTATGCGCAATGGGAGGACGTGGAGTGGGATGTTGCCAGGGATTGATGGGAGGCATCCGGCTTCGAGGAGGGAGAAGGCGAGGCTTTAGGGTAAGGGGAGTTGTTTGGGCCGAGCCATCGATCTATGTATCACCTACACGCCCCTCCCTCCCGAAAAGCGATGACAAACAGGCCAGCTACGCAAGAAGACCTAGCCTATATACTGTATGTATGTAGATATCTTCTATCCAAGCCAGGCTAAATAGAAATTGCAGACTAAGAGAGGCTCGTCTTCTCAATAACAATAATATTGGAGACTGTCCATGCAGGACCTCCTCCGATAGAGAAAGCGTCGTGGTCTCAGGTGCTGCACGGAACTAAGCAACATCAAAGATGCTATAGGAGATGTATGATGAATGACGGATGATGGAATGGGGAGGGGGTATACCACCAAAACAAAAAACGCCGAAACTAAACCTCGTCTATAGGAAGAAGCCTCTCCCCAAGCGCCCGTTACTATCCAATTGTTCAGCATCTTCCCCACGTCCCCTCCCCCCCCCAAAGCCGATCCCAGTCTCTGAGAAGAGACAAAGCATACCTGCCCAATACTCACAGCACAAACTTTACTCCTGTAGTTGATGTGTAGGACAAGCGCCCCTCCCCTTCTTATCCCACCACTCCTTGATACAAGTCTGTCAAACATTAACCTCTCTTCTCTTCATCCCCCCTTCACCAAAAGAAACACAAGTGCACATACCTCATGAAACTTGCACCAACAAACCAACCGCGCCATCTTATCCCCAGCCTCGAAATCTTCCAGACAAATCGTGCACTCGGCCACTCTCCCCTCCTCATCCACACAGTCTTTTTCCGTCGCTGTGTAGGGAAACATGCCCCTCGCTGCATGACTCATTCGGGACTGAAGATTACTGCTTGTACCCTCCCCGTTATGAATATTCGCACCGGCACTACTCATACCCCTTGTCCGCTGGGTGGGCAGGCTAGCGGACGTCTGCTGTCCTCGTTCCTGTCCCTGTGCTTGTTGCGATATGCGATTCAGCGCAGCAGTAGGCCCCGGACTAGCAGAATGCAAGGCAATACATTCCTCAATATGCTGCGTCCTCTCCGCATCATCGCCGTCCGGCCCCTTTGCCGGTAGCTCCTGGCCACAGATTGGACATTCGTCTTCTTCCGCTATTTGGCGTCTGGGCCGCGGCGGCTGAGCATGTTGGGGTTGAAGGGGCGGAGGCACAGGCGTTGAAGCCGTGGAGTTAAAAGGACTCGATGCTGGAAAAGAGCCGCCGTAGCCAAAGTAAATAGCATTCTGGGCTTGTCGGACGCGATTGTTGGCTATGGTTTGGGAGATGAGGGGGGCGCGATGGTGAGGGTGTTGTTGTTGTTGTTGTTGTTGTTGTTGGATGGCGGATGGCGGAAGAGGCGGCAGACGTCTTTCTCCAATGTTAGAATTACCATGGTAGCTCACTCGTCTGCTCTGACTATCTTGATTCGAGGTGTCACGCGGACCATGCGTCTGTGGCTGACTTGCGAAGCGCGAGCCATTATGCACACTCAGACTACTCCTATGCGCACGTGGATGTGGCGGTGGTGCCGGCGGAACCTGTGACGAGCGGGGAGGAAAAGGCCGCGACCCATGACCAAGTGAGTCGTATCGTGGCGGTGGACTAAAGTTTGGGTCAGGCACACAAGGATTGCAAACGCGGACTTCTTCGCCCCCGCCTAGCGCTGGGTTGCGGAACGGGCCGAATGGTGACATGGCGTTCTCATCGTCTCCTGTTAGGTCGATGTAGTTTGGCGTACTTTCAGACGGCGGATGCACGATGAACTGGCGAGGGATGGTAATGCGGTGTGGCGAGCATGAAGCGCACACGACTCTTCCGCATTTCCTGTTTTTGTAGTCAGCAGGCGGTTCAAACGGGATATGACCACAGTCTCCGATACAGCCAAAGCACTTCAGACGAAAGCGTCTTATGCCCGATGCCACTGAGATGGTAGAGCCTTGTTGGTGCGTACCTGCAATGATGCCTTCTCAGTAAAAATGTAAAGGGCTTTCTGCACACCGGACACTGCGAGACCTCGCTGTCCGGCTGCCACAGCGGCAACACGATATCATTCTGCCGCCTTATCGCGGCCGTGTTCGCTTGGGATGCAACACCCATGGTCGGTGTGGGTGGAAGTGGTCTATTCGAAGCAGGTGACGAGTCCAACACAATGGGATCCACAATCGACTCCCCCGTGTTCTCAGAGTGCATGCGTATGCTCGATGGTCGTCTCAAAGGCGAGTCGGCTGCGGTCAGGCGTCGTTTGCGGTCGGAGCTGCGAGACGACGACGAGTCGGTGCGTTGTGAGGGGCGGTTTGGCAGTGTGTATCGAGAGGAAGAAGGGTTCGAGCGGGCTTCGGAGGCGGAAGTGGGGTGGGAACTGCCAGAGAGTGGTTGTTGGCTAACAGTGGTCTCGGTACCGTCCCTCAGGAAGTCCATCCACGTTTCGCGGTCCTGTGCCAGGAGATGTGAGGCAACGACTCCCTGTGAATGGTGTCTGGAACTACTGCCTATGACAGCCTCGCGGGGTCCGTCTAAACTGCTGCTCGCTCCATCATACTGACCGCCGAATGCGTGTGAGTTGAGGGTGAAGGGACCGCTCGGGCGCTGGTGGGCGTTCGGAGGCATTTAGAGGGTCTTATGATGGATCGACGCGACCGAAGGCGGCGGCAAGTGATTCAGACGGTCTCGACTACGCCAAAAGCACAGGCAAGTGAGCCTCTGCTGATAAGACGTGAACGGGAGGGGTGGTCTTCGTAGAGCAGGTCGGCCGGCGCACGGCAACATACCGCCACTGCCTTTCCTCGTACGTCGCGCAGGGTTCTTAGTAATACCGCAGTGTATAGTGCTGCTCGTTCCAATCAGCACGTGGCCACACCCAGGGTAACTTTCACTCACCTATCAGTCGCGCAGCGTTGGGTTGCGGTGTAGAGGCCGGAGGTGGGTGGGTCCTGCGCGCGTTGGCTCGGCGAGGCGAATTCCAACCACTCTCTGCGCCGCTCGTGAAGATGCAAGGTCCAGGCTGGCGAGGACGGAGAGATCAGACGACACGGAACACGATGCAGGCTAGTCAAGAGAACGTTCTAGCTTCGTGGGCTTCGTGGGCTTCGTGGGCTTCGTCGTGCGTGCATGCCTCAGGTGTCACTATCGCCGTTATCTTAGCGGTTTCACGCGACCATCTGCGCCGCCACGCCTGCCTTGGCCTCCTCAAGGAACAACGAATGACCGACGCATTCCACCAACCCTCCTCACATGTCACAAAGCTTCACAGACTTGGTAAGCTCGTGCAGCTAGTCTCGAATCGACTAAGATTACCATTGTACCTGCTAGCAGTGCCAGCGTCCTCCGCCCGCTTATATATGTAGGAATTCAACAAAGTATATATAGTGTCCACGTCTACACCCTAAAGAGCCATTCGCTCACATATTCCAGAAAAACGCCATCAAAATCGCTTTTGAACAACTGTACAGTAATGAAACTCGTAAGTGCACCTTCTGCGCCAACATCAAGATTACAAATGAGACATATCATCCCAACGTGGTATGCGGAAAAGGCTTCTAAATAAATTGACCTCATCTGCCGTAGCTGCGCCCACTGTGTTGTGTGCTACCGCTGCGACTACGGTCTACAATCTCTGCCGAGGCTTCGAGGTGGCTTCCCGCGTCGTACACGTTCCGCTCAACGCTGTCCTTTGTCACGTGATGCTGAACAACCCCAGTGCTGAGAGGTCGTTCAGACGTCTCGCTAATCGCTCGTGGTGCGTCCAGCCCACTGACACCGGCATTGCGATATATGCTCGACGCTGCTGATTGCCCAGGCGAGCGCTCCGGTGAAGGCTCAGTAGATCCAAAGGGCAGGCGAATAGGTAATCCTCCAGGTCCGCTTGGCTGCAGGTATTGATTACGCCTTGAACTGGCTGATGGATATATTGCACTTTCCGACGTTGCAACGTCCATGACAGTAGATAGGCGGTCTTGGAGTAGCGCCGCTTCCGTCGACTTGGTGCGTCGCGAGTTTTTCCGCGGTATCGATGGTACGCGACTGGGAGGCCCTGTAGCTTGTGTAACGCGGGAAGCACGCGACCCAATTCTACTAGGCAACTCGATTCCGCCAAAACTCTCAATAGGTCCTAAAGCCGGTGCCATGGTTGAAACACGATCCACAGGATCATAGGCTGGTTCCTCGTCGCTAGTATCCGACTCGCTGTCAGAAGAGTCCCGTATGTCGCCAGTCAACACTGCTGCCGTTGCGACGCCTGATCCTTCTGATACGTTCCGGGCTCGCGGTGGTGATTCTGGGCTGTCGCGATATGGCTCCTGTGCAACCTCTGGAGACTCGACGTTTTCTTCCACGGCCATCATCTGTGGCGGTATACGCGTACTCCTGACGACTTCGAAGCCCTTGCTCTTTTCCTTCTTCCGCCCGCCCAACAAGTTCAGGCTCTTGAACCAGCCAGTAGCCGATGATACTGGACTCATGGGATCGGCTGGTCCAGTCTTCAGCTTCCGCGTGGGTTGAGAAGATAGTGCAGGCCCGCGGAGTCCATAGTAAAAGTCCGACTCACGTACCGAATAGTCGGTGTTGTTGTTCCTCCGGTCGAGGTTGGCGTCGGAGTCGTCTCGGTTCAGCCGCAAATAGGCTGGAGCGGGTGTTCCAGAGCCACGAGATGGTCCTTCGCCAGCTTTGATAGCTTCCATATCCAAGTTGTCAGAGTACGGTGCGTCCACCACGTCCGCACTTCCCAGGAGTCCTTTGCCTGGCGCAGGAGTGGTGAGTGAGTCCATGGTATGTTTACGAGGGCGTGGAGGTCGATAGTAAGGATCCGCAGCGTCCATGGTGCCCATTGTCGGCCGTCGAGAGCTTGGGCCTGATGATCCACCTAGGAATGTGAAGGGGACGGTACCCGAGCCAGGAGTTGGGCTGACATTTCCGTAGTCACCCTGACTGAAGCCATCAAATCCAGCACTTGCACGTTGACTATCTCGATCGTATGGTCCATTCAAAAGAACAGCTGAACTAGCAGACAGGCTCCGAGACCGACTGTTCATTAGCTGTATGTTCTTGTTCTCGTCGTGTGACAGCATGGCGGCGTTCGAGTTAAGGCTGCCGCGAGTGGTTCGGCGGCCATTGCGTTTTGATAGCTGTCGCTTCCCGAATACCTTGGTGAGACCACCTCGCGTATCTGCACCTGCACCAGTAAGGCGGGCAGACACCTCGATGATGGTCTGCAGAGCATTGAGGAAGAAGCCAAATATTAAGACGATGGCATGAAGCAACAGAATGATGTATCCAATCCAGCCTTTTGGTGCTTCGTCTACGTCCAGGGTAGGAACGAAAGCTACCGAGAGAAGAAGGCAGATGAGTCGCACAGTGGCGAAGAAGGTGTGGTAGGCATTCATCGACGTATTCGACTGGAAAGGCCGGAAGGCGTGTAGGGTAAGAATTAGGATTACCTCGCATATAGCAAGTATGATGATTTGGGCAATGCCAGAAGGCTGGATTGCACCAATAGCAATACCCCGGATGATGGTGAGCAAGACAGGGATGAAAGAAAAGGGTGCGGCATCGTCAGAGTACGTGTTGTAGAGTGGTCCGTAGGTCAAGACAGTGGGAAGATCGTCGAACAAATGGGCGCGAGGGCGTGTGGTGAAGATGAACCAGAAGATCCAGGTGGCTACTCCAGCGACGACGATCAGCATGATGACGGCTGTAGAGACGACAGTAGCTGGCGAGTGTGGGCCCACTACAAGTTGGAATAGGGATAGTGCTATAATGGGAAGCATGAAATAGTTGAAGACAATGCGGATAATGTTGCCGGCGGTAAAAGAAAAGTTCTTGGCAGTCAAGTCACCATCCTGTATGTTGGTGAGCCAGCGGTAGAGCCAGCGTATGCAGAAGCCAAGTTGGGTGAGCACAACAACGCAGGCGACCAGGACAAGCAGGAAGATGGCCATGCATGCCCATATATCGTGCTCTTTGGTCATACCGACGTACTGGCCGAGGCGAGTCAAGCCGTAGGTTCCATTGGCGAAGTAGATGCCGTCAACAAGACTCTGAGATCCGTTGCCTTGGCTAACAAAGCTCTGGTTCCACAAAAGAAGTGACCAGCTGGCCTGGCTAACAGCGGGCTGGAAGTAACCAGGATAATTCAGACTGAGACTTCCTGCCAAGACGACGAACTGGATGTACTGCAGACAATCGCCAAATCCCGGGGTGACCAAGCGCAGCAGGTCCTCATCTCGACCGTAGTTGCTGGTCCAGCGAAAGATGTTGGAGGTGCCCCAGGGGCTGCAGGTGGCGGCGAAGACGGTGGCAATGGCCACGAGGGCGAGTATGGCAGCCGGGAAGTAGCAGATGGCATCTGTGAGAGTCTTGCCGAGGTCTGGTGTGATGTTTGCAGAGACGCAGCCGAGAGCCTGGGCATTGGCATCACCAGAGACGATGCGCAGTGTCGAGGCCCATGTTGAGAAGGCATAGGAGCTGTCAAACTTGTGTGCGACACTGACAGCGGGCAAGGTCCAGAACTCGCTCAAGTTGCCAGCAAAGGAAGGCGCCACTGGGCAGCTTGTGTTGAGGACCGAGTCACAAAAGGAGGTGGGGGGCGCGGTGTATGCAGAGTACGACACGACCCTGTTGCTCCAGAACAGAGTAGTGAAGTGTTTGTGATTGGGCGCAAGTCTAACGATCTTGCCAAACGTCATGTTGGGGTCCTTCCAGTTGTCGTCGTTGAGCGGTGGGTACGTGCCAGGCTGGGCTTGACCGGAGACGTTTCCATAGACAGTGACGTTCAACGTGTAATCCGGACTGAAGTCAGCCCAGACATATTCGGGGGTGAAGCGGAGGTAGGGCGTCTGTTTGCCATCGGCCAGAAAGACCCTGACCAGGCAATCTTCAAAGTTGACGAATACGGCGCCAGCAAGTGGGAGGAAGGAGGCGACGGCGAGGACGAGGAGAAGGGGGCAAAGTGCGCCTAGGGTCGGCAGCATGCCTTGTTTCCGTCTCGATCGTGGGGGCGTCTGTGTGGGCTGGAGGGAGGGTATGGCGAGTGTAGTGTTGCCAGGCAGCCGTGGCGCGCCATCGCGCGAGGTGGTAACGGCCATTACGACGTCCCCCTCTTCATGTTCACCCTCCAGTCTGCCTCTCAGCGCGCTCGTCGTGGTGGTGTCGCAAAGATGAATGGGTCGGGGTGAAGGACTCGTGTGCGGCGCAGAGGTGTGGTGGGTGGGTGCAGGGCGGATTGCTTTGATGTGGCCTTCGCTGGGGGCACAGCTGAGGAGTGTACTACGGCGAGCGAGGGTAAGCCTGCAGCGAGTGAAACGGGCGTCGGGGGAAGCTACGGCAATGAGCTGGCAGGGGCAACGGGGCCCGGGTGATCAGCAGCGGCAGGGCATTGACAAGAGGGGAGCAAAAAAGGTGTCGTGTAGCGAGTGTACGAATCGAAGGCGGGTGAGGTGGGAAAGCTGGAGTGACCCGCGGCGTTGGTAGTGAGACTCCTGAGGCGAATGTTTACGGTGGGGTGCAGCGGATCAGGAAAGCCAGGCCAGAGAAGCGCGACCAACAAGGCGCTAGCTTCGTATACGGTGCACAGCACGCTCCTCGGTTTCGACTCGAGGCGTGGCCACAGAAAAGGTGCACGAGTGTCGGATTCCGCAGAGGCGCGACTGTGACGAGGCTCGACGTTGGCGAGCAGGGCGGCATCCATCGCGTTAACACGCCTACTATCGCAGGCATGATTGCAACGTCATCGTCATGCCACCACAAGTTCTGTGTAGACGAGAGCAGGGCCTCTCATGCCTAATCGCGATTCCGACGAAGGTGACGCGCATGTAATTGGCTCGCAGATATACTTTTATCAGCTTCAGAATGCGGAAGTGCCACATGCGCCGCGCCTCTAGCGCTATTAGTGGTGGTCTTCGCATTTTGATTGTCATACAAGGATGGACTACCTCCAGCATTACAACCACCATCTCCAGGCATCGTTGCAAATCAACTTGTTCAGGCGAGCAGCCGCCCGTCTTTTGTTGGGACCGTCCGCTGATTAACGTGATATCCTCCTGCCTTAGGGCAGTGGCGCAGCCGGGAGACTAAATTTAGCGTCAGTTGCCCAGTTGTCGATCCTGTCCAGGTTTCATTCCGTGCAAAGCGCATCCGAACGACAATGCGAGACCCTCACTGTGTTCAGCCATGTTCTGCATTGACACATCCACCGCTGCAACCCGTTGCTCGTTACATTTCGTGCACTGTCCATGCTCGCGACCGTCGAACAGAGCATATTCGCTGCTAGCGACTTGGCCCATTTTCCGACGCGCGTTACCTACATGTGCCAGACGTCTATTGCGAAAACCATGTTGTTTTGTTTTGACGTGTCTACACTGCAGACTAGGGTTGCCTGTTGCAAGTATAAAGTTCCAGCCCTCTGACAGGTACTTCAGACCAATCAACATAACAAGCGATCCGAGCTGTAGTTGTTTCTGGCCGTGAGAATCTGTTGCTCTACAAAATTTTGGATAATCTAAGACGCGTTAACTGCGCCTATGGAAGATAGACCTTGAGCATACCGTGTACCTTGGTAATGGTGAGTTCATTTATTCAGCAAGCAGCCGGCTACCCGGGCAGTTGCGTTGCCAAAGGCAAAGTTCTTGTTGGAGTTTCCACCTTGTTGCTTGTTGCACAGGTAAAGTCATGGTGAGCTTTTGATGACTAACCGTTGACGGAAGCGGAAATACATGTTGTTGCCTTCACAAGGTCAGTGGAACCGCTTCCGCTTGGCGCGCTAGACCAAGTCGTCCAGAGACATCGCTATCCTCCGTTTCATTGCGCACCTCAAGCGGGTATTATCAGAGGACTCATCTTTATACACAAAGCACATCATGAAAACTGCTCGGTGCGCCTTTGAACACGCTCGCACTACCCTATACCTGGCCAATCCCTCGCATTCCTGTCGCCCGGATTTTCATCAGGCCGCACACCGTCTCAAGCTTCATCCGGCAGGTCGTGCAACAACAACGTGCGCATCGCTAGTAACCCCGCTCCTATCAGCGATACCATCGTCCAGAATGCACAAGTCCAACGTCTACCCAGATGCCGGCTCAATAAAACTCGGTTAAGCCGTGAAAAGCTTCCTTGGCACACTGCTAATGAGGCAGGTGCGTATATTCTGACTCTTGGCAGCGGTTGCAATACTCCGCTCCGCATGCCATGACGCTGCCCGAGGACCTGGGCTACATATAACACCATGGCGGCCTAGCATAGTTCTCCAGAAGTTCTTCTTGTCCTTCCGACCCCTTCATATCTTCTTGAACTAGAAAGAAAAGATGGTGATGAAGACGGCGCTCGTGGCTGCTGGCCTCTTGCTGGGGTCTGCTAGTGCGATCACTGTTGAGTATGTCGTATTTGCCATCACCGCGAGATGATTCTGACTAGCTTAGGGGCATGCTTGCCGCACCTCGCAGAAGCACCGGCAACCTCAGTCCCAAAGGAGTGAGTATTCGCACCGATATCCAGTTTCGACGCTGACGGCATAGGACCGTGCCTTGTTCTCTGAGACAAAGTTCAACTGGACATCCGAGGAATCCAGCACTTCTTGGTACTTCATTGACACCGAGACTGGAAACATCACCAAGGCACCTTTTGGAAGCGACGCCTCCGAGGTTGTATGGGTCGGCGACACAGAGGACAGCATCCTCTACCTCAATGCCACCAATGAGAACATTCCCGGAGGTGTCACTCTTTACACTGCTGATCTCAGCGGTGACTCTTTCGAGCCGACACTGGTAGCATCTCTGCATGCTCCTATTTCCGGACTAAAAGCTGTAAAGACCGACTCCGGTATCAACTTTGTCGGAAACTGTCTTGCTTACGAGAGCAATGGAACCGCCTACAACCCTGAGCTTGTGACTGCCCCAAAGAGCCTCGGACAGCTGTACGACAGCAACTTTGTTAGGCATTGGGACTACTACATCACGGCCGAACGTGTCGCTGTCTTCAGCGGAGTTCTCAACGGTGGGAACGGAAGCTACAGTTATGGTGGCGAGCTCAAGAATCTGCTTTCTGGCATGAATCATACTGTCACTCGCCCCGAAAGTCCTGTGCAGGGTTCTTCTAGCGATCCAAGTGATTATGATCTGTCACCCGATGGTAGCATGGTTGCTTTCCGCACCAAGTCTCCTGATCTTCCCAAGGCGAACTACACCGCTAGCTACATCTACCTTGTTCCATTCGATGGATCCGAGGTCGCCGTGCCAGTCAATGGTCCTGGCACCACCGCCCCCGAGATAGCACAGGGTGCGTCCGGCACTCCTGTTTGGTCACATGATAGCAGCAAGCTGGCCTACACACAACAGGATGGCATCGATTACGAGTCCGACAAGTACAAGCTCTACGTCGCTGAGATTGATGGCATGAACAGTCAAGTTCGCTCGGTCGCTGAAGACTGGGATTCTAGTCCAACTGGTCTCCAGTGGAGCCCAGATGACGCCGACCTTTGGGTCACCTCGGAGCTGCACGCTTCTGTTCGCCTTTGGCTTGTTCCCGAGGACGCGCCAGCCGACTTCACACCAGTCAACTTCACTGGCCCTGACACCGTCCTCTCCGACTTCGCCGTTCTCCCCGATGGCAGCGCTTTCGTGTCAGCAGCAGCTTCGTGGACTAGCCGCATGTTCTACAAGCAGTACCCTGGTCAAGACAAGCATGTCCTCTTCACTGCCAACAAAGCTGATGCTGAGCTCGAGGGCCTCACGTCAGACTCCGTATCAAACTTCTGGGTTACCAACGACGATGGAGACGACATCCAGACTTTCGTCTTCTATCCCACTGACTTCGAACCGAGCAAGAAATACCCTCTCGCATTCATCATCCACGGCGGCCCACAATCTACCCAGGGGAGACAACTGGAGCGTGCGGTGGAACTTGAGGCTTTGGGCTGACCAAGGTTTCGTCGTTACTGCAACTCAGTTCACCGGATCGCCCTCCTACAGCCAGGCCTTTACGGATAAGATCCAGGCAAACTGGGGCGGAACTCCCTACACCGATCTCGTAAAGGTCTTCGAGCACCTCCGCGACAATGTCGACTACGTCGATACCGACCGTGCCATCGCCGCCGGCGCATCATTCGGCTGCTACATGACAAACTGGATCCAAGGCCATGACCTCGGCCGCGAATTCAAAGCCCTCGTCTGCCACGACGGAAAGATAAATCAAGTTGGTTCCTACGCCACCGACGAACTCTGGTTCATCCAGCGCGATAACAACGGTACCGTCTGGAACGAGCGCGAAAACTACGAACTCTGGGACCCTCTTGCTCATTTCGCCAATGCGAGCACGCCGCAGTTCATCATCCACAACGACTTGGATTACCGTGTTGTGCAGGCTGAGGGACTACAGACTTTCAACATCCTGCAGAGTCTGGGTGTGCCCTCGCGCTTTTTGCACTTTCCCGATGAGGGCCATTGGGTTACCGGCAGGCAGAACAGTCTGCTGTGGCATAACTCCATTTTCAACTGGATCAGGTACTATGTTGGATTGGACGAGGAGCTGTCCATGGATGGTGTGATTACGCAATAGAAAAGCGTGTAGACTAGTAGCATAATACGAAAGATCTTGATGCAATGCTAGAACATGGTTTCACTGTAAGAAACGCCATCTGCATGAACATTTCACCCGGGTGTATAAATGGGCATGTTACAATGGCACCACGCCAGGCAGCCGAGAAGAGGAGGATTAATGAATATCAAACATGGTGTGCATGACAGTATGTATTCTACAGGGAGCGCGCACCTAGTCTGAAATAATCGCCTTAACGTACTTACTGCTAGTTAAAGTCACGAATGCTTTAGCTCGCTTTCTGTACAGTGAATCCTTTCTCTAGTTCTCTGGCCGAAATAAATTTCTCAATTGAACAAAGACAGAACCCGTACATCTCTGACCTACAACATATCCACAATAGAATTCTCCAAGTACATCAAGCATATACAGCCTCCTTCGTCGTTCCTTCTCCACAGCATCCAGCAAGTATAAATCAACCCCAAGCAGCAAAACCTGCTCACAGCGTCAAAAAATAAGGCTAGTGTCCTAGCCAGCAGCCTGCGTCAAAGCACGTGTGACCCAATGATGGCAGAGGGGCTGAGGGCTGATGAGACCTTTATGGTGGCTTTGAATGAGAGGATGAGAAGTGCTATGGGGTAAGAATGGATCTCAAGTATGAATGGTGATGAAAAGATGTTAGAGTTTGACTGCCAATGAATGATCACCTCGAAGTGATCTCTGTTGGTGATTGTCAAAGCATTGAGCCCGAATCCAGACTATATATCCACTTGCTTCGGGTGACAACTGCACGTCGTTGTCAAGGGTGCAACGCATCAACGTCAACGCCGGCCCTCATTCCCCACATCTCAGCGACGTTGCACCACGCCATTTGACGTGCCTCGGCTCTTAGAGCCGCTGAAGGGATGCGATACTTGAACTTCATGATGGTCCTATGGGATGTATTTGACGGAATTTTGAGGACCGGAGGCAAAAACAGAAAACACTTGGAGGCCTGGCGTTTCAGAATAAGCAAGGGACAATATTTTCGGTCCACCCCAAAGATCAGTTGCAAGGAGATAAGACTAGATCGAAGCAAAACACAGCTACACAAGTATATACTATTATTGCGATTTAAGAGGGATGACCTAATTAGTCAAGAATTCTTCATGTTATTATCTACTGTAAACATTTTAGAAGTAGGTTTAACCATAGAAAGCTCCTAGATTAACTGACTTATTACTGTCTAATCTTAAGAGTAGACTAGAAAGCGTTTAAAGTAGATCAAAAATGGTTTCCATATATGTATAAGCTGATTCCGCTACGATAAGTGGTCTTATCCTATCTATGCAGAAGATGCGTTCCGTCGCCAGAAACCGGGCGCTTTGTCGAAATCTTCCTCCCAACGCATGAGTGGCGGCCTTACATACAACTCCGGCCAGAAGTCATCCTCCTGCAACTGATCCTGAACATCCACATAGTCACTGGTGTCGATGTACATCCAACCTACATCTTCATGGTCATCATTTGTTTCTCCGCCCTCCCAGTCAAATTTCTCGTCTTCTTCGTCTTCCTCGGCTTCGTCTTCTTCACTATCGGGCGCCCAGTCTCTCTTGACGAGCTTGAATACGGGCTTGCCCATCATATCGACTGATTCGACGCAGATGTCGTCAACAAGAAGACAAAAATTATAGCGCGATCCAGCGTGGTGCAGATAACCTGTGCTGCCGGATGCTCCAGTTATTTCGTCCTTGGTTGCGAGCTCGCGGTCGGCACGCCAGTTACGTTGTAGCTCACCTACGGCCCAGCTATCGAACTGCTCGCGGATCTTCTCGGGACCTGCTCTTTCGAATCTGGACTGATCATCCATCACTACCAACTCATGTCTTGCAAGAAGGCCTGTTTGAGCCTGATATACTGCTAGTGATGACTCGATGTCTTGGCGGAGCACAGAGAGTATACGATGCCAAGCCGCGTCGTCATTGTACGAGGCACGGTACACGACCAAACCCCAAGGCGCGTCTGGCTTGAGGATATTGAACAAGTCGTTCAACACCCTCAGGGGCCCAGCCGTTTCTGTCAGGACCTCTGCGCTATAAGCCTGGAACAATTCTCTGCTCACGGGATGCGCCCTGGCAGCCGCCTCGTGAGCAGCATTGACCTTGTCGGGATCGAACTCTGACTTTGTAATAACGGCCAAAGCCTTGTCAAGATGATCCATGTGAGCCCGAATGCGGGCTCTTTCCGCATCCGTAAGTGGTTGCGCCATGGAAGGGGCTCTCTGGGTTGACCGGGCACGGTGGTGGTGGTGGTGAAGTGAGAGGCTGAAGAACGAGCGACTGGAGGATTGGAAAAGACTCTTGCTCACTGTGATTGCGAGGTTTGGACGTATAGTACCCCTCAACGAGATGAGCATGCGGACTTCGATGAGATACGCAGAAATATGGATTGAAGAGTGAGCGGAGAGGAGGTGGAGGGCGGGTTATTATACAGCAGTAATGCTGGTCAAGTGTTCCCCTATCTAGGTAGTAAGCTAGCCACATTACTGTACTGTACCGGTACCGTGGTAAGCTGGCCGCCCCACCTATCCTCACCCAACGTCACGCACAATAGATTTACAATAACACAATAAAACGAGCTAAGATTTCAACATACATTATTCAACTTAATATCAAGCCTAAGTATATTCACAAGCCTAATACTTTATATACATTGTCAGCGTAGTTCAACCATGTTACCATACAATACATAATTACAATATCTACCGATCCCTAACCCAAAGACGCATCTAATATATTTAAGAGCCTGATGGGTCTTGCCACTTCAGATTACTCACCCTATTGGCGTAGTATTCGCATGTATACCGCAACTGAGAAAGGTGAGCGGGCATAGAAGTGCCAAGCCCGGCTGTTGCAAGATTGAACTTAACATGATTGTTCACCGTAACGACAAAAATGTGGGCTTTACTCGATACAGCCTTCTTGTATGCAGGCATGAACTCATCAAAGATGGCCTTGATGCCCTTGAGCTCGGGCATGTGGTTTTCCATGTTGGTGATCTCTTGCGTGATGGCATGGAGTGCCTTGCGCTCCACAATCTCAGCGGTAGCATCGTTTATGTAGTCAAAGACTGAGAAGACACTCTTGAGCACCGTTTCAATCCTCACGGCGCTGGCCTGGTCGCCCTTCAGGGCCGCGGCGATGTTTATCTTAAGCTTGTTTTCGGCCATGGGGTTGTTAAGGCTAAAGAGCTGCCCCTTTACCCCGTTGACGTCCGATCTGACAAGGAGCAGATTTTCCATATTGCCCCAGTCACCAAGAACCGTCATGAGGCGGTCGGATGGCGTGTTGGAAGGCGGCAAATACTTGTAGGGCACTCCCTTCAGGCCGGAAACCGCATCGTAAAAAGTGTTGAGGGCAATACCAGTGGCGTACTGCTTATTCCAGCCGGCCAGGAGGAGCGCCTCGTTCAAAATTGGGGTTTGTAGCTTGAGCTGACCGGTGATGCTGGGCAAGAGCCCTGTGACGCAGGTCTTGAGGAAGATCTTGGGAAGCTGCAGCTCGAAGAAATGCTCTGTTTGGAATTTTGTTTTGGGGAGATTTGCTTTCTTGAGAAAAGTAAGCGCGGGAGAGGTACAGATGGCGGATACTGTATCGTATCCTCCTTTGACTAGCATGTTTGCCAGCCCAGTTCTGGCGCGAAAGAGATAGTCTCGCCGGTTGCCTGGAGGGTAGGGTCGGGAGGAATACACAAGAGCACCGACGGCAGCCGTCATTTTGATAGTGAACTCGCGTGGTTCGCCGGGCCTGGTCTTGCCCGCGCGCTTGTCAAGCTCGCTAAGATACTCGGATTCGTTGTCATCAGTGTCATCGTCACCGCTGTCACCCACGGACAATGCCCTCCGGGTCACACTACTGATCGCGTCGCCAGCGCTGTCATCGCACAGGGACTCGTCATCGGCGCAGATGTCAGTGTCGCAAAAGCCTTCCTTCAGAGCGTCGGCGGAGGGCGTGCAGCAGAGCGACTTGTTCCGGTGCCAGTTGCAGGAGCCGTCGTCACCCGTATCTCCTCGCACGTTGGTCCACAGCGTCACCTCTGACGGTTCACACGAGTTCTCGGCGCAGTCTCCCTTGCCGACCCAGCGGCATTTTCTGAGCGGGATGGGATACTTCTTCTTACAGCAGTACTTGTAGCCGTGGCAAAAGATGCTCGCGTAACCCCAGCGATCATACGCGTACGCCACCTCTGCCTCGTCGCTTTTACAGTCGCTGCCGCACTTTTTCGTCCAGCTACAGTGCTCAGTGAGGCTCTCGAACTGCGTGGACTTGCAGCAAAACGCCTTTCCGCCGCGGTTGCACCGGCTCTTTCCCGAGGACTCGCTCTTCGGACCACCGCCCCAGCTGGAGCCCGTGACCTTGACTTCTCCATCGTGGCATCGGCCGTTACAGTCTTTCCCTGAGCCTCGCCACGTGCATTCCGTCATTGTATGTCCTTGGGGACAGCAAATGGCCTTTCCGCATCGCGTCTCGTCCTTCTCCGAGCATTTTTCGCCATCCCAGTCGGAGCCGATCTTGCCAAAGCCGATCTTGCATTGATCTCCACGCTTGTCCGTCTTGTAGCACTTCTGGCCAAGGCTGACATCAACATCGGCCAAGGTAACCGGCAACTGGGTCAGCAGTGCTTTGGCCGACGATTTGAGCTCCTTCTTTCCAGTAAAGGCCTTGTGTGCGGAGAATTCATAGTCATCTGCAAGAGTTAGTGACCTGATACGTGACACGAACCGAACTTGATGGAGGCCTCTTACCCAGATCTGATGCCCAGATGAGCGAACCCGCGAAACCGACACTGTCAGCCCATTTAACCTTTTGGCCGAAGGTATCGGCGTCGTCATAAGAAATCCACTGGTCGTTGTCCCATGTCATGTACTTGACGGCAGCTTCTTTATCGTGGACAGGCGTCATGCCTCGCTTCTTGTTCTTGCTGATGATGTCTTGGATCTCATAATGAGCAAGGTCTAGCGATATAGGGCGTCAGTATGTGGCAATATCACACAGCATGAGACCGACTTACATCCGCTCGTGCCTGTACAAACACCCGGCTTCGCGCCACTGGAGAATGCGCAGCCTGGACTTGTACAACTTGGGTCGGCCAGGGTAAAGGCGCGCCCGTAGAATCCAAAGCCAAGCGAAAGCTTAGAAGGGGGGATGTTAACGCGCCAGAAGAGCTCCACCGCCATCTTGATCTCGGTAAGGTTGGTATGGCCCTGTACAATAGCGCCTATAGGGTTGGAACTGTCCCACACACCATGCAAGTCGTAGGACATCTTCAAACAGGCAAAGTCAGTCGTGACTCTTGACGGATTTTGGCGAAGCAACCTACAATGTTGATCCAGTCGACGTGTTTGATCATGCCAGGCAGATCAAACCAACGAAGGTACCAAAACGACGATGGCGCAGTGAATGTAATTCCGAGCTTGCGGCCCGAGTTGTCAAAAGCCTTGCGCAGAGTCTCCACCAAGAGCACGTAGTTCTTAGTATCATCCTCCTTGCCGCCACGATCTGGCGCGCCGGGATACTCCCAATCAAGATCCACGCCATCGTATCCGTAAGTATCGAGAAATTTGAGTAGGTTACTGGCAAACTTGTCGCGGTTGGACGAGCTTCGCGCAATATTGCCAAAGACTGGCTGCGTGGCTGTGTCATTGTCCGAAAAGGTCCAACCGCCCAGACTAACAAAGAGCTGTAGCTTTGGATTGGATAACTTCAAACTCGCCATGTCCTCAAACGTCTTTGCAGGCGTGGCCGCATCCATGGTGGTGATCTCAAAGGATTTAGGGTCGATATAAGCAAAAGCGTAGTTGACATGGGTTAGGCCGTCGACTAGTGGTTTATTAGTCAAGACAGTCAATGGGCACCAAAAGACGAAGAGGATGAAACATACCTGGAAGGTCGCTTGCCTTGGTTTGATGGCACTTGGAGCGATCGTTCCATGCTTCGTAGTAACCAATGACTGTAGATAGCGATGAGCACATGCGCGCAGCCATAAGGGGAACACCATTGTACCTTTGGCCAGCGTGTTGCCCTTCCCACCACCTGGTGGCTTTGGATGCTCCACGCAGTTGGACTGGCACTTTCCAGTGCAAAAGTCTATGTCATGTCAGCAACCCGGACTCGAATCCAGCAGGAACATCGAGATCTACCACTTACTCTTGGTGGTGCCACAAAAGCCGTGCACGGAGCAGCATACATTCAGTGGGCAGTTCTTATCCTTTGGCACGGCATATTGGCCACACTCGGCGTGGGCATCACAGTTGCTTGTGCAGCCGTCGCCACAGTACGTTGGACCATAGCCGCACCAGCCGTCCTCTGCTCAGGTAATCAGTAGGTTTTTTGCGAGCGAGAGAAGAGAGAAAGGGTGGTTCTTTCATACTTCCACAGCAGGCACGATTTCCACAAGGCCCTATAATGATCCAGTCAGCCAAGGGCAAAAGGATGAGCATGGGAGTACAAACTTCCAGGGCCACAGGTGAAGTCCTCTCTCTTGAATATGGCCGCTGTCGCCTCTTGATTCGCAACGGCACGGCGTTCCAACGCATGGAATCGTCTGTGGGTGGAAGACGCCGAGTGACTATGTCCAGCTGCAACATTGGCGATCAAGGCCAGCACAAGCGGCACAAACTGAGCAGGCCGCATGATTGCAACAAATGTATCAGAACAGGGCCTGGCTGTGGACAAGAAACTCAGGGAAGCGTATGTATACGAGAGAAATCTACCCCTACGGGAAACATATTGAAAAAATTGGAGGCCATTCTGGCGGTATAAATGGACCCCCTGAAGTCTTACGCCCTTTGGTCACAGTACTCACTCTATGTATATTGGATGCCATTACACCAGGCATATGTTTGTATTCAGGGTAGATTAAACGACTCCTTGTGGGCAGGTTTTGAACTTTTGCCGTCTTCATGTTTAGGTCAAATATTTCATATGCCTACCCAGGTAGGTCGTCAACTTTACCGGACGCTAGGCTCGCTAAAGCCCGGATAAGCTAGTGAAACGACCCCATTTCGATCCGCAGCGCGGTCCCGCTGTCTGCAGGGCCCTTTAGCCTTATGAGTTGAACACCGACTGAGCGGGTGATGGTGTATTGGTAATGCCGACCCCTGCAGTAGCGCCCAGCCAAGACCAAGATTAGGACGCCTTGGGCCTCATGTAGTGATCGTCTTACAAAATGATCCATATGATATTTGTAGAGTGTGTATGATTAGTGTTTATGTAGTGATCGTGCTACGAAATTCCCATGTGCTATTTGTAGTGCATTTACGATCAGTAGCGGGCCATGAGCCAAAACTAGGGGTATAAGGGGATAAGAATATGATAGGTTTGTAGGATGCGGGAATATGTCTGTTGGTGCAAAACCGTAACAGAAAAGCAGCGGCAGGGTACAATAACACGTTTTGATTAATTGATCAATAGTAGTTGAACGCCCCTTTTACAGTCTCTCAGGATTGTTCGGCCGGGTACCGCCCAAGGTTTACAGCGTCCACAATCATACGTTTTAGCATCCCACAATACTCTATTTCTACTCTTGGCTTCGCCTTGCAGCCCCTGACTCGCCTAAGCTCATATTGGCTACATTTATCGGGCATATATCATACAGCCTGTAGGAAGATCACTACACACGCCCTCAATATAGAATCTATAAGTTTTCGCACAAGGCGGGCCTCGTTCGAGCCGGCTGCAGCTGTTACCATATACTCGCCACCGTAGTGTTGGAAAACTAAGTGTTTATTGCCACCGTGCATACTCGTCCCAACCAGTCGTCGTCGTTGGAGATGAAGGTGCTATCCCAACCTATGGAGGCAGTCGAGATATGGATGTTCACCACCCATTTGCGACTACAATAGCAGGACTAGCGTTTAGATTATGTATTGGTTTCTTGCAGGCTTCTCCTCCAGAACATCTTGTACATTACCATGCACCGTCGTCTCTGACTCTTCAACCATAAACAATGATGATCTTGTTGTCCAGAGCGTTGGCAGCTCTGCTGCTTGCATCTCATTGCGTCGCCCAACAGGTGCCAGGCAACATTGTTTCTTACGACAACTTGGGGTTGAGCAGCGCATGCTTCGATGCAGTCAACAGCACCGTCTCGGCCTGTCCAGCATGGATACTCGGCCACACTGGCTTGTATGTTCCCGAAGAAACTGCATTATCTTGAGACCTCTGTTCCCAGCTTACGATGGCTTGTTCTAGCGAAGACGCGAGCTTCGATATTCTCGAGGCCACTCAGCTCAATGAACTGTGTGGCACCTCTTGCCAAACCGACCTGGCCAGTCTCCGGCAGCGAGTCGCATCCGCCTGCACGCAAAAAAACGGATGTGATGGTTCCAGATGATGGCATTGCCTATCCGGGTGAGTCGTTTTGCCGTTAGAATTATCTTCTGCCGACGACCAAATCTAATTGTTGAGAAGCCACCTTCATCATTGACCGCTTACTTTACGCTGCGAGCTTATCATGCCTCAGGGACTCGTGAGTACTGAGTATCCCCGAGAGTCCTACAGTCTTATGCTGACGATACCATAGTTCCTCCAGCGAGTACTGCGACGTGGTAGTTGCGGGCTGGATGGACAACGATAAGCCCTATACCAAGGAACAAGAGTGCTCCTCATGCCAGCTGGAAATTCAGGCCAAGCAACTCGGTTCGCAGTTCGGCTATGACGAAATGGCGGCCTCTGACTACGCCTCGATCACGTCCAGCTGTGCCATTACCAAGTATGCCTACGCAAAGCCTACTGGTTATGCTATCAACTCTACCTCAGCAATTCCATCCAAGCCATCATGCAACACTGGCAAAGCTTACACGATTCGAGAGGACGACTCGTGCAACTCGATTGCCGAGACACAGGGCGTCTCGACTCCAGCCCTCATCAATCTCAACAATATTGACGCGGGCTGCGATGGGATGCCTCCTGTTGGTACGAATATCTGCCTTCCGTTGTCTTGCACAATCTACCAAATCGAGATCGGTGACTCGTGTGGGTCAATTGTTGCGCAAAACAATATAACCATGGCTCAGTTCCTGGCGTGGAATCCTGCTATCAGTGCTGGCTGTACCAATCTTGGCTCCTGGAGAGGCCGTTTCCTCTGCACGAGCTCGCCCCTGGGAACCGCCGCGGTTTCTGATGGTGACTCAGCCACGACCGAGGCTCCCAGGCCGACTGATGCTAAGCAGGACTCAAACAAGCACTGCGGCAAGTGGTACTTTATCGTGAAAGGCGATACGTGCGCATCTCTCTCGGTTGCGTTCACGATCACACTGGACGACTTTTACTTCCCTCAACCCAAACGTCGACAACAAGTGCAGTAACCTCTGGCTGGATACTTCCTACTGCG
Source organism: Alternaria brassicae (assembly GCA_004936725.1). NCBI lineage: Eukaryota > Fungi > Ascomycota > Dothideomycetes > Pleosporales > Pleosporaceae > Alternaria > Alternaria brassicae. The sequence goes on along the minus strand of CM016505.1, from coordinate 389,321 downwards.
TAAAGCCCGTGGGGAACATTCAGACCTACCCTGACTACCCCATCAAGGTGCCCTCAACGTCGTTCCCCCGACCCGCGGAGCCTACACAGGAGCCTGTGCCTTCGTTTAGCCCTCCCCAGCTCAACTCTCGTGCGCCTGATACGATCGATAATTGTGACGACTATGTGAGCGCATGGCCACAAAACATCATTGCCGCAACCCCCGAGTGGAATTCCTGCGATTATTGGGCCAGCATTGCGGACGTAAGTGTTGTCCAGCTGCTGCGATGGAACCCCAGTTTGAAACAGGACGACTGCGTCTTCCTCGAACAGTACAGCTACTGCATCCTGAAAAAAGACGACATGAATGGTAAGTGTCCTTTCCACAAAATCTTGCATAACTCAGCGCACTGATATCAATATCTTCGGCAGATGACCCGGCGACGGCTGAGCCTTCAACCACCACCAAGGCATCAACTACCTCGACCGCCAAGCCAACCGCCTCGAGCACTGGCTCTCCATCGATAGACAGTCTGTGTGGCGCAAACGGCAAGACTTGCCTTGGTTCCAGATTCGGTGACTGCTGTTCGTCTAGCGGGTATTGTGGTAGCACTAGTGCATACTGCGGTGCTGGGTGCCAGAGCGGCTTTGGTGTCTGCTCGTCGGGATCTGGCTACATCTCGACTGATGGACTCTGCGGGACCAATGGCATGACGTGCAAGGGAAGTGGGTATGGCGACTGCTGCTCAGCTTACGGGTACTGTGGTGTCACTGCTGGCCACTGCGATACGCAACAGGGTTGTCAAAAAGCGTTTGGTGACTGCTCCCCAGGGTCTGGCAACTAATCAGCTAGCCGAGCGATTTTGTCTATACTTAACAAGCTGTTGGGATAGTCTTGTTCGCTTTGTGTATGCTGAAAGATATTAGAGACCCTAAGAGGGTTAATAATGTTAGTCCAAGCGTGTCGGAACGGCCGGTGTAACAGAAAGTTTTCTCTTCCGGACCTTCATATTGTCCCTAGTGTTGCTAAAGACAACCAGGGGCAGTGTGCATCTATTCTTTAGCTCGTGTTTTTTTAATACATCAGTATCCAACGCTGAAAAAAGCTTTATTAGCTATACTGTTAGCTAACCTCTCTATAGACAATTCACACAAGGATGAAACCTCCGCACGATCGTGCAGAAGCTTTGAACTCAGTCTCGACTGATCTTGCTAATCTTTAGGCTACACTTCGAGGCGTTTCAGACAGCGAGTTCAGCCTCCGCCTTAGCCTGTTCGCGTCCGTTGTCTTCCCGCTTACCTTGCTCGCTTATATCTTCAGCACTGGCGACGATTTTCGTCCTGGTAAATCACAGTTCTGGAAGCTCTAGGTTACTGGCTTACCAAGTTTTGTAGCAGTCATACTTAGACTAGTGTACAAGAGACATCCTTGGGCAGTATGTATCGATATATGTGAGTATGCAAGACCATAGGTCGAGTACTGTAAGCCGGTGAGACCTAAGGAAGAGGAAGTTGCGCAGAAACGAGCTAAGAACAACATGAGAAAGCCGAAAATGAACGAGAATGGATCAGCTAAAAAGGTATCAACGAAGAGGAGAGTATATCAAGGATATAGGGACGAAGAATATGTTGTCTGCTTAATTAACATAGAGTGAAAATTTTGGAAGTGCAACGCTCAAGTGGTATCGTTGCGTCGCCAACTGTACAGCCTAGTACCCTCATTCCCGCATCATCGCCGCAATCGCTTCAAGCTGCTCTTTCTTCCATCTTTGCGAGATGCTAGCATGCGTATCGTCCTCTACTCTCAGCAGAACCCTTCCATCATCACCACCCAATCTCGCAGCAATCTGCACTCCATGATTGGCGGGCACTAAACAATCGTCCTTGCCATACCATAATTGCGCCGGCAAATCCTTCCTGATATCTTCGATCCGGAAACCCCAATCACGACACAACACCTTTCCATCCAAAGCTATCCCGTCGAAACCTTGCGCTCTCGCTTCGCGGGTCGATCGCACTACCAGGCGAATGACGTCTTCATCCGCCGTGATATCACGATCTCTCAAATCCTTCATTGCGGCAAGGTTCAAGGGAGACAGCGCACGCTCAAGACGCTGCTCGTCGGTCAAATCCATTCGGCCGAAAGCATAGCGGTCGAAATACCATTTCATGAGGAACACAGGAGCGTACTTCCATGCGTACGGGAAGCCCAGCTGGTGCATGAAGTCTGCTCCTTTCATGCCGATATTTAGCGGTCCAAGTCCTCATACAATGGATGTGCATTTCAGCTTCGACGGAGAAAGCGATGCTGCGCAAGCGAGAACGTAAGGGCCGCCTCCCGATGCGCCCAGTATGGAGTAGGATTCCAGTTGCAGATGTTCGACTAGACTCTGGACATCTTTTAGACAGTTGAGCAACGTACGTTGGGGATGTGGTGTGCTCTAGCCTATACCAGGCCTATCCACTGCGATTATTCTCAATCCTAGCTCGAGGCCAAGATTATGATAGAAGGCGGCTTCGAGACGAGAGCCTGGCAGACTGTGGTGGTAGGTAATGGCATGACCGTTAGGCGAGCCGTACTGTGCGTAGCCTAGTCTGCGGCCGTCCCGTAGGGTAAGGGTGTGTGAACTATCGTTGCCTATGGGGTAGCGACACTCGTGGAATTCTCCTGAGTTAGTATCAGATCTTTTGTGTTTGGTCGCGGTCATTTTCCGTGATCTGGCGGTATGAATTCACGATCTGGATTGAACGATAAGGCGTTGTAGAATGCGATATCTTCCACTCAAGCTGGATCACTGAGTCTGGTTCCATAGAAAAAGCTGCGAGAATAGAATGAGAGTTTATTGACGTTCTGTTTGATGAGAAGAAGTTCTGTCGGTTTTGTCGGACAACCGACCAACAGCATCAGGTGCTATGCTTACAGTACTCCGACTCTCCCCGCAGTACCTTTGTTCGAGCCAGGCAACAGCAGACTGTCACCAATGATCACGAAGAACTGTAAATAGTATTCCTCTTTTTCTCGAGGAGCGCAATATATCTACGACCCGGTTTCTTCCCCCAGCTAGGATTGATCAGTTGCAGCCTATTGCGATGGGGTATACCTCTCCGTTACTGACACATGCAACAAGAGTTCTGCCTCTCATCTTGCCATCGGCAGAAATGAAAATAACGACGCTCCGGCCTCTCAAGACGTCTATAAATCAGGGACCATACATCAACATCTCGCGGAATTTAGCATGTGAACTACATCGCGACTGGAAAGAGGTATCTTGCCGTCTCCAAAGATAATGTGCTTCCGTTCTTGCTTCATCACTTAGATCTCGAAAAGTGAAGCGAGTACCTCACCACCCAAGTGTCATTTGGGAATCATACTACATGCTCGCTCACATCCACATACCTTACAATGCCACATAGACCCAAACTGTCCGCACTTTCGCCCATGTACCAGATCCTCCGCAGCGTGATCTCAGATAAGCTCGAATACACTAACTAGTCAGGTGCATGCATGCTATGCAGTCATCAGGCCATATCAGCATCAAAAGTCCTGTAAGAACTCGATGCTGTGTTACTTTTCCACTTCCGCAGCGACATGCCACACACCGCTCAGTCCAGACAGGCACACACGCTACGGAATGCGCGATCCTGTAACTGTGTCTTAGTATCGCACCTAAATTTTCGTCGTGAAAAGAAGACGGCAGTATGTTACCGAACAACATAATCAGGAGCCAAGAATCGGACGTTACAGATTTGCCAACAAAAGAAAATAAAAATAATGCTGTAGGGGTCTTGCCGGTATGAAGTTCCGAGGGCGAGGCTTTTGGCCCCAGTAAACAAGCACTGATACAAGCACCAAAAAGCCCATTGTCCTTTCTATGACGACTCGACCACGTCAACGGGGAATAAATGCTCAATTGTCGAAAAAAGCGTTTTTGGAGCCCACGGCCCGAGATGAGCAGAATCCACGAGGCAGTTAGGTGATGCATGGATCAGTAATCTCTGTAATGGCCATCCGTGCCTATCCCAGTACCCACGCGCTTACGCAGATCTCATCAAAGGAAAGTGAGGCTCAACGTTGCAATGTGTAGATTACCTCTTCCTTTGTGGTACATGGCCAACGACTCGCGGATCAAGCTCTCAATCAAGCCGACCTGTCGATTAGGGAGATACTGCATCTGATACTCGGTGTAGATCAGTCGCCCTCATTGCCTCAGACCATAAGGAGCAGTGGCATTCTCGGCGCTGAGCGCTTCGCTGCATACGTGCAATCCCGGCCATCCCGCTGTGCGACGTAACATTCCCGACGATCGTATCCCGGTTCGGACGGCTCGGTCTAGAAGAATTCGTCCCGACGGCCTGTCATTCCGGGCTATCGGGATACGTGGTGCGCGGCTCTAACACAGGGTGCGAGTCATACTGTAGTACGGAACGAATGGTTGGTGGAAGCCATCCAACTCAACCACGTAAAGGTACTATGTAGATATCAGGCTAGACTTTTGGCGTAAATTGCGGGCCGTAGCGTGGGATCGTTGCTTTGTGTGCTTTGCAGGTCCAGACAAACTTGTTAGCATGGTGGGTCGAGGCTAGATTCACTTAGATCCATCCTTTTCCCTCCAGGAATGTCTCATCCAATCACGTATCTAAGGAAAGACGAGGCTGTGACGCCCCTGCGCATGTCGTGAAGCTGCTGCAAGTACCGGGTATCTGGGCGAGACGTGAAAATCAAGACGAACTGCCGAGGTAGCCTCATTATCGAAACTACTACGAGAACATGCAAACCAGGTAATCGGGTCAGACGTGACAAATGACATTCAAGGGCGCATGTATCGGGACCGTCACGACCACAACGCCGCGTATGCGCTACTGTACGTACTCGAAGGACAAAACGGAGAAAAGCGAAGTGTGGATGCTGAGAGTTTTGGTAGGGGTATATCGCATCGGTCACTTCCATAACGCCATGGTGAACCAAGATCCCGGGACGTGAGATAGGAGATATCCTAGGATGACTGCCGATTCGCGTTGAATATTCTCCCGTATTGCCCATTTGCGACGCCGAACATACATAGCTTTTATAATCGCTTTATGCAAAGTGCCTTGTGTAGTGTCCTGCCCCTTACCCCCTCCACTACCTAAAGCCCTCCCCATCCGTGTATGTACCCAAATTATCTATATTTATGCTCTCCGCCAGAGGCATAAGCGGGGACAAAGGACCCATAGCCAACGGATGTATAGCGACGGGGTATCTCATATGCGCCTGTTCCCCAAGGAACATGCCATTAGTGGTCGGGGGATATCCGTGTGCGACTTCAGCAATGCTTGACATCGGTAAACTCACTGCAGGCCTAGAGACGCGGTGGTTGTATGGACTTAGATCCGAGCCGTGAGAGGAGTACTGCAACGTGTGGAAGGGCGTGTTTCGCGATGGTGGCGCTGTTGTTCTATCATCCTCACTTGGCGAAGAGTAGTGCGGTCTCAAGAGTGGCGGTTGCGCGTTGATCGGAGGGTATCTCGGACGGGAGTTGTTTTTGTGCAGACCATGTGATTCGTCTCGTGGGTCACTCCATGCGGAAGGTGGGATTTCGTGCCCCTGGATCCCGTCCGATCCTTCAACAACACAGCCGTGATGCCAAAACATATCATTCTTCGAATCTGCTGATGCTGCAACTCTCTGTAGTTCGTTGTGTAAACGAAGCGCAATAGATCGGTCATCTCCGCTGGAGGTCTGCCATTCATGAAGATCCATGGTATCTCTTCGGTCGTGTCCATGCAACATGGAAAAGTCGGTGGGCGATGCTGGAGCCGTGTAACCATGTAGCTGCATGTGATCGTCCTCAATCCGTGCCACATATCGTGTGATCGATGGTTGCAACGTACTCGATCTGTGTAGACCCTGCATGACTTCCGCAGATTGTGAACTCTGAGGATTTTCCTTGGATGATGCTATTTCCTTCTGCTCTGTCGTATAGACACATGGTGGCTCTTGTTGCTGTCCTCCGGACTGGGTTGAGGTATGGGAATCACCCCAGGTTTTTGGAGCAAGGACTTCGTTTGCGGGAGCTTGTTGACCAGGGTCTTCGAGCAAGAACATTCCAGTGTGCCCCATAACCGTGTCAGTCCTACAAAAACTTCGCGGCGCTTCACTTTTGCCTGCTCCTTGCACTCTTGTGTTCCCCTGTCTCCGCTCCAGATCGCCAGACGGTTGTGTAACGACTCTACGTAGCTCTTGCACAGCCCAGCTGATCTTCTTTACCGCTCGCCCGGCAAGCCTGTGCACATTGTTGTCGTGAAGATCTTTGAAGACAACGAACGCTTGCTCCGCTTTCATGGCACCGACGGTAATCGACCGGCATTCTATTGCGTCCAATAGGAGGATCATGCAACTACTGAAGGCTTGTTGCGCTAGAAGCCAATCAATCAACGCTGCTGGGTCTCGGTGATAGAAAAACATGAAGGCGACAAGAAGAGCTTCCGAAGAAGCAAGTACGAGTGTTCGCCCACGGCGAGCGGCTTGTGTTGAGTATGTATCGTTTAGGGATTCGAAAGAGCACGAGCAGTTGACAGCTTGAAATGATGCCGCAGCATCTCCGCCAATCAGCATGGCTGGTGGAGTGGTGTGCTTTTCTGTCCTCTGTCGATTCAATAGGATGATATACACGTGCGCCTTACAAAAGTACACTACAACACGTGAGCTAATGTAAATGTATGGTTATTTCTCCATCGTCAGCAAAGGATGAAGATGTCTCGGCGTTCAACGTAGCCATAACCCTGGTTTGTGTCCAGTGCTTCCACATGGGGTATGAGCACTGTATGTGAAAGGATTGTCTTTGACCGAGAAGACCAGAGTGATGGCATGAGGGTGTATGACGTACCAGTAGCTATGGCGTATAGATCCGGCAAGATGGTCTCGGGGTGCATCCAGGTGTCATTGAACTGTAGCATTTCAGGCACTGTATCCAGGAGTCTTCGGAGTGCGTCTGTGAGCTCATCGGTCCTGGCACTTGTCAATTGGCCGCTACTCATTATTTGCCTGGCCAGTACGGTGAACTGATGCGTGAACTCGCCAAAACGCAGCAGGACCGGATCGGTCGTCAGCTCGATTGGCCATGGATTATCTCCGATGCCACTTATTCCCAGAGGTCTCCCAAGCGTCATGGATATTTGCTCATCCAGGTGTAACATATGCCACCACACCTTTTGTCGTACTGCGCAGTCCTTTTCGTTGATAGGGGCAGGATTGAGATACTTCGGGTGACGATGAAGACCAATTGAGTGGGCGAGACGAATAGTTGTACCGAACAACGTGTATGCATCTAACAATCTTCCATCATCAGTCAGGTAACTTCCGATCATGAGAAGCGTCTGGATTGCTGAGAGTGAGGGCTTGTGTGTGAAAGAGGACAGGCGTAAAGCTTGCATTCCTGCTGCGACTGGATCGAAAACATTAGTTCGAACTTCAGCTGTCCACGATAGACTCACTATAGACGTTCCCTTTCTGCGTTTCAACTTCGATGACCTTTGCATCCCATCGTCCTCCACTTTTATCCCAAGTTGAGTGTTGTGCGCCCAGCGCAATAAGCCCAAAGAGCAACGCTAAGGTAGTTGCACAGACCTCGGAGTTCTTTCTAGCATCGGATAAAAAGTGCTCTATCTCACTGATCGTCATCTCCACAGGCACTTGGTGGACACGTCTTTGGAAAGCGTTCGAGTATTCCAGAAGCTCTTCTTTTACAGGTAAACAGCTTAATAACTGTGGAAAGCATTCGTCTGGTGCGGCACTGAATAGCGTCGGGAAGGGATATGTTGGCGAATTGCGGAACATGTTCGAGCTATGAGGCGTCGTGTAGGATAACGGCAAGGAGCTGGTATCCGCCGAAGTGAACTACCGATATCAGTCTAGTGTCTAGGCTTGCTTAAACAGGTATACATACATCGCTGACCACAGTAGCTAGCCCAGGCGAGCCAAAGTAAATGCTATCTTGCCAGCCAGAAGTCTGAAAGCGTTTCTGCTTTGTCACGCGCCGTCTGTGTGACGGAGCAGTCCCGTTACTGGAGAGGGTCGGGGGAGACTTCGCGGCCCGGTCCATCGTCATCTATCGGGATTTGGCAGGCGCGCAGTCGTTCTTTGAGGCGCAGATTCTCGATACGTAATTTACGAAGCTCGTAACTCTGTTGAATCGGGACGTAGTTGCCATCCTCGGCGATGAAGTGACAGTCGCGTGGAGAGCCACGAGCACAACAGGCCGAGCATGGCTTTGTACGATCACACTTGACCTTTCGCTCTCTGCATTTCGTGCACGAGAGCAATTGACGTGGCTGTTGAGGCTGCTGCTTTCTTCGGTTGTTGTCGGCTGCACCTGGAGATGGATCTTGCGCGGTATGTACACGCTCGTATGGGATCTCTGCCATAGTAGAGTAAAACTAGGCCGCTATGCTGTACCGAATACTAGCAAGAACTAGACAAGGAGGTACTTTAAAGATGTTACAATTGTCGAATAAGTGTAGTAGATGAAATGGCACATGTCGAGTCAGACCCATGGATATTGTCGGATCGTGTTAACCCCGGACTCAAGTTATCTTTTATGTAGGAACATCATCTCAGATATTACCTCTAGCTAGCAGCCGTGATAAGTTGACACGGATCCAAGGCCTCGTTTCAGCAAAGGAACCTCCGATCCATTGGAAAGCAAAGAAGCGCTAACGACAGATATGCTAGGCTTTCACCAGAGTTTGGGCTGACGGATTGGGGGTATTGCAGTGCGCTTACGCTAACACTCACAGAATTTCGAGGCGCAGTTGTACAAAAGATATCGCCAAGTGGATGGGAAGGGGCCATCGGAACATTACAGGATGCTTGACACGGCACACGGATCTAACGCACCTGTCAAGGGCCCGAGCCTCTGGATTTCCTATCCCTCTCTACCCACGCGCACTGAGCATAAAAAACGAACCGGTTTGCTTGCCGGGTAGATCTCTCGTTTCCATAACTGAGCGGAGAACACGATCTTGGCACTACAGATCTACATCTATATTGGTTGTCCGTAGCAAGTGCATGCGTGGCTGAAAATGGCTGACAGGGGCGTGCGTTGGTACGCCTCCACTGCTCTAAGCCTTCATTGGCCAGTTCTTGTTGCCATGGGCGTTACTACTGAATGCTGTCTTCTTTATTCCGCAGCAAGGTTGCTGCGAATACAAGGCTGGTAATTTGGAATCGGATGGACTGTTGAGAGTTATCTGCAACGATGGAGCGCACATCCCATGCTGTAGTACCAAAACGCCTCGTTTCGCCACCACCGGAAGATGTAGCTGTTCGCGTGCAATCAGACGGTTCTGCCTATAACATACTTGGCGTTCATCGACGAACGACAACTTTCCGAACGATAGATTCGCACCAAACACACCTGAAGGCGCACTCTCTCGGATAACTTTCTAGAATCGATGCAAGAGGCGGATCGGCTTGACGAAGATCAATCTCGAGAAAAGATCGACCCTTTCAAGCGCCACTTCCCATTCATCACCTGGCTCACAGTCATGACTGCTCAAAAGAGCTTTAAGGCCGTATTCAGGTATATCGCCTTGTGCCTCCCCTTTCCCTTCGCGAACATTGCGAACGCAAAACCTGAATGTATCGGGAAGAGGAGCTTCCTTGTACTTGAAAGCACGAAGGATTGCTTGGGTGACCCAGAACTGCGTAGATTCACGCTTGGCCCTGGATATGATTCGTTCTCGAGGAGAAAGGGTAAGGATAGACTCTTGCATTTGACGCTGGGAGAACGGGAGTATAGACATGGAATCCGCAGTCAATTTGAACTTTCTGCCGGTTTCTGCTTCCCATCGTACAGCCGCCTCGATCTGCCAGTGCGCGATCATATCAGTGAATCGACGAAGGGGGCTTGTGACTTTGATATAGCCAGGAACTCCGATGATGTTATGTGGTAATGGCGAAGAATGTGCAACAGCCATGCCTAGTGATTTGGTCCACCGCGCAGTAAGATCGAGCGGCACCTTTCCATGTTCTTCGTGACAAGACTGAACAAGCTGTTCCAGCTCCTTTGGTTGTAAATCTCCACTTGGTGGTTCGATTGTACCTCTATACATGACGGGTATTTTACGTTCAGTACACCAGGCCGCCGCTGTTTGACCAGCGAGCAGCATCATCTCTTCGGTGATGTTCGTAGGGTCGAAAGAAAACTGCATGTAGCCTTCTGGTATCGAGTTTGTCAACTCGATTATCGGGTCCCCTTGAACAAGACGTGCTCGGTCCAAGGAAGGTGCGTTCCAGCTCAAGCCACCTTGGTCGGCACTCTCGAAGAGACGAGCATTAATCCTCGCAAAAGCAAACCTAACACCGCCAGCAGCTCTGCGATTCGCCCATCGGGCTTGAGCCGCAGTGTAAAGATCACGTAGCTCTTGGAGTTGACTTGAAGCAATGGTCGGTACCGGCCTTTCCGAACCACGCGGCACCTCACCACCGACGACAAGCCTTTGGGTGTTCGTCGTGTTGTGATCACCAAGGAGTGTAGCCACTTCGGATGGTGTGATACTGACGATGTTTTGAATGATGCCGTGCTGAATCTTCGATTCCAGGATGCTGCCAGTACTGTCGATACGGGAGCTGAAGGTGATGACAGGGCGGTTTTTCTCAAGACTGAAGTGTTCTTGGGTAGCCCAGGTGGGAAGCATGGGAAAAAATCGCTCTGGTGTATAGACAGATTCGGTCATGTGAGCAGCGAGACCAGAGAGAGCGTGGGTTTTGTCGAAGAATGCCGTTGGATTAGCTACGTGTACATGGATCCAGAACTCAGAAGATGCGCCTTTGACCCGTTCGATTGATATGCCGTCATCGATCTCATGGGCGCCAGCATCGTCAATGCAGTAGACTGTCGTTGAGCGCCAGTCACGGCGAAGATGTCCCACTTTATCTCGGAAGTCAGGGTTTCTCCGTGTAAGCTCCGATTTATTGTTCAATAGCTCCAGGTTGCGAGACATACGAACAGTGGGAAGCATCAGCTGCTCGTCATAGATGGCGCGATTATCATGGGGCGAAATGACGCCGATCTCCTGTAGAAACAAGAACCCAGTAGCTCTTCTGATGTTACTAAGGGAGTCGTCGTGACTTCCGGCGTCAGCAAAGACATGTGAACCATAGAATTTCGAGGCTGAAATCAAGCTCGTGCAAGCAGATTGAAGGCCAGCCATACCCTTGAACTGATCGGTGAGCACCCATGCTTGCAAAAAGTTGATGATTTGCTTGTCAGTGCTTGTGAATGGCTCTCCCCAGGTGATGTGCAGATTGGAGGACCCGCTCTTCGGCGAGGCGCGCTTACTGGGCCCAAGACCTCCGTAGGTTGGCTCACGTTGCTTTCGACTATTCTCGATAAGCCTGCAGGCTTTCTCAAGGAAATCGATGATGTATGTAACGCCTGCGGTGCGCTGTCGCCTTTCATGCTGGGCACCTGAAAAGCTACTCACGGACAAGGCACAGTACTCGCGATATTCTCGGATCCACTCGTGGACTGTTTCCACAATCTGAACATCAGCCTTCGATCGAATGGCAAAGATATTCGTCAAGCGGTGGTTGCGAGCATCGGAACTGAAGCGAAACTCGTTATGGCCGAGAGCCTTTCGGACTGCTAGAAGTACTGCTGGTGATGACAACCAGGCCGAATCTTCCTGTTTAAACAGTTTCTGAGCGATCTGTGTCAGTGTCATCGTACGTGTCTTGGTCTTGTCTGCCAGGATGTCGTAAGCCGTATCCAGTGTTTTGGCATTCGTTCGATAAATTTTCTCGGCCTCTGCTGTCATCTGTTCGAGAATGGCTACAACAGGAGCAGAAAGCTCTCTAGGAACGTGAACTTCGCCCTTGGGGTTGGCTGAGCCAGGATCTGTGGGGAGGAAGGGAATAAGTGGGTCCAGAAGTGCTGGATCGATGCAGCCTTGTATGGCGAAAGAAACGCGACCAGTGAGCGAGTGTGTCCATCTACCGTTGACGGAGAAGAACTGGCTTTCGTTGTTGATTTGCTGCACGAATACAGCAAGTACAGGTTCGTGATTTGGTTGCGTAAGTTCGACCACGTCGCCGGGCTTCAAGAACAGACCAATAGTGATGACTTCTTCGCCCTCGTCTTCCTGAGCCGCCTCCCACTCGCCTTCTTTTGTGTATTGGTCGGCCTTGAAAGCAGACGACAACTTTGAAAGTCCATTATGTGTGTCGTTGTGTCCGGGATGATTCTCAAATGCTGCGAGCACTTCCTCTGTCGGTCCACCAAATTGGTCTTGCCACTGCTCAAGATGCTCACGAAATGGAAGTCCTTGGGGACGAACAAGGAGAGATGGGTCGGGCGCGGGCGCGGAAGCAGTGGTAAGTGAGGATTCTTGTAAGCGCTGACATGTGTTAAATTGTGACTGTCATACCGGACGTATCACTTACAGTGGCAGCGGCATGGAGCGCCCGCCTATGTATTTGCGAAACTTTTACAGTAGAAATTCCACGAGAACTCTGCGTTTGACGAAAAGCACCTGGCTGGGCCAGCAACCGCCATTGGAATCGCAGACATGCAGCGCCTGCAAACCGCTGAAGTTGGGCATGCATTTTGAGGCAGATGGCGAATGATGTCGTCAGTCCAAAAAAAAGTGCGGCGCAAGGAAGGCGCGCTCGAACAGCCGTCTGTGCGGAGACGCTAAAGCGCCGCGCGAACTCACATGTTTCCTCCGCACACGTCTGCCTTTCTTTCTTGCACCACAACGCACCCAAAGTATGTATATCATCTCCTCCTTCCAACCCCCATTCCATGATGTATTCAAAATTATAGCATGTATTATCCGACCGTCGCTTCGGCGGCAGACTGCGGAACAAAATTTTTCCTGATTGGAATTTCTACTTTCCTACCTATCATGTAGCCATGTCGCGATGCACATCTAACATGTCTCAGAAGGTATCATGTCATCCGCCAAAGCGCCTCCGGGCCACTTCACGATCCTCTACTTCGCATCAGCTTCTACCTTCACTGGCAAGACAAGCGAACATATTCGTGCTCCGGTCCGAGCTCGCGATATCTTTGCCAAGCTGGAAGAGTGGTATCCGGACATGCGCAGCAAGGTGCTGAGCAGCTGTGCTATGACAGTCAACATGGAGTACGTTGACGTGGGCGAAGACGATGCAGAAGACGCAGACAAGCAGATTGTGGAAGGCGACGAGGTTGCCATCATCCCACCTGTAAGCTCAGGATAGCTTAGCAGAGGGAGGGGGTGTATGTTTCCAATGACGTCATGAGCCATGTTTCTCGGCACTCTTTTGCTTGCTACAGTCATACAGACGGTTATGTAATATATGGTCGAATCTAATCGAGATAGCACGAGAATTGATGCTCGTCCTGCCGTGATTCCCTGAGCTTCACGTAAACATGTTGTGCGAAAAGCTTGGAGCTCAAGCTGGCCTAGCGTTTGCGACAGCTCACTTCCGCGGCTGCGTCCCCAGACGGCGTTTCGGTCTCTATACGACCACCGAACGCCGACATATCGACAGAGTCGACTGTCCCAGATGGCAGACCAGAGCCAGATAGACCCAAGACTCTTCGCGAGTGCATCTTCGGGGCAGCCGTCTCGACCGCAGACATACACGGCTGCACAGCAGCAGAACACCGGTCATCCGTACTATCTTCCATCACCCACCACTCAACACCATGCCCAATCCCTACCTCAGCCCCCGCAGCTCTCGCAGCCCACCCCACTAGGAAACATACTGGATCCTGTCCTTGAGCAGACATCGCCGACAAGACCTGAGGCGTCGCACGATGACGACGACCATGAGGACCATGGCGATCACGATGGGTACGTTGTATAGCCTCAACATCTGCTGTCGCGGCAGCTGGCGCGCCATGTCGCAAGACATCGACCACGTGCTTCGACAGGAACACTACGCGTCAACATCAGTTGCAAGCCCATAGCATCTCCCACATGATTGTTTCTGAAGAAACGCGCGTGCAGCCGCCATTGCGCGGCAACAACAACAATGACAACGGACCATCATTGACGGACCTACGCTAACACCTATCACCAGTGCCCACGGAACCCCGGGATCTGGCAAATCCCCCGCCGACCTCAAGCGCCCCAGAGCATGTGACTCATGTCGGGGATTGAAGGTTCGCTGCGACCAAGAGCGACCAGACGTATCATGTAGGCGATGCGCCAAAGCAGGCCGCCCTTGCATTACAACACCACCAACTCGGAAGCGCCAGAAGAAGGCCGACAGTAGAGTAGCCGAACTTGAGCGCAAGATCGATGCCTTGACGGCAACATTGCACGCGCAAAAGGCCGGCGCACCCGAGCTTAGGCACCATGGAGGCATACCACAGCCCGGGAGCAGCACCGATTCCATGTCCTTGCCGGTCGAGGGACAGTATCGCATGGGGACACTCGAGCACGATTGGTCTCAACCCCCGGCCGCCCGATACCCCGACATCCCACCCGGCTATGGCCCAGCACAGAATATGCAGAGAGCACCCGAGCCAAAGCGCAGGAAGCTGGACAACACACCACACGCTGTGAGTAGCAAGGTCAAACACGCGCGCGGCCAGAGCTAACGTTCTAGACGATCCCTGAGGACATGGATGCCATCCATCGTGACCTAGCAGAGCATCCGGAGATGAAGCGGACAGGCAAAAATAAGATCCACGCCGACCACTCGCACATCAATGCGTTGATTGACAATCTCATGACGCCTGACATTGCAGAGCGCGTCTTCTTCCGCTACGTCAACCAGATATGCCCACATTTTCCGGCCGTACCCTTCGCTCCTGGCACTACAGCCCGTGAAGTCCGAGAGAAGAAACCGCTCCTTTTCCTCGCTGTACTCGCAGGGTCATCGCACGGGAGCGCAGAGCAGTTGGTCTCGCAAGAGACTCAACGCGAGCTTACGAAGCTTCTCAAGGATCAGCTTGCTGACATCATCTGGCGCAACGGGGAGAAGTCGCTCGAAATCGTCCAGGCACTCCATATTTCCGTGCTCTGGTACCGTCCACCCCTGCACTTTGAGCAGCATAACTTCTACATGATGGTCAATTGCGCTGCAGTCATGGCCCTCGACCTGGGCCTTGGGAGAAAGGCAACGCCGAATGTCATGAAGCTCTCGGTCGGTCCGTTCAAGAGGTTCCATCCCAACTCTAGCAGCGTCGAAGCCCGTCGAACGTTCCTCGTCTGCTACTATCTCTGTATGAGTATTACCATGGTTCTACGACGGCCGATTCTTCTGCGCTGGACCAACTACATGGCAGAGAGTGTCCGCATACTTGAGACCTCCCCCGAAGCTCTTCCGTCCGACAGACTCCTATGTCAACAAGTCAAGATGGCGCATATAGGAGAGAAGATTTCAGTCGAGTTTTGCATGGACGACCCCTCGGTCGAGGTCGCAATATCCGACCCTAAAGTCATATACGCTCTCAAGATATTTGAAAACGAGCTGAATGGACTCAGGGAAGAAAATGCCTCTCTGGGTGATGTTGATCGTAAGTTGTAGCAGAAAACATTTCGCGCACGTACTGACTATTGCAGCAACCCTTCACTTGGCAGAACACGTCACAAATCTCTACCTCCACGAAATCGCGTTGCATCAGAACCAAGGCTCTGCTGATCTGCAGCCTCCTTACACTTCGGACGCGCTCTCTCCGTCAGTTCTTACTGCAGCGAAGAAAGACGGTCCTGTCGGCCCGGCACATATAGGTGCCCTGGGTGACTGTCTCACTGCTACTCATGGTATCCTAGACACGATACTGAGCATCGAACTAGACATTCTCCTGACTCTGCCGGTCATCTTCTGTAGGTTGCATGTCCCTCGCTATGACTTGCCGTGCTAACCAGACTCAGGTGTCCGAGCGATTTACGCCATCGTCTGTCTGATGAAGATGTGGGTGTCAGTGACTACCTCTGGCGAAGTGGGCAGCATCATCAAGAAGGAGGATCTTGAGATTGAGGCTTATACCGAACAACTAGTCTCCATGTTCAACGCCATTGTTTCTCGCGATGCTCAATCGCCCCATGGCAAGTTCTACTTCGTCGCCAAGCGTCTACAGGAACGGTTCGCCCACATCAAAGAAGGCGCCGCTGGCGATCAGCAACCCGAAATTGAATACGAACCCGCTCGGAACGCTAGTCAAGCTTCCCGACCTTCAACTCGTCAAGAGCCGGCAAATCAAACACCACTTCACCTCCTTTCTGAAGTGGCTATGGGTAGCAGTAACAATGCTGCTTCACAACAACAGCAGACGCAAGCACATTCTCGTTCCCAACAACAAGCGCAGGCCGCTCTGCAAGCACACGCGCAACACTCTCAGCAAGCCATGCCGAATTGGTATCCTAATTTGAACGCACAACCCACTGCTGAGATGATGGGTCTTGGCTCACAGCAACTCTTTGACATCAACTTTGACTTCACCCAGTTTGATTTGGGTACAGGCTCGGACGCAGATCTGTCAGCACTCTTCATCCCGGACTCAATGGCTATGTGGAGTTACCCTGCTGATCCCAATATGCAGGGCTACAACGGATTCTGAGGTCGTTGAGGTTTGGCATGGCGTCCGATGGCGTGATTATGTGTGCATATTCTGACGACAAGTGTAATGGCGCATCGGTTTGTACAGTAAGGATGTATCAAGTGTATCGACTATCGACGAAATACAAGTACCAAAAGCATGTAACAAAACATAGTCAACAAGTTTACGGTATATAACATTTCCATATCACTTGACCATGCACAGTGTCTTTCCATGCTGCCTTGACACACGTCCTCACTCCAATTTGAACTGAACCTTCCTCAAGAACATCTCCAATCCCGTAAGCTCCCCCATCGCCTGCTCCTTGGCCCATTGCACGGCCTCCTTCTGCCCCTTTCCAAAATACCCATACTCCCTAGTCAACACCCACATCTCATACAACTGCTCCTTAAACGCCTCCGGAAAGAAGCCCTTGACCACCTCATCAGGAAGCTGAACATGCTTCACCGTCTTCCCTGTCACCTCACTCATAACACGCGCCATCTCGTCCGGGGTATAGAACTCCGCAGCCGCCGCGAAGAACTTCCCCGCATACCTATCTGGCTCAGCCAAGATAGCCGCAACCCACTTCCCCGTATCAGTAATGTCAATATACGGCACAGGCGTATCACCCGGTAAAATATCCGCCAAAACAAACGTGCCATCATTCGCCGGACTAGCACGCGGCATCATCCCCCCCAGGAGATTCGTCATGAAAACCCCCGGCGCGAAAAAAGCACTCTGCACAGGCAACCCGCGGATATACTCCTCAATCTCAGCTTTAACATCAAAGTGTTCCACGTTCTTGAGCTTCCCGCCAGAAACCTCAAACGGGTGCGACATGGAGCTGAAAATAATGTATTTGGCGCCTTGCGTGAGGGACGCTTCACATGCGGCCTTGGCCTGGCGCGTTTCGATCTCGCGGGTCAAGCCGGTGTATTGTGTTGTTGTTACGAGGAAGACGAATGTACAGCCTGTGAGGGCGGGGGCGAGTGTGCGCGGGTCGTCTAGGTCGGCGAGGGCGAGTTCGGCGCCTAGGGAGGAGAGGGCGAGCATTTTGGGGGAGGAGAGAGTGCGGGAGAGGGCGCGTACGGTGTATTTGGTGGAGAGGGAGGGTGTGGTTAGTATGGTACGGGCGACTGAGTTGCCTTGGTTGCCTGAGGCGCCGAAGACTGCGATGATTGGTTTGGACATCTTGAGGGTTGTTTAATGGTGTTTGACGTTGAGGGATAGATGGGTTGGTTGGTTGTTGAAGGTAGCCAGGTAGAGATGAGAGTGTTCGAGATGATGGAGCTTGTGACTGGCGGACTTGGACTTTATGCTTATGCCTTCGTTATGTACTTTCTCAGAATTAACCTGCGCGATTCCTCTTTCTAGGCTGGCTCTTGTGGTTGAGCCAAATGCCTCAATATTACGATAATCCACGGACATATCAACCGGAGTTTAGAAGTTTATGCCCTTTCGGCTCTCTGGAGAAAATCATGGCTATGAGGCTCTATATGCGAATAAAATATCGTTCTAAAGTTTGGTTGCTGGTCTCAATCGCTCCAATCACGTAGAAGGTCTTTGTGGCTCCTCCTGTGACGCTGTCTGCGCAAACTGTCGTTGTCGTTCAAAATATCGGACATGTCAACGATCTCCAAGAGCCGAGCCGGAGTCAGCTCCGACGCTTTGCGTCCGTTTAACTCCTCCGACTATTAGTGCATACATGCCAGGTGACCATGGGTGTGCCGAGAGTTGGCATGCGCTAGCCTAGGTAGGAATTTTTTTTTAGTTGGCTAGGTCTTAGCATGCCAACTTTATAAAATAAAATAAAATGACTCAGAATTAATGTCAGGCCTAGCTGACGATATATAATATCCTGCACCCTAATCAGTAGTTCACTAATCATACGTACCTTTTTGTGGTTGCATAGCGTAGTGGTGCAGGGCTGCGTCCTGATAATTAATTCAGAACCCTTTTGAATATATACAGCTCTAGCTTTTTAAATGTAAGAGATATAAGGAAACTTTATATATGAATAATATAGCTATTATCTAGCTCTATAATTCTTCTTTACAAAGCTTCTATATCTCTTACATTTATGAAGCTAAAGCTATAAATATTTAAAAGGGTCCTGAATTGATTCTAAATCAATTCAGAATTAATTCTTGCAGACTTCTTGGCATGCCAACTCTTGGCATGCCCATGGTAAGCTGGGTTGCATCCTGCAATTTAATGCTGCGTGGCTGCCTCGTCATCATTTACATTTCTCAGCTTCGCTCTCCAAAGGTTGCGCACATTGTCATCATGGAACAAGCTGCGTTCGTTCCTGGACGATACAGAAACAGGGTTGTCTTTATTTCTACGGTCTTGTCGCGGCTCGAAGGCACGTGATGGGGTCGGACAAACTGCAAGCACGCCTATGAGCGACGACAGCGTACTATCTGGCTCGCACTGATGGAGGATCATCGTTGGTCTTGCGCTTCATCAACGGTGAAGAGTCGTTAAGGGGTGATTTGACGAAGCATAGTTGCAGCTTAGCCGATCTGAGTCCTGTTGGCAATGTCTCCAAGATTCAACCTTGCTCTTTCATCCGTTATTTTGGTAGGCTCCGTACAACATGGACACACCATTCGCAGAAATTGCCAGATGTAGTGAGTCACATGGTTCGGTAAGACTCTTCTTCTTGACAATATATTTCGATCACTCTTTTGGAGGACATTGATCCAAAGGCCCAAGTCAGCTGCTTCGACTATCTTACACTAGCATCGAGTTTCGCACAACCCTGGTATCCCAAAAGATGAAGAGCTTCACGACTCTCTTGGCATCCTCCTCTCAAGCTGTTTTTGTGTCGAACTTGGAAAGGCATGGCAACCCACATCCTCGCGAATCTTTTGCCATCTTCCTCGAAGCTGGTAGCAGTGCCGTTGAATGGTAATTCAGGAGACGTCAACGAGGTATATGGGCTAGGATATTAGAGGAGGTCTCGCTGGTTATAGGTGTTATTTGGTGAGTGTGGTTAATACGGGTGCTTCGACGAATAGGTCGTGTGTGGGTATAGGTACCCGTGTTTCCGCGCTATTGAGAAGAAGAAGAAGAAGAAGAAGAAGAAGAAGTACGATTTAGGTAATTTGCTAGGGTGTGGATGATAAGTTGGGAGTGGAGAGTAGGAGTGCGACGAGTGGGGTTGACGATTTGAGAAGAGGAGTACTGAGATTGTTTGGTTGAGTTTCGCATATAGGGGTTGAGTATGTCGATGCGGTTTGGGTTGGAGCAGTCAAGAGAGGGAAAGGGAAGTATACGTGAGAGTTTGCACAGTAATCTGAAACAACTATATCCAAGCGAAACCACGCGATAGATCGTAGATAGTACGAACTATCAGGTAATTCATTCTCTTCAACCTCACCTCTTCTCATCCCTACCCACAAACCCCACAATCCTACTCCGTCCACCTCCCCCCCTCCACATCCTGCACATCCATCTCCGCCCCATCCTCCCTCAAGACCCCCTCAAGCGCCCCCTGTCCCCTCCACCCATGTCCAATCCTCCCCGTCGAACTCAACCTCCCCACCTCGTTCCCATTCTTCTGCAAGAAATACTCCTTTTGCTCTTCGCTCGGCTCGCGCTGCTTCTTCCACTGCCTACTCCCCTTGTCAAACTGGTACCCATTATACCAATCTTCGGTCAGGGCGTCTGACCCATACTCTTCCAGCAACACTTCTTCATACGCATACGGCACCTTGACCTTTACGCCTTCAAAGGTAGATTGGCGGAGGGGGAAGATTTGGCTCGAGAGGTAGGCGTGTGTGTCTTTTACGTAGAGTTGGGTTTCGGTGTCGAAGGCGTCGGGGTCGGGTTCGTGGGCTGAGGCGTGGGTGCTGGAGTATGGGGAGTCGATGGTGTCTTTTTTTACAGGCGCAACGTGGATGGTGGTTATGTCAATGTAAAGGCCGGTGGAAACGTCGATCCAGCGTATGTCGATGTGATTATGAATGTCTGTTGTGGATTTGTTGGTGTAGTTTGGATTTACCTCTATTAGGTATTTCTTGCCGATTGTTTTCATGTCTTCCTCCCAGGCGAGGCGCTTTGAGCGGGTCTGTTCGTCTTCGTAATGCTGTGCCAGATTGAACTGATCCTTGCCTAGCTTATTGCCATCTTCTTGGTTGTTGGATGCAATCTCGAGTCCCAAGTCCCGAGCGTCGAAATAATGCACCGTCATATTCCACCATGACCCCAATTCTCGAGCTCCGTCCTCTTCCACGAGGAAATCCAAGTCTTTGTCCCACGGCATCAGCCCTCTACCCCACCACCAGCCTAGCAAACACCCATGCATAATCCACGTTTGTACGCCAATCTTCTCCATCGTATCCGTATACGCCTTCAACATGAGCCTAAGGTGCCATATCCGTTCTTGAAAGGGGACCTCAGAGGAAGCGAAACGACCATCATAATGGCTGTTGAAGGTAGACTCGTAGAAGTATTTCGTCGGCGCGTGCGCGTACGTGTGGCCGTTAGAAAAGGAGTTGACAAGGGGTGTGAGGCCGCGAAAGGAGCGGAAAGGTGTGCTGCGACGCTCAAGCGGGAGCGCGGTGGTTAGATGCAGGAGGTGTGTGAGGAGGACCAAAAGTTCTGTAGGAAGTCTCATCGTGACTGGGGCCTCGTTGGTATGAAGCGCATTGTTCTACCGCCTCGTTATCGTGATCCGGACTATCCTTGATTATGAACAACGCTACAGTGAAGGGAGACATGTATAGACAAAACGAAGCATGACAGAATGATCGCGGAAGATCTCAACGATGTCTGTTCACAAGAGGGGACAAGGACAGAGCCGTAACGACTCGTTATCGTGTATCTACATGGTGAGCGATTCAGCAGAATTCAAGGACGGGGCAACGTGCAGAGCCAAGGAAGATCAAGCACGCGCCAAGGACCTATACCGCCCGTCTCATGCTTCTAGCCCGTGTGGATTTTCCGAGGCTAACAGACTCGCGGGCTGTCGTGGATGTGGAGTCGCTTGATGCATGCTGCGTGCTCAGTCGTTGTCGTTGGCTATCGTGAGGTTTGCTGCTTGCGTGTCGTGTCGTGTTGAGGTTGGAATTAAAAGGAGTCTAAGTGTGGGTCCGCCACGCGCGGGAGTGAAGTCTGGCAGGCTACGGTAGGCTGCGCGTCCCCTGGGCCCGCACGTGCGATGCCGCACGACCACGCGTCTTGCTGGATACGATATACGACTACGGCGAGACAACACAAGCAGAGTCATCAGAACTACTCGCGATACATGGAAGGAACTGGACTTCGAAAATCAGATTGTGAATCAAACGCTTAGTCAGTCCATCTCGGTTCCCCGCTGTACCATGCGATGACGTGCAGGAACGATCTGGAAAGTGCGCTTTGGTCCGCCAGACTCGGGTCGATAGGGGATGGAATCCATGATTTGGTTGTGGCGACGCTCATGTACGATCTCACGAGCCCCATGTCGGCAGTGAAGATTGAACACATTCTGTCGTCATTGTCGTCGATCAACATGTTCGAATTACGAGGCTAAAATAGGCAAAGGGGGTTTGGCACATGTAGATTCACTCGCTGAAAACAACCGCCATGTCATGTGATTACCTGACTTGCATTTTCATTATTCTACAACCACACAATCTGTCCAGCATTGGGTTGGGTTGTACCATGAGGAGAAAAAGAACTCAAGTACAAGTGACCCATCATCTAAACATATCAACATTGTGAGCTCCTGCAAAGACACTGATCACAGCTGGCGAGACGGCGAACGACCTCTTGCTCCACTAGCCTGCCAACGATTCAATGGGTCTCTATCGCTCAAATCCAAGACACACCAGCTAGAGAACGGACGCCGCTGTGAGCGGCTAATTACACTTTCCACTGCTTTTGTTTGGGTGAAGTATACACTGAGAAAAATAAGACAATCCAGTGCTCGAGTATGTAGTGCCGGAGAGACGAAATAAGAAGGAAAAGAACTGAATGCTCATTCATGGAAGAAAACGCCATTTTACGCCGCCCGATGTTGGAAACGCCACAACTTGCGAGTGAGCGCTGAATATGCGAAAGTCAGAAAGTGGGAGGAGAATCTAGCAACAAGCACGTCTGTGGCGCTGACAAACAAAGCAGCTGACAAGGAAACCCAGAAAGCCAGCAATTGAAGGGGTATATTTGCGAAGCTTGGAAAATCACTCGGAGCCCTTTTCGTATTTGACAGGGTGGAAGAGGGTGTTGCGCATACACAACCGGCCGGTGCCGTTCTCTTCCTCTACTGGGCCGCCCTTTTCGTTCTCGCGGGAGCCCAGCCACCTTCGCCACCACTCGGATGAGAAACCGGCGTTGTAGTAGAAGCTGGTGCCGAGCTGGTTGTGCTCACCCCAGCCAAAGACGCTGTCGGTTGGCTTTGGGGGCTTGTTGAAAGTTCCCTCGAGAGCCTCGAGTGGCCAGTTGTGGTCAAGGTACACAGGGTGTGCAGCATAGACAGCCTTTAGACCATGGTGGAACGCGACTGTTGGCGGCCACATTTCAGGGAACATGTGGTGCTTCATCAGGTATGTTTCGCGGTGCATGAGATCCAATAGGCGTTTTGACAGACGCGAAACAGTGATGATGGCGCATCGTCGCGGGGGTTCCGGGAGCTCGAGGTCATAGCCTGTAACATCGTCGCGGAAAACCCAATTGGTCTTGGCCGGATCAAAGATTGGGTTGAACGTGATTATGTCGGCATCTTCGCCCACACCCCACTCGTAGTCGTCCTGGGAGTAGGATCGCGGAGGCTCGGTCTCAGGAGGGCTGGGAAGCATGCCGGTGTTTTCGAACTTGGGCGGGCCCCAAACAGGCTTTTCATCGCTGTTGTAGAGCTCCTCCTCGACCATCTCGGTGAAGTTCTTCCAGGACCCGTGAAGCTCAGGAATGTAGTAGCGAGAAGATCGCTCCCACAGACCCTTGCGGGGTTGCTTCTTGGCCCACTCGCCAATGTTGTTGTGAAACTCGTAGTAGTGGCCGCTGAGACGGAGATCCATTTCCCAGTTCCAGTAGAAGTCATATTCGGGACGAGCCTGGGCGAACCATTGCATGGCGAAGTGAGCGCTGCGGTACACAGAGTGGACTGGGGCTTTGGCGTGGTTGTAGACATTATTGGGGAAGGGCTCTGGGTAGTACATGCGCATTTGCTGCTCGGACCAAAGAGTTGCCATACCCCAGAACTCCTTGGGCAGGTTGTCTTCGATGACCTTTTGGTAGATCTCCTCGGAAGACCAGATAGGGAGGCTATCGTCCTTAACGTGGAGCAGGAAGTGGACATCGTACTCGCCTCCAGATTTGAGCGCGAGCTCGTTGATCATGGCGCGAAGCGTGAGGATCTGGTAGTCGCTGTATTTGTAGCCAGTCCAGGTGCGGAGGACGTAGGCATGGCGCGGTACCTTCTTCTTGGCAGGTGCAGACTCGTCGGTAGTGTTCTTCTTGAAGCGGTGTGCGTTCTTCTCGCGGCAACGCTTCATGGCAGACGCCCAGTTGACCTTGCGGTAGTCGACCTTCTTCTCGTAGCTCCAGAGCTTGTCGGCACCAGCCTTCTCAGACTTGCCGTCCATGTCGAGACCACCCTCGTCGCGAGAGTAAGAGTAGCCGTAGGGACCAAGGCGACCGAAGCGGTCAAAGCACTTCTTGTCGTCGAAGCCAAGCTCCTCGTAGGAACCGAAGGAGGGCGCAGTCATGTTCTGGGGGATGCCGGGATAGGCGTAGATGTCCGGGAGGTCGACCGTCTCTTCCTCGTCGAGATAGCATTGCTTGACGTCGTCGTGCTCCTTCAGGTACTCGGGCGAGTCGAACTTGTACGGGTCGAAAGGCTGCATTTCCAGCGGCGGCTCCTTGTCCTCTTTGGACATGTGCGGCCACTTTGGCTTGATGTTGTCTTCTGGGTTGGGGCTTTGCGAGTACTTGACAAAGTCCTGTTCGGAGACCCAGTCGCCGTAGGGAACAAGCGTGCGAACGCCATTGAAGAAGCCGTTTAATCTGCGTCATTAGTATTCAATGTCGGCGAGTGGCACATGAGTATGCTTACCGTGGGTAGTGTTCCCAGTGGTACTGTTTCCGCTCATCGCCTGCCCGTTGCTGGTGGTTCCACCTGTGTCTCCGGTAGATGCCCGTGCCGAGCATCGAGGCCAGCAATACTATCGTCACGGCGAGGGTGATGAGACGCGCGAACGATAGCCGTGGGCGCTGGAGGCGGTTGGCCCAGGCGGGCTGGCTGTACTTCTTGCCCCATGACTTGCTGCTGAAGAGCGGCAGTGGTGATGAGGCCTGGCTGTCCTGGCCAGGCACCTTTTCGTAGTTGAAGCGCGTTCGGATCAACAGCTTTCCGGGGTTGAATCGCGAGGCCATTGTCGTGATTAGATGTGCGGATGTGCTGTGCAGCGCGTGTGTGGCCTATCGCATCTGCGGCGAGGCTGCGCAAAGGAGGTCGCTCACGAACTCGGAAAGCAGGTGCAGTGCGTGTAGTGCGTGTGCTCGGCCGCGCGGATGATGTCGCAAGAGACGACGGAGCAAGACACTTGGGACGACAGCGGAGAGTGAAACGAGTGACTGTCCTGGAGACGGGGCAGGATTATGGCGATGGCGATGGCGATGGCGTGGAGCGTTGGGGAAGAGGGCGCGGGCTGAGGAGGAGCGACCGACCCTTTTTCCCTCACTGCTCGCCCCAGACAGCCTAGCGCGGCCTCGCACATGCCGTCCATTGTAGCGCTAGCTGACAAGGGCCAACCGCCCATGTCTGGAGCAAGAAGGCGGAAATGCATGGGTTAGCCTGCGCACCGCTCCATTCCAAGACGCGCAAACCGCCCCAGAAGCTGCTCATCACGGCCGATCCGCCCCCTCTGCGTCTTTGCTGAGTTCCCAGCATACGGTAGACGGCGTGAAGCCTCTGTTGCGGTATCGTCGAGTGCCGCCCGCCACCAAATCAAATAGCGCCCAGCTATCGATTCCCTCGAGCGGGCCCTGCATGAGCCATGGCAAAGTGCACTATGCAACGGCTTGCGCTCCCGCCTCAACAACGTCGACAGGAGCTTCTAATTTTTTTCCTTAACGTCGTGCATGTCCTAACGAGGACGGTACGTTTATGTGATCAATTTCGCCCGTTGCTCAACCCCTGGGCGTTCGCAGAGACGAGGTGGCGTTGTGTGTGATTGGCGCAATCAGTGCCCCTAGCCTTGCATCCGCCGACACCAGCGTACGCGTCCTCTTCGAATGGTGCGGGCGGAAGAGTCTAGCCTAAAAACAAGACATCAGCGAGGCATGGCGAAGGCTCAGCAATGCAATCAGAGCAGCTGCATCCATGCCTTGCGTGTTAGCTGCTGATACAATAATGTTGCATTGCCTCCTCAGAAGCTGAAGCTGTTAACTTGCATGTCACCTGTCCATTGCCTGCAGTCAGTGGTGTTGAGCCACTTCGGCCCCTCTGACAGGCCCCACAGTTCCAATACTCCTACGAGTCTGCTGCTGCAGAACCTGGGTACTCCGTGGGAGCACATGGTGTCTCATGCGATCCCACACCATGACGTCCAACCGCCTGCATCCTGTCTGAGAGTTGTCATGACTGCATTCGCGACCCGTCGTGATTTCCAGGAGCAACCGCAAGCACGAGACTGAAGTGGATTCTCGCGACAACAACTCAAAGCGTAGACGCCGCTGCGACAGCTTGTCTCTTGACGCCACACCCGTAACCGCGGCGATAGATCCCGCCTATATTGCAAATATCGCCATGCATCTCTACCGAGATAAGCGCACGTCCGCGATATCGACCACCTGTGAGAAGGCGCACAAAACTATCGTATGTCTGCACCAATACCTGGTAAGACATCTTTGGAAGGAACGCGCTTCTCAAGCTAGGGGTGCTTCTGAATTGTTGTCCGTGTCAGGACTATCCTGCGCCTTTCTGCAGACTACAACGAGGCATTGGTTCTCATCCCGCGCAATTCCATGCGCGTTATCCTGGAAGGAAAATCAAAGGAAAATGAAAGAGAAGGGCCTCGAGTAGTTATTGGATTCATTGAAGGTGTGAACGCACGAAAGAGGCTTGTGTGTCATCGTCGATTCTGTTAGTGTGTTCAGATGTGGTGATCGTCCAGAGGGGTGATCGTCCGTCCAAGCAATTGTTTTCCCTTATTCAGCACGAAATGTGATATGTAGGTTCGAAAGTTCGAAAGTGAATGGGAACGCCTAGTATCCAACATATCAGTAATACATATCTGATCATCTTGAAAACTGCAACTTGTCTCGCTTGAAGACAGTGATTCCCTGTGCGTAAGTCGTGAGTGGCTCGCTATCGCCGAATATGCTTTTGCTTCTTTTTTCTCTTCAGTGATGTATGTGTAGAAAAAAGCACGCAGTCACACTGTACGCGGAGAGTTGTTGCTTTTGTTGTAGTGTGCAGAGCAGGCAAGTGAGTGCTGGCTACGCCGGTGATGGGCCAATCAAACTCGTTCAAACTCCGAACACGGGCCTTCTAATCTCCGACGTTCCTTTCACTTTCGACTCATCGCAGCAACCCCACGTTGGTCTTGAAGCATTGTACCAACTAACTTTCCACCTCACCCACAAATATGCCTGGAACACGGGGCCCTGTACCTGTACCGCTTGAAACCAAGGGTCAAAACCTTACACAAGAAATACTCGATCTCCTCGACACAAAAGAGCCCCTCCAGAGCAATGAAGACTTCCCCGCGATATCGCAGGCCGAAATCAAGGCTGCACTTGATAGGCTAGCAAGTCGCTTGATGGTAGAATACAAGTCATTAGACTCGGAAAAAGTCGTTCTTACACCAGAGTCGGAAGGCATAGTGGCAGATGGCAGCCACGAATTCAAGGTCTGGAAATATGTCAAAGAGAAGGAGAGGGTTCCGATTGCGGATCTACCTGTATGCATACCGTCACAGAACATGTCGCCGATTTACAACTAACACTTTGTACAGGGCATCTTTGGAAAGGAAGCTGCGAGCGTAGGACAGGGCAATGGTTTCAAGAACAAGTGGATCAAGAAAGATGGTAGCGACATCGTCCTTCTCCAGACCGAAGAGCCGAAAGACTCCAACCGCGAACTGCTCCAGGGCATCAAAGACGCCCAATCCCTCGACGATGCCAAGCTCCTCGCGCAATTGAAAAAAAAGAAGCTCGTCACCGTTACGAAAGTCATCACATACACCATCACAAAGGGCCCCAAGTACGCGAAGGAGATACCAGTAGAACACACAGATCTGACCGTCGACCTGCTCACAAACGATGCATGGAAGACTGCAAACTTCAAGCCATACAACTTCGCCGCGCTCGGCGCAAACCAAGACTCTGGCGCATTACATCCTCTGAACAAGGTCAGGCAGGAGTTTAGGAATATTTTCTTCTCTCAAGGCTTCGTCGAGATGCCAACAGGACAGTGTGTATTAGCTTGGTCATGATCTCTCTATGCGACTAACGTCTTCCAGCTTTGTTGATACCGGTTTCTGGAACTTCGACGCGCTTTTCGTACCACAACAACATCCTGCCCGCGACATGCAAGACACTTTCTTCGTCTCATATCCACCAAAAGCCGACAAGCCACGGTTAGACCCTGCTAGCGAGGCTACGATGGACCGCATGGAGGCCGGATCAAAACGACTCTTCTCCACACCAGATAGCGAGAAGAAGGAAAAGAAGCCCCGTGACTTTGAGAAGTACTGGCAAGACATCAAGAAGGTCCACCAAGAGGGCGCTTTCGGCTCAATAGGATGTACGCAATCGGTGAGCTCCGTACATACTGTGAGCCTGTACTAATCCTACACGTAGACCGTTACCCATGGGAAGAGGACGAATCCCTCCGTCTCGTCCTGCGCACGCACACCACCGCCGTCTCAACATGGGCGCTCCACCGCCTCGCCGAAGACCCGCGCCCCGCTCGCTACTTCTCCATCGACCGCGTCTTCCGTAACGAAACAGTCGACGCAACCCATCTCGCCGAGTTCCACCAAATCGAAGGTGTAATCGCCGACTTTGGTCTCACCCTCGGTGGTCTCATGCGGTTCCTCGAGGACTTCTTCGCAAACATGGGTCTCACAAACCTGCGCTTCAAGCCCGCCTTCAACCCTTACACCGAGCCCAGTATGGAGATTTTCGGTTTCCACGTCGGGCTCAACAAGTGGATTGAGATTGGAAACAGTGGCATGTTCAGGCCGGAGATGCTGGAGCCCATGGGACTGCCCAAGGATATGAGGGTCTATGGGTTTGGATTGAGTCTAGAGAGGCCGACTATGATGAAGTATGGAGTTAGCAATATTAGGGAGTTGTTGGGTCACAAGGTTGATTTGAGCTGGATTCGGGAACAGCCAGCTGTGCGCTTTGATAAAGAGTAGGCTGCCTCCACTTCCCACAAAGAAGGAAGGGAAGGGAAGTGAGTGAATGAATGAAAGAAGGAACTGAGACGATGCGCATGAGTGTTACGACAGGACATGTTCTTGTGGAAATGATATCCAAATTCTAGACTAAAAGTGTCTTGTGATAGATTGATTGGACTGTCTGTTTTTTTCTGTGATGTACTTATCCGTCTTTCATATCAACTTGTCCGCCATCGTTTGGGCCGCGGGTAATCTTGTCAGCACACACCACGGATGTTTACACCTATAGATACGTTCTTCATCTTCATACTATAGCTTGCCCTGTCGCCATAGCGTCTACCTGCATGCAGACTTTACGCTTATCTCTTACGCCAGGCATTGGCCATGTATGGTGCATCGAACGGACATGAGATTTCGCAGCGGAGAGTTCCGTGGGAAAGGGGAAGTTCAGCTGGTCGGATCAGTAGAATCACCGGGTGTGTTTTGATTCCTTAGGATCTCCTGCTTTACCAGACTTCAAACTGCACAGAAAAAGCCAGCTCACTGCAATTGTCAACATTGGCAATCTTACGAAAGAGCTCATACCAGGCGCAAGGATGGAAACATTACTACATCGAGCCACGATTCGTGTGGAAGTCTTGACGGATTCCTGGAACTAAGCTCTCGCAGCAAGGTTATCGGCGGTTGTAACGGGAAAGATAATGCGATAATCCGAAGATGTTCACAGAGAAGTTGATAGTTCTGTTGGACGTGCTTAGTCGTTCTTGTGAGAGCGGCCTTGTTCTCGGAAGTCTAGAGATGCTGTTGTACCGAGTGGTTACATGGTCAGCTGAGTGGAAGCATAGAATTCCAGCTGCATTAGCTACACGAGAAGATTTACTAACTGTTTCTCCTAATGTGACTGAGCCGGTCCAGAGTTGTGAAGAGGGGTTACTGCTCTGATGCATCAGCACAGACTGCTGTGCATGTCTGAGCGGTAATGCTATGTAGGTAGGAAGAGCGAGCGATTTGCACGGTCGATCTTCGTAGGAAGATGGAGTGTGGCAGCTTCGTCTTCCAGAAGGGTTCATACTGAGAGAGAGCTCGCAGCGATGTCTATCTCGAGATAGCACATCTGCTATGGCTCTACTGAAGGCGCAAAAAAAAAACAGTCCTCAAGGTAGGTAGAATGAGCATGATGTTAGCATAGCTTATTAGTGGCGGGCGATGCTTGGCCATGGTCATATAAATGTCGTGCTCGAACAAGTGATGTACCAATTTCTCTGTACCGAATTCCGAATGAAGACAGTGCACTGCATTTTACATACCTCTTCCATCTACGGTATAATCCTTGCTTTCCTCATTCTATCAAACATACCTCCCCACGACTCCTTTGTCCCCCTCTCCTCCGTAAACCCCGTTCCATACACCTTGCTCAGATCAAAGTGTCTATCAAAGTCGAACCTGGTCATCAGCATTTCCTCAGCAATTTGCATGCCGCGACCACCATTGACGTGTCCACTTTGCAGTCCATATTTCTTCTCCATCGCCAACCACGTTTCCATGTTGTCACTCAGGAATTTGCGTATATCGATGGGTGTATCAGCTGGCCCAGTGGCCTTGAGACCAAAGTAGGAACATAGTACCGGCCACTTCTGCTCCCAGTTCGAGGGTGTCTTGGAATCGGCAATGTTGAAGGCCTCTCCTTTCTTGATGTTGGGCGAGAGAGTGAGGTGGATAGTCTGGCGAGCGATCATATCACTGCTGCTGTCATTATTAAGCGCCTTCCAAACTCCTTCTGTGCCAGGGAACGGGCACTCCGCTCCTTCGCCATAGAGTTCCTTCCACAGAGCCAGATAGAGAGCCATTGTTGTACCCAGCGAGTATGCGTTCTGGTTGGGGACGTAGCCAACTATGATATCGGGGCGAGTCTCGATCCAGCTCCACTTCTTGTCTTTGGCGTATTCGGTAATCCAATCGTTTTGTGCGTGGTAGAAAAGCATCTCAGCGTACGGGCTGGGTATACGGGGAAAGGATTCTTTGAGTGGAGGTAGCGGGAGCTTGGGTCCGGTAGTGCTTGGTGGAGCGACTTCGTCGAACCAAGGGAGTGCGGCGAGGAGATGGACGCCATCTAACGCATATAAGCTCTAAAATGTCCAGTATATTGGCCGGAATGTGGTCATTCTTACAAACTTTGGTGCCGATTTGCAATACGACATATTCTAAAGCTGGACATAGTTTGTCCATAGCTTTCACGGCCTTGAAAAACATATTTACTGCCTCTTCCAATTCCTTTTGTACATCTAGACCAGCCTTGTACGCAAGATAATACACGTGTGTCACCTCATCAATATGCGGTAGCTTCACTGACAACTCCTTCTCGAGGCTCTCTTGGGTATGAGCGAGCAGGTCGATACCAGAGACCATGTTGAGGCGCGAGTCATCCGGCCATTGCGTTTGGATTGGCTTGAGCGGGCGGTTGGTAAGGGCATGGACGCCCTTCCATGTGTTCTGCTTGGGGTAGTCGGAGAGAATCTCATTGACGAAAGACCATCCTATTTCACAACTGTCAGTGTATAGCCCAATTTACCCTTCTGAAAGGCTTTACTGACCTGTCACGCCAGAGGCACCAAACACAACAGCTGACTTCGACATTTTAATGGTACAAACTGACTGTGAGGCTTTCAGTGAGGACAAAGAGACAAGGGGGTGCATGCGTCGTTTCCCAGGAAAAGGGACTATACCCTGTCCCCTCACATATTGCCCTCCCATATAAGACCAGTATGGCAGGTGGGGTTGCCGTTGCGAAGTGGAGACGCGGAGCCTTCTCTCACGGACATGGTCTGCTCGTGGTGTACTGTGTGTCCGGATCTTCACATTGCTGATACCTGTACGTAGAACTCTGTACAACGCGTCTGACTTTTTTTTATCAAGCACTCGAGGCTCCAAAGGTCATTTGCACTATTCCCGGGACCCCGCGTCACATCGCGAAGAATGTTTTAGTATGACCGGCCTGTTCGTCAGCTAACTGCTAATCGTAGGTTTGCCGCAGGAAGCGCCCGAAAAATCAGCCGTCTTCTCAAGTCATCCTAACCTCTTTTGAACGTCGACGATTCATGGTCAGCGGCGTTCGCAACCGAGGGTATGCTGCTTGAGCGCGATATG
This sequence comes from Alternaria brassicae, assembly GCA_004936725.1. Taxonomy (NCBI): domain Eukaryota; kingdom Fungi; phylum Ascomycota; class Dothideomycetes; order Pleosporales; family Pleosporaceae; genus Alternaria; species Alternaria brassicae. Next base: position 357,338 of record CM016505.1, on the reverse strand, counting down.
GACGCGGCGCATCGATGATCAGGGGTCTGGAGTTGAGAGGAAGGAAGAGAAGAGAAGAGAGAAGCGTGGTGTTTAGACGAATGTGCAAGACCATGACGTCGGCGACACGTTAGGTAGGAATACAAGCCTTACCGGTACGCCCGATGCGTCTTGCGAAGCCACCAAACCTTCAACACGACCTTTCATCTGCCCATGCAATCGCACGAATGAAGAGTCACCTTGCTGATTAAGCTATGGATGCCTCAATACTTTGTTGAACTCATTTTTAGACATAATATTTTGGCTTACCTATTCTACTATTCGGCTCACCCTCAAAGATCAGATGACAACCAGTTAGTTAAGACAAAATACGCTCCTAAGGGCTTAAAGCGCTAAAATATCTACAGTGATCAAACTCGAAAAGTTTATCACTTAATTAGGTAATTTCTATGAAGAGTGATAATTAAGAGGAATATTTGTGAAGGTGTTTTGCTTGCTTCCGTCTGGTCTTTTGGGGCACGCTGAATAGCGTTGGAGGTGCCCCGAAAAGGTTCCGCCCTAATTATTGACATTTCGTATACAAGTTCGTTGGTCTATAGTGAGAATTTACCTCCTGCCACACAGCGTCAGTCATGTAACACATGATCGCGCACTGCGGCTCAATATCTCCAAAGCATGTTTCATTCAAGAACAGGAGCTTAGCACAGCCATTTCCGCTATGAGGAGTAAGCAACTTATCTAGAACACAACCACCTGCCTCTTCTCAGCTTTGCCAGCCTCCATATCAGCAACCATTTGCGGCAAGTCGTCGATCTTGCGAAACTCAACTTCGGGCTGTATACTGTGCTTGCCAGTAAAGTCAACCGCCTTCTTCATCCGCTGCGGAATGCCCGTACTATCAGCCTTGATGCGGTACCTTCCCGTGGTCAAATCGAAAGTGTTGATGAAGTCGAGTCCTTTGGGCGCGATACCAATGACCATGAGTAGTCCGCCGGTTCTCAAGACATTTGGCGCACCCGCGTACGCGGCGTTGGATGCGCTGTAGACCGCTGCGGCGTGACATCCTTTGCCACCAGTGAGCTTTTTGATCTCTTCGAGGTAATCCTTGTTCTTCATAGTGTTGAAGACAGCCTCTGCGCCGACCTTCTTCGCCACATCGAGCTGGTTGTCGTTGATGTCGAGACCGACGGTCTTGATACTCATCTGCATCTAGTCAGTTCTCATGCGACGGCGCATGTTTTGCGCAAACTCACGGCTTTTGCATATTGTATAGCATATTGACCCAAGCCGCCACATCCGATGATAGCTAACCACTCTCCTGCTTCTAACTCGCAGCTATCTACCGAATGGAAAGCCGTGATACCCGCGCAGAACAACGGCGCAGTCCTACTCATATCCAGATTTTTCGGCAATTTGACGGCATTCTGCCAGTCTACCACAGCATACTCGGCGAAGTATCCATCTACGACAAAGCCTTGCAGTTTCTGATTACCTGTCTCGCACCGCATGTTATGGATCATGCAGCCCTCGCACTCGAAACAAGCGCCGATGAAGTAGTTGAAGCCGATGGCATCACCGACTTGGAAGCCTCTGTTACTAGCGTCTTTGCCAATGGACTCGATGTAGCCAACTCCTTCGTGACCGAGAGTGACGGTATAGTCCGGTCTCATAGCCATGAGGAGGTCTGAGTGACATAGCGATGCAGATTGTATTTTGACCAGGAATTGGTTTGCTGCCTCGGTGGGCTTTGGAACATCATTTACGACGACCTTTTGTTGCTTGCTAAAGTTCACATGAGTATTGTGTAAATGAGGAAGGGATCTGCGCACCTACGGATCCCACTGGCCGGCTTTCATGATTGCAAAACTTTCTCGGTGTATCTTTCGCTATCGTGCGAGGACCATGATGACCTCAGTGAGGAGTATATATATATACTATGTACTCCTCATTCACTTCATGCAATCCTACGAGACGTGTGACAGAACGGGAAAGACTGCAGGACCTGTACTGCGAGTCATGTCCAAGCGTTAGGAGCGTGGTTACTGACTTGACCTGGTAAAGCTATGGAGACGGAAAAAGGTGACCGACACAGCACGCTGGAATGGAATCTTTGGCTGGAGTTGAAGCTTGGAAGAGGTGTCTGGTGTGGGAAGGAAGAAGCGGGGTAATTTTCTCCAGGCGTAGACTTTGACTGATCTCCTGCTATGGGGCTCTTTGATCACGAAAAGCTGTAGCACCGAATATGCACGTGCAGGAGACTGGGTAGGCAAAAAGCGTGTGTTGTATGGTATATGCTGCAGGTATGCTAACGTAGGGGCGGCGTAACGTCACGCTGAGACACCTTCTCATCAAGCGCCTGGCATGAGGAACCAAAATCTGTGATAAGGCCTCGGGTTATCGATATCGCTCTGATCCGCTGCATACACCTTCATCCATTTCCCAGCTGAACGCCTGCCGACTGCTTACATCTGCATGGCAAAGCTCTCCCCACTATCTGGGAAGATCCAGAAGCCACTGGATGTTTTGTACGTCTACATGCTTGGTATAGGATGCCAAACTTCTACAACCGCATCTGCCAGTTTCGATCAATTCGGAGTGGTATAGACCCGTAGCTAGTTTGTGGCCAGTAGAGCGAGGCGCAGTAAGCCAGATTCCGACCAAACGCGTTGGAGATGCAACAATTGGCAGATTGATGGAGCAGACTGGTTCAGAGTGACCTATGACTATGGCCTTCATATCTGTTTGCCATACCATTGCGCGTGCTGTAGTTAAAGCTACCCTGCCAACACGTACTTCACGCCCTCAGCCAGGTTATGCATAAACTCTTTTCGTGGCTCAGCAAGCTTGGGAGAAGGCCATGCGAAAAAAAAGTGTGGATAGCCATTATAAAAATCAACCTTGACAGGCACGCTACAGTCAAGTCAGCATCATCACTTGAATGGAATCAGAGAAACCTACCCAGCATCATCCAGCATCATCTTCATAAGCACACCATCATCTCGTAGCGTGTCGTGTCCCGCAACAGCCATGTAGACTTTCTTCAAGTCCTTGATCCCAGGGTGAAGGAGAGGTGACCCGTATATGTCAGTCGGCGGAGCACCGAAAGCCTTCCAAAAGTCCCTCATCGCCCCCGCAGTATTGATAGTATGCTGATCATGTTCCACCATGGCTGTGTACCTAGGTCGAAGTATTTCGGGAACGCCTTCTGGGTGGACAGTCGCAGGTATAAGTGCGATGACACCGACAAGCTCCCCCGTCTTTTCGTCCAGGCCTCTCAGCGCTGTTGCATAAGCCAGCTGACCGCCAGCGGAGACACCCGCTGTGAGGAACTTGCCCTCGACGGTGTCCAGCCGCTTGGAGTTGCTTAATGCCCATCGTAAGCCGTTGAAGCATTCCTCCATCAAGCCTGGGTGCTTGTTGTCCGGAGCGAGCCCATACTCGACAGATACAACCACAATGCCGCCGGCTTTTGAGATTGCCCTACTAAACGGATCGTCGCCGTTTACATCTCCCATAGCCCAACCGCCGCCGTGATAGTACATACACACTGGCTTGCCGCCAGTATAGCCATCAGGCGTGTAGATACGCACTTTGGTTCCATGGTCGGTTATCGTATCTTCGGTCTTTACTGAAGGGTCTGGTTCGGGAAACGAGTATTTTGAGGCCATGAGGCTGCCGAATCGCATGAACTGCTCCCCCATGTGTGATACGGGTGGCTTCAAGAGCATGCGCTCGCCGAGCTCCTGTTCGAACTGCGCACCCGATTAGTGCAATCCATCAAGCATTGCCGGACTCTGGCAAACCTCAAGCCATGGTTTCGCGAATCCCTCCCCAGCCATCTTGACCTAGAATGATCGTGTGAGTATCGAATCAGCTCTTCCATCTCGGAAGCCATGTTGTATAAACGTTGGCCCCATATGCCACGTGCTATGTGGCTGTGTGGAACACCTGCGGCACCCATGTCGGCTCGCGTCGACGCAGAAAGACGTCAGGGGTCAAAGCTTCCACGTTCCCTGCCGCACTGCTTTCCCCACGCTTAAAGACATCCGGTACTCCCCCGCCAAAATGAACATGGCCTCGGCTGGCGACACGCATCGCAACGCGTCGGAGAACTGGTGTAGCGAGTCATGTCTCCTAAATACACGCGTAGACTTTTTGTGCTGAAGTTTGGTCGTCTTGACTTGCCTGCACAGCGTTGCTACTTACGATCCAGGCACCTGCACAATAGTACTGAACATGGACATCAACAACAGCCCAGCCTTCGCGCGCATACCGCCCTGGGTGAAAGCCAAACTGCGTCCAATCGCAATTGAGAAGATTCAACAAGTCTATGATTGGGTTGAGACGGAATGCATACCCGCTGAACGTATCTACAAAGCGCAACTCAAAGAGAGCAAGACGCGATGGCAAACCCCAGCCATCATCCACGACTTGCGCAACAAGGCAAAAGCCCAAGGACTATGGAATCTCTTCTTACCAAACCACTTCATCGAGAGTCCAGGCTTGACGAACCTGGAGTACTCATGCTGTGCTGAGATCATGGGAAGAGTATACTGGGCAGCGCAGGTACGCTTCCTTACACCCAACACACCCAAAATGCCTTCCAACACATACCATAGACGATGAACTGCCACGCCCCCGAGACCGGCAACATCGAACTCCTCGCCAGATACTGCACCCCCGACCAGAAAAGGCGATGGCTCCACCCCCTCATGAACGGCGACATGTCCTCCGCATACAGCATGACAGAACCCGACGTCGCCTCCTCAGACGCAACCCAAGTCGGCATAAAAATAGACATCACCGACAAAGAAGTCATTATCAATGGACGCAAACTCTACGGAAACTGCCAGTACAATCCCGAAATGCAACTCTTCATCTTGATGGGATGTTCTGATCCCAACAATGCAAATGCGTGGAATAGGCATACGATGGTCGTAGTGCCAGCCAATAGTCCTGGTTTGAAGCAAGTAAGAAATTTGACGATCATGGGCTATGATTGGGCGCCTGAAGGACATGGCGAGTACATCTACGACAACGTACGTGTACCGCTCGAAAACATCATCCTCGGTCCCGGACGCGCTTTCGAGATTGCCCAGGGGCGATTGGGTCCTGGTCGTATACATCATTGTATGCGACTGATCGGGCAGGCAGAACGCGCCTTCGAACTCGCGCTCGTGAGGTGCATGGAGCCGCGGAAGAAGCCACGGGGCAAATTCATCGGCGAGTTCGATAGCAATATCGAACGTATTGCTGATATGCGTATGACTATCGATGCTATGCGGTTGGTTGTGCTGAATGCGGCCGACACGATGGATCTGCAGGGCAACAAGGCGGGGAAATACGCCATCGCGCAGAGCAAGATCATGGTGCCGAATGCGCTGCTCAAGGTCATCGATGAGGCTATGCAGATATATGGTGGTCAGGGGTTGACGCAACATACGCCGTTGCCGGAGCTGTGGACGTATGCGCGGTTTGTGAGGGTGGCTGATGGCCCGGATTCGGCTCATAGACATCAGGTGGGTAGAGATCAGATGAAGACTGCGCAAGGGTTCAGAAAGAGAGCGGAAGGGTATACGGTAAGGTATAGAGAGCTTTGTACGAAGTGGGGCCTAGAGCCGGAGGAGTTCTGGGGTATCTTGTAGCAGCTGAATCTCATCTTCTCTTGTCGATCAATAGGCGCGGCGGATACACTCGCAATCTGCCTTTTCGTTTTGATGCAAATGTCTTGCCCTGTTCTCCTCTTCACTCGTACCATCTCTTCCTTCTGACTCTGCTCTCAGCGGTTGCAGGGACGAAAGCGATCTTACCCACATCTTCATGCGTCTTCGTATCTGCTATCATAACCTTCAAGTATGCTAGGCGCTTCGTCTTTCCTGTCCCATCCTCCACACTGCTGCTCCCTTGAATGTCACTATCAACAAAGTATTTCGAATCTCTGATTAGACTGCTGACATAGCCCAGAATGGGCGGCGCATGACAGCAGTGATGCATAATCAGGGAAAAGACTGCCGCAAAGAACATGATAGCCACGGATACGAAATACAAGATGATCCACGGGAGGTCCAGAGCGTAAGTAGCGGGTAACGGAAATACTATGGTCGAAGTAGTGTTGAGGTGGATAGAAGTGTCGTTGTAAGGCGACGGCTGTAGATTTCCGCCCATGATGGTCGCATGCTGAGTGCTGACTTTCCACAATGTATTCCATAATAGAGAGAATCTTTGCTCGAAAATCTTGATATCGAGGTCGCCTAGATTTGCGTAGCTGCCTGTGGCGGGGCTATTGATTGCGGTAAGAGGGTCTCTCAGGTACCATTCCGCCATGCCGGACGTACCAGACCCAACCTTTATATCGTCGAGTAATTCCATAAAGCTGCGCATAAGATATTTCGGTAAGAATGGAGTCATGTCTATGGTCGAATTTGGCCAGCGATACGTTCGAATTTCGAAGACGGTGAGGTTTTTTGGATTCGTGGGCACAAGCGTCTCTCGAACGGAGTTGACACCACAGTTGGTTTTTCCCAAAGCACCTTTCGATATGCAGGATAATTGGGCGTCGACATATTTCATTTCAGGTGAGCATTGCGTGATGGACATATAGTTGGGTGGGTCTTGAAAGGTCGCAAATGTGATGTCGTGATTTACCTTGGTATCATTCCATCCTTGCTCTTCGGAGAAGGCTAGAAAGAATGTCCCTACAGTATTCGTGCCGGTGGTATTCAACATCCCTGCGAAGGTCTTATTGAATTTGCTGAGCATCCATTTATCTGTCTCGTTTTTGTCCTTGAGATTCAGCCATGGAGAGCACTAAGATTTGTCAGGAATATGGCCATAGAGAGGGAGGAAACAAATTTCTCTTACCGAAAATTGGAGGTAGCTCGAGGTTGTGTTGAACGTAGTGTTGCCAGTGAAGTTACGCTCTACGCCTGCAACCCGTTCGCCGACAAGACTAGAGTAATTCTGCACTGCATCCTGCCAAGGCACATCCACCCAGCGATGTGGCTCTTCTGACTTGAAACCAGGAAGAGCGTATAGATTTGGAATTCTTATGTTCCCCCATGGATCACTGGCTGCTTGCACACCAGCTGAACCTTCTCCGCCGAGCGTGATAGCAATGTCTTGGTACGTTGAGTTCGTCTTGTCGACATACTGAGTAGCAGATGTGATGTCGTAAATAGCTGCTGAGTACAACGCGCGAAGTCTAGGCTTGACACGTGACGAAGTATCTGTGATCGAGTTCATTTGCACCTGTTGGCTCAGATTGTAATTGTAGTAAGCGATTTCTCCTGTTCTGAATCCTTCTCGGTCTTTCAAATAGATTCCTCGGAATGATGACTGAGATCCGAGGGGATTGAAAGCCCACAGTAGGAGCAGAGCGATACTTGAGATCCTCAGGATTGACCATCGGAACACAGTAATGACGGATCCAGCCAGCTAGCATAGAAGTATCAGCGTCGATCGTGTCGAAGATTGTATACTTTGCACTGACCGTCAAGGAACTCATCAGCTGCTCCAAAGTCTGTTCGTCATTGATCAGCCATGTTGCGTACTATGGACGATTCATTCCGTACCAGTAGGTCGACCCCGCGTTCAACGCGCCAGTCGGCCAGTGCTCGAATCGCATTTCCCAGTACACCAGAAAATAGTATGGGCCATAGGGATGGTGCGATGCGTGTAGCCTGAAGCACTTTGATTGACCAGTCACTTTCCTGTTGATGTTCCAGGTGTATAACGGATGCGCCAAGGACTACACACTTTAGCGAGGCTTCAAACATATCGGGTGTATGACTCACCAAGGAAGCAAATCGCTACGATTATCCCAAGAAACTCCCAGGTTAAAGCGTACCATGCGTGGCCTTTCCAGTACACCGGGTTGTGCGTGTTTGCTGGAAGACAATCACCGCTGGCACCTTTATGAACCGAAGACTGATTGGGAGTCTCATCAGACGACAGAGGATGCCTCTCCGTGTTATCCGAATAGACAAAACTATGGTTAGTGAGGGATTGGCGAAAAGGTTCGCTCGCTCGATTCGGATCGCCCATGTGTCGTTCCTGTCCATTTTCCCCGAGTAGTCGGTTCGCTGCGCTGTCCTGACCTGAATTCGCGACTGGATCGAAGTCAGCATCGAGTTGAGTCATCTCGTGGGACGCGAAAGAGCGCCACTCCGGGCTGTTCATCTGATGATCTCTCGTTTTGTGAACACGACGCGGACGAGACTCGCGGGTTATATATGAGAATTGATGTCTGCAGCGTCTCGGGGGGTGCGCCTTGCAGGGCTGTAGGCAGCAAGCTGAGGTACATAGAATTCAGCCTTGGACTTTTGGCCCCCACCATGCCGTGCGGCGCCTATGAAACACAACTTAATATGCTTTGGGTCTGGCGTGACGTGGAGTCGTCGATGTGTTGGTGATTATTCGAGCACACAGCCGACTATGGTTATACAATGGGTCCGATAGCCCCTACTTGCTGTCAGCCCCATTAGCAGCGTGAGTTGATGAGTCCCGTAAACAGGAAGTCGCAGGGTATATAGGTAGCTTTCATCGGTGCTTTTCGCATAGCCTTTTCGCTGCAACGTGATGCGCATTGATAGATAATGTCGCAAGCAATGAGACGTGGATATTCATGTTAAAGACAGGTCGCGGGTCGCACATACGCCCCAAAGCACACTCGGTGATGCCAAGCCGCTAGCCAGTTAATGAGATGAATCGCAGTTGCCGGGCGCTTATAGAGCAACACCATTACAGAGCGTTACACAGAATGATAACAAACATCTGTTGACATGTAAAAATCATAGCTCATCATCTACATAAGCAAAAAGCAAAAAGAAAGGGTGTCATTCCAAACCCATCCCGAGACCAAAGCGACCGTTGTTCTTCATATCCAAGACTCGTACATCATACCGCAATGGGCGGCGATCCAAAACTCATATTATCATCATCGTCGTCAAAAAAGGAAGCTACTTCCTGCGTGGACATGGCAAACTCTTCAAAACGCTGACTCATTCTCGATGCGGCTACACATGATTTCGATGGCGGTGTCGGTGTTGGCACGCGTTGTTTCTTCGCTGGAGGTGCCGTTTGCCTAGATGGCGTTGTTGTAGCTCTTCTCTTCGCATAGGGACCGGTCATGGATTTTGGCAGTTGCGAGGCTCGAAGTTTTGCGAGTTCCTCATGAAGCCCATAGACAAAGGGACCTGGGTTGAGACATCTTCCAGCTATTTTCTTGGTGGGTTTAGTGGACTGCAACGGCCTGCTAGAATTTGCCGACGCACGTGGCGTGGACCTTTTCTGCGTGATAACGATGTCGACTTTCGCGGGGGCGTTCAACGGCTTTGCCGGCTCAGAAGGAAGCGGTAAGGATGTTGACTTTTGTACGAATTGAGAGTTCTCCGACTTTGTTTGCAGTGGTGCGGATGCTACGCTAGGCGCGATATACCTAGTAGACGTAGTCACCGGTGTCGAGACTACTGTTAATAGCTCTTCGTCGAGGTCGTCTAGTAAAAAATCGAAGTCTTGGGTCGATACGGGAGGAAGGGAGTTGTCTATCAGGGGCGATGCGGTTGCCGAAGCTGCAAGTGGCTCCATGACCGTCGGGGTTGCTTCTGAAGCGAGCTCCCGCGAAATCTGAGTACTGCTCTCGAGGAAGTCATCCCAGCAGTCTGTTGGTGGTAGTGGTAATGACGGAGTTTTCCTCGTGACCGATATAGGTTCGGCAGCAGTGAACGAGCCGGACTTGGATGCTGCAACTCCAGGAAGCCTGAAATCTGGGTTTTGATTTGGGGCAGGTTTTGCCTTGACCCCAGGTGATATCGATTTTATTAACAAGCTAGCAGGGGGCACGCGCCCAGGTATAGGGGGCAGTTTGAAACCCGATTGTGATGTATCCCGTGGCACGCCGGATGATGTATAGTCGATGGCTACGCGTATCGGGAATTGCGTGCGTTGAAAGGGATGCTGATCCAGATTCTTGTACCTCGCGATGAATGGGACTCGCGTCAGGAAGGTCTTAGTTCCCTGTAACTGTCCATCCAAAATCAAGCATTCTAGCCGGTCGTTCTCGCACTGTAGGACCCGCAAGTGCTGGCTCTTGGACAGCTGGCTGCTTGTGTTGAGATCTCGAAGCACTGTCACAGTGCAGCCAACCTTGATGCGCAGGCGATGCGGTGGCAGCCCTACTGGATTCAACTTGTGGAGCAGCCCCAATGAAGGGTCCCAGTCTGGGGTCTTCAGCGACACATCTTGTGATAGCAGCTCGACCAGAGACCCAGGAATCTTATCTAGAGCAGCTTCGTTCGCCTTGTTGATTGGTCCGTGGGTGCATGTGAATTGGCGATCATTCTGGGGAGGTATCGACTTTGGCGAAGGAATCGATGCTGGGGGTGGAGCGAGTACGATAGGGGGTACAGGTGCAGACGGCATCACAACAGCGTGTGGCTCTTCCACCGGATCTGACATGACCAAATCGTGTGCTTCAAGAAGTATGTCGTCGTCCAGGTCGTCATCAGTCCATTGTTCTCCAAACGACCTATTAGTCTTCGGCAGACCGACGCTCTTGTCTTCCTCGTCGTCGTCGTCGTCGTCCCATGGCTCCTTCTCTATCGTCTCCGCGATCTCATCTAGCTTTTTAGTAAGCTCCGAATCTTTCTTGCGCTTCTTCTTCCTTCTTCTTGCTCAGTCCGAGGAATGCTTCCATGCCACTCTTCAACTGCGCCTGCGTGTGACTATATCCAATGAGCTGTGTCGCGAGCCCAACGCCAATCTGCTGCCTCGCTCTTGCCTCCTTCGCTTCTCTTCCCTCACGCTTCTTCTTGGCTGCTTTGCGACTTTCTTCGGCCTTGCGGGCGCGGGCGGCGCGCTGTTCTAATTCAGCGTCGCGTTCGAGCTGCTTCTGCTGCCGCTCGTTGAGGCGCGGGCCATTTTTCTTGGCCAGCTTTTTGATCTCTGTGGATGTTTGTGCGATCCGATGGGGTGTTGGGGCCATGTTAGGATGCGCATGGCGATGAGGGATGTGGGTAGAGGCAGGGTGAAAAGCGTGGTGGCGAAAGGTTGCGGGAACCGTGGACCCGCGCTAAGACACGCAAGCACGTGTTCTGATGACATGACCAACACACATCACCCTTTATCGCGCTGCAAACCTTCTTTCATCGCTCATTGTGATTATGGTACACTTGTCTTCTTCCAATGACAGTTGCACCAGGTTCTCACAGTTACCTTTCCATCGAGACCCGCGTGTTGCCCGTGTTGACGAGCGACCAATCGAGGCTGTTGCGACTTTCCAGCACATGCACGCTGTCAGATGAGTAGGAACAGATTAACCATGAATTTCTTACCTCCTTACTGCCGTATCCCATGGACAATGTCTAGGTGTAATGCCAAAGGCGTGTGGAGGGGGGCCCGCATGATTCGGTCGTTTTTGTCATCACCAGGAAAACCGCAGCCGACTCTGACCTTGACCCCGCCTGCAAGCAGCATCAGGCTTACAGTCGACCCCCACGGTGTATATGCGAGGACTGTGCTACTGCTGGGAGCTTCGTAGATTGTAGCATCAGTTTAGCGGCAGAAGTGGTGGCAGCAGCGTGCACCATTATCATACCGTGGGCCTGATAATCGCTGGTCGAAGTTTTCTTGCAGACTATACACTGAGCCGGGAAAGATGTCTTTTGTACTGAAAGGAGTAGCATATATAACTGGGGCTGGTTCTGGTATGCCCCACCATGTTGTGTAGCATATGTGACCAATAAGCTGATATGTGCCAGGCATTGGCCAGCACACTGCATACGCTCTCGCAAAACAGGGTGTACGCTCGTTCGCATTGCTGGATCGCAATCCCATCACCAACACCGTTAGTGAACTGAAAAAAGTCTCACCAGATGTCTTTGTCAAAACATTCGAGATCGATGTCACCAACGAAAAGGCAGTCGACGATAGCATAGAGAAGACTGTGAAGGAATTTGGACGATTGGACTATGCGGTCAACAATGCTGGCATAGGCGGTGTGATCAAGACGACGGACCAGATACCGAGAGACGACTTTGAGAAAGTCATGGCCGTTAACACTACTGCTGTCTGGCAATGCCAGCGTGCGCAGATTCGGCAAATGCTTAAGCAAGAGAAGCTCTCAGACTCGTATCGGTCATATCGGGGTTCCATCGTCAACGTTGCATCCATGTACGGCCTGGTCGCACCACCACTCAATGTGCCTGCTACAGCATATGCTACCTCCAAGCATGCTGTCATCGGCCTCACAAAGTCAGACGCACTCGCTTTCGCGCACAAAGGTATCCGGATCAACGCAATCTCTCCGGGCTATGTAATGACACCTCTGGTGAAAGAGCACATGGATCAAGGTGACATGATGGAAACAGAAAGAAAGAAAGTTCCGGTTCACCGCTACGCGGAGATGGAGGAGATAGGCGACTGCATTGCGTTCTTACATTCTGACGCGGCGAGTTACATGATCGGCGCCACATTAGTCGCAGACGGAGGATATACAATCGTCTAGAGTTCTGTACTAGCCTAGTAACACGACCATTCAATATCGATTTCACACATTTGCTGCAATACGCAATCTTTTCGTCAGACTCACGCGTTAATCGTGTTTTGCCTTGTCAGTCGCATCTCGGCAGAGCTTCTCCATCCCAGTGCTCCATCCCGAGCTCCGCAAAGGGTAAGACGCAACTTCCGTATTCAAGGAGGATCTGGACTATTCCAAACGCCTCTTCGATTGGCTAGCGAGTATATGTAAGTTCTGTCATCATTGCACGACCTGGAACTTCCAGGGTTGGTTTCTGTGCGACGTGCGGAAATGCTTTGCCAGGCGAAATCTCACGAATAGCCACTGGCACCATTGGTGCAAATCCCGAATCGTCATGATCCTTTATGCTCCCAACCATGCCATCCCTAGATTAGCGTGACCCAAGATCTAGGACCTCACCGTATTGACTCGCTACATGAAGTCATGGAGCTAAAGTCTGACTCTTGAAGGCTGGGGAGTAACGGTGCAAACGCGGCGGAGCGAAGTTTAAGAGCCCCTAGAGCCCTCGTCGCGGTAAAGGTCTCAACTTGCTGCTCAGATTTATTTGTCGCCGTATTTCTTGCTAATCATATACCCTTCGCAATGACGGACGGTTTCATCGTTCCATCGACAGCTGCGCCGGAGACTGATGCTCAGCATCGGCTACGGGGGCCAATCCACGCGCAACGACATGTGCGCGTCGTGTGTATCGGTGCAGGCGCTTCGGGACTTTTGATGGCATATAAGCTGCAAAAGCATTTTTCAAATTACAGTCTCCAGGTCTACGAGAAGAACGCTGAGGTTTCGGGAACGTGGTATGAGAATAGATACCCGGGGTAGGTGCAGATCCGCATGATCGCTGCGGGGGGTGGAGCATCTCTAGCCCCACGATCTACCGAACCGGCTGCAGCCAATGGCGCATGTGGCAATCCTCTGCTAACATTCGCTTCTAGATGCGCATGCGATGTCCCTTCACACAACTACACGTGGTCATTCGAGCCGAAATTAGATTGGTCTGCAGTGTATGCCGGCTCGAAAGAGATCTTCGCCTACTTTAACGATTTTGCGCGCAAGTACGGTCTCAGAAAATACATCAAGACACAACACCAGGTTGTTGGCGCAAAATGGAATCATCAAATAGGAGGATACGATGTACAGGTTCAAAACCTAGAGAGCAGACATGTGGTCAATGACCATTGCGATATCTTGATAAACGCGTCGGGTATCCTGAACAACTGGCAATGGCCCGCCATACCGGGTCTGGACAAGTACAAGGGCACACTTTTACATACCGCGAACTGGGACGATAACGTTGACCTCAAAGGTCGCCATATTGGCTTGATTGGAAACGGGTAAGTAAATTATATCTGGTTCTCCGACTTGCCGATTGACGTCTTCAGCTCCTCTGGCATCCAAGTTCTCCCCACCATTCAACCGCACGTCGAGAAAGTCACGACCTTCATCCGCGAACCAACATGGGTCTCTCCCGTCCAAGGTCTCGAACAACACGTCTTCTCTGACAGCGAAAAGTTCGAATTTGCTACCAAGCCTGGCGCACTAGTCGAATACCGCAAGCACATTGAACGTGGCCTCAACGGCCAATTCGGCATCTTTCTCAAAGACACAAACGTCAACTCGGAGACAGAAGCCTATTTCCGCCAGCAAATGACCGAAAAGCTAAACAACGAGTACCTACAGGAGCGGCTGATTCCAAACTGGCACGTGGGATGCCGCCGATTAACACCAGGTGTCGGCTACCTTGAAGCATTAGGAAAACCCAACGTACAAGCCGTCTATGGTGAGATCAACTCCATCACCGAGCGTGGCTGCGTATGCTCCGACGGTAACGAATACCCCGTCGACGTACTCATCTGCGCCACCGGCTTCAATACCTCCTTCAAGCCGCGTTTCCCCGTGATAAACTCCTCCGGTGCCAACCTCCAAGATGCCTGGGCCCAAGAACCACGCTCCTACTTCGGCCTCGCGGCAGCGGATTTTCCAAACTACCTCATCTTCTTAGGCCCCAACTGTCCCATCGGCAACGGCCCTGTCCTCAGCGCTATCGAAGCACAGGCGGATTACATGTGCAAGCTCATCGATCGCTTCCAAACACACAACATCTCTACTTTCGCACCCAAAGCCGAAGCCATCGATGACTTTGTCGCGTTCAAGGACGAATACATGAAGCGCACCGTTTGGCACGACGCCTGTCGTTCGTGGTACAAATCTCTCGGTCCAGATGGTCCCGTCACCGCGCTCTGGCCTGGCTCTACTCTGCACTATATCGAAGCGCTTATGGAGCTCAGATTGGAGGACTGGGACGTCGAGTACACAGGCAACAGGTTCTCGTGGCTGGGCAATGGGTATAGTCAAACGGAGATTGATCCTACGGCTGATTGGGCATTTTATGTCAGAGACAGGGATGATGATGAGCCGATTAGTAGGCTGAGGAAGTTGCAGCTAATTAACAAGAGTGGGACGCTTGAGCCAAGTGTGGGTGTGGATTTTGCGGGTGGGAGGGCGCAAAGCTTTTCGGAGGCGAAGTTGTAGATGGAGAGCGTTCTCAGAAGTGTTCTCGGCAGCGTTTTTCATCAAAGCTATGGAATGTACATGTATACTTCTCATATACGAACTAATGATCGCGTCTGCAAGATCGCGATGCCCACCTGGTGGGCCTGGTCGGACTCTTCGGATCCGTACACTAGGTGCTAAAGATGTTAGTATCGTATAACAGAGAGGATGCGGCTCATCGATTGTACATACGCGAAAACCTAGGCACATCCAGCAAACAGCGAAATGAGACAAACCCGAGTGTAGACACACTGCTCAAACGTCTAACCGCTATCTGAACGAACGACGAGCGAACAGGTCGAAAATAGATAAAACCACCGCGACGACCCACAGCGTGCTGACTTGGGATTTGCGCTAACGGTATGGTAGGGCCATCCGGCTCCCCAACCCGCGGCGCCCGTCGCTTCTACCGCCCCATCAGCGAAACACCCCGACACCGCCCTCGAGCAACACCCAATTACTGTGCTTGGGAATGATGACCAAACTCTGGAGATGCGGAGAATATCAGTTCGTGTTGTTATATGCATGTAAGCATTTTGCATGATTGACGGCATCGATGAGCATTGCAGGCGGCTTGCGCATACCGTAGGTTGCTGACAGCTGAAGAACGAGCGACTAAGTAACTTCTCGAAGAAAGCAGATAGCGTCTATCTGACGTCGCAGGTAAACAAGCAGTGTGCAAACAACTCTGTCTCGAAACGTCGCGACTCGAGGGTTGTTTTCAAACAGTATTGGGAAGACCTATTTCCAGCTCTGTCATCAATGCCTTGAGACGTGCTAGTCAGACCCTGAGTATTCACCTCAAACTCCACGACTCAACCTTGTGGATCATCTTCTCGGCTAACAAGAGGATCATCCTACCGCACCATACCCAACCCAGCGCGCCAACACACAGGCATCACCTATCCCGCCGCTCGGAAACAGAAACAATGCGTTTCGGTGGCTGCTATTCTCGATTTCAGGCCAACGGATGATCTTCGGCGTAGTACAAACGTAGGCGAGAGACGTCGTACCACCGTATGAGATACTGGGGTAGTAGTGAGGGAGCCATACCGCGTCAAGGGTGTAAGACGTGCATCTTGACTGCGTCTTGACGTTTTGAATAACGGATTAGGGTCATGGACAGTTAGAGTGAGACCGTGAGAGTTCTGGGTACGCGAGTAAGACCGGTAGGAACGCGTGTGTATATATTGTACTGCTTCCATCGCAAAAGCAACATCATCATCCAACAGACATCAACTTCTCTCGTCAACACTACAACAGTCTCATCAGATACTCCCTTCACTATTACTGCCGGCCAGTTCCTTTAATTCTCCATCGACCTTTCCAGCCGAACAATCAATTTTATCAAAATGCCTACTTCCCAGATATCCACTCCCCTCAACGGCGTCGATGCCGCTGTCATCATTGCCGCTCTCCACAACCACGACCTCATGATCAAAACGCTCTGCCCAGCGCTCGTCAGCTACGCCTTCCAATCCGGCGACAAGGCTACCTCCGCGACCTACACCGTCACTGACAGAAAGCCAATTGGCCAGGTACAACTTCCCCTTTCTCCTGACCTTTCCTCTCCTCCAGACAACTTTACTCATATATTACAGACAACATACAAGCTGACTCTCACCAATGTCCGCGATGGCGTCGACTCCCTCGTCAACGCCAAACCCCCCGTTGGTGTTCTCACCATCAGCGGCAGGTGGCGCGTTGCAGACGGCAAGCTCAGCGAGGAGATTGAAATCGATGCCAATTTCATGATGAAGAAGGTCGCTAAGAGCAATGTCGAGAAGACGCACCCGGAGCAGCACCTGAAGCTTCTGGAGGCTGCTCAGGCTTAAGCGAGCGTTACGAATGGATAGTGCAGGTGAATGAGTAGGAATGCACAGGCTGGAGCAATTGTTCTCTGTGTTTGGATTCAAGTCACTAGTCTTCTAGTCGTCATGGTCAGGATAAGGATTTACGCATAGCTTGTGGAGCTTTGTTTTGTTTACAATAAAACATTTGAGTTTTTTTCTATCGATACCACGGTTGTTATCAAGGCGGTGAAATGATCGCGATAATTCGACGCAGGAAAACAAAACACTACTCAAGCTATTCTAAATCCACCATCCACTAAATTACGAACGCAATGCCCGATGCCCTATAGACCTCAAGCCTCCAGTAGACCCAAAAGCGACATACATATTCCTGTGAACGCCGGATAACATCAACTAACACCAACATTTGCCCCAACCGTTGAAATAGTTCCAGCAGTCGGGTCGGATGCTGGCGGCAATGGTACAGGGATTCCACTTCCTACAGGTACTCAAGGCCTAAGATTCCCGTGCAATTTTGTAACGACTTGTTGCTCGAAACTCGGCTGAAGGCATGAGGTAAGGTGCGCTGCGCTCGGTGTCGCCGTAGTACATCGCGAGTCTCGAGCGGAAGCAACGAAAAAGCTCGCACCTATATTTCTTAGTACAAGATAAGTTATGATAGGTACGCACCACCTTGTCTTCGTTTCTGTTCTGGCGTTCTTACTCAACTATGAGTGTGTCTATTGACGGGCAGCTAGACTGTTGCTCCAAGTAAGTAAATAAATTCTTCGCAACACGGCAGGTTAAGTCGTCGATATCAGACCAAATTTGCTGAACTTGCCCCTGTAGACCATCTTCTGCGACGTAGAGAGATCTTTGACAAAGATAGAGGATACGTAATCTGGGAATTTTGTATATGGATAATTGCATAACGCTAAAGATAGAACTTGTCCTTAAGCAAGGTGTGGTCTTACTAAGAATACATAGAACCAGCTGCCAGGAAATGTCATCAAGAACTCATCTGAGATTTGGTACCCGTATGGCTCGAGATTTGGAAATACCGGACAGATTCTCCCAAAGCTTTTGGCTTCTAGAACGTCGCAATGATCACCGCGTTGGTTACAGTCACTCACGTCGTCATCAAGAGAGATTTGCTACAAAGACAAGAGGACGAGTCGTAATCCAATAATCTGTAGATTAAGGATGAAGAGCTCGGGTGACAACGTATTGGGATGGCTCTACTGTAGGCACAGACTTCTTAACTTCGTGCAGCGATGTAGTGACGTCTCAACGTTGTCAGTAATATGGCCGCTGCAAATCTCGAGACTCGGAGATATCAGTCGCAATACCTACTTATCGAGCCCGTGTACTAGGATAGAGACCAATTTCAGAACGCAAGACCCTCTCATAGTCAAATCTAACAGCTACAAAGTGAATGCAACAACACGGATCTCTTGACAAAGATATTCATTCCAGAAAATTTCGAAACGCGTAAGTTGTCGAACGCTCTCCACGTGCCTGTACAAGCCAATCTGTGGAGCAAAAAAGCCATTAGTTTGTCCTCATTGAACCCCACCCAATCAGAATACACGTGGGGAAGTCAGAGGTCTATGGCTCCTACACGCTAATGGGGATTCAACAGTGTAAGATCGTCGTCGAGCCTAGAATTGACATGTGGTAATGTAACTGCATCACGAAAAAAAAGATCATGCGCAGTCTCTGCATAGAAGGATATTGTGGAACGGTATTTAGAATATGTCAGCAGCCCCATGAATGGAAGATATAAGAAAACGCACCGGATATCATGCAAGCGACTACAGTCTCCTTGCCTAAGGAAAGTGGCCATGTGATCGGACATGCTATTTTGGAGTTCTCAGTGATGGTGGGCTGGTTATCAGACACCGGTATTAAGGACCTATTTGTATTGGGATGCACTTGAGCACCTGCATTCATGCATCCTTCAAATCCTGCCACTACATGTTATCAAACACGTTGATGATGACCTTCCTATATAAGCGAGATCTAGCTAAGTCGTACCATGCTTTTGAGGCCAGACATAAGGCTTTGAGACGTGGAGGCGGTCAGATCTGCTTAGTTGAGTATAGGAACGGGCTTGGATTACTGCACCTACATAACTCGATATCAGGAACTGTATACCCGCTGGCAAAGTCGGTGGCTTTAACGTTTCTACATGCATTTGTTGAGCTCGGGAATTGGAGAAGGGAAGTGTTTAACGTCGTGGAGCGGGGCGGTCCGTGACATCAGAGATAGAGCTGCTTATGTAGGCTTGGTCTTGAAATACAAGCTGGGATTAGCCAAAATTGCCCCTGAAGACAGCATTTCAACTTGCATCCGCTAACCCAGACCCGCTTTCCGACATGCGGACCAGTTCACTTTCACATTTGTATCAAGGAGGATAAAGATGCTGCTTTTGGGGCTGCTAGAGTCTGAAGTTCCTAGGGTCATAGTCGTCGGTCATGTGCTTTGGTATATGGTACAATGGCAATGGCTTGGGGTACAAAATTCCGGGCTAGAATAAAGGATAATCTGTATACTCAGAAGTTGGGGTCAGTTTACCTAGATAGGCTGGAATAGACGCAGTAGTAGTAGTAGTAGCAATAACTTTAGTTGTACTTCGCTGGAGGCTTCACATTCACGCTACATCTACTATGTGACAGATAGAAAAGCTTCTGTAGCTGGATTTCTTCCTAATTATAGTCATGTACAGCATGATTTGGTTTTAGAGCCAGATGGACCGGCCGTGGACGCGGCGCGCCCAACAGTGCCATATTTTCTTTTCACGTCAACTTACTCTTCAGAGAGTACGTCCTTCTTGTCCTTCGGAGGCCTGAATCCACAATAAAAGCACGTGTCGGGGTAACCCGCTCATGGACTTCCCTTAATCGGCACACCACCATTTACTGTCCACTTATTGACGGCCTGAGGGTTCTGCTTCGCCTTGGGGTTGACACCAACATCAATGGTAGCATACAGGCCATCCTCTATAGTCTTGCCAATGAGCGAGATCTTCATCACAGGGTCGTCGCCGCCTTGCTTAGCCATGTTGAAGAGTGGGTCTACTGCGTGGGTGGTGATGGCCTGCTTGTTGGTGTTGTAGGGAGAGGTCTTCTTGACTTGGCCTAGGAAGTTCTGCTCGATATAGAATTGGCCGACGTGCGAGATGGTACCGCCTTGGATGGTATTGTTGGCAAGAAGCTTGGCACCGTGGTGGATGATGGCTGAAATCATCAGTATTGATGTATAAGGAGAGATCAGAAGTAAGATTTACTATGAAGATGGTTTGTACGGCCAACATAGTGCCCTGGAATCAAGGTGATGAAGGTGGCGGTGCCGTTAGCACCAGTGGGCTGCATACCCTGAAGAGCATTGGTCTTGATAGCGGTAGCAGAGCCGTCGCCATTACCCTTTGCCTGAACACCAGTGTACGCACCAGTGGCACTATTTCCCCACATCTCGACGTAAGCATTGATGACAGGCTTGCAGGACGAGGTGTCGATAATGTTGATGTCCAGATGAGTGATAGCACCCTTCTCCCCTGTCAAGACGTCCTGGCGAACGAGTTCACCAGCAACCCCTATAAAGCTGTCAAGAAGTCTGCTCCATTGGATGAGATTACCCCGGCCTACAGTAAGGGCCTTCAGTGGCCTCAGGGTCGAGTGTGCAAGCTGCCTCAGCACCGTAGCTTTCTTCGACTTCAGCAACGTCGCGACGGACGAGCTCATATTTCTTGGCGAAACCAGCTGCAACCCGAAGCTCATGAAGCCTGGTTTTATAGTGATCCAGATGAGCCTGCCTCCTCGAGATCTCTCGATTGGTGTTGCCACCAGGATGCGCGACAGCACCAGTAGCCAAAATTACGGCAATAAGAGCCTGTGTAAACTGAACTATCATTGAGAGAAATGCTTTGTGGATATGAGAAGGCTCAGGAATTATCTCAGAAAACCATGCATCAGACCTTCTTGTACGTTTAGCTCCCTGCGCGTTGATGCAGCACTTCTGCAGGTGCTATCAACATCGTTCTGGATCCACGCATCCGTGCTGTTGCCATTCTCCTCGCCGTCCGATTTAAATCGTGTTACCTTTCGTGTGCTACTCTCCACAGATTGTCCAGGATGAGGTCCATGGTCAACATGGTTGTGATTGGCATGGGCAATTGCTCGCTTCAGTACACGCGCCGTAGCTATATTAGCGATCATCTAGTGCCCGATCTTAGCAGTGGGGGCGTATCGTATGGTGGTTTTGGGTCGACTCTCCAGGACTTCGTGTGGCTAATGTCGTCCGGTCGTAGATTGACCGGAAATTCTACGCGTGGAGATCGGTAGTTGAATGCGGTGTAATGTGTCCGTGTAGAGATCCGATTCTGGAACGATGGACCCAAAATCGCACAAGAGAGCATATGCAAACATATATAGGTACCTTGTAATTCGCGAATTATCCGATGCTGTTAAATGCTGCGTATAGAGACCTTCACAAGATTGGATACACTTCCCAATCAGTCTCGGCTAAGCGAAAAGTGGGGGGTTGAATTTTACCGGGATTTACATGTACTGTGGTATGTACAATCGGACGGCCAAGGTACCCTCCAAGTATACTCTTGCATTAATGGAAACCGGTAGGATCGTAAGGTGGAGCAAATGACATGGCCAGTATTGTCCAGCACCAACTATATCGTCACACGGATCGGGCCCATGGTACTGACCTCGGGAGTTTGCGTGACTTATGTGCCTGGACGGATGGATGTAGATCCTTCTACCTGCGATATGTGATATGGTGTGCATGCGTCACGTTGCCTGAGAGCGGCACTCGTCAACGGCTCGATCGCTTACTCACCTATCAAACGCGGCATTAATTCCACGCGCTTTGCGAACTGCTTAGATGACTGGAGGCAAATATCTTCTAACCCATTTCGCAGTAATTGGTGCGATTGGTGTTGCTGTTTCTCGGATCTCATTGCTCAAGATTGTCCACTCCTTGGTGTTGGGGCAAATGTTGGCCTCCTACCATCTCTCGGACAACACCCATCATTTTATGAACAACTCTTGAATCCCTATAGCATCTGGTATGATATTTTCTTTTGGTGCATAACTATACTGATTTCCATAGTTGAATAGCGCACCTTCAGCATCTGTACTATGGGCTGCAGGCGACCCGGCAATCGTGTGAAGAAACACTCAACAGGAGTGCGTGACAGGAAGTGATTCAAGATTCGATTATCTACAGCTAGGTCTGGAAGGAGGGCCGTGCTGGCAATGTTGCCATAGGTGTAACGTTGTCAGACGTGGTGCGTGTGTAGACGGACAGCATCGGCGGGTGTTCATGTGGACCGTAAAGAAAATACTCTTATTTTTCCGCTATGATTTTTGCGCTTCTCTGAGTGTATCAACATTGGTATACGTAAACCAAACATCCTTGTCATCTCCCAATAACGCCGAATTAGTCTTATGCCATACAATGTAGGTTGACGAGCAGACGTCCTCTAGACAAGCCAGCGACATAGTAGTTGACGTTAGTTGATATTTCAATTGAATTACCGGTGGCACAGAAAATCAGGATGTTGTGATGCGTCTCAGAGTGCCTGACCTTGGACAAGGCTAATAGTCAACGTTTCATAATCGAAGCAAAATCCTCGGGGTGGAGACACCAAACCACATTTCTTCGATGATTCCCACGTTTTGGAGTCAATAGGTGAGCAGGAACAAGAGCTCTAATATCGTAATCGAAAAGCTACATCGACGTCTGCAGATAGAGAGACATGACTTCAAGGATCCACTCCTTAAAGATAATGGAGAAGTGAGTCGCTCATCCAGAACCCAGCATTTTCTTCTTCTTTGATTTCACTCCCAGACTTTTGGTATCAAAAACGCTGATAAAAACAACGATAGGGCCAACCATTACCTATGGGAGAATTCACTGCGGACACCAGTATGCTCATGCTCGGCGGCTCTGAAACCACATCTACGCTTCTCTGTGGCGTCACATTTCTTATACTCACCAACTTGGAGTTATACAAGAAAGTAGTGCGAGTGGTCCGTGATACATTCAAAGGTCTTTAAGATATCACTCTTACTTCCGCGTCCCAGCTCCATTACATGCATGCGTGAATTAAAGAAGAGCTTAGGTATGCTTGGTTTTACCATCTACTGATGTCGCTATAGACACGCTGATACGTGCGTTTTATGACCAGGCGATATCTACCCACTGCTGGGAGTCAACCGAGATTCACCCGCTCCGGAGGAGCTATGATAGCTGGTTATTTCGTCCCCGGAAAGGTTGCTTGATCTAAGAGAACCTTTATCTAGTCAAAAAGAAAGATACAGTAATGCTAGCAAACCCCAGATCTAATAGACAGTCGTATTGGTTATTCCTCAGGCAGCTAGGTACATATACGCTCGTTTTCTGAAGGTCTTGTTCTTTAAAATCTTCAAAGACCAACACTTGCGGTAGTCTGAGTTCTAGCAACTTTCAAAATCCCTTTGAATACTGCCCGGAGCGATACCTAGATTCTTCAGAGACTTAGGATAATATGGCAGCGTCTCAGCTTTCTAGCTAATGTCCTAGAAACTGTATTGGAAGAAAGTAAGCAGTTTCTTGCTATATCTATAAGCTTTGGAAGTAAAAATGTCTCTAGCTTGGTACATGGGAATATTCGTTTGATTCTGGCGGAGATTCTTTTCTTATTTAATATTAGACTTGCTAAAAGTAGTCGCGATTGGATGAACCAAAAGCATCACATTATATAGGACAAATCTCTCCTTAACGTATATCTGTCTGAGAAGGTAAGAGAATCGCTAGGTTCTGAGCCTGACAGCCTTTAATAGGTTGTAAGTCTGGCCGCGCGTATATCATGTATAACCGCTCTTAATTACTGTCCTATCATAACTGCAGTTAGCAAGTAGCGACTGTAAATTGAGTTCTACTGTTAGCTAGCAAATTGGCTCTACAAGAAGATTCTGAACGGAACACGCCAGGTGTAATTATATTGGCTAATTTCTATCTTGACATGTTCTTCAACTCAGCATGTTCTGGTTTCGAAGTGATTCTTGAAGTTAGAGCATCTATAACGGACTGCTGGTCAAGCTACGACGTGTCTGGTATATCTGTAGTACAAGATGGAGCCCACCAACTATTAGTGGAAGTTCTTCAGTCTTACATAGCCTTTAATCCTCTCATCTATTGAAAACGGCTCTAGTGTACTTGCGCGGTCGCTTTCGAGCGTAGCCTCTGATTAACATGGCGAAAAAGGCTAGCCAAGGCATATTTGAGATTGAGCTAAGCTTTTACAAGTACGTTACATGAATAGTATAATACTTGATCGTCCTGATTGCATCTCAACTTGTTAGCGCTGTACAACTTCGTCTTTTTCGGTATTCTAGTGTTGTTAGGGGTGATCGTCGCGCGCACAGACACAGCACGGTA
This sequence comes from Alternaria brassicae, assembly GCA_004936725.1. Classification (NCBI taxonomy): domain Eukaryota; kingdom Fungi; phylum Ascomycota; class Dothideomycetes; order Pleosporales; family Pleosporaceae; genus Alternaria; species Alternaria brassicae. Next base: position 333,044 of record CM016505.1, on the reverse strand, counting down.
GTCCCCATCGATCTCCGAGCACGCGAGGCGTGCCTTCCGACGTCCGTGCTCCTGGCCGAAACCCCAACGTTCTACAGCTGAAACCCACAACGCCAGAACAGCCCCGACACCAGCGTCTTGTGATGTTTGGTAGTGCTTCTTCCACACACGTTGACGCGACGAACCTGCTTAGCATGTTGAGATAATCATAATGCTTTAGAAAGTCCGCACGGGGTGTGCTCTCATGACACTCACGGTGGTGTCAGCGTCTCATGCGTGCGAAGTCAACTATGTGGCAAAACGCGTTGGCGCCGGAAGGTGAAGAAGAAACGAAGAAACATGGCAATGCTTTTGCAAAACCAATTTAGGCGTTCATGCTCGCTAATGCTGATATTTCTTTATTTCACCGTTGTCGCTCCCGCTCTCTCATAGAAGCACGTATTGAGATGGCGACCTTTCTCAATTCGCCGAACACACCTGCACGCGCACGCACATTCTATTACCATGATAATACGTCAAGAAGCCATAAATCAAACCTGTCCGGCGCGACCATGTTGGATCTTCTGAGTGGCCCTGAAGGATCGATCGCCGCAGCCTATGAGTCTGCAAGCCTGTACCAACGATCTTCCGAATCGAGGCGACCTTCCCAAACCTCTTTTACCAAGTCCCAGTTGTGCGAGAAGAATCGTGCTCTGATCGAGATCATCCACAACGTGCAGGGTGAGCTGGCAACTCAGAGAGAAGCCATGCACAACCTGCAGGCGCGAATCATTGAGCTCGAAAGTGCTTCACAGATAAAGATACAAGACTCCGCCCCGCGCCATACAATTTCCGGACACTGCAAGCGGTCTCAACTCAGAAGCGCAGAGGGCGCCAGAAGCGAGACACAAAGACGATGGGATGCATATCAGAAAGACGTAGATATACTCGGTCCCCCTATCGTCGCGAACGAATTCTGGAAGTCACCCCGTCGATTCTCCGGTTTCAACTTCAACTTCGACCTACTCGAGACGATACCAAAGTCTTCAAATCCTCCAGATGTGGAAGACGTCCCGGGTCTCACTCCGGACGAGCAGCCGGAGGCGTACACGCCCGGACAACGTCGGATTCCTCCTAGAATCGCACGGATCAAGACCGAAGATCCCACCACCATGTACCACGACGCCGTGAGCGACATCAGAGAGCACGTGGTCGAGATCGACAAAATCAAGATCTCTATGCCGCCGAAGCTCCAATCACCACCACGAAGTGCGCGTAGCAGACTGGCATGTACACACAGCCGAGATGATGATATCACAGCATTGCCAGTGATTCCGCTGGAGCCAATAGCAGCCACACAATCTTCAAATCGCAGAATCAAGACTATCAAGAGTCTACTCTTGTACAGAACCTCTTCCAGAAGTCAGAAAGCTGATTTCTCTCCATCTGATCATCGGCGTTCCGGCTCATCTATGCGCCGCTAGGTACCGATCATACAATAGTCATTCCTTATCGGATGACGCTGGGATGGATTGATGAGGTTATGGAATCTTAGAACTATATATCCACACCAGCGACCTTCTCGCTTCGAGCGTCTCGCGTCGCCACTTGAGCTCCGATTCGTCTAACATGCACAAGAAATGGAGATTGGCAATCTGAACGAACTGATTGATGGATTCCTTATATGTGGCTACCCTGGTGGTACCAATTCTCTTCGCATTTCTAGGCTTCGGACTGGTAGTACAGACGGAATGAGAAGGGGCCGGATGACGAACGTCTGGAAGCCATGGGAGAATGATCGACTTGACGATGTTGCTGGAAGGTTACAATCAAGAAGCAAATGTCGCATTGCTGATGCCGTTGGAATTCTTCAAAGCTCTAGTTGCTTGCACAGGCGTTGCCTTTCGAGTGCGTGTCTAGGTGACATACCCCCGGAGAGCCGGAGCTAAGACGGCTTGGCATTTCTCGCGCATTCCACCAAAGGAAACGTCATTATGCGTTCGCATATATCAGCGCTCCGCCTTCCACCCTTCCATCGACATCAACACCGCAAAGGCACACACCCAAAATGGCGTCCCTCTTACGGAGACCGTTCGCCATCGCGGCAACATTGCGACAAGCATCACCGAAATCACCACAAACCCTCACGGTCCGCACATTCCACAACACGCCACTCAAGCAGCACCCACACTTTTTTCCGACCCGCAAAGCCCACGGTATCGACAACGCAAAATGTTTCCAAGTTCCAGCAAGCGTTCGGACGCAGGTACCAACAGGCTGCCTACAATCCGGTGGCGCAGGGCGACATGCGACAGCGTCTGTTGTACGGCGCAGGAATCTTCGGCGCAACACTACTAGGCATCAACTTCATCTTCAACCGCGAGACACGCGAGGATGGTGGCATGCCGCCATTTGAGCGAGAGTACCTCAACGACACCTTCATGCACACCGGCCTTGGTATTGGAATGATCGGAATTGCAGCCCGCGCTCTGCACATGAACGGATGGAGCTTCAGGCTTATGAGCGCGAACCCGTGGCTTGTGCTTGGTGTTGGTCTCGTTGGCAGTATCGGAACTATGTACGGCACCATGGCCACCTCGCCTTCCAAGTAAGTATATGGATCTGTCTTGGGCTGTAGAGCACATGAAGTAACAAGATGCAGCTACGTCCAAAAGTACGCCCTCTGGTCTGCCTTCAACGGTACCCAAGCCCTGCTGCTCTCGCCACTCTTCTTCATGCACCCCGCGATACTCGCACGCGCTGGTCTCTATACCGCTGGAATGATGGGTTCCATCGCTTTCGTCGGCGCCACCGCGGTATGTCACTCGAGATGCGACTCGACAAGGTCATAGCTAACTTTGGGCGCAGAAAACAGACAAGTACCTCTACCTCGGCGGCCCTCTTCTCGCCGGCGTCGCAATCGTCGCTCTCTCCGGTCTCGCTCCTCGTCGTCCCCGCTACCGCTGCGCGCACACTCATGTTCACCGAGAACATCTGGCTTTACGGAGGTCTCGCAGGTAAGTTGTGACTATTCGAAATGCATGTGAGACATACACTGACTTTGTATCTCTACCACTTCAGTTTTCGGTGGCTTCACCCTGTACGACGTGCAAAAGGTGCTGAACCATGCGCGCATGGCTGAGCGTGGCTTGATCCCCAAGGATCCCGTCAACGAGTCCATCTCGCTTGAGTTGGACTTTATCAACATTTTCATCCGCATGGTTCAGATCTTGGGTATGAGCCAGAACAGGAGGAAGTAGAGATGCGATGAGATGATTTTATAAGAGATGTTGGAAATTGAGTAGAGAGGTTTGCCCCTTTCCTCAAATCTCGTTGAATGTGCTATGAGTCTTGACTATAGCTGTATACTACTCCTCTCTTTGATCTTCTGGTCACCATCACATGATATAAATGAACAAAAACAATTCAAATAATCTTCATTCCAAAGCTGTCTCCTAGCTTTTGCCTCTCGATCAATACTGGTGGGAACTCTAGAGTGAAAACCAGTACGTCCCTATCAAACCACAAGCGAAAAGCAGTCTGATTCGAGAAAGTAGTCACAGCACGCCTACATGACCGAACCATCACTACACCTAACGCCGAGAAAACCCACACCCTTATCACTGCCTAAGATGAGCATCAGCCCCCCGCTATCATCGGCTCTGCACAACCCACCGCCTCCTGCCCCTCGCGCAGACAGTTTCATGCCTAGCTCCAACTACTCGTATCATCTCGCCGTAGCATCCTACCATCCTCTCCCCTTCCTCTCGCTGTCACGTGAACGTTGCACATCTAATGTCCCCGGTAGATCTAACCACCGACCAGCCATCTCCACCAACCACCTCAAATCGCCAGTCTTGCTTGACGCTACCTGCTGATGTATCAGCACAAAGCAACTACTGCAGCAGACCAGACTTCTCAGACCTTTGTATGTTGCCGGAGGATTTGTCCGTAACGCCAGCTAACTACCTAGTATGTAGCGCGCGGGAAAAAAACCCCGAATTGCAGTAGAAAGTTTTCTGTTCGACTCGATTCGATTCGATTTGATATGGTAAGGTAAGGAAGGTACTTGATTTCTTCACAGGTATACGTCGTACATACCTACCAATCAAGTGAGCCAAACAAAAAGAAAGGAAAGGAAAAGAAAAACAAGGCACGAAGACGACGTCTAACAATTCAAACACACACACATACATACATGCATACATGGGCTAAATAAACACCAAAAACGAGAAACGAGAAAGAGAAGAAAAAAGAAACTGGTATCATCCATCCATAGATGCAGAAATATCCCTCCCGCCGAGAATTCAAAACTCGTTGCCCCGATTTCTCATACCCCGTTCCCCATTGCTCATTTACCCGTCCCTCAGCCCCCCCCTCCCCCCATTCCCCAAATTCTTCTTCTTTGCCAAATACCCCACCCGTGTACGCACGACTTATGAATCCAGGAAATCTAGAAGGTGCTTTCCCCGACCAAGACAAAAGAAACGATATCTTCACAGCCCCGTTTCGTAAATATACCATACACTTGATATCCATACAGTCCATCTTGTCGTCTTCTCTCCTTCCCTTCTTCCCTTCTCCTCATCTCCTCATCTCGCCTCATCTCGCCTCATCACCGTCTAACAATTCCCCCCCGATCCCTCCACCGCCCATCACTAACCGTCACAAACTTGACGTTTCGCCCCCGCTGTCTCACACTCTCCACACCGCCCGCTTCAATCCACCGACCCAGATTCTTACACTGACTCACGTCCAAGCGTTCGAGATCGCGACATCCCTCCACCACGGCTTCCACGCCCGTTCCTGTAACACGGACACAGCCGCGGACACTGAGGTTGCGCAGTTCGAGGAGATGCAGGGAAATGCAGCGGAGGGACGTATCGGAGACGGCGGAGCCGCAAAAGGCGAGGTTGAGGTGCGTTAGCGAGGGGAGGCCGAGAGCGAGGACTTCGGTCGCTGTGTCGGAGAGGGCGCAGCAGAATGACTGTGATGCTTGTTAATACAGATCCTTTTACGTACCAACGTCTCTGCTTGGGGTGACTTACGAGGTCCAGTTCCTTGAGCCCCTTTGCTGCGTTCGAGAGATAGACAATGGCATTGTCAGTTAGATATGTGCAGTCTGCGAGAACGAGCTTGGTTAACCTCGGAAACGGGTACACACTCCAGTGTTGGAAGCCGACGTCGGTGATGGTCGTGCAGCGCGTGAGGTCGATGCTTTCGATGCGGTTTGCGGCGTGGACGGCAATGTGCGCCATACTTCTGTCGGTGATGTGTTTGCAGTAGCTCAACGTAAGACGCTGCAGCTTTGGACATCCAACGACCGTACCAGGCGGTAGTGGTTGTGGTGCCGGTTGGTTTCCATTGCCCTTTCTACCGTTTACTTGAGCTTGGTGTTGGGCATGTGCCATTGCCATTTGAGGTGGCATCTCAGGAACTACCCATCCAATCACACGAGCAAGAAGGTTGTCGCCTACCTTTCTGCAGTTGCTGAGATCGACTTCCTCAAGACCTTTGGCTTTCTGCACCATCTCTAGTACAGCTGGTCCCGTGATGTCCCAAACGCTCTTCATGCGCCATATCCTGACAGTTGGGCCGCATGTCTTTGCCAACTCAGCAAATCCCTCGTCTGTTATGTGGAAGCAGTTGCTGATATTGACATGTCTCGGACGACTGCCTACAAAAGGGCATATTATGTCTATTAGCGCCCGGTCCGTGACTTTGCGGTTGTACTTGGTAAGGTCAAGGTCATGAAGTATATCTACAGACTCTGAAATGAGCTTGTTCCAGTGCGAGGAGATGGCGCGCAGCTTCATCAGCTCGTGTATGTCTAGATTTGCGAGAATTTTGGTGAGCACTGGATCTGGTAATTTGCCTCTTGCATATCTACTTGGCCTGTTGACGAGTCGTGGACGCTTGAAGTCAAAGGGCATCTCTGGCGGGGTGGAAGCATGCTTGGCTATGGTAAATGACGGTGACGGGGCAAGGGGAGATGCACCAGGCGATGGCGATTTCGGAAAGTCGGTCTTGGCTTGACTAGATGGCGAGTCGGATATCGAGCCTGGAGGCGGGGGCGCAAGCGACCCTCTCCTGGATCTTGATCTCACATTGTCGAGGTCAACGTTGAGAAACGGGTCTGGATCGAATGGCTCCATCATCTTCTCGTCTCTCCTGATGGGTGTCACCAGGCTGTCGATATCGATGGTGCCATTGAACGTGACAGTCGGCACGCTCTTCTTGCGTCTTGGTGAAGGGGGTATTATGTGGTCTACTATGGCCAGGTCGTGGATGTTGGGCGTACTATGCGCATCCAGCATGTGTACATCGTCGTCCTTTGCGGTTTGCAAGCGCTCTTTTGCGACCGATTCAACCTGCCGACGCACATTAGGAGTACACTTGTCCCACAGCTGGTTCAGGGTGTCGCCACTGATCATCAAACACTCGACGGCCGACACGGAGCGGACCGTAGCCGTGCGGCGTGGCGCAAGCGAGAGACTGACGACTTCGCCAAAGTACTGCCCAGTCTTCAGTCGGGCCTTTACTTCCTGGAAGGGTTGCTCGCCGGCCGCGATGGATTTCCGGCGTGCCTGGTTCGGCGACGTGTGCCCGTTCTGCTCGGGTGCGTTCATGTTGATGACCTCGACTTCGCCTTTGACGATGAAGAAGACATCACGTCCTTGGGTGCCCTGTTTGATGATGTCGGTAAACGGGTCATAGGAACAGGGCTGGGCGCGCATGCCAATGAAATGCAGGATGTCGTCGGGCAGCTCGGAGAAGAGAGGCAGCTCCTTGAGGAGGGGTCTCACGTGCATGCTGCCGCTTCCAAAAGCACTATGCGCAATCGCTTCGGCGAGACCCGGGCTGGGCGACTTCCTCTTCTTGAAGGCATTGACGTCGCCCTCGCGCAGGGTGCCGCTCTCTGCCATGACCACGTCGCCGTCGTCGCGGTCGCGCTTGCCCGTGATCTGGCGCGTCGTGGGCATGGCGGGGCGCTTGCCTCCCATTTCCGACTTCTTGCGGGTGAGGATGGCCAGTCGCTCCTGGGCTTCGTGCATGATGGCGACCTGGACCTGGGGGAAGGCCGGCAGCTCCTTCATGAGGTCTTCCTTGTTCAGGCGCACGACCAGCGAGCGCATGTTGGCGATGATGGTGGCGGTGCGGGGGATGTCCATGAGGATGCCAATCTCGCCGAAGAAGGCACCCGGCTTGAGCTCTGCGTAGGTGCTCTCCTGGTCGCGCGAGGTAACGCGCACGGCGCCGCGGACCAGCCAGTACATGGCCTTGCCCGTCTCGCCCTCGGTGAGGATGGTGTCATGCGACTGGTAGAGCTGCGGCTTGAGGTGTAGGCCGACCTGGGTGAGGAAGGAGTCGGGAGCTGCCTGGAACAGCGGGAAGGAGCGCAGGCGGTCGAGCAGGTCGAGCGGCAGACCCTGGATGGTCGAGGCGGCCAGCGGGGAGGGTCGTATGGGCCGGGCGGGATTCGAGTCGCTGTCGTAGGCGCGCACCATGGCAAAGGGATCCGGCACGGGCACGCCGCCGTGAGCCCTCACCGGGCCGCCTCCGGGCCTGTATCTGCGCATCGTCGGGTGGCTGGCTGGCTGGCAGCGATGCCAGAGGAAGACGGGGCGGTCGGGCAGGAGCGAGGGGCGGCGGTCAGGCGCCTGGGGCAGGAGCGCGTGGGTGGGTGGGGAAGGGACGATGGGGTGGTCGGGCAGTCACCAGCTCATGGTGGTGGTGCCTGTGTGTGTGTGTGTGTGTGTGTGTGTGTGTGTGTGTGTGTGTGGTGTGTGTCTGTCTGTGTCTGTGTCTGTGTCTCCTCGAGTGTCTCTGTCGTGCTGGATGGTGGTGATTGCTCGGCGAAGGAGCGGGATGCACACGCAGCGCGGCGGACGGTGGCACAATCAATGGGCGGGCAGGGAGCTATGGTCAGGGAAGCTCGGGAACCTGCAGTGGGCCCTGGCGTGCTGGCTCCGGTCGAGTGTGAGTCTATGTATAATTTCTTGTGAGCGAAGCGTCGTGCTCGGAGACATGATGGATAGCCTGCGGGACGAGGCTTGGTCCCGCAACGCGGTGGATCGGTCTAACCTTCTACCAGACTTCTCGAAACTGCACCCACCGCCAGAGCTGACACACCTCAAGCCTTGTCTCTTGTCGTGTCCATGATGCGCCGACATGTCTACATTGTACCTCCTCACCGCATGCCTCGTCGTCAAAACAAGTCCACACCCTCTGCACCACTTGTACACTTTCTTTCCCGCCAAAAAGCACAGTCATGTGCGTGTATCGCCCGTTCTTACAAACGACCGCACCGACAATCTACCCCTGGCGCCTCCTGTCAGCTCCCACCGTCACGTGGCTCCTCCCCCTTCGCGTCAGACCATGTCGCAGACACGGCACGCACCTCGCACGTCATTCCCGCAACAAGCAATCATACCTCCTGCATGTCATCCATTATTTTCCTTGCATCCTACAAAACTATCGTGTCCCAGGTTTGCCCATCATCACTTTATACATACTTCATAGCAAGTTCATACCCCAGCGCCGAGATTTTCGAGCCCCTAAGAAACGTCGCACAAACTAGACGCCAGTCCCCCCCGCCCCCCCCCTCCCCCCACAAAAAAAAAAGTCCCACGTAAGCTGTCAGCCTGGGTCCACCGCCTTGAGGCTTGAAGCATGTCTACCATCTCCGATCATCGCGCTCATATCTGTCCTCGCGATCATATCTGTTGTCTCTTCTACCATCACTTCTGCGGTCACTCCTGCGGTCGCTTCTGCGTCTGCTGTCATCAGAATCTTCCTCGTATTCTCCATTCCTCTGCTGTTCCTTCTTCCTTTTCCGGTCGTCCCAATGGCCCGCTGCTTCTTTTGCACCCACGCCACCAATGATGGCTCCGACAATGGTTCCAACCGTGTCGTACTTTTTCCCTTGAGTTGCTCGGTTGCCAGCATAACCGCCTACCAAAGCACCACCGACAGTGGCAATCAGCCGGCTCTTCATGTCGTTTGAACGAGACCGTGAGCGCGAATTCGACCGACGACGTCGTGACTTTGATCGGCCTTGTCGCTGGGAGCGTGGCGGCGACCACGATGACCCTCTTCGTTGGTGCGCCGGTCGTCCACCGGCCCCTCCGTATACACTTTGTTGACCATGGTCAGGCTGGGATGGTTGCTGATATGGCTGTGGTCCGTTAGCTTCGGATTTACACTTTCTTGGATTAGAGCGCACTTCTACCTGCATGCTGCGTGTATCGCTCGGTCCGTCGCGACCGCGAGGGACTTTGAACCCTGGTCCCTGTGCCCTGTAGCCATCCTGCTCGTTCTCATAGTATCCGTCATTTCGTCTGTAACGGTCTTGTCTGCCATCTGGCGCGTACATCTCCGGATCCGACCTGTAGCCGTTGATGCTCTCCGGTGCAGCAGAACGAGACGACGTGTATCCCTTTTCCAGATGCTCCGAAAGATGATTTCGAGCAGGGTACGGTCCTGATTGTGCTGCGTGACCGTGAGTTTTTAGCAGATACTGTCGCTGTTGCTCTTCTAGCTTGCGCTTCTGCTTTGCTGTCCTTGGAATCGCTGGCAGATGATCGTACGTTTTGTCCCAATATTTGTCGGTAAATTTGTCAAGACCCTCGAAGCCCAGCTCCTGTTTATCAAGAATCGCGAATCAGCAGGGCGCACAGTTGAGAGGACATCTGCAGGGCCGCGCACCACCATCTCTTCTGCCATATTGACTAGACCTTTGTGGTTGGTCGTTCCGGGGGATCCGTGTCGGTGCTAATTCCGCAGACCGGCTACCCGGATAGCAAAAGAAACGAGTGTGTCTCACAACTGGCGTGCCGAGTTTCTTAACGTTCAATGGCCCTTGGCGGGAATCCCATGATGCCTGTTTTCATGGGTTTTTAGTATGACGTAGAGTGATGCTAGTTCGAATGAGGCTAGATGGCTAGCCTAGCGTCCTTGCTCATCAGGAACGGGATCCGGCACGCTGGGGTCCAGATGCAATCATTGCGCAGGGAGAGGCGTTCCCACAACGTTGGCGACACACCTTTGGAGGTATTATTAGGAACGTGTGACTGAACGCAAAACTATCCTCTTCGGCGACTGCATACTTTTTTGCTGCATTGCGGCATCTTACAGTATGCAGAGCTGCATGTGGCTGTAGCGCCTGCAGGGAGCGCTAGCCTCGCAAGGGAGTTTACCAAACCAAGGTGCCAAGGTCCTGGAGCGACTCACCTACCAACACAACTCTTGTCTCGTCTCCCGTCCATCCGTCAACATACCCCATTTCCATCAGCGTAAAATGCTCTCTCGTTTTGCAAAAAGAGCTCTAGAAGTCGAGCGCTTGATCAAGTATGAGTTTACTGATAAGCGCATCGCGGTCGAGGCGGTTCAAATGGCAGCTCCAATGCTCGCCACCATGCAGGACGACACTTTTGACTCCGAGGGCATGAACAACAACAAAAGGCTGTCTGTCTTAGGCGACGCGGCGCTAGCCAAGGTACTCTGCAGCGCTTGGTTTGCAGCTCGCGACCCGAGTGGTGAAGAACACCCTCTCATCTAGTACGCTGCGCGGTACTGACAACCACAGGGCGAGTGCTTTCCCAAACGCAATGGACGCAATTACGCAACGAGTCGCTGAGCAACGATGCGCTGGCTCATCGAGGATATCAAGTTGGGATCGACAAATGCGTCATCGTGGCTGACAGCAAGCCTGCCGTCTCACCCAAAATGGTCGCCACGACACTCGAAGCTGTCATTGGTGCAGTCTATCAAGATGGTGGCGATGATGCCGTGCGGCGCGTCATGGAGTCTCTTGGATTCTTCAATCATCCACTTCTCACGGTAACGTCTCAAACTCCCTTACTCTCCACCCTACACACTGTAATTCCCTATCAACTGACGTGCAACCTTGTAGATCTCAGCCTATCTGTCTCCCGAATTTCTCAAACGAGGCATCACTAAACCTCCTTAACGAAAGGCTGACGCTTTGTCCCGCTTCTCAGTGCGCTTATGTCTCTATGCCGAGGCTTGAACGCAAAGAAAATGACGTTTTCGGGCGCCTCTTCTTCGCTTTGGAGATCTAGTAATGTCTCGAAGGGCAGATTCTAGATGCAACTGTCCCGTCCGCTTGGATCTACGAGCCTGCACTTCTTGGGCTCTACTACACCTCCATACACGTGGGTCATTCGTATAGTTTCTAATGCACGGAGTAGAACGGCAATCCCTCATTGTTGTCTCTTCGGAAAGTAAGATTTTTCCTTTGAATTTGCCGCATTCAACTGCGATGGTAACGCAACGATTATTCCTTTTCGTCTCTCTCTTTTTGCTCTGTCTTTGCGTATATTAAAAAGAAAATGAGTTTGACATTTGCACGAGTATATTCACGTTACGCTAGGTTTAGGTCGTTATCGTCGTTGCCACATGTAACGGTACATGCGCCGCGATATCGACGGCGGATTGTGTTGTGTTGCATAGTGAATAGGCACAGGCCATTAACTACACTAACTAATCAGTGGGATAGATCAGCGCGGCAAGCCTCTTTGTCAGGCCACAAAACCGCCTGGAATTTGAGGTACCTAGCTGGCATGGTTCCAATGCGACGCACAGTCATGCTAGCGGATATCCTGGAGTTTCGGCGGCTCTGAACGTTTCATCGAGTTCGGATATAACACGATGCTCGAATAGAGTTTGAGCTATGCAGCTTACGAGTCGACACTTTGATGTTAGTCCGCAGGCACGAGTTCAAGACATGAGCAGTTTTTGGTATAAATCCCTATCATAGTTGCTGTCAGCCTTGTGTTCATGCCAGCAAAGCGTTTTTCGGTGTGTGGCTAGACGATGTTACCTATTGAGGCGCAGTCACCGGCACAGCTTGCAACAAAGCCGCAGCTAGGCAACAACGTGCAAAACAAAAACAAATCCTATATCACTATCGCTGATAAAATCTATTTCATCATATAGACAGACTCACACCCGTTCCTGCCAGATAAACCCAGATACACAAAGTATACAAAGATTCCCGAAGCCATGGACGTCGACACGCTCATCTCGCGCGTCGAAGCCATCACTGGATACGTCTTCCGAAACAAGCTGCTATGCGCAGAAGCCTTGCAGATGAAGGAACCCAACTGCCCTCTTCGCGTGGCAGGCGTCATCCATCTCTTCAACAAGAACAGAGATCTAGAACTAGTTGGCGACACTATCCTTGACGTGGTGTTTGTCAAGATGTGGTACGAAGCGTGCAACTACAATGGTACTTTCGCACTCCATGGCTCGATGCAATGTCATACTAACAATGCTAGGAGATCGTCACAGCCTCGCAGCTTGGACCCAGATGCGCAATGACTTGGTGAGCAATAAAATGCTGGCAAAGCGCGGTGTTAGCCTTGGATTAGATAATCTCATCATCAAGAATTTGGGCATGCGCTTCCCATCCCCGGACATGGTGGCCAACACGTTGGAGGCTGTTATAGGAGCCATCTGTATGGATGTCGGGGACAGCTCCTTCAAAGCTGTTCGTGATGCGCTTGAGCACATGGGTTTCTTCGAGCACCCTCTGCTCGCTGGGTCGTCCAATATTCATTTCATCACGACCGGTCTTGCGACAGCTCCCCCTGCTTAGGCCCTTCCCGGAATAGGTTGCAAAGAGAACACCAGTATGCTTCGCAAGAAGGGACCCCAGAGCTCTGGTGAGAGCTCGTCGACGTTGCTTGCTTTCGTTTTCCAGCACCGTTTGGAATCGACACGTTTTGGAAACATGGCGAAAGCGCCGCTTGCTTCGACGAGGCTTCACGAGAGCGTCCCTTTTTGCGGACCACAACGGTAGTCTGTTTGCCGCTTATACCTGGATTGGAAACTTGTTGGTCGCTGACGACCATACTTTTCGCTTTTCAATTGCAAACCTCTTTGTTCTAACGTAGGCAAGGCTCTTTTTTCCCATGTCACGACGCGTATATAGGATGCTTACGTCCATCACACTCGTTCCTTTTACATTTCGCTATGCGAAGGACCAAGCTTTTGAAATTCGCTATACTAGCATTTATTTAATGATCGTTATAACTATATCGCTTGCCACATGCATTATTTTCGATATATCATGTACCAAAGTCATCTTGACTCTAGTACTATCATCTCATTCATCACTACTATTGATTTCCTCTTTTTGTCAGGCCTCTGCGGTACCAGGAGACGAAGTGGCATAAGTGTGGATAGAACCAGAGTATGGCTTCGCGATTACCGTCACTCCTACATCCACCTCACCCCAGCGCCAGCTCGTCAACAATTCCACGTTATGACACTGGGTGCAAGGCGATGATTCCACCACAACGTTCCACTACTAGCCCAGTCATACTTCACAGCGTCGCTTCACTTCGCTTCACTTCGCAGTATTTGGTCTTTTGCTTTCCGACTCGTAAGGCACCATCGCCCATTGCAACCGCAACCACAACCATACGCGGCCAATCACGACATGTCTCAACATACTCAGGACGTGGGTCGATTTCCAAAGGTTGACGAGCAAGGAGTAAACGCTTTCTTCAACTCATCCGACATGGAGGAGAGTAATCTTGGGTTGGACAATGCGCTCCTGGGTAACATTGGTCCCAATGCCCCTGTTGCAAGCGTCTACTCGGAGGATGCCGATCTTGAGGGTTTCAACGTTGATGAGATTGATGTTGAAGCACTTAACGCTAATATCTCAGACTCAGCAGGTCTGCAGTATATACTTCGAGACCAGGATATCATGCAGCAGCAACAGTCGTCTTCTCATGAAGAACAAACTTGGTATAATCATGTACAACCTGCGTGGCCAAATCCCGTAGTTAACCAGCGGCTGCAAGATGCTCGGCTTGCTGCTATCGCTAGAACTTCTCCTCATCTTGAACAACAGTGGCCTGAGTCGTCTCATCCATCGCAAACATCACGGGGTGTCTTACAACAACCTTCTGTATCACCGCGACTCGTGCAGTCGTCCTATGCTCAGACGCAAACTCCGTGGACGGATCACGAGCCACTTGGTCTAGACATGCGGGGTTTAAATGGGCAGCAGTACGCCGCACAGCAGTATACAATGTCGGACCTACCAGAGCTGACTTCTGCAGAGACACAAGGTGGGCTAGCACATCCTAGTCCAGTAGATCAAATGGCATCCCAATCGCCTACAATGGCTACCGGTAAGGAGGCTCCTGAGAAGTCAAGCCAGAAGAAGAAGCAGGATAAGCCACTTGCAGCACCAAAAGCCTCAGCTGAACCAACCCAACCTACCGCTGCAGCTCCACTGTCAGCCATGACGTTCGCTAGCTACGCGGAGTTCCAACAAGCATCAGCCGCCCGTGAAATCCCTTACAACTACATCCCCTCAGCTGACGACGACAGCTTCCCCAAAGACCAGACAATCCAAAGGGCTTACATCCGCGACCTCTACGACGCCTACGTCGATACAACACAGTGCATCGACCGCGCCACCATCGCCAACTTCGCCACCCACTGGACCACCCTCTCCACCAACCCACCAACCTCACCCATCACACCCGCCCAAATCACCACAATCTGCTGGAAACTCCTCTCCATCGCCATGGACCTGCACACGCGCGGCCCCATCTGCCTCAACGTCTACGACCAGGGCAAGCTGAAGAACGTGCACAAATTCCGCGCCTTGACGTTCAGCGCACGCATCAGCAAGTTGTGCGAGCTGATGCGCATGAGCAAGTTTCGATGTGGCAGTTTTCTCAAGCTGGATGGGTTGGAGATGGTGGTTGCGACGGCGCCGTTGCTGATTAGGCAGACGAAGACGAATTACGCGTCGAATCGGAAGAGGCAGGATGATCTTGTTGCGGGGAAGGAGGCCGGGGATAGGAAGAGGAAGGCTGGGCGGATGGGTGGGGATGAGGATGGGACTGAGGAGGAGGAGGGCGAGGATTGAGGCTGGGTAGTGTGAGGTTGTTGTCTGTAGGCTTGGCTTTATCTTTTTTGTTGCCGTCTTTTTTTGATTGCCATCTTGCCTATACTGGCTGTTTGTTTGGCATCTAGAGTGAGCGGCTTGTATTGGTCGCGCTTGGCTCTGGTTTCTTCATGTAATCATGATTGTAATACATGGACCCTTTTCGCTCACAAGGAAATCATCCATCTCTCGCGCAGACGTGTGCACTGCATATTAGCCTCCGTCTTTTCATCATGGACGCGGAGGTCACATGGCCTTTTTGCGCTCAAGCGCCACAAATAGTCTTTTGTGAATGGTGCATCACGGCTTATGCTTGCTCGTTGAACGACGTGGTCTCAAGAACTGTTGAGGCGTGTGTTCGTGATGGCAAGAGGCCCGATAATTCTCGCTTCATGTCACCACAAGTCATGGTTGTTACGTGCTTCGCGCTACCACCAGCACTTTCGATATGCAACCTGTCCCCTGGCCTCTGGTGTGAGTGAAAAAGAGGTGCTGTACATTCACAGCTCGAAGGTGCCCATGTTTCAACATGCTGCGCTTCTCTAGTTCGATCGACCACGCGATGGTTCCTTCCGCCAATGTCTCGGAGCGTGCATTCACAGCACTTGTTGCATTATTAATACGACTCTCCTTTCTTGGGGTTCGAGCTTGACGTATTTCGTCGCTGAGACACGCAACCTAGCCCTGATCAACCGCAGCTAAGCAGTCAAGCAAAGCTCATTCACGACAGTGATAACGATGTCTTCGGAATGGCAGCAGCAGAACGTACAGTCGCATCAATGTGGAGTACAGGTATTCCCACAACAACAGCAACAGCAGAATGCATGGGGTAACCCGTATACACAACAGCCTCCTCTAGACATGGAGACAGCTGCATCATCGGACTTTAGTAACGACTTCCGCCAGCAAATTCACTACAGCATGGTGCTTCAGACCTACCAGGGCTTCAGTGTACCATCAACATGGCCACCTCGCTATATCAGTCATCTCAATGTCGCCGCACCACCACCTGCTCGCCAAGACGCCCACCCGTCCGACATCTTCGCATCTCTCGATGAGGCCATGGCTACTATGCCGCCGAACCGCTGGTTTCCCATGAATGATCCTACTCTCCCGGATACATATCAGGACCGTCAACAGTGGGTCCAGATGCTTCTTAACGCTGTCAACAACGTCCCAGATATTGAAGGCAAAAAGGACAATGCTTTCAAGAAGCGCTGGGTTGTTGACCGCTTGACGGGGTATTCCTACTACTCGCAACTAGACAAGCTCACCCTGTGTTGGGCGATTGAAGAACTCGTGGAGCGTATGCACCGCTTCGGGTCCTCAGCCTTGAATTCGTTCGACGACAATCTGTGGGGACAGGCTGAGAAGACGCGTACCTGGACCTTCCAGCACCGTATGATGCGCATAGTATCATTGCTTGCTGTATCAAAGAATAGGTGCAACGGCTTACTGGGTGGTAGTGGCATGCAAAGCATGGTCGCCAACCCAGACGAGAAACTCGTCGCTACCAAGGTACAGGCAAACCAGAATGGTAAGCGTGGTAAGACGCTGAAGCAAGGCCAAGCGATTAAGAGGCAGAGGACTGCGGCGCACGGTTCATAAGCACCTTGCAGGAGGTACCCAATGAGGCCTGGTGGTCGTATAGTTGACTAGTTGCGTCTTGTGTCATGGGTTCCTCTTGCGAATAAGAGACATCCTCGGTGACCACTCGCTGTATGATAGCGACAGATCAACACCTTCTTTTCCTGATGAGTAAGCCCATGCCAATGTAGTTGATAATCGTGACATCAATGAAGTGCCGCCATCGAAGTAAGCCTCACGCCACCATCGGAAGGCTACGCTCAATCATACTCTGCTCAACACCTTCCACTTTTCCACCAGAACCCTCTATTCCACTATGCCAACGCTTGTCTTGCTGTATCGAGCTGAAGAAATATCGCCCAGAAGAAGTGTTCCCGGGATGCACCAAAGAAGGAACCCAGTGATCCGCATCCGCGATGGCGCATGGATTTGCGGCCGCGGTTAAGAACAGTTGCCACGATCAAACGAGAGCCGCAAATGCAGGGCCAGCAGGTACCGGGTGGATTCGCAAAATGTGTGATTGGAGTCGCTCCCGGATCCGATTTCGACATTGTTGCCTTCCCCATACCCCCCCCCCCCCCCAGTTGCGCCTAGATTATTGTGAAACTAAAGTGCGAGAAGCCATGCGAGAGTGGGTTACGAACTGTTGTAGCGCAAGTGCGTCCAGCCGTTTCAGAATTAGCCACGTCCTTGTTTTTTCAACAACTCAACGACGGCACGTACGTTCTCCGGTGAAGACGGGGTTGTGGCTTGCCGCTTGCATCTGTTCGAGCTATGCAAATCTTCCCGCTAGGGTAGCGGTAGTTCATACCGCGTTGAACTATTGTGAAGGATGTTTTCAGGCACAACCTCGGCGGGAATTGAAACCACATGCCGTGGAGAAACGAGCTCACGATACCTCCGTGGGCGCACGCCCTACCTCAGGCCACAGGTGTGGATACAGTATTATGCAATTGTTACCACATCCAAGAGTACTCACGAGTAAGTGTACTCCGGTCGGCGTTTGAAATCGGAGTCTTGGTGGTGTGCAGGATTTAGCGAGGGGACACGGGGACCAAACATTGTCGCCTCAGCCGTCATCCCCACATCCATCAATCATTCATCCAATCCCTACCGTTTTCTCGAGCCAAATCCGGTCTCTTCGCGCATTAGCAGGGATGAGTCAGGTCATGATAATAGACAAACCTATACCGCCAAGATCTCTTTGTCTCCGCTCTCTTTCTCAGTCTCGTGCGTGCATGCATGCTTTTCACCCAGCCGCGTGCGCGAAACACTCCACCAGTCCAGGGACCGCAGGCCGAACCATCGGGCCTTGCACCAGCGTCAAGTTTGCAGGTAACACAACAAGCAGTCCAGATCAACAGCTTGACCGGATCTATTTCCGAAAATCATAAACAATGGCTGAATTACGGCTCTGAGACGTTGTCACACGTCGCGACGAACACAGGATGGGTGTCGAAAGAAGCCCACTCAAGGATGCTCGGCTGACGACGAAGCATCTTGGCCGTCGTATGTGCCGTTTTCCTTCTTGGCTTGCAACGAGGCCACAAAAGCTTCGGTAGCGGCGGCGGCATAACTCTTCACTGCGGGGTCTGTCGCCAAGTTTTGTGGCTGCTTCACTGGCTTGAAGCTTCTTTGCGAGCAAGTCGAGCGATAAGCTTCTCCAGCGCTTACTGGAGCTTGGTCGGACACAAGCACAGAACGGCTTTCGGTGCTACTGTGCTCATCAGCGCATTCATTGTGGTGTGGTCGCACAATCTGTGGTTGGTAAACCACCACGTTGCGGGAATTTCGAAATGCAGACCCCATGGGGAAGAAGTCAACGGCGTGGCAGGATCACCACACCCACTTCTTTCCTCCACTCTGAGAGAACGCACTGATACGTCTGATCCGACCCCGGGACATGTTCTGTTTTGCCACATGCGCTTTTGCGCTAGCCTGGTCCACTGGAATGCTTAGTGCGTGGTAGTGCTCTTGGCATGCTGGACATGGTTACATTCACTGCGCATCGTCCAACAACGACTGCATGGACGGACTTGGCGGATCTTGGCCCGCATCAAGACTCAGCGGATGACTGACATGGGGGTTGAGTGTATCGTTTCGAGGCGTCTTGATCAGCCAGAAGGAACGTAGGTATATATCTGACTCCCCCATCTCCGATCTTGAAACCAGCAGTGCGATCGGACTTGGACCTACATTTACAGGGCAGTCTTCGAACCTTCTCATTACCTTCACGCTCAATTCAGGGTATCTTTGACACCATGACGAGCACCAACCGCCCCGCGGATCCATTGGCGAAGGGTATCATCCCCACCGCCAAACAGGCCCTTAGGGATTTGTTTACTTGGGACCAACGTGTAGTCGTTCGCAATGACTATGGCGAGGAGCACTGCGAGTGGCAAAGGCCAGAGCCTCTCAAAAACCCTATCAGCCTGTTCGCTCAGCTGGGCTGGAAGGATTGGCTATACTTCCTTGTCGGATTCCTTGCATGGACTGCCGACGCATTCGACTTTCACGCCTTGTCGATCCAGACAACCAAGCTTGCCGACTACTATGACACCTCAAACACTGCCATCTCAACGGCTATCACACTGACACTGCTTCTCCGCTCTGTCGGCGCTGCCATGTTCGGTGTGGCTGGCGACAAGTTCGGTCGCAAGTGGCCCATGGTCCTTAACATGATCATCCTCGGTCTTCTTCAAGTTGCTACCATTTACGCCGGAACTTTCCAGCAGTTCTTGGCTGTACGAAGTCTCTTCGGTCTCTTCATGGGTGGTGTGTACGGAAACGCCATCTCCATGGCGCTTGAGAATTGCCCGTAAGTACATTGGAGTCGAATAAATGAAATTCAAGTACTAATATATGCAGTACCAACGCTCGTGGTTTGATGAGCGGAATTCTGCAGCAAGGCTACTCATTTGGTTACGTCCTTGCTGCTTGCGCCAACCTGGGCGTAGGTGGCGAGACCAACACCTGGAAGATCGTCTTCTGGGTCGGTGCTGGTTTCTCGATTGCTGTGGGCCTCATTCGCGTGTGCTTCCCCGAGTCGAAGCAATTCCTCGAGGCAAAGAAGGCTGGCAACAAGAATGCGCCCGGGGCTTTCTGGGCTGAGACAAAGCTCATGCTTCGCAAGGAGTGGAAGATGTGTGTCTACTGCATCATCCTCATGACCTGGGTATGTTCCTCTATTTATCACTGCATGCAAAGACCACTGCTAACATCGCACTAATTCAACTACTACTCCCACACTAGCCAAGACAGCTACACCACTTTCATGAAGGAGCAGAAGCATCTCAGCTCTGCAGGTGCCACTCGTGCTTCCATCCTCATGAAGACCGGTGCGTGCGTGGGCGGTACCATTCTCGGATACACCTCACAATGGTTCGGTCGTCGCCGCATGATTGTCTGCGCTGCTCTCATGTCGAGCTTCCTTATCCCCGCCTGGATTCTCCCTACCACCGAGGGCGGTCTATCTGCATCTGGCTTTATGATCCAATTCTTCGTCCAAGGTGCCTGGGGTGTCATTCCCATTCACTTGAGCGAGCTGTCACCACCTGCTTTCCGATCGTCCTTTGTCGGAATCACCTATCAACTCGGAAACATGATCTCGTCACCCTCTGCTCAAATTGTCAACGCCGTCGCTGAAGCCACCATGATTAACACTGCCAAGGGCGAGCAATCCCCCGCTTACGGACCAGTCATGGGTGTTGCCACTGCGATCATCGCTATCGGTATCGCGGTCACCACTGCTCTTGGTCCTGAGAAGAAGGGTCGTCACTTCGAGGAGGCTGGTCCTATCGGTGCCAACATTGAGCCTGTCAAGGACATCGAGTCCGGCAGCATGCACAGTGAGAAGGATGGTGCCAAGGCGGTGGAGGTCGTTGACGGCTCCAACCACAACGAGAAGGCCTGAGCGTAGTTCTCGGCTAGGACATATCTGCAGTGCAGAGGGCTTGTGCGCGGCGCGTGCCGCTAGGTGATACCCGAATCGATGATACCAAACCGGTCACTGCGACCATGAGATATGATGAATGAATAAGAACAACAAACGGCAAACCATTCTTTGCTCCTTCATGCTTTCCACGTAACTTGCACCATGCTCAGCTTCACAACGACGCAGAAACCCGGGATGACATTATACATCACACGCCCCAGGCTCTCCACATCCTTTGTTCACGTCCTCGGTGCGCTCCACAATAATACGGAGCAGAGCCTCATAAAACTCTTCATCTCCACACCCGTGCCTGCACTCCCTCTCTCCGCACGTGCCGATACCAAGATCGCCCAGATTCGACTACTGCAATTGAGTGGATACTGTCGGTCTCGTTCGACGCTCGAGTCGTGTCGGAATAGCAATGGTCCGACCGCTGCGTATGCCCGACTAGGTATACCGAGGATGGATGGGGCAACTGTATTTGGGGGTGAGGTGAGGAGTGCAAGTGTCCGAGTAATACCTACTGGGGGTATGTGTCTAGTGTTTGGTAGCGAGCTTCTTGACGTTGGGAAACTTGGTATACTGAATCTACAACCATACCTCGGTGAAGCTGCGTTCTTGGGCTAGGCTATGCTTTTTTTAGTTTGATAGTAGAGTGGTATTTTCACTTTTACTTTCAGCTTAGACACGCGTTGTGATGTTGCTCACCCTTTTCAGTCTCAAAAGGCATGTTTGGAAATTGCCTAGTCAGGACTTCTCCATACAGATTTGCAGCATGGACTTGCATGTCCGATCTTGCCGGACATTTCAAACAGATGGGGGAGATGTTGGAATTGGGTCTAGCTTACGGCTATCAAGCAATCACAGAATGCTGGTCAATCTCCACGCACCGGCGTCGCCTACTCTCATGTTTGATCACGGAATGGATAACGGGACTGTTACTCTTATGTTGGACCACAGACCAGATAGTAGGACTGGACAGTACGTGAAACCTGAGTTAATTTGTGATCAACGCCTGCCGGAGAGACTCTCCCTGGTATTGAGAAGCTTGATTGATGCTGGTGTCAGGACTGCTATCATGCTGTTTGACCACAATATGCAGAGTGGCTACGTCATTGTTGAAGACCTCGATACGATAGGCCAACTGTGGCGTCGGGGGAGGTGTGGCCGATAGTTTGGTCTGTGAGATGGCACATGTGTGTTTTGCTGGGTGGAAGATTTCGCGTCTACGGAAGTTACCAGGTTGTTTCGATCGGTGTATTATTTTCAGGTCTTTTGACTGCTATGGACAGACTTGGCCATGTTTCGTCTCCCATATGACGTAGCGACTCATTTATTTTGATTCCTGGACTAGTCTGCGTGGCGACAGTGCGCAAACGCTTTCAGGGTCCAATGCCGTTGCTCCTGCACTTTGCGGGACATTTTCTAGCTTGGTTTGGGTTAGCTTTGTTTGGAGCTTGAGCTCTACTGACAACTTCTCTCCCCTTCTCCAAGTAACATGCAACACCATCCGCAATGAATTGCTATCCCAAGACGTCTGCAGTCACGATGGCGTTCGACCCTGCCCATGTCTCAAGGTAAGTAACGATTACTCTCTCCGCGGAGACTTGCTCACGCTTGAAAACAGTATGTTAGACGAGGCCGTCTGTCTCACTCGCCAGTCGGCAATCCTCCGAGACAAAGCGCGAAAATACGTTGAGGAATAAGCGAAGTGGTCGTGCCTTGGTCTCTGTACCAAGATACAAGCGCGACTGCCCCACGAACTAAGAGACTTGATTTACGCATATCTTCTTGAAGATGAAACCGAGATGTACATTGGTCAAGTTCTTGCTCATGTAGCACCGAACATGTTCAAAAACTACCCACACGTCCGCAGCATCGAGTTCCTAGGTCGAAAGTGCGTCCTCGAGCTAGCGGAGGAGTGGTTTCACCACTGCAAATTTGCCTTTGACAAAAACTCTGACATCAAAATCTTCTTCTTCGCCGGAGCAGCCGTCTGGAACCTGCCCGAACTGGATGTAATTCAGCATACACGCCACCTGAATGTCAAAATCGACCCCCATGAGCAGCCTCGTAGCATCTTCTCAGTCTCCCCACTACGCCCAGGGATCATGCCTGGTTTCGAACTGTTATCCAACCTACAGCGACTGACTATAATTACTATCAAGCTGTGGTATAGGCAGTGGGTTCATAGGTCTGAGTCTGGAGGAGGAAATGCCTAATTTCGATGCGTTATCCAATTAGGGTTTTCCTGGTTTTAGAGGGCTTTATTGCTGGTGGTATTAATGTTGATGTCATGATTGATGGAAACAAGTACCTGACTGGAGATGTCGGTATGGAGCATCTCGACACGAAGTCATTCCCTATATCAGTCAAGCAAATAAGGGATCAGAATATTCACATCAGAGGACAGCAATGGATGAAGGTTTAGGATTGCATGCAACAGCAGGTTGCAGCCTAGACACAATGAACATCACACTATGCCTGCACGCCTTCCTAAGCTTTCAATTTGATTAGGGTTATACTTTCGCAGCACAAGGGGTATTATAGTGCGTGGTTTGGTTTGTAGCATCTTGAGCAAGAGGCGAGGGCTAGGTTTTTGGGGCAAGTAAAAAGGCAGGAGGTGAGTCCCATGGCGTAAGGGTTAGTGGGGGGATAAATGGTATATCATGACACCCAAGAGCACGTGAGCAGAGCAGAAGTAGTGCAGACCACAGGTGGGTCTTGTATTCATCTTGCTAGCCTTGTTCCTTAGTCAGGGGTCTGAACAGTGTTGCGCCCCGTTTTGGGTCTGCTGCAATTGTAGTTGGCCCTTCGACCACGTCCCTCCATAGTTCGAATGCTTTCGGCATCGGGTCATGGGGCCTTCTCGTCCCTAGCTCCCCAGGTGAAGGTATCACGCCCTACGTAACTGGGTGATGATGGAATCTGTAAATATCGCAAGCCTCTAGTCTTTCATCCAAAGCGCTTGCCGTAACCCTTCACAACACCGTCCAGTATGGTACGCATCCTCTTGCACCCTTCAATACCCACCGCGAGCATACCTTCCAATCTCTCCATCCGAACCCTGCTCTCCAAAATGCACACAGCAACATTATCGCTTTCTCCCAGCGTCCCGACGGTCAAAAACGGCAACTCCAACTCCTCCTGGTTATTCAGGTCCAACAACGGATCATCCGCGCTCGCATTGTCCGCCGCAGATGCCGATGCACTGGAAGCCGCTGTGCAAGCGACCAGATAATCCGTCATGGGTATTCCCGCATCGATAAGCGCCAGCGTACTCGCATTAATACACGCGGCGAGCAAACTGCCGTCCTGCGATATAATATGCACGTTCAACGTAATAGTCGAATGAGGATACAGATGCAGCAGCAAGACGCCTCCAAACGCCTCTCGCAGACAATGCTCCATCTCGCTCGTCCGCTTGTCGCTCTTCCTCTTCCGTCGCTCCACGCCACTGAAGCCGGCAAAGTTGATCTCGACTTCCACTTTGGCGAGCTTGTCGGCGCCGCCACGTTGGCCGCTTTGCTTGCCTTCTGCGGGGCCAGTCACGGAGACGAGGATCTTGCTGTTGCCCATTTCGAGGTACGAGGACCCATCGGCGGCGGCCTGGGTGGAGATTTGCGCGTGTATGCGCCGCAGTTCGTTCCAGCGGCGGCCGTCAAGGCGGAGGAGCGCGAGGGAGTAGGTGCTGGTGTCTAGCGGCATCTTGGGTCGAGTCGCGGATATTTGTAGGGGACTGGATATTGCGCGACGCTGTTTGCCGGCTTGTGGCTTCGATTAGATGTTTGTACGGCGTGCAATTGCGCGCGATGATGCAGGCGTCAAGGCTCGAGCTCCAGATTTTGGCGTACAAGTTCTTGCAGGGATCTGCTGATGGTTGCGCCCCGCTGTCACGTGATAACGTGTTAGCGCGTTCTGGCTGCTTGTTGACGCCTTCCTTTCACTACCACACCACGCGCGTCCTTTCATAATGGTCGTCGTGAACAATGGCCGTGCGCCAGATTGCGATATCATTTCCGTCGAATATCGCTTCCAGTGACCAGCTGGGCAAGTTCACGTAGGCATCACGAACGGATTCTACCACCCATCTACCCCAATCATCATGTCCTTTAGCCGGGAAAGATCGAAACTTCACAGGAGAGCGATGAAAGCCCTCGCTGAGAGTGGCGAGGATGAAGGTGACGGTCTCGATATCATCAAATCATCGCGCAAAGGCTTGGATCTCTCACAGTATATTGATGGTCAGTCGATGCGTCTCTCATTCTTGACAAGATGCTGATAACGGATAGTTCTCACTCGAAGTCAGAAGCAGTCGCAAAGGGCCGGAGACGACAGTACAGACGATGAATGTGACACACGAAAGCAGGCAGCATTACAAAACAGGAACCCCTCGAGTTCTGGTACAGATGACGTTGATTCAGAGTCTGAGTTGTTGGCCAATGAATTCGACACCGATGCTGCCTATAAGAACTTCACAGGCCGCAAAACTCACAGCCGCAAGCGCGTCGCTGCTGAAAGCAATAGGCTTCGCGCTGCAAAGAAGAGCAAAGCAGCGGCTGCCTCAAGTATCGTCGGCCGGAAAGCTACGACCAAGAATGAGACAGGCTATAGTCCGACAGGATTTACTGCAGACTCTTTTGTTGAGAAGGCAGGTGCGGCGGCTACTTTCCTCGACGATCCGATCCCCGATTATGTCACAATGCGACAGCGATCACTCAAGAAGTTGCATGAAGCCGGTCTGCGATATCCTCCCAGCTATCGAGACGTTGACTTCACCGATGCTGCCGACATCGAAGAGAAGCCAGTCCTTCACAAGGACATTCTGCCGCAGCGCGACAAGAAAGACATACGACTTCTCGAGTCGCATGGTGTCATTCCAAGGCCCATTGCTCAATGGCTGCGCGACTATCAGGTCGAAGGTGTCCAATTCCTTCATGACAAGTTTGTCAAGCAAACTGGTGCCATACTGGGCGATGACATGGGTTTGGGTAAGACTATCCAAGTCATCGCCTTTCTCACAGCAGCTTTTGGTAAGACGGGCACTGAGCGCGATGCAACCTGTATGCGGAAGATCCGTCGCTTGGACGAAGATTCGTGGTATCCGCGAGTCCTTATAGTCTGTCCGGGTACGCTCATGCAGAACTGGGAAGACGAGCTGTCAAAGTGGGGCTGGTGGATAGTAGCTCGTTACCACGGCTCCAGCGTAGCAGACCGGAAAGGTGTTCTAGGTGCTGCTGCTAAGGGATCACTCGAGATTATGATCACAACATACACGACATATCGCAACCACGAGAGCGAGATCAACATGATCGATTGGGATTGTGTCATCGCTGACGAGTGTCATCAAGTCAAGAGCAAGAACGCCGAGATCACGAAAGCGATGAACAAGATCAACGCGCTGTGTCGCATCGGTCTGACGGGTACGGCGATCCAGAATAATTACGAGGAAATCTGGACTCTTCTCAACTGGGCACGACCTGGCGCATACGGTTCAGCGCAAGAATGGAAGCAGAAGATCAGTCTGCCGTTGAAGCTAGGCCAGGCTCACGATGCCACCAACGCTCAGCTCGCCGACTCGCGAAGCAAAGCTCAGGATCTCGTCCACAACATCCTATCTAGTGTCTTTCTCCGGCGTATGAAGACACTTCTTGCTGATCAATTACCGAAAAAGAGCGACCGCATCATCTTCTGTCAGCTTACCGAGACTCAGGCTGACGCATATCGAACATTTCTCGAAAGCGATAGGTGTGAGATGATACGCACTGCACGAAAAGAGTGCGATTGTGGGTCTAAAAAAGGTCGAGGGTATTGCTGTCACGTCGAGTTTGAAGGCGAGAAGTGGTCAAATTACATTTTCCCTGCCATGATCACCTTCCAGAAACTTGCAAATCATCTCGCTTTAATAATACCAATGTCGAATGAGAACCAGGAAAAGCAAGCTAAAGACCTCCAAATACTCGAGATAGCTTGTCCTAGCACGTTCAAGAAACACTTTGCGATTCGCGACAACATCTTAGTACAGTCACAGCGAGAGTTTTGTGGGAAGTGGAAGGTGCTGCGGCGACTGCTCGACTTCTGGTACTCAAATGGCGACAAGGTCCTCATTTTCTCACACTCGGTCCGGCTATTGAGGCTCCTTAGAGGTCTCTTCGATGTCGACGGTACAAAATACAACTTCTCATACCTTGACGGCAGCATGAAGTATGAAGATCGTTCCCAGGCCGTAGCAGACTTCAATGCGGATCCCAATCAGTTTGTGTTCTTGATCAGTACCAAGGCGGGCGGAGTTGGTCTGAACATCACCTCTGCGAACAAGGTTGTTGTTATGGATCCGCACTGGAATCCCGCATACGATCTCCAGGCACAAGACCGTGCCTATCGTATCGGCCAAACACGAAACGTCGAGGTCTTCAGACTGATCTCAAGCGGTACCATCGAAGAAGTGGTCTATGCCCGTCAGATCTACAAGCAGCAGCAAGCCAACATCGGCTACAACGCCTCTGAAGAGCGTCGCTACTTCAACGGCGTAATGGACCAATCCACCAAGAAAGGAGAATTATTCGGGCTGGAAAACCTCTTCACCTTCCAAGAGCACAGCGTCCTACTCCGCGACATCATGCACAAAACCAATGTTGCAGAATCAAAAGCTGGTGTCAAAGCCTACGACTTCCACGTTGACGAATCACAATTTGACTCTGAAGACGAGGACATCCTTTCAAACAAGAATCTCGGCCTCGATGACGATGCTAACATTGCCGGCATCAAGAGGTTCGCTGATTCTATCCTCTCATCGACCGGCAAGGGTAAGAAGAAAGCCACGAAGCGCAACGGGCCGGATCCGATCAATGCCATCCTCGCTAAAGCTGGTGTGCAATACACACACGAAAACTCCGAGGTCATTGGCCGCAGCGAAATGGAAGCCCGGCTCGGTAAACGAGCGATGGAAGTACGCAACGACGTCGATCTAGGAAATGAACGCGTATTTCAGGGCACGCAGTCGCAATCTCAACCACAGCACTTCTCTGACCCACTTCATACCTCTCACAACTACGATGACTCCATCGCTGAGACTGACGACGACGTCCACATTACGGGCAGCGCAAGGAAAGGCGAGTTCAAGATCAACTATCGCTACCGACCCAATGTGCGCGTGCGAAAGAGACAGTTTTGCAGTATGGCGCAGAGTATGGGTTTTGATGATCCGGTGGAGTTTGCGCTGCTAGTCGAGGGGAGTAGCCAGGAGGAGAGGAGGAAGATACTTGAAAGATTTTATCGTGGCAGGAGGAGACAGATGATGGGCGAGGTTGGAACACCCAAGTGAACGTAGCTGCTCAGTTATGTGTTGTTCGGTTGTGGTTGTGGGTATGTTACGTCGGGCCGTCCTGCTGTGGCTCGCTAATGCCATCACGACGCCCCGGACCAGTTCATCGGTAAGCACTAGAGTACGATTTCTTGGCCAGGTCACATCGTTGTACAGTACCTACTCCAGAGTAGAGCGCACCTAACGTCCAAAACGAAAGTGTCTTCATCAATGCCATTACGAAAAATATGTGGCACGAAGAGAGCCTAGAGCGTAGTGCAACTAGACGGCCAACCAAGCTTCTCACAGACTCACACCCCCTCACACGCTTCCTTTCTGTTTCCATCATGTCGGATCCAGGCCCCCAGTTCCAAGCATTAGCCAAGTAACGGCTAGCCTGGATTGGCTGGGCCGATCAGCCGATTCGCGCGAGTACGACGTGGTTGCGTGCTCTTAGGCGACCCACGGAGTGCCATCTGACTCTACCCCTCGGCGTCGACAAGATTTTTTACGGCCTAGATTGCGAATTTTTCACAATGGCAAACTGTACAGCTGCCAAAGAAAGTCAGCATCTATGCTGCCACTGGGAAAACTCCCGACTCTTTCCTCCACAGCGGATGCCCGAGCCAAGATTCAGGCCGCAATGATACCAATACAAGCATTGGCCACCATAGCATATGGAACGGTGTGTAGGATGACGTTGGCGGCTGTGCTCTCCAGATTCTCCACATCCGTCTTCCCTGGCCCTTGGAAAATGAAAACCGGAGAAGCGTTCTACTCAGGACGGAAAAGGGCTAGCAGAAATGGCTACCTGGTTCTGGGTTCCCTCTAGTGGTGCGCGGATGTGTACCAGAGAATACTGGGTCTCTCCGCAGTAGCACGACAGTACGCCGGTATCGTTGCATTGCTAACGAAACGAGCCTTGCGATTGCGGAGACTGCGGGGACGGCCTCGTTGTACACACCAGAAGCACGGTTCAAGGAATGAAGCCGAGGTGCAAGGACATTGCGCGAGACTTTGCGATAATCGTTCAAGTCTTCACCGACGTTTCAATTGCGCAGATGAAGGATACTGCTTGCCTATCGTTTAACTACCTCAGTCTAGCTAATGTTCAACAGAAGCACGCATTTTCAATCGTCTATTACACTCATGAAGGAACTAAGATTCGTCGATCGGCACGTGGCGCATCTCCGCATCAGACGCTTTTCAAGAGCCGCCGGCACTGTGCATTGCCCGCGTTGAGTCAGTGAGTATGGCGGAATGTGGAGTTACATAGCATCTCCCAGCATGCGCAATTTTTTATCTGCTCACATGACAGCGAGACGACCAGCTCGAATGGGCGTGTCGAACCGTTCGTTGTATGTCATTAGTAGCCGTAGTGTAGCCGTGTACCCAATCACCAATCTGCCGGACCGGTAATGAGCGGGGGATGGGGAGCTAGCTTCGGGGGCTTTACCCCGACCCACGTTTCCCCCATACTGCACTCCACACGCGTCGTCTTCGCAATCGACGACTCCAACTCGAGGCACCCCGACTGCGCCAGGGCCGACGAGAGGCTGACTGCTAGCACATGTTCCAAGCCGACGGTCTATCCGAAGTTTCCCCATGGAGAGACAAAAATTCTTACTCCTACGAATGTGGCGCACATGATGGCAGATCAGCGTGGCGGAGCGGCATGTCGAGGCGTGTGAAGTCAGAATACAAATACCTGGTACATATCCGTCTACCGAGTGATCAGTAGCATCCGACTTCATCTTCCATTTTGCGCGTAAACTCACAACCGGCAAGATGGTCGCTCGCAACCGCAGTCAGCGCAAGCTGAACACCTTTACAACGCTGTTTTTCGCCACAGCTGTAATGTCAACAGCCATCCGCAACCCGGCTTCAAGTCGTTCGACATACCCACGCATGACATCGCGGTCAACAGAGATGGACTCTGCACCATACCGAGATGCCTCGTTATCGGTGGATGAGCGTGTAGAGGATCTCGTCCAGCGCATGAACATTGAAGAGAAGGCCGGACAACTCTTCCAGCAAATCATCTTTCCAGGTGCCAATGGAACTGTGTCAAACACTAGTGCACAAGTAATCCAAGGGATGCATCTGACACATTTCAACCTGAACTCTGCCATTACCGATGTGCGTCAAACTGCGGAGTACTACAACAGTATCCAGCAGCTGGCCATGGACACCAGGCTCGGTATTCCAATCACACTCTCCACGGATCCTCGGCACTCAGCCGCTGGTGCCGTCGGTAGTCGCATCTCGGCAGTCAAGTACTCGAAATGGCCAGGTAGCTTAGGCTTGGCAGCGATCCGAGATGTTGAGCTCGTACACACCTTTGGCGATATTGCACGACAAGAATACAAGGCCGTGGGTATCAGGTCTGCGCTGCATCCTCAAATCGATGTAGCGACGGAGCCCAGATGGGCTAGGATCACCACCACCATGGGCGAGAACGCTACGTTGACGGCTGAGCTTACCGTTGCCTACATCAAGGGCTTCCATGGCCCTGGCGAGTTTGGAAAAGACTCCGTCACCACCGTCTCCAAGCACTTCCCTGGAAGCGGGCCCGTTGAAGATGGCGAGGACAGCCATTTCACCTACGGCAAGAATGCCACGTATCCCGGAAACATGTTTGACCTGCATCTCATCCCCTTCAAGGCGGCTATTGCAGCTGGTACAAGGCAGATGATGCCCTACTACTCGAGGCCCATGGGCACCAAGTACGAGGAGGTCGCTGCTGGCATGAACAAGGGTATCGTCACTGATCTTCTCCGCGGAGACCTCGGCTTCGACGGCATCGTTGTCAGTGACTGGGGTCTCATCACCGACGCCGTCATCGCCGGACAAGACATGCCCGCGCGTGCATGGGGAGCAGAGAACCTAACGGAACTCGAGCGCGCAGAGAAGATTCTAAACGCCGGCACCGACCAGTTGGGAGGAGAACAGCGCACCGACCTGATCCTCGAGTTGGTGGAGAAGGGCATGATCTCCGAAGAGCGAATCAACGAGTCAGTGCGCCGTCTCCTACGCGAAAAGTTCATCCTCGGCCTCTTCGAAAGCCCCTTTGTCGACATTGACGAAGCCATCGCCAACGTCGGCCGCCCCGAATGGGTAGCCGCGGGCTACGAAGCTCAGAAGCGCTCCGTTACCCTGCTCACCAACAAGCACCACTTCCTCCCGCTCAAGGCATCCGACTGCAAAAAGTCAAAGGCAAAGTTCTACGTCGAAGGCATCAACGCAACTCACCTCGAGGACCGCGATTTCACCGTCGTCGCCACCCCGCAAGAAGCAGACTACGCTTTCCTGCGCATGGAAGCTCCCTATGAGCCCCGACCTGGCGGCTTCGAGAAGAACTACCACTCTGGCTCTCTCGAGTTCAACGCTACGGAAAAGGCGCGCCAGGCTGCTATTTACGCGGCTGTTCCCACTGTCGTCGACATCTACCTTGACCGCCCTGGCGCGTTCCCTGAGATCGGAGAGCAGGCGCAGGCGCTCATGGTAAACTACGGCCTTGATATCGATGCCTTCCTCGATGTTGTCTTTGGAGTGGATGGGTCTGGCCCAGAGGGTATGCTGCCGTTTGATCTGCCTAGGAGCGATGCCGCGGTCGCGGTTAGCAAGGAGGATGTGCCGTTTGATACTGAGAACCCGGCCTGGAAATTTGGACACGGGCTCCGGTATGAGTAGATGGTGTAGCTTCACGTCGATCTAATGCGCTCGTCGCAAAAGTTATGATAAACTAATGTATATGATAATGACTGATGTTCCTGTTGAGTATTTGGTGTTTGATGCGTCTTGTATCTGTTTGGTTGTTGAGATGTCCTTTCGCCAATACATCACTACTTTGACCAAGATGACATTGCAAAGATTCATAATACCATTATCATGCCTACTACCTAATCCGTTGATCCGAGACTTTGACAAATGATGACCAGTCTATTTCTTCCCGGACCAGTGGGGACTTTCTTGGTCGCCACGCTCGTTAACTTTACCATGGGTATAAGTTCGTGAACCCCGATATTCCGGCGGACAGTTCAGATCCTTGTTCTTCCGTGACTCGGTTCCAGGATCACATCCGATCGGGTTCCACGCCGGTTCACAATCTTCGACCTCGATCCATGCGGTGGCTGGGTTTCTCACGACGGTATTGAAGCAGTGGTCCCAGAGGCAAGCGGTATAAGGAGCGACCTTGTCCTCGTTCCAGCCGTAAGTCTTGGCGATTTCCTTCTTGAAAGCGGGTTCTTTGCCACCACCCTTGATCCAGTAGTCATTGAGGAACGGTCGGCTGACGTAGTCCATGACGGTACCGGACTGCTTTACTTCGTCACAGGTGTAGGAGTCCTTGGGGGTTACGTGATCCCACTCGAGATTGACTTTGAGTAGCGATTGCATCGGCCCTCCGTTGATAGGAAACGCAATCATCACTTGGCTTGCCACGCTGCAGAAGGTGAGAGGTCTGTCACCTCCATTATTAGTAAACTTGGCCTCTCTACAGTTGGATGGAACCTCGGTCATTTTTTGGAATGCTCTGGCCATCATGCGAAACTACTCGTGTCTTAGTCTTGGGCTCATTCTTGCAAAATATAGTCGCTCTTACTGTGAGATCCTCAAGACCAGGCTTGTCTTCGATGGTGGAGATCAGGACATCCATGTAAAGCTTCGAGTCTGTTCGGTACTCGCCTTTCGAGCTATAGACAACGCTGTAGATAGTGCAATCGTCCATGCTACCGCCGGATTTGCATTTTTTCAAAGTGTCGTATATGCGGTTGTATAGTCGCTCTCCTGCGAAGTTTCCAACGTGGGTGGCATGCAGGCCCATGCGGATGTCAACCCGGTACCAGCCTTTCAGATGCTTCATACCGTACTGGCTGGTGAGTGTTTGGACATCGTTGCCAGTCGAAGCGCTGGAACTGATATAGGAGCCGTTGTATGTCGCGATGGATCCGGTTAGATCATGCAACTCGGCCAGCAGGTCGTCATCTGTGGGAACATCGTCTGAAGATGCACTGTCGCTGGCTTGAGGAAGGGCGCTACTAGAAACCGAGACCACTTCAGCATCAGATTGTGCAATGGAAAAGTTGCCTGTTCATCGTCAGTAGCGCGATGGCGGGCTTATTGGTCTCTACTCACCAAGGCTGGAGGTCGTCGGAGTCTCTGGCAACGAGACAGCAAGAGCGAAAGCCGCCAGCAAGGCGGGGAAGAGGAAGAAGAAGGCACCCTTCATGTTGAGGTCCAGTCGCGGCGATGTGCGGCTGTTGTTTGGGTTGACAAGGCAAGAGTGGGTGATGTGGTAGATGCTTTGATGAGGGTGAGGGGACGCAGTAAAGAATACCCCCAGGGCAGTCGGAAGTGAGAGTGAGTCCGAGCGCTATCGACAAGTGCTAGGCAGAAGATCGGGGGTGCGGTGAGTGAGCGCATGAGAGCGGAAGGTGCGGGGGTGCAGGGTTGGAGAGAGACAGCAGGCGCGACTGCAGGTGAAAGAGAAAGAGGCAGGCACACCTGACCAAAGAATATAAATCTGCTAGGTGGCTTGTAGCTACGCTTGCTTTGATAGATGTTGGTATTGTGTAAGTCAGTCGAACAAGTGTGGAGTATCAACAAGTAGGAGGCCAGGTCTGGCAGAGCCCTCACAGTAGTAAAAGAGCCGTAAAGCCAGGGTATAGTGAGACTTGACTCGGAACAAGTTGGCAGGTCTCAAGTCCATGTCCCCAACGGCGTAGCAGGAGTATCGGGATAGACGTACGTCCTTTGTGAGGCCTGCCATTGTATTCCCGTGTATGGCGTGTGCCATGACAGTTGATGGCAATCTGGTTGTTCACCACGCTCGAGATTGGCCAAAACTATACTCTTTCATCGGCTACGCGCAAGCAACTACGCGTCATGTGAGCAATTCCAAGTCGAGGTGTTGCGAAACGAGAACAACCGCGTAATCTAGTGGGAGGGATTCGAGGTGCAGGACTGAAGAGATGCAGAGATGGAGACAAGACTGGTGAGGCTCGCTTATGTCATGGCTCGTCAAGCCTCGGGTCGACCTCTGACGCCCATCTCCTCCTCTCCTACGCCGCTCACCAATCGCGTCTTGAGACTGCAGCAGCGTACATGTCTGGCATGCCGTGCAGCATTATATCCGGCAGGGAAGCCGTTGTCATCAACTCACTACCATCTACCGCTTACCACAGCGCTTACCATGTCTCCAGCTCGTCTATTCACTAAACCGCTCTTACGTGTCCCAGGGCCTTTAGTATGCCGCCCGCAGTGGCGCCGGTCACGTGTGAATCGCACACTCGCAACATAGTCGAGATGCCAGCAAGCAGTCGTCGAAGCAGGCATACGCGTAGACCATGCCGAAAGCAATGACAACCGCACCGTCGCAGCAATGGGCCGCACCAAGTCTGGCAAAGCACTCAAAGTCCGTAAATACCCGACGTTTGAGCACCTCGAGGACGAACGCCTCTACCGGAAACAGCATCTCGCAGCCGCCTACCGCATCTTCGCCTCACGTGGCTTCGACGAGGGCGTCGCCGGCCACATCAGTGTGCGCGACCCGATACTCACCGACCATTTCTGGCTCAATCCGCTATCGGCGCATTTCTCTCTTATACGCGTGTCGGATCTTATACTGGTGAATGAAGAGGGGGAGGTGGTGGAAGGCGACCAGCCTATCAACGCGGCCGCCTTTGCCATTCACAGCGCTATACACAGGCGGCGGCCAGATGTGGATGCCGCCTGTCATGCGCATAGTGTACATGGCAAGGCCTTTAGTGCATTTGGCAGGGAACTGGATATGATAACCCAGGATAGCACACGCTTCTACAAGAGCCACGGCGTATACAACCAATTCGGCGGCGTCGTGCTTGCAAGCGAAGAAGGGGAGAGGATAGCCGACGCCCTGGGTATGATGTCCTCCCCAATCTCTCGACGCCTATGCCATACAACTGCTAACCGACCAGATAGGCAACGGCAAAGCGGCCATCCTCCAAAACCACGGCATCCTCACCGTAGGCAAATCCGTTGACGAAGCAGCCTTTTGGTTCCTCTCGCTTGATAAGACGTGCCAAGCGCAACTCCTTGTAGATGCCGCAGCGGCCGGAAGCGGGCATAAGCCCAAGATCATACCGGATAATGAGGCGGCTGAGACATACAAGAATGTTGGAACGCCCGAGAAGGGATGGCTAGCATTTCAGAGCCACTACGATGAGATTCTTGCCAAGACTGGAGGCGACTTTTTGGAGTAAACTGAGACCGATTTACAGCAAAGTACATTTGCTACGATGAAATTTTTTACCCTGAGTATCGCATGGGAGAACAAGGTGAGATGGTCGTATCACACTTCTACGCCCACGATGACCTTGATGCTGTGAGCCACGGCGAAGACAACGCATCGGACGTGAATGACGAGTTTGATCCTATAGGCTGCTGTAACAGGGGATTTGTATGGAGCACTTCTTACGCGAATACAGTCACTACCACGCAACACTCTTCTCATTATAGCAGAACCTCAAGTTGTACTCTACATGGACTCTATTCCTCTTCGCTATCGCGCTGAAGGATCTCGAGAGATGCGCTATACTGTGCATCATTGTCGGTGGTTCGTGTATAGTCCAAGTCATGACCAGAACACGTTGGACCGCACACATGGTTGTCTGTTATGGAAATATGACTCTTATCGTCAATTGGCAGGTTATGACGCGAATTGATCGACCGAGCCATGAAGAGAAGCGCGTTTGATGTATTTGTCTCAGGCGTCTCTCCCAAACAATCTCGCAAAACGTCCCTTTCACTTTCATCCAAGTCTTCAAGCGCTGCGTCATCCATCACCAATTTCCTTCTTCTCACGTTCCTCGTCAATCCGAGGACTTGTACTTCCCTCAGTCGCTCTCAACACATACGAAAATTCGAACCCGCGCTCGCTCACATCACCCCCAACCTTCCACCTATTCCAGGACCTTGCAACAATGTTGCCCAACAAAAAGCCGCTCATGGCCTTCGAAACTACGCCAGACACGCTGCTCGACCCCACTCGCTCGTTCTACGGCGATAGCCATACAGCGACGGATAACACCATGCTGGTAGCACATGCACGACATCTCCAACACCTCGGCGTGATTGACGAGCACATGGTAGGTGAGTTGACGAAACCCTACTCCAAGTTGCATGTACACAGTATTCGGTATAGCAGTGCGTACCTGGCGCTCCATCCGGACTATACGGGTGAGGACGCCGATACGGTACCGACGCTGCAAAGCGCTAAGAAGCGCCAGAGAGAGGAAGACGAGGCGGAGAAGAAGATGCTAGAAGATTACCGCGCTGGACGGATTGATATTTGGGGAAAGAAAACCTGCGACATGACAGAAAAAGACGACAACTCATCCTCCTCCACCGTACCTCGCACACCCGCAAAACAAAAGCGTCGCACCGTCCAACTCGACAAGACGAGCACAGAAGCAGTCATATCCGACACTCCAAAGCCAGACACCACCAGTCTACCCGTTAAACGCACTCCTCCAACAACAGCACCACTCCCCTTCAAAAAGCGCATCGCGCACTTTACATACAACCCAGATGCCCTCTCCCCCAACACCACCCCACCACGCCCCATCCGGCCCCCGCGCAAAATCCCAACCCACACACCACACAATCGTCTCACACCCAGTAAAGCACCAACCAGTTCTCCCTCCTCCCCTCGCCTATCCCCACAGCGGGCCAGCCAACCTTGCGCCGTGACACCGCTCCAGCCACTACCAGGCAACACAGACTACGCGCAGCTCGACTACTACAAAGCAACTGCTCTCTGCCGCAAACGCGGTATCCCGAGTGGTGGTAATGTGCAGAAGGTGAGGAATTCGCTCATTAGGGATGATGTTGCGGTGAGCGAGGGGGGGACGAGGGTCATGGCGAGTGGGAAGTATCGGAGGGCGTATAGGACT
The DNA here is from genome assembly GCA_004936725.1 of Alternaria brassicae. Taxonomy (NCBI): domain Eukaryota; kingdom Fungi; phylum Ascomycota; class Dothideomycetes; order Pleosporales; family Pleosporaceae; genus Alternaria; species Alternaria brassicae. Next base: position 296,391 of record CM016505.1, on the reverse strand, counting down.
GTGGCGCCTGGGGATAGGGGGAACGAGGGTCGATGGGGAGGGGGATGGGGAGAGGGAGACGGCAAAGGGGTTTGGGATGGTAGTGGGCGGCGGAGTTGTTAATGGATGGGCGACTGATGGGATGAGTATATGGCGCGACTAAGTGCTACCTTTCGGTGCGGCACGATGGAAAGGGGGTCGACGGCTGATTGAGACGATGTAGCATTCATTGAGATATCTACAAGAAGAGAAATACGACGGAGCTGCGCGCGTAGAAACGATACAAGCATGTCTACTACTGTATCTAGAACGCATCACTCATTCGTATTCCTCCTCACCAACTCACTCTCCAACTCCTCGCGCTCTTCAATCGTCAAATCACTCTTGGCCTTGCCAATCTTGACGCCTAGAAACATGATGATGACGCCCGCCGCAGCAAGCGCAGTAGCAAGCCAGAAAGTGATCTTGTAGCTTTCCCTCTGTCCCCTCTCTTCCGTTTCGCTAACGGCTAGATCTGCAAACGAGAGGAACACGGCGATGCCCAGGAACAACAGCGAGTTCATAAAGGAACCTGCGAGGCCCTGGCGTGCCTTTGGCAGCGAGGTCGTGATGAAGATGTTGCTGACGTTGTAGGTGATGTCGATGCCAAGCGTAGCGCACAGCATAGCCGGGAAGATGTAAGCCCAATAGTTGAAGTGTACGGGGACGATGGCGAAGAGGAGCGTCGAGAGGATGTACGCTACGCCGCTGATGAGAAGGAGGATGCGGCCTGGTAGGAGATGCAGGACCAATCCACCAATGGTGACGAGGATGAGTCCGCCGACGCACATGGGCGTGAACCAAGCGGCGGTAAGCAGCGGACTGGCACCGACGACCTGTTCAATGTAGAAGCTGGCGTAGAAGATGAATATACCAAAGGTGCCGTATTGGAAGAAGAGGGCGAGTGCGAGCGGCTTCATGCCTTTGACGCGGAATAGGTCCGGAGGGAGGAGAGGCTGTTCAGCAACCCAGCCTTCGATATAAATGAATGCGCCCAGGAAGATCCAGCCAATAATGAAGGTGATGGGGATATACGGCGTCGCCCAGCCTTGCGGAGCATGACTTCCATCTGTAAGCGCAAAGACGACCAGGACCAAGCCCGGGACTACAGTCGCTGTCCCCCACCAATCCATCTTGACTCCCTTGCCTTGCTGCTTTGCCTGTTCCTTCTCTTCCCTGTGGTTCGGTATACACAGGTACGCCGCAACGCCCACCACAGCAAGGATAATACTCCCCACCCAAAAGAACCACCCCCAACTCGTAAACTGCGCCGAAATAGCCGCAAAGAAGATGCCTGTGAAGAAGCCCACGGGCGCAAACGCACCATACAAACTAAACACGAGATTCTTCCGCGGACCCGGGCGGTAGATGCTGCCCAGCAACATGATGCCACTCGGCATAAACGCCGCAGGCCCAAAGCCTTGCAACGCCCGACACACAATCAACATGACGTAGTTCTGGCTGAAACCAGCGATGATGCTCCAGACTAGGAACCAAGCGAGCCCGCTGCAGAAAACGACGTAGCCCCCAAACATATCTGCCATCCGACCAAACGGCAAGAGGAAGGCGCCCGTTACCAGGGAAAAAACAGAGGCTGGCCATGTTTGCGCGTTGGAGGGTATGGAGAGCGCGATGGAGAGCTTGGGGAGCAGGATGTTGAAGCCGGAAATCATGTATTCGGTTATGAACATGGAGCCCAGGAGGACAAAGCAGAAACCCAGTTCGTGGGGGAGCGAACGGAAGGCTGGGGGGCGTTCGCGGCCGAGGCGTTCAATGTCCGAGGGGGGTATAGGGGCCGCGATATTGCTCTTCCATTTTTTCTGGTGCTGGGGCTGGGTTGGTACGAGACATAGTGGCGCTTGGGGTCTCGATTGGAGGCTCCATCGTGGTGTTTTCGTCGATGGGCTGGTTGGGGTTGTGAGTTGTAGTGGTCATCGAGGCGCCATACAAGTGCGTGTGTTGCGGATTGAGCAGAACAAGCACACTATCAGAGATGGTATGAGGCGATGGAATGAAGACCAAGTCATGAGGCAGCTTGATTCTCTTTACTTCTCTCCTACCTTTTTCTATATGCTGCAGCCGGACTCCGAAGGACCGCGGTCATTGTTGCTGTGTAATCGGAGACATTTATTCGGGCGCCAAGCCGTAGAAACAGACACACAAAGGCGAGTCTGAGCGGCGACTGTGACGTCTGAGCATAAAGCCGCGACGATGTGGACCTTGAATGCAAAGACTGCGTCTTGGCTGCTGCATCGAGCCTGGAGGGATTTCGCAGCGTCGGGGACGAACGGCGGGTCAAGCGAACTATGTGCGCAAGTCGGCTGCAAAACTCCATCTTTGTCAGCATCCGACGACATGCCATTTGCTTGCTTCATCCGCGGGCTGCATTTCCGGTCCACATTGCTCTCTGTAGCTGCGCTCCAACGCGTGTGACGAAATCCTGCATCCACGTCAGTCTGGAGCGTTAGTAACACATCCATCTCAACGCCCCAACCAACGTGAGACATCTCCACCCCACCAGACTCCAGGCAACCTTAATACAGTCAATCATTTACACATCTCGCATGGCGTCCATCCAATGAGCGTGACACCCTTTAACCTCCCGACCAAAGCCTGCCACAATTGCCGGAAACGACGGTGGAGGTGCGACCGGTCGCTGCCAAGCTGCCAGAAATGTTTGTCGGCCGGGACGGAATGTCTGGGCTACGGCAGGCTGTTTGTGTGGAACCGCGGGGTTGCAAGTCGTGGGAAGATGATGGGCAAGGGATATGAGGAAAGGATGGAGCAGAATGCTGGTGGTGGTGGTGGTGGTGGTGTTGCTGCTGCTTCGACGGAAGGGGCAGCCAAGACTCAAGACGTACCGCCGACTTTAGTATGGGACCACGAGGGATCATCAAAACAACAGCAATTGTCGGACAATGAAAAGGAAAATATACTGGCCCATCCGGGGCGGGAGTTCTCCGCCATGTCCGAACAGGAACATAACCAGACTATGGCGATGACTGCTATACAACCACAGATGACGGATCCTCTGGTCAATGATATCGATCGTAACTCGCGGTACTATCTTTACCACTTCGCAACGCAACTGTGCGAAGTCATGGTCGTATACGATGAGCCAGGACAGAACCCTATCCGCGATCTTATACCCGCAACATCTGCGTACCCGTTCCTTTTGCACATCATCGTCGCAAATTCGGCGTTCCACGTCTTCAACATAACACAGAATCCTATGGGTCAGTCGGTCTACCAAGGAGAGCAGAGTCCAACCGTAATGGCCTACTATCAAGCTGTGAGCCGATTTGGAGGCCCGCTAAAGTCGTCCTACAGAGACGCACTCGTGGCGAAGCAGCAAGCACTCTCCTTGCTTGCGCAAAGCGTGACCTCCGTGAACACATCCAACATTGACCTAATATTAATCACTATCCTGCTCTTTGTCAACTATGCTTTGGTCGAGTCGGGCAGAGACAAGTGGAAGGTACACATGGACGGTGCGCTGAAGCTCATCAAACTCCTAGGCGAACCACCGTACTTACAGCGTCCGATGAGCAGACTTCGTCAGACCATTCTTTCCGACTTTCTTGTATTCTACATTCTTGGTTCAACATTCAGCTTTACTACACTTCCCGCCTTGATTCCAGAGACCATTGAGCTGGGCCCCATCCTTCGATATGCAGAGACGAACAACTACCTCTCCTGTCCCGGCCCGTTATTACGCGTAATGCTCGAGTCTTTTGCACTACCCGATACCCACGGATCGCCTTCGGGAACCAGTACGCCTATATACCTCCAAGAACAGGTAGGCGTACTACTTCAATGCGCACTCGACTTTGACCCCATCGCATGGTCGTTCGACTTTGAGCGCGCCTCTCCCTTTGACGATATCCAACAGCGGATACGAATCGCCTCCGCACATCGCTCCGCAGTCTGCATCTACCTCGCGCGCGTGCTTCCCTCGACGAATCCGCTTCTTGATCTAGCAAGTGGCGAAGCGCTCGTCAGCCTCACCGCGCTTGCAGACGACGTCGTCGAGCATATTTCGTACCTCAGGCCAGGAGATGCGCTGTTTAAATCTATCTGTTGGCCGTTGTTTCTTGCGGGTGCCGAGTCGGAGGATCCGACCCAGCGCGAGTGGATTATGAATACGCTGGATGAGCTGTATGGTCAGATGTTCTGGGGGTATCTGCATACGTCCAAGCGTGTTTTGGAAGCTATTTGGCGTTTCAAAGATGAGGCTGGGGCTGGGGCGGGGAATTGTTGGGTCGAAGAGGTCAAGGATCTCGGGACGGATATCTTGATCGCTTGAGCATTTAACGTGAGCCACAAGCGAGCTGATCACACAAGCGAGCTGATCACTAAATGCGGCACCCTACGTTCAAACGCGAACAACTTAACACCACGATAAGCTATTACAACGTATAGTAGCTTAAATTAATTGTCTACTTCTACTGTATCTTTTTGGCATGTGCGCTTGTTATGCCCAGTTTCACCGCATGTCTTACAGCGTCGGATACCACCTCTACTACCACCTGCGCGCAGCCTCCCATCACGCGCCTCCTTCTCGAATTGACCATTAACGTCCCTTTGCTCAACTATTGCCTCAGCCTCTACCTGCGATAGGGTCCCTCCTTCCTGAATTCGCTTCTTTTTACGCTTCCTACGCTTAGAAGCAGCTCTATTTGCTGCCTCAAGGTCAGCTACCCTAGCTGCTAAAAGCACCTGAGAGTGTACTATAATATCCGCCCCTTTTTTAAACTGCCTTATCATCTCAATAATTAATGCTGGTGATAAGCTATGGTGCCTCTGAATCCGGTCAAATATAAGCGCTGATTAAGCCTCTATTTCAATAGCGTTGCTTGGTGTTTTAGGCTGCCAGGTGGTAAGCCCTGGTAGCGGTGGTGATGGCGTACGAGGCTTGACTTCAAGCTTTGATAACACCGCCCCTGGGTTATATGGTACTAAGCCAGTTGCTCGAAAGCTAGATATGATATTCTCCTTTGAGAACGCGCTACCAAATACCTGAGTAAAGGTGGTTAAGAAGGCTTTCTTGTCGATGTGGTTGATGTGGCTATTTGCCAAGACATTGATCTCCTTCTTGTACGCCCGCTTTAAGGGAGCAAAACACCCCACATTAAGGGGCTGTAGGATATAGGAAGCGTGCGGAGGCATACAGAGGGTAATAATCTTGTTCTCCTCGCATAGATCTTGGAAGGCAAGTGACTTATGGCTCTTATGGCCATCAAGAATAAGCAGCCGGTGACTACCCACTGTTCGAGCCTCTGTATGCCGGATGAAGTGCTGTAGCTAGGTGATACTAAGCTTATTTGTCGTCTAACCGTTATTACTAACACCTATTCTCTAATCCTTAGGGTTATAGTACCAGGCTTGGTCGTGGTGCTTTGCTTTGAAGATCAGAAAGGGTGGAGCAACCCAGCCTCCAGCGCTGATCGCGGCAATCAACGTTACCCACTCACGATCGCCAGGCTGAACTCCCAATGGCTTGAGGCGCCTTTCAGACGCTGTGACCACCTTTACTGACCCTCCAACACCTATCTAGAAGCCAGTCTCGTCAAAGTTATAGGTATCTTCGTCCAAGATACCGTACGTAGCTTTGACGCTACGTACAGATCAAACTAGGGGCTGATAATAGCTGGATCGCTGCATAGAACTCTCTGGAGATCACGCTGCCTAGTTACTTGAGATTTGATACTAGGCTTGCGGCGTATGAAGTTGGTAGCCCAGTACTGGCCAACCTGGGTACCACCACGTGCAGCAAGTAGCTGATCAGCCATTTCTCGTACGTAGCTAAGCGTGGGAGCAAAACCTCGCGCGTCAAGCTTCCTTATATACTGGATTATCGTCTCTTCCTCGTGCTTTACTAGCTTTGATGAATTGGGGTGGATATCGCGTCGGGCAGGTGTTTTGGCGCGTCGGGTACTAAGCGTGCTTTGAGGAACGTTGTAGATAGCAGCAGCGCGTCGCTGACTTAGTGATGTATTAGATTTCATAGCTTGGATGGCAAGGATTAGCCTATCTGCGCGGGAAAGTGATTCAAGATCAGGTAGTTGTGACATTGTGATGGATAGCAGGAGGTAGTGTTGTCTTGGCAAAGTGATCAGCTCGCTTGTGTGATCAGCTCGCTTGTGGCTCACGTTACACTGATTGGATATCAATCTCGAATTGCAAAACGAAAAGCGCAAAGACGGATATGCGACCGCGACCACGACCGCGACCTTTGCGCTAACACGGCAAATTAGAAATCTCGTTCTTGGGTATAACGACGGCATCGTGCAATTCTTCCATGTTGGTCTGCTCCCCATCGACAAGAAGCAAGAATATTGCTGGGATTACCCAGGCTGTTCCTGGATACGACCGACAAGTGCTATGGTCAGCACCGGATAGTTTGGTCTACAGTAACCGTGCGCGTGAGGAGCCACTTCGCGTGACGAGCTGTCAGGACGCAGCCCTGCACCACTACGCCAAGCAACCCACAAAAAGGTACGTATGATTAGTGAACTACTGATCAGGGTGCAGGATAGTATATGTTGCGTCTTGGAGCATAGGAATGAATATGGGATAGATCATTGTATTTCAAGCACTCCGGGAGTGTTTCTTTTTATAGTACTCTCTTCTAGTAGTGCGTACAGAAACAATATAACTAAGTTATAGTAGGGAAAGCTCAAAACGAGCTTTTCTTGGAATAACTGTTTCAGCCGGCGTTTCTGCGGAAAGGAGCACTCCACAGACGTACGCTTTCAAGAGAGCGCAGCTCATCTGACCATTGAAATTAGCTGCCCGACCATAGCCAAGACACCAAGACTTTAAAAAGAGTTAGCGCTTATCTGCATAAGACCTGCATAGCTATATTTATAAGACATCACTATAATTATTATATATAGAAAAATTAGAGTATTAAAGCCTTTTATTTATTATTGGAACGCGCTATAAGCGTATTTATAACATATTAAGAGAAGAGGTTATGGTAACGTGTTTGATAAGCGAGTCGGTCAAACAAGCGAGTCGGTCACCCCACCAACTTTTGCAACCTACTCTATCTCAACACACAATGCCTCCACGCTGTGCTCTTCCTGTGCATTCAAATGAAGCAGATATCCAGCTTGCTCTCTTATCTATAGATTCTGCCTAAATTCAGAGTACGCGACGCGCTGCTACAGTCTTCAATATCCCAAAATCAACCCTGATTGACCGGCGCGCTGGGAAGCGCGCGCGACGCAATTGCCAGCCCAACTCAAGGAAGCTTACCCCGAGAGAAGAGGAGGTCATTGTCAGCTATATCCTTCACCTAGATCTACGTGGATTTGCGCCTACCTACAGAGCTGTACGTGATATGGCTGATAAGCTGCTGGCTGCGCGCAGCGCTGGCCAGGTTGGGCAGAGGTGGCCAGCCAACTTGGTTAAGCGTACAGATACTCTTCGGACGTGTTTCAACCGAGCGTACGATAGGCAGAGAGCTCTCTGTGAGAATCTAGTCCTTATCCGACGCTGGTTTGAGCTAGTAGAAGAGACAAAGGCTGAGCTTGGTATCTGCGATGAGGACACATACAACTTTGATGAAGCTGGCTTTATAATGGGTAAGATTACAACGCAGCTAGTTATAACAGGAGCAGAGAGGAGGAGTAGGCCAAAGACCCTTCAGCCAGGCAATCGCGAGTGGGTAACGCTGATCGCTGCTATCAGCGCTGGTGGCTGGTCAGTCCCACCGTTCCTCATCTTCGCTGGCTAGTATCACCTATCTGCCTGGTATGAGGAGGACATCCCACGCGACTGGGCAATCGCAGTTAGCGACAATGGCTGGACGAATAATGAGCTTGGAGTTGAGTGGCTAAAGCACTTTAATGCTCACACGCAGGCTCGTACTGTAGGCGCGCGTCGCCTGCTTGTTATTGATGGCCATGAGAGCCACCAATCTCTAGAGTTCCAGAAGCTCTGTAAGGAGAACAATATCCATACGCTCTGTATGCCTCCTCACTCATCTCACCTGCTCCAGCCACTTGATGTTAGCTGCTTCTCGCCATTGAAGCGCGCGTACAGCCGTGAGGTGGAGAGCCTCATGCGCAACCACATCAACCACATCACCAAGCTAGAGTTTCTGCCAGCGTTCAAGGCTGCGTTTGATCGAGCGTTCACGCCAGCTAATATCTGCTCAGCCTTCCGCGGCGCAGGCCTTGTTCCTCTACAACCAGAGGCTGTTCTATCAAAGCTAGATGTACAGCTGCGTACACCTACTCCTCCAGCAGCTCTACCAGATGCTCCCTGGGTAGCTCAAACGCCGAGCAACGCGCGTGAGCTTGAGGCTCAGTTAAGCCTTATACGTGAGCGCGTGCGCCAGCACAAGAGCTTATCACCAGCTTCGATCATTGAGGCGATTGACCAGCTGAAGAAGGGCGCCGAGGTGATGATGCTGTCTGCTGAGCTAATGCGCGATCGGATCTCTAGTCTTGAGAAGGCCAACAGCGCAGCCTCAGCGCGTAGGCGGCGCGCTAAAAGGCGTATACAGAAGCATGGAGTACTTACAAAGGGAGCTGGAGAGGATATACTGGCTTAAAATGAGGCTGACCAGCAGATTGCTCATGAAGAGCGTCAAGGAGGAGAGCGATCAGGCCTTAGCCAGCGCGCTCAAAGGCGCTGCACCAGGTGCAAGGAGACTGGGCACAACTCACGCACATGCAACACTAATACTATTAATATAGAGTAATCTACTGTATTAATATCTAGTAATAATATTATTGCGTTGCTGAGATGTATCGCTTTGAAGTTGCAAAAGTTGGTGGGGTGACCGACTCGCTTGTTTGACCGACTCGCTTATCAAACACGTTAGTAGTAATAAACTATTTAAGAATAGTTAAAGACTAGTAATACGCCTATTACTATCTCTATTATGCTATAAAGAATGTGTAGAACGTATTATAATTTATAAATGTAATTTTAATATATTATAAGGTAAATTTCTAGTTTTCCTGTGTGTAGCGCACTAGACCTACTATAGTAAGACTTAATCTAACCTAACTATAGCAAGCGACACGACTTAGGGCTGCGCTCTTAATTAGGTATAGTCTATGGTCGGGCAGCTAATTTTAATGGTTGGATGACATGTAGACACTATTTGCACCAACTACCTATGCTGCACTATTTATCCAAGATCTGAGCGCTACGGAAAGACACATGGGATTTTCGTATGCTTTCGACACGAGGGATTTCTCGTACCCCTTCGCGACGCGCTCTCATGTCTAAGCCTTCGAAGGGCGCTCCTAGGCACAACTTCAAGATGCGCACCCGTCTTTTGGCTGTAGTCTTACTTGCACTGGGTGCCATTACGCTCTCCGTAGCGCAACCAGTCCATTCGCTTCCCTCAAGCCAATTACCAGCGTCCCCTGGTGTAGAACCATTGAACCTTTCACATCAGTTGCCAGGCGATCAAGTTCCGATGGTTGATCAAAGGTAAGACCACCCATTGTTCATGTTTCAGCTCCTTACGCTGTCATGGGGATGACTGTTGCTTTCAAAAGTTGTGGACTACTCTTGTGCGATCCACGTATACTGAGCAGGTACGACGTACGGCGCACGTAGGAGTAGCCATCTTGTAAACATGACGAGTACTTGCTTCAAACGTCCAACTCTCGTGTGTTTTCTTCAGAACTCTCGGCAGCATCCCGATTACCATCCGATATCGATTGTGTCATTTCTCGTCGACGCTCATTGCTCCGCACGTCAGAGCCATCATGCTTTCTATATCCTTCCTTCAATTTTTCCTTGCAAGTCTCGCATTCGTCCCTAACATCTGTGCGAACAGGCGCCACGGTGGCACCCATGATCCTGTACTTCGCACCAAATTGGCGCTCGAAAGTCTCCAAAAATGGTACAACACTGACACCGGTCTGTGGGAGCCAACAGGATGGTGGAACGGCGCGAACATCATGACTATGATCGGCGACTTTGCGAAAGCAGCTCCAAGTGATGAAGAACTGCAAGAACTGGCGAGCAATATCTTTACCACGACGTTGCTGAACGCGCCGATCAAGAACCCGCAGCCGGGTATAGAATATCCTCCTTCGAACACGACGAACGTTGAAACTGGGTACATTGAATTCTTCGACCCGCATACCGACGTGATCCATGTCACGTATCCGTCAAACTGGCACAACAAAACCTGGCGGTCTATTGATCCTAGGACAGCCTCCGGTCATGACAGCAACTATGCACCCCACCGTACCACCCCTGACATCCGCGACTGGCTAGATGGGTTCTACGATGATGATCTCTGGTGGGCACTAGCCTGGCTCAATGCATACGATGTCACGTATGAAGCCAAGTACTTGGAACTCGCAGAAGGCATATTCCTCGCCGTCTCACGTACCTGGGGCACGCACTGCTCCAACGGCGGCCTATACTGGAACTGGGAAAAGGCGTACGTAAACGCCATCACCAACGAACTCTTCTTCAGCACAGCCGCGCACCTAGCGAATCGCGCTCAGAGTAACAAGAAAAGAGCCATATATCTAGCTTGGGCGGAGAAGAGTCTCGGTTGGTTCCTCGAAAGCGGCATGATCAATTGGGATACCAATACCATCAACGATGGGTTAACGGAGGACTGCAAGAACAATAACAGGACTGCTTGGTCGTACAATCAGGGTGTTATACTGGGCGGTCTCGTCGAACTCGACCGGACTGGATCGGATGTGGGTGCGCCACAACTCGCAACCGCACATGGTCTCGCGCTGGGCGCGCTTGCCGCCCTTTCTGACGAGAATCAGATTATTCACGACGCGTGCGAACCTGATTGCGGTGCTGATGGCGCGCAGTTCAAGGGCATATTTATGCGGAATTTGGTCAAACTGCGCGGTTCCGCACTGGACCATGTGTTTTCAGATGCTATCCGCAAGAACGCAGAGTCTATATGGTTTTGGAACAGGGGGACGACACCCGATGGCTTACCCGTGTTCAGCGTGAATTGGGCAGGACCATGGGTTAGCCCGGCAAATGTGAGCACGCATAGTTCAGCAATGGATGCGCTTGTCGCGGCTATAATTGTCTCGGGAGAGTAGGGAGGAAGAAGAAGTCCGGTATAGTCTTGATTCATCGTTATTATCCATGTATTGCTGTTAAGCCAACCAATCCCGTCTCATACACAATGCAGCATCCCATGCAGTCCTCTCGCATCTACTGCTGAGCAACATCCTCGATCGTGATATCCCCCGCACCGTTCAAGAAGTCCATCTTACCCACATCAACACCCTTCATTCTCAAGATACCATACGCAGTCACAATGTGGAACCTATCGTCATCAGCACAAACCTCACTTCCACTCCCCAACACGCCAACTTACCACATATTCGGATGCGCAAACCTGCCGATATACTCCGCCGCCGGCATCCGAATCTGCTTCTGGCCACCAGGGAACTTGATAATGACCTCGTCGTCCTGCCTGCCCTCGAAGTCCTTCTCGGAGAAACCCTCAAGGTACTTGATACACTTCTGGATGCGCTCGAGTAGTTCAGGGAAGCTTTGTTCTTCGTCGGGGATCGTGATGCTTTCTAGGCTGGGGTTGATGCGCGCAGGGATGAACTTTGCCGCGTCGGTGAAGCGGTAGACTTGGTAGCGGAAATCCTTCATGTCGGGGTGGAGTGCCGCGGTTAGGAACGTGTCTGCGTCCGAGGCTTTGGCGTGCTCGTAGCCTTTGGTGATGACGAAGTGGGCGTTTTTCAGCGCCGAGATGACGGGCGCGATGGCCATTTTGTGGAAGGTGAGGGACATGGTGGGTGGTTTGGGTTGTATGTCTGTGGAAGGTTAGAGTAGACCGGCTTCCAAATGGTTTCTCTGGTTGTTGATGAAGAAGAGATATTCTGGGCGGGGTACAAGTCTATTTATGCTGCATTTTTCGAGCATCCCGCACTTTCTTCCAGAGACGTCCAGTGCCTCGTTGTTCTTCCCACATCAAGCTCGCCCACGTCCCACTTGCCATCATCGCTCCACTATGTAACCTCAAGCGGACCAACTTTACACCAGCCGTTACACGCTTGGTGCGCGAGTATCAAGTCAATTACAAAGCAAGTGGGTTGCAAAGGGTGGAGCCTAGCGGCCAGCCAATCAGATCACGGCGCGATGGACCGATGTGCATTTCGCACGATCGACAGCGGGGTGTTAACAGGAGCTGTTATGATGGCTGTGACACAACCCAACGCAGGGCCACCACATTCAATATTACGCCCTTCCTCCGTTTTGATGGAACAGGACAGTTGGAGAGTTTGCTGACACAAGCGACAGTGTTCCCGTGCGTTTTCGTCCTTTGGACGCCTGATGATCGAACCTGCTTTGTACGTCTCTGGACATTGAAAAGTGCACATTGTGTTCTTGTTACGATATGCGTACGGACAAAGATTGATTCACTGGGAAGGAACTCGTAACCCGTCAAACCCTCGCTTGCGATTGCTACTGGATGTACCACGGACTCAGCAGGTGCCATCTCTGCTGTGACGTTGAGAGGAGCGTAGCGCCTGTAGTCATCTATACTGGCGTAGCTTCGCTGTCTTGACTTGAACGGCAGCTCATGCAACAATCGCTTACCAGCGTGTCTTTACGTCGGATTATGATTGTCGAACCTGTCTCATCATGTTTGAGTACAGCATCAGCAACGATCTCAGATATGACCATGCGGTGGTCAATGTCCCCATTTCTCGTTTGCCCCCTGCCTCGCAACGACAGGCTAATCTGGGAAGACTTTGCCCAGATACTTGCGATCCGCAATATCATCAGGTTACTTTAATTCCGATGCTTAGCTGGGACATGAGCTTACCTTCCTTGCAATTGCGCATCACTTATCTGTTGTGATGGGCATACGGGTGTGAGCTTATGTCCGCTCACACCCTTCTCCGATCATACGAACAACTTGCACGTTTCTGCTGCCAGTAATATGCCACATAGAACGGAATCTGAACAGTGCAGGTCTCACACCCTAAAGCCTCGCGAATACCAGTGACACGGCATGACTCTCCTGATGATTTGCTGGACATCTCAATGGGGATTCTCTGCTAGACTCCGAGTGTAGCATACACATCTCCAAAGAGTGACAATGAGACTCTTTATGACAATCTGTCTGAGACAAACTTCAAGCGTTTCAAGGCTTCTTCCTGTATTTATTCGCTGGAGTGTATAGCACATTGCTTGCGACAACTTTGACGTCGAGTTGTTTGGCTACACATGCAACACAACCCTCTAACAATCCTACCACTGTTCAACGTACAATCTGCTTGCTGGCCCCTCACCAACCACATTCGTAGCATATATCAAGGTGCGAATATCGCCGTATTCGGAACTCATCATCACAGTCTCGTCAACGTTCCGCGATTCATAGACACGCATTCACACATTCTCACTTACTGTCGGACTGTTGATCACGAGAGGGGTCAACATGCCATCCAAGTCAGCGAGCAAACCCACATCAACACCGAAAGTTGACGCGCGCATTGGACGGATCGACAAAGTCCCCATCCCACCGCCCATAGATCACCCTCCGAAGGTGCCAAAGCATGGCTTGTGCCCGAAGCCCACAGACCCTGTGGATAAGCTCCCTAAAGGAGCCACAATGATGGTCCGCAGTAACTACGTCCGTGTCAGCAAAGTGCCTAAGACACTCTACGTTTATTCCTTGACCTTCCATCGTACCACCGGAAAGGGTGTCCGTATGGACTACAATAAACGTCGCGAGATTCGGGAGATATACAAGGTCTTGATGGATCATGATGTTCTCAAACTCAAGGCAGATGATGTGAAATCAGTGACTGACTTCAAGATACTTTGGACAACCAAGCCCATTCACGATCGCCCCGAGAAGAACTACACATTTAATAGCGAAGAATTCGAATACACCCAGCAAGATGGCAAGCTTGTCAAGAACATGAAAGCAGTGGTCTCCTATGTCGACCAACTCAGCAACATTGAGGAAGCACTTCGAACGCAGCACATCAAAGACCTGCCTGAATACATACGCGCACTCAATGCCAACGTTGCGCAATGCATTGTGGACCACTCGGAAAAGACAAGAAGGGATATCAGTCGCGTCGGGGTGAATAAGTTTTTCATCACCAACGGCTATAAGGACATGGGCGGTCTGAGAGCATGTCGCGGTTACTTTACATCCATCCGCCCTGGCACTGACTCAACGCTCCTGAACGTCAATCCAGCGACTTCCGCATTCTTGTCGCCTGTTACCGTTTCCGACTTTATCAGAACCATCGGAACTAACAAGCTTGGTTATGTCAGTGAGCTATTGCAAGGAGCAACACTCAAGATCCGCTACATACGGACGAACTATGCAGAGAGTGATATTGACTACAACTCGGAAGAGGCCCGCCTGAAGGTCTTTGCGCAGATTGGACCCTACTTTGCTCACCAGCAGAAGTTTTACGAGCTGGAGGACAAAGTAGCTGGCCAGCCACGAATCACCAAAGCCAGCGACCGCGGAACTACAGTTGAGAACTATCTTCGGAAACAAGCAAGGGTACAATTCCCAGCTGGGACGTCGTCCACGTCGCCGGAAATGTACTGCATCAACGTCGGCGAGCGTGTGGAGACCTTGCGGACGAACATACAGGAGGTCAAAACGCCAGATGATCGTCTGATGCGGCGGCAGAGCGCAAAAGGTGCTCGATGGATACCCGCTTGCCTCCTTCAAATCGTTCCAGGCCAGGCTGTTACGACTACGTTGGGGCCCGCTCACACCAGCAAGATGATCACACATGCCTTACGCCTGCCAGCTGAGAACGTTGGTCTGATTGAGGAAGAAGGCCTTGAGATCATGGGTGTCAGAGCTGACCAGGAAGGTGTCAAGCCGTTGGTAAGTGGCTCGATCCGTGACCATGTCAAAGACTAACATGCGCCCAGGCATCAATGGGCTTCGCCGTCGACGACGAACTCATCGAAGTACCTGCCACACGGCTTCCCTTACCAAAACTGACATACGATCAATCCCTTGTAAAAACTATCAAACTTGGATCCTGGGATTTAAAAGGTGTCAAATTCGCTGCTCCGGCGGTCAAGTTCAGGAGCTTCTCGATACTAGCTATGCCTGGCAGTTTCAACAATACACATGACGCACTTACCATAGTATATGG
Source organism: Alternaria brassicae (assembly GCA_004936725.1). NCBI lineage: Eukaryota > Fungi > Ascomycota > Dothideomycetes > Pleosporales > Pleosporaceae > Alternaria > Alternaria brassicae. Next base: position 281,245 of record CM016505.1, on the reverse strand, counting down.
GAAATTCGTCACCATCCTGGAGGGTCATGGTCTCAAGTTTGACAATGGAGTATCCACCGAACAGGTTTGCACCAAGGAGTCACTATTCAAAGAGAATGTCAAAGAGAATGAGGATCCCGATGACACAATAATTGTAAAGAAGTTCTTCAACACCAAAGTCAAGACCTCAGAAGATTGCGGGCTCATATTGATTCCAGAGAAATGCTATGACACGTACGCAATGGCCAAAAGGCTCGCGGATTTCAGTGGCAGAAACGTCCTCTTGGCAATCGGTTCGAAGATGCTAGAGAAGAACGCGGACCAGATCATGTCCAACATTGCTCTCAAGATCAACATGCGATTCGGTGGAGATAACCACCACTTCGATAGAACAGAATTCGACAATGTCCTGAGCGTGGGAAAGAGAAGGAACACGATCGTGATTGGCGCGGACATTGCCCATTGTGGTAGTGGTGGCAAGGACGGGAGCCCAAGTATTGTCTGTCTTGTTGGCAGCAATACCGCTGCGTTCATGTCATACCCAGGTTCCATGAGATTGCAGCGCGGCGGTCAAGAGGTGAGTACAGCGTGAAGATGAGCTTAGAGATGTGTTACTAACTTGATCAGAACATTGAAGGTGAACATATGTATTCCATGATTCAAGAACGTCTCCAAGCATGGGCCGATGCAAACCCCAAACCCATGCATTCATCCAAAAAGAAGGGGAAAAAGAACGCCGACGACGGCAAATGGCCTACCAACATGATCTTCTACCGAGACGGCATCAGTGAAAGCCAGTTTGAGGACTGCGAGAACGAGATCGAGGTGATCAAAAGGGCATACCGCGAGCTGTGCGGCCGAGAGGTTACTTTAACCTTTATCGTTGGCGGCAAGCGCCACCACACACGCTTTTATGCAACAGAAATGAGTCAGACATACCCCCAGAAAATCAGATCCGATGATGGCCAGATGCAGGACGGCATAAACGGAAATGTGCAACCGGGTCTTCTCGTCACCAGCGTAGTCACCAATCCGGAACCGTACAACTTCTTCCTCCAATCGCACAAGGCCATCAAGGGAACTGCTCGATCTGCCCACTACCACGTACTGGAGGACGGCATGGCCCTTGGTTCCAAAATCCCCCAGTTGACAATGATGCTCTGCTACGCATTCGGTCGCGCGACCACGGGTGTCTCGTACGCTGCGCCGGCGTATATCGGTAAGTTGTGCCCATGCAAAATGCCCATGAGACATACACTGATTCTATATCTTCACCTTTGCAGCTGATAGGTTATGCGAGCGAGGCCGTGCATATCTTCGCGCCTGGAACCTCGATCCTGATATGGAGCCGCACTTCAAAGCTCCTGAGGAGACAGATGCGAATGGCAAACGCACGCGTGTTTCTGAGGAAACGATGAACAAAGCGAAGAAAGCGTTCGCGGAAAAGCTCTCCAATGACCAGGACATATGGGGTAAAAACTACGGGAAGGAGGTAGACGGCGGGGTTTGGAGGAACCCGTGGAGTAATCTCCTTCGCGAAAGGAGTGGTATGTTCTGGATGTAAGTGTGCACAGGTCTGGCTATGGAGGAAGGTGGTGCAGATTGTTGACGGTCTCTTTTGTCCGCGTATTTATCGTCGTTACTTTTTGGTTTTTTCTCGCCATAGATCTCCTTGCTCTCTTTTGTTGACTCTCTATCTCTCTCTGCTGACCTTACATTGTTTATGATGTCCTGCGTTGCTTTCTTCGGTTGCTTAGTCGTTACGCGTTGTAGAAGCCTTTACATACTCGCTCGTCCAATCGCTCCAGCTCAATACATCGTAACCTTTCATCAGACTCTCCCTTGGCGTATATCCAGGGAGTTTCCGACCCAAGAACATATCGTGGGGCTAACAGAAAAATGCAGCGTGTCGTTGGACACGCGACACCAACGCTCGCACCAACGGGCTGTTGACGCGTATAACCGAGATCGGCAAGCCATGACTTCCGCGCTACGTCGACGTCGTCATCGACATTCTTATAGCCGAATTGGAGATGATTCTGCAGAAGTAACTACGAAAGATGGCTGATCTCCAATTCCCCTCGATATCCGACGCCGTCGTCGCCCTCCATAGACCCTCATATACACCCGCACCGCGTCCCATCTCGTCGCATCGCCTACCATACCGCCTAACATGTCCACCACAAAGACTCCCCACGACTTGAACTGCCTGACGATTAGCGAACTCGAAAAGCTAGCCGCAGAACGCATGGACAAGCAAACCCGCGACTACTACAACGAAGGCGCAGACTCTGGCTCCACTCTCCTCGAAAACATCACGGCGTATCAAAAATACCGTATCCGACCACGCGTGCTCCGCGACATCTCCGCCATCGACACAACCGTAAATGTCTTCGGACACAAGAACAGCATTCCCCTCGGCGTCGCGCCAACTGCAATGCAATGTCTCGCCCACGGCGACGGCGAACTAGCCACTGCGCGCGCATGCAAGAACATGGATATCGTAATGGGCCTGAGTAGTTTCAGCACAACGAGGCTAGAGGACGTCAAGGGTGCATTGGGTGAGCACACCGGCGCCCTCCAACTCTACCTCTTCGAAGACCGCGCGAAAAGCCAGAAGCTCATCCAACGCGCAAAGAAAGCCGGGTACAAAGCCGTCATGCTCACCGTCGACACACCTATGCTCGGCCGCCGGAATCTCGAAATAAGAAACCAGTTCAGCCTGCCCAAGCACCTCAACGTCGCAAACTTTAACCAAGACGACGACGACGACAACGAGAGCGCAACAGTAGACGAACCCACAGCAGAAGCAAACGAATCGCGGAAAAGAACTAGCAGCGAGCGCCACCCACCACCATCCAGCCCAATAACCTTCCACACGCACGCCCCCAACCCAACCCTCAACTGGGCTCGCGACATAGCCTGGCTAAAAGACCAATGTCACCCCACCATGGAAGTCTGGGTCAAAGGCATCGCAACAGGCGAAGACGCGCAGCTAGCCATCCACCACGGCGTCGACGGCATCATCGTGTCCAACCACGGCGGCCGCCAACTCAACGGCGCGCTCGCAACCATCGACGCACTACCTGAAGTCGTTGCCGCCGTGCGTGCGCACACCAACTCCAGCGGGAAGAAGATGCCTGTTCACGTCGACGGCGGGATTAGGCATGGGACAGATATTTTCAAGGCGCTGGCGCTAGGCGCGGATTTCGTGTGGGTCGGGAGACCGGTGTTGTGGGGGTTGGCGTATAAGGGACAGGAGGGCGTGGAGTTGGCGTTGAAGTTGCTGGCTGATGAGTTTAGGTTGTGTATGGGGCTTGCGGGGGTGACGAGGGTGGAGGATATTGGGAGGGAGTATTTGGTTAAGATGGATCGGAGTGGGTTTGTCAGTCGGCTTTGAGGTTTGGGGTTGTGGTGGTGTAGGAATCTTGCGGCTTGTTTGTTGTTGAACTCGTCTTTGATATCTGTATCTATATATACATATACATATATATAAAATTTGACATCAAGCCATATCAACACTCTTCTACGCCGTCGTCTCCCTCCGACTCTGAATAAAGTCCACAAACTCAAAGAAACTCTTCTTATACCTCCTCACCTGCGTCGTGCGATTAACAGTCTGAATACCAAACTGCTGGTCGTAATCGCCAAACTCCCAGTTATCCGCCCAGCTCCACGCAAACGCGCCAATGAAATTAACACCGTCTTCCCACATGGCCTTGAGCCCCTCGTTCAGGTAGAGCTGCATGTACCAACTCCTGGGTGAGTCAAATTCCTGGTCTACTTGCGTCTTCTGCGCCTCGGCGAAGACGGGGAAACCGAATTCGGTAATAGCGACGGGGGAGCGCCATGTGTTCCAGATGTAGTTAAGGTAGGTGCGCAGGTAGGCGGGAGTGAGGTAGACGTACGATTGGCTGCGGTAGCCAATGTTCCAGCCCGTGGTCGTCAATGTGCCTTGGGTAACGCAGTAAGGGCGGAGAGGGTGAGTGATGTTGGCGGCACACTCTGCGATTGTGTCGTTGGGTGGTGGGGTGACTACAGTCGCGGTGTAGGGTTGGATGGAGAAGAAGTCTGCTGTTCCGTTGAGATATTGCAGATCTTCTTCGCTCAAGGGTACGTAGTCGGCGACAGTGCTGGTGTAAGATTCTGGGTAGTCTATTCCGAGGAAGAGGGGGTTTGAAAAGGCGCCTAGCTGTAAGGAGTTGAAGTGGTCGGCAGCGTCGACATCGGCGGGGTCTTCTGGGTTACGTGGTACGCCAAAGTTGTTGTTGAATGTGATGGACATCTTTCCCGTGCCACCAATGTCATCTTTGTAGAAATGGTAAAGTCTCGCATGTGATTTGATAACGGCATCAATCGACTTGCCGTTCCTTGCACCGAGGAATGGCTCGTTGTACGACCACCAGATTGGTACGCGGTCGGCAAAGTGTGTCATGACAATCTTTCCATAGTGGACAAAAGCATCCTCCCACGACACATTGTTGTAGTGGCACTGGAAGCAAGCGTCAAAGTAGCCGATGCCTCCAGTTCCGGGCGCGATGGAGACACTGCTGACGTTCGCGTAGAATTGGAAGGGTGAATCGTTGTGGTAGAGGACGACGGCAGGAAGCATTCCTTTCTCCAGGACAAAGTCGATGAGTTCGTCATAGTGCGATAGGCCTTGCTGGTTAACTGGTGTGCCTGGTAGAACGAAAGGGAGGATACGCGTCCAGGGAATGGAAAATCTGTAGTACTTTACTCCCATAGCAGCGATTCTCTCAATGTCTTGTTTGTACAAGTAGTAGTGTTCATTGGCGATCCAGTTTGGCGAGCGGCCTGGGCTGTCCAAGGTTGAAACGTCTTGGTGAACGGGTGTTCGTCCTTCCTCGGCAATAGCTCCCTCAATCTGGACTGCTGATGCCGCCACGCCAAGCATAAAGTCCTCCGGGAAAGTGTAGCATTGCTGAGGTACTAATGGCTCGGGTGGTGGCAGGACGAGCTCACTGGATGGTACTGGAGTTGGCTCAACTGTCGAGGAGTAGATGGCGTTGTCGGTATAGCTAGTGAAGTTGGCCGGCCAAGGCACGGTAGTCCAAAGAGCTGTCCACGACGCATTGCCGTACGGGTTCGCTGTGTCGGTTGCCGTTACATTGGACTTTGCATCCCAGTTACCCCACTGCGTCGTCGTCAAATTCGGCACGAAGCTGCTGAGTGACGCATATGGGGGTGCAAAGGTAGTCGTAGTAGTAGGTGCTGGGGCAGATGTTGCTGTACGAACTGTCTCAGTCTGCGTGAAACTGAACTCTCGGAAACTGAATGAAGGCAGCGCAGTCGCGTATGTTTGGTTTGTTGCAGAGCATTGTGGCCGCGAGGCTGGTCCTTCGGCCGGGATGTAGACTTGCTGGGCAAGAGCTACAGTCCCGCATACCAACAGAGTTTGAGGCTTCATACTGCTGGCCAGAAAGTGCTTGATACATTTTCATCGTATCTACCAAGCGTTTTATACATACAAGGCTTTCCGATCGGCTGGTGGGGCTTCAGACTTACTCTTGGTACTCACCGTTATTCGGCATATGAAGGTGTACCACAAATTCTCTCAAACTAGCACGATCGTAAATCCCTACGAAAGGCTTTGTCGGTCTTGATCCCGTTCTGGGACCTGGCAGAGCTCGGTCGGGCTGAATCTCGGCAGTGTTTTGCGGGGTGCTCGCGGGGTACAGCTGGCCATGACGAATGAAACACATAATTCGGTCCTGAGTCTTGAACGTTAGTCTTGATGGCTTGACGAATGTTGAGGGCCCTAGCCTCCCGAAGTCTTCTCATACGCGATGATCCATGCTTTCGCGTCGCCTACGCTTACGCAAATAAGCCTAGTCTCATGGCCGTCATGAGGACTTCCCTGCTCGACTTCCCCAGCCCATCGCGCACTTTTGTTCCTTCGGTCTATCATTACGCGACATCACCGATTAATGACTAGGGCTACAACTCGTTCACTACCTGATTCACATGGCCAATTGATGAACGGGGCTACAATTCGCTCACTACTTGCTGTGGAGATCGAGGGTCGTGTTGAGCTTCCGAAGCCATGTACTCGGTCGCCACATATATGCCCGATCTACCATAGCAGGTATAGGCAAGACGGGGACCGCCCACATTCGTGATTCAGGTATTGCTTTGTGAATAGTTATTATACCGCATATCCGACCCCAGATTGACTCGTGCAGCATCAGGTTTTCCGATTTGCGATGTTACTATATTCCTTCATTTGGGAGCAGGCATCGCCCCACGTCCAGATATACTCTTCTCAGAATCAAATGTTGTGGGACGTTTGTGTGGACTGTCCATTTGCGACATATGTTCAAGCTTCTTGTCGGATCCCTTCCTCAACGGGTAATTTTCGACTGGCCTTTTCGGTCTGCATGAGCATTTGATGGAATTCTGCACAGTAGAGTTGATGTTCTTTCGAAACAAAGTTTTTCTTGACCAACACATGAAGTATACCGGATAGCGAAATGCAGATTTAGCTGCCTTGGTCGCATTCCCACTCACATGAGATACGACAAGCGTTGATGCATCAAATTCTCTTCGCGCCAAAGTATCGCTAGTGTTGTGGCTCCTAAACAATTGTGCCTGCTTGCGGTCGATCACGCTCCAAGGTCGTCAAGGTAGTGCAGCTCTCCCACTGCCACTCGGCGGGCGTAGTAAGCTCTATTGAACAAGCTTGGATCGTGGCAGAACGTGTTCATTATACTAGGCAGCTTCGAAAGTGTCGGTAAGTGGAGGCGCATCCTCTCTACAGCCATGGGCAGATGTGTCTGCGTGGCGGTGGATGAGACTGCGTGAAAAATCTGTTACTGACCGAAGGCCTCGGAGCGCTGTAAATTCATAGTAGTTCTACCCTTCCAGTGTCGAGATGGTCAATGCTGGTATTGATGCTGATGTTGGTGTTGGTGTTGGTGTCTCCTTGATGCTGCAGTGACGCTAGCGGGAGTCCGTGCGCGCACACAATTTCGTCGTCTGCAACCCACCTGGCGAACTTACGACGCTCACGACAACTCCAGCGACGACGCACCCGAAACCCGCCCAAACCGAATATCCCCCCCCGATAATCTACCAAAATGTCTGGAAAGCGCGGGTATGTTCTGATCGCCCAGGAATTGGCAGTCTCATGCTGCCACAGGCCATGCTATAGAGGAATGTTGCTAACCCACCTGCAGTCGAGGTTCTACCTCCGGTAACAAGCTCAAGATGACTCTTGGTCTGCCAGTGTACGTTTAATCCCGATGCGATCGCCCGACGAAGACATTTACGGTCGACCACGCGAAACCGCTCAGAAGACATGAAGCAGAAGGCTAATGCAATACAGCGGCGCCGTCATGAACTGCTGCGACAACTCCGGCGCCCGCAACCTGTACATCATCTCCGTCAAGGGTATCGGTGCGCGTCTCAACCGTCTACCCGCTGGTGGTGCCGGTGACATGGTCATGGCCACCGTCAAGAAGGGAAAGCCCGAGCTGAGGAAGAAGGTCATGCCCGCCGTCATTGTCCGCCAGAGCAAGCCATGGAGGCGAGCAGACGGTATCTACTTGTACTTCGAGGACAACGCCGGTGTCATTGTCAACCCCAAGGGTGAAATGAAGGGCTCTGCCATCACTGGACCCGTCGCAAAGGAGGCCGCTGAGCTGTGGCCGGTACGTCGAAAATTACCCTTGCGAAAGACACTGCTAACATACATAGCGTATCGCCTCCAACTCCGGTGTCGTCATGTGAGGTGTCTCTTTTCCTGCTTTCGATAACGTTCATGGGTTCACGGGCACGGCGAAAATGCATTTACGGGGTGAAGGATTTGGGAGACGACATTGCAACTACGATTAGCAATGGGACGACCTTCACAATACCAGTCAAATGAACATTACGACCAAACCAAAATTCAATTTTCTTGCAGTGACAGATGTATGACAGGATGAATATAGAGGCAACCCGACAGGAAAATATTGTGAGACGGCCAGCCTGTGGTGTTCAGTCTGGAGGAGATGACATTATGTACTGAAGTTGTGAACATCTAGATCCTAGGCTCATCAGCCGAGCACGAACTCCTATCGCACGCCAGCATCTGGAAGTCGGGCTCCTCGACAATATCCTGCGCCCACCGCATCTGAATCATGCTCCTCGCCTCAACCTCGCGCTTCCTCCCACCCACAAACTGCAGATTCTCATTTCCAACGACACCCGTCGTAACCACACCAGTGCTCGGCGCACCAATGCCTTGTACCGCCCCGTTACCCCCCTGCATAACACTCGCATAGCTGCTCGACATGGTCTGCACGCCCGAAACAAAGTCCTGTCCATCAAACTCGCAATGCCCTCCCTGCGGCGTGTTGTCGACGGTTTGGAGTTGGTTGATTTGCGCGGTGCTAAGACCTGCATCCGCACCAAGTTGCTCGTACGCACTAACCGCCTGCGGGATACTGTCCTGGAGCAACTGTAGCTCTGACTGTGTAGACTGAAAGTGTATCCTCGTTTGCTGCATAACGGCTGCAGTATTCTGGAACTCGACTTGCGGCGGCATACCACCGCAGTTTAGCTCTACAGCGCTGTTGTCGTAGTTTTGCATCTGCGCTGGGATAAAGAAACCAGACATCATTAGACTGCCTCCGCTGACGCCGGTGAAGACAATGTTAGACATGTCCATCGCGACGCGCGCTGGTAGCTCAGTCTGAATGAAGTCATTCACGGCTTGTGCGTGGGCTACGCCATCCGTTCGGTCCAATCCGGCGCCGCCACCCCAGAAGAGATTGTCGTCGGGTGCTAGGAGCGCGACGCCCATGGTGTTGGCCTGCACAGCTTGATTAGGCATGTCGAAGAAGGATTGGCCGCCGTCACCATGTAGCAGGATATTTGCGCCGAGCGTGCCATTGGAGGATGTAGCAGCTGCGCCGGGGACGCCTGACGCGGGCAGGAATTGGTCTGCTGGTGCAGAGATCTTGAAGCGAATGGGTAGGTTGTTGACCATGACCGTGTCGTCAAGGATCGTGGAGCCATCGGTTGCGGTGCTGATGCCTTGGGGGATTTGGGCGGCTTGTTGTTGCGCCGTGGCCTGTTGGCGTTGGCTGCCGCCGCTGCCATTGCTGTTGCCGTTGCCGCCGCGGTTTCGCTGCGGAAGGGCAGAGGTAAGAGATAGCAGCGAGAAAGCGATGAGCTTGTACATGGTGGCGGTACTGCTATGAACGGAGTAGTATGTAGAACTAGTATTAGAATATGCAAGTGATGGACCGGCCAGAATAAGAATCGGAAAGAATGGGGTGACTTATCAAATACCGCACGGCAGTATGAAGAAGTAGAAAGAGAAGAAGGAAAAGTGAGACAAACCCGTAGGGGGGTCCTACAACTACATTTACACTCACATGCCATCCATACCTCTATTACAACCAAAAGCGTACGAAACGCGTTTCCCCTTCCCAACACACTGCATTTCCAAACATGTTACGAGTTCCAGCCCAGTCTACAAGCTTCGTCCCCCTTGGCCCTATGTTGAGCTTGTTCGAGTACTGTACATGGGAAACACGCGTTTGATACGCAGACGCTGCAGCACTTGTGGTTTGAGCTTTGGAGGCCTTTCTGTTTCGCAAGGCTGCTTGGCGCGTGTGCACGACGCAAGCCCGAAGAGGTAATTTTCCGCAAGTCAAAACGCAGACATGTTGGTATTTTACAAATTGCGTATAGTTTATACTGGGGGATGGGGCCATTGTTGCCGAGGGGGTGATGAGCGGAGGAGCGTAGAGCGTAGGGAGCGTGCGCCGCTGCAAATCGGGCACTTTCCCAACTAAGTAGGTTTGCGACATGGGCGTGGATTACGGCTGGAAGCCTTGGGCGCCCTAAATACATAGTAGGAGACAGGTCGAGGCTCTCTAGTCGCTATGGTCACTATACGCGCCGCGTGTGAAAAGCTAACGGCAATCTACAGACTTGCACGAACCTGCCTATTTCAGTCGAGAGGATCCGTGCGTTGGGAGAAGGCTTGTCATTATCGTCGTTGGATATCACGCTTAGTAGTTCTACATGGTCGTTGTATTTACACGTTCTTTTCATGGTGTTATTCCTTTGTTGGCGGTATCAGTGAGTCTGTATAGTGCGTTCGGTTGTTGAATGAGTAGTGAAACAAAGCAAGAAGTGATGCGTCTGATTTTAGTAGCTTTGCAGTCATGCATGTATGAATGGAGAACGTGAAAGCAAGTAGCTCTTGAAAATAAAGAGCAAAGCTGATCACGCCACATCATCCAGAGTGAGTAAAAAAGACCAACAAGATATATCTGTCAAAAACACAGCTATGTAACGTTCGTCCCCAAAGGATCGACCTCCTGCAAGCGTGAATGAACATGAAAGCACATGATGTAGATGGGACCTTACCAACGGTATCCTGGCCGGGCAAAAACAAGTACCCGAGAATGCCGTCTTAAGCAAAAAAAAAGAAGAGTCACATTGCCACCTGCCCGAATCGCTGTAATACCGTTAGTAATCGAACTTGTGCAACCCAAACATTCGTTCGACAGGTGCAAACTTACAACGAGCGATCTTCGCATTTCTAGCTTTGCTACAAGTGCGACGCTTTACCACTTAGCCAAGGAGGCGATTGTTGATGAGTCGGGCAAATTGGTACCTATATCATATTGTATAATATAAGTGGGGGTGGGAAAGGTCGACATTAAGCGAGATTGTGGGGCAGTATGTATGTAGTGATGATGGCGAGGTGCAGCAAGAGAGCGACTGGAGATGCGAGACGCGAGAGCAGCTAAGATTGCAGTGGGAAATGGCAAAGGAGCAAGAAATTGGGATGATGATGATGTGTTTATGTTGATATTCCGAATGCGTTAATCTCGTTAATAAAAAAAGGCCGCTATGCAAAAAAAACCCCCGATTTCTCATCTGCCATAATAGGCAGGCAGGCAAATCTCGTGCCAAAATCGACTTACCAACATCCTTCCCCCACTTCCCAAAAAAGAAAACGCCACGCTCATGCTTTCAATATCAAAAATGCTTCGCTGTGCAACAAAAGGAAAACGATTCAAGAGTTCTCAGGACGACGACCTCGACGCATCTAAGCGAGGCCAAAGACACCCCTCATCCTCCTCCAAAGCTCCTTAGCCATGGCCTTGCGGGTGTCCTCTGTGCGAAGCGCCGCCTCCTTGTTCTCACTTGCGCGCCTGAGCAAAAAGTTCAGACACTCAGTCGTAGTACCCCAAGTCATGCACTTGACGACCTTGGCCTGGGTGTCCGCCTTCATAGTCTCGTCCTGGACGAGGGCCTGGGAGATTTCGTCGGCCATGCCCTGGAGCTGCGCGTAGGTGAGACGAGGCAGGTTCTCGGGCGACGTGGTGAGCATTTGCTCAGCGCGGATCTTCTGGGCTGTTTGGACCGAGGCGAGGTTGTGGGTTGCGAGGACAATGTTTACGCGGGGGAAGGGGGTGCCTGGGGTAGGAGCAGGGATCTTGTCGGTCCATTGTTGGCGGACGACGGCGTCGGTGCAAGCGTCGTAGTTGGCGTCGGTACCTTCTTTGGTGTCAAAGGTAAGGTGTTTGGGTTCAGAGGTGAGGTATGCGCCACGGACTAGCTTGACACCCGCGATGTAACCTTTCTTTGAGGCGCGCTCGAGGTGTGCAGCCATGCGCTTAGAGATGTCGCGGAGGTAGCATTGGTAGGTGATATAGAGGACAGCACGACCGTTCTCGGGCTTATTGTACTTTTCTTGCAAGGCGAGGGTCCATTTCTCGAGGCCGAGGTTCGTGGCTTCTTCTTCGGCGCCGGGGAGGAGGCTGACACCTTTTGCGGCGGCCGCGTCGCAGGCGGCGGTTATGGCGGACCACATCTCAGGGGTAGCGTCTTGTTGTTTCTGGAGCAGGTCGAGGGCATGGCGACCGAGACCGGACCATCTAGATGGTGGTTAGTACATGTTTCCACAAGAGTGATCAGGGAACATCTCACTTCAGTCCAACAAAGTCACCCTCCTTCGCCATGTCGACGCTCTGCATCATTCCCTTCCTCCATACCTCAATTTCCATCTTAGTCTCCTCAGCGGTAGGTGCCTTTCCGCCAAGTACCTCGAGCGCATACTCAAACAGGATACCACCATATCCGAGCGTGCGTGCGAATTCAGTGTTCTTGACAACCTCATCCTTCTTCTCACCAACACAGTACTGCGCGTAGAAGGTCTTCTTGAGCAGGTTGGACAGTATAGGGTTGCGCTCGATGCTCAGGAGGAAAGACTTGGAGTCAAGCATACGCCTCAGGACTCCAAAGCAAGCATTCAGGAGCATAGGCCTTGAGGATATGGCGGTGATGAGGTAGGAGCGGAGGACGGTCTCGGTGGGTAGACGACCGAGAACTGCTTTCGTTTGCGCTATCTGTAACTCTGGTTGTGTGGAGAGGAGATGCGCGGTCGAAACTTGTGATGGGTCCGCGGGGACAGAGCCATTCTGTCGTGCGCTCTGAGAGACGTAACGCGGTGTTGATGCGAGAGTTCGAGATGTGTGTGCGAGAGCAAGGCCCTGGAAGCGCTGGAGGTTCTGTCTCCGGAGCATCATATCGGTGGTGTGTGTGTGTGTGTGTGGTTCTGGCGCTCAACTGGTCGTGGGCAAGTGGTGTAGGCTGAACTCGCGGTCGGAGTAGTTTATATTCGAAGTCGGCGAATTATTTCGTTTCTTTTTGTAATCTCGCGGTATCGACAAACTTGACAGAGAGAGCAATTCTGGAGGTCCTGTGACTTTGCACAGTGTGCTTGACAGCCATATATACCATGGTTGGTACTCTTGGTGATGCACGATGTCGCGCACCATGTTCGGCTTGCGTCGGATGCGTCCACGTCGCACTAGTGAGGCTTCACTGTTGCTCCAGATGCTAGATGGTGCCAGACTGACGCAGACCCCCTGCTTATCGCCCGCGCTAGAAGGGCCGATGATCAAACTACGCCGTAACGCGGTTCTGTGGAGTAGTTGACATATTTGGTGTTTTACGGCGACATGACGGTGATGATGTGGACCGAGATGTGTATGATGCAATAGCGATGAGAGGATGACTGGCAGACTCATCGTGCCTGGTCCCCAGTGTCGACAGCATGCAACTACCAAGACAGAAACAAGGTGAGACGGCGTGCTTTTGCCATGGCCATTGATCTCCAAGCGTACCATGGTGACCTCGCCATGTCTGTTACCCCACAGTCGGCGAAACGCACATTCAGCCGCTCTCCAACTTGGCGTCATCTCCACCCCGCACAGCTCACGTCGCGATCTGTGTTCAGTTTGCCGCCCACGCTGAGAGCCGAGCGTAGCCATGGCGGCATTGCTCATATCTCGAGAACCAGCCCCCAGAATTCTATTCTCCGGACCACACCATCTCCACTCAGCTTGCTCGATCGGAACCACGCGCACCGGTATCGGCTCCTATGGAGAAGACGCAAATTTTTGTCATGCCTCTGACGGGTAGCACGGCGGCCGCGAGGAGGGCCGTTCTGGCTGCGGAAAGCGTCGGGGACCCACGTATACCCACGCCGAGTATCGTCGACGTCTGCTTGTCAGATGTCTTGTCTGCACTCGCGTCGTGGTCAGCCTCGCTAATGATACGATGCCTGCGTCTCTGGGGAACAAATGCCCTGGGAGATGCTTGAAGATCTCTAGGTCATCGCAACGTGTCGTCACAGATCTGTCGTCACGCGCATGTCAATCGGCCTAACAAGTCTTGGAACCCCAAAGCCTCCAAGGTAACTCCCTACACGTGCGTCGTGTGATGTACTATGATTTCGATCAACGTTTCTGCCATCTCGTATACCAATCACGCGGACATATTACTAAACATAACTTCCACTCACTTTCGTCTTCTCTGGCCCTGACTAGAACAACTTTATTCAACGCCCGAATCAACATTCGGGCGGTCTGATACAGTAGCCACGATATCACCTCGATTAGATGAATCCTAATCTTAGTTGCATACTACATAGTAGCACAGTCTTCCCGATCGCGCCACACGCAGGCAGAACTCTCTCAAGGCCCATGCACTCTACACAGCGCCAGCACCCGCCTCCGGCATCTGCCCCCCTTCCTGGCCAACCTGCACCTCTTGCCCATTCTTCGTTCTATCCGCCACGTCCTTCTGATCACTTGCCAATGCCTCAAACGCACGCAAAAAATCCCCCTTCAAGTCTTCCCACGCCTCCACTCCCACACTAACTCTCAACAGCCTCTCATCAACCTCCGCATCGCTCATCCTGCGCCACTCAATCAAACTCTCTACACCCCCCAAACTAGTTGCATGCTGAAAGAGGCCAAGTTTCGACGGCAACGTACGTGCAAGTTGCGGAGTCTTCATGTAAATACTGAAGACGGGGCCGAAACCATTGGGCATCTGTTTCTCCAACCATGACATGTCGGACGTTTGAAGACTCGCATGGGAAATGTCCGCAACGACCTTTTTCACGATTCCCACGTCCGATCCCCGGCCATGGAGAGAGTCGTGCAGCCAGGAAACCAGTTTCCCCGCACTCCCACTTTGCCTCTGCACCCTAAGATCCATTGTCCGTAGACTCCTCACGCCAAGCCATCCTTCAAGACTACCCAGTACCGCACCCAGGAAGATCCTCTCCGCGCGCAATGTCCTCGCCCTCTTCAACCCCTCCTCTCCACTCCTAGTAGCAAGGATTCCGCACAGCATATCGCTGTGTCCCCCAATGTACTTGGTCCCACTATGCATAACCACATCCGCGCCCCAGGCAAACGGGTCTTGCAACCCGGGTGGCGCAAACGTAGCATCAACACTGAGATACGCACCACGCCTATGCGCGCGCTCTGCGTATTTTGCGATTTCAAACGCTTCGCCCGTAGGATTCAATGGTGTTTCTAGGTGTACAACGTCGCCGGCCGAGAGACCCGCGGCATCCCAAACGCTGTCGTCGGCGTGCAGGTCGACCGTCTTGACGCCGTGCATTTTCTTGTGCAGCTCGATAACCCCGTGGCAGCCGTGGTAGCCGCCACTTATCGCAATCACCTTGGGCACCGTGTTCACCAACAGCGCATGGAATGCACTCAGCCCACTGCTGTAGCTGACAACATGGTTCGCTAGCCCAGTTTGTCCATCCAACTCGTCTTCCTTGGCGCCTGGATAGATGAGTGGCGCTAAGATGGTTTCCAACCGGTTTGTACTGGCGGATGCGAGGCGCGAGTAGATCAACGGTGTCTGGAGGTCGACGAACTCGCCTTCTGTGGGGACGGGTTGGAGTTGCGATGGGTCGTTTGGGTAGCGGAATGTAGTTGCTGTGTGGATTGGGGGCGCGACGTCGGTGAGGATGTTGATGCGGTCGTCGGCGTGGACGCCGTGGGTTGAGGGGTGGTATGCTGATGGTGGCATGATTGTCGCAGTCGTCGTTTGCAGATGCTGTGCGTCAAGTTCTGAGGTGTGCGATGTGCTCTGGAGTCAAAGCTGGAGTCGCCTTGTATATTTATATCGCAGTTGATCTGACAAGTCGAAAGACGATAAAATGTTGTCCTGGATGTGTCCAATCAAGAAGAATACTTGTCAAAATGTCAAAGATGTCGACATGACGCCCTGTACGGCGAAAGTGCGGACTGCGACCGCTAGATCTAACCGCTCAAGCCATTAGAGTGGAGCTGTATCGGCAATGTGTGGACACAATCGTGGCAGAGCTGCGGAGGGGTGGGTATACAGAGCGATCGAGGTATGGGCATTGTGGGACAAGGTTCCGATAATCTCGTTGCCAATTGAAACTCAACAAACGATTGCAGATATCCTGTAGACTCTAGCATGCTCTACCGTGTAAGCTGTTGTTGTGCGGAATATATGAACTTATGACGAGTGCGGGGTAGAATACTGCCCCTCCTCGCGGCGGAAAGGTCGCAGATGCGCAGGATGCATGCGCCGAGTGGAGAAAGATTTGTCAGTAGCATCAAAACGCACATTGGTCTGGTTGGATGTCATTCATTCGTAGCCGTCCAAAGAGTTATGGAGCCTCATTGGCAATTGCTAGTCGACTTCAAGCTGCCTGTTGCACATGAACCCTTTCCTCGATGGCCGACCATAAGTCGTTCCGCCCTCAGCACGGACTATCTACTGAACACCAGCACCGGTGATGGTGGGTGGGCCCTCCTTGTACTTGATGCTGCCGGTATTGGAGCCGCAAGCCTCGATTGATCGGACGACCTTGTAGGACTCGACATCGCCATCGGGAACGCCGCCGAAGACGACGTGCTTGCCGTTTAGCCATGAGGTGACAACCGTGGTGATGAAGAACTGCGAACCGTTGCTGTGACGTGTCAGCCATGGATACCATTATCAGGGCATGTTGAGCCTACGTGTTAGGGCCAGCGTTGGCCATGGAGAGGAGGAAGGGGCGGTCGTGCTTCAACTTGAAGTTCTCGTCGGCGAACTTTTCGCCATAGATGGACTTTCCTCCAGTGCCCTAATGTCTGTTAGCTAGTTATCTTTCATCAAGAGTGAACCCAAGGACTAACGTTGCCACGGGTGAAGTCACCACCCTGGAGCATGAACTGGGGAATCACGCGGTGGAACTTTGAGCCCTGGTAGCCAAAGCCCTTCTCGCCGGTGCAGAGAGCGCGGAAGTTCTCAGCGGTCCTGGGAACGACATCGTCAAAGAGCTCGAAGTTGACGCGACCGGTTTGCGCTATGAGATTACACGTTAGTGAATGGAACATGTGAACTCAAGAAAGTGATCATACGCTTGACATCACCCGTGCTGGTGACGTTGCCGGCATTGTCGACCTCAACCGCGGGCCCAGTCCAGGAGCAATCAAAGTAAGCCTTGATGGCCATGTTGTATGCCGAAGGAGTGAAGAAGCGTTTGTTGATAGGAGCGCGAATCTGGGGAGCTGCGCGGAAAGCTGAAAGAGCAGAAGCTCTCGGAAGGTGGGGCATGATGCAGCGCGGGGTGTGAGTCTAACCTGATAGGCAGTTAGGTCGTGTTTCTTGGCAGTGAATCGTGCGATAGCAGGTAACTGACGTCTGAACGATGCTGGGAATGCAGAGCTGACGTCTGGTGCGACTGTTTGGGGTGTAAAACTCACTTCCAAGGGTACTTTGGTACTATCAGATGGCTATTCACAACTCAATGACCGACATCGACAAGGACAATGGCGGCAACTTACAAGAATGATACGAGCAATCGGGCCGCTATGCAACACGATATGCAGGACTCAAGGGATATAATACAATTGATGAATTGCCGACACGGGGTAGCAATTGTAGTGTCGGATGGATGCCCAGATGGAAAACTTTGGATACCTCAAGCTTGTGCACGAGTCAGGCGCGTTCCCCGATCCGGCGCTTCATTGCTCACATCAATCGAGGATTGGATGCATGACCGAGGACAAAAATATGCAATTGACTTGTGACTTTGTTTGATCAGAGTACGCAGTGTGATCATATCATGCCATCCCCCTACTTCCAGTCGTACGATGTTGAAGCGATGCGGTCCTCGTTTCAAGAGCTAGGTACGTGCCTTGGAATCTAGGAAGGCCCGAGCTTGGGTCACGTGAACGATGGGTCGCCATCGCTTTACACTGGTACCTTGGGTATGGCTTGAGACAAGGTCAACGCAATTTTGTAATTGAAGACCCGTGCATGCTTCACGACTAGACTCATCAATCATAAGCATACCCGTAGCGCGAGCGTACAAACCTTCTTCCAACGACTTGTGCGAAACGCACTCGGTGGTCCGCTGCCGAGACCGTGATCGATAGCTGCCACCTCGACTCCAGTACACCTACATTACCATATCGCCAGGTCGACGCGCCACAAACCTAGAACCATGGATCTAAATAGCCTGAAGGACCAAGTGAGCAATCTCACGCTCTACGACCTCAAGGCAGGATTTCGCAAGGCCCAAAATGGTAGGCTGAGGGGAAGGCTGAAGCCAGCTGGCCAATGCTGACGCGCTACATAGCGGTGATGAACTACACAGAGATGGAGGCCAAGGTCCGCGAGGCAACAAACAACGAACCATGGGGTAAGCTGGAACTGGTGCGCTATCAAGACTAGGCTGACAAACGGTAAGGTGCATCATCGACTATGTTACAGGAGATTGCCAATGGAACCTTCAATTAGTAGGCATTACCCAGGGAGTTGGCGGGTTCTGGCTAACAAATTAGCCAACTACTGAATGAGATCATGCCCATGATCTATAAGCGCTTCACGGAGAAGGCCTCGGAGGAATGGAGACAGATTTACAAGGTACTTGGGCGCGCTCCTTGTTACTGATGTCGCTAATAAGCCAGGCGCTACAACTCCTCGAATACCTGATCAAGAACGGTTCGGAACGAGTCATTGACGATGCGCGCTCTCACGTCTCGCTCCTCAAGATGCTACGGCAATTCCACTTCATCGACCAGAACGGAAAAGACCAGGGCATCAACGTGCGCAACCGCGCCAAGGAGCTTGCCGACCTTCTCAGCGATGTCGACCGCATCCGAACCGAGCGCAAAAAGGCGCGAGCGAACAGAAACAAGTTTGGTGGTGTCGAGGGCGGGGCCGGCATCGGCATGGGTGGCTTCTCAGGAAGCGGCAGTGGCGGCGGTAGCAGATATGGAGGGTTCGGCAGTGAACAGGCAGACTATGGCGGCTACAGAGGCGAGGTCTATGGCGACGGCGGTGGCTTCGGGGGCAATCAATCCGGCTTCGCCGACACACAGCAGCGACGCGACAAGTTCGACGAATACGACGAGTACGACGAGGGCGAGAGTGCTGGTCCGACACCAGCACGGCGGAGAGAGCCCGCAGTCACCCACGCGAGGAAAGAAGTCAAGAAGGAGGAGCCAAAGCCAAAAGCGCCTGAGCCGGTCGTCGACTTGCTTGCCTTTGACGATGAGCCTGCGCCCATGTCGACTTCAGCAGGAAAGCAGCCCGTCAGTGCTGCAAATGACGACTTTGGCGACGACGACGATTTCGACGATTTCCAGTCTGCAGCACCAGCATCCAAGCCAGTCGCACCAGCCTATAACATCATCTCTCCTGCGTCTACATCTACCATTACCGCGTCCACCCAGTTCGCCGCACCGCAAGCCCAGTCTTCTGCGCAGAACAACAAGTTCAGCAACCTGCTCGCAACCGTCTCCCCACCACCCGCTGCAAACAAGATGAGCGCACCCCCCTCCATGACGTCAAGCTTCTCGCAGCCCCCGCCTCAGCCCTCAGGATATCAAGCCTCGGGACCAAACTACTTCACTTCCGTACCCCAGCCCGCGCCTCAGTCAGCGTCGTCTACACCGTCTGTCATGTCACCAGGCGGACGCATCGGCGGCGGTATCGGCGGTGGTGCTGGTGGCCCCAAGAAAGCTGGCGGCGACGCTTTCGCTTCTCTGCTTGGTGGGGTTGCGCCCAAGAAGGCGGCTACACCGACACAAAAAAGTCACCATGGGGGATCTGGCAAAACAAAAGACGTCCCAAGGTCTCTGGGGTGCACCCGCAACTTCTTCTTCGCCTAGCACGCCTGCTGCGCAAACACCACAGGCGGGAGGGAAGCCTGGTGGTGCTTTGGGGGATTTGCTGGGCTAGAATTTTAGACAGCGTGTAGTATATTTTCTTGCTTGGTTCAAGAATGCAAAACGTAGCTTATGAGATGAGAATGAGAACAGCGTGATAGACGATCTACGAATTCCTGAGAGTCGTGAAGGGTATGGGGACAGTGATGCTTCTCCGCAAATGCGGCTCTCTCATTGGCTGCACCAGAGCCCCTGCATATTCATCTCCGCGGCCAAGACGTGCTCTCTCGACGCGCCAGCATGTGTGAACAGCATCGTCTCCTTTCCAACATGTGCAGATGGCATAGATGCAGCTCTCTCGACTTCTTTTCCGCGTTGCTCTGCTGCTATTGCCGATAGCCCTTATCGGCACGACATGGCTATACTTTTATCCTGTTTTCCACGGCTGTGCCTTTCCTAAGCCCCCGTCCACATACGCGCAAGCAAGTATCGCGCCATTCCGTCTGCTTTCCCTCGGTGATCCCCAGCTCGAAGGTGATTCTTCGCTTCCCGACCCGAATGCGCTTGTCTTCCCGTCGATCGAAAACTTCGTACCGAATTTGCGCGATGCAACCAATAACAGCGAAAGACGAGATCTTGTAGAACAAGCTGCACGAGGTGTTATGAAGGATGCGGGGAAGTGGCTAGAGGGGAAGAGAAAGGCTGTAGATCTTTGGGGCAACGACTGGTATCTTGCGCATATTGTCAGGAGTCTAAGGTGGTGGACTGAGCCGACGCATGTCAGCGTTCTGGGTGATTTGCTGGGCAGTCAGTGGGTTACGGATGGCGAATTTAGGAAGAGAGCAGGACGATATTGGAGTGTCGTTATGAGGGGATTGGAGATTGTGCCGGAGGTTGTCTTTGGCGCAATAGAGAGTGAGGGGACGGGGGAGCGGCCAGCAGAAGCACCACAAGAACAGGAAGGTGAAGAAGAAGAGGCTGTAGAAGAGAAGGAGGAGAAGAAAGAGAAGGCCGCTATGGGGCGGTACAACAGAAGGCCTCGGCGCGGACAAAGAGTGGGAGAAGCGCGTCATAAACATTGTCGGAAACCACGACGTCGGCTATGCCGGTGACATTGACGAATCGCGCATCGAGCGGTTCGAAAAGGCATTTGGCGCTTCAAACTGGGACATTTGGTTCACGCTCCCAGATTCTCTGCGCTCCAACAAAACCGATCCAACCGACCAATCTCCATCCCCACACGACAACGCTAGTCCCCCGACTCTCCGCCTTGTAATCCTCAACTCAATGAACCTTGATACGCCTGCCTGGTCCTCCGACCTCCAAACAGAAACATACTCCTTTATGAACCACATCATAACCTCATCCCGGCCCGTTACCGACAAAACACACGCCACCATTCTCCTTACCCACATCCCGCTCGAAAAAGAATCTGGTGTCTGTGTCGACTCTCCATATTTCGATTTTTTCGAGAGCGGCCAGGGGCTCAAGGAGCAGAACATGCTATCTGATCATGCTTCCAGGATCGTCTTGGAAGGCATGTTTGGTATGAGTGGGAATAAAGATGCAGAAGGGGGAGGCCAGGGTAGAAACGGGATCATCGTTAATGGACACGATCACGCCGGATGTGATGTCGTCCACTGGATAAAGCAGCCAGGTGTAGATGGAGGGTGTCACGTAGCGAATGTGAAGAGGGAGGAGGCGTATTGGCCGCTTAGCACAGCGAACGATACCATGATTGCTACTTCAATGGACATTGATGGCGTCGACATCAATCTTGTAGCCGCCAACGATACCGACATAGACCCCTTTATCCCAGTCGAAACCGACTCAATCCGAGAAGAACCAACATCTGAATCTCCACCAGAACCTACTACGGAGCCTACTTCAGAAGCTCCTCCTCCTACCCCCAAATGGCGTGCCCAACGCTTCCCAATCCGCCCTTACGACATCTCCCCAGATAATGAATGCACTTTCATCAACGATACACCTCATATCCGCGAAATCACGCTCCGCAGCATGATGGGTGAGTACTCTGGCTACGCAGGGTTCCTATCCGCTTGGTTTGATGAAGACAAGGGAGAAAAGGGGGAATGGGTCTTTGAATTCAGTTCGTGTGGTGTGGGCGTTCAGCATTGGTGGTGGGGTGTACATATTATTGATCTGGTTTTGTTGATTTGTGTGGTAGTCGGGGGTGTGGTTAGTGTTTATGAGCGCACTGTTGCTGGGGACGGGCATGCGGGAGAGAAGAGGAGTAGGGTGGATGGGACGACTGGGGTTGAGGATACGAGGGCGGCGAAGACGGTTGTGAACTCGACGCGCGGGACGACGTCGAGTGTTACGGAGGTTGTGCAACGGAAGATATAGATGGGTTTGATGATATGCGTCGACATATTATGGCATTGAATCTTATTGATCAAACGCTGATGTAACTACCTTGCACCGTGACCATTGAGACCGTGACCAGGCGTCGACATCATCCTGAGTACCTTCATATTCCATGCGCCTCAACTTCCCCAACCATCTCACATACATCACCTCGACCCCCACCATCGACTTCCTATCCTCCCATCACTACACAGCCATACTCTCAACATCAGCCGTAAGCTTCAAAAAGTTATTCTCAGCATCCTCTTTGATCATCTCCGCAGCCCCCTCGCCTATCGCATACGCCACCATCTGCGTGTGACCATTGTTCACCCTAGGAATAGAAGATACATCCGCGACACGCAGCTTGCGCACGCCGCGGACGCGAAGGCGGGAGTCAAGAACAGCCTTGGGATTGTCCTCTTTACCCATTGCGCAAGTGCCAGAAGCGTGGTAGCCTAGTAAAAGCCACGTTAGCATTCGCCGCTCACCGAACAACGCAGCATCTCATGATTCCAGACCAAGCAAACTTACAAGTCGTAGCATGTTCCCTGACATGCGGCTCCCACTCCTCCCTCGTCTGAAACCCGTGATGCGCCAGCCCCTCGGGCCAACTCCCCTTGATAATGTCCTTTGTTCCCTTGCCCTTCATGACAATCTCGTTGGCGTACCGACACGCCTCGCTCATAACCAGCATGTCTAGCGGATCCTCAAGGTACGCATGATCCACAACTGGGTTCTCCATGGGATCAGCAGATTTCAACGTCACGCTCCCCCTACTGTGCTGGTTGAACAACAGAGTGCACATGGCAAACGCGTGTTTGTGATCGATGGGGAAATCGGCGTATTGTTTGGGTCCGCCGTAGAGTTCAGTGTTCCAGAACTCGACGTTTGGTTGCGAGGGGGTGAGGCCCATGGGGTCGCGGCCTGGTTGGCGGGGCGCGTTGGTCCATAAGGGGGAGTCTTGAAGGCGCTCGTCTAGGCGGGCGTAACCAAATATGCCGAAGGGAAAGGTGGAGAGGATGCCGGTTTTCTTTTCTTGGTAGAGAGCGTAGGTTGAGGCGATGGCGTTGTCGTGGTAGGCGAGGTGGTCGTTTGTGAGGTTTGGTTCGGATACTTCATAGAAGATGAAGCAGAGCTGTTGGTTGTGTTAACTGGACTTGAGTTGTTCGATTTGGGGATGAGTGGGATGGAGGTGATACGTACGATGTGGTCCATTAGGTTTCCGCCTACACCGGGTAGATCGACAAGACACTCGATGCCGTGCTTTTCTAGCTGTTCTTTTGGCCCGAGGCCGGAGCGCATCAAGATCGGTGGACTACAATATGCGCCTGCTGCGACGATAACTTCTTTCCTCGCTTGGTAGTCAATTCTCTTGCCATTCTTTGATATCGTAGCGACACCTGTTGCTGTGAGGTCTTCAGAATCTTTGCTGAAGAGTAGCTTGTCGACAGTAACCTCAGTCTTGATGGTAATGTTTTCTCGTCGATAGCCCTTGGTAATGAAGTCGGCTGCGGTACTTCGTATACCCTGGTAAACTGTTCTTGGTACGTCTCCGCATCCATGTGGGGTCTCTCCAGTCGAGAACATGTCGGCATGGTAAGGTAGGCCCTGGTCGACAAGACTCTCTCTGACACGTTCAGATATAGGTGCTAGATCATGTGGTTCGATTTGCAAAGGTCCCGATGTCCCATGAACGGACATATCAGCTGTATGCCAGTCTTTCTCGTGAAAAGTCTCAGCCTGTGTCTCGGTTAGTTCACATCCCCGAGTGATTCTGAACGTCTACAGCGGACCCTCTTCATGTACTCAAACATCTTATCTCCAGTCCATTCATCCATTCCCCAATCATCGTAGTCCTGCTTCGTACCCCGTATACAGAGCGTACCATTGACGCCACTCGATCCGCCAAGGAAGCGTCCTCTGCTAACCTTGACCTGCCTATTATCGACCTTGGGCATGGGTTCGGTAACAATGTTCCAGTCTGTTTCGGTGTCGAAATTCTTGCTCCACCCTCCCGCCATATGTACATTTTCGAGGTTGGCGTTGTCAGGTCCAGCTTCTAGTACGAGGATCTTGGCATTGAGGTCTTCGGCAAGACGACCTGCTATCACGCAGCCTGATGTACCGCCACTGATGGGAATCGGTTAGCGTTCGTTCCCTAAAAGCCCAATAGATGGATTTCGACCATGCAGCTGTCTTCAGAGAGGATGACTCACCCGCAGATGATGTAGTCGTACACCTCCGTAGGATCAGCTGAGTCCACGCGTTCAAGAGACATGGTTATGATTGTGAGTATACAAAGAGGCGATTCGTTTCCACATCTTCAGTCCGAGGTCAGAACCTATATCATGTCGCTAGTTCTTAATTATTCTAGAGGTATGTGCCACGGAATGAAGCCGCACTGTGTGATAGCGCAGCCGGACGTACTTGCGCGACGCTCAAAGTGCCACAGTGGGGAATTACTGCATATCAGTCAACGTCCTTGATTTTGCCAATTCCACTCGGATCTGCATCAATATGATAATCCGGCATCTGTGATTCGGTGGTTATGCATCTGCTGTCATCTCAGGATGTTTTCTTTACCGTCCTCAACGCCGTCGCCTCCTAGGACAAGCGGAATTAGTCCGGATGGGTCAATCACGCAGTATTTTAGGTTTGGGTCTAGTCAGCCTTTTGGGTCGTTCAAAAAGAGATAAGGTCACGTAGAGCTATGGCAATGTGGGTGATCGACGAATTAGAGTGAGGTGGTTGGGATGTAGTGTTGTTCGGGCCAACGTTAGGTTCGAGCGGTGTTCGTCCTGCGGGTGCGTGCATTGCGGGGTAAACCCACCTACCCGAAGGGAAGGGACTATGCCATATGCATCGACTGATCATGTCGTTGACAATGTACCTAAAGCCCAGCAGGGAATATTTCCGTACATTTTCAGCTTTACGAAATGGAACCATTGATTGTGGTTGTCGGTTACGCAGAGTCTTTCCCGTCTATTAGGGGGGTGCTGTTGAGCATGCTTGAGGTATACATCCATTTTTGAACAGGGATCAAGTATGCTAAGAGATCACTGTGAGACAATCTAACAAATCTTGAGATACATATACATAAGTACTGATTTTCCCGTTCTATCCAATGCAAAGTATCTGTAGTTTGAAAGTGATGCAATGCAACTCCACGTCGGTACCTGGACAATCTCATATAAGACTAGATGGCAGCACCATCTGAGCTAATATCGGTTCATCCTGAGCTATATGTAGTGTTGGGTATCATTTGCTATCTTCACCACCTAGTAACCACCCCTGGAATCCTCCGCGGCCTCGGTTTGCACCTTGACCACGACCAGCATCGCCACGGGGACTAGGAGCAGAAGCCGGCGGTAAACGAGAGGGCTGGAATCCCGGAGGCTGAGCCTTACCACGAGTCTCGCGCCTATGTAATGTCAGTCTCATCTTATATTAACAAAACGATCATCTTGTGTCTTACCAGTTCGGATACTTCATCAAAGACCTGCCAGTGGTCCAGGTGAGTCCCTGCTCCTCCTTCTCTTGCTTGGCGATAACCTCATAGGCGTCTTGTAGTTGTCGTGCTGCTTGAAGAGGAGGGAGGACAAGGCCGCCCCACTTCTTGTAGTGGCGAACAAAGAGGAGATCGACTAAGGCGATGTTGGCGATAATGGACGCTACGCCAGGGTTAACGTCCTTTGGGTGGGTCATGCCCCAGATAATCTGGTCCATGAGGTTTTCATTGTTCTCGACAAGATCCTACCGTGTGTTAGTAGTCGTGAACTTAGTACTTGACTCAAGTCAAGGTGAAGCGGACAGAGAATCGATACAGTATTGAAAGTATTTGAGACAAGGATATGATGCAGGAAGCTTACAATGGCATTGCTGACATCCACGACGGTCGAGATATCGGCGTCGTGATTATGGTTCGCGAGTTTGCCCTTGTAGGTACGCCAACAGGTTATCAAGCTGGTATCCGCGTAGGCCTCGAAGTCGTTGACTACGTAGCCAGTTTGACGATAGCGACCTGGCTTATATTTTATCTCAGCGTTGAGGTTGCTATTGTCTGGCATCCTGAGGTTGTCTTGGTTTTCGTCAAGGTGAAGACTGTGAAACCTGTCGGTTAAGTCGCCTTCCATACCGGAGTTTGGATATCTACTTTAGGTTACGAGAAGCAGTAAGAAGGAAAATTCTCAGGAGCAGATACTGTTGTCGTTGTAGATATAGCAAAGAAAAATGACGGGTTAGTGAAGGGCAAACTATATATAAACAAGGAATCGCGCCATCGACTCCAAAGCACGTGATCCTCCTTCACGTCGAGAAGTTCAATCCAGAAAGCGAAAGGCGGCTTCGGAAGGGTCTAGCCACGAGACAAGAGTAGCGATCACGCTGGATTCTGAGACATGAAGGCCGTCGTAAACGACCTTCACCCCAAAGGGAGAAGTCTGGGGATATGCATAGCTAAGGATACTAAATAATGAAATGGAGGAGCTAGGTATGATATACTTGTGGAGCTAACACGCTGAAGCAGCAAACATGTTCTGTACCATTAGGGCAGGGCGCGTGTGAGTTGATCATGCCCAAGGGAGCAAACTACCCGACATGTAGCAGACGATCAGGTGTTCGCGCGCACGCCTCGTTTCCCTGACGTCTTGGGAAGAGCTTCCAAGCAAGTACCCCTGTCTGGATCCGCTACAATAGTCACGTGGAGGCAACACAATATGGGAAGGTACTGTACACTGAGAGCAGGAGTAATGTATCGTACACTCGATGTATTTTGCCGGCCGATAATATGCTCGTTCAGCCACGACTTCAACGACTGTCGTGAAGATTCTCGATCTTTTCCGTGCCATCGTGTTGTTACCCGTGCGCTTTGTAGCTGTACTAGAATCTGTAGTTTGTTTCGCCACGGAAAATTTGATGAGCCACAGGTAGAACTGCGAACGTACCGATGTGTCGACATGGATAATCTGGGAAAAGCCCAGTGTAACCTGGCAAATGCTGCGGCTCCACTGCTCACGTATATGCTAGACCGTGCACGATAAACAAGTGAAGACTGCACAATCCACTAGAACCCGACTTTCTACACCATAAATACCATGGGCCGTCGGGGTTGTACGCTCCTCCACACCGCCAGTAGCCGCATACTCACCAACCTTCATCAACGATACCCTGTATTCCCCGACAGATAGTAGCGCCAAGGCCCATAATGGATTATCCCGACTACATCATGTCCTCTACAAGACTTGCTAGGCTTGATGCAAACGACATGCCAAACTTTGCATCGATGAAGAATGCGTGTCTTAAAAGGGAGATGCAACTGTGCCGCATCCTTGAGTATGAAACCAATCAGCATATGATCGCCAAGCTAGAGTCGCATTTTAAAGCGATGCAAGAGATGCACGAGGAACAGCCATCGGTTCGAACTAAGCGCTTCAATGAGTGCAAAGAGCTCATGCTCATCAGCAAATTCAAAGAAGAGCCCTTCAGAATGTCCTTCAGGGACCTGCCTGGCGAGATAAGAAACAAGATTTACGATCTCATTCTCTTTGATTCTCCTCTGACGACAATAAGCAGAGCGTAACTAGAGAACTGGGATGTTTAGAAGGAACCTGAAGGTTATGTGATCTGCGCTCCTCTTGAAGATCCCTCGCCTGGTCAATCTGTGGTACATTGGGTGGGGAGAGATCCCACAGAATTTCGATTGGACCGTACCTTTCTGAAGATGGATCTTTTCGCCGCCTTGAGCAAGCAGGTGTGGGAAGAGATGCAAACATTCCTCTGAGCCCACATCACGGTCGTCTTTCGTCCTTACGGCTGTCGACCCTGCTGTGTCCTCATTCGTCAGTTCCTCGAGAGGATTGGACCCCATGGTAGAGGTGCACTTGCCAGATTGGCTATATTTCCGGGACCGAAAAGAGGTTATGAGGGCGAGCTTCACCACGATCGTCAGGCCATGACCACGCTGCTGCGAGAGTGTAAGAATTTGCAAGTCCTTGATCTATATCTACCGTTGTACATGATCATGGGCCCTGCCGACCGGGAGCCAATCAAGAGTTACTTCTTACACGGTCAGCCTCTTAGCAGTCCTGGTATGGACGATCTTGTGGGCGCACTGCATTCGCTTCCAAAACTGCGCCTTGTGCGACTGCGAATGGACGTCAACAAGGTAAAAGGCAGGGCCAGTCTGTCACACTACTTCAGGCACGACGAATTGCTCCAGTTCGCATTTTCAGGCGTACGTGAGGGGCGTCTGCTTCAAGGACTTCGTACGCGCCTTCAGACCCGTCGAGACGTCAAGTTCAAACTCGTGGGTACGCAGGACCAGACCGAGATATATGAAGAATGGTTGCCAATGAAGAAGGACATTGGGATACCTTGGTAGTAAGTTGGGATTTTCAAAGCAGTCGGAGATGAAGACACGTCCAAGGAAGACGCAGGAAAGTTTGGTCGCGCCCAATGATGGTCACGTGATGAGCCTTGGCAGGCTACCTATGGCCTCCATCTCATGTACCTTAGCACAAGCATCAAATATACACGGTACATACCACTGCACACTCTGACAGTAGGCTCCATCATATGCGAATAGGAACGGATACATAGCAACTCTCGCTCCTGGCCGCTCGTGGTGAAACTTATTAGAAGACTCGCCACGTAACAGGCGAGACGCGCCTGATCATTCAGCAGGCTATCCAAGGTAGTCTCTACCCCCTATCATCACCAACTCATACCACCCTAATCACCACCAAACACAAGCAAGCTCTGCACATTGACCATACCAAATCCGCGATCTTGCAACAACTTACGTCCACGGTGAAGTGGAAATTCCGCGACGACCATTACGGTGATCTCCTCGACGCCAGCTTCTTTGAGCAGACGTAACACCGCGCAAAGAGTCTCACCTGTCGACAGTACATCGTCCACCACTACGACTGACTCGCAGCCAACGATTGCGCCTCGTTCAATCTCGATGCGCTTTCCGACTTTGGCTTGATTGGGGAGTCAAAGACGAGATGTACGACGCGTCTTTGATGACCGAGATTGTAGGTGAGGGAAGCTTGCCAGCTTCGCGAACCGGCACAAGAGGCACATGAACCTGCAAGGCTAATGCTGGTGCAAA
Organism: Alternaria brassicae; assembly: GCA_004936725.1. NCBI lineage: Eukaryota > Fungi > Ascomycota > Dothideomycetes > Pleosporales > Pleosporaceae > Alternaria > Alternaria brassicae. The sequence continues at coordinate 252,310 of CM016505.1, read as the reverse complement.
GACGAGGCCACCCACCTCACAAGATACGATGGCATCGACTCCGGCCCACATCCCGATGAAATGACTCTGCAGCAGTGTTGCGCAAAGAGTGAGACCACCCGGCTGCTGCGCGATCCCAAGCACATGCCGAAACTGGACGCCAGGCTTGGGGAAATCTGAAATTGAGCGCACCATCTCAGCCACTTGCTGCAGGTCATCGTGAACGAAGGGAAGTAAGTGAGCATCAGCGAACTCTCGTATTGCTTCTGCTCCTGTAGAATTGTTTTCGAACGTCATGCCTGGGCAATGTCGCGGAGCTGTGACGTTTGCCTCTTTGTCAGTAACTGCCCCACGGGCGGATCGTGAGGCCTCGACAGCATCAATGCGAACTTCAAGTACCCTGCTCTCCGGTACTAGATGAGAGAAGGATGCGACAGGTGCCCCATCTCTCATCCCAGTAATGAACAAAACATCAACATTCGCGTCTGCGGCGTCATGCACGAGTTTCAGGAAGTGCTCCTCGGGTAATCCTGGTCGTTGTCGCACCTGTTCCTTGTAGAAGGCCGTCAGCTTCGAGCGATGCTCTTCTTTATACTTGCGATCCTTCAAGAGGCGGCCGTAGTCAGCACCAGTACCCATCGCGTATTCGCGTTTTGTAGCATCGCTAATGCGCACAGTTTGCGCATGAACACCGCGTGTTTTGGAAGATCTGTTATCTTGCAGCTCCGAGAAGGAAGAAACCCAAACGCCAGCACAATAATCTTTTCCAGCACCATGTTCGCCGGTAACAAGAATGATGAGTTTTGGCAATGGCGGTTTCGGCAGCGGACAAGTCCATGCCAAAACGTGGTGTGGATCCATAACGTGCTTGAGACGAGCGAGACGCACGGCATTCGGTCCGAAAGCTTTCTCTGCCAGTGCTGCATCTCGAGGGTCCGGGCCAAGATCAGCTCCATACGCTCCGTTGCTCAAGGGTAGCAAGCTCGCGACGACTTCATATACCCATTGCACGGATGCCTGCGCTACCTTAGTGCCATCTTCAGCCCGGGGCCAAACGCCCGTAATAACGCAGGCGAAGTCCCAGTCTCGACAACCCAAAGCAGTCGCATTTGGTGCGACCTCGCTAGCCTTGCCTCCGCCATGCAGCAAATGAAGATAGCAGAACGGAGACGGACGTGACTCGACTGCTGCGACTAAGCGATGAGCGACTTTCGGTCTCCCGATACCCTTGAGAAATACACAACGCTTGAAAGAAGATGTCTTGCCGCCACCGTGCCCACCGTGCATTGCAGACATGTACATTTCGGCTTCGAATGCCTCGAAGCCGTTCAGAGTCTTGGGCTCGCTCTCCTTCCCCCATATATCGCCTTCGGATTGAGATCTATGAGTTGTAGTAGTCACAGACGATACTGAAGTGTCAAATGTCGTGATGCCAAAGTTCAGTTGTTCATTCTCCCAGTACAGGTACGCGTCTGCGGAACAGGTGTCGTCGCATTCTTTTGCCACTCTCTGGTCAAACTCTTTGATTCTGCGCTTGGCATCGGCCTTGTCATCAAGTGGTAGTACCCAGTTCCGCGTGATGTAGGTTGGAGCGGGACAAGCTTTGAAGGTGACGCTGACCACTACACCAAAGTTCGTGCCGGCACCTTTCAGCGCCCACAAGATGTCGGCTTCATTGTCAGGACGACTGGCTCCCATTGGAATATGCTCGCTGGGAACATGACCCATATGAATAATATCCCCAGAAGCAACACTGATCATCACGGCGCCAATAATGTTATCGCAGGTGAGTCCATGACGTCTGGTAAGATGGCCAATGCCGCCTTGCAACCATAATCCAGCTCCAACACTCGGACGAGATCCCAGGGGCACAGTGAGCCCTTCGCTCAGCGTTCTTCTGATGATATCTTTCGTATCGCATCCAGCACCAACTACCACCAGCGGATCGACGACATTATCTTCCCCCTCTTCCTCTCCAGGCCCTGCGAGCACATGCACAGAGTCGAAAGCGCCCATGTCAACTGCAATAACATTAGACCTGAGACAGTGCGCACTGTGCCCTCCACCGATGATAGTTAAGCCCAGCTCATGCTTCAGTGCCCACCGGATGCACTCTTGCACATTCAGCACACTCTCCGGTTTAATGACGGAAGCTGGATGTTGCAAACGAGCTTCCCTATCCTTGACCGTCTTTTCATCTGATCCAGGAAGATATGTTTTGTCCGCATGCTGATTGAAAGTCATCATGACTTCCGGTGCACTAAACAGGAGGGTATTTGGGTAAGAATCCTCGCGGCGGGCCAGCTGACGACATAATTTCTGCCACTCCGCTCGGACAATCTTGTCTTTCTCGATACCCTGCAAGGTGAAGCCAGTGATGAAAGATGCAAATGTGTCCAAAACACCGTCCTGGTCTGCTACGCCGACAAGCCCCATGGGATAGTAAGCCGAGTGGTAGCACGCCAAACCACTGATGTGCAGACCGTCCTCGCGATGGAAGACTGCAACAACCCCACCATCAACGAGCATCTTCAACGCCTGTTCGATGAATTCGTGCTGCGGCTTCATACCATACATACTATGGCAGAACAGGACGATGTCGTATTTCTCATTTGTATCATCATCCTCCGTATCATCCCTGACTTTGAACCGCTCTTGGTAGATGATCGGATCGCCCTCCAGACCCACAAACGGAGCCTTGGACACCGTACCCATGTCTCTACTTCCGCCCAACCACTTCCCCAACTCCGTGGCGAATACACTGTTCGGTTCAAACGCAGTGTATCTGCCAATCTTTGCTCGAAGACTGTGGGGTAGATACCCAAGCACGCTCTTCGGTCCTGGTCCAATCTCCAGTACCGAGATTAGCGCGTCTAATTCGTGCAGGGGAGCGAGTAGGTAAGATAGCTCGGGGATGATGAAGTCGCGGTAGATTGTCCATCCGGGTTCTTTGGTGAAGACGGAGAAGCCGGTGGCGTATTGGGCGTCGGTTAGGGGATTGGCGAGGATGGTTGGATTTGCATTGGCGGCTTGTATGAGGGCGCGCTTTAGGTAGGCGAGCGTGGCCATTGTGGTTAGTGGAGGAGTGTATGTATGCTGGGTGGCTTGGGAGCGAGCGAGTCGACGTGAAGATGGTGTGGTAGGATGAAGTGGGATACTACCAAATCATATGGAGAGCGGATGAGTCTCGCCGAGTTGCATTGTTTGCTATCATGGCAATTGCAGCAGCGCTGTGCATGTCCTTGCTGTCTTGGTGTCAAGACCCGTGTACCGCAGGTTACACATACGACGGAAAACACAAGGATCCTGCATGAAAACAACAATGCCGAATTAGCATTCTTACAGCCAAGAAACGGCCATGTGCCATGTATCATTCTAAAGCTAAACCTTCAGTCTTCCTCTACTAGTTTCTTGTATCTTGATCCTATTTTTTAAGGCTAAGTAATAAGCAATATAAGCCATCGCGATAGTTTTTCACTTTTCACACCATGAAACGATTTTAAGAAGGAGCGCTCTTAATCTTGCAGTATTACCCGGAAAAAAACGACAAGGAACAGCCAGTCTGAGATAGTACTACTGTAGTTTCCCTTACTAATTAAAACTGATACTTCCGGAAGAACAAAAACGATCTATATACCCCCTGCCCAGCACCCCTGTATTTACGTCGTATATGCCAACCTGCGGTATGGCAGCTGCAGGAATACCGGTAATGCGCGTCTGCGATATGCGCAAGATCAGTTGACTTTCCTTGATTATCGTGTCTTGGATGCATCACGTAGACCAATGACTGTGGAAATCGTATTCAGCAAGCTGAGCCTTCTCTTCTCCTCGTTCCAAAGCGTAGGAAGCACAACACGTTTAACCTTTCACTACACAGACTGCGCGGAGTGGTAGGCAAGGTGTTTGAAGCTTTACAGTCCAGACGTGACGGAAGCGCTGCGCATGTCCCACATGTCGTGTAACCCGCTTGTGCTACCAACATGCTGCGAAGACAACATTTCGACACTCTTTCTATCGCGGCTTTTCTGATCTATTCATTGGCATGTTCCATCCTCCCACCGTTATTTCGTAGCAAGTAACGCCCGAAGGCCAACATCACCAACTGGACCCTGAGTAGCAACCGCTCTTTATAAGAGGATGAGTACGGATATTCCGCAACTTCATATCATCGCCGAGAACGCTACGATCACGTTCGCGTCTAGACTCATTGTCGAGCAGCAGGCGATACATACTGCACTTTACTTCCTCGATGAGACTGAGTGCATCCAAAAAAAAAGGTCCGCCGGCATGGTGGATGGCGAAAAATTGAGAGCGCGCTCTTGCGAATGCTAATGAATGACTCATCGGAGGTTTGAACTCCGGACCTTCAGTGTACTAATGAGTGCTGTGAAACGCTCTGTTAGACTGACGTGATAACCAACTACACCAACGAGCCCTGTTTGATGAAAGAAACGGAAAACGATAAAAATATAACCATAGAATATCTTTAATACGACAAGCTGTTCAGCCCCCTGGAAACTGGAAACGAGCAACCTCCAAAAATTATTGCTTATCGAATTCGACAGATGTTGGTCCAGTCGTCGAAGCCAGGGGTAACGAAATTTCTGCTCACTGCGGGGCGTGGGATTGGTCGAGATATTGGTCCCACCAACGACTACCCACACTAGGGTTCGGTAACGATAGACTTAGCCGTGACAGGATAGCTCAACATACAGTGATGCTTCCAATGAAGGGCGTTGTACAGAGTTGGGATGAACTTGATACGGTCTATCGTGAGACCGTTGCGGATGACTTGCGTTAGATCCGAATTTTTGACCATGCGCATGCTTCCAATTCAGGCTCGACAAAAGCCAGTCTGTTGAAGTGCGTGCTATCGACTTGGAATTATGGGTGCGTTCACTGGTGCGCAATTGAAATAGTTCATAGCGACAGTAGGTAGCCGCCGCGCCAAAAACTCGACCTTTATCTCAGAATTTCCAAAGCTTGAGTTACCGATACCAAGCTTAGCGACAGCTTGGAAACGGGTAGCCATCAGCTAGCAGAATTACTAGGCGGCCGATCTGCATCGCCAACGCGCGTGGAAAGCTACCGCCCGGATGGTGTAACTGGGCTTGGTACAGTTGGGCGAGAAACGGGTTTTCTTGTCCACGTACTGAGTGAGCGAGGTCGTCGCTCTATGCGTCGGTGTAGCGCCTGTGAAGGGGTAGAAGATGGACATAAGAATTGAGTCACCATGGGCGCAATTGTGAGCATGATTGTCGTCTTGACAGGTTTTGGGCGTTGGAGTTACGAACGCGTCGCGTGCCTGAGGAAAGGTGGAGCGGAGTCAAGACCGCCGACTGCCAGAAACCTTCCAACGCCCCTGTGTCTTCCTCCCCGCTGGGCGATTCCCTCGTGATGAAAGATGAAGTATCTCTTTCGTACCGCGCAAGAGGCCAAGCGGCGCATACTCTCGAATCAAAGATCAATCTACTCGAATTGATGCATCGAGGTTGCCGGTGAGCACAGTCCCGCCCAAGCAAGCACACGTCAGCTGCACATGCGCACCATTCATCACATCACGACAAGCACCATGACGAGCACCACCCCCAGGCTCATGCCGTGCTTCCTGTATGCGTCTGGAGAAGATGAAAATCCATCAAGATTTCCGTGGCCAAGACCTCCCTCTGTCGCATCTCCGTAGGAGTTCCAGCCACAGGGTAGCGCGCTACACCAATCTGGGGGTTATAGCTTCAAAACAGACCGCGTCTCAAATCCCGCATCACGTCTCTCGATCGGCGACCCAGTACTTCGCTCCGCCGAACTATTCACCGCTCCACTCGCTCAAGACGCCAAGTGTTACCATGAAGGCTTGCCCCCTTCGAAGCTCAGCGCCGAGGCCTGTCAAGCTGGCCCCTTGGTCCCAGACGAACGCTGTGGAGGACGGCCGCCTAAGGGTCGCATCTTACGCACACGTGCCTGAGAATCCGGCGGTCGATGCTCATGTGGGTAGACGTTCCTTTGAGTCGATCTTTCAACACCTCCTGTGTAATGTCGATACTTGGCATGTCAGCCCGACGTGAAAGCTACGGGCCTGGTGTCTGAGGCATTACCCAATTGCCTTTTACAGCTATCAGAAGGGTTTGTTCTGATCTTGGCCATGTTCCGAGAGCCGGGCGATTGATGCATGGAGTACAGTACGCGTCAACGTAAGGAACAGTGGTCATCGAAGGTCAATATGGATCTAGGTGTGACATTCGCATTGTTGACGTAACGTGAAAATTGGCCGTCGGTACCTTAGGCAGATCTCTGTTCCAACACGCGAGTATAGTAACCTGAGCAAGAAGTCCTCTGCAGCCAGCATAAGACCTCGACTAACCACAGGCGTTGTAATGCTCGAGACCGCTGTCACCGACCCACTTGCAGCACCAGGGTCCAAAACCATGCTTTAGCCCCATCAACTAGCATCGCTCTCCAGGCTTATCTGACCTTGGCTCCGCATCAAAAAAGTTTGGACCCAATGTCAAACAACGGGAGAAGCTTAGCATATGCTTGTAAAGGCAAGACGTCGCCATGCTATGCTTGCCGCCACTTGGCGCAGCTTCAGGAAAGTTTCACACCTACTCCAATATGGCTACCGCACCTTGGCGGGCAACAATGATGAACCCGCGATACCACGACCATGGAGACATAATAAGTTGCATATAAGAAGACAATGAACCTACTCCTTCTGTTCTGCAGTCCGGTCACTCACTTCAATTCACCACCAACCAACTTTCACTCTCCGTCGCCGAGCGACTTCTATCACTTAGTACATTTATTGATCATCTAATCGTTCGTCGAAATTCGATCGCTCATTACTACTCATAACACCTAATCGAAAGATCCAATAACCCACACCGACAACATGCTTCCTCAACACATCCTCGTTGCGCTCGTCGCCACTGTCGCTGCCGTCCCGCTTAACATCAACCTGGGAGCCTACTCGCCTGCCCTAGTAGTCGGTGATGGAGAGATCTCGCTCGGATCAACAGAATCAGCCTCAGAGTTGATGGCCACGCTCGCTTCGGGGGCAGCAGCCAACGCCGGAGGCGAAGGCGCAGCACAAGGTCAGCAAGAAGCACCAGCACCCGCCGCCGAACAGCCTGTCCCGGCAGCTGAAGGCGAAGCTGCTCAACCTCAAGGAGAACAACCAGCTGAAGGCGAAGTAGGAAAACGCTCCGTCCTCCGCCGCGCCATCAGCGACATCCTCGGCAAGCGCAACCCCGCCCCTGTTGAGCCCAAGATGGCCGCCGTCGAGGAGGCTATGCAATGGATCAAGCGCGACCTCGCTGGCTTCAACGCTGCTCTCGGATACGCCAAGGAGGCTCAGAAGGATATGCCCAAGGTCGAGATGGGTACCGAGAACGCCGGTGTCGGTCTGCTCGTCAACCCAGGTGTCAACGTTCCCAAGGATTCCGCCGCCGCTGGCACCCCACCTGCTGAGAAGAAGGCCAAGCGCGACGAGGTCATCGAGGAGGAGGATACGCCCAAGATGACTCTTGTCGCCATCACCGAAGTTTGAGCAAGATACCCGATTTTGCAGGACATTTCACTAGCCGAGGACACTACGCGCCATGTGTATGTAGTTTTATGCACAGCAATCTTGACAATTCTGTTTCAGCACGATATTTTCCTTCCAGCGAACATCAGCAGGATCCCGTATACTATGCGGACCGGAAGATGAGGATTTTGTTTTTGGGGGGCAAGTAACAAACGGTATTCATGTATGAATGGACGAAGGGCCAAAGGCCGAAGATGAGATATACAACGTCGCAGGATTTCAATAAAATACTATTTGACCAGTTCACTGTTCCCTTCTCGATTTAACTGTTACTAGTACTGCTGATAGCTTGAGCGGGGATGATTAGGGATATTCTGCATGGTCGTTCGGATCCTCGAAGAGACGGAAAACGAAGCTCCGCTATGTATTAGACCGTTCTCTCGGCTGGTAGGTATAGATCAATTACATGTGGTCAACAAATTACAGTATTGATGTTGAAATTACGGCTGGACCGCTTTTGATGGACCTGGCATATCAAACTGCAGAGACCAACATTGCCACTTCTTTTGCATCTTCATGGAAGGCTTGCTCGTTGAAAGATGGAGGGAAAGACGCTCATAGAGAAAGGTTTCGGAATATGCAAGCAAAACGCAGATAAACAGTCTCTCTTGATTGAACCGTACTTCCTGTCTGAAGTACCTCAAGTCCGCAACATACCTATACCCCGACTACCTCCACTCAGTAATTCATATTAATCATAATCGTCTTCGTTTCCGTAAACGCCCTCAGCGCATGAATCCCACACTCCCTGCCCAATCCACTCTCCTTGCTTCCCCCAAACGGCGTCATAGTAAACATCAAACTCACACAATTCACACCGACCATACCGCTATCAAAGTCACTCGCCACCCTCAACGCCCTGTTGATATCCTGTGTAAACACACCAGCCATAAGCCCAAAGTTTGTGTTGTTAGCCAGCTGCATGATTTCCTCCTCAGTTTTGAAGGACTTGACGACGGAGACGGGGCCGAAGATTTCTTCGCAGTGGATTTCGCTCGTGGGATCTACGTCGGTGAAGACGGTGGGCTCGAGGTAGTATCCCGAGGTGCCGATGCGTTTGCCGCCTACGGCGAGGGTACCTTGGCCGTTTTGGCCGCGCTCGATGAAGCCTTGGACGCGTTCAAACTGCGCCTTGTCGACCAAAGGCCCGATGTTCGTGGACGTCTCGTCTGGGTCGCCAATCTCCTTTGTCTTGTCCTTCATAGCTTGTTTGTACTTTTCGATGAAGGCGTCGTAGATGCCTTCTTGGACGTAGACGCGGCTGGCTGCGAAGCAGACTTGGCCTGTATTTGCGGTGATGGCGTTGGCAGTCCATGTCACTGCGTTGTCGAGGTTGCAGTCGTCGAAGATGACTGCGGGGGACTTTCCTCCTAGCTCGAGGGTGACGCGCTTGAGGTTCGACTTGGCGGCCATTTCTTGGATCTTTTTGCCTGTTGAAATAGAGCCGGTGAAGCTTACTTTGCGGATGCGCATGTGGCTTGCGATCAACGCACCAGTGCTTCCGTCGCCGGAGAGGATCTGGAAGACACCTGGTGGGAAACCAGCTTCCTTGATGAGCGTACCGAGCGCTAGTGACGAGAATGGTGTCTTCTCTGAGGGCTTGAGGATAAAGCAGTTTCCCGTTGCGAGAGCTGGAGCGGCCTTGAGACCAATGGTGCCGACGGGTCCGTTCCAGGGAACGATGCCGGCTGTGACACCGAGGGGCTCGTTGCGAACGATCTTGAGGAAGCCGTCTTCTTGGGGCCAAGATTCGCCACCGAACTTGTCGATGAAGCCAGCGTTGTATCTGAAGACCTGAGCTTTGGTCAATAATCATATTTCAAGTTTGGGGGTCAAACAAGAACCCTGGTACAAGGATGTACATACTTCAGCGCAAAGCCCAATCTCAAAAGCACCAAATGCCGCTGGTGCACCCAGCGAAATTCGTGATAATTGTGCGATACCCTCTTCGTTCTGCTCAACGAGATCTGCAAATCTGTTCATAATGCCTCGGCGCTGATTCGCGCTCATTTTCTTCCATGCCGGGAACGCCTTTTCAGCAGCATCAACTGCAGCATCCACATCCTGCTCGCCTGCAAGGGGGCAGTCGTCTGTAAGCAGTTCCCCATTCTTGGGGTTGTAGAGAGTGAGCTTCTTCTTTGACTTTGAGTCGACATACTCATTGTTGATGAATATTTGCTTAGGCAGGTTCTTTGTGGAGTACTGCAGCGTCATGATGGACGAGTTGTGTGAAAAGGCAAATTGCGGACGGAAGCTATTGCAGAGAAGGTACAAAGGACGAGGAAATTAGGAGAGGGTATATCACAGTTCTAGTCGACATATTGTGCACGCGTATGAAGCGCTGGCTAAGTAATCCCACCTCTTAACTGGAGAAGTAAGACTCAATCCCGGAGGTACGCAGGCTGGTGGCGGCCCATCTGGGATGAGCAAACGCATTGTAACCATGTGTAATGCTGCATGAAGAGAATTTAGCCTAGCGACGATGTAGTGTGTCGAGTGAGAGTGTTTGGCTGATGGCGAAAGCGCTCGCGGTTCGTTTTCCGTGTCTTTAGCGTATCTGCTTGTCGAGTCATCTTCTCCACCTTCCCCGCACCAGCCTGCATCATGCCACGAGTCGGCTATGACGGGCTGGCATCATAGTGGCATAATCATTCTTGAATCGTGCCGTGAAGACTCGTATGTCATGTGAGAGTCATATCGAAGAAAGTTGAGATGGCCTTTACCTGACAACAGGTGCGAGTGTGATTCATGACGTGAATGGCTGTCATGTAGAATTGAGACCAAGAGTGACACCTTCACCCTACCATCAGGAAGTGTCATGTGCTCGGACATATCCAGGAGAAAATGCATATCATTAGTCCCTGATCATTGTCAGGTCGGAAGTTACTTTTCTATTCACATGTGGACATGGAGCAAACGGCACATTTTCGTGCTTTCCTGATGTGAACCGTCACTGTACTGCTTACCTAGATAGATGATATGTATTGGCGGGCTTGATGAAATAAGATAAGGAATAATACACTAGAATTGGAGCACTGTTATTACCAACACCCTGATCCTCAACTCCTAAAGCGTTTCATTCGATGAATTCTTTTTATCTAGGCACAACACTTTATCCTTCTGAAAAGGGCTCGAGCTTTGCGATGATGATTTCAGAGAGACGATGGAGAATACTAGTATGGCGAAGCAATTAGCTAGAATCAAGAGAGGCGGCAAGGATGACACAAATAGCGCTTCAGATGTACGTATATTCGTAGTACATGTCGAACGCGATTCAGATACTTCTATAGCTTAGAATGGCGTCCCGATGAAAGCCTCATACCACCGTCCACAGCAATATCTTCCCCGTTGACGTATGCTCCAGCTGGGCTACACAGGAACACCATGATGCCTGCGATGTCCTCAGGCTCGCCTAATCGCTTCCGTGGATTGCTCTCCTCCAACTCTTCTTGCCCGCCCAGCATCTCGATCAACCCATTTGCGAGTTTCGAAGGAAAGAAGCCAGGCGCAACAGTGTTGGTGGTGATGTTCCTGGGCCCGAGCTCGACCGCGAGTTGGCGTGAGAGGTGGTGTGCTGCCGCTTTGGAGATGCTGTACATGATTGTGCCGTGCTCACCGACATGGGGGACGGTGGTGCCAGCGATGGAAGAGACGATGATTATACGCGATGGCGCTTGACGGGTACCGGCGCGTTCGAGCAGGGGTGCAAAGCTGTTGGCATTAGGAGCCGCTCGTGTAGTCTTCTTCCTGGAGATGCTTACAGTCGCGCCAAATTGAAGACGCCGCGAACGTTGAGGTCCAGCACCTTTTTGCTCGACCAGTCCGGTGTGGGATCGAATGGGCCTCCCCACGTCGCTCCAGCGTTGCAGACTAGAATATCCAACCTGTCGTCCGTCTCCTGTACCCTCTGGACCAATCTTTCAATGTCTTCGGTATCGGCGACATTGGCAGCGATGCCGAACGCTGTCCCAGATACGGGCAGCTTATTGAGCTTCTCGACGGCTTGGTCAATGCCCTGCTCTCCTTCATTCTTGCGCGCAGAGATGAAGACTTTCTGTGCGCCAGCGAGGAGGAGTGCTGTTGCAGTATGGAGGCCAAGACCCCTTGAGCCTAATGAGGTGAATCAGAGCGCGTTGATGTTGTGTTTGTAGCATCGCTGACCTCCAGTGACCAGTGCGACTTTACCGTCGAGGCTGAACATGCGGGTGAAGTTTTTCAATTCGGACATGACGGCTAAGCCCCCACTCGATCGAGCAGATAGTAAGAAATCAAGCAAGAAATAATCTCGCAATGCGCCATCTTAACGGATTATCTGAGATAGGGTGTTGTGGGGAGCTCTGAGTGTGGAGTTCGATATCCTCGGAAGCGGCGCGACGCGTCTGTGCACCCCCGCGGATGCCTCGCCTGCCCGGCTGTAGCATCAATGCCTCTTCCATGATTGACCATCACTATAAGCGACTCTTCTATCATGGGGATCTTTGCATCTGTTGCTATCTGGATTCAAAGTCATCGAGGTTATTTCGTTTCTTTTTCCTATCCTGACTGAGCTCCCACATTGCAACTATGCCCTTCTCCTCACCCTTCCCTACTCTTGACATTCCGAAATGTAATCTGCTAGACTATCTGTTTCCTGAGGGAGCAGTCCCTTCCGATACACCAATTTGGATTGATTCCAAGGATACCAACCAGTACCTCACACCACGATCCTTGCTACGATGGTCGAAACAGTTGGCGCTGGGTTTGGATCGCGTCGGGAGCAAGCCGGGCGAGGTAGTCATGATATTCACACCGAACCACATCTTCGTTCCCGTGGCCTACCTTGGAATTGTGGGATCCAAGCGAATCTTCAGTGGCGCAAACCCAGCATACACGGTCTCGGGTAAGATTTTCTTGCAAGTGCAGCAGATGCTGCGCTAACGACATCCAGAGATGATACATCAGATCGCAAACACAGAAGCAAAGTTTATCCTCGCGCATCCAACATTGATCAAAGCAGCCGTAGCAGCAGCCACAGGTGCAGGCCTTCCGGAAGGACATGTCTTCCTCTTCTCAGACGAGCCCTGTGCACCAGTCCAAGGCTGTAAAGACTGGAGAGACATGTTGCCCTCTCCAGCGGAAAGCAAAACATACAGCTTTCCAAGATTGTCTGCGTATGAAGCAACAACCACCACAGCTACAGTTAACTACTCTTCCGGTACTACCGGACTACCCAAGGGTGTCGAAGTAAGCCATTATAATCTCATTGCAAACCTGGAACAAACAATCTTCATACGGTATTTCAACAAGCCATGGAACGCAGTGACTCGGCCCCGGGAGATTTGGATTGGATTTCTTCCCCTGTACCATGCTTACGGGCAGCTCTATACCATTGCCATGGCCCAGAAGCTGCAGATACCCTGCTTCATCATGAAAAAGTTCGATTATGAGGAGTTCTTGTGGGTGATCCAGACGCAAAAGGTCACACATCTGCAAGTCGCGCCACCAATCATGGTTATGCTCAGCAAGAGACCGGAGACGGCCAAGTATGACCTGAGTAGTGTGACAGATATCTTATGCGGTGCTGCACCATTATCGAAAGAGCTCCAGAACGAGATTAGCAGGAAGCTGCAGTGTGAGATCGTACAGGGCTGGGGTATGACGGAGGTCACTTGCGGAGCTATACATGTGCCTGGAGGTACTGTCGATGAGTAAGTTTTGCCTTTGCTAGACTCTTCTTTTCTCAGTTGCTAAGACCCTGCAAGCTCTGGAAGTGTGGGTCAGCTGGATCCAAATTGCGAATGTATGCTTCTTGATGACGACGGTAACGAAGTCCCCGAAGGACAACCAGGCGAGCTCCATGTCCGCGGTCCCAACATATGTCTCGGTTACTGGCGCAATCCAAGCGCAACCAATGACTCCATATCAACAGATGGATGGCTCAAATCCGGTGACGTTGCCATTGTAAAGAACGGATGGTTTTGGATAGTCGATCGAAAGAAGGTAAACAGCTTTGACCAACTAACGTCCCTCAACTACATAGCCTTCTGAACATCACACAGGAACTCATCAAAGTAAACGCCCTCCAAGTCGCACCTGCAGAACTCGAAGCTGTGCTGCTCGAATTCGATCCCGTTGCCGACGCAGCTGCCGTTGGCATCACGCTTGATGGTCAGGAATGGCCACGTGCGTATGTGACACTGAAGGACGAGTACAAGGGCAGAACGACCGCAGAGGACATTCATAAGCATATGAAGATCAAGGTTGCGAAACATAAACAGCTTGTTGGTGGAATTGTGTTTGTGGATGAGGTGCCGAAGTTGCAGAGTGGGAAGATTATGAGGAAGGTTGTTAAGGAGTGGGCGAAGAGGGATACCGAAAAGATGGGTAAGGCCAAGCTCTAGTCGGTACTCAGACTATCATTCGGATATTCGTCTACAAACATTCTCAGCAGAGACAATGCGTTTGATCCCCTAGCTTTCGGACACGGTGTGGACACATTGAAAGTATCCAACCAGAGTAAATGCTGTAAGAATCAAGAAATCCATCGGGCTCGAGTGCAAAATTCAGAAGAAGACAATGTGAACTTGATGTTTGGTCACGAGGTCGCGCGTTTGAACAAATATCGCATGAATCAGAGTCTCCAAATACACAACGATTCTATGATAACAATGGTATTACCGACCGTCCCGGTATTCCCCACTCATCCGAAAAGAGGCAAGCGTGGCTGCGCGTTCATGCGGTTCGCACCACGTCCTGCACAAACCCGCGTAAACACATCCGCTACCCCTCAGCAAATGCACCCTTCACCTACCATACCGTCACAAGCTCCCAGCTCATTCATGCATCTCGGCCTGGCTGATTCTGGATTCTGCGCGAGCCCAGACGCGTTCTCGTACCGATCACAGCGCGTGCAAGAACAGGCCTAATATATGCCGCATGACATGAGCCAACCGGCGTGCGACGAGGTATACAGTGTATGAAGACACCCGAGGCGCGGTTAAACACTGCAGAGATGTTGGACTACCACGACATGGTGGTGCGATTGCATGGCCTGCCTTGTGTTGATGGCGCAGCATCTTTAAAACACATTTGCCGAGTTTGAAGGTGCATCTCGATATACTGCTCGCGCTTTATCTTTTTTATCATTAGACCACTTTATGCAATCGCGGATACATCCTACACTTGATCCAGAATCGTCTCGATCAATCTCACCAATCGCGACAATGGGGGGTTCGGAGATGCCAAATGGGCTCAATGTCAATGGCTATGGTCACAATTACGATTACCCACCATCGCACATGGACGGCCCCTACAGAATTCTTGATCAATATCATTCGAAGCCAGCCAAATTGCGGGTAGCGTGCGTTGGAGCGGGTGCATCAGGGCTTTGTCTGGCCTACAAAATGGAAAAGATGCTAGAGCCTGGATCTTGGGAGTTGACGTTGTATGAGAAGAACGCGCAGTTTGGCGGAACCTGGTATGAGAACACGTATCCGGGTGTTGCGTGCGACATCCCATCACACGATTACAACTTTACTTGGGATCCGAAACCCGACTGGTCGACTTTCTTTGCGTCAGGGAAGGAGATACAGGGGTATTTTGAGGACTTTGCAGAGAGACATGGAAGCAAGAAGTATATGCAGCTGAATAGTAGGATCGAACAAGCGAATTGGAATGATGAGGATGGATGCTACAGCCTTACCATTCGGAATCCGAAAACAGGTTCGATGCGAAAAGACTGGGCACATGTCCTAGTAAACGGATCAGGTGAACTATTATACATTCGCTCCGATCACGGTGCTGATATTCATAG
Organism: Alternaria brassicae; assembly: GCA_004936725.1. Taxonomy (NCBI): domain Eukaryota; kingdom Fungi; phylum Ascomycota; class Dothideomycetes; order Pleosporales; family Pleosporaceae; genus Alternaria; species Alternaria brassicae. Next base: position 236,957 of record CM016505.1, on the reverse strand, counting down.
GTATTCTCAACAACTGGAAGTGGCCCGACATTGAGGGTCTACATGATTTCAAGGGTCCCGTCTTACACTCCGCATGCTGGGACCACAGCGTCGACTTTACAAACAGAACTGCGGCCATCATCGGCGTCGGTTCGACCAGCGTTCAGATCGTACCTTCACTGCAGAAGATTGTCAAGAGCCTCGAGGTCTACATGCGGAGTCCGACGTGGATATCGCCTCCTTTCGGTGCTGGCGCACTCAACGATGACCTGCAAAAAGGGCAGGACGTCGACCCAGGGCAACGGCAGTATACTTTCACCGAAGCCGACATCAAGAAGTTCAAGGAAAACCCAGAATATCACCTAGAATTCCGGAAGAAGATCGAAGCAGAGATCAACAGCCTTTTCGGAATGTACCAGCAAAACTCCGAACTTCAGAACCAGTTCAAGGACGTCATTACCAAGGAGATGCACCGTCGTATGGGCCCAGGTCACGACAAGCTCAAAGAGTTCATCATTCCAAAGTGGGCGGTTGGCTGTCGGCGTATCTCGCCTGGCGACGGTTTTCTCGAAGCTCTAGTCCAGGATAATGTTACTCCAGTCTTTGACGGCATCGAAAATGTAGTTCCAGAAGGCATCAAAACACGTGACGGCAAGATCCACAAACTCGACGCCATTGTCTGCGCCACTGGTTTTCAAGTTGCCTTCCAACCCGCTTTCACAGTCCGCAACGGCTCTAACGTATCTATCAAAGAAGACTGGATCAACGGACCCAATCTCTATATGGGTGTATCTGCTCCCCGGTTCCCGAATTTCTATACTATAGTTGGGCCAGGTGCGACGTGGAGCAATGGTACACTCATACCTTCGATCGAGACAACGGTAGAGTACAGCATCAAATGCATGAAGAAGATGCAAACCGAGGGTATCAAGGCTATGAGCGTGAAGCAGGATGCTCTCGATGACATCTATGCGCATTTCGATGAGTTTCACAAAACGACTGTGTGGCAAGAAGAGTGCAGGAGTTGGTTCAAGAACGGGCAGATTAAGAATAGGATCTATCTATGGCCTGGTGCTGTAAGTACCCTTCACCCCTCTGTAATCGCTTCATGCATGCAGCTCGTCGTTTTTGCTAGCGTCGCGCATCCTCTATTAGCCCCACACCGAGCTGTGCACAGCTGACTCCTACATTCTAGACGATACATTTTCTGAAATCTATCAAGACACCACGTTGGGAAGATTACGACTATGTGTACCGGTATAAGAACCGATTTGCTTTCCTAGGCAACGGTGATGTAAAGGCGACAGCGATGAGGGATTTGCATGGTCTGAGCCCTTATATTCGGAACTACGATCATGAGTGGGATGTCGATTGAATTACTTTGAACGAATGCAAGGGATTAGTGGCTGGGGCTGAGATGACACATGTTGGTGCATCAGGCGTACCGTCGATTATTGGAGCTACTTCTTGGCTCGAATCTTGGGTGATTTTCTTTCGATCCGTATCCGAGCGTGCTAGGCGTTTCCCCGTTGGGGTTCACACTCTAGCTCTACGACAACCCGATGTTCATCCGTTCTTCTTGCATTGCGCATGCGTTGCATACCATGGCTTCGGCAACTCCGACGATAGGATACAGTGATGTTGCAGCTCCCGTGATACCAGTTTAGGCCCATCAACCACGCATGGTACCGATCGGGGTCCGCTAGGGGCTAGACGCGCATGTCAAGCTATGGTGACAACAGCTAGTCTGACAACGCCCATGAAGGCATATTTCGGATGCTCGCTTCCGAGTCCTGTCAGAAACGCCAAGAAGCAAACATCACGATGGTTACTAGCCCCAAGACTCCGCCACGCCACTCACAAGCCTCGACCCCGCTCATCGCGACGTCTTTCGACTCATGTTGCCCCAGACCAGACCCTCACTCCGCATCAGTACGACTCGCCACGCCCCAAGTACCGTCGTATGAGTACAACGCTACAATGTGCTGTGGCCTGCGATTGGGCCTCGAGTGAAATGCAAAGCTGCCCCAGACTCAGCACAGATGCGAACTACTGACGCCATAAGCCCATGTGACGGAGCTCTCGAAGCTCGTTAGCGAGTGGTCGTGCCAATTAGGCGATGCGCAACGTACTCCTACGTTAACTGTAAGTTGCTCCGCAAAGATCGCCTCGATGCTCGTTTGACGAGTATGTGGAAAAGGAAGGAGAGACCCCTGCAATAGATTTGTCTCCAAGGAAGTGTTCTCGATTGTGCAGGTATGCGCTGTTTTGAGAATTATGGTTTGTTGGACCAACGACTTGGATTGACCCGAGCATGTCGAGCCGACGCCATCGCTAGGTACATGTCTGTCCGCTATCTGCTTTACGAAGGAACTTGCGAGTTGCTAATGTGGGCGCACAGCATCAAAGGTGCCCAGTAGAGTGAAACTGCGGGGCCCCACCTCCACGACTCGAACGCCTCGTCGTCTCCAACATTTAGTGGTCGACAGTTGGGACTAGGCTAGGCCTAGTTCACTTCACGTTCGCGGGAGTTGGAGCTCAGGCTTGAGATTCGCTTTCCCTATCGAGTCTGCGACATCTTATTCCGCAACGTTCATCACGCTGTACGATACACAATTGTCTCCTCCTACAAGTATTTGCCCGTCAGGCTACAGTGTTCACTTACACCAAGAGCGATAACACCGATGGCCAGGGAGAGAGCAGCGGCAGCTGAAGGTAACATGAGCGAACAACATCCTGATTCACTGGAACCAGCTCCCAAAGCTGGCAGCAAGCAGGAGCAGAGTACACCGGAGAAGGGCTCTTCAAAGGGGAAATCTCCAAAACCTCGACACAGAGCGTCTGTCGCTTGCGCTTCGTGTCGAGATCGCCGGATCCGCGTATGTTTTCTTTAGCTGCTTTCAAGATTTGTTCTGACGATCTCGTAGTGTGTAGTGCCTCCGGGCGAGACGGAATGCACACAGTGTAAACGATCCGGTGTGGATTGCGTTATCAAACACGACGATGAACGACGACGGCATGTAAAATGGTTTACAAGTCTTGATCAAGCTGACAATTTCGCAGACCTATCTCGAGAGCGTACATGAGTTCTCTTACGGACCGCGTAGCACTATTAGAAACGATGCTGAAAGAACGTGGGGAAGAGTTACCACCAGCGAATCATCCTCCCAAGACCCGCCATAATCCCCAACCTGATGAAGACGGCACATCTCCTGGTCGGAAAACCAGTAATTACCAAGTCGCCAATGACGAAAACGATTCCAGCCCAGGCAGTCAATCCAGTCCCCAAGACGACTATCCCGTATCTGAACAATACGAAATGAACATCAACAGCCCCCATTTTTCCAATGGCGACGCAGAGAGCGCCGGTTCGCCGTCCATGCTACCACCTCCGAAGAAAGATGGCATGGTAAACCGTCTCCTCTCCACGCGCGGCCATCTCAGCTTCGATCAACTCAATGGCCGCCTTCGGTACTTCGGTCCAACAACAAACTGCCACGTACACTCCGAGTCGATCAACCCCTTCAGCGTAACCCAAGAGGTGAACGAGCAGTCTCGACGCGCCGACAAGATCATCCGTTCTCTTCCTCTGGAGACATACGATTACCTCATGGATCTGTTCTGGCAATGCTACAACCCCGTCATTCATGTCTTACACCATGATGCTTTCAATGAAGATCGCGAGAATGGTCGCACACAGTTTTACTCCGGCTTCCTGCATGTCTGCGTCTTGGCTATGGGTTATCGCTTTGCGAATAAGAAGAGGCTTGACATAAGAAGGGTCGGTCTACCGGGTATGGAGAGCACGCTGCATCGCGAAGCAAAGTACATGCTTGATCATGAGCTGGAGCGGCCAGGTGGAATACCGAGCGTCGTTGCGTTACTCCTGTTAGGTGATCTCGAGTGCGGAGTTGGTCGGGATAATCTGGGTTGGATGTATGGGGGGATGGCTGTGCGACTCGCTTTCGACATTGGGTACGTCTTCTGTAAAGGATACTGGAGCGACGTATTAACATTAGTATAGTCTTCATCTCGATACAAGACTCTCAGGCCTCCCAGAACGAGAGGTTGAGATCCGCCAAATGACTCTCTGGGCATGTGTCATTTACGACAAGTACTGGGCGCTTTTCTTGGGTCGCCCAACGTCGATGAAATCCTCCGATCTCGAGATATACCACTTGACAAAGCAGTTTGAACGGCTGGGTACATGTCGGCCCGCCGGAATAGGGAAGAGCATGGAGACTGTGATTTACGAAGCGCTTCTTGACCTCATGGAGCTCGCTGGCAAGATAACTGAAAACATGGATCCGCATCGCTCCCAGAATGCTGCTTCTGATTCGCACACCGCCGTGGATCGAAATCAGTATATGCGCATGGCAGCTCTGGACCGCGAGTTTAGCAGCTGGTACGCCAGATTGCCGGAGCAGTTGCGCTGGACACCGGCTAACATAGCGACGGCTCCGTTTTCGTTTTTCTTGCTGCATCAGCAATACCATGCTAGCTTGATCTTACTACACCGACCGTTCGCGTTGTACGAAGACCAAGCAGGCAACGAAAGCGGGCCTGACGACCATTTTTCCGCATTGAGCAGAACAGTATGCACCAAACATGCTATTCGCGTAGCCAGGATATACTGGCAACATCGACAACGCTTCGATACAAAGCAGATATTCGTAACAGGCATGCAACACGCGGTATGTGCAAAACCAGCATCTTCAACCCTCGCTCCCTGCTAACAACATCTTCCCCCAGGGCACAGCAGCAACCGCCCTCGTAGCAGCCCTGGCATTCATAAAAGACCCCACCTCCCGCGCCAACAACATGCAATATCTCGAATGCCTCTCCGCCGCCCTCTCCGACATGGCATTCACCTACCAACCCGCAGAACGCATGTCCACGGTCCTCCGCGCCGTAATGGTCGAACTACGCGGCGGCCCCGAACCCCCCAACTCCACCTCCTTCAACCTGTACAAACCGGCGTCCTCGACCATCCCCGCGCGACGAGGCAGCACAATAGACATGGACGTCGACATGAACGACAGTAACCATCAATGGGCCAAGAAAAGGCAAACCAGCCACGGTCGGCCGCGAACAGGCACAGGTGGAATCAATAACAATAACAATGACAAGAGAAAAATAAGAACGATGAGCATGAGCACCACCATGAGTATACCCTCGTCTGACCACGGTCGACAATACAACAGCCTCAGCATCGAAGCACTCCCACCGTCTCGCTTCGACGACTCAGGGAACCAGAACAACGATGGGTACATACTCGTGACGCCGCGGAGTGAACTCGGTAGTACGGGTTGGCCCAACTTATCCGAGCCCCTGGAGCTTTCACAGCTTATCCACCCCTCCTACTACGTTATCGTCGTCTCAGACTGTGAATCGGAGTTCGGGCACGTGGACGGGCGCGGCGGAATTTGATCCTCAGGATTCGATAGGCCAGCTTGCTACTGCACATTTTCCTGAGCTGAGCACGTTTGACGATCTTGGTACAGGAGGGGGAGGAGGTGGTGGTGGGATCGAGGGTGTTAATTTGGATTTCATGCCGCTGGGCGATGGAAATGAGTGGGGATTGCCTCGGGAATGGAGTGGAGCGAGTGATTTGGATGGATTAAGTGCTTTTGATATGTAGTGAGTAAGTTGCGTGCTCGAAACGTTATCAAGGCTCTCTGATATCGATGACGGCGTCTCTTCCCGTGCTCCCGCTCTTCTCCCTGTCCGTGCCTGACTTCTCGTCGTGCATGACTGCTCCCATGCGCGTCAGCCCGCTAGTCCTTCCCTCGCCCATTCTCTCCACCATGCGCTGGATGTGCGGGTGACTAGGCGCCGGTCTCCCGCCTGATCGCCTCCTCGACATGTCCACGCCCACATTCATACCTTGCTTATCCCCTAGCCGCAACCGCATGCCTGCTTCGGCTGACATGGTCCTGTTGACGCGCGTTGGCGGTACCAGGTCCGTATCGTCTGGAACTTTTGACTTGGTGCTTGGTCTCAACCAGCGCCATAGCTCCTTTGTTTTCTGTGCCCAGATGGCATAGCCGTACTTTGTGGAGAGAAAGCCAATGATGCTGAAGAAGGGTATGCAGATTGCTACTAGGACAATGGCAAAGGGCCAGAAGGGCGCTGGGCTCTCTGGCATATTCGTCATACCGAAGACAGAGGTTACAAACGTCAGGGGCTATTCAATCAGGGTTAGTCGTATATATACCCGACGTCTTAGTTCGAGATTACTGACATACCATGAAAAAGAGGTTGACAATGGTCAAGACCTTGATGTTGTACCCTTGGTGCACGGTGACATCTGCCAGTTCGACAGACTTGCGTGACTCCTGGATGCTAGTACCAGAGAACAACTGCTCCTGTAGCGTTTCGATTTCATGGCGTCGTTCGTTATTTTCCGCAATAATGGTCCTGAGCTCCTTCATCTCTCGTTCAAACTGGAGCCGAAGCAATCGCAGACGGCGTTTCCAGTGGTCGTTGCGCGGCGACTCCTCGAAAAGTGGCCATAGCGTCTTGTTTTGGCCCTCCCAGATGTCATCCGCAAAAGTGTCTTCGAAAGCGTCTATCATGGATTTGATGCTGTTGTTGACATTACCCAATGTTTGATGGGCGTAGAAATATCTGCGAATCCAAGTGAAATCTTTGTCCTCAAATAGCCGGGCTCGTCGCAACTCCTCGCTGAACAGGAAACCAAGGGGTGGAGTGACCAGGTCAGTGATGCGTTTGTAGATCTCGTCAAACCTCTTCCTGGCATCGCGATATTCGGTCAGCAATGCATGGAGAAATGCTTCCGCCCCATTGAGATACTTATGGCCAGTTTCGAAGGCGTACGGGGTTCCATTCGCTGGTGTCGACTTCCAGTCTGGAAAACTCTCGAGCTGTAGAACCTGCCACGGCGACCAAACATCGTTCACCCATCCGAACTGTGTTTTTGCCCGTCTTCCTCTGTTGCGAATGCGGCGTGGTTTGTCGTCATACAGGACAAGCGCGACAACAGCACTGCAGCGGGAAAGCGGTATGTCGTGGTCAGAATCGTCCGTTATCCTATCCGCGCGCTGCCATTGCATGGGCACGCAGTCGTCTCCAACGATGGTATAATATTCAAAGTTGAAGAAGAAGGATCGTTGATGTTTAGGATTCTGATTAAAGGCCCGAAACATATGCGCAGACGAGGCTTCTGTTTCGACCAGATGTTGAAATAGCTCGTCCATGTCGAAAGCATCATGTAGTGTCAGGTGCAGTGCACCGAACAAGATTGGTGAAGGTTCTCGCGCTATCGTGATACGTCCAACTACCTTCTCATCGGGTTGCTTGCCGATATCCCGCAATGCATGCCAGATTTCAGTTGCTCGACTCAAGTTATTATCGGGACCAGTCACTTCAATCAACTCAGGCAGACCATTAGGTCCGACATTGTACACTTGAAAGTGTGAATAATGGCTTCGATCTTCTGCTGGGCCAGGTCCCATATGGAAGAGGTGAGGTTGTTTGGTAAGTTTCGCGGGATCGGAGATGATTGATGCCAGGATCTCTCGGCCATGTTCAGTCCAGTTATGTGTCTTCAAGTGTTCGCGTAGATGTTCATGGTCGAATGAGTGGGAGGGTAGCTCGTCTTGGACGAAGAAATCGTCTTCATCGTCGCTGCTATCATCGGATAGTGTTGATGTATCGGCAAAAATGGCGTCGCCGCCATGTCGTGTCGATGTGCGTCGAAGTTGCGATGCCTCGGATGGTTTGAAAGTGTCGTTCGTTTCTGTTAAGCTCTTCAGTAGCGTATCATGAGAACGCTGAAGCGACTCTAGCTGCTTCCGAAGGTCGTCAAGCTCGGTCGTTGCCATCTGTTGTGCCTAAAGCCGTGTGACCCAACATGTAGGAGCCATACTCGAATTTGAAGGTCGCACAGCTTCCGGCTTATGTCGTGTAGGATTCTTAGCATTTGGCCCCCATACTAGCGTTGCAGTACGCCCAGCCTTTCCATTCAGCATTCAACATTCCCGTCCAATCTTTATTTGCGCCAAGGTGGAGCTAGGGTGGAGTCAAGCTCAGAGGCGCGATGGGAAGCGGGGCCATTGGCCTAATGCGCATACACCGGTGTGCAGTATGGATGAGTTGTGAAGAAGAAATGCAAGACGCCTGCTAGGTAGCTTCGCTCACCGCCCTTTTCCGATTGGGTACCATCTTCACTACGCCGACCCAGTTCAGGTCGATCAATCGAGCACGAGAGAACTCGTCGAAGCTGCCATACAAAAGTTGTCCATATATGTGTTGTGGAGGAGGTTTGTTGAGTGGCTACTGCATCGTTGACGCGAAGGCTAAGGAGACAGCGCGACGGGCAGCGCTGGTGAGATCACGTGAGTTCTTCGCAACGCGAACTCTTCGGACGAACTCTTCGGACGGACTAGTGTACCATGATGCTGTGATGTTCTTCGCCTTTCGAACGAGATGCGACGCGATGGGAGGCTGGTCGCGACGCTGATCTCCGTCCGTCGCGTCATCGGCACTCGCTTATCGATTGCCAAATTTCAGGACCTTGGTGACACGAACGCCGACCATCACCAACAACAATTGATATGGCACCATGCCTACGTTTTCTACTTTTCTCTCGGTCTCGCTGCCTGTGATTCTGGCCGCTCTAATATACCAGCTCGGCCTACCGGCTTTCATCAGCGAGCACGTACCATCGACCATACTTCCAAATCTGTTCGTGCCCACACACTGCTACAAGAGCATCAGGACACTATCAGCGAAACTTCCGCATGCAAATTGCTTTACAATAAACGACGGCAGGTTCTCGAGCGTCTTCGTAGATGAGGCATCTCATGATGCGATCAGAGAAGCCCGTACTGGATACGTGTATCCTGGTCTGTGGGATGGGCACGGCCACTTGATACAATTTGGAGAGTCTCTGGATTCCGTGAGTCTTTTTGGTGCCGAATCAATGGAAGAGGTAAAGAAGAGACTGGTAGGGTACAAGGCAGCGCGTCCGGAAAAGGGATCTAGTGTACAGTGGCTGAGAGGCGTGGGATGGGATCAGGCTCATTTTAAGGGCATGTGGCCGACTGCAGTACGTTGCATCTGATGGTCGTGAACTGACCCAGCGATTTTACCGTTGCTCACACATGCCATAGGCAGATCTAGAGATAGATAACAGCTTCGCAGAACTTTACGTCATGCTGGATCGTGTTAGTCCCCTGCATCAAGTAGGAACTACATGTTTACTGACTTCGATGTAGGTCGATGTACATTGCATTTGTGAGTAAATCGCTGTAAACATCAATCGTGAGGGATACCCCGGCTCAGTGCGCTCATTCTAGGGGTATCCGAGAAGGTGCTCGATCTTCTCCCATCGTTCAGCGTACCTCCTGGAGGTGATGTTCCAGCAAAGGGTGTCTTCTGCGACAACGCCATGGACATCGTCCTGGAGTACTACCCAAAGCCCAGCAAAGCGCGCAAAACCAAGTTCATCAAGGCTGCAATGTCTGACTTGAACAAATATGGCATTGTTGGGATGCACGACGCCGGCGTGGTACCGGGAGACTTGGAACTTTATGAAGAGTTGGCGAACGATCCGGACTGGACTGTCAGGGTGAATGCCATGATCGAGTGCGATGTGCGCAATACGTTTTGCCCCGGAGCGGCCAAGAAGGTCTCGACGCCAAATGGGAAATTCCATGTCAAGAGCGTCAAACTCTTCGGTGGTAAGTACCAACGTATCCCTTTTTTCCATATGCTCAAATTATATAGATGGGGCTCTGGGCTCTTGGGGCTCGGCTATGATCGAGCCCTACAGCGACTTACCGGAGTCCTCTGGCTCACTGCTCGTCAACGCGTCAACGCTGTCACGTGTGACGCATGATTGGGCCGTCGAGGCAGGATATCAAGTAAACATCCATGCTATTGGGGACCTTGCCAATAGGCTTGCGGTTGACGCGTTCGAATCAGCCCTGAAAAGCTTGTGCCCCCACACTAACCCCCGCGACTGTCAAGCTAAACATCGTTTCCGCATTGAACATGCCCAAATCATACATCCTGATGACCAGCGGCGGATGCTAGAGCTTGGCATCATTGCATCAATACAGCCCACGCACGCGACCTCGGATATGGGATATGCAGAGAGTAGGCTTGGCGAACAACGAACAAAGGATGAGGCTTACAGAATGCGGTCGCTGTTACCTCTTCGTCCAGTCCTCGGGAGCGATTTCCCGGTCGAGCCTGCAAGCATCTTCGAAGGGATGTACGCGGCCATCACACGACGCAGTCCACATACAGGCCTGGATCCAAGCGGTGGCAAGATTGGCTGGTACCCTGAGGAAAGCCTCACTTTCGAACAAGCTCTGGAGGGTTTCACGGTAAATGCTGCGTACGGTGCGTTCTTGGAAGGCAAAGCTGGTGTCATCGAAGCAGGGGCGTATGCGGACTGGATTGTTCTTGACGAGCAACTGGAATCTATGGATCCGGAGTCATTACGAAAAGTAACAGTGAAGGAGACGTGGGTGGGCGGCAAGCGAGTCTATTGACGGCTCGGCCACGAAAAGCTTTCTCGGTAGAGAGTTTGAGCGGCAAGGCTTTCATCAACCGGCCAAAGCCTGCACGTCGCCACGCCTGACATCAGCTCGGCAAGCCATTGACATAGCACACGCGACTGAGCGGCTCAGGCGGCCGTCGATCAATCTTTCCCTTGTTCGAGCATTCGAGCGGTAGGCTGTCGGCAAGAGATGTATCTTAATTCTACACACTGCCATTAGGGCCTAAAGATGCGGGTCATAACGCGCCGCTGCTTGGTGAGTAAGACTCTTAGGTCTATTCTCAATCCATTATGTCCAGCAGGCATTCAACCCCACACGTTTGTACTACATTGAGCGTAGATCCCGCTTGTATGTCGGGCCATCCCTAGCACAACTTACCATCCCACACGACCATCATGGTGCTCAGCCAACCAGACAAACGCCATTACCGCTTAAGTCATTTGACGCATGGCAAATGCGAAAAAAAAAAGTTTTCCTAGTCTATACGTGATCGCCTGTGTTGCATATTTTACATGTTACAGCTGACGTAGGCAGTAGCGTATAAAACTGTGTCAAACTGATAATTTGTATCCGGACTACCCATTCAAACACAGTACTAACACCTAGTGAAAGAAGCAGTAGTATCAACTTCACTTCACTCCAAAATGGCGACCATCGATTGGAAACCCACGGCAGACTTATCCAAGTCGACCACCCCTGTCGACTCCCTTACTGTCACTCCTCCAATCACACCAAATGCCACAAGTACTGCGGCACACCAGCTAGTTTCGGAGATTAGAGACATTTACATGGTCCTCAGCTAACAATCGTCATTAGAGCCCTCCGAGCATGTCAACTCTCTTTTCACACGACTTGTAGACCTCTGCGTCGTGCCTTATAGCGCGGACTTTACAGCATATTTCTTCAGCATACCTGGCATCGAGAACCTCTGTTCAAACCTGCGCGCGCTATGTTCAGAAGCCGAAGGAGAATTGGAGAAGTTCTGGGCGAAGCGCATGCTCAGCGATCTCGGCAGTAAGTACAACCTCAACGACACAGCAAACTATCCTTGACAAGAAAGTCTAACCATCATCATCGTCATCAGTAAGGCCGGAACCGCGTGCAAACATTCTCCAGACTTTCCCATACTACCAAAACTATATCGACCTCTCCCGCCTGGAATGCGCAACTATAGAAGCGTTCCTCACCACGCCACCATCCAAAATCGCATTCATCGGCTCCGGCCCCTTACCACTTACCTCGCTGTGTTTCTTGTCTCGCTACCCAGATGCGCAAGTGCACAATATAGATCGAGATGCCTCCGCATTATTCATCAGCGAGTCATTATGTAAGCGCCTAGGCTACCCAGATTCGCGCATGAGTTTCGCCTGCAAGGACATTACCCAAGCTTCACCGTCCTCGGAATTAGCATGGCAATCCTGCCAAGTCGTCTTCCTTGCTGCGCTTGTTGGCACAGATACCTACGCGAAGCTAGACATGCTCAAAAGTATGGCGAGGAAGTTGGTACCTGGGACTTTGGTTGTGGTGAGAAGTGCGCGGGGTATGCGGAGTGTGTTGTACCCGGTAGGTCATAGCTCCTTACCCTAACGTAACAATGTCAAGAGAGGTAAATCGGCTAACAAGGATACATAGATACTAGAGCTATCTGAAGACGTACAATCTGCAGGTTTCGAGATCCTCGCAAAAGTACATCCTTGGACCAAGGTTGTTAATTCTGTAATCGTTCTACGCGTCAAACAGAGGTGATGGGGGGGGGGGTTCCTTTTGTCATGAGCTTATGGTGCGTGGTGAATTAGCGCAGTCGGCGGTATATGCGGCGCTTGTTTACGTTCCACGTCATGGGTGCGAAGAAAGCAATAGGAGAAGAAAGAAAAGGCATATACCACAATCAGTATTCTCTCGATATTCTTTACATATACAGACTCAAGTACTTACCACCACTGCGTCAGATATCGATGTAGATGCACCAGGATGGCGATGACGGTGTATTCTCGGTCGTGTATACGGCTAGCATCTTGCTGTTAAGCGGGATGAAAACAGCGATAATCCTTCTGACAAACATTCAGCCCACGTGTTGAGCTAAGGTGTGCTATTTTGAAGAGCGCGATGAGCCGATGACAGACAGACATGGTAACGTTGTGAGCTGACCGCTCACAGCATGATGATGAATGATATATCATGTAAATAAAAATATGGGGTATCCGACCGTGGAGAGCAGCTCAGCCGCCTTTCAACAAGCCTTGACTATAGATACAAATGAAAACTTCACTGTTAGACCGTTAAAAAAACATTCTCGTCACCGAGCCTGATGATGCCGCGCATCGCCACTCTCCAAGTGTGGACTCGCCCAGTCAATCTCTGGCTTGTACATCTTGGGGCTGTCGCCACCCTTTGAGTTCGAGGTACTGCCCGCTTCCTCGACATCTGTCGTGACGGTGACTTGGACATTGGTGCTTTTCATGATTCCAGGGCCCTTGTGCTCTTCGTCTGGTAGGATGGCGCGGTCGCTCTCGTCATCGCCGTCTAGGATGCTTTCGCCGGGTAGCCGGGAGTGGTAGGCTTTGCTTCCCTGGAAGTTGTTCATGTGGATGCTGGCTCCGCCTTGGCCAGTGGAGCGCCCGTAGCCATATTGTGGTAGTTTTCCTGAGCCGGTAATGGTTGAGGGAAGCATCTTCTTGAAGATGTTGTCGAATGCTTTGCGTAGTGGTGGGAGCGACGCGATGAGGATGCCTATGGAGAGTTCGGTACTGGACCAGATGGTGAGGTTGACACCATCCCAGGTAGGATCTTGCGTCTTGGTGATTGTCTTGAGTTCGACGGTTTTGAAAACCGAACATATCGTTGCACTGCAGATTATTAGCCGTGGCTTCTTTTCAAGGGCTGCGAATGTCCCACTTACGGGATACTGAGCAAGAAAACAATGCGGATACCCCATTGCGTTCTTTTGGTCAACTGAACACGCGAAAGGTAGATCAAAGGTGCAGCCATGTAGACTATATCTGTGACGATGTTGCTGACACCTTGAGCGTAGGAGAGTGCCAGTGTGCCCTTTGCCCAGCAAGCGCCGTCTCCTGTGTATCCGAAGTTCCAGTTTTGCTCTAGGGGTGTACAGCCGAACAGCGTCAAGACCGGCGCAAGGAAGTTGAAAGCGGTGACCATCAATATGGAGAGCCAGATGATGACTCGGTATAATGTCGAAAAGTTCAGAACGAGCAGCCAGGCGCAGATAGACCACTTCAAGAAAGCAACGGCGATGATATCTGTGCGTTTATCGTTAGCAATCAAACGGTGAGAACATGGTGCGGCAAACTTACTAACGATTTGTGTGATCCATAGCATGTAGCTGTATGTCATGATGTTTGGGAGAACCGAAGGGTCCATAAGGTGGCGCCCAAGACCATTGTTCACAACTACCTGGTTGAGCGACGTGGCTGTGATGTTGAGAGCCTGAGATGGCCATATCAGCATTCGATTTCACGCTGTCGACGTGGTGAAAGAGCTGAAGCACGGCTAGACTTACAGTGGCTATGATCAACAGGTAATCACAGGCGATGAACTTGCGCGATTGCAGTCCGTACACGACTCTCCATACCAAGAATGCGGTGCTGATCACCGCTAAGGTCCATACCGGGATGAGGACTTTCAACCGTACGTCGGGCCATTCTTGTGTGCTTGAAGCGTCCATGATGCGCTGTGGCGGGTCGTTCGGAGTGCGCTATGGCATGGGTCGCAAAAGTCACGATCGGTGAGCAAGAGGAAACAGCAAGCGTCCACTCAATGGACGGGCGTGCGTCGGGGCTTTCAAGTATGCTCTTCAGCGCTACTCATCTCTTGTGTCGGCTACACTGTGACAAGATTGGCGAAGCGAAAGCTAAACAGCACGGCTTTGGCGTCGGCAAGAGGCCGCCAGATGGATCAAAGAAAGTACACTCGCTCGAGACCGTCATTCGAAACGATCCAACACGGGGATCTCTGGGTAAGCATCCTAGGGTCACGTACTCCGAGCTGAATTGGAAGTGATGCCGCACAAATTGAGGCCCCACACGCTGCGATCCGGCCCAATTGGAGCAAAAAGCTCGACGGGCGGCACTCCATGAATCAAGCGTACACTACAGAAGCAGACAGGTCACACCATGTCGAGAAGGAACCGTGGCCCTGCATGAAGATGAGAAGAATAGTGTGTAAAACACGACGACGCAGGGTGTAGATGGTGTTGCAGATGGAGAGTTCGCAATCCATAGTCGCAACGCTGGTGGGACATTGAGTGCGAGCGCATTACCAGGTCGACGGGCCTGAGCGCTGAGGGCAAAGGTGCGATGATCGATCTTGCATCGTCCCACGGTTCTCGGTATTACTGCATGGACGTGTTGCGCAATCTTTCGTCTATCACACCAGCAGATGGGAATGGTGGAAGAGGTGGTAGCGAATGTCAGGTCAAACAAAGCTAGCGACGCTAGTGGCTCTAGCGCATCGGCTAGAAGCAATGCCGTCGAATAGTCCGTCCGTCTTGACCGGTGGCAGAACCCGAAGCCACCACCATGTGCGCCACCATGCCCACCAACTTCTCGTTCCATTCCAGCGCTCTGGTGACGAATGGAATGCGGTTATCCACGCCACAACATTGCTTTTCTTCGTGCCGTTGCGGACGATCACAAAGCGACGTCAACGTGCGACCGAGCCTGAAGAGAGCATGTTCCTAGCCATCTTTCCGGGCCATTCTCGTCGTTGCGCATGTGGATGCATGTCATGAACGAACCGAGCCTACTATGTAAAGGCTAAAGCTCAAACTACAGGGAAGAGCGAGGACATGCGAGCTCAAGGGGCCGGGTCTCTTTTACTCCGCTGGCCGCCGTGGCCACCGGAAGCCTCTGATTCGGCATCCTGGGACCTAAGCCAACATCAGAGATGGAGCTCCTGATGCGTCCATGAAAGCTTGTTCTCCCGCAAGTCATATCGCGCTGAACTTTAAAGAGGAGGACTTGTGCGCCGTCGACACTTGCATTGTAGTCCACGGAGAACAATGCTACTACGCCAAAAATTCGGGAAAAAGAAAGGAAATGATAGGCCGATCAAAACGCTTAGGGGGGGGCGTCCTGCTATAAGCGAGCAGGACTTTGACCCCAAAAGGGCGCCCACTCCCCGAAATCGCGGTACCAGGCTCAGCGAGAGGGGCTGAGATGGCGAATCAAACATGTGCGTTTCCTGGTGGCCTTGTCACGCTGCATTGACTCCAAGGCCGTACCTGCAGAGCTACAGGGGAACTGCATCATTCCTGCAGTCCTCTGTGAAATTTCTGAAGTAATAGGACCCTGGACGTACCCCGGATCCGAGTTGTATTGTTTACGCCGCTGCCGTTGCTACGCTTGTAGCTTAAACTCAATCATATGCTGGTCTGGAGCCGAGGACATTTGCCCGCGTCCTGTCTCCCGTCCAAAAGCGGGGCCTAAGCCCCGGTGTGCAAAGAAAGACAATGAATCGTTCATGCGGCCCATCCTTACGCTCTACATACGAGCCGCAGAGATTTGCAGTGGCCCACAACAACATCAGCCCATGGTGCCCACCGAACCTACCACGCTCCAATTTTGACTGCCGCGAGCTTATCTCCTCTGGTGACCATTGATTCTGGAAGGACGTTGGCACCCTGGCCCCGGACCGAGACGGAGCCCGCAAGGCCCTGATGTTCACTAGGAGCCGGGGAGGAGCAAATGCACGATCTCTATGCGCGCCCTGTTTATAGACACAGGATGCCGAACCCTACCAGAAGGATTTACAGGTTCGCATTCTAGAGCGCATGTGTACACGGCAGCCGACAGCACCGCGCCACAACGCATACTAACAATCTACCAGACTACCGTCCGCCTCATGGTATCTGTGGGCCGAATCATTCTCAGATGGGATCGGTAAGATAACACCGTAATATCGGCTTTTCCACGTGGCGAGCCATGTTCCCGGCCAATGCGAGCAGCGATACAGGATTTTGTTCGGTCCGTATAAAGCATCTAGTGGCTGCACCCTCTGGAGGTTCATCGCAGTGCGCATCCAAATTGACCTTCGTTTAAATTTAATAATCTGGATTTCCAACATGCCTGTATTCTCCCGTTTAGCCGTTGCTGTCCAGCTTGTTGCTGTAATTCTGTCGCCTGTGCTTGGTGCTGCCGCCGCCAAGCCCCAGTATGATTATGTCATCGTAGGAGGTGGCGTTACTGGGCTGATTGTAGCCAACCGTATCACTGAGGACAAGAGCAGTATGTGGTCCAATCTCCGAGTTGCCCAAGAGTTACTGACCATCATCCACAGAGACTGTCCTTGTCGTTGAAGCCGGTGACAATGTCGACACCGACGGAACCAAGATCCCGTACAAGGCCAACGACTTGACCTCCGCAGCTGGTTTGATCTGGGAGAACATCAACTCGCTGCCTGAGCCGGGTGTCGGCAACAACACTTACCAGGTTGTCGTTGCCAAGGTACTTGGTGGTGGATCAGTCATCAACGGCATGATCTATGACCGTGGTTCCGCTGCCGACTACGATGCCTGGGAGGCGCTTGGCAACAAGGGATGGGGATGGAAGGGTATGGAGGAGGCCTTCATCAAGGGCACCACTTTCCAGCCTCCCACGCCTGATGTTGTCAAGGACTTCAACATCACCTGGGACGAGTCAACGTACGGTAACGGACCGTTGGCCGTCTCCATCACCTCCAACCAGTACGAAGATATCAAGGACTACTGGGCGGCATGGAAGGCCAGCGGTGTTTACATCCCAGAGGACGGAAATGCTGGTGAGGCTTACGGTCCTTCCTGGTACCCCAACACCATGGATGCTACCACTGGACGTCGTGCGCACGCTCGTTACGCATACTACGATCCCATCCAGACTCGTGCCAACCTTCACATCCTCACCGGCACCACTGCCGACAAGATCATCTTCGACAACAAGAGGAGGCCCAACATGGCCACTGGTATTGAGGTTACCGACAAGACCGGAAAGACTTCAACCTTTTACGCTAAGAAGGAGGTCGTTTTGGCTGCTGGTGCCATTCAAACACCCAAGCTCCTCCAGCTCAGTGGTATTGGTCCCAAGTCCGTCTTGAAGGCTGCCGGTATCCCGGTCAAGGTCGAGCTCGATGCAGTAGGCTCCAACTTCCAGGACCATCCCTACGCCACCGTCGTCTTCAACACCACCTCCAACCACTTCCCCAACCAGAACTCGCTCATGACGAACGCCACCTTCAACGCCTCTGCGTGGGAGCAGTACGTCGAGCACAAGACTGGTCCTTACACGTACGCCCGTGGGAACGCCCTGGCTTTCATCTCCCTGCCCGACATGACCAATGACACCAAGACGATCATCAGCAGCCTGAACAGCCAAACCGCGACCGACTACCTCCCCAGCATCTACAAGAACAATAAGAAGCTCGCGAGCGGTTTCGCCAAGCAGCGCGCTGTCATTGCCAACATCTTCAGCCGCAAGGACGCCGCCGTGGCCGAGTTCCCCGTCCCAGCCGATGGCAGCTACGGCCTTGTCGGTGTCGAGAAGCCCTTGTCCCGCGGTACCGTCTACATTGACGCCAAGAACCCCAACGGTCCTCCCAATGTCATCTACAACGCCTTTGTCAACCCCATCGACCGTCTGGTCATGTCTGTTAGTCTACGCTTCCTTCGCACCGTGTGGGCGCGCCCTGAGCTTGCCAGCAAGAAGATCACCGAGACTATCCCTGGCGCTCAGTACACTTCCGACGAGGAGATTTACAGCTCTCTGCTTGCGCAGTCCATGTTGAACCCCACGCTTGCTCACCCGTCTGGTTCTTGCCCCATGATGCCTGAGAGGGATGGTGGCTGTGTCAACGACAAATTGATGGTGTATGGTACCCAGCATCTTTCTGTTGTTGACGCTTCCATCATTCCTATCATCCCGTCTTGCCATCTCCAGGCCACCATGTACGGTATTGGTGAGAAGGCAGCGGAGATCATCAAGGCCAGGTAGAGCCTTCTAGCCTAGTTTTCTTTCTTGTAAATACTTATCCATCTTAATGTCTGTAGCGACTGCATGGGCTATGAGCGAATACCAATGCAACTTTGTTCAACATGCCTTTTGACGAGTCCTTTTGCCAAGTGATGTCCGGCACATGGGAGAATCGCCTCATAAGACGCCATGCGAATACATTTCGCCTGTAGGGAAAAGCTCGCATCTCCTGACAATGCAACGTCGCCAAGGGAAAAAAAAGGCACCGTAGTGACTACCTGTCACGATACACATTGGCAGTGTGCGGGACTGTGAATACCTTTAGGATGAAATGCGCATCAGTAGGCTGGACCCCCACTACTGTAGTGCCCCCCCATCGTCCCACGGTTGCGTCATTACCGGTACTCGCCAAAAGTTCACGCCGCGCAGGTAACTTTACGCGCCTATATACGATTCTTCCTCCACCACAGCCAGTGATTCTCCACCCACGATCAATCCCTGACTCTAGCCTCACCATGAAGCTGCTCAAAAGCCAGATTGAACAAAAAACAGGTGCGGGCTTCGTCACCCTGCTGCCCGAGGAGCCAGAGGATATGTGGCACGCCTACAACCTGATACAAGAACACGACCAGATACGCGCAAAGGCCGTACGCCGAGTCTCGAAAACATCCGACGCTGGTTCCACGTCCTCGCAACGAATCGCTCTCGACCTGACCATCGCAGTAACATCGACCGACTTCGATGTCGGGTCTGAACAGCTGCACGTATCCGGGCGCGTAGCGAAAGAAAACGAGCACGTCAAGCTGGGACAGCACCACACACTTGATTTGGAGCTGAATCGCAAGTTCACCATTGAAAAAGCAGATGGCTGGGATAGTGTGGCATTAGAACAGCTGAAAGAGGCATGCGACGCGTCGAAACGAGCAGAACTATGGGCCGTTGTAATGGGCGAGGGAGTCGCACACATTTGCATGATTACAGAGCACCAAACGATACTGCGGCAAAAAATCGAGGTATCCGTACCCAGAAAGAGGCGAGGCGGCGTCGACGGGCACAGCAAAGGCATGGACAGATTCTTCTCGACAACGCTTTCCACGCTCCTCCGACAAATCGACCTACCAAACACCTCCAGCACACCCCAAGGCAAAACACTCCCCCTGCTCCTCGCCAGCCCAGGCTTCGTCGCCACAGCCTTCCTCCAATACATCAAAGCCGAAGCTACGCGCACCACCAACAAGCCGCTCATGGCCCTCATCCCCACCATCATCATCGCCCACTCATCATCATCCCACACCCACTCCCTCAACGAAATCCTCTCCTCCCCAGCCATAACAAACAAACTCTCCGATACAAAGTTCGCCCGCGAAACAGCCCTAATGGACAGATTCAACACCCTCATGCGCCAAGACGACGGCCGCGCATGGTACGGCCCCGCGAAGTCGAGCGCGCAGTCGCCAAAGGCGCAGTCGGACGTGGCGGCGGCGTCCTGCTCATTAACAACGCGCTGTTCCGCGCGCAAAATGTCAAAGAGCGACGGCGCTGGGTTAAGCTCGTCGACCAGGTGCGCGATGTAGAGGGCGGCGAGGTACGCGTCCTTAGCTCGTTGCACGAGTCGGGGAAGAGGCTGGAAGGGCTGGGGAATGTCGCGGCTCTTTTGACGTATCCGCTGGAAGACTTGGATGAGGATGATGGCGGGGATGCGGGCGGTGGAGAGGGAGAGGAGGGGGAGATGGTTATATAGGCTGGGGGATGCACGGGTTTGTTATATACGGCTTTGGCGCAAGCAGCAATGATGGCGAAAGATACCCTTCTTGAGCGTGTTTGTATATACGCGATATCGCTTCATACCAACGTCATGACTGTGTCACTTGATTCTATGCTATGCATATCATACCCCGTTTCCATGCTCATGCAGATAACAAGCTACGATACTTGCAATTGTTCCCAACACCAACAGTATGTGTAGACAATACTAAAATCCCCCCCCCCCCCCCCACAATAAAATAAATAAACCCGACCAAGCCTCTCTGCCCGTGATGAAGCTACTCAACTCAAAGCCCCCGAATGAATACAATCGTGACAGATAACCTAGGTATAGGTATCATATTGCCAAAATGCGGTTCTCACAATCAAACGCGAACACAGGTAATCCGTCTCGCTACATATTACATAAGACGCATTGATTGATGCGCAAGTCAGGTATGTATGTGTATATATGTGTATGTGTGTATGTGTGTATGTGTGTATGTGTGTATGTGTGTATGTGTGTATCATCCATGCCTCCCACAAGAACAAGAACAAGAAGGAGAAGAGGAAGAAGGAAAACGCCACCTACCAACCGACTCAACGATAACCATCATAGTCGTTACATAAACGTACCCAACAAACACCGACGCCACGCCGCAAAACCATATAATGCAGAACAAAACCTCAAAAAGATGAACGCCCCTCCCCACCAAAAAAGGTAAAACAGACAACCCCGCTCATCGTACACCACCCAAAAAACACCAACCATAATCTTCGTGAACCAAAATAAAATAAAATGCTTAAACAGGCATTACTCATTCATCCCTATAAAACTTCTTGAAGATTAAATGCAAAAACAGATTAACATTAACCCTCGCCACGCCATCCCCAGCCTTGGCACCCTCACCAAAGAGATTCATGAATTGGTGGTTGTCGAATTGCGCCTGCAACAGGCCATCAAGCGGAACCTCTGCAAACGCACCAGGAATCATCATGGACCCTTGCGAGCCTTGAATCTCAAAGATGCCGGTTTGATTCGACGAGATGGTCATGTCGAGGCGGTCCCACATGCGCTCATTGTAGCCTGACCAACTGATCAAGATGCCCTTCTCGGCGAGGTTGCGTGCTGAGTACTTGAAAGATCCGAAGCGGTATTCGCGGCCGGAATTTTTGAGTTCGCGCTGGTGGTTGTACTGCCGGGTGAAGGGGAGGAGGAATTTCTTCTTGCCCTTCTTGGATTGCAAGGTTACCATGGCTTGTTCAATGTAGTCGTTATAACTCTTCAACTGTGATTCTAGGAAATGCGCTTTTTCGTCGAGAGCGGCGAGCGTGGTGCGCACACCTTCCAACTCCTTGGCTCTTTGAATCCGTCTGCGGTGCTTAGTTCGGATATCCACTGCAATGGCATTGAGGAGGTCTTGGTAGTTGTTGGTGTGGGAAATGCGGCCTGCGCGTTGGAGTTGCACCATGTTTTCTAGACAGTATTGCTTGAGAGTAGGGTAGTCGAGATCGAGCACCGAGTTGGAGCTCATGTCTTGTGTGTAGGTTGATGCGGCGGAGGAGCGGACCACATTGCTCTGTTTGCGCGAACGGTCTTTTCGTTGCGCGATGATTTCTTCGTTGACAAGTGCTTCCCAGCGGGCCTCGTCGTCAGGGGTGATGGGCTTGGTCATGATTTCGGTGAGGTTGGTGCCGGTCTGGATACGGATTATGTAGAGGACGTAGCGCTTGGTCTCCATGAAGAGTGATTTGATTGCAGATTCGGGATCTAGAAATGTTAGCCGATGACAGATGCAGGAACTGGTAGAACTCACCCTCTTGCTCATGGTACTTGGGGTTTAGCGTCAAGGTGATTTCGCTGGAGCTGACGTGCAAAAGCTCGTTCTCGTTGTTCTTGGCGCTACCAAGCTCACGGATAGTCTCACGGAGTGGATCATCCTGCGAAGGACATAAACTTGGTAGGTCGTCGATGACGAGGTTGTGAATGGCGAATACATCTGCAAGCTTGATGTACAGCGTCGGTTTGGTCCTTGCGAATAGATCATTGAACTCATCAATCTCGAACTGAGCTTCAGCAGCACGGACGTTGATCATGTTTGACCAAATGTCTTGCAAGCGGTCGATAGCCTCGGTGATGTAGCTGTTGAGAGGCTGTAGGTAGAGATCTTCACCACCGAATAGCTTACCACAGGCGATTTGACTGAGAACCTTGGCAACAGCCCCGAGGTTTCTGTTCATGACTGGCGAAAGACCGCGGTCCACCACACCCCAGTGCTGAGGTTGCAACAGAGCAGGTTGAATGTAAGCCTTCCATACCCAGTGGCCAGTGATTTGCAAAAGCTGCTCTTGTGCTTCGTAAGGAAACTTCAAGCGTAGCTCTTGGAACATTTGCTGTGCAATGTATCGCACACCGTACGGCATCCGATGCAGCACCTCCTCGAACATTGTAAAGTATTGGTCTGCAACATCGCGAAGGTCTTGTAGGTTGTGGATGAAAGTACCACGTGTCTCGGGATCCTTAAGCGCGACGTCTCGCGAGACGTTCGGGTCGCGATGACTCCTTTGCCCGGTGCGAAGCTCTTCGTTGTTGATAGCGGAACGGTAAATCTGCATTGGGTCGCTCTCCAGGTCCAGATGCTCGTTTTCAATAATGTTTTCGCGGATGACGGGTCCAAGAACCTCCTTGAGGAACTTGCGGTCTCGCGGCGATCTGATATAATTGGCGAACAGTTTGCTCCAGAAAAAGTTACCACGAAGGTACTCGTGGAGGTTCGCGCAGCCCTCAATCTCCTCTTTGATCGATCTGGTGAGTAGCTTCAATAGCCAGTACTCTTCCCTGCGCTTCTGGGCCAGTCCAAACATACTCATGGTCAGTTGCTCGATGCGTCTAATGTCGCCTTCAGCTAGGCTCTGTTCACGTATGCGCCTGAAGAGCCTTGCCATGTACTGAGGCTGGGTCTGCAGAACGAAGAAGAGCTCCTGGTACTGCTCCAGCTTCCGGCGCGAATTCTTGTTGAGGGCTTTGAGATCGAAGGGGTCTTTTGACGAGATGTCCTTGCTGCTGAGTAGGGTACCAACATTGCCTCCAAAGTGCTTCTGGTGCTTGACGACCTCGTCAAGAGTGATCTTGTTCTTTACAAGAAGCGCAATCTTGATGTCAAGCTGATCGACGTATTGCTCGGCGAGCTCGTTCTGGCGCACATGCTGTACGACAGTCTTGCGCAGACGCTCAAACTCTGATATCTGATTAGTACGTCAAAGTGACAAGGTGAAAGCGCATCTTACCAATTTCTTCATCAAAGTCAATGTCATTGTCATTGAGGAGATGCACAAAGTTTTTCACGGTCGACACTGGAGGGTTGGTCCCGCTAGTCAAGCTCTTGTATGCTTCGCCCTGTTGACGACCACGGATGAAACTCTGCACCTTGATGACCTTCTCCATGTTCTCCTTGTAGAACTGCTGCTTCTCTGCAAACTTCTGGCGGATGACCAAGCCGCGCGCCAGAGTTTGTAGCTCGACAATGGCATCTTCGTGTTCTTCCACTTGACCAAGCTGCATACCGATTCGCAACCTGGCCAGCATACCACGCGCCACAGCCTGAAGGTCGACTGTTTCGGGTTCCTGAGCGTTGATTTCGCAGAGGGTTTCGTACGTCCGTTGACGTTGCATGAAGCCTCGGCAGGCTGACTGGAGATCCAGAACAGTCGGTTCCTGTGCCTTGAGTGCCTTGAGATCAGAAAAGTGTTTCTGCCGCGAAAGGAAACCGCGAATGTACGACTGGAGTGAGAGAACATTGCTTTCTTGCTCGTGCAGATGCGTAAGGATATCCGTGACCTCTAAACGCATCTTTCCACCTCTTGCAACAGCTTGTAAATCGGTAATCTGAGGTTCTTCGGCGTAAAGGAACTGCTGCATCTGATTGACAGAATTTCTCAAGACATTGCCGCGAACTTGGGACTGAAGACCAGACCAATTGATATTCGTGCTTACCAGCTTCTTTTGCTGGGCGGCTTCCTTGTTTCTAGCAAGGAGACCTCGCGCAGTAGACTGCAATAGGGTAATCATAGACTCGTGTTGACGAAGACCTTCTTGGTCGGCGCGCATCGATTGACGGACAAGTGTTGCTCTTGAGACGGCTTGAAGTTGCGCGACCTGGGGTTCGTTCTCTCGTAGCTCTGTCCATTCTCGATCGACCTGCGCACGTACAATGGCACCACGAATCATGGCCTGCATATGCATGACAGCGGGTTCGGTATCGCGGGTTTGTTCGTAACGGTCGGAGACGCGTAGTCGTTGGAGTGCTCCTCGGATCGCCGCTTGGAATTGCCGTATGCCGTGTTCGTGTCGCTCGATCTTGGACTTGGTGTACTGAACTTGCGCCCTGGCCTTGCGTCCTCGGAATAGATTCTGCACCTTCAACACCTGGGCCTCATTGGCATGCCAAAACTGCTCCTCACCTTGTAGCCTCGATCGCACCAGATATCCTCTCGCAGCACCTTGCAGAGTAATGGCGAAACGTTTCATGTCCATGCGGTATGTGGAGATCTGGCGAGCCCAGTCACCCCGGATACGTGCCTGCAGGTCTGCAATGAGGTGTTCATGATCCCAAAGCTCCTCCATCAGCATTCCAAGGCGTATCCGGACGAGTGCACCGCGCATCTGTGCCTGCAGATCCAGTATGATGTCCTCATTTTCAGCCAGTTCTCGATCGATCCGGTCTTCTTCGGACTCGACCGGCTCTGGCTCTGGCTCTGGTTCCGGCTCTACCTGGAAGTTGGCTTGCATGCCAGAGAAGTTTGGCATACTAACACCAGACTTGTCCAGACCCTTTTGTGTAGCCTCTAGTTCGTGGTCCTCGAATTGGAGTTTGCCGACCAAGTTGCCAATGCGGAAGTCGACGATGCCTTTCCGGAACAAGAGCCATGAGAGGGCGTGGATGCAGTAGATGACCTTTGGCACATTCTTCTTCTCGTAGAGATCGACAAGTTCGAAGCGGAACAAATCGGGCAGCTCGATTTCGGCTAGGAACTTGAAGAAGTGGGCGTAGTTGTTGGAGTGACGGTATTGTAGCTTCGGATCGCGAAATATGCGCAGCGGTTGTGCCTTGATGGTCTGTACGATTTCGGCGAGTGTGATGCCATTTCGCAATGCCTCCTCTAGTTCAACGACAGGCGGGAGGTCGTTCTCCAAGATGTCCTCCATCCACTCTTTGGCTTCTCCAATATGACAGAGGTATTCATAGGCCTGTAGAAACTGCCGTTGTTGGTCCATCCAATTCCGACTTCCCCATGAGGACGCTGCTTTTTGCCGCTCCGGGTCGGTCCGCTGCAGCCTCCTCCGCCCATTGAGACCCACGACCTGTTGCTCGGGCGTCTTGATGGCAAAGTCATCATCGCTCCCCCCCTCGGCAAACTTGGAAAGAGTGCGCAGATGTCCTGTGGATGACTTCTGGAAGCTCTTGAGTTCGGGTTGTTCTAGGTGGACTGATAGGGGTCGGGCCGAGTGATCGCGCATGGGCGCGCGTACGGAATCGTGTCGCGATACTGCTAGCGAGAGCGGGCGCGGTTTGGCGGCGGGCGACGAGGGGCCGTCGGATGGGGAGAAGATGTTCTCGACGCTGTGTGATCGCAGGTGGCTGTTGCTTCGCACGGGGCTGGTACTTGCGGGGCGTAGGAGCTTCTCGGGCGATGGCGGGTTCGAGAATGTTGCTGGACGTAGTAGTTTTTCGGGCGAAGGCGGGAATACGGGCGTCGTCGGTCGCAGAGCCTTGTCGGGAGACGACGGGCTCTGTTTCTCAGGCGATGCCGGCCGTAGCGATTTTCGCATGCTCGAGTAGATATCTGACGGGTCAGTCTCGCCCGAGGCCAAGTAATCTTCTGTCCGTGGTCGCGAGAGGGCCGTGGCCTCGCTCAGCCCGCGACGGTGCGACAGGGAGCCGAAGCCGCTGGAGGCATGGCTCGACTGCGTGCTGGAGCGGCTCGGCGGGTACTGAGAGTGATTGGAAGAGCCATTGGAAGCCGTGGAGGTCTGGCGGAGCGGGGAGGGCGATGTTGCCGAGTGGCCAGGTCTCGATCGTGGGGCAGTCAGGTAAGAACTCATGGTGAGGGCGACAGTCGGGGGCGTTGCTGCGACCCAGTCCTACACGGCATGCGTCGTGCAGAACAAAGAAAGGCGGTGATGGGCGTGGTGGTGGATGCTCAAGAGACCGTCATGGAGGCCCGCGATAATTACAAGTGATACGGATTGCGCCTGCCGCCCAAACAAAAGCCGCGAACTCGACCAAGTGAATGTCTAAAACGCTGCGACCAAGCGCGCACTCTTACTCTGCACGGGCGAATAGAGAATGGAAAATCAAAGGCGAAATTGGGTATCGTAGAGGGAAGGTTGCGGCGTTGGAACTGGAAGCGGACGTGTCGAGTCCAAGCTTTTGCGGATGTTTACTTAGGCCGCGATGGCTTGCCAAGTTGCCGGCATGTTGTCGTGCCAACCACACCCGCAGCCCGCAGCATGCCATGTCCACGCCGCGAGAATCATCCATCCCGACTTTCCTCATACAGACGGGGAAGTGTGAACAGCATCCTAGTGTTGCATGTCGTGTTTGTGGTTGTTGTTGATCAGAACCCGTTCACTCCATCATGGTTCCCTGAGCCCTCTCTCGTCCGCGACCCCGGGAACCTCCAGTCGCGATAATGGTGCCTAAGTTGCAGGGCGACAAGAGTACGGCATCATGACGGCGACAGCCTTACCACACACACACACGTCGCACGGTGAGCCGTCGCGTCCAAACTTTCTCTTAGCGTACCCCTTGGACAAGTCCAATCATATACTTGTCCATGTGTCAATACTCGAAAAAGTATGAGGGAGCTCCCGGCTGGCATGTTTCGCATGACCCCTCCCTACCCAAAAGTACCCATATAGTCGCTGGCTCGGGTGAGAATGGTCGCACGGTATGGTACTGCTGGATGGGCGACGCGCATATGAAGGAATCTATACTCACGAGCATGGCCGTACTCCTACTGTCTGCCTGTACATGCACGGATGCGCATCGTCTCCCCTTCGGACGCGTCACGCTAAATGGCGGGGTTACATCAGCAAGTCTTGGCGAAGCAGCCCACAGAAATTCTTTCCGCGCCGCATTCTCTTCCAAACTTTTTCTTCTTGGGAAAATTCTCGATTTTCCCCGGCCAGAGTCCTTTGCTGAGAACGACGGTCCGTTTCCTTCAGTGATACCCCTCTTACTCTTCTCGAATCCTCGAGAGGTTTCTTTTTCTTGTTATACCCATCATGCCCATCTCCAACGGTGACGCCATGACCAACACGGCTGAGAACGCCGTGGATTACACCAAGGCGCTTGAGATTCTCAAGAACGATTACCCTGAGCACGACGGTATCGACATCAAGACGCTCATCGACTCCAAGAAGAACGGCGGTCTCACATACAATGACTTCCTCATGCTTCCTGGCTACATTGGCTTCCCCGCAGCCGAAGTCGCCCTCGACACCCCAATCACGAAGCGCATCTCCCTCAAGACGCCCTTTGTCTCCTCGCCCATGGACACCGTCACCGAGCACAACATGGCGATTCACATTGCGCTCCTTGGAGGTCTTGGTGTCATTCACCACAACTGCTCTCAGGACGACCAAGCCGAGATGGTTCGCAAGGTCAAGCGCTTCGAGAATGGTTTCATCCTGGACCCAGTCGTCATCTCTCCCAACACCACAGTTGGAGAGGCCAAGGCATTGAAGGAGAGGTGGGGGTTCGGCGGTTTCCCAGTTACTGGTAAGTCAGATTCGACTCTGTCTTTCCCATCCCACTCGCATTATGATGATCAACCTTTCAAAATAACTTTCGTTCATCCGCAAGGTTCCGCCTACTGTGGAGAAAATGTATCTGAATTGCCTCACAACCGCTATGCTCTGTCGATACTGTTAAAGTACATGCACTGACAATTGCTTACAGAGAACGGCACCCTTCGCTCCAAGCTTGTCGGTATCATCACACCGCGAGACATTCAGTTCCACGACAAGCTGGACGACCCGGTCACCGCAGTCATGTCCACTGACCTTGTAACCGCTCGCCATGGTGTTGAGCTCAAGGAGGCCAACGACATCCTAAACAAGTCCAAGAAGGGCAAGCTTCCCATCGTCGATGAGAACTTCAACCTGATTGCGCTCCTGTCTCGCTCCGACTTGATGAAGAACCTCAACTTCCCGCTCGCATCCAAGCTCCCACACTCGAAGCAGCTGATCGCGGCAGCTGCCATCGGTACCCGACCCGAGGACAAGATTCGTCTGCAGAAGCTCGTTGATGCCGGTCTTGACATTGTTATCCTCGACAGCAGTCAGGGAAACAGCATGTACCAGATTGAGATGATCAAGTACGTCAAGGAAAAGTACCCTCAGCTTGATGTGATTGGCGGCAACGTTGTCACTCGCGAGCAAGCGGCCGGGCTTATTGCCGCTGGTGTCGACGGTCTCCGTATCGGCATGGGCAGTGGAAGTGCTTGCATTACACAGGAAGTCATGGCTGTCGGAAGGCCACAGGCTACCTCGGTGTACAACGTCACGTCGTTTGCTTCCCGATTCGGCGTGCCTTGCATTGCCGACGGTGGTATTCAGAACGTAGGTCACATCGTCAAGGGTCTCGCTATGGGTGCGTCTGCCGTAATGATGGGCGGCCTCCTTGCTGGTACCACCGAGTCCCCCGGAGAGTACTTTGTCAGCCGTGATGGTCAGCTCGTCAAAGCTTACCGTGGCATGGGCAGTATCGCTGCCATGGAGGACAAGAAGGCCGGTGATGGCGCTGCAGACTCCAAGGCCAGCAACGCTGGTACTGCGCGCTATTTCTCCGAGGGCGACCGTGTCTTGGTTGCACAGGGTGTCTCTGGATCCGTCCAGGACCGTGGCTCCATCACCAAATTCGTGCCCTACCTCATGACTGGTGTGCAGCATTCGCTGCAGGACATTGGTATCAAGAGCCTTGCCGAGCTTCACGAGGGTGTTGCCAACGGGACTGTCAGGTTCGAGCTGCGCACTGCTAGCGCACAGGCTGAGGGTAATGTGCACGGTCTGCACAGCTTCGACAAGAAGCTTTACTCTTAGACGAGCAAGGATGGTGTACGAAATGCATTGGGAGGGCGTTAGCGGGTGATTGGCAGGATGCTTGGTTCTCTCATTATTAGACACGATGCGATATGCGAAGATGATTGATGTTCTCATTCACGGGGGCAATGGATAGGCCAAAAGCAATGATACCACGAACTCTGTTCATTCTTATTCAAGTCATAGAGTCTGTCTTCTGCTGCGGGGTGATATATGCTGCTGATGGAAGCTCTGGAGTGTTGACTCTTGGCTACGATGTCACCGCTCGAGCTAATCACCTAACCTCGGTACCTCCCCGCGCGTCGACAGGTCCCTCACCAACCACATGCCAGCCGTCATGACGAGCCGACCGCCATCGTCGGCTCTTTTTGAAGCCGGATATGCTGAGGCCGGGTTCAATTGCGCTTCGAGTGGTTGAAGGTAGATGTACTGTGCCCTGCTGCTACACTCCACGTCGAATCACTACGCGCTCTTCGCTCTTCGCACGTCCACACGCTGGGCATAGAGTGTCGTCGCCAGCATTATTGCGAGCAGCTGCTTACTCGAAGACCATCGGACAGGACGGGTTTGGCGATCAGAAGCGCAACATGTCCACACCAGCAGACCACCAGCCGTCTAAGAAGGCAGCGAAGACACCAGCAGTGCCTCGACCGAGCGCTAGGTATGCAACTACCATAATCCCTCTTGTCGCCTTCCCTCATTCCCGCGGGAGTCTTGTCTCCGACGGTGCTGTTGGTGACGCGGTAGTCGTCCATGGCTTGTTGTCCATCGGTTATCGCAACACCACAGGATAGGCCAGAGTAAAGCTTCGCTTCAACCACTATCACCATCGTCGCCCAAGGCCAATGCCAACACACAGCAAGATACTAACAAAACCCCAGCGTCCTACTCATCTCCCCCACGAACCAGATCCTCCTCCTCCACCGCGTAAAGAAAGCCTCCAGCTTCGCCTCAGCGCACGTCTTCCCTGGCGGCGCGCTGTCCAAGACCCACGATGGTTTCATACCAGACGTGAATGATCCGGGGAGACACGAAGATGGGCCTGCATACCGCATGGCAGCTATCCGCGAGACGTTTGAGGAATGCGGCATCCTCCTTGCCAAGAGCAAGAAGACGGGCAAACTCTTCACTGAAATCAACGACAAAGAGCGCGAACAAGGCCGACGAGATGTCCACAGCGGGAAAGTAGTATTTGGAGAGCTGTTGGAGAGGTGGGGTGCGGTAGCTGACACAGATGCCCTAATTCCCTTTACCCGCTGGGTAACGCCCGGCAACGTGCCGAAGAGATTCTCAACGCAAATGTACCTCTACTTCCTGCCCCTCGGCTCCGTGTCGCCAACGAAACATGCAGCGCCGCAGGCTACACCCCCAAGCTCAGGACTAGAAGAGGAGGCTGAGATTGTCATTCCGAACCCGACGCACGACGGCGGTATCGAACATACCGCCGCACGTTTCCTGCCACCGAACAAATGGATCGATCTGGCCAGACAGAATAGAATCATCTTGTTTCCACCGCAATTCCTCCTTACTCTACTTTTATCCCCGTACCTAGCTCCCACCATCACAAGCCCTTCGAGTCCTACACCAAGCCTGTCAGAGCTTCAACTCGAGCGCGACAAGTGCCTGGCTTTCCTGCAGAAACCGAGGTTGTATGATGGGAAGCCCGAGGTGTCGTTTGCAGAAGCGTGCATTTCTCCAGTTGTACTGGGAAAAGGACAGTACGGAGAGAAGGGGCAGGACGGTGTTGGGGGTGTGGATAAAGATACGGCGGTGTTGGTGTTGGATCGGCCTGGTAGGGAGGTTGAGGAGCTGGATAGGGGGAGGAGGGGGCTGAGGGAGTGGGTTGTCACGACGAGGTTTAAGGGGGAGGGGCCGAGGGATGTGGATGTTAGGATGAGAGGGGATGTGCTTGGGAAGAAGGGCTTGGAAAAACTGTGATGATGCCGTTGGCTGGTGTTGGTTGGCTGGTGTGGAGGTGTTGCAGATGTCTTCTCATCTTAATGTGGAGGTACATTGACGTCATTATACCTTTATAGTTATTTCTGCGTCGTTAGCATCATTACTGATCAAGGCCAGGGTGTCAGATGTCTAGCATTCTACTCATGCATCTCTTAAAACCTGAGCTTGGAGATTCATTGCCGACCCCTAGTGTCGTCTTTTGATCGTACAACCTAGATTACAGACTAACCATTTCATCACCCTGCTCTAACCTGTATATCATAAGCCCCTCCTTCCTCCTCAAACACCAACCGCCCCTCCTCCTCCCTAACCTCCCCCCTCCCCACAACCCTCCCATTCCTCACCACCGTCACATTCCCGCCCATCCCCCCAAACCGGAAGCCTCACCACGCCCCTCGTCCCCACGGGCGTCTCAACCCCAACCTGATACCCCCTGCACCCCCTCTCCCTCCCCCAACCCACCCTAAACCTACCCACCCGCGTAACGAACCCCCCCTCCGCGCTCTTCAAATCCCCAAACCGCGGCTCAACAACCCACGTCCTCCCCGCAGGCGCCGTAACTCTCAATCCAACGACAAACTCCGTAAGCGCAGACGTAGGCCCCGTGCTCCACCCATGCGCATGCGATACATAACTCGGATCGAATCCGTATCCCCGCTCTTGTCTGTATCCAAAACTGCCGTTCGTCCTGTACCCTTCTATGACCGTCGAGCCACCGGTGCCGTTGGGATGGGTAGCATACCAGCCCCAGCTCCTGCGTATTAGGTCGAGAGCGCGGGCGGTCTGGTTGACGGATAGGTGGGCTTGGATTTCGAATGAGGAGATGAAGGGGGATATGTTGCCTGGGAGTTCTGGAGGCTCGGCGCCGATAGGCGTCCAGTTTTGAGTTAGGGAGGAGGAGATGGATTGGGCGTGCGGGGAGGAGGGGGGGAGGAGGGAGAAGAGGAGGGCGAGGCTGTTTGCGTCTTGTGGGTGGAGGGGGGTGAGGGTCGCGTTGTCACGGAAGGCGCCGTGAGTGGTGTCGAAGGTGTGGGTTAGGAGGGCTGATTGGAGGGCTGTGGCGCGGGTGGTGTATGTTTGTGCTAGGGTACTGGAGGTGGTGGTGGTGTCGTTCAGCCATGTAGCGAGTTTCGCGCTGGTGCGCAGAGTGTGGTAGAGAATCACGTTTGCTGCCGTGTTGTTGAAGCCAGTCTGCCAGCGCGCCCAGTCCCTTGTTCCTGTCTGATTGAGCAGGCCAGAACCGTCGACCTCAACTTTGCCGTATATGTACTCCATGGCTTTCAAGTACTTGGCCCAGTTCCGCTGCACAAAGGCTGCGTCATCCGTGTAAAGCATGTAGTTGTACGTCCCAATCATCGTCCACATGTGATATGTATCGCTATTCTGCTGCAGCAGCGGCGGCCCAGCCTCTGGAAACGAGCCATCTGGATTCTGGTAGTCGAACATGACTTGCAATGCATTCTTCACGCTGTCGAGATCTCCCGTACTGACAAACGTCGAGGGAACGGCTATGCCCATATCGCCCGGCCACACGGCGCGGTCGCGCTTCGCGCCGTCGACAATGATGGTGTCGCCTGGGCCCAGAGTACCGTTGTTGGCCCACCCGTTGGCGAGCATGGGGACCCAGCGGCCAGTATTGGTGGGGACAGCATTGGTCTGGAGTGTGTACGCGCCTGCATACCAGATGCGATTCAGCAGCTCGTCGTTGCAGTGGAAGTATCCCTGGTAAGCTCGTAGGTTCGACCACGTAGGCTGAAAACTGATTTCAAGCGATATGTCTGTGACATTGACATGGGCGCCCGCGTCAGTGACGAGGAAAGCAGTCATATATCGGAAGCCTCCTCGCATCACTTCATCCGGCATCGTATACGTGTCCGGACCGGCAGCGCCTATGTTAGCATACAACGCCCCGTCGCGACCGGCAAACTTCCCATTCGACGCATCGGACCACTCTCCGATCCACGTCGATGCTTCAGAGAATGCGAGGCCAATGGCTCCGGTCCCATTGCTGGTGTAGGAAAGCGACACGATACCACCGACTTCGATACCAAAGTCGAATACAGCATTTGTGCCGTTACCACGCAGGGTGCCGGCTCGAGGGTACCTTGCCGGATGGCGGTCGCCAATGGTAAAGACGGATCTTGGACGAACAGTACGCGTTGAAGGGGCGTAGATGTTCTCGTTCCAGGGCCCTGGGGTCGTCAGTATGCAACGGATTTGTATGACACTCTTTGATGCGGGTACCTTCAAATGCAGCTTTGGCAGGTCCACTGCACGCTGTGCTCCGCCAACATGATCCAGCTAGGACGTTGAGATAGAGCGTCGACAGCACAGCAACACTTGCGAAGAGTCTACTCCAGTACATGCTTGCTCGACGATAGATGGTCTAAAGTCGGGAGTTCTTGCTAGCCTGACATGATGGGCATGTTAACGAGCCTTAATTACTATATAATGCTCGGCATGCGTTATGCCGAGCTACCCAGGTTGTGGCTCCAGTACGGGGGGTAGTTGGGGTATACGATCGTCTTGATCGTCGTTGGAATGCGGGGAAATAAGCTATGCACCAGACGCATCAAGCTTTGTGTGAACGGACCAATCCAGCTAGTAAGAAAGAAAAAGCAATCAGAAAGGCACGGAAGTCGCGATGATGGAATCTAGATGCCTTTGCTATGTTGCCAAGTAGTGACTGCGTAGCAGATAGTATGGTCAGGAATTATTTTGAAATAAGCGTGAGTAAAAAGTATGGTAAACTGGAAAAGAATGTGTTTTCGATTGTACTTACTCGTACCTACCCAGGTGTCAACACCCTAAACGGTGATGAGGTATGCGTATCCTGTCTGCGTTTTTCTTTCGCGGTGTGATCATCTCTCATCATTGAATCCTTGCTCATGGGCGCTGTGATGCCCATGTCTGTGTAGAAGTTGCGGCATCGTGGTTGGCAATCAGGATCTTCGCCCAGGACAGTCCATTGCCTCGATGAACAGATTGGTGTAGTCTGCTTTTGTGAATCTGCGGTGTCTTGACTCAAAAATGCGTGCTGACAATATTGACAGTGGTGAAGGCTTTTGTAGCTTGAGTACCAATGCGATGCCGTCTTGGGAAGGAGACCGTTAATCGAATCTGGAGCCTGTCTGATTATGCAGACTGCATAAATAGCCGACCTGGGTATTGGACTGTAAGAGCACAAAACACCGAGTTGCAATGTCTAGATGAAGATGAAACGTATGCTTAATGTCACTTTTGCGTCATCGCTTGAGCACCATAGGCTATAGCGACGCGCCTTCTCGCGCCAGTCCTTCTACGCTTTTCCCTTCCTTTGAAGTCGCTACATCTTTTTCCAAGCACGTTCCAATACCATGACACTCGAATTTGAAATCTACGCATCTCGCGCCACGTCACATCCTCTTGCAGCTCGTCCCGAGTCTACGTGGAGTTGGATCGGATCCGCAACAACGCAGCATCGCGCTGCCCCGCTTACATCACTACTGGTCGCGTTGTTGATCCTGCTCGACGCGCCCTTACAGTTACCCCTCACACAGGTCCAAGCCCCTGCTATTTGCAAACCCCATCT
Organism: Alternaria brassicae; assembly: GCA_004936725.1. Lineage (NCBI taxonomy): Eukaryota > Fungi > Ascomycota > Dothideomycetes > Pleosporales > Pleosporaceae > Alternaria > Alternaria brassicae. The sequence goes on along the minus strand of CM016505.1, from coordinate 202,103 downwards.
CTTCCCCTTGCGGACAAGCAGTCCATCGGCACTCGTAGCGCCATGGTGGTTCGTTGCGGTAGCCACAGTCTAGTTGCCGGACCTCGATGGACCAAGGTGTCGAGGCAAGGAGCGCGTCGTCAATACGTCAACGCGTGTGCGCGTCAACTTTGACTGATAAATCCCATAGGGCCTAGAACGTCATATGTACCATGACACCACCAGCGCCCGCATTTCATTGACAAATACCCGCATCGGGATGTAGAGCAGCAGCTCTGATACGCTGGCCAATTCCTAATCTGATAAACAGGGTGCGGGTTAAAGTACAACTGAAGGGGGGTAAAACGGAAGAAAGTTGGAGGAACAAAAAGATGGGCCAGCGTAGAATTTATATAAATACTATCCTGCATTCCTCGAACACCTTGTTGTCTCGATTACTATACTCTCATCATACTAGACTTGATACAGAAACTGCCCGAAGACCGACCAATTAGACCAATCATGTCAGACTTCAAGGGACACTGCCACTGCAAGCAGACCGAATGGACTGCTACGCTGGAGAAGGACCAGCAGGCACATATTCTCTGGTAAGTCTGCGTCATCTATCTTGCTCGCCCTGAACAAAATGTCAATTGGACTAACAACCAACTAGCCACTGCAACACGTGCAAAGAACTCTCCGGCTCAACATACACGCTCAACCAAATCATTCCTACCAAAGCCCTCAAGATCACCAAGGGCGATGACCTAGGCAAATACACATACAAAGGCGACTCTGGAAAGAGCGTCCACTGCGTACGTCATTCCATGCACAATCTACCCTGTTCCACCCCATGACAAGAACATTTACTTATGCTGGTGTTTGCATAGTTTTACTGCAAGAACTGCACCACGCATGTGTACCACCAGCAGGAAGCTCTGGGTCCCGATAGCATTGTCCTGAGGACAGGGTTGCTGAGCGAGGGTGTCAAGAACTTCCAGCCTGGTGCTGAGATCTTCGGCAAGGACCGGTTGTCGTGGGAGAAGGAGGTTGCGCAGACTTTTGAGGTGATGCCGCCTTCGTAGAGCTAGCTTGGTCAGTTTGGAGATTGAAATAGACCGCTGTTACTGCAATTTGGACGGGTATGCTACTAGTCTTTGTGGAAGCGTGCAGGCACCAAGAAGAGCGAGCTACGGGTAGCCGTGAGACATGTCATTCTAGATTCTCATATATCCCTCCCGTTGCACGAACCTAATCCTGCAGCGGCGGGAAACTCCTCAAGAAGTGGCTCGGGCACTCATAACCCCCTGGGTTGTTATCCAAGTACAATTGATGGTACTGTTCCGCATCCCACCATTTCCCCGCTGGCAGAATCTCCGTCGCAACACTACCCTTCCACCACTGCTTATTCACCTTATCCGTAACATCGCGCGCAATCTTCTCCTGCTCGGCATCGTGGTAGAAAATTGCAGAGCGGTACTGACTGCCCACATCCGGGCCTTGTCGGTTGGACGTAGTCGGATCGTGCATCTTGTAGAAGAACTCGAGCAGGGAGCGATAGGATACTTTCTCAGGGTCGTAGATAACCTGCAAGGCCTCGGCGTCTGTTTCTCAATCAATTAGCATGCATGTATCCCTCCTTCTATCCTATTCTAGAGACGGCGCCACGCGCAACAAGCCACAATAAGGGAAGACGTACGACCAGTTCGTCCACTACACACAGCCCTGTACCCCGGATTCTCGGAATCACCGCCAATGTAACCCACGCGCGCGTCGTACAGGCCCTTGCCCTTGTACTCCCTCCGATACATGTGCTCGACGCCCCAGAAACAGCCTGCGGCGAGGGTGACGGTTTGCGCACCCGAGGGTGCGTTCATGGGTTGTGCGGGCGCGTTGGACATGGTACTGAAGGGGCGGAAGAATTTAGCCAAAAAGGACATGGACAGGTAGGAGAGGAGAAGGAAGAGGAAGAGGGTGAGGAGCTTCAGATTGGCGTTTTTGAGTGAACGGGAAAGGATTTACTGTGTTGGATGTCGTGTATATGGTATTGTACAAGTTCGCCGCTCAGACATGGGCCGCGGCGATGATGCCATCACTTTTTGGGTGACAAATCCATGTCTCCGTGGGTCCACGCGCGAGCCACATGGGTGGCGGGGTCCGAGGATCGCGACGTCGGACTTGCGACTTGCTGTGAAGATGTGTGACCATTCCTACATGGACATTGTGGGATTTCGACATTCACTTTCTACTGTGGCTTCCTGGAACATCGCAGCATGTCTTTTTCGACGCGTCGAAGCTCCGTTGCATTTGGCGGGATTCGCGTGTAGCCCACTTCGCTACATGTCTTTACCCGGATACGAGTCGCGAGGACAGCTCTACAACCGACTGTTGACGCGAAATGCCTGTGCAAAGCTTTGGTGTCGATGTAGGCTCGAATGCTCCAGGACTGTTGCTGAAGTACGACCTCGACCCTTCGCTGTTCGGTTCACAGCCACAGCGCCGCCTGTCCTGACGACGCGCTCATGACACACTCGACACGTCTCAACAGGGCAGTAATTCGACTCTCTAGGAAGGCCCTGCTGCGTACCTATCGTGGACACATCGGGATGCATAGGCACCTGGGCAGGGCGCGACGTCTACAACACTCCTATTAGTGGCATCAACCAAAGCCTTTCGTTGTCTTGTTTTCTTGTCTGGATCGGACAGGGTCTTCAAGTGCTTTCACCAGTGTCGCATATCAAAGCATACACGCTCGGATTGCTCTCTTCGTCTCGACTGACAGTTGAAAAGCTTTGCCTTCTCAGCTAGGCTCGACTGACCGCCTTGGTCGAGCACTTTGACACGATGCGTGCAATCAATTCTCAATCTATTTCACCTCGCAGCTTCACGCCGGTTGCATCTCGCACTGCTGAACCGGCAGTAGTCGAGTCTGGGCTCATACGATATATCCTCGGTCGTGGCGTGTCCCGGCTCACCACTTGCATCACGCACCATCCTCCTGCACGCATCGTGACTAACCTTTCCACTCTTATTTTTAGACATGTTCAAAGCCTGCATATCTGCAAGGGCAGCAAATCGTATTCGCCAACATTGATTGTGCCAGGGTCTCGCGCGTGGATAGAACGACAAGCTTTAATATAAGGTTAATCTACACGCCAAGAACTCCTCGCTTCTTCAGATCTACGAAATGAGCATAACCACGGTATGCTCGCCTAAGACTGGGGACCCGTTTTCAGTCCTCACTTCCGCACGTGTTTCGATACAGCCTTACATGGGATCAATAGATGAAAGTCAATATCAGCGTGGAGCTTGCCTTGCTGTTCGATCAGCTACGCGGACTGCTTATACCCAGCATCCAGACCCGGCGTTTCTATTTCGAGTTCGCTACCCCGGGAAAATACGCTCAGCTCATTTCGGCTTCATGTATGTCCACTGTGTCGGTCACGAACTATGCGAACAATGGGCTTAAGCGAGTCGTAACTCACCTGCGTAGGTAGACTTTGATATTCTAATCACCATCTGGTGTACCATGGCTATGGCTATGGCATCTCCTGGTAATCGCAAGCCTGCTATCCATATCCACTATCAAGAGACTCTATCTGCCCACGCGGCGAATGTGCGTCTGCCTCAATAGCTATATCGCTGGCGGTCAATCTTCGGGTAGGCTGCATAAATCTTGGACCGACAATGTCAAGCAGCCATCACCATGCAGAGTGGTGTACTCCCTCGCCCGGAAAGCTTGCATGAACATGCTTCGTGATCTTGGTTCAGGTTAGCACGCACGGTAGCTCCAAGTGAAATGCACAGCAGAACGAGGCTAACACATGTCCCAGGTCCTGACACTTAGCCTGGAGGCTGGCTCGGGACGTATTGACACGGAATGGCACTACGACTAGTCGAAAAACATGAACTCACCTGAGCGCCTCTTGCGATTGTGGACCTATGAGCACGAGCGGCCGCCAGTCTAATCGTACTCGATATTGCTATTGACACTTGGCAGCTGTTATCATGCTCGGATTGTAACTACTATCGCTCAAAATGGTGTTGCCGTGTTCAAAGTCAACACAAGCAAAGGCAGAAAGCTAGTGCCGAAGGACTGGTATATAACCTGGTCCATATCCCACTCCATGATCATCATCCAACTTCTACTCTCGGCTTCATCTACGACATCATCATCAGCTTTGCATCTAGCATTCTCCGGAGATCATCCATCAGACTCTCAGCATGAAGTGGCTCCTTGCTCTCCTTCCTCTTGCGGCTGCGGCCCCTGCGCTACCCAATGTCGAGCTTGGTGATGCCCCGCCACCTGGCCAGGTACGAAGACTTGCAGTCGGCATTCCAAGCCAGTCAACTTACACAACCTAGGTCAAGATCCGTGGCGTTAGCTATGGAGGAACTGGCTGTCCTCAAGGCACCATGAGCTCCCAGATCAATGCAGACAGGACCATCATGACACTGATTTTCGACTCGTACATTGCGTCTCTCGGTCCCGGTATCGCTGTCACGGAGCAGCGCAAGAACTGCCAGCTGAACGTCGACATCCAATACCCAGGAGGCTTCCAGTACTCGATTCTGTCTGCCGACTACCGCGGCTACTCTTCCATCCAGAAGGGTGTCACTGGTACTCTCAAGTCGACGTACTATTTCTCTGGCCAAACTGATCAGGTAAGCTCCATGTCAGCCCAAGCAGTAAAACAAGCATTCTAACCCTCCCACTAGACATCGACCGAATACAAATTCGACGGCCCAATAAACGGCGACTACCTCAAGCACGACGAGGCAGACAGCACTTCGGTCGTGTGGGCGCCATGCGGCACCAACGGCATGCTCAATATCAATTCGCAGGTCCGCCTGACCAGCACCAACAAGAGCGCCACCGGGTTGCTCACGACCGATTCTACCGATCTCAAATTTACCCAAGTAGTGTACGTCCAGTGGCAGAAGTGCACACCGCCAAAGCAGTAGATGGCTGATTTGCGGTTGCTTGTAGGCCGCGAACTTGGATTAGTTGGCTTGGTGTAAGCGGCCCGTGGGTGGTTGACGTCGATGGTTTCCGGTGGAGGAAGTGCTGAGGACGAGGCTGTTGATGAAGTGTTGGACGGCTTGTTTGACGTTTGCATGATAATCAAATCTTAGTATGAGATGCGCATTCAATGTTTTGTTTTCCGCTTGCTGTTATGCTCCACTCTCGCCCCTTTACCCAAGCCATGACAACAGGCGTGGCGGATGGTGTCGCAGCGACGTCGGAAATTGTGGGGATAAGAGGAGGCTCTCTTGGCGCCAGGGTCGTGGTTGCCGCATTGAGACCCCTGTCTGTTTACTAGCGGCCGTGCGTTCCATAACAGAAGTCCCGAGAGGAACATCGTCATGGAGGACTCCAGCCCGCAACAGTGAACACTAACCCCTCGCTCGCACTTCGTTTCTCCATACGTATCCATCGTATAGCAACGAGGCGGCGCAGTGCGATTGCCTTGGTTTCCTACATTTCTTGGGCGCAGACATGGCCGCCGCGGGCGCGTCTTCCATCTCCGTCACCGTACGAGTCCGCCCTTTTACCATCCGGGAGGCAGCCCAGGTCACGAGGAACGATGACCAGACGCTGTTCCTCGGAGATGGGTCGCTGGCGGGCTTGCCCACGCCCAAGGTCCATAAGGGTGCCATCCGGCCCGTCATCAAGGTCATGGACGAGAAGTGCCTGTAGGAGAGGTTTCGTGCCGTTGCAGGTCACGGGAGCTAACACCATTGCCAGGATATTCGATCCCCCAGAAGACAATGCAGTCCAGCGGTTTGGACGGTCGACGATAGGACCTCAGGGCAAGCGATCAAAGGACCAGACGTTTGCATTCGACCGCGTCTTCGACGATACCACCTCCCAGGGCGACGTATACGAAGCCACGACGAAGCCCCTGCTGGACAGTGTGCTGGATGGATACAACGCGACCGTCTTCGCATATGGGGCTACAGGTTGCGGCAAGACGCATACCATCACGTATGTTCCATGTACACCGCTAGTTGCTCGGATGGGGACTAACATGTCACCAGTGGAACGTCACAGCAGCCCGGCATTATTTTTCTGACCATGCAAGAGCTGTTTGAGAAGATTCAGGACATCCAGGATGAAAAGGCCACCGAGATCACGCTCTCTTACCTGGAGATCTACAACGAGACGATTCGCGACTTGCTGGTAGAGGGCGGGAGCAAGCAAGCCTTGATGCTGCGTGAGGATGCGAACCAGGCTGTATCTGTCGCTGGTCTTTCCAGCCATCGCCCACAAAGTGTGAGTAAAGAGTCATTACTGTCGGGCGAGTATCTGACAACCACAGGTCCAAGAAGTCATGGACATCATTGTCCGCGGCAACGAGTACCGAACCATGTCTCCCACCGAAGCGAACGCCACCTCTTCCCGATCCCACGCCGTGCTTCAAATCAACGTCTCATCCAAGGACCGTAATGCTTCGGTCAACGAACCCCACACCATGGCTACCCTCAGCATCATCGACTTGGCAGGCAGTGAGCGAGCGAGCGCTACCAAGAACCGCGGAGAGCGGCTGACCGAAGGCGCCAACATCAACAAGTCACTACTTGCCCTGGGAAGCTGTATCAACGCCTTGTGCGATCCTCGCAAACGAAACCACATTCCGTACCGCAACTCGAAACTCACGCGATTGCTCAAGTTCTCCCTCGGTGGAAACTGTAAAACTGTCATGATAGTCTGTGTTAGTCCGTCAAGCGCTCACTTTGACGAGACGCAGAATACCCTTCGCTACGCCAACCGTGCAAAAAACATCCAGACCAAGGTTACCAAGAACGTATACAATGTCAACCGACACGTCAAGGACTACCTTGTCAAGATTGATGAGCAGAGGCATTTGATTGAGGAGTTGATGAAGAAGCAGAAGGATTTTGAAGGAAGCGCGTTCGTCAAGTTCCAAAAGCAGAGTGAGAAGAAGGACGGCATACTACGGGACGCGGTTGTGCGCTTACGCCAGGCTTATGCGGATTCTGAACCTGAACGCCGGGAGCGGCTGAACATGTCCAAGACTCTGAAGACGGCAGAAAAGCGCATATCGCTCATTTCGTCGTGGATCGCAGCATTTGACAACGTAAAGGACGTTCGGGAAAACGAAGAGCTGCCTGCGCAGGTTACAGCCATGCGAGATACCGCGGTCGGAATATCGGCAGAGCTTGAGCAGACACGACAACATTGCCATCGGCGATTGGAGCGTACCGTCTGGACTAGCAAGGTGGACACGGCGCTTCATGTTGGACTAAAGGGTCTCGCGGAGGTGGATGGCAATGCTGATGGGCATGATGCCGCGAGCCTAACAAGGGAGTGTGAATTGCTCAAATCGAATGCGGATCGCGAATTACTCACCCTTCTGCTGGACCAAGAAAGAGGTGGTGATGCTGCCATTGTCCAGGTCCTGATCCAGGCGCACATCGAGACGGTCACAATCCTCAGCCAAATCACCCAGATGGATGAGGCCGAAGCGGTTGACGCTGCGAGAAAGCTGCTCACAAAGATTATGAATTCTTGTACAAATGCAACCTCACAGGCTATTCGGCCAGATGGCGGTCTACCAGTTACTGAGTTTTTCAAACCAAGTAATAGAGGAACACCCAAGAGGAGGAAGCCAGTAAATATCCAGGAACCATCTCAGCCATCTCCCATGCGACCAATAGCGATGCCAAGGCTGTCACTACCAGCTATGGCGGACTCTTCGCATCTGACCTCATCTCCTATGAAGTCATCGCCACGCCGAAAGTTGATGGGCAGAGTCAAGTCGGGCATTCAGTTCTCACCAATGAAGAAGAAGAAGTCTCCATCAAAGACGAAACGCGGAGTGCGTTGGAGGGACGACACCGAGAACGGCACTCTTGCGGAGTTCCAGGCAACACCACAGCAGGTGGCAGGCACACCAACAAACCCTACCATTGGCAGGTCGCCTCCAGCATACTCGACGACGTCTATTCCTATAGCAAGATACGATGGGAGCGGGAGCGGTGGCTCTTCGCCCATACCCACACCACCCAAGGCCACTGCTGACTTGAAAGGCTCATCACGTTTTGCAGTCGGTGCGCTCTCTAAGCGTTCAGACGGATCCCCTACGTCACGTAGCAACAACGCATATACCTCTGATTCCGACAACGCGTCCCCCCTCCGCGAAATTGGCAACAACCCCCGCACCTCATTGTTGAGCACCGTGCAGAACGCCTCATCTAACCCTGCACCTGAAGGTGACTCGAGTTCCGAAGGAGAAAAATGGACCGCCTCGGACGCCCGCCAAATCAGTCACGCAATCAAGCGCCGTTCCTCGACCAACGGCGCTGGCTCCATTCCTGTAAACCGCGCGCACCGGCGCCGCAGTCCATCAGCAGCAACATCAGTAGTCGGTAGTCCGCCCAACGAGAACAATCTGCTCTCTGCTGGTGCAGCTCGTCGCATGAATACAAAGTCTGGGACCCATGACGCTGACTGGAAGAACAGCGTCTTGTCCCCGCGCGTTACACCGATTATGAAGGGCGCGGTGAGACGGACGACTGTGGCTAACCTTGGTGATGATCGACCGAGGGCTGCAGAAGCTCCCGTGGCGAGTTTACATGCGAGGGGGGCGGTTAGAATTACGAGTGGGAGTTTGTCACTTGGCAGAGGTAGCTTGATGCCGAATTCTAAGAGCGTTTGGCGGGGATGAAGTAGAACCAGTTGCTAGAGGGGTTGGAGGAGACATTGGTGGGTGGGGTTTTTGACGACTTTTCTCTTCCCGCTGTTGGTGAATTTCCTTTCCTTTCGTTCTCAAATTCATGGAAAGACCATTGTCTAGAAGCATTGACGATGGTTGGGGTTCGGTGTTTTGTTTTTGGGTAAACTCCCTGCCCATGGCAGTTTTTGGAGTGGCTGGTCATTGAGCTGCGATTGCATCTGGGACGTACTGTAGCTTGTATTTGTATCGTTGTTCGCGAGTATTGTGTTGGTGTTGCGTCAATAGCATTGTTTTGATGTTTGAATAGGATTAGTCTTCGTACCCAGCGATAACGTTCCCAAGCCATCCATCCGGCCAATCTCGGCTATTGGGCCAGACGCGAATGCCGAAAACGTCGCGTCATCGACGTCGGCATCACACAAGATCCAAACTAACATACCTGATACCCCACACTCACTCCGTCATTAATAATCCATGCCGTCCATGCTGTGCTATCTGAGGGTTCGGACGACAGACGGTGGAGCCAGAGAAGATTCAAAATCACATCTTGTTCGAAATATAAAGAAACTCATCCGCCCCCCGCCTCGACTTTTCATCTGATACTGTATATATCCAACCAACCTGATTCAACACCACCACCATCACCACCATCACCTCCATCTCGCTTGAAAGAAGCATACAGGAAGGGTTATTCATCCAAGTTGACACTACATATCCGTCAACAGAATTGGTCGAGAAGCATTGCCATATCCAAAAAAAGAGCTATTCTACCACAACACAATGAAGGAGGCACAAGTAGCAAAGGATCTTACAGTCACGGTCAGGGACGTTGCGATCCCTGAGCCGCAGGCGGATCAGGTCGTTATTAGAGTTGTTGTGTCGGGGTGTAATCCTAAAGACTGGTATGTGGTATTTTTTGTTTGTGAAGTAGTGTGGGGAATTTTTGAATGTTTATTACTGCTTGCTTTTGCGTGCGAGCACGCATTGTTATTATCGGAGGATATGTTGTACGACATGCAAGACCACCAAACCAACGACTAACCCTTTCCCCCCAAGGAAAATGCCCGCGTACGACCTCACCCCCAACACCAACACGGGCGACGACATAGCAGGCTACATCCACAGCGTGGGCGCCAACGTGTACGAATTCCGCCCCGGCGACCGTGTCGCCTCGTTCCACGAGATGATGACACCGGGTGGCTCCTTCGCCGAATACGCCCTAGGCTGGTCGCACACGACCTTCCCCATCCCGCCATCCATTTCCTTCGAGCAAGCCGCTACCCTGCCGCTCGCCGCCATGACAGCAGCCATCGGCTTGCACCAGCGCATGGGCCTGCCTGCCCCGTGGACGCCTGCGAAGACGAAGATTCCGCTCGTTGTGTATGGTGGTGCTAGCGCGGTGGGCGCGTACGCGATTAAGCTAGCGCGACGGGCGGGCATTCATCCTATTATCGCGGTTGCGGGGAAGGGAGCGGCGTTGGTTGAGGGTTTGATTGAGCGCGAGAAGGGGGATGTGGTTGTTGATTATAGGCAGGGCGATGAGGCTGTTGTCAAGGGCATTAGGGAGGCGCTCAAGGGGGAGAAGTTGTTTTATGCGTATGATGCAGTGTCCGAACATGGTTCCTACACGAATATCGTAAAGGTGCTTGAGCCGCAGGGGAAAATCACACTGGTTCTGCCCGGGAAGACGTATGAGGGCATTCCGGAGACGGTGGAGCAGAGTCAGACGATGGTGGGGACGGCGCATGGCGAGGATAAGGATTTTGCGTTTATCATGTTTAGGTATTTGGCGAGGGGGTTGGCCGAGGGTTGGTTCACGTCGCATCCGCATGAGGTCGTGCCGGGTGGGCTGGAGACGGGTGTTCAGCGGGGGTTGGAGTATTTGAGGGATGGTAAGGCGAGTGGTGTTAAGTATGTGTTTAAGATTGGGGAGGAGAAGTCGTAGAGATGCCGGCTGGGAAATGCAGGTGTAATAGGTAGCATCGAGCTGTCGTTGTCATTTGCGTCAGTTGAGAGGAACGGTAAAACTTCAGAGTTCCTCGATATCGTGAATTACGGCTTGCTGCATATCGCTGATTTGCGGGCAAGCTATGCAGTACCGATTCGTGAGACGAAAGATGATGGAATAATGTTCGATTTGCCGTACTTAATCAACCTCGAGTAACTGGTATCGTCCGCCATGTTTGTCTAGTGCGTCTTCCACTCTCTCCATGACTGCGAGTACTTTTTCCTCTTCTAACCTCCGTCCTACGACTTGTACAGCCACGGGTAGACCGGCCATCTTCTGCGCGTCGTAGTGCTTGTACGCGCCCTGTGCGACACCGTTCAGCTTCTTGAAGCTAAAGTCCGATGGCAAGGCGTCCTTGACAGGATCAACATGTGTCACGGGTATGACTCCGGAAGAGTAGTCGAGCTAGGTGGGATTAGTAAGGAAAGATTAACCCGTGGAAGAGAAGAAGGCTTACTAGGTTGAACATGAACGTGTAACCACAGCTACTGACCGCATCATGCATGCCTCCATGAGGTACGGCAGGCGTCGCGTTGGGCGGAGTGAGCATGACATCCATGTTAGCTTTCTCGGACCACCACTTGTAGAAGTTTTCCTTGTATGCCTCGCGCCTGCCAGCGAGCTGCCAGTACTCGTGTGCAGACTTTGGATGCCAGTCGCGTAGCAAGCCAGCCCAGATGGCATCGCCCTTGACGTACTTTACATACAGGTAGTGCATGTACTTGATGAAGCGAGGAAGGTGCATGTAATAGACTAATTGCGCCGCACCGAGATCATTCCATTCTCCCGTGCGGAAGTGAGCCATGAACGTGTTGCCGCCGTCGCTAAGGAGCAGTTGCGATGCCAATTGCAACGCTTCGTATGGAGATGGGGGGTCAACGTCAAAGACTTCGTGGCCTTCAGCTGCGAGTGCTTGGGCTGTTTGGTCTAGAGCGCGCGCGCATGCTGGTGAGGGGTCTGCGACATGGTCGGTTCGCATGACGCCTATGCGCAGCTTCTTCTTCTCTCTGAACTCTGACTCGATGTCTTCCCGCCATTCTATCGGGTGGACGGTGTAGTCGTAGTTCCAGGGCTTCATCTGGATGAAAGTGCGCGTAAAGTACGTCAAGTCGTTCAATGTGCGTGCCATGGGGCTGAAGACGGATGGCACAGCTTCTTGACCTGCCATGCTTGTATTCATGCCCACCTTTGGCCATCGTCCCGTCGAGCACCGGATCGAGTAGCAGCCGGAGAAGTGGGCGGGAGCGCGGACGGAGCCGGCGACATCGGATCCAATGCCAATGCGACTACCGCCAAACGCCAACAATGCTGATTCTCCGCCTGTGGAGCCGCCTGGCGAGTATTTGTCGTTGTGCGGGTTCTTGCACTGGCCCCAGACGTCGTTGGTGGATTCAAAGGACAGGAGAGTGGTGGGCAGGTTGGTCTTGACAAAGGGTACCGCACCAGCATCTTTCAATATCTTCACCATGACTCCATCTTCCGTAGCAGGTTTCCCCGTGTTTCTCGAGTAACCGACAGAGATGTCAAAGCCCTTGACTTGTATCGAGTCCTTCAACGACACGGGAATACCGGCAAGCGGTCCCTTCAGATTCACCTCCTTCTCCGCCCATTCTTCGGCTTCGGGGAAGAGTATCTCCGTCACGCAGTTTGTCTTTTCCTGCGCCTTTACCGCGACTTTGCCGTATGTGCGCAGGATGTCGACGGGGCTGGTGATTTGCTTGTGGACATCTTGGACGAGCTCCTGGATAGGTTTTCCGAGGATGGAGCGCTCCAGCGAAGACAGAGGGTACTGGTACGATGTGGGCAGTGTCGCGATCTTGGAGGCGCGTTCTGACTGCTTGCGCTTGCTGGTGGTGGTGAAGGAGAGCTGGTCAGCTCGTGGTATCGGCCGGGTTGTGGGGTTGGGAAGCTTGGAGCAACTCACCAGTCGGCTTTGTGTTGCCTGTACTCCGAGAGACCCATCTTGTAGTTGCAGTTTCAAGCGTGCAGCACTGGTATAATTCAAGATCAGAATGAAGCCATAAAAGACGCTCGGAAATGGGTATCGGTCACATGTTCAGCCAGAGCCGCGAGTATGCGTCTGGTTATCTATGTAGGGAGCTGTGTCGCGTGGACTTGCCGCATCGGAGCTGACCAGAGCGGGGAGCTCTTGTCTCCTCATGTCAATCGACGCCCTACACCAACACCACGCCTTACAGCCCAGGATGACCCCCACCCTTCACCTCTGGACATTGAGCCTCACTATATGCTGCGGGCGAGACGACCTTGATTGACTAGCACATTGTAGCAGCACACATCTCTGCATTGACACGGCGGAACCGCTGTACTATGACGGCCAGCACAACTTTGCATCATCGATGCCTCACTTTCCACACTTGACACGAACATCTATCTGAATCGTACGCAGAGATCAACACACTAACCAATACCTACGACGTACTGCTAGCTCCACAGCAAAGCATGGACGCATGTAGCCTCGCTGTCCTCTCATCAGCGCACGCGTCTCTTCAGCAACGCCATCACCAAAGCACAGAACCATTCCTCCAAACATCGTTTCAACCCTGCTCGCATCTGATTGAGCCTCAACACTTTCCAAGCATAGCTCCCGCGCGCGAGGTAGGGCGGGAGGTTCATGTGGGACCTGCGGAAGTAGAGCGACAGCCGCAACGGAACCTCTCACCCAGTCGATCTAGACATTAAACTGAGGCTCCACATCCTTCAGGTACCACTTTGATTCCATGCACATGAATGGCTTCCCCAGGCTTGATGTTTTGGATATGTCAATGCTTTAACCGCTGGCGCACTGATGCGCGCCAGCTCGGACATTTTCTGAAGATGGCGCTTCGCAATGCTGATTGGCCGGTTCAGCGACTACTCGAGATGCCATGAAACCACTGTGGTCCAGACACACGATGAGCAAGAATAGCAGCGATTTCGACCATACCCTTCTTGATGTGTTGTTGAGATGGCATACAACTCCCAGTTGTATAAGATGAGCTGGACGCAGCGTTGTAGTAACATTATCAAACACATCATCAACCAGCTCATCACAACTCACTTCCCTTGTTCGTCTTTTTTTCCTCCTGTTTCCTTATTTCCTTGTTTCCTATCTGGGTCTCATTCATTTCACGCTTCTTCCTACTACGACTCTCTCTCTCTCTCTCTCTCTCTCTTCTGCTGTGCAGACCGCTATCTCGTTCCTTGCTGCCTAACTCGCTTCGTCCGTCCACTTTGAACTCAATTCGATCCTTAGCCTCACCCAACTCTACAACATCCAACTTCGATCCGCCAACATGCCTGTCCCAAGCTACAACGCCATGCCTTTGAGCAAGATGTTCCTCGGCGCCCGCGTCCTCCAGGCAATCTGCATGATCCTCATCATTGGCATCTGCTCCAACTTCATCCAGATGATCGTCACAACCGGTGTTGAGCCACCCAAGGAGTTTGTTGGCACGCTCAGCGTGGTACGTACACATTTCCTTCCTCACTTACCTCCACAAATCTAACAAGCGTTTTCCAGACATGTATCGCAGCCCTCTACATTATGGTCAGTGTAGGCTATTACTGGTCGCAAGCCAACCTCGGCCTGCTCGTCATGACCGGCATCGACTCCCTCCTCCTAATCGCCTTCATTGTCTGCGCCGTTACTCTCGGCAAACCAATGTCCTTCCTCAACTGCTACGTTATCGGCAAGTCTTCCGCAGAAGTTGATACCATGTACGCCAACGCCTTTGTTACTGCGACGGTTGACAACCTCAACAAGTCTACGAGCAGCCTAGGCCATTGGGCGGGTGTTACACGCAGCAACTGCTTCCAGGCTAAGACTGTTTGGGGAATGGCTATCGCGCTTTGGTAAGTTCTGACTGCGTTTGTCATGGTTAGCCAACTACTAACATAGCCCAGCGTCCTCTTCACCGTTTCTTGTGCTCTTCTGCCCACCCTCTGGTACAAGAACAACATGAAGAAGCCTGCCAAGACTGTCGAGGAGGCTTAAGTACGAGGATTCACGGTTGTCTTCCAGAACAACGAGCGAATACGACGACTCAGCAACAAAAAAGGAATGGCCTGCCAAGAGCGCTCTCTGCCGGTTCTTCCCCCCCCCCCCCCTACCATTACCATTACAAAACTTATGTCTTTCCTTTATCTGTTCAAAAGCGCAAAAATAGTCTGCATTGCGAAGGTGTTTGGAGTTTTCTATCGCCGTTTTTGTTCTTCTTCTTCTCCAGACATTGAATGTCGATAATCCTAATGGATAGTCTTTTGGGCCTAGTCGCCCTATATCAAAAAAAGGGTCCATAAAACCTATTCATCGTGCGCTGTGCTAGCCTTCTGGATTATTTTAGTTGTTTCCGGTGATGATTCCGGATCAAACACATCACGACTGTTCTAGGGTATAAACGCCATGCAACGAGATGCTCCTTACCCTACCACATTGCTCACTCCTATAGGCCTAGACTCTACAACACTAGCCCATTTTAGGCTGCACTCTTCAACCACGACTATCGTATACAGCAGCCCACGACGTTAACACGGAATCAATCGCAATCACCGGAACATCTCGACGAAGCACACCTCACATCATGTACACCAGATACTACAAAGTCTGCAGCAACGCCGCGTCGATTGAAGTAGTTTAAGAGACTACACCATACTAGAATCCTACACAAGCACATGACAATTCATCGCGCGTGAAGATGACACGACACGATACGACCCACGGAAAAGCGTCCAACCCCCAGATCCATCTGTGCAACCTCCGCAACGCCCAAGCCGGAATCTGACAGACGGAAAAGCCTGGCGACGTTTGCGACACAGTGAGATCCAGGACCTCCTTTGGCTTCTCGAGATAATCAATCATAAGCTGCGAGCAATGCCTCGTATGCGTCAACGTCCTCACATGCAGATCGAGGTACCTTTGATCCTCCTGGTATCCGCGATACAGCCGGCGCCACATGAGCGCGCAGTGCACCATATGCTCACGGATCTCCGTAACGTAGGTATTGGGTGCAACCACGTCGCCCATTTCGTCTTCGCTGAGGAGGCGCTTGGCTTTACGTGTTTCGTAGGCTTGCCATTTGGCCAGGCGCTTGAAGTCGGCGAGGTTCTTGTGGTCGATGCAGGGATTTGGCACCCAGATGTTGGAGAAGACGTCGTAGGTGCAGTTGTTTGCTCGTGCGGTGGTGGAGTTTGTGCCGCAGTCGAGTGTTTTTAGGCGGGAGGTGGTTGTGGGGGGATGGGGCGGATGAGGTAGCCGAGGAGGGTTGTGGTTGCTATCGCGAGCAGGAATGTAAGAGCGTGCAGGGTGATGCTCCGTTTCAGGCCTCTTCACTTGTATGATGGGGACTTCGAGTTGTGCGGTTCTAGGAGTAATCTCTCATCGTGTGAGCTGTCCTGCGAGCTGCCCGTCTGCTAGTCGTCGTGGTATGGTTCGTTTGGAGACATAATGTCGAATCAAATCCTATTTAACAATCAGCTAGTCTAATCTCGAGAATCCAATTGAAGATGGAACGGGTCACCGTAGGACTTGTGTGATTCAGAGCAGACTGTTGGATGTTTTGACTGGCCACCAGAGTCGCGAGCGTGAGTGAGATGGGCCTTTGACAACAGTATTGCACGTACTGAAGTGATGCAGTCAAGAAAACATGAGAGCCTCAGGATCGTTTCCACACTGTAGTGTGAAATCTGCATTGAATACACGATTACTAGCTGGTCCACCACTCATCCTCATCCAACAGCCAAAAGATGGAAATTACAGTCAGCATGAGTAAGCCGTTTGGTCGTGCTCAGATGCACTGTTCCACGAAGACCGTATCATGACCAGATTCTGACTAGATGCTATTTATCAACAGGTAGACACGGAATCATGTCTGAGTATTGACCTGGATGTCGAGCTGCGCTTGCATCGTTGTCTTAGCAGCTGCTAGCTAGTTGATGCTACTCACAAACATATCATTCACCCATGGAACTCGCGACGCAAATCTACATCTTACAGTACGAATGTGGCCAAGCTTCATATAGGATTGGTTAGAGAGGTCGTTTCTCGTATGAAGTAGGAAATGCGATGCCTCTTGTGGTTGTTGCCTCTTCGCGATACGCACGCTGCCGAGCGCCCGCTTGGGACGGTACCCAACGCCGGCCGCCCCTCTTCGTACATCGACCAGTCTCGATTCATTAACACACAAATAAATCTCAATACGTATGGCTAAAGGATATGTGGACATACGGATTAACCATGCAAAGCGTGTAGTGTGATATCAGCGGTAGAAGCCATAAGTCACAAGAGTGTGGAAGATTTTAGCCCTATCACAACATGCTAGCAAGTCACCGCCCCATCTTATCAGTTGAGCTTCTTCTATCTCTGCCAAGACGAACCTGACTCGGAATTTCCGCTTTTTCTGTCAGCTGTCGGTGGCTCAAGCCAGGTGAATCTAGCATCTACTTTGTGTTCCAGCTGTCGGGTACTCGTCCGCAAAGTGCCGCAAACCACGCGCAACGTTGCAACCACTTTTGTTGGGAAATTTCCTAAAGATTATCCACATGAGCATTGTCAGTGTAAGAGCCTAGCTCTAGACCACTAGACTAACACACCTCCAAAAGAGTAGTGATAAATAAGATAGTTAT
Organism: Alternaria brassicae; assembly: GCA_004936725.1. Lineage (NCBI taxonomy): Eukaryota > Fungi > Ascomycota > Dothideomycetes > Pleosporales > Pleosporaceae > Alternaria > Alternaria brassicae. Next base: position 184,814 of record CM016505.1, on the reverse strand, counting down.
TTCTTGTCTGGAATAGTATATATAGGTATAGTAATACTTCTTTGTACTAGTTGTTTGTCTCACTACAAACCTAGTGAAAGCAAGTCCTTACAGTCAGACTCAGCGTACCGAACGTAAACACCAAATACCACTACTATGGTTGACATGATGCTGACCTAATGGTGATATACCGTTCAAAACTCACCGATTGAATGAGCGCAGAGGGTTCTGCATCGAACTCGTCAGCCCAGGACGAAATTAAACAAAAGTCTGGCTAGCACTCAAAACAATCTTCTCGCAGTGCCCGATACCGGGTGATCGGCCAGTTTGAACTCCTCTACTGGAGAATTCCGAACAGTCTTTCTCCCAAGATCGTCTTCTACAAGTCTAACTACGACAATATCGAGCTCGTCATCATTTCGTCCACCAGACACCGTCAGCCAGTCTATCGAGCAAGCACGTGTGGTACTAGCCGCGTCTTCGAGCAACAGTTTTATGGCGTGGCCATAGTCAAAATAAATAGCTAGTTCAATGGCCGAAAAGCTATCCGCGCCTTTTGTATCGATATAAATGCTGGAAGTGAGCGAGAGTTGTATGATTTTCGGGTTTTGGGTCATCACACAGATATGTATAGCAGTATTGTAACGAAAACCCCTCATATCTGGTCCAGCAACTCGAAGCAGAGCACTAACTAATGCTTGTTGCCCCCTGTTCAGTAGTGTTGTGAAAGTTGTTAGATTCAAACGACTTGAAAGTTTTACGGTTTTATTTCTCTCAAACTCAACGGCACATCGCAGCGGAGTCAGCCCCTTTGCATCTACCTTAGCTGGCGATTGCTTTTCCTCAAGTAAAATAGCCAGAGAAAAAGTTAGCCCTACTTGCGCTGCAAGATGTAAGCCATTTCCAGGAGGATCAAATATCTGACTACAGCCCGATTGCAGTGGCTTCTGATTTGATACTGACATGATACACGGCTTGCTGAAGCTGTCTGGTTGTCATCCATCAAGAACGAGCGGACGACCACCGCTGGTATAACCCGCAAGTTCGGGAGATGATCGGACAACTGCCGGGCTGTGTATTCGTACAAAGTGTAGTTTTGCAATCTCGACTCGAACTCGACATCCGTTAGGCAAGAACCTTTACTGAAATCATTCAAGATGAGATATCCTAAGCAAGGCCTTGCAACTATGCCTCTAGCATCTGGACACTAGGCAACCAAAGTTCTCAGGAGATAATCTGAAGCCGGACGGTGTACGATAAAGCAATTATTGGCTATTCTGTAGGTCACAATGTTGAAGTCCTGGCACAGTTCCACGAAGTGCTCGAAATCAGGCAAATGATCCGGATCCGGTTGGGAGGCGTCAATCAAAATGACGGCACATCATCAACTTTGGCGACTGAGGCTGAGGTGGGTAAAGCGCGAAGTAGCGCAAGACGAATGTTGCTTCAAAGAACGCTAGTAGGATTCATCTGCAGGCAGAGTGACAGTAAAAGCACACGTGTTGTATAGGAGAGGGGGGAATGGAGAGAGTTCAGACTGCGACGTCGTTTGGCATTCAAGTAGGTAAGATGATGTGCAAGGCAGCTGCAATGTCGACCCTGGACAGCCTCAATCACTCATCTGCAAGTGGCGCTCAACAACACCATAGCAGTGATAACGGTGGCTGGGGATCTCTCTTTCTTTTCAATACAGTTAGGACCGCTATAGTAGGTACTCACAGTATATCTAGTATTTTTTTTGTAGAAAATCATGCGACCAGTGCACATAACCACTCTCACCCGAAAGGGACCGCAAAACACCACCCAACGCCTTGCCATGCTACACTGACTGAGCAAAGAAGATGCTAATAGCAAGTTGAATGCGAGGAACACAACAATGAAATCATAGAGGCAAGGCTGTACAGACGATCCATGAATCCCGCATCTATAGCCTCCTTCCTCTACTCTCTTCACTAGGACTCGCCGTTCCACTCCCATTCATCGACCCATATCCATTGAGTCCTTGAATCCCACTAGCATCCGGCATGAGTGTCTCCCTCGCCTCCTCGGCCTCCTCCTCGATATTGTCCCGTTGAATCTTATGACTCTTCCGCCACACGAAAGCCACAAGCGCAAGACCAACTAGCAGGGCCAAGCTAAGCAGGATGACGTTGATAGGAACGGGGTCATTCTTGAAGGTCTTGTGTGTAGCGGCGTCGAGGGCAGATTGCGAGAAGTTGAGGACACCGGCGAGACAGATAATGAGGCCGTAAACTTTGCCGAAGGTGGCGAAGCCGAAGACTTTCGCGGAGTAGTCGCTAGAAGAGCCGTCAGTAAGGGGTATGGTTGGAGCAGGGATTTGACTTACGATACTGCAGTGTAGTATAGTGGGCGGTAGAGCACGAAGAGGATGATGTTGGCGTATGCGGCCCATGTCTCCGGGATCACACCTAGAACACCAATCGTGGTTGCGACAGTAACGAGCAGAGATAATGTGAAGGTAGTACTGGTGTTGTCCAGAAGTAGACCAATAAATGGTACAGACAAGACGCCGCCGACTGGAAGCGCAACGTCGAAGAAGTTGTTAATCTCGACCGCCTTGTTGTAATCATGGAAAAGGAACGTGTACTGCGTCCGAATCGTAGCGACAAAGTAGTTGATACGCGTCATCTGTAGCACAGTAAACAGCGTAATGAGGATGAACCAGGGAGTACGAATTTGCTGGCTGGCGGTGCGACCATGTAGTGCTCCCCAGACGCCCGAAATGTTCTTCTTGTTATCTTCCTCATGTGCCTGCTTCTGACCATCTTTTGTGCCAAGTAAAGATGTGATTTCACTGACGATGCTTTCGCGATGTGCTCGTCGCGCATCTTGTATGCTTCGAACGGTCGCTACATCTTCGATTTCGTCATCCGAGTCATGGATCACTTGCTCCTCCTCAGCGGTATCAACGAGTTCACCAACCGTCTTGTACGACACCGACGGCATGAATAGGATCTGTACTGCCAGGATAAAAGCCGGGACGATGAGATAGATGAGGAAGAAGTTCTTGATTGAGAAATTGCCGCCGGTACCTTGGTAGATGAGTCGGTACATCAGAAAAATCGCGCTCGAAGTATCGAAAGCTCCAGTCAAAAGTGCCAAAATCAGTCCAGAGTATTGCGGGAATGTGTTGCTGAGCTGGAACGACGAGATGAAGATAAATGGCCCGCCCAACGCCATAAATAGATATCCAGGGATAAAACCATCAAAAGGCAACTCCTTCGCGAATGCGAAGAGCAGTGCACCAATCGTTATAGATATCGCGCCAATTATACCGCATACGCGTGGACCGGAGCGATCGAGAATTGTACCGACGGGGAGCGCGACGACGTTCGTGGATACAGCGGCGATTGTGAACATGAGGTTAAGCCTGAGCTCCTGCTCGTAGCAGACGGGAACATTCTGATCCAACTCTTCCCTTGTACAGTAGTCTCTGTATACATGCTCATCGAGTAGCACTGGTTTTATCGCGGCGTAGCCGAAGACGACACCGGCGGCAAAGAGGCAGTAGATAACGGCGAAGAAGACCTGAACTACGCCATGTTAACTTCTGTACGCTCGTACCGTTATCCGAAACACATACGCAGTCTTTTCCACTGAGGCACTTCGAATGCGCCTATCGTTGGCTCTTCGCCAGTCTGATCCGTCCAGGTGCCGACTGGGTTGAAGCTCATCTTCCGGTGCCTAGAGTCCGGGCTCGTCTCCCTACTCCATGGCTCGTGCTCCTCAATCGATGTCACTCGTTGAGAGAGGGACATGTTGGGCAAACACTTCTTCCTCCTCTTTGAATAGAAATATATCAATATATCGTCCCAGGACTCTGACAGGTATTGTAGCGTTGGAGCTCTCCAGTTTGGTGTTCAATGATTATCCGGCGATGACGTCGCACCGATTTTTTCCAGGAACCTCGGCGCAGCAATTGGCCAACCAAACGATGACGACGAAAGCACCACGAAACTCAAGTCCGCGATCAGATATCCCGTAGCGCATAAAATGGTGGGAAGCAGGGATCTTATACACAAGCACAGCGTCGAATGGCGCAAAGCGGGGACTTGGTGGCCCGCAGCCCAGGTGCATGAAGGCGCTGACAATCCGACGCGCTGGTTCGCGCGTGATCACAAAATGCTGGGCTTTTAGGATTTCCATTACACATCTACACCACGTGTGAGCCATTTCTATGGAGGCTATGTGTTCTTACGGACGACCTGCCGTCGATCTCACGTTGATTCTTCACATTCGCCTTCGCCGCGAAGACGTGATGCTCTGCAGCTCGATGGTGAGGCTTGCTGCTTGCTACAGCCAATACTGTAGACGCGCGAGTCAGCCGCGGACAGGAAACTCTGGTAACCGTGCAGATGGTGGCATCGAGCATCACATTTTCGTCTTTGCCTCCTCCACATGTTCGCTGAACGCCGATGGACGATGGGCATCTCCGGCAGGCGCCTTCTGATGCAGCAGTATCAGAGTTTGCGAGAACAAGTACGACTACAGAATTTAATATTGGCGTGTAAGCGGTGAGGTTGAGGTTCAGACTAAGACCACTAGTACGACCTTTTCTGGAAGCAATGTTGACCGAGACGTGCGTCGTTGACCGTGGAGATATTGTTATCTTATGGAATCATTCAGTACAGCTTGAGACACTGCGTACCCGGAGACTTAGAACTGGCTACTCCGCGAAGAATGCGCACTTATTCTCGAAGGTGCTAGTAATGATCGTGAACATCTGCTCTGCATTGAGAAGAAATAGTTGTCTAAAAGCGCTTCTACAATTATTCTCTAGAATTTACGAATACGATTAACGCTAGATCGATGTGATCGTGGTTCTTTCAAAGCTACTTCAGTGTTGACGTCTTGTCGAGACTTCACCCATTGAAACATTGAGTAAGTCTCTCTACGAGGCGACTGTAGCCTTGCTAGATACGTCGTCGAATGATCCAGAATCTCTCGACTTCTGTTCCTCGTCTCCAATCACGAATGGATCGAATTCTTCACCTACCACATGCCCATAACCCTTCTTAGTGTTGGCGCGCTTCGTAAACATCAGCATACCAAACGCCAGCATCTCTAAGAGGACCACCGCTGCCCAAAGCCAACGCAAGGCACTGCTTTTTCTCCCATGTAGTAGCCCAAGGAGGACATTCAGGTTCAAAGCTATAAAGAGGGCTCGTCCAAGATAGATATGAGCAAAGGAAGATCTAGTACGCTCTCCATACTTGACGTAGTTCATGTGGTGTTTGTAGCCGAACATAATCTGAACGGGCACTGCGATAGCGATTGCAACACCGACCAGCTTGTGTATCGCCGTAAACTTTCCAATCTTCGAAGTGTTAGATAAAAATCAATACTGTCAATATCGCTGATTACATACCTGGAATACGTGTGTGCTTTTCAGAACACCAATGAGGCAGCCAACTAGCAATCCAGAGGCAGATATAGCTTGCACGATCCAATGACCGCGAAACGCCCACTTAAGTCCGCTGCGAATGAGGATGATTCCAAGACAGTTGAGAATGACCGAGAAGGACAATATCAGTCCATGCGCGTCCCACATGTTGATGGAAGTGCGAGATACTGATTTATTGGGCTTAGAAGGGTCTATAGCATAAGTCAAAGAACGATCTGTAGTGACTATAGGATATTCTTCGACCCGTTTCGTGGATATCGCCTGGGCCATATTCACGAATTTATGACCTTAGTCACAGTTAGAAGGATCCTCTCATAATTTGGGAGTGCGGTAGCTTGCCGTAATCGTTATGCATCTCTAGTTTCAAGTTGGGGTCGCTGGTCTTGGTCTGCTGGGCAGAACTGCTCGCAAACACCCATGGTTGACGTTCGCTTGTGGCGTTCAGTGGACCAATCCCGACTGTCTCGCAGGAGTAGCAGATGGCTTGTAGAATATGGAATCCGTTTTGATCGATTTCTGTGCTGTGAACGTGAACTTGTTTCTGGTTCTTGAGTGGATGTGGTGCGCTGTGCTCGGTTGTCGAGCGTAATGACAAGACAATGTCTTCACCATGTCAGTATATCGCTTTTAGAGTATGGAAAGACTGAACAACTCACCACCCTCATTTTTTCCTGGCCATAGCACAAACATCAAGGCTCGGTCCATTTTGTCTCCCACTCCAAAGGCTGCCCAGCCGCTGCGCTGGTGGAACTTGACGGAAAATGTTATGAACAGATCGTGCCCTCTTTCATACTGCGACTTGACAGTCTTCACTGCCATGCACGCATCTGAATGCAGCGCTGGCTCGATATGGCATATTTGGACTGGCTCTGACCCTCGGCAGACGTTAATCACAGCAAAGAGCGATGTGAGAAGGATATTGAGTCGTTTCATTGTTGCTTATGGTTATTGCATCAGGAAGAGGTCACAAACTGTCATTTCTCTTTTCGATAAAACGTTGGGGGGATGGAAGTGAAAGCCTGAGTCGGGTCATGGAAGCTAACTTGAAATCGTCAATTGTGGGGCTGTAGTCAGCATCTCACGAAACGGCTACGGCTGACCATACCACGACGACCTGGGCACGCACTCGATGACAATCGAGGATTAGATATCGCAAGAAAGCGACCGAATAATTTTCATGAGAAATGAGCCTTTGAACACTTACACACACCCACTCGACTTCTGGGGTTTCCTATCACTTTTCGCAATAGCTTCTTCTTTTTTGCCTAGATTTATCTCGTCCGCAGCGTAGCAGAGCGCGAATCAAATGGCTCCAGACTACTCGAACCTTATCGAGAGACCTATCGGCTAGGAAACATCTGGGTCCCTACACCCTGTCTCGACACGGACAATCCCGCCGAGTTCAAGCGCATGGCTCCCTGGCTGGCATATGATTCTGCCAACGCTGCTTGTCAACTCACAGAGGAGGAGATGTCGGAATATCTCATACCAGATGGCCATTGGACACCAGTACAGGAGCACATGATCCATTGTGCTCTGATGTGGAGAAGATTGCACGACGGGTTCGAGAAGGACGCAAGGTTGTTGGATAAGCATGTTCTTTCGATGCACCATACTGAGCATTGCAGCCAAACTTTGATGGAGCATCTTAATATGCCTACTACTTTTCTGGGTGAGATACGTACACGAAGAGAGGCCGGGTATCCTAGTTGTCAGGTTCCTGCTTGACTTGTTTAACGTGTCTGTATCTAGTCATCATCTTAGTCAGCGAGGACGTTTTGGAACGCAGCCGGCCGGTTCACACAGTTGCGAAGCGAACTTTAGAGTTGGAAAATGGAAAAAGCATAAAGCGTTGAGCAACATCAATATGAAATTGGCGTCGACTGTCGTACAGTATGAAAGTCGGTTGGCGTTGGTAGCAAGGCGCGGCCTCGGTGCGCGACAATCCAAGCGAAAATCGCAAGTACTGCTACGAGACTCGGCGAAATCCAAGCCCGTAAAGACTCGAGATATTTCGAGTGGTGGTGGAAGCATGGGTGATTAGAGTTTGGTAGTTTGGTTGTAGTCCGGATGGTAGATGCGGGGTTCAGGAGAGCATTTTTTTCCGGCGCGTTCCTGGGGCTGCTGTTCAAGGCAGGCCGTGCCCAACGCCTGCCAATTTGTTCGTTTTGTCATCACTCAACTACGAGTTCATCTCGTTTTAAGTAGTTACTTTCAGTCCAACAGGATGCATTGATAATTTGCACCATGTCAAAAAGTAGTAAGCGATGCTGCACCTTCCGCTTCACAGTACGCCAGGTCAGCGCTACCGCAGCTTGAAAGCCACTTACCTAGGTAGGTAGCCACTCCCTGCTTTCCACTGCTGGTGATGACAGTACCGTCAGCAAGGAGAGTAAAGTTACTACATGGGATGCTGATAGGTCAGTTTTGTGTCTTATACATGTGATTACTGAACCCCTGTAGTAAGCTCCTCCCCCGCCGGAGCTCTGTCACTAGCTGCAACAGGTGGAGGCTGTGAAGTCAGTTCGCATAGGGTACTGGTATACCCGTTTTCAGTGATGCAGCTCGAACCATTTCTTCAGAGGATCAAGATCTTATTCGACACACATTGGATATCAACACACATGGTGAAGCAGCGGATAACCGAGGACACGGCCTCGCAGTCATCGAAGGAGGGAAGACGCTCAATGACATCTCTCACGGCTTCTGAGGGCGAATTTACTCCCTCGACCGTCTCTATCATGGGTGCCGAAACCTTCGCAGAACCCCCCGCAGCGGAAATTCCAGAAACTATCGACTACATCACTCGTGGCCGTAACATGTGGATTTGGAGGGTAAGTCACACATGGATGTGATAACCATATTCCAGCGACTAATTTTAGACGCAGCTTACAGATTCTTTGGTCCACAATCTTCTCCCATGGCTCATCCTACCTACTCTCTCTCGGTATATCCACAACCCAGCTGTCACTCATCTGGGCGGTTGCACCACTCTGTGGTTCGATCATTCAACCTATTATGGGTATCATGAGCGATCGATCACGCATCCCATGGGGCCGGCGAAGACCGTTTATCCTTGGAGGAGTAGTCCTTACCATTCTTGCTGCCATAACATTAGCCTGGGCTGAGCCAATTTCAGCAGCAGTTTGCACACTGTTTGGAATAAGCGACGCCAATGGATGGCGGGGAACTGTCACACGGTCTGTTGCTATCCTGGCGATTGTAATTCTCAACATCTCGATCCAGCCCCTACAAATGGCTCTTCGCTCGTTAAGTGTCGATACCTGTCCGCGGGAACAACAAACTATAGCAAGCGCATGGGCAAGTCGCTTTGCCGGCGTGGGAAACGTCATTGGCTATTTTCTTGGGTCTTTATCATTACCTTGGATCGCCGGTGATTACGAGGCCATGCGTTTCCGATATATGATCTACTGGACTACCTTCGCACTCATCACCACGTCATTCATCACTTGTTACTACACCGAGGAAGAAAACCCGTTGATGTCATTGTACGAGCCGGGTCTCGAGCGCCCAATCTATCGAATCTTCCAGGACCTTACTGATAGCTTCTCACAAACTTCGAAGAGGGTACGACACGTCTATCTCGTTCAATGCTTTTCTTGGATCGGGTGGTTCGGTTTCCTGTTTTATAGTTCGAGATTCATCGGACAGCTCTACGTCGATGAACGAGCAAGAGATAATGTCAGAATAAGCTCATCTGTCAAGGATTACGGAATGAGGCTAGGAGTCAAGGCGAATTTGATTTTCGCCACTGTGGCTCTAGCAACGAACATTGCGCTGCTGAGACTTTCAGAATTGTTAAGATTGATGATTGCAGGAGCTGATATCCACGACGAAAAGAATCGAATCTCTTCTTCCGTACTCAGTATCATATGGAGCTTCGGTCAGATGGTTTATGCGATGAGCGTTCTATACACGACTATGGTGTCTTCAAGCACGGCAGGAACGTTCATCATCGCTATCGCAGGTGTCTCATGGAATATAACTCAATGGGTACTATTCGCCATAATTGGAGAGGAGACAGCAAGGCATTGTGTTGACGAAGACTCTGCTAAAAGAGAGGATGATAGTGCATGGAGTGTGGTACAAGGAGGCAAAGTCATCGGTCTGCACAACGCTGCCATATCCTTACCGCAAATCGTCGCGGCTCTAATCAGTACTGCGATCTTTGGGGTTGCGCAAAAGCTACATCATGATAATGCCATAGTGTGGGTGCTAGGTTGGACTGCGATCCCTGGAGCAGCAGCTGCTTGGCTTGCCTTCAGAATGTAGGCAAATCAGCAAACTGAAACCAAGGTCAACGCAGGCAATGCAACACGTGGCACATTCTCAATCGCAAAATCTCAATTTCGGTTCGGGTTATGACTTGAATTCCATGTCCGCTCCAGCTCTTACCAACATATCCACAATATCCACGTGACCGTGCTCTACCGCTACATGCAACGGCGTCTCTCCGGCCACATTGATGGCATTGACATTCACACAATGCGACAATGCGAATGATATCAAGGACGCGTGACCCGCCTGCGCAGCGAGGTGTAGAATATTATTCCCGTAATCATCTGCAATGTAGACGTCTGCCCCATTCTCGACGAGAAGCTCTGCAATATTAGCACGGCCTTTTACCACAGCTTTCTGCAAAGCATTGAGGCTCGAAGAAATGATGAAATGTGGGGAGGACGTAGACGCCGATGATGAAACCATCGAACTACCCTATTCGAAATCCTGTTAGCGATCAAGCATATACAAAGTTATAGCAAAGGAGAGCGTGGTGGACATACAAACAAGATGATATCGTTTTCTAGATTTGGAAGTGGTGTTGTCAGATCGAGCACGTTAGTACTCTTGTTTTTTTGATGCGCGGTAATGTTGCTGTTTTCTCGATTCGACATTGACGACATGTTTCCCGTTTCTTTTGTACTCCCGAACAGGAAAGTTCGTCCAGAAGATCCATCCTGGGATACCGCTGCTGGAACGTTGATAGCTTCCATACTAGGCAATAGCGTATCCTGAACCACGGGGCTGAGTGAATCTCGACGTGTCTGCTTGGATTGTGTCAAATCTTTAGGTGGCGTTCGACTAGACTGCTGCATTTCCTTAGGTATCTTTGGAGGGCTACCTAAGGCGCCCCGACTGAACACTTCAAGTTGCTCTAGGCGACGTTTGATATTACGGCCTGTGAAGTTAGTCATAAGCGGAGTTTACATGGAGTTGATCACCCACGATAGTTGCGCTGTGCGATCCGATTTTGTACTCTTCGTCGCTCATTGGCATCGGTCAACTTTCTCCAGTCCTCGTCTTCTTCTTGTGGTGACATGGTGGTTCCTTGGATCTCTTTTGGTGACATTGAGTTCCGGTGATATTGAGTTTGGCGGCTCATGCAAATGAGACGGCAGCTAATCAAAATTATGCATCTCACATCATAATGTCAGTTGTGGGGTTTAGATCCAGCAGGTATGTCCGTCATGGTACGGCCGGATGCTCTGTGCGCGATCCGATCCGAATCATATTCTCGATGGTAAAGACACAATGAGCTTACCGAAACATACAATAAAGTTTTCGTGCTAACCTTTATGGAGATTGTTTCGGTCTCGTGTAATGCCAGGTGCGGACCACCTAGGCATACGTAGCAGTCGTAGTACGGTTCAACTTCTCGGGCCGACGCATACCTGACGAACTCGTATCCGGAACTTTGGCCGCGCGGTCCACATGCCTGAACCATTTCAAAACACCTAACGTACACTATCAGGTCGCAATGGTCACCGCGTATATAACTAGGTACATAGTGCACCGCATGATTAGATCAGCTTGCGAACCGAGAAACATGGCTGAGTAAGATGCGTCAGCCTCTGAGTATACCTGCAATATCACTACCAAGGTAACTCGTTCAAGAGGCGATTGAGATAAATCGGCCCATAATAAGTACCGGTTACCTGACAAAATAAACCACACTTGACGTTGTAATTTAGCTCATCGTTACCACTGGAGCATTTTGGGCACATACTGCGATGCCGGCATTCTCCGATTTATCGAAACCTTATGATGACGACTATCACCAAAAACCACTGCCAAAGGACTTGGATGAGCAAGATACATTACTCCAAGAAAGATCTTCGGGCTCACTGCGGCCAGAACCCCACCGGGTATTGCGCACGTCAACCTAGTGGCTGTGGTTCTCTCTTGTCACAATCGTCATAGGATCGCTCGCATGGCTGGGTATATCTGCGACACAGCGAACCGACAAAGCACCGAAACCTTCAAAGTCGTATACGGATTGCGGTAGCAACTACCCAACAGCCATCGCAGCCGGATGTATATACGATATAGTTGCTCCCCAATGAACGCCGCCAGAATGCTACAATGAAACCTTGTCCAAAGAATATGCCGCAAAGATCCGGAGACCGATGTTTTTCCGCTGGGAGAATCTCACAGGGGGGCCGATATCAGAAGATCCAATAGAACTTTCAAACCACGACAGCGTCTGGACATTCGACAAATACCACAAAATACACTGTGTATATATCCTTGACCTTGCAGCATTAGCAGCGTCGGTGGCTTCTTCTGGGCATCAAGATGTTTTTTTGAACCACGTCGCGGCGAATGCCAAACATACAAAGCACTGTACTGATCTGCTCTCAGATAAGATTAGCTTTCTGGGGGAAACGGAGATCCATTTTCCTGGCTCTGCACTTCGATGTAAAGGGCTACATTTATAGTGCATCGATGGATACGTATCTAATAGATGTCTCCTACATGCAGCATCTCCAAAGTAGTGTATAGAATGGTGGAATACCAATAAAACGGTATGCACTTAGATTGAATTTGATGGAAGCGGCTAAACAATGTGATCACGTCTAGACTCTCATCGAGCGTGGAACCTGGGCTCTCGTGATCTTGCTGGCACGTTGGTGGCCGCGATGAATTCCTAGTGGTAGATGCTCGTAAGACCAAGAAGTACGCATGCACGGTATGTATGGTCGAGTCTCACTTCATGCGGGACATCTGGACATGCAGAAGATCATTTCTGCTACATGTTCCCCATTTTTAATCAATCGTCGGTCTTGCCCTGGGAGGTGTTGATATCGAGAGTCCGACCTCAGATAAACCTGGTTACTTCATGTGACGATTAGACCGAGGATGACCCGTAACTGATGAGCCACACAGCTCTCCAGCAATTCATACGCTCTACCGGATACGAGGGGATTGTCGATCGCGGACTATATCGAGCGTCGCTGCACCGTGTCGGCATTTGTATGATCGTCTACCAATTGGAGAACTAATACCCTAGTATATAGCTCTGTGATTAGCTGTAATCCCTTCTTGTAGAGCTGTTGATCGGAAGTAAACTAGTCTTGCTACTCATTACTCCATCTCTCTTCTATATTATGTTAGCTTAGAATCCCTACTAGAGCCACGTTGTTATCGACAGGCGATTATACTTTGTACGAATGCCGTCATGGTGTACTTGGGTGGATAACCAACGGTCGGACCGATGCTGGCTTTCGCTGACGCACGTTCGTACTGTATGTACTATGTATGTATTTGCCAATATCGTGGCGGTGAGGACAAGCCCGTTGGGCAGTCTTGACATGCGCCTGCAGATTGCAGATCTTCACGATGCCGAGAAACTGTACCGTGTAGACCCATGTGAATATCACGTTGTGAATCGGTTTATGATCACTAAAGGACTGAAGCGTCTCAGGGTCATGTAGCTCTACACAAATTCCATCCCAAGATGTCCGATGTTCGATTTTCGACCCGAGAATGGGGAGTGTCATTACCAGCCGTTCTCTTGAAATTTCACAAACTTAATACATACAAGATTATGTAAAGACAGACAGTAGCCTGACGAAGATATCCTTAATGTAAGGAAAGAGATCATCAACGGGGACCAAGTCACACTCGCCACTATGCAGTAAGATATTGAATTCCTGCTGCCACAGATCTGCGCTTCGGACCGAAGCGCTATGCACCTGCCCATTGCTAAGTCTCACTTTGTACAGCCTGCACTGACAGCGCAGGGCTATACTTACACCTGATTGAGCCGAATCACACGATTTCCCGCCTGTCTTCGTATGAGCCTCTACTAAGCAACCGCTTACTACGCACCAGTCATCGAGATACATCGGCTCACTCAATGTCCCACTCTTACATTTCTTTCAAAAGCTTAAAACTGAACTAACCTCTTACTATCTAATCTTTATGGTAGGCTATATAAGGTTTAGGGTGGGCTGAGATATTTTTGCTATATCTTAGCAATTATATCCTGAGTATGTGTAGTAAGACTCCTACATAGACCCTGCCTGAGTCATCATACGAGCAGCTTTCGAATTATTTCAGGCTTAACGTATGTCGAACTGGCATTGAGCTCCATCAGTGAGCAGTTCAAGGATACTTGAGGTTCTATTCAACGCGATAGCCTATCTGGTGTGCTGAGATTAAAAGAATCGACAAATCGGTCGAGACGATGGAGTCCTTCTTGACGAAGCTTTCACAGCACGACATGGGCAAAGAATATATGCACATACCCAACCCAGAATCTGGCACATCGACGGACCTTGACAGCAATAAGAGACGGAGACGCCTATAGACAATTTCCATTGCACTATCTTTCGTCGCCGTTCTGATACTTTTTCTCTCGGTATCCTTCTCCCACTTCTCCACAAGTACACGAAGTAGCGCATTCAACCACATCAGGCTGCCAGTCCAGCATGACGACAAGGCCACGTTCATAGTCTGTCCCAAGGATCCTTCCACAGCGCGAAAATCGGGTTGTTCCTTTGACCTCCTGGCTAACGGCTGAGTCCCCGACCCGTGCTTCGACGCAACTATGCACCACGACTTCGTCGACGGCAAGGATTTTGAATTCTTTGAGGACCAAAGTGGCGAACATCGAGTGCACCAAGCCACGGTGATGGAGGGGGATAATAGCAGATACCCACATGGGCTCTGGGTAACGTTCGAAGAACATCTCAGTCACTGTCGTTACCTGGTCAACGGGTTCATCAGGGCCGTGTCGCGTCCCCATGAAGCCTTCCTCGACGTTTATCTGAACAGGGATCATATGATGCACTGTTATGGAGTTCTAGGAGAAAAAAGAGCTTCGAATCATATTGAGACGCATGTCAAGACTTTCTTCCAATCGCGGAAATGTTACCTTCGGGATTAAACGCAAAGAAGTCATCAAGCAAGACAGATTGCAAGCTCGCCGCAGGCGAAGGAGAAGTTGCCAGACAGGCCAAATCAAGCCAGTTTCTCTTATCTTGTCAATCAAGCCAAGCTCAAGCCGTGAGTTCAGCTCGATAGCTTGGACATAAAAACCTTGATATATGTATATATATGAACCTCAAGATACATCTATAGATGTCAAGATGTTAGGCCGGGCTGATGATATATATTATTCTGCACTATAATTAGTAGTTGCATAGTGTAGTGATGCAGGACTGCGTTTTGACATCATAATCAGTGAACTGCTGATTATAGTGCAGAGTAGTATGTATTGTGATGGTCGCTTGTCGATACTGTGAGATTCCAAGTTGTTGTATGCGTTCAATGTTATACTCAGAACCTTCTTGTATGGCTGCAACGTTGCTGCGATAGACTCACACGCTTCAATATCTCGACACAACATGACACAATACGACTGCAACCCTGTATTGAGTCAAGTTGCTTGCTCGAGTAGCTAATCGACTTCGCTGAAGTCGACCCACATTCATTGTACAAAAAAAGTAGCTAAGACACCTTGTTGCTCATACAGGACACGCATGTGCTGCAACAGACGACTTCGTTCATGACTGTTATCCAAAACATAGGGTGAGTGGTAAGTAGTCAAACTCGCACAACCAAACACTCTTTCATCTTGAGCTAACTTCAAGTCATCAATGCCATACATAACAGTAGATCGTGTAGTCGTAGCGGCGTCAACGTCACATTTGGCCGAATGTCAACAACACGCTGCGGCGTGGTGACAGTGCGGCAGCCTGCGCTGGTTTCGCACTGCACTCCCCACTTCTTCGGCTGCTCGTCTCTCTCAAGGTAGAACCAGTCTGCTAATAATTAGCAGAGTGGCGTTGGTTAATTTGCTATGGAAACGTCGTTCCCCCAACATGATTGTCCGTGCAACAAAGTCTGAAGACGAGAAGTCGTATGCTGCAAGAATACATTACAACGGTGATAAATCACACCAAATTAATGGTAGCTAGCATCACCGGTTAACTCAGCGAAGTAAAGCTGATCTCGATTGGCGCTTGGCATTGTTCTACTCTCTCAGCAACTACTGGACCATACCAAACTCTACCGCTCTTAAGCTGATTCCAAGAACATCAGTTATGCCTCCATCCTCGACGAAGGCTGACGAATCTACTTCCACGTACTAGCTACAGTGACTGCGCTCGAACAACCCTTTGGCACAGTATATACACGATTGGCACCCGACTCGTACGTCACAGTACCACTGCTTTCAACCTTGATAAACTTGTATTCAAAGCTGGTGTCGGCTGGTATGTTGATCTTCATCGACCAAAGTGGGTTCGCAGAGGTATACTTGCTCGCGGAGAGCGCAGGCGCAGACGCTGTGTTCCAGCTGCCGAGCTGAGCAATTGACCCAACGATCTTGACTGTCTGACCGACAACAGTCGTGGTCTTGGAGTCGAACGTCACAGCTACAGTAGCAACTGGGGTCGCGCAGCCACTGGGTATCGCCGTCGAAGTTGGTTTTGTTGTGGTCGTCGGGGCTTTGCTCGAAGTGGGTGGGATGGAGCCACCTGAGCCGCTGCCAGTGATCTTGATGTCCGCACAAGTCAAGTAGATTTGTGGAGTCTGGAATGCGTTCCACTTGAGCGACAGCAGCGTATGGTTGCTAGTGTAGTTTGGGATCTTGATCTTGGAGCTGACGGTGTAACCGCCTGCGATGCTGGAATAGCACGAGTTGAGAGGTGCATTATCCACACTTCTACACCTGGTGCCGTCATTGAAGCCACCGCCTTGTTGAAATTAGTCTTGTTTAATGATTCAAAAAAATTAGAGATGCGCTTACATGTGAACCAGTCGTTCCTCCAGCAAGCTTGACCTGGTTGACAGTCGGAGTTGTAACCACATGTCTGGCCAGGAACATCCGTGCATTTCAGCTCACCAGCCTCGAAGCAATCTTCAGCTGCCTGCTTCTCTGCCTCCGTGGGAAGGTACCCAGGGGTTAGGAGCTTGTCCACAATGGCTTGATTCTGGCAGATACGGTAGCTGAACATGCCGCCGTGGTCACCATTGGCATCGAGGCACCACTGTACATCTACCACATCACCACCCTTATAAGTGATGACTGGTTGCGAGCCCCAGCGAGGACCAGGCTGGTTGTAATCGACAGATACACGAGCATTGTATCCGCAAGGGCCTGAGCGACCAACCTTTGCGACGTCGAGGTCTGGCCACGCTGTGACGGGTTCGAGGATAGTACACTCTGGGCAAGTGTCTGCGCCCGCCTGGAAGATGTTAGTGACTGCATGCAGATACATCCTTTCTCATCACACTCACTTGAGCATTCAAGCCAGTCCGGCTCATGGGAGAAGAGAGGTAGCCATGCGCATTCGCGCTTGCCACAAGAGCGAGAAGAGACGCTATCTTAGAGAACATATTGGAAGGGTATGCTGCCTCGGAAGTTCTGTGAAACGAAAGGAGCTGTAATAGAACACTACCAGAGCGATTGAATGGCCTGACAAAGGGCATAAAGACGCATCTCTTTGCTGGTTATATACAACATCGTCCTTGACCATGGTGTGTCTGGCAATGCTGATGCCCTCTTAGAACACGGCGATCTTCCGTCCTCGCTTCCAGGTAGTCTGCCACATCCTTCATGCTTGTATGGGTTCGACATGCTTTCATTGGATCCAAGTCGGCATATAGATATCCAAGAGCACTCGGCTGACCAGATCAATTTTGCCTGAGAGTCGATAGTCACACATCATCGATTACTCCCACGAGTCTCGCGAGCCGCATAGTATTAGCATGTCCGGCTGGAACCCATGCATCATACCCCAGATTCGTGGAAATTTCGTCCGCGAGGTGTACCAACCCGCTAAAGGCTCCAGGTGCCGGAGCGCGAACATCTCATAAGCCAGCCGTGACCGAACAATGTACAGCATCGCGGCCACTTGCCGCATCCACCATAGTCCTCGCAATGGCCAACTCCGCTATTGGCTCGCTGTCGGGATAGTTTTAAACGTGCTAGCCTGTTCGGGTAGCTACAATGACTAGCGGTAAAAATTGATCATGGGGACTTGTAGAGTACTGCCTGGACTGTACCTTCACGTCGAAAAGCACGTTGCTATACCCCACAAAGCGGACAAGTTATTTTTGTGTGATGACACTACCTACGAGGTGTGAGAAATGTCCATTTCACTAGACCTAACATAGCTCAGTAATCTGTGCGATGGGTCAAGCCGCAGGAATAAATTTGGAAGATACTTCGCTAGGAACGTTCCTAAATTACACCACCTCGTACGCCTGCTCTCTATACTCAGCGTCTATATTCAACTCGGATACAATATATGCATCTCGAATTCCGCGAACCTTGCAGTGGGCTTGATGATCTTCCAACTGCTTCACCTTCATCTCGATTTTTTCAGCTCCAAGATTGAACCAGAATCTGCTAGACTCCTATGAACCTTGCATCCGGGCGGATAGTAATGTCACAGGCACATGGACTGCTTTCTCCTTCTCTTTCTTATCCATTGTTATCAGAAACTATTCCACATACGACCCAAGCCTTGACATGGGCATTCCAAAGTCGAAGCTGCGGTCAATCCATTGAGCTAATTGCAACAACGTCAGCCACCAGGATGCATCGTAGGCAAATTGCGCAGGCAAACAAATTCCAAAATTCGAAACCCGCTGCAGCTTTGATGTTCCGGCTCTCTTCCACTATCATGTTCGTCGGGCGAAGAATCATAACAATGGATTTTGGAAGAACTTGTTTCAGGTTTTGTGGATGGGTAGTAGTCCATAGACTGACTGTCTGAAGCGATGACGAGCAATAAAACACTTCCTCGCATCTTCGCGACTCTCCATTGCGTTCCGTTGAGTATGAAGTTGAGCCAGGTGTTGGTCGGCGATGTACAGCTCGTAGTAGGGAAGGATTTTTATAGGTAGTCCAGCCGCATGGCTTTCTCCTTGCTCGACGATGAATCCACAAATCTCTCTCTCCGCGACGTCAAGCTTCCACTTCCCGACCTCTACATCTTATCCGAATCTTCAAGAGCTAGATCGTCGAATAGCATCGTTTTTGCGTCTGGGGCTTTAGTGGCCGCTTGTGACACGTGGGACGATCGGACTAAGTAATCTAGTCAGGATATGGTGCCCTCTTAGATCCTGCAATGTGGCGGCGCAGCAGATGCCAACCACAAGTATTCATTGCGATGGGGAGTGCAACTTGAGTGGATCATGTAAACATCCAACACTGTTTTCCCTGCTAGGCCTGGTGTCTTTTGCTATCGTCTACAGACATCTTGTCGCGTATCACGATAGCTCATCAGCACTCTGTACTTGTGCCATATACTTCCGGCATTTCTTCTCAAATATCTTCAGAGTCCCAGCTTTCCTCACTCGAGGAGATGGTTTCTTCTTTTGATGGTCGTTTCGATCACGTCCTTATAGATATCCATCGTTCTGTATGCTGCCGCGCGTGTGCTTGGTTTGGGCGCCGTGTAAATTATGTTATCCTGACCCCATCGTGATGATGGCTCCGTTGTCCCTGGCTGTTCCAGATAGTCCGCAGCATAGCAAATCTGCGGATAGCCTGCGGGTAGATTGCGTCTCTTAGATTCGCTTTTTGCGTGCATACAGATGTCCACGGGCATCTTTACCATTGTTGCTAGAAATGGTAATGAGATGCGCACATGCCACGAGGTCACTGAGCAGGAGTCAGCGATGCCATGATTGGATGTCTCAAAAAGCTGCTTACAATGTATAGCGAACACTCATGATTCACGTTTCCGAAACACAATCGTGCTATATTGCATCAGTTCCTCTTTCACGTAACGGAGTGTTTGGCCATGGGTACTGAGCTGGACCCAATGCCCACATCCGCTCAGCCCTCAAATTCTGGTCTGCCACCGACATCCGTCTCATTCTCAACACCATATGCATCTTCAAAGCTCGCCAGCGTGACACCCCACATGTCGCCGCCTTTCGCAAATCGCGCCTTGCCGAGATCAAACTCATCTTCGCCGTCCCAGTTGCCATCGCCCGCCCACCGGAACGCTAGCACAGCGCCATCTTTGAGCCCTGCTCCCTTGGGACATTGCTTGATCTTGGCTGTGTCAGCTTTAGTTCTACCACTTGAACTACCACCTGCCCTTGCTTTGCCCTTGCCCTTGCCTTCCACATGTTCCTCTTCACTGAGTGTGTATTCCCATTCACCTAGTCTGAAGCCCTCGTGGGCGTCGTTGATATTTACCGGTCGACCGAGCTGCATCTCTGACGCAGATGAGGGCAGTGGTATCGATTCATCTGTGTCCGGGTTCCTGAAATCGGTTTCTTGTAGAGCGTCGTACAAGTAGGTTTTGATCGTATCAAAGGTATTTAATGGGTCGACGTGTAGGATAACGGTGGTCTTGTGAGACTTGAGACGGAGCGTCCAAGTCTGGGGTGAAGGTGTCGCCATCGTGACGCGTTGTGGATATATTGTCGGGCGGCGACTGTTGATTGTTTGGTGGCGGTGAATATCACGCCGACTACTTCCTTGATATGAGATATACGCGTACAATTGGAACTGTCGAGTGATTGTGGATGGAGGTGAAGTGTTGGAGGTATCTGGACGCGTTGTTGCTAAAGCAATGGAGGGGTTTGTGGGGATGGAGAGCGCGACCTATACCCTTGCATAGAAATCTTGGCATCATGATCTCACAGGCTCGCGCGACCTTACATACCGATTACTCCAATCGCCTCAATCCACAAAAGCTATCATAAGACTGAACCCCGGAGACTGTATTGTATCCGAATTTTATAAGACACATAGCATCATCTTTAGCGTACTGTCCCTTCTCGACGACATTGAAGCTTGAGCACCTCCGCACCACCTCCGCACCCATCGCAAACCTCACCAAACGTTCGCACAATCGCTGCGCCATCATACCACAACGCCACCTACGAATGCGCTTACAGGTATAGAACCCACAATGGCAGCCGCTTCATCCCGCCCATCTACAATGCCATCCCCAGAAATCCTCGCAACACCACCCCCACGACCAACACAACCCCTCCCATACGCCCCCCGTCTAGACATGCCTTTCGACCGCCGCCTCCTCCTAACAACGTCTCTCTCCTTCCTCTCTGGCTTCACGCTCGGCTCCCTAAATGCCGGCCACATGGCATCGCTTCGTTTCCGCGCCGAGAATGCGCACCGTCTGCCCATTTCGAATCCGGGCTGGTACCTCTACCACAAGTCGAAAAACTACTATAAATGGCGCTACGGCATTGTCGACGGTCTCAAAAAAGGGACGTATATCGCAGTCTGGTCGTCAATATTCTTCATCGTGGAAGAGAGTTTGGATATCTTCCGGGGTACGTGGAGAGCGGGACGGACGATGGAGGAGATGGAAGGGGTGGATGAATTGGACATGCGCAGGATTGATCGCGGTGTAGATGGGAGCAGGGATTTTGTGTCGAGTGGGTTGGCGGGAATGGTGACGGGTGGGTTGTGGAGTGCGTGGCATCAATTTCCTGTGAGCACAGCTGCGAGGACCATACGGATGGGGTTGCTGGTTGGATTGGGATTTGGGCTAGGGCAGGATGGGCTGACGTGGGCGAAGAAGAAGTGGAGAGTTGAACAAGGGGAGAGCTGGCTATACAAGGGTGCGAAGAATAAGATGATTGAGGAAGACGTCAGGAGTAGCTTGGAGAAGGAGTGAGGTTTCTGCCATTGAGAGCAGTATTGCAAGGACTGGTTGTTGATGTCTGGAACGGATACGATCAAAAGACGCAGGATTCGTGATACATTGGCACCACCATTATCATCCACATCGACCACCTGTGACCTAGTGGCATAGTTACTCCAACACGAAACCACTTAGAGCTTCATTGATATGCAAAACTACGTCCATGGAAGACGGTTAGTAGGTTGCCAAAAGAATTTAACAAGACGCAGAAGATGAGGGCTAGCTGGGTGGCGGATATAGTACTGAAGACCAGGCCGAGCGGTGGAGGAGTGGCAGTGGTACTTGCTACGGTGATCATTATCGCTTTCGGAAGATATCGAGTGATGAAAATATCGATGCAGAGAATAGGCATGAACGGAGACGAGCTATCCCGTAAGAGTCCGTTCCAGTACGCTTCTGCTGCGTGAAGTATTCGTTGTAAGAGACAAGTTCTATTCATTTAACACGCAGCGACTCTGTCCCTGCATTACATCGGGCCTTCTATTCTGTGTTTGGTGGGGATGCGCGAGAATGTTCAACAGTCTGGGGTCTTCGTTCCCTGCGCCTCGGTATGAAGCACATCATCGACCCTGGTGGTCGCGTGAATTCTTCCATCCGCGTAGAGCCACATCAGTTCTCAATTGCAGTAATACCCGCGCACCTCGCCATCGAGTATGTTCGCAGTCTGTGCTAGCGGGCGCAGCTCATAGTGTCCAAAGCCCAATCACCAGGGTTCTGCTACGGTCCGCACTACCTGGTACCGTACCAACGCATGCACGCCAAGACGTGACAAGCCGACAAGGATCGTTGGCTGACCTGCCAAGTGTCAGTATAGTCACGATGAGCACACGTGATGCATCCAGGCCTCGTTTTTGTGGCTGGAAAGCGGTCTTGCAATGCTTGTTTACAATAAGCCTTGAATGATGAGTGATGACCCGAACACTACTTCAACAGTCTCAAAAATATCTAGCGATGAGTACAACTACCCCACCGGGGCCAACTTTGTCGGAGGCACTATGGAAGCTGCCTCTTACCTTCGACTGCAACTGTCACGATCAGCAGGAGATAAACGCGATTCTTGCAAAGTTCAATAAATACCCTCTAAGCGTTATATCACCTGGGACGGATAGTGTCTTGCGTACTCCATCGACGGATTGTGAAGTTCCTGATGCATTCAGTCTGAACTTGCGGCTTGTGAAAGCGTTCTTGGACCGCGTTCCACTATACTACCGCGCGCTCACACTAGGGTTTAAGAACGCTAATAGATCTAGAGTATTGGGACAAACTATGGCACCTTGATGCAAGTCTGATGCCACGACTGTTAAATGAGGAGTAGAGAAGAAGAAGAAGAAGAAGAAGAAGAAGAAGAAGAAGAAGAAGAAGAAAGCACTGGCGCACTCAGAAGAGTCTCAGAATCAACAAGTCAAAGTCGATGGCAGTGATAAAGAGGGCACTGGCAGGGCGGATCCTGCCTGACTATGATGCAGACTGTAGCAGATCTTGTACCATATGGTGATATCATAGGTGATCTTCTATTACAAGAAGAGTTGAATATTTAAATGCGAATAGGTGCGAATTCGATGACTGCGCTAGAGTCTACAGTGATTTGACTGACGAATAGTGGGCTACTCGCCTAGAGCTTCTCGCTGTGTGTAACATGCGCCTCCTTGATGCTGCCATTGCGGTTGTTGATGCCTTTCCCATCGATGTCGATGTCAGCAACCTCTGCGTTGTCGCCGTCAAAGATGCGAGCAATCTCTTCAAGAGTAGGGCCGCTGGAGGAAAAGTTAGCATCGATTCACACTGGCAAGGATAAAGAGCGACATACCGAGTCTCGACGTAGAAGTAGTAAACCCAGATCAGTTCGAGAAGAACCCAGCCAGCGTAGCAGGCAAATAGCTTCCAGTTCTGCTCGTACCAGGCACCGCCTTTGGTGATGGGGATAGGGTTCACGTAGTTGTTGATTGTGAGGGCGACTTGAACAGAGATGTTCATGAGAAACACACCCTTCGCGCGGAGCTTGTAGGGCAGAATCTCGACGGTGTAGGCAACCAGGAGACCAGACCAGGCCAAAGAGTAGGCGACACTGTGCAGCCAGACAAAGACAATGTTGATGTAGCCAATGCTGAGCTTACCAGTCTTGGAGAATTGCTGACCAGTGATAGTAGCGCAAATCAAGAAGATAAGCATACTGGCGGTGCTAGGAGAAGTAAGTCAACCTGTTGAGTGATGCGGATATGCACACTTACGCAGTGAGGAAAAGTGGTCGTCTACCAACACGGTCGACTAACAAAGCGCACGATATGGAGACAAACAGAGAAAGGACCTTGTTTCCAGCGTCCAAACCCAGTTGATCAGTCTGCTTAGTGATACCGGCACCCTTGTAGATGACACCAGCATAGTAACTGACAAGGGCATTACCAGACCACTGGGAAAAGAGGCCGAGTGAGAGGATCATCATCAGCCGCTTGCGATTGCCCGCGGTTCTGATGAAGTCCAGGTATGATGAGCTTTTCTGGTGCAGGAATTCGATGCGAATGGTCTCCTTCATCTCAGCATACTCGAACATGACAGTGGAGTCGCTATCGTTGCCGTCGGCGTGGTAGTGAGACAGCATGCGGAGCGCCTCGTCGTTCCTGTCCTTGGACAATAACCAACGCGGGGACCTAGGAATCAAAGTTAACCAATCGTGAAAGATATTTGGCAATATGAGAGATACTTACTCAGGAACCCACCAAATGAATGCGAGCTGGACAATAGAGAAGATACCTTGGATGAGAGTCGGGATTCTCCAGGACCAGGTATTGGGAATGTGCTGAGTGCCAAAAGCCAGCCAACCACAGATCAGGGCTCCAAGGTTCCACAAGCAGTTGTATATGGTGGTAATCCTGGCACGATGCTGAGGATGCGCGATTTCGGTGATAAGCATAGGACAGGAGAGTTGAGCCATTGAGTTGCCGAAACCCATGAAGAAACGACCACCTTCATATTGTGGGCGGCTCATAGAGGCGGCTTGAACAGCGGCGGCAATAACCATGATGATGCAACCGATGGTGATGGGAGTTTTGCGCCCATACTTGTCGCTGAGCCAAGGTACAACAGGGAGGGAAACGATAGAACCGATCGAGTACATGGCGCTGAGACGACCCAGAGTGTCCTCAGAAGGGTAGTCCATCGTCGTTTTCCAGGAGCCAAGAAGCTGAGAAGTGTTCATGAGAGATCTTCGTATAGTCAGTGATCAGAACTTCTCTGTTTGCAAGACCCAGAACTTACCCATCGTAACCGGTTGTGGCCGAGCAGACGCAAAGAATCATGCAGTAAAAGTAGAGCTTGCGCATGTTGGGCGATTTGCTCCATGATACCGGTGGAAGCGTGGGTGCAGCTTCCTGTGCCTCGACCACTGCGGCATTGTTGGGACGTTTGAGATGGGGACTCATTGTGGGTGGTATGGACTGACTGATCCAGCGGCCGACGACGATTGCAAGGCGGAGGTGGGGTGGATACTGGGGAAGAACTGCAGCACAGGGGGAGTTCTTATATGCTAGGCAGTATATCCATGCAAGTCCATGTCCACGGGCCGCACAACAGGAGATCGCAAAAGTCGGGGTAGATATTATCATAATTAGGCTAATGTGTTTTGCCAGGTCCGATTGATGGCGACTCCTCTAATTGGGTCGACACGGTGTGCGGCTCAGCCACCAACGCTTCTAGAAGTATTAGACCGGACCTGACGCCGTGATCCCGGACCTGACCCCGGAATCCCGCCCCGGTTGAGCGACGCCAAGGCAGAATGTATGAGCTTGCACGGCTCGAGAGGGTATGAGATATGCGTGATCACTCGATATGGATGCAGAGGCTGCTAATGTAAACAGCCCAACATCAACGGGCGAAGATGATCTGGACCATACAGAAGAGTTTGAAGTAGAAGAGGGCAGCATAGTGACGACGAACAACGAAGTAGTGTTGCATGATACGAAGCTCGGGAAACAGTCTATCCTGGGTCCTGGGAACAAATGCAAGGCGTTATCTATTCTGGCGCGAAAATACCTAGGTAAGCTTATGCAGTGTCTAGTATCTCCGTTGAACGTGTAACAAGCCATTGAAGTCAGGCGTGGAAAGGCTTGGTGGAATGGCAGCTTGTCACGAGATCACAGATAGACGCCTACGCTAGTCCATACTGAGGTTGACAGCGTGATCTCCGGGATGGCGGGATGCCCGCTCCGAACACCAACACAACGATCAAATTTGATCTTGCTCAACAACTGCATACGACAAATACCAATACGACTCCTAGATATTTCTCGGTAATGAGGCTTATGGGCCTTGATTGATGCATGTAGCTACCGATACTTCTAAGATTAGCTGATAGACTGAACTAGGTCTATAGCGACGTGCAGTAGCGTGACAAGCTTTGCCGGTGCAGCACTTGATAGGTGGAACTCACCCGTTCCATATATCGAAATCGTCTGGGGGCTCCCGCTGCCATTCGCTGTTCGATTTCCCAAGTGGATAGCGGACACGGAGGGCTTCTTTGTTGCGGACGTCTATGCTTTTTCACTTTCTATGCGGCCCGTTTGTTCCTAGCAAAGAAGATCATGTCAGAAAGGCTCAGTAACAGAAATAGTGGTCAAGGAGCCTGAGACGATTTCCAACACCAGCGCAATAATCCCGTAAGTACGAGAGCAAAGCGAGCGAAGCAAAGCGCGCGTGTAAAGACAGATTGGAAAAAAATCAGGGCAAGCTATAGAATAGATTAGCCAGACAGTCTGCCTAATGTCTGTTGATATCGGGTGTGGCACAATACCGGTAAATGGTGCCATGGTCAGTCATCGAACGCCATGCAAGATCACGACTTTGGGTAATTATCCTCTGACGGTACCCTGCCAGATGGCGAAACATACAAGACAACCAACTTCCAATGTCTTGCAGCTACCTGTCTCAATTTTGTTCTCTGTACTGCTTATGACTAGAGTGTGTTACTGCGTAGCTGCGAGTAGGCCATGAACGCTCAAACGAGCTGAAAGGTCTAGGGTTTGACACCTCCACCACTATTGCGCAAGGAGAAGCGACCGTCATGACTTGCTCAGTGTATCAAGTAATCTCAAAGTGTGGGTTATCAATCATGACTGATTCACTCACTCCTTGCTGTGTTTGCGCACCATGGTGTGGCGATATTCGGAGCGACTGAAGACAACACAGGCGACACACAGTAGATCGTGTGAATGTAGCTGAAGTTGCATAATGCGCATACGACATGATAGGTAGTAGAGTGACAATGTAGTGTAAGAAAGTCGCTTGATACCCGGGCGTACTCAGACCCTTCGCATACTCCAACATATGACAAGGAGCGTCCTGACTAGTCTAGCGGTGTGCCATTGACCCATTTGTGGGGTAGCGAAACCAAGGCTGGGGAGGCGCTAAGTGTGGGCTGCTAGGAAACGAGTGCTGCGCGGAAGACATAGCTTATGGTCACAAGCTTCTAAACAAGCGCGTGTCGAATTTAGCCGTTCGCAATCAACCGCTGTTGGAAAACGGCCACCACAGCCTTACATGAGGATAGACATGTTTGATTTCGTTTCCGGTGCGGCACGCAGTTTTCACGATGCCGGTATCAATAAAGAAAGCGTGCTTGAGAAACCATGTTTATGACAGGCATCCGCGCGGACAAGACGGGCCCCCTGTTGATTAGAAAAGAGGCGTTTTGCGTCTCACGCCGGCATACCCCATTCGGTAAAACTTCAGGATCCAAGTCAAGACAAAAAGTTCGCGACAGGTCAGATCTATGGAGGAGATGCGGATGATAGCAAAAAGACAAAAACATACAACAGCGGGGATTCGCTAGTGGTCACCCACCTAACTACTAATCCGCCGGTACACTGCTTGTATATGGCTGAGCGGACGGGAAGCCTAATTCTCAGTGTCCTATGGTCGTATGTATCTGTTTGATGTTTAAACCCGTATAGATTGTCTAATCATTGATGGCTGGTTGTCAATGAGTAGCAAAGTCTAAGACGTTTGTAACCACTGAATGCCCTGCTTCCAGGGCTCTAAGGTGGTAACGACTTATGTTATAGATAGGTATAAGAGGGAGGAAGAATATGGATTAGAGGTCGTGAAGGAGGATAAGAACAGCAGGGACAGATAGAAAGACGGAGCATATGCTTCAGAAATAACAAGAGTACTCCAGTAGCCAATCAATCTTCATCTGCCGAGTGATCTGAGTATGCTAGTTTACTTGCTCCTTCTGAATCCCGCCCAGTAGCTACAGAACCTCGACTTCACAACAAAGTCAAGGTCGACGAGAATTCCTCCAAGAGAGACTGCTTAGAATGTGTTCAGAGGGGCTCCGAACATCCACCGAGGAAGCAGTTGCGCGCAAGCCTCAAAAAGGAAAAGCATACGAGCAAATCTAAAGTCGAACCTGTAGCGGTAGGTTCTCTAGACAACCATCGGCGCCGTGCGATTAAGTCCTACGACTCCAACTCTAGAATGCTGTTGCCTTTTTGCTAACAAATCTGCTTCAGTGTCGCTTGTCCGTATCCATTCACTATCCAATTCCGGAGATGCGTCGATACCCGTGTCGGGCTCAAGCTGATGCTTTGGCAGTAGCTCTTCCCAAGGCACTCCCAGCTCTAGTGTGACCAAGAATACCAGCTCCTCAAGTGCAGGATCTGGACGTCGTTCTGGCGTGAAGAGCGATTACGGAGGACTTTTCAACCCCTTCGACCCCTTGGAAATGCTTCAATATCCACAAGCCAGCCGCGTACCATCGTGAGCCACCAGACCCTCCTCAGATGTCCACGTCGAGCATCCCGCCCACGAGCTTATCCAAGAGGGATCCGCTCTTGCAATAAATCCGTTTAACAATCTTCTCGTCACCAGTAATGGAGATACTGTCCTCCGAGCGCATAATAATGGCCTTGTATATCACAAGTATGCCCGTCTGATGCCCATTTTTCATCACCAGCCACTCTTTGCATACGAAAGCCTTAGAAAAACCGTCACCTACAATTATGGTATTAGCTTGGCCTAGTTCAGCTAAGCCGGTGAACAATGTACTACACCTACTAGCTTGCATCCTCGCACGCTCGGATTCCTGAGCGCGCTGACTTGTCATCGCGAAACACACTTCTCGTGGATACTTAGTCCGCGCATGGTGTACTTGTCGGATACGCTTCCGTTTTCTCATGCCAGGGAAACACATCATGACAGCTAGGTGGCGGATTATCTCGTATTGTTGTTAAAGTCTCTTTTTCTCGGCTTCTGCTACTCATGTCTACGATGGCTCGTGGAAATACTGTGAAGCCTTGCGTTAAAGTTCTACTACTGCTTCCTTGCGTCTTCGGGAGGCACATCTGGGTGATTAACTCCTTGTCTACGAACACGACACACAGCCTCGTATTGAACATTGTACAGCGCTGTTCCTAGATGCTATTCAATCGTTCGAAAGACATCCTCGCGCGGTCGAGTGGTGTTTAGACAAGGCGAAGTAGAGCTACCGCAACGGTGGACGAATTGCTTCTACTTGGACATCTAACACGCTAGAAAGCCCTTGTGTATGCAGATGAGATAGCCGGTGTCGATCTGTATGCTCGACAGATTCAAGCAGCATATTTAACCTTTGTTACCCCTTTCCTACAAGTCCCTCCCCCAGCGTTACCAGAATTTCCATCCCTTTCTGCCACCACCCCCCTTCTTCTCCGCACTCCCAACAACATTCCCCACAACCTTCTGATCCATATCATTTAACCTATAGTTCCTGAGCGCTAACGACAACGGCACAATCGGCGCCGCACAACACAGCGCTCCAACAAGCAAATACCGCATCGTCTCCTGATACGCTCTATTGATCGCAACTCTGACCGGCGACCCCTCCGGAAACGCGGTATAATCCGCTGCAACAACGATACTCCCGTAGATAGTCTGCCAGTCCGCCGCGTTCTCCGGTGGAAGGTAACGCTGCAGATTCCGCGGTATATACGTGCTCCAGATGGCGCCGGAAATGGCTGACCCGACTGCGCCACCGACTTCGAGGATGGTGAGCCAGACGGTCGTTGCAGCGGCGACGTGCTGGTGCGAGACGCTGGCTTGCACGCCGAGTTGCACGGGGACGTTGAGGAAGCCGCCGCCGATGCCGATGGCGATTTGCGTGCCGATGAGCGTGCCGACGGAGGCGGAGGACGTGCGGTAGTGGAGCATGAGGCCCATGCCGGTCAGGTAGATGGCGGCGCCGAGGGTGACGTAGTATTTGTAGTGCGCGGTGTATTTGATGAGCAGGGAGACGGCGACGCTGGAGACGGTGGCGCTGAAGGTGAAGACGCGCGTGATGTAGCCCGATGTTACTATCGATTGGCCGAGGACGATTTGCAGGTACGAAGAGAAGTAGGGGAAGACGGACATGTAGAATGCCACTATTTGCTCGGTTCAGTATACGTGGTGGGTGTGGTGGGCTGGCGGGGCTTACTGTAGTAGAAGAAGGCAATCAGGACACCAGCGATGATTGTGCGTTCTTTGAACAGGTCCGGTGGGAAGAAGGCTTGCGGAGCGAGTTTGGTACTTGTTTCCCAGAGGGGGAACGCGACGAGGAGGACGCCGCCGATGACGAGCATGGCGATCATGCTGCTGTTGCTCCAGCCGCCGCTTGCGCTCGGGGCCAGCGTGAGCGGTAGCAGGATGAGCGATATAGCAGCTGCGAATAACAGTAAGCCGAAACCGTCGAGATCGTACCACAGATTCTTCACAACCTGCACTGTGTTGCGGCCGTGGAACGGACTGGGAACATCGAAACCTAGGCCCCTTGCTCGCCGCTGGTTCATCCACAAACTCACTGCCAACGGGATGAAGCACACAGGAAGGATAATGGCCCAGATACCGTATCCCCACCGCCAGGAGATGTCTGTGTAAATTGCCTGTCCGACCTCGGGACCCGCCCACGTCGTCCAGAGGAACGGCAAGTCGAACAAAGTCGAAAACAGCGCACGGTTAAGCAGATCCGTAGTATCAGCCACGAAAATCTGCTGGAGGACTTGCAAGCCGTTGAATCCCGCTGCCCAGAAGATTTGCGCGCCAGCAAACGTCTGCACATTATTAGACCCGGCTTGCATGATGTAGCCGAGCGTGTAGAGGAAGATGGTGATGGAGAAGGATTCCAGGCGGCCGAATACATCTGCGATTTTGCCCATGGGCGGCTTGATGACGGCAGCTACCACGCCTTGCACAACGTAGATAGTCGAGACGAGGGAGTGCTGTGAAAACGCACTCGTTGCATATGGTGTCAACGCACTAGTGACCTGAATCTCGAGAGACGTAATGTTTGCGATTAGAAGTAGCCTGAACTCGCGTTAGTATAGCCCACGCTCAATGTGCGAGCAAGACGTCGACAACAAGACATACGTGACATAGGCGATGATGAGCGACGTCTTCGTCCACGCCTTGCTCACAGCTTCAATGCGCCTCACGCCCGCCTGAGCCGAAGGATCACTCGCAGTGTGATCGTTCAGCGAGCGCTCGCGGTTGAAATCGCCATCCTTGCCCAAGTTCCCCCGCTCAGTTTCGTTGTGAAGAACACCCGTCTGGGGCATCGCCTCGTCACGCCTCCTCGCTGCGTCCATGTCGTCCAGTCCCGCAAGTTAGATGTTGGAATCGACGCGCAGATTCGCGAATACCGACATGATAGACGCGATCTACCTTTATCTGATCGACGTCGCGTCGTGCCATGCCTGATATACTATATGCAGAGTCGGCTGAGCGGCCGTGGTCCGCTATTGGTACGAAGCATCTTTGCCAAGGGCCGTGGTGGCATGGCGGATGACATGCTCACCCACGCGACTGTACCACGCATCCACGCATCCACCAAAGACATCTGCGGGGCTGTGCGGTGACATCGTGGCGTACCCGCGAACCACATGTCGGGGCCGTGTAGCGTGTGGACTAGACGATAGCTGGATCTACACCAATCTGATCTGAACTACCGTAGACGTTGAACGTGGATTGGAAGCTGCCCGGCGCGGATTGATGGTGCGTCGGGTTACCGTCCGTCAGGGCTGAACCCAGGACAAATTTTCTCTCCCGCGTTCTTGGTAGCATAGTAATTGGAGGGCAGCTGTTCGGTCGCACCGAAGCATGTATGTATTTGACGTTCGGTTTAATACTGTCACGACGCCATTACTGTTCCTGCTGTCAGCGCCGGATGAGAGGTCCGTCGTGCGACGCGGGCACGAAGCTGACTAGATGTGAAAATTGTCCTGTTTCGTTACTATCTACCTACCTTCCCATGCAGACGCTGCCAGCGCAAGGATGGGATTCGTGAAAGGAGGAGAGGGTGCTGTGTTGTACTGAATTTGGAGATGCGGGAATTGTGGTATTGGTATGCAACCGTTAGACGCGATTCCAAATATAAATACCAATTAACCTCCCTCTTCCAAAGACCAACATACAAAAAACGAGAAAGCGAAATTCCACAAAATCTCACCCATCCATCACCCAAGTACCCTTCCCCCCTCTCCTTTTCATCCTCCAGAAACGCTAACCCCCCATTTCATCTCATCTAAAAACCCACCCATGCAGCGCCAGTGCAGTAACCTCGCACAATCACAACCCCTTCCGTTCCGTCCTACCCGACCATCCATCCCGCCTCAACCTTGGCAGTATCCACATATCTGCACAGCCCCCTCCTCCCCCCTCTCCGCTCCAGCCACTCCGCGGAGCAAGCATGGCATGGCATGGCATCACTGTGGGGTGGGAGTTGTACTGTAGTTGTGTGTTTTGGATTTGTGTAGTGTCGTGTCGTGTCGTGTTGTATAAAAGAGATTGTTGTTGTTATAAATAGATAAATAAATGAATAAAAGGGTGGTGGTTGTTGGTTGTTGTTGTGTCCGGGAAAAGGAGGGTCGCGGGGGTATTGTGGATGGTTATTGCGATTGCGATTGCTGTTGTTGGCGAATAGAGGTACTGTACTGTACTGGCTCAGTAATCTCCCTGCGTGACATTCTCAACCAACGAGCGATGCGCCGCTGTTCGACATGCTTTTTCCCGTGGTGTCTGCGTCTGTATCTGCTATGACATTTCCGTCGTCTTGCAACCGGCGTTGTATTCAACTAAACACTGACTTGCACACTCGTCGTAGGCATTTGTCGGCGCAAACGTTTCCCGGAGCGTGTGTTGTTTCCTGCATTCATCTTGACACGGCGCGGCTGCTAGATACAATGCGCAGCAGTGTAGTGAGCCAACTTCCTTTGTGCAAAAAAGTACTCATTGGTTCTTGAGATAGGCGGAGCGAGGATGTAAGGGAGTGTATTAGGTCGTCGGTGGCGGAAGTGTATCTTGGGATGAGGTGGTAGAAGAAGATTGGTATGCATAGGAGGACGAAGAGTAGTGGTATGATGGACCGGTATCGAGGTGTGTAGCGGGGGGTATTTTTGCTTTGCGGTTGAATGGGCGTGTGCATTTCGCTCTGGGCAAGTTGATTCTGGTGTGTGGCTAGCTCTTTCTTGTTGTGATGTTCCAATGAACTCGATGACAAGTAGGACGCTGGAATACCCATGCGTTTCGTATATGAAAGGAGTGTATCGTCGCAGTTTTGATTCAAGTCGCAGTGTAGTTCGTCGGCCCGAAAGACTTGACAAATGGAAGGTTTGAGATGGATAAAGATGTCGTGAGATCAGTTTGGAAGTGAAATCAGGCACTACAAAAACTGACAGCGGCATGACAGCCATGCCAGGAGCATGTGACCCATATGTATGACAGAGCCGTCCACCACGGCGGTTAGTCGGCAGCCACTTCGTTGCTCGTTAAGACGGTAAGGCGGCAACGCTAGCATGCAAGTGTAGCTTCACGCCCTTTGCGTAAAAACTGGACAGCTTCGTAGTAAGCACAACCTTACAACGCTACAATGACAACGTTTTAAAGAATTTTTGCTTTATAGGAATAACTCTCTTGTAAACAAAGTATAAGTTAAGAAGTTTAAAGACAATTATAGACTTCTTACTGTTATGTGCAGCCTACATAGAGGATCGCCTACTTCTGAACCTGTCTAGTTCTTTCTGCAAAGGGCGTGGCTTGGTGATCAAACGGGGCGTACTTGAAGATTACCCCTGCACGCCTTATCCACACTATGCAAACGGTAATCGAGGCTGGCCAATCACGCCGATCGTTCGTGCGAGTGTCGTACAATTAAGCGTGGCATCGGACAAAGGCGGTCGACTGCACTGTGCAGCCGAGCGCGTCGTGTCTTGTGCAAGATGATTTCGGCAAGGATTCAGCATGGGCCCGCCGTGGGCGTAACCGAAAGTGTTCCAAGCACAGCCACGACCGTGGCAGCGGTACATATCAATCCTGGCACGGCGGAAATAATTGGCAAGGCAAGCCGATGTATGTGGGGAAGGTAGGGGGTTTTTGAGAAAGTGTGAGAGCAATGCCAAGCAAAATCTGATGCATACGAGCCTTTAGGTTGGCCAAGGCTTGTGACAATGAATAGCAAGTATCGCGCATGGCTGTTAGTAGAAGCATGACGTACGTATCGAGGAAATGAATTGAACTGAACAACATGTTCAGCATGGTTGCGTTGAGGTATATTGCGCTGTGCCAAAGAGGCATGTTGATTGTACGTTGGGTCTGAAAGGGGAGGTTTGCAACATCAGCGACCACGATGGAAGCTGCATTCGGCGCTTCCCATGTCATGGCGCAATGACAACGAACACGCGAACTCGATCAGCGGGCCAGCTGATGCCCAGATGTTGTTTTCATCTTACATTGTCTGCGGCGCAAGACCGTGGGGCATGCTTCTATCGGCGGATGGCTCGGGATAAATTTAATCCCACGAGATACTGTAATGGTCAGCTAGATACGGCTCCAAGCATTGGCAAAACTTACTACAACATGATACCAGCACCCGTAAACATGGCGGCAAATTGCATCAAAGTCTTTCTGAGCTCTAGGCTCTTATTCGGGCCAGTCTCGAGAAGCTCTGGGATGACGGCGACTGTCCCAACGTAGAGGAAAGTACCAGCGGTAAAGGGGAGTAGCATGTCGCCCCGCTGCAGACTAGTGCCCATGATACCAGCCCCAGGACCGTGGACATGTGCAGACGCAGAGTTGCCGCCCAACTCCTGGACTGCAATGCCGATGCAGGTTCCGAGAAAGGCGCCGACAGCAGTGACGAACTGCGCGCCCATGGCTGCGCGCTTGCTGAAGCCGGACTGGATGAGGAGGGCGAAGTCGCCGACCTCGTGGGGAATCTCGTGAAAGAAGACGGCGACAGTCGTAGTTGCGCCAATCGTGGGCGAGGCGTAGAAGGAGGAGCTGAGGGCCAGACCGTCGGTAATGTTGTGAGTGAAGTCTGCAATGAGGTTGAGGTAGCCACCAAGCTTGACGCTGGCATTAATCTCCTTCTCCGCCGTCTCTACGACAGAAAATGTGCCGTTTGCGCCTGGTCTCCTCGAACGCACACCCTCTTTCGAGCTGCCAACGTCGACGCCGGTGGTCTTTGAGGTATCTTCAACCGCCCCATGCGAGTGTGCATGCGAGTGATCATGGCCACCTTGGCCTCCGGTCGCGATTCGGAGTCCTTTGTCCATGGCCACGAAAGTGATGAAGCCCACCATGATAGCCACACCGAGCAAGAGGTTCTTGTTGGGTTCTACCATGACAAACTTGACCGAGTCGTGCTCCTCCTCCCCCAGGAAGATCTCCGGCAGCAGGTGGAAGAGGGTATCACCCAGCAGTCCACCCACGGCGAATGCGACCATGACAGAGAGCGACGAGGGGTCGATGTTGGGCGGACATAGTGCGAGGAGAAAGTTGGGGGGACCGGAGATGTAGAGCGTCCCAGCAGGGCATTGACTGCAGGGCTACCCGGGAAGAGAAATGCGAAGATCTGGGAGCTAAGGGACGAGGTGGTTGGGGCTGAAGATGCCTTGTGCTGGTTGAGAGCTTGCACCAGAGGACATTCCTAGTTGGGTGTCAGTACCGCCGTGAGCACGCGACATCAGGGTATCGCTCGTGGAGAATTGAACGTAGACACCATTCTTCATGCACGCGAGAATGGCATGGAAGAGGCCAAAGGAGCACCACCGAGTAAAAAAAAGTCGTACCTGCAGCTGCTCCTCAATCTCATGCGCGCGCTCAAGTGTCCTACTGGCACGCCCGTCTCGCCCTTGACAGCAGCCGCCGCCACGTTCCATCCCAGCACTCCCAGGAAGATTGCTAAGGACAGCAGAGTCCTGTTCCGACGCGTCACCATGATGACGGGTGAATTGGTTCGATAGTATACACCCTGGATATTGGTCGTGAGGGGTGCAATGCTCAGGGGCCCATCATGTAAGCTGGCCTACTGCGCCTAGCTGCAGCCCGCCTGCTATCGATAACGCTAACGGAAAGTTCGCCAAAACTTTTGGACGTCGCGACCAGCGCCTCTACAACACCAAAGACACCACCCAGATACCCCGTTGTAGCTCCTCACATAGCACAAAATGGGTCGCGAACTTCAAAAGAAGAAGAACAAGTCTTCCATCCCCCGGAAGCGCCAGAACGGCCCGTCCAAGAAGAAGATTCTGCAAAACCCAATCATAGCAAAGCACTGGTACGATATCACTGCGCGAATCTGCCCATGACAGTAGTAGAGCTGACCACGCCCGCAGGAACCAGAAAGAAACACTATCGCAAAACTACCGCCGTCTCGGCCTAACCGCGCGCCTCAACCACGCAACCGGCGGCACAGAAAAGACGATTGCGCTCCTCGGCCTCAACGACGAGAAATCCTCGCGCGCCGACGCCCCCGCAAACAGCACCGCCGACGCCCTGAACATCGTTTCCAAGGCGAAGAAGCCAGAAAACATCCCTACCGAGGAAATTGAAGTCGAGCGCGACCCCAAGACGGGCGCTATCCTCCGCGTAACAGGCACCTTTGCGTCCGAGCAGCGGGCCAACCCGCTCAACGACCCGCTCAACGACGTCGAAGACGCCAACGAGGGCGAGGAGTGGAACGGCTTCGCCATGGTGCCTGAGCGGCCGGACGAGGCGCAGAATCCGGTGATCAGGGAGCTCGAGGAGGCGGCGCTGAACGGGGCGAAGAAGGCGCCGCGAGGGCAGAGTCAGAGGGAGCAGGAGTGGGTTGGGCGGTTGGTGGAAAAGTACGGAGAGGACTATGCGAAGATGGCGAGGGATCGCAGACTCAATCCTATGCAGCAGACTGCGGCGGATATTAGGAAGAGAGTGGCCAAGTGGCAGAAGGCGCAGGGTAAGCCATGGACGGAGGTGTAGATGCTGCTGGTTAGATGTGCATGAGAGTAGGTGTTGTGGCGTTTCTGGGTGAAATTATTCGCGCTTTGTATGGTTGCAATGACGAAAAAGCAGTGCAGCCTTGATTGGACTGCGAAGGATAGTTCGAAGAAACTTGTTTTGAACGGTTGTACCTTGGCTGTACCGTGTCTTGGAGATATATAACATGTTGTACACTAATGTAGCAGAAAACAACCTCTAGATTTGACGTTTGGTAACACGCAAACTTGTTGGAAAAGAGCTACCTCGTTCGTGTCTTTCTTCATAACTGGCGTCTGGTGGCGAACTACAGTAGTCATGACTCGTGTAATACTGTGACCTGAGTCAGTGGACCCTGGAATCATCGCTCGCGGTTTCCCAGACATCACTCACCACCCATACTCCAGCATGAACTCTCGACGCATATCTCGCTTTAAAGGACTTACCACGGCACGCATACTGACTATGCGATGATTGATGGCATGCTGACCATCACTGCTTGTTTTTCGTCTGGGGGAGATGGTGAAGGCGCGGGGCTCATTCACTTGGTGTCTGACCACGCAGTGTTAAGCGAGATTTGCTGTCTCCGAAAGTAAGATCTCTTATGTTGTTACTTTCGTCGCTTTGCTAGTGCGTAATTGGTACACGCATGAGATGGCGGAATTGACATATCGCCCTCGACAGCTGGGGGATGCGTCTAATTCGGCAGCCAAGTCTCGATCTGTCGTGGTCCCGCGACGTTTACTCGGCTCAGCATCGATTAGAGGCATGGCAACTCTGAAATCTCCGTCTCTTGAGAGGAGAACATCTGAAGGAGAATTCCCAACTTTGAAACCTCCGTCTCTCGACAGGAGAACATCGTAAGGAGACTTCTCAACTCTCGAAGCCTATGCGTGTCATATGCAAGACAAGTATCGAGTCATCAACCAGAACCCTTCTAATTCATCGACCGGTGCAGCGACAAAAGAAGGGACTGGCAAGGAAGATATGAGCAAGTCTCTCGCAAGCTTGTTATCCAAGTCGCCGGGCAAAAGAGAATGTACATCTTGTACCGAGAGTTTGGACATACCGCTCTATCCCAGCCTAGCGGACTGTCACCACGCTGCAGACGTTTGCAAAGAGTGCTTCCTGCAGTGATTGGAAAATCAGATGGCAACTGCGGAGCAGGTGAGATGTCCTTCAAATGGATGCAATACAGTAATCACACACGAAGACGTACACAAGTATGCACCGCTAGATGTGTTCACTCGGTAAGTCCCTCCAGTCCACCACGCTCGTTGCATTTATCACGTCTGCTGATAAAAGGTGACAGGTTCGACGAGCTCTCAATGCGAAGACTCCTCAGTGCCGCGGAGGTTAGCAAGTCTTCAGTTGAATGTCAGGGATGTGGAGTACATATTCAGAAGACAGCAGGCTGCGACCATGTGACATGTAAGATGTTTCCCGCCTCTAGAAACGCTTTTGACAAACACTAACATAAAAAGGTCTTCCCAAAGGGTTGCAGACTCCAGTTCTGCTACGTTTGTCGAGCACCGTACGATGGCAATCAGGGGATCAGACACATTGGTAACTCAGCGCACGCCGAGGATTGTGCATACCACCCAGCAAAACTTACGGCGCACCCTGGTGCTGCCTGATCATGCTCCTGAGTACGAAGTGGTTTCTGTGTGGAAGCGGTGACTTTTCATATGATACAGCGGCTGCAAGGACACTCAGATACCAAGTGTATACATGGTTAAGCATAATATACGACAGTGTCCTATTCAGGCTGACCTGGAGGAATGCAATCTTGGTGTTTTGATGTACCTTTTCCACTCCTTCGCCACGGCCATTCCTAACGAGTCTTTCATCCATATACGTCTTACTAGCCGTGAGTAACCCCAATCTGCATGCCTTTACTTTGGGACAAGGAAGAACCCTAAGCACTCTTGCGCTGGTACCTACCAAGTAAGAATACACTACTATCATATGTATTAACGTTCAATTTCCATACTACGCAGTGCTATTTCCTCTAATGTATCCATACAGTTGCGCGTACACTCCACTATGGTCAAACACCTCTACCTCCCCTAAATATAAAAAATGACGTCTGACTTACTCGGCCAACACCTCGATCCGCAAGCGCACCTCCAACACAACCGTAAATATCGGTTGATGAGTGGATAAAGAAGTTGGAGGTTGGAAGGACTGATGTCGAGGGCATCTCTTGTCGCTAGACGGGATGGGACGGGATGAGGTGGTCACGTATGAAGATGTTCAGGATATTGCGTCTACTGGGATTCTTGATTGGTATGTTATTACCCTATTGTTTTGCTGCTACTGCAAATACGTCGAGCTGCCATAGTGCCCACGGGAGGAATTGCCGGTGTTATTCTAACGATTTGCCTCCTGATAGACTCCGGAGTTTACGGACAAGTTTGCACAGAGGTACCGAAGGATGTCTTTGGAGCAACGTACGATGTATTCGGCGATATCTTCCACTTTGCTCAAGTTACTGTACCGAAGTTGGGGGTAGCTAGTCTATATCGAGTGCCCACAATACTCGTCGACCAAGTAGACCGATAGCACAATAGTACATAGACCACAACACCGATGTCCCGTTCAATCCATCACCTCATCCGCCCTCTTAATCACCACCTTAATCTCCATACCATCAACCGGCTTCGCAGTAACCCGATGCGTCGAAAACATCGTCCCCTTCGTCCTCGCTCTACCCTTCCCGTCAACCCTTACCTCACCCTTCTCATCCAGATCCAACTCACCCAGCCCCTGCTTCACAAAGTCAAAGTACCTTGCTACACACGCAATAATAATCTTCGTCTCCAAGTTCGCGAGTTCAGAGCCCGTGCATCGCCGCGGTCCGCGCTCATACGGCCGAAAGCTGCTCTCGGGGATCGTCTTGCCTGCTTCACCTAGCCAGCGCTCGGGCTTGAAGTCGTTTCTACTGTCGCCAAAGGTCTTGGGATGGCGCTGGATAATATATGCACGCGGTGTTACGCACACGCCGTCGATGCAGAGTGTGGTGCCGTCGGGAAGGGTAAGCATGGTGTTTGATGCGGATGGGGCAATGCGTGCTGTTGTACCGGGCGGGTGCAGACGGAGAGTCTCTTTTATCACGGCGTCGGTATATAATAGCTTGGATAGCAGAGGTCCGGCTTCTGGGCCTCGGAGCGCCTTAACGACGGCGGAAGGGTGGGTGATTGGACCAAAGACGGAGTCGAGCTCTTCCTTGAGGGCTGTTGCTGCAGAGGGATGGATGTGTAATTCGTAGAATGCCCATTGCAGGAGGATGGATGTAGTGTCGTGGCCGGCGAAGAGGAAGCCGCGGAGTGTATCGCTAGTCTGCTGGAGGATCTGGGGTGTCAACTTATCCACGCCGTGGAGACTGAGGGCTGCTACACTCTTGTTCTTACTCTTGGTGTCAGTGCCGCTGGATAGGAAAGCCTTGTGCTGTCTCTTTATTTCGGCTTTGAGAATCCTGTCAAGCTTCTTATCTTTGGACCGAATCTCACGCTCGTTGGCAGAGAAGTAGTCGCGCCATCCCACACCTCCGAACGGGCGCTTGTTGAACGCTTCAGAAAGGGCGCGGTAGGTTAGGAGAACTTCAGATTGCTTCCCCTCGATCTGCGCATTGAGGTGCATGTCAAATGTTACAATGCCAATGATGTCAAAGACAAGGTTTGTCGTGTACGGACCGAGGGTGAAGGTTTCACTACAGTCTGCCTTGTGTTCCATGAGCTCAATGAAAGCCTCGGATTTGTCTAGAATCACATCGACCAGCCCAAGAAGGTGACTAGGTTGGAAGCCAGGCCGTATTCGCTTGTAGAGAGCAGTCCATTCATCTCCCTGTGATTTTTGATCAGTCATTGCGTCCTTGTCGATACCAAACATTTTGTAGCGAACTGACTTACATCCGTGGTGACCAGAGATCTTGCACCGACGAGGGGAGCTAACTGCAGAATTGCAGGGTGCTTGGGCATGCTGGTCCGGAAGGCTTTGTTTGGCTTGGTGATCTGTTCCGCGACGTCGTTGTCTAGAACGAACAAAACTGGAAACTTCTCGATCGGGCGAAAGTCGACTAAGAGAACTGGAGGGAATCCGAGCTTCTCTGCTTGTTCGTACAACATCTCGTCGAACTGGCGTCGAGGATCACCCTCGCCCGCAATCCTCTCGACCCATGCCCAGTGACCTCGAACGGGGTCTGCTGGCTCGGGCTGTGGGAAGTGAGAATACTGCTTTAGATTGAGAGTCTTGGCTTTGGTCTTTCGCATGTAGTAGGCTAGGATAAGCGGAATCGCCGCGAGTACTAGTATTTTCCATCTGAACAAAGCACCCAGAGCTTCCAGATTCTCTGACGAAAGCGAGTTCGACAGTGTCATCTTTACCGCGGGAAAAGTGTTGTGCTAGCTCAGACTGCTGCCAACGATCTGCGCGATGACCCCTTATGTACCCAGGTAGTGTGCCACAATCATTGCAAAGGAGCTACCGGTCTTATTAATATAGTCCATCGTGCCATTGGCGCCTTTGGCTCATCGCGTGAGACTGTGCAGTGATCTTGGAATGAAGTCGGACATGGCAGCTGCATCGATTTGGTAAGTGATCATCTGATAAGATGGCATCAGATTAGATTCGACAAGGGTGATCGTCATTCCGCCCACCAGAGTACAACTCCACCAACCAGTGTGGAAGAAGGCCAAGCAAAATTCTGAGGTAGGAGCGCTTGCTGTTGTTTGTTGATTCGCGGATACTTCGTACTCCCTGTATCTCTCGCAAAATTCTGCATCTTGGCATTGTGGGCTGTAATCCGTGTTCAGCTAGAGATGTTGATGCTTTGTAAAGTTCGCGACATGGTGGGGGTTGCAGTAAACCAAAAGCCAGCTGCAGATGCCAGACTTTCGAATCAGGAATACTCCAGGAATGCTGAAGGAAATTGTAACCTGGCGTGCGGAGTTTGTGCTGAGCTGAAGGTGCGAATGCAAAAGTTCCGTTCAGTTCCGGAGACTGTTGGTGAAGTGGGGCCTCCCATTATGCCCTCCTGTACGTCTTCCCGAGCGCAAACTCATCCATCGCATCCGAGACTCTGATAATCAGATCATCATTTGCCTTTGAGTCTGGTGGAGGTGCTTTCCCAGCCCATTCCTTGGTCACGCGTTTGAGTTGCGCGAAGCTCAATCTGTCATGTTGCCGGTACTCCATGCACATGATGATTGTGTTTCTGAGCGTCTCGCTGTACATGCTAGAGGCCTCGTAAGGTATTTTGCCAGACAACAAGTCGTCTTTGCATCTGTCAATGTCATACTTGGAGCCGTCGTTCAACAGCTTTTCAATCCCTTCGCCATTATCTGATATCATGTAGGTAAATGGCTCCTGATTAACCCCCTCCTTTCCGGGTAAGTTCATGACCAGATTCCACATCATCTGTCCCACTTGCCAGACATCCGACTTTGCGGTTAGTTTCTCGGGAGGATCGCCGATTTGATGGTGCCCTTCGCAACACCGAAACATCTCTGGGGCATATCTTCCTCCGGCGCCCTTGGCATCGCGGGGGTGATCTTGCACCATGTACTGCGCA
The DNA here is from genome assembly GCA_004936725.1 of Alternaria brassicae. NCBI lineage: Eukaryota > Fungi > Ascomycota > Dothideomycetes > Pleosporales > Pleosporaceae > Alternaria > Alternaria brassicae. The sequence goes on along the minus strand of CM016505.1, from coordinate 142,657 downwards.
GGATTGTCGGCATAGATGTCATTCTCAGACTGTAGGTCGAAGAATGCGAAGTCGATGTCTGCAAGTACGACAGAAGGAGCGTAGCGTTTCTTTAGCAATAACTACATACGGAGTCTGACGAGGGCCATACCTCGCGCGCGCTGAACTGGAAGTGACGATACTTGTTTTGCGACTTGATCTCTTTGCCTACAGCACCATCAGCCGGTTTCACGAATATGTTCATGAGATGCCCATCGCGATGCACGATCTCAGCCCAGTCGACATCATCATCTTTTCCATCGACGCGTCCCGAGCCCAGCATGGTGAACGCGTCTACGAGCTGGTAAAACACTAACAATATCCAGCTCGTCGCAGGGAGCGTCAAGTCTTCGTCCGAAGAGACAGAAGAGGCGGCACAAAGAGGTTGATAAGCAAAGGCGTGTGAAGAAGACATTGTCAAGCCCAAAAATTGCATTGAAGCGGAGAGTGGAACGCCATCGACACTTGCCCAAAGTCCACATCCATGTCCTTGGCCTCAGCCTTCCCAAAACCCAATCAGACATGATCCCATGCTGTACCGATGCCCAGTGTTGAAAAGGAAAAAAGACACGATCTATATGCTGCATATCACAAATACATGGCTGTGCTTCTATGCCAAACGCAAAAGAGTAATAGTGTGTGGACGTCTAGATAGAGACAGTCATCGCCGGACCCATCGTTCGTCGACGAAAAAGGTGCCGAGGGTATCGTAGAAGAATTGTAAAATGCTGTTTAGACAATGAGAAGCTTCTCGACGTTCTCGCCTGCAGTACGCTCGCTCATACGGTTCCACGCAGCGTAGGTCAGGACACCGGTGGCGGCCCACATGAGGGGAACGGCGGCTTCGGCGCCGGCTGAGAAGGTCGTTAGCACATGACCCTCTTGTATGTTTGCTTTGTGGTGACGTGGGCAGTGGACAGTGCATAGGACAGTGCTCAAGTGTAGGGAGAGAGTGTGGGAAGTAGAGTAGTGACGTACTTGGTCGCTCAGCCTGTGCAGCCATCTCCATGACGCGGGCTGCGGTGCTCGATGAGCTGGAGGAGTTTGCGCGGATGCTGGCGGGTGCGACGCGCTTGCCGGCGAAGGCAGCGGCGAAAGGGACACGGGTGGCGATGCGGGCAAGCATGTTGATAGAGTTGGCGTTGTTGTGTTGCGAGGTTCGTTGATTATTTACTTGTTATGTCGAGTCGAAACGGAACGCGAGGTTTTATGTAGCAGCAAGCAGTGAAGCGATTATATCAATGTGTAATGTGTCGATACGTATGGACAAGCGATTGTTGGTAGTCGGTGACGGGAAGCCGGCTTGAATGAAAGTGCAGAGTGCAATGTGTACGTGCTCTGAGCGAGTGTGGGGAAGAAAAGACGACACAGACACGGACGCTGTTTATATAAAGAAAGTGGGCCTGCAGAGGGTGTGGTAGTGGATCTCAGGGAAGGCTGAAGGCGAAAAGGGAAAAAGGAAGCAAGACGGCGTCGCCGGCGAAAAGTTCAGGGGCGGTGAGTGATCCGTGCAGGGATGGGCTTGGTCGAGATAGGCTTGGCGAGGTACAGCGGGCGGGTACCAGTCGGAGATGGCAAATCTGGAGTCCGGGGTAACGTGTCACTTTTACTATTCTGCATCGGCCGTGATGATGGAAGAACCCTCCAGGCCATGCGTTTTCCGAAATTCCCCATCGATCCAGGAGACGAACATGATGTGCATCGTGAACCAAGTTGACTGGTAATGAGCCTCCGAGATCCGTCCGGCTCTACTTCCCGTCACGCTGCAAAGGCACTACTAATGGGATCGACACTTTTGCGGCGCATCCCCGGCCTTCTAGACGAGTCTACCGAGAATTAACCTCTTCTCACTACCCTCAGCCTCAACAACATCAACGAACTCATCTTGCTACCCATCTGTGCCCAGCATGGAATCGAGACCACACCTACAGTCTTACAAACCACGTTCGCGAGAATTTGCCGTTCGAAGAAAGTCGGCCTTGGCTCCGATCAAGTAAAACATTCCTAGCGGTAGCCACCAACTTCATCCTCCGGCCAAATAGATAGAAGACAATGTATATTCCTACCCACAGCCTTGGTCTCGGATCGGAAAGAACGAGCTTCCTAGTAATTTTCCGCCACACCATCTACATCGGATTCCCCACTTCCTCCGTCGACACAATATCATTCGTCGCCGGACAATTCGCCACACCAAACTGCCCATGACCGCGTCAAATACACCATCATTTAGACGGACGTTCTACAACTCTCGGACAATATCTCCAACGGCGTCCGTACATCCAGATTCATTCTGCTTTTCGACAGGAGAGTGTAATGTCCCGTGGAAGATGGCTGCTCGTTCCTGCACCCGCAACGGCAATTTGCATTGCATCGTCGGGTAAGTCTTGACCGGTAAATACATGAGTAGTTGCGATGAGTTGCAAAAGTACGGCGCAAAGGGCTCTGAGCGCCATGGCGGAGGTGGAGTAGAAAACGCTCATACGTCTGTATTCGTGCACGGTCGTCGTACGTAGCGCAACCATGACGTGAGCGCATTGATATAGTGGTGACCCGAGGGAAAGGAAACAACAGTGCTAGGTTCACAGTACATGTACATATTTTCGTTACATACTATACAACCACGCTGCTCTACGCAGTAGCGCTCTTGAATGGATTCCGTGGCAAAAACTTGGCAATACCGCTCTTGGGCTGCGGGTCCTCGACGACAACAGCCGGCGCAGTCGAACTGTCGTATGCAAGAGTATCAGCCTTGTCATGTCCGAAAACGTCGCTATCCAATAAGCCCATCTGTTCCATCATGCCCCTGACCTCGTTCTGTTTCTCCGCCTCAAACTCTTCAGCACTCAGCAACAACGTCTCCCCCCTTGCCTTATGTATCTCTAATGGCTCGTGTTCGATAGCCTCGGGCCACTGACCAGCGGCGTAGAGAGCATCTTGCATATCCGCCCAGCGCACGCTCACCCCCTCGAGTGTGTAAGGCTTGACGGAACTCTTTCTGAGCGCTTGCGGGAGCACGGAACGCGCGATGTAGTGGTTCTTTGCTTCAACCTGGGCTTTCGCATCGAATGCTTGTTCTAAAGTGGCAATCTTTTCACGGTGGCCGGCTAGGATGTCGCGGTCCATGTCCAAATCCGATTCCGACCGTGTCGGGTCAGGGTTCTCGAGTGCTTCGGCCAGAACACGCGCCTGATCTCTCAACTCATCCAGCCTACCCTGCGCACCGAGTTCGCTTGCGGGGGCGGCTCTCTTGGCCAAGTCTTCCTGCAGGTTCTTGAATTGCTCGGCTTTGCGGATGGCATAGGATAATTTTCGTAACCGGGTTTCTAGACTTTCCTTGGCGGCTTTTAGACTCTTCTGGTCTGCTTCGTTTTGGTTGTGTCTCATTTTAAGCTTGAGGTCCATGGAGCGGATTTGGCCTTGGAGCCACTTGACGTTGTCCGTCGGCTTCTCCTTGGCCAAGCCCGCGTTCGCCAGAGCATCAATCTGCTCCCACCTCTTATCCAGAAAGACGGCCGCCTTCTTGTCTAGCTCTTCCTGCTCCTGCCTTGTCTTGACACCGTGCTCGTCCTGTATTCTCAGGACCTCTGCCAAGTCGGCGCTGGTGTTGGCGCGCTGGTCCATAATCTTCAGCATGCGCTTCTTACGGTCCATGCGCACGTATTCTGGGTTCGTCTTATCCCAGGCTGTCTCATGGAGGCGACGGAACTCGCGGAGTTTTCGGAAGGCGTTCTGGCCTTGGGCGGGAGTGGGAAAGGTAAGGACGCAGTGGGGGACCCATTCGTCGGGGCGGAGGACCGGGGGTTTGGAGTGCTTGCCAATAAAGGGGAGCTGTTCGAGGTGGTGGTTCTGTGGGTGTTAGTGGTGGATAGCTGGGCGGTGCATGGTGTTCGTACGTCGAGAAGTTCCTGCAGCGAATAGATGACTTGATTCGTCTTGGTGTTGCGGAAGATGTAGATGATCTCGCCATGCTTCGCAGTACCGTGCGGGTCCACCACATCTCGCAGCGTATACGGCTTGATAGGCGACACGGCATGCTGTCCCGTCGCTTGCCGTCTCGCCTTCTCGTTCACAACGGTTTGCAGGCGCAGGTGCCTGGGGTTCGACTGGCGCTCGACATAGGCGGCGATGCGTTTCTGCATATGCTCGACATGCTGCGGGGTGATTGTTCGAGTAGTTTTGGCAAAGGTGACGGGCTTTAGTGGCGGCTTGTACCGGAGCCGGGCAAGTGATCGAGGCATGGTGGCGGGGAGGCCTGTGGTGCCAATGGACAGACGACGGCGATGCTGGTGGTGGATGCAAAGATGCGAGATTCAACGGCGCACGGGCCTCAACCCGCGGAAGCCAGCAACACCTCCGCTTGCTCCCATACGACAGCTCCACGACGCGCATTCACTCACAGCAAGCTTCTACTATGAGCTGCTCCATTGCGGTTGCCCAGGCGCTCGACAATACACAGCAGGATGCTTCCGCGAGGCCGAGCCTAACCACATCTCACAGACGCACAGCGACGTAACATGGCTGGAGAGCGACCCCAGACAGCCGAGCAGCCCAAGTCTCCACCACGTGAGCGACCGTGGCTGCTGCCATACGTACGTGGACAGACGAAGCCGGTAGCGCTGGTCACTAATACCCGGCCAGAACCGCAAACTCAGACACCTCCAGGGCATCACGATCCGCAATCTCACGCTTACCACGACTCCCCCCAAGTCGCGCGGACGCACCATCGACGATGAAGCCATTCCGAGCACACTCAAGTCGCCCACCAAGGCGCTGGCTCTGAGGGAGAGCAGAGGCCTGCCGCATTCGCGGTCCTCGAGCGACCTCGTAGGTCCCGAAAGCACCGGCCGGCGCGGCAATGGCGGGTTGCGCGAACCTACTACTTCCACTAGACCCGGATATGCAAGGGGACTGCGCAGACGCTCGACCATGGAGTGGACCAATGCGAGCCCGCTGACGCGCCAGAAGAAGCTGGAAGACATTACCGCAGGGCGCATGGCGGACACGTTTTTCAGCCTGCATGTCGAGCATCATGATGACCCGGTATACATCTCCGAAGTCGCAGAGAAAGCAATGAACCCCAATTTCAAATTCTTCGATCTCGCGCCCTGTGGCCCTGGTGTTACGCGACTAGACAAGCTCATCGTGAGGGTGTGGGCGAAGAGCGCGACCATGCAGGAATGGCAGTATCTCATGGAATACACAGTGCACTTCAGGTCACTACAGTTCATTGGCAGGACGCTCGGCAGCTTCAGGCATCCGCTGCCGCAGAACTGTGTACTATTTCATATGACGGATGGCATCTACACCACCTTTACCGATCTCCCGGTACATGAGCGAACGCGACCAGACGTGCTTGCACCGCCAAAGGAGAACGCGGACGGTAAAGCTCTCAGCTCTTCGTCATATGATGCGTTGATGCGACTATCTACGTTGGACGATTGCATACAGGATGCGCTGACTACACGGGATCGAATCGCCGACGAGATCGAGGGCATACTGGCGGCGAACAAGGAGGACATATCAACCGTCGGTTCAGTCGCCGAGACGGAAGACGGTCTGCGGACCGCCGAGGCTGCCGTGGCTGCTGCAAAGCGACGCGTGGTAGCTGCAAGGCGGAGACGTGACGACCTTCAAACCAATATCGCCTACCGACAAGAGAAGATGAAGGCCGGTCGAGATCAGCAAGCAGATGCCGAGTCCAAGCTACCCGGGGAGCGTACCAAGTGCACCGAGACCAAGGAGGTCATGGAGAAAGCCGCCGAGGATATCACCGGCCAAAGGCGAAGAGTATGCGAAGACGTCCTCGGAATCTTTCCCATCGAGCCCGTTCCAGGCAAGGCTCTCGCGTTCACGATACGAGGCCTTGTGCTTCCCAACTCGGTGTTTGATGACGTAAAGGAAGACGTGATATCCGCCGCTCTCGGTTACGTCGCTCAGGTCATCGATTTGCTGTCACCTTATCTCTCCGTCATCCTACCCTATCCAATCTCACCTCATGGTTCCACATCCACTATCGATGATCCGTTGGCTGTTACGCAGGGTGATCAGAATCCACAACGTACGTATCCGCTGTACCTGAAGAATGTAGTACGGTACCGCTTCGAATACGGCGTTTTCCTTCTAAACAAGGACATTGAGATTCTGTCCAATTCTCTCGGCCTACGTCCCGTGGACATACGGCACACGTTGCCGAATCTGAAATATCTGTTGTACGTTGCGACGGCAGGCAAGGGGGAGTTGCCAGCACGCAAAGCCGGTGGCATCAAGGGTTTACTGAGACAGGACGGCGTGCTGTCGAGGCAGGGGAGTATGGATAGTACGGTCACGATGAGCAGCGTGGGCACACCTACCACGGAGCTGAAGAAGAGTTTAGAGATTGCGGGGAAAAGACTAGACCAGACACAGGCGAACGGGCATGCGGGGAGTAGACTGAGGCCCGCTGCATAGCGTGACAGTGTGACTGAGTACGGGGGAATCGGACTGAACATGATGCACATGTGTCCTGGCGAGCTCTATAGGAATCGAAGAAGCTCCTCTCGTATTGATGGGTCAAGGAAGCAGTCACGATACCAATAGTCTGCAACTAGACATGCGGGAGACGATTGTGTCCTCGTCTGGTTAGCGACCCGGCTACCGCAGCTTATACTTGCTTATTGCGTGACGCACGTGTCTCGCTGTCATGCGGCGGGAGAGTGCACGGGCCGGACGTCGACGAACCCATCAGGGTCCAAAAGTAACAAAAGGGTAACTCGGGAAAAAGCAAAAGGATGGCCCTATCCAATGTGTAGCATACACCCCCATCCATATACGTCGACTTGGGCCCTTTTGCGTCTCCAGACCTATCGTTTGGCGAGTACGCTGGCCCACACCCTGTGACAGATGGACGTGCTAACCCCTGCACTGTGCCGTATGGATATGCCAAGAGGTCCGCTGCACGCCGATTCGGAAATTGGTTGAAAGCGAGCTGCGGCTGTTTGGCTGGCTGCGGCGAGTCTAGGGAGAGTTGGAAAGGAGAAGCAACACCGTCCGCTTTTTTATGCCACGTTCGAGCTGGTCGCAGCCTTTCTGTTGCGACTGTGCTTCCAAGGTTCCTCGAGCTCTACAGCAAGTTGGACCCTGCGACTGTGGCTTCCCATCTGCGAATCAGCGCGCACTCTTTCTCTCCCGCATTTCTCCTCCCCAGCACTCACAATGACGGAACCGTTCCCTGCACTCAACGGCGCACTGCCACACAACCCAGGGGCCAACGGCGCGATCAGGCGGAGAAGAAAGTCTAGTGTGCTGGGCTCTGATGTGCCCGGCGATGTCAATGTCCCAGCGTTTGCGACACATCGAACAAGCACCCCACCGCTGAACAGTCCCACGAGCATGGAATCCGTGCGTCCCCCATTCTGTTCCGAGCAGGAAAGAAAGGCCAAACGCATTTGCTGACGACTTGATCTCTGTAGACATCTGACAAGTCGACCCGCCGCTCCAAACGACGAACAACACGACGCTACCTGTCCAAAGCAAAACGCCTCTGCATCCGCCACACGTGGCTCCTCCCCCTCGCCCTTGCCCTCACCATCGTATCGCTCTACGCCATCTACCCGTACGAATCCAATCCGCTGTCCGCCTGCCTGTTCCTCTCCTACCCGCTCGCACGCAATGACCCTCTTATCCCCGAACATGCTCGCTCCGACCCCAATAGTCCCAAACACTATGGCAAAGGCGGTCGCGACTTTGCCTTTGTCGCTTTCTACACTATCGTTCTGAGCTTCACACGCGAATTCTGCATGCAAAAGTTAATCCGGCCCATTGCTATCAAACTGGGGATAAGGAACCGCGCGAAACAATCTCGCTTCATGGAGCAAGCCTATACGGCCCTCTACTTCGCCCTGTACGGACCTTTTGGTATCTGGATCATGAGTCGCACCCCCGTGTGGTATTTCAACCCCGTTGGCATGTACGAAGGCTTTCCGCACCGCACGCACGAAGCCGTTGTCAAGGCGTATTATTTGCTGCAGGCGAGTTACTGGGCACAACAGGCCGTTGTTCTGCTGCTCATGTTGGAGAAGCCGAGGAAAGATTTCAGAGAGCTAGTTGCGCATCATATCATCACCGTGAGCTTGATTTGGCTGAGTTATAGGTTTCATTTTACCTACATTGGCATTGCCGTGTACATTACCCACGATATTAGCGATTTCTTCTTGGCTGTAAGTTGTCTCTCCCCCTTTTGGTGTTCCACGACCAAGACGTGGAAGTGGAACACTTGACCATTTTACTAACGGGAAATGTACAGTCGTCTAAATGCCTCAACTACATCGACTCGCCCATCGTCGGCCCCTACTTCTTCGTCTTCATGTGCATCTGGGGCTACACACGACACTACATCAACCTCAAGATCATCTACTCCATCCTGACGACCTTTGAGACCGTTGGGCCATTCGAGCTGAACTGGGAAACCCAGCAGTACAAATGCTGGATCTCGCAGTACATCACCTTTGCGCTCCTGGCGAGTTTACAAGCCGTTAACCTGTTCTGGTGGTTCTTCATCTGCAGGATCGCATACAGATTCATCGTGTACAGCGACGCCGATGACGACCGCAGCGAGTATTTGCCGACAGATGAGGAAAATGAAGAAATGGAGAAGCTCATCAAGGGGGATGCGGAGGGCGATGCATATGCGGGGTTGGAGAAGGAGATGGACAGGGTCGAGCAGGCACCGGCTACGCCAGCGAACGGGTCAGGTGTAACTGCGACGGGCGGGGAGAGCATTGGGTCGAGGGTCAAGCAACGGAAGAGTGGAAAACAATGAACTGACCTAGAGAGAAACGGTGATAGGAAAGAAAATGGTAATGAGAAAGAAACGAGCATGTTATTAGTATTAGAAAAAGGCGGGTTCAGAGGCTGGATATTGCAAACTTGATGAGCGCTGGACAGTTTTCTTTCTTCAACATGGTTCCGAACTCGAAGACTTGTGATTTTCACTTTTATAGGCATTCGGGCATTGTTACTGTTAATGCCGTGATGTCGGGTTTGAGTAGCGCACGAGCATGTTACACACATGGTACTTGTTTTTATCTTTTTTTTTCTATTGCACAATTGTTATCATGGTTTGATACTGTATAACGCGGCATTGGATAGATAGTGTGGAACGCCAGCTTACCCGATGAGATGAGCGTAAGGTATTCTTGGCTACTGTACTACATACTACATACTACGGTAGGTAGGTACTGTAAAGACTAGGTAGAATTCTTTGGGGTATTGCATCTTTATTTCCTCTCGAGTAGATTGTCGTCTGCTATCTGCCGTCTGCCGCTGCCGTCTGTCTGTCTGTCTGCCTACATGCGCACGCCCTACATACAGTACTCTAACAATAAGACCTTATCATCTCCCTCTCTCCCTTATATCGCTCGCTCCGCTCAAGCCCCTTCTCATATCGCTCGCTAGTCGCTTGAATACTCTGCGCGGTGTTTATAACTGTTCTACATGACATGGTAAATTGCGCTTGATACTGTATGATGCTTGCATACGCGGCTGGGTATAATGTTCGCGGCGCGATGTACATGTGCTTTTATAAAACGCACGCCGGCTGCAGTGCAGTGCAGTGCGGGACTATTCCGAGTGTAATTTTTTATTTTATCTGGGGAGATGAGATGGGTGCTTCTTATCGAGTTATCTAATCTGATCTGCTGGGATGCGCAGCGGGGAGGAAGGGAGAACGGGTGCACGGAGGTGGCGCTCGTGTCGCGGTTGGACAGGGGATAGTTGACGTATCCTAGAGGTGAATCGTGGTATATGTCTGGGGAGGTAGAATAAGCTACGCTACGCTACCTACCTACCTACATGGGATAGGATAAGCACATATGTAAGATGATCCTGGCACGGCGCTATGCATTGTCATGTGACGATGGTGAATGCGATGCACGAGACTGGTTTGCAGGCTTGCGAGGTCGATGGGGTGGGTGGTGCTGGTGGGGTGTTTTGAGGCTGGTTGGGCAGAAGAGGTGGATTGGTTATGTAGGGGGGGTTGGATGGATGGGTTGGCTTGGTGTGGGGTGGGTTGGGTTGAAGAGGGATGGTAGAATGGAGATTGTAGCAAGTCTGCGTGAGATCTGGGAGTCTAGCACCTTTCTGGAGACTTTGTTCAGGGGCGTGCTGCCTATGTATTTACATTGATGTTCGCGATGACGCGAGGCTCTGTGTCGCTGCAGGAGGGCTGCAAAGTAAATTGGAGCGATTTAAGGTGTTTTTTCCATCTCTATAGTCCAGCTATCTTTTCTCATGTCACTCTCTCTTCTGCAACTCCACGAAAGCCACACCTTTTCTTACAACGCGAATCGATAGTCGGGGTGTTCGTCGCCCAATTCCTCCACGCTTTGGTCGAGTACCTCGGGCATTTGCAGCCTTGCCTCATCGCGCCTCTTGTTCTCCCTCTTACAGCCAAACCATGTGATCGTCGCAGCCACGACCCCCATGCAGGCCAAACCAAAACCCGTGCTGAACCCGGTGCGGAATCTAGGCGCCTCCTTGAACAAGAAGACATTCGAGCTGACAAAAGCTCCAGCAGTACCGAAGTTGATGATAGCAGCGATAGCCACAGCGCGTTTGTAGCCAGAGCCGCAATTCATAGAAACCCAGATGATGGAAATTGGCATGGCGAGATAGCAACCGCATGCGATGAAGAACATGCCCATGTATCGCACTTTGGGGCTGGATGGGTATACAATCTCCACGATAAGACCGGAGGCGAGCACTGCCCAGCCTAGGACATAAAACATGTATCGGCGTTGCAGCCACTCGCTCATGTAGGCAAAGAAGACGGAAAAGACAGCGCCAACAAGATAGACTGGGATGGTGTGGACTTGTGCTTGTGTTGCAGTGTATCCGAGGCCCTTGAGGATTGTTGGCTGGAAGTTCGACAGCGAGTTTGCGTTTTCGGTAATGCCAATGTTCATTGCGACACTGGCAGAATGTCAGTCGCATGTTATGGGTCAAGGGTACTTGTGACTTACCCGGCCCAAATCTTCCAGTCCTTGAGGAAATGCAAAGCCTTCTTGAACGATATCTCGTCGTCGGCTACATGGCCGCCATCGGCTCGGACTCGTGCGAGCATGAGTGCTTTGTCTTCTGGAGACAAGAAATTGCAGTGCTCTGGAAAAGGTGGTATAACTGGCCAGCATGCCACGCTGACGAAGATGGTAACGCAACCCTCGATGATGAAAATCCTACGATGACGCGTCAGTTGCTGCATGCTAGTGACAAACTTTGGATCAAACTTACCACCGCCATGCTCCAAACCCGGCGGTCCCGTCCATCCTAGCAATAAGCGAAGAGACGAAACCATTAATCGCACCGGCAACGATGCCTGCTGTGCAGAAGAACACATAGCGGGTCAAATACTCACGCTTCGAGTAATATGCGCCGATCAAGTAGGCTGCTCCAGAGATGTAGGCTGATTCCGCGATACCTTCTAGCAGACGGCAGACGACCAGTTCTTCCCATCGCTTGACAAGTCCGCATCCTATGACAGTGATGCCCCAGCAGAACATCATGACGCAAAGACTCTTTGGTCCGTACTTCTTGAAAACGATCTGCAGCGGTACACCAGCCACAAGGTATCCGAGGTTGAAAACCCAGACTGCAATGTTGAATCGCTGTCCGATGAGGTTCAGCTCTTTCTCCATGCCCTGAATCTTTGCATTGCCGATGTTGGCGCTTGACAGACGGGTTAGTTGATCGTCAGGAGAACAAGGAGGGTACAGCCAACTTACCGGTCTATGAAGTTGACCAGATACAAGAGCCATAGCACCGGAAGGATGCGAAGGTCGAGCTTGCGAAGAAGCCGCTTCTCAGCAGTGGGATCGAAACCATGTTCATCCTTGGAGTCTGGCCTAGATATGGGTGACTCTTGGACGTGAACATCCTTCTCGACAGAGTAGTGGTCTGCCATGACAAGAGGCTGTGAGAAGAACGATCGAGGGGTAGTGCTGCAGTCGCGCGGCGGTACAATGTCAAGTATCAGCACCGGGCTGCTCTGTAACAACACGCAAGGATAAGGGCCGATGCAGGATAGACAAGCAGCCACACGTTTACGCCTGGGAAAATATACTTCTTCACAGCATTCCGTGCCGTCGTCTGAAAGCTTTGACTACCGGAAGAAATCCAACTTAGGCGAAACAATCTCAGTTGCAAACACGCGGAGCCTTCAAGCTTTCTAGCATCGCATGACATTACCTCTTGTGGTTGAAGAGATACAACCGACCTTGTATGATCCTTCCGAGTAACCAATTCACCACGACGTGGTAATTGGCTGCAAAAGTTAGCCGATGCATGTACATGCATTGCGTGAAAAAGTTTCCGACATGGGGCGGGTAGGCAATTGCGCGAGATTGGACAGCTTGGGACTTGGTGGCATGGAGAACCTATTGTTGTATAAGGAACTTCGGCACGAGGCTCATCTCGATGCTAGTCAACGATAGACCCTAGTACGTTGTAAGCTAGCGCGCGCTTGCCTGATCCCCTTCGGCAGAGACGCTTTGTTCCCCGCTGCCGCGGCCCGCAATATTAAACCTCGCACGACGCTCCAGGCCTTTACGTCGGCCCTATTCAACCTGCTCCATGCCCGGCGCAAAGACATTATCACGAGAATACTACCGAAGGAATGCCGTATGTAACGATCAGTAGTTCAAAGCCTGAGGATGAAGAGAACCGAGACTTTTCCATGCTCCCGTAAGCATGCCGCATTACCGATCGGTGGACTGGACGACCAGCCCAACAACACCAGAACGGTAGACTCCCAATGATCGCTAGACATAGATGAAAGTAGCGACGATGCGATATACCTATTGGAACCTGGACGTAGAAGATGCAGCCAAGAGCGGCTAAGGTGCCACCAAACCGCCCTGTCACTCCTGCGATGTGCCATGCCCAATTCAAGACGACAGGCTGGATTATACCGACGTCCACCCATGTGTACGCACAGATGCATACCTAATGCATCGCAAACCGCGGCTGCCCCTACCTGGAACAATTCAAGGTACCATTTTCACTACCTAGATCCCTCAATGAAAAGACGCTTGCTCAGTTACTGTCACGCACACTGTTCGGGCTCCGGCAGTTGAGTAGCGGCCGCGAAAATCACCGAGCAGGATTCATAATGAGACGATTGCAATACGACAGTACAAGGACGAGAGCGAGCGGATGGTTGATGCGCGGAAGCGGCTTCCCGAGCTGACATGTTCAGCTCCATGCGAACGGGGAGATCTGCTATAAGTATACTCGGAAGGCTCACAGCGATCGCAACTTCTCTGACCGGGTTGCTGGTTTCGCCGACGGAAGCGCGATCTATTCCGTAACCCACGATGATCTTTTCCCCCTACGAAGGACAACAACAAGATTTGCAGTGGGTGACTGTAACGTTGACAGTCGTCTCGACACTGCTGTTGACGTGGCGCATCACGAAAACGATTACAAGTAGAGGTCGGCTGGGGTTGGAAGACGGGTTCGTGATCATAGCGAATGTAAGTGAGTGAAATAAGAGCATCACTACGCTTGCTAACCATGCTGAGATTTGGCTGATTTTGCTCGCGGCTTTCATCTATAGATCTACTACACATGGATTTGGCACGCAAATAGTTGAGATCCAAAGAACAGGTGGCAGTGCAACAGAGGCACTGAAGGTAAGCGATGCCATGGAGCTCAAAGCGGGCGCAGATTGCTAATACTCTGTCGATAGTTATTTTGGCTCACGCAGACCTTCTATGTTCTGACGAACGGTTTCAACAAAATGGCTTTCCTAGCCTTATACTATCGCATCTTCCCGATGAAGCGGTAAGGTATGGCTGTACGAAACGCACGAGCGACATGCACTAATTTTGTATTTACATCACTGCAGCTTTCGACAAGCATGCATCACACTAGGAGCAATTTCAGTCGGCTGGACTGTCTCCTACTCTTTCGTTTGCATCTTCCAATGCACACCAGTCCCTCGCGTCTATGATCGGACCATACCGGGAACATGCATCAACTTCTCCTGGCAGCGGTATGTAATGTCATGGTGAACACTGAGCACTCGCTGACGTTTTCTCAAGCTGGTCGAACGCGATATTGAATCTCTTGACAGACCTGGCAATCTTTATACTTCCCCTGCCCGTTATTCTTGGGTTGAACATGTCTTTTGGATCTCGCATCGGCCTCGTCATTCTCTTCTCGCTTGGCTTCTTCATCTGCCTCACAACTGCGCTTCGCATGTCCACGCTGCCGTTGTCTCTCAAAACGAAGCAACCCACATGGGAGTCCGCACCTGCAAATCTTTGGAGCTTTATTGAAGCAGCTACAGGCGTGATTTGCGCTTGTTTGATCAGCCTCCGGAGGAGTATCGGAAGCTTATGGCCAAAGAAATGGCGGAGTCACAAAGGTACAAACGGCGCGTACGGATCATATGGGCATCGATTAGGAGTATCACATCCTCACAAAGAGAACGTAAGCCATGATGCTTTTGCTATGAGGGGTATGCGTAGTGGAGCGAGGGGCAAGACTGATACCCTCGGCGATATCAGCATGAGCGAGAGTCAAGAGCGCATCATGGACGACTCCAAGGCAGATGCGCTTGTGACAATAATACCGCGACGCAGCAACAGCAGCAAAAGCGAAAACCTTGTAGTGCAGAGTATCACGGTGACTCATGATGTTGAGGTCGTGAGGGATTGATGCAAAACGTAATTTCCGGCGTGTAGAATACAGACGGTATGAGTGCGGATCGTGCGCAATCACCTTGGCAAATTGCGAAAGCCTACATGGAGTACCGCCTGGTTTATCTATCAACTCACATCCTCCTCTCTAGATTCTCTTCGATGCTTCCAGACTTTACTATAAACTTTCCCGTATCTCCCGCACTTACGTTGAGCATCTTCTAGTCCTTTTGTAATATAGTACAGCCGAACAGCTGCGAATGTCGTGATATGGGTTGTGGGGTAATATGTTCTACCCATGCTTCGTCAGAACCAGTCACATCGGTGGCATTTTGATGCAGATTCCGATGTCAGGCGAGGAGGATTATTCATTTTGAGTTTCGGTGCTATAGGTCCGTGAGATACCCAAGCGCTCGTCCCGCCCGGGCGTGGGGCGCCTTACGCCTGCGAGTGCATGCTAAAGTAGCTCCAAGGCTGCACGAACAGCTGCAGGGTACTTTACGAGATTGAAGTCGTGTTCTGCATCCTTCAATTCCTACTGCTTCCAAGCTCTTTACATGGGATTATTACTACATTTCGAAAGGCATACTTACACTGAGGTTACCGTTATGGTTGAGCAAAACTCCATAAGTATCGCGATAGTTGGAGGTGGCATTGCAGGCCTAACGCTAACTGTGGCGGTTCTCACGAAATGTCCGCACATCAAAGTCACATTGTATGAGTCCGCTATGGCCTTTGGCGAGATCGGCGCTGGTGTCGGATTCTCGCCAGTCATGGTTCGCACAATGGGCTTAATAGACCCGCGCATCGAGGCTGCCTTCATCAAGTGCAACAAAGGAAATGTCGTCACAGATCCTCCAGTTTGGTTCACAACAAGGGTAGGAGACGAGAGAAAGCAGGATGTCGAGCTAGGGGAAGAGCTATTCACTATACCTGGAAGAGACGGACCGAGTGGAGGAGTGCATCGTGCCCAGTTCCTCGACGAACTTGTCAAATTGGTTCCCGAAGGTGTTACACAATTCAAGAAGAGAGTAGTAGATGTTGTGGAGGCCAAGGACGGCTCCAAAGATGCGGTTTTGCACTTTGCTGATGGGTCTACTGCACAGCACGATGCGGTCTTGGGTTGCGATGGGATCAAGTCGCGCGTACGACAGGTTGTGCTAGGCGATGTGGGTGCGGCGAAGCCGGTATTCTCAGGGAAGTATGCGTACCGTGGGTTGATTCCGATGATCAAGGCCGTCGAGATTCTGGGTGATGAGATGCCAACTACACCCCAAATGTGGTTAGGCTACAATTCTCACATACTCACATTCCCTATAGCCAATGGTACACTGTTTAATGGTACATCAACTGTTACACTTCATTTGCTCTGGCTAACATGCTCACAGTGGTCGCTTTCGCCTCACGACCAACGTGGGAGAATAAGAATTGGGTGGTGCAGACCTCCCGCGATGAGATGCTAGAAGACTTCAAGAACTATATTCCTGCCGCGCGAGAGATTATACAGAATATGCAGAAGCCTGATATCTGGGCACTGTTTTACCACCAACCCGCGTCAACCTACTACGCCGCTAGACCACTCATCTGCCTCGTGGGCGACGCTGCGCATGCGTCTACACCGCACCAAGGCGCCGGCGCAGGGTAAGAACTCTCATGTACGAATTGTATATGAGACATATGCTGATTTTTTACTTCGGTAAATCAGGATGTGTATCGAGGATGTCTACGTGCTCAGCGAGCTGCTGGCGCAATGCCAACAGAGAGAACAACTCGTGAAGGCGGTTCATGCTTACGACGCAGTTCGAAGACCGCGCAGTCGAAGACTAGTCGAGACTAGCATGGAAGCTGGGAAGCTGTGGCAGTTTGAAGGAGAAGGCGTAGGCGATAATCTGGAAGCATTGCGGGATAGTGCGCTATCAAGGATGGAGTGGATCTGGGATCACGAGATAAAAGACGACCTGGAGACTGCCAGAGGCATAATGCATAAAGGCCTCTCAAGTTCTCCGTAGATTTAAGACGGAAAGTAATCACTACGATCATGATCCAAGGAAAGAGGAGCAATAGTAATCGAAATCTACTAGGATTGAACCCCAGCATCATCTAAGTTAGGTTTGGTCAGATCAGGCTGAACCATTGCACTGGAGATTCCGGATACGGATGGGTATGATGACATCTTGATAGAAGCAGATCATACTGGCAACATGGTGGAGCGACAGAGAGAAGCATTGCATTTACATTTTGTACATACCTGTATTCACAGTCGCTTCTAGGAGCGTAGAATGCGGCTTTGGACGTAGGCTAGTGATGAACGCTTTTAATCCTCGTACAATAGTCTGTACGACATTTCTGATTGGGCAGCGCTCAACTCTTGCTATCCATCCTGCTCTACGTGCTTCACGATCGCTATTATTATATATACAATATTTAAGCATAGTTCTTGATTAAATTCGTGCTCTTTCTTACTAAGCATATTACACCTCTGATTATGCCTTAATGTACGTAAATCGATGTGCTTTCCTACACTACATTGCAAGTTTGTGTCTAATATTCTAACTATAAGAAGATATCTTACTATAGTGTTGACATTGTATATCTACGGAATCGTGTTTTACCTTGTGACCTAGCGAGCTATTATGAGTTAATGCTTTCTATTAATAAGAACACCAGTCTCATACGCTATAAATTGAATAAGGAACAGGCCTACTATATAAACAGTAGCTTGCTAAAGGTCCAAGGTAGCTCAGATAGCTAGCTCTCTAAAATAATTGAAGCGACTGTCAGGACGCAGCCCTGCACCACTACGCCATGCAACGCACAAAAGGTACGTATGATCAGTGAACTACTGATCAGGGTGCAGGATAGTATATATCGTCAGCCAGGCCTGACAGTGACTTAGATAACATTTGCTGGTCTATAACAGAAATTTTAGTGATACATACAGATTTATAATCTTGCCTAAGTCTCTACAAGGACTCTATAGAACTTAAAGCATATATCGTTCTAGACAACAGCAACATCCTTAGGCAAAAGAAAATTCTCATAGCAACAACAGTTTGTGCAGATAGACACATGAAGTTAATAGAATAATGCCTTAGCACTTGGCCCGAACTAAAACTATTCTTATCTAGAAGATTCTTCTACACGACGCTACTCTACTGTGCTGTGAATCTGCTTCAAGCATCGATACCAGTCTCTCATCTCGAATATGAGAAGTCTTAATCGATCCGAACGAACTCGTTCCTCGGCTCATAGAAGTACCAGCCTTTGTACCGTTCAGAGTCATAATAGTGCGCTGTAAAACTCTCCTGGGTGGTAACGTCAATCACATGTAACGTATTGGCTCGTGAATCGGGTGTCCAGGTGAGGTTGCTGTTATCTGCAGTGGAATGTGCGTGGGTTCGACTCTGAGGTCGTTGGTAAGTGATTTCCACCTCCATAGTAATGTGAGCTAGAGTTCCCTCACACGTTACTAGCTGAATCGGGTTTGCGGTATTGTATGACTAGCTTGCATAAGGTTGTGTGCTACTTATAGAATAAGTGTAAGTGTCAGAGTGGTTTTGATTCCCAACAACACAGGTATGATACCGCTGTACGTGCTCTGTAGAATCGGACATGAATAGCTACCTTGAGCTGAGCTTGTAGTTTCTACTTGACTGGAGTTGCTGTACGTATTCTGGAGGATCGGATACGCCCGGCTGTTTAGGGCCAATGTTGAAGGTGCTGTTCGGCTGGAATCGCTGTAAGTGCTGTGCGAACCAGAATTTCCATAGTTTTTTTTTTGGGCTACGCTTGCAGCGCTCCTTGATGATTAGAGCTACAGTACCAACCGCGAGTCCGGACGGTGTGGAAGCATTTGCACATAACAACCACCCCGATTTATCCCGATACATCCAACGTCCAAGTACTTCAATATCTTCTACTTCAGTTGGCTTCTTAGAGATATGTATGTTCCCACGTATATTCGACTAAGAAGGACCCGCATTTTCGGGTGGCCCGGTCGGGCTCTATTCGAAGTTTTGCACGGCAAGGGTCCGCCAATTTGACCACTTTCTAGCGTAGAAATTATGTGATACTACACTTTAAACGCTCTAGTGCACACTCTCTCAGGGAGGTTTAACTTCATGCTGGTTCTGACTAGGCTGGCGGTTGCCTAGAACAGGCAGAATGTCGTGGGTTTTGAGTGCGCATCTACCATCTTGGAGTAGATTGATCGTCTACAAGGTGGTAGATATTCTCGTAATACTAACTTCTACCTCGGGCCTTCGTTTCTTGATTTGGCTGATTATACATGCCAAAATGGCATTGCTGGCACTCACTTGACTACTACTAACGCGGCTATGATGACCAAGAAACCAGAATTGTTTGAGGTATTAGATTCCTCTCGACTCCCACTGCTAGAGATCGGGGATAAGTGCTGCGCGATGTTCCTGCAGAGCAGTGGCTTGGATCTCATAATCGATTGCACCGACTACAACGTCCTGAAGATACGCTAAGACGTGACGTGACGCTCCGAGAAAGAAAATAGTGCGCGCACGGTGTCAAAAAACCTCAGGCCATATCGGTAGGACGGCGGTGAGAGATGTGGCCTCTTCGGTCCGGCGTGTCCCGAAGGTCTTGGACCAGTCTCGCCGAACCTGACGACGTGCGGCTCTTCTTCACGTAGTGGCTTGTCGAGATTATATTTTCCCTCTGAATCGACACCTGATCCACCCTGTCGTGTCCATTCGCTCCAAATGGAGGACCACTCTTGCTCCATCTTATCCGATTTCACGATGCCGATGTCGTTGAGTAGACGAGCTACAGCTCTTTCGGTGCAGGCGCCGCGTGAGAAATCAACAAAGTATATCGTATCTTTCTTTGCAGCTATGATATAGCGCTCTACAATTTTTAAGTTAAAGGACTGCTTTTGTGTTCGGATAGGGCGTTCCGCTGGGGAGCGTGTTTCGAGGTGATCTCTGGTATTCTACAGGATAATCTCTCTCACAACCTGATATTACCCTAGATAACTAGCTGTAAACATCTCAACACATTCCCATCAGTTCCACCCCTTTGCTCTTATCGCGTCTTGTTGCCACTACTGGAGATCGCCTGATTCTGGCGACCCCAAGCACGTCCCCTATGGTGATAGATGGCTGAGCTCGAGTACGCCTTCCATGAAGATATTCCTGCTATTCAGCTTCACTCATAGCATCTACCGCTTCCTTTGCGATTTTCCTTGTTTCCTCCCTCAGATCCGCTCTCTTGCTGATGTCTTCGAACCTGCGTTTCCATAACGCCCACCGTTCTTTGCTATATTCCGCCCTCCCTTTCCACAGATCCCCTCCCCTTCCTGGATTTCCCTGGCAGGAATCTGTTGGAGTGAGATCCATCTCTGTCAGATAGAGCTTTTTGCCTTGCCCAAAAATCCACGCCGCAGCCGCTGGAATGTACGCGTCGTACTTTTGTGTCGCGGATGCAGGTTGATACGCGTCTTCTGGTTCATCATCAACATGGTCCTGCTCCAGCCCCTGTCGTAGAGCCCAGATATCGTACATGTACGACATGATATCTTCATTCTTGACCAGAGCCCAAAAGTAGTTCACGTTCGTCCAGGCAGAGATTTCGGGAGCAGAGAAGCCTGTGCCGGATCCAGGCTGGTCGTTGTATACCTCGCGGGAGCACATTCCAAGTGATTGGAGCTTTAGTGACTCTTCGCTGGATAGGCTAGCTCCTGTGAGGCGACTGTTCAAAATTGCCCTGACAAGGTCCACGAGTTTGTTGTGGCTAGGAGTATCGTGGAAAGAGACGTGTTTGGCGGCGTGTAAGATAGCGAACCATACATCTTGGAGACATTCTTCCAAAAGTTCGGCCCCAGAAGCACTGGACTCTTTGAAGGAGCTCAATAGGTCTTGAATCGTGCTCGAGAGATCTGAAGTTCCTGCGAGATAGTTTTGAATCAGTGAGTGGCACGCATTGCTTCTGTCATTGAGTGTCCCTGATTCGTTTTTTGTCTCGATCTCGCGTGTTTGCTCTGTCTTTTCGAGAGCGCTGGGAATCATGGCTTTGGCTTGCCCACCGCTGTTGTTGTCCATCTTGGTGAAAGATGTTGAGTAATACGGAGTCTTTTAAATAGCTCTTATTTTCCGCTATCTTCCGGTAAGACCGAAAGCTGAAGCGCGGTACAGAATCATCTGTCGGTGGGAAGACGCGGGGCTCAGGAAATTAACAGCGTAAAAAGGGCCGTGGCTATGCAATACCTGAAGGCCTAGACCGGCGCAGTAATCAGTGCATAGTGAAGCCTGCTACTGGTCAATATCACGTCCGTGCACCCAACACGTAGACACGTGCACGCTAAAAGAGTACTTCCTAGACTGCCGGTCGTTTCGTTCCGACATCCGACAAGTCACAAGAAAAGATGCATAAATTTGCATTTATAACCAGAATTGCGATTGATTAGAACGTTTCGCTGTGGCCCGCGATGTGGTCAACGAACCGACAGTTTGAGTAACTGTTAGGCCTGACTGATGATATATACTATCCTGCAAGCATGATCAGCAGTTCACTGATCATTGTTACCTTTTTAGGTTGTTTGGCGTAGTGGTGCAGGCCTCCGTTCTGACAATAACCGGTTCGGTCAGTTACACTGCTAACAAGATTGACTAATGGGCAGTTCTCCACCAAGCCAACTAAGGAACGAGAGCGGATAGTTTAAGCGCGATCAACTTAGCCTTTTCTACTAGACTTCGTATAACGTAGTTTACAAGCGAGTCGCCCGTACAAGCGAGGCGCCCACCCCACCAACTTTGATCACCTACCTCGCCTTTGCGTACAATGCCCTAACCCTACTACATTGTATTACGCTTATCTAAAGCTAATATACAGCTAACTATCTTGTCTCTTAATAAGCATTAGATTAAGACTGTACAAGCAGCTGCTTAGGCCTTTAATGTCCCTCGTACGACGCTACGCGACCAACGCGCTAGCAAGCCTCTACAACGCGATTGCCAGTCTAACTCGAAGAAGCTTACCCAGCTAGAGAAGGAGGTAATTATTAGCTATATACTAAGCCTAGATTAACGTGAATTTGCGCCTACGTACGCAGCTGTACGTGATATAGCTAATAAGCTGCTAGCTGCGCGCGGCGCAGGCCAGGTTGGCGTCTACTAGCCGCGCAACTTTGTTAAGCGTACAGACAGGCTTACAACACGTTTCAACTAAGCGTATAATAGGCAGAGAGCTCTATATAAAGACCCTATATTAATTAGAGGCTAGTTTGAGCTTGTAGAGCAGACGAAGGCGAAGTACAGCATCTGCGATAAGGACGTCTACAACTTTAACGAGGCAGGCTTTATAATGGGCAAGATCAAGACCTAGCTTGTCGTGATAGGGTTAGAGAGGAGAGGCAGGCTAAAGGCTATCTAGCCTAGCGACTGTAAGTGGGTGACAGCGATAGCTGCGATTAACGCTGCTGGCTAGTTAGTCCCACCATTCCTTATCTTTGCTAGCTAGTATTACCTGTCTGCCTAGTATAAGGAGGCAGATATCCCACGCGACTGGGCGATCGCAGTTAGCGACAACAGATAAACAACTAATAAGCTAGAAGTTAAGTGGTTAAAGCACTTTATTAAGCATATAGAGAGGAAGGTTGTTAGAGCACGTTAGCTGCTTATCCTTAATAGCTACGAGAGCTACTAGTCTCTTGAGTTTTAAGAGCTCTGCAAGGAGAACAATATCTACACGCTCTGTATGCCACCTCACTCATCTCACCTACTTTAGCCTCTTAACGTTAGCTGCTTCTCGCCGTTAAAGCGAGCGTACAGCCGTGAGATTGAGAGCCTGATCCGCCATCAGATTAACCACATCACTAAGCTCGAATTCCTGCCAGCGTTTAAGGCAGCCTTTAATCGCTCGTTCACCACAGCTAATATCTGCTCAGCTTTTCGAGGTGCAGGCCTTGTTCCTCTCCAGCCAGACGCTGTCCTATCAAAGCTAGACGTGCAGCTGCGTACGCCTACTCCAGCTGCTCTACCAGAGGCTCTCTGGGAGGCTCGTACGCCGAGCAACGTACGTGAGCTTGAGGCTCAATCAACATTAATACGTGATCGCGTGCGACAGCACAAGAGCTTATCACCAGCTTCGATTATTAAGGCGATTAACCAGCTTAAGAAGGGGGCTGAGGTGATAATGCTCTTAGCTAAGCTAATGCGTGATCAGATTGCCAGCCTTAAGAAGGCTAATAAGGCAGCCTTAGCGCGTAAACAGCGTAAGAAAAAGCGTTTATAGAAGCGAGAAGTCTTAACAAAGAGAGAGGGAGAAGATATACTCGCTTAATGTAAGGCTAATTAGCAGATTGCTTATAAAGAGCGTTAAGAAGAAGAGTAATTAGGCCTTAGCCGCCAGGCTTAGGCGCGCTGCAGCAGGTGCAAAGAGACTAGGCACAACTTACGTATATGCAAAAAGAATACTTTATAT
Source organism: Alternaria brassicae (assembly GCA_004936725.1). Taxonomy (NCBI): domain Eukaryota; kingdom Fungi; phylum Ascomycota; class Dothideomycetes; order Pleosporales; family Pleosporaceae; genus Alternaria; species Alternaria brassicae. The sequence goes on along the minus strand of CM016505.1, from coordinate 119,513 downwards.
ACTGTTTAATCTACTCTATTAATATCTATTTATAATCTTAAAGGGTGGTTAAGTTGCATAGTTAGATAGGTGATCAAAGTTGGTGGGGTGGGCGCCTCGCTTGTACGGGCGACTCGCTTGTAAACTACGTTAGCTGTTGCTTAAGCTTTTTCAGACTGTCTCCTCGTATATACAAGTAAAGAATAATTCTACAAAACCTCTAGTAGAGCTACGAACTCTGCTGGAGCTTTCTCTTTTATCTTGCAGCCTTGCTTATAGATTGCACGCGCTAGTGACGCTTCTAAGCCAATACTGAAAGCTTCTGACTCTTTCCAATAACAGACAGATTTAACAAAAGCTTGATTTTTTGTACAAATATTAGAGCACGGTCCGATGCGGCATAACGGCACTATTCGAAGGCGAACGAATCATGGACACTCTGCGATAGCGCTAGCCTTAACTATTAGTAAGTGCGAAATGGATCTGGGAATGACATAGCATCGTAGTAGACTCATTATACGTGTGCGGATCTAGTACAAATTTGACATGCACTGGATATTTACCTTGCAGGCATCACCCCGACTCTTTCAAGTCAAGCTGACAGATGTCATCAAACTCTAATTGACCGGAAAAACACACATATCAACGAAACCGACCGACCAACCCAAGACCTCCGATTTGACGCAATCGGTTTGCCAACTACACTATTCACCAAATGAATCTTTATTTCTTGTGCATAAGATTAAATACGTGCAAGCAAAATCACGCAGTCTGTAAGAGAAAAGCTGAGCTGAGTACAACATCCAAATCGACAACTGCCCCCTTTGCAGCCCAATCCAGAAGCTAGTCAAAGGCTGTAGCCTATAGCCATCCTTCTGAAAGACAAAATCAGTTCAAGAAGACCTTGTTGGAATGGACTAAGAATCACTTGAAGTCTCGTAATATGTTCCCATTCAAAAACCCATCAATATTCTAGGTATGGATACATGTGCTTGACCATATACAAGGGTTTTCAATATTTAATAACAGCCTCATTGCACGCATATTCCTACATCAGGCTTACGATGCAGCCCACGACTTTCCTAATGTCTACGACGTTCCAGTGCAAGCGACAAACGCCGAGTTATTGTTCGGGGGATGAACAATTTGACCAGCAGTGTCGCAGGTAGTTTGCTCGAAAATGCACCTCGCAGCTCCGGGGCTCCCTAGGCAGTCCGAGTTAGCGTATGCTGTTTTAATGGCTTCAAAACAAGATAGCCGAGAAAAGGGCAAGACAATACCTCCAGAGTAAACGCTTCCCTGCAACAAAGGAAATTCCACAAAGGGGCCTCTCAAACCCCTGAAAGTAAAGCCTTCACCATTGTTGTAGCGGCCGGGGTAGCGAGGTCGAGGCGGATTGCCCCAAGAAATCCGTTGGTTGTTTGCCCATCTCGCACAACCCTCGTTCTCGCAGGCCGTGATGTCCGCTTCAGAGTAGGTGATTCTGTTGCAAGTAACTCCACTTGTCTGGCGCTCCACTACCTCGAGGGGAGTGGCTGTCACAGAGGCTGCTAGTAGAGCGATGGAGATGAGTGTCGGAAACTGTATGTGTAAGCAAGAATGCCGAAATATCTATACAGAAACACACCTGAGGAAACAACATCTTGTTTTATAATGATGGGAATGATAAGATAAGATAGTACTGGAATTGATCTGGGATGATGCTCGTGGGAGTGCCATTAGGTGGCGATATACAGATTTATACATCTACCGCGAGGCCTGATCGGCCTCGACTGGAATCACGCCGTAGCGTCCGGATAGCGATATATTGCTCTAGCTCCAAAGGTGACTACGTTCGGTCCTAATGTTTGTACTGATGAGTGCCGAAGTTACGATGTAACAACCGCATTGAACCTCTTGCCTTGGCACGGACAAAAAGTGCTAAGATTATTCATCAGTCTCCGCATTGCCTTCGTTGCTCTCAGGCTAGAAGAATCGCGATCGGCCTGCTTGCCTTGTTGTATCTTTTGATCAGTGCCAGAGTCACGATTTCGAAGCCGCCCAGACTTTTAGTGCGTTAGCACGGACACACTATACCACCACTGTTCTGCAACATAGTAGGAAAAAGAGTCTCATGTGTCTGAAGCATCTATGTAAGTGCCTCAAATTGAAATGTGAACTTTTCTTCGAGTACGTAGGAACTGGATTGAGAGATATCATCTCTATAGATGGCCAAACCGGTCATAAATATTAGAGAATGAGTATCGAGTATCGATACCAGTAGCTGTAGCATAGTCTGCGACATGTCCGAGAGCGATGCTCTCTATGAGGTATGTGCTTCGTGTTTGTACCAAAGACGAGGCTAGCTAAGCCGGCCTTATCGTCCATGTTTCTCAAGTCTCCTGCTCTATTTTCAGTCACCGAGGCTTCCGGTTCTATCGACTAAGAACTCAAATGGCGAGACGCCAAACATAGCTTAACTCTGATGGGAATGTAAGCAGCGCGATGATTGACTCGAGGATACCGGATAATGAACCCGAGAGCACCGGAATGATGAACGTGTAAGTTGCAGGGTCTTCGAGCTGTAGCTACAAGAGTATATAATCAGCCCTGGCGGCCACCAAATAGTTACTACCAACATCCACAATCGAACCTTCACAACTCGTTACATCCTCCAACTAAATCACCTCATTCTCACCATGCATTCACCTCTCGCTATCCTCGCTTCCGCAGCCATCATCGCAACTGCTCTAGCCAGTCCTTCCAATCTCGTTGCCCGCCAACGCGGCTACATCCATCTCTGCAGCGACGATTTGCTAGATGGCGTGTGCGAGGACCTAGGTGTAACGATTGGTACTTGCCGTAAGAAACAAACCTAAGACGCTGGCTCCCCTTTCTGCACAATACTAATGCGATGCAGATTCTCTTCCTAGCCGTTTCAAGGACAAGCTGAGCTCTTTCGATACCTATGGATATCGTTGCCACTTCTTCACGTAAGTAGTCTGGAATATCTCTCTTGTAGACAGCGAATTGACATATAGATGAAGCGACGATGCTTGCGACGGCCGTGAAGATGAGTGGACTGGCCGACACACGAATCTTCGCAATACGGAATGGAATGACGAGAAGAACTCTGTTAGATGTTTCTTTGGTTAGGTGGTAAATACTAAATGGAGCATTTATCGCGGAGAAGTTTGTGTGGATAGTTGGGCAATAGTCGTTACAGATGGTACTTTCTGCTATACATCTTTGCTGAGGTAGAGAGCAGGAACAGGTATTAACTAGGAAATTCAACCTTTACTTGCTGCGAAAGTCGACATAAGACGTGACAATCTAGAGTCTTGCTATACCCTGACTATGGGTACATGAACATGCTCATTGCTACATCTCCTTATCTCTCTCACTCCTTCACGTCATCCCTTGCTGTCCGCAATACGACTTTTGTCAGACCTGTCTGACGATATATACTATCCTGCACGATAACCACGAGTACACTGATTATACGTACCCTTTTTAGTCACATAGCGTAGTAATACAGGCCCACATTCCGCCAATTTCTACAGAAGTTTCTAACATTGTACTTTTTTTCGTGTTATAATAGACTTGCACTAAATGCCGTTATTGTCCAAGTACCTTTCGACACGATCTGGCTCGAGGTCCACGCCCAGCCGCACACCCAGTCCCGTATATCCCAGCATCTTCCCCAACCTATCAAGAGACATTTCAAACGTCGCCATTACAATTTTCGCGCATATCACATAGCATAAAAAGGTGCCATCAAACCAGACAGGTCCGTCCTTCTTACAGAAACAATATTACTACCAGTAATCTGCCTGTACGTACGTACGTACTAGAGCGAACAGGACAGGAGATCCTAGTACTACCTGCTGCTGTCTTTACATAGATACGAATTAGCATTTATACTGTACTGTAATGAATGATGCACAAAAGGTATTTTGAAGCGCTGTCATGTGTTGTGTCTGGCGATGCAAGTGCGGACGGAGGAAGTAAAGTAGCAAGGGGGAGAAGAAATGAGAAAAGAGGGTGATGGATGGGTATGTAGATAGATAGATAGATAAATAAGATAATTGTTACAACTATACACAGTAAACCAGGACATCCCTTGTCAAGAAGGCTAAGAGAATAAAAACAAATACGCCGACCAAATGCCAGAAAAAAAACACGCAACACGCCGCCCAACCCGTTGTCGTTCCCATTCCCGTTACCCGTCCCTTGCCACGAGTTTGAAACAAGCCGTATATACACCATCATGCTTTAGACAAGCCAAGCCATGTACAGAGAATCTGGAAAAGAGAGCACCTTGATGTCCACCACCACTACCCTCCCCCCTCACGCATGCTGTACCCTCCCCACTAAGCCCTGACAGCTGGTGGTCCTGAACTCTTCGGATGCGCCTGGTACTGAGGATCCCACCACTGCACCTTACCACCCACTTTCCCCTCGACACCCTCGGTGCGTTGGTAGTACTCATTCCAAATCTGATGCACGGGTATCGTCTGCTCAAGCTGGCGGACATTTTGTTGTATCGCTTGGTTTTCGCGTTCAATCTTGTCAATCTCCTGGTCCGCTTTACTTTGCTTGCTCGCTTTCGTAGTCTTGCTGGCAGTGCTGCGCGGCGCGGGCGGGGTACGGGCTAGTTTCAGGATACGCGCGAGTTCGTCGTCTGAACTCGAAATCTGCGCTTGGAGATAGGCCATGGCCAGCTTGTCTGCGTCGGCGCCTTTGGCCTTGCGGTTGAGCGTGCTCATAATGGGCGTACGGGGCGTATACGCATGTGTGTATTTCTGCGGCGTTGGCATGTCCGCTCCCACCTTGCTTCCGTTACCAAGCCGTGCCTCGTCTCCCTTGTCGAGCAAGGCCATGATGTCCAAACTCTCGCCATGCGGAATCGCGTCTTTGTTGGAGGGAGTGATGCAATCCATGTCAACCTCTTTCCTAAGCACCTTGTCGATATCGACGGCGGAAAAGTATGCGCATGACTGCGGGAGTTCGTTGATGCCCATTTGCTGCGCGAACATGGCGCGGGTCCATACGTTGGCGACTTGCAGAGCCATAGCCGCGCGGTATCTATCCTCGTCTTTGACCAGATACCTAATCTCATCATGAACGGTAATGGCCAGTCTGGCATCAAGTCCATAACGTCGCGTCAAATAATCCATACTGACGATCAAGAGGTGAAGGTAGTCGACGCCAGAAGACTGAATAGCCCAATTGATCCGACTCGTCATGAAGCCACCTTTGGACAAATACCTCCTCTGCAATGCTTCGGTGATGGCGGCGCCGAGAATAGGTGTGCGAGGTCGTTCCTGCTCGGCGAAATCTTCCAGCTTATTGAAAACAAAGGATTCGGTGCCGCCACGCCAGAATGGACGCTCGTGGAGTTGTCTGCGGTTTGTCTTCTTCCCCTTTGTGTTCTTGTACAGGTCGTCGGCGGTCTGGGACGTTTGCTCCTCCGACAACGAGGGGTTGAACTGACGCAGCAGGGTACTGGCGAATTTGAGTCCTGCACCGTAGATACGACCGTAGTTGAAGACCTTGGCGTCGTTTCTGCTGATGCCCAGAATGCCAGCCGTGCGTGAATGCAGATCGGTGCCGGCTGCCTTTGTGCCCTCGAGCGTCATGAAGCCAACTGCGTTCCCCCCGTGCAGTTTGAACGTGGCATCCCCAATCAAACTCGCAATCCAGAGTTCCTGGGAATCCACATCCGCACCGACGAAGCAGTAGCCCTTCGGCGCTCTTACCATACTCTTGAGCTCGGATCCAACCCTGTTCTTCTTGGCATTACTAGCCGTAAGCCAAGTGTTCTCCACCGACCTCCTCGTAACGGTGCCCATGGGGATGATCTGTGGGAGAATGAATCCGACCTTGGTCCCTGTCCCCTCGCCAGAAGCAGAGAGGAGTTTGGGTGCATCGGGCACCTCGTCGTTGTACACGACCATTTGCGTGCTTATGCGTTCTCTTGCGCTGATCCAGTATGAGCACGAAGCGTTCATCTCCAGGGCTTCCTTGGCGTATGCGAACTCGGAGCCTAATTTTCCCTTTTCAAAGTAGGGTAGATAGGACTTGGCAAGCGGGTTTGCGCATCTCGCCAACGGGCCGTCTTTGTGTGGGATCTTGTAGTAAACGTGCTGGGTGTCGTCGCGGAGCTTCAAGTTTTCTTCTTCCGACATGTCCTGGGGATCCAAGCCCGTGGCTGCATAGGCAAAAGCTTCGTCGCGGGGCACTTTGTAAGTCCAGCCGTGAATGTCTGACCACACGAGCGGGTGGCCATCCCAAGCGAGTTTGAGCAGGATTGGGGTGATGCGGGTGCGTACGGTAAGGGCTATGGGGGCATCGCTTTTGGCAAAGAGATTCTTGTACCATTTGGGCATACCGGGCATCTTCTGCCTAGCAGCCGGCCTCGGGGGATCGTTCTTCTTCTTCCCCTTGACCATCTTGACCTCTTGACCGGACCAGTCCAGTTGACTCAACCAAGGATCATTCTCGTAGACGCCTGGTTTGTCTTTGAGCTGCAGCGCTTCTTCGGTCAAGGCTACCAAGCGTTCTTTCACGGCGTGGTCGAGTCGTTGGTAGGTTGATTCGGCGTTGTGCACATATGCATCCCAAGTCTCGTTGATGGGGAGGATTTCGGCGGCGAGGAAGCGGAGGGCGGCAAAGGAGACGGGGTGGGGACAGGTTTCGAGGAAGAGCGGGAAGACTTTCTGGTAGACGCGTTGTGTGATTTCAACATCTGCGGCGCAGTAGTCGAGCAACTCGTCTAGTTTCTCTCGTATGACCTGTCGATCGAGCTCGCTAAAGTATTCGCGTTGTGCCTTGTCGATGGTGATGTCGCAGTGGAATTTGGCTACGTCGCGGAGGGAATTGATTGCGCTGCGTCCCATCCAGAGTTCTTCCACGCTGTCCCCCGCGGACGCGTCATGACCTGGTGCCAGAGTGTCGCTCAAGTCCTCATTCTCGGGCGCTATAACCATCTTCTCCTGAGATTCCTTGGTCTTCCTATTCTTCATCCACGATGGACGTTGGCGCGAGCACATGCCATTCGAGGCGACGTGCAACGACATGGTGTCGACAAAAGCATTCTTGGACTGGGTGATGTTGTATTCCTCTGCTATGCGCGCTCTGTCGTATCCTATGTTGTGGCCAACGACGACGCGGGGTCTGGATGTGTCGCCCAGCGGGACCAAGTGGCGGGGTGATTCTGATCCGGATTCATCGAGTAGCCAGGGCGACAGCCAAGCATACCAGGCGGTGGGACTCACTGCACACGCCATGCATGGGAACGGAGTCACTTTGTACATGACTTCGGTATCGAAAACGAGCATGGACTCATCTGGCGCGTCGACGGCCTCGGTGGTGCCGTCGCTGTTATACTTGGTCCAGCCGGTGCGTGTTATCCATTTTGTCGGTCTGGGCGGCGGGTTCGCCCAGGCCAATTGCTTCGCCATGGTCAGATAGGGTTCGGCTGTGTCCATGCCCAGCTTGTAGAAATGCTCATCCAGGCTCGTGCCCTGTAGTTTGGGCAGGTCGAAGGCCACGGGCGGGCTCTTGTCCTGGTTCTTGCCGAGCAAGTCATGGCGAGTGAGGTGGTCTTTGGAGAGGGCGACGAGCTCAGGTGGTGGGTGGGTGCTTGCGCCGGGGAAGACCTGGTCGTGCATGTGTAAGGCGAGATGCTGGACGCCGATGGGACTGAAGCGGGCCTTTGAGGGAACTGCATCGTGTTAGACAACACTTCCGGCTTCGCACTTGTCGCATACCACTCAAAGTCGCCCTCGCAGCACTGCTGCCGTGCGCATCCCGTGACTGGACTGTGGGCAGACATGGTTGTTTGGAGGCGTTTGCGTGCTGAATGTGCGCATGCAAGGGGGCGCGGACGGTGGACGGCGTTTGCGACAAAGGTTCGACACGAACAGCGCATCGTCATCACAGCGCACAGCGTGTCACTGCATGTCGTCGGAGTAGAATTGTAGAATGGTCGCAATGGGCGGCGAGGAACAAGCTCGTGTCGTCATGTTGGTGGTTAGCCCAGCGTGCAAATCTTGGCATGCGCCTTGGGAATTTTCCCCTCTCAGCCCTACCGCACCACCCGCAGTGCCCCCAGCCACGCAGCCACAGCCACGCAGCCACAGCCACGCAGCCACAGCCACGGCTATGCAACCGCCAGGCATGGAGCATGGCCAGGTCGGCTGCGGTGCATACCAAGCCGCCGCCGGCATTGCGACACCATACCCAGGCCCCGTGCGTGTGGTGAAGCCATGGTACCGTGCCGCAGCCACTGTCATAGTGAAGGGGGGAGCACGTACCTGACGTTGCCCTTGCTGCCCTGCCTCGAGCCATGTCGGCCACCCACAACTACCTCGACGACGACAACGATGGTCATATGATCCACCCACATCACGACCACAACCTCGCCTTCCCGCTAGACCACGGCCGCTACTCACCCTCCGCTTGGCGCCCCCACACCCCATCCATCTCCCACACCTCATTCACCTCCTACACCCCTTCCACCTCCAACACCATGCCACCCACGACACGGACACGCCCCGACCGTCTCGCCAACGGGTACGTGGATCTGACCAGCGCCCCCGAACCTCCCCCGCCAAGGACAGCGAGGAAGAGAGAGTCACCTACACCCGGCCCCTCGGCGAAGCGGCACAAGCGAGATCATGGCTCAGCGGCCCAGGTCGAGCGCAAGGGCGAGGGGGCTAGGAAGGTGGATGAGGTGGATTTGACCGACGAGGACAGCCCGCTGCGAGCAGCACTGCTCAAACAACGCGCCGACGCTGTCACGGCCCAGACAAAGCCAGCAGAGACGGTCACGACCTTCAACTCGTTCAATTGTGTCATCTGCATGGACGATCCCACGGATCTGACCGCTACGGCTTGTGGTAGCTTGATCCAGCGCTCCATCAAGTGCGTCTGCTGACTTGTAATTCCAGGCCACCTCTTCTGCCACACCTGCCTCATGGAAGCACTCATCGCCGGCGAGAACCGCACCGGCCCTCACGAAACGAAGCGCTCGCAGTGTCCCGTCTGCCGCAAAACCATCAGCCGCAACAAAGCAACCGACGTCATACCCCTGTTGTTGAAAAAGGGCCTAGCAACACAGCCTAGGAAGAAGATGCCTGCACAAGCTGCAGTGCCAGCGCCAACGGTAGCTTGAATGCAGTGGATTCTGCCACGTCTTTGTTGTAAAAAAACTGTTTTCTGGCATGACTATATATGAAAACATGCGGTCCTTCGGGAGGTATTTTGATCCCGGCTGTCCACGCACTTGCATGTCGCACTAGCGCTGTGACGATGACGTAGTGTAATGGTCTGCATTACACACGAAGACATGTTGAGCACGAAGTACTCCAGCATCATCCCTTTCTGCTCCCTCGACATCCATTTCGACATCCATCTCAGCTTCACCCTCACTACCATACACATCCATCCCACCGCCAACAATGTCAGACGCCAAATCCACCTCCTCCATTGCCATTCTCGGCGCGGGTGATGTCGGCGCAACAATTGCGTACAGTCTCATCATGAACCCCGTCGCCGGCGATATCTTGCTCGTCGATCCCAAGGAAGAAGTCAGAGATGCACAGGTAATTCTAGCCCGAACACAGTCGTTCCAACTCACTGATTTCTAGGTAGCAGACCTTTCCGACGCAACGTTTCATGGAAACACGACTACCCGCGTAAGAGCCGGAACACACAAGGAAGCGGGCCAATGCGACATCATCGTCATTGCAGCAGGTGCGAAGCAGAAAAAAGGCGAAAGCAGAACCGATCTCATCGGGCGCAACAAGTCGATCCTGGAATCCGCAATCTCAGACATGAAGCCCTTTCGCGAAGATACAGTCCTGTTACTTGTCGCAAACCCCGTCGACGTGCTCACCTTCTTCGCCCAGCAGTACTCGGGGCTGCCCAAGCAGCAGGTCATTGGATCGGGAACCTTTCTCGACTCTGCTCGCTTGAGGGGCATTCTGGCCACCAAGGCCGAGGTGGCGGCCAGTAGTATCGATGCCTACGTCCTGGGTGAACACGGAGAATCGCAGTTCATCGCGTGGAGCCTGGCGAGCATAGGCGGTGTGCCGCTCGAGTCTGCGCTGTCGCCCGAGCAGCGCGCCAATGAGCGCGAGCTGCTGGATAAAAAGGCCATTGCTGAGGAGACGAAGAATAAAGCCACGTCTATTATTGAAAACAAGGGGGCGACGAATTACGGCATCGGCGGTGTTGCCGCGTCGATTTGCAAAAGCATCCTTTTCGATGAGAAGATTGTGAGGCCGGTGAGCTTTTGGCAGGATGAGTTGGACGTGTGTCTTAGTATGCCGGTTGTGTTGGGGAGAAAGGGTGTGGTGAGGAGTGTGCCGATGCCCCTTGACGATGGAGAGAAGAGGTCACTAGAAGAGAGCGCAAAGGCGCTGAGGGAGGTCATCGAAGCCTGAGGAAGTAATGGACAAGGCTGTCTATCCCCTTTTCTTACCACCCATCCATCCACACCAACTCATCTCTTTCTAAGACCAACTACAATCCCTCAACGCTTCCTCAGCCACCCCAACACCCTCTCCGCAATCACCCCACTATTCCTCTCCATAAAAAACATATGCCCATTCCCATGCACCCCCACCTCCCCCAGCTCCAAGTGCTCCACCTCGACCCCCGCCTGCCTCAAATACCCCACAGTACAACAATCATACAACGCATGATAACTCGCCTCCCCCGTAACCACCAACACCGGTATCCCCGCTAAGTTGACCAACTGCCTCGCCGGCTCACCCTGCATCACACACTCGCTATGATTCGCATCCCGCGCCGGCACAACCACCGTCTGGATATACGTCGCGTTGGGCCCCGCAGCCGGCTCGTACGCAACTTCCAGCTCCGAGATACCGTACGGGCGCGCGGGCCCTGACCCGAAGATCCGGCTGATGAACGGTGGGCCCGCAGGTTCAAGCGCAACGATGCTCCGCACGAGGTGCGGTCTCAAGTCGGCGACGCGCCACGCATACGCGCCAGCCTGGCTATGCGCAACGATATGCGCCGGCCCTACGCGATCCAGTAGCGCAGCATACGCTTTTGCATTCTCAGCTTCTGAAATGCGGTTATCGGCTTGATACTGGACTTGAGCAGCGTAGAAAGCGTCAAAGGTTGCATCGCCTGGCTTGCCTGTTCCAGGCCATTGCGTGTGCAGGCTAGCTTGGGGCCAGAGTGCGTGCGCCGCGGGGGCCGTGAAGAGTTGTTCCATTTGCACGGTGCTGGAACTCGCCATGCGGCCTGTGGTCGGGTGCCAGGGGGAGCGGCCGCGCGAAGGCTGGTCGCTGAGATACACGGTGTACCCGTGTGCGAGGAAGAAATCAGCCCAGCCTGGTCGGCCGTCTGGTGTGGTCAGGAAGGTGGTTGCTGTTTGGCCTGTTCCGTGCATGAAGACGAGGGGGTGTGGCTGGTTGGCGTGGGCGGGCGTGAGTTTCTCCGTGTAGATTTGGTTGACCATGTACTGCGCTGTTGTGTTGTCGCCGAGCTTTTGCTTGATTGTTTAGTGAGTGTTAGTATAGGGGTGATTGTTAGAACGCACAGAGACTGTTTTGTATTCTCCGCCTATGTAGAAGAAGTCGCGGTGCGCGGGTGTTGTGCTGCCTGGGTGATTCGCATGCGTGTCTCCGTGCAGTAATCGCGCAAGCAAGAGCATTACGCTGTTGAGCGACGACGGCATCTTGAGGCCTGGAGTGGCTATTACTGCCCTGGTGCTGGTTCCGGTAGTCGCTTGATAGCAGGACGTTTGCTTAGCGGAGCGAAGTGATGCATGCGTGCGTTGGAGCGAGGCGGGGTTGGCAGCTTGCATGCGACTTGCACAACAGAGTGGCAGTGGTGTATCGGTACCGTCTCGTTGGTTTCGTGTCACCCCAGTCAATATTATGTGCATCTTGACTTCCTAGGAGGTGCAAACAAACACTACGAGCCAAGTTGTACTGCTCCACTCGTTGCCCTGAGGGACGTGCTATATCCCATGTCGATATCCACATGAAATCAAGACTACGAGTACGTCCAGGCTGCGTTGTACGTTTAGCGTACACTATGTTGATTTTGAACGCGAGGGAATGTACGACCGTGGGCGTTTTCAACTCGCGTTTGTCCTACAGATATGCAGGCGGCTAAATCGAATCGAATCGTGGTGGCTTATGGGATGGCTGATGGACGTATGTATGTAGCTGGTCCAGTCCGCATCGGTCTGAGATGAAGCGCGACTTTTGCTCAATAAAGTCTGTCAGTCTGACAGTACCCTGAGCTACGCTGGCCTTTGAAGTTATCATCGCAAAAATCTTTGGTCACGGTGTGTCTCAGCATCCTCAACGGAGTCGCTTACAATACGCCTCCGACGGAAATCCCGCACGTCGATATTCGATGCATCACGCCTTGCCAAACCATGACCATCACGCCAGCCAGCCATAGTGTGCGACTCGGTCTATTTCGCGCCTGTGCTGCCCCTCAGGTGTATGCACGTAGCGGATGACATTCTCTCAAACGCCTTAAACTACCCGATTGCACGCGCGACTCGGCTCGCACACGGATTCGGTCCGCACGCGTGTATTGCGCGTATGCGTATTCGACCCGCGTGCCGTCCGCTGTTAAGCGAATAACTCCTAAAAAGAGCGTGCGTGGGAACTCTATGCAGAAGCGTGCGATTTGGTATGTGGGACATGTTCTCGGTGGATTTTTCTGACCGTGTGGGATGTGACTGGATATCCTACGTTGCCATGTTGGGAGGCAAGGAAGAAGAGGCTCTCCTTCTTTTCCGCTTGTTTTAGGGAGGAGGTGGTTAGTAGAGAGCGGGGGACTGTTTTTTCTAGCGCTTGATATTCAACACATTTGTCTTGAACGGGAATCGTTCCTTTGTGACCTGTTCAGACTGTTTCGGCCGAGCGGTTACGACATATAGCTGGTATTGAGTGTATACACATGATGTCGGACGTACTTCGGCTCCCGAGATCTACATAGACTTGAACGATATAACCTACTGAGCTTAGTTTCCACGGGCATTTTCATTGTCTATCACCGCTCGTATGGAATTTTCTGGATCGCAGAGTGACCAAGTACACATATATATAATACCAAGGAAGCCTATTCTTGAAGCAGACCAGAACACTCAGCACTGGTTCTCTTCACAACCTGATTCAGTGTCATGGCGAACCAATCCTTCAGAGTTATTGTGATAGGCGGTGGGCCGACCGGACTAGCCGCTGCTCATGCGTTGCACCTAGCTAACGTTGACTTTGTGGTTTTGGAACGAAACGACAATGTCATTGCCGATGTTGGCGCTAGTCTGATACTTGGAGCACAAAGCATGCGATTCATGCAACAGCTCAATTTGCTCGACAAGTTGCTCTCGATTGGGCAAAAATTGTCGAGAAACAAGTCGTTTACGAAAGATGGCAAGAAATTTGCAGACAGTACGTCTGTTCAAATCGTAAAGGAAAAGTAAGTAGGCCTACCTGGCTGTATGGGCAATTGACACAGCGTTATGTAGATCCTGGCTAACGCTCAGCATACAGCTTTGGCCTTGAGCCGATCGCGTTTCATCGAGCTGAGCTTGTGAAAGCTCTTTTAGAAGGCTTGCCATCGAACGCGAGAGAAAGATACCTCGCCGGGCAGAAGGTAGTCGACATTGCGACCAACAGAAGCGGCGTGATTGTCACTTGCGCTGACGGAACAACCTTTTCCGGATCTATGGTCCTTGGAGCCGATGGTGTGCACAGCCAAACGCGCAAGATCATGCACAAACTCTCGGCTGAGAATCGATTCTCAGCCAACCACAACCCAGAACCGCCGTTCCTGGCCCAATATCGCTGTTTATGGTCGAACTGTCCGCGACCCTGCGAGGCTGGGCAGGGAAATAACACACAGGGCAAAGACTGCTCCGCGATGTGGATCACGGGCCGCGAACGTGCCTGGTTACTCTTGTACGAAAAGTTACCAGAGCCAACCCAGGAGTCCAAGCGATATTCCAAGGTTGAGATGGACAAATTTGCCGCCAAATTTGCAGACTGGCCTGTCAACGAATATTTAAAGGTCAAAGATGTCTACGACAGCTCGAAAGCAGGCATGTCCAACTTGGACGAGGGCGTACTTGAGCATTGGAGCCTGGGACGCATCGTGCTCGCTGGTGATGCTTGTCACAAGTTCACGCCCAACGCAGGTCTCGGATTTACAAATGGCATCCAGGACGTAGCGTTGCTTTGCAACCTGTTGAACGACGCAAAGAAATCATGCGCCGACTCCGACATTGACGAAGATACTCTCCAAAAGGTTTTCCTGGACTACCAGTCCGCACGAAAGGAGGCAACTGTGTTTGACTATGGTGTTTCAGCTGCAGCAACTCGCAGTCAGGCCTGGGCCACCTTGGTCTATTGGTTTGTTGGCCGGTTTCTCTATCCAATCTATGCGTTTCAGTGGCTTTTGCAAAGATATATTGTCGCTCCTCGGATAAAGCACAGTACGGTTCTCAACTACGTCTTTGGTGAAGACCGTATCAAGGGTCGAATTCCATGGGCGCATCCGATCCACGCCAAGGGGAAGGATCTGTAATCGTGATAGTAGTCCTATATAACGATGCGGTATCAGTTCTGTGTTAGCGCAATTATTTTCCCCAAGTCTGCTGTCGCCTCCAGCCGACGCTTGCCTGTATTGATGATTCGAGTAGACGATACAAGGCGTCACTAGCCGTTCGTCCAGTATCAAAAAGAGAGAGGCGGGATGGTGAGTACGTACTCAGCCCTCCCCGTGTGTGCGCTGATCACGAATTGCTGTAGTATGATGTTGTCGTCCGCGATACTTGTACTTGGAATCCGAAAAAAAGAATAAGAAACCTTGCAGTTCTGCGCTGGAGGCAATGTGGGAAGCATGAGAGACTGTGCGGACCTCGGAAGTCGTCCGTGGATGCGCTAGTACCGTGTGGGGTAATTAGCAGCATACCTGAATGGGCAATTGCGGGGATCGTTGTCTGGTCGGTCCAATGCAACACCGAGCTGTCCATGATGAGATGTGGGTTTCCTGGGTACACATCTTCGCTCTAGACATATGCAAAGTGCCGAGTACTTGAGTGCGGCTCTTGACTAACTATTCGTTTTCTCACCCCTCCCGAGTCCACTTCCAAGGACGACAGCAAGATGGTCCTTGCCCCGATCGAACGTCTGCCAGTCGAGCTCCTCCAGCCCATCTTCATCGCTGCTGGCTATAACATTGCACTGATCGAATCATCTTCCTATATCGCAGCACGACTTTCATCCCATTACATCTACCACTCAACATGCGACTACTACCTCACTAAAGTACACGGCAAACGCGGTGAGCTGTCGGCAGCCCAAACCTGCATGTTCGGCAGCAAATGGATGACGTGGGATTTCTTCAAGTCTTGGATCATCCGACGATATGGTTCTACGGGGTGCCTTTGTGGTCGGACGCAGAAAGAAGGGTGCTTTGATGCGCAGTGGCCACCGAACTTTGAGGATGCTTCGCAGATGATCTTCTCTCGGAGTCACCTACCTCAGATTGCCTTTGTGAAGGGACGTATCCCGACAAAACTACTATCAAGTCCGTGGACCCAAGAAAAAATTGAGTTTCTGCGGTTTTTGCTCTGGATCACTGCAATGACGGTTGATTGGATGGATCCCAATACTGCGCACGTGGCTGTGGACGGCAGAAAGCAGGCCATGCTAGAACGGAATCTCGAAGCCGTGGAGTTGTTCAACCATAATCGACGTCTGGGGCGACCTGCAGACTTGGCAATGGTACGGTTCGCTGTTATCGACGCTGGCTGCGACCGATCCATCGTATACGACACGTTGCTCGCTGCGAACATGTGGTACGGACAA
Organism: Alternaria brassicae; assembly: GCA_004936725.1. Taxonomy (NCBI): domain Eukaryota; kingdom Fungi; phylum Ascomycota; class Dothideomycetes; order Pleosporales; family Pleosporaceae; genus Alternaria; species Alternaria brassicae. The sequence goes on along the minus strand of CM016505.1, from coordinate 103,680 downwards.
AGGTCTGCCCGATACTCTCCTGAGCTTCATCAGTGGTGTGAATCACGAATAGTGAATGGTGATCCGAAAGGTCGATGGATGCAGACTAAGCTTAGGGAATCTTGTATCGTGAGTACTCAAGAGGAGGCCCAGAAGGTTCGTGAACATGTCGGGCAGGCTTTGGATCACACTACCGAGACCTATGATGGAGGACCAGAAGATATATTCACGACGCACAAGCTCTCTTGGAATGAGGTACGTTCATTTGGTTCCCGGGAGGAAAGCGTGTGTCGCTCGTCGTCTACAGATTATAATGCTGGCTACACTATGGATATTGGAAGTCTAAAGATCTTCAACCGGTGGTACCTGCGAAACGAAAGCATCGGCACAGTCTCTGATCTATTACCGCGACCACTCTCCCGCGCCATCTCCAAGATAACAAGTTGAGCTAAGCATTCACTAGGTGAATCCGCACCGAGGATGGCTTATGGCAAGATCAATGGGTCACGACTGCCAGACTGTCAATCACAAAATCAGATGGCCTGATGTCGTTCGCTCGCCAGGCTATCGCATGTACCGTGGTCATGTCTGCCCTCGTAGGCTACATTGCTGGGTTGAACATAACGGAGCCTCGCGAACGATCGAACTTTGGCTCGCACCGCCGTCGTCCAGTACAAGACCTGCGGACCTTCTCAGCCGTCGCATAGGAACCAAACCGGCTTCGTAAACTGCCGCCGGCATAGATCTGTCAACGTTCGAGACTGACGTCAACTTCCCATGAACAGCATTTCTCGAGAGTATTTCTCAGTTTCAGCACGCTAAGAAAACCCTAGATCTATCGTATGTTCGGATGGTTTATCGCTATACCTACTCGAGAAGTCGGCATACATCACCCGAGGAGAAGAGATTTAGGAGATCACCGGGCGCACCTCTATGGACAGCGTCGCTTATGTCGAAGTTTTGTAGAGAGCTGGCACTATCATCAGTCGTCAGATATATGGCTTGACATGTGGGTCCTTAAGACGAAGAATCGAACATATCAACAGGACGAGTGATTGGTACAAAATTCTGCGGCTGGCCAAAGGTGCGAAAGACGCTACCATTTGTCTGTTCGACGACTTGGATACTACAACTTACTCGCACTATTGCGTCTGACAAACCCGTCGACAGGCCGGACTTGTATCACCTCTGCTGCATCTCTCCGACCATCGATCATGAACTTCCGGTATCCGGCAAACGCGTCCCAGTCCTTCAATACACACTCGACCCGCATACTGTTTCCTTCTCGGTCTTCAACAACGACGAAATTGGCCACACCGTCCACGCTTTTTGACACTATCTGCGACATCTCGCACCACCTTTCGACATCTCTAGCCGAAAGTTCAGATTTCGACGGGATTGTCATGAGTACGATGGCCGGATCTGACGAGATCGGCACTAGGGATCCAGAAGTCTTCTTTGTAATGATTGGGCAGTTGTGTACTTCGGGCGGCTGAGCCAGTATGTCGCCGGTAGTAAATAGCTCAATCATATCTTGTACGGACTTAGTAGCCAGGTGCGCATCGCTTGCTGCTTGATCTGCGTATCTAGCACAATTAGCATCTTTGGCTTTCCTGAGGTCTTTGACTCACTCTTCGATCATGTAGATCTCAGTTCCCAAACGATCCTCCACCGGCAATGCGCAAACGTATTGTAGGACTTGCGGCTCGTGTAGTGTTGTGAACTCGATGATCTTTTGGAATGCGTCGATCGCCTTTTGCCGGGCGTTCGAATCCTTGAAGACAAGCTTCGCAGTGGTGAGGATAGCTGCCATGCCCTAATGCTCACGGTATATGATCCCAATTTTGCGTAAATGCCAGGGAGGCAGAACCACGTCTGGGTTACGATTCTCAGATTTGTTGTAGTGGACGAAGAACTAGTAGTTCGCGTGCGCAAAGACTTGCTTGCCTGCGTTGTTAGATGGACGTTTGATAGAGAAGACTATTGTTTGGATTGGCCATGGTTGGTTCAGGTAGGTATATAGTTGTATGTATATAGACCCCGCAACTTCGGGATACCAGTTCCGAGAATCGGAATAGCTAACCCGTACCTGCAGCGAACTACTACACCTAAGTGTCCTCACGTTATACTTGATGGATATAAGTACTCCACAGGAAACACTAAGGCTTTCGTTGTATTTATCGGAGAAAGCCTGGAGGTAGGAACGCTTCACGCGTCGACACGTGAGCTCGCGTGTCTTGACGTCATCACCTTCCATCACTTTACACCACCAAACGCGGTTCCCTCAGCATGCGTACCTCAAACCTCATCAGAAATCCACCACCCCATGTCCCTCCCACGCTACCTCCATTACCTCGAACCAACCCTTACAGCCCCATGGCGCGCACATTCTTCACTTAATCGCACAAACTCTACCCCCTTCAACTTCTTCTCCGGCTTCGCAGTGGCAAACATGGCATCTGCTTCGCTTGACGGCGCATCCTTTCCCGCTACGCCGTATAGACCAAAGTATGATACTTGGCCGTACAACGATTCAGATTTTGTGCGATACGATGAGAACGACGATGGGGTGTTTTACCGACAGCCCAGACTAGTCACACACATTGACGATCCATCGATAGCGAGGTTAACGCAATACTACGACACCGCGTTACGAAAAACCGGACGAATCATGGATATGTGCACGAGCTGGAAATCGTTCTATCCGCCATCGATCAAGGAAGCGATACAGAAGAAAGAGCTGGAGGTCTACGGAGTGGGACTGAATGCGGAAGAAATGGCGCTGAACGGCGTGTTCATGGGCGCTGAACGCTGGCGTGTTATGGATTTAAATAGGCCGCCGCATGATGTACGCGCGGCATGGGAACAGGAACAGGATCTTCAATTCGACGCGGTTACATGCGTGGTTAGCATCGATTATCTGAACAAGCCACTGGAGGTTTGCACAAAGCTTTTGCAGGCTACGAAGGAGGGCGGTATGTAATCCCCGTATTCTCCAGAACACAAGAGGAATACTGACTTAGCGCCCTTTGCTTCCAATAGGCACCGTTCACCTTGTAATAAGCAACCGCTGTTTCCCCAACAAAGTGGTCAGGAGGTGGATGATGCTTGATGAGCGGTCGCGGCTGGAGTTTGTGGGCGATTACCTGTATTTCGCGGGATGGAAAGACGTGGAGATTGTGGATCTGTGCGCGAGGGACGAGAGTGGGATGAGGATTACAGATGATCAGGGGACGGTGATGGTGAGGAGTCCGTATTTGCCTGACCATCTGGATCCGTTGTGGGTTGTTAGGGCGAAGAAGGGGTGAGATGGGCGGTGGGTGTTAGAGGCATTCTCATGGCGTACGTATGTTGAACAGTAGTGGCATGTTGATCAGATCTCCTCCAGCTTCATAGTGGAGCCCTTCTCTTTGACTGATCTTACCCGTACGTTCTTGTGCTCCCGTACTCTAACATCTTCTCCCACTGTATCTTTGTATCCACTTTCTAAAATTCCTTCTCTGCCCTTATCCTTCGCCAACAGAACATCGATTCCCCCCAGAATCTTCCCTACTGTATTAGAACACATGAGCTATCCGAACGGTATCGTGAGCCAGTCAAATACTAGCCATTAGATCCAGAACTTCCAAGGTCACGAAAGAGCTCGTTCTTTCTAAGTTGTAACCCCCTATACTACTCCCTGAGATACTACAGTATTTTCACGTTTGGAATCTAAGAGGGAAGTGATAGTTCATACTTGAAGTGCAGGATTTAGTTTGTAGCGTGATAATAAGATTCTGTCCGCTTTTTGTGTATCGGCCTCGGCTCATTCTTCGAGAGGTTAGTCACTATACTCTACAGCACTTTCCACGGCCCCTACCTAGCCTTGTACTTCCTTGTCCTACTCGAATCGGAACTTAATCGTGAGTTTACCAGCAGCTTCTCTCTTCCCTTACAATTATGAGCGTGTCAGCCATCCGCTGTTATCGCAGTGCTATGGGACGAAGTGGATGATGTTTTCTCCAGCTGTAAAGGCTGCAGCGAACGATTAAACCGCCTTTATACAAGCAAGTAAAACGGGGCTCAAATCGAATTATCGCAAGGTCGGCTTCCCATCATTTGTCTCCTGGTTCGGATGTCTAGCCATCTCTACAAGACGTACACCACACGCCCATCCTCTTGAACCTGATCATCTGTCGGCACCGGAGAACAAAAGACTAGGAGGTTTTTCTGTCACTGACAGATCATTTGTTTGACTTACATCTTGAAAAATATGCATTTGCGAGACGGGCGCTTGCATCCAAAGCCAGGCACCGAAGTCTATCTGGCGACGAAAAGTGCAGATCTATTGAGGAAAGGGACAGAAATCTGATGCGAGCGGTGTTGCAACAGGAAATCTAGAGTGGGACGTTTGTCTGGTGAAATTTCGATTAGTTTGTGGTTAATTCGAGAGGTAGGAAAGGTGCTGACTGTGACTGCTGGAGAACACAAAGCTCTGATTTATCTACACGCACCAACGTACGCTCAGGTGTGTGATTACACGAGGTATTATAGAGTCCGGAACAACAGATGAGCCTACGTAGCCACCACACGCATGTTTGAGGGCTATGACTACTTCAACGACGGGAACGTATCAAATACAGCAGGTGTTTGTTTTGGTCAACATGTCATGGTCTAAATCCAGTGCGCTACATTCGATCACCATATTTCGTGAGCAACGTTCGTCTGCATTTAATCACGATACATTTCATAAGAAGCTAGTTGCTTGAAGTGACCGCATCCTCAAGCCACCGTAACTGATACCGTTTCTTTCGTGAACATGGCCAGCACGGCTATCATCACCTGTGAACGATTCAAGTGCAGTATAAAAGTCATCGAATTCCCCCTCTCTTGCTTCTCCACAACCACTACAACAACTACGAATACCAAAACAAAAGATATTACCGTAACCACCAACACCAGCTGCAGAACCCATTATCAGCAAGACCCACGTGGCCTCCACAGCCATCCAACACCCCAAAGTGCTCCTTACCACGGCACAGCCTTCCATCACCACTCTCACTGCCTCATCACTCTTCTTCTAGAACCAAAATGTGCGACTACGTGCATGTGGAATACTTGGCATTGGCCATAGCAAGAACGAGCTTTGGAGGCATTATCTGCCTGTGCAGAACAGGTTCCAGTGCGCAGACTCGAGGGTCGTGAGGAGCAGGAAGTCCATGGTCAGATGTGGACTGTGCTAGGACGTTACTAGTCGGGGACGGTAGAGGTGTGAAGGGAGCTGCGAGGGTAGAAAGAAGGAAGGAAGGAAAGACATAAGGAAGCTGGAGATGATGTATGGAAGGGGACGCTGTGGGAAATGAGAATCAGCAAATGATGAGTTGATGAGGAGCACATTTTTGAGGTCATCAGTGATGCTAGTACGCTGATGAGGTCTAGAATTTCTGATTGTGCGAAGGTTGTGTTAGCCTTCTTTGCAATGCGTGGCGCACTGTGATGTTCTTGGTAGCGAAGGCCGCTTCTGTCGTGGTTGAACCCCAAACGTATCGTGGAGGTCCTCTCGATGTCTCACACTGACAACTCAGGACGTCACACGCGTCGAGTAGCTTTAGTACCAATTTTTAGTCGGACTGCAATGGCCAGGTACATGATAGCGAAATGTTTGCGTTGCTATGGTTCACAGCACGCCAGTCAACGACTGTCATTGATAGCGGAAAAATGATCGTGAAGGGTGCGCGATCTCACGACAAACATCCCCCTGTGACAGTATTATAAAGATGTATAAAAACCTCTACAGGCTTCTCACCATGTACAACACATACAAGCAAGATCCCATCAACACAAGAACCACGAGGAACCACCACGAACACACCAAACCGCATCATACAGTACCCTACCAACCACAATCTACCAACACATTCCACGACCATGTGCGAAACCTATACCGTGGAGTTTACATGCGGCTGCACCGAAATCCACTATCGCTATAGATGCAGGCCGCATTGCGCCGGGTCATCGATGATTAGGTTCAAAGACGCCAGGCCGGTATGACACTCCGACAGGACAGATGCATGTGAGATGCAGACTGACGCTTGTCTTTCGACTATTTAGTTGGCGCAGAATTGCGATATGCATGGCGGGCCATGGTGTGATCCACATCATTATGCGTACGAGTAGTGGTGTTGGGAATTGGGGAGAAGTGAAGGAGGTGGAGGTATGTGGGATGGAAGTGGATGAGGGGTTAAGAGAGGACAAGGTGTTTTGTGCAGGTTTCCTGGAACAGGTGCAAGTATCTTGAATGCTTATATCGCGACAAGAGCTTTCAGTGAGATTTATACTGATATCAATGTTAGAAGTACATGCTTCAAAGTGATCGTCGGTGACGGGAAGATGTATGTGAAGAGCCCGCGACCTTAGATCAAACATGTTCCTGTGACAACAGTAGGATATATATAGCATTTTAACTCCTCCATTGCTACGTATACTGTATACAACTACAATCATCTCTCCACCGTATACAGAATCCTACCCTACACAGCAAGACACAACATAACCAGACACACTTGACATCGAGCCAACATAACAACATCAACAGCAATGTGCGAGAGATGTATAGTGAGATACACATGCCACCACACCGCCACCCACATCAACTATACATGCGGAACGGATCAGTAACGATCCCTTACCCTATTCCGTGTCCACTCGTCCATCACTCTACCTCGATAAAAGACACGCTAACTCTGTTTCTACGACGTTTAGATTGCGGAATCGAAGACATGACACAATCTGTAGGCATCACGTTCAAGAAACAGCGTTTTCAGAAGTGTGGTGGGCCGAATGATCCTTCGAGTATGCGTTTGTGGTGGGGTAAGAAAGAGGGAGGTGGACGTACATAGGAGGGACTGGGGGACGGGAATAGTACAAGGAGAGGAGAATGCATGGCCACGCGTCTCCAGAAGTCGATGTATGCATCATACCGATATAATTACTACTGCTTGATAGCTTGTCATGATTCTGCGTGCTGGCTACATCGTCCTAGCTCAACGAGCATATCTCAGCGCTTACCCCCATGTAGAAGCCCCCTCGGAGCATGCTGTGCTTGCGGATGTTGTCGAAAGGTTGGTGTAGTGTTTCTGGACTCTACATCCCGCGGTTGATTGCATATGTGTGGTGTGCCGAGCGGTCCTGTTTCTTGGAAGCTTGCTCTCACCTGTCGGCGCTCGGGTACGTAGCAAACGCCTTCTCCCAGCTTAGGCTATCCTCCATCTTCCGCACCTTCCTCCTCTTTTCTTTTTCTCCTGCCAGCAAAACCACACCACACGCACGGTGGCGATCATGGCAACTGCTTCCATTCCCTCGGCTCCAGGTACGCATGCTCGGTTCTAAGCACCTCGTGAGAATCGGCTGGCGGGTGTGCGCCCCATCACACTCAACTGCTTCCTTCTACCATTCTACTGACGTCGCATAGTAGGTAACCCGTATTACGAGATTCGCGCGGTCCCCACCAAAGGCTATGGCTGCTTCGCCCTCCAAGATCTCCCCCGCGGCACCCGGATCCTGGCCGACACGGCCCTGCTCATCGTGCCCATCGCCGACTACATGCTGTCTGACATCGAGGCGGCCTTTACAAAGCTGACACTTGACGAGAAAGCCGTCTATAATAGACTACACAGCAGCCACGGCCAAGACGCCAAAAGCTGGCCCACGCGGATCCACGAGTCCGTCCGTCCCAGGGAGCGCAAGAGGATCGAGGAGCAACACGGCGCGCGGACAAGCAAGGAAGCTAGTCTGATCTCCGTATTCCAGACGAACTGTATGGAAATGAATGATGGTGCTGCTGTCTTCCCGCATGCGAGCCGTTTCAATCACGCGTGCAACCCCAACGCGTGTTTCTCAACCCCGCCATCGCCAGGGAGACAATCCACATCATGAACCCGGTGAGTAATGTCTGTGTACGAAGCGCACGTGGGAGATGTACTGACATTGTACTACCAATGTCAGGTAGCCACCGGCCAGGAAATCACCTTGTCTTACTGCGACATGATACACGATAAGCAGCTGCGCAAGTACGAGCTCAAGCACTACGGTTTTGTCTGCGATTGCCCGGCTTGTAGCGATGAGGAGGAGGATGAAGAGAGCTTCGGGGCGAAGAGTGCGGAGAGGAGGTATAGGCTAGCTGAATTGGAGAGGGAAACGAGGTTTTTGAGGGGAGCTGGGTTGGGCGAGGGGGCTAAACAAGCAGAATTCGTGAAGAAACTGTTGGAGCTGGCGGCGTTGCACAAGGCCGAAGGTGACTATAGCGCCAGACTGGCTGCTGTGTAAGTGGGATTCCAGACGCGTGCCTCCTGGCTACCTTGTCATGTTCTCGGTTGAGATGGCTGAGGGCTGCGAGGGCCGCAAGGGTGTTGTTTGGGGATGATGCTAACGATGACTAGATTTCTGGATATCGCGCTTGTTTGCGAGATCAAGGGCGATGACAAGATGGCGGAGCTGGCTGCTACCAAGGCGCTGGAGGTCAAGAGGGATTGTCAGGGGGTGGATTTCCCCAACTATGGCAGGTATGCTGATGTGCTTCATCGTGTCAAGTCCAAGTTGGCCCTGCAGCGCCAAGGGAGCGGCGTTTGACAGATGGTGTAGACAATCAGAAGTTGGGCAGTGATTCAGTAGAGGAACAGGCGATGAATACGAAGACGTTCTCCATGTTCCACAGGTGTCGTCGCTTATCTACCTAGTGGCCACCAGCCCCGTACCCCCTGCGACACGGCTAGCACCACGCCAACACCACGCCAACACCACTGATAGCGAGCCAACGCGACGAAGATGACGCATGCATCCATCCGCGAAGTCTGGAAAAGAAACACGGCACGATGCTTGTGTGGGATAGCGCGAGCCATTTCGATTACTTGGCTAACACTACAGCGGGAGCTAACTGACAGGTTTCATGAACCGCTGACGTCGACTGCGTGTACCTGCGTCTCAAAACCACGTCGCATGCCTGGCAGTGTTTCGGGTCCCTTTGTCCACATATCACAGCCAGCACTCCTTCGCAAGGCCACCTTCCTGCTGACCCGACAGATGACATTTTTGGTACCCGTACGATCCTTCACGAGCCTTGTCCCGTATTGAACGTTGCTGCGCCCCCTCGAGCCATCACCCTTCCAGCGCAACTGCTAGCTCCGGCACAGCTGGCATCCGTGGAGCTGAGTAGCCCCGAGATAGACGGCATACATATCTGCACACGCGCCTGAACTCCCGCATCTACCATCGCACGCTGCCCGGCTTGAGTATGGAGACATCAGACAGCAGCAAACCCATTACCGCGGTGCCCGCGCCTGTCGCGATGGCGGCGTCCCAACCGTCAACGTCGCAACTTCCTTCACCACCGCACTCGCAAACAAGTCACCCAGCCGACCTCAACACCAAGATGTCGTTGGACACGACAGACAGTATGACGCCGCCTTTCTCACCGTCGAGCCAAACGCCGGTCCTGCAGAAGGAGCAAGAAGAATTCGAGGGGACGGTGGATGTCAACAACGACATCCCCAGTGCACAGGATCTAGCCAAGGTAGAAGACCTACTAGTCTTGGACGCGCAGGGACAGAGTCGACCGTTCAAGGAGTTATACAGAGCACCCCACGTCGCCTCAAGGCAGCTCATCATCTTCATACGGCATTTCTTTTGTGGTGTAAGAACATGGCTCCCACCTAATCCTGGCAGAGAACTAACACACCCACGCTCCAGAACTGCCAAGAATACCTCCGTACCCTCGCCTCATCCATCTCCTCAGACGACCTCCTTGCCCTCCCCACACCCACCTTCATAACCGTCATTGGCTGCGGCCGCCCCGAGCTCATACCCATGTACACCGAGACGACAGGCTGTCCGTTTCCCATCTACGCAGATCCCAGTCGCAAACTGTACGATCACCTGGGTATGACACGCACGTTCAACCTCGGCGCCAAACCAGACTACATGCAGACCAACGTCCTCATCAACTCGGTGCAATCGATATTCCAGGGTCTCAGCACCGGCAAGAAGGCGCTCAAGGGCGGCGATTTCAAACAAGTCGGCGGCGAGTTCTTGTTTGAAAACGGCGAGTGTACGTGGGCGCATCGCATGAAGACTACGCGGGGACACGCCGAGGTGTCAGATCTGCGGCAGCTGATTGGCCTGGATGGGAGTAGGCCGCCGCCGAGGAGGAAGTGGAGTCACGATGTCAAGAAGGAGAAGGAGGGGGAGGGGCGGAAGAGGGCTCTGAGCTGGGGGAGGCTGAGGAGTAAAAGTAAGAGTGGCAAGGATGTTCCGGGCGATACAGATGTGTCGAGGGGTTCTAGCAAACGGTCGACTCCGGATAGGATACTAGAAGAAGATGCGAAGAAGATGGAAGCAGGTCCATGACACGGAGGCTGATGGGGGAGGTGTCTGGCGTTTGGGGCGAGATTGGCTGCATAGTTCCACTGACGTTCCCTTGCGATATCGTTGCTGTAAAGGATAGCACCAAGTTGAGTCATGCGGGTATGATGCATTGCAGAACGCGGTAGGTATATATATATATATATATATATATATATATGTATAAATATATATATGTATAACTATACATAACTATAACTCAGGTTATATATACATGACCTTGTTGCATACACAGTCCCAAAACGGCAAGTCGATCCGTCGCTCCAATGCCGAGAACATATGACAGCACTACGAGTATGTCCACAAGTAGCCAACACGGCCCGACTCGGTACCAATTGTAATCAACAGCGGCCTAGAAGCGAGTCCAAACTCGCAGAAAACGATAGCTCCGAGCCAGCTACGAGTTTGAGCCTCAAGTCGCGAGCGTTGGGCGTGGCTGGTATAAGTCCGAGACGCGCCCGCGAATCGTCCCCGGATGAGGGGCAATGGAGGGGCACCAAGGTCACGGCGACCCCACTGCACGCCGAATAGAAGCTACCGGAGCCGCTCGAGCTATCTGTGGTAGCTCGCCTTCCCCCTCACTACTGCTGTTACTTAAATACTCGAGGTACCTCTCTGCACGAGACTGCTTGATACACACCTGATATACACAAATCATCGCCATGCCTGCTGATACTGTAGGAAAGGTATGTTTTCCTTCATGAGCTCTCGCCGTAGTCGAGGGCGTGCGACGCGTTGGATCATGAGCTAACATTGCTTGTATAGATTATTACCTGCAAGGTATGTACCTGTCGCGCTTCTACCGCTCTCCGCCAACATAATCATCGTCTTGGCCCTTGATTCTCCCCCCTTCCCGGTGCAATATACCATGTCAAGCCTTGGCATGCGGATGTCAGCGGAAACAGCGCCTCGAGCCTCGCTATTCTCAGAGTGGGGTATAGTGAACAAGTAAGACTGACAGCAACTCCAGGCTGCAGTAGCCTGGGAAGCCGGCAAGGACCTCTCCCTCGAGGACATTGAGGTCTTGCCCCCTCGCGCCCACGAAGTCCGTATCGAGATCTACTACACCGGTGTCTGCCACACAGATGCGTACACACTCTCTGGCAAGGACCCCGAGGGCGCCTTCCCCATTGTCCTCGGTCACGAGGGTGCGGGATACGTCGAGTCGGTCGGAGAGGGCGTTACCAATGTAAAGCCTGGCGACCACGTTGTCGCGCTCTAGTACGTCCTTGCTACTGCCCGGCTATCCCAAGCATTCTCCATCTCCAAGCCTTGCTAACACCCCCTCAGCACCCCCGAATGCAAAGAATGCAAGTTCTGCAAATCCGGCAAGACAAACCTCTGCGGTAAGATCCGCGCCACACAAGGAAAGGGCGTCATGCCCGACGGCACATCGCGCTTCCGCTGCAAGGGCAAAGACCTCCTCCACTTCATGGGCACATCCACCTTCTCCCAATATACAGTCGTGGCCGACATCTCTGTTGTCGCCATCGAGGAGGACGCTCCCATGGACCGCACCTGCTTGTTGGGTTGCGGAATCACTACCGGGTACGGCGCCGCCGTCATCACTGCTGGCAAGGGTGGTGTCGAGGCGGGTTCCAACGTCGCCGTCTTCGGCGCTGGCTGTGTCGGTCTGTCCGTCATCCAGGGCGCGGCCAAGAACAAGTCTGGCATGATCATTGTCGTGGACGTCAACGACGCAAAGGAAGAATGGGCCAAGAAGTTCGGTGCTACACACTTTGTCAACCCGACTAAACTCGGTAACCAGTCCATCCAAGAAAAGCTCATCGAGATGACGGATGGTGGCTGCGACTACACTTTCGACTGCACGGGCAACGTCAACGTTATGCGTGCTGCGCTCGAGGCGTGCCACAAGGGCTGGGGCGAGAGCATCATCATCGGTGTTGCGGCTGCCGGGCAAGAGATTTCCACCCGTCCATTCCAGCTCGTTACTGGTCGTGTGTGGAAGGGTTGCGCGTTTGGTGGTGTCAAGGGCCGCTCGCAACTACCCGGTCTCGTCGCCGACTACAAGCGTGGCGACCTCAAGGTTGACGAATTCATCACCCATCGTCAACCGCTCGACAAGGTAAGTTTTGACCGTCTAGAATATATGTGGCACATGTACTGACTCGGCCTTTCTATAGATCAACCAAGCCTTTGGCGACATGAAGGCTGGCGACTGCATCCGCTGCGTCGTCAACATGCGCGAATAACTACGCTCGGGCCCCCCTGAAGCCTACCAAAGACCAAAGTTGTAGAAGCCAGGCTGTGAACGAAGACCATCCGATTTGAGCGAGTTTTTTCTTCTTCTTTTTCTGACGTTTCCTAGCTGAGGCGGATGTGCGATGCGCACTGCTGGAGTATAGAGTGCATGGCGAGGGTGTTGTCGGGTCGTTGTCGTTGTCAAGAAAAGCTGATGATGGTGATGAATTGTAGTGGAACCATGGATTGGCCAGCATGAGTGTGGCGTTGATGGTGTGCATCGGGCGCCCTGGTTTACGTTCGCTTTTGGGCTTTGGACTTTGGGGAGACGAGTGTGGGGAGGAAGTGTATGTAGCCTTTTCAGTAGAGATGGAAAATGAGATATGACATGAGCTGGTTGGATTACACAAAAATTGACATCTGACAAGGAGTTGTAGGGTTGGTTGGTTTATTGTGCTGTGCTGTTGTACTTTTGTATCGTGTAATATTGGAGTATTTCATGTGGTTATTATTGTTGTTGTTGTTGTTGTTGTTGTTGTTGTTGTTGTTGTTGTTGTTGTTGTTGTTGTTGTTGGTTGTTGTCGATTATCCCATGTACACTACACTACTGTAAGACGAAAAAGTACCTGCCCTGGGACTGTTCGATACTTGTCAGCCACCCCACTCACTACATACACATCCTAGTCACTACTAACGCACACGGCTCGAATCATCTCCCACTGCTTACTCAGAAATCCTGGTGTCTTTTAGTTGTGCAGTATGTGGATTTGGGAGATTGGCGGCTGGGCGGTGGGGGGATATGGTAGGTACTGTATTGCACCTAGGTAGGTAGGTATGGAGTAACGTGCCGTGCTATGCTAAACATCAGATCGTATATAGAGGAGTTGGTGGAGATGGTGTAGGATAGTAGGATGAAGCAGCATACGGGATGATAATTGAATAGTGGATCTTGAATTATAAATGTGCGGGTTCGCCCGCCTATTGCAAGTGAAGTGTATGGTTGTGCTGCCTGGACAAGACCTTGGGACAGAAAACGACCGTGCGCCACACACTTTCCGAATGTACAAAAGACACCTTTCCTCCTCTTCCAACTTTCTCTCTTCTTGCACTCGTCTCTAAAATTCTCCGCTAGAAAGTCTTGGGAACTTCACATGGCTCCGCGGGCTGCTTCGCCGAAGCAAGCACAGAAACACCAATGGCCACACGCATGTCCTTCTCTCCCTACCTTTGGCTCCAAAACACCTCGACGCACTCACCGTGTATCTTTATCCTTCCCGGCTAGACTTCACCGTTCTTTCCTGTTGCGTCGACTGCCATTCACCCGGAACCTTTCCCCACTTCAGTCCTCAGAGTTCTCATTTGAGTATTTGCTACTACCACCAAGGTCTGCACTAGACGTCGTTCGACCCAGAGTCACCCCCAAGGCCTTGTCACGGACCTCCACAACTGCCTACTCGTGTCGAGACGACTGCTCACTTGCCGGTAGGAAAGAGCACGGAAGATCCACCAGCACGACAGAGTTTAAGAAGATTACCCAATTCTTTCCAACAATGGAAGGAACCCGTTGGCTCCGTCAGTGAAGCGCGCGTGCGGTCAAACCATCGACTTGAGCTAATGGTCGCTCTCAGAAGCCAGCAACTAGCCAAGGCTAATCTGGGTGACGATGGACTCATAAAGCCGGTTTACCTCACCACGACATGATGTTCCTGTCGTCCGGCAGTCGTGCTGGACACAAGTCTCAGCTACCCTACCTTCACAAGAGGGTTTTGTCATCTGGCGGCCTCACTCGCTCCACATCTCGCCATGACAAGGCGCGTCGCTCGACGCAGCAATACTCGCCTTACATCTTCGCCCTGCGGTTCTCTTCCTTGCCACAGTCTCCGCTGAGAACCTGGGGCACGGCTCTACTAGCTAGCTATTCACGACATGCAGCATCAACTGCTCCTGTTCGGTGGTCTTACTCCACACACACACACCGCCTTGCACGCCTCACCACGCATGTATCTCTCAGCGAGCTGCTCGCTCATCGCCACGTGTCACTTCCCCCATATTCCTTGACCGAAGCCCTGGTGATGTCTTACGGCCTACTCGTCTTACACACCTCACCACGAGAAGTGTCCTTCTCCAACTTCATCACATCCTCCGCCCTAGGCCCTCTTCCTTACCACACCCTCTCCTCAACACCTCTAATCTTTTACATACGATCGTCCGGCTCCTTCTGTGGCGAAATCAGTGCAACAACTCAGACACCGACAACGCCTTAATCTTTCTTCACTCATCCGTTTGCGCAAGGCTGACTCCAACGGTCTCGAGAGCGCACGACGCAAAGCAATTCACTGGCTCCGATGCGAGACAGTGGCAGTAGTAGTACTCGCCTTAGCGTGTTGGACAACCTTCCCTCTTCGTCACGGCACGCGGGCCAGCTATACTCGTCTTGCACATTGCTGAGAGCGGTGCGCGCTGCCGTATAGATGTGGTGAGCGGAAATGCTGGCCACTATATAACTGGAGAGACTCTCTTGCTTACCACACTATGTCCTCCACGCTGAAGGTTGATCAGTAGTGGCGGCTACTTCCTTGCGCGACACAAGAGGAGTCGACGAGTGAAGTTCAGCAACTTGCACATCACACCCACTGCGCACAGCGACTACTGCGGAGATTAGCGAAACGACCTAGCCGATGGACTAATCCGGACGTGTTGATATATCACCACAACATGTTCACGTACACTAGCGATCACATATGGCAGATCTTGTATCTAACCGTTCGGCACATCGTCCATTCTATTCTCACCAGGCACGTCGACGGCCATGAGGATCACGAGTTCGTTGTCATGGACCCAGGCCAGCAGCTCTTGCGGAGGGAAAACGCCATCATGAAGCTTCCGGTAACGTAGTTTACAAGCGAGTCGCCCGTACAAGCGAGGCGCCCACCCCACCAACTTTGATCACCTATCTAACTATGCAACTTAACCACCCTTTAAGATTATAAATAGATATTAATAGAGTAGATTAAGCAGTATATAAAGTATTCTTTTTGCATATATGTAAGTTGTGCCTAGTCTCTTTGCACCTGCTGCAGCGCGCCTAAGCCTAGCAGCTAAGGCCTAATTACTCTTCTTCTTAACACTCTTTATAAGCAATCTACTAATTAGCCTTATATTAAGCGAGTATATTCTCTCCCTCTCTCTTTGTTAAGACTTCTTGCTTCTGTAAACGCTTTTTCTTACGCTGTTTACGCGCTAAGGCTGCCTTATTAGCCTTCTTAAGGCTAGCAATCTAATCACGCATTAGCTTAGCTAAGAGCATTATTACCTTAGCCCCCTTCTTAAGCTAGTTAATCGCCTTAATAATTAAAGCTAGTAATAAGCTCTTGTGCTGTCGCACGCGATCACGTATTAATGTTGATTAAGCCTTAAGCTCACGTACGTTGCTCGGCGTACGAGCCTCCTAGAGAGCCTCTGGTAGAGCAGCTGGAGTAGGCGTACGCAGCTGCACGTCTAGCTTTGATAGGACAGCGTCTGGCTGGAGAGGAACAAGGCCTGCACCTTGAAAAGCTGAGCAGATATTGGCTGTAGTAAATAAGCGATTAAAGGCTGCCTTAAACGCTAGCAGGAATTCAAGCTTAGTAATGTGGTTAATCTGATAGCGGATCAGGCTCTTAATCTCACGGCTGTACGCTCGCTTTAACGGCGAGAAGCAGCTAACGTTAAGAGGCTAAAGTAGGTAAGATAAGTAAGGTAGTATATAGAGCGTGTAGATATTGTTCTCCTTGCAGAGCTCTTGAAACTTAAGAGACTAGTAGCTCTCGTGGCTATTAAGGATAAGCAGCTAACGTGCTCTAATAACCTTCCCCCTCTATATGCTTAATAAAGTGCTTTAACTACTTAACTTCTAGCTTATTAGTTGTCTATCTGTTGTCGCTAACTGCGATCGCCTAGTCGCGTAGGATATCTGCCTCCTTATACTAGGCAGACAGGTAATACTAGCTAGCGAAGATAAGGAATAGTGGGACTAACCAGCCAGCAGCGTTAATCGCAGCTATCGCTGTTACCCACTTACAGTCGCTAGGCTGGATAGCCTTTAGCCTGCCTCTCCTCTCTAACCCTGTCACGACAAGCTGGGTCTTGATCTTGCCTATTATAAAGCCTGCCTTGTTGAAGTTGTAGACGTTCTTATTGCAGATGCTGTACTTCGCCTTTGTCTGCTCTACAAGCTCAAACTAGCCTCTAATTAACACAGGGTCTTTATATAGAGCTCTCTGCCTATCGTACGCTTAGTTAAAACGTGTTATAAGCCTGTCTGTACGCTTAACAAAGTTGCGCGGCTAGTAGACGCCAACCTAGCCTGCGCCGCGCGCAGCCAGCAGCTTATTAGCTATATCATGTATAGCTGCGTACGTAGGCGCAAATCCACGTTAATCTAGGCTTAGTATATAGCTAACAATTACCTCCTCCTCTAGCTAGGTGAGCTTCTTTGAGTTGGACTGGCAATCGCGTTGTGGAGGCTTGCCAGCGCGTCGGTCGCGTAGCGTCGTACAAGGGACATTAAAGGCCTAAGCAGCTGCTCGTACAGTCTTAATCTAATGCTTATTAAGAGACAAGATAGTTAGCTGTATATTAGCTTTAGATAAGCGTAATATAATATAGTAGGGTTGAGGCATTGTACGCAAAGGCGAGGTAGGTGATCAAAGTTGGTGGGGTAGGCGCCTCGCTTGTACGGGCGACTCGCTTGTAAACTACGTTACAAGGATTTGATTAGACGTTTAAAAATCCGAGAAATACTTAATGAGCTAGTCGATTAGGAAATAGCCTAGCTAATAAACCGATTCAGATACGTTTTGATTACTATAGCAACTCAGTGTGTGCTGAAGGTGGTGCTCTCTGTGGGATCAGTCACTACCAGAAGTCCACCGAGCTCCTCATGATTCTCCAGTGCTTTCGAGCGTGCACTAATGGCGATGGGTAGCGCGAGGTGGAATGTATGGGCGACGAAGGATGCTAGATTATTTACATGTGTTGCATGAATCGAGAAGAGATCAATTAAAACATTTTGACTGGCATCTGTACCTTTGTACTGTCTACATTTTCTGTCTCTGCCGTGGTTAACAATAAAGCTCATCTCATCTCCTGCACAATGATACGACTCTCGCTAGGCGCGCTTCCTCCTGATGCGACACTGCAGAGTAACCCCCGACTTTGCGCAGCAAAAGCCATCATGTTTTTTCCAGACCCTTTGACAGAATCTAATGTCGCAGCACTACTATGTGAGGATGAAGAAAAGGCGAAAAGACCTCATCGCCGGATTGTCTACCCAGGATGACGGGCTAGGTATGGCCAAATGTCTCACTAAATCCACCGGTAATTCAGCACAAGTCTGGGGTAAGGTACGGCAATAGCGGTACGCAAACAAGCATTTTGTCCGCGCAACCACATGATCGTGGAAGCTCAACCGACGGACTCAAGCAGGCTAAGTCAAAGGCTTGTCTAGACACATCATGTCACATCGAACGCGCATTGATTTTTGCCTGGACTCTGAATACGGAATTCCGCCGAGCCAGTGGTGCTAATGGGATCAAAAGAGAAGGCTGTGCGACGGGCCGTTTGTGGTGCGGGAACTAGCAGGCACCTACTGTTTTACTTCTTGCGAAGCCAGGCACGTTTGTGATGCTCGCTTCTTTGACTGGTGGAAATAACATATTAATGCTTAGCAAGGCTTGTATCACTTGACTCGAATCGGCCGGTCCTTTTGCAGCAACTTTTGCAGCGCACATTGTCGTCTACTGTGCAATGAACCCACGTTGTTTCGCTTCATACGATATCCACGGTCATACCGCGTGCTGGGCCCGAAGACACAAGCCCCTGACTTGGGCTCGAGATGGCAATGTTGGGACCGAGACTCTGCTCACCTATTCGCTGTCCTACTCCAGTATCGCGAGAAAACGTCACAGCGAGTACCAATCTTCTGTTATGCGGATCTTGACAGCCGATGGCGTGGTTCGGTTTCCTCGTGTTGTACTTGGTCTTTCTTCGTTTGTGGTAACGACTATTTACTGGGGTTCTTCCAAGGCGACACGCATGGTGACTATGCTGTTTGCGAAGACATACCACGACGAACGGGGGAGCTTTATTCAAGATCTACATCGGGCGATCTGATGGTCACTCTAATAAAAGGTATTGAGGACGCTTCGCATCCCGCCGTAGTCTGCTGTGGAGTGCGCATTCACGGCAATAAACTAATCACGTGACCTATGCTGCGGTGTGCAAGGCTGACCTCGATACTACAGGATGATGTCGATTCAAGCAAATTTAACAAAGTAGACTTGACATGCCACTTCCCGTCCTATACGAATAGATGCCAAGGATGCGTCCAAGAGTGGACCAGCAGTGGTAATGTTACCTGACAGGTCCGGCAAGTACAGCGGGAGTCTACCTTCTGCGAACACTAGTCATTGGCCATTCATGCAAACCTGCCAGTTGCTACAGTCAGCTTCCAAATTTGCGTTAGGTTTGCATATTACGGTTCGGTCCGTTTTGACAGGTATCAATGCGGCAAACGCAGGTCCAGCGCTCGAGCGAAATGAAGCTCCTCTGAGCATGGGATCATTGAGAAGCTTTGTTGTGGTATCATTTCGACGCTGATATAATATTTGCAGATCTCCCTGCGTTTCCTGATGACGTAGCAATCAAGCAGAATTTGCCGTCACGCCTGTGGCTAACTGGGTATGCTGGTTCGTCGTGACCTAACGGTCTGTCTGCCCCGAGTCACTGTGGTGCTCGTTCCAAGGCCACAGCCAGCTGGAATAACTGGGTGCACTCACGTCAGAAATCCCTCATTGCAAAGGCGATATCAACGCATTGTTGTAACGATGTGGAAATGCTATAACGTGTTTGGCTAAGCAAGCGTAGGAGAAGGATCTACTTACATGTCCACAGACGTGTTTCAAATTGATAGCCGGCAAACCCCTAATCAAGATCATGTGGACGAGTTCTTTCACTGGTTGCGCAAGATGTTTTGGACGTTGAGTCGTATATAATGGCCACTCCATTGGTGTATATCGCGCAATGGTCTGATCATTTGGGCTACCTGAGGCCACTCAACCCTGAACACGTCTTGCGATATACAGGTACATCTTCCTGATCTTGAGGCCGTGGCTAGCGAGATCAGTCCAGATTGATTATAGTCGAACCCACTCGACCGCCGTACATAGTCCTGTACAAACGGGACTGTTTCACTTTGGTCTCGAATGACTCGAGCAGGTGAGGAACGAGATGAAAGTCCCACTGATATTCCAGAACATGACCGAAGATGGCGAAGTGAACAGCAGCAGTTATCTACGCTGAATGTTCGCTGTATCGACCCACACCGCATCGTCCAAGCGACCATTGTGACGTCGTAACAAGCAATCGGCGATACTATCACGATGCCATCGCACTCAGCACTGGCCACAGAAGCAAAAGATCCTGCATACTCAAAGTGAAGCAGCCCTTTGAAATATCCACTCCCGCAGCTAGGAAAGTCTATATAAGGGACGACAGCGGATACATTTCCAATCACCAATTCTCAAGCCCCCAACACCTCATCATCCAACACATCAATCAACACCTCCACTCTCCACCAAGATGAAGCTCATCACCACCCTCTTCGCTGTCCTTGGCGCCGTTGCCATCGGCCAGGCAGCTGACTGCTCCGGTGCCAGGCAATGCCAGTGTCTCTTCCAGGACGGTTCGCACTGCTGTCTCTACGGCTACGTAAGTCACACCACTCCCAGAAGCCACGCGACATCTCCGCGTTCCACCTGAAGCGATACCGAAATTGACATGTTCATCCTTCCAGAACTCCCAAACAGGTGACATAGACGACTGCAAGGCTGTCTGCGCCGGTGCTTCCCGCCTCCTGCAAAATGGCGAGGACACGCCCAAAAAGTGCAACGCTGGCGGAAAGTTCTCTTGTGCTGGTATCATCACCGCTCAGACACGTACTCCTTGCTACAACAACAACGAGAGTAAGCTTGTTCGCAGCCTTGATTGATGTGAGCGATTGCTAACTGGATCAGCTCCTCCATAAATGTCGCTTGTTTTACGAAAATTATGATGGGGCTGAGTGCAAGGGCGCAGTGTTGGACAGGATGGGTGTAGATATAAGAATGGGAAGTAACGATTATAGCATGTATCTTGTGCCACGTGAGGTGGAGAGTGAAGACCCATACGACGTTGAGACAAGCACCCAGGCCGTGCTAGGAAACCTCTCTTGATCAACGTTGTGCAAATCCCAAGACGTAGCCTAATCTCAAACGCCAACGTCTTATCAAGCTTCTCGAACACGAGATACCTAGCCTAGTGGAACCGTTTTCCTATAGTGTGACTGTCACGACACATGTAGTATGTAGAGTCTCAAGCGTTCCCGCGCAATGTTGACCACATGTCCTATACGACCGAGCAGGGGTCGATATGGCTCATTGCACCTAGCCTTCCTTGCACCACCCCCGCAGACTTCAATAGCACGTGAGCTCCCAGTTCCTCACATTGACGTCTAGGACTTTTCAAACAGCCAAGAATGATCTGGCGAAGCGAGACATGTCCGCGGCGCGCACGAAAGCTGGCCCGTAGTGGTAGAGGTAGGATCAGAAAGCAGAAGTGTTTGTAGAAACCGTCGACGCTGGCGTTGTCAGATGTGGTGGCTACTGTAGCCTTTACCTAGCGGGACGAGCCGAGGTTTTATACACGACATGGGTGTGAACGACTTTGCAGGTACGACTCGAAACGCAATTGCAACACTGTACACCAGAGAAATGATAGATATCAGAATCATGCCATACGTCTCTGTCTGAACGAGCTAGTGCTAATTCTTAAAGCTTAGTTAGACTTTACGCCTAAAGTTCAAGGCGTCAAAGTTCAAGCATCCAAGCGCCCAAGCACCTGCAGTCCAAAGGTCGTAGTCCTCAGTTACAGTTCATATAGCATGGAAGAAGATATCCGAACCAGTTATTCTGTATTACTACTATTTAGGGATCGTGATAGACCAGGGTTCCCAAGCCCAAGTAAACTACACAACCAATCCGTACCCCCCTTGTCCTTACTAATCCTACGATACCCAGTATTGACAAAACTCCTTCTCCCTACCTGCGCGTCACAGACGCCGACCAGATTGTAAAGGGAAAAGAGCTTACCAGCTTCACCCTACCCCCACTGATATGTTGCTGTACCCTCCATATTATTATCCAGACAAAAAAGATTCGAGGTATATACAACTAGTTCATTAGCCCATGTCCCATGCACCAATCTCCATTCGACCATGTGTATAGGTTGTAGTAGCTCCTAAAGCTTGTAGATGATCATGTGATATCACCGTTCATGCGAGGTTGGTGCACTTAGTTGCCGTCCTCGCCCTCAAGGAGGTCAAGCTCCTCCTCCTGATCGTCGTCGGTGAGCGCGGGCTGGTTGCGAGCAGCTTCACGTTTTCGTGCAGCGGCGCCGTTGACACCAGCGTTGACACCAGCGTTGGAGGCGGGAGCAGCGCCGGTGGTTGATCCTGTGGTAGCACCGCTTGCGCCAGTGGCACCGGTAGCACCGGATTGAATGCCAGCTCCAGTCTGTTGAGTAGCACCACCAGCGTTGACGGCAGGGGCAGCACCGTTGACACCGGCTCCATTCTGAGTGATAGCACCGTTGGCAGCGAGGGCAGCACCATTAGCAGCGGCAGGAGCAGCAGCAGTCCCAGGAATAGCAGGAGCAGCGGCACCAGCAGCGGGAGCGGTGCCGGCGGCGGGCGCAGTACCAGCAGCTGGAGCAGCCGCGGCAGCACCAGCCATCTGAACAGGAACACAGCCACCAAAAGGACCAGCCCTCGCTGGGTTCTGACAACGGACCATGCAGATGTTGCTCTGGCCAGCGACAGTACCCGTGCAAGTCATGCCGGCAGGCATGGAAACAGTAAGGGGAAGATCCTGCATCTGAGTGTCGCGGTTACGGCCACGGTCGTTACCGGGAAGGTTGGTAGTGACAGTAGCGGCTTGCCAGTTGGCACCAGTGGCAGTTGCGTCGACCATACAAGTGTAAGGACCGGCACCGTCAGAGTTGACCTGGTGGACGGTCATCATGACTTGCCCGCCAGCAGAGACCTGAGGAAGAGTGGCGCCGCTGAGCGCCATCACTTGAGCAGTACCGGCCTGGATGTCGTTGTCACCTCCACCGAGCGTCTCACCGCAGGTGTCTGCGGCATCGCCACGGAACCGAGTGGCATCCTGTTGGAAAGGGTTCCGGTTGGTACCGTCACGAGGAGTGGTTGGGTCCACACCGATGGCAGTACCGTTACCGCCTGCATCACCAGTAGCACCGACGATAGCAGAGTGGCCGGCCACGAGGGAAGGGGAGGCCAAAAGGCCCAAGGAAATGATGGTGGTCTTGGAGAAGTACATGTTGATTCTGTTAACTATCGTCTGAACCGGTCAGAGAAAAGATTAGGTGGCAAAGTGAAGAGGTATTAAATAGAAGAGAAGAGAATTGGTTATTACTGTAGTTGCTGGGTTGGGAACTTGTGATGCTGGATGCTCTTCTGTGGTTGCGAAGACGTCCATCTTTATACAATGGCTGGCAGTATGCGCTGATAATAAGAAGGGGTAGTCGGCATCGTGACCTGCATCAACTTTGGTTAGTTCCAAAGTAATGAGGTGCTCCGGTTTGGCCAAGACGTGAGAGCCCGGTAGGATAGGGTTTCAAACTTGTTGTGGTCTCGCAGAAACGTTGCATGAGTTGGTGAAGTCGCGAGACGAAAACGTACGAAACGTGGTTGCGGCAACATCAACCCCAGAAACATGTATGGGAAGTTCACGGCCCCCGACGACAGTGTCTACGTGATCACTCTGAGCTGATCTTAATTTGATCCGGCAAGTGTACCGAGTCATTCTGCTATGGACTGTAATAAAGCTTGCCGAGACCGCGACGAGAGTGTACCGGTGAAGATGTTGTGTGATGAAGAGTTCCAATACCCAACTGTAGCCATCGCTGATAGCCATCGCACAGGACTGCATGAACTGCTCATAGTTTGACGGCGGGTAAACGGACATGTAGCTAGCACTAAGCATTTGGAAGTCTGAGTTTTCGGAGCTTGGCAGTGAACACGGATGAACGCTAGGATCCCATGAAACGGAGTGGCTGAGGCTGTAGATGTCGATGCAAGACGTGCGCCAGAGCGTCAAGCGAACGCACATTAGTTCTGCAGTGGTGATTAGGGTCATTGAGGTCTCGCGCGGACCCCATTGAGCCGGTGTTTCCATATCATGAAGCACGAGAGTGGGCAATTGAAAGACTCGGTGTTCCGTTTTGGAATCAAAGTTTTCTAGTGGCGCATCGTCAGTTTCACGAGTGATGGTACAACACCTGGGGAAGTTTTTGCCTCCGGCATAACTATGGTCCGATCTGAGTATACAATTTGTGGCTGTTGGTGCGGAGCCAGGGTGGAACTCGTGCTTGTGGTGAGGATGTTAGAAGGTTGCGGTGTGGTTCGGAGGCGCAGAGCGGACGGCTACCTAGGCCCGCGCGCTAGTCATGGTCTTGGCAGACCCTTTCTGAAGATGGCGGCAGAGGCTCGCATCACGACAACATCAGCCAACATATCGAGCTATGTCATGACGCTTTCACATGCGGCTATCGCTGACGGTGATATGGGTCACTTTGTGTGTACCTGTAATTCACAGGTCCGAATAGCCATGGTGCCATTATGACACGGTTTCATAGGTGCGCAGCCCGACATACTCTGTTGGCAGCGATGAAGACTAACAGCTATGGCAGTCTGGACAGGAATATATCCCTTGAGCCCAGAATCAGAATCACACGAATGCGCATGGGTTCACAGACATTATTCTGCCTGCACTACCACTAGAACTGCTGATGCACTCGACGATGCACGCGCCTCATATCTCTCCTCAATTGCGGAGAATCCCATAGCAAGTCCTCCACCATCGCTTGGGACATATATGTGACAGGTGGAGCAGCATATGAAATGCTTGGAGAAGCCGATACTGTGACGCTACGGCTGGTAGATGAAGTTCCCAAACGACTTTGCCTGATGTATATATATACTGAGATGAAATTATATAGTCGCTCTCGAGGCCAACGTTCAGTAACAGGCTTCACAGTTGAAGTAATGGAGTTTTATCCATACGACACGACTGGGCACATTACAGCCACTGTGACGTGCTAGATTCTTACTCTTGACTGTACATCGTTCAACGTGTCGCTGATAGTTCTCGGGTCTTCACTTATACTGTGATTCGCATGACAAGGACAGAAACTGCCTTGAGCCCTACAAGAATCAAACTACTACCCGTCGAGCAGTTGAACAAACAAAGTCCGCAGCTATGCTTGAACCAAAGAGGCAGGTGCAAGCTGTCTTGGCAAACTACGTCACTCCGATGCTCGGTACTTGGGCAAGGCTACCCGCGATAAGATCGGGATGGGGATTCGGGCATTATCAAGCATCGTTACTACATCTGCAGACATGATTTTCTTGATTCGATTGTCATACAGATAACTACCCGCTGTGATGTACGACAAGCCTGTGTCCCGAGCGATGTATATATGATAGTTTCGATACATTGGTAAATGTCCGCATCCTATACCTGCGGTATACGGGCTGAGTACTAGCTAATCAAAATGGTTCAGTTCGCACGCCTGGCCTTTGTAGCACTCTGTAGCCACATTGTGACTGGGCAAAACATGCCCTTCGATGCTCGGGAAGCAACCGTCGACTCGGTCCACCATGCGCTCTACTCCGGACTCTCAACCTGCCGAGAAGTGGTGTCTTCCTTCATCGCCAATATCGAAGCCCACAACAACCGAACCAACGCTATCATCACGTTGAACCCCAATGCCTTGGCCATCGCTGATGAGATGGACGAGCAGCTCTCAGTGGGAAATGCCACTGGACCCCTCTTTTGTGTTCCGATACTGCTCAAAGACAACTACGACACAGCAGACATGCCAACCACTGGCGGAAATCTAGCTTTGGCGCACTCACAACCTTCCGAAGACGCCCCAAGCGTGACGGCCTTCAAGAACGCAGGAGCCATCATCCTCGGCAAGACTAACCTGCACGAGCTTGCTTTGGAAGGAATCAGCGTATCGTCGCTAGGTGGCCAAACCATCAACCCGTACGATCCTACTCGCACACCAGGCGGGAGCTCGGGGGGCACAGGTGCAGCCGTCGCATCCTCCTTCTGTGTATTCGGCACCGGAACAGATACCGTGAACTCGCTGCGCAGTCCAGCCTCGGCCAACTCACTATGTAGCATCCGGCCTACGCGTGGCTTAATCACCCGGACAGGAATCATGCCCATATCAACCACACACGATGTCATTGGACCTATCGCACGGACAATGAAAGACGTCTCAATAGCCCTAACCGTGATGGCTACAACCGGTTACGACATAGCAGACAAAGATACCGCATTGGTCCCAAGCGCTTACCGCAACACCGACTACGCATCCTCGCTAGATATTACCCCCTTGAAGGACTTACGTATCGGTGTGCTCAACGGCTTCTTCAATCGCACCGACTCTCCAGAGGTCACGCCCGTTAATAGTGCGATGGACACTGTTATGTCACGCCTCGAAGCTGCAGGGGTAACACTCATCCCCATCGACGAAACCACCTACAACGCCACCGCCATCCAATCCGCCTACGACGTCCAGCGCTTCGAGTACCAGGAGCTCATGGACGTGTACCTCGCGCGCCCGTCCTTGCAAGGCGAACACCCCGCCACACTAAATGACCTGTATTCGCGCAAAGCAGTCAATGGCTCCGGTGGCGAGTTCCTCGTTCTGCCTTCTCAATACGAGTACGTCAACACTGCTCTCGTGTCCTCGACGAGTAATACTGCATACAACGATCGTCAAGATGGGATTCGTAACCTTACGCTCGCTCTCCTCAACACCTTTACGTCGAATAACCTCGATGCCATCATCTATCCCGAGCAAAAGAATCTAGTCGTAAAAATTGGCTCGTCTTCACAGTCTGGTCGAAACGGTATCTTGGCTGCTTTGACAGGCACGCCTGTTGTTACCGTGCCAGCGGGCTTCTCGCAACCGAGCGATGAGGCGCCGGTTGGTGTGCCGATTGGGATGGAGATTTTGGGCAGGCCGTGGGAGGAGAAGAAGTTATTGGAGATTGGGTATGCGGTTGAGCAGCTTTTGAAGGTGAGGAGGATTCCGGTTTGGGCGAGGGAGGTGGTGGAAGCAAAGATGTATAAGGAGGTGCTGGTTATCACGCCTGATCGGGGGAATGTTCCGGACGTTTATCCGTTGGGTACGCTGTGACGGATGTGATGAAATGGAGGTTCGAAAGAATTCGCAGTGTCTTGTGTTGATGGGCTGGCAGTATTTGAGATGATGCATATATCTACATATGTTATGCGATGTAAATGTTCAAAACGCGCCTCCATGTAGGCGTCAGAACGTGATGCAACACATCCTTTTATACCGCCTGACGAGGCATCAATACGTCTCACAGCCATCGGCTTCAAGACCGAGGAGATAATGGCAGTAAATACCAGCGTCTATCTCTGGGCTGGGGAGTCTTGCGTTAGAAGCTACTCTATTCGGGTCTCCTCTATCCGGACCTAACTTTCCATATTTAGTTAGTGGTTCCAGCAACATAGGTTATCCCAAGTTGAATTTGAAGACAGGCAAAAAAAACCCTTCTTTTTCTACTAGCCTGCCGGACTATACAAACGTTGCTATGAGTTTGATGAAATACCTCGGCTGAAAGTAGTTCAACATTGCTTGGAAAGGGCCGGCCAGAAGACCCAGTTGCTTCAAGAAACACCAGAACTTTCTTCGCAAGCGTACAGAATACGCATGGTTTTTCATTGCTGTATACATATCAATATGATGTATCACCGGTCAGCTCGGCCAGCACGTTGTATTTAATCTAGTATTTGCCAGCGCATTCCTGCACAGAAAATCTACGATGAAAGAACACGACTCTAGTTCGCGACGGACGCATCCGCACTCAAGAAGAGGATAAAGCAACAACTCCAGGCTAGTTGTATATAACGCACATGCAATAGCCAGCCCGTGATTAGTCTTCACGTCGTGAGAAGCGTAAATCCTGAAAATGCACTATTTCTCTTTTCAAATTGCTTTTTACGTGCTTAAAATAGCTTATACCTACCGCTCACGAGCCATGTAAGTAGCAACCGTTACCGTAAACCTACCCTCTCACTGTCCTTGCATCCACAAACCTACAACCTCTCTATCCTCACACCCCCATACTCAAACCCCCCCAACAAACCCAACCATGAAACTCTCCATCTCCATCTCCATCCTCGACCTCTTCCTCTTCGCCACCTTACTTCCATACGTCGCAGCGAGAAAGCAGGGTACGTCCAACACATCCCACACAATGCTCCCCCAACAAACCGAAATAAAACAGAACCTCACATACTAACAGACCATCTCTCCCCACACAGGCGTAAACTGCTGCTACAAAAATGATCCGAAATGCCCAGACTCGGATAAATGCGCGACGCT
Source organism: Alternaria brassicae (assembly GCA_004936725.1). Lineage (NCBI taxonomy): Eukaryota > Fungi > Ascomycota > Dothideomycetes > Pleosporales > Pleosporaceae > Alternaria > Alternaria brassicae. The sequence goes on along the minus strand of CM016505.1, from coordinate 75,576 downwards.
TCTGTCGTGCTCCCCGGGATGCGATGCGCTGGGCCAGACGTACGATTTCCACTGCACGTTTATTCCGCAGGCGCTGTGTGATGATGGAAAGACTCCGAACAGGTGATTTTGGCGACGCGAGGACGTGTGGGATGGATGATGTTGGAATGGGGGGGAAGGGATACGCGCGGCGTTGTGCTGTGGTGTGTTGTTTGCTTGGATGGCTGGCGGGTGCTGTGGAGATGGGAGGTTTGTGGCGAGATGGCTGGGGTTGTGTACAGAGTTGTTGTTATTTCAAGGATGAGAATAAGGATTATACTGTGTACAAATATCTTGATAGGGCTCAACTCATCGATTTCTGTAATAAGGTTGTGATCAATCTGCTGTGCAATGTCTGATAACTATTGATGATTCGTTGACATGGTTCGTCTTATCCGGACAAGCAGCCGTATGTGACTATAGAAAAACGTATGTTTCTACAATTCATGTGAAACAATCTCAGAGAGAAGCTCAGTCTGCGTCATGTGCGAAAGAAGAAACAGTTTTGGTCGCTGGAGCCGGATATAAGCCTTTACCGCTCTATTGGTCAACTACTGCACTTTTGGTAAAGGTATAAACAAAGGACAAAAACAAAAGGGTAGTAACCTCTAGTGTTAGACTGCAGTGGTTGTATCGGACACTTGGCACGGATATACGGCGGATATGTTGGCGAGGGTCATCGGAGCGTGGCGGAAGACGCTGTGCTGCAGCAAGTTCGCTGGACGGACGTTCTCGTAATATGGCATACACACACTCCATAATCGGTGCTAGCGCATTAGTAGGAAGTATCGATAGGGACGAATAAAGGTTACGTATATGTCGTCTAGCTATTACATGCGACCCATCTCATCTCCACCGCACTCCAATTCTCCCACGGCCATGGTCTTCTTCAACGCTTCTCACATCAGCCTTCTTCTCTACTCGACCCGTTGTGATGTCCTAATCAACAGTAATCGTGGTCGTGATATGATTCAAGAAATGAACCACATAGCGCACTCGCGTTCGGCTTGCGGACTTTGACAACCGTCCCCCGGCTTTTCGTTGTCCGGCTTGTCCGGTGGTAGCCGCTTCCCCAAATGAATAACTACACCTCAAGGCAAAACCAGTTGAATCGACCATCTCGATCGCAACGGACAGACATGTTGATGCATGCAATGACGTTTGAGGGTGGCGCAGCAGTGATCTTCCACGTCAGCGAACGTGAAAAACCTGCAGGCAGTTTTCGGAGCTGCATTTCGTAGCTACCGTCTGTTATGGTTCGCAGTGCCGTTTGCTGGTTTGATCGTCGCGAGCTCTCAGTAGGTACGCATCCCGTGAGGGATACCATGTGTGGAGGGCGTACTCAAGGGTGTAATGACTGCTGGGAATAGCAGCCTCATGGCGAGTTGTTCTGTTGCCCGGACCGCAGTATCTTGCCCAACATCCAGTGCGCGAACTGCAGTGCCGGCATGATCATGGCCGCAACAACTCGTGAGACACCGTCATGCAGCTTCCATAATACCGTCTCTTGCCAGGCGTCTACGTCAAGGTGCCTAGCTTGATCCACCTGGTCTTCAATCTGCCTTCGTATTCTCACAGCCTTGGTAGGTAGCTCGAGACCCAAGCCAAGGTACAGCGCCACAATGACCCATTCCATGATGACTTGCCTGTACAGAAATTAGCAGCTGTCGCATTGGATGGAATACAATATCGAGGGTCGAAATCATGGGGTGATACGTACATGCACAATTGAAGGGTCACGCTACCACTGATAACGTTGAAGCGCATGGTCTGCCAGCCGTCGGCACCCGAGTTCGCACGCCAGCGCTCAAAAGCGAAGCACATCATGTATACAACGTCGACGACGAAGAACGGCAGACTTAGAACAACAGTCGTAAGAATCCTGACCTCATCTCTATCGGCAAGATAGAGACGCGCGGAGATGACCGTGGTGGACCAGATCAGGACGAGGAAACACGCCAAGTAAAGCGAAACACCGGCCTTTGTAGCTTCCGTAGCTGCAAAAGTGGGACCGTCTCGTGAATCCGGATCGATGCCACCAGCGACGATAAGAATGAACGAGATGATGAGCGGGATGTGGACCATGAGCAGGATCCATTGCATGCGTCGTCCTTTGGGACGCGTCGTCGCGTTGAGCAAGCTGCTGGTGGCCATGAACAATGGCGTCAGCCCCATGGTGGTCAGGATGGCAACACCACTTTCAAGACTCGTGTTTGACGCCTCGCCCTTGGGGAACATGGTCGTGGCGGCCAAATCGAGCGCCACCTGAGTAAGCCGACATATGGATAACAAGGTGAGCCATATCCACGGCGAACTGCGGCCCAGGCCCTGGCGGAAGATGAGCCAAATGGAGATGACGAGGTAGAGGAAGAAGATGACAAGTGTCGCTATGTTGACAGTGGCCGGGTAGGTGATGAGACCCACTTCACTTTGCGAGGTAACCATCGACGTCGAGACATTGGGGGGTTCTGGACTATGAGGTTTGGATGCAGAGGGAAGGGGACTGGAGAGGTTGGCACGAAGAGGTTCATCGCTAGTTCCGCTGTCCGAGCGCTCCGCCTCTACGCCAAGCGCGCTATCACGTGGCGGCGTCCATGCAGACCTCGAGCTTGTTCTGACATATGTGACGTGTGTAGTCGCACACTCACCATCTGCGGCACATTTCTCTACCTCTCACCATCCTGTCACTCCACCATGTGTTCATCGCTTGCATGCGCGTAAATACTACACACCATCGACGTTTGATCGAGGCATCGGCATCGTGCGGAGACACATTCGGTCATCACACGCTGCAGCTTGCCACCTAGCGGGCAGTGCCCCCGAAAATCTGCATCGCACTAAGGAACGGACCACCGCGCTTCGCCCGTTCAGTGTCACTAATTGCGCGTCGCCATCTTTACTTCTCTTAAAATGATGGTGTTGCGGCTATCAGAACATACAGAATCGTTGTCTCAAGTCCATGACATGTTTAACATGTTCAGATATAGTGTGGATTTCCGAATGCATCATGTACCCGATTTGCGACATCTCAAGATTCCCAAGCCTTTGCATCCCTTCCAGTATCGCAAAAAGGCCAAGCTGCTCGAGAACTGGTCAGGAAATAGTATCCATCGCTTCAATCGACATTTCAAACGGTCCCGCGTCCTGCAAATCTAAACCAGTCTTTTCGCCTTTCGTCCCTTTCTCGATTTCTCCTTCATCACCTCGCAAGTCGAGATAGATACTCCCACCACACCCACGTCGCAGCCCGTACTACTCAGGGAGCAAACTCAGGCCCCGCAAAGCCACGTTATCATCCCAGGTGGACAAGACCTTGTTCAATATGTCTTCCGCAGACTAGTCATCTGTACTGTGTAAGGCTGTACGTGTCCAATTGCCCAGACTCTGTCGCCGTCCGGTTCGTGATAGGCGCATCGTTCGAGCTCGATTCGTTGAGACTTTGTTCAGCAGGGCCTTGAGTCGCAGCAGCAGATATATCCTGTTGCTGGTCGTGAGGCAGGCTTGAGCTTTGTAACCGCCCGGGAGTCTGCACATGCTGCAGAGGTTGCATCCCTTGTGGAGGCGCGAAGCCCAACGACGGATCCACGGTGGGCAACAAAGGATCTATGACGGGCATGTATGCGCCGTGGCTACTTTGTACACCCGCTGCGTCGTGCTGCGGATGGGCATGATCTCCAGGCGCCTGCGACTGGCCTACTCCTACGTTGTATCCGTTCATCAGTATCTGCTGCAGGTGATCGGACCGCGGCATCTGTGACTGGCCAGCTACCACGTGGTTTCCCTGCATCTGCGTTTGATGTTGCGCAGCGAGGCGTTGCTGTTGCTGTTGCTGTTGATGCTGTTGCTGTTGATATTGTAGCGCCCATCGCTGCGCCATCATATCTAGGATCGGTCTTTATTGCACAGGGGTACGGCACGACAGCAGGAACACAGGATCCTTTGCCGCATAGTAGCCCGAGACGAGTTGATTCTCCCTCAACGCAGGCACCCATAGGAGTGGGAACTTTCCCCCCAGAGGTTTCCCATCGATACGTTCAACGATCAGCATGTGATCGTTCAGGCAATTACGGAACCCGACCTGCTGCCTGTTTTTGTAGCCGGTCCAGTTCCAGGGAGCACACTGTCGCCCCATGTTTGGCAACTGTCGGGATGCTGATGGACCTGGGAGACGACCGAGGTGAGCTGCGGTCTGGGCTGTTGGAGCGTTGGGAGGTCCGACGTCTACAAGGTCAGTAAACACCATGCTGCTTGCATGTATTTAAGATGGGTATACGGCTCACTTCTCTACTCGCCTCCAGTCCGCAGGCTTCTATGTACTCGAAGTCACTGCGAAACGTGCACATACTAAGCAAAAAGCTATGTGCCTTCGGCATGCTCATATACCTCCCTTTCGCGTTTTTCATCGTATTTCCCATCGAACAGCCTGGATGTCGCTGTCATCTATGGTTTTTCTTGTGGACCGCAGTTAAACACATTGTTTCGCTAAACGATCTTGAAAATTGACGGACAGGCCAGTCGTTACTCCATCTCCCAAGCTATTGATGCGAACATGTCACTGCGCACCAAATACTCGTGACCCCTCGCTCCAAGACATCACATCACACGGATCCAAAGCGAAAGGTGGGGCCATCATAATTATCGTGTTTCTACGAGACGTGTCCCACACCCTCTCCAACAGCCATAGATGAGATCTGGAAAAACGCAGAGCACATGAACCGCGGTTCCGCATCATCACTAAAACCTGCATCGCAGCACCAAACTCCTCGCTCAAACACACACACACGCGACCGTGCCGTACACCCCCATGGAGAGAACCACTTGGTAAGGTAGTCCGGTTCCAGCAGGCCGCCCATTGTCAGATCCCTGTCCCCCTGATATCGACCGTCGCAATACCCAACGAACCGTGGTTGGAAGCACGTGGAGACCCAGCTTTTTACCAATCATCAAATACCTAATACCAAACACTAGTGGGCCGGCTCGTCTCAACCAGGGTCCAGTTGATTCCAAAAGCGACGACGGCCGCTGTTTTTATCTACGAATATGCGCGCTTGGCGCATCTGTTAGATGACGCCTGATCGCGGCCACGAGTCGACTTGTTCATGACACATTTGCATAGCCCGCCAGCGCCCGCTACGCTCTCCCTAGCATACCCGCCGCCTCAAAAGTCTCGTCCGCCCAGCTCATAACGCGTCATCTCAGGCTGAGTAAACTTATCCGGTGACTCAGTAGATGAGCGTTGATGTCGGGGCACGGCAAGCAATTCAGCGACATTAGCTGGCGTTTCCATTTCCTGCCGTAAAGTTCCGACACCGTCGAGCTCACGCGCTTCGCCCGTCTTTCTGGCTTGCGTCTGCGGAATGGGACCTTGCCCCGACTGGATTGCCGAGTCCGCCTTCTTGCGTCTCGAGAATAGGTACGCGACACCGCCTATCCCGAGGAAGAAGATCACACCACATGGGATACCCGCTGCTAGGCCCATCTTCGCGCCAGAAGATAGGCCTCCACGGTGCGATCTAGTGGGTAGTGGGCTGCGCTCATCGTTTGTCGTACTAGCGCTCGGAGAATCGGACAGGTCTGATCTGTCATAGGAAGTGTTGGTAGGTTGCCCCGAGGTGTTCGAAAGGGAGCTTGTAGTACTCGATTGTTCAGTACCGGAAGCCCTAGATACTGATACCAAAGACGCCGAGGCGGCCGTCGAAGCGACCACGCTGGCTATCCCACTCAGAGCTCCCGTAACGGTTGTAGTCTTCAACGTAGTTACGTGCACCGTAGAAGGCGCACCAGCATCCTGTGACGTGCCTGATACCCCGGACGTCGAACCCACTGCAGAAACACTCGCTGCTCAACACGTCAGCTTAAAGACAACAAACGCTCAGCACAGAAAGGCAGAAAGGAAAACCATACCCTGACATATATTCTGTATGAACACGAGTGCGTCTTCTGAATCTGGTCCGTCACACGGTGTTCGACCGCAGTTGTTGTACCCATAGAGAGCATAAACAGACTTATTGCACATGCAATCTGCGTCTTCATAAGAACAATATGGACTGGCGCCGCTGGGTAGCGCAGCCATGGATTTGACGCATGTTTGCTTTTGACCTGTTAGTCTGCGTTGAGTTGTGGTGGAAAGTTGCAGTGGGTGGGTATAGCGTACAGCACATCGAGAGAGATCTTCGAATCGGTGCGCTTGCGCGAGTGAGGCTATTGTGATGAGATAGAGAATTACGAATGGTAGCATGGTTCCTGGATGACCCGCGCATTGGTGTGAGATGGTTTGAGGATGCAGATTCTGGTGGGACGATTAGACAAAGGAGTGTTCGCGGCCCAGGCGCCGAAGAAGGCTGGGGTGTGCAGGGTAATGTGGCACAGGTGAGTATCCGCATGCGGCTTGAAATGACGTCCGGGCTTTTGCTTCGCTAAGCCCATGGGTAATGAAGACAAAGAGATGGTTCATTGGGGTATTAATGTCTCATGCTCGGGACACACGTCAGCTTTCCGCGCAGCACTAGTTGGAAATTTTCGTACGTGTACGAAGGAGCTAGTTTGTAGAGTTCTACCTACGTCTTCTTCTCTTCACCTTGTCGACAGGCTTCCCGACAGCGAAATGGGAAGCCTTTGGCAGAACGAGTAAGAGCCCGTCATAATCTCGGATCTGATCCACGAACGTAGCGTTGTCTGGGTCCTCTAAAAATTGCTCAGCCTCAGCAATGATCTCTCTTAGCGTCGGCCTATCATCTTGATTATAGTTCAAGCATCTCCGCACCAGTTCCTTGATCTGTGGTCCATACTCATCAGCGGCAGGGTTAGTCACGCTTTCGCTCATGAATACATCTGTGTCGCCAAGCCGCGAGTAGTTCCGTTTGCATCCTATGGCTAACGGAACTCGACCTTCCCAACTCTGGAATTCAGCGTCTGACGTGTACGATTGGCAACGAAATGGACCTGCATCGTCCTTTCTATTGGCTATCAAAGTCCATGCAATATTGCCGAGGCCCCATACATCAGTCTTTTCGCCCAATTTTATATCGCACGGCTCGACTTGTTGGTGCATTTCCTAGTAGTGATTAGCTCTCATACTGAAAAAGGTGTCCTCAAGAGGTACTCACAGGAGGATACCGGGTATCAACACTGGCCAAATACTGATCGGGGTTGTCAGAAATTGGACAGCCGTCGCTGTTCGGACTGAAAAAGGATATGCCAAAGTCGGCAAGAATAGGTATCACAGGATTCTCCTTGGCTCTGTCTTTGTCGACGCCAGCGATATTCGAGGACTCCGACGCAGTACTTCCCTCATCCTGATCCTGATCCGGCGGAGTGTAGACGTCCAGAAGCACGTTAGGCAACCGCATGTCCAAGTGAGTAATAGGTCTCCAACCATCGACCAGAACGTCTAATGTGGTTCCGTTCTGCAGGACCAGACAAGCAGTCGCGAGCGCTTTGATGGTATACCAAACAAATCCCTCGGGTACGAATTCGTCCTCAATGGCATCTTTCCTTCCGTTTTGCCAGTTAGCAGCGCACCGCTCCATCGCCCCATTCAGATCGCCACCAGCATGGTAGTCCAGGTATAATCTGTACCTTCTCGATTGCATCATCAGTCGATGTGCGCGTAGGCGGATGATATGGCGACACATGGCGGGGTCGACGGCGCGCGGTTCTTCCAGGAGCTGGTGAATTCGTATTTCGCGTGGCATTCGGTCGCGCCAGTTCTTAGGATCGCGCCATTGACTCTTCGTGGCTTTGGTTTCCTTGATAACCATTCTCTGATTGTGAATTTAGCTTGTAATCTGGAAGGAGCATGTTGAGCGTGTGTGGCTGGATACATACGTCGATGATGTTGTTCGTTGCATCGGCTTCGACCCGCAGACCGGCTGCGCCGTAACCACCGGTACCCAGCAGCTTGATGCCATGCCACTGGGGGCCATCGCCTGGTGGACGCATGCGCGTCTCTGAATTTAGCCAAGTATCTCGTGCAGCTAGATCTTTCTTTATCGCGCCCAACTCAAAAGGGGGAAGATCCGGCTCAGGAGACCATGGCAGCCTTGGCCAGAAGTCGTGCAGTTGGGAACTGATATATGCCGGTGCTGCGGCAGGTACAGCGGCGACAGGAGGAAGTGGGGCTGCCGGACCAGGTCTCAGTAGAGGCGCTGGCACAGGCGCTGGCATAGGCACAGGCACAGGCATTGTGTTTGTAGCCTTAGCATGATCCACATCGGCAGCTGTGAATGGTACTGCGGGTATGGGACTCGGGCTCGGTAGGCCAAGGCTCCTTCCCAGCCATCTTCCATGAGGACGAGTCTGGGTAGCATAATAATTCCTGACGTTCTGATCTCCGGCCCAGATGGTAGAAATTGTCTGGGTACGTTGAACTGGTTTCAGTTTCAGCAAGCTGTGATTGTATGTGTCCAGCAGATTTACTCACCAACTGTCCAAGTCCTGTTTGCTACAATGAACTCGATCGCATCTGCTCTGAAGTATGAGTAGGCGTTTTTATACGGTGGGACCATGGCGCTTACTGAGCATCTAAATTAGTTTGCTGGAAATGAGAGAAAATGCTAGAATTTCGACATCCGTGACCATCGAAGTTGCAATTGTACACAAGACTGAGTTGGTGAAGAGCAAAAGGCCAAATCTTTGACAAAGAGAGGGCTTTGATGCCGCACAAAGAAAGGACGCCGAATACATAGGCATTTCCACTCGAACAATGGAGTTTCGAAAGTCATGCCCGAAGCATACCGACACAATACTTCGCCACTAAACTTTCGTCAATTTGTCTGGTTCCTGATAGGAAGAATCCCGAGGTATCTGTCATCCATCTGGTGAGAGCGGCATGATGACCGAATCCTTCTTCTGACATCGACCCGGTGTGAATACCCTCTCGCGAGGAACAGTCGAGCATGCGAAGTAATACATGTCCGTGGTGCTTTTCCGCGTTGTCCAACCACGGTCGTCACCGTGCCATGCAGCTGATAGTGTGATGCGAATATCAGTCAGAAATGGTAGTAAAGGATGCATTGGCAGTTCACGAAACTATGGAGATAACAATGTGATATGGATGTAACGACGTGCCCAACATGCGTGAGGCTGGAAGACACGCGATTGGGCGCGCCATGTGCCGACGTGGCGGTGGAACGTGCGCGATTACATCATCAACTTGCCCTGATGGGAAACTTCTGATCTGGCGTTGATTACGGATGACGCTCCTGATGTTCAAGGCGACAGTTGTCTGACACAGCCTCATCACGATTAGGGGCAAGGACCTGCGCATTCTGCAGATTCTTGCCAAGCAGCCTGTGTTGACTGCATGGTTGGATGTACTAACTGATTGACGTGAACGTTACTATTATATAGGCCCCCTTCTCGACCTGATTAAAATACTACTGTGTGTTAGACCGCGATAGATTGCATTGCCACGGAAAACCCCCACTGAGAATCTCTACACTGTTGACGGTTGCATCATCATCGTTTCGACATAAGGTTGCAAGACATACACGGCGATCGAACTGGTGTATCCACATCAGCGCTTACATCACTCGAATTATGCTGTTCCTACTGCCATACCCGGACACCCCACGTCGATATCATCTTGAGACTGATGTCGAATGTTCGCACAATGGTTCTTCACTAACAAATGTGGCTATCGAACCCACAGCAAAACACCTACCAAGCGTTGGCCTAGAGTCATACCTTCTGCATCTTCCGTGATATCGCAATCATGGCCACGATGAAGATCGCCATATTCTGGTGGCTCAGCGTCAAGGTATCACAATGAGAAAGAGTCGGCATGGGTATAAGATCGGTGTTGTTGCAGGTGACACCTGCTACGAAAACGTGGACGACAACCCGCTTGGGTTAACCAAGTCTAAGCGTCCAAGCTCGGGCGTCGCCACTACTATCAGAGCTGTTCCGTCTGCCAAACTCCATTGCGAGCTTCTACTTGCGGTAGAAAGTACTCATGCGATACTTCGTCTCACCCTCGTACTGCGCAAGATCTGCCAATGCCTGTTCGCCCTCCCGGGTGATAGCTTGCCGTATTCTCTCGCCTCGCGGCTTGATGTTCACTTTGAACAACTGCGGGCGCATGTTAAGACCGTTTCTGCTGACGTTAATACCTGCACGATGGTCTCCTCTAGCACAAGACTTACGTATAATCAAAAATATCAACCGGGATGGGCTTCCCACTTTCGTCCAGTGCTGGCTCGATCTTGAAACCCCAAACCAATCGCGCAACCGTCAGCCACGTGCCTTGTTCAGCAAGCGCCTGACCCGAGCACACTCGACGGCCCCAACCAAATGTCATATATCCTCTTTCGCCAGGGAAAGGTCGTGAATCGGGATGATCGCTCAGGAAGCGATTTGGGTTGAATCGGTCTGGATCGGGGAAGTCACGGTCATTGTGGTGTATCGCCCATACGTTGCCCTGCACCCATGTCGATTGCGGGATCAAGTAACCATTGTAGTAATCGTCTTGGACTGGAGCATGTGGCTGTCCACCGATGATAGCGACTGATCGCCATCGGAACACTTCCTTTACGAATGCGCGCATATAAGGCAGATTGGCGTCGTCTTCGAAGGAGGGGCTTCGGTCTGGACCGACAACACGATCTAGCTCTTCCCACGCGGCCTGCATGGCTTCTGGGAACGCTCGCATCGCGAGAACGGCAGTGATGAGCGTACTGCTTGAGGTGTCCGATCCAGCGCCGAACAGATTGCCAGTCAGTGCAGAAATGTCCTTCGGACTGAGACCGTACTTTTCCTGTTCTCTAAATAGCATCTTCGCATAGCAGTCATCGTGTCCTGGCTTCTCATTCGCTTCGCTTGCTAAAGAGTAGAAGAAGTCGTGCCCACGATGCGCCCTCTTCTTTGATCCCATGCCGTGCTTCCATGGCGCATATTCAGTCGGTACACGAGCAAGAACGGGGAAAGTTTCCATTAGCATGGGGAAGGTCTTCCCTGGCACGTTGAGATCGGCCGCTCGATGCATCAATGCGATGACTTCGGTGATGATGGGATCAGCGTGGCTCGCAACACGTCTGCCGAAGCCGATGATGGAAACCACGCTGGTCGCATAGCGTTCAAAGTGCGCGACATAGTCTTCGGGGGTCCGCAGGAGATCGAGTGCGACAACCTTGCTCTCATTGTTCTGGAAGTCACGGTACTTCTTCACCTGCTGAATTCCAACGCCCTGATGCGTCACTTTACGCAGCATTCGGAAGCGCTCACGCTGCGCTTGCGTGGTCGTGATTAGGTTTACGAGATTGTTCTGACCAGAGCCGAGTTCAGCAAAGACAAGCATGCGTGGTCGTGAGCAGTAGATGCCTGCTCTCTTATCGAGAAGTTCGTTCGCGGCCCAGGCATCGTTGATCCATACGGTTGGATTGCGTCCAATCCAATATGTTATCAGCGGCGTATTGTACTTCTTGGACAGTTCCTCGAAGAAGATCCACGGCTTGTTATCTGGCAGCTGAAACGTGTTGCCGACGACGGGGTATGGGAAAGGTCCGGGCGGCTTTGCAATATCAGTTTTTTCATGTGCCATACTACAGCGTGGCTTTCCTACCATCTTCGATCTCATGTACAGCATCCAGACATAGTCTGCGAGCACGCCCAAAGCTGCGGTCGCGAAGACCGTCAACGCAATGTTCCCCGCGCCAAACTTCGAGATGCCATGTTGCAAATAATGCAGAGGTAGAGCCTCGAAGATCTTCTTTATCGCCATGCTTCCCGTTCAGAACGTGCGCTGGCGACGTACGTTGGGCGAAGATGTGCCGAGCTACAAGATGAGCTTCGCCAGCGCTTCACAACTCCAGCGTCTCGGCTATGAGCAGGCATCCAATAAACTGACAATTCATACCGAGCTTGCTAATCTGCAGGCATCACAACCAACAGCACTGAGAGTAGCCATTCCGGGAGGGTTGCATGCGCGCAACCCCACATTGCGGGGGCGGGGCATGGGTGTCGGGTAAAGTTTGCAGCTTTATGGTCCTCTCGTACACCCGAGGGGTGTGCGACTCTTCTCCCACGGAAACTGATGCACGAGAAGATGGATCGGCGTCTGTGGGTATGGTGTTGGACGGCAAGCGGGAGACCAGCGGCAGATATTGTGCCGAAACACGACGCGTCACGTGCAGTAGCGCTGAACGCAGCATCGACGTGCTTCTGCCGGTTCTGCCGACACCACAGCCACGCACGATACTCTTCATCAATGAGAATATCCACTGATGTTCGCAGTCTTAGCTTGCTGTTAACGATTTGCGCTCTGGGGATTTTGTCTTTCGCCCGACACCTTCCCGGTTGCCTCATGATGTAGCACCTACCCATGCAGTGCCTGCGACTACCGACTTATGAAGCCATCGCAAGCTATCGATCACGCCTTTGTAAGTAAAATGAATCCTAGAAGTATCCGCTACATCTCACACGATTTCGAGCATGGAGTATGACTAGGCGAAGCCTTCAGGTCAGTTGTGCTCGCAACCAACTGTTCCCCATAGGTCAATGTATGCTTCTCGCGTCGAAGATGTCAAACTAGCATGGCAAGCGTCGCACACCTCGAGGTCTTGTCTCGCACACGATTTGCCGATCGCATCCGTGCCCTCGAGATATACATCATTTTCAGTTGCCAACGACCACAATTCGGTTGTCCACCAACGCCTGAACCCTGTGTGGCGGCTGCTATCAGTGTCTCTGAGGTATCAATGGAGTTCGGTCATATCTTCCAACGCCTGCCAAATCTGAAGAACTTCTTGCTTCAAGCTCCTTTTGCCCTATACGGAATGTCTGACTTCGCACTGGTTAATGGGGATTCACCTGAGTTCCACCCAAGCTTAAAGCTTCGTACAATGTATCACTTCGTGAATCAAGGCCCAGAGCACAATCACGTCGTCGATACACGTTCTATAGCCATCCTTGGGTATACTCTAGCCTCCAGCCTCCGGAATACAAGAGAGCAGCTGGAAAGCTTCAATGTAGTAGGGTTTGCCGACTCAAAATGGCAGTCAAGACTAACATATAGCTCAATGTTCCTCGAAGCGATAAATATAGTACCTGCTTTATAAGCCCTCACACGTCTGAAGCTGCAGTTGGAGATGTCGCCAATTGCAAAATATGTACTATTGACGAGACTCGTCAGGATCATCGAAGGAAATTTGAATCCCAAATTCCTGCATCTGTCTGCGAGCTCAGTATGTATCCCGCGCTGGTTATCGCATAGCGAGACCTGGGCTCCCTTGCTTCTGCTGCTAGGCTCCAATCCCCATTCCGCTTCTGCTCACTCGAACTCGATGGTCTCGCCACGAGCGTTACTGCGCCTACCCTTGCGTGTATCATCAACGTGCACTCGTCCTCAATCCACCGCCTTGTTCTTATGCACACCAACTTCCACTACCCGAACACCCTCCGCGCATTCTTCACAGCTTGCACCAATTCACGCTTATACTACTACGTGTTACAACGTTTCTATTTCCACGAAAAGTACATGCTCGGTGGTTTTGTTCTACAGACCCGTATCTATCAAGACGTTGAAGATGAACTGCACCGAGACGTAAATTGGCGGGGTGAGAAACAAATCAACCGATGTGACCAGGGCGACTTGGCTTGCCGGGATTGGGTAGAGGTGCGATCCGTCCGCGGAAATGCCACAGTGCTGTTCATCAACGGGAATGCGGAAAAAGGAGATGGATGGATGTACAACGCTCTTATGGGCTGTGTCTCCATGATTCAGGGTGGTGGTATCATTGATTGTTGATACAGAGCTGCTATAAGAGGGGGACATGAGTGTGTTGAAGCTGCGTCCAGAGAAGGTTTGAGGGAGTGTTATGAGACTTTGTGTGGCACCTCGAGGATATGCAATCTGATCTGTTCTCGTAAAAATGTGCACGCGAGGCTCAGCGGACATCTCCAACCTATCTGCAGTGAGGATTCAATTCGAAAGTTGAGTATCCCAAGTCCATGTTGAAGCCACAGCTACCAGCACGGAAGACCGAAACCAATGTATGAGCCTCATTCCAACGAAAACTGCTTCCGATAAAGGAACACAAGCACTCAAAGACGCCAGTTTAGATCATTTGTCATGATGAAAATTGCTATGCACGCATGAACTACCTCAAGACCTCTACATTATCCTTCTCTGCTGCTTTCCCCGCCTTCATATCGAGCAGCCTACTATGATCTAGCAAGAGACCATTTTTGTCCTTGACACCAGCATCCGCGATCAGCGGCCCCAAACCAACCTCACCCGAGTACGCTCAGAAGCAGTTGTATTGGTCGAAAAACTTAATCGAAATCTCAGTGCCAGCCAGAACAAATGCTGTCTCTCCTGCCCAAACGCTAACATACCTAGGCGTACACTACAAGACGTCCTGAGCTAGATCGTAATAGTGGTAGCTTGAAGCGTCTCCGTGGGTACTATAATACTCAAACACGGATATCAGGCCTGAAGTCTCCTTTGCACTGGCAAGTAGACGCACGGTGATGGTTTCGCCGGGAAGCATCATGATATCGCTCTCGTATCCAGGTATGATATATGGGGAGGGTCTCCCGGGGTACTGTTGCATACGGAACATGCTATACGGGTTGGGAAAATTTATTCTGTTAGACGTTTGGACGAGTTGCAGCTTTGAGCTCAAGATGGTGGCGGTCGGTATGTAAATGCCACAAACGACAGATCTCAAGGTGAGTGTAAGTATGCTTTGAATGAAATTTATGTTAGTGGGGAGAGGAAGGGCTCGCTGTCGGTAGTGACAAGTACTTCGGGTGGAAGCATAAAGAGAAGCAAGTGCGAACTAATCCGGATGCCTTTGTAAGTTGGTTCCTTATTAGCCATATCCCCGTGCCGGAGTGCAATAGTACTTCTAAATTTCTCCCATGTCGCAGAAATTGAAACCTCTTAGTCGGAGCTTGACGTGTTTTTTTTGTATGGATATGTTCGGCATTGGATCAGTACACCCAGACACGTGCTCAAGGACGCTAGTCCTAAGTCGGATTTGAAGGGTACCAACGCACCCCGCCTCTGGCATGAACTTGCACCAGCTTCTTTCTCACTGCTCACCACTCTCCACATCATCCACTCGCAATGCGCTGTTACTGATTGTCTAGACTTTTGCTACGATTTCTCCCACCGGACTCCAATCTGGAGCGAATGCAGTCCATTGACTCCGCTATGCATAGCTGCGAGAGCTGGCACATGCAGATCCTTACTCTACTCAACGATTCAGAACAAGGTTAACCTCGCACGGAATTATCACTCCGACGATGTGATGTTGGCGTTCAACCTGTCTTATCACTCTTAGCTTCTTGATTGTGCAATCGTAGTTTGTATTGACTGGCATGCTTCGAGCAAAGACATGCAACCGATTGCGCCTACACCTCCAATCTCATTGCATCGTCTCGAACATTGCGAAATCGAAGTATTAATCATGTCGATAGCGAGTACCACAACTACCAAACCTACTAACAGACAGCGTTGGAATTCTAAGAGACGGCTGATCTCCTCTTCGACCCCACTCAACCTTCACCTGGCATCACGACCAAAGCCTGATACACCACTTGAAAACGGGAAGCACAGGCTTGCATGCCTCCAGTGGCTTAAAGCGTCGCTAGTGAAACGCCACCTCCGCACTCCACACTCTACACAGTAGACTCTTGTTCAAGTCCGGGGTACGACAGGCTAAGCATTCGGAGGCACTATCGGCAGATATTGCGACAAGGGTTAGACACATCGATAACGATCTGCATAACAATCTGGATGGAATGGATAATCGGACACAAAGCAGGAAGCCTGTTGATCTCTCTGCAAGTAAAAGCCTTGGTGACAGCTCAATCTTTTCGACGCTACCTCCTTCTCCGCGACCTGGAGCAAACGGCGTCGCATCCGTTGCTATTTCGCATCACAGGCTATCAACACTGCCAAGATGCCTGATCTAACAAGCAGCCTTCTCTCCAATTGGAAATGTCTGGCAGCATGCACCCTCGTCTCCATGTCTCCCTTTCAATACGGCATCGACTTTGGTGCCATTGGCGGTCTCCAAGCGATGCGCGGCTTCCTTCAAGTTTTCGGACACCCTGATCCCACTGTACCGACAGGCTACAACATCTCTACCGAACGGCAACAACTTATCTCGTCGCTGATGACACTAGGCGCCTTCCTCAGCTCTTCGTTCGCGGGCGTGTTTGCGACAAAACTGGGAAGAAGACAATGTCTTTGGATGGCTAGTGCGCTTTGCTGCGTTGCAAATATCGTCATGATGGCTACGACGAGTATCGGCGGGCTTTGCGTAGGCAGACTCTTGATTGGGATTGCGAATGGGTGGTATATGACGTTCTCGCAGTTGTATATTCAGGTTCGTTCTTCCCCCCTAGGTCTTTGACATCCACTGATGACCGATCAGGAATCGGCACCAGCACGCTACCGCGGTCTGATGATATCCGTCTTTCAAATCTGGACGTCCGTTGGCTCTCTCATTGGCACCATCATCGACAACGCAACACACGACATGGAAGGACGAAACTCTTACATTATCCCACTCGGCACCATCTTCATCATTCCCGTCTTCATGTCCATTGGCCTGTTCTTCATACCCGAATCACCACGCTGGCTTATCTTAGTCGAAAGGCCAGCACAGGCCGAGAAAGCACTACTCTGGATGCGGCCACATCCCGAAAGCGTGCCCAGCGAAGCAGCTGAGATCCAAGCAGCCATCGATGCGGAAAAGGCAGTCAAGTCAAGCGCAAACTTTCTGGACATCTGGAAGGATCCCGTAGATCGGCGACGCACGTTTTTGGCTATCGCGGCGGTGTCGACGCAAGCTGCATCCGGTGCCATGTTCATGATTGCATATGGGACGTACTTCTTCCAGGTCAGTACTGTGCTTCCCCAACCTCCAGAACCAGTGAGACTAATGCATCACAGATGGCGAATGTCGGGAGTCCGTTTATGAACTCATGTATCCTAACCTCTGTGGGCGTCCTAGCCATCATGGTGAACAGCAGCATCATCTCCAAGATTGGTCGTCGACGCTTGTTTCTCATGACCGGTCTTTCCATCTGTGGTGTCACGCAACTTATCATCGCAGCGGTTTACCATGTAAACCCCGGTACTACCGGCACAGGAAAGGTAATAGTTACCGCATTCCAAGGACCGTTTGACTTTGTGCTCACATATACTAGGTCATCGTCGGCCTCTCAGTCATCTATATCTGCGGCTATAACGGCATGATCGCCGCCTACGCGTGGCTCACCGGCGGAGAAATCCCCTCGCAACGTCTCCGTTCGTATACATTTGGCATAGCGTCAGCCGTTGGTTTTGCAGGTGCCTGGCTCGCAACCTTCACAGCACCGTACTTTATAAATCCTGAGTCGCTGAACTGGGGACCGGAATATGGTGCGTACAAGCCCCTCCTCGCTCTTCCCCCATTACACCCTTACACTTCGTTTCTTTCTCCATGATCGTTGCTTCCCTTCACCGTGCTGACTTACCCTTGCAGGTTGGGTATGGGGCCCTTCTTGTTTCATCACTGTCGTCTGGGTATACTTCTACCTCCCTGAGATTAAGAACCGCACGCTTGAGGAGATTGACGAGATGTTTGAAGCTAGACTGCCGGCGCGCAAGTTCAGGAAGTATGTTTGTACTGGACGTGTTTTGGCTGATGATGGTGATGACAAGTTTGGAAGTGAGAGGCGTGATAGTGAGAGAAATGGTAGTGAGAAGGACCAGGTTGTGCATCGGGAGATTGTTGATGTTAGCGGCAAGGGTGAGTAAGATGAGAATTATGGCAGAAGAGGAAATTGAGGAATTTGTCCTTGGTGGTTGCATAAATTTAGTGCACACTCATCCAGGACTGCTGTCGCATTGAACTCATACCGTACCTCAACATGTACATCACGAAGCGACCGCGCGTTAATCACACATTTTTTGCAGACGAGTCCTTGTGCTGATGGAGTCCTATCAAATTACTCTACACAAATCCATCTCGTCTAGACACTAGCTTTCTGTAGAGCCTCATCCCCCATATCCTCCGCATGCCTCTCAGCATCATGCAGAAAAACCCAGTCCTCCCTCGGAAACTGGATCAACGTAGGATCCTTCTTCACCTTCTCCCAGTCTGTATTATGCCACATATCCCTCGTTGTCTCCCCCGTCTTCTGCACCGCCTTGACACGGTCATACCGTATATCCTGATACGCACGCAATGCGCCACGTACATTTTCCTTTCCAGCTTTCCGCAGCAGCACCGCAAGTGTAACGCCATCTTCCAGCGCCTGCGTCGCGCCTTGCGCACTCGTAGGCAAGAAGGGATGCGCGGCATCGCCTAGCAAGCAGATTCGGCCGTGGCCTGGAGCGGAGCCGTAGCCGCTGACCCAGTTTGGTAGGGGGTCCCGGTACACGAGTTTCCAATCGACGAGTTTCTTTTCGGGAGTCTTGGATACGATTTTCCAGCACATTAGGTCCCAGCCTTCGAGCACGGTTTTGACGTCTTTGAGGTAGCCGGGGAACGACCAGGATTCGTCGATGTCGTGTGAGTCGCGGTGGGTGAGCACCCAGCAGCAGTCGGTGCCGTTTTTGATGGTGCTGAAGAGGAAATGAACGTCTGGGCCTGGGTTGGTTGTTAGTATAGGATTGAACTTGAGTAAGAGGGGCAGGGAGGCGCACCAATCCAGCCGTTGAAGGTATCTCCGTTGTCGCAGAACTGCTTAGTTTCCGGGTCTGCTAACATGTCCTTGTTGCTGAACCATGCGCGCCAGACGGCATAACCACTACTCTTCGGCTTGTCTTCGTATCCCAATACTAGTGTTCTCGCTTTACTTCTCACACCATCGCTCGCGACCACAATATCAGCAGCGACTCTCGTGCCATCCTCAAGCACGATGCCCGCCTCCCTGTCATCTTCCCAGTACTTCTCAACCCTCTGTCCCAGGTTGATGTCGACACCAATCTCCTTTGCATAATTGAAGACAATCTCATGCAGCTCACCGCGATGTCCGTTAAAATTTGGCGCCTTCGCGCGGCGGCGTCTTCTGGTTTATGACAATCTCGCCAGTATCCCATTTGTGAATGTTGAAGCCATACTCTGTAAGGTCGATGGAGATCTTACGCATGTCGCGTGCGACGCGTCCATTGCTCCAGCGCGCGAAGATACGGCCGGCGTTGGGGCCGAAGGTTATTATGTCGCCGAGGATCTTGAGTGAGGGGAAAGACTCATAGATCACGGGGGAATGGCCGTGGCGGACACACTCTATGGCCGCTGTGAGGCCACCGAAACCTAGTGGTGGTTGTCAGAATGAGGTGGTTGTAGAGCATAGAGTGGAAGATGTACCTGCGCCGATGATGATGACTTTGATGCCGGTCTTTGGCTTCGCACAATTGGTGACTGGGTCATTGTCGTTGGTCTCCAAAGAAGACATCTTGGGCAATGTACTTTCCTCTATCTTTGCGCGGAGCGGCATACGCGACCTCGAAAGAGTTTCTCGGCCAGAATAGGGGTGACACAACGCGATTCGATGCGAAAAAGAGGCTTCAGGTGTCCAAACACGTCGACCAGGTATTCGTTCATACAGCGTGGGGCTTAGTAAACCTGCATCTACCGACGATATGGCAATGTACCCTTCATTCTCAGCTACTTCATCCAGGCGAGATGAAGCCGATGGCCGAGGGTACACGCGTGGGTCGTGGCGCTACGGGCTTACAGACGCTGGACGCCTCTCGCGGCATGTCTTTTCCGTGGGGTGGAGTCGTATCATTGAGCAGTGGATCGACATATCTGCCGGCTAAATAGTGTTGACGCGTGATGCGAGGTTATTGGAGTTGTGTATTGGAGGATGTCCCTGCCCCACATGTGTTCAATCTCCCCGCACTGTACCCCGCAGCGTCCTTCTCAACTGCACTTTGCCATTTCCGAATAGATCCTGTTCTGAGAACGTGATACAGGAAGTGTTGGTGTAAGGCTGAGGTTTGCATGCGTTTTGATGCTAGCAGAGAAGAGTAGCTACACAGTATGATGAAGCTCGGGCTATTGTCAAGGGGTGACGCAAACCATCTCAGGGATATCGAGAACGAGAGACGTGCTGTAGCGCAAACGCGAAAGTCGAACACAAGATAGTGGTAGGTACAGTAGCCTTTACAATAACACAATAACGCAGTAAATCACGGAACTGATTTTTTTTTCTCGTTCTTTTAGCTTTTAAAATAACTGTACATTATTTTCTTTGGATTTTATTTACTACGTTGTAGCGTGGAAAGGAGAAGAGGCGTTGGTATTGTTGCAGGTCTTACTACAGGCATCCGCGTTCACGCTAGAGAAGTGGCGGGGGTGCAGTCTTCTTGACACAGCTTTGGGACTTTGACTCTACACACCATACGATATCACAACATGTCGACCTTGACACATCCAGAATGGGACAAGGAGACAGGAGGTCTCGAAGTCGCGAAAGCTTTCGCTAATCAGATTCGAGGAAAGAATGGTAGAAGCTACGATATCATCTTACTAATTAGACCTTGAGCTGACTGGGTCATAGTACTCATCACCGGCGTATCGCCAGAAAGCATCGGGTCTTCGATAGCTCTCTCCATCGCGTCCCAAAGCCCAGGGCTTGTCATCCTCGCCTCGCGCACTAAGTCTAAGCTGGAAGAAGTTCTGAAGAACATCCAAAATGCGTATCGAGATGTCGCAATCAACATCGTTGTCCTTGACTTGATGTCTCAGAAATCCGTCCAGAGCGCTGCGAAGGAGGTGTCGCGCTTAACGGATCGCTTGGATCTGATCATTAATAATGCAGCCATCATGACAGCAACCCGTCAGATTACAAAGGAAGGTCTCGAAGTTCAATTCGGCGCGAACCACATTGGACACTTTTTACTTACTAACCTCCTTATGCCTCAGCTGTTGGCCTCTGCCTCGGCGTCGAGTGAAGGTGCAACACGTGTAGTAAACCTCACTTCCCTCGGTCATCGACTGAGCCCCGTTCGCTTTTCCGACTACAATCTGGAGAAAAGCAACGATGATATACCAGAAGAAGAGAGACATGCGTCGCTACGCCCACCGTTTGCCAAGAGCGCAAGTGATGGGTATAACGGGTGGGTCGCGTACGGGCAAACGAAGACGGCGAACATTTTGTTCTCAGTAGGCATCAATGAGAAGTTTAGCAAGAAAGGAGTGAAAAGCTATGCCGTGCATCCTGGATGTAAGTACTCCGCTTTTCGATAATTAGGAGACGATTTATAGGCGAGCTTGCTAACGATTCAGCCATCTGGACGGGTCTCGTTCGAGACCTAGATGCGGAGGGTGAAGCTGCAATCCAGCAGATCAGTTCTTTCTGGAAGAACCACGATCAAGGCGCTGCAACAGTACTTGTCGCGGCGCTCGATCCTGCTTTGAACAGTCAGTATGACTTTCGTCGAGCGAAGCATCTGCTGACAATGCATCAGAACCAAATGGTGTCTTCCTGCATGACTGCCAGATGTGCGATGCTATGCCGTACGCAACCGACACAAAGTTAGCCGAGCAACTGTGGACGTTGAGCGAGAAGTTGGTGCAAGATAGCTTCAGATTGTAAGATGAAGTATACAACAAGGTACAAGTGGATGAGATAGCTGTAGCGAAAAAAGAGTGGATGGTAGAGCGGGTGAGCCGAAAAACAGCAATACAGCTGACTACCGTGTCCGTGCGCGCAATGAGCCAGGTCACGCAAGAAGCCACTTCACAGCACTGTGATTTTAAAAAGATAAGGTTATACAGCTAACGTAGGTGCATGCTTCGTGGCCCAGCAGGCTTCGTGGCCCACCTGTGCCAAGACCCCACCAAAACTACCCCTATTTTAGCCTATTATAACCTACTTTAGCTTAATATAGTATAATAGACACAAGAATACTATTATAAGGCTACTTTTACTTTATAGTTATATATTCGCGCGTTATACCTAGTCTTATTACAGCGTCTACAGCGTCTTTAAGACAGTTTACTCTCTTTAGCGCGCACCTGCCTCTTCGCCTTCTTTCTATTACTACGCGCTCTAAACTCCTGTAGAGTAGTTCTGCGCTAGCTATTCTCTACTATTATAAACTTTTCTATTCTAACCCGCTTTCTTTTATATAATTTACGTTATATAGTAGCCCTATTAGCTACTTAAAGCTTAGTAATCTTCTTTTAGGCTAGTACTAGCTTATACGCGATAATAGCTACGCCTTTTAAGATCTTCTTAAAGGCCTCTACTATAGAAGTTAGCGAGCTATCTATATATCTTTAAATTCTCCGCTTTACTAGCGTTAATTATAACCCTAATTTAAAAGTATTACTAAAGGTTTATAATAGCTAGGGCGAGTTACTAATAGGTAGTAGTAAAGAGGTGCGCAATTAGATATTAAGAGCTACTACAACCTATTCTAGGTTAAATAGGACTAATCTAGCGCCTCTAAACTCTTCTTAAATATTACTAAAAGTAATTGCGTTGTTAAAGGCGCGCTTAAAGCATAGTAGAAACTTAAGTTTTATAATATAGCTAATCTAGTTACGCATTAGCTCTTTAGCTTAGCAGCTATACGCCTTCTTTAATAGCCTAAAATAACCTATATTAAGTAGCTGTAGTAGGTAAGATAAGTATAGAGGCATATAGAGAGTAATAATCTTCTTTTCTTTATAGTATTGCTAGAACTAAAGGGCGTTATAGCTCTTATATCTATTAATAATAAGCAGCTAGTGCTATTCTATAGTACGCTTCTCTGTATAGGCATTAAAGTGCTCTAACTACTAGAAACTAATCTTATTTATAGTCTAACTATTCTTAGAGACTAATATAAGCTAGTCTTAAGGTATAGCGTCCTCTTTATACTAGGTAAAGAGGTAATAGCGCCCTTTAAAGATGATATAGGGCAGAATAGCCTATTCTATCGCATTAATGCCCTAAATAACTATAGTCTACTCGCGATTACCTAGCTAGACTAATTTTAGCTATCCTTGCTTCTCTAAAGCTATAACAACAGCTTTAGTTAATATTATACCTATTATAAAGCTAGTCTTATTAAAGTTATAGGTGTCTTTATTCTGTATACTATACTTAGCTTTAGCATTACCTACTAGCTAGAACTAGGCTTAAATAGCCGCGGGGTCTTTATAGAGGGCTCTCTTATAGTTATACTTGCGATTAAACTTTACTTAGAGCTTTAGTTAGCGCTTAATAAATATACTAGGCTATCTTAGGCTAACCTAGGCTAGATTACGCTTAGCGCGCAGAGAATTAGCTATATTAGCTATATCTGCAAGGTAAGAGGGAAATCCTCGCTTAACTAGGTTAAGTATATACTCAATAATCACCTTCTTCTTAGTCTTATATAAGCTTATTATTATTAGCCTATAATCTGCCTATAAGGGCTGTCTAGCGCGTTAATAGCGTAGTGTTATTTAAGAGACATTATAAGTAGCTGCAACGCATCGCACTAAGAGAGTCGCGTCTTGTTTAATAGCTTAAAGCGCAAGCTGTATTCTAGCTTTCTTTAATAGTTCTATTTAGTGTAGTTAATAGGGCATTAAAGGGTAGAGGTAGTTTTAGTGGGGTCTTGGCACAGGTAGGCCACGAAGCCTGCTGGGCCACGAAGCATGCACCTATGTTACAGCAGATTGTAATTAAACTGCGATAACTTAGTAATTCAGTAATTATATGGTTATAAATAATTTAGCTTACTTAAAAAAAAATTAGGTGGCTATATTATCTAGGTTTTAGACTATTTAGATGTTGCTAGCTATATAGCTACTTTAGCTTAAATATAAAATAGAATACTACTAATACACTTCTAATACCTTATAGCTAGATTATAAGCTTATAAGGCTTTACGCTTACTTTTTTAAAATAATTATAAAGCTTTTTTGGCGTTATAATGCGATTCCTAACATTTCTTTTAGCTAGTGTGCTGGTGCAAGAAGTGCTTAGTCATTGCTAAGGAGTATACCCTTGGTGTTTCAGACGCTTTTCTAGACACATCAAACATCTAATAACTAAATACAATATCGGTTACACGGGGTTTGGCTATACTTCTCTAGGCTTAGTCCGTACTAAGGCGAGGTAGACTAAAGCGGTAGTCTGTAAGGTAGCGTCTAGATATTTAGGTAGAAAAGAGTTATTAATGTTAACTAAGAGGTAAACATGTAATGGGCTGAAACCCAGTCAGCTTGTTCCTCGATAGGATCTCAGTTACGTGCGCAGGGCGCACTGTTTACAGAACCCGGGTAGAGCTTAAGCACCCAGATTCTGCACTAGCGCGGCGGGTAAACAATATCCTAAGCCGCCGCCCCCTGAATAACCTTTAGACTGTAGCTATCCTTAGTTCCTTTCTCTATCGAATACAACTTCAGTATACCTGTGCGATAGCTCCCTGAGCGTAGCCCCTTACATGTTTCTAGACTTGCTTAGAGATTAGCAATATACATTAGATAGTCTAACAGAAAGCTGTTTAAAGACTGTAGTGCTACCAGCTTTATAGGCGAGCACGACATATAGAACTCGCGATTGCTGGATGCGTTTAGCTAGGTCTTACTAAGTTAGTTATGCCTTATAGCTAGAGACGCTAATCTTACTACGCAAAGATAGCTATGTCTACCCCTAGAAGCAAATTAGGCAGGTTAAGCAAGTAGCTCTAATTAGTGTTGTAAGAGTAAGTAAGTTGCTCTTCTTAGCCTTTTCGCACGCGTAAGCAGTTTCCTTTCTAGCTCTAAATAACAATCTATGTTTCTCTGCTATTATAGGAAAGCGATGCCTAGTACAAGCCTCTAGAGTGCGCCGCGCTAGGGTTATGCATGCTAGAGCTAGTAGTGTTAGTTAAGTTATAGATTCTGTAAATCTGCTGTAAGTCGCTTTAAGTAAGCACTTGGGTTTAAGCTAACGTACTAGAACGTAACCCTGCTTCTAGTATGCTAGGTGGTCTAAGGCTCTAGAGGGGTTAAACTTCTATAGTAACCCTTGCATAGGAAGAGCTGCTAGCTCTATTCTAGGTCTTAGTAGTTAGGGTAGCTGTTTACTAGCATGATTAGCTTTTCTACTAGGAGATTCTACTAGAAGGGTGCAGGTTCTCTAACAAACATATACAGACTAACTAGCGCAGTTAAGATAAGGGTCTAGAGAAGTATTAGATACATGCTAGATATTGCAAGATAATAAAGATAAACGCCTTAACCTGCGCTTTTATTAAATAATAGATAGTGCGTTTTATTTTATACTATCCTCTTAACTACGCATAAGACAGCTAGCGCAAACTACAGGCTATATAGTTCTTAGAATCTAGCGCGTACCTTTATAAGGCGTGTATAATAGTTCTGCTCTGTTAGCTATTAGCTAGCTTAAAAGGACTAAGTATTGCTGCAACGTTTATGTTGCAAACAACTACTCTTTTCTAGTTAGCTTTTCTAAGTATAGGCTGCGCTAACTCTAGACTCTTTTTAATAGAATACAAATCTACTACTAACATACTACTGCACACCTAGCATCTAGGCACCGCTTAAAAATATATAAGCAGTTCTCTGTAGGACTTAGTTAATAATAGCGAGTTCTAGGCGCAGATTACAGAAAGACCCTTCTAGATCTTCCTATATAAAGACCTGCCTAACTACTAGAAACTGCAGTTTAATCTTCTAGTTATCTTTAAGTCTGTTTTGAATCGCATTAAACTAAGAAGTGCTACTGTAATCTTCTCTAATTAGCCACTCCGCTATCCCTCTAGAGATATTAAAGCCTTGTTAAGGCTTACTAGTATTAGCAGTCTGTAGAAAGGAGTCTAGCTATAGACAGCATACCTTGTACACACTAGCAGCCTGCACGCTAAAGAAGAGGACTAGTACACCGCCTTTAAGCAGACACGTAAAGGCTATTACTTTAACTTAACACGAGCTAAAAGTAGTGTCTGCTGTTATAATAATTTAATGTTCTCGCTAGAGCTGCGCTCTAGCTAGCATAAAAGAAGCGCTACTAAAGAGATAACTAAGACGATTAAAGATGTCTACAGTAGCTATAGCTTAGTACAGGACTGTTCTTATAAAGCGCTAAAAGACAGAATTAGCTAGAAAGTAAGAGACCTTCTCCTCTGCTACATAGAACCTATTCCTCTCAACTTTATAGTCTACAACTACAAGAACTTTCTAAAGATATAATATAATGCGGGTACTAGCATTGCTTTAGCTAATGTCGCACTCTAAGCACTAACTAATATTAAAGAGTCTGCTTAAAGTAGGCTTAGCTTAAAGGTTAGCGTTATTATTATTAAGGGTATAGTACTGCAAGTGCACGTTAACCGCCTCTTAAGCGCAAGCGCAGAGGCTTACAAAGCTACCTAAAAGAATAAGAAGAGCAGTAATTTGTAAGGGATACAGGCTTATATTATCTGCTTTGCTAGTCTACCTAATACAGAAGCTAGAGATATCGAGCGCAGACTAAGCTACTGCAGCTACAGCAACGGGGGCTTTTGTAAGTATATAGAGCTACCTACTACTATCTCTCTAGTTATTGTGAGTAGCAAGCTTGTGCGCATAATACTGCTTAGCTTAGTAGACTCTAGCTTAGAATAGATAATCTGGTAAGCGTAATATTTAACTACAGCAGGAACACGCGATTCTAAGACAATGTACTATATATATAGCTTTAGGTTATAGTTATCTTATTATTATATAGTTGTTATAGTTTTTAATGCTACTAACTTCTCTCACAGCGTACCAACTGTTCTTCTCTAAGTATACTGCGTAGAAGAAGCTTATTGCTATAGTTTTCTGCGTGCAGCTGCTAGAGCGGGGATATTAAAGGTATTAATGCTAGTGTCTCTTAACACAGGTCTAGTGTGCAACAATCTAGAAGTTGCTGCTTAGGTCTCTACACTTGCACCTTAAGATGTAGTAGTAGCCTACAGCACCCTGCCTATACTGTCTTGACTTGCTGATGTTTAGGCGTGTAATAGGGCAGTACTCTTTTTTAGGGTTGTAGTTAACCTAGGTTAGAACATTAGCAGAGCTTAATAAAACTAAGATTTATAGACGCTAACTTATCTAGAGCTTCTCTTTAGCTTTTAAGCGCTTAAAGATAGCTGCAAACTTAGAGTCTAGGGCTTAAACGTTAAGATAGCTGTTAAATACATTCTTAAGAGCGTTAGCTGGCTCCTGCAAGCTTCAGGTCTTAATTTTGTAGTTACCGCAGGTAGAGCATACTAACTATTCTAACAGCGTCTTGTTTATACAAGGCCAGTTTTCTAGGAGAAGTTAAAGCTGTTCTAGTGAGCTCAGCTACAGATGTCGACGTTATAGACACCTAATTTACCTAATTATATCCTTTTAGAGTAGCAGAGCGCAAGCAGTAAGGGAGCGTAAAGATACATTTTGTTAATCTTAGCTACTACAGTTAATAGGCGACACTGTGCTAGACTAATTTAATACAGACAATCTATATTAAGGAAACAAGTGTTTTTCTGCAAGCAGCATCTATCTATTAATATATTTACATGTAAACACATACACATTAAGACAGCAACACTGTAAATTCTATTCTTTAGCCTATTTATCTCTACCTAATTCGCTTCTTAACCGCTAGGCGCGTAGAGTAGTGCATAACCGTCCTGTAGAAGCGGCGCAAGAGTGCTTCGGGATTATAGCATACTTTTAGAAGCTGCTTCTTCTTTACCTCGCTTAGATCGTCGTACAACACCTATGTTACAATTACGCGTCAAAAGTTTTGCAACGCTAGCGCCAAATCTCTCCCCCACCATCACTACCACCACAATAATAACCTACTATAACTATGTTAACACCGCGTGTTTTTAGACGTAAGATATTACAAAATGTATAGCGTAAGCTAAATATAAGTCTTTCTAAGCGCAATATAGCTATTAGAATGTAGAAAGCTAGCTATATAATAGTAGAGGTGGCGCACGCGTGTAGGCGCTTAAAATCCACTATATTGCGTCTTATTAAGAAGGCTACTATAATAGGCATAACAGAAGACAAACTACGCAGCAGACGTCCCTAAATACTATTAAGGCACGCGCGTAAGCTAGTGTATTAAGCTGTCTAAAAAAATCCAAAGATAACGTACACAGAGCTTTAAAAAGTCGCCTAAGTACACCTACCTAATAGAACCTTATCCAAGCTACCTAGCTGCTCCACACTATATAGAGTTCTCTGTAAGACTAGTTTATTACACGTCTGCTGCAAAAAGCGTCTAAAGCTAACCCTTTAGCGCGCTTGTAAGCGCTTACGCTTCTGTAAGAAGTATCTCTATTTTGCGTAGCGTTAACGCACGCTTAAGTTTACTAACAAGTACTCTATTTAGAAAAGTTCTAGCTATAATACTAAGTAGTGCTTTTACTATAATAATAAGAAATAGAAGCTAAGAATACTTATAGAGGTTACAACTAGTAGCAAACCTGCCTAGATAGTATAGGCGGCAATATAGCTTAATAAACGTAGGTATCCTTAGCAGAGTAATCTTATTATAATGCAGCGAGATCCTAATGCTTCCTATAGTAGTTATTCCGCCTAATCTTATATACAAGCGCTGCAATAAAGTCTTCTACCTTACTAGAGGCCTTTATAACGCTTTATATATAATAACGCAAGAATACACACAGCGCAAGTAGTTATAAACTTTATAGCAAATTATAAGATCTAATCTATTAAATAGCTACTATACTTACTAGATCTTAACCTAATTTAACACCTTTAGTAGTATCTTAAAAAGCTTCTCTATCTTTAATACTTGTAATATAATAACCTCTTAAGGGCTAAAGATAAGTAGAATAGATTCTGTAACGCGCTAAAATTGTGCTAGCGGAGTATCTCTAGCGCTCTAATTAAGTCCCTTATATTATCTATGCTACGCCGCCTTAAAGCTTATATTAAAGCTAAAGGGTGGCATATAAGGTACTAGCTATTAACAATAAAATTCTGCTTTAAAATATTAAAAAAGATGTTGTTTTAGGTAAGTTATTTACCTAAAACAGCATTGCCTAAAATAGTGGTTCGGCGCTTTGGCAGCTTGGCGTTGCAAAACTTTTGACCTAGTACTGTAGCTCCTACTGTACCTAAACTCTGTCTTTCTTAGTGTGCACGATACAACCTCTATAGCTAGAAAAGGTTTTCTGCAGATAGAAAAAGAGTCCTCTAGTTATTAGGGCTACCTTCTAGTAGGCTAAGAAAGCAAGGCGACAGCTTCTTGCTTTTCTAGAGCCGCGCAGGGTCTTAGCCGCGACGTACCTAAGCAGACCAGGCTAGTTCTTCTAAACCTCTATAACAGGATTATACACAAGACTGTGAGGTAAGGCTTGCACTAACTTGCTTTTAATTATAGGTTTCTAGGTAATAAGCAGCTAGTTGTCGCCTCGCGCATAGACAAGCCACCCTTAGTTCCCGCCTATACAGAGAGTATTATACTTATCTACTAAGTGCTATAAGCTTTCCTAGAATATAAGCAGGTTGCGGCAGTTAAAATTAATAGCGCCTAAGCAAGATTATAGATCTTTAGTGTTCGCGCAGCTCTCTAGCTTAGTCTTTATATTCGCAACGTAGGACATGCCTAGCAATAGCGCAGTAGTTGAATTAGATAGAAGGTAATGTAAGATTTTAAGAAGAAACTAGTGTCTGCTATCTGCTTAAGAAGAGAAGGACTATATAAGCAGTAAATTAACCTAGCTAATAACTTTAGCTAGCGTTAGAGGCTTTAGCATAATAGCAAGCTAGTCTAAGTCAGGCTAGGCTGCATCTTGTTACGCAAAGAAACGAAGCAGCCTGTCTCTAAATCTACTTGCATCACGCTCGCGAAGATCTACTGCTTTAAACAGGCTATCTAAGAGCAGGTTAAGAACTGTTTTAGGCACCTGTTCTAGCAGCCCTAGCCTAGCCTATAAAACCTTACTAAACTAGACTGCCTCTGCTTGCGTTAACCTCTCTATACTGTTTACTGTTACTAGTAGCACTCTAATTATAAAAGCAACTGCGTCTTACTCTTTAATCTTGATAAGTTTACTAAGACTCTTTTCTTTAGGCTCTAAAAGCTTAACTCTAAATTTAGCCGCGCTTAGAGAAGGCGTATAGGTTCTAGAACTTAGAAATATAAGAAGCAGCTCTAGATTTAGTAATAGCCCGCCTTACAGAATACAGTGCAGCACTGTTCCTTGTCTAATGTACCTATTAATATTGCGTTAGACGCGCTTCTTATTAACTCTATATTCCTTAGCAACCTTACTTTAAATCTTATTCTTTACTATATTCTAAGCCCGCTGCTTCTTCTTAGAGGGACTAAGATCTTTATAGATACAATAGATCTTATTATTATG
Source organism: Alternaria brassicae (assembly GCA_004936725.1). Classification (NCBI taxonomy): domain Eukaryota; kingdom Fungi; phylum Ascomycota; class Dothideomycetes; order Pleosporales; family Pleosporaceae; genus Alternaria; species Alternaria brassicae. Next base: position 45,272 of record CM016505.1, on the reverse strand, counting down.
TAGCGTTAGTAGCAGCTTGTCACAAAGGCTCTGCTTAAAGCTGGCGGTTAGTTTCCGCGCGTGTATTCTCTGCTTCTCTTAACTGCTGCTGCGCTTCTCTTTAGAGCGCTGCAACAGCTAGAAGGTATGTCTTAAAGTAGCAGTACTTAACGTATTAACTTCTAGCGATTAGAAGGTGACTTTTACTCTTCTAGCTATCTAAGTAGATGTAGATGCAGAAGAGCTTCTTAATAACAGGTTGCTCTATCGCTTAATATGCCTAATTTTCGCGTTTTATAGTAAGAGCTAGTTTAAGTAAGTTAAGAATGCATAGCAATCTAATCTTATACACACACTATAAGATCCTTAGACAGCGTTTACAGAAGATATTAGCTAGCTTCTAGAGAAGCGCTTTATGCAGCGCTTTAAGATTAAAGGTCTTAATCTTTAATATAAAGACTTTATTACTCTGCAGTTATAGTTATAGTTATACTTTAGAACTTATCTTAGCTAGCCTAATATTAATCTATTATAAGACTGCTAGTTTGCTAAAGATGCTATATTACTCTAGAACAGAGTCGCGTTAGACAGGGGCTACTAGCTCTTCTAAAAAGCGCAGGCAGAGTTCTTAAGAAGATAGAGTATTCTGCAGCAGCTATTCTTATAAGCAAACCTTAGCTATCTAAACAGATAGAAGCGTGCTCTCTACGTGCAGGCTAACATTATAGGGCTGCAGAAAGTTAGTGAACGCAAAGATAGCAAGCGGGTTTTTTTACTTTAATGTACTCTGTCTTCTACTAAGAAAGCGTTTAATATAATGCGCCTAGAAATAGAAGGTTTACTGCGCTGCTGCTAAGAATAAACAGCGTCTTCTTATTCGCAGCTTCTAGCACAAGCAATAGCAGAGCCTCTTCGCTTTCGCGCAAGATAATAGCGAAGTTTTTAGCTAAGCTCTCTTCTGCTATTATTCCTCTATTACTTAAACTTAGATTAACCTCTAGTATACAGAGTAGACCTAGAACTAACGAGTAGATTAGGCTGTAAAGGAGTCTTAGCGTAAGAGGTGTTCCCTCTACTGGAGGTAAAAGAAGCTCTTAGATTTTTGTGCTATCTGCGTCTTCTATAGACTTATATAGAAGGCAAAAGCTTGCACAGTAAGCAAGATCTAGGTAGCTTTAGAATATTAGATTATCGCTTAAGCTTAGCGTATAAGTTAGATTAGTCAGATATTGCTTCTAGCACGTAACTGTAACCTCTTCGCTACTTATCTAGAATTTCTGCTATAACAGGCTACTATACAGGTCTTTAAACACTTTGTTAAAGAACTGTAGCGTAGATGCATCTTGTATAACTATCTCTCTGCTGTCGCTGTTCTTAACTTCTATGTTATAGGCTAGCAAGTTAGATACGTCTAACTCTGCTAGATCTAAAAATAGTTAATGTAATAAGACTTAATATAAGAGTTTAGCTTCTAAATATGCTCTATTAGTTCGCACATCTTGTGCTGTCTAATAGAATGTGTCTACTCTAGACTAGGTGTTGTCCTAATAAGATTAATAAGAAGCTAAAGCCTCGCTAAAAACTTAAGCTAGCTGTACATATATAAGTTTATCTTGCTTATAAACAGTAGGTGTTACTCTATAGAGTATTAGCGAGGATAGCTTTAGCTCTAAGGCATGTCTACTCTGTACTACCTTAATCTCGTAAACTGTCTCTATTAGTGTTTCGCTTAGCTATAGAAGATCTCTAAATAGGATCTTTAAGGGCGCTGTTGCTATCGCCGCTGTATAGTTGCTAGAGTTTGTCTTATTAAGTATAGCTAGAAGTGTCTTATTGTCTTTACTACTAAACTCTAACTCTGTCTCGTGTTTGGCGACAAAGAGCGAGGCTAAGAAAGCTAGCTAAGAAGTAGACGCTTTAAGGCAGGATAATCTTTATACTTCTTAGTTAGCGCTACTTAAGCCCCTAGACTACAAATCTGCTATTATGCCTGCTTAGGTGGCTTTCTTAAGAGACAGCTTCTGCTAAGCATTCTTCTTTAAGTAGTTAAGCGCATCTACTAGAGCTGTAAGGTTGTTGCAGTTAATTATATTGCTTACTTGCAGCTAGCTATCTGCAAACCGCTTTAATTTATTATAAGTATCTATTATAATGTTTTGTTTATTAGTATACACGCACCTTAATTAGGTTTAGAGCAGAAGACAGAGAGCTGTTTAGCACTACTATGTTGGCAGGGTGAACAGGCGGATGCTCTAAGCGGGCTTAACAGCAGACGCTCTAAGTTAAGCAGGCTATATAAGATATGTACTACTAACAGGAGTTAGAGCCTGTTAAGCTAACGCCTATTAAGCTAACGCTGTTAAACTAACGCCGTTAAACTAACGCCTGTCTTCTGTTACGCTAGTGCGGTCTGTCGCAGATGCGCCTGCTTGTTAACAGGTGACCTCTACTTTCTCTAGTATAACCCTATCTAGCCTAGCGTGGCTAGCACTAGACTTCAAAGTCCTTATGCTTGTTAGGCTAGCCTGTTTTAAGAGCAGAGTAGGCAACAGAACTTGTTTAAAGATGTCTTCGCTGTTCTGTATCTATTCGTTACGTGCAAACATACACATTGTAAGAGCTAGATATTAGACTACTACTATAGAAGAAGCTTTTAAGAAATTATTTGCTAAAGCGCAGCAGCTTTACAGTGTCTCTTTAGCTTGTTTGTAGCTTTAGTCTCTCTCTCTATAGTAATATTTATAATAGAAGTTTTTATGTTTCTCGCTATCTGCAAACGCTTCCCTAATCTCTAGTAAGCTTACAGTATTCTACCTTATTATATGCTAAAGACTGCAGCTCTACTGTTCTAGATTACCTAGACAGCACCTCCACTACCTAGAAAGAGTATATTATAACGAACCTTCTTTAGTTTAAGCGCTGCTACAAACATCTTAACAGGTACTTCTTTCGCTAGTACCTATAATTGCTGCTTCTAATCTTCGCTCTTGCTACTCTCCTTATAACGCTAATTCTAGTCCCCTTAAACTATACGCACAGGAAGATAGTAGTGCGTAGCGTAAGCGGGCTTAATGCCTTTAGGTAGTCTAACGTTAGCCTTAACTAGCTAGACTAGTACTAGGTCTATCTTATACTAGCTTTGCTCTTTACTGCCTACGTTTGCTAGGTTATCTAGAGCGAGCTTAGATTCTATGTAGCAGCCCGGCAGCACGCACCTAGCGCGACGTTACGCACAGTGCTCTTTAACTTAATACCTAATAACTAGATATTTAAGAAGATACTTACGTTCTAACTCTAGATCTTCTCTAGTTAGATTACTGCTGTTTTCTTTAACTGTAACTATAGCGCAGTTTTCTAGCTAGTAGCGCGCGGGAACGTCTAGCGGCAGCTCTTAAGGCGGCTAAAACTGCTAACTTAAGAAAGGCTCTTAGAGCTAGTGTATAGAAGCAGACTAGAAAGTTAAGTACTGCTAAAAAGCGTTAGAGTTTAGACTGCTAATTGCAGCGCCTCTTAAATCTTCTTACTTAGTTAGTATTTAAAAAGGTTAACACTGCCCTATTATATTAGAAGGAGCTTTGTGCGACTAGCGAGATAATAGACTTCTACTGCAAAATATAAAGCGAGTTTCTGCCGCTGCAGTCTGCCTTTATTACCTTTACTAATCCTCTCGCCGCTTACATTGCGTGCTAGACAGTAATCTACACTAGCGCAGGCTATATAACGCCTCGCACAATGCCTTTGTTAGTAGATAACGTAGTGTAGAGTAATATAGATACTAAGTAGCGGGATAGAATCTTACGTATTATGCTTTCTAACGCGCTTATTCTTATTACGGCAATTATATGCGTCGTACTAGTAGCGCTAGTAGAGCTCTTCTCCTAGATTATCTACATTACCTAGGCTGTGTCTTAGCTAAGCTAGATTAGTAAGCTTTCTAAGTCTTTTTTAGGCCTGCTATAAGGTGTGCTTCCCCCTATACTAGTAGCTATTTTAGTAAGAGGGTTTGTTTTTATAGTAGAGTGCCTTGTCTAGAAGCAAGGCATCTGCTCTAAGAGCTAAATTAATCTTAAGATCTAAGACTACTACTTCTACTTTCTCTTTGTTTAGATTACTGTTGTTGTGTCTTTAGCTGCAGGGCTTACTGCTATTATAAACAAGATTGTATAGAGAGCTTCGCTCGCTGCAACGCTAGCAAAGAACCTACTAAAAGCAAGCAACTACTTTCTCTTCTACCTTCTCTTACAAGCTCTATCTATAAGCGCTAGCTCTTTACTGCAGACAGACTATCTGCTTAGGAAGTTTATGCTTAGTCCTATATTTAATAAGTTAGTTACGCAGATAGTAATGCGTAGAAGAGGTCTAGATCTCTAGTAAGGCACCTTTATACCTGTCTTTATAAATCTCTCTTGCATTAGTATGTCTAAACGCTAGAAGCGCTAATGCGGCCCGCACTAAGAGACATAGGACTGCTCTACGCGATTATCTCTCTAATTATTCTTCCCTTCTAGGTTCTTACTATTAGCTTGTTCTAGGTTATATACTTCTATTTAAGAGTACTTCTTACTAAACACGATTACGGCAGCCTCTTTTATTCTAAAGCACTTAAGCATCTCTTAGCAGGCCTCTACTTAATGCAAGTCTATCTAGCGGCGCTGTTTTTTCTAGTATAAGACTTGCAGGGCAGTGCTAGATATATTAGATAGGTATGTGTTATAGTGCTTGCTACTAGACTAACTGCTGTATACTACCGCTTACTTTGCAGAGCGTTTAACCTGTTGCTAAGCTTCTCTTCTACCGCGCTTAAGAACGCGCTAGCCTAAGATACGTTAGCTAAGAACACGCTAGCTAAGGATATAACGCCGTCCCCTCTGTTTCTGCACAAGGCGCTTATATCTACCCTAGTAGTTTGTATTTCTAGCAATAATTATAGACTTAGCTCTGCTCGAGCGCTGCAGCTTAAAGAGGAACTAAAAGGAGTAACTGTATCCAACATGAACGCAGTAGTCACCGCATTAGATAAGATAGAGCTATAATAGAGTTATAATAGAGTTTGCGAAACCAGAATTCTAGAATCTACTATTATTCTTTTATGTAAGTATATAGTAGCTACTAATATTGTTTATATAGCTATAACTAACACGTAGTATAGCTAACTAATTTAACCCTTATGTAATAGTTCCTAGTTAAGCTTTTAGATATCGTGCATAGATGCTTAGCTAGCTAAGATGCGTCTAAGTTATGCTTAAACATGTTTACAATTTAGAAACTGTTATAGACGCTTAGAATACAGCAGCCTAGGCAGAAGAATATATATAAAAGAACGCTAAGTGCCGCTGTGTATAAGCCTAGAGAACTAGGTGTTACTCTTATTAGTGTTGTAAGCGCCAAACTCTGTAGCGCAGAGAGTAGAGCTAGTAGTGCTAACGCTACTAGTCTTAAGATTATGTAATAACTAAATAGGTAGAAATAGCGAGGTAGATATTAGTCTCTAACAGCGGACGTTAGCAGTAGTGTTAGGGTCGCACACGCAGATATCTAAGATGGCCTAACAACTATATAGCTGTCTAGCAACTAGCAGCCTGTTAAAAACTGACGCGAATAGCTAGGTGCGGCCGACAAGAGCGAAGACACTGTGGCTAGACAGATCGCTGCGTAAGAGTATTAAGCTGCTAGACCAAGACCCTGTGGCGTTCTACCTGGTCTACTAGTCAGCCTATAGCTTCTTTATACCGCAAGCTTACATATCGCTAGAAACGCTTGTTAATATAGCTAAGGCTATCTGATAATATAAGATCCCCGCTACATCTCGCGTGCACAACACTATAGCCTTTAGTTTTATTGTATAGACACTACAGCTAGAGACGCTTTCTATAATTAAGCTTATTATGCTTTTTTATGTCACGAAGGTGCTAGGCTTTACTAAATATAAGTAGCTAATCTAAAACGTGTTTCTTCTTTATCTGCTACAGTTAGAGGCGTTGCCTACTAAGTAGACTGCAGGTAGTTAGAATATAGAATATATTTTACTCTTAGGTAGAAAGTGTGCTTTATAAACTTAATAAGATTTACTAACTCTTACAGCAAATCTAATACTGCGGGGGGCCGCGTGCCGCGTAGAAGTAGCAAGTATACTGCTAAGTCTGCTAGGTAGCGATAGAACTCTCTATCTGCAGGAGAAAAGCGATATAGCTGTGTAGATCTTAAGAGACAGCCCTAGCCTATAAGAGATAGAGGCTTACCTTTAAAGTATAAGAAGCGCTGTAGATCTTTAGAGAGAGCTGCTGCTAGATGCTAGTAGAGCGATTAAGAAAGCAACAGCAGACATCTACTGTTATGTCCGCACTACTATAGAAGATACTTAGAAGAGGGTAGATAACGGCGCAGACAACGTCGTAAAGCTAGACGTATGCTACAGAGTAAAGCATCTAGAGATCTAGGTTGCAGAGGACAGGCAAATGTTAGAGAACTTAGTAGATGTTAATAATCTGGACTTAGAGCGTGTCTCTTCGAGCAGCACACCGTTCGAGGATATCGAAGCCTACAGCGAACCGGTACAGTCGCGAGCACAATCGGTTTCCGGTTCTACAGTCAGCTTTGTTCTCGCCGCACGGTCCTCACGACAGGGGTCTTTCTACATTAATACTAGCGTTTTGCAGGGGCAGCTGTGTAATCTATACTATCTGCAGTAATTATACTGTAATATTCTATGACTAAGGTGCGTCCCTGAGTGAAGAGACACACTACGTCACGAGACAGGTTGGCGATTCGGAGCTTCGGCGCCTCCTATTTACAGGGTTGTAAGGCTGCTATTAATCTACTATAATTGTAAGGCTATTACTCTTTAAGCACATTAGCGTCTAACATAAATTGCTTCTATAATAGCTATGCTATTAATTATTTTATTGCTGTTATTAATCAGCTTAACAGCAACACCCCTCTGTCTACTAGTAACTCTAGAGACTACTAAAGCGCTTAGTAAGCTATACAAAGAGCGCGACGTAGGAAGATTAACTTCTTACGCCTATAAGATCGCTCTAATATAAGAGCGAGCATGCTAGTAGCTCTATAGTGTAAAGCAGGAGATCTTAGAAAACAAGCCTAAGCTAGCAGGATACACTAACATCGCTTAGCATGCATAGGCCTGCATTAGCGTTCTTATCTTCTGCTGTATTCTATTGTAAAGAATACAGCGCTATGCTAGTCGCGTATGCCTCTTAAAATAGGCGTAGCGCATGCTAATAGCTTTCTAAAAGCATCTAACTTACGACCGCGCGTTATGCAGAGCCTTTGTGTGTCTAGGGTGCGTTTATAGTTGGAATTTGCTTAAGAGTAAATCTAAAGAGCGACCTAATTCTTAGTGTATTTAGTTGGTAATTTTAACACACTCTTAGTCTTTTTCTGTACCTTTAACTAGAATGTATGCCTTATCCGCACAAATAGCACCTCTTGTTCTATAGTCTTCGCAAATATATTAATCCCCTTAAGAGTAATATCAGCAATAGTAGTAAACGTTAGTTAAACTTATAGCTAAAGTGCAGACGTCGCATTTAGCTAACCCTAAATTATTATTAGGATTAGGCAACGCTGCTTTTACAGGATTAGCTAGCCTACTGTCTTTAGCCAGAAGTGTTAATGCCGCACTATACCCTTTCTTTATAGTAATCTAGCATAGCGTTCGCCTAAATTTGTTAGTAATTTAAGGGTTGTAATTATACTAGTTAACAAGGATTTAAACAATATTGGTCTAGCCGCCGGCCGCAGCCTACCAGAGTAGAGTCCGGTTATATAGGTCTTGAAGCTGTGCGGTGTTATGTTTTAGGATTAAAAGCATAAGCATGTTACAAGCAACAAAAGGAACTCCACCCTTAATGAAGAAGTCGGGAAGGAACGCTAAACGAAAACCACGTCACAAGGTAATAATTAACGCGGGGCGCTAATTACGTGAATTAGCATCTCGCCAAGACAGAATATCTTGCTAAGAATCCTAATAATAGAATATCTAGGGATACCACAATATCTAAGGAATCTAGAGATGTTAAGATAAAAGAGAGAAGAGGCAGATGCTAGGGATAGATTGCAATAAGTATAAAAGAATAGACAGTTTTTATTATTATACTTGTTATAGTTAACTTAAATAGTTTATCTCTTACACAGATTATTAACTAGTTATTCTATTATTTATAGAATTAGTATCGTTTATCTTTTAGTTAATAACGATAACTCTTTTCTACCTAATTATTCTATACGCTACCTTACGGACTACCGCTTTAGTCTACCTCGCCTTAGTACGGATTAAGCCTAGAGAAGTATAGCCTAACTCTGTGTAACACTTTGACTACCTTAGAAATTAGTGGACGTTTAACTAATAGAACTGCCTAATTAAGATTTAGCAATAGCTTATTAAGAAAACACTTAAGGTAACATAGCTTAGGGCTAGAGACCCTTAACGCCAGCACGCTCTACTCTAGAGAATAATAAGACGCTTAAAGCATCTAATGCTAAGAAAGAAGAGCACCCTAATATTATTAAACTTAAGAATCTTAGGCGACACGCTAAAACGCAGGCTTAGCAAACAGCTAAGATGCAGGCAATAATTAATTAGCTTGTAGAGCAACTAATAATAACCTCTAACAAATAACCTGTCGCTACTAGAAAACCTAAGATAGTGTTACCTAAGAAATATAGAGGAGACAGAGACAAACTACAAGTCTTTCTTACTAATATTAACCTATACTGCGAATATAACGAGGTACCTAATAACTAAGAAAAGATCCTTATAGCAAGTATGTATATAAAGAATAGAGCCTCTAACTAGATGCAACTCTATATAGACAACTATCTGCTTAATGCAGACTATAAAGGCACTAAAGAAGAAATAAAAACTCTGTTTATAAGTTAGATAGGATTTAAGGAAGAAATAGGACGCATCTTCAGGGAAGTAGACGCAAAGAACCAGGCAGAGAAGAAGATTACTCGCCTAAGACAACTTACGTTAGTGTTAGTATACACGGCAGAATTTAAGTAACTATAAGCACGGATTAATTAGGACGACGCGGCACTTCGAATAGTGTTTAAAGCTAGTCTTAAGAAAAATATTAAGAATAGTTTTATACACTACAATAAGCCTAAAACTCTGCACGCTTTAATAGAGTTAGTAACGCGTATTAATAACAGACTTTAGAAACAAAACGATTAAAAGAAATACTTTTAACCTAACTTAGGTAATATAAAGAGGCAGCGCGGCAGATATAATAGAGATAGAGACACTATTATAACCAGCAAGGTACAAGATAAACCTAAGGACAAGAAAACCTAAAGATAGAGACAAGATAGTCTCTCTAAGGAAGAACGCTAGAGGCGTTACAACAATAAGGTATGCCTATAATGCGGCGAAGTAGGACACTTCGCGCGCGACTATGCTAAGGATAGGTTAATTAAATAAGTAAAACAAGCAGCTGTTAAGATTAGAATAGTCTAATTAGGCAAACTTCTCTTCACCTATATAGAGTTAGATAATAACCTAAGCAACTTAAACCTTTATAAGAAAGCTCGCTTAGCAGATAAGAAAGTATTTATAATTATTCTATAAGTTAAGAAGGATAACAAAGTCTTAGCTATAGATAAGCTAAAGACTACAGACTAGAAAGTTAAAGGCAGGGACGTTCTAGAACGACTAGCTAACTAGCAATGTTGGATATGCGGAGACGCCGCATATTATGCTAACGACTGCAAGATCTAAAGTCGAATTATAATTACTAGCAATAACGCTAAGGCTATTAGATACTAAGCAGTAATCTAACAGCCCTACTTTAAGGATTTAGATGTTAAGGGCGAGGCCTAAGAAACTACTAACAAAGAAGATACTAATAAATATAAGAAACTGTGTTAGTATAATTGCAAAATTAATTGCACGTTCTATAAAGAAGATAAAGAGAAGTGCAAGACAAACTAAGACTAATGCTGTTACCTTAGTCTGTAGGCCGACGAATGCCTAGCGGATAACTGTTATATCCACAAACTAGAGAAAGTAGATATTTATAAGAGACTCTTATAGACGCAATGCAAGAACAAATATAGCTTCTACTAGAACTAGTTTAAAGAAGCATATAAGGTAGACAACTACTACTACGCTACTCTATTAGCAGACATTTGCAAGATTATAAATTGTCCAATTTATAAGCTAAGAAAAGCTACCTACCTAAAGGAAGTTACTAAAGAAGAGGTGCCTTACTTAGACCTTTACTAGACTTTCTGCTACAATAATAGGTGTTTAATACACTATAGCTTAAAGAATAATACAGGCTATTTCCCTAAGTATAAGAGAAAGAGGCAGCTAAAAAACTAGGACGCCGCTAGAGACAAGGTCTTACTAGTAAAGGCGTACCTAGCACGACCCTTAGGAAGGTACAGGATACTAATAGTTAAGCAAAGCAGTTACTTGTAACTGTATCTATATAAGATTAAAAAATTACGGCGCTTGTAGACAGCGGGGCCGCACGCACAATAATCTTACCCTAAGTAGTAAAGAAACACGAGATACCTTACAGAGTTAAGGATCGCCTAGTACTAGTGGTACTAGCTAACGAAAAGCCTATAGAATATAGAAACAGCATAATAAGGTTAGAAACTAAGTTAACTAAGCTACAAGTAGCAGGCATTAAGTGCTATAAGGATATTAACATTATAGATCTAGGAGAACTGAATATATTAATTAGTTATAATTAGCTAGACGCTTATAACCCCGCTATTAACTAGCGAATAAAGACGATACTTAGAAGAGAACCTGTGCACAAGGTTACTAGAGTACGTAGAGAGACACGCCCGACGAATTAGAGCTCACCCTAGGACAGGAGATTCAGCAAGATCTCGCCTTATAAGATTAGAAGAATCTATAAGAAGGACCCTTAGAAAGTAGAAGTTATCTAGATAAGATAAGTCGCGACTATAAAGGAAGAACTCTTACTACTAAAGATACTAAGAGAGTATTAGACTAACGAGTTTAAAACTCTTTAAGAAAAACAAAGCTACAGATTTAGCTAACTATTAGGAATAGAATTACGAGATTATTCTAGATAAAGGGGCGAAGTTAAGCCTAGAACTAATATACTCTATAGCGCCTAAGCACAATGCTAAGCTGCAGGATTACATCTAGAAGAACTTAAAGAAGGGATTTATCTAACTAGGATTAGGCCTAATAGCTTTACCTATCTTGTTTGTAAAGAAACCTAACAAGAAGTAGTAACTATATGTTAACTTCTAAAGGTTAAATAGCGTAACGCGGAAGAATTAATACCCCTTACTACTTATAATAGAGCTTATAGATTAACTTTAGAGAGCTAAGTAGTTTACAAAGTTTAATATCTAGAAAGGGTTTTACTAGATTAGGATTAAAGAAGGTTACGAGTAGATGACGGCGTTTAAAATAAAATATAGACTATTTAAATATATAGTTATGCTATTTAGTCTAACAAACGCACTAGCAACCTTTTAATTAGTTATTAATAACGCACTCTATAAATACCTTAGAATCTTCGTTACAGCGTACCTAGACAATATACTAGTGTACTCTAGCAGAACGCTTAAAGAACATGTTAAGCATATTAAGAAAGTGCTTAGGAAGCTAAAGAAATACAAGCTATACCTGCAGCTAGAAAAGTGTGAATTCTATATTAAGAAGACAGAATTCCTAGGCTTTATAGTGTCTACAGAGGGAGTTAAGATGAACCTAAAAAAGATCGCGGCTGTACAGGAATAGCTAATTCCTAAAACAGTTAAGAATGTGCAATTCTTTCTAGGATTCTCTAACTATTACTAGAAGTTTATTAAGAATTACTTAAAAATTATAGCACCTCTCTCTAAGATTATAAAGAAAGAAATAGGATTTAAATAAAATAAGGAATATTAAGAGGCTTTTTAATTAAATTAAGCAGATATTCCTTGAAGCACCTATACTAGAGATGTACAACCTAAAACAAGAAACACGAGTCAAAACCGACGCGTTAGATTATGCACTAGAAGCTGTATTATTACAGTAGTGCCTAGATAGGAAATGGAGACCAGTGTTCTACTATTCTAGGAAGTTCTCTAGAGCAGAACTAAACTACAACGTTTATAATAAGAAGCTACTAGGAGTAGTTGATTCCTTTAAATAGTAGGAAGTCTATTTATTAGGACTACTACATTAGATCAAGGTCTTTACTAATTACTAGAACCTAGCAGGGTTTATAATAACTAAGAAACTTAACAGACAGTAAGTCTAATAGGCTAAGATGTTAGCTTAGTTTAACTTTAAGATAACCTATAGAGCTGGAACGCTTAACAGAGCAGCAGACGCGCTAAGCAGAAGGTCTAACTTACGCGAGAAAAACCATAAGAAACTACATAAGGCTATATTTAGAAAAGCACCTAATAGCACGTTACAATATAACCAGCCAGAACTAGCTAGGATAGCTAAGGTAGCCAAGCAGGCAGAATTATTACAAACGCAGTAGCAGCAGAAAGCAGCCAACTAGCAGTTTAAGCCTAACAAGAACAGCTCTAATAAACTATTATAGAATAAACAAGAGTGCTAAGATATAATTCGAAGAGATTAAATATATATACCTCCACATATAAGATTAAGTCTTATCTAGAAACTGCATAAATCCCTAGAGTTTAGGCATGTAGTAATTAAAGAAATAGTTAGACAACTAGCTAAGGTGTTTGCGATACCACGCTTGCGAGCAAAGGTGCAGGATGTTCTAGGCAACTGTTTAGCATGTTACTAAAATAAGCTAAAGAGATATAAGCCCTATAGCCTGTTACAACCCTTACAGCTACTAACTAAACTATAGAGCAGCGTAACAATAGACTTTATAGTGAAACTTCTAAAATCGTTAGAAGCAGCGTTAGGACGACTTTGCGATACTATTCTAGTAATCGTTAATTAATTAACTAAGGCATCAAAGTTTGTACTAACAGAAGAAACTATTACAGTAGAAGAATGCGCGTATAAAGTTTCTAAGGCAATAATATTAGAGCACAGGATACCTAAAGAATTTATAACTAACAGAGACAAATTGTTTACATTAAAGTACTAGACAACATTCCTAGCAAAATTAGAAGTAAAGAAGAAACTATTAACTAGTTTTTAACCTTAGACAGACAGCTAAACAGAAAGAACAAACTAGACACTAGAATAGTATCTAAGGATGTACACTAACAAATTGCAAGACAACTAGGTTAAACTCTTGCTAACAGCACAATTAGTATACAATAGTATAAAATTAGCGACAACAAAACACTCGCTATACTACGCGAATTACAGTTACAAGCTAGTTACTTATTAAGACCTAAAGGACGTAGAAAGTATCGCAGTAGGCGCAGACGATAAAGCCTGTCTTACGCGAGAATTATATAAAGAATTAAGCAAGAATATTGCTTACAGGAACCTTATATTAGCTAAAGCAGCTAATAAGCAAAGAATTAAGGGACTAACCTTTAAGAAGAGGGATAAAGTTTTTCTATTAAGATAGAACTTAAAAACTAAACAACTATACAAGAAACTAGACAACCTCTAAATAAGACTGTTTAAAATTCTAGAGGAAATAGGCATAGTAAACTATAAACTCCAACTACTACTAGGCATGCGCGTCCACCCTGTCTTTTATAAGAAACTTCTAGAAAGAGCACCTCTAGATGCTAAGCTAGCAAAGAACATAGAGCTTAAAGACAATAAGTATAAGGTTAAGAAAATTAGAGACCTGCAGAAAGTTAGTTATTAGTAGAAATACTTAGTTAAGTAGCAAGAATAGCTAGAAAGCTAGAATACTTAGAAGCTAAAAGAAAATTTAACAAACTGCAAGTTACAGGTACTTAAGTACTACTAGAAATATCTAGGGAAGCGAGGACTAGGTCCTTAAAAGAAAAGAAGTAATTAAAAGAAGCGTTAAAAGAAGCGTTAGCCTGTAACTAGCCTAAGTTAGTTAATAATCTAGGTAGCGATAGTTTAGTTGCTAGAAAATCTATACTAAGGGCGGAATTTCTCTTAGCTTGCTCTTTCGCACAGTCTTAAAGATTTAGAAGAGCTAAGTCTTAGCGAGCAAAGAAACGCTCTTTACTCTTCACCTCTAAGAGTTCGCGACGTAACTAAGAAGCCTTAGCGGCTGCTAGCGCTTAACGCTTCTTAGCCTAAGCCACCTCTAGCTTCTTGCGCTCGCGCTCCGCCTAAACTTCCTCCCACTCCTGCTTAGAGATAAACAGACTGCACTTAGCTCCTACAGAAATGCAACCAGCGCAACGACCAGAGGTCGTCTCTATAAAATAACAAAGTTTCTTCTCTTTATAACGCTTGCAGCAAAAATCTATCTTTAGGCCTTCTTGCGCAACACAAGCAGCGCGAGCACGCTTTTATTTAGTTAAAGATTAAGAATAGAGACTATAGGACTTCTAAACTTTAGGCATAGTTAGAGAGATATAAGAAAGGAAAACGAGCGTACGATATAACAGGCGTACTAAGACTTTATATGCAGCTAACACTTTAACACGCGGCACAGGAAAATAATAATCTAGGGTATTAGGACAATACGCCTAAGAGGGGAGATAATGTTATAAGCAATAAAAGGAACTCTACCCTTAATAAAGGAGTTAGAAAGGAACGCTAAACAAAAACTACGTTAGAAGGTAATAATTAACGCGGGGCGCTAATTACGTGAATTAGTATCTTACTAAGACAGGACATCTCGCTAAGAATCCTAATAATAGAACATCTAGGGATGCCACAACATCTAAGGAATCTAGAGACGTTAAGGCAAAAGAGAGAAGAGGCAGATGCTAGGGATAGATTGCAATAAGTATAAAAGAATAGACAGTTTTTATTATTACACTTATTATAGTTAACTTAAATAGTTTATTTCTTATACAGATTATTAACTAGTTATTCTATTATTTATAGAATTAGTATTGTTTATCTTTTAGTTAACAACAATAACTCTTTTCTACCTAATTATTCTATACGCTATCTTACAGACTACCGCTTTAGTCTACCTCGCCTTAGTACGGATCGAGCCTAGAGAAGTATAGCCCAACCCCGTGTAACAAAGCACTGCACTCTCTCTAAAATACGCAGCTGCGTGCAGTGCGTTGCCGTAGCGTCCACCCTGCGCGTTAACGTCAGCGCCTGCGTTAAGCAGCGTCTTGACTACCTGCTTGTAGCCTGCGTATAAAGCTGCCTGCAGTGCGTCGCTGTAGTCTCTACCCTGCGCGTTAACGTCAGCGCCCGCGTCAAGCAGTGTCTTAACTATCTGCTTATAGCCTTTATCTAAAGCTGCCTACAGTGCGTTGCTATAGCGTCTACCTTGCGCGTTAACCTTAGCGCCCGCATCAAGCAGCGTCTTAACTATCTGCTCATAGCCTGCGTATAAAGCTGCCTACAGTGCGTCGCTGTAGTCTCTACCCTCTGCGTTAACGTTAGCGCTCTTATTAAGCAGCGTCTTAACTATCTACTTATAGCCTCTAAGTAAAGCTGCCTGTAGTGCGTTGCTGTAGTATCTACTCTGCGCGTTAACCTCAGCGCCCTTGTCAAGCAACAGCCTTGTAACTATACTAAAGCCTAACAATGCTGCGTAGTAAAGCGGCATAGGCACACTATTAAGACTTTTCTCTAAATTTAGCCTCTTCTAAGGACAGTCTAGATTATGCAACCAGATCTAGGTAAGATATGCAGGCTGTTCCTTAGCTATTAAACTCGCCGCTAGCTAACTAGCTTAGTCTTTCTTGTTCTCTGTCTTTTAAAGGTAGCTACTCTAGAACTTAGCTAAATACCTTGCAAGTGCAGATATCTAAAGTGTCTCTCTTTCTAATAGTTACTAGAGCTGCATTAGATACTTTAGAGAACCTCTTGTTATTACACTTTAATATTTAGCCTCTTATATACGATACTGCTTTACTAACCTTTACCTAATCCTGTCTAATATAAGGTACTTCTGGACTAAGTAGTATACTAGAGCAATAATCTATTAAGCAGACCCTAACCTTCTATCTATTTTATTTATTATAATAGTAACTAGACTAAAGCAGATGTTTAGCGCTTCTAGCAGGTCTTCTAGTATCTTATTACTATTAAACGCTAAGTCGCGCGCTACGTTAATAGCAATAACTTTGGCGACCTCTTTAATAGACAGCAGCTGCGCAGAGAACGTTAGCTACTATAAAATACGCATCACATACTTAGAATATTTCTTACCTATTATAGTAAAAATATAGTTATATAACTAGTCTAGCGTCTGCAGCAGACTAGCAAGAGATTTGCGCAGCATTATTTAATTGCAACACTTTCCTAGTGTGTCTAGCTAGCATAACGTAGGTGCATGCTTCGTGGCCCAGCAGGCTTCGTAGCCCACCTGTGCCAAGACCCCACTAAAACTACCCCTATTTTAGCCTATTATAACCTACTTTAGCTTAATATAGTATAAAAGACACAAGAATACTATTATAAGGCTACTTTTACTTTATAGTTACACGTTTGCGCGTTATGCCTAGTCTTATTGCAGCGTCTATAGCGTCTTTAAGACAGTTTACTCTCTTTAGCGCGCACCCGCCTTTTCGCCTTCTTTCTATTACTGCGCGCCCTAAACTTCTATAAAGTAGTCCTGCGCTAGCTATTCTCTACTATTATAGACTCTTCTATTCTAACCTGCTTTCTTTTATATAATTTACGTTATATAGTAGCCCTATTAGCTACTTAAAGCTTAGTAATCTTCTTTTAGGCTAGCACTAGCTTATACGCGATAATAGCTACGCCTTTTAAGACCTTCTTAAAGGCCTCTACTATAGAAGTTAGCGAGCTATCTATATATCTTTAAATTCTCCGCTTTACTAGCGTTAATTATAACCCTAATTTAAAAGTATTACTAAAGGTTTATAATAGCTAGGGCGAGTTACTAATAGGTAGTAGTAAAGAGGTGCGCAATTAGATATTAAGAGCTACTACAACCTATTCTAGGTTAAATAGGACTAATCTAGCGCCTCTAAACTCTTCTTAAATATTACTAAAAGTAATTGCGTTGTTAAAGGCGCTTAAAGCATAGTAGAAACTTAAGTTTTATAATATAGCTAATCTAGTTACGCATTAGCTCTTTAGCTTAGCAGCTATACGCCTTCTTTAATAGCCTAAAATAACCTATATTAAGTAGCTGTAGTAGGTAAGATAAGTATAGAGGCATATAGAGAGTAATAATCTTCTTTTCTTTATAGTATTGCTAGAACTAAAGGGCGTTATAGCTCTTATATCTATCAATAATAAGCAGCTAGTGCTATTCTATAGTACGCTTCTCTGTATAGGCATTAAAGTGCTCTAACTACTAGAAACTAATCTTATTTATAGTCTAACTATTCTTAGAGACTAATATAAGCTAGTCTTAAGGTATAGCGTCCTCTTTATACTAGGTAAAGAGGTAATAGCGCCCTTTAAAGATGATATAGGGCAGAATAGCCTATTCTATCGCATTAATGCCCTAAATAACTATAGTCTACTCGCGATTACCTAGCTAGACTAATTTTAGCTATCCTTGCTTCTCTAAAGCTATAACAACAGCTTTAGTTAATATTATACCTATTATAAAGCTAGTCTTATTAAAGTTATAGGTGTCTTTATTCTATATACTATACTTAGCTTTAGTATTAGCTACTAGCTAGAACTAAGCTTAGATAGCTGCAGGGTCTTCGCAGAGAGCTCTCTTATAGTTGTACTTGTAATTAAACTTTACTTAGAGCTTTAGTTAGCGCTTAATAAACATACTAGGCTATCTTAGGCTAACCTAGGCTAGATTGCGCTTAGCGCGCAGAGAATTAGCTATATTAGCTATATCTGCAAGGTAAGAGGGAAATCCTCGCTTAACTAGGTTAAGTATATACTAAATAATCACCTTCTTCTTAGTCTTATATAAGCTTATTATTATTAGCCTGTAATCTGCCTGTAAGGGCTGTCTAGCGCGTTAATAGCGTAGTGTTATTTAAGAGACATTATAAGTAGCTGCAACGCATCGCACTAAGAGAGTCGCGTCTTGTTTAATAGCTTAAAGCGCAAGCTGTATTCTAGCTTTCTTTAATAGTTCTATTTAGTGTAGTTAATAGGGCATTAAAGGGTAGAGGTAGTTTTAGTGGGGTCTTGGCACAGGTGGGCCACAAAGCCTGCTAGGCCACAAAGCATGCACCTACGTTATAAGATCTCTAATTAACGTAAGAGGTAGGATCCTTACAGCGTATGTTTAGACGTACTAGAAACAAGGAGCGCATTATTAAATACTAAGCAGGGCAACAAAGGATTCCTAGTGCAGCAATATAGAGTAGTTACAGGCATACACGCTTAATTAGATACCTCTAAGCACTGCGCAGAAAATGCGGGGTGTAAGGATTTCTGTCGCACGCACGGTTGGTGCAGGCACTGTACAGTGTCTTAACCGCGCGGAGCCTATTATCTTCTTATCCTTGGTAGTCTCTTTCTAGGGGGTTGAGAATGCTATTTATTGGTATCTGGGCGACGCACGATCTTGTGCCGCAAGTCTCTAGTGTTAATTTGTCACTAATTCTGTTAATACTGCTCTATATCTAGATAGTTTGTATAATGTTTAGACAATAACTGTGGCGCTGTATCTAACAAGGCTAACAACGTCGTCGCCAGATCTGCCTGCAGAACTCCTAGCTTAGGTTAAAACACAACTTAGTTACGGATCTTGCGTTGCGTTCCAACCTTCCTGTTGTAGACTGAGCAGTACCTGGGACCTAATGTTTTTGCGCTAATTGACTTATTACTAGCTACGGTAAACGTTAGATAACGCGGGAGAACAGCGCATCTGCTGTAGGGTCGCACTTAGTCTGTGCAATAGCTTGCTGTACTTGCGCGATTTCACACAACTAAGGGCGAAAAGTTTGTAATAGAAATCTTGGTGCTATTATCTTACTCTATAGACGAGCTTTATATAATAACTATGTAGTTATTGTTTCTCCGCTAGTTGCAAGATTCCTGCGTATTGCGACTGTTTACCTCCCTGTTATCGTGCCCCACTATACTGTGATGCAGCGGGCCTAGGCACGTCCGGGGTGAAACAGGGTTATTAGCTGCGTTCTTCTAAGCGTTGTGGAACTTAGACTACTAGAAGCATCCTACCGCCTAATTATACTGTAAAGCATTATTAAGTGCAGGATTATTAGAAAGTGCGCCTTAATATTAAATAATTAAGGCGCTAGTTTAACTGTGGAATAGAGTTAAGAAAGCACTAATCTTTATTAGCGGCCGCTGTTCCTGTTGCCTGAGCAATGGCTGTTTTTGACTAGTCGTGTTCGTGTCGGCTAACTGCAGCTTCTTGGTGCCACTGCCTGTACGTTACAGTCGATGCGGCTATGCAATTCTGTCCGCTTTCGTCTAGCTTACTGTCTACACTTAATCGCGTACACGCCTGGCTGCAAAACACTCCTCTAGCATCTTCTAATTCTCTAACACAGTATTTGTAAAAATGATAACGCGATGCTAATATGCTGCGCAACTTAAGCTCTAAGCGACAACGCATTAACACTAATAATGTGCTGCCTACTTAAAGCGCATCGCAGGTAGGCAGTATTAGTGTAGTAAATCTGTTAGATTGCATAAGCTTAACGGCGCTGCAAGGATTAAAGAGAAGCTTAAGCCTTACGCGCAATCTTACTAAACTGCGTACTGCAACGCCCTCTATCTCCCTTAGCCCTTTTAACTAAGTAAAGTAGCCGCTACCCGCCAATGTTTCTGCACGCATTAACAGCCTTCGCAGTCGCCTGAGCTATCGCGAGGGTCTTGAGGTTAGCTATATACTAGCTAGCCTGCGCGAAGCTATAGAGTTAGACGTGCTATTTGCGCCTTCTCTTGCTATGGATCCTATCGACCTAGAAGCGTACGACTACGATGATACATAGCCGGCTAGTTACCCCGCGCTTATAAATGCGCTTAATTGTGTTAAGAATATCTTCTAAGACGCCTGCTACTGCACTAAGTTTAGGCGCGATAAGAATGCTTAGTGCTTTTGTGTTGTCTAGCTGTTAGTAGAGCTTGCTATAAAACTATACTGCAACACTAAGTTTAAGTTAGAGAGTGTGTATAGTATCTCTTAAAGCTAAGCTCTACCTTATCTGTGCAGTTTACTAATTAGGATTTGTAGGCAATTGCAAAGCATTTAATCCTTATATCTTTCTACTGTCTCTAAACCTATATTAGCCTTACCTAACAGAAGAGTAGCACTTACGCGCAAGACTAACTTCTGCTTTTTGTATTTGTGTTTTAACCCTTAGTTTGCGGGACTATATACACAGTTAGCAGCGAAAACGCCTATTGTATCGCACACGTCAGACAACTGTACTTAGCGTCTAGCACTTTTCTTAGGAATTAAGGTTAAGCCTAAGAACGGTAATCTAAAGGAGGCAGAGCTGCAGATAAGTATATAGATGGCTGCAAGCCTGCAGAAGAAGATAGAACTGGCACACCTAGCGTTCCCTACTTCTAATCTGCTGTTAACACCGGATGATGCGATAGACAGCGCGACTATCTCTACTAATAAGGGTTTAACAACTTTCTAATCCTTATACCTTCTTGAACCTGCTATTACTATTATTAGCAATAAGTATAAAATCTACTATGCTTATTCTTCTAGCTTAAAAGGCGACGTAACAGTGCTTAGGCCTAATAAGAAATTCGCTAGTCTTTTAACGCGCTTAGTGCAAGGTATATTTAAGCTTGTTTGGTTCTATAGGCGGATGTTAGCATAGGGTGTTAATAAAGAAGCGACTACAAACATGCAGGGAGCAGGGCTATAGGACGCTTTCTTTAGTCTAGTTCTAGAGACGCTTGCAAAGGGCGGGTGATAGCTTAGTCGGCTACTTCTGCTAGGTATTAGAGTAAAAACTTTGTAGGCAGGTCTAAGCTCTACTGCTTCGTGAAGAGTGCTATATCCAGCAAACCTAGATCTGAGTACATTGCTTTATTATCTGGTAAAATTAAGCTTCTTACATCAGCTCTTGGCTAGATTCTGCAAAACATCTGTTCAGAATGGGTCGGTGCAAAGCTGGAAACTATGCTTCTACCTAGCACTGTTGTTGCCTACTTGTTGTTCATATTAGGACAGGATGCCAGAACACACCTGGTCTCGCACTTTTTTTGCTATTATAATGATAGCAAGGCTGATAACAACTGTCTAAAAAGCCTAGAAACAGCAGAAAAACAAGGACGAGACTTGAAACACCCTACAAAAATCTTAAAGAGGTAAAAGGGCAGATGCAAATCTTCCCAGACGTCGACAGGCAAGACGGAGGAGCAATAATTCCATTAGGTGAGTGCTATTGAGTCGCAACCTGCACCGCCAGCTCCACCTGAGACGATATGAATACGATTAATTACAGTACAACACCAAAGAATATATTCTGAATAATGCAAAAGCTTCGCAAGCATGTAAATAGTACAGTATCATGTTATCGCAATATTATCGCGATCCGCAGTGGCTCTACAGCTTCATATTGGACTTCATGTACATAGTGTTGGGTGGCTCGCTCACTGTCCGCCCACAGTAAATAGCCGTGTAAAATGGCTAAAATTTTTGAACCCGAATCTGGCGCTCGAAGACCGTACGATTTGTGTGAGTCTGCTGTACGTCTTCCCTGATACTACTCCTGCTTCAAATAAGTAAATTACGTTCTTAGCGTCTAGGTAAGCTCTAGAAGCGTAACCGGGCAAGGCGCAAGCATTAGAAATTTCCTACTGCTGAATGTCAAAAAACGGTATGTTAATTGGTATAGGACGTGGAACAGAGATGGCGCACAAGAGAGACCTGCATCGAGCTCATAGCAGTATGTTGTCTGACATGATGAAGTTGAGGAACCGTCATTGTCGTGTTGAGCAGCTGCCTTCAAACCTAAATTAGTTCTGCTCCTACAGTAACCGTGCGTTCGATGATCATGGTCGCTCGTTAAGCACCCTAACAACAACAATATACTTAAAAAGATAAGGTTCTAGAGCTACCACAAATTGTAATAAGATTGCGCAAAGCTAGAATTATACTATATATAGGCTTATAAAAGTTTTAGCTTATTTAGATACTCTTTTAGAGAGCGTTATTAGTTGTTATTATTAACTACGCGGTAGAGCAGCTAGTGCACGCCTTGCGGCTTCTACTACAGCTAGAGCAACACTACTACGCTTTTAACACTTTGTAGCTAGCTTATAAGGTTTTAAAGCTTTGCGCTTACCTAATTAGGGCAATTTTATAGCTTTAGCAGCGTCGCAGAGGCTTCTATAATAGTCTCTTTTAGCTTTCTCTGCAGCCTTCCGCTTTCTAGTCTTCTCCTAACCCTTCTCCTGCTTAATATAGGCTGCTTTTTTAAGTTAAAGCTTATAATTACGTGCTGCCTTCTTAATCTTAGCTTGCTTAGCTTTTTAAAGCTTTTAAAGCTTAGCTTATTATTATTATAATGCCCGACAATCGCAAGCTCGTTGTACACTTCTAGGCGACCACAGTTTAGCTCCCCTATAGTAAACCTTGTTCTTATTAAGCTAGAGGGTGAAGGACTGCTTTAGTCGCCTCTTCTTAATAGCTAGAGACTGCCTGAGGCCTCTAACCTTTTTACAGAGGATACTGTTTTAAGCTAAGATATAGTATAAGCTTTGTTAAAGCTTCTTAATATCCTTACTACTCTAATCCTTTACCTTACAGCGTACAATTAACTTAAGCTTAAGCTAATCCTCTCTAGAGAGGACTAACTAGCTACTGTTAGAATCTAAAGCCTTCTTAGCAAACTTCTTAAGTATAACGTTTAGGTTAGCTAGCTGTATACTAGTAGCTTTAAAAGACCTTTTAATAAGTTAAGGCCTGAATACAGAGGTCTAGAACCTCTAGAAGAGCGAGAAGAAGTCTTCTTTAGTTAAATTAAGCAACCTCTAGCTATTCTGTAAGTATTTAGATAACTAAGTTAAGTAAGCTGTTGCTAGAGGTTTAAACATCACTATATTAAGTAGTTAAAGCGTATAGGTAGCGTAAGGTAGAAATATAAATAAGAGGATCTTGTTATTGTAGCAATACTTAATAAAGTTAATAGTTATATAGGATCTGTAGCTATTAAGAATTAATAATTAATACCTAGTTAAAGCGTATTGTCTAGTCTCCTGTTTAAATACCCCCTTAAGCTAAGCTAACCTAATATTATTGTTAGTCTAGCTAGAAGGTAATAACGTAGTAAATACTAAGTATTCTTCTACTTGTATAGCGTTAAACTAGCTTAATTAAACAGCTCTGTTAGCTCCCTATAAGATAAGAGTTAGACTTAAAGCTGTACTATTCAAATAAATACAAGCTATAACTGTTATCTACTTAGTTAAGCTATCTTTAAGTGCTTGCCTTGCCTCTTTTTGCTTGTAGAGTCTTCTGCTAAATATACATTTTATATTACTAACCTAGCTAAGTTAAAATCCCTTTTTGTCTATATTAAATATATAGGTAGGTTATATATTATACTTCTCTATCTTTTTATGTAGAAGCTTAAAATATAAGTTATACTTAGCCTCTAAATCAGCTTTAGTACGCTTCTTAGCTATAGCTTTGCCTAAGCGAGAGATAAGATAGTTAGAATGCTAGCAGAGAAATCAGAAAACCTAGCTTTTAGAGACTAGCTTGCCAGCTAACTAACTAACAAACTATTATATTATTATTCTTGTAAGTAGTACGCGTTGTTTAGTAAGCGTTTTAATATATTATATAAGCTTAGCTTTGTGTTGTAAGTAGAGAGAGGACTTGCGCAAGCTATAAGTCTTAGTTTCGCCCTTGTGTTGTCTTATTAGCGTTATTCGTCCTACACTATACTTCTTTGTAATTACTTAGTATAAAAATTTATCTCTTAGTTTACGCGATTTGATTTTTTTAATCGCTTCTTAGATCAGGTCTATATTAGTTAAGTTATAACGCGTTGAAGTTTTGCTGTTGTGGTGGTGGGGGTGCTCAACCAGTGACCATGATCATCGAACGCACGGTTACTGTAACCCCGGCCGCTTTTCGGACATCCTGGAACGCTTGGCAAAAGCGTCGCACGACCACCTAGCCACACAGCCACAAACGTAAGTTAATCCCTCGATGTAACACGTGAGTATGTGAGCAGGAGCCAGCGTTGAGGACAAGCATGGACTACAAAAAGGCTCACATCTTTTGTGACCCGTGCACAGGAGACGCGTTTGTTCTAGGACTTATTACGCCGTTGTGCGGAGCACTGACCCCAGCGTCCGTTCCGCTTACCCCATACTGCTGACATCCACGAGCGCGACTAATGATGTCGGCGCAGAGCGTTGCGCAGTTGACAAACTCTAGGTCGCCACCTGGCGATACGAAGCATGAAGGTGGTGGGGGGACTGCTACGCTCCCAAAATCGGGAAACCCAGCATTCTGAACACTCTCGTTTACCCATAGCACATGCGACATTTCGTACCATGTCTCACGTAGGAGGTAGTCCTTGTGGTGTTACTGCAGAGCTTCTTTATATCTAACAAGCTTATGTTCCCGTTGTGGGCTGAGTCACTGACGCTTCTACTGTATGCACTCCCTGCATTCGAGCGTGTAATGTCCTTGTGCCTCTGCGTAGCGTACCCTGTTCAGCGAAGTTTCCTTCTGTAACTGCCAACCACTCGTGTCATAGCCGTGACAAGAGGTAGACGGACCTGTTCGTTCTTCATGACCGCACACTAATTAGCAAAAACACTCTGCCCACCATCTTCTGATAGTCTTGACCTGATCCTAACCTTGATGTAAGATCTCGTCAAGCCACTTGTTGATGAACAGCCCGGGTTGCCAATGGCTACTGTCGCACTAGGTGCGAACACGAATGCCTCTCCAGTTTCAAGTCGGACAATCTTCTCAAAAAGGTGTTTTGCCGTTTCTTTCGAGTTTTCGAATGAATCGTCTCGCTGAGCGACCGAGACAGGATCGTGTTGTTGCATGAGAGCAATATGAGCTCCAAGCGCACGCAGCCAAGCGGGGGAAGAGAACCGATGGATCAAGGTCACGGTGCAAAGATCCAAGAAAGCTGGAGCTATCGTCGGTTCCTGGGTAGACACGAATATACGCGCTCCTAGGTGTCTTTGAAGCCGCACGGTCGACAAAAGTGTGTTTGTAAGCACCGCGGACTCTGGAGAGCCAGTCATGTACTAACAAAGTCAGCTTAGTAGTACCAAGCCTGTCTATGAATCTTATACTAACTTTGTGAGCTTCGTCAAGCGCAACGACGCGGCCGCAAGATATGCTTTGTTCGAGAAACAAACTCAGGCATATGTTGAACAGCGAACAAGCCGTCTCGGGCGAAACGCAGGGGCAGGAGAGATCAACTATTGTCAACAATCCAGGCTATGTCTGTGTTAGATGTCTTGTGACTTTGAGTTCATGACTTTCTTACCTGGTTTTTCCATGATGTTCCTGTAGGGCTTTTGCCATGTTTTCCCTTTGCTCTGTCTCCTGTCTGTGGCATGAAGCTTTCAAGCATGGCAAGGCGCTGACTGAGTGGTGCGAGCTGAGCTGGCGAAAGATCCGCCGCTAGAATCTCTTTTTTAAAAGCCTGGTAATCGAATCGCGTGCCAGTCGCTTGTTGAGACATACGCATCTCCCTCAAGATGCGATTGACAGTATGAACATAGAGCGGAACGCTTCCTTCTTCTGGCTTGACGGCCATGAGATCGAGGACTCGCTTTGTGTTGAGAGCATGACTATCAATCTGGAGCGGCTCTACGCTGACATTCAGGGACTGATACGTTTTCTTTGGTCCTGTCAGACCAATAGCACTGTAGTAAGGTGTGAGATCAGACTAACCTGAATGGTTCTCAGATTGGTCGGAGCGCATATCACTCTCACTTTTACTCCAGACAAAGATGCCAAATATGCTGCTTCGCAAGGCGAACCGCCATCGTCGGATATGAAAGCATCATAATGAAATAGTAACGCGGAAAGGGGCTTTGGTAGTATTGTTGCATCTGAAATTGCCAAACAGTTTTCTAGCAAACAGGACAGCGTGTGGCTCTTGCCCGAACCCTGTGAGCCACAGATGAAGATACTCGAAGGAGTTGTGACATTGAAGAACAACCGTCTGTCTGCATGGGCTTGGATTGGTGGAAGCGTCTCTAGAGCATCGTTGCGATCTAGTAACCTCTCTGCGAGTAGGCCGCATTGCAACGGCCTCATTTTGGACATGATTCCCGTATCTCGAGTGATGGTCTGTATTGAAAATAGCGGGGAATTGACTAGGTAATCCATCGTGGTAGGCGTTTGGTTATTGGAGTTAGCCAATAGTCGACCGTGACGCTCTCGAACGGATGCAGCTGTCAAGGTGTTTAGACGAGAGTTCTCCATTGCAGCAGTGATGTATCTGTCCGACGCTAGAAAGAGAAGAAGGCAGTGTTGAAAATATGAACAATGATTGTCAAAGTTGAGCGATATACAGCTTACGGGAAAAGCCAATCTCAATGATTAACAAAAGTGACCAAGTGGTTGTCCGAAAAGCGTCTGATACCGTACTTAACTTAGTCGAGAAGGGCCCTGCCAGCGATCATTATGCAGCATATAACTGGCACCGAAGAAGCAAGCCGACCCGCAGCTGAGCTCTAACTACAGGTCAAACATGCATTCCTTGATGAAAAGAAGCTGTATCAGTATGCAAGAGCAGCAGATCCATCCACACGAGCCTCTACTAGTATGCATCAATCTTCATCGAATTTGTGTGTACTAGTCTCACGTATGGGTAGTTTGCCTCATTATTTGCAGAAATCCGGCAGGTACAGGCTGTAAGATCGCCCCTGCTAATTACGTCAAGGGATCTTAGCCGGCTTTTGCAGTTGATTGGATTTGCTTTGAGTATTATGGAACTCTACGGTCTCCGTCAACTCTGGTACGGTCTTGAACAACAATGTATCTAATTATTGATCTAGCCTCCTGAAACAGGGTATTGTTTTCTATTTGAGTTCTTTGGCAGGTGCCGAGTGCCGGTGAAGTCTTAAAGATCATCCGAAGAGTTTTAGAAGACGTTTTGTTCGATTCCATACAGCTTGATCGCACAGTAGCAATTCGAAAACAAACAAAAAGCTTCTTCGTCGCCAAGACGGCATAATTCACGGAATTTTTCTGTGACGCTCGAAGTCGGTGCAATGGGAGAGGTACAGATGGCCGGCATGTTCCTTGCGACCCGAGTCCAATGGAGCCCATGAGAGCGTTACACAACAGAGCCCAAAATTTTCAGACGGGACAAAGCTGTCGCAAAAGGCCACAGCGAACGTTTGGACAGCAACAAAACAGTCTGCATGTTCTATTCGCAAAGACATAGATCTGAGGATAGACTAGCAGTGTCAAACTTGGAACTCTTCCGTCCCTTTGATGTTCTCCTAGTATCCGTGGCTTGTGCCGTACTGCTGTAAAGTGGCGAACACGAAATCACCAAAGAGTTTGCCACGTATTGAAACTCCACACGGTACTCGTCACCATCGAAGAGCTTATCGGATAACTTATATTTGTCGAATTTTGGGGCTGAAACTTGCAGGCTGATTATTAGGCAGATCGGTGAACAAAGAAGTGCAACAGGCGCTAGATTGAAGTCAGTCAATCCCGAGGCAGGCACTAAACCAACGCAGGGCCTTGAGGATTGTAAAAGTTGTAAGTCCCCTAAATAGACTAGCGACCAAAGCTGCGTCTGCCTTTGCAAGATCTTGCAGACGTTGCCAACAAGCCAGTGCAGGTCGCCTTTTCTGATCTTATGAATCTGGACGAAATGAACGTTTGATGCCTATTACTACCATCCTACCACCACTATGCCCTCAAACTGGTGGCCTAAGATGTTGGGTTTTCCCACCTAATCACTCCCACCTTGATATCGTCATCGACTTTAGGTGGACCATCGAGAGCGCTGCGACTCTCGTAATGCATGTTAGATACTAAGAGAAACATCCTGTTTCGTTCCTCATGTTAGTCAAGCTTCGTACGTCGCTTTCCAATGCAGAAACTAGCAACAGTATTTTCACAACGCCATGCTTTGGTTTCTTGTATATATGCTAATCGATTAAAAATTTTGCTAGGCTCCTATAAAGGGACAAATCGGATCTGTTATGATATTTGTTATGGTTTGTTGTGCGAGATTACCGAATTCAATAGAGATCATGACTCGAAGAAGTTTCTTTTGACTATCATTATCATATTGACCTCTCATTCTCAATGCGTTAGCGGCTAATTGCGACAGACTAAAATTCTTCTTCCATAACCTGATACTTGCGGAGAGTGTCAGATCAGGCTACAGCTACGAGTCGCACTACACGAGAGGGCCTATAGGGCAGGCTCAGATTCAGGAATGTTCGTTGTGCATCAAAGATACTGGTGTAGTTCTGGTGGGACTCTCGAAGGCGCAGTCGTTTATACGTTCGTTTGAAGTAGAGCCTAGCAATCTCTACACCACTAAACCCCAGGACAAGATGCGTTCCTCTCATATAGCTAACGTTTGAGTCCACCCATGGCTTCTCTGAACGTCTCTAGACCTTTCTCTAGCATGCTCTTCCTAGACTCCAGATGAAGGCGCTGCTGCGTAGTCTCAGGAGGCTCAGCAGCAACAAATTCGATCTCCTTCTCCGTCATCTGCGTCACAACCAGAGGTAATATAATGATATCAGGAAGGGGTTCGACCAAGTGGCGCTCAATGACAGCCTTAGTGACGGCATAGACAAAATACTTCTTCTCATCCTTGTAAAACGCACGCTCAATGTCGAGAGCTTCCTGGCTTAAGAAGACGTCCATATCCGGCTCTATCATTTTGTCCATAGCCTCTGTAAGCTTACCAGGGTCAACATACTTTTGCAACTTAGCATCGCGATCATACATGCTAATTTCCGAGGCTTTTGAAGCTTTTTTAGTAATCTTCTGATGCTTGCGCTGACGCATCTTTTGTATGGTGGTAGTGAAGTAGTGGTTATAAGTGGTTGGATGGCGGTCTTTGTCTTTAAGAATCTTGTGCAGTTCTTCTTCCGCGCCAGTAAGGGCCTGGGTTAGAGCACCATCTACACAGAGAGTACTAAGCCTATCTTTGAACTCAGATGGAGCGGCATCTTGGAGAACCGTATCGATGAACTCTTTGTAAGCACTCGCAATTGTGCTAACATGTTGGATCACAGCTCGAAAGCGGCGAATGTTTTCAGGTGCATCAACAGCCGCGTCCATGTTGATTGGTCCGAAGAATGACGACTCGTAGTAGCCCTTGGTAGCAGAATTCAGGATGTCGCTGATGCGCATGCTGATCTTCATCAGAACCATGCGCTGCTCATTAGTAGTGTCGCGCCTGTCGCCTAGCTTCTCAATCTCCACAATGGTACCCTGAAGCTTGCTAACCATTTCGTCCTTTAAAGAAGGAAGCTCCTTGATCAAGTGGTTGAGTAACACCTTACTGAGACGCTCGCGTAAAGAGTCGATGCCAACGTACTCACGGGGCAGATCTGCGTAACGACCTTTGCTGAAAAACAAGTCCTCGTCTGCATTGCGTTGCTCAAAGGAGAACTTCATCTGATTGTCACCCCGATTCTTAAGCATGTGCCATCCGCGCTCCAAGTAAATATCCTTGTTCTGAGCCAACTCGATCCAGGTCAGCTCGTTATCGCTCCCTTCACGGAGGAAGTCAGGCTTGGTGATGATACCAAGGGTACAACGACCTTGCTCGTCGATCTTGCGGCAATGGTCGAGAATGATTTGATTAGCGTAATCGTTCTTTGCGCTAACCACTGCCAAGATGATGGTGCGCGGATTCTTCATGTATTCTTTGACCAGATTCAAGATCAGCTCTTTGTCGGTCTCTGTCTGTGCTTTGTTGGTTGCATGGATAAGACCTGGAAGGTCCACAAGAGTTCTAACCATCGTTTAGTAGACGTTTAGCATGTTGCATGAATGACATACAGCTGAGGCCTGGCTGGACCAGTGATCTCGACCGATAGTACATCACGAGAGAATGCCCTTGAATTGATCCCACCTACGGTCCCTAGGCCCATCGCTTGTGTCGCCTCTTCAATTACATCTGGGAGCTGAGAAAAGTCATTCATAGACTTGCTGAACGACTTGAGCTTGGCTTGCTCCGACTTTGGACGAAGCTTGTCTGGAGTGATCGTGATTGTGCTGGTGGACGATGCAGAACGACGGAGGATAATCTTGATCTCGTTAGCATGATACCTGGGGTGTTTGAGAATTTACTCACTTCAGTCGCAAATCGCGTGCACAGGTTTTCCTTACGAGGAAACGGAATCTCCGTGATAGCCTCAAGCACAGAGCTTTTACCAGATGACTGGTCGCCGCAGACTACGAGCTGGGGTAGTTCCACGACGCCACTGAGACCTGTACGTCGCAGCTTGTCTACGATATCCATAACCTTGCGCTGATCTACAGACTGTAAAGCATGCAGCGAGCTTGTAGTGACAGAGTCTGGGTCGATCGGTACCGGTGTGGTCGACATCTCGACGCCTTCATACTCGGAATCGCTAGATATACCACTTGCCATATTGGCAGGCGAAACGTTTATGTGAGCAAAGCAGATAATTAAGAAGCTGAAGTGATAGAAAGGGAAGATAGCAGAACAAGCAACCGAGTGGTTGAGATTCAGACCCAGAGAGGTTTCTGCAATGAAGGCGAAAGATGTAGACAGGCAGGCGTTGAGGTTCGAAGTGAACCTTCGCCTCGTCGAGTGTCCCAAAGATTTTGATAAGACTGTCGAACTCTGGGTCACCTTACTTGTTCCGCCATCTGCCTAGAATAGAAGAAAAGCGGTTAGTAGCATCTCATGTGGACAACTGAATAGAGGAATTTGGAAACGCGGTCATCTTGCAGGATAAAACTCCACCATATTCGTTTTTCAGTCCTCTGAATCTACTTAGCCATCGGCTTGCATGATATGCATGACCACAATTTAGTGCTCAAACGCTTCCCGTCCCTTTGGCAGACTAGTTTGTGCATCACGAGACAAAAACGGGCCTTCGATTCGTGAGAGAGACCAAACAAATCCACGAAATAAGGTGCGTCCCTAGGTGAGGAGACACACTATGTCGCGAGACAGGTTAGCGATTCAGAGCTTCGGCGCCTTCTATTTGCGCGCTTGTAAAGCTGCTATTAGTCTACTATAATTGTAAAGCTGTTGCTCTTTAAGCACGTTAGCGTCTAATATAAATTACTACTATATTAGCTATAATATTAATTATTTTGTTACTAACGTGTTTGATAAGCGAGTCGGTCAAACAAGCGAGTCGGTCACCCCACTAACTTTTGCAACTTCAAAGCGATACATCTTAGCAACGCAATAATATTATTACTAGATATTAATACAGTAGATTACTCTATATTAATAGTATTAGTGTTGCATGTGCGTGAGTTGTGCCCAGTCTCCTTGCACCTGGTGCAGCGCCTTTAAGCGCGCTGGCTAAGGCCTGATCGCTCTCCTCCTTGACGCTCTTCATGAGCAATCTGCTGGTCAGCCTCATTTTGAGCCAGTATATCCTCTCCAGCTCCCTTTGTAAGTACTCCATGCTTCTGTATACGCCTTTTAGCGCGCCGCCTACGCGCTGAGGCTGCGCTGTTGGCCTTCTTAAGACCAGAGATCCGATCGCGCATTAGCTCAGCAGACAGCATCATCACCTCGGCGCCCTTCTTCAGCTGGTCAATCGCCTTAATGATCGAAGCTGGTGATGAGCTCTTGTGCTGGCGCACGCGCTCACGTATAAGGCTTAACTGAGCCTCAAGCTCACGCGCGTTGCTCGGCGTTTGAGCTACCCAGGGAGCATCTGGTAGAGCTGCTGGAGGAGTAGGTGTACGCAGCTGTACATCTAGCTTTGATAGAACAGCCTCTGGTTGTAGAGGAACAAGGCCTGCGCCGCGGAAGGCTGAGCAGATATTAGCTGGCGTGAACGCTCGATCAAACGCAGCCTTGAACGCTGGCAGAAACTCTAGCTTGGTGATGTGGTTGATGTGGTTGCGCATGAGGCTCTCCACCTCACGGCTGTACGCGCGCTTCAATGGCGAGAAGCAGCCAACATCAAGTGGCTGGAGCAGGTGAGATGAGTGAGGAGGCATACAGAGCGTATGGATATTGTTCTCCTTACAGAGCTCCTGGAACTCTAGAGATTGGTGGCTCTCATGGCCATCAATAACAAGCAGGCGACGCGCGCCTACAGTACGAGCCTGCGTGTGAGCATTAAAGTGCTTTAGCCACTCAACTCCAAGCTTATTATTCGTCCAGCCATTGTCGCTAACTGCGATTGCCCAGTCGCGTAGGATGTCCTCCTCATACCAGGCAGATAGGTGATACTGGCCAGCGAAGATGAGGAACGGTGGGACTGACTAGCCACCAGCGCTGATAGCAGCGATCAGCGTTACCCACTCGCGATTGCCTGGCTGAAGGGTCTTTGGCCTACTCCTCCTCTCTGCTCCTGTTATAACTAGCTGCGTTGTAATCTTACCTATTATAAAGCCAGCTTTATCAAAGTTGTATGTGTTCTTATCGCAGATACCAAGCTCAGCCTTTGTCTCTTCTACTAGCTCAAACCAGCGTCGGATAAGGACTGGATTCTCACAGAGAGCTCTCTGCCTATCGTACGCTCGGTTGAAACACGTCCGAAGAGTATCTGTACGCTTAACCAAGTTGGCTGGCCACCTCTGCCCAACCTGGCCAGCGCTGCGCGCAGCCAGCAGCTTATCAGCCATATCACGTACAGCTCTGTAGGTAGGCGCAAATCCACGTAGATCTAGGTGAAGGATATAGCTGACAATGACCTCCTCTTCTCTCGGGGTAAGCTTCCTTGAGTTGGGCTGGCAATTGCGTCGCGCGCGCTTCCCAGCGCGCCGGTCAATCAGGGTTGATTTTGGGATATTGAAGACTGTAGCAGCGCGTCGCGTACTCTGAATTTGGGCAGAATCTATAGATAAGAGAGCAAGCTGGATATCTGCTTCATTTGAATGCACGGGAAGAGCACAGCGTGGAGGCATTGTGTGTTGAGATAGAGTAGGTTGCAAAAGTTGGTGGGGTGACCGACTCGCTTGTTTGACCGACTCGCTTATCAAACACGTTATTATTAACTAACTTATTAGTAATACCTCTAGTCTATTAGTAATATTAAAGGCTACTTAAGCGCTTAGAGGGTTATGCAGAGAGCGCGACGTAAAAAGATTAGCTTCCTACGCTTATAAGTTTACTCTAATATAAGGGCGAGCATGCTAGCAGCTCTATAGTGCGAAGCAGAAGATCTTAGGAAACAAGCCTAAGCTGCTAGAATACGCTAACATCGCTTAGCATCTATAGGCCTGCATTAGCGTTCTCGTCGCCTGCTGTAACTTATCGTAAAGAATACAGCGCTATACCTACTCTGTAGCGTCTTAAAATAGATGTAGCGCGTGTAGCTACCTTTGTAGAAGCATGTAGAAACACTTGCATAGTTCTGTTCTTCTATGCACTATATTTCTCTCTAGGCTAAGTTAATATGCTTACTGCATACTGTCCCTAACTACCGCCGTCGTCCTAACACAATTAGTAGGATACATAAATAAGGTTATCCTCTTAATATTAATGCGCACCTGCCTTAAGCAGCGTTTTAACTATCTGCTCGTAGCCTCTCTATAAAGCTGCCTGCAGTGCGTTGCTATTAACTCCACCCTGCGCGTTAACCTTAGCGCCCGCGTAGAGCAGCGTCTTAACTACCTGCTTGTAGCCTCCTTCTAAAGCTGCATATAGTGCGTTACTATAGTATCTACTCTGCGCGTTAATATCAGCGCCTGCGTTAAGTAGCGTCTTAACTACCTACTTATAGCCTCTAAGTAAAGCTGCCTATAATACGTTGCTGTAGCCTCTACTCTGCGCGTTAACCTTAGCGCTCTAGTTAAGTAGCAGTTTTATAATAGTACTTAAGCCTAACAATGCGGCGTAGTAAAGCAGCACAAGTATGCTATTAGCACTTTTTTCTAAATCTGTCTTCTCCTAGGGATTGTTAGGATTATGCAACTAGAGCTAGACAAGATATGCAGGCTCTTCCCTAGTTAACAAACCTATAGTTAGGTAACTAACTTATTCTATCTTATCTTCTGTCTTTTAAAGATAGCTGCTCTAGAACTCTGCTAAGTACCTTGCAAGTATAAACACCTAAAGACTCTCTTCTTCTAATAGTTACTAAAGCTGTATTAGGTACTTTAGAGAACCTCTTATTATTACACTCTAATATTTAGCCTCTTATATACTATACTGCTTTGCTAACCTTTATCTAATCCTATCTAATATAAGGTACTTCTGCACTAAGTAGTATGCTAAAGTAATAATCTACTAACTAGACTCTAATCTTCTGTCTACTTTGTTTATTATAATAGTAACTAGACTAGAGTAGATATCTAGCACTTCTAGCAGGTTTTCTAGTACTTTATTACTGTTAAAAGCTAGGTTGCGCGCTATATTAATAGTAATAACTTTAGCAACCTCTTTAATAGATAGTAGCTGCGCAGAGAACGTTAGCTACTATAGGATACGCACTGTATACTTAGAATATTTTTTACTTATTATAGTAAGAATGCGGTTATATGTCTAGTCTAGCGTCTAGAGCAGACTAGCAAGAGATTTGCGCAGTATTACTTAATTACAATACTTTCCTAGTGTGTCTAGCTAGCATACAGCCTACTAGAACCTGCAGTATTATTAGCTCTAGCTTAGTAGAGAATTAAATTAAAATACTTATATCCTGCAAGCTCTGCCTATTAGCGCGGCCTTAATCTCCTGCCTAACAGAGGCGTTTTTATTCTATTTTGCTAAGCCTTTATTAACACGCAGTCTTTATTAGACGTATTATTAGATGTCCTTGTCTACTACATCCCTCTAAAGACATATAGCGTCCTTCTCTCTGATATATTCCTCTAAGAAGCGCTTAATATCCTGCTCTTTCTAGCTAGTTATAAGCAGATGCAGATTATTAAGCTGCTACTTAGCTACTACCTTAAGTATATCTATTAGCTCTAAGCGCTGCGCACACTTATTAAGAGTATTAAGAATAATGTACACGTGCGTAAACTCTTGCGCCGCTTTCTTTATTACTTATAAAAGCATATATAATAATAGCTTCTATTACTTATTCTCGCAAGATAAGAATAATGCGTTAACGCCCTTAGATATTATAACTAACTACTGTATAAGCTAGCAGAGCAGCAAGCGGAGTATAAGCTTTAAGTTCTGTTTCTGTATATTATTAAAGTTAAAGTAGAAGTATGCTGTTACTATGTTAGTATTATTATAGCAGTATTGCAGCAGATTCTTAACAACAGTAGAGCTTAGGATAGTCTTTTTATATTCTAGGATGCTGTATAGCTACAGCTGCAACGCTGCTCTCTCCTTCTACTCTACAACTTAGCGCTCTCTAGCAGCTAAAGCCTAGTCTTAGCCTGCCGCTGCTTGTGCGCTTTATAGTAGTTAGTAGACAGGTTAGGCGCTAAAAGCTAGCTACAGATCTTGCTAAGCTTCTCTTTCTAGTCTTAACTGCAGCCTTTATGTTTTAGAATAGCTACGCTTCTTAGCCGCTTAAGGGCATTGTCTTTACCTTTGCTATAGATTAGCGGTAGGTAGACACTAAATATACTAAATAGATAATACGCTCTATCTTCTTTCTCTATTATCTGCTAATTTACTGCCTATAAGAAATATTTAGTAATATTAAACTTAGACAAGTCGCTTCTAGACAGAGCTTTAATAGGTATGTCTGTAACCTTATGTATAAGGTGCTAAAGCGACTTCTTGTCCCTTAGCTACTCCCTCTCTTTAGAGAAGAACTTAACAGAGCGAGAAGCAAGAAGCTTCTAAAGCGTCTAGCCCTGCTTAAACTACTTACTCTGCTTTAACGCTAACTTACTATTAGTTTCTAAAGTGTTATTTGCAACGTCTAAAAGAAAGATATAATATCTTTTAGCATTCTAGTACTATTAGAATATAGAGTTAATTACTCTTAATAATTCTGTATTGTTTGCCTTATTAATATAGCAGGTGTTAACTTAGAAGTAGTCTAGACTATCCTATTTAGCCTGTTATATATAGAAGCAAATCTTCTAATATTCTTCCTTACGTTGTATATTAACGTCTACTGTATTGTCTAGATCTCTTAGATTAGCGAATATTACCTTCTACCCTTTCTTCTAAGTGTGCGACAGGATCGCGTATAAAGAAATCTTGTCCCTAATTAAGTCCTTAGTCTACCTAAGCCTCTTATTAGGTGTAATATATAGCAGCTGCATTAGCTTGTCTATGTATCTGTACGCGCGAGTAGTAGAAGGAAGTCTTAGAGCCTTAAAGCAGGCTAACAGTATTAACAGCGCACAGCAGCTCGCTCGCGTAGGGCGTAGAGACTATAGCGGTTAGGGTTATTCTAAGTGCTAAGTAACGGTTTGTTGCATCTAAGGTAAGGAAGACTAGCCTTCTTGTTATTAGGGCAGGCTGCATCTTTAACACTTAGGGCAGGAGGCGTAGCCCGCCTGTCCTGTAACGTAAGGCTAGCGGGGCATAGCTAAAAACGCATAATCACGCAACAGCTACTATACTGCAAACTAAGAAGCAGTTCTTGCGTAAGTACGCGATCTAATAGTGTAAAAAGCGCAAGTTATAGATTATTATTTCCTATAAGAGAATATTATAATGTCTGTGCAGCGCGTGCTAGTTCGCGCAAGGACACACTAGGCACAGGGAATCTATGCCGCCGACTGTTATAGGGCTTAGAACGCAACGCAGCGGCAATAGCGTTAAGAACAGCCTAGAACATCTTAAGCGAGGCATTAGTCTGACGCTAATAAGCAGCTCTAACGCAGACAATAAAATACTATAGATATACATTATACTAAAAGCTATATTTACGCAGCCTTTGCTTACCTAATTGCAACCTTTAACTAAAGTAGAGACTAAAGCACTCTTATATATAGCTACTACGCCTATTTTAAGAGGCATACGCAACTAGCATAGCGCTGTATTCTTTATAATAAGTTACAGCAGGTAGTAAGAGCGCTAATATAGGCTTATATATACTAAGTAACGTTAGCGTATTCTGCTAGCTTAGGCTTATTTTCTAAAATCTTCTGCTTTATACTATAGGGCTACCAGTATGCTCGCCCTTATATTAGAGCAAACTTATAAGCGTAGGAAGCTAATCTTCCTACGTCGCGCTCTCTATATAACTCTTTAAGCGCTTAAGTAGCCCTTAATATTACTAATAGACTAGAGGTATTGCTAATAAGTTAGTTAATAATAGTAACAAAATAATTAATATTACAGCTAATATAGTAGTAATTTATATTAGACGCTAACGTGCTTAAAGAGCAACAGCTTTGCAATTATAGTAGACTAATAGCAGCTTTATAAGCGCGCAAATAGGAGGCGCCGAAGCTCTGAATCGCCAACCTGTCTCGCGACATAGTGTGTCTCCTCACTTAGGGACATACCTTAAGATGACCATCGGTGTTATGGGCTTCACTCTCTATTTGTTGACGCACCATTGTAGCCTTCCCCGCTTCTTTTGCTTCTGGAGCTGCTGGATGCTGCTACTAGAAAACGTAATCTGGTCTTGATTGGCTGTGACACGCAGCAAACGGGGTTTCTAGGCTGCCGGGATTCATGTTCGCAACCTCCTATGAGCCTGCATGAAAAGTGAAGCCCCCTGGCTCTAGATTATGATCGGATTCATCTTGCAATACTGTCTTTTCTGGACCGGGGAGGCTGTGGAGAACAATAATCTTGATCGTGTTCTTGTTATCCAGACATAAATGCCCAGACTATAACATCCTCTGCAGCACCGATTATTGGGACTGCTCGTGTAAGTTGAAACATTGTGTTCGAAGGCCTACCAAAAGAAAGAAGAAAAGGAAAAAGGAAAAATCTGTACATGGGTAGTATATGCACTCAGCGGTTTCAGCCTGAAGGTTTGACTCATCATTCCAGCAATCGCTCACCGGAATCGAGAAATCCATATGCATGGGATGCTCATAGCAGCACGGCAGTACAGGACGTGATGCAGCTCTGTCTGTTAGTTCCTACAGAAAAAGTTGCTAGACATTTCGCAACTTGCAACAGGTCATCCCGAACTCCCCTGGGATTGACGTGGTGCCATGTAGCAACTTACTCAAACGCATGGCAAAATTCGCCACCATGCAGCTGCAAACAGGCGAATTACATCCTGAATAGAACTGCAGTAGCCTTCCGGTGGGACATTTATCGTGTTGGGCGTGAAGAATTGGGAAGCAGACGTTTGGTATCTCGCTGAGACCTTTCCACACAGTGCGAACAGCGAAATGTTGAAGATCCCCCCAAAATCGGTCATGGTACCAAGAACCCTCAGTCTGTGTAGAGCAAAACCTCCAGGTCCAGCTCTAGGGTTATAACATATTTACATATACTTGACCGTGGGGTATGATGAGAACCACAGCGATGAACTAGGCTCCTTTTGTGGCCTGCACACGCACCTAGTCTGCAGTGGTCTTCCCCGCTGATTTGAAGCTGCGTCCTAAACTTGGCGCGATGCAGCAGATGAAAATTTCTATTGTGACGCCCCTAGTAGTTACATCGGCTTTCGTTCGTGTGAACTCTCCTGGTGTTACAATAGTTGAGATGTGTTACAAGATCTGCATAAGAGAAACAGTAGGTTCAGGAGGTCAGCTAGCCCACACTGATGCGTGGATGCATAAAACAAGAGGATCACGTATCGTAGCTTGCAGCTGGCTGATCCGTTGCGAAGCGAGCGGCCGTGCTATTCCATTTCGGGCGACTTGCGAACCTCGAGTTTCGCAACCCCCGCGCCAGGCCTACGTCACCACTCCATCCTCTTGGCGGATTAGTGTTACACACTGGAGTCATCCGTACAGAATCACAACGCACAACAGGTTCGCTTTGGAGGCTTGGTGTGCAATGCAAAGACTGGTCATCCGCAGTCCTCAGGTGGGAACATCTTGCGCCGGGTGGCTGACCTAACATTATAGCACGACCCGGTCGACATAGCCATATACTTAGCCATAGTTCTGTTCGCCAATGATTCTCTACAGGCGTCGCCCATACGACCTAATGGAATTTGTTCAAACGAGGATCGACTATCATTTCGCTGATACTCAGCTCCTTGAATCAGCTCTGAAAGCAGCCCACAGAGACAGAGAGAATGAAAACACAGATGATGGAAATAGAGGGTTGGCCCGTATAGGACTTTTAGCAATAGAGATGGCGGAGACTTATAACGCCATCGTCATTGAAAATCTGACTATAAGTAAGTCCAGCATGATCCATATAGCTGACTCAGTATTGACTTACATAGACAATGCTAACTCACGTGAATATTGGTGGAAGAACAAGAAGGGTCGGGCGAAATTGTGTGAATTGTTGGGGATTGGGTCATGCATCAAGCAGAGCATCCGACAAGGAGATCTCTCGCCATCTACCGCTGTGCTTGATTATGCTCTCAGCGCTTTATTTGGAGCTGTCTGGCTGGATTGCGAAAACCAGGGCAAGAGCGCGAACGAGACACGTAACACGATTTCAAAGGTTCTTCATCACATAAATGCAAGGGTGAACGAGCCAAGGTTTGCTGTAAATGATTGGAATCGTACTCTGGTCGAGAAAAATAGTCTATGGAATCCTTTAGCTGAAGAGACAACAGGAAGGCTCATGCAAGAGGATTGCGTAAACAATACCACGGATGATACGCACTCATTAGCTCTGGATCCAATTGTAAACACATACGTGGATGAGCTGG
The DNA here is from genome assembly GCA_004936725.1 of Alternaria brassicae. Classification (NCBI taxonomy): domain Eukaryota; kingdom Fungi; phylum Ascomycota; class Dothideomycetes; order Pleosporales; family Pleosporaceae; genus Alternaria; species Alternaria brassicae. Next base: position 5,527 of record CM016505.1, on the reverse strand, counting down.
GGTATGCAGACAATCAGTTGTTCCTCGACAACTTTCCCATGTTTGGGAACCAGAATTTGTTTATGGGCAATTTCCAAGGTACTGTGGACCTGATCCGGTTGCAAAAGAGACGACTAAATCCTTGGCAGTTCAGGGACAAGGTTCGACTACACAGCCCACTTTCTCAGCTATGGATGTAATGGATTCAAACGACCCGAAGACAAATCGGCAACCGATTCAGTTGGTGACTCATGATAGCAGGCCAGGAAATGTACATACGATGCCCCCAGATGGACAATTTCCAGAAAATGGTGGTTGTCTGCAGAAGGTACTCGTGACCGGTTTCAAAAGAAAGCGAATACAAAACAACGAAGATCGAGCTACTTCAACCTACAATTTTCTTCTTGAGTCAGAACGACAAAAGTTAAGCAAATTACCAGAAGTAGAGCGGATGCAACTGGAAAGATTTCTGAGGCACCCCGAAATCGATCAGCTAGATGACAGCTCTCTGCCATTCCGCTTCCTGTATCTAACGATTGGTAGCTTCCAAACTCTCATAGACTTCAGCGACCAATTGCGAGCTGCCAGAGAAACACAAGATAACCCAGAGCGGCCTTCTCAGTTTCCTTCAAACATATCGGAGACATTCAACATCATATGTCACCTCGAGTCCGAGGAAGCCAACTGCCTACTCCTGAAACGCTATCATGCCATCAAGCTTCTGGAGGAGGAAGAAGAAGAACACCAAGGTGTAAATGATGGGAATATACTGATTGAGACACCAGAAACGATGAGTACGGAAGGTCCAATCCAGATGGGGAATCCTACGGTGATTCGGGAGGCTGCACTCATAGATAAACAGACGTCAAAGATCAGGCCTGACGCACAACCAGGCTCAAAAGAATTCTCCGCGATCCGACGAAGAGTAAAGCGAATTCGTCAGCTCGCAAAGCGCTTACGGAGATTGACCACCCTTTACGGCATGGGTATTCTTGCTCTTCTTCCATCTGGGCCATCATTCTCAGGCTTCTCTCTGACTGATGCCGTGTAAGTAATGTACTGCTTGACGACCTCCATGAGCATACTAACAAGGCCAGATTGCGAGCTATGACTGAGGAACGCTTCAGTCTCTTCACTCGGCTGCTACATCGGGAGCAGGGTCCCCTTCTAAAACGGCTAAGCGAAGCTGTTGCACCAGCTTTGAAAACACTAGCGATGTTTAGTCTTGGATATCGGATGGAGTTTGGCTTCGAGAGCACAGACTTGAGAAGACTCAAAGACGTCCCTAAAGCTGCACTAAGCTTATGACTCATCTCTCCATAGTTTGATTCAGCTACTTAAGATATTAAGGTCGCTTTGTTTAAGACATTCCTAGGGAAACTACTCAAGCTAGTTTGAATGATAACGATATTCTTGGAGAGGCTGCATTGAAGCGAAGAAGCTCCGCATAAGAGAAGTTTTGCCAAGTGAAGACGTAAGCGAACTGTGAAGAAGCTATAACCTAGTAGTCTCTTCGCTCTGTCATCGGCCAGTTTCTGCACCCTCGCTTTGACGCTTTTTCTGCTTTTGGAAGCGTTGCCGCATCGTCAAGTCACTACTTAGGTATCTATGTCGACCTGTCACTGGCCAAGCGCTATTATGAACTCTATCACTACTGTAAACCTCGTGAGGGACGCGGCTAATCTTGTGTTCTACTGTACAAGAAGCGTTTGAGTGGTTGAGAATAGCATACTAGGTTCTGTACTACTGCGACTCTCTGACAATATTTGCGCAAGGTGGATTGAGCTCAATACAGAACTTGAGAGGCAGCGTATGGGCTCATGCACCATTGCGCGTGGACGATCGGCGTTATTGAGGCTATCGCGTGTTTCGAGGACGGGTGTTGGATTCTTGTTCTGGTGTTCCTTGGCTCGGCCATCGCCCTGACTGGCACGCGTTCACGCATGGGATATCGTGCACAGACGCGCCCACAACCGCTACCTGCCAACACTATCATAGTTAAGGTTTGTATTTAGAGTGGTTTTTATGTCACCAAATCTAGAGAACTAAAGATTAATTACTTATAATCGCAAGTTATCTAACACCCTACAACTACTTATAAGCTGTTTATTGCTAGCTTTTATAATGCATTGCTTCTCTATTTCGCTATTTGTAGGCACATTTCTCGCCTTCTTTAGCTCTATCGTTATATTAAATACAAGATAAGTAAATTCTAACAACTCTTATCTGTGCTTTGTCCGCCTTCTTAGACAGTAAGTCGAGACTTGTTGCTAGCGGGCAGTAACTATCTGCTTTGCAAGTGTGTCTCGCGTCCCTTTTAGCGCGAGCGAACCTTAGCGAGATGTCTAAAATAGAGCACGTCGCAAATAAACCTAGGGTTAGCTATAATTCCGCTCTTTGCAGAGCTAGAAAATATCTAGCAACCCTTATCTTACTTATGCAGTATTTTATAGGGAGTTCGGCGTTGCGACATGATAACACTTCTTGGCGTTTCTAGGAAGCTTACGACCACATTAGGTATAAAAGAGCTGCTAAGTATTGTAACATCTAGAACTGTGGCGCAAATACTGCTCTATATTCTGCAGCTCAGTTTCTAGCTTGTCTAAGATTCGCTGAATTTGCCTAGCTATTAACTCTAGATAATTTAGTAATATTACAGTAAATTGAATTCTCTTGTAACTTACTAATTACACAGAGAGGAAGTGTTAAGCACAGTTCTTCCTTCTTCTACTTAGCTAAGAACTTTAGGGCTAGTTAGAGGATAGCCTTTTAAGATATTGCTTTAAACTCCGTAGGGTTGTTAAACATGTATGCAGCCAACATTAAGAACCTAAGCTTGTGTGTAGAATGTTCTGCTTCTATTGCATGCTAAAACTAAGCTAGTATCTATAGACCTAGGGCCTCTATACAATTATACTTATTGCAGAGAATTAATAGGCGGGCTAATTCCTCTGCATTTATTGTGTAATTTAAGAGATTGCCCTAATAATAAAGAATGCTAAGTAAGACGCCTATAAGCTAAGCATTATTATCTTTAAGTTCGAACTTAGGGCAATCTTTGTGCAGTAGTCGCTGTCCTTTATAAAAAGAAGGTTTGAACATGTTTAAGAAGACAGAAGATGCGAGTTAAAGAACTGTAGTTAAGATTTAAAACTAAATCTTAATCTTACTACTTAAGCCTACGCAACTCAGTAAGGCATCTCCTTTAGAGTTAAGTAGCGTAGCATAGTTCGGATCGTTCTTAGTAGAGGATAATGCCTTATCAGCCTGTTGCGGTTATAACAGCGCACTTAGGTATTTTATTAAGCGGACATACTTGCTACATAGCTGTTCTTCTAGCTTGTTTACTGTACAACTGTTAGCAAATACTCTTTAAATAATAGGAGACTAGCCTATATTAGGGTACTTGTTTCGTACTCTATTATTGTTCGCTATTGTAATCCCGCGATCTTACCAAAAAGAGTTATTTTTATTTTTCTAGCAGCTAGTACGTAATCTACTAACGTTATTCAATTAATCACAACCCGTGGGTGATTCGTGGACGACGAGATCTTTATCTTATTAGTCATTTTCCCTAGTGCTAGCCTATGGGATGTTAGGATCAAGTGTTATACCTCTACGTCGAAGAATATCAAGGAATAGAATAGGACATAACTGCCGCAGCCTTCCGATTTGGTTGTATCGGTTTTTGCTTTGGTTCTGTCGTGACACGATTGTTCCAGCATGGCTAGGGCCGCGCGGCCTCTTAGCTCCTGGAACCTTATTGTGTAAGCAGCCTACAGAATTACTGTAGTCTTTTACGTCTGTAATTTATGCAATAACAACATTTAATAACAGGAATAATGTTGCAACACGCGAACATAACCTTAGTAGTCTCTATTCTAGGTGGTTTAAGCGGCTAGAAATGCCATTCATCTATACCTGGGCGACACACGATTCCCTGGCGCAAGACTCTAGAGCTAGTTTGTTACTAGTTTAGTTAATATTACCTAATACTTAAATAAGTTATTATGTAAAACATTAAGACAATAACTGCGACACTATATTTAACTCTAGCAACAATATTCTTGCTAGATCTGCACGCAGAGCTCTTAGCTAAGGTTAAAATAAACCTAAGTTAAAGATTATGTGTTGCGCCCTAACTTACCTGTCGTACACTGTACTACAAAGTTAACAATTCTAACTAACACACGAATAGTACCTGTTATAACACCTTAACCTGCGTTAGTTTAATAGTCCAAAACTACGACATAAAAGATCTTCTTAAAATTAAGATGTGGCCCTAAGTACAACTTAGCTTGCTACTAGCTAGCTAAGTTAAAGCAGCTAATCTATAGGCTTGATTTCTTCGCCTGCTATGTTTGCCGTAAGATTCGCTGTGCGAGCAAGTTTTCTAACGCTATAATAAAAGGCAAACAGGAGAAATTAGGCAATAGTACTGCGGCAGAGAAAGCTGGACGTTTCTGCATTCTATGTAGAATAAGGGTGGGAACATACACGCGAGGTAGCTAGCTTTAGTATAGAGGGGCTACAGGTAGCTACAGATTTACATGTTACAGTTGTAGAACTTTCTAAGAAACAGGATTTAAATACGTAGCAGCGGGCGCAAGGTTTTATGCTAGTTATAGGGCACAATTATTTAGAAGAGTTATTATTAGCTAGCATATCGCCCTTTTAACATTAAGCAATTTAATAAGATTAGAGATATTAATTCACATTACATCTCTCTGTAAGACAAGCAGCGTCGCATCTTTCAGATCACAGTTATATGTTACAAGGTAACAAGGAGTTGCTTCCTTTTAATGCAGGTCGCAGGAAGGAAGACTATCGGGCGAACACGATAGACGGATGTGGATCCAGGGCGGGGTCCAGATTACGTGATAGGAATGGTATCCCGCCAAGACCTAACCTCTAGGAGGCCAGTGAAAACTAGGAGGTTACAGCCCCCTAGGTCTCCCCTCTTAGAAGGGAGAACAGGGAGGATAGGGATAGATTATAATAGGTATAAAGAATAGATAGATTTAATTATTACACTTGTTATAGTTAACTTAAATAGTTTATCTCTTACACAGATTATTAACTAGTTATTCGATTGTTTATAGAATTAGTATTGTTTATTCTTTGGTTACAACGATAACTCTTCTCTACCTAATTATTCTATACATTACCTTACAGACTATCGCTTTAGTCTACCTCGCCTTAGTACGGACCGAGCTTAGAGAAGTATAGCCTAACCCCGTGTAACATTATAATACAACCACACAACTTAAGTTGTAAACACCGCCTCTTCTAGAAACTCGCTCTATCGCGCTATTGCCTTCTGTCTGCAGTATAATATCTTTTCCTACGCAATAAACACCTTGCGCTGTAGTGAACTTAGAGAAACCTGTTAGACCTAGTCTTAGTACTATAGCTAATGCAAGTAAACAGAGGCTATTAGTTAGTTCTGCGTAAAGGGTAAGGGTAAGGGTAAGGGTAAGGGTAAGGGTAAGGGTAAGGGTAAGGGTAAGGGTAAGGGTAAGGGTAAGGGTAAGGGTAAGGTAAGGTA